>CM044324.1:16437500-21237500 GCA_024291935.2 Okapia johnstoni
ATTGTCATTTCTTTTAATTCACAGCATTACTTTCAAGCCGAACAAAGGCCGGGGCCGGGGGGAGGCGGGGGAAGGGCTCGGCTGTAATGAAGCGCCTCGGAGGCGGAGGTGCAGCGGCGGAGGCTGAGGCGGCGGCGGAGCGCGCTGCTGCGTTTGTGCGCAAGCGACTCTCCTGTGCCACACACAAAAGGCCTCCCTTTCCCCACCTTCTGCCGCCTTTCAGCCCTCGGGCCCCCGCCGAGCCGGCTCCCGGGACTCCGGGGGCCTCCTGGTCGCATCCCCAGGGCAATTCGGCCTTTGGGACATCCGCCGCTGCCAAAGCAAACCTCGCCAAACTTTCCCCAAACTCAGCGGGCTGGGGAGGGACCCTGGCCGGAGGCGCGCATGCGCCCCGCCCGCTGCTCTGCGTTCCCAGGGTTCCGGAGAGCCGGGGTGGAGTCGGACCAGAATCCCCCGAGGCCCGCCTAGCCGGTGCTCCCGCGGCAGTCGGGGCTCGGGGGCTGTCTGTCTTCCCTCGAGGCTGGAAGTGGCTGTCTGGCACCAGGCTCTCCGCAGTCCTATCTTTGCGCATGGAAGTCTCCAAGAGGGGCTCCAGGAAGCGGCGAGCAGAGAGGGGGCCGAACGGCCTGAAGGAGGGCAGGAGATGGGACCCAAGGCTTCCTCTGGGGAGACCCGGGGTAACAATGCCCCCTGGCCGGGCGGGAAGCCCTCGGGCGGCCGCCTGCAGAGGGCCCCGTGGCCCGGGGCGCAGGCTGCGGCGAGCTGGTTTTGCCTCTGAGCCGAGGCGCCAGCGCCAACAGCGGCAGTGGTCGGGGCTCGGGTTTCTAGCCCGCCCCTACTTTCGGAGACCTGGGAATCTCCCCTTGTCCACTGGGGGGTCTTGGGTTTTGGCAGATCCCCGCCTCTTGACGCCAATGCTTTCCTTGGTGGGGGGGTCGGCACCTGTTCCAAACAAACTGTTGCGCTGACGTCGCTTTGGAGAGGCGCCGGCGCGTTGCTTGGTGGTGGCGGGCTGTGCAGAAGCCCCCGGGCGCCAGGGAAGAATTTAGGGTCCCTGCTAGTGAGAGGCACCCTTTCCTGCTTCTCGGGGCACGCGGTGTGCTTCACCCCTGCCTTTGTCCCGGGAAGCCAAGGCGTCCCGGGCACTTATGCATTTGGCCACTCTGGGGACTTCTGTATCTCTTTCTAGTTTGAGTGGAAGGACTAGAGGAAGGTCTGGATTAGGAACACACCACGGACTCATTGAACCCTCCCTTGTTTCCTTCTCGTCTCCCAACCCCTTGCCGCCAGATAGGACTTTTAAGTCCCCCACCCCACTCCCAAGTGTTCCTAGAGAACGATAGTTTCTTTCCCACTCCTATCTTGGAGGAACTGGCGCCTGGAACATTCTCACTCTTAGAGTGAATTTTCCTGAATTATTTCTGGTTTTACCGATTTCTTTTCAGCAATTGCACAGGATCCCCTTTAGCTCCTCACTTGTTTGGGCCACAGAATGTCCCCCAAACAGCTGGGTAGTCACCTATCTTTGGAGTGCCAGCCTATGGAACTGGCTTCCTGGGAGAAAGCTAACTAGTGGATTTTTCTATAAGGAGTTTTATTATGAAACCCAGTTGGGCAAGCGTTGTGAAATGGATAGCAACAGTGTGTTGGCATTTGGATTTTCAAAAAGTCATGTGGTCTTGAATTGGGACAGTCCTGGGGGATAAAAAAAAAAATTATCTCCTGACCTTGGTCAGTGACATGCTAACTCCAAGTAAAATTTGTAAAAGAACCACTTCTCAAGGAAGGACTCTGGGCTGCACCCCCGACACACACCTAACACTGGTGCATAAATCTAAATATTGGGGTTCAACAGCATGTGTGGAAATAACAAATGTGAGATATCTTTAAGCAATTATTTGGAAGTTTTTCCATACTTTTGAAAAAATCCTTGATGCCTTGTTTCTTTGATGGCTGCTCAATAGACACCACGAGGGGCTGGCTGAGCTGTCCCCTCCCCAGCCTTCCTCTTGCGTGCAGTGTTTTCATCCAGCGCTTGAATTGTGTTGTCAAAATTTAGTAGAGGAGAGAGGAGGGGGGCATGAGAACTGGGGAGGAGTTCCTTGAAAAGTCTTGGAAATCGGTATTTTGCAGGTGTAGAATGCGCCTAATAACCATAGCTAGTGCGTGCTCCCCAATGGCGAGGGTGTGACAGGGACAGCTGGCTCAGTTTTCAGCGTGAAAACACCCCCTCGGTGGACCAAACACAACGACACTGACCTTTCTGCGGGGGGAATGGAGATGTGCCTTTGACTGAATTGGCCATAAAGACGTCTTGCTATGACTTTTGTTCCCCACGAAAGCAAAGAAATATTGCGTTTAATATGAGAAGTACTGTTCACAGCTTTTCTGTGCCCCTTAAGAAATATTACAGTGCTGATTTACTGGCCTTCTTCCAGTGAATTGGCCCCAAGGCTGGAGGGTGGAGGGGTAGGGTGGGGGTGGGGGTGGGGGGCGAGGACCGGGGAGGAGGCTGCAGAGGGAGTGTGGTAAATTGCCTGTTGCCTGTTTCCAAAGTTTTCCCTTCACAGCAGCAAATTTATCAATCTTTTCATCTGACAATACTTTGAAATATATCATTGTCATCCACAGTTGTTTGATAAATTATCTGCAGGCACACAGCCTTTTTCAAGGTCAAGTTGAAGATTCTTGTTTGCTGTTTAACTGGGTTGTTTAAAAACTCAGAACAATGCCTGCCTGTTAAATTTTCACTTGTTCTCATGGGGCATTCCAAAGCAAGTCTTCCTATTGACCGGATGTCGGGATATTTCATCCCTTTGAGCTTCTAAATTCAGCAACCAGGGCTTGGCAACGAAATCAACAGAAGAAATGAAATTTAACCTTAGCATTTGCAGACACCAAGGAGATTGAACCATCTTTCACATCTCCTCAAAGTGTGTACTAATTTTGCTCTGCATGTCGCGGGCTGGTTATAGCCACACATCTATTCAACTTTCTGCCTTTACTCCAGTGGGAAGCTGCACATACACTCCCCTAAAGTAGAAGCACAAAGAAATGGCGGCCACTCTGTCAGCACATAACCTGTTGCTCTAAGGACATTTTATAATAAAATCAGCCTCTAAATCATCATGTTTCATGGACATATTTATTTATGCTTTTAATGGAGACAGGCTTCACAGTTTCCACTATATCTGCGATGATTGATTTTTTTTATTCAGCCAACTTTTATTTACCTTGCAAAAATGTTCTGGACCAATGTGATAAATTACAGATATGCAAATTTCTTTGAATGGTGCTGTAAGTGTGTCTAGCTGGAGCTGAATAACGCCTTGCAAGTCAGTCTGTGCGCGCTCAGGACCCCAGGGAGCTGATCAAAGCACCCATTCTCTTTCATCCCCCGTATTCTCCTCCAAACTATTTCGATACAATATGTTTCCATGATGCACTTAATGTGCTAGGGACATAGAACTCATTACAACCTAGCTAGTTCTGCCGACCTCTTTGTTCTGAGGCAGAAAGTCAAAGAAAAAAGGAAAAGCGCTGCCAGTTGCCAGCTTTCTGAAATGCTAAAGCATGCGTCATTTTTCACCGG
Source organism: Okapia johnstoni (assembly GCA_024291935.2). Taxonomy (NCBI): domain Eukaryota; kingdom Metazoa; phylum Chordata; class Mammalia; order Artiodactyla; family Giraffidae; genus Okapia; species Okapia johnstoni. Next base: position 16,441,093 of record CM044324.1, read on the forward strand.
GTCTCGTCTTGATATCCTTAAAAGACAAACTATGAAACCGGCCTCAGCCCTTTCTGGCATTAATTACACTGCTGTCCAGCCGATCTGTTTTTCCTATTATATACATTTCTCAGCAGGGATTTTTTTTTTTTGCAAGAGTAATGCAGCTGCAAGTTAAACTATGAATGCATTTTTATCACTATGGAAAAAATAAGTGAAAAGGCTGCAGAACACACAACTGAAGTTTGTAAAAAGTTTCTGGTAGATAATATTTAGGGTGGAACTTGGGAGATCTGCACAACTTCTGTAAAACCTGAAATTGACTAAGAGCCTCACAGGCGTTTTCAATGCGCCCTCAGTGTTCTGTAGAGTCACTCATTGTGCCATGTGAAATTCCTCTTTGGTACCCAGATAAATCTTCAAGGTGAAGCCTTTCGAGGTTTCTCTGAAAATTCTAAAGTGAAACAGTCCATCCTACACCCAACCAGGAGGCTACTTCCAAGGAATTTCCGTCCAGGATAACAGCCCAGAGAATATAAATTCTATTTCACTTCCTCCGCTTCTTGTAGGGTTGATTGGTTGGTGGAAATGGCTGGCAGCCAGTTCTGGGAAAGCTTCCAGACCTGACTCCGATTAACCCTCTCTGGTGAAACTCTGCTGGAAACCAACTCACCAGCAATTGCCATTAATCTACTTACTAATTAAGCCAATTCATTTCTAAAGGAGAAAAATTCCTTTCTTTAGCCAAACTGATGGGAGGAAATTTGAAAGAAGCGCCAAACTGTGTAACTGTAATTCAGCCAAGGACTGCTAAAACAAGGTGTTGATATATAGCAGCAGATTTAAAACAAGTTTCTAGGGCAACACTCCTTTGGAGACGGTGGCATATAGTGCATAGTAGATGAAGCTCGAATAATGCTTCAGGGCGCTATGCCACCCCGTGTCCTAGCGTTGAAAATACCACGTCTCTCTCCAATTAAACCTGGTGCCTTTTACGCACAAACAAGTCGCCTCTGTAGCTTTCTTTTGCACCAGAGTACATCAGCTTTATGTGACAGCCACCACAAATATATTTCTTGAGATTTACTAAAGATCTTTAGAAATCTGTAAGCCAGAGCTTACGATCTTGAAACTGGGCTGCAGACCGGGCCTGACTTGTAGACAAGGGAACCGAAAGGGCTGATGTGATCATTACGCACGGAGGAAAGCAAACCGGTCTTCCAGAAAATGGTGCCTAACATTCGGAAAGAAGAGATGCGTGAATCTTCATCTTGATACTTACCAGGAAACACAACCCCAAAGAGTTTCCACACTTACTAAAGAATTGTTTACGGCGTTTAAGATATGTCTAGGAGCCCCGCGCCTATGTAAGAGTGGACCTCCTTGGAGGACATTTAAAATCTTCGAGGTTTTCTGGTACGCCTTTATGGATCAGTTGGTGGATGAGTAGACAGCAAATCAGTTTGACTTAGCGTTACAAGGATTCCAGGTGGGTTAGAGAGGGAATGACACAGGGTTAGTGCCTCAAGCTTTTAAATTTTAATTGAAGTTCGTTCCTCCCCACCCTAGGGCGCTGGGGCACCCGGCTGAGCCCAGGAAGCTCCTGGATGGATGTGGCGGCGGCTCAGGGTCTGTGCGCCCCGCTCACCACGCACCAGCCAGCGGTTTCTTGAAGGGTTTGGAAAGGTGCGCACAGAGCGCGCACTTCGCGTTCCCTTCAAGGGCGATGCGCCAATGAGTATGCGGCATCTGAAGACAGCACAGTTAGGTTAGAAACGCCTTGGAGACAGTGTCCCTCGTCAGGGAGGCAGGCTTTACGCCAGGGTGGTAAGGGCCCTCTTCCTGCTGCCCCCCCCCCCCCCCCGCGCCGCTCTGAGCAGCGCAGTGTTCTTTGCCGCTACTCGGCACCTTCCGTGTCGCTCTCTGTGGTGTTCTGGGGCGTCGACTGCTTCTCCTCCGGAGATTCTTCCTTCAGATTTTCTGACCTCACTAAACAGAGGGAGACATGAAGAGAGGTGTAATTTGACTTTACTTACTGTACGTAAACCACTCCCCACACACTTTCACTCTTCACCTCACTTTTAGTGGGTCCTCCAAGGCCTGGCCCCGGCCGGGGGGGCCCCTCAGTAACCTGGAGGGGAGGGTGGGGGCAGGTCAGTCTGGCGTTCAGCTCCTCCAAGGCCTTTAAAGGAGCGTGTGCCGGTGAAGTTTCTCCTGAGATGGTTTTACCTGGTGTGTAAATTGTGAGGAAAGCGTTGGGGGTCTGAGACAGGAAAGCCACAACATGGGATGTGATGTTCCAGCTTTGAAGGGGAACAAAGGCCCTGAGCTAATCCCAGTGAAAGCCAGGAGCGTGGAGAAGGCAACAAAGACTTGCAGCCTGCGGTCACCGGTAGGTGTCAATGTGGACACTTACGGCCGGCGGTGCAGTGGAAGAGGGGAACACAGAGCCGGGCTGTCATTCCAAGGCTTAACATGAACAAAGATAAAAACGTGACAAGCTCAGCTTTCAATGGTTAGGAGGTTCAAAGTGGAGTGCTAGGGAGTGTATCTGGGTCAAGTCTTTTCTGAAGCAGGGCTCCTCTTTCTCTCCTCTCATTATCAGCCAGGGAAGTTCTGAGGCTTTTTTCCTGAGGTAATTTTTCTTACTGATAGAATTCTTCAAAATAATGTCTGATTCTACCCACTGCCTAAGGTGAAGAGATGGAGTTTTCAAGACTTCCAGACCTCAGAAACCCAAATGGCTGTATTAAGACTTATGAACTCAAACATCCTACCTTAACTTTCAGGATAAAGATCATGGACTCTTGTATGCATTTCATGAAAAGAAATAACATTTTCTTTTGTGAAACTGTTCATACATGTAGATGAATCGACAGGTAACATAATTTAGAAAGTATTCATCCAACGAAGACGTTTCATTGGTAAACCATTGAAGGGATAATAGAGACCTGGGAGAATTAAATATGCCCATGGTTTCAGATTCCCTATTAGAAATCCAGCAGACAAGACATCAACCAGCAAATGAATCTCCTCTAGAATCTGGGAAAGATAATTGGGAATCCTCCACTAATGCAACTGATTAGCAAAGATCATCTTACAGAATGAATAAGTGGAAATGACAACAAATTATGTTTATCCTAAGAATGTGGACACATTGTGTTCCTTAAATTCTGATACTAGAACCAAAACACAAGTTTAAAAAAATGATCACATAATAAAATTCTGCTTTTCCTTAGTTGAAGTAAGCCTCCTAAATAATAATTTTAAAAAAGGATGTAAATATCCTTAAAAGACTAATGACATTTCACAGGTAATGCAATTTAGAAAGAAACACTTCCATGTTTTCTTTTCCAACAATGTGCATTTTTGTAAACTGCTATAAATTGCAATTCAAAAGCACTGCTCTCACCATCCCCAATCATTTTTTATACTGATCAAATGAATGCAGATACTCCCATTTGGGAGGGGCGACATGACATTTCACTTGGCAGTTCTAAACAGGTCACAGACCTTTCACAGACCCTAAGGCAGTGGGAGGGAGTGCTTTACTAAACCGTGTAACCAAATCAAACCAATGGTTACCCCTTTTCAAAACCATTGGAATGGTCTGCACAATGCTATTCACATAGCAGCACAGAAACTGAAAGGATGGTCATCCAATGGAAATTTCTTTCCTTTTGTTTACACTTACAGAGCTCAAAAAGTAATACTAGGAGGAAAACCATTACATTTGCTATGATAAAAGTCATAAACACCTAACATGCGTTCTGGCTGGTGTAACCGGCATAGATATGGCCATCTATTGGTATGTATATATATGCACATGTATGTATGTATATGCATGTATATTTATTGGAGATGTCCCTTTGTTTGAAACCTTAGGCACAAAGACACAACATGGCTGCCCTCAAGATGACCTATTGCTTTCAAGTTGCTTGAACACATCAGAATTTCCATTGTTAAGGTTGATTAATTGAAACTGATAAGTTACCATGAATAAAGATTGTTTTTCTGTTTAATGTGGTGGGCCTGATTTGGTAAATGCCTCATTCATGTAGCTTTGCAGTGCAGCATATGGGCAAGAGTCATTCAGTATCACAAACATATACAATTTATTATGCTTGTATGGGCACAACCAAAAGGCCTTTCTATTTTAATGACAAAGTTTCAATGAAAAATTCCATTTAAAGAGTCACTAGGAACATGATGTGGGATTTTTGTCATTTATTCTTAAGAATTTACATCTCTGAGTTTCTCTGAGTAGCTTTAAAACTATAATATTTAAATACAGTTTTTAAAAAAGATGCAAATGTCCAAATTATACCTTAGCGCTAGTCATTGGAAATACAGCAGAATTTATGTTAAATGTTAACAGACATACAAAGAGAAAGCACCTTTTCATCTGATGCTACCTTGTGTGCTCTGTAATTGATAAAGTAATCTTAAATGTTTCATTGAGGTGCCATCAACAAAAGTTCCCAAGTTTACAAGAAAATGTGAAGGGTGCTAGCTTCCTGAAGTCTTTTTTCCCTTTAATAAATGAAATCAGAAGACAGCATTTAAAAATAATTTAGGGACTATCACATGAAAATACAGTGGATTTATTAATTTGCCCACAGTTTCATTACTGTTAGCTCCCTTTCCTTGAAAGTTGGTGTCACTTTTCAGACTACATTAAAAACTGTCATGAGTATTTACCGATAAAGGTAGGTTTTAAAATTTTTTCTAGTGATGTTGTACAGAAGCATTCATTTTTCATTTCAGCTGCTCACATAATCACCCGGAGGATAATGACGACAGCAAAAATCTCCGCGAAAAGAAATGACTGTATCAAACCATCAAAGAGACAGTTACCATATTCAGCCTTTAATGTCTTATCAAATGAATTCTCTGGTCATTCACGGCCATGAAGCAGTTCAAGTTCACCCAACATTTCTCGATTAAATTAGATGGCTAATCTCAGTTCAGCTCTTCGGGAGAGTAATAAACCACATTGGTCACAGTTGACCACAGCTAGTATGCGATTCATAAAGGACTGGATGTCCATTGGAAAGCTAATCAGTGCACCGTCACTTGTAAAATTCCCTCCTGCATTTTGAAGCGATAATCTGTATCTAATTTTTAAAGAAAAATTTACTCTCCTTTCACTCTTCTGAGGCCAATTTCTTTTCTGGACTGAATAGAGATTGTTGGTGAACAGTACCAAATAGCTTTGGTATGTGTACAACAAAAACCCACCTCTTTGTAGAACATAACAAATTATGCAATGTTCACAGATGTGCTTTGCATTGTGCCTTTTGTGAGAAAATGAAGGCCCAAGTCAATTCCCACCCTCCTCTTTATGAAAGCCTGGACTCCCCATGCAATCTGTCCTAATCCTGGGGGTAAAAATCATTATACCTAATATGGAAGCTTCAGAGAGCTATCTGAAAAGGGATTTTTTTCATTTGCACTTTTGGTCTCTGTAATTTGCAGAAGTATGAGTTTGAAGTTGCAAGCAAATTTGTTCCTAGAAACAAGCAGGGAAGATTAAAATGTTAACTGCTCCTCTAACCCACATCTGATGTTTAGAGGAAATTCTGTGTTCACATGATCTCATGCTTGAATTTATAGGCCACCAAAGAAATAGAGTCATTTTTCAGTTACAGTTTGAAAAAATTTACACACTGAAAATATTTTAAATCTTGTTTCTGTATTTTGGCTTTTTATGATTTTTATCGAGGAAGAGGTTAATCCTATTATCATGAGGTAGCCATTGCTGCAGTAACGGTGACAAATGCAGAGAGGCATTCTCAGGTTCACCCTGCTTCATGGTACCTCTGTGAATGTGCTAGTCTTTGAGAGCCAGTCTTAGAATAGATGTTTCAAGCACTGAGGAGATTCTCTGCATCCTCAGTACCTAGCCCAAGGCTTTGTTTATATTACATGCTTACAGTTACTCTATGATCCAGCAATTCCACTCCCGGGCATATATCTGGACAAAATAATAATTCAAAAGATACACACACCCCACGTTCATAGTAGCACTATTCACAATTAGCCAAGACATGGAAGCAACCTCAGTGTCCATCGATAGATGAGTGGATAAAGAAGATGTGGTACATATATACAATGCAATATTACTCAGCTATAAAAAAAGAAGGAAATAATGCCATTTGCACAACATAGAAGGACCTAGAGATTATCATACTAAGTCAGTCAGACAAAGAAAGACATTACCTTATGATATCACTTATATGTGAAATCCAAAGAAATACCTTATGATATCACTTATATGTGGAATCCAAAATATGAATTTATTTATAAGACAGAAACAGACTCACAGACATAGAGTGGTTACCAGAGCGGAAAGGGGGTGGAGGAGGGGTAAATAGGAGTTTGGGATTAGCAGATACAAACTACTATATATTGGGTTGGCCAAAAATTTTGAGTTTTTCCATAACATCTTATGGAAAAACTCGAACAAACCTTTTGGCCAACATAATATAAAACAGATAAACAATAAGGTCCTACTGTATAGTGCAGGGAACTATATTCAATTTCCTGTAATAAACCATAATGGAAAAGAATATACATATATATGTATACACACATGTACATATATATATATCTGAATCATTTTGATGTACACAAGAAACTAACACAACATTGTAAATCAACAATACTTCAATTAAAAAAATATAGTAGGTGCTCATAAAGTCTAGGGAAGGAATGAATAAATGAATGTATTAACAAAAAGAAGGTGAAACCTAGGAGGTTAAGTAGTGTGGGCCCTCGGCATCCACGGCCTTTCCCGTTGCCTCCCACATTAACTGGTCTTGGTCACAAGACTTGCTCTAATGGGACAGAAGCAAATGCGCCAGCAGATTTAGCAGACCTGTGTGTGCATTGGCACTTGCTCTTTTTTGCTGCCCCTGAGAACCCTGACACCACCATGAAAGCAAGACTAATCAATTATGAGAAATATAAGGTATGATTGCCTCTGTCATCTCAGCAGACACCCAGCCTGAGGTCACAGATGGCCAGCTAACTGTGGGATATGAGCGAGCCCCAGCAAGAGCAGGCAAAAGACCTATGACCTAGGTGCAGGCAGGTATAAAGTTACAGAAGTGCAGAAGAGCACGGAATAATGGGGAACAGCTATTGCAAACAAACAGCTGGTGGTTTGTTATGACTAGATTAGACAGCTCATGTAGGAGAGAGGCAGGGATTATGCATGGTTTTATCAGCCAGACTGAAGAATTTAGTTCTATCCTAAAAACCACAGACATTTATTGAAGGATTAAGCAGAGGAATAACAAAAGTGAATCAAAGAATGAAGTCCTTAGTGACTCCAACACTCACTACTCAGAGCTGTTGGCAGAACTGAGTAATCAGGAGAGACTGAGAAGGATGCTCTGAGAAGTATGGGAATAATAAGAATAGGCTGGTGTCTTGGAGTAAAGAGGAGAGCATTTCATGAGTTAAGGGAGGCTCGTGGACTTCCCTGGTGGTCCAGTGGCTAAGATTCCATGCTCCCAATGCAGGGGACCTGGATTCAATCAAATAACAACAAATGGTTGATAAATTGACAACAGACTTCAATGACCCTGAGCAGAGGCTCAAAGGCAAAGGCATAGTAACAACATGTGGAAGAAAAAATAACTGCTAACCCAGAACATCATATCTTGCTAAACTATCCTCAAGAGGGAGATAAAATTAAGACAAACAAAATTTACCAAATTACTGAAGTAATGATACTTTTTAGCATGCACATACCCTAAAATGTACACATACACAGCGAGTATTCAACATGTAATTCTGTGTTGTCTGAATATTTAAAATATTTCATAGAAAAAAAGTTTCTAAATTAAATAAGCCATAAGCCTTTCCTTAATGCATTCTTACTAATATGGGAACACAAGTAATAAAATTACTTTATAATTTTTTGTCACTCTAGTTTACATTTGTATAGAATGCAATAGTACACAACTTACTTCTTCCTATGACCTATTTTTTTTTCATGTGACTGTTTCATTCAAGATGAGGAATGTGCATTGAAGAATCTAAACCAGCCAGGAATGGCACAGGCTGAGGACTGGAGTCCAGTGACACTTCTCCACACTGAATTACAAATATCTGCTTTTGATTCTCAATTTATTCCCTCAAACTCCAAACCTGGCATTCCTCCTGCTGAAAGGAATATTCATATGGTATCTTTCACATACAAAGATGTCACTCCCAGTTCATTTAAGAGTGTACCTGATACGTCCATGAATTTGCATGAATCCATACATAATATCTTGTAACATTTTACCATTTCTCTAGCAGAAACATTCCTAAATTTAAAAATTAATACCCACTCTACACTACTTAAGACCTTTTTCAATATTTTGTTAACCACCATAAAAGGCTTATATAGTTTATAATGACTCTTAAGTAACTGGGCAGCAACGGCCCTCTGGGGTTTGGGATGAAATCAGCGGCCACAGGATCCAGAGAGGCAGCTGGAATCCAATTCGTGGCCCAATGAATGAATAACACACACCAGAAAGTATCCTTGCCTCGTGCTTCATGATTTGGAGACCTCTGAGTACCACTTTTCCATGGGGATGGTCTTGATCCCTGTCTCCTGTACAATGTCATGAACCTCTGTCCATAGTTCATCAGGTACTCTGTCTATCAGATCTAGTCCCTTAAATCTATTTGTCACTTCCACTGTATAATCATAAGGGATTTGATTTATGTCATGCCTGAATGGTCTAGTGGTTTTCCCTACTTTCTTCAATTTAAGTCTGAATTTGGCAATAAGGAGTTCATGATCTGAGCCACAGTCTGCTCCCGGTCTTGTTTTTGCTGACTGTATAGAGCTTCTCCATCTTTGGCTGCAGAGAATATAATCAATCTGATTTTGCTGTTGACCATCTGGTGATGTCCATGTGTAAAATCTTCTCTTGTGTTGTTGGAAGAGGGTGTTTGCTATGACCAGTGTGTTCTCTTGGAAACACTCTATTAGCCTTTGCCCTGCTTCATTCTGTACTCCAAGGCCAAATTTACCTGTTATGCCAGGTGTTTCCTGACTTCCTACTTTTGCATTCCAGTCCCCTATAATGAAAAGGACATCTTTTTTGGGGTGTTAGTTCTAAAAGGTCTTGTAGGTCTTCATAGAACCATTCAAGTTCAGCTTCTGAAAGAAATGGGAATACCAGACCATCTGACCTGTCTCTTGAGAAACCTGTATGCAGGTCAGGAAGCAACAGTTAGAACTGGACATGGAACAACAGACTGGTTCCAAATAGGAAAAGGAGTACGTCAAGGCTGTATATTGTCACCCTGCTTATTTAACTTCTATGCAGAGTACATCATGAGAAATGCTGGGCTGGAAGAAACACAAGCTGGAATCAAGATTGCCAGGAGAAATATCAATAACCTCATATATGCGGATGACACCACCCTTATGGCAGAAAGTGAAGAAGAACTAAAGAGCCTCTTGATGAAAGTGAAAGAGGAGAATGAAAAAGTTGGCTTAAAGCTCAACATTCAGAAAACTAAGATCATGGCATCTGGTCCCATCACTTCTGGGAAATAGATGGGGAAACAGTGGAAATAGTGTCAGGCTTTATTTTTGGGGGCTCCAAAATCACTGCTGATGGTGATTGCAGCCATGAAATTAAAAGACGCTTACTCCTTGGATGGAAGTTTATGACCAACCTAGATAGCATATTTAAAAGCAGAGACATTACTTTGCCAACAAAGTCCGTCTAGTCAAGGCTATGGTTTTTCCAGTGGTCATGTATGGATGTGAGAGTTGGACAGTGAAGAAAGCTGAGTGCCAAAGAATTGATGCTTTTGAACTGTGGTGTTAGAGAAGACTCTTGAGAGTCCCTTGGATTGCAAGGAGACCCAACCAGTCCTTCCTAAAGGAGATCAGTCCTGGGTGTTCATTGGATGGACTGATGTTGAAGCTAAAACTCCAATACTTTGGCCACCTCATGCAAAGAGTTGACTTATTGGAAAAGACCCTAATGCTGGGAAGGATTGGGGGCAGGAGAAGAAGGGGACAACAGAGGATGAGATGGTTGGATGGCATCACCGACTCGATGGACATGGGTTTGGGTAAACTCCTGGAGTTGATGATGGACAGGGAGGCCTGGCATGCTGCAATTCATGGGGTCGCAAAGAGTCGGACATGACTGAGCGACTGAAGTGAACTGAACTGAGTACCACTTTGGGGCATAATTAGGAATATGCTTTGTGGCATTTATTCAATGAAATTCTACCTGTGCTGTGCTTAGTCACTCAGTCATGTCTGACTCTTTGTGACCCCATGGACTGTAGCCCACAGGCACCTCTGTCCCTGGGGATTCTCCAAGCAAGAATACTGAAATGGGTTGCCATTCCCTCCTCCAGGGGATCTTCCCAACCCAGGGATCAAACCCAGGTCTCCCGCACTGCAGGTAGATTCTTTACTGTCTGAGGAAATTCTTCCTGCATATACTTAAAAGCAGGCTCCCCAGGTGATGCAGTGGTAAAGAATCAGCCTGCCAATACAGGTACACATAAGAGACTTGGGTTTGATCCTTGGGTCAGGAAGATCCTCTGGAGGAGGAAATGGCTATCCACTCCAGTATTCTTGCCTGGAAAATTCCATGGACAGGGGAGCCTGGTGGGCTACAGTCCATAGTGTTGCAGAGTCGGATACCACTGAGTGACTGAGCACACATGCACACTTAAAAGGCATCACTAGACTGAATTAATATGAGACAGTGCATCAAATTAACAAAATACATGTATTAGTTGTGACATTTTTTCTGCTAAGTTGTTATGATCTTGTTTACAAATTCAAAGTCTTTTGCCTGCCTACTCGTTTCAACTATTTAAAAAAATAATTTTATTGGTTTATTTTTGGCTGTGTTGGGTCTTCTTTGCTGCACAGGGTTTTCTCTAGTTGAAGTGAGAGGGGGCTACTCTCCAGTTGCAATGTGCGAGCTTCTCATTGTGGTAGCTTCTCTTATTGCAGAGCATGGGCTCTAAGGCACACAGACTCAGTAGTTGTGGCTTTCAGTTTCTAGAGTACAGACTCGGTAGTTGTGCAAAACGGGCTTAGTTGCTCTGAAGCACGTGGGATCCTCCCAGATCAGGGATAAAATCCGTGTCTCCTGCATTGGTAGGCGGATTCTTTAACACTGAGCCACCAGGGAAGCCCCTTTTTCAACTATTAACACAATTTTCAAAGTTTTGTTGTCATTCAGTCACTAAGTTGGGTCTGACTCTTTGCAATCCCATGGACTACAGCAGGCCTGGCTTCCCTATCCTTCATGGAATTTGCTCAAACTCATGTTCATTGAGTCAGTGATGCCGTCCAACCAACTCATCCTCTGTCATCCTCTTCTCCTACTGCCTTCAATCTTTCTGAGCATCATGGTCTTTTCCAGTCAGTCAACTCTTTGCCATACTGAGTGCAGCACTTTAACAGCATCATCTTTCAGGATTTAAAATAGCTCAGCTGGAATTCCATCACCTTCACTAGCTTTGTTTGTAGTAATGCTTCCTGAGGCCCACTTGACTTCACACTCTAGGATGTCTGGCTCTAGGTGAGTGACCACACCATCATGGTTATCCAGGTAATTAAGACCTTTTTTGTATAGTTCTTTTGTGTATTCTTGCCACCTCTTCTGCTTCTGTTAGGTCCATACCATTTCTGTCCTTTATTGTGCCCACCTTTGTATGAAATGTTCCCTTGATATCTCCAATTTTCTTCAAGAGATCTCTAGTCTTTCCCATTCTATTGTTTTCCTCTATTTCTTTGCATTGTCCACTTAAGAACGCTTTTATCTCTCCTTGTTATTCTTTGAAACTCTGCATTCAGATGGGTATATCTTTCCCTTTCTTCTTTGCCTTTTGCTTTCAAAGCATAGATTATCCATTTTAATTTTTCACATATTGCAATCCCCTACCTGATCAATTGACAAAGCTTCAGTTAGATAGAAAACTTTAGATTTTTGTGATTAATTCTCAAATCCAATTGGTCATCTTGACTCTTCCCTATGCCATTGAAAATTCCCTGTATTTGGAAAGGTATGTTAAAAGACACACTGTTGGTCTTCCAGACTTCAATTTGTCATTCAATATCTTAAATCTCATGTCTCAAATAGAAAGTATCAAAAAGGACAAAGGCATAAAGAGCAAGGAAAATTCCCAGGAAAAGGTAGTGAAGAGTCAGCCCAAATCTGAAAGACAAGGATGACATATATAACCTAGAAATAGAACATCTGAATTATAAGTAATTGGTGACAATAAGGGAAGTAGTAGAAAAGTTGGTGGCAGTGACATCATAAACATTAATAGATACCTTAGTACACTGTATTTAGTAAATCAGGTTAGTCCCTTTCTAACATTCTTAATAGCTATCAGTTACATGTGAAGTGATGTTACATACCATCAGTTATGTATATTGTTTGCGTACGAATGTACATATGTAGCAATATTATAAAATATGCATTTGAATATGAATACCTTACTAAATTATATTAATTATAGCTGAAGTCTAGAAAGAATATGTAAAACAATGCTAACACTTATACCTAAAATGCTTTTTTTTTTTTTAATCTTGTAAGTTACTTCTCTTGTGTGATTTTTAAAATTATTTTTGTGTTTAAAACAAAAATGGGGGAACTGAACTCCACCTTTGGTGCATACTATAATTACTTAAAAATGAAACACTTTTCAGGTCTAAAGTTTCAAAGGGTGAAAAGAAAGATTTTAAAAACCTATCCAATTTATTACAATTGTTCTACCATTCTTTAAAAACGTTTAAGATCATCTCTTCCACATTTCTTCGCTAAAAGTCTCAGAGAATTAACAATACAATGTAATCTAGGTTTAAATTTGGGTTTCTCCTGCGTTTCAGATATTTATGTTTGAGGTTTCTCTTACCGACAAGCCACTTAAAGGGTCACTGTTACTTTGAGGTTTTATCAATGAGATTCATGTCTTTGGGGCCCATTAGGAACATTTTCGAAGATTACAATGTCAATAGCACCTAATTACTAGACTGTGAGAAAGGTCTTCTTAAGTACATAAAATCTGTGGCAGTGCACAGTACACAATGGGCTGCTCAGATCCCAAATTTTATCACAGCTAAGTAGCAAACAAATTAATAATGTTACCTGGGATCTCTTGGGATAATCACTACTGTGTAAAAAAGACTGCTTTGAAATTCTGCTGATAGTATCGTACCTCATTTTTTAAAATTTCTTTATATTCATGAGGATTTCTTTATCTCTTAAATTTTCTTTGTTGCAAGAGCAACTGTCTGCTTCACACTAGAATTTTCTGGAGTAAAGCTTGCAATGTAACAAAGAGTAAATTTCAATTTGCTTGGGAAACATATACCCTCTGATGCTATTTTAAGTTATGTTTTATGTTTTATTTTGCCCTTTTCAAAATATCTACAATATGATCTGATACTAATGACAAATTTTATTCTTTCTTATGCGTGGTGGACATAAGAATTAAAGGTGAGACCAGTTCTTTTAAATCACTAGCCTACTTCTGAGGACATTATTACACAGCAGAAGCAGCTGAGATGAAGTCACCCAGGGAGTAAGTGGCTGGAATGAGATGGGAACCAAAGTCTGTCCACCTGCAAATCCTTTCTGCTACATCACGTTTTCCCATTGTGTGTTGTTGAAAATGGGACCACACGTTGTTATGCATGTGTCTTGGAGTAGGTCAGAATAATTGACTGGTGACAAACCTGGCTCCTGGGGCCACATTGTCTGGGTCTGAACCCAGCCTGTTTTGTAAAAATAATAATCTTTATTTATTTGCGGTCATAACCTTGGCAGCCTACTAGGCCTCTCTGTGTCCAACTGTCTCCTTTATAGACTTGAGAAGGCAAGAGTGCTGACCTTATAGGGTTTTTGTGAGGGTTAGAGCTAAAACCTGAAAAGCATTTAGAATAGTTGGTTGTTGTTTAGTCACTAAGTCATGTCCAACTCTTTGCTACCCCACTTACTATAGCCCACCAGGCTCTTCTGTCCATGGGATTTCCCAGGCAAGAATGTTGGAGTGGGTTGCCATTTCCTTCTCCAGGGGATCTTTCTAATCCAGGAATCAAACCTGCGTCTCCTGCATTGGCAGGTGGATTCTTTACCACTGAGCCACCAGGGAAGCTCATTAGAATAGTACCTACACCCATTAAATGTTAGTTATCCATAAATTTCAGAAGTATCTTATTGTATGAATATACAATATAAAAACCTCGATCTTTAAAGCAACACTGAGGATTCTGGTAACAGGGAGGATATTTAGGGTATTTAAATAGGGTAGGATATTTAATATATTAATTACCATTTACATAATTTAAAATACAGACCTCAATAACACAGTGACTTTAAAGGGTTCAGTTTGGCTTCTGTCACCAGATAGGTTACAGTCACCCTCATGTTATAGAAGGTAATAATTTGTCTATTGGTTCACATGAGTCATGTAGCTAAACACCTCCTTGAAAATGAATTTGTGAATTAGTGCTTGAAAACACTGATAATGTACTGAACTATTTCCTAGGGGCCTGGAGGGGTTTCTCCATCTTCCGAAGTACCTGAGAAGCTTGGAGTGACTTGTTTTGTGAGGACGGTTTGGCCTTTTGAACATCTAGTGTGCATACTGTTCCATCCCCATACCATGAAAGACAGCTTTCCAATGAAAAAAAATTCATTTACTTTTCAAATTAGTAAATTTGTAATTCAATTTCCTCTCGGCATTTATGTGTTGGTTTTTTGGGCCATTACAAGTAGCAAATTTATTTGTAGTTAATTTGGGATTAACTGGAACCCAATTAACCAGAAACTTTTGTTAACTGAATGATTTCCCCACACTGTCTTCAAAGGGGAGAATGTGACACGGCGAAGTTACATCAGAGATTTTGTAGAAAGAAATGTCAGGGTTATGCCCAGAGACTTTCTGTGTGACACTCTCACCCACTCCTTCTCTGCAGCTCAGAGCTGTATTCAGTATGATGCATTTTGTGGCATCCTGCAAAATTATGGATCATAAAATAGCATTTACTTTCAATTTTATTAGTAAAGTGAAAAAAGGGGGCTAATGAATTTTAGGAGGGTTTTCAGTAGACATGGTGGAAATAACTCTACACTTTGCATTTTCAGAACATAAGAAAGAGAATGCCAGTGTTTGTTTTGGCTGAGGCTCCCTCATGGCCTAGGTAGCCATCAAAGTTGGTTTGTATGACTACAAATGGACCTTCGAAAAATGGTTTGCTTGGCTCAGAAAAATAATTTTTGGATGTAAAATTCTCAACTGGATTTTTTTCTGTTAATTAAGGCTCTAATTAAAATGTCAGATAGAACAAAGATTGCAAATTTAACAATTTACATTTTAATGAAAAACCATGAAAGTCTCTCTTCCCCAGGCTTCCCTGTCCTTCACCATCTCCTGGAGTTTGCTCAAACTCATGTCCATTGAGTCGGTAATGCCATTCAACTACCTCATCCTCTGTCGTCCCCTTCCCCTACTGCCTTCAATCTTTTCCAGCATCAGGGTCTTTCCCAATGAGTCAACTCTTTGCATCAGGTGGCCAAAGTATGGGAGCTTCTGCTTCAGCTCAGTCTTTCCAGTGAATATTCAGGGTTGATTTCCTTTAAGATTGACTGGTTTGATCTCTTTGCAGTCCAAGGGACTCTCAGGAGTCTTCTCCAGCACCACAGTTTGAAGGCATCATTTCTTCAGTGCTCAGCCTTTGGTGCTCAGTCCATATGATCACATGGATCTAAACCTTGCCTAACTCAATGAAACTATTAGCCATGCCATGTAGGGCCACCCAAGATGGATGGGTCATGGTGGAGAGTTCTGACAAAACGTGGTTTACTGGAGAAGGAAATGGCAAACCACTTCGGCATTCTTGCCTTGAGAACCCCATGAACAGTATGAAAAGGCAAAAAGATATGACACTGAAAGATGAATCCCCCAGGTTGGTAGATGCCCAATACACTACTGGAGAAGAGTAGAGAAATAGCTCCAGAAGCAATGAAGAGGCTGAGCCAAAGTGAAAACAATGCCCACTTGTGGATGTGACTGGTGATGGAAGTAAAGTCTGATGCTGTAAAGAACAATAGTGCATAGGAACCTGGAAAGTTAGATTCATGAATCAAGGTAAATCGGAAGTGGTGAAACAGGAGATGGCAAGACTGAACATCAACATTTTAGAAGTCAGTGAACTAAAATGGACAGGAATGGGTGAATTTAATTCAGATGACCATTATATCTACTACTGTGGGCAAGAATCCCTTAGAAGAAATGGAGTAGCCCTCATAGTCAATAAAAGAGCCTGAAATGCAGTACTTGGGTGTAGTCTCAAAAACAATAGAATGATCTCAGTTCGTTTCTAAGGCAAACCATTCAATATCACAGTAATTCAAGTTTGCCCCAACCACTAATGCCAAAGAAGCTGAAGTTGAACAGTTCTATGAATACCTACAAGACCTTCTAGAATTAACACCAAAAAAGATGTCCTTTTCATCATAGGGGACTGGAATGCAAAAGTAGGAAATCAAGAGATACCTGAAGTAACACGCAAGTTTGGCCTTGAAGTACAAAATGAAGCAGGACAAAGGCTAACAGAGTTTTGCCAAGAGAATGCACTGGGCATAGAAAACATCCTTTCTAACAACACAAGAGATGACCCTACACATGGACATCATCAGATGGTCAATACCAAAATCAGATTGAGTATATTCTTTCTTCCCCTAATACATTATGATATTTTAGAAATAACTTACAGTAGGGATTAGAATTTCCAACAGTCTACAGATCTAGCTCTTTATTTAAATGCTGACATCTTTGGTGACTTCTCTGGTGGTCCAGTGGTTAGGACTCCATGTTTCCACAGCAGGGGACCCGGGTCCGATCCCTGGTGAGGGAACTAAGATCCCCAAGCCATATGGTGTGGCTAAAAAAAATAAATAAATAAAAGGTGATATCTTTAAAAGGTTGCCATGCTTTAAGCTAGCAGCCACTATAGAATCCAGTCTGGGTGGTGGTGTTGTTCAGTCACTCAGTCATGTCCAACTCTGCAACCACATGGACTGAAGCATGCCAGGCTTCCCTGTCCTTCACCATCTTCCGGAGTTTGCTCAAACTCATGTCCACTGAGTTGATGATGCCATCTGACCATTTTATCCTCCGTCGCCCCCTTCTCCTCCTTCCCTCAATCTTTCCCAGCATCTTTTCCAATGAGTTGGTTCTTCACATCCGGTGGCCAAAGTATTGGAGCTTCAGCTTTAGCATCAGTCCTTCCAAAGAATATTCAGGACTGATTTCCTTTAGGATTGACTGGTTGGATCTCCATGCAGTCCAAGGGACTCTCAAGAGTCTTCTCC
This sequence comes from Okapia johnstoni, assembly GCA_024291935.2. Lineage (NCBI taxonomy): Eukaryota > Metazoa > Chordata > Mammalia > Artiodactyla > Giraffidae > Okapia > Okapia johnstoni. The sequence continues at coordinate 16,458,453 of CM044324.1, forward strand.
AGCACCACAGTTCGAAAGCATCAATTCTTCAGCACTCAGCCTTTTTATGGTCCAACTCTCACATCCATACGTGACTACTGGAAAACCCATAGCTTTCACCGTATGGACCTTTGTCAGCAAAGTGATGTCTGTGCTTTTGAATAAACTCTCTAGGTCTGTCATAGCTTTTCTTCTAGAGAGCAAGTGTCTTTTAATTGCATGGTTGCAGTCACTATCTGTAGTGATTTTGAAGCTCAAGAAAATAAAATGTGTCACTGTTTTCATGGTTTTCCCCCCTATCTATTTGCCATGAAGTGATGGGACTGGATACCATGATCTTAGTTTTTGAATGTTGAGTTTTAAGCCAGCTTTTTCACTCTCCTCTTTCACCTTCATCAAGATGCTCTTTAGGTCCTCTTCACCTTCTGATATTAGGGTGGTGTCATCTGCATATCTGGGTGTTACTATGATCAAAAATGTCAGTACAGGAAGCAGAGAGGAATGTGGCTGCCAAAAGGTTCTCAGCACCCAGGCAGGCACCTCTGGAAAAGATACTACCTACACTTATAAACACTACAGAAAAAGTCTCTCCATTGAGTGGAGGCCCAGGAGAGATGTTCCTTTCTCGATCTTGTTTTCAAAAAGTAGATGATTTTAAAATTAGGGTCTAAGATTTAAACTCATTTCACACACTTCCTCTCTGTATCAATATTCATGATAAAACTTTACTTTTAAAGATTCCCAGAAATGAAAATCAGAAATTACTGACACCCTTTGATTACTATCTATAATTCAAATGAAGAACATTGCATTTTGTTAATACAACATGTTCATTAGATAAGGGCAAGCACGGTTGCTTCCTAAAGACGTATAGAAACTTGTGAACAAAATGTACCTCCACCTCCCAAACAGTCCAATTTGAGACCCTGTAATGACTGACGGGAGATAAAGAATGCTAGAAATGGTCAGATTTTTCTTCTATCATTAAACTGGAAACTAGGAATTTAACAGGAGCCTCAGGTTTGTTGGCAGTTAAAAAAAAAAGAAACAGAATTCCAACCAAGACAGTTTCTAGTTTTGATGTATGACTCTCATTTTCAATTAACAGAGATCAATATTCAGAAATACATATTAACATTCTTTTATTCAGTACTCTTGCCTGGAAAGTCACATGGACGGAGGAGCCTGGTAGGCTGCAGTCCACGGGGTTCGCTAAGAGTCAGACACAACTGAGAGACTTCACTTTCCCTTTTCCCATTCATGCACTGGAGAAGGAAATGGCAACCCACTCCAGTGTTCTTGCCTGGAGAATCCCAGGGACGGGGGAGCCTGGTGGGCTGCCGTCTATGGGGTCGCACAGAGTTGGACACGACTGAAGTGACTTAGCAGCAGCAGCAGCATTCATCGTATCTATGCGTTAGTCTTATAAATTGGCTGAAAAAAAAGCCATGCATTCACCCAGGAACCAAACATCTCAGTATGACAAAGAAAAGTGCTATTAATCTTGATTCACTACCCATCCTGTGTGTGTGCATCTTTTCTCCAACAGTAAGGATTCTTACCTTGTGGTGAAAGTGGGAGGGAAATCTGATCGCTGCCTATCTGATCACTGCCTACGTCAAGGTACTTGTTGTATACCTGTAGTTTAGTAAAGTGAGACATTTAATTACTGACTCTGAATAATACTGACTGATTACATGTTAAATAGGAAAAAAGTAATCTACCTACCGAAGGTGAATGATCAACACTTGTAGAAGATGTTGACACTGTTACCAAGTTCGCTTTGGATTGCACAAGTAAAGGTTTAACTTTCTGAAAGACACAAAGGGTATGTACAATTGTTATCTAGGGGAAATAAAGATCAACTCAAATGGAAGTAGAATGTTCTTCAGTCCTTAGTTAACTGAGATATGAAAATTATGCTTCTAACTTAATTGCTCAAATATCACTGGGGAAATAATTTCCTTTAAACCCAAGGAATGTTAGACTCTTTGTGACCCTATGGATTGATGCCTGCCAGGTTCCTCTGTCCATGGGATTTCCCAGGCAAGAATACTGGAGAGGGTTGCCATTTCCTCCTCCAGATCTTCCCAATCCAGGGATCGAAACTGCGTCTCCTGAAACTCCTGCATTGCAGGTGGATTCTTTCCCCACTGAGCCACAAGGAACAGATCCCTTCCTAATTCAGGCTACTTTGTGAGAAAATTCAAGCAAAAATGTTTTCCTCAATGTCTCTTCTGACTCTACTTCCTTTTGATTCTCCCTGTGCCATTTAGGATTTACTCCTTGTAACTGTTCAGGTATCACAAGAACTGAAGAGTGAAAACACAAAAGCATCTCTTCTAGGAGTTCAGAAGCAGCAGCACAGAAGCAGAATAGCCACCAACATCATATATTGCACAGTAAATCACAACATTAAAAATATGCTGGTGAGAACAACCAAAAGCACACCAAGCGTTATTATCAAAAAGAGGTCTGAGGTCTGTGGGTGCACCCTGGGGATTTATGTGACATTTTCCCTATTCAAGGCTTCTCTCTTGTTGGTCTGTATGTATGCATACATATTTGCATGCATTTTTTTATCCCCCTATAGCCTGCTCCCACTCCTGTTTTGTTCCCCTCGACAAATAAACCATTTAAACATTTATGTGAGGACTCCCTTGGTGGCCCAGTGGTTAAGACTCCAAGCTCTCAATGCAGGAAGCCTGGGTTCAATCCCTGGTCAGGGAGCTAGATCCCATATGTTGCAACTAAAGATCCCACATGCTGCAACTAAGACCCAGCACAGCCAAATAAATAAATAAAAGGAAATATCTAAAAAATTATAATCTTTGGTTGAGAAGAGAAAAAAACAGGAGAAGAGACTATTATACATATAGACCAGTTTTGGAACACTTCGGGGGAGTCAATTGTTAAAAATCCTTAGCAAGTTTCTCACATGTGTGCATGCTTAGTCGCTTCAGTCTTGTATGACTCTTTGTGACCCCATGGACTATAGCCCATCAGGCTCCTCTCTCCATGGGATTCTTGAGGCAAGAAAACTGGAGTGGGTTGCCATGCCCTCCTCCAGGAGATTTTCCCAACCCAGGAATCAAACCCATGTCTCTTATGTCTCCTGTATTGGCAGGCAGGTTTTTTACCACTAGCACTACTAGTGAAGCACAGCAAGTTTCATTTTGCTACGTAAATTTAGTTAAAAATTAGAAATAATATCATCTTGCCAATGTTCTTAAGTTCTTTGATCTCTTGCAGCAACTTGGATTTAAAAAAATCATCCTAAAGTGAAAATTGTGGAAAAAAAATTTAAAAAAGAAAGCGATTTTAGGTTGTAAGCCTTTTGAAGCAAGAAACCAAAATTTATATTTCTTGTGATCTTTTCCACAAACCTTATTTGTTCCCAGAACACTTAGCATCACAGCAGTTTCTAAACAGCATGTATAGTATGTTAATTTACTCATTGTTTACAATTTACTGATTATATTTCTACACTGGGCATCATTACTTTAACAATTACAACTCCCAAGCAAAAACATTAAACAGGTTTAAAAATAGTCTATTTTATATCCATGATAGTCATAGATATAGTATATATCATAGATATAATATCATAGCTTATTTTGTCTATGATATCACTTATATATAGAACTTAAAAAATGATATGAATGAGCTTATTTACAAAACAGATATAGATTCAGACATAGACAACAAACATGATTACTAAAGGGGTGAGGTGGGGAGGGATAAATTAGGAGTTTGGGATTAAACAGATACTTACTGCTGCTAAGTCACCTCAGTCATGTCTGACTCTGTGCAACCCCATAGATGGCAGCCCACCAGGCTCCGCCGTCCCTGGGATTCTCCAGGCAAGAACACTGGAGTGGGTTGCCATTTCCTTCTCCAATGCATGAAAGTGAAAAGTGAAAGTGAAGTTGTTCAGTCATGTCCGACTCTTAGCGACCCCAGGGACTGCAGCCTACCAGGCTCCTCCATTCATGGGATTTTCCAGGCAAGAGTACTAGAGTGGGGTGCCATAGATACTCACTAGCACATGTAAAATAAAAAATAAGGACCTACTTATATCACAGGGAACTATACTTAATATCTTGTAATAACCTATAATGGAAAAGAACCTGAAAAAGAACAATATATATACAGTGTGTATATGTTCAGTTACATATATATGTGTGTATATATATACACGTGTGTGTGTGTGCTCAGTCGCAAGTCATGTCCATGTCCATCTCTTCGCGACCTAATGGACTGTAGCCTGCCAGGCTCCTTTGTCCATGGGATTTTCCAGGCAAGAATACTGGAGTGGGTTGCCATGCGCTCCTCCAGGGGATCTTCCCTACCCAGAGATCGAACTTGAGTCTCCTATATCTCCTGCATTGGCAGGTGGATTCTTTACCACTGAGTCACCTGGGAAGCCTCCCCATCCCACACATATGTATATATATAATAACTGAATCACTTTGCTGTATACCAGAAATTAACACAACATTGTAAATCAACTATACTTCAATTTTTAAAAAGTCTGTTTTAGAATCGGGCTTCATCTATAGGTTAACTTCTAGTGTGAAAATGAATGACCTGGTACCAGGAACAAATTCTTTTACCTCCTTTTTCCATTTGGAAGTGACTAGATACTTGGATCTTCAGCTGTGATTGTTCCTATGTTCCATCCATGCCCACAGTGGTCAGGTTAATAGATTCCTCCCAGGAGGAATGAGTCACCCTCCTCTAAAATTTTCACTTGCCTCCACTAAAGCTCAACCCTATTGGATGGGAGCCATTTGTTTACACATCTATGTCTCATACTACATTGAGCTCTTTGGGTTCAGATACTGTCTTATGGTATCAGCATCTAACAGAGTGCCTCCTGTACTATCTCCAGGGCTAAGATCAGGGATTCTAAAAAAGCTAAGTTCAAATGGGCATGTTACAGCTGCATCAAAGGGACAAAGTGCATCTACCCCAATATGTACTTACAACATAATTGAAGGATGTATCAGCCAGCACTGCAAACTGACGAAATAATGTGTGCCTGGTAAACATCTCATTCTTAAGGACATGAAAGCTGAAATAAAACATGCAATGGAATTAAAATGAGCAGATATAGGAAAGAGCAAATTGGTATTATGCTCATGTGATGAGAAACTAGAATTTTCAATATAAGAGCAAAGAAATGCAAGCAAAAAATTTAAAATATCAATATGAACTTATCACTCTGGTGTCTAAAATTATATATTTTCCAGCCATGAAAAGCAAATAAGGAGGAATAGCCTTATTAATACTAGATATTAACATATATCACAAAATAATAGTATAATAATATCCTGGAAAGGAAAAATAAGTGGAATAGAATAGGAACACTGAAACAGATTCAGGAATATACTAGAACATAGTATGTGACCAAAATGGCACCACAACCCACTCCAGAAAGAACTAGGATAAAGACCTAAATATGAGAGGTAAGTCAAGAAGGTGTGTTGAAAAAAGTGGGAGAATATCTTAGTGAAGATGGAGAAAGATTTTCTAAATACATCTAAGGAAAAAATATTGATGGATAAAGATTAAGAATTTCTACAATAAAGGACAACATACACAAAGTTCATAGCCTGGGAAAAGGTATTTGTAACATCTAAAATTGACAAGGAATTAAAAATAAGAATACACAAATTTCACAAGCTGACAAGAAAGCAAAAAGATGAAAAAAGTTCACAAAGGAGGGACATCCTTTAAAGGGAAAACATCAGATCAATAAAAGTTTTTGAAAGTCAGTTACCACCAAATATCAGAACTCAATCCTTGTATCTCTCCATTTTTCTCCAACACTTATTCTTAGCTAATCTCATTTAATCCCATGACTTTAAATATCATCTATACTAATGCACCCCAAATGTATGCCCCCAGCCTCAACTTTATTCTGAGTTCCAGACTCATATATTCATCTGCCACTAGACATCTACCCTTAGGTGACTCAGAGGCATCTTGAATTTCACGTATCAAAACCGATTTACTGACAAAATGCGCTTGCTTGTTTGAAGTTGAAGGCAACTTCATCTTTCCCGTTGTACAGATAAAATCTTTGCAATCAAACTTGACTTCTTTCTTTCCCCTCTTACTGCCAATCTTTCAGTACCTCCTGCTTTCAAAACATAGCCCACATTTAATCATTTCTCAACACCTCCATGTCTGCCATCCCAGTCAAATCACCATCATGTTTTGCCTAAAAGAGGCTTATTCTTTCTGGAGCTCCTAACTTTTCTCCCTGCCTTTCCTTTGGTTTCCCTATGGCCTTGCATCAATACAGAGGTCAGAATTATTCTTTCACAACATCAGATCATTTGGGTCTTTCCTTAGTTCAAGACTCTCCAATGAGGTTTCAGGGTACCAACTCATTATTCTGAATATTGATAAATAAAGAAGATGAAGCATTTATCTTGCCTCATCTCATCTGAAACTATATTTCAGGATAACCAGTTGAGGGAAATGTTTTTCTTTGATAGAACTTAGCTAAGAAATGCAGAAGGAAAGATAAAATGGAAGTATTAACAATTCACCATCCTAATGAAATTTTGACTCATGGTTTGTGATTATTAATGGGTGTTAAGATTATTTGGAGAAGGGTCAATTGGTAAACCTTAAAATTCATGAATCAGGCTGACAACACGATTAAAATAACAAAGCCAGACACTAAAGTGCCCTATGATGGGATGCATAAGAATTATCTAGTAGTTCACGTGAAGTAGTCTTGCCTAAAATATTGAATCTGAATCTAATCAACTCTCTAGATTTAAGATCACTTTGTAGGAAATACAGACTGAAGAACATGCTAAAAGGCACCACACATACATACACATACATGCGTGTAAACAATTAGCCAAATCCAGAATGGGGGACATTCTACATAAGAAATGAACACATTTCTCTAGGAAATCAATGGATTGGAAAGAAAGGGGCTTATGTGGGATCATTATAGGAAAAATAAAAGATTTAAAGGATGTAACATCCAAATGCAGTGGTCTACCTATTCCAGATCCCGATTTAAATAAACAACTATAAAAGATTCCCTTGAGATAATCAAGAAATTTGAATATGACTTGGTTAATAAGAAATACTAAAGGATTTATCAGGTTTATTAGGTGTGGTAATGACCTAATGAGGTATGTAAAAGAGATGATCTTATCAATTAAAAACAAGAGCTCCTGGGTTGGTGAACATGTGGAGATATGAGGAGAGCAGCATTGCCCAGGGAGCATGAGTTTTGAGAGCCCTCCCACAAACTTTTCCCTGTGCATCTCTTCCATTTGGCTGTTCCTGAGTTATATCCTTTTAAAATAAACTGGTAATATGAAGTCCCAGAGTGGACTTCCCTCAAGGCCGAAATGTTGGAGAAATTTATTCAGGGGACACGGGTTCGATCCTTGGTCTGGGAAGATTCCACATGCCATGGGGCAACTAACCCTGTGAGCCACAACTACTGAGCCTGTGTGCTGCAACTACTGAAGCCCGGGTATCTAAAACCCATGTTCTGCAACAAGAGAAGCTTACGGTGCACCGCAACTAAAGAGTGGCCCCTGCTTGCTTCAACTAGAGAAAGCCGGTGCACAGCAACGAAGACCCAGCACAGGGAAAAAAACAAAACCGAAAAACAAAGCTTCTGGTGATTTCCCATCTCGGAGCAAAACTCAAATGTTCTTCTTCTCTGAGCTCTTCTACCACTCGCCCCTGCTCACGTCACTCCAGCCATCTGGTGTCCTCACTGTCTTCAACACACCAGCCAGTGCTCACCCCAGCACTTCTGCACGTGAGGCTTCTTCAGGGGAAGGGGAGAGTCTCTATTAAGCAACCAGACAGCACGCCCCCCTCACTCATTCAGATCTCTATATCTGAAGATAACTATTATTGTGTGCAAATAAGCAGGAAAATGTTTTAATAGGCCTATGGGGGAAGATGACTGTGTGGGTCTGATTAAACCAGTTATCAAGAGAGTCTGTCCATCTTGTTGATTATTTACATCTAAACACTGAGATCAGGAATAAAACAGAGTTTGGAATTTAGTTTTTATTTGAAGTGAGTTTGACTACTCTTCTGCTTTAGGTCAGTTATTTTGCATTTCTTATTAGAAGCAAGTGACGGCATTTTATATTACTTAATACACACAGAAAAATGCTAGGCTCCCAATTTCCTTAAAAGATGATTAGACACACTTTTTACAAATAGAATTTGTATGTATCACCACACTATACCTGTTCCTGAGAATTAAGAATTTCTTTTCCCAGTTTTTGTTGATATGTTCTGATTCCTTCTTAATCCTGTAAAAAATTTATAGATGGTTATATATATAAAGTATGTATTAGCTGCAAATGAACAATTATGAACTATTATTGCCAGTACCTTTCTGAGTTCTTTTTCTCTTTCTCTAACTTGGACTTTAATATTTGTATTTGCTCTTCCAAAACACGTTTCTCTTCTTCAATCTTTCAATAGGAAATAAATCACAAAGTTAATGACATGAATCCTGTTTGTATTGTTTTATCCATAAATCTGAAATGTTATTTCTATTAAATAGCATACCATCAAAAATAATTTGAGAGAACATTGAGTTACATTTACTTGCAAATTCTCATAAATTGGAAGAACGTAAGATCCCATGCCTCCAATTTCCGTCAATGACTCACTTCGAAGCAGCCACTGTGAGACAACATTACGAAGCAACCAAAATTTTTCTTCATCACCCCTCCCCTACTAGGTATTGCTCTTTCTAAATCTCTTCATTATAGCGGCAGCTGCCCCCAGTTACTATATTTCCTCTCTCTATCAAAACTATCCTCAGCAAAGGATCTGACCAACTCAACTACATTAGAGCTATAGGTTATTTCTCAGCATTGTTTATATTTTATAAGGGGATAAAGTTTTGGCAAAGGAATGAATCTATAACAGTGGAATTATAGGCATGTCATGAAGGAGATTTCTTTGGATGTGGCAGGGAGATACCCCAGAATCATACTATAGAGGCAATCAGGTGCTCTGTCTCTTCGTTATATTGATTCTTGGTGTAGCTTTCAAAGTCACTGCTACTTTCTCAGAATAGTCAGCATCCATATAAACAATATTTAGGTTAATAACAATGGTCACATTAGTCATTACTATACCTTAGCCACTGATGGTTGCATCTTTTCTCCATGCATCACAGCAGGTACTGCATGTGTAGTCTGGAGAGAAAATAAACTAAGGTAAATATAACATTTCAAATCAAGGAATAAAGATGTGTTTTTTCTGTAGTTTAGAGAAAGGCAAATGAGAAAAATTATGCCAACACTAGTTCCATAGGGATCTTGACTGTCTCAATTAATTTACAAGACTCAGGGTTTACACACTGCATTTGCAATTGGACAGTTATAACTGATTAAAACCAATGTTCCCACTATTGCTTTTTAAAAAAATTGTTTTTTTAATGCATTACTCTGAAATTGTATATGGGTCAAATTGTACCACTATGTACATATTTTTAAATAAGCAGGCAGTTATCACCCAGTGAAGTCACAAGCTTTAAAAAAAAAATTATTTTCCTCAACTATCTTTTGGATTACATCAAATGAATCCCAGTTATAGATATAAAAATGCTGCGTCTCAAAATACTTAAGTAAATCACTTGTACTTTTTTGTTTTTTAGACTGTAATGCATTATTTGCTCATTATTTAATAATAAATAAACTTTATTTTTAAATTTACTTACTTATTTGGCTATGCCAGGTCTTTTTATCTAGTGCCTGTCTTGAGGGGGTCGGTTCAGCTGACCGGGGTCTGAAGCCAGGTCTGCTGAATAAAGTGAAAGGAATCCAGCACTCGCCTGAGCAATGGGAAGAGCTATAATAGGAGAGGATGGCCAGGCAGGACCCTAAGGCAAGAGGCGCTAGTGTGTGGTGAGGGCACAAGGTGACCTGTGCCCAGGGGTGATGCCCAATATTCAATGTGAAATGGTATCTGGGTGGTGCAAACTGTCCCGTCACTCCCCTCCGGCAACCTTGTCCATCTAAAAGGGGTCCTGTGAGTGAGTGGTTTTAGTAGCAATTGAAGAATTGAGTTGAGTTCAGAATCTGATTCAACAAAATATGAACTGGGATGACACAGAGTGCCATGAAACTCAGGAACTGACTTGTTTCAGTAGGAGAAGGAGCCTAAACACAGCAGTAGCCACGAGAAGATGCCATGGGCATCTGTGGAAACCAGTGGACAAACCTTTTGGCTTCCACAAAGCGAAGAATGTAGGCTTGAGCCAACTTTTCTTACATTTGAAGGGACAGTGAGAATGCAGCTGACATTAGTTGCCACATATAAAAAATGACAAAATTTGTAATTAACAGCCATAAAAGTTATAATTTTTTGAGTGTCTACTATGTGCCAGGTATGTCACACATATTACCATTTATTCTACATACTAACATTAATTTCATCATCCTTGTTACTTTAGATTTTTAATGATGGAGAAAGCACGCACATTTAAAAACTATAAACAGCATATAGTATATATATGAACATAAACTCTCACTTTCCAGAAGCCAAAGGTTTTGTTTTTAGTTTTTCTCATTGTTATAATTATAAATAAATAGTGGCCTTTATTGCTTTGGGCACTCCACAAATAAAGATTAAGATTTAGAGCATTTATTTACTATATAGCACAGGGAACTATATTCACTATCTTGAAATAACCTGCAATGGAAGAATAATCTGAAAAAATACAGCTGAATCATTTTGCCATACACCTGAAACTAACACAGTACTGTAGTGCTATACTTTAATTTTATCAATTTTACATTACAAATTTTATTTTATTTTACAATTTTACTTTACAAATTTACTTTTAATCAATTATGCTTTAATTTTTAAAATTAAATAAAAATAAAAATAAATAAATAAAAATAAAACCAATGGAAAAATATTTTTAATTAAAAAAAAGAATTTGGAACATTCGAATTACCTTCCACCTTCTCTCCTCACATGCTCGATTTTTTATTTGCAAATGTTTAGCTCTTACCATGGTTGCTTTTATTATGATTTCAATATATGAATGTCGATATCGTGATCTATGAACCCTCTGCTGATAATTTCTGATTATCCCCTGGCTGACAGGCGAATTCCCAGCAGGGACTTAATCCTGAACTTGACCCTAACCCTCTGCTCTTACCTTAGTTCACAAAACTCTAACTCCTATTCCATCAGTCCCCTCATCCTGCAGTTTTCTGGTGGTCCTAGAACTACCCAAATTATTGTTCCCTTGGTTGTCTCTACATCTTCCTGGAGAAAACCACCACCTACCATCACCAGCATAGTGACTCAGTCTCCCCAAGGCCCATGGGGCAGGAAAGGAACCAAAAACAAAACCGGAAGCACAGCAACACTAATTAAACAAAACAGTGCAAGTCTTAATTTTCATCAGCCTTCCTTGGCTTCCAATATGTGGGAATCACTCAAGTTATGGGAGGCATGCACTTTGGGGGCTCCCTCCACCTATCTGTTCTCAATGAGCACAATACACTTAAAATGCCTCTCTGATCAGGGCACAAGGAGTACACACTGCGTTCACTGCCATTTGGTTAACAGGGGACCAAAGAAACGGTAGGAATAAGAGCCCCAAGCTTTGGAGGGGCTGTATGCAAATGGATCTGCCTGCCTGTGCAGGGGACACAGGTTGGATCTCTGGCCGGGGAAGATTCCACATGCTGCAGGGCAATTAAGCCCTTGTGCCACAACTACTGAGCCCATGAGCCTTAGAACCTGTGCTCACCAACAAGAGAAGCCACCGCAATGAGAAGCCCAAAATTATCCAGTAGCCCCAACTCACCACAACTAGTGAAAGCCCATGCACAGCAGCAAAGACCCAGTGTGGCCAAACGTAAAAATAAGTGAATAAATACAAATTGATTAAATGAAATAAAAAGCATCCACAGAAAGCTAGGAAAACAAACTGGCAAAGCAAAATAAGTTTCCACTGAGAAGGACATTTATATTTATTTCACTCTATCTGAAGTCATATCGGTAGTTTAAAGTTTATTTTAAAAATTGATTCTGTGTTTAAATTAGTGTACAGTAAAAATTAGTTCCAATTTTCAAGGCTCCCTTTTCCTGACTCTCATATAATGATCAACTCTGTAATAACTAGAGATAAAACCCTGCTAAAGCATATCTTATGTAAAGCAAATAATTATTCAATCTCTCCCAAAGACAATACTCTTAGCATGACAAAGATAGCTTCTCTTTTCATTAAAAAAAAAAAAAAAGTACCGCATGTAGACTAGAGTGTTTGCTCTCCAGTTTGAGTTGAACTTTCAACTCTGCTGTAGCACGTTATATTGAATCCTGACTCTGTCCACATTAAACTGTCATTTTGTTTTGCCAGCTGCTGGCATTCCACTTTCACTGGAATACGTGTGCTGGTCTTTATGTGGTTACTTCATTGACAGGTGCAAACACTGGACTGCTAAACAATAGATAGAGATGAAAATGAGTGGTAATAGAAAGTAGATAACTTCCTAAGTAGGAAAATGTACATTAAATCATTACAAGGAAAACCAAACAGTGTGACTAGAAATAATTCATTATAAATATTTCTCATATTCTCTTGAATTTACTGCAGGGAGATTCTTTACCATCTGAGTCACTAGGGCTCTTGATATATATATAACTAAAATCCATAAAATTAAGAAATAAGTTTATTTCATAACAGAAATAATGATTCTTAAATGTTCCCCATATTCAAGCATTTACAACAGGTTAAAAACCAACATTCAATAAATATAATCTAAATCTGGAATCAGTAGCCAAGGTTTCTATTAATAATAACAGAAGTACAATTATGTTTATTAGCTGTCATAAGATCAGCAGTATTCCTTATCATATCCCCTTTCTCCTTTTGTTCTCAATCAAAGAATCATTACATTTTTTAATTTCTCCCAATTTCCACAAACATCCCTCTTCTTAAACTTGGGCCATTCATTCTGGATTTAATACCTCCTTGAATTTCTCCTTTAAACCATCAAATATATTACCATCAAAATGATGTTTCTAACTCAGGAAGAAAGATGATCTTCTGTCTCTAAATTTCTCTAGAATTAATCTTGACTTCCATATTATCAGTTTTTTTCTAATTATCTTCTAAGCAAACTCCTATTTTTGAACACTAGTAATGTGCCAGTGTGTGGTGGGTAGCACAGCGGGGGAGGAGGGGCATGGAATGAATGACATAAGCATAGGAAGAGAGGAGGAACAGCGTCTGAATAGGAAAAAAATATTAAGAAACCATTAGCAAATTGACAGAGACTGCTTAAGGAAACCATGTTACTTCTGTGGAGTGAAATACTGTATGTAATTGATTATCCATATATTATATATTAAGTGGCACTGAACAGCTGTGTGACTAGTGGGATCTCAGTTCCCCGACCAGGGATTGAACCTAGGCATCAGCAGTAAAAGCCGGAATCCTAGACAAAAATGTTGTGTATCTTAATCAGAATTCACTTGTATATTTTCAGCTAGAGAGACAGATCACCAGAATTACTCCCGAGGTTGTTTAGGCTCATGTCTATCAGTTCTGGTGGCATGAAGTCCAATATGGGTTCACCATAATGCTTTCAGCCACTGGATTAACTGGACTCCATAACACTTCATGGCCCTGGTTACAATAACTCCTTGTTCTATTCTGGAGATATATATATATATATATATATATATATATATATATATATATATATTTAACAGAGCACTATCTCCCACATAGAAATTGGTGGAGGAGATTTTCAGGCTATTTTCAAAATTTTCAAAAACCCTAAAAATCACTGTACCTTGATTCCCTAATAAGGTTGCATAGGCTAACAAAATGAAAGAACTCTTTAGATTTGGCTGGCATAGAATCAATTCAGTGAGCTATCCTTAGTTACCTAAGGCTGATTGGAAATACAAGTTAGCAGTAATATGTAACAGGTGAATAAGGGGAAACAAGTAGCTTTCCTTTAATTAGTTCAGGTTTTTGAGGAAGAGAGACTACACTGAGGCATTACATGAAGAAAAGTCTATGAAAATATATTCCTAAAGAAAAGGAAATTGACGTATGCTGTAATTTATAAAAAACTAAACCCTAGGATTTGAGGAGAAACCTGGGACTTAGGACTGCAGAGGTCAGGGCTGAAGACAGTGACAAGGTGGAAGAGCTGGATCCAAAGAGGATGGCCAACAGTCCAGGGCCAGCATCCGGGGTGGGGTGTGGCTACCTCAGGCTGATGCTGGGAGTGTTGGTATTGAAGTTGTTCTATGATGTCTATCTGTGATTGAATTCACAGCAGAACTGGTGGATGCAATGATGGCAGTTATATTAGCATGTCAAATGTCAAATGTTCAGGGGGTGAGACCCAAGCCTGGGCAGTGTCAGGACTCTGACCAAATGACCTGGTGTTCGAGACTGGCCCCGACTTCCAAGGAGAACTGAGGAGAAACCCACAACTAAAACCCAGGAAAATGGGACAAAGCAACACGATGCAGTGAGGAGTCAGAAGACTGCCCTGGGAGCTCCTGAGTGACATTTCCTGTTACTCCCAGGTGATATTATTAATAGTTAATATTATTAACACATGTCAGGACCTAGTGTCTGCCCCATGGTTCAGAGTCTCTACAGAAGAATAGAAATTGATACAAATCTTTTTTCCCTGGTTTCCATAGCAATATCTTAGGGCTTTAAATTAAATTACACTAAGATATCATAAATTTTACAAGTAAAATGTTATCATTGTTCCCTAATGAAAATAAATAAGCAGCAAAGCATAAAACCTTTCAAGTGATTTTTTTAACAAAAATATTTTTCATTTGCGCAAGAAGTGTTGGAGATTATTTTCACCAAAATATTTTCAGTTCCAAATATACTGTAGGTATTTATCATCAAGCTACTTAGAATAACATAATACAAAAGTCAAAGCCACCTTTCGGCTGAATTTTAAATATGATATTACTCTGATTTTTCCATTTTGGTCTCTGACAGCAGAATCTAAAGATGCATTCACTTTAGTGGCAAATGACAAATCTAGTTTTAAAATAAAGACAAGTAATTGTAGTGTATGATTTCAGTTATCTCTACATTTAAAGTTTTTTCTGTTTGGGACTCCCCTGGTGGTCCAGTGGTGGGGACTCGGCGCTTTTACCGCCATGACCCCAGGTTCAGTCCCCGTGGGGGAATTAAGATCCTGCAAGCCTCTTGGCATGGCCAAAAAAAAGAATTATTCCTATTAGGAAACAAAGATTCAGTATGATTAGGAAAAATTTGGCTGTGTCAACATAATCAATGGGCTTCCCAGGTTCCAGTGGTAAAGAACCTGCCTGACAATGCAGGAGACATAAGAGATGCGGGTTTGATCCCTGGGTTGGGAAGATTCTCTGGAGGAGGGCATGGCAACCGGCTGCAGTATTCTTGCCTGGAGAATCCCATGGACAGAGGAGTCTTGTGGGCTACAGTCCATAGGGTTGCAAAGAGTCAGACAGGACTAAAGCGACTTAGCACACAATCTATCAAAATACAGTCTGAAGACTGTATACGTGTCCAGCATGGTCCCAGCTCTGTATTACTCCACCACCTTGCAGAGCGGTGGGGGTGCAGATCAACAAGGAGCAAAATGCTGGCTTTTTCACATAGCTCTGCAGAACTATGAACTGCCTGCTTTATCAAGCCAAGCCCAGAGGAAAAAAATAACAAAATAATGAAACAATGAACAGATTATATGATTTTCTTCTCTGATGGAGTTTATTTTCCACTTCACGTGCAATTCAATCCAGTAAAAGGAAGGTATAGGAGAGGAATAGGGAAAGATCTTCCTTTCATCCGCCTTACCTATAATACTCTATACCCATAGTAATTCCCTATCTCATAATGATAATAATTTTTAAAAAAATTACTAGCTTGCAGGATGACTATGGTCATACTTATAAAACTATTGCAAAGTACTTCACCTCGCAGTTCTTGAATTGTTTAAAGAATAGTGTGCCAGAGTTTTTATGAAAGTTTTTTTATGATGTCCAAATTGCTTTGTATCGGGTGAAGTTTATGGATGGGAACACGACTGACTGTCCCCTGTCCCACTTCCCACAAGGGAAAGTCCTGATGCTTTCTGCAGATCTAAGCACACGCCATATGTTCCATCAGCACAGACAGGTGACCCTGTGGAAGCTCAGAAGTCTTCCAGAGAAGCATTTACTGGGTGCAGCCTTAATTCACTAATTACCCTGGAGCAGGGCTGGGGGTGCGGGGGGTGGGGGGAGCTAGGAACCCAGTTTTAACCTTGTTCTGTGAAACCTCAGTATTTGAAATGTTTCACAGCTATCAAAAAATAAACTTACACAAAAATGCTGTCCAAACACAAATTTCACGTTGTGAAATCTTTCATAAATGGAAATCAGACAGCAATGTTCCTATCACACTTTTCAGACTGGCTAAATACTCCGTTTATCACCGTGTGCGCCACTGGGTGAAGCACGTGTGCTGTTCCCACAGAATGACACAGATTTCAAAAAATAAGTATGATTAATTAGATAAGGTAAATGACTGATGTAAAATGTTCCTGCAGCAAGCCCTCCGTTTGGTCATCTACACATGGTCAGGATGATAAAACCCTTTAGAGACAATTTTTAAGAAGTCCAACTACCTCAGTATTGACAAAATATTCAAGAGTTCTGAGAAACAGGAAAATGATAACCAGAGTACATATATGGAGAATTCATCTACAGTGAAGAATATACTGCATGGGGAGGTGGTGGAAGGGAACACTCACTATAATAGGATTATCATTAACAAAAGTGTATATGAAAGTAATAACAGTGTGCTGGAAAAATATATTTCACATTAAAATCAAGTCAATTCCTACGAAAATGTTAAGTCCAGTTTACGTCATCTCTCCCCTCCCCCAGTCTAATTTTTACTTACTGTTACACATTAACTTCTGAGTCTCTGCAGCTGACAAAATGTACTGTTAAGCTTCAGAAACATGTAGATAACAATCATTACGGTCAGAAGTAAAGCCTGCGCCACTTAAGAGAAAATCCTCATGACACTTTCTCAGATATCCTTTCTCCTCATCATGGTGTATTTTTTTTTGTCTCCCCTTCATGATACATTTTCCCTGGGGGAGAACGGGCAGTATTTTTGCCCCTTGTAGCTGGGACTTTGGAAGCTCAGTTTTGATCTGTAAACTGGGGACCCTGGAGTGTCTAGTCTGCAATGCTAGGGTTGAGTTAGAGCCCTGGGCTTGCTGCAGGGACCAATCTGCTCTGTCTGGGTTTCTGACCCTGCTCTGCGATTCTCCCACCATCATCTCAGAGTCTCAGACCACAGACGCCTGGCACGCACCCCGATTTCACGGCAGCTCAGAGGTTTCTGGAACAGGATGCCACCGTGGCCACAGGCTCCCTAAGTCTCAGGCTTGAACTAGAGCCCCTCACCCAGTAAAGCTGGGCCACCCACCCAAGTTAGCAGGCAGCACTGCAAACTCAAGCCCAGCTCTTGCTTTTTGCATTTCTGTTTTTTTTTTTCTTGTGTGTGTGGGCTTCCCTCTGTCCTGCCTCCCTCCACCCCCACTGCCCAAAATAATTCCCAGACCTGGATTCCAAAAAATCTTACTTCTGAAACCTAGTCACTGGTCAGGCATGCGCCATACTCTCCAAGTGTTATTCTCCTCATTGGGAAATTACATTGGTTTCCGGTTGTTGATACTTCCTAACTCTCTGCAGAGTGGAAGTGCTTGTAGAGGAGAGTGTTTTTTCTCAGCTCCTGGGCTTTCCTTCCAAGTGGAGTGACTCCCCACTAAGCATCACCCTGGGCCTCCCTCCACCTCTGCTCCACTGCCCTTGTTCCCCTCAGCTGGGTTCAGGTGGTGAGCCTCCTGCCTGTTGAGTGATGGGGAGAGGTTGATGCCTTTTCCTGCCCTGTCTGGAGCCAGAATGACACAGTAAGCAAGATTCTACTTTCCTGCCCTGAGTGTTGGAGCGGTAAACTCTGCCCTCTGTGAGAGAAGAAGGAAGAATGTGGGGACACATAGCAACAAGAGTCTGGGAAACCAAGATGTGCTAGTGGACGGACTCTCTCCAGGAAATGCTGTACCTTGCAAGTACGTGCCACCAATCAGCATCTAAGCTTCCAAATGGTGTGGAAAAGGAGTTATGACCGGTTGCACGATTCACAGTGCCCACAGGATAGATCAGTTGCTCAGAGAAATGCAACTATTCCCATAACTAAGGGAGTACCCTGGCAGTCCAGTGGTTAGGATTCTGCACTTGTGCTGCTGAGGACGTGGGTTCAATCCCTGGTCAGGAAACTAAGATCCTGCAAGCCTCTGATAGATACTGGGCAGTCATGAGTTAGAGATTTTACACCTTGAAAGTGCTTGGAAGGTGGCTTCTCTATCTTACTAATTTAACAGAGATCCATGAAGGCTTGGTGACTAAACCAAATAAACCACCAAGCTAAGCACAGAGGTGGCATCCTCCTGGGTAAGGAAAGGGGCCTGATGAAGACACGCTGGTGTGGAAAGAGCAGCCAGAGCCTCCTGTCCAGACGCCCACAGAGGGGGCAAGGAGAATGGAGTGTTTGAGACACTGGCCTTGCTGCTGGACCAGAGGAGCAACGCGGAGGTTGCAGCAGTGCTAACAGCGCCCTCTGCAGGTGAGGGTGTCAGGGTTTGTGAACCAGTCTCACCGTGGGTGGCTCCTCCTTTATCGTCTTCTTTGGACCCTTGACCCTCTTGGTCTTAGAAGGCGATGAACCGATGGAGGAAGAACGTGGCCTCAGAGAACCTGCACCTGCACTCTTGGACTGTGAGGGCCACTGGAATGAAGGGGTCTCTTTCCCCTTGATGCTTCTGGGGCTCTGGCACAGAAGAAGAACCATTCTGTTATTAACCATAATGCTATTCTCATTATTCATGTTTCAGATTCACCCCCCTCTCTTGCTCCCTTGCCCTCCTCTCCTGAGCTAGAACCACAGGGTGGAAGTCTTCAGTCCCAAAGGGCCTAGAGCTATTCTTGCTCCTGGTTCCACCATCACTTATTCCCCAAGCCCCAACCCTGCCTGATCTAGTCTGCGGGTGGGGCCTGTTTTTCCATGCCTCCCACTGATGCTCGTCTACTGAGATAAACATACCAATGGATCAGTGATTTCTGAAAGTTCCTGGGAAGGTGGGATCTTTGTGGGGTGGGATGAGGTGGTAGCTTGAGGAGTGTTTCATATTCCTAAGAAGGCAGTGGGCGCAGGGCTGGCAGGTCGAAGCCATGGGACAGGAGTCAGAAGGGCCAGGGCACGGATCCTGGGGATCGGGACACCAGTGACACCTCCTGCTCTCACTCTGCCCTCACTGCTCTAACCCCCCAGGCCCTCGTCTCCCACTCACAAGCCTTGCCTCACTTTTAAGCATTTTCTCCTTCAAACTCAGATGCGAGAAAGTGAAAAGCCTCTGGATGGTATGTATAGGTTCTTCAACTCAGATGCCCAAACATGAGATGAACAGAATAAAAGAAAAAAAAATAAAGAATTTAAATGCCAACCTTGGCAACTATGGCGTCATACTTTCTTCTCATTTCAAGGTCCTCTTTCTGCTTATTAACCTGTGAAATTAAAGACCCGTGTCATTTGTTATCATTTGCAAAGATGAAAAAAGAGAATTTGCGGTAAACCTTCCTTAAGCAATGAAAGAGTAGCATTTTAAACCATTTTGCTGCCCAAACTATTATGGGAATATAAGTCACAATATTGAATGTAAATAAATTAGAAGAGAAAATAAATTTGCTCTCAGAAGAAAAAGTACTTTGTAATAGAGCTTATAGGAAAACATGCAATTGTTTGCTTATGTGTTTTTATTAACATTATTGTGTACCAGGCACTGCACTGTGTTGCTATTCAGCCACACTGTATTAGGCTCTTAGAATAAATAATACAGACAGGGGAGGCTTGCTGGCTACAGCCCAGGGGATTCTCAAAGAGTCAGACACAAATGAAGCGACTTAGCATACACACAAACCTTGCCTTGAAGCATTTAGGTTCTAGCAGAAAATGAGTTTCTAAAATGCTTCAATTAAAAAAAGATTATATATACCAAAAATGTATGCATGGCAAATATAAGTTAGAAGTAAAATTAATATGGACATCTGACTTGAGAAAGAGAACAACAGCCATTGTGTTAAAGCTCCCTGTGTAATTGTCACGATCCTATAACCACCTCCAAGCCAGGAAAACATTATTCTGAATTTTGTGCTTAGAATTCCCTTTTATTTTCTTGATTAATTTTTGTCAGCTTTATAGACTTACCACTTCATCCCATTGGTATCCTTAAACAATATACAAATTTAGTTTTGCTTACTTTTAAACTTCTTTAAAAAAAATCATAATTTATGTGTTCTCCCTTAATGTGTTCACTTCATAGTTTCTGAGATTGACCCATGTTGATACTGGAAGCAGTTCATTCATATTCGCTGCTGTATTCTATTCAAGAGTACCAGTACAGCATAATGTATTTATCCATTCCCTGTCAATGAACATTTGGGAAATCCCAGTTTTCTTCTTTTATATATAATATGGCTTTAAATATTCTTGAACCTGTTCCCCCAGGCACATGTGCTAGGATCTCCTTGGTGATGTTACATGCCTAGGAACAGAACTTTGGGGCATATTTTAAGAGAATGATCAGCTTCAGCAGATAACCCAAATTTGTTTTCCAAAGTTTCTGTAACAACATACATATTCCCCAGCAGTTTATGAGAATTCTTTACATACTTAACAACATTTGGTACTGTTATATTATTCATGAAACCAAGCACGTTTTCGTCAATGTTCATTGGTCACTGGGTTTCTTCTTTGGTGAAGGGCCTGTTAAAAATTTTAGCTCAGATATCTATTGGGTGGTCTTTTCCTTATTGATTTGAAGGAGTTATTCACATATTCTTGAAAAGAGCTTTGTGAATACATAAATGGTGTGAATATTTTTGCAAATTTGTGGCTAGATCTTTAAAATTTCTTTGAGGCATCTTCTGATGAAAAGGGGCCCTTAATTTTCATGGGGTTGAGTTTTTTTAATTAATCAATTTTTTGGCTGCACCAAGTCTTAACAGGGGCACGTGAGATCTTTAGTTGTGGCATGTGGGGTCTAGTTCCCTGACTAGGGATTGAACTCAGGCCCCTGCATTGGAAGTGTGGAGTCCTAGCCACTGAACCACCAGGGAAGTCCCTGAAACTTTTAATTTTCCATTTACACCTTGTTTATTTTGTGTCTTGTTTAGGCAATAATTTCTACTTTGAGCTTACACAATTTTCCTATAAAATTAAAAGAAAATTTCCCTTTATATTCGAATCCTTAATTCATACAAAATGGATATGCATGGTATGAGGTAGGGAGCCAGTTTCATTTTAGGCAATTGTTTGATCAATCGTCAAGCATCTTTAGTGAAAATTCAACCCTATTTGCATTGATCTGTGGTACTGGCAGATACTGAGTATTTTATGTCTGGTTCTGCTACTGGGTTCTCAATTTCCTCCCAAAGCTCTGTCCATGTCCCAGGACCATGATGTCTTAATTACCTTAAATTTATATTAATAACTCACAGAAGTCTCTCCCTACTCCATCATGTCATTATTTCATCTTGTTTCTTAGCTATTCTTGACCCTTGTTCTTCCATATTAATTTCATTTTTTAAAATTTTATTTATTATTTATTTTTGTCTATGCTAGGTCTTCATTGCTGCTTGAGGGCTTTCTCTAGTTGTGGCAAGCAGGAGCTAGCTGCAGTGCGTGGGTTTCTCTTGTGGTGGCTTCTCTTGTTGCAGAGTTCAGGCTCTAGGTGCTCAGGCTTATGGTGCATGGGCTTAGTTGCTACATGGCCTGTGTAATCTTCCTGGACCAGAGATTGAACCTATGTTCCCTGCATTGGCAAGTGAATTCTTAATCACTGGACCATCAGGGAAGTCCCTTTATACTAATTTTAAAATAGGCCTGTCAATTCCATGAAAAACCTTATAGCAATTTTGGCTGGAATTTTATTGCATACAGAGATCAGTTTAGCGAAAACTATTGCTAAGATAATCCAACTCTGTAGCTCACCTTTTCTGTTTTCTTTCAATATTTGGAAGAGCAAAAGTTTTTAATTTTGATAAAACGCAGCTTACACTATTTAAAGAAATCTCTGCCAAATTTGATATCACTAAGATCCCTACTTGGCCTTGTTCTATTAATTTGTGGCTTTAATTATTACATTTATACTCATGAATCATCTCAAGTAAATTTTTATATGAGGTGTGAGGTAAGCATTAAGGTTCATTTTTTGCCTAGAACTATACAATTATACCGGCATCACTTGTTGAAAAGATTATCCTTTCCTGCTTGAATTGTCTTGGTACTTTTGTTAGATATCAGTTCATCATATAGGACCCAAAGAGTCTATTTCTTGGCTTTCTATTCTATTCCAGCAATCTATATGTTTATCCATATACTAGTAGTACGTTATCTTGACTAGTGTGCCTTTACAGTAAGTTTTAAAATCAGGTTATGGGAGTTCTTTCTCTAGCTGTGTTCTTTTTAAAAATTGTTTTAGCTAACGAAGGTCCGTGAATTTCCATATACATTTTACATAAGTTTGCTGATTTAAAAAAAAAAGGCCTACTCGGATTTTGATTAGGCTTGTATACACAAATCAATTCAGAGATAACAGTTAAACAACATGGATCTTCTGAATCATGACCATGGTATGTTTCTCCACCTATTTAAGTCTTTAATTTCAGTATTTCTTATGGTTTTGTACATAGTCAAATTTATCCATAACTATTTCATATTTTTATGCTATTGCAAATCGAGTTTTTTTAAAGTTTCAGTGTTTGATTGTTCATTGCTAGTATATAGAAACACATTATTTTGATCTTTGCATTCTTGCTAAATTCACTTTCTAATTTTAGTAGGTTTTTGTAGATTCCTTAGGATTTCCTATATAAATTATCACAGTTATCTGGGAATAAAAATAGTTGTACTTTTTCCTTTCTAATCTGTATGCCATTTATTTCTTTTTCTTGAATATTGTACTAGCTAGGACCTAAATAACAATGTCTAATGGAAGTTACAAGAACAGAGTCTTGTCTCATTTCTCACCTTAGACTTAAAACATTGTCTTTCACTATGAAATATACTAACAGTTATGTTTCATAGGTATTCGTGATCAACTTTAGAAGGTTTCCTTCTATTCCCAGTTTGCTGAGAGCTTTTATCATAAATGTATATTGGAATTTCTCAAGTGCTTTATATATATAAATTTGCCCTCTGGCTCCAACATTTTCCATTTTTACCATATGCAAAATACATTCATCTTCATTAACGGTGTCAAAAAATCTCATCCTCAGACAGCAACTGCTTGAGGTCAAGATCTCATGACATAAACTAGGTTCAAGTGCAGATGAAGCTCCTTGAGTAAGTTTATCTTGATCAGAAGACCCAGGAATTAAAAAGACAAGTTATCTGACCCCACAGTCAACATACCATGGTGAGACATAAGATAACCACTAAAGATCCTCCCCTTGGGTCAAGGACTCATCTATTTCCACTGGAAATGTGTGATGGCTCCTAGGCACAGAAAATCAGACATGTATTTTATTAGAGTAAATGACTGGGTTACCAAAATATGACTTTTCTAGCTAAAAGGCCAAACACTGGCATGTTACACGTAACAGACAGATTTGAAGCATGTCTCAGAGGGAACTTGGGCAACAAGGAAGCCAGTATGAGATCAAGGCCACTGCAGAGATAAGTCAGTGCTGTGCCCTGACATCATAATTCCTTTCTATCTGAAGTCTGGATTGTTTCCTAGAAATAAGGTGCACTGAGATGAAACAGATGGAAAATTAGTTAAGGGTAAGAGTTCAATTATGGTAGTTTTCTGACAGGGACCTTCTTTTTGTTAGCTTCAGGATAAACAAAAGTTCAATATACAAAATCTACATATAAAAATCAGTAGCATTTCTATACATGAACAACGAATTATCTGTGAGAGTAAAAAGAAAGGCATCTCATTTACAATATCACCAAAGGCAGTAAAATATTTAGGAATAAATGTAACCAAGGGAGTGAAAGCTACAAGACACTGATGAAAGAAATCAAAGAGCAGACAAGTAAAGGGAAAGAAACTTCATGTTCATGGACTGTAAGAATTAATGTTGTTAAAATGTCCATACTACTCAAAAGAAAGTGAAAGTGAAGTTGCTCAGTCATGCCCAACTCTTTGCAACCCCATGGACTGTAGCATACCATGCTCCTCCATCCATGGGATTTTCCAGGCAAACCATACTACTCAAAGCCATCTACATATTCAATATAATCTCTATTAAGATTTCAACGGCACTTTTTACAGAAGTATAAAAAACAATCATAAAATTTATATGGAGCCACAAAATCTCCCCCAAACCAAAGCAATCCTAAGGAAGAAGAGTAAGTCTAGAGAAATCATACCTCCTGAGTTCAAACTATATTTTAAAGCTATAGAGTCAAAACAGTATGGTACTAGTATTAAAAACAGAGACGTAATGGAACAGAATCAAGAATATGGTCAACTGATACATGATGAGGTAGCCAAGAAATTCCATGGAGAAAAGACAATCTCTTCAATAAATGGTGCTGGGAAAATTGAATCGTCACATATAAAAGAATATAAATAGACCTCTACCTTATGCCACTCACAAAATTAACCCAGAACGGATGAAGACTTAAATGTAAGACAGGAAAACATAAAACTGGAAGAAACTATAGGGGAAAAGCTTCTTGCCATAGCTCCTGGCAATGGTGTTTTTTTAAATATGACTTCTAAAGCACAAGTGAAAAAATAAGCAATTTGGGCCTACATTGAACTAAAAAACTTCTGCACAGCAAAAGAAACAACCAACAAAATTAAAAGGCAAACTATAGAATGGGAGAAAATATATCAAATCATATATGTGACAAGGGGTTCATATTCAACATACAAAATGATCTCATACAACTCAATAGCAAAACCCCAGATAATCTAATTAAAAAATGGGCAGATGATCTGGGCAGATGTTTTTCCAAAGAAGATATTCAAACGGTCAACAGATACATGAAAAGGTGCTCAGCATCACTAATCATTAGGAAAATATGAATTGAAACCACAATGAGAGATCATCTCCCTCTTGTTAGAATGGTTGTCACCAAAAAGACAAGAGATGACAAGTGTTGGCAAGGATGTGGAGAAAAGGGAACTCTTGTGCACTTGTTGGTGGAAATGTAAATTACTGCAGCTGCTATGTGAAACAATACAGAGGTGTTTCTCAAAAAGATTAAAAATAGAACTACCATATGATCCAGCATTTCCACTTCCGTATATTTATCCAGAGGAATCAAAGCACTATGTTAAAAAGATATGTGCAGTCCATGTTCACTGTTATTTACAACAGCCAAGACACAGAAGCAACCTAAGAGTCTATCAATGGATGAATGGATAAAGATGTGGTATATTTACATAACAGAATATTATGCTGCCATAAAAAGAAAGCAATCTTGCCATTTGAGACACTATGGATGGACCTGGAAGGCATTTTGCTGAGTGAAATAAATCAGAGAGAGAAAGACAAATACTGCATGATCTCACTTATATGTGGAACCTTAAACAACATAGATGATAACAACAAAAAAAGCCAAACTCATAGAGAGAACAGATTGGTGGTTGCCTGAGGTGGAGGACAAAATGAGTGAAGGAGGTCAAAAGGGACAAACTTCCAGTTATAAGGTAAATAAGTCCTGGGGATGTAATGTACAGCTTGGTGATTCTAGTTAACAATACTATGTTGTATATTTGAAAGTTGCTAAGAGAATAAATTAAGTTCTCACAACAAGGGAAAAAAATGGCGTTAAGTTTATGTGATGATGGATATTAACTAACTAGACTTATGGTGCTGATGATTCTGCAATATATGCATATATCAAATCATTATGCTGTATTCCTGAAACCAATATTAAGTTATATGGCAATTATATCTCTACTGGAACAAAACAAGGATAAATAAAAGCCACAGAGCATAGGAACCATAGAAAGATTCAAAACTATTTCATATTCTTCTTCTAAAGCTAATCCAAGGGTACATCATCCATACTTTATTACTTACCCATACTTACCAATCCTGCCTTTTTACTACAAGCTCTTTGACTTTTAAACTAGGCTCTTAAAAGGTCAGAACATAAACTGTATTAAAAACAGTAACAGACAAGGGAGGGAGAAAGTCTTTTAATTTTTGCAAAGTGACTCTGGTCAACTCTACCTTCTCCCATTCCTCCATCTGGCTCCCATTGCAAATCTCCATTTCTGGGCAGAGGGGGCGGGCGGGCAGTGGAAGCACTGTAGCAACAAAGTTCAGATAGCCACAATAACAGAATCCCTTGATGAGGGGCAGGGAGTGTCAAATAGTGAACTTGTTGGGCCAAAAGGTATGCCATGGAAACCCAATCATGAGAAGTGCACTCGCTCTACTGAAAAAAAATGACCCTCCAGACCAGTTCTGAACATGCTGGAGGTTCTTGTGCTGTCATGAGGCTTGCAATGCAAGATCTTGCTGCTTGGCAACAAGCATGGTGCTCAACTTCTAAACTTCTAAACAACAAAATAAAACAGTTGGTTCCCCCCTGGGCAATATAATAGCACCGGTTAACCACTTACAGTTCAAATGAAGAGGCAAAGTAATTTACAAACTGTGGGGTCTGTTCCTAACATAGGCATGAACTCACTGATGAAGTAGTTCAGTTTCTTCTCTACTATTGCTAACAGACAGTTTAACATTTGCTTCTCATTCAATAAAGACACTTTCCATTTTAATGACAATGTACACATTTAGCTGTTTGTTTTCAGAAGCAACTCTGGGAGTCGGGGCGAGGGGAATGACAGAAGAAGAAGAGGGTAAGGCAGAAATTGACCAAGTATACTCAATTCATGGAGATGATTTTTATATACCAGGTATTTAAAAGCAAAGAGTTCACACTTCTATATTTAAAACGGATAAGCAACAAGGACCTACTGTAGAGCACATGGAACTCTGCTCAATGTTATGTGGCAGCCTGGATGGGAGGAGGTTTCGGGGGAGAATAGATACAGGTATATGTAGAGCTGAGTCCCTTTGCTGTTCAGCTGAAATTATCACAGCATTATTTGTTAATCGGCTATACCCCAAAACAAAATAAAAATTTTAGAAAAAAAGTACAGAGTTCAAAATAACACATTTGTTAACACAGGGTTTCTGTGGATTGCTAGCCATTATTAGTTTTTTCCTTGCCTGCATTCCCAAGTTGGTTTCATAGAAGGCTTTATTGTAATCCCAGAGCATTGTTTTGCATTAATTTCTATGACAAGGCCCCCAAAACACATGGTGCTGAGAGCAACAAAACAGAGTTAGGGAAACAGTCATGACTTGGCACAAAGTGTGACAAGCTGTAAAAAAGGGCATGTTTCAATATCTGAAGTGGCGCTGATTTCCTATGAACAACCTTTTCTCTTCTAAACAGTATCATATTCTTTTCAAGCACATTTAGAACGCAAGTCAAGCTGTGTTTTATTTCTGATTATAATAAACACAGTCAGTTTACTGTAACAAAGACATAGTAGTGGTGATCGGTTTGAAAGCCAAAGTAAGACACCATAAGCTGGGTGGGGGGTGAGGTGGGGGAGCCTGGGGGTGGGGGGTGGGTAGTCAACTGATAAAAGACCAGCCGTCTGGAAAGTTCTCTTAAAAGAACATAAAAAGGCAGTGTTTTCTTATGAGACAAACACAGAATGCCAAAATATCTGGCTGGGCTGTTTTTTGTTGTCGTTTATGGCAATTTGTAACTAAAAATAGCAAATCCTTCAAAATATTAGGCTCTCATATTTGTTTTTTTAATCCCTAAAATAAAATACAAAAATTTTGTACACTGCTTTAAATTGTAATACTGTTTCTTGTATAAGACTCTTCTACATAGTAAGCATATTTATTATAATACTATTCAAATTGTTTTCTACAAAACAATCATTAAAAATGTTTATAATTATGCGTGCATTTAGACGGTTGATAAAAGTGAAATAAAAAGTTCACTGCAAACAGTTAAAAATAAAGTTTATAAAACTTTCATGATCAAATTCCTGGATTCAAATTTATTAAGAAATAATGTAAATCCTCTTACCATATCTTGAACTAATGATTTTTCAACCTCAAGTTCATATAGTAATCTGTCTCTGCCATCAATTAGCTGAAAGAGAAGAATATTACATTCTGATTAAAGATAACAAAACACCTGAGATTCCCCTTCAATGAAGTTTAGTGAAAGATTTTGATTCTAAATGTAAGAAAAATGGATCCCAACATGATCACAGCAAAAATTAAATGGCCACAGATTACCGTGTAATAAAAACATACTATTATATAATTATTTATTAACTATATAAGCAGGCAAAACACATACAGAGAATGCCAGTTTATTTATTTACAACCTTTCTAACCCTCAAATGTGACATCAATGTATAATAAAGTAAGTCTGTCTATCAAAAAGGACAATATTGCTTTACCCTTTATATGAACCATTTCTCTTATTTTAGGTTTTGGTGCTGTATTTATATACATATCAAGCCATATTCATATCCGTTGAAAACAACCGTCAAAGTATATCCTGTAGGGCCTTTGTACCAACTTGACTTGCCTCAGTATTTTAAATGATAGTGTGTGTGCGGTATATAACACCGACAAAATTCAACCCTTCTTTCTGACATCCATTCAATTCAATTAATTCATATATTCACTAATCTAATAAACATGTATGGAACACCTTTGAGATGCCAGACATTTTGTTTGGCTGTGGAGGTACAGAAGTGAAGTAGAACAATTTCCTTCCCCAGAGCACCTACAGTATACTAGGAGAACGATGTGAAAAAATGACTGAATATGTAAGAAAAAAGTTAATACATGAAGTCTTCAGAGTCAAAAAGCCTAAAAATCCACATAACTTGGTAATCTTGTAATTATAAACAGATCGGCTCTCCCTGGTGTTAATACAGAAGGGCTATTTGACAAAGGTCTTGAAGGATCTGTAGAAGTTCAACAAGTTGGAGAAAGAAAAAGGCCAAGAAAACGGTAATAAAGACAGCAAAGTAACCACAGCGAAGCCTGAAGTAATGTAGGAAGTGGGGAAGGTTTGGTGTTTGTGGACCCAGGGTGCATATAGACAAGAATGGCAGGAAGTGAAGGGAGACAGAAATTCAGGGTGATGTTATGAGGGGCCTTGCTCACCTCAGTTAGGAGGGGAGGGCAGACTGGTGTAATGTACAGAATGAGAGTTGGTTCAAAAGAGAGCTCTGCTGCTTATGTTGTGTGGGTAAAGTAATTCTATGCTTCAAGTCTGTTTTCTCATCTATAAAATTAGGATAATTAAACCTACTTTGAAGAGTTCTTCTGGAAAGAATTTGAGACAGCAAATGTGAAAGGGCTTAGTGGCTCCCAGCACATAAAAATCATGTAGAACATTTTGAGACAGTCTGATGTTATGTTGAAGACAATAGGAAAGAAAGCACTGAAGGTTGTAGCCTATAAGTGAGACTGGGGTATTAGATAACCATGGCAGCAGTGTGGAAGCTAGACTTGAAAGAGAAGAGAGTGGAGACAGGAAAATGAAGTAGGAATCTATACAAATGGGCAAATGATGGGGCCTCAACCAACTCTGTGACAACATTGTTGCAGATAAAAGGGACGAGAGGTAAATTTTGGAAAGAAAGTCTCCAGACCTAGTGATCAACCAGATAAAAGGTACAAAGGAGAGAGTGGATGGAAATTACCTGGCAGTCCAGTGGTTAAGACTTGGCCCTCAGGTTCAAACCCTGGTCAGGAAACTAGGATCCCTCCCACAAGTCACACAGAGCAGCCAAAAAAAAAAAAAAAAAGAGGAAGAAGAAAGCAGAGAAGGACCCTTGATCTGTCAGTGGGTCCTCTGGGACAGATGTCAATGTCATTCATTTAAGTGGGAAACCCAGCTGAGTCCAGATTTGAGAAGTAAGAAAATCAAGTTTTGACACTGACTTTGAAGAACATGTAAAGATTTTTTCCCAGCAGATATTTTTGAGGGCTCATATAAAGGTAATATGGAGAAGGCAATGGCAGCCCACTCCAGTACTCTTGCTTGGAAAATCCCACGGACGGAGGAGCCTGGTAGGCTGCAGTCCATGGGATCGCACAAAGTCGGACACGACTGAGTGACTTCACTTTCACTTTTCACTTTCATGCATTGCAGAAGGAAATGGCAACCCACTCCAGTATTCTTGCCTGGAGAATCCCAGGGACGGCGGAGCCTGGTGGGCTGCCGTCTATGGGGTCGCACAGAGTCAGACATGACTGAAGTGACTTAGCAGCAGCAGCAGCGTAAAGGTAATAAAGGATAAGACATAGTTCTTGACCTCAAGGATTGAGGGCAAGATAATCTCACTGAGAACTTATCAACAGCGGCAGTGTGAAAAAGAGGCTAGTAGATACATAGACAAGTTTACTTTAGTTGATATTTGAAGAGTGAATGGTAATGGCTTCAGGGGTGACCAGAGTCAAGGAACATCACCCAGAATGATGGCTTGGCTATGTCTATAGGCTAGCAGGAAATGCTTAAAGGCACAAGAGAGGGAGAAAGAGGGAGAGTTTGGCTGATGAAGAAAGGTCTCAGAAGAGAAGGAAGGAGGAGATGGAGTCAGGCAAGTAAGTGGAAGGATGGGTCAGGGCAAAGAAGAAGGTCCCCTCTTCCAAGGAGAAGGAAAAGAGGTTAGGCTAAGTGACAGGGTGAGCAAGAGAGTGCAGAGGTGAAAAAACCACATGTCTGCTGCGTTCTCTGTGAATTAGAGAACAGCACAGAGGAATGGAACTGGGGGAAGTAGTAATGATGGGAAGAGAGGCACCGGGTGGTTAGAAAGGGTGCTGATTACAGATATAAATGACTATATATAAAATGGATAGATAACTAGGTCCTACTGAATAGCACAGGAAACTACATTCCACATCCTGCAATAAACCACAAAGGCAAAGAATGTGAAAAAGGATATATATATATATATATATATATATATATATATATATATATATATAGATGAATCACTTTGCTGTATAGCAGAAACTAACATAACATTGCAAACCAACTGTACTTGAATAAATTAATAAAATGTGTTTTTGTCAAAGGGTGCTAATTAGATCCAAGTAAAAGGATGGGTAGAAGGAGGGAGCAGAGTTAAAATCCCATAAACATCATTCAATGTCACCTAAAGGCAAGGATCTGTTTGTCTCCAATGGCAGCGTTGGGGAAAGTTGGGTCTGGGTACATGAGAGCCTCAGAAGGGGAGGTGGTAGTGATGTTGAAGATGTGAAAGGCTGAACAGCAGGTTTAGAGAAAGTAAAGGAATGAGAAATGGAAGGAAAGGACGAGATTTTGTGTTGAGTCATTATACCTTGGTCTGAAAAGAAGTGTCATTAAGTTTCCAACAGGTGTCAATTACTGGCAAACACCAAAGCCACTGGCCCCACGCCTTCCTGCCTCCTTGGGTCTCTTATCAGTGATCACTTCTCTCTGTTGTACTTTTACCCACTCATTCTTCTTTCCACTGATGTCATTTAAAAATGCTCTAGTTTCATCTTTTAAAAAATTCCTTCCTCAACCCCACATCCCCCTCCAACCACTTTCTGACCTCTCTTTGGCCATCCACAATCAAACTTCTAGAAAGCTGCCCATGCACACTGTCTCCACGTCTGCACTCACTCCATTCCTCGGTTACTACCATGTTCCAGTAAAATGACCTCATTAATTACCAGGGTAACTGGAAAGGACCCTGATGCTGGGAAAGATTTATGGCAGGAGGAGAAGGGGATGACAGAGAATGAGATGGTTGGATGGCATCACTGACTCAATGGACATGAGTTTGAGCAAACTCTGGGAGTTGGTGATGGTCAGGGAGGCCTGGCATGCTGCAGTCCATGGGGTTGTAAAGAGTCGGACACAACTGAGTGACTGAACTGAACTGAATTATAAGGGTCATTTTAATCGCCAAAGCTAATTGTCCAATCCTTCATTTCCAGTCTTTTGCACACCTGGCCTCTGGGAAGTGCTGGAATGGATCCTCTCTTCTTGAGCCTTTTGCTTTGTTGTTTTTGTTCAGTCTCTTAAGTTGTGTCCAACTCTTTGCAACCCCCATGGACTGCAGCAGGCCAGGCTTCCCTGTCCTTCACTATCTCCCAGAGTTTGCTGAGTTTGCTCAAATTCATGTCCACTGACTCCAACCATCTCATCCTCTGCCACCCTCTTCTCCTCCTGCCCTCAATCTTTCCCAGCAACAGAGTCTTTTCCAATGAGCTGGCTCTTTGCATAAGGTGGCCAAAGTATTGGAGCTTCAGTTTCAGCATCAGTCCTTCCAATGAATATTCAGAGTTGATTTCCTTTAGGATTGACTGGTTGGATCTCCTTGCAGTCCAAGGGACTCTCAAGCCTCTTGCTTGGTTTCTGTGAAATCCACTCTCTGCTGCTCTACCACTGTTCTCATTTTCATCTTAGTGTCAGCCTTCCACTTCTCTTCCTTTATCTCTCCCACTTTCAATCTTATCAAAGACCATAGCTTTTATGGCCTAATCATCTCTTGAATTCATCCACTCCCTTCTTCATCCCTGTGTCACTGTCTTCTTCCTGTTTTGGGACTTTCTATTACGTTATCCTGGTTTATACATGAAATCTTTTAATTGGTGGCCCTAGATTTTCCTTTCTTCCATTAGTTCTTTCTCTGAAACACGAATCCCATCCTGCCCGTGTCCAAGGCGCCCCATTCACTCAGGAGGCAACTCACACTCCCCCGAAATGCATAACAATCCTCAGCCATGTGCCTGCTTCTAGCCACCCCTGTTCCCACACATCCTCCTGCCATAATCAGTCACGTACCCTCCCTCTACACATGTTCTGGCTCTTCCCACTTCTCTCCCTTTCATCCTTTCCTGGTGAATTCTAACCTTTCTTCTGAGGGTCAGCTCGGTGCCCTTCCTCTGAACTTCCATGATCTCTTATGATCCAGGTTGGCTGTGCCCCCAACTATCCCCAAAGAAACCAACGCTGCCCTGTATCCTGACACTGCCACACCCGGGATATAATCTCTGACTGCTGGTCTGTCCCCTC
Organism: Okapia johnstoni; assembly: GCA_024291935.2. Taxonomy (NCBI): domain Eukaryota; kingdom Metazoa; phylum Chordata; class Mammalia; order Artiodactyla; family Giraffidae; genus Okapia; species Okapia johnstoni. The sequence continues at coordinate 16,491,640 of CM044324.1, forward strand.
TCAGAAGAAAATTAGTCTTGTAGCCACAGCTGAAAAAAGATTCAGCTGTCATTCAACTACTAAAATTTAAACATAAAAGCTTCTGAATCTTAACAGTGTTTCAGTCCCATTTTCAACTCATTTTTAATTGTATCCAGGGATGGAAGGCTTCCCAGGTGGCTCAGCAGTAAAAGAATCTGCCTGCCAATGCAGGAGACACATGAGATGCCAGTTCGATCCCTGGGTTGGGAAGATCCCCTGGAGGAGGAAATGGCAATCCACTCCAATATTCTTGCCTAGAAAACCCCATGGACAGAGGAGGTTGGTGGGTTACAGTCCACGGAGTCACAAAGAGTCAGACACGACTGCAAGCAGAGAGAGGGCTGCAAAGAGGAACATGTAGCTTATCCAAAGGCTTCTGAGCTGCTCCTTTACACTCTTCTGGTTTCTGTTTACTCCTTCCTCACACCCCAGACTCCCCCCTCTTCCTATACTCACACAAATCTCACCATGTGGTCTCACTAGATCCCACCTCCTGCTCCAGCCACACCAGAGTTCCAGAGTTCCACTTTACACATTCACAATCTGTATGCAGCCTTCCACCTTCCTACACGTATGCATGCTAAGTTGCTTCAGTCGTGTCTGACTCTTTGCAACCCCATGGACTGTAGCCCATCAGGCTCCTCTGTCCATGGGATTCTCTGGGCAAGATAACTGGAGTGGATAGCCATTACCTTCTCCAGGGGATCTTCCTGACTCAGGGATCAAACCCAGGTCTCCTGCATTGCGGGCAGATTCTTTACCATGTGAACCACCAGGGAAACCCTAAACACCTGGAATCAGTTCAAGAGAAGGAGTAGGAGATAGGTCTGGAACAATTTGTGCAGCCTTTCTAGAACCTTCCAAGTCAATTTTCAGTTCAGTCGCTCAGGCATGTCCAACTCTTAGGGACCCCATGGACAGCAGCATGCCAGGCTTCCCTGTCCATCACCAACTCCCAGAGAATGCTCAAACTCATGTCCATCGAGGCAGTGATGCCATCCAGCCATCTTATCCTCTGTTGTACCCTTCTCCTCCTGCCTTCAATCTTTCCCAGCATCAGGGCCTTTTCCAGTGAGTCAGTTCATCACATCATGTGGCCAAAGTATTGGAGTTTTAGTTTCAGCATCAGTCCTTCCAATGAATATTCAGGACTGATTTCCTTTAGGATGGACTGGTTGGATGTCCTGGCAGTCCAAGGGACTCTCAAGAGTCTTCTCCAACACCACAGTTCAAAAGCATCAATTCTTCAATGCTCAGCTTTCTTTATTGTCCAACTCTCACATTCGTACATGACTACTGGAAAAACCATAGCTTTGACTAGGTGGACCTTTGTTGGCAAAGTAATGTCTCTGCTTTTTAATATGCTGTCTAGGTTGATCATAGCTTTTCTTCCAAGGAGCAAGCGTCTTTTAATTGCATAGCTGTAGTTACTATCCACAGTGATTTTGGAGCCCAAGAAAATAAATTTTCTCGCTGTTTTCATTGTTTCCCCATCTATTTGCCATGAAGGCATCTCTTCTCTATGTACATACGTCTATTACAGCCCCATCCCTCCCCTAGGACTTCCCTAGTGGTTCAGTGGTTAAGACTCCACCCTTGCACTGCAGGGGTGTGAGTTTAATCCTTGGTCTGAGAACTAAGATCCTGTATGTGCACAGCACCATCGAAAGTAAATAAGTACATAAATAAAATTAAAGTTTGGTTATCATCTCTCTCTCTAGACTTGATCTCTTTCACAACAAGGCCATGTGTGTGTGTGTGTGTGTGTGTGTATGTGTGTATAAAATTTCTGTATCTCAGCAGTGCCTGGCACTAAAAGGCATCTAATGAACATTGCTGAAGGGGCTTCCCTGGTGGCTCATACGGTAAAGCGTCTGCCCGCAATGCGGGAGACCCGGGTTCGATCCCTGGGTTGGGAAGATCCCCTGGAGAAGGAAATGGAAACCCACTCCAGTACTCTTGCCTGGAAAATTCCATGGACTGAAGAGCCTGTTAGGCCACAGTCCATGGGGTCGCAAAGGTCAGACAAGGCTGAGCAACTTCACTATTGGAAACAAACCAGTAAATATTAGCTCTCAATTTGGTCAACAACTCTTGGTCTTCTTTCCAATTGACAAAGCCTTTTGATGCACATTATCTCATTCTATACACACAGTAAGCCTGTGAGACTCAGGAAGAAGGAGAATGAGAAACTGGCCCAAGTAACTATAGTATCAGAAATGGAACAGAGACCCAAGGGTCTAGATTTTTCCTGCTCAAAACCAAATTATGTCTACATTCAATATCTGTGTGGAGGCCCAGTGCATATAAAGAAAAACAGAAGAGGGACAGAATAAAAAATATGATAAAACAAACTACAGATTTGTTACATTTGTCTAGAACAAAACTGTCAAATAAAAATATGTGTCATACACATATTAATCAAATTAACAAAGATCAAACACAAAGAACAAATATTAAAAGCAGCAAGGGAAAAACAACAAATAACACACAAGGGGATTCCCATAAGGATAACAGCTGATCTTTCAATAGAAACTCTTCAGGCTAGAAGGGAATGGCAGGACGTACTTAAAGTAATGAAAGAGAAAAATCTACAACCCAGATTACTGTACCCGGCAAGGATCTCATTCAGATATGAAGGAGAATTCAAAAGCTTTACAGACAAGCAAGAACTGAGGGAATTCAGCACCACCAAACCAGCTCTCCAACAAATGCTAAAGGATCTTCTCTAAACAGGAAACACAGAAAGGATGTTTAAACACGAACTTAAAACTACAAAGTAAATGGCAACGGGACCATACTTATCAATAATTACCTTAAATGTAAATGGGTTGAATGCCCCAACCAAAAGACAAAGAGTGGCTGAGTGGATACAAAAACAAGACCCCTACATATGCTGTCTACAAGAGACCCACCTCAAAACTAGGGACACATACAGACTGAAAGTGAAGGGATGGAAAAATATATTTCATGCAAATGGAGACCAAAAGAAAGCAGGAGTCGCAATACTCATTTCAGATAAAATAGACTTTAAAATAAAGGCTGTGAAAAGGGACAAAGAAGGACACTACATAATGATCAAAGGGTCAATCCAAGAAGAAGATGTAAACAATTATAAATATATATGCACCCAAACATAGGAGCACCACAATATATAAGGCAAATACTAACAAGTATGAAAGGGGAAGTTAACAATAACACAATAATAGTGGGAGACTTTAACACTCCACTCACACCTATGGATAGATCAACAAAACAGAAAATTAACAAGGAAACACAAACTTTAAATGATACTATAGACAAATTAGATTTAATCGATATTTTCAGGACTTTCCACCCCAAAAACAAGCAATTTCACCTTTTTCTCAAGTGCACATGGAACTTTCTCCAGGATAGATCACATCCTGGGCCATAAATCTAGCCTTGGTAAATTCCAAAAAAAATTGAAATCATCCCAGCCATCTTCTCTGACCACAATGCAGTAAGATTAGACCTCAATTACAGGAAAAAAACTATTAAAAATTCCAACATATGGAGGCTAAACAACACGCTTCTGAATAACCAACAAATCACAGAAGAAATCAAAAAAGAAATCAAAATATGCATAGAAACGAATGAAAATGAAAACACAACAACCCAAAACCTATGGGACACTGTAAAAGCAATGCTAAGGGGAAGGTTCATAGCAATACAGGCGTACCTCAAGAAACAAGAAAAAACTCAAATAAATAAACTAACTCTACACCTAAAGCAACTAGAGAAGGAAGAAATGAAGAACCCCAGGGTTAGTAGAAGGAAAGAAATCTTAAAAATTAGGGCAGAAATAAATGCAAAAGAAACAAAAGAGACCATAGCAAAAATCAACAAAACTAAAAGTTGGTTTTTCGAGAAGATAAACAAAATTGACAAGCCATTAGCCAGACTCATCAAGAAACAAAGGGAGAAGAATCAGATCAACAAAATTAGAAATGAAAATGGAGAGATCACAACAGACTACACAGAAATACAAAGGATCATAAGAGACTACTACCAACAGCTATATGCCAATAAAATGGACAACTTGGAAGAAATGGACAAATTCTTAGAAAAGTATAACTTTCCAAAATTGAACCAGGAAGAAATAGAAGATCTTAACAGACCCATCACAAGCACGGAAATCGAAACTGTAATCAGAAATCTTCCAGCAAACAAAAGCCCAGGACCAGACGGCTTCACAGCGGAATTCTACCAAAAATTTAGAGAAGAGCTAACACCTATCCTACTCAAACTCTTCCAGAGAATTGCAGAAGATGGTAAACTTCCAAACTCATTCTATGAGGCCACCATCACCCTAATTCCAAAACCAGACAAAGATGTCACAAAAAAAAGAAAACTACAGGCCAATATCACTGATGAACATAGATGCAAAAATCCTTAATAAAATTCTAGCAAACAGAATCCAACATCATATTAAAAAGATCATACATCATGACCAAGTGGGCTTTATCCCAGGAATGCAAGGTTTCTTTAACATCCGCAAATCAATCAATGTAATTCACCACATTAACAAATTGAAAGATAAGAACAATATGATTATCTCAATAGATGCAGAAAAAGCCTTTGACAAAATTCAACATCCATTTATGATAAAAACTCTCCAGAAAGCAGGAATAGAAGGAACATACCTCAACATAATAAAAGCTATATATGACAAACCCACAGCAAACATTATCCTCAATGGTGAAAAACTGAAAGCATTTCCCCTAAAGTCAGGAACAAGGCAAGGATGCCCACTTTCACCACTACTATTCAACATAGTTTTGGAAGTTTTGGCCACAGCAATCAGAGCGGAAAAAGAAATAAAAGGAATACAGATAGGAAAAGAAGAAGTAAAACTCTCACTGTTTGCAGATGACATGATCCTCTACATAGAAAACCCTAAAGATTCTACCAGAAAACTACTAGAGCTAATCAATGAATATAGTAATGTTGCAGGATACAAAATTAACACACAGAAATCCCTTGCATTCCTATACACCAATAATGAGAAAACAGAAAGAGAAATTAAGGAAACAATACCATTCACCATTGCAACAAAAAGAATAAAATACTTAGGAATATTTCTACCTAAAGAAACAAAAGACTTATATATAGAAAACTATAAAACACTGATGAAAGAAATCAAAGAGGACACAAAACAGATGGAGAAATATACCGTGTTCATGGATTGGAAGAATTAATATAGTGAAAATGAGTATACTACCCAAAGCAATCTACAGATTCAATGCAATCCCTATCAAACTACCAATGATATTTTTCACAGAACTAGAACAAATCATTTCACAATTTGTATGGAAGTATAAGAAACCTCGAATAGCCAAAGCAATCTTGAGAAAGAAGAATGGAACTGGAGGAATCAACCTGCCTGACTTCAAGCTCTACTACAAAGCCACAGTCATCAAGACAGTGTGGTACTGGCACAAAGATAGAAATATAGATCAATGGAACAAAATAGAAAGCCCAGAGATAAACCCACGCACCTATGGGCACCTTATCTTCGACAAAGGAGGCAAGAGTATACAATGGAGAAAAAAGACAATCTCTTTAACAAGTGGTGCTGGGAAAACTGGTCAACCACTTGTAAAAGAATGAAACTAGAACACTTCCTAACACCATACACAAAAATAAACTCAAAATGGATTAAAGATCTAAATGTAAGACCAGAAACTATAAAACTCCTAGAGGAAAACATAGGCAAAACACTCTCCGACATAAATCACAGCAGGATCCTCCATGACCCACCCCCCAGAATATTGGAAATAAAAGCAAAAATAAACAAATGGGACCTAATCAAAATTAAAAGCTTTTGCACAACAAAGGAAACTATAAGCAAGGTGAAAAGACAGCCTTCAGAATGGGAGAAAATAATAATAGCAAACGAAGCAACAGACAAACAATTAATCTCAAAAATATACAAGCAACTCCTGCAGCTGAATTCCAGAAAAATAAACGACCCAATCAAAAAAATGGGCCAAAGAACTAAACAGACATTTCTCCAAAGAAGACATACAGATGGCTAACAAAACACATGAAAAGATGCTCAACATCACTCATTATTAGAGAAATGCAAATCAAAACCACAATGAGGTACCATTACACACCAGTCAGAATGGCCGCTATCCAAAAGTCTACAAGCAATAAATGCTGGAGAGGGTGTGGAGAAAAGGGAACCCTCTTACACTGTTGGTGGGAATGCAAACTAGTACAGCCACTATGGAGAACAGTGTGGAGATTCCTTAAAAAACTGGGAATAGAACTGCCATATGACCCAGCAATCCCACTGCTAGGCATATACACCGAGGAAACCAGAATTGAAAGAGACGCGTGTACCCCAATGTTCATCGCAGCACTGTTTACAATAGCCAGGACATGGAAGCAACCTAGATGTCCATCGGCAGACGAATGGATAAGGAAGCTGTGGTACATATACACAATGGAATATTACTCAGCCCTTAAAAAGAATACATTTGAATCCGTTCTATTGAGATGGATGAAACTGGAGCCCATTATACAGAGTGAAGTGAGCCAGAAAGAAAAGCACCAATACAGTATACTAATGCATGCATATGGAATTTGAAAGATGGTAATGGTAACCCTATATGTGAGACAGAATAAGAGACACAGATGCATAGAACAGTCCTGTGGACTCTGAGGGAGAAGGTGAGGGTTGGACGTTCTGGGACAATAACATTGAAACATGTATATTGTCATATGTGAAGCAGAACACCATTCCATGTTCTATGCATGGGACGGATGCTCAGGGATGGAGCGTTGGGATGACACTGAGGGATGGGAGGGGAAAAAAAAAAAAAAGTTATTTTTCAATACCTTGTTGCTGATATATAGAAATAGAATTTATTTTAAAGTATTGACCTTTACTCCAATAAAAATTAGTTATTAAAAAAAAAATATGTGTCATATATATAATGGAATTTTAAACAGCTTTCTTAAAAAGGTAAAAAAACATGATATTAACTTTAATAATATATTTTATTTATACAATAGCTATGCAAAATAGCTTAAATATATAATGCTGCTGCTAAGTCGCTTCAGTCATGTCCGACTCTGTGCGACCCCCTAGACGGCAGCCCACCAGGCTCCGCCATCCCTGGGATTCTCCAGGCAAGAATACTGGAGTGGGTTGCCATTTCCTTCTCCAGTGCATGAATGGGAAAACTGAAAGTGAAGTCGCTTAGTCATGTCCGACTCTTAGTGACCCCATGGACTGTAGCCTACCAGGCTCCTCCATCCATGGGATTTTCCAGGCAAAAGTACTGGAGTGGGGTGCCATTGCCTTCTCTGAAATATATAATAATCAATATTAAAAATCATTAGCAAAATATTTCACATTTCTCACAGCACCTAAGTCTTTGAAATCCAGTGTGTATTTTTCACTTAGAGCACACCTCAATTTGAAGGCTAAAATTTTATGGCAGATACTTGATCTGCATTTAGATTTCATAAAGTTTACAAACAAAAATGTACATTCACATGCTCAAATTATTCAAAATATACATAAAAGTTTTTCAGTAACTGAAACAAATATCAATATTTTATATTGAAATTTAAAAATTAAAAGTAAACATAATTTAAAATTCAGTTTCTCAGTTGCACTAGATACAGGCTTTCAATAGCCACACGTGGCTAACGCTGGGCAGTGCAACTCTAGAGAATGAAGGCAGCATTTAACCAGAATACTTGAGCTCATACAAGGTATGACCAGCCACTCAGTGAGGATGTTTCTTTCTAATTGATGCCTTAATGGTGAGACTTTTTTTTAATTTCCTTGAACTCCTCCCAGAGAAAAGTAGGCTTGTCCAACTCATCTTTACCAGTGACAGCACAGACTGAGAAACTGGAGGAATATTTACATAAAAGTTGATACCAAGAAGGTGAAACTGGTCTTTTCTTACACTTTCATTATCTCTGTAAGAATGACACTTACCCTCACCATTGAAAACAGGCTCAAGCACCAGAAAATGACTTCATGTTGTAAAAACCTGTGATGGATTCAGTGATCATAGGAAACATCTCCCAACTCTGACTCATCACAGTATGCATTTCTTTAGAAAATAGTTCTTGGGACTTCCCCTGGCAGCCCAGTGATTAAGACTCCACACTGCCAACCATGTGGCCAAAAAATAAACAACAGTTCTTGGAAGTAATTTTATCTAAAACCTAAGAATAGGACTTCCCTAGTGGTTCAGTGGTTAAGACTCCACCCTTGCACTGCAGGGGTGTGAGTTTAATCCTTGGTCTGAGAACTAAGATCCTTTATGTGCACAGCACCATCGAAAGTAAATAAGTACATAAATAAAATTAAAAAAATTTTTTTCAATGAAAAATAAGACCTAAAAATACCAGAAGTGTAAAATCTAGGTTGAAATCTGAATCTTAAGCTTTATGAGCTCTGGATATGAGGCCAGCATGACTGAGGAACTCAATTTTTTAAAATTTTATCTAACTTTAATTTTCATTTAAAAATTGATACTCGATTCAGTTTGTGGAAAACTTTATTTAGAATAATTCGAGGATGTAAATTCACATTTTTATCTGTAAATTTTATGAACTCTAGATACATTCTTATTCTATGAAATCACTCAAAGAATATTTTTAGTGTACCAGTGCTTAGCACTGGAAAAAGATCAGAGACCAGTGCTGTCTTCAGGTTGTAGGGCCTTTGGCAGTGTAGACTGACCATAACAGAAGAGGGTTTTGAGAGCTGAGAAAGCTGAAAGCAGGAGCCCCGACCTGGGTGTGGAGGACAGGAATTGCCGTGGTTCTGCGACATTGGATGCCCCAGGAAATCTTGATCTTTATGATATAAAAGCATTCCCTGCTCTAAATACAGATTTTCTGCAAAATACAAACCCAGTTCATTCACATACAGAGAAATGAAGATAAAACAACATCTGATATGAAAATAGGCTGCCCATTCCTAATAATATTATTTTTCCACAAGCATATCTTTGGACTCCCTGTGTCATATGATTTTTCAATTTCTTACAGTCAACAAGGTAGACACTCAGTTATGCCAAATGAAAGAAAACATGAGTTCATTTTCAAGATGGAATCTTTTCTAATTACTAGAGAAATAATCTCAAACAACATTAAATACAGGAATCGACTTTTCTCGACATCACAAGACAAGGGGGGGCATAGTGTTATTTCATTAATTATGAGGATATTTCCATTGAAAAGAGTCATTCATCAATGTAAAAAAGTTACAGTACCTTTTGAATAGTTTTATGATCCTTTTCTGCCATCTCTTTCAGACTTATAATTTCATCTTCTGTAAACAAAAGGAGAGAGAGGCCAACCATGAAATTACAAGCTTATGGCCCTGTATTCAATCTGCCTGCTTCAGGGAAGGCTATACACCGCTGCAGGCATGGTGGACGCAAGTCCTAGCAGGACTATGACCTTCACAACTGCCCTTGACATTCATAGCCTTCTTCCTGCTGTTCAGACGGCTGGTCAGATAGGGATTAAGAACTAAGTTCAAGATCCAAGTGTGGCTGAAGGCTGAAAGCTTTTCATTGAGTCTAGCAAGGGACATTTTTGCAGTTAGTCACAGCCAATACAAACTGCTTTAGCAGGTGGCACTTTATGGACTGAGTAAGAACTACCAAAACCTGAAGACGCATTATTACACCACATCAGGAGAGAAATGAAACTACACTGGCGTGGTATAACTTACATCCAAGAAACATTGCCCCATATCTGATTTTATCAACGTTTCACTACAAACTTCATATTGCCTACTCAAGGGCAAAACTGTGTAACTAACATACATGCAATGATAGCAGTGCCTGTAAGTGCTTTAAAGCAATTCAACTTCAGTGATTTAAATGCAATGTTTACCAATGTTTATGGTATGTAAGAAGGGGGTATAGGGTCAACAAATGGAAATCTGTACTTAAAATTTGTGCCAAAAATTGAAGAGAAAGTAGTAAGTAGGAGCATATTTTCCTGAAGGGCCAGTTCTTCACAAAGCACACCTCAATATATATGCTCAAATATTAAAATGTTATAAATTTTAGGTTTTAGATTAAGCACATGAAATTTGGGTTTAATATTTATAATATTTCTAAGTGATATTGAGCACTGATGAGCACATTTTTCAAAGGCCAATGCTTAGATTTAAAAACAACCACCCTGAGTTAAAAAGGCATGGCTAGGGGAGTATGACCAACTTCTGTCCCAAGAAAAGAATGAAAATTAAAAGTGGCTAACAAGCTGACATTTTAAATGTAAATATGGTTTGGTAACAAACACATGTTTGAAAAAGACAAGCATGGCCACGAATTTTATAAAAGTGCCCAGTGTATAGAGTTTTCTCAAAAATGACTCTAAAATGTTACCTAATACTGAATTTTCTTTTACACTGAGCTGGATTTCTTCTTCGAGTTCTGAAATGACTTGAAGCAGCCTCTCATTTTCCGTTTTGAACTCCAAATTTTCCTTTTCTAGAGCTGTTCTCAGAGGGCTGCTCTCTTTGATAAAAGAATCCTAAAAGAGGGAGAATTCCATATTTCTAAGCAGGGAGCCAAGGATTTAAATATGCAAGATGAGACAATACAGATACAGAAGAGCTATCATATAATTTTCTGAATTCTATTACACACTTATAATATGAATAGTAAAAAGGGAAGGAGAGTAAAATAGAGCTTGCTGGAAGAAAGGCTGCAGTACCTTCTGTACAAAGACCACAGCACATGGGGACAGTTTATTGACAGGAATAATGCATATCATACTGTTTGTGTGCCCTCATCATTCAGGTCAATTCATTATGGAGGCTGTGTCCGGGGAGGCAGCTGGGGCCCCTCCACTCACACTTCCCTCTGTGTGTGTGTCTGAAGTGCTGTCCGCCCGTAACCAGGCAGGCTGGGGAGACCGTGGATGGGCAGCAGTGCCGGGGGAAGGTGGTGCGGGCAGGGGGCGGGGGGCAGAGTGCACAGCTAAGGAGGGGGGCTTGTTGCCTTTGTGGCATTTCCCAGTGTCAGCGCTGCCAGTGTCAAGAGGAGCACACCACATGTCAAAGTGGTGACGTTTTCAGGCTGGGAGCCGCATGGAGCCCATCAGGCACACGGATATCCACACAGTTGGGTTTTCTGCTTGGTGGAGGAGCCACCCAGAGGCAATTCATATTCTGAACATTAACGTGGCTTTGCATGCCTGTCACACTGGGACTGTGCAGGCGTTGAATGCTATTGAAGACTTCGGTTTAAATCTCTATGCAAACAGTGATTACCTTGTAAGAAGGTTTCAGGATAACTTACAACAAAAGACTTTAAAGTTATAGTTTTAGTAAAGCAAACTCATTTACATTTTTATTATGTGCGTCTTTTGTCTAAATCTTGCCATGTCCATTATGGGAGACGCTTTTTCTTACGCAATAGAAGCTTATTGGGACAGCTACTCTTCTTTTCTTCTTCTCGTCTGTTTCAAAGCTATTGAAAACATCTGACTATACTTGCTTATGGCTGTCTAGATTTTACTTGCTGCACTTCTTTTTCAAATTAAGATGCAATGAGTTGGAGAAGCTGATGCAGAGCTTTATATTTCATGATGGTAAAATATTAAACTGATTATGCAATCTCAAAATAGTGAAGAACATGCTTGAAAGTCACTGTATTATTACATTAAAAGAGAAGTGTCTATATGCCTTTGTTCAAAATTAATATGGACACAAGAAATACTTTAAAGCTTTAATTTTCAGATGAATTACAAGCTATTCTTTTAGTAGCAATGCCATGATTTAAATTATTAAAAAAAGGTTTCCTCTGTGGTCGTAATGGTTCAAAAGAAAAATATGTAGCTATCATGTTTTATAGTACATGAATAAACCCTTGAAAAACAACAAGGGACTTTTTAATGAAGTCAGTTATACCAGACTGATATTTATAATGTTTATAATGATGATGTTAAATTTTGCACTACAATTGTGAATCTTCATGATTTTGATTCACCATTCCATTTAAATTATTTTAACCCAATTCATTCTTAACTAATGAGAACTAACTAATTTAATAACTAATAACACTGTTTTCTTAATAAGAAAGAATCCCAGTCATTATTTTCTTGTCCCACATGGTTCAACTTGAGAACATCAAAAGAATGAATTTCTAGACTGAAAAAGCTTTTTAAAAAGCAAAAAGTGTTTGCCTTAATTGGCTTAAACGTACATTTCCTAACAGTGGCAGAAAATGAACATCCATTGTGGATTACGTGAGCATCCATTATAATAAACTAAACGAGAACTATTTGAATAATCAGATGAAGTGTAAAATTTACAAGGGGTGGCAGCTAGCACCTAAATGGGTTTTCTAAAAATCTGGTAGAAAAGCAGGAAACAAGGGGACACTTTCAACTCAAGGGTTTCCCCCCTCCCACAAACCCATGGACAGCCCCAGTTCCTGAGAGGTTAACCTTTAGCTCTGTCCCCACCATCTGTCAGCTGCAGGAACTGCAAGTAATTAACTATTCAGATTCCCACAGCAATGAGGACACTCATTAGCAAAATGAACAAAGGGATAGTTCTGGGCGGCTACGGTCATCTGTTACACTCTGAGTGGCAGGTTTTGTGGTGGTGTTTCTTCTACCATCTGCCCACACCACTAGCTTGGGCTCACTGAAACCACGAGACTTCTTTAAAACAAGCTGCGTTAATAAACCGAAGTTAAGAAGGATGGAGATCATTAAAAGGTGGTTAACTAGTTAAAGCTATTTAAAGCTACATTATTGCCCAAGACAGCCTGCAGTGTGATCCATGGTCACTCTGGGATTTAAAATTTATAAAGGAACATGTCAATTTAGAGTTCTTCTATCACGCAGTGGATGCTAGGACTTCACGTGACGGCTCACACGGTATCTCTCTTGTGAACAGCCACAGGATGTGCAGTATCCCTGTCCGAGGCCTCAGAATCCCAAACAGTAGTGAAAGAACCATTTCTGGAAATTGGTGTTCTCCAGAGCCTCGCTACTCCAAACATGGTCCAAGGACCAGGAGCCTCGGCATCACCTGGGAGCTTTTTGAAAATGCGGAATCTCCGGCCCCAACTAGACCTGTCTGAATCTATGTCTTAACAGGAGCTGCAGGTGACCCGTACACACAAAAAGTCAAAAAAGCCTGAGAAGCACTGTTTGGGTCACTGCAGGTGCCTTCCCAGCAGTCTCCCTTTTGCCACATTGGCGTCTCACTTATGCAGGCTCCGCGTACAGTGCTTGGACGTCTCAATTTGATGATGGGGGTGGGGGGGAGGGTAGGGGTTTCTGCTGCCCATGCTGCGTGACAGTCACAGAGACGAGCAGGTGCTTTCCCAGTGAGTGACAGCCAAGAAAGCGGCCCACTGGGGCCGTGCAGCCCTGCAGAGCTGCCGCTCTTGAATGACGGCTCTGTTTCAAAACTGTCAGCAACAAACAGTCATGTTTACCTATTGGTGGTGGCAGGGGTGGGTGGGCGTGATGGTTGCATAGCTCATCCATGTTGGAGTAAGAAAGAAAAATGAAGTCTTTTAGAAACAACTCTAATTGCAACTGAAGCACACAGGCATGTGCGTGGGTACACAGACACACAGGCACAATACCCTGACCAGCTAGTTCCTTCAGCAGTTCTTGAGTGGATTTATCAGCATATAGCGTGGCAACCTGAAAACTATAGCAGAGTACCATTAACTCATTCAGGGGGTTCACAGAGCCTGAAAAGACACTCAGCCCTTGAGTGTGTTTGTGTGTGTTAGTCGCTCAGGCATGTCCAACTCTTTTCGACCCTGTGGACTGTAGCCTGCCAGGCTCCTCCATCCATGGGATTTTCCAGGCAAGAATATTGGAGTGGATTGCAATTTCCTTCTCCAGGGGATCTTCCCAACCCAGAGATTGAACTTGGGTTTTCCGCATTGCAGGCAGACTCTTTACCATCTGAGACACCAAGTGAAGCCCTCTCGGGGAAAATTCAACATTAAGGATGTTCTGACCTGGAGAGATAAGGCTTCTGTAACTTGACAACATTCCTTTTTATGATTTCCATCTTGTCATAAATATAAGCTAAGCTAGATGTTTACTAAACCTTCCTTTTCCTGTCGTTCTTAGATTTTACTCTAAAACAATCTGGAGAGAGATTATGACTAGTAACAATGAACTGATTTATGTGATCAGACTGAGGAAGAACAAAATAAAGTGTTCCATTATTGTTTATTCAATTTTCTTATTTAAAGTTGTTTTTGCAAGTTATTTCGACTGCTGCTTTGAGAATTTCTAAATGTTTCTCCAAATTTGGTTTTCCAAATCTAATTTCAGATACTTGCTGTATTGAGCTTTTTATACCGCTAGAGGGAGCAGTCGCATTACATGAAATTTCAAATTTCAAATTTAGAGCTTCCCTGGTGGCTCAGACGGTAAAGAATCCACCTGCAATGCGGGAGACCTGGGTCCGATCCCTGGGTCAGGAAGATCCCTTGGAGAAGGAAATGGCAACCCAATCTAGTATTCTTGCCTGGAAAATCCCATGGATGGAGGAGCCTGGCAGGCTACAGTCTATGGGGTTGCAGAGTCGGACATGACTAAGTGACTTCACTTCACCTAGAACTTGAGTGGCATGGAGTTCTAGGAAAGCTAGTTCTTACAAGATTTTTTAAAAAGAACTTTCAGATTTTCTTTCAATATAACCTGCTTTTGCAGTGTTCATGTCCATCCTACCGAAAGGTACGCTAGCCCTGCTCTGCACTGCCCTAGCATGGTGTTTCACTAGGGCCCTCTGGTGCTGGGGAAAATGTATACACTCAGTTAATCAGGAGTCTCACCTTCCTCAAATCTTAAGTTGTGATACTTAAAATACTGATGTGGTGTCCATGGAGACAAATTACAGTGAAACAACCAAGGTCTTCTGCTGGAGAAGACTCTTGAGAGTCCCTTGGACAGCAGAGAGATCAAACCAGTCAATCTTAAAGAAAATCAACCCTGAATATTCCATGGGAGGACTGATGCTGAAGGTGAAGCTCCAATACTTTGGCCACATGATACTAAGAGCTGACTTACTGGAAAAGACTCTGATGCTGGGAAAGACTGAGGGCAGAAGAAGAAGGGGGTGACAGAGGATGAGATGGTTGGATGGCATCACTGACTCAATGAACACGAGTCTGAGTAAACTCTGGGAGACAGTGAAGGATAGGCGTGCTGCAGTCCATGGGGTCACAAAGAGCTGGACACGACTGAGCGACTGAACAACAACCACCACCAAGGTGGTGCCACCAGATGCAGAGAACACCTGCTTATACAAGAGGAGGGGTGGACCCTCCCACTTCCTGTGGTCCTCACCAGGCCCCGCCCACCTCATTTTGTTCTTTATCCAGGATGTCCAGACAGACCAGTTAACAGGCTGAGGACAATCGGTGGTGTAAACACACCAAGAAAGACCTCATGTTGGAAGCTCAATTACAGAACTGGGATATTTTCAACAGTGCATTTCACGGAATGTAAACCAGATGGTAATAAGGACTTGTGTACTTCCCCATCATGATAACTAGAATTTATATGCATGCCTTTCTTCAAAGAACTCACAGCGATTCATGTTCACCACAACCAATCCTCCTCATAACACTGCTGGCTAGGCAGAGATCACTTTTCATTTCACAAGTGGGAAATAATTGGACCAAAATTGCCTTGCTAATCAATGCTGGATATTGTTAGTCAAGGGCAGGAGTAAAAGCCAAAACTATTACAACTTTTCTATTAAATTTTCTACTAATAATTCTATTAAATTATTTTCTCCAAAAAACTAAGAGTAAATGTAGACCCAAGATAAGAAAAGTAAATGAAAAAATTGGATGTGTCTCTTCCTCCAAGGTGATCAGAATATGCAAAAAGAAATAATATTCAATTATATTAGATCTATGATAAGAATACTTAATACTAAATTGCTTAGAAGATGCTCTGGTTTTTTTAGAACATAGAGAATTCTGTTTGTTTGTTTGTTTTTTTTTGTTGTTTTTGTAGAACATAGAGAATTCTAATAGATTAAACAAAGTATTCTTCCCCCAGTTAGTAAACAAAATCCTTTAGAATGGTGCAAGCTCAATTCCTTATCTTTTCTAACTTTGGGGGTTTTAAGTAAGAATACTAGTGTGGGACTTAGATAAACCAAGGACTGCACTTAAATAGCCAAGCAACCTGGAAGTGTTTCTTCCTAGCATTCACATTTTGATGTATTACTTCTCAGAGTTTTCCCATATATACATATATTATATACACGAGTCAATATTTATGTGTATCTACACAGGGATCACTATACACTTAGTGATGTACACTAAGTGATGTACATTTAGTGACCAGGGCTTCCCTGATAGCTCAGGTAAAGAATCCCCCTGCAATGCAGGAGAACCTGGTTCGATTCCTGGGTCGGGAAGATCTTCTGGAGAAGGGATGGGCTACCCACTCCAGTATTCTTGGGCTTCCCTCGTGGCTCAGCTGGTAAAGAATCTGCCTGCAATGCAAGAGACCTGGGTTTGACCCCTGGGTTGGGAAGATCCCCTGGAGAAGGGAAAGGCTTCCCATTCCAGTATTCTGGCCTAGAGAATCCCATGGACTATATAGTCCAAGGGGTTGCAAAGAGTCACACACGACTGAGCAAGTTTCACTTTCATACACAGGGATCACTATACACTTAATTATAATTATAATAATTATATATGTTATATTGATTTATATATATACTGTAATACCATAATATATTATAATAATATAATGTACATATAATAAATATATAAGTTATATAAGAGTGTATATATTGGGTTGGCCAAAATGTTAATTTGGGTTTTCTATAACATCCTATGGAAAAACCCAAACATTTTTTGGCCAACCCAATATGTATGTGTGTGTGTGTGTGTGTGTGTGTGTGTGTACATATATATATGTATATTTCAACCTTTAATTCTTACTCTATACAGAGGAAAAAGCTACACCTCCTTATGTGGGACTTTGGATTCAGATGGATGGACCTTGGTTTTCATGCCGCGTCAGCATTTACCAGCTGCGTGCTCTGGGTAAGTCTCTGCTTCCTCATTGGTAAACTGAGCTATGACGTGAGGAAGTACCCCTGCCAGTTGACACTCAACAGGTTGTGATTCTCTGGCCTCTTTGATCACCTCTCCTACTCAAACAATCCACTTCTAATTATATTAGAACCTAATATAAAAACCCCTCTATGCTATTTGAGTTGATTTGAGATGAAAATAAACTTGTGTTCAGGGTCCACAGTTCCCAGATCCTTCTCATTCATCTCCTCAACGGGTAGAGCTCTCCATTCTGCTTTCTCTCTCTCCCCACTTTTGTTCTCTCCAGTCACTGCAGCAGTAAAGCAGCTCCTGGCTCCCTCTACAACAGGGAGAACAGGGCAAAACTCCTCTGAGAACTTTCCTTCTTGACATTTCTATGGAAGGTCATCCTGTTACAAGCTGGTTTCTTGGAAGCCTCTGACTTGAGATTGTTTTGTGTCTTTCAGATTAACTGGACTGAAAAAAAAGGGTGGGACTCTCTGTATTAAAACAAAAATGTATTTACATGCTTTCCTAGGGTGGGAGATAGGTTATTTTATTTCCCTTACAAATAAAAATTGAGAACAATTACATTGCTCCTATTTATAATTATTATGGGTTTTCTAGGCTATGTTATTGAGCAAAAAAAAGGGTTGAACTGTCTTATTTTGTGAAGAAGATACCCAAGATACATCCACTGTAGTCCCTTTATTCCAAACTCAAGCTTTTAGACAGCCGTAACTTCATTTACATATATTAACATAAATTATTCTTTGCTGTGAAACTTACAACGTTTTGAAATCCATATTCTTCACGTTGTTCTATTTCTTCTCTTAATTCCTTAATGACTTCTTCTTTCTCCTTCAGTCTTTTTAACAAAATGTTCATTTTGACAGTCATTGCATCATGCAGGGATGTCTTCTCTTCTTCTACATCAAAGTATTGCTGGGGGGAGAAAGATAACAGTCAGATACTATGCTAGCACCAGCAGAAACCATTTCATGTTTTATTTAAGCTCCTATCTTGTAAAGTTGTTTTATTTTTGCAACTTGCATGCAAGTTTTAGTAAATTATGATATTTATATTGACCAATACACTAAAAGTGTCAATGGCATTACAGCACACTATTATCCTGTAAGAGACAAAGCACAATGTCTTACACTGACTGTATCAGTCTGCCAGTAATTACAATAGTAAGCCTTAGCAGTAAATCTACATCATGACAGTGAATGTCCTACTTCAATCTTCCTCTAGAAAAGAACCTAGCAAAAATTTTGACTATGTAAAACAAAAAAGAAATGTACTTCAACGGTGCAACTGATTTCCTCAATGGTTTGGAATGGAGAGGTGGAAAAAAAGAAGAACCATTTCTTGAACCTATTTTAAGCATTGAGGTGCTAGCCTATTCACAGTCAGTACTCTGAAGAATTGTGTCACAAAATCAAAGCAAGGAAAATGCTATAAAATGGATGCTGCTATTTACTTCCAATATATAAAAATCTCATTTTCAACACAGACATGTAAAAGCATTTTGTACATTTTGGACTCTTTTGGGAATTATGGAAGAATTTTTTATTTTCATCATCTGTTACTAATATATTTGGACACATGGACTTACAATAAATATAGTAAAAATCATATCTGCTAATATACATAATATTGTATTTAAAAGAGTTAAATTTAAAAACTAAAATTGTTCTAATATTATATAATGAATACTGGCAGACTGAGAAGAATAATATTATATCCAGGTAGCATTTAAGAGTCAAGCTAGGGCATCCCTAGTGGCTCAGTGGTAAAGAATCTGCCTGTCAATGCAGGAGACATGGGTTCCATCTCTGGTCTGGGACAATCGCACATGCTGCGAAGCAACTGAGCTGGGTCCTACAGTCCAGGAGTCACAACTACTGAGCCCATGTGCCACAACTAATGAAGCCCACACACCCGAGAGCCCGCGTTGCACAACAAGAGAAGGCACTGCTATGAGAAGCCCGCACACCACAACTAGAGTAGCCCCTGCTCGCCAAAACTAGAGAAAAGCCTGCACAGCAGTGAAGACCCAGCACATCCAAAAATAAATGAATTTTTTAAAAAAGAGTGTAGCTAAGGGCATAACATGGACAGTCTATACCACACTAATGAAAAAAATCAGTAAATGAACACACAGTAGAGTTTGAAAGAGTGAAAATAGAACAACCATATGACAATATTAGGTTTTTAATTGGGTGATTCTAGAGAACAGTATTGAGCATGTAGATCTATTCTTCACATCTATTCTGTTTTATGTCTCCAGCTTAAACGCTCCACAGAGGTTCAGACACTTACCCCACTGTTGCCCTCAGTGTTAGTTCCTGGGCATCTCAAATTCAACAGGTCCAAATAGAGGTCTCCATCTTCACACTCCTCCTCTCTGCCTCTCCCATTAACAGCATCCCAAGCCAGAAACCCATTTTCTGTCATTTTAAGCACCTTCTATTCCCTCACTAACTCACCAAATCTGTTCAACGCACCTCTAAGTCACTCCCGAACCTACCCTCTCCTTCCCTGATCCACCACCTTGATGTCACCACCAAAATTTGGGCCTGCCAACCTACTGACATTGGGCTTCCCTTGTGGCTCAAATGGTGGTAAAGAATCTGTCTGCAATTCTTTAGGAGACCTGGGTTGGATTCCTAGTCAGGAAGATCCCCTGGAGCAGGGCATGGCAGCCCACTCCAGTATTCTTGCCTGGAGAATCCCATGGACAGAGGAGCCTGGAGTGCTACAGTCCATGGGGTTGCAAAGAGTTGGACGCGACTGAAGATACTTAGCACACACAAGCTGCTGACACCAGGTTGTGGTAAAGGAAGGTTCAGTGTTTATTATTAAGTGCCAAGCAAGGAGTCTGGCACAGCTAATGCTCAAAAGCCTGAACTCCCCAATGGGTTTCAACAGTTTTTTTTTAAAAAAAATGATCGATTTGACAATGCTGTGCACAGTTTGTGGGCTCTTAGTTCCCCAACCTGGGACTGAACCCCGGCCCCTAGCAGTGAAAGCTGAGAGCCTTAACCACTGGACTGCCAGGGAATTCCCCAGCAAGGTATTTTTAAAGCCCAGGTGAGGGAGGGGAGCCCCAGGGTGTGTGATCAGCTTGTGCAAACTTCTCAGATTGGTTGACGGTGAGGTAACTGGGCAGTGTCACGGGGATTAACACTATCAATTCTTAGGATGCAGGAGGCCAGCAGACTATGTGCTCATGGTCATCAAGTAGTTAACAGCTTCCACTTGGTGAAGGTTTTAGCATCTGTTTAATAGCTCAGGAAATGTGCATCAGATATTGTTATCTGGGTGCTTCAGAGATGAGCTGCAGCAGAGGACATGGGAGAGGAGGTCTGTTCCAAAAAGGCTCCATAGGGTCCCGTTTGGTTACAATCAGACTCTTTGTCTTGCTCACTTGCACCGTTGTACTAGATCTTAACTTGCCTCCCTCTTTTTTTTTTTTTTAATACCTATCTAATTTTTTAAAATTAATTTTTATTGGAGCGTAGTTGCTTTACAATGTTGTGTTAGTTTCTGCTGTACAGCAAAGTGAATTAGCTATACAAATACATATATCCCCTCTTTTTTTGGATTTCCTTCTCATTTAGGTCACCACGGGCTTCCCTTGTGGTGCAGCTGGTAAAAATCCGCCTGCAATGCGGGAGACCTGGGTTTGATCCCTGGGTTGCGAAGATCCCCTGGAGAAGGGAAAGGCTACCCACTCCAGTATTCTGGCCTGGAGAATCCCACTCACTGTATAGTCCATGGGGTCGCAAAGAGTCAGACACGACTGAGTGACTTTCACTTAGGTTACCACAGAGCACTGAGATAAATTGGGAGATTGGGGTTGACATATATACACTAGTGATACATGCACAAAATAGGCAACTAATGAGAACCTACTGTATAGCACAGGGACTTCCCTGACTCTTCTTTTGTCCTCTCCAACCAATCTGCACCCTGTGACTGAACTGATCGTTCTAAAATGCAGTTCTCCTTGTCCTCACAGGCTGAAGTCGAACTCCCTCAGCATGATGGACAAAATAGCATCCCTGACTTGTGCTGGCCTTCTCTCCCCTTCCCTGTGGGACCACAGGTCTCCACACACTTGGAATTTCTAGGCCACCTATTCAGCTCTTACTTGTCAATCTCCTGAATGGTATTAGCATAGGTTGGCTTGGGTCTGCAGATGAATCTGCCACTTAGTAGTAGCTTTGTTGCCTTGAACAAGTTTCTTAAGTTCTCTGGGTTTGTTTTATCATCTGTAAAATGGGAAATGTTGAATTTGATTTACTAGTAATTTGTAGAGGATTTTTGCATCCGTGTTCATCAGGCATATTCGCCTCTGTGTGTATGTGTGCGTGTGTGCGTGTGTGTGTGTGTGTGTGTGTGTGTGTGCACACACGCGCATGCGCTCAGTTGCTTCAGATGTGTCCCACTCTTTGTGACCCATGGACTATAGCTGATCTGTCCACGGGATTCTCCAGACAAGAATACTGGAATGGGTTGCCAAGTCCTCCTCCAGGGGATCTTCCAAATCCACGGATCAAACCCTGGTCTACCACATTGAAGGCAGATTCTTTACCGTCTGAGCCACCAGGGCATGTGATGTGACTGTGAACTATAGTGCTTTCTATAGCATGTGTGCGTGCGTGCTCAGTCGTGTCCGACCGACTCTTTGAGATCCCATGTACTATAGCCCATCAGGCTCCTCCTCTGTCCATGGAATTTTCCATGCAAGAATACTGGAATAGGTTGCTATTTCCCTCTCCAGGGTATCTTCCCAACCCAGGGATCAAACCCACATCTCTTGGGTCTCTTGCACTGGCAGGCGAGTTCTTTACCACTGTGCCACCTGGGAAGCCCTAACAAAGATGCTTCTGATAAACTGGCTGAGTCATCTCCTTGATTAAATGACAAAAACCACTGAGAGCTCATTTAAAATCCCACCATGGGACTTCCCTGGTGGTCCAGTGGTTAAGGATCTGCTTGCCGTGTAGGAGGTGTGGGTTCAATCCCTGGTTTGGGAATGAGGGTTCCATATGCCTTGGGGCAACTGAGCCTGCATACTACAACTACCGAAGCCCACGTGCTCTGAACTCCAGGAGCAGCAAATGGAGCCTATGTGCACCACAACTAAAGATTCCAACGTCCTGCAAAGAAAGATTCTGCAAGTCACAACAAAAACTAGACGCAGCCAAATAAATAAATATTCAAAAAAAAAAATTCCACCGGGGGCTTCCCTAGTGGCTCAGTGGTAAAGAATTTGCCTGCTGGGCTTTCCTGGTGGTTCAGTGGTAGGGAGTCCACCTGCCAATGCAGGACACATGGGTTCAATCCCTGATCCAGGAATATCCCACATGTCGAGGGGCAACTAAGCCCATGCACCACAGCTACTGGAGCCTGTGTGCCCTGGAGTCTGTGCTCCACAACAAGAGAAACCATCTCTATGAGAAGCTTGCATATCACAACCAGAGAGTAGCCCCCACCTGCCCAAACTAAAGTCTGAGCAGCAACAAAGATCCAGTACAGCCAATAATAAAAATAAATTAAAAAATTTAAAAATCCCATCAGAAACTGTGCTGTGATGCTGTACGTACTTGGCATCGCTGGGGCCAGCCTGCCTTTAGGATGTGTTCAAGCCCTCTGGACTTCAGGGTAGGAGTGAGGCTGGGGTGAAGGGAGGGAGGGCACAGTTCTTTAAAAGAACAGAAAGTTTCACTTTTGAAATTTCATAAAGTAATTGTAAGACCCAAACACACTGGATTCATTTCTCTTCATCTCCAGGAATATTTCTGATGTTTTATGAGTATTGAATGAGCTGGGCTCAAAAGGAGGTAAGCAGAAAGCAGTTGTTTTTTTTCACCACGCCTTCAAATCTGATATCCTGTCTGTTTCAACCTCTTAGAAGAACTCTCAGGAAAGTGCCATGGCTTTATTTTTTTTTAACTCTTAGATAGCAATAGCTATGTTGAATAAAAGAAAGAAAGGAATGAAGAAAGGAAAGAAGGCCAAGCCAAAAAAAAAACAAAACAAAACACCTCAAAGTCCCAAATCCTTACCCAGCCTACTCTTACACATCAAATCTGAACTTTCCCAGCTCTGGCCTCCCTTAGACTTGCAGCCCAAAAGGGAGGAGAGGGATTGAGCCTGGGTTCCTTTTCTAGTACCCACAGATTCAGTCAAACACCAGCCTAGATATTGCTGTGAGGGTATTTTTTAATATGAGATTAACATTTAAATCATTAGACTTTGAGTAAAGCAGATTACCCTCCATATGGTGGGTAGGCCTCATCCAATCAGTTGAAGACCTTGGGAGAAAGACTGAGATTCCCAGGGAAGATGGAATTCTGAAGAGTGTCTTCAGACTCGAGCTGTAACATCATTTCTTCCCTGGGTCACCAGCCTGTTGGTCTACTTTTCAGATTTCAGATTTGCCAGCCTCTACAACCACAGGAATCAGTTTCTTAAATCTCTATCTCTTTCTCTCCATATATCCTATTGGTTCTCTATCTCTTAATACAATTTCTCCTAATTAATTTCTCCTGATACAATGTCTACATCTAAACAACATACATTCACACCAACACCTTCCTCTCCAGTCCAACACCACAGCATTGATTATGGCTTGTCTCCTTCCCATAGTACAGCCCCTTGCTCTGGCAGTAAGAAAGCTGGTGCCCGTGGTGCTTAATGACCTGACATTCGCTCCACCCTCCCTTCATGTCACCCATCTCCTGACCACAAGGCACCCTGAGAACTTCGCTCTGATGCAGGGAACAGGGAGGCGGAAGGATGGAGGGCTGTGTCTTTGGTGTTTTAATTCACAATGGCAAGAAAATTTTATTTTGGACTTTTATTCTTTTGGTCTTACAAGAAAATTTAATATTTTTCCTTTGGCAGTTGAAAGTAAGGAGTTCATATTCAAATCTGAGACATAACTGTTGTTTTTTTTATTATTAGAATAATTTTATGATGTTATTTGGCCTCACAGGCAAAACCTCTTGACAGATAATATTGGTCAACACAGCTGGACATAATCTGGGGTGAGAAACAGACCAGGAGGTAAATTCTCAGTTATGGGGAGCAAAGTGACCTTGGAGTTTAATGTGAATGAGGCACTCTTCTGACCCAATGCTGAGTCTTCTGGGGCACCAGTGGTCTCAGGATGCCCAGAGGAGCGGGAGATGGTACTAGGGGGTCTGCATCATGAAGGTGGGAGCAGGGCTTTCCTCCCCACCAGCCCCCAAGGCTCAGACACATGCTTAGTTGGTCACAGGTTAAGTGGTTAAGTTCAATGTGTTAAGAGAAGAAGAAAAACCCAGGGAATGTTGCTTCCTTCCACGTGGAGTGACGCCTCCATTTATTTGATTAAAACCTGGGCAGAAGGAACATGGTCACGTCTTGGCAGTCTCCTGCCCCTTGCCTTTCTCTTTGGAGAGCCGATGCTCTGCCCTGGCAGACAGAGACCGCCCCAGCCCATTTCTGCCTGTGAGGGGAGTTAATCTGCCAGACTCTGGGTTTGGGTGCCGTGTAGTCTGTTTTATCAGTGAAGCAATGGCCTTCGTCTGCTGGCTCCCTGACTTTGTTTTACCAGGTCCAGAACCTGAGTGGGGAGGACAAGTGTTATTTACCAAGTTCTCTAAACGCTCCAGTAACAGTTATCTCTCGGGTTTGCAAATCTAAAGCAGGTCATGAAAGCTGCTTGTGGAGCGGAGAGAAGGAATAAACAGGGAGATTGGGGTTGACATACACACACACACACACATATATATACATAAAATACATAATATATATAAAATAGATAACTAGTAAGAATCTACTGTATAACACAGGGAACTCTACTCAATACTCTGTAATGGCCTATATGAGGAAAGAATCAAAAAAGGAGTGGATATATGTATACGTACAATATAACAGATTCACTTTGCTGTACAGCAGAAAGTAACACAACACTCTAAATCATCCATACTCCAGTAAAAATTAATTCACAAAAAAAAGCTGCTTAGAATTCTATAATGATTCTTTGATGTCTTTGAGATAAAATACAAGTTTCAGGGACTTCCCTGGATGTCCAGTGGCTAAAACTTTGCCTTCCAATGCAGGGTCTGTGGGTTTGATCTCCCTGGTCGGGGAGCTGAGATCCTACCTGCCTCACGACCGAAAAACCAAAACACAAAACAAAAGCAATACTGTGTAACAAATTCACTAAAGACTTAAAAAAAAATGCCATGGGTTCCCTTTCCTGTATCAGCTCTCACCACTTTCTCAATCCTCTTATACCAAAGGATAGGCAGTCCCCTGGCTGTGCCCTGGACCTTAATGCCTCTATGATGTCAAGTGGGCCACTTCCCTGTATTTTCCCCATTTTCCCTAAGCTTGTCAAAATTTCATCATCTTTTGTTCGGGGCCCAGTGCAACCTGCCCTAAAATGTGTCTCCATGGCATATTGATTGTTTTGAATTAAAGTGACTTAAGAAATGGTCAATGTAAGAGGGACACTCTGACCCTCCTTTCTGTCTTCCTGAAAGCAGAAAATCAACCTTGAATAAGAAAGGTGCTCTCCCAGCATCTGGAGGTAGAAGGACATCCTAATCACAAGGGTGCCCACATCCTGCTGCCCACACTCAAGCACGCAAGGGGGTGATCATTCAGGAGAAAGGGCAGAGTTAAGGGGGAAGATGTTTCGTACAGCTTGTGTCATAGTGAGTATGGGATGACCTATTTTGCAACTCTTTTCTTTATAGTCTTTATTTTCTTGTCATTTCATCTAAGCAGTTTTCTCTCTCATTGTCTTTTCAACAAAAGCCTCATTCAGGCCATTGCTCTATTACTGGCGATCCAAGAGGATGCGCCCTGCCCTTGGCAGAAGCCCATCTTGGTTTCATAAATCAAAATCTAAAAAATTTAACCCCATCCAAATACCAAAATGTTGGTATCTTATTGCATAATACTATTAGGACTTTTTTTTTTAATCTGAAATAAAAATTATTTAACATCTGGATAGTATTTGCTGCATCAAAATTTTGAATCTAAAGTTAGTGCTCTCATTAGAATGGGATCTTCTATACCTCTGCAATCCTCCAAAGGTGGAAGACAATGATAACACAGCAGGGCTTCTATTGTAAGAATACATACTTTCTCCCTTCAGAGACTTTTAATTATAATTTTATTATTTTGCCATTTTAACAGACTCATTTTTAACATAATAGTCTTGAAATGGATTTGGGCAATTCTGCCTTGAATCTTCATCCATATTTCAGGAAGTATGGAAGAAGACAAACCTGAAATGCTGTCCCTGAAATAAGCACTGCTGCTGCTGCTAGGTCACTTCAGTCGTGTCCGACTCTGTGAGACCCCATAGACGGCAGCCCACCAGGCTCCCCTGTCCCTGGGATTCTCCAGGCAAGAACACTGGAGTGGGTTGCCATTTCCTTCTCCAATGCGTGAAAGTGAAAAGTGAAAATGAAGCTGCTCAGTCGTGTCCGACCCTTCGCGACCCCATGGACTGCAGCCTACCAGGCTCCTCCATCCATGGGATTTTCCAGGCAAGAGTACTGGAGTGGGGTGCCATTGCCTTCTCCAGAAATAAGCACTACTACTTGCTATCTATAGAAGCATTGTAGTCCTGAAAAATGAACTAAGAGCTGTTTGCAATGATCTCTTCAAAGTTACCAAAAAAGATGTGATTATTTGATGTGGAAGATATCGTGGGAGAATATTTGAACTCAACTTATAATGATTTTCACTCCAGGAGATGGCGGCTTAGCCAGAGAGGAGAAGACACGAGATATTAGGGTCTTATCCAAATATTCGAGTGAGGACACGTGGAAGAAGAGGATTAGTTCCATCCACCTTTCCTTCTGAACGCCGATTACAGTCACACCATAAAGGAAGGCACTGAGATAAAAACTTAGGGTTCTGCAATCCATTTGAGCCCAATGAGTCTTTTTTGTCTTTTTGCAGAAATATAAAAGCACATGAAGCACTTTGCACAGTGCCTGGGCCATAGTAAATAAGTCACTAAGTGATAGCTGCTTTCACTGCCATTAATTATCTGCCCTGGGAAAAGAAGGAAGTATCCCCAAGCATTGCCACTCACAGTTCTATAACTAATGCTCCATCACCAGTGCCGCCTAAGACAAAGAACAGGAGCCCCAACCATGTCATTCAAAGAGATCAGGTCTGTGCAGAACGGCACATGTATAGCTTATGCAGGGCTCCTTCTACTCCTCTGTGTCCTTTCTCAGTGTAAACATCCATCCAACTCCCTCTTCTCCAAAGTCCCCTCAACACTCAGTTCCCTAAGACTCTCTATCTAGCCCGAATTTTCCTCCAGAAGAAAAAATACCCAATAAGGAAGTAGTGACTTCATTGCTTAGCCCCCTGTATACAACCCCATAACTTATTTATTTTTGCTCAAACTCTTAGAAATTTAATATGCCTCAGTTTATCATTTTACATGAGGAAAACATAAATCAATAGAAAAGGCAGAGATATTCAATAAATGATATTTGAAAAATTGCCTATTGATTTGAAAGCTAGTGGAAGTCTCCCAAGCTTTTATTCCTCCAATCTCTCTAAAGGGTTTTATTTGCTTCTAAATCCCTCAGTCTCTGAGGGACCTAGAGTAATGTGTTTTCTTATCTGAATCAGAGCTGATACATTTCCAGGATCAAAAAAAGCTAAATAAAGTGCAAGTTTTAACAAAACATTTTATTTTACCTGAAAATAAGGTACTATAATAGCACACAAGAACTTGTTTTAATAGTGAAATAGATTTAAAACCTTGTTCCATAGCTGAAAAAGCACTTGGACCTATATCCTGAACTGGTCTCCAGAGGGCAGCAGAGAGTCATTTACATTAACAAAAGTTACCTCTTAACCAAAAGTGTGTGTGCCCAGGCTGTTTTTTCAACTCTTCTGTTCTTTCTTATGACTAAGCCTTAACAAACTGGGTGGCCAGGATTTGGAAAGCTGTCTGAGGTCATGGATCAAAGTGATGCCAACAAGCCAAAGCAAAGATTCAAAGAATCACTTTCACATCTTTAAAATAATTCTTTAATTAGATAAACCAATGAACCACAATTAATATACCGTTGACTAAGCATATTTAACCAGCACATGTTTATGAAACACTGATGCATGTAAAGCATCTAATCCTTTCAGGGCTTTCTACTCCTAGACATACAAAAAGCATATATAAAAGAGTAATAGTCACTTATTCTGCCATATATTTTTTGAGCATTTGATACACACTAAAAGTTTATTAGTGGCCAGAAATTGTTAAAGACACAAAGACGTATAAAAAGCATGTTTCTGGAGAAGGAAATGGAAACCCACTCCAATATTCTTGCCTGGGAAATCCCATGGACAGAGGACCCTGGTGGGCTATAGTCCATGGGGTCACAAAGAGTCCTACATGACTTAGTGACTGAGCATGCACTCATATATACATGTATATATAATTGGATCACTTTTCTGTATACCAGACCCTAACATAATACTGTAAAGCAGCTATGCTTTAGTAAATATAAACAAGTAAATAATCTGGAAAAAAATAAAACCATGTTTCAAAAAAAATCAGGACTTCATTGGTGGTGCAGTGAATAGGAATCCACCTGCCAATGTAAGGGACACGGGTTCCATCCCTCATCTGGGAAGATTCCACATGTAGAGGGGCAACTAAGCCCGTGTGCCAAAACTACTAAGCCTGCACACCACAACTACTGAGCCTGAGCACCCCAGAGCCCATGCTCTGGAACAAGAGAAGCCACCACAGTGAGAAGCCCGCATACTGAAAGTAGAAAGTAGTCCCCTGCAACTAGAGAAAGCCCAAGTGTATAAGGAAGACCCAGCACAGCCAAAAATAAATGAATAAAATTAAAAAGAAAAAAAAACTTTAACAAAATTATATTTTAAAAAATCATGTTATTCTGACTTTTACTTTGTAAACAACAAAAAATCTGGATATGATAGGTAAAATGCTTCTATGAGCTGACAAAGTAAGGAATAATTAGGCCAAAATTAGGTGAATGCAGGCATCCAGAGAAGTATGTGGAACACGGAAGGTGGCCTGGACTCCAGGGCATTGCTAAACCAGGTAAAAATTTAAACTTTGGTTTACATGTCTTTAGAGGGCACAGAGAAAAGGCATCACAAAGGTCCCCTCAAAATGGTGATTCTAAATAATAGGAGACCACCTCATGAAGGCTGAGGCACCCAAGGGCGATCTCTTCAGTGTGAGAACAGATTAGAAGTAACCACCTTGAACCCTCTACCTCCTCCCACCCGAGTGAAAGTGAAATTGCCTCCTATCTGGAAACTTGGCTCAAAGTATGGAGGAGGGAAGAAAATCTCTTCTGAGTTTTATAAGTTGAGATGGCTCACATTCGTACATCTGGGTGGTCTAAAATACCTCAAGTTGAAAATTAGGTTAAGGTGGTCACAGACACAGGAGTCTCACAGAAGCAAACAGAAATCTTTTCTGTAGAGACTCACCTCTATTCCAGGCCTCAAAGAGTTTCCATAGAAATATGAGTTCGCAGTCAAACACCATGAAACCCGAAAGTAAAGGACATATCATGAGCAACAGCCAGTACTTATCAGACCCTCCAAGATGGAAGACGTGGAATATCGATCACATACATTGAAATATATGTATAGAGATAACAGGATGAGTTAAGGTAAAGAGCAAGAACCACTAAAAAGTAACCAAACAGGCTAAACATAGGACCCTGTTTCATAAAAAACATAGTAAGTGATATTTTAAAACTCAGTCAAGGAACTTTCCTGGCAGTCCAGTGGTAAAGAATCTGCCTTCCAGTGCAGCAGACAAGAGTTCAATTCTTGGGTGGCGAACTAAGATTCCATCCGCCACAGGGCAGCTAGAGCCCTTGTAAGCCTCAAGCTAAGAGCCTGAGCACCACAGTGGAGGCCAGAGCAGTGCCCTCCCCCCTCCAATAAAAACCACAATGAAAACAGATAATACAGTGATACTAATAAAAACATGAGGCAGGGTTAGTGGGATGTAAATATTTGAGAGCAGTAAGATACATATTAAGACTTTATTCCAACAAAGTTTGAAGTTTAAAGGAAAGACAAATGCCCTAGACGAATAATACTTCTCTATATCTGACTCAAAAAGAATACAGAACCCAAATTGTCTCATAAGCAGTTAATGAAATTGAATGGGGACTTCAAAATATGTCAATATATCCATCAGTCAATGCCTCTAGGCTCAGGTGGCTTTCCTGGAAGTTTAAAATGTTTAATATTTAACATTAAGAAATAGTTCTAATTTTACACAAATGCTGCCAGGGATGCAGATAATATCCTGCAACTCATTTGTGATGCTACCATAATACTGATACTCAAACCCAACAAGAACAGCATAAAAAAGGAAAAGCACAGCTCACCACACTGATGAACACAGATTTTAAATATCCTAAGCAAAGTATAAACACATTAAGTTCAGAGACAAACAGAAGGACATTATGATCAAGTTGGGCTTATATAAATAAAGAAAGGTTGACTTAACATTCAAATAAAAATTAAGTAATTAATTTCACCACACCAAGAGATTAAGGAAAAAAATCATATGGCCCTTCAATAGATTCATAAAACCCCACATTTTACAAGATTAAAATGCATTTGTGATTTTTTCAAGTCGTACAGCAAAAGAAATAGCCTGATAGTTCCTATAGCAAGTGTTGTGTGTAATGTTGAAACACTGTATTCATTCCCTGTAAGATTAGATAGAAAATAAGGAAGTAAAAACAGAAAAGAAGGATGCTTGCTGTCATCCCTTTTATTTAACATTTTACTAAGTGCTCCAACAGTACAGTTGGCAGAGATGAATGAATAAATGGAGAAATGGTAGAAGAAAATTGTAGCAGACCAAAATTTGCCAACCCCAAAATGTGTCCCTTTGACATGAGGATTAATTGGGCTAATTATTTTTAAGAAACAGAAAACTCAGAAAGTTTTTCTTGTTACTTTCCCCTTAGCTGCCTAAGGAATTTAGAAAAGGGCCTGTTTCCATATTTTGCAAAAAATATAGACACGGTGTGGTGGGGGAAATTTGGCAGGGCTTAGAGATCAGGGTCCTCTCTGTGTCTCATTGTCTTTGTAGGCCCAGCAAACATTTGTTTACCAAACATTTGCTTTTCCCTCTTCATTTCCTTCCTCCCCCAACCCCCTTTATAAAAAATTTTTTATTTTTGGTTGCACTGGGTCTTCAGTGCTGTTCTCGGGCTTTCTCTAGTTGCGGCAAGCGGGACTACTCTTTGTTGCAATGCTCAGGTTTCTTATTGTAGTGGCTTATCTTGTTGCAGAGCACAGGCTCCAGGGCACTCAGGCTTCAGTACATCAGCATGCAGGCTTAGCAGTTGCAGTGCGTGGCTACAGAGCACGTGGACTTCAGTAGTTGTGGCTCAGGGGCTTACTTGCTCCATGGCATGTGGGATCTTCCTGATCCAGGGAACCTGTGTTCCCTGCATTGGCAGGCAGATTCCTATCTACTGTGCCACCTGGGAAGTCCCCACTTCCTCCCCTTTAAGTCCCAAACCAGAGAATCTGTGTGCCACAACAAAAGATCCTGCATGTTGCAATAAGACCCGATGCAGCCAAATAAATAAATAACAGTATTTCTTTATGGAAATATATCACAATGAAAGACAAGATGATAGTTATAAAGACTAAAAGAATCTCAAGGTCCTCACTAAGATGAAAATATAATAATGGGAAATGATGAATTTCCCTATCATGTAGGAGAGGGACGCTCAGTTTCTGACAGATAGAAGTGTCTCCATCATTAGAGAAGTTACTCCACTGAGGATCCGAGACTGCTCCCTGGGATTTACCACAGACCTGACGAACTTTCTCTTGAGACTCCCGGACCCTCCTTCTGTCTAACTGCATGCTCACTAAGCAAACTGCATCACTTGCCCAGGTGTGCTAGATACCAGACTGGAATTTTCCAGTCTCTGGAAAGTTCTGTCACCATCAAGTGTTCAATTTAAAGTGAGCATGAACAGTCAAGGACCTGATCCCTTTTTGGTGACCTGAATGAAGATCAAGGACTCAGATCTTGAGAGCTAAAAAATGCCAACTGGCAATCCATGATGAGCCCCATACTGGGCACTCCCAGGATATCAAGTTGCTCTTGCCCCTGACAGCACTCAAAACTCACCTGGTACGTTCCTTTGATAGTACTTATGGCATCAGCCAGCTGCTGATTGTAGCATTTTCGTAAGTTCTCTTCATTCTGCAAATGAAAAATAAATACAAAGAGTACCACAATGTATTTCCAGATACATTTATCACACCTACAAGGGGCGGGGGTTGGGGGGTGCTAAGTATCCACCATTTCAATCATCCCTTTCTCTTGAAACTTCACTATAAAATCATCTCCCTTATGCTTCCACCTAAAACAACACATTCCATTTTCACTTACACTTAACCAAAGCAATAGAGAGCATGTATGGATAAAATAAAAACAGTTAATGTGAACATGTTCTCTCACAGATTTTCAGTGTCTTAGTTGTTGTAGTTGTTTAGTTGCTAAGTCCTTTCTGTTTCTTTTGAGATCCCATGGAGCCTACCAGGCTCCTCTGTCCATGGGATTCTCCAGGCAAGAAGACTGGAGTGGGTTACCATTTCCTACTCCAAGGGAATCTTCCTGACCCAGGCATACAACCCACCTCTTCCTGCATCTCCTGAATTGGCAGGCAGATTCTTTACTACTGAGCCACCTAAGAAGCCCCCATATATACACTACTCTGTATAAAACAGACAACTAACGAGAACCTACTGTATAGCACAGGGACCTCTACTTAATGCTCTGTGTTGACCTAAATGGGAAGGAAATATGAAAAAGGGGATGTGTGTGTGTGTGTGTGTGTGTGTGTGTGTGTGCGTGTGTATATAAAACTGACTCACTTTGCTGCATAGCAGAAACTAACACAGCATTGTTAAGCAACTATTTCTTGATGAAAGTTAGAGAAGAGAGTGAAAAAGTTGGCTTAAAGCTCAACATTCAGAAAACTAAGATCATGGCATCCGGTCTCATCACTTCATGGCAAATAGATGGGGAAACAGTGGAAACAATGGCTGACTTTATTTTTGGGGGCTCCAAAATCACTGCAGATGGTGATTGCAGCCATAAAATTAAAAGACGCTTACTCTTTGGAAGGAAAGTTATGACCAACCTAGACAGCATATTAAAAAGCAGAGACATTACTTTGCCAACAAAGGTCTGTCTAGTCAAAGCTATGGTTTTTCCAGCAGTCATGTATGGATGTGAGAGTTGGACTTTAAAGAAAGCTGAGCACTGAAGAACTGATGCTTTTGAACTGTGGTGTGGGAGAAGACTCTTGAGAGAGTCCCTTGGACTGCAAGGAGATCCAACCAGTCCATCCTAAAGGAGATCAGTCCTGGGTATGCATTGGAAGGACTGATGTTGAAGCTGAAACTCCAATACTTTGGCCACCTGATGCGAAGAGCTGACTCATTGGAAAAGACCCTGATGCTGGGAAAGATTAAGGGTAGGAGGAGAAGGGGACGACAGTGGATGAGATGGTTGGATGGCATCACCGACTCAATGGACATGGGTTTGGTTGGACTCCGGGAGTTGGTGATGGACAGGGAGGCCTGGCGTGCTGCAGTTCATGGGGTCACAAAGAGTCGGACACGACTGAGCAACTGAACTGAACTGAACTCCAATAAAAATTTAATTAGAAAATAATTAAATAAAATAGTGAAGTATATTTGGAATCCATATCCTCTTCTGGTCCTGGTCCTTTTCAATGAATCATGCTCATGAAAAGAAATCTAGGGCCACTAATCCACAAACTAGAGTCATTTTCTGATTAATCAAGTTATTTAATCCTATCTGTTATGCATAAAAATGAAAGATAGAAAATCTTTAAAAAATACTCTTGATTCTGTTATCAATTTTGCTTCCAGCATGGAGTGTAAACAATCAGTGGGCTTCAGAATCAGACAGAACTGGATTTCAATGTCACTGTTCAACTTACCATCTTTCTGACTTTAAGCAAGGACTTAACATGCCTAACTTTAAGCTAGCTTAAACTTTAAGCAAGTTTCCTTGTCTGTAAGGTAGGGATAACAGGATTTCCACTTGAGGATTGTTGGAGGACTTAAAGAGGAAATGCATTAAAAGTTACTCTGGAGACTTCCCTGGCGGTCCAGTGGGTAAGACTTCACCTTCTAATGTAAGGGTTATGGGTTCGATCCCTGGTCAGGGAGCTAAGATCCCATACACCTTGGGGCCAAACCACCCCCCCCCCCTCAACACACACAAAGAAACACAAGCAATATTGTAACAAATTCAATAGAGACTTTAAAAATGGTCCATATTTTAAAAAATACTTTTAATAAATGGTGGGGCCGACAACATGTGGGTATTTTGTTTTATAGCAGAAAAGCATCACTAATGCCCATTTTTAATGACAGATAAATATACTAACATGATCAAAGATTTTAGGGAATTCCTCAGACCAGCAGAGTTTTCATGTCTTTGGCTTCTACAGAGCCATTTAAGTACAAATAAGATCATATAAAATTACAGTTAAGGGCTGGAACTCAAGCATGAAACTGTCTGACCTGGAACCTAAACCCCACTGGTTTCTTAACCAGTGACACTGAGCAGGTGAATTAACCTTTCTGTGCCTTGGTTTCCTCATCTGTAAAAGGGGTATAATAATTGTATGTACTTCATCAGGTGCCGGGAGCCAGCTCACGAGATCCCACCCATGACAGAGTCATGAGAAAGAGGACTGATTTGAGCAAGGCTTCTCAGGCCTCAGGGAATCTCGGAAGGCTGCCTCAGCGCTCACCTTAAAGATATCTGTCTTTCTGATGTTTGCTATAATAAACCTCTTCTTATTTTCTATGACTTAGGCAAAAGGCCTTTCCTGATTCCCTTCTAAAATAGATCATTCTGAAATCTCAAATCAACAAGGCCCCTGAACGGTAGCACCCTAAATAAAATTATCTGAGATATAGAGTATGCTGATCTAAATTCCTTTTGCTAACATATTGGTTTGTTTAATAAATGTACCTGTGCCTTTGGAGCTAATGTGCATGGCTGCTCCTTAACAACAAAACAGCATTGAGACCCTCCACACAAAAAGCCCCGATGGGCACAGAGCCCTTTGTAGGGAAGAAAGGCTTATTAGGAAATATAAGAAATATTGCTTTATGAAACTGTTACTTAGTCTATATTTACTCACTATGTTTTTACTCTTAACGTATTTAGCCTATATAATGAAAGCATAATAGTAAAAAATTTATATAAATAAAAGTTTAGCTTTAATACAAATAATAAGAAACTGTTGATTTAACTGATGATTCTTACTTAGAGCTGACCTTCAGCTTGCTGTTCTATGACTTTATGGGACCACATTCTTTTCTGTTAAGCTCAAGGCGTAGAGTAATTACCGAAAACAGGTTTTACCTTGAAACTTTCTATTGATGAATTCTTTCCTGCTGTGCCTGATACAAAAGTGTTCTGACTGATCAACCCTTATCAATAGGAGAGTCACAAGATGTTAGCAGGCCCCCAGGCCGGAAGATGACGTAAACAAAATGAACTAAGACTTGCAAATGATGTCGGTAGGGTCAGCACTGTTGACCCATTAAGCTGATCTGGTGTGACTCTATACTTTACATTTGTTTCTATGTACCACTAAAAATATAAAAGCTGTCTTAAAAACAATAAAGTCAGAAGACACTTGGAAACACCGAGACTCGCTGTGTCTTCTCATTCGTATCGCCGACGCCGTCCATCCTGAGGGAACCCTGACCAGCTGGAGCAGGACTCTGGCAATCAGGTTAGTTGTGAGGCTTAAATGAGTTTGTACACAGACTACACACAAACGTTCCTGCACGTAGTAAAGTTACATAAAGTTACATAAAGCCACACAGCTTTATGTAACTTTCATGTGCTGTGCTTAATTACTCAGTCTTGTCCAACTCTTTGTGACCCCATGGGCTGTAGCCCACCAGGCTCCTCTGTCCATGGGTGTTCTCCAGGCAAGAATACTAGAGTGGGTTGCCATTTCCTTCTCCAGGGGATCTTCCCAACGCAGGGATCGAACCCAGGTCTCTCACATTGCAAGCGGATTCTTAACCATCTGAGCCACCAGGGAAGCCGTGTAACTATCATGAGAGACAACATATGCAAATTAAATTACCCTCATAAGTTGCCAAGCTAAAAACTGTAGTGCCTATACAACTAAACACCAAATTAATTACTTTTAAAACAGAGGAAATGAGAGAACTTCTACCTGTTGGTAATGTTTTTCAATGATCACAATCCTGTCACGTAGAGAAGTGAAGAGTCTGTAAGATTCCTCCTTAAGACGGTCCTCAAATTTCAATTGAATCAATTGCTTGAGGAACCCAAAATCCACCTGAAGGGATTTAATAATCTAAAAGTGGAAAAACATAGGTCATTATAGAGTGTAAGGGCACTCTGTGTAAAGATTCCAACACCTGGCCTGGTTCTGGGTGGATAACTTGGGCACCTGGTCAAGGGCCCGTGCTGAACTTAAGATTACATCTCCAGAGTTGTGTACATTGGGGAACTCCAGTTAATCTGCAGAACTAATAATGCTGTTGGAGGAAGGGAGTTCCTCTCTTCCCAGCAGTTTCCTCCCATACTAGTATTAGTTGCTCAGTCACATCTGACTCTTTGCAACCCTATGGACTGTAACCTGCCAGGCTCCTCTGTCCATGGAATTCTCCAGGCAAGAATACTGGAGTGGGTTGCCATTCCCTTCTCCAGGGTAATCTTCCCGACCCAGGGATCGAAAAACCAGGTCTCCTACATTGCAGGCAGATTCTTTACCATCTGAGCCACCAAGGAGAATAAGTTATCCCTTGGGACTTCCCTGGTGGTCCCGTGGTTAAGACTCTGCACTCCCACTGCAGGGGTCACTGGTTCTACCCCTGGTCTGGGAAATAAGAACCCCCATGCTACAGAATGAAGTAAAAAAAAAAAAAAAAAGACAATACATTGGGAAGTGTGTGGGAAAAGAGACACCCTCCAAAGTGGGAGTGTAACTGGTATAATTTCTATGCAGGGCAATTTGGCAACATCCTCCAAAATGACTAATGTGTGCATCCTCTGACTCAGACGTTTCACTTTTAAGAATTTACACCCCAGATTTCCTTGCATGTGAGTATGTACAGAATTATTCGTCACAATAAGAGATATGAAATGACCAAAATGTCCATCAGGAGGGGATAGCTAAATAAATGATGCCAGTTTGTGGTATGATGTACTTGTAAAATCGATGAAGAAGCTCTTTATGCACCAATGTATATAAATGATTTCCAAGTTATGTTACTAAGTGAAAAACCAGAAGCAAAGCACTATTTACAGTAGTATACAACCCTATGTCACTGTTTTATTGGTTAGGACTTTTAATAATAACTCTTAATATCTGATGTCTATGAAATGTTCTGTTTCTTTACAATCAAAAAAAGCACCAAAGCTTTGCTGTATAGAAGAAAGAAACACAACATTGTAAATCAACTATACTTCAATACAATTTTATTATTTTTTATTTACTTATTTTATATGACCCGGAGGGATGGGATGGGGAGGGTGGTGGAGGGGGGTTCTGGAAGGGGAAAACATGTACACCCATGGTGGATTCATGTCAATGTATGGCAAAACAAATACAATATTGTAAAGTTAAAAAATAGAAAATAAACTAATTAAAAAAAAAAAAAAACGTATTTGGCTGCACTGGGTCTTTAGTTGTGGCACATGGGATCTAGTTCTCTGATCAGGGATAGAACTTGGACTCTCTGCATTGGGAGCCTGGAGTCCCAGCCACTGGACCACCGCAGAAGTACAGCTTCAATAAAATTTTTAAAAATTAAAAAAAGTTTTTTTAAAGTCCCAAAGGAAATATGATAGAATATTGAGATTTGGGGCTTCCCAGGTGGCACTAGTGGTAAAGAACAGGCCTGCCAGTGCAGGAAATGTTAAGAAATGAGGGTTTGATCCCTGGGTCAGGAAGTTCCCTTGGAGGAGGGCATGGCAATTTGCTCTTGTATTCTTGCCTGGAGAATTCCATAAACAGAGGAGGCTGGCAAGCTACAGAGTTGCTCACACATGGGATCTCACAGAGTGGGACATGACTGAATCGACTTAGCGTGGACATATGCATCAAGATTTGACAAATGTGTATGGTGGTATA
The DNA here is from genome assembly GCA_024291935.2 of Okapia johnstoni. Classification (NCBI taxonomy): domain Eukaryota; kingdom Metazoa; phylum Chordata; class Mammalia; order Artiodactyla; family Giraffidae; genus Okapia; species Okapia johnstoni. The sequence continues at coordinate 16,529,987 of CM044324.1, forward strand.
GGGGAGCAAAATTTGCCATCACAAACTGTTTCTTTGGTAAGAGGGTTTATTTAGGCTGATTATTTTTAAGGACTCAAAGACTCAGGAAGAACCCATAAACTTTTCCTTAACTTCCTAAAAGAATGAGATGAAGGACCTGCTTCAGGAAGGGAGTTAGCATCATAGATACCTGTATTATAACATGAACTAGGTATGCAGACAGAGGATGAGATGGTTGGATGGCATCACTGATTCAGTGGACCTGAACTTGGGCAAACTCTGAGAGACAGTGAAGGACAAGGAAGCCTGGCGTGCTGCAGTCCATGGGGTCAAGAACAGTTGGATACAACTTGGCAACTGACAGACAACAGATGTGTAGGAACCCAGCAAAGTGTGCTAAAGTTTCTCGCTGTGTCCCACTGTCTCTGCAGGCCCAGCAAACGTTACTTTACAGACATTTGCTTTTCCATCTTCATGTGAATTGCCTTCCTTTCCATTACCCTCAACATCCTCTTCTGTCTTTACCTGAAGGTGAGACCTTTGGATATTTTGACAATTTACTCAGTTTTCCTGGGTCTCCCCCATGTATATGGTATTTAAGTTTTTGTTGGATTTTCCGTTAATCTGTCTCATGTCAATTCAATTTTTAGCTTAGTCAGAAGAATTTAGAGGGATAGAGGAAAATTTCTTCCTCCCTGACATTGGGTGACACAGTTATTCATTATATTATTCTCAACATTTTTCTATATGCCAAAAATATTTTATAAAATTCTTAAAGTATCCTAAACAGAAAATGTTCACAGATGTCAAAAGAATTACAGAGAGAGTAAGAAAACATTTCACTAAACAAGTTAACATAGAGACTTCCCTGATGGCTCTAGCTTCCACTATCAGAGCCCAGGCTTAATCTCTCTCTGGTCGGGGAACTAAGATCCTGCAAGCCATGCAATGCAGGAAGAAAAAAAAAAGTTAACATATATGAAATAAATAGGATGCAAATAGAAGTAGTGTGTGTGTACTAAGTTGCTTTAGTTGTGTCCGACTCTTTGCACCCCTATGGACTGTAGCCTGCCAGGCTCCTTTGTCCATGGGATTCTCCAGGCAAAAGTACTGGAATGGATTACCATTTCCTCCTCCTGGGGATCTTCTCGACCCAGGGATCAATCCCACATCTCTTATGTCTCATGCGTAGGCAGGCAGGTTCTTTACCCTAGGGCCACCTGGGAAGCCCCAAATAGAAGTAGTGTGTATGCTGTATGCTCAGTCACTTCAGTTGTCTCCAACTCTTTGTGACCCGATGGACTGTAGCCTGCCAGGCTCCTCTGTCCATGGGATTCTCCAGACAAGAACACTGGAGTGGGTAGCCATGCCCTGAAGTAGTCGTTTATACTAATAATTAAAAATAAAAACCACAACTGTTATCCAGCTCAGTTTATAGAAGATGCTAATATTTTTTAAATGTTAATCATTTCACTTTTGTCAAGGAAAGAAACAGGAAGGCAAATAATACAAATTATCTCAGGAGTTTCTAAATAAATCCAGATTTACCTGCACTAGATTTTGTGTAGCTGAGCTCAACTCTTTTAATGGCAGAATCTCACTGGAATCTGTTTGAGTGGCATGGTCTGTGCTGAAAAAGCCAACCTTCAAATCATCTGAAATGGTAAATCTGAAAAATAAAAGAGGCAGGAGATTAAATGTGCTTTATATAATAGATATTACTTTAAAGATATATTTAATGATATATATTTACACATATTTTATGTAAATCATATTTTAAAGATTCAAAGGATTGGTGAAATGAGAAAACCACTTAATTATCTGCTCATGATTTGGGGTTTTCCCTAGGTCTCTGTTGGATTATCAGATTCTCTGAACTAGTTCACATTGCTACACTGATCTTACTTCCATTTTCTGAGACATTACCAATTTATGAGCCTCCTTTTAAAATCTCATTCACTGTTTTATGTATGCTGCTGCTTGAGGTCGTTATAAATCATGTGTGGGCATAGCAAGCAAAATTCCTTTTAGGTAGAGGTTCTGAAAATGTGGTCTGAGAACTCCTGGAGGTTTCAGAACACTCAGGGAATCCACAGGTCAAAATTATTTTCATAATATTATTAAGATTGGATTTATCTTTTCTCCTATCATTCTCTCACAAGAGTTCAGTGGAGTTCCAGAGGCTACAGGTTATGTGCCTGAATGACAGATGAATGCAGAAGCAGAGAGGAGAATTCAGTTATTTTCCATTAAGCCAGGCATTGAAAAGATTTGCAAAAATATAACAGATGATACTATTCTCATTAAAGATTCTGTCTTAAAAACAATTCAATTTTCTTTAAAATATATTACTTATACTAATACAGGATTAGTTTATCATTATTTTAAATGTTTCTCCTTTAAAATTTCTAATATGGTAACTATGACTAAATAAAACATAACCTAAAGATCTTTGAGGGCCTCAATAATTTTTAAGACTGTAAGGAGATCCTGAAACCAAAAAAAAAAAAAATTGAGAACTACTTCTTTAAGGTAATTACACCACTCTACTGTATTTGGTTTTAAACTCAGTTTCCCCCAAAAAATCAAAGTGGAAGGAAGTATTTTGTAAAATCCTCCTACAATTTTAATGACGGACATCTCAAATCGTAACAAGAAGGTCAAGTTTCTGGATGTCCTTTCTCTGTCAATTTGACCAAACTTACCATAAGCATTGGTTTCTAAAATGTCAGCTAAAAAAAGAGAGCCACGAAAGCCTAAGGAACATTCCTAGGCTTTTCAACGCAGCCTCCGTAGAGAGAGTATCCATGTATCTACCCTCCCTTGTCTGCTGACCAGGTGGAGCAGACCGTAATGGGGGCTACCCCATGAAAATCCCCCTCTTTTTATTGCTGGCAGAGCCTCAAACTTATCTCCTACAGAACTCAGGGAAGGGTGAGAAAATTCCCAGTATCAAGGGTAACACTTGTGTGGTCTCAGCCCACCACGGTGAACCCAATCTTCTGGGCAGGTATTTTAGGAGTGGGAGTGGGACTCGGTTCTGAGGAGTGTGATAGGAGAAAAGACCTGTCAGGGGCATTTTACACAGGAGCACCAGGGGAGAGGTCCCCTCTGTGACTCTGGACACTGCCATGTGTGGAAATGAGGCCAGGAACTGGCACAGTTGTCTGGTGACCACAAGAGGGGTCAGCCAGAGGGCAAAGCCAGTGCGCAGATGATGTGCTTTTAAAAAGATAGAAACAGGCATTTCCCTGGCAGTCCAATGGTTAAAACTCCGGGCTTCCGATGCAAGGAGAGTAGCCTCCATCTCTGGTTGGGGAACTAAGATCCTGCATGCCTGGAGGTGGGACCAAAAACAAAACAAAGCAACATGGTTGGGAGACTGAATAAATTGAACAAATATGTAAATGTACTGAAGATGACAGAAGTCAAGTTCTCCAGTCCTAGAAATGAAATTTACAAACATAAAAAAGAAGTACAATAGAATATACCCTGAGACAATGTAATGGAACTGGAAGTTTTGGTATGAAGGCATGGTTTTATAATTATGTACATAGATAAACAGTGATAGGTACAAATATGTGCATATACACATAGGTACAAATATGTGTGCACATACTTACGGACATTTGTTTCTAGTTCTGTCCAGTGTGAGAACCTAGAAGCAATGACACCCCAGTAGCAATGAACGCACCAAAAACACAGATGTTGATTTTTTAAATATCATTCTGCATTAAAAGGAACCAGGGCTTCTTGGAAAAATGGCTGGTTTCAAAGCTGGGAGAACAAAAACATAAAATGAGCCTGGAACATCTTGTTATTCCAAAAAGTGGGGAAACAGTGAAAAAAAAAATGATGGAGACAGAAACTAGACTGAGATTCTCACTGGCCATATATGGGACAATTTGAGCATCAAAATAAATGATGGAAGTATCAGATTACAGCCTATTGAATAAAACAGGAATCTAGATGCTCTAGTAAATGTAGAAAAGAATGGTGAAAATAGAGAATCACCATTGGGCAGCCACTAGGCGCTGGATTAGGGTGGGGGTTATCAATGGCAGCTAGGGTTAAGCTTAGCTAAAAGGCTACAGCTCATCAGTAGAAGTTTGATTAGGAAAAGGAAATTTTGTTGAAAAATTGAACAGGACTACTATATAATCCAGCAGTCTCACTTCTGAGTATATATCCAAAGGAAACAAAATCACCATCCCAAGGAGCTACCTGCACTCTCATGTTCACTGTGACATTGTTCACAATAGCTAGGTGTCCACTGACAGATGAATGAATAAGGAGAATGTAGTGGACTTCCCTGGTGGTCCAGTGGATAAGACTCCATGCTCCCAATGCAGTGGGCCAGGGTTCAATCCCTGATCAGGGAACTAGATTCCACATGCCACAACTGAAAGATCTCGTATACCTCAACTATAGATCCCTCAGGCCTCAATGAAGATCGAAGATCCCACTAGCCTCAGCTAAGTCCTGGTGCAACCAAGTAGACAGATAAATAAAAAATAAATATTAAAAAAATAGAAAATGTAGTGTGTGCATGTGTGTGTATAATGAAAGGTCATGAAAAAAGAAAATGAATTTCTGTTATTTGCAATAACACAGATGAACCTTGAGGACATTACGTAAGTGAAATAAGGCTGACTGAGAAAGACTATTGTTTGATTGCACTTATATGTGGAATCTAAAAAAGTCAAACTCATAGAAACAGAGAGTACAGAGACAGTTGCCACAGGCTGAGGGTAAAGGAAATGGGGGATATTAGTCAAAGGGTAAAAGCTTTCAGTTATGAGATGAATAAGTACTGGGATATAATGTACAGCATGATGATTGCAGTTAATGATGCTGTACTGTGCACTTGAAAGTTGTTAACAGAGTCAATTTAAAATGTTTTCATACACACAAAAGTAACTATGTGAGATGATGAATGTGTTAACTAACCTTATTGTGATAATTATTTACAACATAAAAATGTCCCAATCACTGGGTCGGGAAGATCCCCTGGAAGAGGGCACGACAGCCCACTCCAATATTCTTGCCTGGAGAATCCCACGGGCAGAGGAGTGTGGTGGGGCTACAGTCCACAGGGTCACTAAGAGTCGGACACGACTGAAGCAACTTACTATACACGCACACACTCCCTACACACAAAATAGTAATTTATTACAAAGGGAAGAATGGTGAATTTAGGGCAGACCTGGGAGACATCAAGCTAGCAAGGTCAGGGTTAAAGCACCAATGAGGGAATAGACTGGATGACATGCACTGGCTAAACTGATGCCCTGAGAATACACAGCTTCATTTCTGTGGCATTTCTGCCAAGAACGCATGACCTGAGTCTGGTTATAAGGAAACAGAAGATGGACCCAGGTAGCACTGGTTATGCTACAGAAGGTCTGTACTTTTTAAAAAAGTGTCAAGGACATGAACAGTGGGAAGAGGCTGAGTAAACTCTTCCTGCTGGACATGTCTGAGGCGACAAGATAGCTAAAGACAATGCACACTGATAGATAGGATCCTGGACCAGAAAGGAAAAAAAAGAGTCATTGCTGGTACTCTTGGCCTAGCTTGAAAGGAGGCTGTGATAGGGCTGTGCAGTGTGGATCTGCTGATTTGAGAGTGTGTGCTGGCATGCAGGAAAAAGTATCCATTTTAGAAAAAACACACTTGAATGCTTAGGAAATTCACACTTAATGGGAAACACGTCTGTAACTTGCTCTCAGAAGGTTCTAAAAAGACTGATGATAATGAATGTCTGGGTGAGTGTGAGTGTGTGTGTGTTTACAGGGGCAGGGGGTGAGGAGGAAGAAGAGAGAGAAAACAAATATTGGAAAATGTTGAGAACTGAAGAATCTAGGTGAAGAGTTCTTAGTTCTGTTCTGACAACTTTTCTATATATTTGAAATTATTTCAAAATAAACTATTTTTTAAAAGTCACATGCATCCTTCAAGCAAGCTCAGATTCTGCCAATTTCACTAAGAACTGTCAGTATTTTAGGCTTAAACTCTAGAAACTCTTATCAATAGAGAAGGTATGAGCTTAAATCTGCATTACAACCATCCCCCTGTTTACTGTGCTTTTTCTGGAACTTTCCATAACTGGCTCCCAACATCTGTTTTTGTCTTTAGGTAGAGATTGTATTTAAGGTAGTGGTTTGAACGATTTCAAGGAGCTACTCCGTTTCCCTTGTATACAGGAGGAATAGATGTTATTAAACTTTTGTTTTTTTCTCCAGTTAATCTGTCTTTTATTAATGGTGGGAGGGGGGCTCAGCCAAGAATGCAGAAATGGTAGGAGGAGAGAGATTCTTCTTCTCCTCCACTCAGCACATGGGACCATCTCTCCCACAGCAGTAGCTCCAAGAATCTTGGTAAAAATGCAAGAGGCTCCTCCACTATTTCACCTAATAACCCACCCCTGAAATCATTGCTTCCTTTCCCAGAAACTTCATGATCTGCTGGCTTGGAGGTCTTAGTTCCCAAAGGGAGATTGCTTCTACTGGGAAGCACAACAACGGTTCTACCGAATTAGACGAGAGTGAATTGAACTGGTACCTGGCCACTGTGTGATCCCTATACCACTAAACCAAAGGCAGAGAAAGAGGGCACACTACTGGTTGAAGTGATTAATTCTGATTATCAAGAAAGTGGGTTGTTGGTACACAGTGGAGTCAAGGACTACGTCTGGAACTCGGGAGATTCTCTGGAGTGACTCTGAGCATTTCCACGTCCAATAGTAAAGATTAATGAAAAAATACAACCAACTCCCCCGAAAAGGCAGGACTTTTGAGGGCTCAGAACCTTCAGGAATGACTTTTTGGATTTCCCAGCTACATAAAGAAGCTTGGCCTGCCTTTATCTTTCACCAAGTTCACCATGGCCACTCAACAAGTCATGCCCATGGACCAGCTCTGGCCGGCACCCTCTGGCAAGTGTCTCTACCACCAGCCACATCCTCTCCCAAGAGGTCTTAATCTCAGTGTTTGGTGGGAGTGGGGGACCTTTTAAATTCTTAGTTCTGTCCACATTTACTCTCCTTCTGCCCTCGGGGTCACAACTACATTTGCTATTGCAATGCTGCTTAGAGGTTTTTTTTAATTGAACTAAAAATCCTTGTTAATATTTAATAAGAAACAAGAAATAGGACTTCCCTGGTGGCACATGGATATTTGTCTGACAATGCAGGGGACACGGGTTCGATCCCTGGTCCGAGAGGATTCCACATGCAGCAGAGCAGCTAAGCTCCTGTGCCACAGCTACTGAGCCTGTGCTTTAGAGTCCAGGAGCCACAACTACTGGGCCTGCATGCCTAGACCCCGAGCTCCACAACAAGAGAAGCCACTGCAATGAAAAGCCGATGGATCTCAACAAAGAATAGCCCCAGCCTACCGCAGCTAGAGAAAGCAGTGCAAACACCAAAGACCCAGCACAGCCAAAAACAAATAACAACAACATTAAAGAAACAAGAAATATTTGTTGCTTGTTCAAATACTGGTGAGGTTTCTATCTCTTGTTTGAACCCGGAGTGCTGCATCAATACGATAAATACAAACACCACCTAAACTTAAAACTGTTTCTTTCTGCAATGCCTCCCACTTAACAGACCTCCGTGATTCATCATTCCAGCTGAGAAATCAATTCCTCCCCATCCCTAGCACCAAGCAGCTCCTATTTTTTATTCAGCTTAATTTTTCAATAAGCTTGACCATTTATGTTCTTTCCTTCCTTCCTATTTTAAGCTAAAGATCTACGGTGGGTGGTAAGTTATGAATGTGAGCAGGTTTTATGATAAATATACAATGTTACATGTCAGTTATATCTCAAAGCTGGAAAAAGAATAGAAGTGCAAAAAAAAAGTCACCCCCAATACACTTATCTTTAGGATATGATTTAGAAACTTAGAATAATGTTTTCTGTTATTCCCTCTGGTGCTATAATATCACAGTAATACAGTATGATATTTTAAAACCAGTTTGAAGAATTTTATAGATACCTCCTCCAGGTGGTAAAAATAAAATTAGTGCCTATTTATTTTGCTAAACAGAAAACCACAGGCTCAAAATGGCATTACTTATTCTAAAGCACATGATACCAAATCCAGACTTAATACCTGACTTAATTTCTGTTTCAACCTTCCCCAGAAATGTTAACCTTAATTAACCAGCCTGGAATTTTCTGGTCAGCACCAAGAAGATAATCTGTCCTGTGGGCCCTCTCCCCTCTGCCCCCAGAGGAAGAAGAGGCAATCTGAATGATAAAACCCCTGCCTTGCCCTTTCCCCTGCAAAGATAAGTCCTGGCCTAAAAACAATGCTTTTTTTTCTTTATGTTAATATCTCCCTTGTCCCACCCTTTTCCCTATAAAAACCTCCCATTTTGTACAGCCCCCTTGGAGCACCCTTGTAATTGCTGGATGGGATACTGTCCAATTCATGAATCACCTAACAAAGCCAATCAGATCTTCAAATCTACTCAGATGAATTTTGTTTTTTAACAACTGAATGCTTAACTTGTCCCCTGTGCTTAGTCAAGGCATCTGTCTTAATACACACAATCTCTTCTCAGTTTATCTACCTTTCTTTGTTTTGAGGATATGGAAGCTAAGGCTCAAAGATGGTAAGTAATTCATCTAAAACTCACAAGCCTGTAAATTTCCTGGCGGTTCAGGGGTTAGGACTCTACATTCTCACCGCCAAGGGCACTGGTTCCATCCCTGGTTGGGGAACTAAGATACCACAAGCTACACAGTGCAGCCAAAGAGAAAAAATCATAAGCCTGAAGTGAGAGTCTTATCCTCCATCCCTTGTGAGAACAGGTCTATGCTCTACTATCCCTAACTGGTCCTAACCTACTGAATGACTGATTCAGAAAGTTCTGACTCATTCAGAATCCAAGTGAAACATGAAAGTTCATTCTTCAGCTTCCCCTTAAATTCCAAATGTCTCTAATTTTAGATGACAACCCTTCCGCCTAGAATGGAAACCCACATCACAACAAACTAGCTAGTGGTTCCTACACAGTCCTTATTTATAGCCTCAGCAATTTGATTTCTGAATAATAGCTTGGTTGTTATGCATAAAATACAGTCTCAGAAAAATAGCAATTACAGGTTCTTTTTTTAAACAAATGAGATACAAAATTAACATGTTAACTTATTACAGAAAACAGATCCATGAATATTTATTAACAGAAGGCAGTGACACTTCTCACTAAATCCTAGAATAGTCTGTCTTAACAAATGCTCATTAATGAATTAGTCAAAGAAAGTGGCATTAAGTGCACTAAATTTTCACAATGGTGTATTGCTCAGTTTAAATTTTGTTTTTTTAATTTGTTTTCAGCCATACTATTAGGTATGTGGGATCTTAGTTCCTCGATCAGGGATTGAACCTGCACCCACTACATTGGAAACTCAGTCTTAACCACAGGACCACTAGGGATATCCCTGCTCAATTTCAAATAAGGAAAAAAAAAAAAAAACAGTAACAAAGCACTCTTGCTTCCACTTTTTTCCTCTTGAAAGAACATACAACTTTGAGGTGTCCCAAGGCTCACACACTTCTTTTCAGTCATTTCCTGGGTGATCTCACCAAGTCTCCCATTTCTAGGTGCATCTGTGTGCCAATTACTCCCACACTGGTAGATCCACCCTGGCTGGACCTCTCTTCTGAACTTTAGGCTTGAAGGGTAGCAGAATATAGCACCCCTAAATATGATGCTTTAGCATAAGGATTGTTTTGAGTCAATTGTTTTGAGAAACTGCAGACACAGGAGAAACCCTGGAAGAAGAGTAGAAGTTATCCCTTTGTAACAGAAATTTACATTTATAAAGGAAATATAAAGGAAATCTCCACTTATAAGTGTCTTCCTCTCCTACTAGGAAGATGATTCTAATTCACAAGAGAATCTTACTAATGGAGAAGGCACCCATTCAAATTTGCATAACAAACCTTACCCTTGTTTACTGCTCTCCTTGGTAACCTCCCATAACTGGCTTCCCTCCACTCAACATCTTTTGTCTTTAGCTAAAGATGATATTCAAGGTGGTAGTTTGGGCCATCTTAGAGTTTTAGTCATTTTTCCTAGGTAACTCCTACATACACATGAGATATGCATGTTAATAAACTTTTTAGGTGTTTTAGCCAAGAGTTGAGAAGAATACAGGGTAAATTATTGTTCTTGCCCTAAATACTCATACAACCAAAGAGCCTAGGTGGATGACTAAGAGTTACTTCCAAGATATTATGTACAAAAGTAAGCTTCTGAGGGACTTTCCCTTGTGGCCCAATGGTTAAGATTCCAAGCTCCCAATGCAGGGGGCACAGGTTCGAGCCCTGGTCAGGGAACTAGATCCTGCAGGCCGCAACTAAGCCCTGGGGCAGCCAAATTAGAAAAAAAAAAAAAAAGTAAGCTTATGATATTCCCCACAAAGCTATTCGTCTCAATCTTCTTCATCCCAGCTCATGGCACTTCCATCCTGCCAGTTAGTCAGTTCAAAAAATCAGAATCTTACTCACTCTGTGCCTATCAGTTCTACTCTCAACATAAATCTAGAATCTGACTAGTCTCACCACCTTCAACCACTGCTACCATCACAGTCATTTTTCATGAGGCTTATTGTCATAGTCCCCTAACTGGTTTCCCTGTTTCTGCCCCTATTCTCACTCAGTTGTGTCTGACTTGGCCACCCCATGGACTGCAGCACACCAATCCAGGAACTTGCTCAAACTCATGTCCATCGAGTCGGTGATGCCATCCAACCATCTCATCCTCTGTCATCCCCTTCTCCTCCCACCTTCAATCTTTCCCAGCATCAGGGTCTTTTCCAGTGAGTGAGTTTTTCGCATCAGGTGGCCAAAGAATTGGAGTTTCAGCTTCAACATCAGTCCTTCCAATGAATATTCAGGACTGATTTCCTTTAGGATGGACTGGTTGGATCTCCTTGCAGTCCAAGGGACTCTCAAGAGTCTTCTCCAACACCACAGTTCAAAAGCATCAGTTCTTCAATGCTCAGCTTTCTTTATAATCCAACTCTCACATCCATACATGACTACTGGAAAAACCATAGCTTTGACTAGACGATCTTTGTTGGTAAAGTAATGTCTCTGCTTTTTAATGTGCTGTCTAGGTTGGTCATAGCTTTTCTTCCAAGGAGCAAGCATCTTTAAATTTCATGGCTGCAATCACCATCTGCAGTGATTTTGGAGCCCAAGAAAATAAAGTCTCTCACTGTTTCCATTGTTTCCCCTCATTAGAGTCTAATATCAAAACAATAGCCAGAATAATTTGGTTGAAAGATAAACCAGATAATGTGATTCCTCTGCTCCATTCCCCTCATGTCTTTCCACCTTTGCAGTGTGTTTTATAATTTTATAGATATAGATATGTACATGCTCAGTTGCTCAGTCGTGTCTGACTCTTTGCGACCCCATGGACTGTAGCCTGCCAGGCTCCTCCGTCCATAGAATTTTTCAAGCAAGAATACTGGAGTAAGTTGGCATTTCCTACTCCAGGGAATCTTCCTGATTCAGTGGATTCTTTACCAACTGCACCTCCTGGGAAGCCCTATATGTGTGTATATATATATATATATATATATACAATATACATATATTGGTCTTTATCCATGCTTCTTGCCTCACAGCAGCCCAAACCCTTGGAATTTCCTAAGCAACAAGCACAATGAGAGAATCTTATATTGTAATATTTGGTCTGCTGTCCTCAGTTTCTGAAATAGGGGGAAAAGGTAAACTGGGTGTCTTTGGCTATTCATGAGAAGCCCCTTTTAACCACACCTGATTTTATGTTAATGAAGTGACTTTTGAAAAGCCCCTAAGGATGGAGGTGGTTGCCAGGGGAACCGACCAGAAGGAGAGGGTTAGAACTTCCAATCCCACCTCCCCCAACCTCACTTTCAGAGAGGGCTAGAGGTTGAATCAATCACAAAAAGCCAATTATTCGGTCAATTTTGCCTGTGTAATGAAGGGTTTATAAAAATCCCTGAATTATAGGGTTAGAGAACTTCCAGGTTGGTAAACAAGAATGAATTCATGGGGTGCACCCCAAATTCCACAGGGACAGAATCCCCCGTGCCCCAGACCCTTCTAGACCTCACCCTATGTATCTCTTCCTCTGGTTGTTCATTCATGTCCTTTAACAGTCTTTGTAATAAACCAGTAGCCAAGTAAGTAAACTGGTTTCTTGAATTCTATGAGCCACTCTAGCAAATTAACTGAACTCGAGGAACCTCTGAGTTAGCCCTGGTTGTCAAAAGTACAGGTGACAACCTGGACTTGCAACTAGCCTCTGAAGAGGGAGGACAGGGACAGTCTTGTGGGACTGAGCCCTTAACCTGTAGAATCTGACACTATCTCCAGCTAAACTGCAGGACACAAGAACAAACTAGTGGTTACCAGTGGGGAGAGGGAGAGAGGGAGGGGGGCAAGATAGGGGTAGGGGATTAAGCGTATAATACAAACTATCCGGTCCCATCACTTCATGGCAAATAGATGGGGAAACAATGGAAACAGTGAGAGATTTTATTCTGGGGGGCTCCAAAATCACTGCAGATGGTGACTGCAGCCATGAAACTAAAAGACACTTGCTCCTTGGAAGAAAAGCTATGACCAACCTAGACAGCACATTAAAAAGCAGAGACATTACTTTACCAACAAAGGTCCGTGTGGTCAAAGTTATGGTTTTTCCAGTGGTCATGTATGGATGTGAGAGTTGGATTATAAAGAAAGCTGAGCACTGAAGAACTGATGCTTTTGAACTGTGGTGTTGGAGAAGACTCTTTAGAGTCCCTTGGACTGCAAGGAGATCCAACCAGTCCATCCTAAAGGAGATCAGTCCTGCATATTCATTGGAAGGACTGATGCTGAAGCTGAAACTCCAATACTTTGGCCACCTGATGCGAAGAACCGACTCATTGAAAAAGACCCTGATGCTGGGAAAGACTGATAGAGGGAGGAGAAGGGGATGACAGAGGATGAGATGGTTGGATGGCATCACCGACTCGATGGACATGAATTTGAGCAAGCTTTGGGAGTTGGTGATGGACAGGGAAGCCTGGTGTGCTGCAGTCCATGGGGTCACAAATAGTTGGACACGACTGAGCAACTGGACTTAACTGATGTAAGCTACAAGGATACAGTGTACAACATGGAGAATATAGCCAACACTTTATAATAACTATAAATGGAATACAACCTTTAAAAATTAGGAATAAGTCTATTGTTCACCTGTGACTTATAATACATAATATTGTACAGCAACCATACTTTAAGTAAAATAAATAAATAAGCAAACTACAAGACACACCCAATCACTGTCTGCTGAGAATTAGAAAATTGCTTGGGGGTGTTGGAAAAACCACATCTGACCACCTCATTCAAGGTTAGTGCTGCAGTCCTTACAACAATCTAGGTTCCACACCATGAGCACCATCCATTCCCCTTACCTCTGATCTCATTCATCTCCACTGCTCTCGCCCATCACTCTTCTCCAGTGACACCAGCCTCGTTGCTGGTCCTGTGACACCTATGCCCACTCTCCTTTACTTCTTGTCCTCTGCCTGGAACACTTGCTCCCTGAAACAGCAGAAAGGTCTCCCCTCAAGTCTGCAGTTCTTCCCCCCAAAGTCATTTCCAAGAAGTCTTCCTTGACCACAGAATCTAAAATTATAACCCTGTAAGACTTCCCTGGTGGTACAGATGTTAAGACTCAGCGCTTTCAATGCAGGAGGCTGGGTTCCATCCTTGGTAGATCCCCACACGCCACGTTGTATGACCAAAAAAATAAAATTACAACCCCCTTCCCCACTCCACACATTATTTCTTCTGTTGTGTTTCCTCCTTAGCAGTCACCGCCACTTAACTGACTTCTTATGGAGTTGGCTTGTTTATTGCTGGTTTCCTGCCTAGGATGTAAACTTCACAAAGGACAGGCTTCTGACGGTTTGCTGACTGGTGCCTCCCCAGTGCCTGATTCTCTCCTCACCCCAGGATTGCAGCTTCTCCCACGCACACCAGATACCAGAGCACCAGCACCGGCCTGGGTCCTGTGGATGAAGAGAAACTCACAGGGGCATCCGCGTCTCCTTTATTCAGACGACAAGCACTGACTGAGCCCCAGGCACTGTCAGTTTGGCCGCTGAGTACAGCCAGCGCATTTTTCTGGAGAAGCTCCCCACCACGAAACACCAAGGAATCCAGGGTAGGAAGCCATCTCTCTTAGTCAACAACTAGACCAGCTCAACACCGTGCCCACCATCCGCTAAAGCCAATGTGCTTTCACACCACCAATCAACCAGGTTCTGAGCGCACCCCCATCCCTTCTCACAAAGGCACTCACTGAATACAGTTCAGAGGAGGCAGCTGGGCTGGCAGCGCCATTTCACTGCGTCAGTCCCCACCACGGGGCTCTGGGTCCTTCATCCTACCCTAGAGAGACGCCAGTTGCAGGGCTGGTGTCTCAGCCAACCCACCTGGCACCACGAGGCTCCCTGTCTTAGGGCACCCAGAGCACTTAACCTAGTGAGGGCCATTTACGGGATTTCAAAAGGTTTTTAGAAAGAAAAATATTTCCCTCCCCGTCCCCCCACCCCAAGCATCAGGTCTACATTATCCAAATAGAATTGGGACAGAGGAGGGCAAAGGATTATAAGATGAAAAAACTGTCCCAAAGGGTCAAGAACAAGATAGTTATATTGACAAACACTTCCACAGTACTATGTACCCTATATGTATGTCGATCTTCCAGATTAACTCATTGAATGTTCGCTATGAACTCGGAAGGGGGCGCTGTGCATCACCACCTTGGCTGTTTTCCTGAAGAGATAAGGCGGCACAGAGAAGTCGGCTAACTCGCCCAAGTCTTGAGCCCTTAGAGTGTCATGAGGATTTATTTGAACCCAGGCAGTCTGGCCCCAGAGTCCGTGCTTGGTACACGGTAGTATATTTAGATATCAAAACAGCTGCTTTGGGGCCTGGAGCTAGAGAACCCGGGAGCGGGGGAGCGCGGGCAGAGGCGCGGGCAGAGGCGCGAGCCGCGGCGCAGGCCGCGCCGGTCACCTGGGACTGAACCGGAATTGTTCAAGAGTGGACTCGAGATTCTCGATAATCTTCCAGCACTCCTCGGTCTTGGGCGCCGAGCCGCCAAAGACCTCCATGGGAGCCACGGAGGTGGCTGCTAGGCCGCGCGCCGCCCGCGGAGTCCAGACCCCGGCGTCCAGCAGACCCCGGCGTCCAGACCCCGGCGTCCGTTGCCATGGCGACTCCTGGGCAACCAACCTTGCGCCAGAATCCCGGGGCGCTGGCGCGGAAGGCCTGGAGTCAGCCGGACCGGGAGTCGCCCGACTGCCGCTTCCACTGCCCACCTGGCTCAGGGCTTCCTGTTCTGGACGCTTACGAGTCAGGCCGCCGCTGACGTGTCCCCAGGAGAGCTGGACTCCTGAAGATAACCCGGCGGCAGCCCACCACGCTCCGAACCCTCCGTGCCTTCTTCTGTGAGAAAGCTCTAAGCTCAGCCTCCTGCAAGGCCCATGCACTAGGGGGCATGGATTCCTGAGCTGTGTTCCTGCATCAGCAACCCTCTGCACGCGATGTTCAATTACGCTTGACAATCCTCCTTTTAGTGACCTTCCGCCCAGTGCTCCAGGAGAATGAAAAATAGTGCACCTGGCTAATAAGGATGCTCTTTACATAATGAGCCCTGGGCTCTCTGAGCAATCCCATAATAAGAGGGAAACTGGCAGCTGATGAATTGCCTACACCTACCACTTGCCCATGAACACAGGCGTTTGTGGACAAAAATTTATTTACAGAAATAAAAAGGGTTAAAATTTATATTTAACATGAAGTGTCAGAACCGATGCATTGTTTTAAACTATACCGTATTTATTTATTATTTCTTTGGTCTTGTCTTGGGGCATGTGTGATCCATCTTGGTTCCCAACCAAGGATCCAAGAGGCGTCCCTTGCACTGGCAGCAGAGGGGCTTAACCACAGGCCCACCAGGTAAGTCACTAAGCTATAAGGTGTTGTGTGGAATTCATTATTACTGTTTCTACAATAATAAGAGAAGTTCCTTAGAGTGAAATTGTTGCTTATCCTTTATTTTAAATTATGTACCACCTTGATATGATAGCAAACATATTTCTGATATCATCCTCATGTCATTGCCTCGTCTTCAGTTCAGTTCAGTCCCTCAGTCGTGTCCAACTCTCTGCAACCCCATGAACCGCACGCAGCATGCCAGGCCTCCCTGTCCATCACCAGCTCCTGGAGTCTGCTCAAACTCATCTCCACTGAGTTGGTGATGCCATCAAACCATCTCATCCTCTGTCATCCCCTTCTCCTCCTGCCTTCAATCTTTCCCAGCATCAGAGTCTTTTCCAATGAGTCAGCTCTTTGCATCAGGTAGACAAAGTATTGGGGTTTCAGCTTCAACATCAGTCCTTCCAATGAACACCCAGGACTGATCTCCTTTAGGATGGACTGGTTGTATCTCCTTGCTGTCCAAGGGACTCTCAAGAGTCTTCTCCAACACCACAGTTCAAAAGCATCAATTCTTTGACGCTCAGCTTTCTTTATAGTCCAACCCTCACATACATACATGACTACTGGAAAAACCATAGCCTTGACTAGATGGAACTTTGTTGGCAAAGTAATGTCTCTGCTTTTTAATATGCTGTCTAAGGTGGTCATAACTTTCCTTCCAGGGAGTAAGCATCTTTTAATTTCACGGCTGCAATCACCATCTGCAGTGATTTTGGAGGCCAAAAAAATAAAGTCAGCCACTGTTTCCACTGTTTCCCCATCTATTTGCCATGAAGTGATGGGACCGGATGTCATGATCTTAGTTTTCTGAATGTTGAGCTTTAAGCCAACTTTTTCACTCTCCTCTTTCACTTTCATCAAGAGGCTCTTTAGTTCTTTGCTTTCTGCCATAAGGGTGGTGTCATCTGCATATCTGAGGTTATTGATATTTCTCCTGGCAATCTTGATTCCAGCTTGTGCTTCTTCCAGCCTGGCATTTTGTATGATGCACTCTGCATATAAGTTAAATAAGCAGGGTGACAATATATGGCCTTCATGTACTCCTTTCCCAGTTTGGAACCAGTCTGTTGTTCCATGTCCAGTTCTAACTGTTGCTTCCTGACCTGCTTACAGAATTCTCAGGAGGCAGGTCAGGTGGTCTGGTATCCCCATTTCTTTCAGAATTTTTCACAGTTTATTGTGATCCACATAGTCAAAAGCTTTGACATAGTCAATAAAGCAGAAATAGATGTTTTTCTGGAGCTCTCTTGCTTTTTTGATGATCCAGCAGACATTGGCAATTTGATCTCTAGTGTCTCTGCCTTTTCTAAATCCAACTTGAACATCTGGAAGTTCACAGTTCAAGTATTGTTGAAGCCTGGCTTGGAGAATTTTGAGCATTACTTTACTAGCGTGTGAGATGAGTGCAATTGTGCAGTAGTTTGAGCATTCTTTGGCATTGCCTTTCTTTGGGATTGGAATGAAAACTGACCTTTTCCAGTCCTGTGGCCATTGCTGAGTTTTCCAAATTTGCTGGCATATTGAGTGCAGCACTTTCACAGCATCATCTTTTAGGAGTTGAAAGAGCTCAACTGGGATTCCATTACCTCCACTAGCTTTGTTTGTAGTGATGCTTTCTAAGGCCCATTTGACTTCACATTCCAGGATGTCTGGCTCTAGGTGAGTGATCACACCATCGTGGTTATCTGGGTCATGAAAATCTTTTTTGTACAGTTCTTCTGTGTATTCTTGCCACCTCTTCTTAATATCTTCTGCTTCTGTCAGGTCCATACCATTTCTGTTCCTTATTGTGCCCATCTTTGCATAAAGTGTTCCATTGGTATCTCTAATTTTCTTGAAGAGATCTCTAGTCTTTCCTATTCTATTGTTTTCCTCTATTTCTTTGCATTGATCACCGAGGAAGGCTTTCTTAGCTCTCCTTGCTATTTTTTGGAACTCTGCATTCAAATGGGTATATCTTTCCTTTTTTTCCTTTGCTTTTCACTTTTATTCTTTTCACAGCTATTTGTAAGGCCTCCTCAGACAGCCATTCTGCTTTTTTGCATTTCTTTTTCTTGGGGATGGTCTTGATCCCTGTCTCCTGTACCATGTCACAAATCTCCGTCCATAGTTCATCAGGCACTCTGTCTATCAGATCTAGTTCCTTAAATCTATTTCTTACTTCCACTGTATAATCATAAGGAATTTGATTTAGGTCATACCTGAATGGTCTAGTGGTTTTCCCTACTTTCTTCAATTTAAGTCTGAATTTGGCAATAAGGAGTTCATGATCTGAGTCACAATCAGATCCCGGTCTTGTTTTTGCTGACTGTATAGAGCTTCTCTATCTTTGGCTACAAAGAATATAATCAATCTGATTCTGGTGTTGGCCATCTGGTGAAGTCCATGTATAGAATCTTCTCTTGTGTTGTTGGAAGAGGGTGTTTTCTATGACCAGTGTGTTCTCTTGGCAAAACTCTATTAGCCTTTTCCCTGCTTCATTCTGTACTCCAAGGCCAAATTTGTCTGTTATGCCAGGTGTTTCTTGACTTCCTACTTTTGCATTCCAGTCCCCTATAATGAAAAGGACATCTTTTTTGGGTGTTAATTCTAAAAGGTCTTGTAGGTCTTCATAGAACTGTTGAACTTCAGCTTCTTCAGCATTACTGGTCGGGGCATAGACTTGGATTACTGTGATACTGAATGGTTTGCCTTGGAAACGAACAGAGATCATTCTGTCGTTTTTGAGATTGCATTCAAGTACTGCATTTCAGACTCTTTTGTTGACTATGATGGCTACTCCATTTCTTCTAAGGGATTCTTGCCCGCAGTAGTAGATATAATGGTCAGCTGAGTTGAATTCACCCATTCCAGTCCATTTTAGTTTGGTGATTCCTAAAATGTCGATGTTCACTCTTGCCATCTCCTGTTTGACCACTTCCAATTTGCCTTGATTCATGTACCTAACATTTCAGGTTCCTATGCAATATTGCTTTTTACAGCATCAGACCTTGCTTCTATCACCAGTCACATCCACAGCTGGGTGTTGTTTTTGCTTTGGCTCCGTCTCTTCATTGTTTCTGGAGTTATTTCTCCACTGATCTCTAGTAGCATCTTGGGTGCCTACCGACCTGGGGAATTCATCTTTCAGTGTCCTATCTTTTTGCCTTTTCATACTGTTCATGGGGTTCTCAAGGCTAGAATACTGAAGTGGTTTGCCATTCCCTTCTCCAGTGGACCACATTTTGTCAGAACTCTCCACCAAGACCTGTCTGTCTTGGGTGGCCCTACGCGGCATGGCTTAGTTTCACTGAGTATATATATATATATATATTAAATGCATTGTCTTGTCTTAGGTGAGTTTTTATTTTACCTAAATGCGTATGAAATTTTTTAAATGAGTTAAATTCCAAGTTAAAGTAAAAAGCCTAATCTGTTCAGAACCCAGGTCAAGATAGGGAAAAGACTGACAAGCTGTTGGCTATTTCGCTAATGCAGTGCTAAATGACTGTTTTGAAACTGAGGAGGGAGATCTCAGGACAGATTTCATGAGTCATTGGTCAGCTCTGTCCTGTGTTTGTTGACCTATAGGGGCTGCGTAGTTACACCGTCCCACAAAAACGCACTGAACAAAACCTTTTTGTTTGAAACCATGCTATATAGGATATCAAGGAGCTTCCGATTTCAGTGTCTAGGAGACTAAGTTATGATGATGTTGTTTTTGAAACTATTGATTACATAACACTTCTTACCAGTTACTTACATTCACCTCTCAAGTGTTCTGCCTTGTAAAATTGTTCATTTTACATCACATTCCCACCTTCAATACCCGGGGTTGGCACTGTCAGAGTATTTATCATTACTAAATGCAGACCTTTTGTATCACGTGTTGAATTCATTGATGGTTGCTAGTGGAAAGCTCATGAGCTCTGGGTTAAACATTAAGACAAAAAAACAGTAAGTTCTGAAACTGGCTTTAGTGTATGGGACGAATTTTCTGTTTTTGTTTTAACATCTCTGAGCCTCTCTTTTTTCACCATTATAGATAAGATAATCAATCTTTCCCAGGGTGATTGGGAATAATCCATAAAGCAAGAAAAGCAGGCAGCATGGAACACACTGCAAGCCCAATGCTAACCAGGCCCAGGCCTTCAGAGAGTGTGTTCTTTCCTTCTAAACCACAACTGAGGAATGTATTCTTCAAAGTTTTCCATTTTTAAAAAAGTTGAATATTTCATTAGCTACAATAATTTTTACTTGCTAAATTAATAGGACTTGGGCTCCAATTGTAAATTTTCAAGTGCTTCTCTGAAACATATATAAATATAATGTGTCCTTATATGAAAAGATCACCTACCAATTATTAAAAGTGTTAACATCTCAGATTAAATAGCATGAGGATTTGATTAAGAGTCAAGTGCTGGCTCTAAACATAGTAATTTATATATTGCAGTTGCATATTATCAGTTCTAGAACCTAGTAAAAGCCAAGAGAGTTTCAGCGTAGGTTTGTAATTTAAATTCTTTCTAGAGCGTCATCCTATGTAAAGCGCTTATTTTTCTTTTATCATCAGCTGTAATCTATGATTATGTGGTGCAGGCTCTGTTATGTAAACTTGTCTTATGTCATGCTTCATCCTAAACCAAAGTTCTTAAATAAAGAGTTGGAAAAGGAAATAGCAAGCCCCTTAGCCAGGACATGCATGTGTGCTCAGTTGTGTTTGACTCTTTGTGACCCCATGGACTGCAACCTGCCAGGTTCCTCTGTCCATGAGATTTCCCAGGCAAGAATTCTGGCGTGGGTTGCCAATTCCTACTCCAGGGGATGTTCCTGACCCAGGATTGAACCTGAGTCTCCTGCATCTCCTGCATTGGCAGACAGATTCTTTGTCACTGAGCCACCTGGGAAGCAATGACAATATTATGGTATTAAATCCTTCATGGAAAAACTCCTGAGACTCGATCATTTTAATATGTTAAATTTTGCTGCAATGAGATAACATGTCCACTCTTGTAAAAAATGAATCAATGAGTGTTTGTTGTCTGGCTAAAGCTGAAAACAAAGATAAGAAGCTTGATAGGCAGTTTGGACAGGAGTAACTTTGATATATGGGCTTTAGATCTTACTGCCAGAAGTTTTTGACCACTGTACTAAAGGTATCCTCTATTTAAAGCTAAGTTTAGATCTTTAAAAGGGAAATCAATAAAAATGTGAAGAAAATGGTAGAGTTTAGCCATCTGCAGAAATGAATCCATCTGAGGTGGGAATTCTCTGGTGGTCCAGTGGTTAGGACTCCAAGCTTCTACTGCAGGGGGCACAGGCTTGATCACTAGTTGGGGAACTAAGATTCACCCAACCTTACAGCACAGGCCAAAAGAAAAAAAAAAAGAGTCCATCTGAGAGAAGATTTATGAACCTGGGGATGAAGGGAATTTGGGAAATCTCCAGGTCTGATCATGTGACCAGAATGGATCTTCATGGTTGGGACACAAGATATCTGTAGCGTGCATTACAATATAGTGAGGTGATTCAGGAAAGGTAGAAGTCTGAATGGAGAGTAATAAAAAGGCAGTTATCATATTTCATGCAATATAGTGAAAGATGTTAAAAATGTGAATCTTAGAATCAGTGAAATAAGGTATAATAAGAATTTATCAGACCAAAATTTGTCCGGGGGCTCTGTCTCATCAGATCATAGAGGGATCTAATCTCATGAGACGTGGAATACTCAGATTATTTTTATCCAAGTTAAAGTATTTTATCCAAATTATGTTTTTTTCCATAACTTGGATAAAATACTCACGTATTACCATCTATTTCTGTTCTTTTTCCGGTGTCACAAGGCAGCTTGCCAATAACTATTTCAGATTTACAGGTACATAGATTACCAAGAAAACTTGGTCTAGGCAGCAAAACTGTGATTTTGGTTGGTGTTAGTATTCCCCTGTAGCCTGACCTAATGAACTGATAAAATAAGGATTTAGATTCAGCTTCTCATGGACTAGACTCAGAGGCAAGGCTTTTCCCACAACAAACCTGCAAGTCAGGCTTTGCCTGGGCAGCGAGCTCAGCTCATTGACATCCTATAACTGCAACATTAGGCACTCGTCATTGTACTTCAGCTTCAAACCCTATCTTGGAAAAGTGGTAGAAAAAAATTTCAAATTTAGCAATTTTGAGAATGAGAGAAGAACGATGGACATAGGTGAATACAGTAGCATGAAACTCAGGTTGTTATTCTTCTGATGTATGTTTGTTTACCTAGTGCACACTGAAAGGTATTATATTCATATAACATGGGTTATCCTATAGCATATAACCAAGGTGCTGATCAGGACACAGTCCAGGGATGGTCCACCCACCGTCGCTTAAATCAGGAAGCCCACATGACAAGAGGGACTACACCAGGCTCTGTTGTTAACAGTTCTAGACCAACAAGCCACGTTGTGCCCATTAATACACTAAACATCAGCAACGGGTTTTTATTGAATGTTATGGTTTATTGACTATCACAGTAGATGTTAGAAGCAGGCTTGAATTGGTGACTTTAAAGATCTTCAAGATATGTCAGCCCAAATAGTTCCGAAATCCTCCCATGCTTGCAGAAATAGTACGCAAGAACCTCAGGAAGGTTGTAACTTAAACCCTGAGGAATCAGGCTTGATCCTCTAATAACCTTCTGTCTAGCCCTTGCTGTATAGTTTCCTGATCCCCACCAGAAGAGATTAGAATATTGGTTCTGGAAAGTTACCAAAGAAACCATCCACACCTGACAGTAGTCAGAATACCTGAAAGAACAGGAACGTGGGACTTTGTGAACCTCTCTGAACCAGGTTGCATAAACTATTTGGGCTCTGCTTACTAATGAGTGCTTTTTATTTCTCTTTCTCTCTCTTTTTTTAATTTGTTTTAGTTTTGTTTTTATTTTTTGAGTGTTTGTTTAAATAAATGTCTGAGACGCTTTTGTTATAAGCTGAAAGCAAGGTTGTGGGGAAATAGCTAACCTTGACTTTCATCAAACTTCTTTCAAGGATGCAGCATCTATCCAAAGAAACCTAATAATTGCATATAACCAAAGTTTTCTGGGAGGCCAGAGGAAATCGTAAAAGCTGCTTTAATGTGACTGATTTTGATGTATAAAATATGTATCTTATTCATCCTTGTATCCCCAGGGCAATGCATGCCATCCACATAGTAGGTGTTTACTTAAGTATTTATCAAGTAAATCAATAACTAACTGTTTAGTCTGTTTTTGGAACAGACTGGTTCCAAATAGGAAAAGGAGTATGTCAGGGCTGTATATTGTTACCGTGCATATTGTCACTGTACTTATATGCAGAGTACATCATGAGAAATGCTGGGCTGGATGAAGCACAAGCTGGAATCAAGATTGCTAGGAGAAATATCAATAACCTCAGATATGCAGATGACATCACCCTTATGGCAGAAAGTGAAGAAGAACTAAAGAGCCTCTTGAGGAAAGTGAAAGAGGAGAGTGAAAAAGTTGGCTTAAAGCTCAACATTCAGAAAACAAATATCATGGCATCCAGTCCCATCACTTCATGGCAAATAGATGGGGAAACAGTGGAAACAGTGGCTGACTTTATTTTGGGGGGCTCCAAAATCATTGCAGATGGTGATTGCAGCCATGAAATTAAAAGACGTTTACTCCTTGAAAGGAAGGTTATGACCAACCTAGATACCTTTGACTAGACAGACCTTTGTTGGCAAAGTAAAGCAGAGACATTACTTTGCCAACAAAGGTCCATCTAGTCAAAGGTATGGTTTTTCCAGTACTCATGTATGGATGTGAGAGTTGGACTTCAAAGAAAGCTGAGCACTGAAGAACTGTGCTTTTGAACTACGGTGTTGGAGAAGACTCTTGAGAGTCCCTTTGACTGCAAGGAGATCCAACCAGTCCATCTTAAAGGAAATCAGTCTTGAATGTTCACTGATGTTGAAGCTGAAACTCCAATACTTTGTCCACCTGATGCAAAGAGCTGACTCCTTTGAAAAGACCCTGATGCTGGGAAAGATTGAAGGCGAGAGGAGAAGGGGATGACAGAGGATGAGATGGTTGGATGGCATCACCGACTCAATGGACATGAGTTTGCGGAAACTCCGGGAGTTGGTGATGGGCAGGGAGGCCTGGTGTGCAGCAGTCCATGGGATCACAAAGAGTCAGACACGACTGAGCAACTGAACTGACTGACTGAACTCTGTTTAAGTTCTTTTATTTTTAATCTTTATTTATTTGACTGCACTGGATCTCAGTTGTGATGTACAGGATCTTCAATCTTTGTTGTGGCATGAAGGATCTTTAGTTTGTGGCTTGCAAACTCTTAGTTGGGATCTAGTTCCCTGACCAAGGATCAAACCTTGGCCCCCTGCATTGGGAGCATGGAGTCTTAGCCACTGGACCAGGATCCTTCAGTGGGTGGCTGCACCAGAGATTTTAAAAAGCACATTTTCCTTGCAAAGTCACAGGATAGCAAGCACATGGGCTGATCTGGAGAGGCATAGATTATATTAGATTTCTATGTGGTTTGGGCTTCCCTGGTGGCTCAGACAGTAAAGCATCTGCCTACAATGTGGGAGACTCGGGTTCAATCCCTAGGTAGGGAAGACCCCCTGGAGAAGGAAATGGCAACCCACTCCAGTATTCTTGCCTGGAAAATCCCATGGACAGAGGAGCCTGGTAGGCTACAGTCCATAGGGTCGCAAAGAGTCAGACACGACTGAGTGACTTCACTTTGGGCTTCCCTGGTAGCTCAGCTGGTAAAGAATCCGCCTGCATTGTAGGAGATCCTGATTTGGTTCCTGAGTCGGAAAGTTCCCCTGGAGAAGGGATAGGCTACCCACTCCCATGTTCTCAGGCCTCCCTGGTGGCTCAGACAGTAAAGAATCCACCTGCAATGTGGGAGACCTGGGTTTGATCCCTGGGTTGGAAAGATCCTCTGGAGGAGGGCATGGCAACCTACTCCAGTATTTTTGCCTGGAGAATCCCCGTGGACAGAGGAGCCTAACAGGCTACTGTCCATGGGCTTGCAAAGAGTTGGACACGACTGAGTGACTCAGTTCAGTTCAGTCGCTCAGTTGTGTCCGACTCTTTGCGACCCCATGAATTGCAGCACGCCAGGCCTCTCTGTCCATCACCAACTCCCAGAGTCTACCCAAACCCATGTCCATCGAGTTGGTGATGCCATCCAACCATCTCATCCTCTGTCATCCCCTTCTCCTCCCGCCCCCAATCCTACCCAGCATTAGGGTCTTTTCCAATGAGTCAGCCCTTTGCATGAGGTGGCCAAAGTATTGGAGTTTCAGCTTCAACATCAGACCTTCCAATGAACACCCAGGATTGATCTCTTTTAGGACGGATTGATTGGATCTCCTTGCAGGCCAAGGGACTCTCAAGAGTCTTCTCCAACACCAGAGTTCAAAAGCATCGATTCTTCAGCGTTCAGCTTTCCTCACCATCCAATTCTCACATCCATCCATGACCACTGGAAAAACCATAGCCTTGACTAGACGGACCTTTGTTGGCAAAGTAACGCCTCTGCTTTTAAATATGCTATCTAGGTTGGCCATAACCTTCCTTCCAAGGAGTAAGCGTCTTTTAATTTCATGGCTGCAATCACCATCAGCAGTGATTCTGGAGCCCCCCAAAATAAAGTCTGACACTGTTTCCACTGTTTCCCCATCTATTTCCCATGAAGTGATGGAACCAGATGCCATGATCTTAGTTTTCTGAACGTTGAGCTTTAAGCCAACTTTTTCACTCTCCTCTTTCACCTTCATCAAGAGGCTCTTTAGTTCTTCTTCACTTTCTGCCATAAGGGTGGTGTCATCCGCATATCTGAGGTTATTGATATTTCTCCCAGCAATCTTGATTCCAGCTTGTGTTTCTTCCAGCCCAGCGTTTCTCATGATGTAGTCTGCATATAAGTTAAATAAGCAGGGTGTGACTAAGCACTGCTATTTGGTTTAACAAATCAGAGATGCATTTATCTATTTATATAGTATGGGGATCTCAGTTCCCTGACCAGGGATCAAACCCATGCTCTGTGAACTGAAAGCTGGGAGTCCTAACTACTGGACCGCCAGGGAATTCCCCACAGGTGAATTTAACTGGTGATGTTGTGTTCTTTGGTTGGCGCTGCTTCCCACCTGGAGCCTGGCGGGACCATGCAGTAGAGGGCACCCAAGTCAACCAGCCAAAGACAGAGAAGGAATATTTCTGGGCCGACGTATCGCCAATACCCTGGAATTTAGAACAACCACAGCTATGCTGTGTAAAATGACCTCCCAGGTTATTTTGCTGCTTTCTCCAGCCCCGGGCTTGTAAGAAGATTTTAATAAATGTTTGATTTGAATTTTATCTTCTCAGATCCTTTTAATAGAACCATTTATTTCTCAGTCATCTCTATATCTTCTCTTTGACTTAAATCCTCAGCTATTAGACATAGCTCTCCTAATAAAGCCTTGCCTGACCACACTGGCAGAAACTTGCTTTTTCTCTGTTTTCCTCTCCTGCTTTATTTTCTGACCAGCTGACATAGTATATCTTCATTTGTTGATTGTTTACCTCATGTGCCAGCAACTCAGTTGTACACATGCACACTAATATAAGCTACATGAGAAAAGCGAATTGTTTGATCTGTACCTTATTCCAAATGCCTAAAAAAATAGATGGATAATTTTCCACAGGATAATTAATTCAAAGAATCTGCCTCTTTATTCACTGATTCATCTATTTAAATAGCTTAGCTTGCATACAGTTTAGGATCTTGGGCTCAGAACACAGATTGCTTGAATCTCATATCCTCCACTTAGAAGCTGTGTAGCCTTGGGCAATCACATAACCTCTCTGTGCCTCAGTTGTTTTTTCTTTTTCTGTCATTAATGTAACAGAAATGATAAAAATATTTATCTCATTTGTGAGTATTAAATGAGATGTTTGACCGAAAAAACTGAGAACAGTGTCTGGACCATACATAACACATGAGTGCAGTGCCTCTGAAATCTCATGTATTTAACAATCACTACTCATTCACTCAGCATATATGTATGGAATGTTTACCACAGGTCAGGTACTAAGCTAGGTGCTGGAAATACAGTGATGAACAAAACCAAAAATAGACCATGCCCTTATAGAGCTTATAATACAGTGGGAGAGACAATTACTAATCCAAGTAACCACACACATGAATGCAGAATTAAAACTGTCTTATATGTTAAGAAGAGCTTGGGCAAGAGTATATTTATAGGGTCATTTCATCTGGTCAGAGATGGAGGAGGAAAAATTTCTGAGGGAAGTTGTGTATAGTGGGGTGAAAATGGATATAATATGCAAATTTCAAGTTGTTTTGTGTTCTGTGCTGTTCTGTCACCCTCTCTTTCTTTTCAAAGAGTCAGCAAGATAAGAATGAATGAATAGCCTTGAGTTAATGGTGATTCTGCCTATAAAACAATGTTCAGAGAAGTTTTAGAGGAAAGATTAAGCTCATTCATAATCCCACCTCTGTAAAAAATAATTGCTTTTCCTTTTATGTTTTCCTTTTCATTCTTGGACTATTACAACTGCTGGCATCCTTAAATGGTTGTACTCATGGGGCACACATAATTTCGTGTCTTACAATTAAGTGGCGGTGCATAGTCTTCATAATTATTCATATTAATCATTATCCTCTTTTTATAAGTGGAGAAACTGAGCCTCGGAAAGCTGCTAATGGCCATCCTCAATAAATTAAAGGCTAACCACCCTTTGTACGAAAGGCAAGTCTTTGGACTGAAGGATTCAGTTAGTTGTATATTATCCCCTCAACTAACCCAGCACTTCAGCTGGATGACTACACAGGTGCATTAAAAAAAAGAAAATTGGCCACACCTCAAGGTATGTGGGACCTTAGTTCTCCCACCAGGGATCGAATCCACATCCCCTGTTTGCAAGGCAGAGTTTTAACCACTGGCCTGCCAGGGAAAGAGATGGGGCTTAAGGAGGCTAAAGGAAAACCTCCTTAAAAGCTCCTGTGTGTCTCCTCTATTCTCAATATTCTACAACACTACTTCACTCTGACACCGCACGTGTGGGTTTTCTGCTCATCAAGCCATTCTGCAACACCAGGTGGGTGTTGTTGAGACCTACAGGTTCATTCTGACACTATTTACCTGGAGACAGCACCAGATCCCCCAGGCTGAGGGCTCAGTCTCAGAAGATGGTCCCTGTCCTCCCCGCTTCAGAGGCCAGTGCAAGTCAAGGTTGTCGCTTGTGCTTCTGACTGACCATCTGTAAATCAGAAATTCCCACGGTCCCCTCCTCAGTTCAGTTCATTTGCTAGAGTGGCTCACAGAGCTCAGGAAAACAGTGTACTTTACTCGATTATTATAAATGGAAGAGAGGCTATGGCAAAGGTCTGGGGAAAGGAGCAAAGATGACTTCTCCTGAACCAGCCGCCAGCACCTCCATGTACTCCAACCGGAAGACTCTCCAAATCTTTCTTATTAGGTTCTCTCAGATATGCAGATGACACCACTCTTATGGCAGAAAGCGAAGAGAAAATAAAGAGCTTCTTGATGTAGGTGAAAGAGGAGAGTGAAAAAGCTGGCTTAAAACTCAATATGCAAAAAACTAAGATCATGGCATCCGGTCCCATCACTTCATGGCAAATAGAGAGGAAAACAATGAAAACAGTGACAGACTTTATTTTCTTGGGCTCCAAAATTACCCTCCATGGCTAGACACTGTACTACCTCTTAGGGATACTCAGAGGCCCTTGAATTCAAGGAGCTTGTGATTTAGTAAAGGAGACAATGATAATAAGTTACTATTATGATAATACATTATAATAGGATAAGAGCATATAAGGAGATCAAGCCAGTCAATCCTAAAGGAAATCAACCCTGATTATTTGTTGGAATGACTGATGCTGAAGCTGAAGCTCCAATACTTTGGCCACCTGGTGCAAAGAGCCAGCTTACTGAAAAAGACCCTGATGGTGGGAAAGATTGAGTGCAGGAGAAGGGGGTGACAGGGGATGAGATGGTTGGATAGTATCACCGACTCAATGGACATGAGTTTGAGCAAACTCCGGGAGATAGTGAAGGATAGAGAAGCCTGGTATGCATGCTGCAGTCCGTGGGGTTGCAGAGTTGGACACCACTGAGCAACTGAACAACAGTGTGGAGCTTCATTGAAAGTGAAAGTGTCAGTTGCTTACTGGTGTCCGACTCCTTGTGATCCTATGGACTCTAGCCTGCCAGGCTACTCTGTCCATGGAATTCTCCAGCGAAGAATACTGGCTGCTGCTTCTGCTAAGTCGCTTCAGTCGTGTCCAACTCTGTGCAACCCCACAGATGGCAGCCCACCAGGCTCCGCCGTCCCTGGGATTTTCCAGGCAAGAACACTGGAGTGGGGTGCCATTTCCTTCTCCAATGCATGAAAGTGAAAAGTGAAAGTGAAGTCGCTCAGTCGTGTCCTACTCTTCGAGACCCCATGGACTGCAGCCTGCCAGGCTCCTCTGTCCGTGGGATTTTCCAGGCAGGAGTACTGGAGTGGGTTGCTATTCACTTCTCCAGGGGAATCTTCCCGACCCAGGGATAGAACCTGGGTCTCCTGCATTTCAGGCAGATTCTTTATATCTGAGCTACCAGGGAAGCCCTGGAGCTTCACTGCATAGCTATAATCAATTAAATCTCTGATCACTGGTGACTAATGTAACCTCCAGCTCCTCTCCCCTTCCCGGAAGTTGGTGGGTAGATTGAAAGTTCTAATATACTAATTTGAGTTAATCCTGATTGGCTCCCCTGGCAACCAGCCCCCATCCTTAGGGCTTTCCAAAAGTCACTTCTTTTTTCATTTTTTTGCCATGTGGAATCTTAGTTCCCCTGACCAGAAAATGAACCCATGCCCCCTGCAGTGAATGAATGTCTTTACCATTGGACTGCTAGTGCCCCCAAAGTCATTTACTAACATAAATTCAGGTGTGTTGGAAAGGGACCTGTTATAAATAACAAAAGACATCTTTATCACTCTTATCCTTCAGGAAGTTCCAAGAGTTTTAAGGAACCATGCCAGAAATGAAGTGAAGACCAACATTTATTTCTCTTATTACAAATAACAATATGGGGTGAGGTTGGGGAGGGAGGGTCAAAGGGGCAGTCTGTGGCCAGAGAGAAGGCATCGCAAGCCAAGCCCATGATTTTGGACACATTAGTCTCATTAGCTTATCCATTGAGCTAAGTAGTTTGAGAAGACAAAGAAAACAAAAAACGAAACTACAAATTTTTTCAAGCTTTGGAGTCTGGAGAGTTATGAATAGTGATCAAAATATAGTCATAAATAAGACAATGTTGATGTCAACATAGGGAGGGGTACAATTAAAATTCATTAAGACTCAATAAGAAGCTCTGGTCTAGGCTTGTTGCAGTAAAAAGGACTTTACCAAATGAATTATTAAAGGAGAAATGAGCTGAATGAGGGAATCCTCCCTTGACTTAGTTCAGACTTAATTCAGACTTTCTTCCCAGGTAATAATATAGCAAACAGTAATGAAGAAGCATGTGTCATTTGTTACTTGAGTACTTTGCAATGAGTGCAAAGCTTGGCATTAGTCCTCCTTTTATAGTCTGAACCTTTCATAGTAACTGAGGGAGAGGAGCATCATGAATGTAATCTTCCATTTTAAAATTAATCAATAACAGATTCAAGAAAAGTGTATGGAATCCATGTGAATCCTTTTCCTGCTATTCTAAGCAAAAAGTTTAAGTAGTTTTAATGAATGAGTGTTTGTGTGTGTGTTTGTTTTGGGCAGTGTTGTGCAGAGTCCTAACCACTGGACTGCCAGAGAATTTCCTGAAGGTTAGTTCTTAAACTATGGTCTGATTGGTGAAGAAGGTAACATTTAAGACTTCCCCTCTCTCAGGCTGGATTTGGTACCTGTACTGTTTAGGAGGGGGCTTCCCAGGTGGTGCTAGTGATAAAGAATCTGCCTGCCAATGCAGAAGACACAAAAGATGTGGGTTTAATCCCTGGGTAGGGAAGATGCTCTGGAGAAGGAAATGGCAATGCACTTCAGTATCTTGTCTGGAAAATTCCATTGACAGAAGAACCTGGCGGGCTACAGTTCATGGGGGTCACAGAGAGCTGGAAGTGACTGAGAGACTGAGCACACACATTGTTTAGGAGACTTTCAGCTGGTAACTGAACATCACAATTAAACACTAAGTCAATGCACTGGCTCATGAACTGGGGAGCTGAGAGATAAGATAAAAGTTTCCCCCAAGCATTGGCTCAATGCAGTAGTTCCAACTCTATGTCTCCACAATTTCTCAGCTCATTTTCTGGCCTCTAGCAGGCTGGCTGCAACCATTCAATTATGTCAACAAGCAGAGGGACATCTTAAACTTACACAGTGCTGTATGTCAATGATATCTCAAGAAAACTGGAAGGAAAAAATGGCTGGAAGAAAGAAAAGCGCAGGCACACATGGAGAGGAAAGAGGATCACCTGCAAGAGTTCTCTCAAAAGAGCACAAACAGATAACCCACAATACATGGGGTGGAAGGTCTGCAAATCATATATCTGATCAACGTCTGGTATCCAGAATATATAAAGAACTCTTACAACTCAACAGCCCAATTTAAAAATGGAAAAAGGATTTAAATAGACATTTTCCCAAAGAAGATATTGTTGTTGTTTAGTTGCTAAGTCGTGTCTGACTCTTTGCGACCCTGTGGACTGCAGCATGCCATGCTTCCCTATCCTTCACTCTCTAGGAGTTTGCTCAAACTCATGTCCATTGAGTTGATGATACTATCCAACCATCTCATCCTCTATCATCCCCTTCTCCTCCTGCACTCAATCTTTCCCACCATCAGGGTCTTTTTCAGTAAGTCGGCTCTTCGCATCAGATGGCCAAAGTATTGGAGCTTCAGCTTCAGCATCAGTCCTTCCAATGAATATTCAGGGTTGATTTCCTTTAGGATTGACTGGTTTGATCTCCTTATATGCTCTTATCCTATTGTAATGTATTATCATAATATTAACATATTATCATTGTCTCCTTGCTGTGTCCTTTACTGAATCACAAGCTCCTTGAATTCAAGGCCTCTGAGTATCCCTAGGAGCTAGTACAGTGTCTATCCATGGAGGGTAATCACTAAGTGCTTATAGTTTGCTTTATCAGCTCCTTTCTGATCCAGGGAAGAGAACTAAGCCCAGGCTTTCCAGAAGTAGAAAAATGTAGACAGGAACTTGTCCACCTGGTCTGTTAGTTTGGAACTGGCTTATGTGGCAAGATTGTGACCGGTTAGTGTTTTTTCTTTTCCTCTGTGTGTGTTTAAAATATGAATTTCCAATTGTTTAAGAAATACCAATGCTGAGACTTCCCAGGTGGTACAATGGTTAAGACTCTGAGCTTTTCCTGCATGGGTCTCAGGTTCAATCCTTGGTCAGGGAACCAAGATCCCATATGCAAAAAAAAAAAAAAAAAAGAAAGAAAGAAAAAGAAATACCAAAGCCTTATCCAATTTGCTACCTCTTTCAAACACACACAGGCACAGAGTCACATCCTCAGAGATAACTCCAATTTCTGAACCAGAAAAAGAGGTATTACGTATCTTGAAGCAAAGATAAAGGAGAAATCAGGCCTTAGTAATTTAAAATAGTTCTTTGAGATGGTAAATGAGCATGGACAAAGTGGGAAAGATAGAGATAATTTCTATTTTGTTTGAATTCCAGGGGCTTCTGATAAGGAGCTTTTGATTAGACATATAGGGATCCCTTCAGCTCTAAAGCCTTAAAGTTGTGGGATTCATCACAGAATAGCTTGTTGGGGGAAAGCATTTAAAGAAAGGTCATAGAAAATAATCTACAGCTTCAATTCTTTAGCTAAAAATTGTAATAGTGTTTTAATTAATTTGGGGGAGCCAGTATAACATGAGTTCTGAGATTTGTGGCTACAGTAAACTCACTAAGGAGGAATTAAGACATCAAGGAAGGGAGGAAACTTCAAGTTCACATTTGTAGACAGAAAAGTGACACAGGAGCTTTATCAAGGGCAAGTGACAAGTAATGCAATTAGAGAAAAGTAATTCAATCTGAGTCCATAAATTGACGAATTTTGAGCTGTCAGATACAACCTGGGGAAAGGATTAAACATTATCATAGATATGAAAACTATATTCTATAGAAAGATATACAAAATTGGATGTTGACCTTGATATTAAATTGATATGATTTGTAACATTGAAAAACTGGAATGCTAATTGTTTTCATTTTCATCGGAGTAGAGTTGCTTTACAATGTTGTGTTAGATTCTACTGTACAGCAAAGTGAATCATCTCTCTATATATACTGGATTTCCTTCCCATTCAGCCAAATTGTTTTTAAAATGAAGTTGTTTTAAGAAGCTATTGTCGGGACCTAATTAAAATTAAAAGCTTTTGCACAACAAAGGAAACTATAAGCAAGGTGAAAAGACAGCCTTCAGAATGGGAGAAAATAATAGCGAACGAAGCAACTGACAAACAATCTCAAAAATATACAAGCAACTCCTGCAGCTGAATTCCAGAAAAATAAACGACCCAATCAAAAAATGGGCCAAAGAACTAAACAGACATTTCTCCAAAGAAGACATACAGATGGCTAACAAACACATGAAAAGATGCTCAACATCACTCATTATTAGAGAAATGCAAATCAAAACCACAATGAGGTACCATTTCACACCAGTCAGAATGGCTGCTATCCAAAAGTCTACAAGCAATAAATGCTGGAGAGGGTGTGGAGAAAAGGGAACCCTCTTACACTGTTGGTGGGAATGCAAACTAGTACAGCCACTATGGAGAACAGTGTGGAGATTCCTTAAAAAAACTGGGAATAGAACTGCCATATGACCCAGCAATCCCACTGCTGGGCATACACACTGAGGAAACCAGAATTGAAAGAGACGCGTGTACCCCAATGTTCATCGCAGCACTGTTTACAATAGCCAGGACATGGAAGCAACCTAGATGTCCATCAGCAGACGAGTGGATAAGGAAGCTGTGGTACATATACACAATGGAATATTACTCAGCCATTAAAAAAAATACATTTGAATCGGTTCTATTGAGATGGATGAAACTGGAGCCCATTATACAGAGTGAAGTAAGCCAGAAAGAAAAACACCAATACAGTATACTAATGCATATATATGGAATTTGAAAGATGGTAATGATAACCCTATATGCGAGACAGAATAAGAGACACAGATGCATAGAACAGTCTTATGGACTCTGAGGGAGAAGGTGAGGGTGGGACATTCTGGGACAATAGCATTGAAACATGTATATTATCATATGTGAAACAGAATACCATTCCATGTTCGATGCATGAGACAAATGCTCAGGGCTGGGGCAATGGGATGACCCAGAGGGATGGGATGGGGAGGGAGGTGGGAGGGGGTTCAGGATGGGGAACACATGTAAACCCATGGCTGATTCATGTCAATGTATGGCAAAAACTACTACAATATTGTAAAGTAATTAGCCCCCAACTAAAATAAATAAATTTATTAAAAAAAAAAAAAGAAGCTATTGTCCATGTACCCATGAAATAATATAGAGGTAAGAAGATACATTATTCTAATAACAATCTGGAAGTTGCTGAATTACTTTTATGCATGAAATATTGTCTTATGAATCCATGATGTCAGTACAAGTGGCAGGGATTATTAAAAATAATAATAATAAATTAAAACATGTCTAGTGATTTGAGGTTTTAGTAGATTATCTCAGGCTAGTTATAGTACTGCTAGGAGACTTGTTGGGGACGCAGGAAAAGGTCTTCTGGAAAGTCACATGGGAGATGGAGGACAAAGCGGAAGAGGAGAAAGAAGCTCCTTGGTCATGTACATCTTTTTCAGAACACATCCCTTAATTCCACAAGACAACAAGGCAGAGGGTTCAGGGGAGACACTTGGAAAACCCCACAGGACCAGGGGGCCTGAACCACTGGCAGCGCCTTCTCTTAGAATTCCAGCCCAAAGGTTTTCAAAAGACACTTTTAGAAGATACGATTAAACAGACCACAGCCCATTTTTAAGCAGATAGATAAAACAATCTTTCCTCTAGAGGCCTTCCAAGTGAGCCCACTTGGATCAAAAGTTCAGTCACTTCGGTATGTTTCCTGCAGCTTCAGAAATTCAGTAGCCAATTACTTCCACAGAGAACAAAGCACAAAAGTGAAGGGAAGAATGGAAAGGCATTGAACAGCCATTTCTACTTGCTCATAAACACTCAGAATGAAATGTAAGCAGTTCCAAGCAGCTCCAGATTGAGTGTATCTTGCTCCATCTTTATCTTGGCTGTTCGGACAGCACATTTTATTTGAGATTTAACTGTCCGTTACTTTCTCATACCTTCTTAACCCAATCAATTAATAATCAGTTAGCATTTAATTAGGCATTCCTATATACAGTGTATAAGATCTTTTGATAAATATGCTATTGAATAAAATGTATCAAGGGGAGGTACATTGCATTTGGGAACATATGTTGACTGTGACTCCTGAGTTATTCTTTTCTTCCTTTCTCTTTCTTTCCATTAATGATTTACTGAGTTGTTCTTATCCACTAATGTCAAAATTACCCATGAAGGGAAATGGTGCCCAACTGATAAATCTGTTCCCTGCAATGTTTCCATGCAATTCCCAAACCTTATGTACTGGAGTGGCCTTTTCTTATGCAAAATTGTTATTGTTATTCCTGAAATCTGACCTATGCCATATTGCGTAACAAATAATTGGCTACAGATATATCCATGGCACAGATCTTGATTTCGCCAAGAAAGAAAGTACATCACACTATAATT
The DNA here is from genome assembly GCA_024291935.2 of Okapia johnstoni. Lineage (NCBI taxonomy): Eukaryota > Metazoa > Chordata > Mammalia > Artiodactyla > Giraffidae > Okapia > Okapia johnstoni. The sequence goes on from CM044324.1 coordinate 16,565,865, forward strand.
ATTAGGTTTCTCCTTGGCGATTAATCATAGAACTTTGAACTTGCCTGCCACAAAACATAGAGGAATATTCCCATGCCATTGTAAAATATTGTGTATCTCATTGCAAGAATGGGTTGCATGTTCCTGAAATATTTTAACAGCCTCTGACTCTGCCAAATTGTTTCATACCTTATAGGAGAACACAAAAGAATTTGAGTAGTGTATCAATTATAAATGCTTCATAAGAAATCTGGTAATGTGAATATTACAAGAAACAAAATCCACGGACCATATATTGAATCTGATGTGAAATAGGCACACTGCAAACAGTTGCTCTGATTCATGTCTCAAGCCTGTTCTACTTAAGCAAGCTCTCAAGATCCAACAAGTCACCTAGTGATTCAGGCAACTGCTGAGCAGAACACAAGATCACTCCGTCCAACCTGTGTTTCTGAAGCATTTACTGGGTGTTGCCTTTTATGATCCAGTTGAATCCTTTTTCTGCAAGACTTGCAACAAAGAATTGGAGCAACAAAGCAAGACAAGTCTGCAGCATTCCAGAAGGATTCCCTAATCAAGATGTAAAATATGCAAGTTACAACTGATCTGCACAAATGCACATAGGGAGAACTGTGATAGACCAAGGTAAAAAAAAGGCTAATGTTGGCAAAGTGCATTGAATTGGGTACAGTTTCATCAATTATTTATACTTCACAAAATCAGAACATAAAAATAAAAATTGTGGCAGTTTGTATTAATGGAATCAACTCAGTGGACATCTGCTTAAATAAATTTTATGCACTATTAAGGTTATTAAAAAAATTAGAGGCTTTGGCATATAGTCTGACATCTTACAGAACAGGAACTCAAAGCAGTTTTGTAATTACTCCCTAGAACTTTATTCATCTTTTCACTATTGGATATGATCACACAGGGAAACACAGATGAGATTTCTGAAAACTCAGGAATAAAAAGAATTGTGAGTTATGAGACAATGGCTCTACATTTTAAATTTTTTGGTACTTATTTTCCCCCAGTTTTATTGAGATATAATTGACATGAGCTCTGTATAAATTTAAGGCATCCTGCATAATGACTTAACATATATAATGACTTTATATAAATATATATTGCCAAATGACAGTACTTTTTTGTATTTGTATTTAATTTCTATCGCACTTAATTTCTTCAGTTCAGTTCAGTTCAGTCGCTTAGTCCTGTCTGACTCTTTGCGATCCCATGGACCACAGCACACCAGGCCTCCCTGTCCATCACCAACTCCTGGAGTTTACTCAAACTCACGTCCATTGAGTCAGTGATGCCATCCAACCATCTCATCCTCTGTTGTACCCTTCTCCTGCCTTCAATCTTTCCCAGCATCAGGATCTTTTCAAATGAGTCACCTCTTCTCATCAGGTGGCCAAAGTATTGGAGTTTCAGCTTCAACATCAGTCCTTCCAATGAATATTCAGGACTGATCTCCTTCAGGATGGACTGGTTGGATCTCCTTGCAGTCCAAGGGACTTTCAAAAGTCTTCCCCAACACGACAGTTCAAAAGCATCAATTCTTCGGTGCTCAGCTTTCTTCACAGTCCAATTCTCACATCCATACATGACCACTGGAAAAACCATAGCCTTGACTAGACAGACCTTTGTTGGCAAAGTAATGTCTCTGCTTTTTAATATCTTAGCTTTGGAAATTTTTGTACTGGAAGCAAATATTTCTTGAATGGCAATTATTAAATTGAGAATAAGAGAGTCTACAAGAAAATAATGGCACAAGAAGAAGCTCACTTCTCTTTTTACACCAAATACTATACAGGTTCTTAACTATATGTTGGGGTTTGTTAACTGCACTGTTTTGAAGCAATTCCATGCATCCCCCACATTTTTATTTTGAAAACAAAGCTACAGAAAAGTTGAAAGAATAGCACAATGAACACATATCTCCTTTACCTAAATTCATCACTTTCTATTTTTAAAAATTTTTTATTCATCACTTTTTAATTTTTTATCACATTTGCCTCATTTATTTATCTATCTATGCACATATTCATACAAATATATATCTGAAATATTTTGACTTGTTTTGTTGATTAAATTCTTTGCTATTCATATATATACACACACATGCACACATGTGGAAGAAAAGAGAGAAGGAGAATTGTTTAACAATAAAGATATATTTTCTATAACCAATCCCAGTATAATGATCATACTTAAAAAAATTAGGGACTTCCTGGGGTGCAGTGATTAGGACTCTCTGTTTCCAAAAGAGGGGTCACAGGTTTGATCCCTGGTCAGGGAACTGAGATTCCTGCATGATGTGTGATGTGCTCAAATAAAATAAAATAAAATAAAATTTTTTAAAAAGACAATTAACAGTAGTTATATACCATCATTTAACATACAGTCTATATTTGAATTTCCTATTCTTGCCTGGAGAATCCTAGGGGCAGTGGAGCCTGGTGGGCTGCCGTCTGTGGGGTCACACAGAGTCAGACACGACTGAAGTGACTTAGCAGCAGCAGCAGCAGCAGTTGTTCCAAAAAATGTCTCCATTGTTCCAACAAATAGTTGTTGTTTTTCTCTAATCTTTACTTTAATCCAATCAAGATTCTTACATTGCAGTTGTCTTTTCTTCTTTGGGGCTTCCCTAGTGGCTCAGACAGTAAAGAATCTGCCTGCAATGCAGGAGACCTAGGTCCAATCCCTGGGTCGAAAAGATTCCCTGGAGAAAGGAATGACAACCTGCTCCAGTATTCTTGCCGGGAGAATTCCATGGACAGAGGAGCCTGATAGGCTACAGTCCATGGGGTCAATCCCTGGGATGGGAAGATCCCCTGGAGAAGGAATGGCAAACCACTCCAGTATTCTTGGAGTCACAAGAAATTCATGGGGTCGCAAAGAGTCGGACATGACTGAACGTGCATTCACATTTATTTACAGGAATAGAAATAATCCTAGAATACTGAAACTAAAAGAAATTTCAAAAGGACATTTTATACATTTCTTATCATTAGGTCAAAACTCTATCTGACAGTTGAAAATCTACCCTATTTGTAATAATTCTTTGAACATGGGTTTTCTGTGGCCTTTTGGGTGAAGTATTCCACTGTCAGGATATTTCATGTTTACCTTGAATTCTTTCTATTCGGTGGCTTAGAGAGAGTAGCTATCCTTAAGCTGAAAATTTTTCTCAAGTTTAGACTCACACTTGTGGCTACAGACAGAATAAGCAACATCTTGTTAGCCTTTTCTCATGGGTCTTGCTTCTCCAACCTTTAATCATTTTTTATGACTCTCCTTTAAACTTTCTCCAAGTTTTTCTGTCTCCTTTTAGATACAAAGCCGAGAATTAAATATAGTATTTGCAAGGATATGATTAGTACCAAATTTGGAGGACAATTACTGCGCAGTTCTTACATTCTGTGCTCTAAGATTTGTTAATTGTTTTCAAAAATGATCAATCTTTCCATTAAAAAAAAACAAGATTTCAAGGGGTAGTCTTGAATAGTATACTGTCATGTTTTAAAACTGGTTCACTTTAGTGGAACAAGACCTCAAAGCCCACGTAAGTATCACTTTTCATGAAAAAGTTATTCAAAACTGCAGAAACATCTTAGAAAGAAGTATAATGATAATTCCTTTGAGGCACAATGTGTTCATGTCTTAAGGTCTAGTTATTGCAGAATTCTAGGTCCAGAATAGCTGATGCAAATTTACCTTATTGCTTGTGTATGTGTCCTCTGCGACTTTGTGGGACCCCACGTACTGCAGCCTGCCAGGCTCCTCTGTCCATGGGATTCTTCAGGCACGAATACTGGAGTGGGCTGCTGTGCCCTCCTCCAGGGGATCTTTCTGACCCAGGGATCGAACCCGTGTCTCTTACATCTAACCTGCAATGGCATGCAGGTTATTATCACTAGCACCACCTGGGAAGCCCCACATTACTGCTTACTCTAGAGTTAACCAAACAACCCACAACAGACACACTCATTCTGAAGAAGCTGTACACAAAGTGTTTTATATTTAAAAGGAGGATGACCTGATATTAAAAATAACCATGAACTCAAAACTCTGTTGATCATGACCTGATAACAAGGTAACCACCTGGAAAGTTGTGAAAATTCCAGTCATCTACAAGTATGAATTTGCAGCGAGAGTCTTTGCATCATAGCCATGCATTTTATAGCAGGGGAAGTTCCTGATGGAAAACTGAGGACTGTCTTTGGGAAATTCTAGCAATATGTTGATTTTTTTCTTGCTAGTAATATTAGCCAAGCTATCGTTTACTGAATGCTTACTATGTGCCGGACAGTTTATTACATCCTCTCTACACATTCTCTCCTTTGAATCATATCAACTTTGTGAGGAACATTTTATTAGCATAGCCTATTTACAGATGACCTGACTGAGGCCCAAATTCATGTGGTTAGTGAACGTCAGAATGAAGATTCACATCTAAGTGTTTCCAACCCAGTATAATTACTATTCCCGTGGACAGAGGAGCCTGGCAGGCTACAGTCCATAGGTTCACATGACTGAAGTGACTTAGCACACACACAAGCCTAACTACTGTTCCACTGCCCAGTATAACAGTAACCTAATAGTTTACTAAAAGCAGAACTCATTTTAAAGTGAAGTTCTCTGAAAATGTATGGCATTCATGTGTAAAATCAGAAAGAAAGGACCAGCATTTTTAGATGGGTTCCTGGCTTCAGGAAAATGTTTTAAAATCAGTGCTCTATAGCACTTTATATTTTAAATAGATAAACAAGGATTTACTGTATGTACAGGAAAACATGGGTATATTTGGTAACTTATAACAAACTGTAATGGAAAGAATCTGAAAAAAATTATGTATATAACTGAATCACTTTGCTGAATACCTGGAAGTAATACAATATTTTAAGTCAACTATACATCAATATAAGTAAATAAATAAGAATTATTGCTGGGATTTCTGTATTGGATGACATTTAATGTTGTAGAACAGAAGCAAGTTTAAAAGACTGGAATTCTTTTTTTTTTTTCACTGTACTGGGTCTTCCTTGTGGTACGTAGGCTCAGTTGCCCCACAGCATGTGGGATCTTAGTTCCTCAGCCAGGGCTAGAAACTGCATCCTTCGCATCAGAAGTCAGAGTCTTAACCACTGGACTTCTAGGGAAGTCCCTGGAATTCATTTTAAAAGGCAATGTTGGCTGTCTGAAGGATGCTTCTTTGAAAGTGGCTCTGAGGACCACAGGCAGTACCTCCTGCACATAAACCCCAGCAGGAGGGGTCCTACACATGGGGGGGTCTTAGTCCGATCTCCTCCAGCTGTAGCCTCTAGGTGAGGAGATGGAGCCAAAGAGAAGGGTCCACCCAACACCCATGCTTCCTCCTTTTAGATTATGCTCCAAAGTACTCAGGACCCCATTTACGGATAGCTTCTCAGTAAGTACTTGGGACTCACTGAGAAGAGCAGTGACCCTGAGTTCACTCAAAGGAACACAGAGACACAGAGCTTGGCTCAGCCCATAGGAATTCTGCAGATGCACGAAGTCCAAGAACTAGAACTACTCGGACACGGGCTGACACAACATTTGGATTGTGACTAGTACAGTTTGTAGAGAGAAAGCGCCAGGGGACTCAGATTCACTTTTCCTTTCCTCCTTCCTCTTTCAAAGAGATTACTTAATAGTCTGTTTACACATCTAGCACTTGCTTACTCTAATAATAGCCCCTGAGCCTGAATCATCCTGCGTCACTGCCTGTCATACCATGTCCTCAGCTGTTGCCAGGACTTTCATGGCCGGCTCCCAGTGCTATCTGGAAACCTCTAAGAATGTGCAGGGTAATCGGTTATTTTAATTTTAGCTGTACATGATGTGAGGGATCTTCTATTTATCTCCAGTGACCTGTCTTTGGCTTCCCAGGTGGTGCTAGTGGTAAAGAACCCACCCGCCAATGCAGGAGATGCAAGAGATGTGGTTTGACCTCTGGATTGGGAAGATCCCTTAGAGAAGGGAATGGCAACCCACTCCAGTATTCTTGCCTGGAGAATCCCATGGACAGGGGAATGTGGCGGGCTACAGTCCACAGGATCACAAAGAGTCGGACCTGTCTTAAAATGCAGAGTGTAATGGTGAAAGAAAGTGAGGAGAAAACTTTGGTATGAACCAAATAGTACATGTGGTGCATACAAAGGTATTTTAAATATATTTATAAAAAGTGCATAATACTACTATTACTAAAATATGTAGTAGTATCAGTTTGCTTACACAGTTGGGACGAATATTTGTATAGATTAAAACTGTTACTTGATGGGCTTTTGGCATGCTGAGAGTGTTGTTTCTTGATCCTTTGCTAGTTACATGAGTCATTTTATTTTTTAAACAATTTTGGCTACCCTCCACAGCATATGGGACCTTAGTTCCCTGAATGGGTATTGAACCCGCACCTTCTGTGCTGGAAGGCAGAGTCTTAACCCCTGGACCTCCAGTGAAGTCCCCAAGAGTAATTTCAGTTTGTGAAAATCCACTGAACCAAAGACTTACAGTGTTTGTGTTTTTCTGTATTACATTATATTTCAACAAACAGTTTTAAACATTTACTATTTAACCTGCTTTTTGAGAAAAAATACGAAAAATTACAATAGCATACCATATACACATGACAATATGTATTGAGATGTATCGTAGATCAAATAATGTTTGAAAATTTTACAAAGTCCAGTAGACCCAAATCTCTCATTTAAAGCAGACTCTTCTTTTAGAAATTTCTCTCCCCTCAAACCAAAATAACATTTCTTATCTCTTCACAATTAGAGATGTAATGAATTAAATTTCAAAATAACTCCTCTTTTTGGTCTTACATATTTTTGTCATGAAAAAATCTTAAAAATTAAATTGGTACATATTCTTTGCAGGGCAATTTGGCAATATCTATAAAAACACAAGATGTTTATAAATTTGATGAAGCAACTTTGCTTTAAGAATCATTCTAGAAATACACTGAGAAGTCTGTGGCAGTTTTGATGTTTAATCATTCAAACACTCAACTTGCAACTAACATACGTTTACTGAGTATCTACTCTGTAGTAGGTGTGAGTTCTGGGCATACATTAATGAACAAAACGCTGCTGTAGGCCAGCTTTTCCTCCCAAATTTATTAGCAATTTATTATAGAGTAAATGCTCCAAATAAAAGAAAAGGATTTTAAGGTTAGATAGCAAAGAACAAACAAAAAAAGTAAATGAAGTAGAAGATTAATAAATTAAGGACAAGCAAGCTGATATAACTACTGATACACTTACTGATAAGCCTCAGTAAGAACTGGATGGTAGGGATCCTTGTTCCTCTTTTCCTTGCCCTAAATATGGGGCAAATATCTAGGGTCCTGCTCCACTTCAATAGTAGTTTCTCCTCACCCTTGCAAAAAGTTTGCCTTACTATCTTTAACAAGTGTCATGAATCATTTTTTTAACACTGTAATATTTGAATGTTTAATGTTTACTTAGGATTTTGCAACTGGAAAGATATTATATACATATATAGATTTTAAAATTGCCTTCTTAAATAAGTTGAGAAGGATCAAAAGTAATCATGATATTAACAAGTGTTTAATGTATTTACAGTGCTGTTATAACTGATTGACAGGTGTTATACAAATGAGGCCAAGACAGAAAGTATGACTCCGCCTGCGTGCAGGTAACTTAGTGCAGGGGGAGTAAGCTGCCCTTAAAGAAACAAGTTGGGCACAGCAACAAATAAAGAAAGAAAGAAACAAAACAAAACTACAAAGTAAGGTAAGTAGTGAAAGCTGGAGAGACTGCCAGGTAAACATTCATTGACCAGAGGCAAATTAGCTTGAAAAGGCTTAGATCTGGAACACTGTCACACAGACTGATTTTTTAGATGGCTCTGCAGAAAGCCATTTCACCCTGGAACCCAGGCTTGAATAATCCCACTGGTGAAGGTTAATGGGATGAACCAGTAAGCATTAGGAAATGAATGCTAAATTGTTTCAAGATAGTTTAAGAAATGTGAAGATGCAGCACTATTTTGCAAATACTTTGTATGCAGACTTTCTTACTTTAAGTTTTGTTTGTGTATTTTTAATTCAACACACCCGGCTTACTGTGCCTAAAAGACACTCTATAGGGAAAGATGTCTTATTTAAAGGTTAACATCTTAAAGGTTGTTATTGATATTTGTTCATGTTTATTGGTTGCTTTTGATGGGTCAAGCACAGTACTAAGCAAGTTTATATGTACTGTCTCATGTCATTCACACATCTGAGGTAGATACTAATATTAAGCTCATGTCAGCTCTCCCAACAACTCTATGAGGTGATTACTATTTTTTTTTTAATATTTACTTATTTGGCTGTGCCGAGTCTTAGTTGTGACATGTGGGATCTAGTTCCTCGACCAGGAATGGAACCTGAGCCCCTTGCATTGGGAGCTTGGAGTCTTAGCTGCTGGACCACCAAGGAAGCACATGGTTACTAGTATTATAAGATCCATTTCACAAATAAAGAACCTTCCCAAGGACACATAACAAGTAAGTGGGTAGAACCAGGATTTGAACTCAGGTTTGTTTCCATTCTAAGCTTGAACTCTTAATCACGCTGCTTTATCTAAGAAGCAGCACAGGGGAAACGTTCTTGAGAGGATGGCCTCAAGAAGGAAATCCCCCGATCACAGATGCGGAGTTGGTGGGCCTTTGCTGTCCAGATGGGGAGACTGAGTCACATGGCTCTCAGTCATCTGCTTAGTGGCTGAGGCAGAGCCTGGAACCAGGGTCTCCAGGCCCACAGACCAGTCCTTTGCCCTTTGTCTCTAGGTGTTTTCTTGGTGTGTGTGTTTTTTCTTTCTTGACTGTGCCTGGCAGCATGTGAAATCTTATTTCTCCAACCAGGGATCTAACTTATGCCCCCTGCAGTGGAAGTGTGAGTCCTAACCACTGAATCACCAGGGAAGCCCCCTTTTCCTTTCTTTCTTTCCCTTTTTTAGCCATTTATCTCTATACTTGCAGACACTTGTGTGGCGGTGATGGAAAACTTATCCGCCAACAAGAGAGCACTCGTATATGTTCCACTGTTGGTGAAAAACACCAGTCAGGTCCATACCATCCATGCACCTCTCACTGAATGTTGAACTGTGTGTCTCTCTGAACAAGAATTCCACGACTAAAGTTACTACTGAGCTACACCCATCATATTAAGCATCATTTAAAAAATTTTATAAATGTATAATCTAGACAAAATGCTTGACTAAGAACAAGTGGTTGCCATGGCACTTGTTACAGCATTCACGAAGCACAAACATCTTCCTAACGTAGTTTTTCTAATAAAAATAGAAAGCTGAGAAAGCAGTGAATTTAAGGAGGGTGAGGGGACTGAAGGAAAAACCATACTTCATTATATTTTTCTAACTATGTTTGATACCATTGTTTAAGCCTCAGTGAATATCATAGCTGTCTTCAAATGCAGTCAGACACCTGGAACTTGCCTCTGTGCATTTGGAGTGTCTTATGCCTGTCTTATTGTTATCTATAAACAGATGATCCTCAAAACTACTTACTAATCAGGTCTGGCAGGGTAACTACTCCATCACTAAACATACATGAAGTGTCTTGTCTGGGATACAGGGTAGAATACCACAAACAGGCTAAGAGAAATGGGCTTTAAAATCACCTAGCCCAGAATGTTTTACAAACATACACACACACACATCTCTTTCTACAAGAGACAAAGTGATATCTAGTTGTTCTACCGATAAATGTGTTTTCCTAGAAGCCTCTCTAAGGATTCCTCATGATACAATTCAGGGAAAGGTTATTAATAATCCCTGAATACCCCACCAAAATATGTTTTTCTCCCCTGTGGTTGGCTGTTGCAGCCCCCCCATCTGTTTCCCTTGATAAAGAAAAAAACAAAGCAAAAATGGGAAACCATCGACATCTAACCCTCGACTGTCCTGGCATTCACAGGCCAGCCGAATTATTCTGCTCTTAGATTATAAGCAGTCTCAAAGAATATAAAGCTCAGACAAGGCCACTCTGTGACCAGGATCAAATGAGACAAAGCAAGGTCATTTCATCATTCTGTCTCAGCACAGACAAAGCTAGGCCACTGTACAAGCCACAGAATAGAAAACACTCACTCCCCTACTGAATGAATGATGGTTGTGTCTGTACCAGGCAGAGAAGTGCCTCTGCTTTCTGGAAGCATCCAACGTGGAGTGAAGCCCCACTTCCTTAGACCCTCCCAGAAGTCACCCAGCTGGGTCCTTCCAACCGGGTTCTAACACCCTCTCACAGAGATGCCCCGTGACCCCATGCAGGGTGTGTTCTCCTGGCTGCAATGAGTAATAAACCAACTTGTTCAGCCACAGGTGGTCTTCCACCGGGAGGAAGTGACTCCGTACAGCATGGAGCCAATATTTCAATTATTTTATCTGCTTACATTTTCTCTCATCTCCTCAACTAGACATCAGGCTTTCAGAGGACAGAGACCATGCCTATGCTACCCTCTCTTACATTCAAAGTACCTAGGCTTTCTCTGGACTATAGTAGATGCTCCATATTTGCAGATTAAATGAATGAAGGTTGGAGGGTGGGGATCAGGAGTAGACTCATATTCGCTGCATTCCTCCCATCTCTCCTAGAAGAGAGGAATTCAGCAGTTAGGTAGTCATCAGCCTGTGGGAAGGAAGAACGAACAACACACACTGGAGGATGTGTATAAAACCACATCATAAACCATACTTACTCTTATGCTAACATTACTCTTAGAGGTAATAAAACTCATCCCTTGAAGTCTGGATTTTAACTTGTTCTCATCAACAGCTGAGACGATGTTTTCTTAGTTCCCCACCCCCCTACATTCTTTATTGTTTTATTGTTTTGCTCTCTAATTACAAAAGCAATACCTATCTATTTCAGTATTTGTGAACTTTGGAAAATGTAGGCTACAAAGAATAAAGTAAATCCATGTCCTGTTCTTAAAGCAGGGTCCTTTCCTCCAAATTCAAGTTTACATCACTTAGTGGTTTGGAGATTGAGGCTCAGTATTTAAGTATTTAGAGCTTTAAAGAGCAGTGCAAATTATGTTGGATGATTAAGAAAGGAACTATCGAAGGTATTGAGTGAGAGGATACAGGAATGCTGGCATCCTGCCTTGCCAGTCAGCCAGTCACCTTCCTGTCTCTTAGGTTTGTTCATCTCACCATGAATAATGGCCACAGGAAACAAGGTTTCTCTTTATTATTTGTAACTGCGCTTTGGAGAACCTCAGTAAAGCAGGGTTCAAGTTGGAAGTTAGGCTGTAGAGCAATGGGACAGTTAGGGGTGGAGGGGACAGGAAAGGTGGTGGAGAAGTAGTGGGAGGTGGGGAATGCTTTCTATATCAAGACCGCAGTCCAAGTCTTATGGCCAGTCTTACATACAGTTCAGAAACTGTTAGCCATGACCAGCAGGCTCAGAAATATATATATATATATATTTTTTTCCATCTCTTTTCCATCCCTTGATATCTCTAATTTTTTTGAAGAGATCTCTAGTCTTTCCCGTTCTATTATTTTCCTCTATTTCTTTGCATTGATCACTGAGGAAGCCTTTCTTATCTCTCCTTGCTATTCTTTGGAACTCTGCATTTAAATGGGTATGTCTTTCCTTTTCGCTTCCCGTCTTTTCACAGCTATTTGTAAGGCCTCCTCAGACAGCCATTTTGCCTTTTTGCATTTCTTTTTCTTGGGGATAGTCTTGATTCCTGTCTCCTGTACCATGTCACGAACCTCCATCCATAGTTCATCAGGCACTCTGTCTATCAGATCAAGTCCCTTAAATCTATTTCTCACTTCCACTGTATAGTCATAAGGGATTTGATTTAGGTCATACCTGAATGGCCTAGTGGTTTTCTCCACTTTCTTCAATTTCAGTCTGAATTTGGCATATTTGCCTCTTAAGAAACCTGTATGCAGGTCACGAAGCAACAGTTAGAACTGGACATGGAACAGCAGACTGGTTCCAAATAGGAAAAGGAGTACATCAAAGCTGTATATTGTCACCCTGCTTATTTAACTTATATGCAGAGTACATCATGAGAAACGCTGAGCTGGAGGAAGCACAAGCTGGAATCAAGATTGCCGGGAGAAATATCAATAACCTCAGATATGCAGATGACACCACCCTTACGGCAGAAAGTGAAGAAGAACTAAAGGGCTTCTTGATGAAAGTGAAAGAGGAGAGGGAAAAAGTTGGCTTAAAGCTCAACATTCAGAAAACTAAGATCATGGCATCCGGCCCCATCACTTCATGGCAGATAGATGGGGAAACAGTGGAAACAGTGGCTGACTATTTTTCTGGGCTCCAAAATCACTGCAGATGAGGATTGCAGTTGTGAAATTAAAAGATGCTTACTCCTTGGAAGGAAAGTTATGACCAACCTAGACAGCATATTAAAAAACAGAGACATTACTTTGTCAACAAAGGTCCGTCTAGTCAAGGCTCTGGTTTTTCTAGTGGTCATGTATGGATGTGAGAGTTGAACTATAAAGAAAGCTGAGCACCGAAGAACTGATGCTTTTGAATATGGTGTTAGAGAAGACTCTTGAGAGTTCCTTGGACTGCAAGGAGATCCAACCAGTCCATCCTAAAGGAAATCAGTTCTGAATATTCATTGGTAGGACTGATGTTGAAGGTGAAAAACTCCAATACTTTGGCCACCTAATGCAAAGAGCTGATTCATTTGAAAAGAGCCTGATGCTGGGAAAGATTGAGGGCAGGAGGAGAAGGGGACAACAGAGGATGAGATGGTTGGATGGCATCACCAACTCAATGGACATGGGTTTGGGTGGACTCTGAGAGTTGGTGATGGACAGGGAGGCCTGGCGTGCTTTGGTTCATGGGGTCGCAAAGAGTCGGACACGACTGAGCGACCGAACTGAACTGAACTTTTCATCCATGATAATTTCTTTTATTATCTTCTCCAATGATTTGCAATCCTTTGAGAGAGTTCATCTGACCAAATCACATATATTGGGAAAGCATCGATTGCAACTCTCTATCTCCTATTTTCTCTTGCAAAATTGAGCCATATATTTATCAGATAAAAATCATTATCAAAGAGTTGATAGTATAAAAACTGCACAGACCAGTACTGTATTTCTAATGCTAATAAGCAAAAATGTTGATACCAACAAACAATACTTTAAGTAATACACAGACACTTTAGCACTATTCACTCTTCTTACTGCTCACTAAAATTTAGCAGTCACTCTGTACTTATACGTGATGTTAATTATGTGTTAGGTTGATAAAATTTGGGTTGTTAAAACTCTAACAGGTTGGAACACACTGGTAACCATCTGTTCCATCTAATAAATCTCAGGAATCCCTATGATGTCATCAGCAGCCAATCAGAGCTTCTGTTGATGTTTAGTCATTCGACTAAATAACTGTTTACTTCCTACCATGTACCAGGCATGTACTGAGAACTGTCCCAAGATAGATGAATGAAACAAGCCCTTGGCGGAGAGCTCACAGTGACTTTTTGTTGTTGTTCAGTTGCCAAGTCAGGTCCTACTCTTTGAGACCAACCCCATGAACTACAGCATGCCAGCCTTCCCTGTCCTTCACTATGTCCTGGAGTTTGCTTAAACTCATATCCATTCAGTCAGTGATGCTATCCAACCATCTCATCCTCTGTCACCCCCTTCTCCTCTTGCCATCAATCTTTCCCAGCATCAGAGTCTTTTCCAAGGAGTCAGCTCTTCGCATCAGGTGGCCAAAGTATTGGAGCTTCATCAGTCCTTCCAATGAATATTCAGGGTTGATTTCCTTTAGGATTGACTAGTTTGATCTCCTTGTTGTCCAAGGGACTCTCAAGAATTTCTCCAACACTACAGTTCAGAAGATCAATTCATTGGTGATCAGCCTTCTTATGGTGCAACTTTCATATCCATTTATGACTACTGGGAAACCCATAACTTTGACTATATGGACCTTTGTTGGCAAAGTGATGTCTCTGCTTTTTAATAAGCTGTCTAGTGACTTACCAAAGCAATAACCACACTGTCATTATATTACAATGAAAAGCAAAGAAACTGATATTTAACTAATTTGTATAATCTTATGAAATTATGATTTTTACTCATCTTTCAAAAATATTAGAAATAGCTCTAATTTCCCATTATTATGTTCCTGGACTCCTGGTGGGGACCACTGATTATGTCACAAATTTTAGCAACTAACACCAATGTCTCAATAGGTCAGAATCTCTATTCTCAGTTTTATTATTATTTGGCTATGGTTTTAAACATGTCTTAAATATGTAGAGCTCTTAGATATGTTATAAAATAAGGAGAAATATAATAAACTACTCTGAAGTTGTGAAACATATCTGAGTTAAGCGATTGCTTCTAACTGGATCTCAAGGTGTCGAAGTCATAGTTTTTCTTCAGATGGTCTTGGATGGAAAACTCCAGTCTTTAGTGGCATAAACTTAAAGTTACTCTTTGAAGTAAGATACTATTTAACAACTCTATATATTTGGAGCCTCCTTTCTACTTGTGTCAAAGATCATCACTCTATTTACTTAATTAATTGCTGATCTGATGAACTGGGGCTTCCCTGGTGACTCTAACAGTAACGAATCTTCCTGCAACGCAGGAGACCTGAGTTCAATTTCTGGGTTGGGAAGATGCCCTGGAGAAAGGAATGGCTACCCACTCCAGTATTCTTGCCTGGAGAATTCCAAGGACAGAGCAACCTGGTGGGCTACAGTCCATGGGGTTGCAAAGAGCTGGACATGACTGAGCAACTAACACAATTGCTGATATGATTCAGCTGACACACTCCTTTTTCAGTTTGGATAAGGTTTTCAGATAGGTCCTGAAATTTCATTCTAAAATCGCCCAAAGATCTTCAGGATCAATGCTAATTAGAGTGATCTTCATCACAAAGATCTACTCATGAGAGTGAATGGAGTTTCCTTTCTCCTCAGGAAAACCTTGGATCTGGGAGCAATATGGCACAACAATAAAGAGTGCTTGCTCTGGAGTGGGACTGCCTAGGGTTCAAACCTCTCTCTTGCCACTTACCGTATATTCTGTACCTTAATTTTCTCATCTGTAAAGTGGTATAAACAATAGTGCTTATCTCATAAAATGGAAAATTCTTATTAAACAGAGCCTGGAACATACTGAGGGTTCAATAATGTTAGTCATTAGTTTGTGGTTTTATTCAAAAGTGTTTTGTTAAAAATAGTATTTCTTGATGTGCAGGTAATCAGCAAATTTCTCAAGTAGTGGCTTGAGGAGAGGTGGGCTCCCCAAATAAGGTTTTTTTTGGCTGTCCCCAAGTTTCGTGCGGAATCTTAATTCCCCTACTAGGGATCAAACCCATTCCCACTGCAGTGGAAGCATAGCGTCTTAACCACTGGACCATCAGGGTAGTAGTCCCAGGTTTTATTTTTATTTTTTTTAATTTGTTTTTTAATAAAACAAAAAGTCTTTTAATCTTGGCTTACTGAGTAAACAGAGATCCAGTGGGGTGTCGCTTTCTTCCTAGAAGGCTTTTCAGGAGTAATGCAAAAATTTCTATGTACTTAAAACTTTGCTTCTTGAGACTAGTGTTTCCCGCCCCCCCCCAGTATCAAATAATGACTGGTAGAATGATTGACAACCAACTAAGAACATTCTGCCCATGTCCTACTATCACACTCACAAAGAATCCATTAAACAAATCAATACATATATTATGTTCATGATAGCCAAGTTGCAAAGAAATTCAATATCCCTAATGTTGTAGTAAAGGTACCACAGTTTTAGCAATGTGTATTGACCCATCTTGCATCTCTCTGAGACATTTGTAACCTTCCAAACTCTTCCTAAAGTTAATCCTCTTCTGAGAAAGTGTCCAAGTAAATGATACAGAGTGGTATTTTTGAAGCTCTGATCTCACTTACAGAGACAGAGATAGAGGGAATTTCTCTCTGGAAAAAAGAAGAAGGAAAAAGCAAAAGCACAAAACAAGCCCTATAGAAAAAGAAAAGTTTTTATTTTCCACAAAGCATTTAGAGATTTTTTTCCTGTTCTAATTTTCCTAGCCCTGGAGACACGTGAGTGCCTGAAATGGGAAGGAGGACTGCATTCCGACTTTTTGAAAAAATAAACTTAGCAATTCAAAAATGTTTAACCAGAAGCTATTTCAGTGAGCGATAAATCTTTACATGAGTGAGATTTACAGAGTGATGGAAGAAGTTTTGCAGTATGAGCAAATTTAGAATAGTGTAGGTTAGAAAGTCTCACGGGATAACAAGAATAGCTTTTTTCGACTTGAAGGATTACTCAAATATCTTGGGGGAGATTGTTTCATTTAAGCTCTCAATTTTAGATCAGCAATCCCTGACATCAGAAAGACAAAGATGCAGGATGCCAATTTAGTTATTTGATTTTTTTTTTTACAAGAAAAACGGAAAATGCTCAACTCAATTTACTCAGGTACAAGCGACATGCTTATACTCAAGAATTATGGCCAATTAAGGGAATGAGACCATTTTGAGGAAGTAAAAGGTTGAAAACTGTTTTGATAAAATGCCAAGTAATTCATTCTCCTTCAGCAGCTTTATTGAGATATAATTCACATGCGATGCAATTCACCAGTTTAAAGCATGCATTCAGTGTTTAAAAATATATTTACAGAGTTGTGCAACCATCACTGTAATCTAATTTAGAACGTTGTCACCACCTCCCAAAGAAACCTTGTACCCAACAGCAGGAACTCCCTCTTCCCCATCTCTCCACATCCCCACCCTGCTGCCCCCCAAGACCTAGGCAACCACCAATCTACTTTCTGTCTCTATGGATTGGTGTTTATTTTGATTAAAGATTGTTCAGTGATAAGTTTTTTTTTATTGTTTGTTTGCTTTTGGCTGTGCAACATGTGCAATCCTAGTTCCCCAAAAGGGTTGGAATTCATGCCACCTGCAGTCCAAATGCAGAGCCCTAACCACTGAACCACCAGGGAAGTCTCATATCTAATTGTGGTTTTGATTTACACTTCCTTAAAGACAATAATGTTGAGTATCGTTTTATGTGCTTACATTTCCTTTGGAGAAATGTTTATTAAAACCCTTTGCTTATTTTTAAAATCAGGTTGTCTTTTTTATTGTTGTATAGAAGAGGTCTTTATGGGCTTCCCTGGTGGCTCAGAGGTAAGGAATCCATCTGCCAGTTCAGGAGACTGGGATTCCAACCCTGGGTCAGGAAGCTCCCCTGGAGGAGGGCATGGCAATCCACCCCAGTATTCTTGCCTGGCAAATGCCATGGACTGAGGAGCCTGGCAGTCCACGGGGTCACAAAGAGTCGGGCACGACTGAGTGACTAAACAACAAGAGGTCTTTACAGATTATGGAGAAGCCCCTTATCAGATACGTGATTTGCAAATATTTTCTTTCATTCTGTGGATTGTCTTTTCACTTAATATTCTTTGACCATTCCTTATTCTTGGAAACTCAGTTCAATTCAAGGTTACCTCAACAGATCTGATTCTCCTTAAACTTGAGCACCTTTAGTTACAACCTCCCCATTTTTTTTTCCCCCCATAGGCAGTCTAATAATACATTCTCACTTCATTGTATGTCTTTTCCACACAAAAGAAAAGGTAGTTCTGGTAAATTTGTCTCCTCTAATCCTTGGTTTCCTTCATAGAACGTGATCTCAGAGCTCAGTGGGAAAGCATCAGTTTAGTCTTAGTCGTGTCCAACTCTTTGTGACTCCATGGACTGCAGCACGCCAGGCTTCCCTGTTCATCACCCACTCCCAGAGCTTGTTCAAACTTATGTCCATCAAGTGAGTGATGCCATCAAACCATCTCATGTTCTGTTATCTCCTTTTCCTCCTGCCTTCAATCTTTCCCAGCATCAGGGTCTTTTCCCATGAGTCAGTTATTTGCGTCAGGTGGCCAAAGCATTGGTGTTCTAGCTTCAGCATTGGTCCTTCCAATGAATATTCAGGATTGATTTCCTTTAGGATTGACTGGTTTGATCTCCTTGCAGTCTACCCAATGGGAAGCCTACCCGTTGCCTAAATACAGCAACTCTCCTCTATCTGTAACAAGAAATGTATTCAACTTTCTATTTGAGAAAGAGTTCTAGACATTTGGATCAAGAAAATATTCAGAAGGCTGAAGGCACCCTCTCTCTTTTTCAGGCATTCATTTTGAATTGGGTCTTTATTTAAGGTTGATCACATTGTTTTCATCAAGAATACAGAATAATTTTCCCACTCAAGAGTAGAAATATAACTAGGTATCATGGCATATATAGGTAAATTCAAAGAATATTCTTAATTAAATATGATGCAATTAATGACACTATTAATATCTATTTTAAGGTGTAAGATTTATCTATCTCTTTTAGTTCTAAATGTACATACGAATTATTTATCTCTCTCTTATGGTATGATAGATGTGATTACAGGTTCCTTGAATAAAAAATATACCGACACCAACATTAATTAAAGACACTCTAATCATGACATTTAGGGAAGTGGTAGATTAAATATGGATCATCTCTTAAAAAAATAGTATAATTCAGTCATACCCTGGGCATTTTTTATACGCAAAAAAGTTTGTTGATTAATAGAAAAAGGATATAAAATTTGTATAACTAGATGCATATTAACCAGGAAAAGGAACTGATCATGGCCTAAGCTTCATAAAGCTTGTAATCCAGGAAATGGGTAAGTAACCGAATGGTACACAGACCTGCCTGGAACAAGCATCGTCTAAACTGAGACTTCATGGGTGAATTAGAGTGACCCAGATGCAGTGTTCAGCAAAAGGAGCAGTATGGGCAAAAGCCTTGAAATGAAAGAGAGAAAGAGTTCAATTAGGGAATTTACTGTCATTTCCTATGACTGGCGGTTAAAGGGAAGGCAAATCAAAAGTGCCAGGAGGTGAGGGCTGAAAAGGAACCCGAGACGTTGACCACCAAGCCATGGGGAGCTGCACAGGATCTTAAGCAGAGGAGGGTAACGGGATGAGATTTGAAGTTTAAAGATACAATAAAAATGATAACAATAACAATAATAATGACTGCTATTATTTATTGTGTTGATAACATACCAGATAGTATACTAAATGCTTTATACCATACACTCGAGTGTATTTTCAAGTAAGATGACTATGGCTGACAATAAAAGCTATATACATTTTAATTTAATTGTCAGAAACTAGAAAGGAGAAACACATTTTAGTTTATTTAAGTAGGGCTTTGTTCCAGAATCACCAGTGCCAGTGCGGCTTTATGTAGAAAATGGACCTCAGCTTCAGAAAACACAATTTGAAAACAGAAACCAAGAGGAGACTTTTCATTTTGAGAACATAGAATTACTTGGGAAAGGTGGTTAAACTACAGAGTGCTTGTGCTCAGTTGCTCAGTCATGTCCAACTCTTTTCAACCTCATGGACTGCAGCCTGCCAGGCTCCTCTGTCCATGGAATTTTCCAGGCAAGAATACTGGAGCGGGTTGCCATTTCCTTCTCCAAGAGATCTTCCCAGCTCAGGGATCTAACCCACGTCTCCTGTATTGGTGTAGTTTTTTAAAATATATTTACTTACGTGGCTGTGCTGGGTCTTAGTTGTGGCATGCAGGATCCTCGATCTTTTGTTGCAGCATGTGGGATCTAGTTCCCTGACCAGGGATCGAACCTGGGTCCCCTGCATTTGGATCATGGAGTCTCAGTCACTGGACCACCAGGGAAGTCCCTACAGAGTAGTTTTGAATAAGTTTGAATTATTTTTTATTTTTCTATAGTGCAGTTTTATATCAGCATAATAATTGTGTGTGTGTGTGTATAACTGGTAAGTGGAGATTTCATGGGAAGGCCTTAGAAGAATGTTAAAAATGTGTGTCTTGGGTGGAAGTATACATAAAGATTTGAGAAGACATAAAACTGTCATGAGGGTAGCATCTTTATATTGAGATTTTTCTCAAAGACCTTTCTGAAATGAAATTACAGAAACTATCATGAAGTTACTTTGCCAGCTATAGTCTGGACATCCTCCCAGAAGTGACATTAAAAATATTTAGTAGCCAAAGGATACAAGTAAGCACCAATTAATCAAAGAAGATTCAGATCACAGAGCTGAAAGCTCCCTGCTGGTTTCCGGGGGTGGGGGTGGGTGCTGAAGAGGAACCATAGATGCTAGAGCAGCTGGGAAACCTTGGAAGTCAGAGGTTGTTGGCTGTTTCTCAAGGAATATGAAACTATTTCAATATTTTATTACCAACCAGTATGAAGGGTTCCCTGGTGACTCAGATGGTAAAGAGTCTGCCTACAATGTGAGAGACCTGGGTTTGATCCCTGTGTCAGGAAGATCCTCTGGAGAAGGAAATGGCAACCCACTCCAGTACTCTTGCCTGGAAAATCCCATGGACGGAGGAGCTTGGAGGACTAGAGTCCATGGAGTCGCAAAGAGTTGGACATGACTGAGCAACTTCACTTTCACTTTCATATGACCACAGCAGTAGATATTGGCTTAATATTAGCTGTACATGTTCTATTTTTAGTATGAATAGGAAGAGCTATCTAAAAATGGCAAGATGGTAGGCATCTGCTCAAGGTACAGGAAGAACGTGCTCAGAGAACACTGCACTTGAAAACAATCAGTAAATTTAACATCCTTCAAATAGTTTTATGTTCCAAAGAAAATGAGTCAGAACCTCAAAACAGAGCATAAGCAGAGCCCAACTTTTTTTTTTTTTTAAAGTGTAACATTCATCATGATGGAGATAGACTGCACTCAACATCAGAGGAAACGTAGCTTTGGTTCTTCACTAAATAAGGACATAAAATTCTCAGAATGAACTCCAATTTTCAAATATTTATCGATACACAAGAACATCAAGAGCAAAAATAACATTCTCTGTTAGTAAGGACCTTGTCAAAGTATACGTCAGGAGATGAGACAGTGGAAGTTGTAAAGCAATTGTGTCTCAGGTCTGCCACTTGGGGCTGAGTGATCTCCGACAAGTTAATGTATTAGTTAGCATACTGGTTTAACTGCTTTCATAGAGATCAAAATAACAGTGGCTTGAATAAAATACATTACCTTGTTTTTCTCTCTTACTTAAAAGTCCAAGCTGGTAGGCAGCTTCATGTGGTCATTGGAGGACTCGGGGTTTGCCATGCCATTAGGTGTGGGCTTACCTGCATTGTAGAAGCTAACTCAACACTGCATCTGTGTTTCTGCCTGCTGGGAATGGGGGAAATGCAGGGCAGTGCAAGGCTTTCCTTTAAAAGGCAGGACCTACCAGGTACACGCATCAATTCTAGTCACATCCCATTGGCCATTACAGAATCATTTGGCCATACTCAGCTGCAAGGGAAGCTGAGAACTGTAGTTTTTGGTTGGCTAGTCATATACTCACCTAAACTATGGAGGTTCTAGTACTAAAAGGAGAAAGAGGGAGTTCCCTGGTGGTCCAGTGGTTAGGACTTGGTGCTTTCACTGCTGTGGGCCTGGGTTCAATGTCTGGTCAGGGAACTATGATCCCATAGGCCATGTGGCACAGTCAAAAATAAAAATAAAAGGAGAAAGAAAAACTGGATATTGGGGAACAATTAGCAGACCCTGCCACCTTTAATCTGAGGTTCAGTTTCACCTTTGTGAAATACAGGCAACTGTATGGAATGATTAGTGTATAGAAAACACCTAGCCCAGGGCCTTGTGCATGCTCAATAGTAACCCTGAGTCCTAAGCCTGTGAGTGTGTTTGATGTTGCAGCCTAGGTCCAATCCTGGTTTCATGTGAGGATGGCAGAATGTATCCAGGCTTCTAGCTAGGAAGGAAATGTCAGAAAAGGGCGTTTAGGGACTTCCTTGGTGGTCCAGTGGTTAAGAATCTGTGCTTCCACTGCAGGGAGCAGGAAAACCAAGATCTTGGTTTTTGGTCAAGGAACCAGGATCCTGCATTTGTTATTGTTGTTCAGTCACCAAGTCATATTCAACTCTTTGCGACCCCGTGGACTGCAGCGTGCCAGGTGCCACATGCCATGCACCAAAAGAAAAAGAAAAGAATGTTTTTGATAAAGATGCTGGGCAGTGACAAATATGACAAATGCTGTATATACTGTATGTGTGCTGTAGCTCATTTGACTTATGCACAATTACGACTATTAGCTTATTAAGCAATTTTGATTTTAAACAGATGTGCTCTTTTTAAGTTGAAGTACAGTTGATGCACAAGCAGTTGCAGCTGTTCAATATAGTGATTCACAGTTTTTAAACATTACACTCCATTTATAGTTAGAAAATATTGGCTCTATTCCCCGTGTTGTATAATATATTCTTGTAGCTTATTTTGTATACAATAGTTTGTACCTCTTTATCCAAATAAGGTGTGCTCTTAACAAAACTGTGGAGTTGACAATGTGTTTAACTTTCCACTTAATCTCCTAGCATCATTTATTTCAATCATAGATTCTCTCTGCTTATTTTCCTGTGTTTCATCGAAGAAACTTAGACTCTTACCCAATCATTGTGTGTGTGTGTGTGTGTGTGTGTGTGTGTGTGTTTACTTTGGCTGGGATGATAGAAGAAGAAACTCTCTTGAGGCCTCCATTTCTGTTATGTATTTGGTTGCTCACATTTCTAATCCAACCCAGGTATTCTTACTCAAGCATTTGTATTGAAATGTTTGAAGAAATTGTATTTGGGGGGAAGGCTAGGATTTTACATAATCCAGAAACCCCATTTATGCTCTTTAATCTTTTTTTTAAATCTGTTTTCAGATAATTTCCTATGGCATAAAATCATATAATTTTAAGATCAAAAGGAATCCCAGAGATCATTAAACCTTATTTTATAGATGAAATAATGAAGGGCCAGAAAGAGGTAATGATTTGCTCCAAGTCTTTTAGGTGTGAAGTTGAGAGTAGAATCCAGAGCTTCCAATTCTAGCTTCTATTAGTAAATAGTAAGACACCTACATGAAGTATCAGAGGTCCTAGGTTTTTATGGATATAACAGAGGAATGAGGGCTGTGGGACAATAGGAAAGCATATGAAAATAACTATTTTTCTCTTCAGTCAGAGTTGATAACTGACCACACATGCTATTTTTATCTAGGACACTTCTGATTTACCCCTAATGTCTGGAATAATTATTAAGAGGAATCCCTTTCTCTCTCAAAAGTGTACTGGTTCAGAACATAAATTATAGGTTAGCTTACTGAATGAAAAATTTCTTTGTTCTTCAATGATTCCATTTGCTCAGCAAATGTGCTGATGTAAAAGAGTTGGCTTAAACTGTAATACAATGGTTAATCAGAGTAAAACTAAGGCAGTAATGCAGCAGTTTTCAAATTACAAGTCACAGCCATTGGTGGGCAGTGAAATGAATTTGGGGTTACAGTCCTTTAAAAGGAGGACTGGAACAGAGTGCATATACTTAGTAAAGGTAAATGGGTTTTTTTTTTTTTTTTTGGTTTGTTTTTGTAGGGAGGGCAACTGTACCATGTGGGAAAAAAGGATTTTTTTTTTTTTTAGGACTCTATTTAGCTTTAAGTTCACTCAATAGTGTTTTTTTGTTTTTTTTTTTAAATAAATTTATTTATTTTAGTTGGGGGCTAATTACTTTACAATATTGCAGTGGTTTTTGCCATACGTTGACATGAATCAGCCATGGGTTTACATGTGTTCCCCATCCTGAACCCCCCTCCCACCTCCCTCCCCATCCCATCCCTCTGGGTCATCCCATTGCCCCAGCCCCTAACAGGGACTGAACCTTGGCCCAGCAGTGAAAGGGCTGAATCCTAACCACAGCTGCTGCTGCTGCTGCTGTTGCTAAGTCACTTCAGTCGTGTCCGACTCTGTGTGACCCCATAGACAGCAGCCTACCAGGCTCCTTTGTCCCTGGGATTCTCCAGGCAAGAATACTGGAGTGGGTTGCCATTTCCTTCTCCAATGCATGAAAGTGAAAAGTGAATGTGAAGTCTCTCAGTCATGTCCGACTCTTAGCGACCCCATGGACTGATGCCTGCCAGACTCCTCCATCCATGGGATTTTCCAGGCAAAAGAGTACTGGAGTGGGGTGCCATTGCCTTCTCCGCCTAACCACAGCACTGCTAGGGAATTCCTGTCAAGCTATTGTTCAAAACTTGCTTTGGTTATACATACATATAGTAGTAGTGTTCTGGTTCTCAATGTAAAATCTATTTCTTGTTGTAGTAAAAAAAAAAAATGGGAAAGCCATTACTTAGAGAAATCTAGGACTTAAAGTGCTCTACAAAAGAAGATACAAGCTCATAGAAGTTCATACCACTTTGCAGTCAGCTACTAGATGAATGGGCTGTATCAACAAGGTAACTAAAACTGACACACTTTGAGACACAGTAAAGAATAAATATTAAAGTTTTCACTGCAATTCCAGAGTCAGAAGAAGCAATAATCACCTTAAAGTTCATATTCTTTAGTTGTTTTAGTTGTCTTCATATTCCAGGGTGTTATTAAGCAGCTAACAGAAAGCAAATCCACTTGTTGGAAATACTATTTGGCACTTACAGAGAGCCTTTATCTGAGAATGCTATAAGATTTCTAAAAGACTCAAGGACATCAAAATACTATTAGAGAAAAACGTAGAAGTGTATTTTTTAATATGAAAGATATTTTGACATATCAAGTAAAAAAAATAGTATACTTTTTTTTTCCTAGTCATCATGCCATAGATAGAGCATGGTGTCTATGGTATGATCCCATTTTTGTTAAAAATTGTGTGTGTGTGTGTGTTTGTGTGTGTACTGTGTATCAGGATTCGTCATTCTTTGTACTACAGACATTTGGGGCCAGATAATTATTTGTTATAGGGGCTGTCCTATATAATAGAATATTTAGATGCATCCTTGGCATCTACCCACTAGATGCAAGTAGCAGCACCACCACAACACATCCCTCCCCCAACGCACACACACTGGCCTTTCCAGTTGTAACAAACAAAAATATCTGCAGACCTTTTCAAGTCACCCCAGTTGAGCACCACTGATGCAGATATAATTGACTAACAAGTTGTCTCTTCAGTGGATAGATTTTTAAAAACTTTTTCTCTTTTGTTTGTTTAAAGATTCTAATTTTCTATAATGAGCATGTATTATTTTCAAAATAAAAATCCCATAAAACTGTATTTATATTGAAAAAACTTTATTGGCTTCACAGCAGTTATTTTTATAACTTGGATGACTGAAATTCTTAAGCAGAAAAATGTTCCTGGAAAATCAAGTAGGAAGCTCAAATGTACAAATGCTGAGGTCAACTATGAATTCTTTCATTTTGTTTGTATTCATTCATCCATTCATTCAATCAAAAATGTCTACTTATTAGCACCACTAATATGGTATAGAGAGAGCCTTTAGAAATGCAATAAGTGCTATTCCTATGTCTCACAGGAAATTGGAGTCACAAAGTGTACTTTGTTAATACAATAATTTCCAAAACAAAGCAGATTCAATGACATTCAAAATCTCCTCAGATTGGTAAACCTTCTCATGAATTACCTTCTAAAATATTTATAAGAAATTGTCCCTCACATAAAAGTGCAAATATAAGTGCAAAGATGCTCTGTGACACTGCAGGAAATTGCACTTTAAATTTTATACATTTGCATCACTTTATTTTTTTCAACATACATATACAATGGAATACTACTCAGTCATAAAAAGAATGAAATAATGCCCTTTGCAGTGACATGGATGCAGCTAGAGATTACAGTACTAAGTGAAGTAAGTGAGAAAGAGAAAGAAAAATACCATATCACTTATATGTAGAATCTAAAATATGGTACAAATGAACCTATCTATTAAACAGAAACAGACTCACAGATGAAGAGAACAGATTGCCAAGGAAGAGGGCAGAGGAAAAAGGGACAGGAAATTTTGGATTACCAGATATAAACTATGATATATAGGATGGATAAACAACAAGGTCCTACTGTACAGCACAGGGAACTGTATTCAATACCCTGTGATAAGCCGTAATGGAAAAGAACATTAAAAAAAAGAATGTAATAAGTTCAGTCAGTCAATTCAGTCGCTCAGTTGTGTCCGACTCTTTGCGACCCCATGAACTTCAGCACGCCAGGCCTCCCTGTCCATCACCAACTCCCAGAGTCCAGCCAAACTCATGTCCATTGAGTCGGTGATGCCATCCAACCATCTCATCCTCTGTTGTCCCCTTCTCCTCCTGCCCTCAATCTTTCCCAGCATCAGGGTCTTTTCCAATGAGTCAGTTCTTCCCATCAGGTGGCCAAAGTATTGGAGTTTCAGCTTCAGCATCAGTCCTTCCAATGAATATTCAGGACTGATTTCCTTTAGGATGGACTGGTTGGATCTCCTTGGAGTACAAGGGACTCTCAAGAGTCTTCTCCAACACCACAGTTTAAAAGCATCAATTCTTTAGTGCTCAGCCTTCTTGATAGTCCAACTCTCACATCCGTACATGACTACTGGAAAAACCATAACCATGACTAGATGGACCTTTGTTGGCAAAGTAATATCTCTGCTTTTTAATATGCTGTCTAGGTTGGTCATACCTTTCCTTCCAAGGAGTAAGTGTCTTTTACTTTCATGGCTGCAATCACCATCTGCAGTGATTTTGGAGCCTAAAAAAATAAAGTCAGCCACTGCTTCCAATGCTTCCCCATCTATTTGCCATGAAGTGATGGGACCAGATGCCATGATCTTAGTTTTCTGAATGTAATAAGTTAAAGTCCAATAAAACTTGATTTTGAAGTAACTTCATTTCTGTTCTCCATATTTTCCTTTTCTTAAGTCTTAGCAAAATAGTTACATAACGGCTGGGCATTTTTACAACTGACCTCTTAGTCATTAAGGGTGTGTCACTCAGCCTGGCCTTGTACCCATATAGAGGGAGAGCAGTGTAAAAAGGTACCTCCCTTCTCCTCATTCGTCTCCAGATGGGTAAGCCATGCTATCATGTTCATTTGCTTACAGCTATTTAACTACTAAGTAAATACTGAAGACTGGGTATTGAAAATGTTGGCATACATCCAGCCTACTGAGTTGAAATGGAACCACCCTTGGCAACAGATTACTGCATACACTGCATTGTTATTTCACGTTGGTGTGTGTGTGGTGTCTTGTTTTCCCTACTTTATGTTAAGCCCTTTATAAGCAAGGGCTGTCTTAATCCTTTGGGGCTGCTGTAAAAAAATACCACAGACTGGGTAGCTTATAAACAACAGAAATTGATTTCTCATGGTTCTGGAGGCTGGATGCCTGGGGGCTCTTTTCTGGGTGGCAGGTATCTTGTTTTGTCCTCACAAGGTGAGAGGGGTTAGGGAATTCTGGAGCTTCTTTTATAAACACTTATCCCATTGTTGGGGGCTCTACCCACGTGATTTAAGCATTTTCCAAGCCCCCACTTCCTGATACCATCATCTTTGCAGGGATTCCCATGTGTGAATTACAAACACTCAAACCATATCATGAGTCACAGGCTTTATTTCTCTTTCTCTTTCTGCAACTAGCAGGCCTAGTTATTATTTGTAGATCTGATCATTATACTAGTTAAGGCAACCAGAAGCAGGGAACAGAGCACAGAACCAACTGCTTTTGGTCTAACCAACCGTTCCCTAACTAATGCCAAACCTGATGAAGGGAATTCAGGGAAACCTCAGGTTTTGGGCTTCTCCCCTTCATGCTGGAATGATTCAAAACTGTGTATACAAACTGATTATTTTGACCAAATGACATGATCTGAACCTCCATGAGAATGACAGCTCTTTCTTTCCCTTCTCTCAATAGTCCCCTGAATTCACAAGATGAAAAATGCCACTGCATGGGGAGAGAGTTGAACCATATTCTAATCACCAAGCAAACTGTGGGCTATTTATCAAAATGACTTGCACATTTTCCAAGCCTAAATTTAGGAGTCAATGATTATATATACTTGCCAACTTTTGCTCCATTCTTAGTCCTAACTTTTTCTCCTTCAAAAAGCAAAAGCCTCTGATTACCTGATCTAATTATCATATATCGATTTCTATTTCCTGGAGTTATAAGATTTTTAGATAATAGTATTTTCAGCAGCTAATAAATATTTCAGAAGAGCCATAAAGTTTAAACAATTGAGACAAACTTTCACTTTTGCCTGGAAATTTCACTTCTAGACTGTGACATGACAACAATGGGAAATGTGCTAAAGAAAGAAAATATTGTGGTGTTTGCATGAAATTGGGTCCTTTATTTATTTATTTGCTAACTTTAAATAGCATGAATATATATCAGCCCACGCAATACTTCCCAAGATGCTTGCCTTTTACTGCTTATGTTCCATTTTTACTTGACAATATTGAGAAAATATTTAGTGAGATCCTGCTGTATCTCAGGGAGTTTTCAGAATCTTTTCCACAACATATTATACATTTTACGTTTGACTGAACCTATATATGGTTAAGGGCTTCTCAGATAGCACTAGTGGTAAAGAACATGCCTGCCAATGCAGGAGACATAAGAGATATGGCCTCAATCCCTTGGTCGGAAAGATCCCTTGGAGGAGGGCATGGCAACCCACTCCAGTGTTCTTGCCTGGAGAATCCCACAGACAGAGGAGCCTGGCAGACTACAGTCCATAGGGTCACAAAGAGTCGGACACAACTGAAGCGACTCAGCATGCATATATATGGTTAAGCTGGGGCATATTCCTATATGTTTTATGCAATATTAATGTTCATTAAGTATTTAATGAGCAAAATGTAAAATTATTTTTTATATAATGATGATGACATAAAAAGCTTAAAAATCAAATTATAAATTCAAGTAGCATTTCACTAGCCCCGCTTGTCAAATATCTCTTTCACTTGGTCATAAATGATTTGGTTTCAGTAAGTTTTAATTCCTTACATCATATAACAATTACCCTTTAGTGCTAGATTACTGTGCATTTGCCAGAAAAATCATTAAGATACATAAAATGTCCATGATTTATGAAATAATGTAACAAAGTAAGTGTTGTTGCTGCTGAGACATTTATAAAATCTTTTAATATCAAGCTCTTAGCACAGTACCTAGCTCATAGTAGGTTTTTGATTTTTTAAACAGCTTCATTTAGATGTAATTTACATGCCCTAAAATTGATCCTTTAAAAATGTTTAGTGGTTTCTAGTGCACACAGAGTTGTGCAATCACCACCATAATCTAATTTTAAACATTTTCATCACTCCAAAAACAAATCTGTTCCTACTGGTAGTGATTGCCTGTTGCCCCTTCTCCCTAGTCTCTGGCAACCACTAATCTATTTTCTGTCTCTATAGATTTATCTATTTTGGACATTTCATTGTTGTTGTTGTTGTTCAGTTGCTCAGTCGTGTCCAACTCCTTGTGACCCCATGAACTGCAGCACGCCAGGCTTCCCTGTCCTTCACCAACTCCCAGAACTTGCTCAAACTCATGTCCATCAAGGCGGTAATGCCATCCCACCATCTTATCCTCAGTCATCCCCTTCTGCTCCTACCTTCAATCTTTCCCAGCATCAGAATCTTTTCTAAAGAGTAAGCTCTTTGCATCAGGTAGCCAAAGTACTGGAGCTTCAGCTCCAGCATCAATCCTTTCAATGAATATTTAGGATTGACTGGTTTGATCTTCTTTCAGTCCAAGGGACTCTCAAGAGTCTTCTCCAACACCACAGTTCAAAAGCATTAATTCAGTGCTCCATCTTCTTTATGGTCCAACTCTCACATCCATATGTGACTACTGGAAAAACTATAGCTTTGATTAGATGGACCTTTGTCGGCAAAGTAATGTCTCTGCTTTTTAATATGCTGTCTAGGTTGGTCATAGCTTTTCTTCCAAGGAGCTAACATCTTTTAATTTCTTGGCTGCAGTCACCATCTGCAGTGATTTTGGAGCCCAGGAAAAGAAAGTCTGTCACTGTTTCCATTGTTTCCCCATCTATTTGCATGAGACCCGTGTTTGATCCCTGGGTTGGGAAGATCTCCTGGAGAAGGAAATGGCTACCCACTCCAGTATTCCTGTCTGGAAAATGCCATAGACAGAGGAGCCTGGTGGGCTGCAGTCCATGGGGTGGCAAAGAGTCGGGCACGACTGAGTGAATAACACTTCACTTCACATTTGCCATGAAGTGATGGGACCGGATGCCATAATCTTTGTTTTTTGAATGTTGAGTTTTAAGCCAGTTTTTTCACTCTCCTCTTTCACTTTCATCAAGGGACTCTTTAATTCCTCTTCACTTTCTGCCATCAGGGTGGTGTCATATGCATATCTGAGGTTATTGGTATTTCTCCCAGAAATCTTGATTCTAGTTTGTGCTTCATCCAGCCTGGCATTTTGCATTATGTACTCTGCATGTAAGTTAAATAACTGCTAAGTCACTTCAGTCGTGTCCGACTCTGTGCGACCCCACAGACGGCAGCCCACCAGGCTCCCCCGTCCCTGGGATTCTCCAGGCAAGAACACTGGAGTGGGTTGCCATTTCCTTCTCCAATGCATGAAAGTGAAAAGTGAAAGTGAAGTCGCTCAGTCGTGTCCGACCCTTAGCGACCCCATGGACTGCAGCCTACCAGGCTCCTCTGTCCATAGGATTTTCCAGGCAAGAGTACTGGAGTGGGTTGCCATTTCCTTCTCCGAAGTTAAATAAGCAGGGTGACAAATTAAAGCCTTGAAGTACTCCTCTTCCAATTTTGAACCAGTCCGTTGTTCTATGTCTGGTTCTAACTGTTGCTTCTTGACCTGTATACAGGTTTCTCAGGAGGCAGGTAAAGTGGTCTGGAATTCCCATCTCTCTAAGAATTTTCCACAGTTTGCTGTGATCCACACAGTCAAAGGCTTTAGTGCAGTCAATGACGCAGAAGTAGATGTTTTTCTGGAATTTTCTTGCTTTTTCTATGATCCAATGGATGTTGGCAATTTGACCTCTGGTTCCTCTGCCTTTTCTAAATCCAGCTTGAACATCTGGAAGTTCTCAGGTCATGTACTGTTGAAGCCTAGCTTGGAGAATTTCAAGCATTACTTTACTAGCGTGTGAGATGAGTGCAATAGTGCAGTAGTTTGAACATTCTTTGGCATTCTCTTTCTTTGGGATCAGAATGAAAACTGACATTTTCCAGTCCTGTGGCCACTGCTGAGTTTTCCAAATTTGCTGGCATATTGAGTGCAGCATTTTAATAGCATCATCTTTTAAGTTTAGCTCAGCTGGAATTCCATCACCTCCACTACCTTTGTTCATTAGTGATGCTTTCTAAGGCCCACTTGGCTTCAAATTCCAGGATGTCTGGCTCTAGGTGAGCGATCACATCATCATGGTTATCCAGGTCATTAAGATCTTTTTTGTATAGTTCTTCTGTGGGTATTTCATACAAAAGGAATTATACAACCAGACCTTTCATGTCTGGTTTCTTTCATTTATGATAATGTTTTCAAGGTTCAGCCATGTTGCAGCATGGATCAGTACTTCATTCTTTTTATGGCTGTATAGTATTTCATTGTGTGGATATACCTATTCATTAGTTGATGGAAACTGGGTTGTTTTCACTTTTTGGCCATTATGAATGATGTTACTATGAACATTGACATATATGTTTTTGTGTGGATATAACATTTTTTATTTCTCATGGTTACATACCCAACAGTGTAATTGTCAGATCATAAGGCAACTCTATGTGTAACCTTCTAAGGAATTGCCTAGTTGTTTTTCAAAATGTTTTCAAAGTTATATTTTAAAATTCTACAAGCAGGACTTGCCTGGTGGTCCAGTGGTTAAGACTCCCTGCTTCCAATGCAGAGGGCATGGGTCTAATAACCTGATCAGGGAACTAAGATCCCACATGTGGCATGGCCGAAAAAAAAAAAGTTCTACAAGTAATGGATAGGATTTTAATTTCTCCACATTTTTCACCAATGCTTGCTATTGTCTGTCTTTTTTTATTACAGCTGTCTTAGTGGGTATTTGGTAGACTTCACTGTGGGTTTTGATTTGCATTTCCTTGATGACTAATGATATTGAGTATGTTTTCATACGTTATAGGCTGCTTGTATATCTTCTTTGGGGAAATACATATACAAATTCTGTGTCCACTTAAAAAGTTGCGTTGTCTGTCTACTGTTGAATTATATAAGACTTTTTAATACAGTCTTTATGTATTTCAAAGTCCCTTATCAGATATATGACTTGTAAATATGGTTTCCTATTCTTCAGTTTGTCTTTTCACTTTCTCTGTGGTGTCATTTGAAGCACAAACTTTTTAGTTTTGATCAAGTTCAACTTACCATTTTCCTCTTTGGCTGTTTGTCTTTGGTGTCACAACTAAGAAACCATTGCTTAATCCATGGTCAGTGCGATTTCTGCCTCAAATTTCTTCCAAGAATTTGATAGTTTGTAGCTTCTACTTTTGATCTGCTTTAAGTTAACTTTTGTTTATGTTAAGGGGTCCAACTTCATTCTTTTGTATGTGGATAGCCAGTTGTCCTAGAACCTTTGGTTGAAAAAGCTATTCTTTCTCCCATTGAATTGTCTTGGTACCCAGTCAAAGACAATTGATCATATACATATGACCTTATTAAGGGCTTCCCAGGTGGCACTATTAGTAAAAAACCCACCTGCCAATGAAGGAGACATAAGAGACGTGGGTTCAGTCCCTGGGTTGGGAAGATCCCTTGGAGGAGGAAATGGCAACTCACTCCAGTAATCTTGCCTAGAGAATCCCATGGACAGAGGAACCTGGTGAGCTACAGTCCATAGGGTCAAGAAGAGTCGGACATGACTGAAGCAACTTAATACGTACATGCACGCATATGACCTTATTTCTGCCCTCTCAGTTCTAGTTCACCCATCTATGTTTATCTTTATGCCAGTACCACATGGTTTTGATGGCTGTAGCTTTGTGTAAGTTTTGGAATTGGGAAGAATGAGTCCTCCAACTTTGTTCTTTTTGAAGTGCATTTTTCATATTAGGTTTGTAAAGAAATGATTTAATGAGTGAATAAATGGACAAATGTTTGCATGTTTAAAAGTTTTAATTTGGTAGGAGGGGAAGAGGTTGGGAATTTTTTGTCTTTAAAGGAATCAGCTACAAGATGGGGGTATTTAGGGGCATATATTTTCAAAAAACATGCTGGGATTGGGTCCTATTTGTGAAAGATGCCTTTGGGGGTTAGGTTTCTGTGGCCTGTGCAGCAGGACAGAATCTGCGTCTGAAATCCCTGTAATTGGCACCATGCTGGGAGCAGAGCTGGTGCTCAATAAATATTCATCGATTAAATGCCTTGTCCTTTTGGTTTTGTTTTAACCTATTGATTGTCTTGTTGCTAACTTTTGAAGGACAGTTGCTGAAATTTCCTGCTTTTCTAGCTTGTTCAAAAACTATGCAATTTTAGTTTATACTTCAGCCAGTCTTCTGCACAGAACCAAAATATGCTTGACAGATGATTTTTCCAGAAGACAATCATTAGGAATTCTTTTCAGATGGCACATCAAGAAACTGAATTTGCCCACCACCCTCCCCCCCCCCACCAACACACACACTTTCCTACCCTAATCTCTTTGCTGTCACTGGCAAGGCCTTGCCTTTTCTTGCACTCCCGGGGCAGAAACAAGCCCATTTCCAAGGCTGGCAATCATCCCTGCTTTGAGTTTCCTGAAGTACCATCTCTTCCAGCAATATTTTTCAGACCTAGACACAGAGTGGACACTGATTCTTACAGTGAATATGCAGTGTGGTATAGTCTACCATGGGCTTCCCATGTGGCTCAATGGGTGAAGAATCCCCCTGCAATGCAGGAGACGCAGGCAGATGTGGGTTCAATTGCCGGGTCAGGAAAATTCCGGAGGAGAGGATGGCAACCCACTCCAGTATTCTTGCCTGGAGAATCCCATGGACAGAGGAGCTTGGTGGGCTACAGTCCATAGAGTCACAAAGAGTCGAACACTATTGAAGCAACTTAGTACGCATGCATGCACAGCCAAGTTAGTCTACATTGTTGCTTACATCCACTTAGTAAGTACTTCATTATATTGTCTATCATCTCCACACAAACTAAAAAGAAACAAAAAACAAAAAAAGATGCTTCACATATATTGAAGGTTTGAATCTTCACATCTCTATTGATAATTTGCTCCTGTTAAAAAAAAAAATTGGCCCCAAATGGGCCTCACTATACTTTGGCCACCTCATGTGAAGAGTTGACTCATTGGAAAAGACCCTATTGCTGGGTAGGATTAGGGGCAGGAGGAGAAGGGGACGACAGAGGATGAGATGGTTGGATGGCATCACCGACTCAATGGACATGGGTTTGGGTGGACTCCGGGAGTTGGTGATGGACAGAGAGGCCTGGCGTGCTGCAATTCATGGGGTCGCAAAGAGTCGGACACGACTGAGCGACTGAACTGAACAACAAACCAAGACTTAATTGTAGTTTCAATGTTCTGCTGAAATGTAATCTTAATGATATATGCGGAAAGAATCTGAAAAAAATTCAGTTCGTATATAACTGAGTCACTTCATTCTACACCTGAAACTAACACAACATTGTAAATCAGCCATACTACAGTATAAAATAAATAAATTTTATAAATAAAGGAAGTAGCTATGAACATTTTTAAAAAATGTAATCATGATCAACTGGTTTGGAATTATCTGATTAGTACCAATGAGGTCACCTGTCATATAGTTCATCTCCATTCCCCAGAGGAAGAAGCAGGAGTCTGTGTGAGAAAACCCTGACAGGACCCTCCTGACCCCCAAAGCCCTGACCTAAAAATAATTCATTATCCTTTTTTTTAGCTAAGAACTCCTTTACTCCACCCTTCTTCCTTTAAAAAACAACAACAACAACTTTGCACATTTTGCAACAGCTGGAAGTACCCTTCTAGCTGCTGGATGGGACATTGCTTGATGGAATAAGTCTGAATCACTTAATAAAATCAATCAGATCATCAAATCTACTCAACTGAATTTTGTTTTTTGACATTCCTAATTTGGTACATCAGACCTAGCCTGTCCTCTGAGTACCTAGCCTTATTTTTTCCCCCTGTATTTACTCCAGTCTGTTCAAAAACATATTCTTGCTTTAGGATTTACATTAAAAAAAAAAAAAGTTTCTTGATCTCCCTCCCCACTCCTGTTTGCTAGCTCTGCTAGGCACACTGGCTACTCAGTAAATATGATTTGGGGGATTATTTTATTGTAAATTGTTTTGTATTCTGTTTCAGAATGCCAGCTACTCAAAGGCTAAAGGTAGAATAACAAATAATCCCCAAATCAGAGATGAATGTAAGTAACTTTCTTTTTCTAGCTAGCCAGTGGGGTCTACAAGCTTCCAATGGGGTGTCACCAGAAGCTGTAAAGACGGTTAAACTTTTATGTGGTTGTTTTTCCTTCCAGTTGACCTACCTAACAGGTTCAAGTGACCTGGGCAAAGGCAGCTGGGATCCTGTCAGTCACACCCACGACAGCAAATTGAAGCTCTGGCTGGGGGTCAGGAGACCAGGATCGTAATTCTGCCTTTTCCCCTGTTTTGGGAACTCCTCTTCCATTAATTAACTCATTCAATAAATATTAATTAGTTCCATCTATGTGCCAGGCTCTGTGCGGGGTTTGTAACTATAATAGCCATCAAGACTAAGTCAGTCTTTCCATTCACCTAACCTACAATTCACAAGAGTATACGGAGTGGGGAGGCTTATACCATAACATAAGCTATTTCCTCATCACTGAAACAGTGAGACAGCTTCTTAGGTTCACTCTGAACATTTAGGGTCTGTCAGTTTAGCATGTGATCAAAGCTGAGAATATAGCAAGAGCTGCCCACTGCTATACAGTCAGTATATAAGTTGATCACGAGTATTATAGCTTTCCTTTACAAACAGGGACATCTAACACAATAGCGTAGAATTATGTTCAACGTTCTATTCAATTTCAACATTCTCGCAATGCATCATGACCCTCTTTACCGCTGACCTATGGTGAACAGCTGCACCTATTTTCAAGAGGCCCGGTTAGGCATTTGGTATTTCACCCAAGACTTGTATTTGCTTGTCAACACGGGTTAGGACTGCAGAAAACTTGGTTTCGGTTTAGCAGGGCGGCAAGGTGCTGGGGAGAAAGGGAGGCGTCACACTACTACGTTAACAATATAATCTCAGGGATGAGTGAAAAAGATGGCAGTGGTGCAAAGACAATGCAGAGGCCATGCAGGTTTTAGGGCAGCTGTCTCCAAGCAGAACTCGGAAGCTTCTTTTGAAACGCACTTTCAGCATTCTTGTCCGCCCGAAGCTGCCCGGAACCCACCAAGATCCACTGCTGAAGCGCAGAAAAGCGCGGCGCCTAAAAACTAAGACTGAGGTAGGGCAGCGGCTACGGCTGCACAGGCCTCCGCTCCTCCGCGCCTCCGCGCTCTCCCGCCCGCGCGCCCGTCGCCCGCGCTGCGGGCCACGCCCACTACGTCACCGAACGGGGCGGGGCGAACCGGGGGGTGGGGCGAGCCCCGGCGGTTGAATGGGACACCGCGACGAGCTGCACATTCCAGCCGGGGCACGTGACGCGGCAGCGCTGCCTGAGGTAAACAACCGTGGCCCCGCCTCCTGGCCCGTCCGCGCGCCCTGCAGTGCTGCTAGCCGGCGGGACGCGCTCCAGCAGGGCGGGCGGCTACCTCCGAGAGTCTTCAGCGGCGGCCGCGGGCCGGAGTAGCGGCGGCGGGCGCACGCGTCCCGGGTCTGCGGGCCGCTAGCGCCGGCAGGGGTCGAGCGCGCGTCCCCTCCCCGCCCCCACCGTGCGCTGTGGCGCAGCAGGAATTTGGCGGGGACCCGGGCGCTATTTGCAGCTCCTGACGCGCCGGCGGCCCTTCGGTCATTTCTATTCTCAGGGCACTGGGTCACCGCGCTCGGCCGGCCCCCTCCCCCGGGCCCGGAGGGTGTGTCCCCTCACCGGGGCTCGGCGCGCCTATAAGGGGCCGAGCGGCGGGCAGGGACATGCAGCTCTACAGCAGCGTCTGCACCCACTACCCAGCCGGGGGCCCGGGTCCCACGGCCGCAACCGCCGCTCCTCCCGCTGCCGCCACCGCCGCCTCGTTCAAGGTCTCTCTGCAGCCCCCGGGACCCGCCGGTGGCGCGCCGGAGCCCGATACCGGTGAGTGCCAGCCGGCCGCGGCCGCTGAGCCCCGCGAAGCCGCCGCAGCTCCCGCCGCCAAGATGCCCGCCTTCTCCTCCTGCTTCGAGATGGTGTCCGGGGCCGCCGCCCCCGCCTCAGTAGTCGCCGCCGCCGCCGGGCCGCCCGGCGGGTCCTGCAAGCCGCCGCTGCCGCCACACTACACGTCCACGGCGCAGATCACCGTGCGGGCCCTGGGCGCCGACCGGCTCCTGCTGCGCGGCCCCGAGCCCGGCGCCGCGGCGCCCGCCGCCCCGCGCGGCCGCTGCCTCCTGCTGGCCCCGGCACCAGGCGCTCCGGTCCCGCCGCGGCGGGGCTCCTCGGCCTGGCTTCTGGAGGAGCTGCTGAGGCCCGACGGCCCGGAGCCTGCCGGTCTGGACGCGACCCGCGAGGGGCCCGACAGAAACTTCCGACTGAGCGAGCACCGCCAGGCCCTGGCCGCCGCCAAGCACCGCGGCCCCGCGCCGCCCCCGGGGAGCCCGGAGCCCGGCCCCGGCCCGTGGGCCGAGGAGCGCCCGGTGGAGAGGAACCTCCGCGTCTGGGACAGAGCCGGCGACCGCGGCGACGCTCCCGGCGCCGAAGAGCCGGGGCGGCCCGACCCGGAGGCCGAGGCGGCCCCGGCCCGGAGCGGCGAGGCTGCCCCGGGCAGCGCGACCGAGGCGGTGATCGTGTCCAGGTCGGATCCTAGGGACGAGAAGCTGGCCCTGTACCTGGCGGAGGTGGAGAGGCAGGACAAGTACCTGCGGCAGAGGAACAAGTACCGGTTTCACATCATTCCCGACGGCAACTGCCTCTACCGGGCGGTCAGCAAGGCGGTGTACGGGGACCAGAGCCTGCACCGGGAGCTACGGGAACAGACGGTGCACTACATCGCCGACCACCTCGACCACTTTAGCCCCTTGATTGAGGGCGACGTGGGGGAGTTTATCATCGCTGCTGCCCAGGACGGGGCGTGGGCCGGGTACCCTGAACTGCTGGCCATGGGGCAGATGCTGAATGTGAATATCCATCTGACTACTGGAGGGAGGCTGGAGAGCCCCACGGTGTCTACCATGATTCACTATTTGGGCCCGGAGGATTCCCTAAGGCCTAGTATTTGGCTCAGTTGGCTCAGTAACGGACATTATGACGCGGTGTTTGATCACTCGTATCCGAACCCGGAGTATGACACTTGGTGCAGGCAGACTCAAGTGCAGAGAAAACGCGATGAAGAACTCGCCAAGTCCATGGCCATATCCCTGTCCAAAATGTATATTGAGCAAAATGCATGCTCTTGAAGTGTCTGAGACCCTCTCCCTGGGAAAATTGAGTACCTAATTTGTGTTTGGGGAGTTATATGAACTTTAATCAGGGTAATTGCACTTTTAAACTTTCTAGTAGATTTACTGTAGGTGTAATGCCTTAATCAGTTTTTTGAATGTTTTCTCCTCAGAGCTGAAGGTTGCTGGGCACCTAAATGATGTTTCATGGTAGCTTTGGGTGATCCTACTGCTATTTATGATTTGCTGTATAAAGTTGGCACTACTTAATTTGCAGGCTGATTTCTCAGTGTAAATTTGTTCATTCCTGGTAATCTATTTTCTATAAAAACGTATTTTTGCACAACATTTTTAACAATTGGTGTACCTTCATTTAGGATGTGTTCCATTTTGACAAACAGCTTTCCGGCATAAATCCAGAGAAGTGCTTTATATGAAGTTTATTAATTTGAGCAGAGTTTGTGATTTAGTATTTTATGTTGTTGCATTTGAATTTTAGAGTTCTTAGATAATTATTTCAAATGGCTATTGATGCTTTCATGTTACCAGATAATTGGCCCATTCCGTTTTGATGAGATTAGTTGTTTTAAAATCATTATTTTTCTAGAAATGGTCAACCTTTTAAAGAGAAAATACTTAAGGGGAGGTTGTGAGAAGATTTTTTTTTTTAAAGAATAGTACCAGCTCTTATTGAATGAAAGTCTGATATTTGCTGATGGCAGAGTGATGATTCTGTACTCCGGTTGATGTTTAGATTGTCTGGTGCTCTCTCAGTTTTTATTTATATTTGTCTTTGTGTTGAAAAAGAATTTTTTAACATGATAGAAAACTTTGTGACAAGATAAGCCTCCTGCTTCATATATAGTTTCTTGGATTCAACTGAGAGATTTGAAAATTAATGGCATAAATGCCTCCAATCAACCTTGGCGATTATTTTATAGCAGGAGAATACTGTCTTAATAGTCTATTCCTTTTAAATTCTTTCACAAGGCAAAATAGGATTGCCCTGTATTATGTACAGTACAAATGTCTGTATACAGAGCTTGTATGGTTTGCTGGGTCAAACAATGTTTTCAACCTAAAATCGATCTCATTTCCACTTTAACTACTTTTAGTGGTATTTATTAAGTAATGCAGTTTGTACTTTTTTATTTTGTAACATTTTGTGATTTTTTTTGTACAATACTGTATTTGTACAATAGAGCAATTCTCAGCTGATGGAATGAGTGAATAAAATGTGTAATTTTGCTTTTACAGTGTCTTTTTGCCTGAAATAACTTTTATTTATTTTTTTATTTGGCTGCACCAGGCGCCATGCAGGGTCTTAGTTCCCTGACAAGGGATCAAATCCATGTGCCCTGCATTGGGAGCACGGAGTCCTAAGCACTGGACCACCAGGGAATTCCCAGATTTAAATGTTTTAGAATAACCAAAGAAATGCTCTTTTATGCGGTCTGGCCTCTTGAGATTAAGGGACTCCCTTAATTTTAAGATGTGTTACCAGATTTAGTTGAAAAGTGTGTCTATAACATAATGCTGACATGCTTATTGCAGGATCAACCCAACTAGTTTGAACTTCTTACTTTTCAGTTGATGTCATGCTTATAGACAGTTGACTTTGAGTTCATTGCTTAACCATGAAGGATGGTCAAGGACCAATAGAAGGATGCCATTGGCTATCAAGGGAAGGCAATTTGTCAAAGGTTTAAGTGTTACCTAACCATGAATCTGGTTATTTGTTAAGTTTTGCTTCATAGCTTCATTAATTACATAACACGAGAAGAAAGAAATTCCTTGTTTGAATTACATAGCTAAATGTGTTTTTCCCCCTTTTCTCCACTTTATTTAGAGGTGGATAAAGTTTGGGGTGCTTGAAGTTTATACAAGAAATGAATAGACTTAAGTATAAGTTCCTAAAAGGCTTTCTGTAAGCCCATTACAGTTTTGAGGAAACTGTCTTCCCACAGTGTTGTTCTGTTTCATTTTCAAATTGGGATCCCAAGTCCTGGATTTAGATTCCCAAGGAGGTTGATATGTTTCATTAAGTGGATTCTAAGATTGTATTCCATGGCAGCGTGTTATTTTGGTTGTCTTGTCTGAAAGGTTTATGTCTTTCTCATCCTTTTTCTATGGTTTTTTGTTGCTATTTGGAAGAAATGTAATATTTGTCACTCCTTTATGCTCCATGTTTATTCTTTCCTGCCATCCCACTTTTATATGTTAGCAGTTAACAATCCTGGATCACCAAGGACTTGAGCAGTGGAAGAGATGGAAATGTGGTTGACTCGTTTCCTTTTAGCAGTTACTCAGCAGCTAAGGGGCTCAAAACTGGATATGAAGGAATGATGTGTTCAGTTGACGCTGTGAGCTAAAGTTTCTTTAGAGCTTACTACCCTGTAAAATATGATGGGGGAGTGTAGATTCTATATGGAAATCTAATTGTGTTTTCAGGTAAAGTAGTATGAAAATCATACTGTTACCTTGAGAATTGTATTAAAGTGGTACATAGATAAAAACTATGATACAAATAACTGTTAGTGTGATTTTTGTCTTACTGTCTCATTTAAAAATGGCATAGTATGTCAAGATTTTGATGAAAATCTAAAATTAATTTGATCCTCTAGTTCATTTTCTTTCTTCTTTAAAAAAAGTTATTTATTTTTGTCTGTGTTAGGTCTTCGTTGTGGTGCGTGGGCTTCTCATTGCAGTGGCTTGTTGGAGAGCCACAGGCTCTAGGGTGAGGGCTCAGTAGTTGTGGTGCATGGGCTTAGTTGCCCTGAGGCATACAGGATATCAGATCAGGGGTTGAATCTGTGTCTCCTGCATTACACGGCAGATTCTTAACCACTGGACCACCAGGGAAGTTCCTTTTATTCATTTTCCACTCACATTTTTTTCTCTTGAGATAAAGTTTAGACTCATGTTAGCATATTTAATTGGACTGAGAAGTAAACCACTATTGATAAGTGGTACAAGGGCATTCGAATGTGATTCTTCAATTACATTTTTCTAAACTTGTAGTCCATATGCTTTATATAGTAACATATTCATGAGGCACAGAGCCTTTACCCAGAAACCACATTTTGTAGAGAAGAGGAAATGCCTTAGGAGCCTTTAAACATCGGAATTGGTTAGTTTCAGCTTGGGTAAATAGTCTTAGGTTGCAATCTTTTCTTCATAATTTTTGTACTGAAAAAGGATCTTGAGATAATCTTACTACTTTATGTGTTTTTCCTCCTTCCTGAAGAGAAAGTTTAAACTCTTAAAATTTTAGCTTGGTGTTCAGTATGCTCATATGAAGGAAAAGCATCAAGAATAAAAGTAGATTTTAGACCTTTGGACATTGGATAATTTCATATGTAGGAAAATGTAGTGGAATAATTGAAGAGTTGTTCAGTGGCTCAGTCGCA
Source organism: Okapia johnstoni (assembly GCA_024291935.2). Classification (NCBI taxonomy): domain Eukaryota; kingdom Metazoa; phylum Chordata; class Mammalia; order Artiodactyla; family Giraffidae; genus Okapia; species Okapia johnstoni. Next base: position 16,607,679 of record CM044324.1, read on the forward strand.
TCCAACTCTTTGTGACTCCATGGACTGCAGCAAGCCAGGCCTCCCTGTCCTTCACCATCTCCTGGAGCTTGCTCAAACTCATGTCCATTGAGTTGGTAATGCCATCTAACCATCTTGTTCTGTGTTGTTTCCTTCTCCTGCCTTCAATCTTTCCCAGCATCCAGATATTTTCCAGTGAGTCAGTTCTTTGCATCAGGTGGCCAAAGTACTAGAGCTTCAGCTTCAGCTTCAGCATCAGTCCTTCCAATGAATATTCAGGACTGATTTCTGGTAGGATTAACTGGTTTGATCTTGCATTCCAAGGGACTCTCAAGTCTTCTCCAACACCACAGTTCAAAACACTCTCAATTCAAGAGTATATCCTTCAAATGTGTATCATGTTCAAATTTATATGTCACATGAAATTATAAGTCCAGACTTTATTTATTTTGACATCCCTGCTGCTGCTGCTGCTAAGTCGCATCAGTTGTGTCTGACTCCTCGCAACCCCATGGACTGAAGCCCGCCAGGCTCCTCCGTCCAAGGGATTTTCCAGGCAAGAGTACTGGAGTGGGTTGCCATTGCCTTCTTTTGACATCCCTAGAGTGTCTATAACTTTCTCAAAGAGTCAACAAGAAACTGGATGGCATTTCAGTTTCATTCCGCAAATGTACACAATGCCATGGATACCGGTTCTCTCTCTAGTCCCCAGGCTTCCAAGCCGGTACCTAGCAGAGTCAATGTTCAGTAAATATTTGTTGAATGAAGGAACAAATTGAAGGGAAATAGAGTTTTGGAATTTAGTTGGTGGATGTGAAATTAAAAATGATTTGACTCTCAAATTACTCAGAATTATCACTGATAATTCTGAACATCTTAAACTGAAGTAGTTTTATGAAAAGGGTATTAAAGTATTGAATTCTATAATGGAAAAAATAGGTTTTTGGAACCAAAATTTAGAATTTATTGATTTTTCTCTTTGTGTCATCTTCCAAACATCTTGAGACCAAGCTCAGATTATTTAAAAGAAGAACTTCACTAAAGTGATTTTAAAGGTGTCGCCATGTCCAAAGGAAGTTGTTCTGACTTGCTTTGGGGTAACACCCATCCCAAGTCTAGTCTACAGCAATTCCTAGTTTTGCTGTTTTCTTTCCATGACCTAGTTGGGGGGTGGGAATGGTGGAACAGATTTCAAGCTTGCTCTCTAGGATTGTTGTGTTCAATAGTCCTAGCTTCATGCTTATGCCATTGGTGTAGAGCCTGGGCAAGTAGCATGCATCAGATCAAAACAGATCTATAGGGGGAAAAATCAGTGTATTTCTTCCTGCTGTAAATTAGGTCAATGACCATTATTCTGTGAGTCAAGTTCAGAGAGTTCACTGTCATCAGATTACTCATAGTAAAACAGTATCTAGCCTGCTTTCTCACAAGTGAAATTTCTAATAATTCAATAGTCCATTTACATGTAAAGTATAAAACCGAACAACTGCCTATTTTTTTTTTTTTTTTTGCTGTACCTAGTGGCATACAGGGTCTTAGTTCCCCGACCATGGATCAAAACAGAGTCCTCTGCAGTGGAAGCACAGTGTTAACCACTGGACTACCAGAAGTCCCCAGAACAACTGCTTTTTATAAAACTCTTTAAGAGGTAACCTATGGTACACTTCTTAGCCTTTGTAGAATAACAGTACAGTTTAATCTTCCCTTAATGACTTGGGGGAGGGGGTCTCCTGATGGCAAGGGTCTCTGGCCTTGAAACCTTGGTGAATTGCTAATGTGTGATAGTCCCTTTGTACTTTAAAGGATCTCGGAGTGCTGCAACTTTTATTCATGTTTTGTACTTTCCTGTCTCCTCCCTCACTTTCTGATTGTTCCTGTCACTACTCTCTCTCCAGCCCTAATTCTCCATTATAAATTCCCATGTTGAATTAGAGACACCATCAAGCATGTTTGTCAGAATTGATTCTAAGATAATACGAAATGGGTTTCTCATGCAGCACCGGGATGTTCTGCTATGAGTAATGTGCATAAGCTTTAGTTTTTAGTCAACCAGAGAGCTTTTTTTGCCTTTGTCTTCCTTTTTACATTCTTTGATGGTATCCTGGAAATGCTGAATTTGTTTGATTAAGGGACTTGTGAATGTGTGCAGTGGCACATTAAATCAAAACAAAACAACATGTATTAGTTATCCGAAGCCTCAAAATTGGAGTTGGTATCATTGCCTGGTTAATATTTTGCTCCCTCTTTGCCATGTGCCATCCTTCATAGCATGTACCTGCTATTGTCTTCCTTTTGCTTGTGAAATTTTATTGATAGTGTTTATGTTTCCTAACGGTGTTTTTTTCTTAATATATCAATGTTTTAACTTTTTAAATAGATCTTTTTAATTATTGTGATTCTTTTTTTCTTCTTCCAGTTTTATTGAATTATAATCGGCATACGGCACTGTATAAGTTTTAAGGTGTACAACATAATGATTTGATGTACATACATCATGAAATGATTACCACAGCAAGTTTAGTGAACATCCATCATCTAATAGATACAGAATTAAAGAAATAGAAAAAAATAGCTTTTTTGCCCTGAGATGAAAACTCTTAGGTTATATTCTTTTAGCATCTTTCGTATGTAAATGAAATAATGCTAATTATATTTATCATGCTGCACTGTACATTCCTGGGGCTTCCCAGGTGACTCAATAGTAAAGAATCTGCCTGCTAATGCAGGAGACATGGGTTTGATCCCTGGGTCAGGAAGATCCCCTGGACGAGGGCATGGCAACCCACTCCAGTATTCTTGCCTGGAGAATCCCATGGACAGAGGACCCTGGTAGGCTAGAGTCCATGGGGTGGCAAAGAGTTGGACACAACTTAGCAAATGTAGTACTCAATTATAACTGGAAGTTTGTACCCTTTGCCTTCATCCAATTCCTGTCCCCATGTACCCCTGACCTCTGGTAATCACAAATCTGATCAATTTTCCTGTGAATTTGTTTTTGAAGTAAAATTGACCTGTAATGCTATATTGGTTACTGGTGCACAACATAGTAATTTAGTATTTGTATACCTTTCAAAATGATCACCACAGTAAGTCTAGTTACCATGCTATGCACTTTTAAAATGTATTATTTATTTAGTTTTGGCTGCACTGGGTCTTCATTGCTGCATGTGGGCTTTCTCTAGTTGTGGCAAGTGGGGCCCACTCTCTAGTTGTGGTGCCCTGGATTCTCATTGCAGTAGCTTCTCTCCTTTCAGAGCGCAGGCTGTGGGGAGTGCAGGCTTTAGTAGCTGCTGTGCACAGTTAGTTGCCGTGCAGCATGTGGGGTCTTCACAGTTCAGTTCAGTTGCACAGTTGTGTCCTACTCTTTTCAACCCCATGGACTGCAGCATGCCAGGCCTCCCTGTCCACCACCAACTCCCAGAGTGTACCCAAACTCATGTCCATCGAGTCGGTGATGCCATCCAGCCATCTCAACCCCTGTCGTCCTCTTCTCCTCCCACCTTCAATCTTTCCCAGCATCAGGGTCTTTTCCAATGAATCAGCTCTTCACATCAGGTGGCCAAAGTATTGGAGTTTCAGCTTCAGCATCAGTCCTTCCAATGAACACTCAGGACTGATCTCCTTTAGGATGCACTGGTTGGATCTCCTTGCAGTCCAAGGGACTCTCAAGAGTCTTCTCCAACACCACAGTTCAAAAGCATCAATTCTTTGGCGCTCAGCTTTCTTCACCGTCCAACTCTCACATCCATACATGACTACTGGAAAAACCATAGCCTTGACTAGATGGACCTTTGTTGGCAAAGTAATATCTCTGCTTTTTAATATTTTGTCTAGGTAGCTCATAACTCTCCTGCCAAGGAGTAAGCATCTTAATATCATGGCTGCAGTCACCATCTGCAGTGATTTTGGAGCCTAAAAAAATAAAGTCTGCCATTGTTTCCACTGTTTCTGCGTCTAACTCCCATGAAGCGATGGGACCAGATGCCATGATCTTAGTTTTATGAATGTTGAGCTTTAAGCAATTTTTTTCACTCTCCTCTTTCACTTTCATCAAGAGGCTCTTTAGTTCTTTTTCACTTTCTTCCATAAGGGTGGTGTCATCTGCATATCTGAGGTTATTGATATTTTTCCAAGAAATCTTGATTCCAGCTAGTGCTTCATCCAGCCCAGCGTTTCTCATGATGTACTCTGCATATAAGTTAAATAAGCAGGGTGACAATATATGGCCTTGATGTACTCATTTTCCTATTTGGAACCAGTCTGTTGTTCCATGTCCAGTTCTAACTGTTGCTTCCTGACCTGCATACAGGTTTCTCAGGAGGCAGGTCAAGTGGTCTGGTATTCCCATCTCTTTCAGAATTTTCCACAGTTTATTGTGATCCACACAGTCAAAGGCTTTGGCATAGTCAATAAAGCAGAAATAGATGTTTTTCTGGAACTCTCTTGCTTTTTCGATGATCCAGTGGATATTGGAAATTTGATCTCTGGTTCCTCTGCCTTTTCTAAAACCAGCTTGAACATCTGGAAGTTCACGGTTCACGTATTGCTGAAGCCTGGCTTGGAGAATTTTGAGCATTACTTTACTAGCATGTGAGATGAGTACAATTGTGAGGTAGTTTGAGCATTCTTTGGCATTGCCTTTCTTAGGGATTGGAGTGAAAATTGACCTTTTCCAGTCCTGTGGCCACTGCTGGTATTCCCAGACCAGGGATCAATCCTGTGTCCCCTGCAGTGGTAGGCAATTTCTTAACCACTGGACTACCAGGGAGGTCCCCTTGCTGTGCATTTTTGTATTTAGTCCACCAAGATATGCTAATGATAAAGTAATTAAAATATCAGATGTTCATCTAAGACTGCAAATCATGGTACACATAGACAGGTCTAGTACAAATATGAATTTTTTAAAAAAAATTTCCTCTCTTTAATGAAAGTGAAAGTCACTCAGTTGTGTCCGACTCTTTCTGACCCCATGGACTACAGTGTATGGAGTTCTCCAGACCAGAATACTGGAGTGGGTAGCCTTTCCCTTCTGCGGGGGATCTTCCCAACCCAGGAATTGAACCCAGGTCTCCCACATTGCAGGCAGATTCTTTACCAACTGAGCTATCAAGAAAGCCCTCTCTTTAATACTCCTTTAATAAAGGTATATTATGTCTGCATTGTGTAAATAAGTTAGTCTTTCATTTCCTGGCCTTCCCTTTCCTTGAAGGTAAAATTTTTTTCCCTCATATTGGTTAGAATGGTTGAACAGATTGAGTAGCCACCTTGCATTAGTGTGTTGACAAATAGATTTTAGACAGTTTTTGACAATAGACAATAGAATGACAATTTTTAGGCCATAGAAGGACAATTTTTAAAATTTAATTTTTATTTTATATTATAGTTGATTTATAGTGTTGTGTTAGTTTCAGGTGTATGGCAAAGTGTTTCAGTTTATACATAATATCCATTCTTTTTCAGATCTTTTCCCATTTAGGTTATTACAGAGTATTAAGTAGAGTTCCCTGTGCTATACAGTAGGTCTTTGTCAATTATCATTGTCTTCTATATGCTATGATGTGCTGTACTTAGTTGCTCAGTCATGTCCGATTCTTTGCAACCCTATGGACTGTAGCCCACCAGGGTCCTCTGTCCATGGGATTCTCCAGGCTAGAATACTAGAGTGGGTTGCCATGCCTTCGTCCAGGGGATCTTCCTGACCCAGGGATCAAACCCAGGTCTCCTGCATCGCAGGTGGATTCTTTATCGTCTGAGCCACCAGGGAAGCCCAAGAACACTGGAGTGGGTAGCCTATCCCTTCTCCAGGGGATCTTCCTGACCCAGGAATCAAACCGTGGTTTCCTGCGTTGCATGTGAACTCTACCAGCTGAGCTGCCAGGGAAGTCTGTCTTATATATAGCAGTGTGTATATGTTAATCCCAAAGTCCCAATTTATCCCTCGCCTACCTTTTCCTTTAGGTAACCATAAGTTTGCTTTTGAATAGACAATGACAATTTGAAAAAATTCCCCAGTGGTAAATGTGCATTTTATATTTTAAAGAAGTTAAAGCAGAACCTTCTCCCCTTCCTCCCACTTCCTGCCCCATCCATTCTCAGCCTTTTATACTTTGAATTGGACTGATTTTAGGGAGTGTTGCTGTCTAGTGGATTGGCAATGTGTAGAGAAGCAGCCTCAATGATGTTTGCTTGAAGTAATAACTGAGTTTAAATGAATGTTCCCTTCTCCAGGGGATTTTCAGGACCCAGGGATCGAACTCAAGTCTCCCACATTGTAGACAGATTCTTTCCTGACTGAGCTACCAGGGAAGCCCTCAAATGAATGTTCCACTTAGATTAGAAATTCTATTGAATAATCAGCAATGGTCTGTGTGGTTACGGGCCTTAGAAAGCATCAATACAAACAAAGCTAGTGGAGGTGATGGAATTCCAGTTGAGCTATTTCAAATCCTGAAAGGTGATGCTGTGAAAGTGCTACACTCAATATGCCAGCAAATTTGGAAAACTCAGTAGTGGCCACAGGACTGGAAAAGGTCAGTTTTTCATTCCTATCCCTAAGAAAGGCAATGCCAAAGAATGCTCAAACTACCACACAATTGTACTCATCTTACACGCTAGTAAAGTAATGATCAAAATTCTCCAAGCCAGCCTTCAGCAATACGTGAACCGTGAACTTCCAGATGTTCAAGCTTGTTTTAGAAAAGGCAGAGGAACCAGAGATCAAATTGCCAACATCTGCTGGATCATCAAAAAAGCAAGAGAGTTCCAGAAAAACATCTATTTCTGCTTTATTGACTATGCCAAAGCCTTTGACTGTGTGGATCACAATAAACTGTGGAAAATTCTGAAAGAGATGGGGATACCAGATCCAACCAGTCCATCCTAAAGGAGATCAGTCCTGGGTGTTCATTGGAAGGACTGATGTTGAAGCTGAAACTCCAATACTTTGGCCACCTCATGCGAAGAGTTGACTCATTGGAAAAGACCCTAATGCTGGGAAGGATTGAGGGCAGGAGGAGAAGAGGACGACAGAAGATGAGATGGTTGGATGGCATCACCAACTCGATGGACATGGGTTTGGGTAAACTCTGGGAGTTGGTGATGGACAAGGAGGCCTGGCGTGCTGTGATTCATGGGGTCGCAAAGAGTCGGACACGACTGAGCGACTGAGCTGAACTGACCTGCCTCTTGAGAAACCTGTATGCAGGTCAGGAAGCAACAGTTAGAACTGGACATGCCACAACAGACTAGTTCCAAATAGGAAAAGGAGTACGTCAAGGCTGTATATTGTCACCCTGGTTGTTTAGTTTATATGCTTAATACATCATGAGAAACGCTGGGCTGGAAGAAGCACAAGCTGGAATCAAGATTGCTGGGAAAAATATCAATAACCTCAGATATGCAGATGACACCACCCTTATGGCAGAAAGTGAAGAGGAACTAAAAAGCCTCTTGATGAAAGTGAGAGAGGAGAGTGAAAAAGTTGGCTTAAAGCTCAACATTCATAAAACTAAGATCATGGCATCTGGTCCCATCACTTCATGAGAAATAAATGAGGAAACAGTGGAAATGGTGTCAGACTTTATTTTTTTGGGTGCCAAAATCACTGCAGGTGGTGATTGCAGCCATGAAATTAAAAGACACTTACTCCTTGGCAGGAAAGTTATGACCAACCTAAACAGTATATTAAAAAGCAGAGACATTGCTTTGCCAACAAAGGTCTGTCTGGTCAAGGCTATGGTTTTTCCAGTAGTCATGTATGGATGTGAGAGTTGGATGGTGAAGAAAGCTGAGCGCCAAAGAATTGATGCTTTTGAACTGTGGTGTTGGAGAAGACTCTTGAGAGTCCCTTGGACTGCAAGGAGATCCAACCAGTCCATCCTAAAGGAGATCAGTCCTGGGTGTGCATTGGAAGGACTGATGTTGAAGCTGAAACTCCAATACTTTGGCCACCTCATTCGAAGAGTCGACTCATTGGAAAAGACCCTGATGCTGGGAAAGACTGGGGGTAGGAGGAGAAGGGGACGACAGAGGATGAGATGGCTGGATGGCATCACCGACTCGATGGACATGAGTTTGAGTAAACTCCGGGAGTTGGTGATGGACAGGGAGGTCTGGCGTGCTATGGTTCATGGGGTTGCAAAGAGTAGGACACGACTGAGCGACTGAACTGAACTGAACTGATGTGGTTGTATTTCTAAGCTTATCAAGGTACAACAAAGTGGTGTGCAAATTAGGTAATTGTGGAAGGAATTTATACTGATGTATCACAGAACCCCTGTGCAGCCAATTTGTAAAATAAACTCAAGTAAGCGTTTTCGTTCTAATAACAAACAGGAAACATTCACACTTTTTATTTCTTGCCATGAATTTTGAGCTATACTGGATATGTAATAGGAGGAAAGAAGTAGAAAAACAGGAAACTCTTAGGTGTCATTTCATTGCCTTTGCCGTGTTGTTGAAAAGTGCAGATGTGGGGGAGTAAATAATTATGCTTTTCACTTTAAACAAAACTCATGTCTCAATAAACAGTAGTAGAGGAGCCTGGCAGTCCATGGGGTTGCAAAGAGTTGGACACGACTGAATGAGCACACCTGAGACAGACACCTCAGTAATTCCAGCTTATACAGGATTCTGGGACAAAGAGGAAAGAGATTTTTGTATGTTGAACTTTTCAAAGGAAAATAGCTCTCTGACATTTTTCTCTACCTTTTCATTTTATTGATTAACTGTTGGCAGATGTCACTACTACTCAGAATTGTGGCAATTTGCAAAGAAATGGCTACACCAATTTAGAAAACAGCTTGACCCTACAGAAACAGACAGCACAGTTTAATAGTTAAGCTGTTGTAACAAAAAGAAGTGAAGAAGAAAACTCTTCAAGAAGAAAATTATTGAAGTATCTAGGGATACAGATACATTAACTTGTTTCACATTACAAAGATACAAAAGTAGAAGTAATAGTTTCCATAGTTTAACGTTCTTACTTAGATCCTCAACAATATAATTGCCACAGATTAAATATATACATGTTGCAAAGTCTTCCGTATTTTGAGAAGGCTGCTATCTTTCTGGGAGAAGGCAATGGCAACCCACTCCAGTCCTCTTGCCTGGAAAATCCCATGGACGGAGGGGCGTGGTAGGCTGCAGTCCATGGGGTCGCGAAGAGTCGGAGACGACTAAGCGACTTCACTTTCACTTTTCACTTTCATGCATTGGAGAAGGAAATGGCAACCCACTCCAGTCCTCTTGCCTGGAGAATCCCAGGGACGGCGGAGCCTGGTGGGCTGCCGTCTATGGGGTCACACAGAGTTGGACACGACTGAAGCGACTTAGCAGCAGCAGCAGCAGCAGCTATCTTTCTATTTCTATTCTTTTTTTCTCTTTTAATTGGAGTATAATTGCTTTATAATATTGTGTTAGTTTCTGCTGTAAAACAAAGTGAATTCTTGTTCTTTAGTATATGAGAAATAGCTTGACAATCTGGAATTCCACATAAGCTATGGTTTTCTTCAGGAACAACAATATATAAAACTTTATCCTTTCTTTCATTACCTGTCTGTCTATCCAGCCTGTTTCAGGAATGTATTGTGACAAGATAAGAACGATGATCTGTAGATGCCTAGAGAAAAGTCAAGGAACACAGATGACAATAACATGGGTCAGTGTATCTCTGCTTTCATTGAGTGACAAGGTGCTCTGGGCAAGCCACCCTAGTACAGTGAATAGAGAAGAAAAATTGAGAAAAATGCTTCTTGGGAATAGGAAATAAATATGCATTCAACAAATATTGACTACCTGGAGAATAGTAGGTACTATGCTAAGTACTATGTAAACTCATAGGTTATGGTAGATCTTTAATAACTAGAGGCTATAATAATCATATCTTGCACAAATTATTTTACCCATAAGAAAGTCTTTGGAGTCAAATTGTCTGGGGTTCAAATTGAGGCATTTTGCATCCTATCTAAAGCAGAAGAGGGGCACTGACAGGTGAAAAAGAAACAGCAAGTAAAAAAGAAAAGAAACAGAATGCAGTGAATGGAAGAAAAGCCAAAATAAGAAAAAAAGTAAATCCATAATTGATATCTTCAAAGAGATGAGATCAAGATCCTAGAGAAGGAATTGCTATTTTTAGAAAGCACTCTTATTAATTAAAAATAGCAGAGCTGAAATTAACTATTCAGTAGAAGTTTCAAAGATAAAGTGAAGGAAATCTCTCAGAAAGTGGAACAAGGAGACAAGGGATGGAAAATAAGGACAAAATAAGAAAGTGAGATTAATCTTGGAAGCCCAATATTTGACTAAAATAGGTTTTCCAGAGATAGGATAGAGACAATGGTTGAGAAGAAAGATTATATGAAAGATTTCCCAGAACTCAAGGATAGTGGTTTCCAGATTCGAAAGTCCTACAGAGTGTCCACAGGGTCTTTGTGAAAAGTCATACAGGCATGTCTATGGATTGAGATGGGACTAGGGCTCCCTAAAGTGGTGCCGTGTACAACATATACAACTGTGTGTGGCCGCCAAATGAATGCGAGAAGACCCATGCCATGGCATTTCAACTAGAAATTTCAGAGTTTCGGGGATTAAAAAGAATAACATGAAAACCTTCTGAGAGGAAGAGTTAATCACATCCAGAAGTTTAGGAACAAACATGGCATCAAACTTCTCAAGAGAAACATCATAACAGAAGACTGTGGAAAAATGCTTTGCAAATTCTGAGAGAAAATGATTCCCAAGCTGTAATCCTATGCCTAGGTATATCAGTTAGTATTCTTAATTGTTAACAACACAATCTATATGGTTAGTTTAACCAGATAAGAAAATTTTTATATGTTTTATGTTGGGGTATATTTGATTAGCAATGTGTTAGTTTCAGATGTACAGGAAAGTGATTCAGTTATGCTTATACATGTATCTATTCTTTTTCAAATTCTTTTCCCATTAAGCTGTGACATAACATTGAACAGAGTCCCCTGTGCTATACAGTAGGTCCTAGTTGCTTATTCATTTAAAATATAGCGGTGTGTACATGTCAATCTCAAATTCCCTGCTTGTCCCTCTCCCGCTTCCCCTCTGATAATGATAACTTCAGTCTCTAAGTCTGTGACTTAAAGCAGCTAAGAAATTTGTTGACCTCAGATTGCTTCAGTGGTTATAGAATTTTCTGGTGAGCCAGAGAATGGAGGCTTGTATACTACGTTGCCAGGTCCATTCCCAAAGACCACTGTGGGAGCTCCACTACCACACCTGGCACAGACAGCACAGCTACAGCATGATGAAGAAGCTTACTACACACAAAATAGATAAGCCAAAGGATTTAACCTTTTTCCCCTAAGCTATTTCAAGTTATTTTCATTACTTACAAGTTAGGAGTCTTAATTCACACATAATGAAAGCTGCTGTCTGTGCAGCTTATGCAGGTCTCCATATTGCTTGACCCTAACTCCACACTTTGGTTCTTGCTCTATGGATATCCCACCCATCACTTTATCTCTTCACACAACTGGCTGCCCCCACCTCCTCTGTAGTGTGGCTTCAGCATGGCACCCACCACAGCTATTATGTTGGGAGCTGTAGTGGTTCCAGTGACACTGGATTGGAGCCCAAAATATACAGCTTCTCCCACTTCTGGGCTCCAAGAAAACACTGAAACATTGGTCATAGGACTGGCTTCTCCAGCACCCACTTAATGGGCTAGGTAATCCAATCTGGAAGTGTGGTACAGTCCATGAATTGGCTTTTGTTACACACCCACAAACTTAAGGCCTTTAAACATCTCACAATTCTAAGGATGCCTGGGCAGTTCTTTTAGTCTGAACAGGCTCATCTGGGACTGGTGGGTATAGAATGAAGTAACAGGTCTGTTTGTTGGCAGGCTGGTTGGTCTTGCCAGGGAGGATCCTTGTGGGGAAGCTTCACCCACATGTCTGACAGTTGGCTCGATGTCAGCTGAGACAACTCTATGACTGTCTATTCACTCAGCAAATTAGCCCAGGGTCATTTTTGTGGTGGTAAAAGTTCCCAGCAGCAAGAGAAGGCAAACCCAGATGTGCAAACACCTCTCAACCTCTGTTCAATATCATACTTGCTAATGTCTCCTTGGCCAAAGAAAGTCACATGACCAAACCCAGATTCAAGGGTTTGGTCTTGGCTGGAGAAATAGATTCCTCTTCTTGCTAGCAGTTGCTGTGCATTCACATTTCAAAGGACCATGCATTCAGGAATGGGAGGAATTACTGTGACCATTTTTGCAAGCAATCTACTACAGGGTGTTAATGCCTGCTAAGGTGAACTTTGGTGATCAGAAGGTAGAGGACATGATCTACAGGCAAACTTTCTCTTCTTCCTTCCCTGTGGACCATTCTGAGGTGCACTAGTTCCACGTAGTTACCTGGAGATGTCCTGGGTGACCGTGCAGCTGTCTTGATAGCCTTTCCTCCTTCCTTATTCCTCATTCCCTGCCCTTGCTGCCTGGGGCTGTACTCACCAAGAAAGCATTGCACATGGTTTTGTTCAGCTTTGTTTTATAGGTATTCAGAGTCAAAACACTTTTCTATCAGATTCTTGAGAAGATAATGTAATGTTTCTGGGATATACTCCACAAATAGTAAATTTTATCATCTTTTATTATTCTTATTACTAACAAAAATATTTCACAACAATAAAATCTGAACCTTAAAAGTAGAAATGATATGGGCCACATTCTCAAATCACACTGAAGCAAAATGAAAAATTAGTAAGTCTCAAGAAAATATAAACTGATGGAAATAAAACAAGTAAGCAAAAGATGAAACCCACAAAGGTTCTTAAATAGCATCTAGTCAGTAATACAAACAACTGACTGTTGACAAAATAGATGGAAAAATAATATTTAATCTCCATGGTATGTAGCATTCACATGATTAAACTCCTTAGTTGTCTTGATAAACGAAAAAACATAAAGTGAGTATTAGATCTATGATTTCAGGGAAAAGAACAAAAACAGACCCAAGGAGAGAGATGATCAAGATAACTGGGCTGTGCTGCAATCTGCTCTTATTGGCTCATGAGAGATGCTTGTTCAATTTTCAAGAACTTGGTAAAGTGATTGTGAAACTCAGCCATGATTAATGATTAAAAATTTCATTATCTAAACTTGAATCCACTGTATAAAAGACAAAAGTAATAAATACTCAAGCCATCACTTCCTATTTTACTCCATTTCACTATTATATATGTTCTTGAGTTCACTGATGTCTTTGGATCTATATAGTGGAAATACTACATAATGGTGTCCTACTGAGCCTCTATTCCCAATTCTGCATTCCCTGATATTCCACTGGCGGCTGGATATTAGCCACAGTGGAAGTATTTACACCATGGTATTTGGCAGTGCTGCCAGTCAGAAACATCTCCCTCTCTTCCTCTTCCTTTTCTACAGTAAGTAAGTGAAAGTCACTCAGTCGTGTCTGACTCTTTGGACTGTATAGTCCATGGGATTCTCCAGGCCAGAATACTGGAGTGGGTAGCCTTTTCCTTCTCCTGGAGATCTTCCCAACCCAGGGATCAAACCCAGGTCTCCCACATTGCAGGCTGATTCTTTACCTGCTGAATCACAAGGGAAGTACTTTTTTAGGGTTAGGGTTAGGGTTAGAGTTATGGTTAGGGTTAGGTTACCTTTTCTACAGAGATATTGTTAAACATTTACCAGCTTGCCACTGACTAGTGGTATATAATCTTTTCTAAGGAACATGACTTTTCCAGCTCGAGATTAGAATAAAATGAAGATAAAGCATTAAGATGCTTATAAGTTCACACTCCTTTCAGTGCTCTGGGATGCTCTAGATCTCAGGGATACATTTCTTTGGTTTGCAGTTAAATCAATTCTAATTAATGCAAGATGAACTTTAACACTCAAGAGTGACCCAGATCTCAAACTGTTTCTCTGGATTGATAATGAGTAAGTGCTGCCAATGAGGAAGTAACTATAGAAAATTTTGAGCCAAGTCTCTGGGTGCCTCTGGGCTATCCAGAAGCTAGAAATGCAGGAAATGTACAGCTGGATAAATATGGATTTTGGTCAAATGAAACACTCTTCTACATTTTTTTTTCTATAAAGCATGAGAAAAGTTAAACCAGGTTGATAAGTATTAGTAAAAAAAATAATGTATAGCAACACTAACTAAATCTCATTTTTACCATGGGGGCTATTTTCTTTGGATTTGAAATAATTCTCAGTAAAAATTCTTTATAGCAATTTGTGTCAAAGACATTTTAACCTGTAAGCGTAGTCTGAAAAGTAAATTAATGCTCATTTAAAATAGAGAATTAGATTAACAATGTTGACTTGAATAAAGTGTGAGTTGGCATATGGTTCCACTAGACACCAATAGTTTATTCCTGTTTTTTCAAATTCACTTTGAATTAAATTCGGGAAGAAACCATTCTCTTAATTCACTTTGTATATCTGATTAAGTTTCCTCTAAGTTTCACTTTGTTAACATTTAAACACAACACAGAAACGGATTTTGGAGGAAGAGAAATTAAAGCATTATCAAAATTAACTGACTCCTTTTCTCCTTTATGCTCAAGTTGTGTTGTGATCCTGTGAAGTAAAGAAACATATATTAGAGCAATTTACCCCTATATGAGAAGTGCCATATTTGAGCAGCCTATGCCTCAGTTTTTAAGAACTACTCAATTTGTGCCTAAGTTTTTTGTGACTTACAGCATATATTCTATCTTTTAATTTCCTCATTTGATTTTTTTAAAAGTTACTATTAGACTTTAGATTTTTTTAAACCAAGACTTTTCTTATGCTAGTGATTATTTTAACTTTAAAAAATAAAGTTCTCTTTAAATAATGGTAAGATTTATTTTCAAAGCAGATTTTCAACTTAAAAATAATCCATTTCCAAAGATGTCAATGAACCAAGTCTGACATCTGAACTTTTAATTTGTTCTTGGCGTTGTTGGCTCTTCTGCATTCCCTGGGTTTATTAGAGCATGTGAAGCTCTTGTGACTCTCAGTTGATGTAATAAAACTTGTTAATGTAAATTTGTCTTATTGTTCTGCATGTTTGCTTATTCTTCACACTTGTCATTCAGATCTAAATTTAAAAGATTATATTTTGAAAGTAAGAAACTAAATGATCCTGTCTAAATACGTTAAAATATTTAAGCATCTGGATTTACTTTCAGTCTGGATGAAAGATCTCTGGGAAATGGGACTCTACATTTTTCTCATTTGCCTTTGAGAGAGAAACTAGCTGACATACTATATAGATTAAAGTGAAGTTTCAGGCTGAATGGGATCCAGAGAGATTCAGTCTACTCTCTGAAGTAGAAATGAAGGACAGACATTGTGGATCATACCTCATCTTGGATCTTGAAAATGTATCAGAGACCTGATTAGGTAAAAGCTCAATTTGAGCCATTAAGCATGATTTGAAGAATCTCCTTCTAGAATCCAGATAGCTCTTTCACCTGCCTAACCCAGAATAAATACATATTTGTTAAGTAAGTGATATGTAAGGTAGTTATAATCTAGAATCCAGGAGCTGAACAATATTTGTCAATTATTCACAGATTATGCCTGTATTGACAATTCTCAGTTTTGTAATTTGACTAACTGCTGGCTATTGACTTCATTAAGTATTGTTAGTCGATCAGAAAAGTAGTGAGCTTAACAAAATAATAAGCAATGACTGTCTTCTTAAATTTCAAAAGCAGATTCCTTAAAAAAAAAAACTTTATGTGAAATTTAAAGGATGTCTAACCTATGTTATGGTTAATTAACAATCAAATCTGTCAACACCAGAACAGCTACCACTGCTTGATTGATTTTAACTGATAAATTTCACCCAACTGATGATCCTTAGTACAAATACAATGACCCCTTGGGACTTCCCTGGCAGCCCAGTGGTTAGGATTTCCCGCCTGCACTGCAGGGACACAGGTTCTATGTCTGGCTAGGGAACTAAAATCCCACATACCCAGCGGCTCAGACAAAAAGTAACAAATGATGAGAATCCCATGTACAGAGAAACCTGGTAAGCTATAGTCCATGGGGTCACAAAAAGTCGGACATGACTGAGCGACTAACACAGAGTATACTATTCAGCTAGTACAGTCTGGATATTATTCCAGGATTTTGCGTTTAGTTGTCAGTCAGCCAAAAATGGAAAAAGTAAGAGACTTCCACAAAATACGCATCGGGGTAGGGTGGGAGTGGAGTGAACTTCCTCTGCTTGCACACATCAGAGATAACTATTAATAATAGGCATATTTGCCCGCACCAATTACCAACTAGTTGCCATTTAGATAACACCTCACAATAAATATGTTATGTTCTGGCACTATGGTTTTTGTGGAGCAGGTTTATATTTGAAAATTTAAGAAACTTCTTCATTCACTCATTTGTTCAATAGATTTCATTCCTTTCTCTCTTGTCACTCGGGGCTCCTCCCACCTCGTCACTCGGGGCTCCTCCCACCTCGTCACTCAGGGCTCCTCCCACCTCGTCACTCGGGGCTCCTCCCACCTCGTCACTCGGGGCTCCTCCCACCTCCCTCAGAGGTTCTTCTTGCCCTCCTCTCTCAAAGCTTCTTACGGCCTCTTCACTCAGCACTCTGAACAACTTCCTCCCTCAGGGCTTCTCTCGCTCACCTCACTTATGGCTCCTCTCACCCTGCTCTCTCAGGGCTCTTCTCACTCTCCTACCTCGGGGCTTCTCTCGCCCTCCTCGCTCAAACCTCCTCACACCCTCTTCACTCGAGACAACTGAAGCCCTCCCTCCTCGGAGCTTCTCTCACCCTCCTCCCTCTGAGCTCCTGACAACGCCCTCCGAGGTCCTCTCGACCTTCTCACTCAGGTTTCCTCTCACCCCGCCTCCCTCAGACCTTCTCACAACCTCCTAGCTCAGGGCTCCCTCCAAGAATTGGAAGGATTTTAAATAGGTGAGTAAACAAATAAAACCTTTCGCTTATTGTCTAAAAATATCACTGTGCTGTTAAGAGAATAAACTGCGGTAAGGCAAGAGGAAGAGGCCTTTGCACTCGTCAGGGTGAGAAAACTTGCAGCGCTTATCAGGAGAAGGGCAGTGACCATGGAGAAAATCAGGAAGACTCAGATTTTATAGGTCTAGTTTGAGTGAATAGAGAATTTGAACTCCACCCAGTTAATACCTCAACATTCTTTTCTTAGATGAAAGGTGACATTTTGGAAGAGATCTGTACATCATTGTTATCTCATTCATTATGTAGTACGATACTGAACAGAATTTTACTGTTGGGTATATATTCTTGCCTGGAAAATTCCATGGACAAATTCCATGGGACCCTGGTGGGCTACAGTAAATGGGGCCACAAAGAGTCGAATGCAACTGAGTGAGCACTGTCATGCAAAACAGACAGGAGAACATACAGACTCATTAAATATTAAAAAATGATGTCCTGACTTAAGTTTTTAAAGTTCCAAGTGAGTAATTTTCAATGGGCAGTAAAGCTTTCCCTGTGTTAGATAATCCCAGATAATTGTTGGTAAGAACACAGTTCCTGTGTCACTGCAGTCACTTGTCTACTGAGTGGAGATGCATCAAGCAAGGAGGTCACAGGGTATGAAACCCACCAGAACAAATGTAAGATTGTCTGAGCAGAGGTCCTGTATCACCCAATGATATAGGGGATATCATTGGAGAATATCACCAAATGATTTCTGATTTTGGTATAAGAATTCTAAACAATCAATTTGAGTCTTTTTGATTTGTAGATTTTGGAAGGTGATTTAGTGAGGTTGGTATGACTGAGGAGAGAAATCATCACCTTTTTTATGGCATTCCTGCTGCATGCTTTGCACTCCATGTTTAAATGAACATGTTTTCTTCTATTTGAGGAGATAATTCATACACCTGTGAAACAATGAACAAAATAGCTTGAACACTGAATATCACAATAGGGTGGAAAGAGGATGGACTTCAAAATCAGACACAGTTCTCAAAGTCTGCTTCTTCCTCCTACCAAATGCATGCTTTTAGACAAATCATTAACCTCATCGAATCTTTCTCTTTCAGCTTAAAAAAAATTTTTTTTTTAAATATTTTTATTTATTTATTTATGGGTGCCCTGGATCTTTGTTGCTGGGTCAGGCTTTCTCTAGTGGTGAGCAGTGGCTGCTCTTCGTTGCAGTGTGCAGCCTTCTCATCGTTATGGCTTCTCTTGTGCAGAGAACTGGGCTCTAGAGTACAGGCTCAGTAGTTGTGGCACGTGGGCTTAGTTGCCCCATAGCATGTGTAATCTTTCTGGACCAGAGATCGAACCTTGAATTGGCGGGAGGATTCTTAACCACTAGAGCACCAGGGAAGTCCTCTTTTTTAACTTTATCTAAGGGAAAAAATGGAAATATGGATTCATTTTCTGCCTTAGTATGCTAGGATTAAATAGAAAAATCTGAATGAGAATGAAAAGAAAGGAAAACTTGCACAGTAATAGGTACTTAAAGTATGTTTTTAAGTTTCAAGAGGGTGATTTGAATTTCAGAGCAAGGAAAGCTTCCTCACATTGAAGGAGTTAGAATAATAGTTGTTAAGGAAGCAACATACACATTTGTTCTGATTGCCTCCAGGTTGGAAATGCATGGCACAAAGTTTAGAAGCATTAGTTTTTGTGTTATTGAATAATCAGAGACTTTGAAAGCATAAAATGTGCAAATCAGGCAAGTATAAAAGGAATCAGAAAGATGAGTATGGACTTTTAGTAAGCTGGAAACTATTAGTCTCAGAAGGCTGATTAGAATGTGGATAAGCCTGTGAAAGAAGGGGTGTGACAGGAAACTAGAAATATCTATTACCTTTCTCTTCTGCACTGAAATTCTCTTCCCCAGCCAGGATCTGAGCTAGCAGAGTCAGCCAGACCAGATGATCTTTCTGTTTTCCTTTTCCTGCTTCAATTTCTGCAGGACTCTGACTCCCAGCCAGAGGAGCTCAAAAGGTCTCTGCTTTCAGCAGCAGGTTCTACTGCCAGCTTCTGTCTCCACATATCCTAAATCAAGGTAGACTTCTCCACTGCCAAAAGCACTGGACAAAAATCAGAATGACCCTTTGATCTCTTATATATGGAGCTCCTATGTTATGCAAAGAAGTTTATGGTGTGTTTTATAAAGAGAACTGAATTGGTGTTTAATATCAAAGGCATTCAAGAGCTTAGAATCTAATCTAAGAAACTATGAATGTGTGAAATGAGATTGCCCTGAGATTCAAATGGTAAAAAATCCACCCTTAATGGATTGCTGAAGAGGGGCACTTACTCTGCAGAATGACACCAAAACAATAGTGCCCAGAGTTGTTAGGAGTAAATGACCAAATACACACAGAACACTTAGAAATGTACCCTGTAGGCAATGTGTGTTCAATAAATGTGAGCCGCTACTGACTTCAAGCAGTGTTGCCTAATATGCCTCGTGATAAAAATCTCTTGGGGGGATTTGTTACATTTAGAGATTACCAGACCCCTCCAGAAAATGATTCTATTTCAATTGATCTGAACAGGGTAGTAGGAAGTGGAATCCTTACAGTTAACAAATGTCTCAGAATTCTTTAGATTTCTCAAGCTTAGAAAATACCACCTTAGTTAAAATGTACAAACTTCCAGTTATAAAATAAATAAATCCTGGGGCCTATAATGTACAGAATAGTGACTATAGTTAATAATACTATATTGTATATTTGAAAGTTGATTGAGAAAATTCCCTTCTGGAAAAGATTCACCCTTCTGGAAGCCATTAAGAACATTCATGATTCACGGGTAGAAGATAAAATTTCAGTGTTAACAGGAGTTTGAAAGAAGTTGATTCTAATACTCATGGAATACTTTGAGGGACTCAAGCCTTCAGTGGAGGAAGTAACTGCAGGTATGTGGAAACTATAGAAATAATCAAAATAATAATAATTATTAGTAACTATTACCTTTTAGCATATAGAAGAAGGAGAAAAATGACCCACTCTGTTCAATATGCTAGATATATCACAGTTTCCTCTTGGTTTTAACTGAAATAGAATAGGTTAATCAGAGTAGAGAAAAAATGGACTTTATAACATAACAATTAATAAACCCAAACCTCAGTGAAAACAGTTGAGAGGCCAGGATGGGGAGGGCCCATGCCCCTGGCAATAGTGGAGCCCCACACGAAGAAGAAAGACTTCCTTTTCTCACCTGGCAAGAGTTCAGCCAATGAGAGACTGTTACAACTCAGCCAATGAAAAGTCACTATGCTTCCAACTCTCAGTTCCTCCAGTAGACTCTTTGTTTACTACGGCACTTCCACTTCCTTTTCTACTCTTTGAGAGCGTTCTGTGCTTGCTCTCTGGGGCTTGCACAGTGGCTCAGCTTGGCTATATACCGCATTTGCAATTCTTTGTTCATCTCAAGTAAGCCCATTTTTGCTGGAGAAATAACTATCGTCTTTTTGTTTCAGAGCAGTAATAACCAACTTCCTGTCTCCCTCCTCTCCCATAATATTTCAAGAAAAGCCAAGGGACCAATGAAGACCTCCAAGTATGCTTTGATTTGTGACCTAGGGCTATTCTTCACAGACCAGAGGAGCTTGTTTCTTGAGTGTTTGTCATTTCAAAATTTATGTATTCTTGTACAATGGCAATTTCAGGAGGAGTCGCATTTTAAATGTGGTAAATGTGTTGAAGGGTATTTTAAATTTGTTGATTGTCTGTCGTCTCATGGCAAAAATGTTCCTAATGATTCTTAAATAAGCATATTTTCTTGGCATTGAGCAGTACAGTCAATGCCAGGAGGAAAATACTGACACCAGGTTTAAATTGTAAAGTGTTTTGCATGTTCTGATGGCAACACTTAGTGAATTATGTTTGGAAATGTGATTTCTTCAATGAGCTATTTGTGAATTTGTGGATGCAGGGTGACCAGCTCCTCAGTTGCTGTTTGATCTCCTAGGCACACATCCACCTGTAATAGATCACCAGCACTATTTAAATTGTTTCCTCTTCCTCCTCCTTCTTTCTTTTCACCCCTGTCTGCCACTTTTGCTCCATGCCAAAGGCTTATAGTTAAATTCCCTCAGTACATTCTCATACATTAATTTGTGTCTGATGCAACTCCACAGTATTTGGCAAGTCATGATATCTTTGCTTCTCTATTCTTTCCACTTACATTAAATCAATTCAAGAAACCCAGAATGTTTGATTTAGATAGATGCAACTAACAGCATTGGAGTTTACTTCTGTGCATGTTTTTGCAAAGTAATCTGATCTTAAAAGGTAATTGCATTAGGACCTTGCCAAAGTCAGGGATAAAGTACTTCCCTTAAAACAAATCAAAACTACTTTTGATTTTCTAGAGTTAGCAAGGAGCAGGACTTTGCGGGCAACAAAATTTAATGACTAGCCAAAGGGCTTTTCAACTCTCCTCCTTCTTTTCTACCTAAAACCATGTTAAGCCATACCTAGATAATATGCTCATTGATTTTCCGGTATCTACAAATAAGATATTCTTCATAAAATCTTGAAACAGTCTTGGACTCTTATTACTTGGACAAAAGTGAACACAAAGGAATTTGCCTGCAGCACACAGCTGGGCCCTGTGACCCCACTGACCCAGCTTCTCTTCTAAAGGGTAGCAGTGTTCTGCCCTTTACATCTCCTCTACAATAGAAAATGTCAGTGAGAAGACACCCAGCCTTCACTCTTCTCCCATGGGGAGCATGTTCACTGGGCAGTTTTTCTCTAATAATTACCTTAACTGGCAACGGTGCACACATTTTGAACTGAGAGAAAATTCTTATGACATTTTGCAAACATCATGTAGTTGCAAATATTTGTCTTCTGGGGAAGAACTTGCAGAGCCTTGTGGTAAGTTGCTTAATAGTAGTCATGGTCTGTTAATTCCATTTTTTCTTTCTTCCTAAGAAAGAGGGAAAAAAATAACTGTCTGGTGAATATCAGGATTCCTAGGCTTATACAGGAGCACTGAACCAAAAGTCTCCCAGAACAGCAGTGTTTTATTCTAAAATATAAAAATAGACTTACCAGAGCAGGGATCTTGACTAGAGTCCATGGCTCTTAGGGGAATTTTTGACTGGAATGCAGGATGCTGAAGACCTCTCTAAAAAATAAAGGCTGCAAAATATGTATTTTTTGTATGTACATTTCATCAGTTTTTCTAAAGCTCCCCTGACTTTCTAAAATGATCTTCTTTTGCAGCATTCCAGAAGCTAAGGTTTGCCTCTCAAAGCTAATTCTGAATTGGCATATGAAACTTACATGCCATTGCCTAATTCCATTTTTTGGAATGTTAAGTAAAACAAACACCTAGGAAACAAGGACAATATTAGAATACGACTGAGTCTCGCCCTGCTTTTTCTTGTTTTAACATAGTGGTACTATATTGATTTCAAGAGCTTTGCACTGAAATGTGTTGTTCAGTTCAGTTCAGTTCAGTTGCTCAGTCGTATCCAACTTTTTGTGACCCCATGGACTGCAGCATGCCAGGCTTCCCTGTCCATCACCAACTCCCCTGAGCTTGCTCAAACTCATGTCCATTGAGTCAGTGATGCCATACGACCATCTCATCCTCTGTCATCCAGTTCTCCTCCTGCCTTCAATCTTTTGCTGCATTAGGGTCTTTTCCAATGGGTCAGTTCTTTGCATCAGGTGGTCAAAGTATTGGAGTTTCAGCTTTGGCATCAGTCCTTCCAGTGAATATTCAAGATTGATTTCACTTAGGATTGACTGGTTTGATTTCCTTGCGGTCCATTCTCCATCATCACAGTTCAAAAGCATCAATTCTTTGATGCTCAGCTTTCTTTGTAGTCCAGCTCTCACATCCATACAGGACTACTGGGAAAATGATACCTTTGATGAGACGGACCTTTGTCGGCAAAGTAGTGTCTCTGCTTTTTAATGTGCTGTCTAGGTTAATCATAGCTTTTCTTCCAAAGAGTAAGTGTCTTTTAATTTCATGGTTCCAGTCACCATCTGCAGCGATTTTGGAACCCAAGAAAATAAAGTCTGTCACTGTTTCCATTGTTTCCCCATCTATTTGCCATGAAGTGATGGGACCGGATGCCATGATCTTTGTTTTTTGAATGTTTAGTTTTAAGCCAGTTTTTTCACTCTCCTCTCTCACTTTCATCAAGAGGCTCTTTAGTTCTTTTTCACTTTCTGCTATAAGGGTGGTGTCATCTTCGTGTCTGAGATTATTGATATTTCTCCCGGCAGTCTTGATTCCAGCTTGCACTTCATCCAGCCTGGCATTTTGCATGATGTACTCTGCACGTAAGTTAAATAAGCAGGGTAACAATATACAGCCTTGATATATACTCCTTTCCCAATTTGGAACCAGTTTGTTGTTCCATTTCCAGTTCTGACTGTTGCTTCTTGACCTGCATACAGATTTCTCAGTAGTCAGGTAAGGTGGTCTGGTATTCCCATCTCTTGCAGAATTTTCCACAGTTTGTTGTGATCCACACAGTCAAAGGCTTTGGCATAATAAATAAATCAGAAGTAGATGTTTTTCTGGAATTTTCTTGCTTTTTCTATGATCCAACAGATGTTGGCAATTTGATCTTTGGTTCCTCTGCCTTTTCTAAATCTAGCTTGAAACGTATTGAAATACCACTAATTGAAACAGAGAGATATTTACTTCATTTGAGTAAATGTACAGCACTTTATGGGCTTCCCAGGTGGTGCTAGTGGTAAAGAAACTACCTGCCAATGCAGGAGACACACGAGAGATGTGGGTTTGATCCCTGGGTTGAAGATCCCTGGAGGAGGCATGGCAACCCACTGTAGTATTCTTGCCTGGAGAATCCCATGGACAGAGGAGCCTGGCGAGCTGTAGTCCGTAGGGTTGTAAAGAGTTGGATATGGCTGAAGCAACTTACCAAACCACACACATGGTACTTTATGGCTAAGGTTCTTGGTTTGTCAAATACAATCAAAACTACATACAATATTTGGCGATATGAAAGAAAAGATTGAGTTTTTAAATGTGAAAAGCCTTTTTTTTTCTGAGTAGAGAAATTAGGATCATTTTTTCCTTTCTTTAACTCAGTTTTTCTACATTGCTTAGATAGGTTTTAAAAGGGCACTTTTCTCTATTCATATAAGGAAACCCTATCTTAGATACTGTTGATGAATTATAACACCACTTATAGCAACAGGACAGGGAGGCCTGTTGTGCTGCTGTCCATGGGGTTGCAAAGAGAGGGACACGACTGAGTGGCTGAACTGAACTGATAGCAACAGTTTGACCACAAATAGTGACAAGAAAAATTCTTCAATACTAGGTGGACCTTTAAGTAGAAATTTTTACAAAATTTGGGGAAATTGACACTGAAAATGTCAGTTCAATGGAAGTTTGCTAGCTAAGTTTTGGGGTAAGTTTACCTATACCTTTTGAATACTTTGAAGCAAGGTTTAATTTGATGTCATCCTGTTTAAGAGCATTTATTAACCCCAAGAGCTAGATGGAAAGAATTCCTATAGTTAAGTACATTGGTTTGTTTTTATGTGATTCCATAAGGTAATATATTAAGCTCTTACTATACTTCGGACCCTGTGTGTACTATCTGGTTTATGGGAATTTTCTCATCCAGTTTGTCAACAGCTTTTATGTGATAGTAATTAAAACAATCATCCTTGTTTTGCAGATAGAGAAACAGGACTGAAACCCAAATTCTAGGATTCAAGAGCCTGCAGTCTCCACTGTACAAAACTTATTGTAAGTAAAATTAAATATTAATAGTAAATAAGCAAAGTTAAGAAATTTCATGGGTTAAAGAATTGTAGGGATAAAGAACTTGTAGGTTTTCCAGTGGGTAAGAAACCACACTCCCAATACAGGGGGCATGGGTTCCATCCCTGGTCAGTGAACTGAGATCCTAAATGCTTCATGGTGCTGCCAAAATAAAAGAATTGTACAGTGAACCCTCATATACCCATCCTCCAGCTTTGACAATCATCAACACATGGCCAATATTGCTTTGTCTGTAGCCTTGTCTTCTGCCCCATCTTTGTTATAAGGCAAGTCTCAGACATCATATTGTTTCACTTAAGGGAATATTTAAATTAAATAAAGATACACATATCTAGGTGAGAATAAATATTAATAATATCTGGGAATTTTTAAAAAGTACATTCTCTTGTATCATCTCATTTCATTCTCATCATAATCTTTGAATTGCTAATGTTTATTCCCATATTGGAAATGAGAAAACTTTGACTTTGAGAGAGATTGTCATCTCTACCAACTTGTAAAACAAATAATGACAGAGATGAGACTGAAATTTAAGCCGTCAGATTCTAAGTCTAAGCCTCTTTCCTCTGCACAATTGCAGCTTTACAGACTGTTATAAATGGACTTCAGCTACATCACTTATGTGAATGAGAAAGGAAATTTAAAATGGCTCATACATTTTACAACCTGATCTTCCATTCTTTCTGAGTATTTCTGGAGTTCATTCTTCTTCCATCAGTAACTGTGTTTAGTCCTGTGTTGTAAAATTGAGACTACCAGAACCTTGCAAGAAATTACTTTTAGTATGAACAAAGCACTGGGTTTAGACTAGATTAATATGTAATTGGCACAGTCTCTGTCCTGGTTAAATTCACTTCTCTGTGCTTCAGTTAGAATTGATACTGTGACTCAGTTCCTGAGAGCCATGTTTATGCGTTTACTTTTGTGCTTAAACATGCTGTGTTTTCCTGGGATACCAAAATGAACAGAGCAGTTTCTGGCCTCAAGAAACTTATAATCTAATGGTAGGGGGAAATATCTATTTACAGAAATAAATATAAGCAAAGAAAAACATGTCATGATCATATACAGATAGGAAGTTTAGAAGATTAATGCAAATATCCACCATTTATGAATGACTTCCCTGTTAGGTAACAGGGGTGTGCTTTATTTTTGTAATGCTTCAACACACACGTGTGTGTGTATGTTTTTTAAATGATCATATTTTGATGTCAGCTTGGAGTTTTGTTCCTTTTATGGCTGCATCCCATGCTATGTGGGACCTTAGTTTCTCAACTAGGAATCGAACCTGAGGCCTCTACGTTGGAAGGCAGACTCTAAACCACTGGACCTCCAGGGAAGTCCCTCAACACACCTCTTAAAAGGGAAATGTTATTAACCCAGCTACCGATGATGAAGTTGAAGCTCAGGCAGGAGGTGACAATGTAAATTGGCCTTCAGGGGTGGATAGGGTTTTCATCCCTGGTGAGTTGGGCATCCCAGGTGAGGAATGATAATAGAGAAGCAAGGGTCTGGGAAACCGAGAAACATCCCAGGTTCAGGAATCAGGAAACAGCGACTGAAATGGTCAAAAGCATATTTGAGGCCTCTTATCTGTGATGTAGGCTGCACAGGAAAAGTGTGCTTTCAATGAAGTGTTTGCTAATTCATGAAATTCCAGTGGACTGTTGGTGTGATGTGACTGTTTTGGGGAGGCCATGCCTTTAGACTTTATGAAACTTTCTGATTTGTACTTATTTATTTTCCCCTGTGGTTCTTCTGTTTTTTGTTTTTTTGTTTTTTTTTTAATTCTAGACAGTCTGTAGTCAACCCTCTGCTATAAGCAATTTGCTAGCAGCTGAACTGTTGATAAAGCCTTGTAAACCACCTACATCATTACTTACAGAGAATAATTTTATATTAAGTCAGTGAAGACATTTTTAATTTTATATTGTTTAATCATCTTTATTTCATTTGGTTGTAGCCTAAGCACTTGTTTTTATTATTATCCAGGTGTCTCTTAATTAGTTTTGATTGGTAGTTTTTTTTTTAAGTTAAGAATTAATAAAAGTTATAGGTGTGAAAATATTCTGGCTGATCCTACAATGGTGGATAAATGTCATTATACATTTGTCGAAATCTATAGTATGTACAACATCAAGAGTAGACCTAATGTAAAAAAAATGTAAAATGAACTTTGGGTGATGATGACGTGTCAATATAGATTCATTGATTGTAACGCATGTTCCATGCAGGTGTGGAAGTTGATAGTGGGGGAGTGTAGGCATGTGTGGGGGCAGCAGATGTATGGAAAATCTCTGTAGCTGCTGCTTAATTTTTCTATGAACCTAAAACTACTCTGAGAAATGAGGTCTATTAAAAAATGTAATAGAAGTAGAGAACAAATGAAAAACCAAAGCCTTCTATCTAGGTAGTTTCATGTGTTGAGTCCAGAAATGAGTGGTAAAGATGGGAGTATTATGTCAAATGTACTTGGAGGCAACAAGATGCTGGGTTCTTCTGGCTGCAGGAGTGGTAGCAAGAAGATCTTTAGACATAATAAATCTCTTGTGATGTGAGTAGAGTCAGCCAATGAGAAGACGACAGAGGAGGAATCTTAGAGTCAGAAAAGCTATTATAAAGTCTAGCAGTGCAGGATTCATTCTCCTGTATCATCCAGAGGTGATGCAAACTCGGCCTCGATTTCCAAAAAGCCTTTTAGTGATGTCTTCCCTTAAGAACGACTCTTGATTTTGTGATGGAATTTGGCCCTTAGGCCACTTTTCATTTTTACTTTAAAGCTTAAAACACAAAGAAAAACATACATATCTAATCTTATTTAATCTGTCAAGTCCTGCTAAGTCTCTTTCTCTCTCAATATTTTGTTAGAAACTAGTAGCAATGAAATAAATATCCTTGGCATTTACGTGCCTTTTGGCTCTCACATGCCTGTTTGACTTAAATACCCTCTACTATCACTTATTTTTCCATCTCTGAATTTTAATTTTCACTGAATACTTTCTTTTTAAAAAATGTTTTAAAAATTGAAGTATGATTGATGTACAATATTATATATGTTGCAGGTATACAATACAGTGATTAACAATTTTTAATTTTTTTTAATTTATTTATCTGGCTGCATTGGATCTTGGTTGTGGCATTCAGAATCTTTTGTTGCTATGTACAGATTCTCCAATTGTGTCATGTGGGCTCCAGAATGCATAGTCTCAGTAGTTGTAGCTTAGTTGGTCTGTGGCAGTGGGATCTTAGTTCCCCGACCAGGGATTGAACCCACGTTCCCTACTTTGAAAGTGTATTATTAACCACTAGACCACCAGGGAAATCCCAATTAACAACTTAAAAGTTATACTCTGGGACTTTCCTGGTGGTCCAGTAGTTAAGAATCTGTCTGCCAAAGCAGGGGACATGAATTCGATCCCTGGTCCAGGAAGATCCCACTTGCCACAGGGCCACTAAGCCATGCACTGCAGTTACTGAGCCGGTGTTCTAGAGTCTGTACTTTGAAACAAGAGAAACCACTGCAGTGAGAAGCATGCACACCACAACAAAGATTAGCCCTGGCTCACTGCATCTAGAGAAAGCTCATGCACAGCAGTGAAGAGCCTGTGCAGCGAAACAAATAAATTATTAATAAAAAAGTCATACTCCATTTCATTTAGTTTTTATAAAGTATTGTCTATATTCACTATGTTGTACAATATATCCTTGTAGCTTATTTTATACATAATAGTTTGCACTTCTTAATCCCCTACCCCTATATTGTCTTTTCCCCTTGAATACTTGGCTTTTGAATCTTAGTATTAAAAGCTATAATATGAAAAACATCTTCAGAAACAGCAACAATGTTGCATTGGGACCTGGAACCAAGTTTTTTTGGTATTTCTATATGGCTGATTTCTGAGGTTTCAATCTCTAATCTTGTATGTCTTCATTTGTTTAGTGGCCTGGGTCCTGGCCCAATACTTTCACTGCTTTAAGGAACTGTATGACTTGTGATTACAGGAGGGGACTAACTGAGCCAGGATATGAGGATTCTTAATTAATCCTTTAGTGTTATTAGTGAAATCAATTAAGTCCTTTTGTGTAATATTAATCATAAATCTGGTGTCATCTATATCAGTCTTATTGAAGAGTAGGAAAGAAAATTGGTATGAGCCTGAGGGAGATAAAATAATTAAGTATCTTGGATTCAGCTATTGTACTTTTAGCTAAAATAACAATATTTACTGTTCTTCCATGCATGCTCAGTTGAGTCTGACTCTTTGCAACCTTATGGACTGTAGCCCTCCAGGCTCCTCTGTCAATGGGATTTCCTAGGCAAGAATACTAGAGTGACTTGCCATTTCCTTCTCCAGGGGATCTTCCCAACTCAGGGATTAAACCAGTGTCTCCTGTGTCTGCTGCCTTGCAGATGGGTTCTTTACCCACTGAGCCACCTGGGAAGCCCAGTGTTTACTGTTAGAATGCTTTATTTTCTTAAAAAGAAACCCTGCATATTTTTCTACATAAATAATGTTTTTATGTTGAAATGTATTATTTCTTAAGAGAAATATAGCTTCAGGATTTTTTCTTGCAATGTAGTCTGCCAAGCAGAGAAATTGAGTGAATGCCTAAGAAACCAGTCATGAACACCTATGTCTTTGAATTATTTTTCTTCCAGCATAAATTATTAATTTTTTCATGTTCCATAAAGTATCTATGAGGCCTGTGTCCAAAAATCTTGATTTTTTTATGCTGCATAATTGTGTACTTTGTAACTGGTGATCTCTTGTTAATCCATTTGCAAATATTTATCTGCATCCTGCTCACATTAAATATCCTGGGATTACTTGCTGCATCAAAATGTTAGATAGTTCTTTGGCTGTTTAAATGTCTATTATTGATGTCTCAAGTGATTATTTATAATTTAATTTTTCAATTAGTCTTACTTGTTAAGTAAGAAGGTAAAGCTACTTTCTTCAAAAGAGATTATTTGACCATATTTTTAGGAAATCAGGGATATTTCCTATGAATACTTAAGCATTCACTACCATTTATATACCCAAATATGTCATTGATTCCTGTCAGTTTTGCCACTTAAATATCTTTTCATCTCCCCTCTCTTAGTTCAGGTGCCTTATTAACCAGTTTTTCTTAATTCCAGCATCAACCCTCTGCAGAGCATGCAAAGCCAAGAGGATAATGTTTTTCTTTTTGATATTTTTTTCCTTAAAATTTTTTATTACACCCAAAATGAGTATTCATTATAAAAAGGTTAGAAGATACAGATATTTAAAAATAATAAACATAAGCTTATTTATAAAACAGAAGTAGAGTCACAGATGTAAAAAACAAACTTTTGATCATCAGGCTGTAAGGGAGGAGGGGTAAATTAGAAATTGGGGCTGACATATACATATTTGTTGTTCAGTTGCTAAGTTGTGTCCGACTCTTTGTGACCCCATGGACTGCAGCATGCCAAGCTCCCCTGTTTTTTTGCTCAGATTCATGTCCATTGAGTTAGTGATGCTATTTAACCATCTCTTCCTCTGCTTCCCTCTTCATATACACACTACTATATATAAAATAGATAACTAATAAGAATTCTCTGTATAGCACAGGGAGCTCTGTACATTACAATACTCTGTAATGGCCAATATGGGAAAAGAATCTAAAAAGAAAGAGTGACTATATGTGTAACTAATTCACTCTGCTGTAGACCTGAAACTAACACAACATTGTAAATCAACTATACTCCAATAAAATTTTTTAATAAAAGAAACAAAAGATACCTGTAAGCCAGCAGCCAGATGAACAACTGCTAAAAAATTTGTTATACATTCTCTCAGACTCTTTTAAACATGCAAATAGTAGAATGTTATGTAAGATTGACAATATACAGCCTTGACGTACTCCTTTTCCTATTTGGAACCAGTCTGTTGTTCCATGTGGTCATGTATGGATGTGAGAGTTGGACGGTGAAGAAAGCTGAGCGCCAAAGAATTGATGCTTTTGAACTGTGGTGTTGGAGAAGACTCTTGCGAGTCCCTTGGACTGCAAGGAGATCCAATCAATCCATCCTAAAGGAGATCAATCCTGGGTGTTCATTGGAAGGACTGATGTTGAAGCTGAAACTCCAATACTTTGGCCACCTCATGCGAAGAGTTGACTCATTGGAAAAGACCCTAGTGCTGGGTAGGGTTGGGGGCAGGAGGAGAAGGGGACGACAGAAGATGAGATGGTTGGATGGCATCACTGACTCGATGGACATGGGTTTGGGTAGACTCCGGGAGTTGGTGATGGACAGAGAGGCCTGGCATGCTGCAATTCATGGGGTCGCAAAGAGTCAGACACAACTGAGCGACTTAGCTGAACTGAACTGATGTAAGGTTGAACACAGGTAATTTTTGAATCCTTGATGAGGAGAGATTGAAATAAACTGAACTGAGATTTGCAGTCTGACCTGCACTGGATAATGGATGGTGCATCCACTGTGCTAATAGACTCATCAGACCATTGGTTGGTGATTGATAATTGGTTGATTTTATTTTAAAGGACCATATGGCCAAATGCCATATCTTGCTGCAGTTAAGTCTTTTCCTGAGAGAAATAGATGTCCTTATTGTCTGTCATCTTAGGACTGATCAACCCTGGAGCCTGAAACTTGGAGGGCAAGCTGAGGCAAAGTAATAGGCAGTTCTCATTTTAACACCAGATGTTCCTTTAGTCTAAATTCTGAGGAACAAGATTCCAAGACATTTCTAATGAAGTAACAGCTCTGGAAGCATGGAGGAGGCTGGAAGCAAATCAGTGTTATTGGTGACCAAGAAAATAACCTAGGCATGAGCAGTAGAAACTCTGAGTTATTCTTCCTGTGGTGCTTCCTTCACAGTATTGGCAAAACTACAGTCAGACTAATGAAAATTATAGCCCACTTCTTGCTTAACTGTGGGGAAATAAAGGAAAGGGTCCATTTGATACTTGAGACAAAAATTAAATGACTAATAAATACAACTAGAAAGAACAGACAGAGCCAAGATAGCCAGAAAGTAAATGTCTTTGAAATAGTTTCCGTCTCTGGCCAGTAACTTAAATTCAACAGTAACATCAAGTAAGTAAATTATAGTAGACAATTGACATTACTTTTTCAGAGTTGATGGAACTTAATTTACTTGCACTACATGTTTATAATCCTTTGTGTGGCAATAACTGAATGACCTTTAAAAGGTAAAGTCTTCACTAGGTGTTTGATTTTTAGCTAGATAATAATACTTTGAGAAAACAAGTCTTCATAAATAATAAGTAGCCATGTCTATCTTTGATTTCATTGTTCTGAATCTCTTCATTGTCGACTGCCATTCACAGGTTTTTTTTCGTTTTTTTTATGATAGCCCCCCCCCCCCAATATTTCCATGTTGCCTTCCATGATGATGTTGCTTTAGTGCTTTTTGTCTGATCTATTGTGAAGGAACTTGCAGTTCTTCGATTTAAATCTATCTTGCTAATGCTTCCTTTCTTGTTCTATAGTGGAAAGTAGATATGAGATTTCCTGGGTCTCAAAAGGCAATTTTATGTACCAATTACTTTAACCTAGTCTCTTTGAAAACAATAATTAATATAGTATATTTAAATAGCTAAGTTTTCCCTCTGCACATCCTGGCCTCTGACATGTCACCGATCCTGTGTATCACATTCTACTTAGACCACAGGCAGGAGGGGTTTCCAATGAACATAAAAATAAAGTCAGCTTTTCCATTCCTAAAGCTAGTTTTATATTTTTGTTGTATAACAGATTCAAGTGGGACTCTGTTCAGAAGTTATCTTTTGTTTCTTAAAGATGCTCTTCTCACAAAATTAAGCTAAGTACTTTTTCAGTCTTTTTCTAAGTATTTTGCATTTGAGAATCTGAAATGAGAATATTTTGGCTTTTACAGCACCAAGATTTTGTCTGAACTTTTTATAATGGAATAAAAGACAGCAGGATGACTTCTGTTTTATAAATTCATTTTTACTAATTGAATTAAATGCATGCTCATATTTAAATTTTATGTACACTAATATTTAAATATTTGTCTTCTCCTAAAGCTCAAGATGGTAGGTTGTTTATACCACTAGATCTCCAAGTTTTTGCTTGCATCCTGATTGCTTGGAGAATATTAGGTCCCATTGAGTTTCAGTAGGTTTGGGGAGGGGTCAAGAATTCACCTTTCTAACAAGTTTTTAGGTGATTCTCATGCCTGACAACCCCATTTGGAGAACATACTGATGTGAACATTCAGAGGGATGGACTTCATAGGTCTTGCCTAGATACTAGAATGTTTCTGGACTAATAGACACAGACAGGGACCCTTCATGGATGGTCCAGTCCTAAGACCTGTGGTCTTACATCTTCATTTAATTTCATGACTTTTGGGATTTAATTTAACATCATGTCCTTTGGAATTTAACTTAATGCCATGACCTTTGGAGTTCTGCTCCAGATGATGGGAAGAGGGCTGATGCCATTAGCTCCAAATCACCTGGGGAATAGGCAGGAGTACAGGAGTTTGTTACATGGGTTTATTCAAGTTGAGCTGCAAGTCCAGGTGGAGGTGTCCTAAGGGCAAATAGAAATGATGGGGCATCACTCGGGAGAAAGAATGAGGCTGCAGAGAGAAGGGAAGCTAAAAACTTATGGATGACCTAGTGACAGATGCATTTATCACCTCCTTTCATTTAATCCACACAAGTCTACTGAGGGTGGGGAAAAGTATTTTTATTTTTAATAGATGAGGCAGGCACCTGAGACTTGGAAAGGTTAAGTAACTTGTCATTGTCTAAGGCCCAAATTTGAATCCCTGTTGGTCTATTTCTAGACTCCTTTTAAAAATATTTATTTCCTATTTCTTTATTTGGCTGCACTAGGTCTTAGTTGTGGCATGAAGGCTCATCGATCTTCTTTGTGGCATGTGAGATCTTCAGTTGTGGCAGGCAGGGTCTAGTTCCCTGACCAGGTATTGAACCTGGGCCCTCTGCATTGGGAGCATGGAGTCTTAGTCACTCACTGCACTACCAAGGAACTCCCTAGACTATATATATGTGGATGAAGAAGCTTGAGAAGGGAAGGCAGGCATAGTGTTCTATCCTGCAAAGGGACTCGGTGTGATGAAGGCTGAAAAAAGGCCAATGAGATTTGCTATCTGAAAAGAAAACCTTCAGTGTTTTGGTTGTGGGAATACGTCCTCCAACAGCAGAGGAAAAGGAAAGAGACGTAGTAAGTGGAAAAAATTTTTGAACAACACCAAAAACAGGATTTTAAAAGGAAAAAGGCAAGATAATGATATCTTGAGGATTAAAGCCTTCCCTAAAATAGGCACCTGTTAATGGACTGAATGTTTGTGTCCCATCCAGGTTCATATGTTGAAGTCTCAACTCCCAATGTGATGGTGTTTGGAAATGGGGCTTTTAGGAGGTAATCAGGACCTTCATAACCTAATCTAAATAAGAAAAGAGAGAGAAACCTCTTTATCTATGTGCATGCACCCCAAAAAGGCCTCCTGAGTGCACAACGGGAAAGCGGCCATCTGCACTCTGGTCTTAGACTTCCAGCTTCCAGAACTCTGAGAAAATAAGATGTCTGTTGTTTCAGACACCCAGTCTATAGTATTTTGTCATAGCAGCCTAAATTAAGACAGCACCCATGCAAATGGGTGATTTGTTTATACCAGACATAGAGGTTTTTGAGTATCTCAGATTGGCGTTTCTTGGTGTTTTTCCCCATCCCTACTTCTGTTGAAACACTTGCAAACAAGCAGGGTATTCCAGTCTTGTCAGGCTTCTCCTGCCAAATATACTTAATTATGTAACTAGGTGAGGTGTGCATTGACTCTTACATAAGAACCAGTTTTTCTGTCATTTATTGAGCTGGATTGGGCTGCTTCTCTTTTGCTTGTGTTCATGTGATACGTGGGGTGGTGAAGGTGATGTTAAAAGCATCAATTTGAGTTTGAGAACTGATGAGCTTAAGTTCTTAACACTTAACCCTAAGGAAATCAACTCTATTACATTTGAGTCTTTCAAATGCTTAGAGAAATTACAAAAGAAATTAAATATTAAGTTATTGATTCACGTGGGTCAGTCCATTCACATAAAACATAGTATAAAATGTTATTTCATTTCTGCTATGAAATTATTTTATCTTTTGATTTTGAAGTTGGAACAGAGATCAGTTATAAATGACCATGGATTTTTTTTATGCAGCCTGACTAAGTTGATTTATTACTGAGCTCCCAAATATTTAACAGGTAGAGCCAAGAGAATGAACAATATGTTAAACATGAAACAAGGGTGGTTCAAATTATTTTTAGGACCTGGCAGAATATTAAAAGATCCTAATTAGTGTCACAAGGAAAATGATATGACTGATATCACCCTATTTCTATGAACTAAAAAAAGTTTTTAAAATGATGTGTGGATTTTTATTTTGTCTGAAGCATAACCAAGCTAAGTTTTCAAAACTGCTAGGAGTTCTTCCTGAGGGTAAATATGAAGACTGTGTGAAGCCATACTCTTATTCTTTAGCAGTAAGAGGACCCTGGAGTCGACAGACCCTCAAACTTCCCCCAGAGTCAGCCCTGCATGTAAGTAAAATTTAAGAGCCATCCAACACAAGATTATAGATTTTATATGTAGGCTTTTATAGGTCAATTGTGGCACTGACTTTCTCCTCCTTAGTCTCCTAAAAGACATCCCAAATGTTAGAACATAGCTTTGAGTTATACACCAAACAGGTAAATTAGGTAGTAATTTATATTACCGTCACCATTCTCTGTCTCAGTTTGCTCATCTGTAAAATGGGGATAATAGTAGTACTCACCTTACAGAGCTGTTATGAGGAGGAAATATGAATGTGTATAAAGACCTTAGACAATGCCTACAATAGAATAAGCCCCCAATTACAGTATGACATATATGAGCAAGAAGGGAAGATGGAATAAGTCATTGTCTTTCAAGTTGTCAGCAATGAGTGACTGATAAGGTTGAGGGGTTTCTAACTAGACAAGTTTGCCAGTGAACAGGGAGACTGAATAGCACTGGAGCAGAAGAAGCTGCCCAGGAGGCCACAACTGAGATCCATCCCTGAGTAGAGGGTGGGATCTTGTTGGGACAGTGTCTCCCAGTTGATGGCTAGAAGAAGCAGGGGCAGTTTTCTGAATTCCCTTTATGGGAGCTATGTTTTTGCTTTCTGACTGCAGTCATCTTGGGGCACACTCTCCGCTTTGGCAACCTTTGAGAGTTGCCACTTTCAAAGACTCAGGGTCCACCTACAAGTAGAAGAGGTGCTTCTTCTTTTCCATGCTCTCATATCTGTAATGGGGGGAAAGCACATTACTTGGTGGCTGTTTAAGCATGTATGGACAGATACTTTTCCTAACATCTCCCTCTGATCGAAGAATCACAAAGCCTCCTCTGGATGTATATTTAGAAATGCTGTCATGGTTGCTGTTTCCCATTTGGGCATCTGTCGTGTGGCTGTTTCAGCATGCAGGTGAGACTCTTCCAATAGACACATCATACCATGTTGGGGAACAGTCTGTAATTGCCATCATCAGCCTTGCTACTTGTTTTATGATTTTACTATAACAGGGCAAATTGCTTGGCCTCCCCAAGACTCCATTTCCTCCTTTTGTAAAATGAGGGTGCCAGGTGGACCTCACATCCCTTTGAGGTGTGACATCATATTTGAGAGATGTGATCCTAGTCACAAAGAAGGTGACTAGCTCCAGGGCTGCTCATGCATTTCTTATGTACCAATCACAAAATCAATTAGACAGAAACCTCTCTACTCATAACAATCTCAAAGAGACTGGATCTAGTGACTCAGAAGCCACTATGACAGCTGAGTTCCCCTTGGTCTCCATTTCTCTAGTCTGACATTCCCCTGCCCCACCCTCACATTACTTGAAGCAGGCTTTGCTATTCTTATTTCCTCGAGGCTTTCAATGTTCAAACCAGTCCATCAGAAAATTTCCTGGGCTCACAAAACTTCATGGGAGTGAAAGGTTTTAATTTCAGCCTATGCAGGATTCATCTGACCAGGGTGAGACTGTTTTCAAGAAGTATTGTGTAGGATCTTTCTGTTGTTGGCAATTGCTAATGGAACAATTGTCCCATAATACTTTGAATTGGATCATTTTCCAAACATGATCATGATAATATTGTTCTAGGCAGTTAGCAACTGTGGAGAGAGGGCATGCAAAGAAAATTACTTGATGTGGGACTATGAAATTGCTGTGAGATTGCAAAATTGGATTTTTTAATGTGTTTTAGGGATTGCTAAATGACCAGCAAAAAAGGTTAATGCCAATTTCATCAGTGACTAGAAAAGTCTAGGGTGAAGTAGATATTTTGTCTGACACTGATGGGATTTGCTCCCTGCATATTGCTAGTACTTGGCTGTTTAAATATAATGACAGTCTGTATATGGAGAACATGTATTTGCAAGATTTGGATCAAAGGTTTCATAAATTATTTTGCAAGCTTCTTGTGTGTAGGGATCGTCTAATACTTATACTTTGAATTACTCCAAGTATTTGACTTCATTTGATTTTTAATAAAGGTTTAACTGTTTCAAATGCTTTTTGAGATGAAGAGAGGAAATAACTATATACATAAATAAATTGCATAGTGTGTTTGATAAATATTTTAAGTGAAAATGTGGTTTCCCTGTTTGAGAGAGAAGCTTATAGGTGCTTGAACAAATTGGTCTAAAGTGTTCTATTTCCATTTTATCATTCTGTTTTAGTGGCTGAGAGATTTAAGTGCTATCAAAGTGCATAAAATAAACAATTTTCATATTGCCAGGAGAAATATCAACAACCTCAGATATGCAGATGATACCACTCTAATGGTAGAAAGTGAAGAGGAACTAAAGAGCCTCTTGATGGGGGTCAAAGAGGAGAGTGAAAAAACTGCCTTAAAACTCAAGATTCAAAAAATAAAGATCATGGCATCCAATCCCATCACTTCATGACAAATAGTCAGGGAAACAATGGAAACAGTGACAGACTTTATTTTCTTGGGCTCCAAAATCACTGCAGATGGTAACTGCAACCATGAAATTAAAAGATGCTTGCTCCTTGGAAGAAAAGCTATGACAAACCTAGGAGCATATTAAGCAGAGACATTACTTTGCTGACAAAGCTCCGTATAGTCAAAGCTGTGGTTTTTCCAGTTGTCATGTGCAGATGTGACAGTTGGACCATAAAGAAGGTTGAGCACTGAAGAATTGATGCCTTTGAATTGTGGTGCTGGAGAAGACTCTTGAGTCTCTTGAACTTCAGGGAGATCAAACCAGTCAATCCTGAAGGAAGTCAACCCTGACTATTCATTGGAAGGACTGATGCTGAAGCTGAAGCACCAGTATTTTGGCCACCTGATGGAAAGAGCCGACTCGTTGGAAAAGACCCTGATGTTGGGAAAGGTTGAGAGCAAGAGAAGGGGTGACACAGGATGAAATGGTTGGATAGCATCACTGACTCAACGGACATGAGTCTGAGCAAACTCCAGGACATAGTGGAGGACAGGGAAGCCTGGCGTGCTGCAGTCCATGGGGTCTCAAAGAGTCAGATGTGACTTGGTGACTGAATGACAATGCAGTTAATATCCTTTCCCTGTTTTTCTTAGGCTCGAATGCTGTCAGGGAACTTTACTAGGGATACTAACATCTAAAATATTCTGTAAAACATGTAAAAGGTAAAGCTTCCTTTACCACTAACCCAGGCCATGGCAGACGTGTTTTCTTGTCTTTTTCCGAGAGCTTCATGAGGCCCAGGAATACACGTCAGCCCACTCCTTAGCATGAAACAGAAATTGTTTCACGGTTTCATCTCAGAGTGCAGGAGTTTGCATCCATTTTGAGTTCTTTCTTTCTTTTAGGGTTTTTTTTTTTAATGTGGACCATTTTTAAAGGCCTATTGAATTTGTTACAATATTGCTTCTGTTTTATATTTTGGTTTTTTGATGTAAGACATATGGGGTCTTAGCTCCCTGACCAGGGATCGAACTCCCATTTCCTTCATTGGAAAGCAAAGTCTTAACCACTGGACTGCCAAGGAAGTCCCTACTTTTAATTATTTCTCAAAATTATGATATGTTGTAGACCTATAAGAGGCGTAGTTGTTTAGTTGCTAAGTCATGTCTGACTCTTCTGCAACCCCGTGGACTGTGGCCCAACAGGCTTCTCTGTCGATGGTTATTTCCCAAGCAAGAATATTGGAGTGGGTTGCCATCTTCTTCTTTAGGGGCTCTTCCCAACCTAGGGATTGAACCTGTGTCTCCTGCATTGCCAGGTAGATTCTTTACTGCTGAAGCACCAGGGAAGCATAAGAAGCATAGATGATGGTATAATGTGCACTCCACATCCTGATCACCTGGCTTAAGAGCTCAAACACAACTGAAGTCCCCATAAAACCCTGTCATCCTTCTGCACCCTCCCCAGTTTTTATCCTTTTATGATACAAATATAGCCTTAAAATTTTTGGTATTTTGGGCATCTCTTTTTTCAAATATAATATTTTATTTGTTCCAAGTTTCTGATGGGTTCAGATTATATCCAAATATATGTGTGTGTGTGTGTGTGTGTGTGTATAAAATATTTATTTATTTGGCTGTGCCATGTCTTAGTTGCCCCATCCAAGCTCTTAGATGCGGTATGTGGGATCTGGTTCCCTGACCAAGGATCAGACTGGGGCCCCTTGCATTGGGAATAAGGGGTCTTAGCCACTGGACCACCAGGGAAGTCCCCCCCCCTCAATATTTTTTAACCAACTCACACAATGGAATTGCTGATTGATTGTTGAAAGAGATCTTGCCTACATTTCCCTGTCACCTAGCGCCCAAAACGAAGATCTGACCAAATATTTGCCCAAAAGCATTACACCAGGGAACCTTGACCCCATATTTGTTTCAATATGCCACTTAAGAAAAATAGCATCAGAAATACCACTGATGAGAGCAGTAGTGGTATATCAACCTGCCAGCAGAAAGCAAGACAGCAGGTTTAGTTACGATATAGTGATTGTAATTATAGAATTAGGATTTCAAAGAAAATAATCTTTTGTTGTTGTTGTTGTTGAGTCACTAAGTCATGTCCGACTCTTTGCAACTCCATGGACTGTAGCCCTGGCTTCTCTGTCCATGGGATTTTCCAGGTGATAATACTGGAATGGGTTGCCATTTCCTTCTCCAGAGGCATGCCTTTAATTTTATTAGGTGACTAGACCAAATTATTTTTTCCAGCTCTTTTCCCTTGAGCAGTTGTTTCAAACTCTTCTCAGTGTCAATGAATACTGTATTAAACATTAAAAAAATTTTTTTCTCCATCTCTTATGCAAGAATCTCCTCAGGAATACATGTGAGGGAGTAGAATGGCTGGGTCCTAGGGTACACACATCTTTACCAAGACCAGCTCTGGCCAAATGGTTCTTGAAACTCTGTGCCAATTGACAGTTTGCCTGAACGTCATTTCTGTTGCTCCACATTCTCACTCTTATCATCAGAATTTTTCATTTTTACCAATCTGATGAGTGTAAATAATTCTTTTGGTTATTGTTTTAATCAGCATTTCCCTGACTGCTACTGAAGTAGAGCATCTTCTATATGTTTATCACCCATTCTGGTTTCCTGTTCTGAGAATTATGTCAATTTATCTTTTTTCTTTTTCTTTCCTTGGCAACGTGGCTCACCTTGAAGGATCTCAGTTCCCTGACCAAGGATTGAACCCTGGGCATGCATGAAAGCCCAGAATCCTAACCACTAGGCCACCAGGGAATTCCCCTTTTGCTCATTTTTTTTAAGATTGTTTATCTTCTTAGTGATTATAAGAGTGATCTCAAGGAGCTCTTTATAATATTTGGTCGCTAATATTTTTTCTCCCAGTCCGTAGCTTTGGATTTTTAAATGTTATCCTTTAATTAGCAAATCATTTGTTAATTATTGTTTTTAAGATTCTGTTTAATAACATTTTACATACCCTGGGATCATAAAGTTAGTTTCCAAATTTTTCCCCTAAATGTTTTGAAGTTTTTTTCTTCCATTTAGCTTTTAATTACTCTGCAATTGAATTTTGTAAATTGTGTGTGATACAGATGTAATTTTATTTGATTTTTCCATATAAATAAGCAATTATTCCAGCATAGATTACATTTTATTTCTGCATTGTTTATTATCATTGTTTTTATTTGCATTTCCTCAGAAAGTTGTCCTAAGTGTGGTCTTCTTAAATGGTTGTATTGCATTGATGTTAGAAGCTGGAGGACATATTTTATCTCCAGGGCTATGTCTTATTCACTAACATTACAAATAATTATTAGGTGATTTTTGTGTTTGGCACTCTAGTAA
Source organism: Okapia johnstoni (assembly GCA_024291935.2). Lineage (NCBI taxonomy): Eukaryota > Metazoa > Chordata > Mammalia > Artiodactyla > Giraffidae > Okapia > Okapia johnstoni. The sequence continues at coordinate 16,648,781 of CM044324.1, forward strand.
GAAATAGAATTTGTGTGGGTTTTTGAAGATAATATTTTTATACTCTCAGTACTTAACAATGAAGCATTTTATCTTAAATGTGTAGATCAAAGATGTTTTCAAAAACCAGGCTTACATCCATCAATATGAAACAGAAGCAAGAAAAATCAGAAAGATTAGTCAACATAACTTACTGGATGAAATTTTCTATGCTGGGAATTTTTATTAATCCCTGTATGGGTTTGTTTAGCTTCCTGAAATTAAGGGATCAGGTTATTATCAATATTGGGGAAAACTAAAGACGTTATAGGCTTTCTTGGTGGCTCAGATGGTAAAGCATCTGCCTACAATGCAGGACACCTGGGTTCAATCCCTGGGTCAGGAAGATCTCCTGGAGAAGGAAATGGCAACCCATTCCAGTATTCTTGCCTGGAAAATCCCATGGACAGAGAAACCTGGTAGGCTACAGTCCATGGGGTCGCAAAGATTGGACACGACTGAGCGACTTCACTTTCACTTTTCACTTTCAAAGACATATCTTTGAATATTATCTTTTCTGCATTCTTTTTCTGGAACTCATAACTATGTTGGACCTTCAGATTCTGTCTTCCATGTTTTTAAATTTCTTTTTCATATTTTTCACATCTTTGATTCTCTGTCTTGCTTTCTGGCAAGTCTTTATTAAACTTATGTAATGTATGCTTAGTCACTTCAATCATGTCAGACTCTTTGTGACTCCACAGACTGTAACCCACCAGGCTCCTCTGTCTGTGGCATTTCCCAGGCAAGAATACTGGAGTGGGTTTATATAATGTATATATGTCTTTATTATATGTATACTTGTTTCTTGTCTCTGACAAGAACTCTATTATTTGAAGTTCTTCTACCATGTGTTGAGTAACTTGATTTTCAACATGATTTCCTTGTCTATTTATAAATTTTGGATTGTCAGTTCATCTGAAGTGGAACTTTCTGGTGGGAATCTTGTACAGCCTCCAGAGTAGTTTTTAACTTCCTCTGCTAAGGAGATTTCCAGGTTGGCAGGACTTTTTGTTGTTGTTAGCTTTTAGGCTCAGACATCTCCAGACAATGGGATAGGCTCATGATTACACATTTTTGAGTCAGATAATTATTTTTTCCACCTGAAGTTTAGGCAAAAATAAACAGTCTTTGTTTTTTTGGATGGCATTTTGTTGTTACTTTTTACAGATTCTGGAATCTCTCTTAATTCAGAAGCCTCAGTTCAATCTCCCTTTCCTCAAAAAGGCTCAAAGTCTTATCCATTACTTATGATTTAAGAACCTAAGCTTTGCAACCTAAGAAACCAATTTAAGGACCTAAGCTTTGGTTGCAAAAACATGTAAAACCCTGAGGAGCTGTCTAATATCACCAGCTAATTGTTATCTTTCAGTTGAAGTTTCTCAGTCATTTTTGTCTACTGTGTATTTTTTTGGCCTTATTCTCCGTAGTTTTATAGAAGGAGCATTTTTAGTTTTTCCCAATTCCCAAACTGCCAGAAAGAGAAGTCTGTTTGCTTAGCTCTCAAAACTTAGGCTATTCAGCTGAGCCTCAGGCAAGAAAGAAAATGATTTAAACAGTAACAGAGCCAGTCACAGAGCATAGTATACATGTGTTTACTTTAGAAGTTAGTCTTGTGTGGTTGCCTGCATTAAATTGTAATTTCAGGAAAATAACTTCCTCTTGACTGAGAATGTCTTTATTCTTTCAACAAGTTGTCACTAAGTGTCTGCTATCTGCTGGACAGCATGGAGTGCACTTCCAATTTCAGGATACTGGCTACTGGCCTGTTTCTCTCTCAGCCAAAAGATAAACAAACCCATGTTTGAATTGCAGAAATGACAATCAATGCTCTGCAGATTTCCCTTGTGAAAATGGTGTTCTTAAAACAAGAAGGAGATTTGAATGGTGCTGGAATTTTGACGAAGTTGTCACAAACTGATGCCCATTTAAAGCTATCAGCTTATTGTTCCAGTTAATAAAACTGGATGTGCAACTTAATGGAGCTGAAACAGCTCACATTCTAAATCTGATTTCATCTCTTTTTTGCAAGTGATTATGACTCAAAGGGAGACTCAGATGGTATATCTACAGTTATACATATGTGCTCCCTTAGAAACAGTATCCTGTTATCAAGTTTCTGGAAAATGAACTTTTCCAGTTCTGCAAGAGTGGTTTACTTGGCCTGAGAATACATACAGATACCTATTTACATCTATTAATTTGGCTGAGAGGTAAAACAAGAGTCAGGTTGGTAATGATCTTCATCCAGTACACCTTTCCTGAAAGATCACTACACTGGATTTCGAAGCAAAGTGTTCATTTGATAAAAACTAATTCAGCATCCAAAAAACTAAGATCGTGGCATCCAGTCTCATCATCTCATGGCAAATAGAAGAGGAAAAAGTGAAAACAGTGACAGATTTTATTTTTTTAGGCTCCAAAATCACTGGGGACAGTGACTGCAGCCATGAAATTAAAAGACACTTGCTCCTTGGAAGAAAAGCTATGACCAACCTAGACAGCATGTTAAAAAGCAAAGACATCACTTTGCCAACAAAGGTCCGTATAGTCAAAGCTATGGTTTTTTTAGTAGTAGTCATGTATGGATGTGAGAGTTGGACCATAGAGAAGGTTGAGTGCCGAAGAATTGATGCTTTTGAACTGTGATGCTGGAGAAGGCTCTTGAGAGTCCCTTGGACAGCATGGAAATCAAACCAGCCCATCCTAAAGAAAATCAACCCTGAATATTCATTGGAAGGATTGATGCTGAACCTGAAACACCAATACTTTGGCTATCTGATGTGAAGAGCTGACTCACTGGAAAAGACCCTAATGCTGGGAAAGATTAAGGGCAGGAGAAGAGTGTGGCAAAGGATGAGATGGTTGGATATCATCACTGACTCAAATAGTGATGAGAAATGAGTTCAAGCAAACTCCAGGAAATAGTAAAGGACAGGGAAGCCTGGTGTGCTGCAGTCCATGGGTTTGCAAAGAGTCAGACATGACAGAGACTGCAATAAGAACTGAAAAATAATTCAAATCTTAATAGAAAGTTTCTGTGCCCTTAAGTGGTTAAGGGACCTCTAGGTATAAGGATCAAGAGGAAATCTGTTTCGAAGTCACTTGGACCTTAAAGTAAGCTGAAGCACAAATTTCCATATGTCTCTTCCCATGGCCCAAAACTATTGTGAAGTGGCTCAGAAACCACAAAGGATACCCTTTTTAATATTCTTTTTTAAAAATATTTTCTTCCATTATCATTTATCATAGGATATTGAATACAGTTCCCCAGCTACAGGTTAGGACCTTGTTGTTTACGTTAATTCTAAATGTATCTACCAACCCCAAACTCCTAATCCATCCCTCTCCCTCCCCACCTCCCCCTTGGCAACCACAAGTCTCCATGTCTGTGAATCTGTTTCTGTTTTGTAGATACAGAAATTTGTAAGTTCATTTGACAGGACATCCTCTGGGTGAAGACAGAGGGGCAAATATCCATTACATTGTTGTGGCATCTCTGACATTTTTCTCACTAGTCCTTGAGATGTTCAGAGGAACACAACAGCCAAGTGTGATGGAAAAGTCTATGGGATTTATTTTGCATTTCCCATGACTGAGTTGCTTAGCAAGACTGAGAAGCTACCACGATCTCTAGAACTGAATTTGTGATCTCTTTGACTCCATAAACCATCAGTGAATGAGTGATCCATTTAAAAATATTTAGTGAGCATCTACTAGGTGCTTGGGTTGAAGTGACAAAGGCAAATAAGAAATAATTCTTGCCTTAAAGGAATTCACAGGGTTGTAGAGGAGGCAGGGGGCTCATAAACCATTTCAATACAATCTGATGAGAGTCATGTGAATGGGAGAAAGGCACAGATCCAACAGTGGGAGCATGGGGGAGAGGGTCAGGAAGAAATTCCTAAAGGAAGCGACCTCTAACTTGAGTGAGAAGAGTTACATGTATGTTTGCCAACTGAAGTGTCCTCAAGTACGAGAAAAGCAAAACTGAAGTATCCTTTGGTTAAGAACACAGCAGGTGTGGCTCTTTCTTGAGGTATGGCACCCCGTTTGATTATCCTAGTTTTCTTTTGATTATCTTGGTAACTGGACCTCTACTATTATGTGAAGTTATTTTCAGAAGCAAAAACATACCTCCTTTTGAACAGCTTAGCAGTTTGTGTCATAATGGACTCCTAGACAGCTCATCCTCTATCACCCACTGCTGGACTAGGGTTGACTGACTTGCCAGGAGATGCCCTGTGAGGGTGACAATGAACATTTCCTTTTTTTAAAAAAATATTTATTTGGTTGCACTGGGTCTTTGTGGCATACAGGGTCTCGTTCCCCAACCAGGGATCAAACCTGGGCCCCCTGCATTCAGAACATGGAATCTTAGCCAGTGGACCACCAGGGGAGTCCCCACAATGGACATTTCCTGTTCAGTCTTTCTTCTCAGGCAGCACATCAACTGAGAGAGAGAGTGGTTGCAGCCTGGGGTCACTATGAAACTAGATCCCCCTTATAAGTACAGTGACTAGAGCAAAGCTATGAGCATTTGGTTTGGACTCTGTGCTGATGAGTAGAGAAATGCAAACAATGGGCTGAAATGAAGAATGGTAGCTTTAGGATGGAGGGATGAAAAACAGATGGCAAATTCTGAGAATTTCCAGAGACAAAGGGTTCACCATCTCTATTCCAGTAACTTGGTGATTTCCCAGAAGAAGCTTCCAAAATTCTGCATTTTATCATTGAAAGGAAACAATTTAATTCAATGTGAATTCATTGAGTGCTAGCTTTTGGACAGCTGTTGTAGTGAATTCTGGGTTTACAATGATGAAATAGATTTATTTCTGCCTCAAGTTGCTTACAATGTAGACAGACTCTTACACAGATAAACATAATGGAATGATAGAGTAGATTTGGCTAATCTGTAAAAGGATTGTGTGTCCGTAATCTTATTACCACTGATGCCCTGGGCAGACATGATAAAGTACAGGGGGACAGTCAAGTCCTGATTTTCTATCCCAGATCTACCCAGTGCTACTTTTCATTCCATAATTTTGCTTGCATTTCACATACCAGATCCCATTCATAATTAATCATCAAGTTACCACACCACTTTTGTGGAATTGTCCAGATGCATGCAAACTCACTCCTCTAATTTATAGAATTAGGTTCGTCTCCAAAGTACCTTTGTCCTTGGACTGCCACCTGTGCTCTGTGTCTCCTTTATCCTATCTCAACATTAACCTTGGTCCCTATTTATCCTCCATCCTTAATCTTATCCTCACCTCCTCCATTCAAAAATCATTTACTCAAGTTTTGCCATTTTTTAATCCACATGGATTTCAGCAAAATGTAATTAAAATAAAAAACTGAACAAGCACCCATAGGAGTTGCATTCTCAGTGGTTTAGCCCCGTAGTGGAAATTGCAAAAAGAGAGCCAGCATCTTAACTGAAGGTGGCAGTAGAGGAATAAACATTCTGTCTGGTCTTGGGACTGAAAGAAGCCAAATAAGGAATTCTAGCTTCACGCAGTTTTCTCTCACCTTTGTATTATTTCTCTTCATGCTTCTTCCATTTCCCTCCTTCTTATCCCTAATTCAGCCATCTCTCTCTCCTTTCAGGTCTTTTCCTCCATGTCTTCCCAATTGTTTTCGAAGCTTTGTGCAGCAAAGATAGCCACCTAGTTTTTCCCTCCACCTCCCCATCAAGAAATATTAAAACTGCTATTCTTTGCTTTTGCCATCCCTTTAAGCCTTACTAAATAAGTGGTCTCTAAGAACATTATCTTTAATATAAAATGTACCAGAATAATACTGGGTGGGTAAAATTAGCAAAGAAGTGATTTTAGGCAATTTCCTGTAGGATTTTCAGCTAGTAGCTAAACTACTTCAGTGACATTCCCCAGGAAGATCTACATCAGGGATCAGCCAGCTAAATTCCCAAGGGTCAAATCTGGGCTGCTATTTGTTTTTATAAATAAAGTTTTGTTGGAACATTGTCATGCTCATTTGCTTACCTATAGTCTATGAGTGCTTTGCATGACAATGGTAGACTTAAGTAGCCCTGACAGAAACTGGATAACCTGCAAGTTCAGTTCAGTTCAGTAGCTCAGTCGTGTCCGACTCTTTGCGACCCCATGAATTGCAGCACGCCAGGCCTCTCTGTCCATCACCAACTCCCGGAGTCTACCCAAACCCATGTCCATCGAGTCGGTGATGCCATCCAACCATCGCATCCTCTGTCGTCCCCTTCTTCTCCCGCCTCCAATCCTACCCAGCATTAGGGTCTTTTCCAATGAGTCAACTCTTCGCATGAGGTGGCCAAAGTATTGGAGTTTCAGCTTCAACATCAGTCCTTCCAATGAACACCCAGGATTGATCTCTTTTAGGATGGATTGATTGGATCTCCTTGCAGTCCAAGGGACTCTCAAGAGTCTTCTCCAACACCACAGTTCAAAAGCGTCAATTCTTCGGCGCTCAGCTTTCTTCACCGTCCAACTCTCACATCCATACATGACCACTGGAAAAACAATAGCCTTGACTAGACGGACCTTTGTTGGCAAAGTAATGTCTCTGCTTTTAAATATGCTATCTAGGTTGGCTGTAACCTTCCTTCCAAGGAGTAAGCGTCTTTTAATTTCATGGCTGCAATCACCATCTGCAGTGATTTTGGAGCCCAAAAAAATAAAGTCTGACACTGTTTCCACTGTTTCCCCATCTATTTGCCATGAAGTGACGGGACCAGATGCCATGATCTTAGTTTTCTGAACATTGAGCTTTAAGCCAACTTTTTCACTCTCCTCTTTCACCTTCATCAAGAGGCTCTTTAGTTCTTCTTCACTTTCTGCCATAAGGGTGGTGTCATCTGCACATCTGAGGTTATTGATATTTCTCCCGGCAATCTTGATTCCAGCTTGTGTTTCTTCCAGCCCAGTGTTTCTCATGATGTACTCTGCATAGAAGTTAAATAAGCAGGGTGACAATATACAGCCTTGACGTACTCCTTTTCCTATCTGGAACCAGTCTGTTGTTCCATGTCCAGTTCTAACTGTTGCTTCCTGACCTGCGTACAGGTTTCTCAAGAGACAGGTCAGATGGTCTGGTATTCCCATCTCTTTCAGATTTTTCCACAGTTTATTGTGATCCACACAGTCAAAGGCTTTGGCATAGTCAATAAAGCAGAAATAGATGTTTTTCTAGAATTCTCTTGCTTTTTCGATGATCCAGTGGATGTTGGCAATTTGATCTCTTGTTCCTCTGCCTTTTCTAAAACCAGCTTGAGCATCTGGAAGTTCACAGTTCACGTATTGCTGAAGCCTGGCTTGGAGAATTTTGAGCATTACTTTACTAGCATGTGAGATGAGTGCAATTGTGCGGTAGTTTGAGCATTCTTTGGCATTGCCTTTCTCTGGGATCAGAACGAAAACTGATCTTTTCCAGTCCTGTGGCCACTGCTGAGTTTTCCAAATTTGCTGGCATATCGAGTGCAGCACTTTCACAGCATCACCTTTGAGGATATGAAAGAGCTCAACTGGAATTCCATCACCTCCACTAGCTTTGTTTGTAGTGATGCTTTCTAAGGCCCACTTGACTTCACATTCCAGGATAACCTGCAAAGCCGTAAACAAATCCTTTCTGGCTCAATGTCTATATTAACCCCCTGAAGCTAAATCACGCTGCAATAGCAAATGATTGAAAACCTCACTGGTTTCCAACAAAGGGGTTCAGTTCAGTTCATTCAGTCTCTCAGTCATGTCCAACTCTTTTCGACCCCATGAACCGCAGCACACCAGGCCTCCCTGTCCATCACCAACTCCCTGAGTCCACCCAAACCCATGTCCGTCGAGTCGATGATGCTGTCCAGCCATCTCATCCTCGGTCGTCCCCTTCTCCTCCTGCCCTCAATCTTTCCCAGCATCAAGGTTTTTTCCAGTGAGTCAGCTCTTCACATCAGGTGGCCAAAATATTGGAGTTTCAGCTTCAGCATCAGTCCTTCCAATGAACACCCAGGACTGATCTCCTTTAGGATGGACTGGTTGGATCTCCTTGCAGTCCAAGGGACTCTCAAGAGTCTTCTCCAACACCACAGTTCAAAAGCATCAATTCTTCAGTGCTCAGCTTTCTTTATAGTCTAACTCTCACATCCACATATGACCACTGGAAAAACAAAGGGGTATTTCTCACCATATGTACAGTCTTTGAGGGTCAGTTTTGGTGTTTCATTTCAGGATACAGGCTGAAGGAACAGCCTCCACGTGGAATAGTACTAAGAAAACTTTGATAATGATAAAGGCTTTTCCCCACACTGCCACTTCCAGACCTTGCAGGACTGAATGGAAGCAATACTCACTCACTCATTTACTTCTTTTAGCATCTATTTAAAAATGCCCATCTTACAGGTTGTAGTTACTGTGCTGGTTAGGTGTTTGTAGGTGTTTAAAGTACATTTTTGAGCTAGCATGTGAGAAAACCACAGGCCTTGGGGATTTGCTAAGATTGCTGGCTTCTGCTGAAGGCCATCCCTTCCTCACTCCAGGATTCTGTTGAATCTTATACACGTGCAGGGCGATATGTCTCCTTAGACACCTTCAGATTTGAACTTGCATCACACCAGCAAACATTTTCTAAATAATCTAGGTCTCATGGAAACTCTGGGGCAAGAATCCTCAAAAGACCTAACAGAAGAGTTTTGAAAAATTGGGTCCCTTCTTGGCCGTCCTTTGCTCAGGACTATGATCCCCCCACATTGGACTCAGATGGCCAAGGCAAAATGTGAGTGTAAGGAGCTCACTGGTTCCTTACTTCAAAGTCATGGTGAACCATAAGCCACTTAGTTCAACCCTGAAAATACTCAGTGAAGCTTTGACAGAAACTCTGAGGTAGAGCCTGTTTTTTCAAGAAACTATCTCTTCTTGACAAGCAAGTTCTATTCTAGGTGCTAGGGACAGGTGAAGTGGCCACCATTACGTGGAGCAATTGGGACTCACCTGGTGAATGGATTCATTCATGGTCTCATCTTTTGCCTCTGGTTTGCTAAGAGCCCATCGGCAAGTTACTTCTCACCACGGACCTCTCGTCTCATCTGCAAAATAAAGGGATTGGCTGAAGAAGACCTACTGGTCTTTTCCAGCTCAGTCACTCCTGGAATGCTGTAGACTTTTTCTTTTTCCAGTACCAGTTGTTCTTCCAGCTCTAAGTGAGTCCAGCCCAGCTGCTCCCTTCTCTTGAGATAACATTTTCATTGTAATCTTCCCCAGTCTCCACCCTAGTCCTGTGGTTTTTCTCTTCTTTATATCATTGTTTCCTTATTCATATCTAATCTGGGTTGGTTTACAAACTTTCTGGAAAAATTGAAATCGACTCAGCATACGTTATCTGAGGTATTAATCTGAACCACACACTGTGGATACAGACAGGAAAAGACAGGGCCCTGTCCCCTCCTGTCCACACAGCTGGGAAGAAATGCCAGAGACCTCATTTCCTGCAGGTTCCATCTTAGAGACCCTAGCAGCTATCAACATTCCCACTCTCTGCCACCCTGAGGATTTTTTTTTTAAATAAATTTATTTATTTTAGTTGGGGGCTAATTACTTTACAATATTGTAGTGGTTTTTGCAATACATTAACATGAATCAGCCATGGGTTTACATGTGTTCCCCATCCTGAACCCCCTGCACCCTGAGGATTTTATTTACCCTTTTCCAAAGGGATGTAAGGAAGTTACTGGTAGCTATATGTACCAACAGTGATGAACATTTTCTCTGTTTCTTTGATGCAAAGATAATATATGCTTTCTGTCCAGGATTACCGTGGTCATGCTACTTACATTTTGAAGAATTGTTACCTTACTGTGACAATATTTTTAAACAATGGCAAAAATGCTAAGTAAAAAGCAGGATATTCAAAATTCTGAGGACTCAGAGTTGGAAGGAAGCCATCCCCAGGGACCAGTGGACCAGCAGTGCTCTCTGAGATGAAGGGAGAAGTCAATTTGCGTGACTTAAAAGGCACCATAGCTCCCTCTAGGGGTGGTAGTTACTCAGTTACTTCGCCGACCTGCTGCACTTCTGCTTTGAGAATAAACTCTTATTTAGAACAAAGGAAATCTATCTATTCCCCACTTTAGGAAGAAGCTAGGTGCCCACAGTGAGGTTTGTTTTGTGACCTGGTAATAGGTTCAAATGGAGAAGGAAATGGCAACCCACTCCAGTGTTCTTGCCTGGAGAATCCCAGGGACGGAGGTAGCCTTGTAGGCTGCCGTCTATGGGGTTGCACAGAGTCAGGCACGACTGAAGCGACTTAGCAGTAGCAGTAGGTTCAGAATATCCAGTTACACATACTTCACTGAAAGCACATAATTACTTCCAAGGGAAAAAATTCCAGTGATTTTTTTTGAATGGATCTCACCTCCATGCATCTCCATTTTCTTAAATATTAAAAAAATTAAGAATATTATATTTAATACACTTTATAGTTGCAGTTTGGTTGGTTATTCTTTTTTTCTGGTAGTTTTATGGACTGATTACTAGTGATTGTTGACATTTATTATTAATAAATTACCATCCAGAAAATTTATATTGACTTCATATAGGATTTGAAAAAACACTAGAAAGTGTGGTTGTTATTAAAGAATATTTAATTAGGAAAAAAATCCACTTTAGAAAACACATCTTTTCTATGTAACTTATCCTATCTATCTTTCACCACCAACTCTGAGCTTGAACTCTGGCTGTGAGTCACTCACTTGCCTCTAAAAGACATAAGTAACCATAGTTTCCAGGAAATATAGCAGGTAATCTCTACAAATGCCTGGATAAATTTAAATGAAATACAACTCAAAACTCCAACACATTAGACTCCATTGAAGGCAGTGTTCTCCATCAGCTGGTAAGATTTTATTTTATTATTACATTTTTATGACAAAATGTAACTAAAACTTATTCATTTTGTCCATTAATCTTCTCTCCTTCATAAAAATGGCATACATGATGACCTAATAATTAAAGTAATTGTTTCCCATGCATAGTATTATAGTCATAATCTATAAATAGTATATAAGTTTATAAAAAATTAATATATAAAGCCTACAACTACAGAAAAAATATATATCTTTGAAGTTTTTTTCTGCTTATATATTGAATTAGTGTTTCAGTCATTTGAGCCACCTAGTGGTAATATCCATGAAATATAATTTCTTATCCTGAAAAATGAGGTAAAAGCTTTAACAGTTTTCAACTTATTAGGAATGAAGTAAGTAAAGTGAATCATAATCGTTATATATACTCAGATTTTTGAATTAGTATTTATTTATTGTGGGAAGATTAAATACTGTAAAATAGATAATAAAGCATAACTTTTTGCTTATTTTGTTCCTTCTACTAGAAGCCTCATAGCCAAGAAAATAAAAATTAAAAAAAATAGCAATTGATGAAGGGGAAACTTTCAATATGTATAACAAAGAAGTAGTTTTTAAACGTTTAAACGACTAATACATTTTAGAACTGATTGTATTCAGAAGTGCTGTGTGTGTGCTCAGTCACTCAATTGTGCCTGACTCTTGCAAGCTCATATACCATAGCCTGCCAGTCTCCTCTGTCCATGGAATTTTCCAGGCAAGAATGCTGGAGCAGGTTGCCATTTCCTTCTGCAGGGGATCTTCTCCACCCAGGGCTTGAACCTCCATCTCTTGTGTCTCCTGCATAGATAAACGGTGTTGGATGTGGTCATGTTTTCCAAATCTGTCTTCGAGTCAGTCTTACGTTTTCTTATTTTCAAAGAACAAAAAAGTAATCACCAATCTGCTCAGTGACCCATTAGAAACATTCCACACTCAGAGTAGGAGGTTAATTTTAGATTTCTTTCACTGGAACTGTAGATCAAACTAAGTTCTGTGTTGACTCTGTTCTGGTATAATAACTTCCAGGAGAGCCAAATCACTAAATACCACTGACTTCACATGTTAGAATCTACAATTGTCTTTGCCTTGTTGACTTGTAAGGAGCTCTTGATTTTATTTATTGCTCCAAGAATGTCATGTTCTTTGGTTTCCTGCTTTCTTAAATTGCCATATGTCTCTGAAGAGGTTTTCTTGAAATCAGAATTAGCACAAAGGAATGATAGACTTGTCATCTTTGAATTCACCAAATTTCCTACCTGGTAGTACTGCAAAGCTGAAGCATGAACCCAGGAGTGAAAATATCCTCTCTTTGGGGGCATCCTGCTTGTCTGCTCTCTTTCCATTTCATCTGTGTTTTCATTAAGTGAGCAGAAGACAGGTCGTTTTTACAAGTGATTCCCAGAAGGAAAGGTGTCTACGGAAGTTTCCAGAAGTGAAGAGTGTCAGCCTGGGAGTAGATGAGACCTCTAAGGAGTAATAAAGCAGAACAAAAGAGGAAAAGTTTCCCCGATCTATAAGGCACACAGGCATATCTGTGGAGGAGAGAAAAATCTGAGGGAAGATTCCACAATGAGCATATGGAAGATGTCTATTATTTTGCCTTTTTTTTTTCTCCCTGAAAATGCCATCTTTTTGGACAAATTGTGGTCTTGGGATAGAAGTGCTTCCTGAGCTGAGTCAGTCAGAGAAATTCCTTAGGTATTTTGAACTTAGGACCAGTAGAACAAATTTAAGAGCTTCTCTCGAGTGGAACCTGGGAGATGAGAATTGTGGTGCTGCCTCCTGCTCTGTGGAAAAAGTCAGTCCAGGAGATGAGAGGTGGAAGCCAAGATGAAGAGAGGGGCAGAGACGCAGGACTGAGAGCATGTCTGAGCCAAGCTTCTTGGAACCAATACACTTCTCCTTTTGCCTCAACTCGTTTGACTTGGGTTTCTGTCACTTGCAACCCAGACAGTTCTGATTAATACTGAGCAGATGCCCCCTGCACACTGCTGACTAACTTGTTCAAGTGTCTTGGTGAATAGAATGTGTCAAAAGGTGAGGGGGGAAAAGAGTAGAATCAAGTAGGTAATGATCAGGAGGGCCCACCAAGACCTCCTGTTGACCAAGACAGGATGAGTGACCTCATGTAATAGCTGTAAGGCACCAAGAGGAAGTGCAACCATGTGAGTGTTTTAAGAAGTACAGAAAGAAATGAAAATCTTATAGACTACATATTTCCTTAATATGCTTTTTCATCATTAAAATGTTCAGCAATACATTGTGGTGACTCACATTTACCACTGGGAAGTACCAAGCTACCTAATAAGAGTTTCTGGATCTGGTGCTAGCTATATCAATATTGATGCCTGTTATGCCCACAGCCCTGTTTGAGTAAAACTATCAAATGTACACTTCCTAAAACCTCAAATTCATCAGGTCACTCACTGATCCTCATCCTCATCCTCATTCCCACTCTCACTCTTAGTTCATTCAGTTCAGTTCAGTTCAGTTGCTCAGTAGTGTCCGACTCTTTGCTACCCCATGAATCACAACACGCCAGGCCTCCCTGTCCATCACCAACTCCTGAAGTTTACCCAAACCCATGTCCATTGAGTTGCTGATGCCATCCAACCGTCTCATCCTCTGTCGTCCCCTTCTCCTCCTGCCCCCAATCTTTCCCAGCATCAGGGTCTTTTCCAATGAGTCAGCTCTTCGCATGAGGTGGCCAAAGTATTGAAGTTTCAGCTTCAACATCAGTCCTTCCAATGAACACCCAGGACTGATCTCCTTTAGGATGGACTGGTTGGATCTCCTTGCAGTCCAAGGGACTCTCAAGAGTCTTCTCCAACACCACAGTTCAAAAGCATCAATTCTTCGGTGCTCAGCTTTCTTCACCGTCCAACTCTCACATCCATACATGACCACTGGAAAAACCATAGCCTTGACTAGACGGACCTTTGTTGGCAAAGTAATGTCTTTGCTTTTAAATATGCTGTCTAGGTTGGTCATAACCTTCCTTCCAAGGAGTAAGCGTCTTTTAATTTCATGGCTGCAATCACCATCTGCAGTGATTTTCGAGCCCCAAAAAATAAAATCTGACACTGTTTCCCCATCTATTTGCCATGAAGTAATGGGACCAGATGCCATGATATTTGTTTTCTGAATGTTGAGCTTTAAGCCAACTTTTTCACTCTCCTCTTTCACTTTCATCAAGAGACTCTTTAGTTCTTCTTCTTCACTTTCTGCCATAAGGGTGGTGTCATCTGCATATCTGAGGTTATTGATATTTCTCCCAGCAATCTTGATTCCAGCTTGTGTTTCTTCCAGCCCAGTGTTTCTCACGATGTACTCTGCATATAAGTTAAATAAGCAGGGTGACAATATACAGCCTTGACGTACTCCTTTTCCTATTTGGAACCAGTCTGTTGTTCCATGTCCAGTTCTAACTGTTGCTTCCTGACCTGCATACAGGTTTATCAAGAGACAGGTCAGATGGTCTGGTATTCCCATCTCTTTTAGATTTTTCCACAGTTTATTGTGATCCACATAGTCAAAGGCTTTGGCATAGTCAATAAAGCAGAAATAGATGTTTTTCTGGAACTCTCTTGCTTTTTCGATGATCCAGTGGATGTTGGCAATTTGATCTCTGATTCCTCTGCCTTTTCTAAAAGCCAATTCAAATTTGAAAAATAGAGTCTTTAGGAAATTACACAAATTCCAAAATGACCTTCAGAAACCCACAGAAGACTATAGAGCAGTAAGTAAAGCCATCCAGAGAATGGATGGATTTTCCTTTGTTCTGGTGGGTGGTTTTTTTTGACCTAGCCACAGCTTGTGGGATCTTAGTTCTTTGACCAGGGGTTGACCCCTGCAGTGGAAGCACAGAATTCTAACCACTGGACTTCCAGGGAGCTCCCTCTGGGTGCAGTTTTTTTTTTTTTTAATTGAAGTATAATTGATTTACAATGTTGTGTTAATTACTGCTATACAGCAAAATGATTCAGTTATACACATATTTGGGGCTTCCCTGATAGCTCAGTTGGTAAAGAATCTGCTGGCAGTACAGGAGACCCCGGTTCGATTCCTGGGTCAGGAAGATGCGCTGGAGAGAGGATCAGCTACTCACTCCAGTATTCTTGAGCTTTCCTTGTGGCTCAGTTGGTAAAGACTCTGTTTGCAGTGCGGGAGAGATGGGTTTGATCCTTGGGTTGGGAAGATCCCCTGGAGAAGGGAAAGGCTACCCACTCCAGTATTCTGGCCTGGAGAATTCCATGGACTGCATAGTCCATGGGGTTGCAAAGAGTCAGACACAACTAAGAAACTTTCACTTTCATACACATACTTAAATTCTTTTTTAAAATATTCTTTGCCTTTGTGATTTATCATAGGATACTGAATATAGTTTTCTGTTTGATACTGTCAGACCTTGTTGTTTACCCATTCTATGTATAAAAGCTTATATCTACTAATCCCAACCTCTCACTTCATTCCTCTCCCAACCCCCTCCCCCCTTGACAACGACAAGTCTGTTCTCTATCTGTGCTTCTGTTTCTTTTTCATAGATATGTTCATTTGTGCCATATATTAGATTTTACATGTAAGTGATATCATATGATATTTGTGTTTGGGTGCAGTTGTAATGTAGAGTGATGGACATCTGCCAAGGCTAGGATCTGCTCATGATCAATTTGGGCTTGATTCTCCACCTTCTTCTCATTCTTCAGAGGCTCTTTGTCATTTTAAAAGTTTATTTTTAATTGGAGGATAATTGCTTTACAATGTTGTGTCATTTTCTGCCATACATCAACATGAATCAGCCATAGGTATACATATGTCCCCTCCCTCCTGAACCTCCCTTCCACCTTCCACCCTATTCCATCCCTCTAGGTTGTCACAGAGCACCAGATGTGAGTTTCCTGTGTTATATGCAAATTCCTACTGGCTAGCTATTTTACATATGGTAATCTGTATATTTCAATGCTACTGTCAATTCATCCTACTCTCTTTTTCCCCCACTGTGTCCACAAGTCTGTTCTCTACGTCTTTATTGAAAGTGAAAGTGAAATTTCTTAGTTGCGTCTGACTCTTTGCAACCCCATGGACTGTAGCCTACCACCCTCCTCCGTCCATGGGGTTTTCCAGACAAGAGTACTGGAGTGGGTTGCTATTTTCTTCTCCAGAGAATCTTCCCAATCCAGGGATTGAATCTGGGTCTCCCACATTGTAGGCACTTTACCGTCTGAGCCACCAGGGAACTCCTCTATGTCTCTATTGCTGCCCTACGAATAGGTTCATCAGTACCATTTTTCTAGATTCCATATATTTGTGTTAATATACGATATTTGTTTTTCTCTTTCTGACTTGCTTCACTCTGTATAATAGGCTCTAGGTTCATCCACTTTACTAGGATCGATTCAAATTCTTTCCTTTTTATGGCTGAGTAATATTCCATTGTAAATATGTACCACAACTTCTTTATCTATTCTTCTGTTGATGGACATCTAGGTTGCTTCTATGTCCTGGCTATTGTAAATAGTGCTGCAATGAACATTGGGGTACATGTGTATTTTTCAATTCTGATTTTCTCAGGGTATGTGTCCAGCAGTGGGATTGCTGGGTCATATGGTAGTTTTATTCCTAGTTTTTAAAGAAATCTCCATACTATTCTCCATAGTGGCTGTATCAATTTGCATTCCCAACAGTGTGAGAGGGGTCCCTTTTCTCCACATCCTCTCCAGCATTTATCATTTATAGATTTGTTGATGATGGCCATTCTGACCCATGTGAGGCAATACCTCATCGTAGTTTGATTTGCATTTCTCTAATAATAAGCAATGTTGAATATTTTTTTCATGTGTTTATTAGCCATCTGTATATCTTCTTTAGAGAGATGTCTGTTTAGCTCTTCTGCCCATTTTTGATTGGATTATTTGTTTTCTCTAGAGGCTCTTCGAAGGAATTTATCTTCCCCCTATAATTTGACCTCCCACCATTGCATGAAGGGCTTCCAGACTTACATCTCTATTACTGAATTCTTTCTTGAACTCAGTATCTAATTGTATATTGAGATTTATTCTTAAAAGTCCCGTGAAAACCTCAGTGTCAATGCAATGTCAACTAAACTCTTCCTGAGTTCTTCATATTCCCTGGGTCAGAGAGTGGTCTCACAACCTACTTGGTTGCTCAAGCCACAGATCCATGAATCATCACCCCTTCATTTTCTGACCCCCTCACATCTTATCAATCATTATGATTTTTCCTTGTTACCTATTTACTATTTCTCAAATGCATCTCTTTCTTTCCATCCTTACCAAGGCCTCCTCAGTCAATATCTTTATCATTTTTTGTATGGCCTATTTTAACAGTCTCTTAACTTTTCTCTCAAATTTGAACCTGGATACTGAATGAATAAACAGAGTCTTTTAGTCAATCGATCCATTCAAAAATGAATAAAACCATGCACCATTTACTCATTAGCCTGTTTGGAGTTTATACCCAGGGCAGCATCAATTCTGCAACAATCAATAAGAAAAACTAAGATGGCAGTGCTATATTAGTGTCAATAAAAGACGCTGCCAAGGAGGAGCCATTATCTACCCACTTGTAGCAGAACAGATTGGTGGGTGAGAGAAATGAAAGATGGTAACCTAAACTGACATAAGCTAGGGTGGGAGGGAGGCAATCATTTCATTCTGATAGAGTGATTCCTGGGTGGAGACTCTGCTCCATTGTGAACTTTGAAGCAGCTGTAAAAAACACTGGTAGATGTCTGAATGGGCAACTCTGAAAGCCTTTGATTGTCCAAAAAAGACTGGAAAAGACTTTTTCAGATGCAAGAGAGAAGGGATGCTGTGTGGGATCTTGTGAGGGCTCAAATGGAAGACTGGGTACAATTTCAATTTTTATGCTTTCAGTTCCAAAAATTGCCAAGTACCTGTTTTCAGCCTGTTTCCTTTTTACCCCCTCTATTTGAGCTGTTTCTCTCTCGATAAAGAGTGCAGACTCAGTTGTGTCTGCCTCTTTGGGACCCCATGGACTGTAGCCTGCCAGGCTCCTCTGTCCATGGAATTCTTCAGTCAAGAATACTGGAGTGGGTTGCCATTCCCTTCTCCAGAGGTTCTTCTCGACTCAGGGATTGAACCCAAGTCACTTGGATCTCATGCATTGGCAGGCAGATTCTTTGCCACTGCACTACCTGGGAAGCCCTCTCTCTTGATAATGTTTAGCAATTAGCTATCAAAACAGCATTTGCCTTTACTAGTAGATCAACTAAATTAGTCTCAGGATCTCTATCTCTTTCCTCTTGGGACCCTGACTTAGCTGAATTAGCTGCTAGAGAGCTAATTCTCCACAGAGGAGAGCTAGAGATGCACTTGAGGGACACAAAAAAGGATCCAGCATACTGGTCAAATCAGAAAATTTCAGCAACGTTTATTTAGTACCAACTCAGAAGTTGCCCCAGAATTTCTATGAGAAAGGGAATTAGAGGCAAAATCTGTTTGAAAGTGGGAATGGGTAGGTGTTGATGGAGATATGGAGATGATGGAATGGTAGGGTGAGGCTAAATCCCTTCTAAGCTCCATGAGCCTTCTTCTTGTGTTGCTATGGTAACTATTTTCTTTACAACATTGTGCTGGACACAGTAGGAGACTGGGGAGAGAAAAAGCACAACTTGATTAAAATGAACCCTGCCCTCAAGAAAATCAGAATTTAGCCAGGGCAAAGAGAAAATCTAACAGGTTTAAGAGGCTATTAATCAATTTGGAAGAATTTTCTGAAGACAACTGAAGTATAGGAAAACCCTACTGTAAGTTGATAAATGAAGGTACCAAAGTTCCAATAGTATAAATATGGAGTCAACATGGTTGCAAAATAAATCAAGTCACAAGGTGAGCCTGTGCAGCTGGTTGACCACGCCGTTTAAATCCTTCCTGTTCCACATGCAGTTTGGTGCCATTCTGGCTAAATATCAGTAGGAGATAATGGGAAGCTGATATCAAGCACAGGAAGCTTAGCATGGTGCTCTGTGATGACCTAGAGGGGTGGGATGGGATTGGGGTGGGAGGGAGGTCCAAGAGGGAGGGCATATATGTATGCATATGGCTGATTCACTTTGTTGTACAGCAGAAACTAATACAATATTGTAAAGCAAGTATATTCCAATAAAAGAATAGTGAACCTGCTGTGGGCTTTGGGAGATAATGATGTACATGTAGGTTCATAGATGGTTATAAATGTACCACTCAGGTTCTGGATAATGTGTGTGGGAGGCTGTTTATATGTGGGAGCAGAGGGGTATGTAGGAACTCTTTGTATTTTGCTGTGAACCTGAAACTCTTCCAAAAAATTAAATGTATTAAATTCATAATGTATTGCTCATATACTCACATACTACTAATATTATGGACAATATGCCATTTTCATTTAATAATACTGTATATTGTATAATATTCTGTTTTATTGATATGTTTTTTCAGTTAAGTTTTAAAATCTTTTACATTTCAATTGAATGTCCATGCTGCTGCTGCTCCTAAGTTGCTTCAGTCGTGTCCGACTCTGTGCGACCCCATAGACGGCAGCCCACCAGGCTCCCCTGTCCCTGGGATTCTCCAGGCAAGAACACTGGAGTGGGTTGCCATTTCCTTCTCCAGTGCATGAAAGTGAAAAGTGAAAGTGAAGTTGCTCAGTCGTGTTCGACTCTTAGTGACCCCATGGAATGCAACCTACCAGGCTCCTCCGTCCATGGGATTTTCCAGGCAAGAGTACTGGAGTAGGGTGCCGTTACCTTCTCCTTGAATGTCCATATATGGGCATAATTCTGGGTCTTGAGTCTGGCTAGACTGGACTTGCAAGTCAGCAGTAGGGATTCCAGATCTCAGTGGGTTACTTGATGCCCATTTCTTCAGCCCAATATGGGGGAAATTGGCCTGAGATTACTGGGGATGTGGTGATGCTACTTTTGTACTCCTACGTTCTGTGACAGAGCCACCTACAGTTTCTCCACCCAGTTTTACTGCCTTCAGAAGGTGAGAACTTTGCCTGCCCTGCCCCACTGCAAAAGATGAAGACACTTGCCAATATCCAACTGCATTATATCTGAATTTATCCTGGGGCATGGTTATCAAGGAATTTTTTATTAATGTTGTCTTTGAGTTGCAAGAAATCAGAGTACGGCCCTGAGGAGAAAGAATAGAGATATAATTATTGTAAAAGGTGAATATGTGTGAATAATAATAACTAAGGATTACTGAATTTTTACTATATCCCAGGCATTGTTCTTAACATTTAATGTGCGTTATCTCATTTATTCCTCAGAGTGACCCAGTGAAGCCCGTACTATTATTATCTCCATTTTAGAAATATAGAAATTTAGGTAGAGAAAGGGAAAGTAATTTGCCCCAAAGCATATAGCTACCGAGTGACAAGTGTGAGAATATAAACTCAGCCAGTTTACTCTAGAAACCATATTTTTAACCACAACGTTATTTTGCAATGAAAGGGTATAGGTTGCCATTTTTTGGTTTTGTTTTAAAATTGCTCAGATTCATAGCTGGACCATAATAATTAAAATCTCGGTAGTTAGCTTTGTCATAAATGAAAAAACTGCATTAGGGTGGGAAAACCCTGCAATTTTGATTTCTTAGAGTTTTGATTTCTTTCCCAGAGAAATTCTGATTTGATTTCTATTCCTATCTTCTTATCTTTTCACAGAAGCATTTTGCAACTTTACTTGTTTTTCTTTCCCTAGAATTTTTGCTTTCTCTCTTTCTTTTAATTTCTTACTCTTTCTATTTAAATATGCACATGTCTGGTGCATGACTTCTATGGTGAAGTCACATGACTTCTCTGGTGATTCAGTGCCTAAGATTTTACGCTCCCAAGGCAGGGGACCTGGGGTTCAATCCCTGATTGGGAAACTAGATCCCACATGTGGCAACTAAGACCTGGCACTGCCAAATAAATTTTAAAAAATATGTGAATGTCTGTTGCATCCTGGGGAAAAAACCATAGAGTGATCTACTGTTCAGTTCAGTTCAGTCGCTCAGTCGTGTCCGACTCTTTGCCACTCCATGGTCTGCAGCATGCCAGGCTTCCCTGTCCATCACCAACTCTCAGACCTTACTCAAACTCATGTGCATTGAGTTGGTGATGCCATCCAACCATCATATCCTCTGTCATCCCCTTCTTCTCCTGCCTTCAGTTTTTCCCAGCATCAGGGTCTTTTCCAATGAGTCAGTTCTTGGCATCAGGTGGCCAAAATATTGGAGTTTCAGCTTCAGCATCAGTCCTTCCAATGAACACCCAGGATTGATTTCCTTTAGGATGGATTGGTTGGATCTCCTTGCAGTCCAAGGGACTCTCAAGAGTCTTCTCCAACACCACAGTTCAAAAGCATTAATTCTTTGGCGCTCAGCTTTCTTTATAGTCCAGCTGTCACATCCATATACGACTACTGGAAAAACTGTAGCTTTTGTTGGCAAAGTAATGTCTCTACTTTTTAATATGCTGTCCAGGTTGGTCATAGCTTTTCTTCCAAGGAGCAAGAGTCTTTTAATTTCATGGCTGCAGTCACCATTTGCAGTGATTTTGGAGCCCCCCAAAATAAACTCTCTCACTGTTTCCATTATTTCCCCATCTATTTGCCATGAAGTGATAGGCCTCTCTTTCACTTTCATCAAGAGGCTCTTTAGTTCTTCTTCGCTTTCTGCCACAAGGGTGGTGTCATTTGCATATCTGAGGTTATTGATATTTCTCCCAGCAATCTTGATTTCAGCTTGTGCTTCATCCAGCCTGGCATTTCACATGATGTACTCTGCATATAAGTTACATAAGCAGAGTGACAGTATACAGCCTTGACGTACTCCTTTCCTGATTTGGAACCAGTCTGTTGTTCCATGTCCAGTTCTAACTGTTGCTTCTTGACCTGCATACAGATTTCTCAGGAGGCATGTCAGGTGGTCTGGTATTCCTGTCTCTTTAAGAATTTTCTATAGTTTGTTGTGATCCACACAGTCCAAGGCTTTGGCATAGTCAATAAAGCAGAAGTAGATGTTTTTCTGGAACTCTCATACTTTTTCGATAATCCAATGAATGTTGGCAAGTTGATCTCTGGTTCCTCTGCCTTTTCTAAATCCAGGTTGAACATCTGGAAGTTCATGGTTCACATACTGTTGAAGCCTGGCTTGGAGAATTTTGAGCATTACTTTGCTAGCGTGTGAGATGAGTGCAATTGTGTGGTAGTTTGAGCATTCTTTGGCATTGCCTTTCTTTTGGATCTACCGTTGGCTGTACCTATTTCCTCTATTTTTTTTCAGTAAAATACCTAAGTCTCCCTTCCATTCCCAGTTCTACTCCATTCCCTCAAGTTCCTCTCTTGAAGACCCAGGTAATCTCTTTGCCAAGTTAGAAAGCACTTGTCATTTTCACTGCCTCTGCTTCTTTTGGGCTTCCCTGGTGGCTCAGCTGGTAAAGAATCCGCCTGCAATGTGGGAGACCTGGGTTTGATCGCTGGGTTGGGAAGATTCCCTGGAGAAGAAAAGTTACCTGCTCCAGTATTCTGGCCTGGAGAATTCCATGGACTGTATAGTCCATGGGGTTGCAAAGAATCAGACACGACTGAGTGACTTTCCCTTCCCTCCCCTTCACTGTTTTTTTTATCTTCCCTAATACCATGAGATCCAGCTCCTCTGCTTCTTTTTTCCCTCTTCTTTTTTTCATCTCTCCTCATCCTTCTACCTACTCACTCTACATTTCTCCAAAGCTTATTTTTCAGAACTTGGCTGTTCTTTTGATGTGTTCTTCCCTTTGAAAAGGTCATCTATTTTCATAGTTTATCTGTCTATACCTTAGTAATTTGCTCTTACCCAAATGTCAGTATTTATTTACAAGTGCTCCCTGGAAATTTCCATTTAAGTATTCTGTTGTCACCATTAAGCTCAAAGTGTATAAGGTTTTAGTTCGTAATAATCCCCATGTGAGTTCTTGTAAATGGAAAATGTTTAAACATCATGTACATGAAGTCTGGAACTATGCTAAGCACTTTATATGTATTCACTCATTTATTCCTTGAAACAGTAATAATCCTTATTTTGCAGATGAAGGAACTTGGGCCTAGAGGTGTGAAGCCATATACCCCCAACTGACATCACACAGCTTCAAGCTGGGGGAACCCGGGTCCTAAGAGTCTTGATTCCTAACCACTGCTTTATATTTTTATGCTGTTTTCTGAGTCATTGCACTCAAAAGTATATTCATCAGCCTTCTTTTTCTTCCAGTCCAACTCATGACTTCTCTACTTTTCTTTCCAAATGTTGTTGGTATTTATATTCGTCAGAGTCTGCAGAGATGTAAATGGCCCATTCGAAAAAAAAATACACAGAGATAGAATTAAAGAAACCGTAAAGTGATGGGGAAGTTCCCAGGTGCTAACACCGTTGAGATGCAGTTAACACCCCTAGTCTTGAAAAGGAGTAACCAGTGTTGTGAGAGTCCAGAGAGAACTGAATTTAGTGAAGTAGGACCACTCACTAGTTCCTAGAGGAGTGTAGGCATTGCTGAAGTCTCATGAGGCATGGGGTGGGGTGAGGTGGTGTGGGGAGAATAAATATCCCAACTTTTTTCTCCTTGTGGCTTGCAATTTCCAACTTGTGCTTGGTTATCTCATGCCTGGATCATTATTGCCGTCCCCTGAGTGATCTGTCTTCATTCTCCTCAGCTCTATCCTGCAGTTCTATCACCAGACCACTCTTTAAGATCCTCCTTCATTTTTCATCACCTTCAAAGGCTTGTCATTACTCTTCAATCTGTTGTTGACAATATTCCAAATCCTGAGTCCAATATCTTTTTCAGATGTTATCTTATGCAACTCTCCTAGCCCTGGTCTCCAGTTGGCTTCCTCCTGCTGTCCCTCCTTCTGCAAACATGACATTCTCATGTGCGTGTGTGCTTAGTCTCTCAGCTGTATCTGACTTTGTGACCCCATGGACTTCAGTCCACCAGGATCCTCTGTCCATGGGGATTCTTTAGGCAAGAATACTGTAGTAGTTTGCCATGCCCTCCTCCAGGGGATCTTCCCAACCCAGGGGTCGAATCCAGGTCTCCTGCATTGCAGGTGGATTCTTCACTGACTGGGGCCACCAGGGAATCCCAAGAATACTGGAGTGGGTAGCCTATCCCTTCTCCAGGGGACCTTCCCGGCCCAGGAATCGAACCAGAGTCTCCTGCATTGTAGGCGGATTCTTTACCAGCTGAGCTACCAGGGAAGCTCCAAGGAAGAGAATGTAAACATTCTCACACCTGCATCAAATGCTGTAGCTCATATCCCTCCCTTACTGGAAATGTCTTCAGTTTTCTATCCAAATGCTGTATATCCTTCAAGGTTCATGCCTTCTGGAAAAACTTCTCTGACCACTCCTACATACGCGGGACCCTCTGTCTTCTTCAGTTTCATTCTTTCTTCTTCTTTTTAAAAAATGTTTATATTTTTGGCTCGCTGGGTCTTAGTTGTAGCATGTGGGGTCTTCCATCTTCATTGTGACATGTGGGATTTAGCCTCTGATCAGGGATTGAACCCAGGCCCCCTGCATTGGGTGCAGAGTCTTAGTCCCTGGACTACCAGGAAAGCCCCTCTTCTGAAGTTTCTGATGAATTGTGAGTAACACCTTACCAATCAGATCTTAATTTTTTCAGTTGGTTTTATAAGTACAAGGTTTCATAAAGCCTTGTTTCCTCTAACTGAGGATGCTATGTGTGTGCTCAGTCACTCAGTTGTGTCCAGCTCTTTGCAACCCCATAGACTGTAGTCTGTCAGGCTCCTCTGTCCACGGAATTTTCCAGGCAAGAATACTGGAGTGGATTGCCGTTTCTTCCTCCAGGGGATTTTCCTGACCCAGGGATCCAGCCCATGTCTCCTGCATCTCCTGCATTGTTGGGCGGATTCTTATCAACAAGTCACCAGGGAAGCCCAACTTCAGATGCGAATTCCAAAATCAAGGGTATGGTTGATAATTTGTTGGTGTGACTCTCATGTTCTAAGCTGTAATAGTTTGAAGGAGTACAATTAAAGCAGTGTGAAGGATAGTTAACATGCCAATGAAAAGTGATCTATGGTCTTACTGTAAGATCAAGGCAACCCCAGCCTTCAAGTCCCTCCCTCTCCTGGTCAAGTCCCAGGTGCTCTTCTTTGCTGCTAGAAGCACTTCTGAACAAGGGTCTAAGGTCATCTCCAGTGTGCTCCACCTTTGGTACTGTAGGCTGTGGGTTGAGATTGATCAGTGTTTCTGTAAGCATCTTTCAACTTGCATTTCTGTGTGGGGTTTGTTCACTTCTATTTGATATTCTCGCTCTTTGCCATGTAAGCCATCCTATTTGCCAAGAGTTGCCTGTTATAATGAGATTATTTGATTCACATTCCTAGAGAATTCCTTAGCTAGTGTTTCTGGCTTAAGTTGGTCCATGTCAACTCTTCTCTCATGTAGGGCAAGGCCTGGGAGATGATCTTTTCTCTCTTTGCTCAAGAATCTCAGTGCTGGAGGTTCTGTGAGCTCTGCCCAGCTGAGAACCCTTTATGCCTTAGGAACCTTCTGTGACATGCTTGGACAGACCTGAGTACCCTTAACCAGCATAACAACTTGTTCTCACAGGACCCTTCTCATCTGTCGCCTACTCTGATGTCTGCATGTTGATTTTTTTTCCTCCTTCCTTTTTCCAATTTTATACTTTAAGACTTTTTAGAATCTCCTTTACTGATACCAAGAAGACTTGAAAGTTGACTTTTTGATGGTTAAGTAGAGGCAGGAGGAGTTACTGAACATTAATGGACTTACTCCATTGATAATTTGGGTGGTTTCTCTGGCCTTACGTTTAGAAGCCTTTTTCATCTTTGTATTTTTCTACTCTGCCATTTTCAATGAATGTTTCTTAAGATGATAGGTTCTCCAAGAGCTTAATCTGAACTGGAGGAATTTAAAAAACTGATCCTAAGAAAAGCCAAAGTATTTCAGAGAAAGGAAGAATTTGCAGTGAGATCTATAATGGCTATCTTGGGGTCTCCTGAATTAAGTATGCACTGTTTAAAAAATAATAATTCTATGTACCTATTCATTTTGGAGCAAAGAAATGCAACACTCATCTTTTCTAGGCTATCGAGTGATGAAATGTACTCTTTCCAAATCAGTAGCAGTTAGCTGTCTAGATGTTTCTTTTATTAAGTAAAAACTATATTGCTTTTTTAGAGATGATCACAGAAATGAAAAAAGCATCACTAGACTAGCTAAATCAAGACAGTGAATGGAGGGAATCATTTAAAAAAACATTCCTTCTAAAGATTTTGACATGGCGAAGGAAGTTATTTATGTATCTCAACTGTTATAAGGGAGAAGGCAATGGCAACCCACTCCAGTACTCTTGCCTGGACATTCCCATGGATGGAGGAGCCTGGTAGGCTGCAGTCCATGGAGTCGCTGGGAGTCGGACACGACTGAGCGACTTCACTTTCACTTTTCACTTTCATGCATTGGAAAAGGAAATGGCAACTCACTCCAGTATTCTTGCCTGGAGATTCCAAGGGACGGGGGAGCCTGGTGGGCTGCCATCTATGGGGTCGCACAGAGTCGGACACGACTGAAGCGACTTAGCAGCAGCAGCAACTGTTATAAAGTTGTATAATGTGAAAGAAGAAGGCAGAGCTAGAGGAGTACAGAAAAGGGGACTGGGGAAATTTCTTTTTACAGACACAAAGACTTTCTTTTGTTGAAATGGAAAACAAAACAAAACAAAACCAGAAGCTGAACTTGGTGGGCTTGAGGGCTTGCAAATGCAACCAGCTGAAACTTCGTAAACATTTAGCATAAAACTCATTTTTAATCTCATAAACTTAATTTTTTCCCCTAGCATATGGGATGCATAAAAAGGAAATAAAACTTTAGTAAATTGAGCCTTACTTGTGCTTTATAAAAAAGAAATTGAATTGCTCTAATGGCAGCTGCAGCTGGCTTTCAGCTCTGAACAACCAGTGTAAATCTAGTTTTTAGTGCTTGATTTAGTAAACACTCAGCTGCGAACAGGCTTCGAAAACAACTCTGAATGCAGGGTTTTCCGTAAAAGCAGTTACCTAACCTCTGTGTGTTATGCCTTTAAAATATGTGAAGAACAGCAGAATCCCTGATATCTTATAATTATCCTTTGCACTATGTTTAAATCTGCATGGACTTTGCTACTCAGTGTACATAGAGCTGACACAAATGGGTTCTAATAGGCTGTAAATTTAAATGTATGTATAATACTCCTTATAAAATTTTAAGGACTTCCCTGGTGGTTTAGTGGTTAAGACTCCATGTTCCCAATGCGAGGGGCCCGGGTTCAATCACTGGGCATGGAACTAGATCCTGCATGCCACAACTAAGATCAAATATCCCCACTGCTGCAGCTAAGACCCAGCACAGCTAAGTAAGTAATTATTAAAAAAAATTTTTTTTAAGGTACAGCACTCTGGAGAAGGAAATGGCAATCCACTCCAGTGTTCTTGCCTGGAGAATCCCAGGGACGGCGGAGCTGGTGGGCTGTCGTTTATGGGGTCGCACAGAGTTGGACACGACTGAAGTGACTTAGCAGCAGCAGCAGCACTCTGGCTTAAAAACCAGAGTTGAGCTGAATTTTTATCTCCAAGTGATAATCACAGCTTGTTTTAGGTTCTGCTCTTCTCTGAGTCTTGACACACTCCCCATACATTGGGCAATATCCAGCTGCTTCTAAATTGACACACAAATAATGATTCTAATGCCAGTTTATCCTAAATATTTCTCAGTGACCTGAATTGCTTGGGGGATTTTTTGCGTTTTGCTTGTCGTTTTTTTCCCCTCAATCACTCTATATAATCACAAAATGAGAGTTGGCCCCTTAGATGTTCCTACTAAAGGAATCTTGTAAAATAATTCTGGCTAGGATGGCCGAGGTTAACCCCAGGAACAACATGGAATTAGGATAAATCCATGCCTCTTTCTTCCTCACTCAATCATCTTCCAGTATCTCAGGCTTATTTTCAGCTGGCTGTCAACCCATCCTGACTGAGGTAAGGTACTTACTCTCTTTTTCAGGGACATTTCCAATTTTAGAAGAGGAACTTGAATGTGGAAAAGTCTTAACACCCGAAATTCGTGCTGTTTTCAGGACAGGTTCTGGGGTTGATATTCTGAGCAGAGGGCCGTTTGTTCTAAGGCTGAGTCTGGACACAATGGCTGGACTTTAGAGAAGTAAATTCACACACATTCTTTTTCCCACCATCTGGTCGTTCAGCAGCCAGCAGTCAGAGCTTAGTAAACTTAATGAAACGTGAAAACAAGATTGCTGTATAGCATGATAGGTGAAGAGAGTCACAAGTGGATGAATCTACTCATGGCTGTGCTGTAACCAGCTGAGTGACCTTACAGAAGTCACTTAACCTCTCTGAGCTTCTGTCTGACCTTTAAGAGCTGTTGCAGGATCAATTAAAAACATGAGAAAGTACTTTGAAAACTGTAAAGTATTATATAGTGCCAAGGGGCTTAGATTATTCAAGGCAGTGCAGGTTACATACACAGTGAAGAGTGTCTTCTTTCCTGGAAGAGGGTAATGGTCTCCTGTACCATTGAATTTCAGACAAATAATGTGAGCAAATAACAGATCCTGTTCTGTCTGTGGATGAAATTCTGGATCCTGGAGAAGATTGGATCACTGACTATGCAAACAGTGAAAAAAGATGAAAGCACCACAGAAATACAAGTGAAAATATTTATTGTGAAAAGTGCTGGTTATTTCAGGTGTAATCTGTATTATACCCTACCCAGTCAGGGGTCAAATAACATCATGTCTCTTTTTAATACTCAATAACTTGAGAACCTCCTTGTTTATATTGGAAGTTCAACATTTTTCTTTTCTATATTTTCATTTTAAATTTTAAATTAAAGCTTTGTATGTATGTATCGTTTAATAGTTTAAACTCACAATAGTTTAAAATGGCCAATAGTAGTTAAAGATCTATTATAAAATTTAACTGTTTCCTGACTCACCCTATCTCACTTCCCCTGGTAGCAGTCCCCAAAGATAATGCCTTTCAATTCATTTAAAGCTCTTCTGGCCTTAACATATCTCCAGAGCTCTAAAAGCTATGCATTACATTGTTATCTCTTGATTTGTTTATTTTAGACATTATCTATTTGAATTCTTTTGTTTTCTTTCACTTTTTAAATTTTTTGGCCGCACTGCATGGCATGCAGGATCTTATTTCCTCAACCAGAGATGGACCCCGAACGCCCTGCAGTGGGAGCACAGATTCTTAACCACTGGACTGCCAGGGAAGTCCCCTTAAATTCTTATTATGAAAGATACATCTACCTCTTTATTCTGACATCATTTTATTCCTCCTTTCTTATTTTTCCAATATAATTCTACTGTAATTTTGGTTAAATTAGTATGATGATTATTCTAATATTCTTTATAATTGAGCATCTCTGTATATATGATTATTTTTCCTTCCTTATTCTCTATTTTTGATAAAATTAAGAATGCCGGTTTTTTCATTTGCTAATTTTTCTTTGTATTAATTTTTAGTAATTTCCATTTCTTCTAATAACCTTTTACTAAAATTTTCCACAAAATTTATCACAACGGCTAATCTATCAGTTCTTATATATACATTTTAAGACATGCCCCCTAGAGATCTTTCTAGGCTGGCTGGACAATGATCATTTTTAGATAACTTCTGGCCTCATTCCAGGACTTGATGGGCTTTCTGAACTTGTAACTTGCTTTTTGTTTCTCTTAGCGGATAGTATAGCAGAGGGAATCAGGATGGCAGCCATTGCCACACCAATCCCTTGAATCGGATTATTTCATTCATTTGTATACTTGGTGCCCTGTTATCATCAGGACTTTTTCTTCACTATCATCTTGAAAATTCCCCTTTTTCTCACTCTTGTTTTGATTCATCTCTTCCTTGATTCCTATATATTCCTTCTCCTTTTACCCCCTTATATAGTTGAAGACATCTTTAATAGCTTCCTGAAAAGTATAGAAAAGAAAGTTTTTGAGATTTTACATTTCTAAAAGTGTTTTAATTTTACCCTATCTATAATTTATGGCTGAGTATTGAATTCTAAGTTGGAAGTAATTTTCCTTCAGAATTTTAAAGGCATTATTTTACTGTCTTCTGGATTCCAGTGTTGGTCTTGGGAAGTACAAAGCCATTCTGAATCCTAACAGTTTGAATGTGACCATTTTTCCCTCTCTCTCTAACTTGCAGGATATTTTCTTGGTCCACAGTACAGGCAGACCTTGTTTTATTGTGCTTCATAGATACATAACGAAAGTTTCTGACGATCTGTGTAGAGCAAGTTTCTTGGCGGCATTTTTCTGAAAGCATTTTGTTCACTTCTTATCTCTGTGTTAAATTTTGGTAATTCTTGTGATATTTCAATTTTTCCATTATCAGCAAGTCTCTGTATATCAGCTGTTGTACTGTACTCCTGTACTTTTCAAGGTACTATACTGTTAGATTGAAAATATTATTTTTGTGTTTGTTTTTTATGTATTATTTGTGTGAAGTTTTGTAAATCTATTACAGTATAATACTATATAGCTGATGGTGTTAGTTGGGTATCCAGGCTAACTTGTTGGACTTAGGAGCAAACTGGACTTACAAACACACACTCGGAATGGAATTCATTCATATGTAGGAGACTTACTGTATTTATTATGTTGAGCTGTGATTAGTGATCTTTAATGTTACTATTGCAAAAAGTTTATAACTCATTGAAGGCTCAGATAATGGTTGACATTTTTTATTATTTTATATTAAAAATTTCATTTGTTACATTTTTTAAAATTTCAAGAACACTTTTTATTTTCTGAATGCTCCTTTTTGGAGGATTCTATTCTTGCTTCTGGAATGCAATTTTTGCCTCTGAAGATACTAGTTACAGTTTTTTAAAAGCATTCCTTTCTTTGTATTATTTGTTTCCTTTAAGTTTTTTTTATCCTGTTTGCCCAGATATTTATCTTTCACATTGAAAGTGAAAGTCACTCAGTTGTGTCTGACTCTTTGTGACCCCATGGACTGTACAGTCCATGGAATTCTCCAGGCCAGAATACTGGAGTGGGTAGCCTTTTCCTTCTCCAGGGGATCTTCCTAACCCAAGGATTGAACCCAGGTTTCCTGCATTGCAGGCGGATTCTTTACCAGCTGAGCCATGAGGGAAACACAAGAATAATGGAGTGTGTAGCCTATCCCTTCTCCAGGGGATCTTCCTGATCCAGGAATCAAACTGGGATCTCTCGCATTGCAGGTGGATTCTTTACCAACTGAGCTATCAGGGAAGCCCATCTTTCACATTAGAGTTTTCTCATGTGTCTGGCAGCCCTTGTGTGTCTGCTCACAATCAAGATTGGGGAACTTAAACTCTGATTAAAATATCTGCAAATGTGGTTGAGGCTTGTTAATTTTGAGCTTCAAAGTGGGGTTATCTTCACTTGGGTCACTTGGAGGGAAGAGCTCCGTGTTAATATTTTGAAAACTTTCTTTTTCTCTGTTACAGTTTTGCTAGTCTTAACAATTTTTACTAGAATTTCAGGATCAACATAGTAGCATACACTACAGTATCCTATTATAATTCTGTGCCTTTGAATAACTTATGTTGTTGGCTAAGACATTTGTGAATCTTGTTTCTTTTGTCTTTTACTGGCCTTGTAAGCTACGTAACTATAAAATGTGGCTTATTACATAGTACCTTTTGGTATTATTCTTTCTGAAAAAGAGATTTTTCTATTGCAAATATGACAAGCAATATCTTTAAAACAAAAGAAGTATTTCCCAGTCTCCTTTCTTTGAAACACATGATTTTCATTAGCTGCTTTTCTCTTCTTGGCAGCAACCATTTGGAAAATGACAGACTCTACTTACACCGTCATCATCCATTCTTCCCACCATCTGCTTTCCCTCCAAGCCAACAGACTATACCTCTTCTTGCAAGGCAAATCCAATCAATGCTTATCCTCCAACTGTCAGACCCTACTAGTGGCACATCCATCAGCAGCACAAGAGTTGCAGATGTCATAGGATGGAACCAAGCTGAGATAGGTGCCTTGTCTTCCTAGCTGTTAAGTAGGAGGATTTCTGATATTAGATGTTGAGCTTTTCTGCCACCCTGAACTTTCCTTTTCCTCATCTCTAAGTTGGGAATAATATCGCTAATTTTCACAGTGGTCATGATCATGGATAGCCTGGATAGCATCACTGACTCAATGGACATGAGTCTGAGCAAACTCCAGGAGATAGTGAAGGACAGGGAAGCCTGACATGCTGCAGTCCATGGGGTCGCAAAGAGTTGGACATGACTTAGCGACTTAACACCAACATGAGCATTGAATGAAATGATTAGGCTAGAGGCTTCTCAGAACCGCTTTAGAGCAATTTTAGCATCTGGGCCTTTTAAAGCTTTGAGGTGGGGGGTGGTGCCTGAAGCGTGCTCACTCTGCCAGAGGATACAGGTGCTACCCAGTGCCCTAATATGTGGATTCTAGAGCATATATTGTTTCAATAATTACTCATTTCAAGGTATTTCTTTGTGAGGTTATTTTTGTTACTCATGAAAATTTCATTGCAGAAATGAAAGCCAGGTAATGAGAAATAACTGCGTAATTCCTACCGGCATCATAAGGGACAAATAGGACCAAACTACCATGTTCATTCTCTTCCCTCTTTTCAACCAAGGATTCTGTCCGATGAACCCCAATGACTGCTTTTATAGTAGCTCACAGACTGATATACATTAACTATGTCTATTCAGTGGGAAACTCAGGCCCCACCTGGGTACTGTTGCCATAGCATGAAAAGACCATGAATTCTAGGGCCAATTTGCCCTGGGTTGGATTTCTGTTTCTGTCCCTGCCTTTTTAACTTGTGTGAGGCACTTATCTGGAC
Source organism: Okapia johnstoni (assembly GCA_024291935.2). Lineage (NCBI taxonomy): Eukaryota > Metazoa > Chordata > Mammalia > Artiodactyla > Giraffidae > Okapia > Okapia johnstoni. The sequence goes on from CM044324.1 coordinate 16,681,621, forward strand.
TACAGTTTCCTTGACAGTAAGATAAGGTTGATGACACTTGGCAGTGTTGATATGAAACTATGGTCATACAGTATCTGGTACATAGTACATAGCAGTGAAAGCGTGGCATCCTAACCTCTGGACTGCCAGGGAATTCCCCACAATTTGAATTTTTAAATAAACCCCCAAATATATTCTTCTTAATGTCTGCTACAGACTTATGCCACACATTTTTTCTTAAATAGCCATAGGGTATTTGAGAGAGTATCTAGTCCAGCTTTTTTTTTTTTTTAAAGAAGTTATGGATTCTCAAAGGGTAGAAAGAGGGAGGTCACAAAATATCATACAAAATGCAGTGTGTGTGTTTGTATATTGTGTGTCCAGCACCATATGGGCTGTATTTCCAAGCATAGGGTTAGAGTCTCCTCAGGCCTTGGTGGGAACAGCATCTGCCAGGAGAAAGGGAAGGACAATGCCTGATCTTTAGTCCACTTCTTTCTAGTCTTCATAACCATCCCTGTGTACAGTTCTCAGCAACTCTTTAGTGTTTGGTAACCATGAAGCTTAGAAACACAATAACCACTGATCCATAAAGTACTTATTAAATACGTGTAAGAAAATACATGAAGTACAGTAGTAGAACAGCTGGTGATTAGAAGCATGGGCTTCAGAGTTAGAAAGACAGATTTCAGCCCCATCACTTACCAGCTGGAGGGTCTTGTGTAAATTTTTTATTCTCAATTTCAAGAGTAAAAAAATGAAGATAATAATAGTTCTTGATTTACAGGATAATGAGATCAAATGAAATAATGAATATATGTTACATAAATAGTCTCAATACATATTACGTTTTTAACAAAAAGTTTAATGATTTTTGTCATTTTAATTTACCATGTCAATATTTCATTAAATATCTCTCAAGATACTTCTCTATGTATGTAAATTCACAAGGCTATGGAAACGGTTTTTTTACACAAGTGGGATCAAACTGTATATTCTATTATATTATCTGATTTTTTCACTTGAGCATATGTTGAAAGACATTTTCCAAGTCAAAAAAAAAAAAAAACTACAACATCTTTTCAAATGGCTATAGTGAATTTTATTTGATGAACCCATCTTAACTTATATAGCCATCCCCTCACATGTGAACTTTTAATTTGTGTCCATTTTTTTTTAACTAAAAAATTTTGGAATGGATATCTATAGGTACTTTTAGGGGAGAGAACACATGTGCATTTTTATTCTCAAGGTAAATTTTAAGAAGTGGGATCACAGGATCCTTAAACACTCTTATTTTAACTAAATTAGTCCATTTTAATATCTCTACTGGAGACCAGTGCAAAGTCTGGTTTGGATATTTTTCTCAAAATATTCCCCACTAATATATCACACATTATTATCTTAATTTATTTTTAACCATACTAGTTACATAATTTTCTGGTTTTTAAAAAGAACTACACATATAGCAAGATATCAACATCAATTTCCTCAAAAACAACCAACCAACCATTGTTACTAATTTCTGTATCAGTAAATATAAACCTATCACATCCTTTGCCTTCCTAGGTGGTGCTAGTGGTAAAGAACCCACCTACCAATGCAGGAGACATAGAGATATAGATTTGATCCCTGGGTAGGGAAGATCCTCTGGAGGAGGGCATGGCAACTCACTCCAGAATTCTTGCCTGGAGAATCCCATGGACAGAGGAGCCTGGCAGACTGTAGTCCATAGGGTCGCAAAGAGTTGGACACGATTGAAGTGACTTAGCACAACATATTCCATCCTTTAAAGCTACTGTATATAGGCATATCTTGATTTAACCACATTGAAAAATATGGGCATTTAAAATGTTTCCAAATTTTTACTTCTACAAGTGATACTCCAAATAAAATCCTTATACATGCTTGTTATATATATTTAGGAATATATCTCCAGAACAAATAACTAGAGGGGAATTGTTAGACCAAATGGTTGGTACAAATAAAGTTTTAATAAATTACCACACAATTACCCTCCAACAAGATTGACAAATTCTTACTCCTACAACAATTTGTGAAAATACTCTCTTCCCCACAACTGTGCCAATAGGGGTGTATCAGCCTAAAATAATTTTTGTCAATTTGATGGATCAAAAAAAAATGCTGATTTAAAAAAAATTATTGGAGTATAGTTGATTTGCAGTGTGGTGTACAGCAAAGTGAATAAGTTATACATATACATATATCTACTCTTTTTTAGATTCTTTTCCCATATAGGCCATTACAGAGTACTGAGTAGAATTCCTTGTACCATACAGTAGGTCCTTGTTATTTATCTGTTTTGTATATAGTAGTGTGTATTTGTCAATCGCATCTCCCAGTTTATCATCCTTTCTTTCCCTCCCTGATAACCATAAGTTTGTTTTTTGTATCTGTAACTCTATTTTCATTTTGTAAATAAGTCCATTTGTATTACTTTTTTTTTTTAGATTCCACATATAAGTGATATCGTATGCTATTTTTCTCCTTCTGTCTGACTTTTCTCAGTATGACAGTTTCTAAGTCCATCCATGTTGCTGCAAATGGAATTATTTCATTCTTTTTTATGGCCAAGTAATACTTATCAAAAATGACAGAATGATCTCAGTTTGTTTTGAAGGCAAACCATTCATCATCACAGTAATCCAAGTCTATGCCCTAACCACTGATGACAAAAAAGCTGAAACTGGACATTTCTATGAAGATCTATAGCATTTCCTAGAACTAACTCCAAAAAAAGATGTCCGTCTCATCATTGGGGATTGAAAGTTAAGACATACCCAGAATAACAGGCTAGTTGGGCCTTGGAGTACAAAGTGAAGCAGGGCAAAGGCCAACAGAATTTTGTTAGGAGAACCCATTGGTCATAGCAAATACTCTCATTCAACAACGCAAGAGATGACTCTACACCTGGACATCACCAGACTGTCAATACTTAAATCAGATTGATTATATCCCTTGCAGTAGAAGATGGAAAAGCTCTATACAGTCAGCAGAAACAAGACCTGGAACTTACTGTGGCTCAGATCATGAGCTCCTTATTGTAAAATTCAGGCTTAAATTGAAGAAAGTAGAGAAAACTACTAAGCCATTCAGTTATGACCTAAATCAAATAAATCCCTTATACAATGGAGGTAACAAATAGATTCAAGGCACTAGACTAGTAGACAGAGTGCCTGAAGAACTGTGAATGGAGATTTGTAACGTTGTACAGGAGGCAGTGATCAAAATCACCCCAAAGAAAGAGAAATGCAAGAAAGCTAAGTGGTTATCTGAGGAGGCTTTACAAATAGCTGAGGAAAGAGAAGCAAAAGGCAAGAGTGAAAGGGAAGGATGTATCTATCTGAATGCAGAATTCCAGAGAATAGCAAGGAGAGAAAAGAAAGACTTCCTAGGTGAACAATGCAAAGAAATAGAGAAAAACAATAAAATGGGAAAGGCTAGAGAAAATTTGAGATATCAGGGGAACATTTCATACAAGGATGGGCGCGATATAGAACAGAAATGTTAAGGACTTAACAGAAGCAGAAGAGATTAAGAAGAGATGGCAGGCATACACAGAACTATACAATAAAGGTCTTAATGACCTGGATAACCATGATGGTGTGGTAACTCACCTAGAGCTGGACATCCTGGAGTGTGAAGTCAAGCAAAGCTAGTGGAGGTGACAGAATTCCAGCTGAGATATTTCAAATCCTGAAAGATGATGCTGTTAAAGTGCTGTACTCAATATGCCAGCAAATTTGGAAAACTCAGCAGTGGCCATAGGACTGGAAAAGGTCAGTTTTCATTCCAATCCAAAAGAAGGGCAATGCCAAAGAGTGTTCAAACTACTGTACAATTGTGCTCATTTTACATGCTAGCAAGTTAATGCTCAAAATCTTTTAGGCTTTAGCAGTACATGAACCAAGAGCTTCCAGATGTACAAACTGGTTTTCAAAGAAGCAGAGGAACCAGAGAGCATATTCAACGGCTCATGGAGAAAGCAAAGGAGTTCCAGAAAAACATCTGCTTCTGCTTGATTGACTATGCTAAAGTCTTTGACTGTGTGGATCACATCACACTGTGGAAAATTCTTAAAGAGATGGGAGTAACAGGCCTCACCTTATCTGTCTCCTGAGAAATCTGTATGCAGGTCAAGAAGCAACATTCAGAACCTGACATGGAAAACAAACTGTTCAAAATTGGGGAAGGAGTATGACAGGGCTGTATATTGTCACCCTGCTTATTTAACTTATACGCAGGGTCCATCATGTGAAATGCCAGGCTGGATGAATCACAAGCTGGAATCAAGATTGCTGAGAGAAACATCAACAACCTCAGATATGCAGATGATACCCTAATAGCATAAAGTGAAGAGAAACTAAAGAGCCTGTTGATGAGAGTGAAAGAGGAAAGTGAAAAAGCTGGCTTAAAACTCAGCATTCAAAAAACGAAGATTGTGGCATCTGGTCCCATCACTTCATGGCAATTAGAAGAGGAAAAAGTAGAAGCAGTGACAGATTTTATTTTCTTGGGCTCCAAAATCACTGCGAATGGTGACTGTAGCCATGAAATTAAAAGGCTTTTGCTCCTTGGAAGGAAAGCTATGGCAAGCCTAGACAGTGTATTAAAAAGCAGAGACATCACTTTGCCGACTAAGATCTGTATAGTCAAAGCTGTGGTTTTTCCAGTAGTCACATATGAATATGAGAGTTGGACCATAAAGAAGACTGAGCACCAAAGAATTGATACTCTCAAATTGTAGAGAAGATGGTTGGAGTCCCTTGGACAGCAAGGAGATCAAACCAGTCAATTCTAAAGGAAATCAACACTGAATATTTATTGCAAGGACTAATGCTGGAGCTGAAGCTCCAGTACTTTGGCCACCTGGTGGGAGGAGTCTACTTGTTGGAAAAGGCCCTGATGCTTGGAAAGTTGAAGGCAAAATGAGAAAAAGGCTGCAGAGGATAAGATGGTTAGATAGCATCATTGACTCAATGGTCATAAGTCTGAGCAAACTCTGAGAGATAGTGGAGAATAGAGGAGCTTGTCGTGCTGCAATCCATGAGGTCACAAAGAGTTGGACAAGACTTAGCGACTGAGCAACACAATATTCCATTGTATGTATGTACCACATCTTCTTTATCCATTCTTCTGTCAATAGACATTTAGTTTGCTTCCATGTTGTGGTTATTCTAAATAATACTGCAATGAACATTGGGGTGCGTGTATCTTTTCAAATTATGGTTTTCTCAGGATATATGCCCAGGAGTGGGATTGCTGGATCATAGGATAGCTCTATTTTTAGTTTTTTAAGTTACCTCCTTACAGCACCTCCATAGTGGTTGTACCAATTTACATTTCCACCAAGAATGTAGGAGGGTTTCCTTTTCTCCAAACCCTCTCCAGGATTTATTGTTTGTAGTTTTTGATGATGGCCATTCTGACCAGTGTGCAGTAATACCTCATTGAGGTTTTGATTTGCATTTCTCTAATAATTAGTGATGTTGAGCATCTTTTAATACTCTTTGGTCATCTGTATGTCTTCTTTGGAGAAATGTTTATTTAGATCTTCCACTGATTTTTTGATTGGGTTGTTTACTTTTTTATATGTTGAGCTGCACGAGCTGTTTCTACAGTTTGGAGATTAAGCCCTTTAACTGGTTGCTTTGTTTGCAAATATTTTCTCCCATTCTGAGGGTTGTCTTTTTGTTTGGTTTATGATTTCCTTTGTTGTGCAAAAATTTCCTGATTTAAATAGTATTTTACATTAATAATGAGATTGAATGATTTTCAAACTTTAATGTCCATTTATAGCTATTATTAATTTTCTATTTGATTGTCTTTTCTTTCTAGGTATGAATGCATGTGTGTGAAGGTGTGTGTTCATATATCAATTATTTTTCTTTTATATATGTTGCAGATATTTTTTTCTGGTTATTGCTTGATTTTTAACTTTGTTAATAAGGTCTTTTCTTGTGTGATCTCCAAATTTTTATGTCATATAATTTATTTAAAATTTTGTGGGTTTGTTCATGTGTGTGTGTGTGAATGAATTTTCTGTAACAAGGTAATAAAGACATTCTCCTGTATTTTTCTTAAATGTTTTAGCTTTACATATTTTAATAACTTTATTGAGATATATATCACAAATCATACCATTCTCCTATTTTAAGTAGTTCTTAGTTCTCCTATTCAATAGTTCTTAGTATATTTATAAAATTGTGCAACCTTCACCACAATTCATTTTGGAACATATTCATCGGTGCCCCAAAAAACCCCTATACTCATTTGTAGTCACTTTCCATTTCCCCTCAAGGTGCTCCTACTCCCCCCATCCTAGGGAACCAGTTTTTGTTTCTATAGTTTTTGCTTATTCTGGACATGTATAAGTGAGGTTATATAATATGTGATGTTTGTGACTGCCTTCCTTCACTTACTACTGTAACATTTTCAAGTTTCATCCATGTTATAACTTTATGTTTTAAAATCATCTGGAATTGACTTGTGTAAATTGTGTAAATAATTATATATAAATTATTGATCTTTTTAAAAAGCTTAGTCAGTTGTATCAGTACTATTTCCTTGAGATTCAGCCCATCCTTTTCCCACTAATCTGTCTCCTTCATCTGTGTGGATGGACCTGTTTCTGAGCATGATTTGTTTATTCTTGCGCTGCCATCACACAACTGTGAGGACTGCAGCCTGATAGTATAGTTTTGGTATATAGTAGGGCAAGTCTTCCCTTATTTTTCTTTTCCTAAAATTTTCTTGGTGATTCTTCTGCGTTTTCCCTTCTCTTTGAATTTTAGAATTGAGTTCTCGAGTTTCATCAAAATAGTGTTTAAATTTTGATTAGAACTTTGTTGAAATTGTAGATTAATTTTTGAAGAAATTTTATCTTTACTGGGTTTTCCAATATTTTAATTGAATTTATGGCTGTAATTTTAATTCGTTAGAGGGAGGCTAGATATTCCATCTGGAATTAGTTTTTTAATTGGTTATTGATGTATAAGAAGGTCACTTACTGAGATTGAAACTGCAGAGGGAGGAATAGAGTTTGATAAAAAGATAATGAGATCTGCTTATATGCATTGTACCTGAGATGCTTATGAAAATTGAAGACAGAGATGTATATATCAAGTATTATACCACTAATTTTGGTGATTTTTTTAAATAGCCATGGGAAGAAGAAATGGTCCAGAAGGCCTTTTGAATGAGAATATGATATTTAAACCATAAATGAAATTATTGGACTTGAAAGCAAATCCAATAGCTTCTCACATGTAGTTGCAAATTTATTTTTTAATAAAGAGGAAACAAAGCACCACTAATTGTTTTATTTGACTTACCTCATGTTGAAAAACTACTGGAATAAATAATTCTTGAACTCATAGCTGGTCATGTTCCCTACAGCCTTTCCCTTTCTCTAAGGTCCTGGTTGCATTATATTTTTCTATTATCCCAGGTTTCAGCATAGCAGGTTGTAATCTGGGTTTGCTAGGCAACCTAAGTGGTTATGATGAAGGTGATGATAATGGTAACCAGTGATAGTCTTCCTCCCTGTACATGGCTACTCTTGTAAGATCCCTAATTTCTCAGTCTGAAGTCCTCAAATATCTCAAGAAACCTTCCAGGGCATTCTGGTGAGTTTCTAAGCGTGGTTGCCTTAGATTCTTCTCAGACCCTGACTTCTCCCCCTCTGCTGCTGTGTCTCCTCCACAGTGACTTCATGCCTGCTCTGATGTCCACCAAGATGCTAAGGGGTTGACTCATAGCCACGTCCAGCACAGGGTCATGCTGCCTTTCAGCTGGGCCACAACTGACATTCTAACACATGCTGTATCAAAGATGGGTAGCAGATGCACAAAAGCCTTGTTGTATTCTCTTATTAGTGGGGAGACTCCAGTCTCTGAACCTCATGTAACATTCTTCCCTGGCCAGAGGAGAGCCAGTGTGGGCTCTCAGCAAACATCTGTCTGCATGGGATGGGTTTGCTGGATGTGCTGTGTAATTCCACTGAGTTCAGCATCTCATTCTTCTCCAGTTGTCCACCTGGGTGTGGGGCCCTAACCAAACTTGTGTGCCTGATTACCAGTCTCTTCAGTCATAGTCTCATAGATATTTGGTGTCGCATCACTGGGCATGTCTAGAAATAACAAGAAAGTCTGAAGCCTAGGATGATGACAGTGTAGATTCAAGCTGAAACCCCTTCTGCTCATCAAAGGAAATGAATCAGAATCATGTATTAAGTTTGAGTCATCCTAATAGGCTTGTAGCCATCTGCTCATACTTGCAAGAAAAGAGACAAATTGTGGTTTCAGGCATATGGCTTTTGCTATTAAACCTGATTGTATTCTTTTATTGGTGAAAGCAATACATTATTTAAAACTAAGAAAATGTTATGAAAGCGTTAGTAGCTCAGTTGTGTCTGACTCTTTGTGACCCCATAAACTATAGCCCGCCAGGCTCCTCTGTCCAGGGATTCCTAAGGAAGTGTTATAGCATGTGGCTAAACCTATAATGAAATATTATATGTTATATTTATGATTTGATACTCAAACTAAAGGAATGCATAGGAAGGCAGAAATGGATGGAACATGGGGAAAATTGTGGCCATGGACAAAAACACCAGCTTCTATCTTACTCATCATTTTTTTTTTTTTTTGATTGGGAGTGGCTGGAACTTGAGAGAGAGACTGCCTAGATGGCCATTCTTTGACCTAGTGGTGAGTTAGGAACTACCTCCTTTGTATTTGTCCTTCTCTTCACTTTAAAGGGATGAAGAGGTTTGGTGACCTCAACTTGACCTAGTCTTTAAGACCTGCTGTGGACACTCATTATGACTTCTCTGCTTTGATTGATTTGAGCTTGGAAACACACAGAATTTAATATTAGAGAGTTCCACCTTGACGATGTTAAAGTCTTCCAAAGTCAGTAAAGATAGAAGGGTGGGTGGATCTGAGATGTGAACTTTAGAAGCTTGCTGTTCTAACTCAACCTCTGCTTTTAGACAGGAGTTCCATTCCATCGTTCAGTCTATTCTAATAATATCTCAAAGACAGCCTGTGGTTACATAGTGCCATGGCTCACAAACATTATTATTTAGGAAAACTTTTGCAACTTTTGAAACATAAGGCATGTATTCCCAGTCTATCTTCAGTGAAAGTGACAAATAATTATTTAGTCCTTCTGCCTCCAAACTGCATGTGGAATGGGATGTAAAGGAAAAATTCTGTGAAGAGCAAAAATTTATTCTTTCACAATTCTGAAGCACAGAAGTGAAAAATCAAGATGGTGACATGGTTGGTACCTTCTGGAAGTGCTGAGACAGCATCCATGCCATGTTTCTCTCCTAGTTTGTAGTGGTAGTTGGCAATTCTTGGTGTTCCTTGGCTTGTAGTTGCATAACTTCAAGTTATGTCTTCATCTTTACCTGGACACTATGTCTCCATGTCTTCTCCTTTCTTGTCTCTTATATGGAAACTTGTCACTGGATTTAGGGCCCAGTCTAAGTTCAGGATGATCTCATCTTGAGATCCTTAATGGAATTATATCTGCAAAGACTATTTCCAAATAAGATTGTGTTCACAAGTACTGGGGGTTAGTACCCGCCATGAGAAATATATAAGCTTTAATGTCAGACAGACCTGAATTTAAATCCTGGCTTCACCACTTCCTGTCTGTGTGACCTTGGAAAAGTCATTCAACCTCTTGGAATTTCTCTTTCTGCAACTCTAAAGTGGAGCTCCAGTTCCATCTCAGCAAGTAGTTAATATGAATTAGATAAAATGATAGATGTGAACAGGGCTGGTATACATTATGTATTCAAGAAATTCACGTAACCTATGTGTTATTTTCAGATGTGCCCAACATCTAAGTCACTATTTTGTATTGATCTTGCTGCTTATGTAGCAAGTGACGTCAGTAAGGAAAGAGTTCATCACAATCAAGGAAGTCTTTAGAAATCTAGTTACAGCCTGAAGATTGGGCTGATACCCAGGAGATGGAATTATTTTGCAACCTAAGATTAGTTCAGTGAAAAAGATTAATGAGTCACATTATACAATCGGCTCAAGCTAATGACAAATGAATATGTTCTGGTTTTTAACTAGAGTTGATTTAATAATATTTGTGCAACAACAGCATTAAATTCAAAAGCTATTTTAGTGAGTTGACCCTCACCCAGAACTTTCCTCTCAGAGATGAGATCATTTGGGATCAGCCCCTTGTATTCTGGAGGTTCTAGGGTTGTCAAGAATGCCTCCAGTCCTCAAAGACCTTGTTCTTTCTCCTTTTTTCCTATGAAGTGTGAACTAACTAAAGCTTTTATCGACCTATTCCCCAAATTACATTATCTGGAAGAATTATAGGCTAAGCCAGAATCAGGCATTGATACCTTCATTGACGTTAATTTATCTGGTTAACCATAGCAAGTAGTAGAGTCCTGAGGTCATTTGTGTTGGAGAAAAATAAGTCAGGATAGGATACTCAGACTCCTGGGAAGACATGGGTCATCTACAGGGGCTGAGCAACAACTGGTGGGGGGTATTTATTGCCCTGACCTATTGGAACTCTGCTTATATTTCAATTCGTATTTGGGTCAATTATGCCTTGTTTAGCATTCCTGTCTGCATTCCTGTCCTTCCCACTAGGTTATATTTTCAAGGGAAGAGAGCTTCCCTTTCATATTTGTGACTTTTCCTCAGAGAGCCTTCCTCGTGTGTAGTAGGTATTCAGTAAATGCCTGCTGAATGAATAAGTCAGTCAGTGGAAGTAAAGGGGATATGCAAAGTGGAATGAAAAAGCATTGAAGGAAATTTGTTTTTTTTTCTTTTTTTTACTAAGATTGAACTTCATAATTCTATTTCCATTTGATGCTTCATGTAAACTACCCTTCTTGAGAAGGCTTCTTAATTTTCTGCCCAGTTTTGGGTCTGTCTACCCTTTCTGTGATCTTTATAGTCATTACCTCCAGTACATCTGGGCAGGCTTACCTCCTGTGTGAGACTTGTGATTGTTTCTGCTCTTTCCATCTCACTGAACACCTGGCGTCCCTCTGATGATGCTTTGAGTGACCAGGAAGATATCCTTCACTTCACTGTAATGTCTAAGAATTCTGCCTTAGATCCCAAAGAATTTCTCCTATTTTTTCTAAAAGTTTTATAACTTTACATTTCAGTTTGTGATACATTTTGAGTTAATTTTTATGTGAATTATAAGACATTGAAGTTTATCTTTTATTTATTTTTTTGCCTGTGGTTATTCAGTTGCTCCAGTACCATTTGTTGAAAACCTCTTTTTCCATTGAATTATTTTTGTACCTTTGTCAAAGATCAGCTGAGTGTTATTTGTGAGAGTCTATTTCTGAGTTCTCTATTCTGTTCTGTTGATCTATGTGTTGATTCCTTCACCAATATCATGGTTTTGATTACTGTACCTGTGTAGTACATCCTGAAGTCAGGTAGGCTGAACACATAGATACCTAAATGGAAAAGACAGTACCATTCACAATCACTCAAAAAAACCCCCAAAACTTAGATGTGTAAAGCTAACAAAACATGTATGGGACTATATGAAAAAGACTACATAACACTGATGAAAGAAATCAAAGATGTAAATAAGGAGAGAGAGATACTGTGTTCATGGATTAGAAGACTCAACAAAGTAAAGATGTCAGCTCTTCCCCAATTGATATCAGATTTAATATATCTATCAAAATTCCAGTGAGTTTTTGCAAACATACCTAAGACTATGCCAAAATTTATATGAAGAGGCAAAGGAGTTCACAGTGAGGCTGGAGGCTGTAAATTCCTCAACTGGAGCCCACCTATTTCTTATCTCAAGAAGTACAAGTAGAAGGGTGACTGATCGTAAATTTCCAACCTGGAGTCCACCTATCTCCTACCTCAGGATTTGATAACATAAATATTAAATATTTTCTTAGAGTTCTACAGGTCCCTGAGTCTCTCTTCCTTTTCTCTGTTGTTCAGATTGAATAATTTCTACTGTTCTATCTTCCAGTTCACTAATTCTTTCCTCTCTCCTCTCCGTTTTAATATTGAATCCATCCACTGGGTTTTTAATTTCAGTTACTGTGTTTTTCAGTTCTAAAATTTCCATTGGCTTTTCCTTACTATCTTCTAATTCTTCTCTGAGACAATTTTTCTCACTGAACAATTTTTCTGTTTTTCATTTGTTTCAAGTGTGTTAATAATTGATCTTGGAAGCATTTTCATCATGCTTTGAAATATTTGTTAGATAGTCCCGAAATCTCTGTCACTTGAGATTAGCATCCATTGATTTTTTTTAATGAAAATTTGGACATTTTCATATTGTGTTAGGATAATCTATGTCTTATGTAAATCTTCTGTTTTAGCTGACAGTTTCTGACAGTGCTCTGTCAGGGAAAAGAGATCCTATTACTGCCACGGGAATCTCAGTGCTCCAGGGGAGTCTGGGGTGTCCATATTGCCCACTTGGTCTCTGTTGACACCAGAGCAGGGACCATCCCTTAGTCTTACCTGGGCAAGGACGGGAGTTCCAGCTCTCTAGAGATACTGCAGTGCAGCTGGACCCCTTCCCGCTGGACCATAGTGAATTTTTTGACTGTTCACTAAGCCTCCTCTGATGTTACCTCAATCGGGTTTCACATGTTTAAAAAAATATCTTATATTCACATTTTTTAAAAAATCTTCCTTATATCTAGGAAATGAATGTGACTAAATTTCTTTAATGAACTATTTACTTTTCCATTTCTATAATTCTCTGTGGATTAATTCTTTTATTTTCAGTAAATATCTTCTCCTTGTCTGAGCCTGGCAACTGCGAAGATGATTTTTCCTCATCCATGATATATTTTCTTACGTGCAGCTACTATTTTCTCCCATCTTTATTTCTGCTTCTCATACTGTTTATCGCAAGTCACCTTATTCCTTTTGAAGGTGTGTTTGCATTGTGTGTGCTCTTTTTGAGCATTTCACTTTTGAAATAAAGGAGTGAAGTTAAAGTGCTGAGAACGCCGGTTCGTGCATGCTGAGCTGAGATTTCTCCTGGTGAGTGAGGGGGATGCATCTCAAGTTGACTGAGGAAGGGTCAATAGGAGAGATGAGACAGGGATCTGATTTTGAAGACTAAAACCCATTTCCTCTGAGGAAAGGAAAGAGTGCAAAACTATTTTGGATCCTATTTCCTTGTCTCAAGCCACTTGGGTGGTATAATGACAATCAGAAACTATAAATAGATAAGCTTTGCTAGAAGCATCTTAAAGCACCATCAGGAAATGACTGGCCTTAGTCATGATATTTTAAAAAGTAGCATGTTCCCAATTGATACCTTGATCTCCAATTTCACTTCTGCAAATATTATTCATGGATATTGTCACTGCTTTGTCAATCTCTGGGATTCTCAGAGATGTCCTTTTAATTAATGCCCCATCTTCCCTGCTGTATACTTTTAGGCTTCTGGATGGCCAAATGGGATTTGAGTGATTGATTAGCAAGTTCTGCTAATGATTTTGATTAGCTTTATTTGTTTTGCTTGTAATTATCTTTTCTTGGTAATTAGAGTTTAGTCACACTATTTATACTTGATGTAATTTTGGATAAAAAATATCCTAGCTAAACCCAGACATATTTATAATTTCCAAACAATTACAGAACAATCCATCCAAATTTACAATAGTTGTATCTTCTGAGGGAAATAGTGTTCCATTGTGTCTTAAAATGTAAAATTGTTTTTGTTTATGAAAAATGACTGATAACATGAATTGGTTGTGTTTTTAAAAATGATGTTTCCTGGAACTTCCCTGGCAGAACAGTGGTTAAGATTCTGTACTTCTAATGCAAGGAATGTGGGTTCAACCCCTGTTGGGGGAACTAAGATTCCACTTGCTGCATAGTAGGGCCAAAAAAAAAAATGCTTCCTTACAAACTATTTGCTAGATGAAATTGATATTAATCTAGGACATGGTAACCTTTTCTTCAGAGAGGCATTTGAGTGAGTTCGCCTTTTGGATCCATATGTTAGATTAATTTTTTTTTCAGATCCCAATTATGCCATATCTGGTATCTGGAAAAGAAACAGCACAGTGTCCTGTCCACTTGTTTTCACAGACTCCAAGAAAGCATTCTATTTGTGGACTTTATATTCAGCTAGTGTCTGAGCAGGTCTCCCTTTATCCCCTTAGGGAAAATGAAGTGGTTATCTGGATTTATCCAGGTCAATGGCAGAGTGGGACTGAGCAGGGCTTTAGCTGATCCTTCTCTTAGTCTACGGGCAGCTGTGTGGCTCCCTGAGCCCTTGCTGAAAAAAGAAGAAGTACCAGGGCACCCTGATGGGGTGCAGCAGCCTTGATTCTTTCCTGGACTATCAGTAAGGCCAATGGGAAGGGAGCATTCCTACACTTCTGACAGTGTACATTCCTTCAGCCACGTTCTTCTGTAAGTTTTCTTTTGGAGGCACTAATGATGAGTGTGAACCTCTTCCCATGGCTACTTTAAGGTCATCTTAATTGGCTACTTTTGATTATAAAGCTTTTCGAAGAGACTATACATACTTTGGCGCAGATGCATATTAATGATATTTCTTTTGGAATTTGATGAAAGCAGCTTCAACTCCAATTTTTGTATGATTTGATAGTGGTTACAGAGTAATCTGAAGTAAAGCTCCCAGCATGTCACAATTCCTTCAGCGATCCAAGGGAATATTGGCATAGAATAACTCCCATGCCTGTGCTTTGCTGGCCACCTGGCTGTCGTGAATGGCAGCTCACAAAGCCATGTCAGGGGACTCATGAACATTGTTGGCAATGACACTGCCATCTAAACAATTCAACTCCCTTCAGCTTGGTTACCCCACAGACACTGCTGACTGTGACTGCTGATAAGCCAAATAAGGCTGGAGGTCAACAATTCCCAGACTGCTCTCAATGATTAAAAGATCAACACGTCCTAATGCTCAAGTCCTCTGAACCCAGGGCCAATCAACCGGGTTTCAAAGAGAGTTTTCCCTTCTCTCTTTTTGTTTTTTTTTTAAGATTTTTTTATGTGGACCATTTTTAAAGTCTTTATTGAATTTGTTACAATATCATTTCTGTTTTATGTTTTGATTTTTTGACACAAGGCATGTAGGATCTCAGCTCCCCAACCAGAGATCAAACCTTCACCCCCTGCATTAGAAGCCAGAAGTCCTAACCACCTGATGGTCAAGGAATTCCCTCTTTCTCTTTAAATTAGCAAAAACAGACAAAGCAATTGTTAAGGGGAGCTAAAGGATTTTCCCTGATATTCTGATTGTAAATTTGGCACTTAAAACATTGAACAGGGAGCATCTATTAATTACTTTCCAAACTGAAGCTGCTGTCTCTTTGCCACCTTGATCTACACACTTGGTTAATGGAACCCTGACTTGGTCCCACACTATGGAGCAATGGGACTGAACAGCACACTGGAGCCTTGTGTGACTGCTGTGAATTAGTGGCTTCTCTTATCCTAAATTAAGCTCCTCGACATGTAATTATCCATCCTACACATTGAACCTATCTCCAAGGTAAATGTTTCTGCAAGGCTAATGGCTGATGATAGCACAAAACAAGTGCAAAAAGCAAGTCCTACTCTCTCCACCAGCTCCCTGTCACCACCGCCCTGTAAATTGTGCGTCCTTCTTCTGTTCTTCAGGCTGGGTTGCTGTAACATTTTTTAAAAATTGAAATATAATTGATTTACAATATTATGTTAGTTTCAGATGTGCTGTAACATTTTGGTGATACACAAAGAAGAAGTTAGCCTAAGGAAGTGTTGTTGGTTCTTCCCCCAACCCCTGCTTTTTCCTTTCTTTTCAGAATTTGAGCAAAAGGTGTCAAATTTGTTAGAAACAATAAAGCTGGATTTCACTAAAAACTTAGGAAACCACTCAAATCAAAACAGTTTACAGTGCTGCCAAAGGAGTTAACTGGGTGTGTTATTTCTAAATGCGTATTACTTACAAGATGAGGAGAACTATCCTAAATTTGGCTGCAGTGAGTGATCCAAAGTGTCTGTTCCAATTCTTAATGAGATGAGGTTTCAGGGAGTCTGCCTGAGTATTCTGAGTATGTAGCAGCTTCAATATTTAGTGTCCTAGAGTTTACACACCGATAGCAGAAAAGACAACAAAGATAGGCAGTTCACTCTGAATAAAAGGAATACAGCAAAATGGCCAAAACATAGAAAAGGGGAAGTTCAAAGTAATTAACGGGCTTCCATGGTGGCTCAGACAGTAAAGAATCTGTCTGTAATGCAGGAAACCCAGGTTTGATCCCCGAGTCCAGAAGATCCTCTGGAGAAGGGTATGGCAACCCACTCCAGTATTCTTGCCTGGAGAATCCCATTGACAGAGGAACTGGTGGGCTACAGTCTATGGGGTCACAAAGAATTGGACATGACTGAGTAACTAAGCACACACAAACTAATTAATAAACCTACAAATGCAAGTTAAAAATCTATTTTTTTTTTGCCTATCAAATTTTCAAAGATATAAGAAATCATAATACTCAGGATTGGTGAAGAATACAGGAATTTTCTCCAGTCAGATAGACTGGGTTTGCTTCCTAGCTCTTCCTCTTACTAATGAAGGGAACTTGGCCTATTTTTGTCATTTATAAAATGTAGATAATATTAGTAACCACCTCACAGAGTTTTTGAGAGAATTAGTGAAATAAAATGTTTAATATATTGTTTGGCACATGGTAAATGCCCAATTAACATTAGAATAATAATAATTATTATTGGAAGCTAAATTCCTGATACACTAACAGGGGAGTGTAAACTGGTAAAACCTTTAAGAATGAACATTTGACATATATGTTAAAACTTTAATGATATGTATACTTTTGACTTAACTGTTCCACTTCTATAAATTTGTTCTTGGGAAACAAAGCACAATGATATATTTATGAGGATATCTTTCATGGTATTTTTATAATGATAAAGATGGAAAAATGAAAATAACTAAAAGCAAAGGAATAGTTAAAAATTATGGTTTGTCCAAAAACACTAAATTGAAAAGATACATGCACCCCTATATTCATAGCAGCATTATTTTTATTTTCAGTCTTTAAACTTTTTAGTTGGTATTGGGGTATAGCTGATTAACCATGTTGTGATAGTTTCAGGTGAACAGGGGAAGGGACTCAGCCATATATATATGTGCATCCATTCCCACCCAAACACCCTTTCTATCCAGACTGGCACATAACATTGAGTAGAGTTCCATGTACTATACAGTAGACCCTTGTTGGTTATCTGTTTTGAATATAGTAGTGTGTACATGACCTTTCAAACTCTGTAACTATCCATTTCCCCTGGCAACCATAAGTTTGTTTTCTGAGTCTCTTTCTGTTTTGTAACTAAGTTCATTTGTACCATTTCTTTTTGGATTCCACATATAAGGAATGTCATATGATATTTCTCCTTTTCTGTCTGGCTTACTTCACTCAGTATGACCCTCTTTAGGTCCATCCATGTTGCTACAAATAGTTTATTTCATTCTTTTTAATGGCTGAGTAATGTTCCATTGCATATAGGTACCACATCATCTTTATCCATTCCTCTGTCGATGGACATTTAGGTTGCTTCCATGTCTTGGCTACTGTAAGTAGTGCCTAGCAGCATTGTTTATAATTCCCAAAGTATGGAAGCAACCTAAGTGTCCATCAATAGATGAATGGGTACTTGGCATAACCAAGTACCATAAATTGAGTGGATTAAACAACGGAAATTTATTTTCTCCCTGTCCTGGAGGCTAGATGGCCAAGATCAAGGTTTCATTCAGGGCTGGTTTCCCTCTGAAGTCTCTCTTTTTGGCGTGCAGGTGACTTCTTCTTTTATGTCTTCACGTGGTCTTCCCTTTGTAATTGTGCCCAAACTTCCTCTTCTTATAAGGACACCAAGTTGTACTAGATTAGAGCCCTCTCTAGTGAACTCATTTAACTTAATTATATTATAAGTATCCTGTCTCCAAACACAGCGACATTCTGAGGTACTAGAGCCTTAGGGTTTCAACTTATGAATGGGGGGGGCATAATTCAGCCCAATAATAGAAATTATTTGACAGTATTTCTCATCTGAGATTGCTCTTCTGAGCCATATGATAAAGAAACTAGGTGTCCCTTCCTTTTCCCTTCAATGGAATATTTTCAGCCCCTTTAAAGAGCCCCTTGAGGAAGACTAAAAATGTGTATCTCTCTTTGAAAGTCTGCTTATTGGTCCCAGTGTAGACAGTGGTGGAGATTTCATTTTGGGTAAAGGGGACCTTAGATTGGTAGTCCAAACTCACCTCTGGAAAGCAGTGACATTCAAGGGTTTTCCTGGCACTTTGAGTCTGCTCCAGTGTTTAATCCCCAGTCCCTATCTCAGCCCAGAATGAAGCATTACAGGTAGATCTCCCAGGGAGGACTTTCTGAGGGAGAAGGTGGTGTCCCAGCATCTCATCAGTTTCAGATGCACAGTCTAAAGATGAAATCTTTTTCTAGGTGTGTCAGGGCCACCCAAGGAGAGTGAGTCACTGGTGAAGAGCAGTAGTAAAAATGGTTCTATAATTCTATCAACCAGAAGCTCCCTTCATTATATAAATCCAACTTACTTTCATTAGAACTGATTTTAAAGAAGAAATGATATAGATGGTTTTTCTCAACTGGAGAATTACTACAGTTTAAGGTTAAGCTAGATACATCAAGTTCAACCCTATGTTTGAAAGGTTGGGAAAGTGGTCCTTCAAGACTCTCAGGATTTGCCTCCAATCACACATCTGATGGGGCTTCCCTAATGGCTCAGATGGTTAAGAATCTGCCTGCAATGCAGGAGACCTGGGTTTGATTCCTGGATTGGGAAGATCCCCTGGAGAGGGAAATGGCAACTCACTCCAGTATTCTTGCCTGGAGAATCCCATGGACAGAGGAGCCTGTCAGGCTACAGGACATGGGATCACAAAGAGTCAGACACAACTGAGCGACTAAAACATACACATCTGATGAGCAGCTATGGCTGATCTAAATCCAGTGATCTCTGGTCAGTGTCATTTCCCTGATACTCCATGAGGGTTGGAAGAGCATGTGTGCTGGAGGAAACTTGAGATGTAGAACTTAGGACCTGTGAGTTTCTACCCCATCTCAGACACTAAGCAGCTGCATATCAGGTACCCTGAATCCTCTCTCTAGTCTCCTGCTTTTTTACCTTCAGAATGAAAGTTGGATAATACACTTCCTTCCATCACAAACAGCCATCCCACAAGTCTTTCATGGGTGCCACTCATTCTGTGTTCAGACAACATGAGTTGGCAAGTGGGTGCAGGTGTGTCTGACAGAGAATGGTTATGTAGTGGTGCCTCACATACTAAAGGAAAGAGCAGGGAGTAACTCCACATTTCATCAAAAGATTTAATGAAGATTAAGAATTAGGAGGTAAAAAAGTTACAAAAGATGAAAAATGAATAATAAAAGTTTCAATCTATGTTCACCTCCATGAAAAATTAAAAAGCAAGCTTCTATCCCACTATTTATGTACTGATTGAATGCTGATACATTTTGCTTGCTTTCTCAGATTTCCTGTAACTATAATTTTTACCTCTGTTTTTATTAACAAGCAAAACCTCTTCATTCCATTGCCTTCTCTTCTTGAAACGCCAAGCTGTAATTTTCAGGGTGCTAAATGTCAAGAGACTGAAGAAAGTCGCTAACTCTTTCTTTTTGATTAGGTTAAATTGTTTTGCTTTTCTTCTTTGTTTTCTTTCTCCTCTTTTCTGTTCTCTTAAGTGTATGATCAGATTTATTTTCCAAAGTTGTTATCATCTTAGGGAAACTTTCATTAGCATTCCCCAGACACACTTTAATTAAAGGAAACTCATATTTTGCTCAAGTTACCAGAGAAATGAAAGGAATAATCTAATGCTAAACATGTTTTTACTTTGCATAAATTTAACTGGACCCCCACCCCCCACCCCGTGCCCAATATAAGAACAGAAATAAGGCCACGCGCAAAATTTTCCAAGCCAAGCTTCAACAGTATGTGAACCATGAAATTCCAGATGCTCAACCTGGATTTAGAAAAGCCAAAGGAGCCAGAGATCAACTTGCCAACATCCGATGGATCACTGAAAAAGCAAGAGAGTTCCATAAAAATATCTACTTCTGCTTTATTGACTATGCCAACGCCTTTGACTGTGTGGATCACAACAAACTGTGGAAAACTCTTAAAGAGATGGGAATACCAGACCACCTGACCTGCCTCCTGAGAAATCTGTATGCAGGTCCAGAAGCAACAGTTAGAACTGGACATGGAACAACAGACTGGTTCCAAATCGAGAAAGGAGTATGTCATGGCTGTATACTGTCACCCTGCTTATTTAATTTATATGCAGAGTACATCATGAGAAACGCTGGGCTGGATGAAGCCCAAGCTGGAATCAAGATTGCCGGGAGAAATATCAGTAACCTCAGATATGCAGATGACACCACCCTTATGGCAGAAAGTGAAGAAGAACTAAAGAGCCTCTTGATGAAGGTAAAAGAAGAGAGTGAAAAAGTTGGCTTAAAACTCAACATTCAGAAAACTAAGATCATGGCATCTGGTCCCATCACTTCATGGCAAATAGATGGGGAAACAGTAGAAATAGTGACAGACTTTATTTTTTTCGACTCCAAAATCACTGCAGATGGTGACTGCAGCCATGAAATTAAGACACTTCCTCCTTGGAAGAAAAGCTATGACAAACCTAGACAGCATATTAAAAAGCAGAGACATTACCTTGCCAATAAAGGTCTGTCTAGTCAAAGGTATGGTTTTTCTAGTAGTCATGTATGGATGTGAGAGTTGGACTATAAAGAAAGTTGAGCGCCAAAGAATTGATGCTTTTGAACTGTGGTGTTGGAGAGGACTCTTGAGAGTCCTTTGGACTGCAAGGAGATCCAACCAGTCCATCCTAAAGGAAATCAGCCCTGAATATTCTTTGGAAGAACTGATGCTGAAGCTGAAACTCCAATACTTTGGCTACCTGATGGAAAGAACTCACTCATTAGAAAAGACCCTGATGCTGGGAAAGATTGAAGGTGGGAGGAGAAGGGGGTGACAGAGGATGAGATGGCTGGATGGCATCGCTGACTCAATGGACATGAGTTTGAGCAAGCTCCAGGAGTTGGTGATGGACAGGAAAGCCTGGCGTGCTGCAGTCCATGGGGTCACAACGAGTCTGACATGACTGAGCGACTGAACTGAACTGAAGGCCATAGACCAATACTCACTCTGAGAAAAATTCATAAGTAGCATGATTCCAAGGCTGCTTCCAATTATCCCATGTCCTTTTTGGTTTTAAAGGACAAAACTCTAAATGAGGTGTTGTACTTTCCTGTAAGAAAGACAGCATTAATTGCTGACATTTTTATGTCCTGCTGAAGAGTGTCCATGAGGTATAATGTATCTATTTCTATATGGTTCCCACATCAATTGTACAATTTCATACCTGGCTTACTTGCATTAGTCCTTTTACTAAATTAATGCAGCTAATTTCATTCATTTTATAAAAGTTAAATATAAATAGAAATACACCTTGAAAATGTATGGAAGCCTGATAAACTGTATTTTACTTGTCAAACCATCTCTTAACATATAGATTGATTGTAAGAATAAGTGTTCTTGGAATTTTTCTGCTTCTTGTTTCCCCACCAACAAGGGAAGACCATCTATTTTCTTTTGCTATAAACTCCTATTCCTGTGGTTTTTAAACATACCCAAAACCTTCATTGCCCATGATCTTTATTTTGCCTGTGGTCACTTTCAAATAAATTGCTTTGAAAATTTTTTCATTTTTGTGTGCTCTTAGTCAGTGTAATTTAGAAATTACTCAGGTTGGTGAGGAAATTTTTAAGATAACTCAGTCTATGTATCAGAGAACAAAATATTACAAAAACTGCCTGCTTGTGAGCTGTGGTTCCTTGGCAAAGAATCCTGGCTGAAAAGAACTGACATTTATAGAGTATGACCCCTGCCTCCTGTATAGCTCCTTCCACTCTCTGTTATGGGCTTCCTGGGACTTGCCCCTGCCACCGTTGGCCACTGAACCTGAGAAGTGAAGTAAGAGCCACTGAAATGTCCACAGAACAAAGAGTAGATAGGACCCCATCCTGGTCAGCTCATGATGCGTGCACGTCACAATCCAAAGGCAACTCATTAATTTACAGGGAGAAATCACTGTGACAGAGACCTGAAATACTTAGAATATGCATGTCATTCTCCGTGTAAACAGACTTACATGAGAAGCCATGTGATAATTATAAAATTTTACATGAGCGTGGAATTAGAAAGTGGGGAGTTAATAGCATCTGGCTAAAAGAGCTGGAGGTATCCTTTTCCTAAAAGGGATGTTCTTACTAATGGGACTACATTATTTGAAGTCCATTAGCTAATACTCCATCCCTAGATGTGCTTGGATAGGCATTCTAGCATCTACCTCAGTGACTCACCTTGTTTTGTGTTTCCTAACTGACCATGTCCTTTTAATGACTGATGCATTCTTTATTTAGACATGTCAATACACTTAATCATATCATGGTGGAATTAGCTCTGCTTAGGAGCCATTCTGTCTCTTTAAAGTGATGGCCATTCATCCATCAAATATTTATGGAGTGTTTCCTATGTACCAGGCTCTGTGCCCTGCATTAGGCCTACAGCAGTAAGCAAAACAAACAAGTGATACAGTCTGGTCGGGGAAATAACAGTTAAACAAGCAATCACAGTAATGTGTGATAACAGAATGAAAATAGCAAGGAGCTATAAATCACATCACCCCTAGTCTAGGGGGCTTCTGGGAGAAACTGATGCCAAATTTGAGAACTGAAGGATTGAGTTGGAAAAGGCAGAGATGAGAAAAAGTATTTTTTTAATTAATTTTTATTGGAGTATAGTTGCTTTACAATGTTGTGTTAGTTTCTACTGTATAGCAAAGTGAATCAGCTATATTTATACATATATCCCTTCTTTTTTTGGATTTCTTTCCCATTTAGGTCACCACAGAGCACTGAGTAGAGTCCCTTGAGCTATACAGTAGGTTCTCATTGGTTATCTATTTTAAACATATCAATAGTATATCTATGTCAATCCCAATTTCCCAATTCATCCCACCCCTCCCTTCCCTTTTGGTGTCCATATGTTTGTTCTCTACATCTGTGTCTCTATTTCTGTTTTGCAAATAAGATCATCTATACCATTCTTCTAGATTCCACATATATGTGCTAATAGACAATATTTGTTTTTCTCTTTCTGACTTATTCACTCTGTATGACAGTCTCTAAGGTCCATCCACATCTCTACAATTTCATTCCTTTTTATGAAAGAGTAATACTCCATTGTATCATGTACCATAACTTCTTTATCTGTTCCTCTGTTGCTTCCTTGTCCTGACTGTTATAAATAGTGCTGCAATGAACATTGGGGTGCACGTGTCTTTTTGAATTATGGATTTCTCTGGGTATATGCCCAGGAGTGAGATTGCTGGGTCATATGGTAGTTCTACGTTTAATTTTTTAAGGAACTGTTCTCCATAGTGGCGATAACAATTTACATTCCAACCAACCACATCCTCTTCAGCATTTATTGTTTGTAGATTTTTTAATGATGGCCACTCTGACAGGTGTGAGGTGATACCTCATTGTAGTTTTGGTTTGCATTTCTCTAATAATTAGTGATGTTGAACATCTTTTCATGAGTTTGTTGTCCTTCTATATGTCTTCTTTGGAGAAATGTCTATTTAGGTCTTAAGCCCATTTTTTGATTGAATTGTTCATTTTTTTGGTACTGAGCTGCATGAGAAGAAAAGTATTATTGGTAAAGGGGACTTCCTATGTGAAGGCTTTGAGGAGAGAGAGTACAAGCTACCTGTAAGGCACTGAAATACTATATTAGGGCTAAGATATAAAGTGAAGATGATAATGGCTGGTGGTCTTGGTAGGGAACCTCATGAAGGATCTTAGTAGACCTCTTATGGAGACTAAACTGTATCCTGAAAACAGTGGGGAAGACTCTGGAGGGTTTTAGCAGGAGAATGATGATTAAGTTTGCAGTTCAGAGAGATCACTCTGGCTGTAGCATGGAGAAAGGATTTTCAGGGAGAAAGATTAGAAAGTGTGAACCCAGTGAGAGGATCATGGCATGACTGCAGGCAAGAACGGGTGGGTTGATAGGTGAATCATGGTAGTGACAGTGAGAGAATGGAGAAAATAGTGTTTTGAGATGTATTTATGGGGAAGATTGACTTCCATGGTGGCTCAGTAAAGCATCTGCCTACAATGTGGGAGACCCAGGTTTGATCCTTGGGTCGGGAAGATCCCCTGGAGAAGGAAATAGCAACCCACTCCAGTACTCTTGCCTGGAAAATCCCATGGATGGAGGAGTCTGGTAGGCCGTAGTCCATGGGGTCACACAGAGTCGGACATGACTGGATGACTTCACTTTGTCACTTTTTTGTCTTTTATGGGGAAGATTAGATAAGACTTGATGCCTGGATCAAATGTGTGGATGATGAATTCAGGCTAGAACATATTGAGTCTGAAGTGTTCATGAGTCTGTAAGGTGGGTAGATATGTAAATCTGCAGTCCAAGAGAAATGTCAGAGCTGGAGGTAAGATTTCAGAATCATCATGCCAGTATGGTCTTTGAAGCTATGAGAAGAGGTGAGCTCATTTATGAAAAGTATGGAGAATTCAGGAAGAGAAGAGCATTAAATTTCAGCTGGGGAAAAAAAAAAAGCAGCCTGAAAGTTAGAAGGAGGTAGTTTAGATGAATGGGCGATTTGAACCTCAAATCCTGTCCTGTGTGTCTGCTTTCCAGAACCATTTTTCTATTGTGATTCTCTTAACATGGGTTTCTCTGGAAAATCTTCTAAGGCAAGGATTAATGTTCATACTTCATGTAGTATGTTCAAACCCAGGTTAGCAAGGATGAAGAAAAAGGAAGAGAAGAAAGAAAAATGAGAATCAAAGCAAAATGATGTCAGTGGGGACCAGGTCATGGAGATTATTAGATGTGTTAAGGAAACTGGACTCTATCCTTGTGTGTTAGTTGCTCAGTCGTGTCCAGCTCTTTGTGACCCTATGGACTATAGCCTGGCAGGCTTCTCTGTCCACAGAATTCTCCAGGCAAGCATACTGGAGTGGGTTGCCATGCTTCCTACCATTTCACAATAAACATACCTCCCAAATTGATGAGTTCCAGCAACATATCAGATGACCAGTCCAGCCAGGTCTCCAGCAGTCAACACAGTAACAGTGGGACTGTGGTGCACACTTGGGAAGGAGATAAAGGAAAAGAGCTGGCAAAGGAAGAAAAAGTGAAGAAATCAATAGATGGTTACTGGAGGTTTGGGGACGTGCCCTTCTGTGCTCATTGCATGACAATGTAGCTTGATAATACTAAACTCCCATTTGAGGAGAACAGATCAGGTTATAAAATTTATAACAGCTTTCTGCACCTTTTGCCATTTGGCCTTTTGGCTCATTTAAAATGTAGTGGTCACAACGCTTTTTGCGCCCATAGGTCAGCAGAAGAATTATCTTCCTGCCTCTGATTATAGCATATTATCATTTAAGAGGGGGCTCTTCTAATCTTTGCATGCTGCTCTCCCATCTGTCCCTTCAGTTTGCACTTTTGCCAGAATTCAAGCTAAAAGTCACAGCTAACCCTGTAATGTAAGATGTCTGTGGTGCTCAGTGTTAACTCACTGAATTGAAAGAATCAAACAGACTAAACTTTTCTAAACAAGAAAAGCCTCTTAGGTTGAAGGCTTCCTGAAAATTTGCATATTTTCATTTCACTGCTTTATAAATTATCATCAGGAAGTTGAATCTCTGTTGTCTATAAGCAGTGTGATGAATTGCAATTTTTTACCTCTAACGGATTTGTTTTTAAAGAAAGGAAAGCCTTGATTCTAATATTTCAGATGTTTTCTACAACCCCTTGTTATTTAAAACTCATTCATTAAACAGTTGATGAATAGGCCTATTACATTTTTTCAAGCTGATGAAATGCTCATTTTGGAAAGTTAGAATGAATGATCTCACAGTGACTTCACTGCAATACATCTTTCTCAATGTCCAGTGTTATATGGAATTGAGTCACAATTTGCTCTATAAATCGACAGGCTAGCAGTTACTATTTTTCATGTATAAGCAGGAGTCTGTCTTTGATCTTAATCATATTTTCAGTAGTAGAGGAGATGGAGGTGGTGCAGCATTATTATTTTCCCTGCATAGAAAATTATACCACAAAATAAATCATGTGCAGGGCTATCATAATGCCCACAGTGGTTATGACAGGAAAAAAGAATAGTTACAGCTACCCTTCAGTACACAGTGAAATAGTGAACAATTTGTTAAATATCCCTAGAGTCCATTAAACTGGCATATGATCAGGTTGGTGGCTACCCAGCCTCAGTGGGAACCAATTAGAATTCACCAAAAATGAAAATGGATGAATCTGGAAAATCAGTGTTAGATTTACAGGGAAAGCAAACATGTAACATCGCTGAGCTAAGAATAATCTTGGTAAGCATTCTCTGAAAGCTATTGGTCAGAGAGGATTGTGTAGTGCCATGTTCATAGTTTTTCGACTGTTTCTTCTGCAATATTTTAAGCCATCACTGCAAGGGAATTAAATTAGTCAGATTTAGCCTCCACAACATGAGAGAATAATTCTGCAAATTGCAGCCATTATTAATTTTGTTCCAGAAGCAGCCTTGAATGAAACATTCGTGTGATTTTTCTTTTCTTTTTGCATTTAAACTACAGATAAAGACTACTTATTGCTCCAGATAAATGCTATGAAAATGCTGAAGACTTTACCGCATTCCTTTTAAAGTCAGATATTCAATTGTGAAAGATGTTTGAACAATTTCATGATGGATGTTCATTAGTTCACTGCTCTCAAGACAAGTTACTACTACACATCTCTGATACTGATCATGTTTTTGCAGTCATGATTGAGCTATTAAAGAAAAAGCACTCTACAGAGCTCTCTCCACTGTGTCCAAACCAGCACCAACTTGAAATATCATTGGCTTACTCAGCAGCATCAAAACCCACAAAAGCAAATAGGTTAGATCCATCCCAGAGACTTTTCTGCAGCAGTAAATGGATTTGCCCTTTTTAGAGCAGGGAGCACAGTTCCAATACAATTATTCTTATTGGACTAGATGAAGGAATTTACTTCAAATGAGGTTGCTAGTTGTCCTGTGGAAGCTGTGTCAGAATAAATATCCAGCTACTCTTCAGAGGCATAATTTGTTCATTTTCCCATGAAACATGTACGCCTCACGAACTGTAGATAGCTGACTTTGTTTAGATGGCAGAAAAATTCTTTTATTCTATTAACACTTGCATTGCTCAGGTAAGGTACCATTTTAATGAATACCTTGACATACAGTTCTTTGCAAAGGGGCCATTTTCACATGCCAGATGTCCTGAAGCAATCTCTCTTTGTTACTTGTTCACAATCAATTTTATTAAGGGAAAAATTCCAAGTGACAGATGTCACCAGTGAGTGTCCACATCAGTTTTAGGAAGAAGTGCTTTGAAATGTATCATTGTCTGGTAACTATTTAAATACAAAGCCTATACTGCTATACAATTTGACAAGATGTAAAGCTTTTCAGTTACAGGAAGACAGACAATGCCAGTTACTCCTGTGACAGAGCACATACTTCATCCTTCCCCAAAATCTGAACCTCCCTGAACATAAGATAGTGCTGGACATAATGGGCACCTCTGTAATAGGAGATGCTTGACAATGAAAGAGATAATGACTGTGGCCCAGTGCTTTGTATGGGGGTGTTTGACTGACCGAAAGCAAAGACGAGAGTGACTGGTATATGCCATGACCAGTAGGAATAGACTGGGATGTGTTTTCAAGAGCAAACAAAGCTTTTTATGAAAGTGTGAAAATATATTATTTCTAAAAATATTGCATTCCTACTAGGAATAAAATGTTAGGTTAAATTCTAAGAGATACAAAATCACTGTGGGGTAACTTGGATTTCTTGGAGTGGCTTGGACTGTGAATGGTGATATCTCATTTTTCTGTCTTTTTTTAAAAATATATTTATTTATTTATTTGACTGCACTGAATCCTAGTTGCAGCACACCAGATCTTTAGTTGCCGCACACCAGATCTTTAGTTGCCGCATGTGAACTCTTAATTGTGGCATGTGGGATCTATTTCCCTGACCAGATTTCGAAGAACTCAGGCCCTGTGCACTGGGAGTGCAGAGACCTAGCCACTGGACCACTAGGGAAATCCTCATTTCTCTGTCATGAAATTTGAGGACTGCCAACTTTGGGCCTCCAGTTAATTGAAGATTGGTTTACAATGATCTAATCTCACATGCTAATAAAGTAATGCTCAAAATTCTCCAAGCCAGGCTTCAGCAATACGTGAACTGTGAACTTCCAGATTTTCAAGCTGGTTTTAGAAGAGGCAGAGGAACCAGAGATCAAATTGCCAACATCCGCTGGATCATTGAGAAAGCAAGAGAGCTCCAGAAAAACATCTATTTATGCTTTATTGACTATGCCAAAGCCTTTGACTGTGTGGATCACAACAAACTGCGGAAAATTCTGAAAGAGATGGGAATACCAGACCACCTGACCTGTCTCTTGAGAAACCTGTATGCAGGTCAGGAAGCAACAGAACTGGACATGAAACAACAGACTGGTTCCAAATAGGAAAAGGAGTACGTCAAGGCTGTATATTGTCACCCTGCTTATTTAACTTATATGCAGAGTACATCGTGAGAAACGCTGGGCTGGAAGAAGCACAAGCTGGAATCAAGATTGCCGGGAGAAATATCAATAACCTCAGATATGCAGATGACACCACCCTTATGGCGGAAAGTGAAGAGGAACTAAAAAGCCTCTTGATGAAAGTGAAAGAGGAGAGTGAAAAAGTTGGCTTAAAATTCAACATTCAGAAAACTAAGATCATGGCATTTGGTCCCATCACTTCATGGGAAATAGATGGGGAAACAGTGGAAACAGTGTCAGAGTTTATTATTTTGGGCTCCAAAATCACTGCAGATGGTGATTGCAGCCATGAAATTAAAAGACGAATACTCCTTGGAAGGAAAGTTATGGCCAACCTAGATAGCATATTATAAAGCAGAGACATTACTTTGCCAACAAAGGTCTGTCTAGTCAAGGCTATGGTTTTTCCAGTGGTCGTGTATGGATGTGAGAGTTGGACTGTGAAGAAAGCTGAGCGCCGAAGAATTGATGCTTTTGAACTGTGGTGTTGGAGAAGACTCTTGAGAGTCCCTTGGACTGCAAGGAGATCCAACCAGTCCATCCTAAAGGAGATCAGTCCTGGGTGTTCATTGGAAGGACTGATGTTGAAGCTGAAACTCCAATACTTTGGCCACCTCATGCAAAGAGTTGACTCATTGGAAAAGACCCTGATGCTGGGAAGAATTGGGGGCAGGAGGAGAAGGGGATGACAGAGGATGAGATGGCTGGATGGAATCACCAACTCGATGGACATGAGTTTGAGTAGGCTCCAGGAGTTGGTGATGGACAGGGAGGCCTGGCGTGCTGCGATTCATGGGGTCGCAAAGAGTCGGACATGACTGAGCGACTGAACTGAACTGAACTGAAATGAGATCGTGAGAACTGTCCCTGAAGCGGAACCCTTTGGGAGAGCTTCTTACATTGGACTGAGAATTAAGCAATAGGAGACCCAGGAATACAGTAAATAACCTTGGGTGTGTTTATATAGGTCATTCCTAACACCAAGACCCCTATGCATGTTTAAAGCAGCCATTGAGTATATTAAGACTTATATCTTATTCCTTCATCCATTGACTTTGGAAACATCAACACTATTGAACCAAGTCCCAGGTAGCCTCCTTTTATATATGTCAGGGTAGGACATCCCTCTTCTGTTGGCCCCTTAAATGGAATGCTCCTTGTCCTCTCATATCCTGGACGTGACAGATTCCATGTCCTCACTGTAAAGGTGTCATTTAGAAACTGGACTCTATATCTATTCATATGTCCTGCCCAACTGACAAAGATATTATTTTTTCTTTGACAGGGATTACTTTTTCTTCTTAGGCTTTTCTTTTAAATATTTAACATATTAAATCTAGTATTACAGCTGAGCCTGCTCTTTCACTGGTATCAGGGATAATACCGGAGCAGATAGTGTTGGAAATATCCCCTTTTCAAAGAGGTGTATTTTTTTGTTTGTTTGGCCTCTGATTAAATCAGTGCTTCCAATTTATCATAGCATGTTAGTAATAAAACCAATCAATTTTTGCCAGGGCCATTCCATCTTCTAGCAAAATCTCCAGGATACAAAGAGTACATTTATCATGAGGGGATTATAAAGCTTCACTCTGACATTTCAAGGGAGACTGATTGTATGTATTCTTTTCATGGGATGTTGAAAATCTATTTGTATATCAGTTATGCCCAAGAAACTAAAGCTCTTGACAGCTTACTTACCTCCAAAGTTAGGCTATTGGATCCCACAATTAGGGGAAATTTGGCTTGCTATGTACTGAATATTTGTGCCCTCCACCCCCTAAATTCATATATTAAAATCTAACTTCCAAGATGATGGTGTTAAGAGGCTGGACTTTTGGGAGGTGCTTAGGTCATGAGGGTGAGATGAGTGCCCTGATAAAAGAGTTCCCAGAGAAATTTTTTTAAGTTAAAAGATAAGAAAAACAATGAACAGATCCCAGAGAGATATCCCTTCCCAGAGGTCACAGCAAAAAGGCACATCTATAAACCAGGAAGTAGGCTCTTAACACATACCAAATCTGCCAGTACTGTGGACATGGATTTCCCACCCTCCAGAACCATGAGAAATACATATCTGTTTATAAGTCACCTAGTTTATAGTATTTTTGTTATAGCAGCCCAAACTAAGATGTAGCTTAAATATGGTTCCTAGTACGTTGTAAATAAATAGAATTTTTAAGCTTTAAGCATATTTATAACATGCAGATAATTGGGAAAGTAAACACCTTTTACAGTTTTTGTTATGGAAATTTTCAGATACTCAAAAGTAGAAAGCATAGGATAATAAACCCACATGTACCCAACTTTAGCAATTATCAGCATTTTGCTAATTATGCTTCCTTCTTTCCACCCGTTGTTTTTTGTTGCAGGATTTTAAAACAAATCCAAGACATCGTGTTATTTCATACCAAAAACTTTCATATGCATTTTTAAGTCTTTTCCTTGAGCACCATTTTAAAAAAGAAACGTAACTACTATGCCATCGTCATAGATACTAAAACCAACAATAATTTCTTTAATTTCACTTAAATACAAGATAATATTCAAATTTCCTTGGTTGTCTCAAACATCTTTCTATGGTTGATTTATTTATTTTTAGATTTCATGCAAGGGTCATATGCTGCATTTAATGAACATTAGGTGTTTTTTATCTTATAACCACCCCCCCCCCCTTTATTTACACCATTAGTTTGTTAGAGAAACAGTCATTTACCTGTAGAAATGTCCCACATTGTGAACTCGATAATGCTGTATCGAGTAGTTCTTCTCTAGTCCATATTTTCTGTAACTGAAATTTTGTTTTTGTGGTTGTTCAGTCACCAAGTTGTGTCTGACTCTTTGCAGCCCCATGGACTACGGTACGCCAGGCGTCCCTTCATGGATCTCTGTCTTGGTGAAGGGGCTGGTGTAACTTAATGAAGCTATGATCCATGCTATACGGGGCCACCCAAGATGGACGGGGTCATAGTGGAGAGTTCTGACAAAACATGATCCACTGGAGGAGGGAATGGCAAACCACCCTAGTATACTTGCCGTGAGTACCTCATGAACTGTATAAAAAGGCAACTGAAATTTATGTTCAGAAAACTGATCAGATTCAGGGTGAATTTTTTTAAGTGTAAATAGAATTTTTAATAAAAAATGAAGTACATTTTGAATACACCAAAATGGTTAGTTAAAAGAAATCTTTATAAAAATAAGTGTAATGTTTGCTGCAATGAAACTTTTTCTGTGCAAGGAGACAACTCACTGGAAAAGAACTAGATGCTGGGAAAGATTGAAGGCAAAAGGAGAAGAGGGCAGCAGAGAATGAGATGGTCAGATAGCATCACCGACTCAGTGGACATGAGTTTGAACAAACTCTGGGAAATAGTGGAGGACAGAGGAGCCTGGCATGCTGTGGTTCATGGGGTCTCAAAGAGTTGGACAAGACTTAGGGACGGAACAAGAACAGCTTGTGAGTAATTGGGAAGTGTGCTATCCCATCATGATAAAGAGAAATGAACAGGTTATAGAAAAATAATATTAGAAGGCAGAGTGTCCAAAAGAAGAATGTGCTGTGAATTAGGCAGAATGGCAGGGAAAAGAGGCAGGCAGATACATGACACAGTGAGACCCGCTGAACTTTTAGACGCAATTCCTTCTCAGGGGCAAGGGGTGCATGGTACTTCGAAAGGCATCATGTCACAACGTGCTGGTCATACTAGTTATTTTAGTCACTCTGAGGTGGGGCAGGGTGGGCAAGTGGTATCAGGTTAATATCTTCATTATAAAATCTGCCATCGACCTTCCTCCAGATGAACACCTTGTAATTACGTGTTCACTGACAATGGATTTAGTGTCAATAAGTCAGGTACTTGTGACTTCATGACCCAGCCTGTCTTCAATCCAGTCCCTGGTTCGTATGCAGCTCCTTATTCCTTGTTTTGACACCAATTCTATGCTTCAAAAAAGGCACTTTAACAGCCAGCATTCTTTACCCTCCTTTTCCCCCAAAGTGCTTACACAACCATCTTTATTATTGGCAGGCACTTTTCTTCACCCTCCCATCCACTCTGCTCTCCTCTACTCCGCCACCATCTTTTTTTTTTTTTTTTAACCAAACAGATTTGTCTGTGGTTTTTTTTTTTAAAGAGGAAAGTTCACTCAGGACTGTTCAGTAGTCAACTCTGGAGAAACCGTACAGCTTCAGTTCCTATTTACAAACAGAGCTGCTGACTATTGATACAGACAAAACCCTACCAGGAGAGAGTGAGGCCTCTCCGTTCCTCCTAGTGTTTCTGTAGTTAGTGTTCTTTTTTTTTATTTTTATTTTATATTGGAATATAGTTGATTTATAATGTTATGTTTCAAGTGTACAGTAAAGTGATTTCTTTTTCAGATTTTTTTTCCCATTGAGGTTATTACAGAGTATTGAGTAGAGTCCCCTGTGCTATACAGTAGGTCCTTGTTGATTATCTATTTTATATATAGTGTGGTGTATATGTTAATCCCAACCTCCTAATTTATCCCTGCTCCCAGCTTTCCCCTTTGGTAACCATAAGTTTGTTTCCTAAGTCTGTGGATCTGTTTCTGTTTTGTATATAAGTTCGTTTGTATCATATTTTAGGTTCCACCTATAAGAGATATTATATGATATTTGTCTTTGTCTGACTTACTTTACTTAGTATGATAATCTCTAGGTCTATCCACATTGCCACAAATGACATTATTTCATTCTTTTTATATATATGCACCCCATTGTCTTTATCCATTCATCTGTCCATGAACATTTAGCCTACTTCTATATCTTGGCCATCAGTGTTTTAGAAACAGATCTTTTAGAAAGTAATGTCCAGGATGTACTTTAACTTGCACAGTTGCAACTATGGCATCATCTATATGATGGAGCTGCTGGTCCTTCTTACAGTAAGTTCCAGTGGTTTCGAGTAGGCTACTTGGAGTAACTGCTGCAATTTGACAGTGACCTTTGCAATACAGAACATATCTAGAACCTTTCAAGTAGTGAATGCCATTGAATAAAAGTTTGAATTTAAAAATTCCCACTGTTCGTGTGATACAAAAATAGTAAATAACATATATTCTTATATATTCTACAGAATCCCAGTCTTGGGAGCAAATAATTCCTTTGCATGGGAAGAGTGGGTACGGAAGATATTTAGAGTGGATTCAGAAAATGGATTGGGGTAGTAAGAAAGATTCTTTAGGCAATAATTCAACTGGACAATATTTATTTTTCAATTTTTCAACTAAACTCTTACATTTCCATGAACCTGTTCCCACCTCTCCATGTGGGGAAATTCTGAAGAAATAATAGGAACAACTACCATTCTGTGAGTGCTTTATCAGGTGCCAATCACGGGAACAGACTTCACATTCCTGAGGCTCTGAGAGATTATATAACTTGTGCAAAATCACACCGAGAGTAACTGTCAAAATTCTTCCGAAACTGAGGTCTCTTAAATGTGACACTGCATTGCTTTTTCGCTGGAAAGGTCTGAGAAAAGCCACATCTTTTGCAGTTTATACATTGTGGAGATTTGTGCAGTATTCACTAGCAACAGCAAGAACTCTCAAGACAAAAGACTGTATTCTCAGGGCTAAACTTAGGGCAATTGAAGATAATGAGCTAGAACTCTGCAATGACACATTAATGACAAAGCCAGAAAGCCACCAAGTCAGCGCTCCCCAGTGAGAAGCACATGATTAAACAATGAGAATTGAGGATGGAGAGGCAGGAATAGAAAATGAAATAGGGGCAGTGAAATCTTGACTCTGCCTGTACTGCTCTCGGCCGAAGTCTTCACCAAGAGAGAATTGGTGGGTAGATAATCCCATACCCAGGCTGGACTTGAACTTGCATTATTTGTAACTTGCTGCCTCTATTAGTGATTAAAATTATTAAGTTGAATTATTCTCAACCAAAGCTTACTTGTTTTTAGTGCAGTTTCAAATTTGAAGACTCTCTTCTGTTATTTTAAGGGGCAGCATCTAGACCAGGTGGACTGGACCCAGAGGTGTAGTCATCCTCAGTACAGTTCAGTTCAGTCACTCAGTCGTGTCCAACTCTTTGCGACCCCATGGACTGAGGCATGCCAAGCCTCCCTGTCCATCACCAACTCCTGGAGTTTACTCAAACTCATGTCCATTGAGTCAGTGATGCCATCCAACCATCTCATCCTGTCGTCCCCCTTCTCCTCCCACCTTCGATCTTTCCCAGCATCAGTCTTTTCCAATGACTCAGTTCTTTGCATCAGGTAGCCAAAGTATTGGAGTTTCAGTTTCAGCATCAGTCCTTCCAATGACTATTCAGGGCTGATTTCCTTTAGGACTGACTGGTTGGATCTCCTTGCAGTCCAAGGGACTCTCAAGAGTCTTCTCCAACATCACAGTTCAAAAGGATCAGTTCCTCAGCACTCAACTTTCTTCATAGTCCAACTCTCACAATATACATGACTCCTGGATAGCTTTGACTAGGCAGACCTTTGTTGGCAAAGTAATGTCTCTGCTTTTTAATATGCTATCTAAGTTGGTCATAACTTTTCTTTCAAGGAACAAGTATCTTTTTATTTCATGGCTGCAGTCACCATCTGCAATGATTTTGGAGCCCCCCAAAATAAAGTCTGTCACTGTTTCCACTGTTTCCCCATCTATTTGCCATGAAGTGATGGGACCAAATACCATGATCTTAGTTTTCTGAAAGTTGAGTTTTAAGCCAACTTTTTCACTCTCTTCTTTTACTTTCATCAAGAGGCTCTTTAGTTCTTCTTCACTTTCTGCCATAAGGGTGGTGTCATCTGCACATCTGAGGTTATTGATATTTCTCCCTGCAATCTTGATTCCAGCTTGTGCTTCTTCCAGCCCAGCATTTCTCACGATGTACTCTGCATATAAGTTAAATAAGCAGGGTGACAATATACAGCCTTGATGTACTCCTTTCCTTATTTGGAACCAGTCTGTTGTTCCATGCCCAGTTCTAACTGTTGCTTCCTGACCTGCATACAGGTTTCTCAAGAGACAGGTCAGATGCTCTGGTATTCCCATCTCTTTCAGAATTTTCCACAGTTTGTTGTGATCCACACAGTCAAAGGCTTTGGCGTAGTCAATAAAGCAGAAATAGATATTTTTCTAGAACTCTCTTGCTTTCTTGATGATCCAACAGATGTTGGTAATTTGATCTCTGGTGGCTTTTATAAATCCAGCTTGAACATCTGGAAGTTCACGGTTTACATACTGTTGCAGCCTGGCTTGGAGAATTTTGAGTATTACTTTACTAGCCCTATATTAGTGATTCAAATTATTAAGTTGAATTATTTTCAACCAAAGCTTACTTGTTTTTAATGCCTTTTCAAATTTGAAGACTGTCTTCTGTTATTTTAAGGGGCAGCATCTGGACCAGGTGGACTTGAGCCATAGCTGTAGTCTTCCTCAGTTCAGTCATCCTCTGGGTGCTATAATAAAGTAGATTGATAACTACACTTACAAAATAGCTCCCCCAAAGGGATAATGTTGGAAAGAACCAACTGTTTACACCTACATTAGAGAAACAGCCATAGACTTACTGGATTGCTTAGTCTTCATTAATATAACCAGTAATCAGTAACCAATATAACCATAAAATATGCGATTTTATAATCATAAAATCATTTTATATTAATAAAATATACGATTCCTATGAAACTTCCTTACTTGACTACTGCAAAGATCATCCTACCTATGTAACTCCGTCCATTATAAAATCAAGGTTTAATGATACTTGTGATCCATGAAGATGTTTTCTCTCCAAAAAACCAAATCACTACTGACAAAGCAAAAATTCAATGTTTATTCTGGAGTTATAAAGTAATTCCTTTTGAAAAGATCTTCATGAGTAAAGGAAAGCAATGAATTCAAATGAGCTTTCTTTTTGCAGCCACTGAAGGTGAAGTGTTGAGGATGAATCCTCTGCAATTTGCCCAATTTTCTATTTGCTTCCATGGGGGAGCTTGGCTATGTGTTGGGTTAGTTAACAACTTGTGTCTAAGGCTCACTAAAAGGAATTTCAAGGGTCACATAGTTTATTGCCTGTCTGGAAGCAAGACCAGCAGGGAATCCATTTCTCAGGGGAATTTGGCAGTGGCATATATTTAAAAAAAGAACAGAGAGATATTTTCTGTGTTTTTTTCCCTCTAAGATTATGTCTCTCTGCAGATTCTATACCCTGAATAGTATTCATTCTACTATTTAAACACCAGTAAAAATTTCTGTGTCATGATTCTAAAAACTTTTTTTTACTTTTGTTATCTTTTCCTGTAGGGCTGTCAAAAGTATGCCAATGAGAAGAAAAACAAAATTAAAAGCTGTTCTGAGAAATTAAATTTCTTTTTTCTTGGGAATTTTTTTTCAGGTGAAAGAAAAATTGGGGATTTGATGTTGCTTTCATTATTGCTCTTCAAAAATCACAAATAGCTTTTACCTTTTTCTCTTTCTTCTTTTTAAGCAGTTCAGACATTTTTATTTTAAAATAACCTTCAGTTTAGAAAAAAGGCAATGTAAAACTTCAGTAGGGCAGAGGAATCTGAATCATGTTTTAGGGCAGTTTTCCCCCAGGGATTTGGAGGACTAGGGTTAGATCTTATATCAAAATTACCAATGGCTTTTTTCAAATTGTGTTTGCTTAATAAGGGCAAGACAGAATTTGAAGGGACTGAAGGTGATACAGGGAGGGTGGTGGTCCATTTCCTATGGAAACTGGTTATGTTGCATTTTATCAGAATTATTTAGAGGTTCTCAAATGAATGAACATTTGACTTCTCTGGTGGCTCAGATGGTAAAGCGTCTGCCTACAATGCGGGAGACCCAGGTTCAGTCCCTGGGTTGGGAAGATCCTCTGGAGAAGGAAATGGCACCCCACTCCAGTACTCTTGCCTGAAAAATCCCATGGATGGAGGAGCGTGGTAGGCTACAGTCCATGGGGTCGCAAAGAGTCGGACACGACTGAGCGACTTCACTTTCACTTTGTCCAGGTAACCCCCTCTCTCAGGTGGTGCAATTGGTGAAGAATCCACCTGCCTATGCAGGAGACACAAGACACACGGGTTCAATCCCCAGGTCAGGAAGATCGCCTGGAGTAGGCAGTGGCAACACATTCCAGTATTTTTTCCCAGAGAATTCCAAGGACAGAGGAGTCAGGCGGGACTACGGTACATGGGGTCGCAGAGAGTTAGAAAAACTGAGCATGCACTGGCTGGCTGGTGGGTCAGGGGTGGGGAGATTCTGTTGCGCATCACTGAGTAAATGAGTTTTAAGCATCCAAACTCATTTACTTCCCACCGACAAAGCTGAAAAAGGCTAGGTATTTGTCTCCACCTAGTTGCTTTTGAACTGTGGTGTTGGAGAAGACTCTTGCGAGTCCCTTGGACTGCAAGAAGATCCAACCAGTCCATCCTAAAGGAGATCAGTCCTGGGTGTTCATTGGAAGGACTGATGCTGAAGCTCCAATACTTTGGTCTCCTGATGCGAAGAACTGACTCATTAGAAAAGACCCTGATGCTAGGAAAGATTGAGGGCAGGAGGAGAAGGGGACGACAGAGGATGAGATGGTTGGATGGCATCACCGACTCAATGGACATGAGTTTGAGCAAGCTCCAGGAGTTAGTGATGGACAAGGAAGCCTGACATGCTGCAGTCCATGGGGTTGCAAAGAGTCGGACATGACTGAGTGACTGTACTGAACTGAACTGATTTGTCCCCACCACCCTCACCAGCAAAGTGAGAACAAGCCTCAGCTTAACCAATCACAAGCTCTCACTGGAACGTTGAATGAGGAGCGAGTAACATGGAAGAAGGACAGCTGCAGTTCCCAAGGACAGTAGAGCCAGTGTCCAGAGCTGGGGATAGAGTGCAGCAGCAGTAAAGGAACCCACCATATTTCCGGTCCTTGTTCCCTTGTCTTGCTGACCAGTTTGGGGAACTACTCAGTGTGCTTCCAGTTCTTTTTCTGCTGCAGTCGTTCAGAGTGAGTTTCTATCACTGGTGATAAGATCCTCACGGACAGAGGCTCTTTCTGAGATTTGAACCTGGAGATGTAGAGGTTAACGGGAGCTCCGGTCACACAGCACAGAAGCACTAACCTGTGTGGGTGGCCTTGCTAAAGCCCAACCTGCTCTGTCTCACCTGCTTTCGCTCAGGACACTTTTCTTGCCCAAGTCAAAGCCCAAAGGAGAATGATGTAATCACCAATAGCTCAGAGAACAGAGTCAAAGAGCATAGTTTCAAGAAAAAGATTAATGTCACCCTTTCCGGCCCTTTTAACACTAGTTTAATTCCTGTTCTTTCATGGAGAGCAGCAGTTCTGGAAAAGGCACTGGTGTCTTGAGGCTTGATGCTGGGGTTCACTTAGCTAAGCCTTGTTGAAGACAAACTTGCCAGCAGCTGACAGTTACCTTTTCCTTTCTCCTTCCCCCTCCTACACTGAATCCATTCAGGGTGCTGAAAAGTACCAACCCAGAGCTAAGGCCGGCTCTTACCTGCTAGATGTTCTGAGACGGAGCCTCAGAAAATGAGAATATAATTTATCAAGCAGTGTGTGTTCAATGATTCAGAAAGATCCATATGTGCTTTTGTTTCAGCTGCTCTAATGAGAATGTGTCAACTTCAGTTAGATTCTTCTATTATCAGGCTTTTTGTGACTAAAGCAGAGTGGCTGCTCTCCAGAGAGGCACGGTCTTCCTGTTGGGGTGTGCTAGGTTTGCAGAACGTATTCTTCATGACTTGGGACCTGTAGCTTAGGCCCCAGCCCCCTTAGGGCTGTCAAAAATAGATCTATTCTTTCCATAAGGAATTTGACAACATTCCAGCATCATTATCCACCTCCAGTACGTAGCAAGCAAAATAAAAGATCTAAGGCAAGAACTTCAAGAGTGAGTGGTTTAGAGGGATGCATGGTGGGCTGGAGCCCGAGGCAGATGCAGAACAAGAGGTCACATTGTTTAACATATCACAAGGAAATGACACTCCTTTCCGGTCTCTGCTGAAATGAAGGTCAAGTCTTCCTGTTTGGAGACAACTGGTGTCTGCAGGGGACAGAATATTTTACAGTCAGAGAAATGTGCTGTCCAGCAAATAGATCCTGAAATACATGGATGGCCATGGATTAGTATAAATGTGCCACTGAAGGAAAATGATCCCCACCCACTTCTAGCAAAACCTTGAGCTTTTGTATAGAAAGAGTAACCCTGGGGGTGAAAATGGGAATTTGGTGTGAAGCAAATAATCTTTTTCTCTTCCAGCTCAATATTCCATCTGTCTTAAGGGTGAAGGAGGCATAAGAAGCTTCATGGCCAGGGAGACTAAGCCTGGTTTTTTCCATAGCAGTCAACATACTGTGTGTGGGGGCAGGTCTAATGGCTTATTTTTGTGGATGGTCAGGTAAGAGGAGGGGTATAGAGAAAACAGAAGGCAAGGGAACCAGGCAGAGCT
This sequence comes from Okapia johnstoni, assembly GCA_024291935.2. Taxonomy (NCBI): domain Eukaryota; kingdom Metazoa; phylum Chordata; class Mammalia; order Artiodactyla; family Giraffidae; genus Okapia; species Okapia johnstoni. The sequence goes on from CM044324.1 coordinate 16,721,882, forward strand.
CCTTTGAATGTATTTGTATGTCATCACTCTTGGGGTATCTGAAACCAAGATTTCTTACCTTTTACTTTGGGTTGAGTTTTTCATTCTGATTCCTTCACAGGCAGTTTGCATTAGAAAAGTGTGAAATTCATGGATGAAAATTCACAAATTTGCTTTGTTTCACAATTTGGTGGATGTCTCTGAATCATATCACCAGCTTCTTGGGAAACTTAACAATTGTCAGCCCCTGTGAAGATATTGCAAGTGATGGCCAAAACTGTGAGTCCCCCGGGAAAAAATAATCTCAATGATTCTAGTAAAATGTGTAATTTGCCTCCTTTGTTCCTCTACTTTTAATGATATCTGTATTTTTATTGACTGCTTCCTAGTGTTGGCTGTTTAATAATATCCTGAGGGAGTCTTGAGATGGTTGACAGTTTTAGCAGATGACTAGAATTTTGACAGTATTTCTCTCACTCACCTTTTTATGTTCCAGTAATAATAATATTTTTTGAGTGCCTAATATGTGTTGCTGCTGCTGCTGCTGCTGCTAAGTCGCTTCAGTCGTGTCCGACTCTGTGCGACCCCATAGACGGCAGCCTACCAGGCTCCCCCGTCCCTGGGATTCTCCAGGCAAGAACACTGGAGTGGGTTGCCATTTCCTTCTCCAATGCATGAAGGTGAAAAGTGAAAGTGAAGTCGCTCAGTCGTGTCGGAGTCTTAGCGACCCCATGGACTGCAGCCTACCTGGCTCCTCCGTTCATGGGATTTTCCAGGCAAGAGTACTGGAGTGAGGTGCCATTGCCATCTCGCTAATATGCGTTAAGCACTATGTAAGTTTTATAACAAGCTTACTTAATGGTGGTGCTATAACTAATTTTTTTAAACTTTTTATTTTGTATTGGGGTATAGCCAATTAACAATGTTGCAGTAGCTTCAGGTGAACAGCAAAGGGACTCAGCCACACATATACATGTATTCATCTCCCCCAAGGGCTTCCCGGATGGCTCAGACGTAAAGAATCTGCCTGCAGTGCAGGAGATGCTGATACCATCCCTGGGTCCAGAAGATCCCCTAGAGGAGGAAATGACAACCAACTCCAGTGTTCTTCCCTGGAAAATCCTATGGACAGAGGAGCCTAGCAGGCTACAGTCCACAGGGTCGCAAAGAGTCAGACATGACAGAGCACGCATGTCATATCATGTCATTCGCCCCCAGACCTCCCTCCTATCCAGGCTGCCACGGTGCTATAGCTCATTTCAAGGACTGAGACTTCCCTGGCGATCCAGTGATTAAGATTTTGCCTTCCAATGCAGAGGGTGCAGGTTTGATCCCTGGTTAGTGAGCTAAGATTCCACATGTCTTAGGACCAAAAATCAAAATATAAAATAGAGGCAATATTGTAACAAATTCGATGAAGACTTTAAAAATGGTCCAATTGAAAAAATATCTTTTAAAAAAATGATTGCACAACTATAGCACAAAAATTATCTAAGTGATTTCTGCACACTAGCTGTTTTCTTGTTTGCTATGGTTCTGTTTTTCTTGTGGGTTTTCTGGTGGGTTTTTTTTTTTTTTTTGCATGTATTCAGGGAGAGTCTTGCTGGCTTTGTGGATTGATGAATGCACAATCCTGATATTTTGCTTCTTCAACCCTCTTCCTGCCATGTCAGGAGCACCTCATTCGATTTTATAATTGTTTCTGATCCTTTTCAAGTTAAAGCTGCTTAACTCGCCCTTCAGCGGGGTATCAAAGTTGGCTGCTGGCGGCTGATAGGTATTATCAGAGGCTGCAAATCAGAAAGTGCTTCATCAAATCAATGTACTGTGGCTCTGGACGGGCAAGCACATGGGTATTTCCTTCTATCACGGTGATGGAACGTTAGTAAGAATTAACTAATTTGCTGTCTGAATGGGTGTCTTTGATTTGAGGCCTTAAAAAACTATGCTAATACTGCCTTTCATCTATTTGAAATCTTGTATTGAAATTTTCCCAAAACTCTAAAAGAGTTGAGCACATAATGTTAGACTTTTTCTAAATGCTGAGTGAGTTGAGTCAGAATACACAGTATGTTAATTTGATTTCTTTAATATTTACTAACATGCCATCCAATAAATACACATATGACATGTAGGAACAAAACATTTAAAAATATGGATATAAAATGAGAAACTTGGGAAACAACTATAAGATTTTTTTTAATAAGATTTCCCCCAAATGATTATAAAATTTCCCCAAGTAGATTCCCTGGGACACAAGTGGGTCCCTGAAAAAAAAAAAAAAGAAACAAAGAAGTTAAATTGTTCAATAAATTTGGAAGACAATGCATACTTTGTTTCTTACTTGGAGAGATGCGATGCATATTATCATGTAGTGGAATCTATAGCCCTCTGCAGCAGGAGATCTGGGTTTTCCTCAAGGCCATTCTTTCTCAAATGTACTTGACCCTTGAAGATTTTATTGGGTAATACCTTTTAACATCTCACAAAAACCACCATTTGGGGAATGCAGACAGTGAAAATGGAAAGAAAGACGAGCTTCAACTTTCAGATGTGGATTCTTCTACCAGAGAAATTTTGAGAATGCCATTCTCTGCAGTCAGGATTAGTGAGGTTCAAGCCTATGAAAGAAATTTGGGGGCAGTGTGGAAGAATAGTGGGGGGAAGTCTGTACTGATATGCACTCATCCAACAGCCTGGTACGTAATTTGGCCAGTCCCATGCCTCCCCCTTGGTGGCACTCTCCGTAATTGGAGAAAAGATCCTGTGTTCACTCGCCTCACTCAACCAAATGCAAAAGAGGGAAACAGAGACTTGTGAAAACTGAATTGTTGTTTAGTCACTAAGTCATGTCCAACTCTGTGTGTCCCCATGAACTGTATGTAGCACATCAGGCTTCCCTGTCCTTCACCGTCTCCCAGAGTTTGCTCATACTCATGTCCATTGAGTCAATAATGCCATCCAACCATCTCATCCTCTGTTGCTCCCTTTTTCTCTTGGCATCAATCTTTCCCAGCATTGCGCTCTTTTCCAATGAGTTGGCTCTTCACATCAGGAGGCCAAAGTACTGAAGCTTCAGCTTCAGCACCAGTCCTTCCAATAAATATTCAGAGTTGATTTCCTTTAGGATTGACTGGCTTGATCTCCTTGCAGTCCAAGGGACTCTCAAGAGTCTTCTCCAGCTCTCAGTGTCATATCTTTTTGCCTTTTCATGCTGTTCATGGCATTCTCAAGGCAAGAATACTGAAGTGGTTTGCCATTCCTTTCTCCAAGTAAATCACATACATACATTTTTTCCTTAATGGGAAAATACTACTCTTGAGTATTCTGTTGTTAACGCTAGTCCAAATGCCCAATGCACAGGGAAGCCAAACAAACTGAAATGTCGAGTTGGGGGCAGAAAAAGGTTTATTGCTGGGCCATGCAAGAAAACAGGGTGGCTCATGACCTAAAAAGCCTGGAGCTCCCAGGAAGAGTTTGGGTAGCTCTTTTAAAGAAAGCTGGGTGAGGGAGAAGGGTCACAGAGTCTGGGATCAGCTTGTGCACTGTTCTCTGATGATGACAGGGAACAAAGTGGTGTCACAGGGTTAACTTTATCAGTCCTTGGACTCCAGGAGGCCTGGGACTATGTGCTTAGGGTGGTCAAGTAATTAAGATCTTCCATTTGGGGGGAGATGGGGATTTTGCATCTGCAAAACAAGTCAGGAAATTTTGCATTGAATACTATTATCCAGGTACTTCAGAGAGGAGCTAAAGCAGAGGATGTGGGGGAAGGCCCCTCAGGGTCCTGCTCAGTTACGTTATAATCCATCAGTTTCTACAGGCCGATTTCTTTAGACCTATAGAACAAGAGAGGAATTTATGTATGTCACAATCTATCACCTTATATTTGTTTTGAATGCGATATTGCATTTCATGCCCTATATGCTTTCCCCACCCACTGTGGTTATGTCATTCGTAGGGACTATTCCAATTAGATCATGGTCCTTTAACGCTGGCCAAGCCAAGCTGGAAGCAAGGTGTGGGTGTCAGTTTTTATTAGCACTTTTGCTTAGATAACAGGCTTCCAAAAGGAAAAGGTGACAGGGCAGAGTTGAGGAAAGCTCAACTCTATGTCAGTAGATCAACATCTTGAGTTTTCAAAGAGGTTGTCTGTCTTTCAGCTGTCTTTAGAGGAGGAAAATGGATCAGGATTTCACAATCTTGAATTCTTGGTCCATGGCCCCTTGCCAGCTTCCTCCCCGGACCCTGAGTAGCTTTTAGTCTTAGCAGCAGGCTTGTGATATGCTCCCTCTGAAGGGGCTTTTTAATCTGGAAGAGGACACTGTCCCCTTTGTTGAGAGGGAGTCGGGAAGGATATTCCTGGGCCTCTTGGAATCTCATTCAGCCTAATGTACTTGGAAATGAACTCGCTTGTCAGAGAACAATTGACAAAAGAAAGAAAAATCTCGATTAAATTTTGAGTCTAAAAAAAGCTGCTCTTAATCACTTCTTAAAATAGCAGTACTCTTTCATCACTAAGCCCACAAAAATGTGCAGGCCTGAAATTTGGTCAGCCTTGTTTCAAAGATATGCTTATAATGTCTGTGCAGCCGTTCACCACCTAAAATAAAACAAATCAAACACACACACACTCACAAACCAATTAGCTAGGAAAAAAAAATGTTTCTTCATAAGCACGTTCCTACAATTCCTGGTATTGTTCAGGAATAATACTAGCTTTCTTTCCAGTGGAAATATTTTACTAAGAATTTTTTAGCATTCAGGCAAATCTCCAGACCAGAGATAGCCTAGGACCATGGTATCATGTCTGTGCCTTCAAGTGAACAGTCTTCTGAGATACTCATTGTAATTTTATTTATTTATTTTTGGCTGTGCTGGGTCTTTGTTGCTGCTGGGGCTACTCTCTAGCTGCAGTGCACAGGCTTCTCATTGTGGTGGTTTCTCTTGTTGTGGAGCATGGGCTGTAGGGTGCAGGCTTAATAGTTGTGTCGCATGGTCCTTGTTGCTCTGTGGCATTCCCGGATCAGGAATCAAACCTGTGTCCCCTGCATTTGCAGGCAGATTCTTTACCACTGAGCCACCAGGGAATCTCTGAGATACTCATTAAATAATTCTGTCAGTGGGGATTGTCAAGGGTGACCCAAGCTTGAGATGCTTCTACTGTCATTTCTCTATGGCCAAATTAATCTGACACCTCAAGGGCATCCAGCCTGTGTAGAAGGGAGAGACTAAAAATCTGCCAAAGTTAAGGTGACTGGAACTTGGAATTACCAAATAAGTATAGATAGATAGATAGATAGATAAACAGATACATGCATAGATGGGGCTTCCCAGGTGGCTCAGTGGTAAAGAATGCTAAGGGAAATGAACTCAAACTATGGACCTAGAGAAACAGAGCTCTGTTGGGACAGAGGTTTTATTTTAAAGAAATCTTCACGGCTCAAGCAAGGGAAGCAGTGATGGCTGGTGCTCAGTGGCAGTGGTGCTGTTTTCTACAATTCAGGGACAAGCTCTGTCATAACCACAAGTTTCTACCCGCTTAGATGGTGTGAAGGCACTGTTTTAGATGTGATGACTTTGATAATGGCTTCCCAGTCTCCATGATGCCCTCTCTTATCCCCATGCTTCACTTTCTCCCTTTGCCCCATAGATACCTTAAGGTAAAATATCTGGAGGGCATATTTAGTATTATTTCATTTTTAAATGTTTTGGTGTATGACCATTCCTTTGGTATTTCTATATCATATTTTACCTTTGATAATGAAATTCTGACCACAAAGAATGCTACTGAACGGTTTCATTCATTTTTGGGAGAGATAGCGTGTGTGGGGTTTAAGTACAAACCTGATAGCCAAAGATTGAAGATGACCCCACAACTTCCCTGCTGTGTACACTGAACGAATTGTTAACACTCTGTGCCTCAATTTCTTCATCTGTAGAAGAGAGAGAATAATTGCACTTTTCACAGGTTGTGATGAGAATTAACATTTTTAAAGTGTTTAAGACAGACCCTGGCACATAGCAAACACTGCAGAAATATTTTACTATTAGTTAAGATACTCTGCACATGTTTCTATATTTCTTTATCTGGAAAGGGAGGATATTGGGGATTAACATTGGTAAGCACCTACTATGTGTCTGAAACTGAGCTAAAGGCATTTAGATTGCTTTACTTAATCTGCATGATAACCTACAATTCAGATATTACTCTTCCTTTACAGATTATAATATAGAAATTAAGATTTGCAGAGCTTAAATTGATCACCATCATGTAGCTAGTGAGTGGTGAGCTGGAACTCAAACCCAAGATGACTTGGCATGAATACCCATTTTTATTTGTTCCCTTTCATCTCATTCCCAGTTCTTTTTTATGATACCCCCTTGAGATGATTTTCCATTTTCCAGTGAAGAAAACTTGATGTACTCAGAACGTCCAAACCAGAATTTCTAACTCCCATGAGAACTGCCTCTAAAACTATTAGTTTCATTTTTTTCTGCTACAACATAAAACAAAGAGTAATGGCATGAAAAATATGAGTTGACAACATCATTTATATTATAATTTTCCCCATATTATGAACTTTATCCCTAAAACAATACCCTTTATGGCAAAATTTAGCTTACTTTTGTTCTATTGTCAACTGCAAAAATTACATTTTAGTTTTTTGGGTTTCTTTGTGTTCAGAGAGCTTGTGAGCAAATATTTCTACACAGAAGAAAACCCCAAACTGAGAAGATTAATTCATAGTAAGTCAAATTTGATGCTAAAATAGTTTGATCTGAGATTACTATTGACTACAAATTGCCATCTGTGCTTATTTGTTAAAGATGTCAAGTGTAATTAATTCAGTGGACCCACTATTTGACAACCTCTGTTAACAGGATTTGCAGAATACATACTGGTATGTTAATTTTCAAATTAGAGCTGCTGAGTGTTGGTTTTGCTGAAATAGCTGCTTCCCGCCTCTGACAAAACTTTGAAAGGCCCATAAGGGGAAAAGAAGTGATCATTTATTTAAAATGTTCTATGTGATAAGCACTGTGCTGAGTACTTTGACCCATGTAACCCTAATTCATCCTCCATACTTTCCTTTAAGGGGGCAGTTATTAGCTTCTTCAGTGAAAAAAAGGTCCCAGAAAGCTTTTGTTTCAGACCCCATGTGATGGGATAACTCTGACTTGAGCCTTTACGTTTACAATAGCCAGGACGTGGAAGCAACCTAGATGTCCATCAGCAGACGAATGGATAAGGAAGCTGTGGTACATATACACAATGGAATATTACTCAGCCATTAAAAAGAATACATTTGAATCAGTTCTGTTGAGATAGATGAAACTGGAGCCCATTATACACAGTGAAGTAAGCCAGAAAGAAAAACACCAATACAGTATACTAATGCATATTTATGGAATTTGAAAGACGGTAACGATAACCCTATATGCGAGACAGAATAAGAGACACAGATGCATAGAACAATCTTATGGACTCTGAGGGAGAAGGTGAGGGTGGGACGTTCTGAGAGAATAGCATTGAAACATGTATATTATCATATGTGAAACAGAACACCATTCCATGTTCGATGCATGAGACAAATGCTCCAGGGCTGGGGCAATGGGATGACCCAGAGGGATGGGTTGGGGAGGGAGGTAGGAGGGGGGTTCAGGATGGGGAACACATGTAAACCCAGGGCTGATTCATGTCAATGTATGGCAAAAACCACTACAATATTGTAAAGTAATTAGTCCCCAACTAAAATAAATAAATTTATTAAAAAAAAAAAAAGACTCATCATTAACATGTAGGGACTTCCCTGCTGGTCCAGTGGTTAAGACTCCACGTTTTCACTGCAGGGGGTACAGGTTTGATCTTTGGTCACACAACAAGGATCCTGCATGCTGTGCGGGCAGCCAAAAATAAATAAATAAATAGAAGTAAAAGACTCATTATTAACATGTATTTGCAGACCTGGTATTCCTTTTCATGTTCTAGGGGGGAAATAGAGGACAGAAAAAAGGAATCACCTTGTCACTCATGTGTTTCCCAGTCACCTCCAATGCTCAGAACCCTTAAGTCCTTCTCAAGAGACTCATGTCCTTGGGCAAAGGCTAAAGGAAGAAAGCTGGCAGACTGACCTTGTTCATATTTTGGTCAGGGAGGAATACTGTCTTGGGTAGAGGCAACGGAAAGTGGAAAGGAAAAGAGAGACTGGTGCGCCACTGTTTGTGAACAGGATCAGAAACAGAACATTGACAGTAGAAGGCAAAACTTGGGCTCAATCATAATACTGAAAGAAAGCCTTGACCCTCAACCTGTTCCTCTTCCCCTAAACTCCCACCCAAAGCCTGCCTCATTGTGCGTATTTCCCAGCACCCCACCATTAGTCTTGTGGCTGGAGCCCCTACACTAGTTTATAGAAGGCCCCCTGAGTGTCTTGGGTTGGAGAGGGTCTCCCCATTGTCAGGCCTCAGAAGGTAGAAGGGAGACAGTTGAAGAGGAAGTCCAAGTCCCACTGCAGTAGGGAAATAAAGTGCTTTTCTGATATCTCAGTTTTAAAAGGAATTTATTTCCCATGGTATAATTGTAAGAAATGGTGTATAGATTCTGAAGTATTATTGGAGTTAAGCTCCAGGAACAATTTGCAAGAAATGGTTTTGTTTTGTTTTTATGAACTGGCCTGGGAACCTAACAACCACAAACAACGTAATTTTCTAAGAAAGTGTCTTCCCAGTTTCCTAAGTATTTAAAAAAAAATTAAAAATATAGCATAAGTTGGGTCTAGCTTAAAGTTGAAGAACTATGGGAAGGACAATCAAAAGAATCTTAAAAATTTCCCCAAATAGAGGAAATAGGAATGTAACAATTGACTACAACAAGTGAAATTAGAAATGGTTCACAAAAGGAGATGCTAAAATTGGGGCAAAATGGGGGGGGAAAAAACTTAATGTACTTTGAAATGATTAAGTAATTTACAAAATATATTAATCTTCAAATTTCTGACATTATGAAACCAACCCTGAATATTCATTGGAAGGACTGATGCTGAAGCTGAAGCTCCAATACTTTGGCCACCTGATGCGAAGAGTTGATTCATTAGAAAAGACCCTGACACTGGGAAAGATTGAAGGCAGGAGGAGAAGGTGACGACAGAGGACGAGATGGTTGGATGGCATAACTGACTCAGTGACATGAGTTTGGAAGCCTGGAAGAACAGAGAAGCCCATGGGGTCACAAAAACTCAGACTCAACTGAGTGACTGAACAACAATTAACATTTATCTCAGATAGCATACATCTACCATGAGATAAAATACACATCAAATATATGAATCTCTTTATTCATTTACTAACTTACTTTTATTTAAAATTTTTGTGTATTTATACTAGACACGTGCAAAGTGTACTATAGTTTTTTCAGAAACAAATTTGTAGTATTAAATATGCATCAAAGTTCTTAAATCATGCCTCTTACTTTTTATAATCTTTCCATATCCCTATTATCCCCATTTGACTTTTGTAATTTTCAGGATTGTCTGAACTTTTGCTAAGTGAGGGTTTTCTTCTATATTTTTATTTCTGGGTTTCTGCATTTTACTGGACCTTAAATTTATGTACAGTCATAAGCTAAAAGAAAAAAATAATCCTTGCTTACTTTCTAGGCAAGGTATAGTAACTGAGGAAATACTTGCTGTTCCTTTAATATTTTTCTACATAATTGGATCTATTTTAGCAGTCTGAGCTATTGCAGCTATTATGAACTGAACAATGGAGGAAGGCCAGTTATTGCAAAGCTGCATTTAACTGCGGCTCACCTTATACAGCTATCATTCTTCAAAATCAACTACAATCCAACATGCATTTTCTGAAGAATTCAAGAGGCAGGCAGATCAACGCCATGAAACAGCGTCATTTTAAAGTGTAGCGTTAGACATTAAGAATCTTGGACAATCTGTGCTGTCATTCTGCTTCTTAGAGTTCCTGGCCAGTGGTGCTGTTAACTACATTTTAAAAAATGCAGATTGATGGTTAGGAACTATATCAAAGAATTTTTGTTCATAAAAATCTTCTATATGAGAGGCATGTTCTCATATATCCTGTGTATTCAATATAGATGAGTCCTCCCAAAATCAGCCTCAAAATTGGCTTGAGCAAACAGCTGTAAGAATTAGGGGAAGTGCATATGCCAAGATGAAAATCCAAATGAAAGGTACCAGTTGAAAGAGACTGGAAAATTGGGTAATAAAATTCAGTTTAAAAATAGCAAGTGGGTAACATAGACTGCTGATATGGCCTCTGTGTGTCCAGGATTGATGCCACTGAAGCAAACCTGATACCCAGGAGCTCCTAAGCTAACTGATTGACTTCTCTTTGCCGTAAAAAAAATGGCAGCTTGAGTGATGTTTGTCTTCAGCACCTCCTTACTTTATGTGACTCCCATCATTGCTCATCTCAACACCTTATTTCAGTTTCCTGAGTGCTTGGGATCCCTCTGCTTCTTCCATCCTCTGTAGTAAGTATCCCAGATCCTTTATCTTTCTTACCCATCAAAGTGTATCTGAAATGCATTCAGTTCCTTTAGGACACGTCTCCCACTGAGGTAGTAGCATAGCATGACTTGGGAATCAGACAAGCCTTCCAAATTCTGGCTTGGATACTTACTAACTGTGAGACCTTGAGTGATATATATAACCCTTTTGAGCATCATGTTCAAAAGTAAAATGAGCATAATAGTAGGAGGAGCTAATAACATGATTGTGAGTATTACAACACATAGTATATTTGAAGTGCTTGGTATTATATCTGAAAAACAGAAAAGGTCTAGTAAATAAAAGATACTGTAAATGATTTGATAACATACAGTAAAAATAACCCAGACTTTTACATTAGTGAAAAATCTAGCAAAAAATGTACAAGTACTCTATAAGAAAAATTACAAAACTTTATTGGGAGAAAGGAAGGAAGATCTAAATAAATGGAGTGATATGCCATCTACATGGATTGAAAGAGCTGACATAGTAAGGATTTAAATTTTTCCCAATCAGTCTCAATATTCAATGGAATCCCAATTAAAACCCCAAGAGACCAATTTTCATTTTAGCCAGCTGATATTAAACTTTTAAAGAAATAAAAAAATTCCCAAGAATATTCAAGGCACACTGGAAGAAGAGTTATGAGGAAAGAGGATTTCTTCTGCCAAATATCAGTCATGACTGTGTGGAATTGTTGCAAATAAAGAGGCTCCTGAGAAAGAATAAGGATACCCAAAACAGACTCAGGCATAAACTGATATGATTTGTGACAAAGGAAGTAGTCCAGAACAATTGGAGAAATGATGGTCTTCTTGTTAAATAATGCTGGTATCAGTTCAGTTCAGTTCAGTCGCTCAGTCGTGTCCGACTCTTTGCGACCCCATGAATTGCAGCACGCCAGGCCTCTCTGTCCATCACCAACTCCCGGAGTCCACCCAAACCCATGTCCATCGAGTCGGTGATCCCATCCAACCATCTCATCCTCTGTCGTCCCCTTCTCCTCATGCCCTCAATCTTTCCCAGCATCAGGGTCTTTTCCAATGAGTCAGCTCTTCACATCAGGTGGCCAAAGTATCGGAGTTTCAGCTTCAACATCAGTCCTTCCAATGAACAGTATCTAAATGTGAAAAGAAGGCTTCTATGATGGCTCAGCGGGTAAAGAATCTGCCTGCAATGCAGGAGACATAGGAGATATGTGTTCAATCCCTGGATTGGGAAGATCTCCTGGAAGAAGAAATGGCAACCACTCCACTATTCTTGCCTGGAGAATCTCATGGACAGAAGAGCCTGGCTGGCTACAGTCTATGGGGTCACAAAGAGTCAGACACAGCTGAGTGACTGAGCACAGCACAAATGTGAAAAGAATCAAACTGGACCCCTTCCTCACACCACACACACAAATCAGCTTCACATGGATTATAAACTTAAATGTGAGAACAAACATTTTAAAGTGCTTAATCAAACTCATGAAAAGGCACCACAAATAGTGTGAAATTACAAGCTACAGAAGGAAATGATATCTGCAACATATAATCAACATAGATTTGTATCCAAAAATCAATTAGAAAAAGGCAGACAACCCAATGAAAAAAATGAGCCAAAGTCTTAAATAAGCACTTCACAAAAAAAGGAAATCTAAACAATGAATAAGAATATGCCAAGATGCTGAAGTTCATTAATGATTGCAAAATACAAGCCGAGATCCTAGGGCACACACAGGAGTGGCAAAATTAAAACTCTGATAATAACAAATGTTGGCTGGGATGTAGAGAGCTCTCATACACTGTTGGTAGTAGTAGAAATTAGTACAATTACTTTGGAAAACAGTTTGCATTTTCCAGTAAAATTGGAGCTACACATCCTTCACAACATAGCAATCCTACTCCTGGATATATCCCTAGAGAAATGCACACAACTGTGTCTCAGGAGATGTATAAGAGTGTTCCAAGCAGAATTTTAATAATGATCTTCAACTGTAAATGAACCAAATGTCCATGAACAGTAAAATGGCCATAAACATTAAGTGAATCACTAAATCATGGTACATCCATTAGCACATTTCAATTCTACAACAATGTAAAAGGAGAAAATAGAGGGTTTTTGGTGGGGAGGAAGAATCTTAAGAACACAATACTGATTAAAAGAGCAAGGCATATAAGAATGCATACAGTTTATTTTTAATTGATATAAAATTGAAAAATAAGAGAAAGCACATTTCATAGGGAATAAAAATACAAAGAAGCTAGGAAAGTTAGGACTACCCTAGGAGAGCTAGGAGAGCTAGGAGAGCTAGGACAAGACCTCCCGCCAGAATAATCAGGGCAGTGGTCACCACTTTGAATAAGAAGTGTCACAGTGGGGACTTCAGAGGAGCAACCAATATTTCATTTTAAATCTTGGACATTGGTTACAAGCATATTTACCACATAATTATACATTACAATGTATGTTTGTGTCCTTTTTCATTCTTTTTTGTGTGTGTAATATGTCAAAATAAAAAAGAAATTAAAAAAAATGCCCACCAGAAAGAGAATCATGGTGGTACCATTTTAGAATTAAAATAAAGTGCTATTATTATCCAGCCTCAAACCAATGTCATGCTGACATATTAAGCAACTTTACAAGTGTCATTGACAAACTATATTTAATGTTACATAGCAAGATAACTTATATAAATTAAGCACTTACTAGGTTCCAGGCAATGTGCTAAGGGTCCAACACACATGAGCTTATTTAATCCTTGCCATAATACTGGGAGGTAAGTGTTATGATTGTTTTACAAATGAAGGTAATGTATGTTTGTCAGAAAAGTGTTTGTGTAAAGTCTCACTCAGACTGAGGAAATAGCAGAGGTGGACTCCAACCCAGGTCAGTCTGACTGTCCAGCTGGCTTGCTGAGTCATTGTCCTGTTTTCCTCCTTTGTGAACATTTAGACTTGGTCATTAATAACAAAATCTTGGACATAACCAGATGACTGCTATACAGAGATGGTTCCTACAGCCTGGCATTCATTCATTCCATAGACATCTACACGCCAAGCTCCCCGTTGGACTTTGTGGCTACAAAGAGGGAAATGACACCAGCCCTGCCCTCGGAGCTCCTGATCCGGGAAGAGTCTAGTAAGTAAACAAATAAACAAACCCAGTAGTCTATGGGTTTCTAAAGTGGAGTGAGGACACTCAAGGCTGGAAGAAGGAAATAGATAAAGGTAAGAGAAGATGCTTTAAACCATATCCTTTTAACCAACCAACCAACCTTCTTTATTACTATCCTTCTTTATTACCTACTTCTATAGGAAAGGGAAATTGAAGTCGCTCAGTCATGTCTGACTCTTTGCCTCCCCATGGACTGTAGCCCACCATACTTGTCTCCAGTTACTTTGGAGCTAACTTTATCTCATAATTTGCTTTCTAACTGGACTCCAAGGTTTTCCATTCTTTGTTTTAGAAGGTGTAACTTTTGGTTCCTTTTCTTTCTACCCTCAAGCCCCCCACCCCAGCTCCCACACCTCTACTCCCCTCCTGCTCCCTCTCCTCTGCTTCCCCCTCATTCAGCTTAAGTCATACCTTGTCCCTTAATGCCTGGATCAAGTACACCTTTCTCTGTAAATCTCATGACACTCCTCCCCCCTACTCTGGAAGTGAATGCCATCTTTCTGACATCCTTCCACTTTTTATGATGTTATTTTTTATAGTCTTATCACATATTTACTCTTGTATCATAATTATTTTTGTGCATGTTTTGTCGCCCCTGCTAAAGTACAAGTTCCTTTAGCCCAGAGACCACGATTAATTTCTCTTTGTGTTTTTCTGCCTTGCTAGATGGAAATGGACACATAACCAGAGCTGAGAGGTATTTTGGCAGCAACATGACTGAACTTTTTGGTAGTTGAATGGGTCTTCTGGAGCAAAGGCATCATAAATACTGTAATAACAACTTATAGTATGTTAACATTTTAAGACATTTTTAAATGGGACAAGTGGAATCTACAAAGAGGGATGGTGTTCATAGGTGAAAGACTACTGAAATTATTTATGAAGATATTTTCTCCTTTTGCAAGAAACATCATTTATGAAGTAACAGCCAAGTTTTCACAAGTATAGAATATGGAAAGGATGGCTAATCACCACTGATCTATATTACCCTGCTCATGAATTCAACCATTAGCAGCAATAATTATGGAATTTAGAACATAATATATGTAAAATACCACATTACTTTATATTTGTGTTTGTTTTATTTTTGCTTGTGATACGGGATAAAATCACTAAAATCCTTCCAGTATTCTGCATTGGAAATTGCTTCTATTCCTGTTTCTTAAGTGGATTTTGCCTCATTTCTTTATTACAGCTTTTTCTGTGTTTTTTTCTATTGGAAAAGTTTTCCAGCTACTAGACCTACAGGGTAGGTAGAAAATTTGATGAAAATTTATGAAAGCTTGATGACCTTTAGAGATCTTGCCTTGAAATTTCCTTTTGTTTTTTAAATGTTTGATGTTAAATGGTTCCAAGGGAGCTGCACTGTGTAGCTAGCCAAAAGTTCAATGTAACACACTCAAGTTAACTGCTTCAGAGGTGTACATCCAAAAGAGAATGATTGATAGAAAAGATGCAACTTTTAATGAAGGCCAATAGGAAGCTAGCTGCAATTCCAAATTTCTCATTTCCCTGATGGTGTTCGGGGCCACCTCATACCTTCTCCCTGGAACTGTTTGAATTCCTTCTGTGGTTGAAGCTTGGATCTCCCCTAGCCTCAGCCTCGTACATGGCTGTTGCCCTCATGAAACCATAGACCAAAACTGGATACTATCTCTTGGTTGGGCTCTTCCAGAGATCCCTTGGGATACTTTATCAGTGGGTGTTTAAGGAAGTACAGGGAGAGAGGTAGGTGTAAACAGCAGTCCTAGGTCTGGGCCTCATGGCAAATAGGAACATTTTCCGTATGTAACATCATTCTGGTGGCTCACCTAGAAGAAGCGCATCTACTGGTTTTTGCAGTGGCTTCCAACCACTTTTCATCCTTCAGTGGTCAAAAAAATAGAGCATGTCCCCAATATATGTATTTTTAATGTATGCAAAAATAAAAATGAAGACGCAATGAGATAAATAAATAAGTGCAAATAAGAGCTCTACTATTTTCTTCTAATGTCACAGTGGATCATCTTGCAGACCCCATCTTGGGCATCACTGCTTGCATGGTGATCCACTGTTGCATGGTGAAGGGTGTCTCAGCCACCATCTGTCTCTTCTGCTGCTCCTGGGCTAAGAGCTAATATCTCTCCATGTCATGGTTCCTCCTACCATGGCTGTGTGTCTCTCCACTTTTGCTTTGCCTCCTGTAGTGCCGATTCACTCTGGATGCATCATACAAACTCTGTTAAGTAAGATGTCACCTTTCAATGCAGGGGGCCCAGGTTCAATCCTTGGTTGGGGAGCTAAGATCCCACATGTCTTGCAACCAAGAAAAAAACATAAAGTAGAAGCAGTATTGTAACAAATTCAATAAAAGCTTTAAAAAATGAAAAAGAAACAGGTTCACTACTCTGTGTGGAACTCTTCTCCAGACAGAGCTTTTTTCCAGGCCCCAAGAGGACCACTGACCAGCTTAGATAGCTTTGTGGAATTGGGAGTTTGGCCATGGTGAAGCCATGGTTATAGATCTATGATTATAAATCCTGATGCAATTCTTCCTTTCTTGTTTGGTCTGCAGCTTCAAACAACCCCAGCCCATCAACTGCAGAGCCACAATTTGTGTATGAAGCCCACTAAGGGGAGGCCCCCCTACTTCTGTCTCCCAATGTCCCCAGTAAAGAAGCACTCATTCAATCCACTTTTTGTTAATACAAGTCCCTTCCCCTGGGAAGGAAATATAAGATTTCAGGATAATCTGACACATCTCAGGGTGAGTCCTCTTGGCATATTTGACCCTTCTGAAGGAGGTATAAGGGTGAACTTTTGCCTACCTTTCCCTCCTCGTTGAGAATTTTAGGTCTAGAACCACCTGATAGCAAGAATTTTTCTGGGTCTTCTTTTTTCCCAGAGCCTATGGATATTTGTCCAAATTGCATCCATGGCACAGGGCTCAAGGTGTATACATGTGCTGTGTGTCCTGGAGAAGATGAGGCTGCTTCCAGCTCTGCTCCATCTGTGTGATGCAGGGAGCATGGGGCTAAGAGCCTGGGCTCTGCAGCTGGCCTGCTGGGGTCCATGGTCCAGGGTCAGCCACACATTCGTGCCGTGATGTTAACACTTCACTTATCTGTTTGTGCCTTGGTTCCTTTCTCTGTGAAATGGCAATAATAATAGAACTTGCCTCATAGGATTATTGTGAATTATGGTACAAATGCTGAGACTTCCCCGGTGGTCCAGCAGTGAAGATTCTGCGCTTCCAATGTAGGGGGTGCAAGTTCTATCTCTGGCTGGGTAACTAAGATCCCACATGTCCCATGGCCAAAAAATAAAAAAAGGCCCAAATCAAAAAAAAACCCCTCTATGCCTGTGGTGATAGTTGCACAACTGTGTAAATATACCAAAAATCACAGAATTGTGCAAGTCAAGCAAGTGAATTGTATGGTATTTAAATTATAACTCAATAAAAATTTTAAAACAGATACAAATGCTTATTGCAGTTAGCATTCAATAAATTCCTAAGGCGAATAATAGCTTTTGTGTGTTTTTTTTCCCAGACTAGGAGGGTTTATTAGACTTCTTGCTGAAACCACCAAAGATGAACAAAGCAGACGGAGGGACTGAGTTACCTGTAAAACACAGGAACAGCAAGCTGGGGTGGGCCCTGTCCACTGCTCTGTCCTCAGTACCGAACCTCATCCCTGGTACAATGTAGACACTCAGTAAATATTAGTTATTGGCCTAGAAAATGTTAGGAGGTACAGTTACATAAAAGTAAGTATTTTTTAATGGATTTTAATAAATTTTTCTCTGCTGAAAGAAAATGCAGTGATGCTAATAGACTCTGGGAATGTGCAATAAGGATCATTTCCATTTATTGACTGCCTCCCTCTCCACCAGCCAGATATGTTATGTAATACACATAAAATCCTCAGAGGCAGGCATTAGTAATCACATTTTGCCAATGGGAAACTGAACTTAACACAGTTTGTGACCTTCAAGAGGGTGACAGGGCTCTAGGTGACAGAAAGGGGATGTGAACCCACGCTACACAGATGGCTCTGAAGTCAGAGACTGTTCTGTTGATTTATTTCCCAGTGGTGAGGACAGCTCAGAGGAAGAGCTGCTCTCTAGTGCCTCAAGCATCCAGAACTTTGAGATGAAGAGCCAGTCACTCTGGGATGTAGGGTACTCATGCTTCCTAGATGTGTCATGTAATCCACCCACCATCATTGAGTTCCTAAACTGGTCATCAGAAACTGGTGTTTATCCAATCAGAATTAAGAGGCAGACAAATTGCTACACTAAATTCAAGTGCTTGATGAACTTTTCACCATAGGCTTGTCTTGTTTGATATTTCTTATCTTAAAAAATACAGAATTTAGTTGATACATTACACAAGAAGGATCAAAACTCAGAGATGTAAAATATATATTGGGGAGCCAGGAGAAAACTGCAGAGAGTGTAGAATGGGGTGGTTAATTTCAGGCTTTCATTAGCATCTGCAAAAAAAAAGTTAATGCCTACTTACCTTCAAACCAAAGGGGAGTTTGCAGGAAGCATTATTTAATGTTTTTTAAAAAATAGGGTTTTAAATAATTAAGATAAATGCTAAAATTAGCTAAGCAATAAACCCCTTTTAAATATTTTACCAAAGTATATTGCTCACATGCCTTATATTCAGACTGTGTCCTGATTTGGATATTTCATGTTTCTACACTTTACTTTGTAGATCACTAATCAAAATTAAATAGTGTCTATGCCTAATTACAATGATCATTTTTCACACACTGAAAAGAGAATGGAAATTTTGGAAATAAATGCTTTTGCTCGGAATGAATGCTCTCTGAAATAATACACTGATGAGTGATTTGTTGAGATAATATGCTATAAGTGGTTGCCACTGGAATTAATTAGGCTTCCCTGATAGCTCAGTTGGTAAAGAATCCTCCTGCAGTACGAGAGACCTGGGTTCAATCCCTGGGTTGGGAAGATACCCTGGCGAAGGGAATGGCTACCCACTACAGTATTCTGGCCTAGAGAATTCCATGGACTGTATAGCCCATGGGGTCACAAAGAGTCGGACATGACTGAGCAACTTTCACTTCACTTCACTGGAATTAATGGGATGAAATGAAACTGGAAAATTTGGGATGAATATACAGAAAATAGAAGGTTTAAAATTTTTAGACTGTGTGAACTTCTTCTTGGGGAATAGGTAAAAGTCCTGGGTATTTAAGCCGCAACACCAATATGAGACTATTCAGCAGGAAAGATTTCAGTCTTTCTAAATACCATTCAAGAGTATTGTGAAGCATACTTCTAATGTCCCTTAGATCCTAAGCAGGTAAGACTTTGATATCTCTGATAAAAAACATTGAATTTTAATGCACCACAAGTAATTATTCTCTCAAGTAATTTCCTTTAGAAGTATAAATTGTCTGACTCTATCTACTTCGAAGGAAGTGGGAAGTATTAGTTGCTCAGTCACATCTGACTCTTTGCAACCCTGTGGACTGTAGCCTGCTAGGCTCCTCTGTCCATGGGATTCTTCAAGCAAGAATACTGGAGTGAGTTGCCATTTCCTTCTCCAGAGGATCTTACCAACCCAGGGATCAAACCTGGATCTCCTGCATTGCAAGCATATTCTTTACCGCCTGAGCCACCAGACCTGATCTGTGTGCTGTAGAGCTGAAGGCAGAAACTTGACCTCTCTGGGTGAATTTGCTCAAGGATCTCTTGAGAATCCTTAAGTCACAGAAACACAAACACCTCCAACCTGGATTCAATGTGGTCTTATTCAACTAATAGGGCATCTCTCTGGACTTCTGTAAGTTCCCAGTGGTCCTAATGAGCAATCAAGATTGAGAACCACTGCCAGAAGAAGAAGAAGTGAAGTCGCTCAGTCGTGTCCGACTTTTTGCAGCCCTATGAACTATAGCCTGCCAGGCTCTTCTGTCCATGGGATTTTCCAGGCAAGAATACTGGAGTGGGTTGCCATTTCCTTCTCCAGTTTCTTGCCTGCAGTACAAACCTGAGTCTGCTCTCCTGGTTCTCTCGAGCCTTGGATTACTGCTTCTGCACTTTTGCCTGAACTCAAGGAAAATGATGTCCAGGATACCTCTACCAAGGTTCTTAATTGTAATGGTTAATTTTATATGTCAACATGACTGGACCATGGGTGCCCAGGTTAGTCATTGTTTGTGGGTGGGTCTGTGAAGGTATTTTTGGATGAGCTTAACGTTTGAATCAGTGGACTCACTACAGTGGACTGCCCTCCCCAAGTGGTTGGGGATCATCCAATCTGTTGAGAACAAAAGGCAGAGGAAGGAGAAATTTGTTGCTCCCCTATATTTTCCCCCTGCCTCACTGATTGAGCTGGGACATGACATTTCATCTTCTCCTGCCCTCAGACTAGGATTAATAGTATTGACTCACCTGATTCTCGGGCCTTTGGATTTGGACCGAATTATACCTCTGGCTTTCCTGGATCACCAGCTTGCAGACATCAGACATGTGGAATTTATTAGCCTAAATAGTTGCATGAGCCAATTCCTCTATCTATCTATCTATCTACCTATCTATCTATCTCCTATTGGTTCTGTATCTCTGGACAACCCTCACTAATACACTAACACTTTTTAATTCATCGACTCCTTGAAGAATCTAGTAAAAGCAATAAACCTTCTCCCAAGAAAACACACTTTATCTTAGAAGCAACTGAAACATGTTTTAGAACCCCAGAACCACACCTCTAAAAACCTAGATTAAAGTCCCTATCTTATCTAGATAATGCCTGAAACCAGATGCCCCTATTCTTATCTATCTGGATTTGTTGCCTCTGAAGCTTGTGCTTGAGTCAGGCAGGGACTAGGATATTGTCCTGTCCTTTCCCAAAGAAGCAAGAGACACCTCTAGTAAAGCCCAATGCTGAACTCTGCTGGTGGGGCTGTTCAAAAATTATTTAGAACCCTAGAAGTACACACACAAGAATATAATTCAAAACCTGAGCAGAGGTCCAGCAATGCCCTGGGATGATTTGCTTTGCTTCAGTCCAGTATTAACAGCAGAGCAGATGGGATTGGCTTGAGTGGTCTTGGCCCAGCAGCTGAGAGTGGATGGACACTATAGAGACCACTGTACGAACAATCATGACATCAACACTCTTTCTTTCTGGTTGTCCTGCGGCAGCTCTGGGGCATGCCACATCAACTGCAAGATCACCCACTATGTACTCTTGGGGTTCATGACCCCACTGCGATGTCCATATCTCTAAAGCAGTGGCCATCATTTATCAGGAAGCTCAACATCTGCGCCTGTTTTCAAGCATCTTTTCATTGTTTCTCCATTATTAAAGGGTTTAATTTTTCATCTAAAATTTAAGAAACTACATAATTCGCATGTACAGATTTGTCTCATAAACAATTAGAACACAGTTTAGTATTGAGCAAGACACATTTGAAACTGGATTGTTTTGCTTTATAAATTGCTTAATGCAGAAATGTGGTTTGAATCATAGCTCCTCCAAGTAGTACCTAAATTTTTTTTTCCCACTAAAAGGGGAAAAGAGAAAGAAAAAATGTTATCTTTAGTCCAAGTAAGGAAACGCTCAGCAGTCCATTTATTTGAAGCATTTTGTTTTGTTTGTTTTTGGTCTACCTCTCTACTTGGCAACACTCAAAGTTAGAAAATTCAGGTGAAATAAATGATAATCTAAAAAAAATACTGTCTCGAAAAGATAAAATTTGTTTAGACATGAACTATAGCAGATAGTGTAAAGCAGGTAAATATCAACACTTTCCAACAGGCAATAGGTTACTTTATGAGTGATTCTGCAAAACCTATAAGTAACAGATAATTACTCTTTTAAACTGTTGTAAAGTAGTAAGAAAGAAAAGCTCTCTCATTTACTCTGTATACCTAGCATAATTCTGCTGTAAAAATTGGACAGGCATAGCGGATGGAGCAGGACACTATGATCCTTTTGCTTCCCCATGTCCTCAGCCTGCCTTTTGTCTGTGGAAAAACTTTAGCCAAATAATAAGTTTAATCAGAGCAGTGAGAAAATGCAGAAACAAAAGAAACAGTCCAACAAGACTAAATAATATTAGTTTATAGCTATTAAGCATAGTCAAGGACCTTTTGGAGCAGGCAATGGCAACCCACTCCAATACTCTTGCCTGGACAATCCCATGGATGGAGGAGCCTGGTGGGCTGCAGTCCGTGGGGTCGCTGGGAGTCGGATGCGACTGAGCAACTTCACTTTCACTTTTCCCTTTCATGCCTTGGAGAAGGAAATGGCAACCCACTCCAGTGTTCTTGCCTGGAGAATCCCAGGGACGGGGGAACCTGGTGGGCTGCCATCTATGGGGTCGCACAGAGTCGGACACAACTGAAGCGACTTAGCTGCAGCAACAAGGACCTTTAGTTCCTTCTCAAGGGTTTAGACAACATTCTGAGCCATATCCTATGAGCTGTCTTGAAGATTCTGAAACCCCCACCAGGTGGAAGAGGTTAACTACATGATGACCAGACTGAAGCCATGACATAAGCTGCCACAATTCTGAGACCCGGCCTCAAAGAAATGGGAACAAACTGACTCTGGGACTTAAGATTAACTGTACCTAATCTAATCAAGATGACACTGACCAGACTATTCCAGCACCAATTTCAAGATGACTCCCAGAGCCGACTGCTATTTCTGCATGTAGCCCCATCCCTCCCTCCCTCCATAAAAGCTCTTGCCCACTGATTGTCAGTGTGGGGGAGTTGGCCTTTGTCAGGAGCCCCCTGCCCCCAGGCTGTTGTCCTCTGAAATAAAGCAAACTTTCCTTTCCACCAACTCGCTTCTTCTTTGGCTTTAGAGTGGCGAGCAGCTGGACCCCACTCTCAGTTTTTGGCTTCTTCCATGGGATTCCTGTGTTCTCGCGACACCTGGCTTGTGGGGTTTTCCTAGAGTAGAGACACCAGGATGACGCTCCGGGATGGCTGTGAGGAACCGCTCGCTGCTCGAGGCTACCTGGCCCTGAGAGGAAGATTTTGGAGGGGGCGTTGTTTCTAGCAGCTGCTGAAACCATTTGTTTCGGGGAATCCTCCCTGTTTCTCCTCTGCTCGGCACTGGCTGTCAACGTACGCTTTTCCTCGGTGGAACGGAAACGTGCGTCAGGACGAGCTGACGAGCTCAAAGACCCGGTAAGTCCCACTGGTGTGCACCCAGGCTAACTTCTCTTTTGAGCACAAAGTGCTATTTGGGCAGTTTGCCAACTGGTTCTGACGTGCCTGACGTTAAGGACCATTTGTGTTGGGGGCGTCTTTGTTTGGGACTCAGTATCGGTCATTATCTTGTCAGATGTGTGATGATTCTGGTGTGTGGGTATATATTCCATTTGTGTGATTGGTATTATCTTTTCTAAATTAATTTTTATTGGAGTACAGTTGCTTTACAATGTTGTGTAAGTTTCTGCCGTACAGCAGAGTGAATCAGCTATATATATACATGTATCCCCTCCCTTTTGGATTTCTTTCCCATTGAGGTCACCACAGAGCATTGAGTATCCTGTGCTATAAGGTAGGTTCTCATTAGTTATCTATTTTATACATAGTATCAATAGTGTATATGTGTCAATTCCAACCTCCAATTCCTCCCACCCCCGCTCTCCCCCCTTGGTGTCCATATATTTGTTCTCTACCTCCATGTGTCTATTTCTGCTTCTCTAATAAGATCATCTGTACTGTTTTTTTATGCATTAAAATATGACATTAGTTTTTCTCTCTCCCCCCCAAAACAATGCTTTATTAATTCATTTTCTCTAAAAGTAAGCATTTTTTCCTATAATTTTGGCAACCTACTTCTTGATCACCTCTCCATGTGAAAATTATTTTCTAATTACTTTTTTTAAACTGGAGGATTATTGCTTTATAATTTTGTGTTGGTTTCTGCTGTACAACAACACAAATCAATCATAACTATGTACATCTCCTCCCTCTTGAGCTTCCCTTCCATTCCCCCCATCCAATACCTCTCGGTTGTCACAGGGTGCCAGGCTGAGCTCTTTGTGTTATACAGCAGCTTCCCACCAGCTATCTATTTATACATGGTCATGTGTATGTGTCAGTGCTATCTCTGCTTGTCCCACCAGCTGAGGTCCCAAGTCCCTTCTCTATGTCTGTGTCTCTATTCCTTTCTTGCAAATAGGTTCATCAATACCATCTTTCTAGATTACATATATATGCATTAATATACAATATTTGTTTTTCTCTTTCTGACTTACTTCACTGTATGACACTCTCTAGGTCCACATGTGATTGGTATCTTTATTGTCTTTTGTAAAATGGGAAATTCAGATTCAATTCATTAGAAGAATTTCAGTTATGCGATTATGACTGAAAAAAAAAGAAAGGTAATTTTTAAAGCCTTTTTACTTTGTATTGAGGTATAGTTGATTAATAATGTTGTAACAGTTTCAGGTGAACAATGAAGGGACTCAGCCATACATATACATGTATTTATTCTCCCCCAAAGTCTTGTCCCATCCAGGCTGCCACATAACATCGAGCAGAGTTCCCTGTGCTATACAGTAGATCCTTGTTGGTTATCCATTTAAAATATAGCACTGAAAGATAATTTTTTTAAACATTATATGACAATGGTATTCTTTAGACTCCAGAAGAAAATGGTTAAGATGAAACTCTTTTGAAATTCCAAAACTAGTTCTTTTTGCATGTGCAGTTAGAGGAAGCTAGCTTGATAAAATACTGTTTTAAGAATGCTGAGACTGAGAGAACAAAAATATGCCTAGGAGGAAGTCTTAAGTTAACTCTTATCATGTCCTTGAAATACAAACACAGCCCACTTTGCCTGAGACTTCAGCCATGGGTTAATTAGTAGAATTTCAAAAGGTGTTCGGGTTTATTAAACACGCATCTTGTACCATATTAAAGAGTAAGTATACTATGAGAAAAATGCAAGTTTTTAGAGGTTATGGAATATGTGCTTAAGTTTACCACTCAGTAAATGCTGGTATAACAGTTTAGTTACTTGTTTCATGGTTTTGTTAAGGCTTTTAAGGGTTAAAAATTGTAATCTGTAATTAAAGCTACTAAAAATGATAAGGGAAACATTCCGATGTGTAAAGCAAGTAGGGCATGTGTTGTCGGCAAGAGAAGGTATAAAGAATGGAGATATTTTTGTTGAGGAAAAATGATGATAATAATTTTGTCCTGGAGCTGGTTATTTCTAGGTGGGGAAAAATAAAGGACAAATTATATGGATACAAAAAGTAGTAAAACATTTGTGGAAAAAGGGAACTTTGAGAAAAGAATTTTGTATGCTGTCAGAAGTGATTAAGATCAGGATAGATTTAATTTGGTAAATGAATTGTGTTATTAATAGTAAGCTGATTGAAAACTGGAATTTGGTTTTCTTTCTCTCTGTTAAGAGAACAAAACTTTCCTGGAATAAAGAGCTGCTTTTGATAACAGTTTCTTTCTCTAGCTAACTTTGACTGTTCCAAATGGCCCTTAGGTGTCGCAAAAGAAATATTTTTATGGTTTAAAATTTTTATTTAATGTTTTTACTGTGATAATATATACATACAATTTACTATTTTAACCATTTTCAAATGTACAGTTCAGTGGCTTTAGACATATTTACATTGTTGTGCAGCGGTCAGCACAATCTATCTATCTCCAAAACATTTTTGTCAGCCCAAAGTGAGACACTCACCCATTAAACAATAACCTTCCATTCCCCCCCCAGCCTGTGACACCCACCATTCTATTTTCCATCTCAGAAGAAATATTACAGTAACTAGAATTATTTGGTATGTTAATCTATATAGAAAATATTTGATAACTTTCAGATCATACTGCTGAAATGGGTAAGAAATTTAAAGTATGCTAATGGAGATCAATTGTTTTGCCTCAAGTCATATTTTTGACCCCAATGTTCAGGATTGATGTGTATCACTGCTGGCTTTACGTTTACTGCTCAAAGTGTATGTACAATGCTTATGTGACAGTTGGGTATAAGTGATAAAATGTATGGCCTATAAAATGTTTCCCCATAAGCAAACCTCTGTATTTGTTTGCTGTGTCTTAGTTTTAGTTTTCCCTCAATGTGGATGACTAGGCCAATATGTAAGCAAAAAATAAGCCTTGCACTGAGAGACATGAATGGACCTAGAAAAGGCAACTGAACCACTCTGAGAATGCCGGAAAAATATAATGATTATTAATGCTTTCTATGAAAAGGTCTGCCATTAAAAGGGGAAAATTATGCAAGAAAGTATCACATATTGTGTTATGAGGAAGTCATTCTGACTTATTCATGATTTAATTTGAACTTTAGGTTAACCAAAAGCATCCTGTTTATGGCCTAATAAACATGCATTGTGCACGTGTGCTCAGTCACCCACTTGTGTCTGACTCTGTGGCCCCATGTACTGCAGCCTGCCAGGCTGCTCATGGAATTTCCAGGTAAGAATACTGGAGGGGGTTGCCATTTCCTACTCCAGGGGATCTTCCTTACTCAGGGATCAAACTTGCATCTCCTGCATCTCATGTAGTGGCAGGTGGATTCTTTACCACTGAGCCACCTGGGAAACCCTCAACATACACTGTACATCTGCTTTAACCATTAAGGTTAAAAAACCCTAACACGTTTAAAGAATAATACAAAGATGCATTTGATTATTATCTTCATTGTAATATCTCTATTGTCCACCTGGTGGGAAGAAGTTAACTACATGATGACCAGACTGCAGCCATAACATAACCTGCCACGATTCCCAGAGCTAATTTCAAAGAAAGGGAACAAACTGACCCTGGGACTGCAGATTAACTGCACTTAAAACAATCAAGATGACACTGATCCGAGGGTAGCTCAGCTGGTAAAGAATCCACCTGCAACGCAGGAGACCCCAGTTTGATTTCTGGATCAGGAAGATCCTCTGGAGAAGGAATAGGCTATCCACTCCAGTATTCTTGGGCTTCCCTGGTGGCTCAGATGATAAAGAATCTGCCTGCAATGTGGGAGACCTGGGTTCGATCTCTGGATTGGGAAGATCCCCTGGAGGAGGGCATGGCAACCCACTCCAGTATTCTTGCCTGGAGAATCCCCACAGACAGAGGAGCCTGGTGGGCTATGGTCCATGGGGTCACAGAGTCGGACACGACTGAGCAACTAAGCACAAAACAAGATTATACTGATCAGACCACTGTAGAACCAATTTCAAGATGACTATCAGAGCTGACTGCTGTTTCTGCATGTAGCCGCCTCCCTTCACCTATAAAAGCTCTTGCTCACTGATATTCAGTGGGAGGAAGTCAGCCTTTGGACAGGAGTCCATGTCCCCCACTCCTCCCTCGGGCGACTGTCTACCAAACTTTCCTTTCCACCAAGATTGCCTTTTTATTGGCTTTCAAGTGGCAAGCGTCTGGACCCCAATTTACAGTAAAAATAGCTCTCAAATAAAGGGAAAGTAAAAGTCACTCAGTCGTGTCCGACTCTTTGTGACCCCATGGACTACAGTCCATGGAATTGTCTAGGCCAGAATACTGGAGTAGGTAACCTTTCCCTTCTCCCAGGGATCTTCCCAACCCAGGAACTGAGCTGGGGTCTCCTGCATTGCAGGCAGATTCTTTACCAACTGAGCTATCAGGGGGAAGCCCCAAGTAAAGGGAAATTATAATCCAATTTGAATATATAGATGCAAGTACATAAATAAAATATTGAGAAATCAAATCTAATGATATTTGAGAAATACTTGATGCCCAAGTAGATTTCATCTCATGAATAGAGAGGTGGTTAACATCAGGGTACCTATTAGTCTAATTCACCATATTAACAAATGAAAGAGAAACCAAATTCAATCCTCAACCACGATAATGATTGTTAAAAACACTTGTTATGAAAAGAATAGAAAGGGACTTTTTTATGTCCCTCAAATAAACCTGATGATGAAACATTAAAAGTTATTTCCACTGTAATTGGCAAAATGACAAGGATAGCTACTATGACTATTACTATTCAACATTTTATGGAAGTTCTAATTATTGAAATAAATCAAGAAAAAATCAACTAATGATCTGGAAAACTATTAGGACTCATATGAGAATTAACGAGTGAAGTTGGAAACAACATGCAAAATTGATAGCATCTACCATTACCACTTAGAAAATGTAATAACTAATACAGTGCCATTTATAATTTGTAACTCATTTATAAAATACCTAATATGAAATGTCAGAATTATATAAATAAACAGACAAAAAATTTATAAGATATAAATCAAGACATATACATATCTCCTGGATGGGAATATCCAACATTATAAAGACATCAAATCTACCTACCACAAATTTATTGATTAATTAAGTATAACACCAATCAAAATTCCATAAGAATTTCTGTTAGAAATCTGAAGCTTATTCTAAATATCACATGAAATAGAAAAGGCACAAGAACAGCAAAGACATTTATAAAAAAGAGGAACAAGGAAAGGGATGGAAAAAAATACCATAAAGCTATAATAAATTAAACAATGAGACAGTGGCATGGATATAGACATAGCAATCAGTGAAACACAGGAGTCCCAAGACAGACTACTGGAAACATGAGAATTTCGTTTTGATACAGGCAGCATTTCAAATATGAGATAAAGGGTGGACAATTTAATAAACAGTTACTGGATAATTTCCCACACTTTTGGAAAAACATAAAGCTAGATTCATTATGAAGCCTGTAAATTTACAAGTGATGCATTTAAGGCCAAAAAATAATTCTCGGAAGGTAAATTGTCATTCTCTATAAAAATGAGAAAACAAAATAATAAATCAAAATTATTAAATTATTAGAAGGAAATACAGAAAAGTATTTGTATAATATTGAGTTGAGGCTGACCTTCCTAAACAAGATGAGAATTTGAGAAACCCAAAGTTAAATCTGCAGGAGACCCTGGTTCGATTCCTGGGTCAGGAAGATCCCCTGCAGAAGGGATAGGCTACCCACTCCAGTATTCTGGCCTGGAGAATTCCATGAACTGTACAGTTCATGGGGTCACAAAAAGTCGGACACGACTGAGTGATTTTCACTTTCACTTTCAAAGTTAAATCAGACTATCTCCTTTCTAAAAATGAATATAAAAAAGACCATATAAGTAAAATTAAAATATGAGCAACAAAGTTGAGGAAATATTTACAATATGCTTCATAGACAAAGGTTACTATTCAGAATATGTAAAGAGAAAATAGAAATCAATAAGAAAAAAATCCAAATATTAATAGTTGAAAGATAAGAATAAACAATTCATGGAAGTGGAGATAAAAAGGGAACAGTGAAAAGATTCTCAGTGTTACAGGTAATCAAATACAGATTAAAATCTTAAAATATATTTTAACCATCTAACAGACAAAATTAGAAAAAATACTTATTTTCACTGTTTGCTGAGAAATGTGTGTAAACATGCATTTCTATTAACTATAGGTGAACGTATCTTGATGCACGTTCAAGAAGTCAAGCTGCCACTCTATATAAATGAAAGAAAGTTTCCATCATTTGGTTCAGGCATTCTATTTGGGGGGTTCAATTCTTTAGAAGTATTTAGATTTAAATCTAGAAATATATGTAAAATGACATCCCAGTATTGTTTCTTGGCATGAAAAACTGGGAACAGTCTAAGTCTCCAGCAAAACATAGTGTTTCTGCTACTATTGAATGCTATATAGCCTTTAAAAATAACAATGATAGAAAATCATCATCACAAAACAGTTAGTATGACCTCATTTATAAATCTTTTACCACCTAAACACGTGTGTGGATGTGTGATTGTGTATAAATTCATAAGAAAGGGTTAGGAAGGACCCACCAAATACAACCAAGGTTAAGTCATGAGTAGAAGAGACAGAAGAGGAAAATTTTTATTTTCTCCATTTATTTCTATTTTATTTCAGTGTTTAATAATAATTGAATAATAAAAGTATAAAAATAAGATAATGTGATGTGAGTAATTTTAATCATACTACATAGCACAATGACTTGAATTTCTACCTCCCACCAGTTTCTGTTTGAGCCAATAGTTACTGTTGACTACCTGGCAGGTGAACCAAAGTGTTCACTCCTCCTCTATGTGACAAACTCATTCAGGTGAGCATCAAGGCACGAGATTAGATCCACAGATCGAAAAGGCAAGACACCAACTCAGAGAAGATATCCACAGGGCATATACTTGACCAAAGATTTATTGATTTTACCCAGGGATTGAACCCACATCTCTTGCATCTCCTGCACTGGCAGGCAAGTTCTTTACCACTAGTGCCACCTGGGAAGATAAAGATTTATATTCAGAATCAATTAAAAAGTTAAATAGAAAACTTCTATAAATCAATAAGATAAGATACAAAATTAAAAATAAATGGCAGAAGCATACTGGCTTCTTACGAAATGATAAAATAAGGATCTCAAAAAAAACCCACTCCTTCATAAAGGCAGTTAGAATACTGACCAAAAAAAAATCAAAAATAAACTTTTTCAGAACTCTGGAAAATAACCAAAAGTTTACAACAGTCCAAGGAACATCAAATTGAGAAAAACAGCTGAATCTCAGTAAGAGCATTGAGTTTGGTGGCATTATAACCTGCTCTCTACCCTTCTGCATAGCCCCAAAGTAGCCTTGAAAACTAAAGGCCTTGTAACCATGGTAACTGTGAAAGCCAGCAGCCTAGCAGCCACTGGAGGCCTCAGACAAGTTTGGAGTTATCCCAAAAGCTCTCTCCCCAGAGAATTGTTTCTATTTGATCTGTCTGGCTGCTCCAGCCCCATTCTTGAGGTTTGTCTCTATTTGACTGGACTCAGAATTTGCTCTACATGGACAGCCTATCACCAGTGTGTTTGTCAAAAACGGTCAGAGGAAATCATTTAACATCAGAGCTGTATGAAATGGGAATACAAGCTAAATGGGAATACAAGGTGGGATATGCAAGAGGCTGACCAAAAGACTCGGAAAAAAAAAAAAAAACATGGGAAAGAGATATCCACAGAGCACCAAGAAAAGCTTTTACTTATTTCTGGAAATCTAGAAGGCCACACAATGCAGGGCTGTGCCCAGGGGAAAGAGCAGAGAAGGCCCTAATCTCTCACCTCTGCCTACTTTGAGACTGTGCAAGAGGGAGTTAAGGTTAAAGCAGAGTATATTATAAACTGCTGGAGTATTGAAGATAGGCTACAATGTACTTGGACCCTTTGGCAAAGGTTGAGAGGCTTATTGGCATTTACAAAAATCTCTGTCCAATCATTAGCAAGCTCAGCAGAGACTTCAATGGAGAACTTTACAAATTAGATCATCCTTCACCCCTATGGGATTGTCATCATTGGTACTGGTTATAGTTGTGGCTCTTGTGTTTTATTTGCTTAGCAGCTTTCCTGGACTAATTCTATAAAGCCTGTATTCCTTGTTGCAGGTACAAAAGAAGAAAAAAAGACTTGAGAAAATAAAAAAGTAAAATGACACACATCAATCCTACTTTATCAATAGTTAAACTGAATGTACGTAAAACGTTCCAATCAAAAGGCTTGGAATTAAAAAATATGCTACAAGGAGGTTATATTATATGACAGATACAAGGCAGACATGAACAAAATGGAAGTATAATTATATGCATAAAATATTGAGAATTATTTTTCAGAGCTTGAAGAGATTTTCAGAATCATCTATCCAAAGCCCTCATTTTCCGTATGAAGGAAAGTACAGGAGAGAAATGGAGCCACTATTGTTTTGTTACTATATAGGATATTTTAATTTGTAAATAGTCTAAGTGTTCATTCTTTTCTTTTTTCCTTTACTATGTCTAGCAAGGTATGTCCCAGCCCCAAAATATAATATTACAAATCAATATTGCTTTATGATTTTATTTTTTGCACTTAAACTTTTGTGTAAATCCTAATACAGACTGTTAATTAATGCTTTTCTCCATTATCACCATTGTTCAACTAAATTGTTATTTCTATTCTAACTATAAATACTACAATATTCTTCCATCTGTTTTCTTTAATCTCTATTTTTTTCATAAATGTTTATTCCTAATTCAGAATCTAACTATTTCAACTTTTTTTGTTTCATAATATGTTACAATAAATGGTTAAGTAAATCCTTTCAATCATTTTTTAAAGTTCTAAATAAATTTCATGTGGAATTATGGTTGGGATTGTATTAAATTTATAGAGTCCTTCCATGGGGTGTCTGAGTCACAGGAGGGTAAAAAGGATGCTCATATACAGAGAAAGTCTGGAGTGGGATTCAAAGGGCAGGTAGGGTGAAGCAGGAAACATGCAGAGCTGTTGCTTGGTATTGTGTGTCAAAGCCTGAGTAGGACCTGGAGGGCATCCACAAAGCAGGCACAGCCTAGTCAGGGGATCAGCAGAGCATGGTTTACATCTGCAGTACCCTTGCCAAGGATGTGTAAGTTGAACTCAGTTTTAAGGAAATGTGAGACAAGTCCAAATTGAAGAACATTCTACAAAACAACTGACCTATAGTCTTCTGAATTATCAAGGTCATGAAAGTCAAAGGAAGAACTATTAAAGACTGAAGGAGGCATAACTTAAGGCCATGCATGATTCAGAACTGGATGTTTTTGCTATAAAAGATTACTACTTAAGGGTTGCTCCTAATGCAGGAGGCCTGGGTTTGATCCCAGGTCAGGGAACTAGATCCCACAAGTGAGTGAAAGTGAAAGTCACTCCCTCGTGTCCGACTCTTTGCGACCCCATGGACTATGCAGTAGTCCATGGAATTCTCCAGGCTAGAATACTGTAGTAGTCTATCCCTTCTCCAGGGGATCTTCCTGACCCAAGAATAGAACTGGGGTCTCCTGCATTGCAGGCAGATTCTTTACCAACTGAGCTATCAGGGAAGCCAGATCCCACATGCCACAACTAAAGATTACTAAGGTAATTGATGAAGCTTGATTATGGGGATTAATGATTAGAAGACAATAATATATCAATAATATATCAATAATTTTCTGATTGTTAAGGCTGTATCAACATCATGTAGAACATGTTTGTTCATATGAAAAACACTAAAGTTTTAGATGATAGGAAAATAGAAAAGTAATTTACTCTCAAATAAATCAGAAAAAAGCGGGCCTTTGTATTGCACTCACCTTTTCTGTAACTATGTGATTGCTTCAGAAATAATTTTTTGAACAGGAAGCAATTTGTGCTGAAAATAAATGTGTAGACTAAATTGAGAGAGAATTGAATGATTCCAAGATTTAATCTTTCCATTCAGGAACATCTAATGTATTTCCATTAATTCAAAATTTTTAAATACACTCCAGAAAAGTGTTGTTACTTTTGTATGTCTTGAATATTTCATCTTAAGCATTTTTTAATTTTTTGCTATTGTGAATGGAATATTTTTCTATTTCAATTCTTCTTCTTCCTCTTCTCCTTCTTTTCTGATTCTATTGAGATTTATGTGTTTTATTTATATCTTTGGCATTCTGATCTTTTGGCATAACTGACATTCTGACCTTTTATTAGTTTTATTATATTTTTAGTTGTTTCCCTTAATTTTCTTAGAACTAAATTATATATCTGCAAACTATTTTCATTTTATCCATTCAATTTGTGAATCTGTATCTTATTTCTTTACTGATCATTTTGTTAATAATTCCAGAATGATAAAAATAGTCTTAAAAACTGATATTCTTGTTTTAATTCTAACTTCTGTGGGAATGCCACTAATGTTTTATATTAGCTATGATATTTGTTTTTAATAGATAGTCTTTATCACAGTAAAAGAACATACTTTTATTCCTTAGTTTGGTAATATATTCCCCTAAGGATTGGATATTGAATTTTATCAAGTATCTTTATGGCAATTATGAAACTATTCATGATTTTTCTCAATTAACTTGAGTTATGAATTAGGCAAACAGATTTCCTAAAGTTGATCCATTCATAAATTCTCAGAAGTAATTTGTTTGGAATTAATATAACACTGGATTTAATATTATAACATTCCAGAGAGGATTTTTACAATTATATTTATGAATGACATTGGTCTTTATTTGTTCATGTTTATTATGCTATTCTTGTTAGCTTTTTTTTTTCTGCTTTTAACTTTATAGCAATGTAAACCCCTAAAATTGACTGGGAAATATTCCAATTTTTCTATCTTCTGTAATTGCACAAATAATATAGGGACTTGATCAAACCTTCAATGAATAGAGAGAACTTGTTCTTAAACCATATGGGTCTATTGCCTTTTCTTTTCCTCATTCAGTTCAGTTTGGTCGCTCAGTCATGTCCGACTCTTTGTGACCCCATGAATCGCAGCACGCCAGGCCTCCCTGTCCATCACCAACTCCCGGAGTTTACCCAAACTCATGTCCATCGAGTTGGTGATGCCATCCAGCCATCTCATCCTCTGTCATCGCCTTCTCCTTCTGCCCCCATTCCTTCCCAGCATCAGGGTCTTTTCCAATGAGTGAACCCTTCACATAAGGTGGCCAAAGTATTGGAGTTTCAGCTTCAACATCAGTCCTTCCAATGAACACCCAGGACTGATCTTTAGGATGGACTGGTTGGATCTCCTTGCAGTCCAAGGGACTCTCAAGAGTCTCCCCCAACACCACAGTTCAAAAGCATCAATTCTTCGGCGCTCAGCTTTCTTTATACTCCTACTCTCACATCCGTACATAACTACTAGAAAAATCATAGCCTTCACTAGACGGACCTTTGTTGGCAAAGTAATGTCTCTGCTTTTAAATATGCTATCTAGGTTGGTCATAGCTTTTCTTCCAAGGAGTAAACGTCTTTTAATTTCATGGCTGCAATCACCATCTGCAGTGATTTTGGATCCCCAAAAAATAAAGTCTGACACTGTTTCCACTGTTTCCCCATCTATTTCCCATGAAATGATGGCCAGATGCCATGATCTTAGTGTTCTGAATGTTGAGCTTTAAGCCAACTTTTTCACTCTCCTCTTCCACTTTCATAAAGAGGCTCTTTAGTTCCTCTTCACTTTCTGCCCTAAGGGTGGTGTCATCTGCATATCTGAGGTTACTGATATTTCTCCGAGCAATCTTGATTCCAGCTTGTGCTTCATCCAGTCTAGCGTTTCTCATGATGTACTCTGCATATAAGTTAAATAAGCAGGGTGACAATATACAGCCTTGACGTACTCCTTTTCCTATTTGGAACCAGTCTGTTGTTCCATGTCCACTTCTAACTGTTGCTTCCTGACCTGCATACAGGTTTCTCAGGAGGCAGGTCAGGTGGTATGATATTCCCATCTCTTTCAGAATTTTCCACAGTTTATTGTGATCCACACAGTCAAAGCCTTTGACATAGTCAGTAAAGCAGAAGTAGTTGTTTTTCTGGATCTCTCTTGCTTTTTCTATGATCCAGCGGATGTTGGCAATTTGACCTCTGGTTCCTCTGCCTTTCCTAAAACCAGCTTGAACATCTGGAAGTTCATGGTTCACATATTGCTGAAGCCTGGCTTGGAGAATTTTGAGCATTACTTTACTAGCGTGTGAGATGAGTGCAATTGTGCGGTAGTTTGAGCATTCTTTGGCATTGCCTTTCTTTGGGATTGGCATGAAAACTGACCTTTTCCAGTCCTGTGGCCACTGCTGAGTTTTTCAGATTTGCTGGCATATCGAGTGCAGCACTTTCACAGCATCATCTTTGAGGATTTGAAATAGCTCAACTGGAATTCCATCACTTTCACTAGCTTTGTTCATAGTGATGCTTTCTAAGGCCCACTTGACTTCACATTCCAGGATGTCTGGCTCTAGGTGAGTGACCACACCGTCGTGATTATCTAGGTTGTGAAAATCTTTTCTGTACAGTTCATCTGTGTATTCTTGCCACCTCTTCTTAATATCTTCTGCTTCTGTTAGGTCCATACCATTTCTGCCCTTTATCGAGCCCATCTTTGCATGAAATGTTCTCTTGGTATCTCTAATTTTCTTGAAGAGATCTCTAGTCATTCCCATTCTGTTGTTTTCCTATATTTCTTTGCATTGATCACTGAGGAAGGCTTTCTTATCTCTCCTTGCTATTCTTTGGAACTCTGCATTCAAATGGGAGTATCTTTCCTTTTCTCCTTTGCTTTTCGCTTCTCTTCTTCTCACAGCTATTTGTAAGGCCTCCTCAGACAGCCATTTTCCTCATTACAGTATTATTACTTTTAACCTTTTAAGTTTCTTTCCTGGATAATATAGTATGCAAATTTGATATACTCTTGAGTCAATTTTGGTGTTCTATGTTTTTCCATAGAATCATCTCCTTAGTACATATTCTATCTTCTTTGTTCCATTGCTGTCTTTTCTTATATTGTTTCCCTTGATCCCTTTCTCAGATGATTTGAAAGTTACATGTCCAATTGTTATTCTATTATGCTTACTCTTACTTTAAAAATATATTTGAACTTAAATTTCCTGGTCATTCTCAAGAACAAAGTAATGTCTATGTATTCTCACCCACTCTATGGCCCTCTCTTTCCCCCAAAATGTTAGCTTATTTTATATCCCTCTTTCTCCCACCCTCTCCTATATTTTGTTCAAGTAGCTCCAGGTAGTTTAAAAATACTATAAAATTTTATATTAAAAATGCTTATAATTTCTTTACTGGTCAGGAAGCAACAGTTAAAACTGGACATGGAACAACAGACAGGTTCCAAATAGGGAAAGGAGTACATCAAGGCTATATATTGTCACACCCTGCTTATTTAACTTATAAGCAGAGTACATAATGAGAAATGGTCAGCTGGATGAAGCACAAGCTGGAATCAAGATTGCTGGGAGAAATATCAATAACCTCAGATATGCAGATGACACCACCTTTATGGCAGAAAGCAAAGAAGAACAAAAGAGCCTCTTGATGAAAGTGAAAAAGGAGAGTGGAAAATGTTGGCTTAAAGCTCAACATTCAGAACACTAAGATCATGGCATCTGGTCCCATTACTTCATGGCAAATAGATGCAGAAACAATGGAAACAGTGAGAGACTACTTTTTTTCTATTTTTATTTTTTAAATTTATTTATTTTTTTAATATATTTATTTATTTTAGTTGAGGGCTAATTACTTTACAATATTGTAGTAGTTTTTGCCATACATTGACATGAATCAGCCATGGGTTTACATGTGTTCCCCATCCTGAACCCTCCTCCCACCTCCCTCCCCATCCCATCCCTCTGGGTCATCCCAATGCCCCAGCCCTGAGCATTTGTCTCATGCATAGAACATGGAATGGTGTTCTGTTTCACATATGATAATATACATGTTTCAATGCTATTGTCCCAGAACGTCCTACCCTCACCTTCTCCCTCAGAGTCCATAAGACTGTTCTATGCATCTGTGGAGAGAACATTTTTTTGGGCTCCAAAATCACTGCTGATGGTGATTGCAGCCATGAAATTAAAAGACTCTTTCTCCTTGGAAGAAAAGTTATCACCAATCTAGGCAGCATATTAAAAAGCAGAGAAATTACTCTGCCAACAAAGGTCAGCCTATGGTTTTTCCAGTAGTCATGTATGGATGTGAGAGTTGGACTATAAAGAAAGCTGAGCGCCGAAGAATTGATGCTTTTGAATTGTGATGTTGGAGAAGACTCTTGAGAGTCCCTTGGGCTGCAAGGAGATCCAACCAGTCCATCCTAAAGGAGATCAGTCCTGAATATTCATTGGAAGGACTGATGTTGAAGCTGAAACTCCAATACTTTGGCCACCTGATAGGAAGAACTGACTCAATGGAAAAGACCCTGATTCTGGGAAGGATTGAAGGCAGGAGGAGAAGGGGACAACAGAGGATGAGATGGTTGGATGGCATCACTAACTCAATGGACATGAGTTTGAGTAGGTTCTGGGAGTTGGTGATGGACAGGGAAGCCTGGAGTGCTGCAGTCCATGTAGTTGCAGAGTCGGACATGACTGAGCAACTGAAGTGAACTGAACTGAATTTTTTATTTCTTTTTAATCATCAAGTAATCCAGGATTATATTCTGATTCTAAAAATTCAATCAATCATTCCATTTGTTGGGTTGGCCAAAAGGTTTGTTTGGGTTTTTCATCAACAACTTATAGAAAAACCTGAATGAACTTTTTGGCCAACCCCCCCCAAAATGAAGTCTTCCTTTATCACCACTGTCAATGCTAGAACTTTCCAAAGAAGTTATTGCTATTATGAATCTGGTGTATATTCTTTTAAAAAGTGTATGGTGATGCATGGCATATATACTCAAACCATGTATTATACATGCAATATTTAGAATATGTATGTTTAGTGAGTTTAATATAGCACAACCATCTTGTAACTTCCTTATTTTCTTGGAACTGTTCTCATGTTAATAGGTAGAGATGCACTTCATTCTTTTAAACTGATGCATCTCATAGTAGATACATGCCCTAATTTATTCACCCATTCCCCTATGATTAGACATGTAGGTCATTGTTTTGGAGCTGTTACAAACAATGTTGAAGTGAACATCCTTTACTTGCCTCTTTTTGAACAGGTACAAGTGTAACTCTAGGGTTTTCTATCAATTGGGCTTTAATTCAGGAAAGAGAGAAAAAGAGAGGCTTTCTGAATATGAAAGAATTTAAGTAGAAATAAGTTGCCTATAAGACTTCCCTCGTGGCTCAGCCAGTAAGGAGTCTGCCTGCAATGCAGGAGACCCAGGTTCGATCCCTGGGTTGGAAAGATCCCTGGAGAAGGAAATGGCAACCCACTCCACTATTCTTGCCTGGAAAATCCCATGGACAGAGGAGCTGACAGGCTACAGTCCATGGGATCGCAAAGAGTCGGACACGACTGAGCAACTTCACTTCACTTCAAGTTGTCTATAAAATAATTGTAAGTGCTGGAGGTATGGAAGTCAGGGTATTTCATTGAAACTTTGACTTGAGTGTTGACCACTCTTGATGCAATCCCAGGATTCAGTGATTGCTGCAGCCACAGCTCCAAGAGCTGCCACCATCACCTCCACTTTCACCCATGGAGCTGGTGACTAGACTATGGATTATGACATCTGGCCACTCCAAGCCCCTACCCTTCAGAGCTTGCTTGTCTGTCCACATTGTTACAGAAAGATGGTATAACTCTTTCAAAAAAAGCTCATACAAATGTGTTTAATTGGCAGAACTAAGTTTACATCCAGAATCCTAGCAGCAAAAGTCTGAAGAATGTAGTATTTAGCCTTATCAGCTCAGTCAATCATGTTTGCTCAATTGTGTCTGACTCTTTGCAGCCCCATGGACTGTAGCCCACCAGACTCCTCTGTCCATGGGTTTTCCCAGGCAAGGACACTGGAGTGGGTTGCCATTTCCTCCTCCAGGGGATCTTCCTGACACAGGGATCGAAGCTGCATCTCTGTGCCTCCTGCACTGCAGGTGGATTCTTTACTACTGCACCATATCACCAAATAGAAAAATTGTATGACATCCAAGTTGAACGTCAAACCACTCTGTCACATTTTTGCCTGCTCAATAACCATAAACAAATTTTTATGCACACGGAGTCTTCCAAATAGCTGCAAGGGCAACAACTTACTCCCATTATGCAACCTTCCCCCATGCAAATAAAACATACCATTTTCCTAAGAAAAGACCCAAACCCCCATTAAACACTGCATTGATCCTTGAAGATGTTCATTCCTTTCTAATTCAGCCACAAACCTATCTTGGTAACCAATAACCTCAAAACTAAATTATAGTTAACCATCACCTCATAGAAATAAAAGTGAAGAGAAAATAAATAGAAAATTGGTCAGTTACATACAAATATATATATAAAACAAAGCAAGGAATAAAAATATGTAGAGCTATTGTGGTCTTCAGTTCTGCAATGTCAGAAAAATACAGTTGGTATTTATAACTTCCTTTGCCCACTACCAATTTTCTGTATCAATTTGCCCTCAGCCAGCAATTCTGTGGTCAGAGTTCTATATCTGGTGGGGTGATCCAAACCTTCCCCCCCTAAATGCCTGAGTTTTTCCTGGTTTTACATGTATTGTGTTGCTGTGGTCTTCCATTAACCTTTACTATTGGATACAGAAATTCTAGGAGACACCCTAGGGGATTCTCAGGGTTATAAATACTCCTTCATGCCCTTGATATATACCAGTAACTCTATTTCTGCTTGATAATCAAGGTCAATTACTCAAGTTAGAACAGTGAATCTCTTCTTTGTCTGTTATTCAAAGTTCAGTGAAATCACTGATCATAGGTGGAAGGAGACCTCAACTGGGAAATAAGACATGTAAGCCAGAAGAGTTCAAAATCATGGTAATGGGAAGCAAAAATTTTACAAGTGAGTAATTAGGCATAATAGTGAAAGGAACCACTGGCATTTTATCTTCTCAATTCCCAGACTCTCTTATTTTATCGGCAAGAGAATCAGCACTTGATTAAATGTATAATATCCATATTATAGGACATTTAATATTTATTCTGATTACAAAAGTAATTTATGGTCATTAAAAATGTTATCATTCAAAAACATATAGGTGAGATTCTCCCTTATTCTCTCTCCTGTCTCCCAGTGATAACCATTGGCATCATTTGTATTATAAACACACACACAAATATACATGTGCTATACTATAATTTATTTCTAAATTAATAAGTATTTTTAATACAGGAATATGAATATACACTTCTACATTTAAAACATTTAAAAATACATTTATTCATTTATCCTTGACAGATCATCTTATTCCTTTGAGCAGTGGTATAGTATTCCATGGCTGGTTACATTGTAATTTATTTATTCAATGTAATATGAATAGACATTTAGTAGCTTATAAGTTTTGCTTTTTTTTTTATCTCTGTGCACATATGGCAGATAATTTTAAAAAGTAGAAATTTTACCTTTCCTCTTCATCAAAGTGAAAGTGAAGTCGCTTATTCGTGTCCGACTCTTTGTGACCCCATGGACTGTAGCCCACCAGGCTTCTCTCACCATGGGATTTTCCAGGCAAGAATATTGGAGTGGATTGCCATTTCCTTCTCCAGGAGATCTTCCCGACCCAAGAATTGAACCCGGGTCCCCCACATTGTAGGCAGACGCTTTACCATCTGAGCCACCAGGGAAGTTACACAAAATACATGCCTACCAGGCAAATCATATGTAGATGTCATTTTATAAAACTAACATTTGTCTACCACATATCTAGCAGCCTCACAATATTCTCCAGCAATAAATAAAGCTCATAAGCTAAAGCTTCCTACATCATCTGCCCTCAAACAACCCAAAGAACCTAAGACTAAAGCCAAATGATAACTGGCCCCCAAAAGATTTCCATTCTATGACTTTTAGTATCACTAGTTTTATACACACATATGTGCATGTATTCATATGTGTTTATATGTATACATAGATATGTATGTAAAAACATCCCTGCAAATCGTGGGCTAAATGTTCATCATCAAAGTTAGCAAAATATGGAGGCCACCTAACCTTATGATTTCACCAATTAATTTGGAAAGTTAGACTTACTTTTGGGTGTTAATTCAGAATCATTTCAGAGCAAAATGAGCTCCTTTATTTTTGTTTGGAGAGGAGAGCACTGGAGGGTGTGTGACTGCTAAGTGCAGTTTGTGTGTAATTTTTCCTTAAATAATTGTGTGACATAAGATGCTTTGTAAAGAATATATGTACCTATAAGGTAGGTTAAAAATAACCTTTGTTGGGACTTCCGTGGCAGTCCAGTGGTTAAGGCTTTGCCTTCCAATATAGGGGCTGCAGGTTCAATTCCTGGTTGGGAAGCTAATATTCCACATGCCTTGTGGTCACAAAATGAAAAAAAAAAAAAAACCAGAGACAATATTGTAACAAATTCAATAAAGACTTTACAAATGGTCCACATGAAAAAAATTCTTTAAAAATAAACTGTGTCTTCAAAGGAAATAAAAACAATCTATATAATGATATTTTAACCGAACACAAACACAAATAGACACATACCCCAGAAGCAGCAACTGCTTAGGTTAGACAGGTTTTCATACTCCATTTGTAATAACTTTAAATTTTTAAGTCACTGAACTATTGTATCATCAATTTTCATTTCTTTTTATTTTCCTGTGAGGTGGACTGTTTCCAAGTTGACTAAGTCACACATTTAAAATAATTAAAAGTTTTACATTGCAGAAGAAAAATATACTCTTTCCTCCACCTTGGTGTGTGTCCTTTTCTCCACTCATTTATCACCATAATACTGAAAAATAGTAAACCAGAGCAGCATTTCATGTTAACCTTCTTGCCTCAAATATTTAAGATGAAACCTGAGTTTATACAAGCTCCAAGACATTGAAACAACTAACTGTTTTTGAAATGACATTTACAAATAGTGTTTGTGCATTTGTATAATACTTTTAAAAGAGTATTTCATGCTAGAAACATGCCTATACACAAATGAAAAACCAAGGTGAATAAATATGTACTCCAAAGGCAAATGTATCTCAATTGAAGACAGAAGGCGTTGCCCACTGGACTTTTTCTATTTTGGCCAAATCACTCAAACTGTAGGATCTTAGTTCCTGGACCAGGGATCCAATCCAGGCCCCCCACAGTGGAAGCTCAAGAGTTCTAACTACTGGACTGCCAGGGAATTCTCCATGCCCACTGGTCTTTTTTCTATTATTTTATTTTTAATTTTTCTTTTCTGTCTTTATTTTTACTGCACTGGGTCTTCGTTGCTTCTTGTGGGCTTTCTCTAGTTGCAGTGAGCAGGGGCTAGTCTTCACTGCAGTGCACGGACTTCTCATTGCAGTGGCTTCTCTTGTTGCAAAGCACAGGCTCTAGGAGCACTGGCTTCAGTAGTTGTAGCACATCAGCTTAGTTGCTCTGCAGCATGTGGAACCTTCCTGGGCCAGGGATTGAAACTGTGTCCCCTGCATTGGCAGGCAGATTCTTGTCCCCTGTGCCACCAGGGAAGTCCTACCTACTGGTCTTCATGACATAACACTAGCCTGTGAATTCTCTTCTCTTGCCATCTCCTCCTGCTACACCCCTCTACTTCCTGTCTCCACAAATTGCTCTTGTAGATGCACTGCACTCATATTTATTTCTCTAATTTTAGGTGATGGAGACACCAGAATGTCTATGCAAGAGAATTCAGTTCAGTTCAGTTCAGTTGCTCAGTCATGTCTGACTCTTTGA
Organism: Okapia johnstoni; assembly: GCA_024291935.2. Taxonomy (NCBI): domain Eukaryota; kingdom Metazoa; phylum Chordata; class Mammalia; order Artiodactyla; family Giraffidae; genus Okapia; species Okapia johnstoni. Next base: position 16,764,689 of record CM044324.1, read on the forward strand.
GACTGCATGAACCGCAGCACGCCAGGCCTCCCTGTCCATCACCAACTGCCGGAGTCTACCCATACCCATGTCCATTGAGTTGGTGATGCCATCCAAAGAATTAAGTGGTATCAATTTTGTAGGGAAAGGAACATGAAGGTGGAATTACATTGCTTTTTACATAAAATTGAGAACATATTGATTCTAGTAAAGAATGTCCTTCCTCCCCCACAACCCAGAAATACCATTGCTTTTAGAGTGGAAAAGGAAGAGAATCTACTCTGATTCTGTTACTTTATACATGAGACTGAGGCCCATGAGCTGAAGCTAACCGCCTAGCCGATTGGCAGACCTAGTCTCCCTTCTCACTCCAGGCCTGATATCTGGGAAACATATTCAAAAAAACTACCACAAGCTTGATATTGGGCTTTTGAATGTGTTTTACATTTATACTGAAACATTGCAATTCCTGGTCTTTACTTATTAGTGAATTCAGGAATTCATTTTAAATGAAAAATAATAAAATCATCCAGCAAAGGCTTAATTTAGTGAGAGGTGAGAGAAAGTATAGGAAAGGGACACAAGCAGGGTCTTTTATATTGTAACAAATTGTAGATGACTAAGTCTAGAACTTTACCTTTTCACATTCAGATCACAGCTGTGCATTCAGAGAGGGAAGGTAATGGATGAGATTTGTTGATCTGCTTATCTGACCGCCTTTAGAAATAAGATAAATTCTCATTAGCCTGGGGTGACTCAGGTGTGACTGCCTACCTGAAAGAGAAGGATAAATTACACTACCTTACCAGTGCTTTTATGTTCCAGTGATTTTGTGAGTCTAAGCTAAATTAGCCCAGATTTCTGAGTATTATAAATATAGTGGAATATCACTATAACATTTTTTGAGGGTTCGTGTTAATTTTATTTTATAAAGCTAAAATTGGAACACGTGGTCTAGCAATAGATGTTTTCTAATCTCTAAAATGAGTAATAGGAAACCACACTTAGACACTGAAGGCACTACCTTTATAGAAAAGAATAAATTTATACTGGAATTGTCCCAGAAAAGTCTAAGATATATGACCACTATACTTATAAATGAGAATAATTTATCAGGTGGATATTTCAGTAACTATGCCTTTTCGGATATACCTTAACAAATTCTGATCTAGGGCACAGAATGTACCAGTGAGTTTCCAGTGAAGTTCAAATCCAAGAAATAGAATTCTTACTGAATAATTTAGACTTCTCTTCTTTAAAGCACTCTGGTCTTGCTTTTCTCCTATTTTCCTAAGTATTCATGCCTTACACAGGCTCCTTGTTTTACACAGCTACTCAGAAACACATTATTTCACTTAAAATTAGGAAGCCAATGAGGAGTTAGCTCTCAATGAGGAGTTTTCAGTGTTGTAATTCATGGGAAATTCCTTCTTCTGCAAATGATAAAGAAATCCCAGCATGTTTAGCCACAGTTAATCCTATTCCTTTGGGTGCAGTGTGGTGCTATATTTCAGAACGTTTTAAGAGCATTACCTAGCTAAGCAATAAACATGCTTTTAAAGGCTTATTGGTAGCAAGCTGACTCAAAGCAAAATAATATTTCCAGTCGCCATGTCCTCATTCATTCTTTCTAAAGACCCTTGTAGGCTTTTCAAGGCCTCTTGCCCCCTGTGACAGTTTGATTTTGTAAGAGAACAGTCTTAGAATTCAGTTTGTTGTACAATCTTAAAACAGAGCAAAGCAGAACAAACGAAAATCTCCGTATTTGTTTGAAATTTTATGAGGTGAAGACTTCCCGTCAAGAGACCAAGTCCATCCTCTTCTTACTGTTAGGGGGCATAACTGTAGTCACCTGTGATCTGTGGCTGAAACCTGCCCATGCCACAGAAATCACTTTTGGAGAAAACCATTTTAGTTGGGGTTATGGAATTGGAAAAGAGGAAAAGTAAAAGAAAGAAGGGACTGAGAGGAAATTAAACCCCTTTAAAGCCAAAGGTGGGCAAAGGAAGGCAGGACCAGAGCTGGACAAGGGGGTTCTGAGAATAAGGCTATGGGAACTTCTAGTGATTTCCCATTACATCTAGAATCTGAGGAGGAGGGACACTTGAAATACTTATTCTGGGAAACTTGGACGCTTTTTTTCTGAAGTTCTTGGTCATTAAGAATAGGAGTTAGGGGGTATAGACCAGAGATCCTGACCATGAAGACACTGTAAGATTCCCTGAACTCATACAACTGCCCAACGTTACAGTTTTTTTTTTTAATCTCCGTTTCCCCACAGAGACACTGGTAAGCCCTCTTAAGTGTGAATGAATGGTCCATTCAAGTTCGGGAAACAGTCTCTTCTGTTGTCACATTTGGAGAATGAGGGAACATGGGATATAAGGAAAGGCAGACAGCTTTCGCTGAATAGACAGCAAGGTTTTCAGGTGACCCTGGAGGGACACCTCACAAGAAATCAGCCAAGAACTCCCTCAGGAGTGAGACTGTGTCTTGAGCAGGGGGTGTCTGGAGGCCCACTGGATCATGGGGATCTTTCAGTTGTTGCAGAACTGGAGCCATAATCAGCTGTTCTGGGGTTGAAGAGCTTATGGGAAGTGGGTGTTTAGATTTCCTCTCTATTATCTTTCACTTCAAATTAGTCCTCTACACTCCTGTCTTGATAACATTGTTGTTATTGTTGTTGTTGTTGTTGAGTTGCTCAGTCATGTTTGACTCTTTGCGACCCCATGGACCATAGCCTGCCAGGCTCCTCTGTCGATAGAATCTTCTAGGCAAGAATATTGGAGTGGGGTGCCATTTCCTACTCCAGAGGATCTTCCTGCCTGAGGGATCGAACCCATGTCTCCTGCACTGGCAGGCAGATTCTTTACAGCTGCACCATCTGGGAAACCAAACTGAACGTGTCTTGATGACTTTTGAGATCAATTACCCCTCTCAGTGGCTCTCTGTTACCCACCAACTTTGGCCCAAATTCCTTGACAATTTATGTTCAATTTCAACCAACTGTGATTTGGAATTCTGCTTCCTGCTCTGAACATCACAAGTAGACAGGAATTCCTTTATAGTTCTGCCTCTTGTGGACACTAACTTTATGGTTTTCCCCTTCATGGTTCTGTTTCCTGGGTCAACTAGGCCATAAGAGTTCTTCCTGTTTTACAGAAAGTCACCAAGTTTAGCTCTTTTTGGCTATCTTAGTTACTTTTTCAGTTTCCAATAAAATCTTAAGGAAAATCTTCTCATGCTCTGTGATTGTATGGGTGTGGGAGGCAGTCAGTAACTCCTTCTACTGCCAGTTGTCATCACGATTCTAATGCATCCTTTTTGCTTTTTATCCTTTGACTAGAAAACACATCCCCTCCCTTTTGGGCTCCCACAGTGATCTCTCTGTTCTCCAGTCTTCAAAAATCCTGTAGCATAGTTTAGTTGCAGTTTTGACTATTTATGTCCATCCCCTCTCCCTATTAGTGAGCTCCATGAAGGCAGGGATTGAATCTTACTTCAATCTGCAGCTCCATAATCTAGCATTGTACCCATAACTCAATAAATATTTACCCAGTGAATGAATTGGAATTAGAATCATCTTCCATCCTTGCAACACACAACAATGTGTTGCTGTGATATTCTCCACTGAGTCTCCATTTGAGGCTTACATGTTGGCAGTGACCACCTGTCAAATGCTGAGTCAGAGGCAGCTTTGATCTGATACTGGAGGGTTTTACTTTAGAGGAAAAGGACCTGATGAGACATAAAGAGTATACAGAAGCAGCTACTTGCTTAAAATGGACCTAGTGCACCCTTCTCTCTGGTATCCTTGTGCTTTCCATCTACCCAGAGGGTATAAAATCACCATATGACACAGGCACCAGAGGCTTCTGGATAAAATGGGTGGAATGCTATAGTGCCAGGAAAATTCCTTCTTCTGCAAATGATAAAGAATTCTAGGCATGGGAGAAATATACTTAAAAAGTCATATCCCTGGAAAGTCAAGAAAATCACTGAGGTCAGACAAAGAAGGTCAGTCTAAGATAGAAATTACTGAAACTGCTGTCATCTCTGAGACTATCTAGGCAGCCTCACACTTAGAGCTTTCCCAAAAAGGGTTTTAAGAAGTGTTAATATAAAAGAAGGCTTCCCCAGGTGGCTCAGCGGTAAAGAATCCCCTTGCCAAGGCAGGAGACACAGATTCAATCCCTGAGTTGGGAAGATCTCTTAGAGAAGGAAATGGCAACCAACTCTAGTATTCTTGCCTGGGAAATCCCATGGACAGAGGAGCCTGGAGGGCTACAGTACATGGGGTTGCAAAGAGTCGTACCTGACTTATTGACTAAACAACAACAGCAATGTGAAAGAAAAATAGTGAAGAAGAAAAGCCCAGATGACTCAGCCAGCGGGGAAAGCTATTTCACTCTCTCTCCTTTTTGGCCACACTGTGCGGCATGCGGGATCTTAGTTTCCCAACCAGGGATTGAACCCCTGGCAGTGAAAGCATAGGGTCCTAACCATTGGACAACCAGAGAAGTCTTACCAGTCTCAATTTTGAGTGGGAGTGACAAAGAATCTTCTCTGAAGATTTCAAGGTCACCATCCATGACAAGGATTTCAGCTCTGAATGTGCACTATTTGTGTGATGTGTAAAATCCTAACATAAAAGGGATCCTGGTTAAACAATGCTTATTGACCTCAGAAGGAAAGTCAGATTTTTCCTAGGGTCTGGGCACCCTCTACCTAGACTTCTGGCAAAAGAGAGTGTCCACAACTACAAAACCCTTAGTTAAACACACACACACACACACACACACACACACACACACACACAAAACAGGCACACATACACAAACACCAGTATGATGAGAATTAGCAGAAATAACAAAGATGGATCCATAAGAATTATTGGAGGTGGTAAAACAATGAGGTTTAACATGTTTAAATAAATAAAAGTGAATTGTTTTAAAAGAGTAAGGAAAGAGAGGCCATGTAGTGACCAGACAGATGTGAACAAGAGCCAAACTACAATTCTAGAAATGAAAAAAAAATTAAGATTTAGAAAAAGAACGAAATGGGATGGCTGAAGAGCCAAATAGACATAGCTGAAGAACTGTGAGGAACGCTGATTAGAGAAACAAATGAAAGCAGAAAAGGGAGGTCAAATGCCAGAGAATTTTCCAAGATTGTTGAGACACACATCTCTAATCCAGAAGACCAATACATCTCTAATCTAGATAAATAAATAGAAAAATCCACACCTAGACTCAGCCAGTGGAAATGCAGAACACAGAAAATACAGAGAAATCATTAAGGGCAGCTAGAGAAAAAAGGGCAATTTACCCAAGATAGAATAATGATTAGATTGAGTGCCAAGTCATCAATGAAGACTGAAGAAAGTAGAATATTAAAATATTCAAAGTCCTTACATAAACAACTGTAAAAAAAAAAAAAACTGTGTTCCTTGCAAAATTGTCTTTCACAAACAAGAGGAAAATATTTTCTGTATAATAAAATTGAAAGAATTTACCAGCAACAAATACTCACTTATGGAATTTCCAAAGGGTGTTTTTCAAGTGGAAGGAAGAAATCTCCAAAAAAGATCTGAGTTTGGGGAAAAATGGCATATAAATAAAATCATAAATATATCACCAAATCTCCTCACTATTGAGGGTATAAAACAACAATGTCTAAATTGTGAGGGAGTCATCATAAATAATATAGAGCTAAAAGACTGGACAAACATTGAATGTAAGCAGGTGAATGGGTCAGAAGTGACTGAAAATAAAATAATAGACATCTGTCTATTATTTAGAGAGTGTGAAAATATATGGATTAAAGCATCCTAAACTTTTATGTTATACAGTAGGCAGGTAAAGATATTGATTACTGTAAATTTTAAATGTAACCATGTTAAAATTTCAAGGACAACAGCTTGAAGACTAAAGATAAAATATGTATTTTCTTTACTATATGTTATCACTTATATGTGAAATCTAAAAAATAATACCAGTGAATGTAACAAAAAAGAAACAGATGCACAGATATAGAGAACACACTAGGAGTTATCAGAAGGGAGAGGGGCAGGGGGAGGGACATGACAGGAGTAGGGGATTAAGAGGTACAAACTACTAAGTATAAAATAAATAAGCTACAAGGATATATTGCACAGCACAGGGAATATAGTGAATTTTTATAATAACTATAAATGAAGTACAATATATAAACATTTTTGAAACATTACATTGTACACCTGAAACTAATATAATATTTAAATCAACTATACCTCAACACAAAAGGGGAAAAATTTTATTTTCCAAATCAGGATAGGAGAGAAAAAATGCAATGAGAAAAAAAAAATCATTTCAGAAGACCAGGAAGAAAAAAGGTGAAATTCAGAAAAAAAGTTCAGCGATACATAAGATGGAAGAAGTAAGGCCAAATATGTGACAAAATCACAATGAATGTTAAATGCATAGATTGATAGTCTGGGTTTTTAAAAGTCCACTTCTATACCATTTAAAAGTAAAAGTTGATAGAAATTTTCTTCACCTGGTTTACCTGTCCTAAATTAACCTAATTATGTCCATTGTTGCTGGGTAGTAATTTACTTGATACAATAGAAAGTTCACAGACATCTGAGTCAAAAAAATGTCACACAAGTCAGAATTAATTTGCCTCTAAGTTTCTTTCAGACCTTCAAGACATGTTTTTAATTTCATCAGTCACTGTCCTGAGGATATGAGGTATTTTAGCTAGCCCTGGAGTTTCTTGAGCAGTATCTCTGGTTTCCATAAAATTGACCATTCAACCAAGCATTTATACAAAGCTCTTTACTACTGGAGCATCATGGGCTTTGGCATAGGACTTCAACCTCAGGATGTTGTTCTAGGACCTTTTCTGAGGGATGAGTTCTTTTCTGGAGAGACTAAGGGCTAACTTTACTAAAATATGATTCCACATTTTCCTATCTATCATGACATTTAGTTATGCCAATTTCATAGTGTCAGGGCCAATCTTATTATATAGGCTGGTGGTCAGCTGTCTAGGGCAGCAAAATATTATTGGTGACTGTGTTGGCAGAAAAAAATTTTATTTTAAAAGACTACAGAAAAAAGAGTTAAAAAGAACTTTAAAAGGCAAAGTTTGCATCCTTTAAAGAAACAATGCTATAAGAAGAAGGTCTGAAACTTAAGATTCATGCTGAGCTTCTTTCCTTCTAGAATACGTAACAGAGCTAGGTCTATGTCTAGGCAGATTTGAAAAACAGAAAACAGCTTTCCCTTTTCTCCAAAAATATTACCCTTCAGCCTTCCACACTGACTGACATTCTCACAACAGCAATTTCAGTTAAAAATGTTTAAATTCTATTTTTATTAAAGTAAAACACACATGGAACTTAAAAAAAAAGAACACATCTAATAAAAAAAACAGTACTTCCTTGCTCTAATACTTGAGTTGGGTTTCTCAGAAACACCTTCTTCACTTTTTTAGCTATTTCTTCTGACAATTACTTATATAATTTTAAATACTGTTCTCACTTCGATTTTTCAGTTTTAGGCATTGATTGCTGATTTCTTGGTATGAAAGATGAGCATTGGAACTCTTATGAGACCACTCCACCCCTCAGCTTCTTCCATCTTGTATAACTTTTAAATAAAATCAATAATCAGTGTTACATTTTCATTGCTATGAAAGTATCATTCACACCAGAGCAAAATCTTATTCTACGACTATATCTTCTTTTTTATGAAACTTTCTATTTCCCTTGGATTTGACATTTGATTCCTTTTTACTTGCTTTTTTTTCATGTTCTCATCACAAATTCTGCTTAAACTCTTCACAAAAACTAGAAAACCCAGGATGCTATTTATTTTTTGGCTGCACTAGAATTCATTGCTGTGCTTGGGCTTTCTCTAGTTGCAGTGTGCTGGGTTTATTGTTGTGGTGGTTTCTATTGTCATGGAGCTCAGGATCAGTAGTTGTGGCAGTGGGCTGAGTTACCCCAGGACATGTGGAATCTTCCTAGAGCAGGAATAGAAACCCTGTCCCTTGCATTGACAGGCGGATTCTTAACGACTTCACCACCCAGAAACTCCCCATGATACTATTTTAACCACTTTTCTATAAGGGAATACATAACAGGTAACCTATCAAGTCTAGTGTGTTTTGCCCTGGAGACACAATTCTTCAATTCTTCTACCCTCTCTCTTATTCTACAGGGTTCCCTGGTAACTCAGCTGGTAAAAATCCACCTGCAATGCAGGAGACCCCGGTTTGACTCCTAGGTTGGGAAGATCTGCTGGAAAAGGGATAGGCTACCCACTCCAGGATTCTTGGGCTCCCCTGGTGGCTCAGTTGGTAAAGAATCCACCTGCAATACAAGAGACCTGGGTTGATCCCTGGGTTGGGAAGATCCCCTGGAGAAGGGAATGGCTACCCACTCTGCTATTCTGGCCTGGAGAATTGCATGGACTCTATAGTCCATGGGGTGCAAAGAAGTCAGACACAACTGAGCAACTTTCACTTTCACTTCACTTCTATTTTGGGTGATATGACCTGGCCTATTGAAGACAAAGCATCCTGGGACTCCTCTCTGCTTCACTCTTCTCTTAGATCCCCTGTTCCTTACATTTGCTCTCTGTTTTCCTTGTTTATTTGCTTATTTCGTTGCATTGTATTATCCAGTAGCTTCCTAAGAAATAGTGACTGGGAATTGGCAAGTAATGAAAGGTTGTGGCTGTGAGCTGTATGCTACACTGGGATTCATGACCTCTGGAGGAGAGGAATTCGGTCGGAGGCCAGAGATGAGGCTTGACAACTTGGAGCTTTTTGTGTAGCCAAGTTTTATTAAAATATAAAAGATATAGGGAAAGCTTCTGATATAGACACCAGAAGAGGACAGAAGGAGTGCCCTCTTGCTAGTTTTACAGTTCAGTTCAGTTCAGTGGCTCAGTCATGTCCAATTCTTTGTGACCCCATGGAATGCAGCACGCCAGGCTTCCCTGTTTATCACCAACTCCGGGAACCTACTCAAACTCATGTCCATTGAGTTGGTGATGCCATCCAACCATCTCATCCTCTGTCGTCCCCTTTTCCTCCTGCCTTCAATCTTTCCCAGCATCAGAGTCTTTTCCAATGAGTTGGTTCTTCCCATCAGGTGGCCAAAGTATTGGAGTTTCAGCTTCAACATCAGTCCTTCCAATGATCTCCTTTAGGATGGATTGGTTGGATCTCCTTGCTGTCCAAGGCACTCTCAAGAGTCTTCTCCAACACCACAGTTCAAAAGTATCAATTCTTCAGCGCTCAGCTTTCTTTATAGTCCAACTCTCACATCCATACATACTACTGGAAAAACCATAGCCTTGACAAGATGGACCTTTGTTGGCAAAGTAATGTCTCTGCTTTTTAATATGCTATCTAGGTTGGTCATAACTTTCCTTCCAAGAAGCAAGCATCTTTTAATTTCATGGCTGCAGTCACCATCTGCAGTGATTTTGGAGCCCAAAAAATAAAGTCACTGTTTCCATTGTTTCTGCATCTATTTGCCATGAAATGGTGGGACCGGATGCCATGATCTTAGTTTTCTGAATGTTGAGTTTTCAGCCAACTTTTTCACTCTCTTCTTTCACTTTCATCAAGAGGCTCTTTAGTTCTTCTTCGCTTTCTGCCATAAGGGTGGTGTCATCTGGATATCTGAGGTTATCGATATTTCTCCCAGCAATCTTGATTCCAACTTGTGCTTCATCAAGCCTGGCATTTCGCATGATGTACTCTGCATATAAGTTAAATAAGCAGTGTGACAATATATAGCCTTTATGTACTCCTTTCCCAATTTTGAACCAGTCTGTTGTTTCATGTCCAGTTCTAACTGTTGCTTCTTGACCTGCATACAGATTTCTCAGGAGGCAGGTCAGGTGGTCTGGTATTCCCATCTTTTTAAGAATTTTCCAGAGTTTGTTGTGGTTCACACAGTCAAAGGCTTTGGCGTAGTCAATAAAGCAGAAGTAGATGTTTTTATGGAACTCTCTTGCTTTTTCGATGATCCAGCGGATGTTGGCAATTTGATCTCTGGTTCCTCTGCCTTTCCTAAATCCAGCTTGAACATCTGGAAGTTCACGTTCACGTACTATTGAAGCCTGGCTTTTTTTGTTTTCAAAACAGAATTTTGAGCATTACTTTGCTAGTGTGTGAGCTGAGTGCAATTGTGCGGTAGTTTGAACATTCTTTGGCATTGCCTTTCTTTGGGATTGAAATGAAAACTGACCTTTTCCAGTCCTGTGGCCACTGCTAGTTTTTAACAAGGTGTTTTGTGTCTGTTAGGGAGCTGCTAATCAGATAAGGGAAACACCAATTGCCATGAATACTGGTTTGTTGAGCCATTATCAGTCCAAGGTTTGAGAAAAGACAAGAAGGTTAGTCTTAGGCTGAAAGGATTTGAAGAAATGCAGATTTCAATGCAAATACATAGTTTCGTTAACATAGCTTAAGAAAAACATTTCCATAAGGAAAATGCAGTGGTCAGCTCAAGGTGTGAGAAAAGTTAAGTTCAGGTGGAACCAGGTATTGTCAACAGAGAAGGGAAAAATAAGCCTGCTATTTGCAGTTTATTTCCTCCTGCTGCTTGGGGACCTCTGACCTTCCTACCTCTTAACCCTCTCAATAACATTTCTGTGACACTGAATGTTTGAAAATGTGTTTTTTATTACCGTTATACTTCTGGTAGATTGCCTGGATATGAATCATAATTTTTCCCTCCACAATTCTGAAGGTATTGCTCCATTGTCTTCCAGCTTCCAATGTCTCTGATACAAAGTCTAACGTTGTTTGAATTCTTTATCCTTTGAATTAACAAGTCTTTTTTCCCTAAAAGCTTTCTGGACTAAAAGAAAAAAAAAAAAAAAAAAGCTCTGGTGTTTAAACTATTATGACATGCTTTGCTTGAACCCTTTCTTGTTCATTTTGCTTGGTTCATCATTTCAATCCTAGGAAATTATTTTATAATTTTTATAGCCCAAATCTCCTCACCTGTGTTTTCTTTGTTCTCCTTTTCCATATTACCTATTATTTGGATGTGAAGGTTTGAATTAATATACTTTTCCAGGATTTTTCTTTACTGTTTCTTTATCTCAAATTCTGCTTTCTGGGAGGTATTCCTCAATTTATCTTCCAGCTCTTCTGATATTTTTTATTTTGTCTACTCTGTTTTTTAAAAAATATTTATTTATAATTATTTATTTGGCTGCACCAGGTCTTCATTGTGGCACGGAGGATCTTCAATCTTCAGTGGGGCTTGTGTGATCGTTAGTGGCAGCATGTGGGATCCAGTTCCCTGACCAGGGATCAAACCTGGGCCTCCTTCATTGGGAGCATGGAGTCTCAGCCACAAACCATCAGAGAAGTCTCCACTAGCCTGTTTTTAATATCTAACGATTCTTTATTGTTTCAGTGTCTTTTATTATTTTTTATGGAGTCAATATTTTCTCTTAGCTCTTTGAGGATATTAAATGCAGGCTTAAATTTTTTCTTTTTCAACTTTCTACATTGTCTTAGTTCCCCTGATAGCCTATGGATTCTTTACATTAAGAAGCTTTTTGGAATATACGTGTGTAAAGTCAGGCCATATTGACTAGGGCTCCATGTGAGTTTCCTAGCTGAGGCCCAGCTGTTTCAGTATTATCAAATGTCAGTATATGCAAATATTCCCTTCATCCTCCACTCATTTTTTTATATCTCAAGAGAAAAGAATTCTCTAGTCTCCAGCGTTGAGAAATAGGCCTACTTGCTTGCATTCTTGGAGCTGAGTCATGGAAAAGTGGTGGGTGTCTCAGTATTCAGTATGTAGGTTTTTAAATTTTATTTTTTAATTTACATAAGGTAGTATTCACTCTTTTGGGTTTACTGTTCTGTGATTTGTGACAAATGCAAAGTTGTGACAAATGCACCACCACAACTGAGAAACTGAACAGTTCTATCTTCCAAAATACCTTTCTGTTTGTCCTTCACAGTAAATCTCTCTTCCACACCCTACCCAACAATCACTAATATCTTTACCATTCCTAAGGTTTTACTTTTCTAGAATAGCATATAAATGGAATCGCTCTTCTTTTTCATGTCCAGTTACTTCATTGGCACGATGCATTTGAGAATCATCCATACTGTTACATACACCAACAGTTTATTCCTTTGTTTGCTGATTAATATTCTATTATATGTTTCACAGATTGTTCATCTATTCCTCTGTTGAAGGACATCTCTATTGGTTCCAGTTTTTGGTAATTATGAATAAAGTGGTTACAAACATTTTCACATGGGCCCTTGTTTGAAAATAAATTTTCATGTCAATCCTACCTGCTAGGAGTAAGATTGCTATGCCATATGGTAAATGTATATTTAACTTTGTAAGAAATCAACAAACTGTTTTCAAAGTTGCATTTTCCTTAGCAATATATGAGAGTTCCAGTTGCTCTATGAGCTCACCAGAATAATATTAGGATTTGTTTGCTTGTTTCTTAAGTCATTCTATTAGGTGAATAGTGGTATCACATGGTGGTTTCAGTTTGCATTTCTCCAGTGGCTAATAATGCTAAGTATCTTTTCACACATTTATTTGTCATCTATATATCTTATTTGGCAGAATATCTTTTGAAATATTTTGTGCATTTTTATAAAGCTGTTTCTTTTCTTATTGCTGTATTTCAAGAATTCTTTATATATTCTGGATATGTCAGTGCTTTTATAGATGTCTGATTTGCAAATAGTTTCTCCTAGTCCGTGGCTTGGCTTTTGATTTCTTTAATAGTGGCTTTCACAGAGTAGAAGTTCTTAATTTTAAGGAAGTGCAATTTATCAATTCATTCTTATAGAGACGTTAGGTATAGATCAACATTTTTTATTTTTAATGTATGTATGTCTAATTTTCCCAGCAACATTTGTTGAAAACCCTAAAAATGATATATTAAACAGTGGCTTTCAAGAGAGTGAACAACAGTTGATGAAGAATGGTTTTCTCTGAGAAATGGGAAACAAATGAGGTAGCCTTATGCATGACAGTATAGGGAATCTGGGGGTGCAAAGTCTGCTTGAGTCTGCAGAAAAGAAAACCAAAGAGGAGAAGGCTGCACAGAAAGGGGACTCCAGAGATCTCCAAATGGTCCTTTTGAATATTCTGCAGAGTACTGATAAACACCTGCATATGAAAAACCTCCCAAAGGCAGAGGAAAGAACACTCTTAAAAAGATTGGAGTGACCATACTTGGTGTTCACATGGGGCCTGAAATAGTTCCTGTTGCCATCAGCCAAAATGAAAATGCTAATAATTCTGGGTGCATTGGGTAGAACACTTGGGAAGATCTTGCCTAAGAAATAGGGAATGATTAGGTTAGGCTGGACAGGTCTCTGCTTAAGAAATTAGAAAAGCCAGATCCAAACAAATCAGTTTTACAATAATTTAACTGCATCCAAGTATGAAGCTTAAGAAGATTTATAGGAATACAAAATTAACCAGCACACAGCAAGGTAAAATTCTTAATGCCTGCTACTCAATCAAAAATTATTAGGCATGCAAAGAAGCAAGAGAATATGATCCACAATGAGGATAAAAATTAAATCAATCAAAGTGGACCCAGAACTGAAACAGATGCTAGATTTAGCAGACAAGGACATTAAAACAGGTATTATAATTGTATTCCAGATGTTCAAAAGGTTAGAGTAAGATTGAACAAGTAGAGTTATGTATAAATAAAAAAGCTCAAATAATTTTTCTAAAAATGGTAAATCACAGAGATGAAAAAGTTCACTGATAAGATTATTGGTAGATTAAATATTGCAGAAGAAATGATTATTAAACTTTAAAAAGAAAATATTTTGGCTGTGCCACATGGCATCTGGGATCTTAGTTCCCCAACCAGGGATCGAACCTGAGCCGTCTCCATTGGCAGCATGGGGCCTTAATCACTCGATCACCAGGGAAGTCTCTTTTTTTTTAATTAAAACAATTTTTTTAGAAATGATTATTAAACTTGATGACATACCAATAGAAACTATGCAAAATGAAAAACAGACAGAAAAAAGACAAGACAATAACAACAAAAACCAAACAAGAAGGCAAGGAGAATTACCAATATGTAGGACCACTGCAATGGCTTATCACATGTGAACTTGAAATCAGCAGAAAAAAGGATAGAGAGGGTGAGATAAAAATATTTAAAGAAATGATTGAAATTTTTTCAAATCTAAAAATCTATATATCCAAGATAGTTAATGAAGCAAGCAGAACAAAACACAAAATGAAACCAAGCCAAAACCAAAAAACTATGAAGAAGACTACATCAAAGCACATCATAGTCAAATTCTCCAAACTATGATCAGGAGAAAATCTCAAAAGGAGCCAGAGGGGGGAAAATGTTAAGTAGAAGGGAACAACAATAAGAATTACAGCAGAATTTTCAACAGAACCAATACAAGTTGTAAGGTTCTTTTACCATGTGTGACATGGTATAACACCACTTGGAATTAAAGATAAGTTAAAGATATTTAGATGGTACTAAAAACCCTGAAACAACTGCTAAAATAAGAAAACAGAAACAGAGCCCTGTCTAATAAGCCCACAAAGGAGATAAAATGGAACTATTACAACTTTTCATTAATTCAAAAGAAGGGAGGAAATGAAGAAAAGGCAAACAGACAGATTATACAAATAGCAAGATGGTAAGTTTAAGTCTAAACATATAATTAATCACATAAAATTAAAGGGTTTAAATACTCTAATTAAAAGAGAGATTTTAAGATTGGCTTAAAGAGCAGGATCAACTATTGGTTTCCTACAGGAAACCAACACAAATAGGTTAAAAGTAAAAGACAGCCATTAAAAAGAATGCATTTGAATCAGTTCTAATGAGGTGGATGAAACTGGAGCTTATTATACAGAGTGAAGTAAGTCAGAAAGAAAAACACCAATACAGTATACTAACGCGTATATATGGAATTTAGAAAGATGGTAACGATGACCCTATAGGCGAGACATCAAAAGAGACACAGATGTAAAGAACAGACTTTTGGACTCTGTGGGAGAAGGCGAGGGTGGGATGATTTGAGAGAATAGCATTGAAACATGTATATTACCATATGTGAAACAGATCACCAGCCCAGGTTTCATGCATAAGACAGGGTGCTCAGGGCTGGTGCACTGGGATGACCCTGAGGGAAGGGGTGAGGAGGGAAGTGGGAGGGAGATTCAGGATAGGGAACACATGTACACCCATGGCTGATTCATGTCAATGTATGGCAAAAACCATTACAATATTGTAAAGTAATTAGCCTCCAATTAAAATGAATTAATTAAAAAAAAGTAACAGAGGCAAAAGAATCTAACATGTTAATACTAATCTAAAGAAAGCTGGAGTGGTTATATTCATATCAAAGTAGACTTTGCAACAAAGAATGTTATGTTGTATAAATGGGATTGTTTCATAATGATAGAGACTGCAGCTAACCAAGACTAGATAAAAATCCTAAAATGTTTATGTAGCTAATAAAAGAGCTTCAAAATACCTGAAGCAAAAAATAGAACAGCATGGAAAAATAGACAAATCCACAAATATAATCAGAGAATTAAACTAATTGATAGAACAAATAGAATATCAGTAAGGATATAAATGATTTGAATAACACCTAAATCAATTTGACCTAATTGCTATTTATAAAACATTTCATTCAACAGCAGCAAAATACATATTCCTTTCAAAGGCATATAGAACACTTGCTAAGATAGATTGTGTTTGGGCCCATTAAAAAGTCTGAACAAGTTCTCCAGCCACAATGGAATTAAATTTGAAATCTATAACTGAAAGATCTCTGGAAAGTTTCTGAATATTCAGAAACTAAATAACACATTTCCAAATAACCTGTGGTTCAGTTAAGCGAGCAAAAAGAGATTGGAAAGTATTTTATACTGAGTGAAAATACAAACAGAAAATATCAAAATATGTGAGATGTTGTTAAAGTATTAATTAGAGGGAGAATTATAGCACTAAATGTCTGTATTATTAGATAATAAAAAAGGTCTCAAATCATTGACCTCAGCTTCCACCTTAAGAAATTAGAAAAAGAAAAGCAAATTAAACCCAAAGTAAATACAAGATCGGACAGACTTGAGAATCAGAGTGGAAAACAGAAAAGCAATAGGAAAAAAAATCAGTGAAACCAAAAGCTGGTTATTTGAAAAGATACATAACATTGACAACCCTCTAGCCATATTTGTCAAAAACAAAAAAGAGGAGACACAAATGACCAATATCAGGAATAAAGGATGTGACATAACTATAGATTTTACAGACAGTAAGTGAATAATAAGGAAATATTATGAACAACTAAATGACAACTTTGAAGAAATGAACAAATCTCTTGAAAGACATGAATCACTAAAGCTTACTCAAGAATAGCCCTATATCTATATCTATCAAAGTAATTGCATGTATAGTTAAAATTCTCCCTAAAAATAAAACTCCATTTTCATTGATAAATTTTACTGAACACTAAAGGGGGAAATAACACCAATTCCACATGAATTCTTCTAGAATACTGAAACATAGAGCATACTTTTCAGCTCATTCCATGTGAATAACATTATCCGTACAACAAAACCAGACAAATATACCATAGAAAAGAAAACTACAGAGCATTATATCTGGTAAACATAGATGGAAAATTCTTAACCAAACTAGAAATCAAATCTACCAATGTATATTAAAAAAGATAATATATTATGAGCAAGTGAGACTTATTCTAAGAATGCAGAATTGGCTTAACATTTGAATAGATATGAACATAATTAACCATATTAGCAAGTGAAAAAGAAATACCATATGAATAGCTCAACACACAGAGAAAAAGTATTTGAAAAAAATTCCATTTCTGATTAAAAATTTCTGATTTCTCAACTTGATAAATGATGGATACATATATATACAAAGAAACTTTGGCTGACATCACAGCAATGGTACAAGACTGAGTACTTCCCCTCTAAGATAAGAAACAAGGCAAGGATGTCTCACCACTTCTATTCATCATCATGTGGACTTTTTAGCCAGTGTAGACAGGCAAGGAAAAGAAATAAAATGCATCAAGGTCAGAAAGGAAGAAATGAAACTGGTTTTATTCACACATGACATAATTACCTATGGGAAAAATATGATGAAAATGTGTAAAAAGAAGTTGCTAGAACTAAAAACTGAATTTAGAAAAGTTACCAGATACAACAACAACATACAAAAGTCAATGTGTTTCTATATATTAGCAGTGAGCTGTCAGAAATTGAAAACTGAAAAATAGTATCATTTACAGCAGCACCAAAATGATAAAATATTTGGGATAAATCTAACAAACAATGTGCAAAATCTATACACTGAAAACTATAATCCATGCAGAGAGAGATTTTAAGAGATCTAAACAGAAGGAGAAATATGTCATATTTCTGGGTTGGAAGACTTAACATTGTTAAAATACCAATTGTTTCCAAATTGATCTATAGATTCAACATAATCCCAATATAGAAAAACAAGCTCAGGGCTAACATTCTACTAAAATTTCTAAACCACACCATAGAATTGGTTTTAGGAGAAATTATGGCCACAGTTGCCACTGCATTAGATATACTTGGTTTTGCAAGGCTGCCAGCAATTCAACTTGGCTTCAACTGCTCCCGCTGCCAAAAGGGATTCCACCTATAAAGATTTTACTTTGCAATCACAGCTTCTGCTGAGAGCTGAAAGTCTTCTCCATCAGTCTCTCCAGCAAAATGGATACTTTACCTAGAGGTTATTTCTCATGCAGTTCCCTTCTGAACTGAAGTCTCCTGTGGGTGTAACAGACCACTGACACCATGTGGTCACCTGCCTGTGCTCTAGCTGCAAAGGAGGTTGAGGAAGAGAGACATTCACTTTTTTAATCTTGAAAAGGTGGAATTTACAAAGTGGAACACTTCCCAAAATTAGAAGGGTTTTCAAAAGTGTTGGGGCAGCCAGAAACTTATGTCCCATATATAGGCCAAATACTAAAAATATTCAACATAAAATAATTGGACTTCAGCTGTATTTTAAAAGAAACTCCCTAAATTAGACGTGTAAGAGTCCTTTTGTTAGTCCTCAAGACAAGAAAGGCCTGTGTTTTAAACCAGGATGTACATCCATCTCCATGTCCCTCTGATTCACTTTAGTTTCAAAAATGCGTGTATAGGTGGCATTCAGGAAGACAAGATACAAAAACAAAAAATAGCTTAAGGGATGCATAAAGTCTCCATCAAAAGTCTGAGAAGAAATGACCTGTTTCCCTTTGTCCAATTTGCATCGTTTTCCGGGGAGTCATAGAATGGAGAAAGGGGGCCATGTGTGATCAGCACGTGAGCAAGACATGGACCACCTCCTTGGAAGTGTTTCAAGAAGAGTTAGTGCTTGGATATTGGGACTTGTCCCTCACTTGGTTTCCTGTTGTTGTTTTCAAAACATTCAGAAGTTCCAGAAAAAAAAATCCAGATACCAGGGTCATTGTTAATGTTGCTGTTATAATTTAAGGTATTCCTGGCATCCTGGAGAACAGATCAGCAAGTAAACTTTGAAAGAATAGTATCTTTTTTCATGGTGTCTTGGATCTTTGTTTTTTTAAAAAATATCTTTTTTCATAGCTTTACGTAGATGTAGTCTGAAAATATGTAATCTATTTCTCCAGGCGACCACAAGTGCAGGGAGTTAATAGACATACATTCAAACATACATATACGTATAGTATTTATATAATTCTTCCCTGACCCACACTCTCTTAAAGGGCTTTAATCCTCCACCTACAGAGCATTCCTTACATGTCCCTGAGGACTCCAGCTCTGGGCCAAAATCCTACATGGGATTGTTCAGGGTCAGATAATTACAAAGACTTTACCTGTCTGGTCCCATGGAGGCAATCTGCCCTCATCACACCAGCCTTGGTGAACGACCACCACACTGCAGCTTTCTAGAGGGAGTTACAGTCAAGAACTCAGGCCCCCAAGGCCAGCCACCCTCACCCACATATCTGCTTTCCTATAGTCCAGGAATCTCCATTCAGAGGCCTCTTTCTGAATGTCCAGAAACAGCTTGCAGCAGTACAATAAAAGGACATATTTTGAACTCATAGCCGCAATGGCAGCCTCAGAGGTAGGTCATGGCTCGCTTGAGAATTCAGTTCTATGTATTTTTTGCATATCATTTCTAGAGTCTCAAGTCTGCCGTCAGAGCTTTGTCCAATGGATCTTCCAATGATTTTGTGGCAACCAAATTCTGGACCTTGAATCACTGCTTCCTTAAAATATCTAGAATAATTTCTGTTCCCTATCTTGAACCCTGACCAATACACTTCTCTTGCCAATAGATCTCTGGGTGGGGGACAGTGATAAACACTTACACACAAGCCAGAAATGCCCTTTATCACCTTAATCTCACCTATCCCCCCTGCTATAAATATTTTTCTTTTGATATATACATTCTTTCCTGCCGAACATATATATTTTTTCCTGCCAAAGACTGAGAAGTATGTATCTTCTGATGGTGTTTTAACGAAGATGTATAGTTTCAAACTTCAGAAGAGGTTGCGAGAGAACAGGTACCATGCATTTCTCCTTTTATCATTTTAATGGAAATGTGCTGGAGACATTTTGACCTGCCTTTCTCATTTGCCATGGTATTTTACACACAAATCTGAAGACTAGATTAAGTCATTTTTTTTAAGCAGTTGTTGAAGACATACAAATCTAATGATTATTATGGTAGATTGGGTAATGTTTTAAATGATAACATCCTCCCAAGTCAGCTCTATGTACTGTAAAAATCGATGGGTTTTTGCTCCGTTGGAGAGGATGGAAGGAGTCAGGATTGTGCAGACTCAGTGCCTCTGCCGTGTCTCTGCTCTGTGGCCAGCCAGCGAGCGGTTCTTTCTGGGAACTTTGCCTTAGGTATTTCTGCAGTGGTGTCAAAGGGATTTCTTACTATATGGTGCTATATCCAATTAATTCAGAAGACTAAAAATACAGCTGAAGACACTGAAATTTGTGACTGCATAAGTCTCTGGCTGAGGTTTCCATCCTGACACATTAAAATAACATTACTGCATCAGAAGAAAAGCCCCAGGCAAAAAGCAAGGAAGGCGGGGAGCTCCCTTTTCTTAGGCAGTAAAATGATGTGAGATTTTCAATTTTATGTAGTACAGCTCTTTCTACACTGTATATTTTCAAATGTCATAGGTGTTTTGGACATGTGACCTGTCTACTTAATGATTTACGCTACAGTTCTAGCTTAATTACCTCAACCTGGTAACTCTGTTGCAGGAAAAGATCAGCAGCTCTGCATATTACAAACTGGGAGATATTTTTGACAATGCTTCCAGCAATTTCTTTGCTCTTTCCTCTGAGTTTGAAGATGAGAGGAAGTTCCTTGTTTTTTACAATGAACTCAAGGCTGATGTTCTGATTGCTGTTTAATCAAACAATGAAAGTTCAAGCAGTTTGCAATGGTGGCCATTGGCGGTTACCAGTGGTTAACACATAAATTTTGCATGCTAGTTTTCAGCATTATGTGAACCAAGAACTTCCAGATGTCCAAGCTGGGTTTAGAAAAGGAAAAGGAACCAGAGATCAAATTGCCAGCATTCACTGGATCATAGAGAAATTCCAGGGAATTTCTGTGTGGATCATAATAAACTGTGGAAAGTTCTTAAAGAGATAGGAATACCAGACCATCTTACCTGTCTCCTGAGAAACCTGTATGCAGGTCAAAAAGCAACAGTTAGAACTCTGTATGGAACAATTGATTGGTTCAATATTGAGAAAGGAGTATGACAGGGCTGTCTGCTGTCACCCTGTTGGTTTAATCTATACACTCAGCACATCATAAGAAATGCCAGGCTGGATGAGTTACAAGCTGGAATCAAGATAGGCTGGAGAAACAACAGCCTCAGATATGTGGATGTTACCACTCTAATGGCAGAAGCGAAGAACTAAAGAACCTCTTGATGAGGGTGAAGGAGGAGAGTGAAAGAGCCAGCTTAAAACTAAATATTAAAAAAATTAAGATCATGGCATCTGGCCCCATTACTTCATGGCAA
This sequence comes from Okapia johnstoni, assembly GCA_024291935.2. Taxonomy (NCBI): domain Eukaryota; kingdom Metazoa; phylum Chordata; class Mammalia; order Artiodactyla; family Giraffidae; genus Okapia; species Okapia johnstoni. The sequence continues at coordinate 16,785,779 of CM044324.1, forward strand.
ATAGAGGGGATAAAGGTGGAAGTAGTGACAGATTTCCTTTTCTTGGGCTCTAAAATCACTGCAGATGGTGACTGAAGCCATCAAATTAGAAGATATTTGCTTCTTGGCAGGGAAGCTATGACAAACCTAGACTGTGTGTTGAAAAGCAGACATTACTCTGTAAACAAAGATCTGTATAGTCAAGGCTATGGTCTTCCTAGTAGTTATGTATGGTTGTGAGAGCTGGACCGTAAAGAAGGCAGAGTGCCAAAGAATCGATGCCTTGGAACAGTGGTTCTAGAGAAGACTCCTGAGAGTCCCTTGGACAGCAAGGAGATAAATCTTAAGGGAAATCAACCTTAAGGGAAATCTTAAGGGAAATCAACCCTGAATACTTGTTGGAAGGACTGATGCTGAAGCTGAAACTCTAGTATTCTGGTCATCGGATACAAACTGCTGACTCATTGGAAAAGTCCCTGATGCTGGGAAAGATTGAGGGCAGAAGGAGAAGAGGGCATCAGAGGATGAGATGGCTGGATGGCATCACCGATGCACTGGATGTGACCTTGGGCAAACTTCGGGAGATGGTGAGGGACAGAGAGGCCTAGCGTGCTGCAGTCCATGGGGTCGCAAAGAGTTGGACACAACTAGGTGACTGAACAACAACAACAACAGTGCACATAAATGCCCCCAGGCCCTATGTTTCCTGCAGTAAGTGTGTAACAATCTGTAATTCTCATGTCCTTTATGTGGGACAAATTATACACTCCCATCTTCTTGTTTAATTTATTCCTTCTGGACAAATATATCTTAACAATACTTAATGCTGCCTGGCTTTTTGGATGGAAAAGGCTTAAAAGGAGATTACTTTGAATACTTTGCAACACAAATACCACTTAAGTATCACCCTGCCATTTCTGTAGCCTAGAGGTGGGTGGAGAAAAACTGCAGGTGCGTCTCCCTGCCAAAATATATAGTAACATATTTTTGGAAGATTGTATAATGTAGTGCCCATTATACCATTGGTTTCATGAGATAATTATGATGCACTAAAGCAAATCAGCATACTAGACTGGATGAATATGCTCACATTCTAATTTTGTATAGAGGGTGATTACTGTTATTATTATTTATAGAGTGCAGTAAGTGTACGTAATGCTTGATAAACACGTAGGCAGACAAGGGCTCGGCCCAGAGGTGCTTCAGTTCTAATTGCCTGACTTAGACAACGTAAATGAAAAAAGGCTACACTATGCAAAAATGGAAGGGGACCAGGCAGAAAATGGGGTTAACGAAGTAAGTGTTCCCGATGGACTAAAGGATAAAAGCACGTGTCCTTTTAGATTTGGGCTGAAGTTTCTCTTAACAGTTTAGGAAGAATCACATGTTGTAACCAAATCCACTTACAAATACTTCCTGAAACCTTTTAATAAAGTTTAATTCATTTCTGTAAATTTAGCTCTTCCCTACTCGCCCAGGTCTAGCTCTATGGATTCTTAGATCCCAAAGCACCACTCCTAGGGAATTTACAAAGAAGGTAGGAAAATAGAATGATACCAGATTGCAGACTCGTTGAAGGCAGGAATGAAGTCTAATAGGTACTTGACCTTCTACATCCACTCCCTTGGTTAGGATTTTTCTTGCCTTGACACCTGTAATGGGGAAAAGGAAGACTTTGTAACTAGCAGTGTTGTTTTCACTTACAAGCAAACCCACATATAGGAGTTGCTGTTGTTACTGCTCTGTAGCTAAGTTGTGTCCTATTCTCTGCAACGCCATGGACTGTAGCACGCCAGGCTTCCCTGTCCTTTACTATCTCCCATAGTTTGCTCAAACTCATGTCCATTGAGTCAGTGATGTTATGTCAAAGAATGTTCAAACTGTCGTACAATTGCACTTTCACATGCTAGCAAAGTAATACTCAAAATCCTTCAAGCTAGGCTTCAACAGTACATGCATGAACTGAGAACTTCCAGATGTAGTAGATGGATTAGAAAAGGCAGAGGAACCAGAGATCAAATTGCCAACATCCTTTGGATCATAGAAAAAGCAAGAGAATTCCAAAACAAAAATCTACTTCTGCTTCACTGACTATGCTAAATCCTTTGACTGTGTGGATCACAATAAACTGTGGAAAATTCTGAAAGATATGGGAATACCAGACCACCTTAGCGGTCTCCTGAGAAATCTGTATGCAGGTCAAGAAACGATTAGAACTGGTCATGGAACAACAGTCTGTTTCCAAATTTGGAAAGGAGTACGTCAAGGCTGCATTTTGTTACTCTGCTTATTAACGTATATGAATGCCCCTTATATAAAATCCCACCCTATAAAAAACCTACCAGCCATAAAAGCCTTCCCTCAAATGTTAACTGAAAACAATAACAAATTGTCTCTTTACTATTGCTCTTCAGGGTTTATAATGTGACCAAAATGTTCTCTGGTGCCAATACAGTCCATTTTGGGTAAGTACTCCATAATTCATGAAAATATATCTCCAGGGAATGCTCTAAGTCCTATTTGGAAATCTATGGAGAAGTATAATTACAGTATATGAACACGTGTATAAGTAAAATGTTGTCATTATTTTTTGATATAATAACACCAGCCAAAAATTCAACTTTCATCACAAACTTATTGCTAACCTGTAATAGTATTTCAGGATTATTATCTACAAATCAATATAATTACATGTCAACTACTTGTCTCAGTTGTGATGGTTTTAAAATTTGAATTCATCAAATTTATCAAGTTGAATTTAGGATTTCAACGTTTTAAAAGAAATCAGTCACTTAGATTTTGTCTTTGGGGTTAACTCTACCAAGAGTAGAGGGCAATACTTAAGAAGTTCAAATACTAAGCTATTAATATATCATGAAGCAGAAATATTAAGAGCAAATCCAAGTCTTGAGAGAAGTTGCAGGAAAACTCCAATGATTCATTCCAAATTTGTTACATTTTAAAGACAGCGTTTGAAATTTGTGATGTTTTCTTCATCATGAGCTCTTCTAGGCTGTTTTTAAATGTTTCTCTAGAAAATGTATTACATAATTGGGAAGATTTATGAAAATCGTAATCTATAACTGAGATATATAGATAACACACATATATATGAGATATATGTATTGACTGTTTTTTTAGATAAGTCCTATATGAAATGAATTTTATCCTTATTCTTGCCTCTTTTTTTGGCAAAAAATGAGAAGCTGTATTAAGGAGCTTGTTTTGCTCAGGAGATAACTTCTGGAAGGACAGAATTATGAGTCTCCATAGTTTTGCCAACATGTATTTGCTAGAGGGTTTGATTTAGAGACTTTAATGCTACAGAGTGTATTATGAAAAGCCGCTGCTATATTGAAATAGTGTCCCCCTGCCCAGAACACTGCCATCTCTACTCCCAATAGAGCCATTCCTTCTTTGCAAACTTGATGTTTTGGCTCTCCAGTAGCTATGGATTGGTGTGCACATGTGTGTGTGTGTCTCTGTGTGTGTGTGTCTGTGTGTGTGTAGCTAATTTTTCATTTGGACTCTGAAGTGTGCATGAGCTGAACTTCCTGGTCAACTATCATGCCTTTATTTGGGGGCACATCACACAAGCTTTGGTCTTCAACCTACTTGGCCATATGGCAGTGTCTGGACACTTGTGAATGTCCACATGTTGATTACGGCAAAGTCCAGGGTGAGTTGAGCTAACAGTGTTTCTTACCTTATCATATATGCATGCACCCAACTTAAATGACATGCTCCCTTCTGACCAATAGGAAAATATTTGTAATGCACTTTGGAATTGAGTGATTCTGAGTTCCAAATACTAAACTTTTAAAACATGTACATGTCAATAGACAAACATGAAATAATTCTTATATAATAAGAGCAGCAGGTGATGTTTCTATGGATAATTTAACATGATCAACTATGGAGGGTTATTCTTTTGAGAAGTGATTTTTCTTCTTCTCCTTTCCATTTCATATATAAACATATTTGTTTTATATCAGATATATAGTTTTTTTCACATAGATAGCATGAGTCCATTTAAAACAAATTTTAAAATGTAGTTATTTCATACTCTTTAAAAAACAATTAATTAAATCAATATGTATTTATTAAGTGCCTACCATTTATCAGACACTGCACTGTTTCACTTGGAAAGGAAGACAAAATTACTGCCCTGGAGATTATAAATTTAGAAGCTAGACAGATATGCAAACAACCAATCAGTTCAGAATGTGAAAAAAGTTATCCTGCAGCTGTGAACCAAATAACAACAGGAAATCAAGGAAGGATGCTTAGGCTTGCCACATCAGATTGCCATTACTTACTGTGGCTGTGTCAGCCAGGTTGTCATACCTGCTAATATAGCATCACTAATTAGCTGTTGACATGGAGCTCTTAGAAACAGAATTGTGACTCAACTTAGAAGGTTCATAGGTACCAGCATGGCTGCCACTTCACCGTCTTGTTTTCAAACCTTTTTATTTTTTGGCCAATGACTTGCTTATTCCCACACTATTAATCTGAATTAACATTATTAGGAACAGTGATTCCTGCTGAGGAATTGCAGTTTCTGAAACATGCATCACTAGGACTTGGTTATGTAATTCCTTCATGATGACAGGGTGTTTTTAAATTTATATATTAAAAAATAGGTCGGTTGCAAGATGGCCTGGAGGCTGGTACCCAGTGTCCTCTGAAATTCCCTTGTTCTCTGTTCTAATTAGGAACATGCTGTTTCTTTACTAATTTTAAGTATTCTATTTATTTGTTAACTCCAATCTCTAGTTATCCATGACATTGCCTAATTAGCTAGAATTCTCTTTTTCAAATGTGGGAATTCCTAAGATTATTATAGGTAAGACAGTAGACCAAGATTCCACACTTGCTTCTATTTTGTTCAGCTTCCTCGGAGATTCAAGATTGCAGTGAAACTTTCTGCTCCTTCTGGATCATATTTTGAGTAACTTTAAGAAGTTGAAGTTAAAAGCGTGTTTGTGGACAGGGGGTCGTTTCCCTCCCATTCTGTTTCTTTCTCGCTTCCTATCGTCACCTTTTCCATTTTAAGCAAGTATTTTCACGAAAGAGGCATCTCGGCGATCAGTGTTCTGGATTCAGGAAGGATGACGCTTGCATTTAAAAAGCACTGCCACTCGACCGGGGCTAAATTGCTGGCTGCTCCCTTGGTCACCGCAGTGAATGTCTGACTCCTCGCTGCTGATAGCGGATCCAGCCTGAGCGGGAGGCGCTCCTACACAGTTTGCTCCGACCCCGAGGCTGCGGTCGGCCCGGAGCTGGGCACAGCCGCAGGGTACAGAGCGCCGCGGGCGCACGGAGACGCGCACTCTGCCCCACTGACGGCGGGGTCGCTGCAGAGGGACAAACCTTTAGCCATTCTAGAACCTCTTAAGACCCTTCATTTGGCGCCTCCGCAGCAAGTCACTTCCCTGTTGGGTCCCCAGTATAACTTCAGAGAACTAGGCAAGTTAGGTGACGACTCAGGCCTCCTCCGAGAGTTAAGTTCCTGGTGGGTGGCGGAGACGCACTACGATGGTCGACGATCTCCAGGGAGTTCTAACCACCAGGGCCTCAGACGCAACGACAGGGTATGGGGCATCCGGAGCCCGGCCTTGGCCTCTTTTCTCTGGTTCCGGGAGTGTTTACCCAGCTTCTGTCGAAAACTCCCCCAGGGTCGCGCAGGGCGGGGAATTAGGTGCGGAAGGCCGGGCCCCTTTGATCTCTTTGCATCAACTTCCCTGTGCGCAGCGGCGGCGGGCTGCAGGTGAGCTCGGAGCAGGCCAGAGCCGCCCTTGGCGCACCCAAGAGGGTTCGTTCCTGGGACCAGCGGCGGCCGTGGAGGCCCGGAGGACTCTCAGAGCTCCTCATCCCGCCTCCTTCCTACAGGAGTGTGAAAATCAGCACCGTCCCCCCCCCCCCCGCCCCGGTCCACTCCCCTCTTCCTCCTGTACCTCCAGTGCAGCTTTTTAAAGGCGTCTCGTGCTTCCTTCAACTTTGGGGGAAGATAGTGCCCAACTCCAAGGGCACTCCCAGCTCCTGCTTTCCCAACCCTCCTATCGCATTAATCCTGCCCCTTTGGTCGCATCCAAACTCGGTGTGCGTAGTATCGCCGCCCCAACTTGGAACCGAGCGCCCCCGGCGGTTCACGGCCGCCCCTCGGCTCCTGTTTGCAGGAAGCTCGGTCTCTGGCTCGTCGCAGGATCCAGCTGCGGTTCCGACCGGTCCCCGGGCTAGCGAGGCCCACGCGCGCGTGCACACACACGCGCTCCCAGTCCCGCTCACACTCCCGCGCCCTCGCTCCCCGCACCCCACCCTCCGCGCGGCTCCTCCGCCGGGGTGGGGGGGCTGGGGTGACGTCAGGACTGCAGTCCCGAGGAGAGCGGCTGGAGAGAGCCGCGCGCTTCTCGCGCAGCTGGGAAACTGGAAGCGCACTGGGGCGGCCGCGGCTCCCGCGCCCCTCCCTCTCCTCTGCACCCGCTGTGGCGCTGCCAGCCCGCGGGGGAGCCCCGCGAGCCACCAGGTGGATTGAAAGTCGTTTCCTGGGAAGGACGGAGAGGGTGCTGCAGACCTGGCAGGCACTGAAACTGCAACTCGGACAGAAACGACCCAGCGGAGGAACTGGGCGCGGGGCGCCGTGCGCAGCATCCCCGGGCTGCTGGGGTGGTCGCCGCTCAGCTCGCCGCCCAGCGCGGCGGCCAGACCTCGGCCCCGGGACTCGGGCCCCGGGCGCGCTCGTCCGGTAGAGACCTCCCAGCCCTACGCATTTCGCGGCGGCTCTGGTGAGGGTAATGCGAGCGCGCCGGCTCCAGGTCACCGCCGTGGAGCAGCTGCCTGAAGGAAAGCGAGAAGAGGCGAGGGGGCGGCAGCGTCGGCCCGAAGTAAGTGCAGCAGAAGTTTGCGTCGGTTTCCCCGTCGCTCCCCTGGAGCGAGTGGGAGGCTTATCTCCTGCCCTCGCTCTCTGAGGATAGCAGACTTGCCGGCGACCCTCGCCGGGAGAGAAGATGAGCGTCACAGGAGGGTCGAGGACGCGGGGGGTCAAGGCAGGGTGGGATCCCGATGGAGCCAGGGGCGGAGATCCTCCACCTGCGGGGAGGAACGCGCAAGGAACCGGCCCTGGGGGTCTCGGAAAGGGAGGGATTTGGGGAGAGAGAAGGTGGAGGTTGGTTGTCACACCTTCTCTGGTGACCTTGGCGCGTCATCCTGGAGTGGCGAGCCAGGAGGGTCTCAGAGGTTGGAAACCGGTGAGTCTAGGAGATGGAGTGGCTTCTCATTCGGGGCTGCCTGGGGTGGAGCATCGCTGCCGAACCCTGGAAGACCCGGGCAAGAGGAGGCAGAAGAACCCGGCACCAGGCAGCGACGGTGAAGGGTGGGGATTCTGGGCAGTCCAGATCCAGGGGCTCGGAGTGGGAAGTTGGGGGGGGGGGGTCCTCTGAGATGCCCCAGTCCGACGGGAGAAACAGTGGTCCAGAAAGAGGGCGGGTGTGGTGCTCCGGGACGCTACAGTTGCAGCTGGGCGCCTTTAGAGCTTCGGTGGCTAATTCTTGTAATTGGGCGGCTTCTCCGAGGCCGAGAGCACCCGGGCTGCGCCCGCCCCCCGGACCCTCCGGCTCCCTGTCTCGGCCACCCTCCCCGAGCGGCCGCGGGTCTCCGCAGTCGTCAGGCTGTTCCCCGCGGCGGGTAGGGCGGGGGAGACCCGGTGAACTCAAGAGACCCTCGGCGCTCTGCTCACTTGTTCCCGGGCACGTTCAGCTCTTTTTAGGTTCCCTGCTCTCAAACCCGCCTCCGGAAGGAGCTTTTATTCTTTACCAATTGACCAAACTTCGAACCTGGAGAAAAGTTCATAGAAGCTGCGCTCCTGCCTGGAGCAGAGCCCCGCAGAAGGCAGGAGAGGGTGGCGCGGGCAGCTCGCTCATCCTTTTCTCAACTGGAGAAGGGTCTCAGGGAATTTTGTATTAAATGAGATGCGATTATTCTGGGAAGTCAACGAAGCATCATTTTTCCAGAGTAGGACCGTCTGTGCTTAGGAAACCAGTATCCCACTCAGCTTCTGGTACCAAGGGTACACTTTGTGGGGAAAGGGAGATTGTTAATTAAATTCCATGTTTTTGGTAAGTGATTCATGACGCATAGTGATTACCTAATTTCATTTACTCAGATTTATTCATGCTAAACAATTTTTGAGGCCCAGTATGTGCCAGGCATTGTGTTAGATGCTAGGGTTATAGAAATGACTGATGTGTGGTCCCAGTGTTCAGGGAGCTTATAGTCTGTAAGAGATGTGGTCTGGAAAGAAGATGGAAAAAATACATGCCCTGCAGCAAAGGTCAGGTGATACCTGTTTTTTAGGAAAATGACTCACTTCCAACTCCTTAACTATGGGGTCCAGCATCAGCTAGATTTCATCTTCCCTGAAATCAGGGATATTATTATTCATCTTCGATGGCCAGAAGACAATCTTGTGCCAGGCACATAGTAGGTCAACAATAAGGTCAGTTAAATGTATGGATGAATGAATGAATTATCCTTGGTGAAAATATTAGAGGAAGGTATCATGCTGTATTGGGGGAGCATGTGAAGAAGAAAAAGAGTGAATTGGAAGGAGAAGGAATAAAATGGAGCTCTGGAGGGCAAGAAAGAAAAGAGGCTAGGGTTTGTAAACATTTGAAAATCATATTATGTAACAGCAGAGCTTATTTCCCGTTTTCACACAAGGGAAATCAGCAAAGTTCTCTATCTAAGAAATACACACATCTCTTTTTATATTTACATTTTAACTTTTTTTTTTTTTAACAGCAGGTTCTCTGTTACTTTCCCATGTTGCTGCTGGTGGTGGTTTAGTTAAGTGAGTCTGACTCTTGTGATGCCATGGACCACAGTCTGCCAGGCTCCTCTGTCCATGGGATTTCCCAGACAAGAATACTGGAGTAGGTTGCCAATTCTTTTTCCTGGGGATCTTCCCCACCCAGGGATCCCACCTGCTTCTCCTGCATTGCAGCCAGATTCTTTACCAGCGAGCCACCAAGGAAGCCCTAATTTACCATGTGGAGGTCATCATGCCATGCTCATGTGAATATGTTGATAATGTGTTGATTCAGATGTGTCTAGGTTAGTGGGACAGCTTGGTGAAAAAATTCTTTAGCATTACCGAAATCATTCGTTCAGATATCTCATGATATTTTGCTACTTCATGTGCACATTTCTACTCCTATGCTTTAACCATATTTAATTTAATCATGATTAAAATATTTATACATAGATTCTGCCAATGAAGATTAAACATATATATATATATGTATGTGTATATATATATATATATATATATATATATATATGCAAGACTGTTCTTGGTTTAATTATCGGAACCAAGGTTACCAGTGCACTCTGGTAGAAGGTAGTAAGTCACTCAGGTTCCAGAATGAATGATACTCTTATCCCCATAGTTTAATTTTATTATATTTACTAGGTCCATATATTTTTTTTACTTGTACAACAGAACTACTTACTTTTAAAAAATTAGTATTTATTAATGTTAATAATAATTCAGTGATTTGAGTCATGAGTTTATAAGCAATAATTTCAGATTTAAAACCTTCTTAGTGACATGTGATCTGGAGCCATCCTAGAAATTTTGTAAACCTCATTTTTTTCTACTTACAAAATGAGATAATTTTACTTGAATGATTTAATTAGACATTTAAAACAATATGTCAGCATACAGTACTATTTTATTGGGGCATTGTTTTTTCTAGTCGATGCCATTAATTTAGTATACCAACACTGACAAGTAATTTGTAATTAACAGAAAAAATCCATATTTTCCATTTATGGGTATTTTGTAGGTGTTTTAGGACATTAATGTAGTTCTAGAAAAAGTACTGCGATTGTGGACAATGCATGGTAAATAAAACTATGTTTTAGAAGTAAATGTAAATAAATACTTTAAATAGTAGCTAAAATTTAGAATTCTTTAACCAGACCCTGTAGTGTTTTGTTAGTTGTGGTTATTTGATTTGGATTGTTACCATAATCACGCTGTTGGATTGAATGACCATTTGAAGGGATCTTGCAGGTGTACAAGGAGTACATTCAAGAGGGCAGAATCTTTATTTTAGAAATGTAGTTAGAGTGCAGAAATGCTGAGATTTTAGGAATGTGGGGTCATAGTTACTGAGCTTGAAAATGATCTAGTCCAGTTTTTGGAGATGAGAAAATAAGGGTCTAAAAAAATGAAGAGTATTCATTTCCCAGGATAACATTCTGACATACAGGAGATTCCCACGTATTGTCCATTCCAGGGGCAACTTAAAAGGTCTGCTATCCTTAGATGTCCTCTTTCCTCATTAGCTATATGTATACATATATACCCTCCCTCTTGGTCCTCCCTCCCACCCCACCCCCATCCTATCCATCTTGGTCACCACAAATCACCTAGCTGAGCTCCCTGGGCTATACAGCGGGTTGGAGGAGGATAACTTGTGTTTATGTTACAACCCTGTCTCTCCCCAGCTACATGGGCAAGTTACTTTTTATTTGTTAGTAGGTTTTGTTTTGTTTATAGGTAATTACCATAGATGGGTATAGATGTAGTCGTACAATTGTTTATTTCCCCTCTGTATTGTAAGTGTTATAAGAAAAAGAACTGAGTATTTCTTGCTCACTGCATGTCTGAGACTTAGCACACTGTTGGGCACACAATGGACATCCAATAAACATTTACTGAATAAAAGAATGAATGAGTGAATGAGTATAATGATTGAGTGAAGGAGACATCTCTTAGGTAGAACTGGTATCCTTAATATGAGAGCCATAACCTTATAAAGATTCTGTATCTAAAATACTGTTCCCTTTGCCAGCATCCCTTTCTGGATGGATGAGCTCCTGATGCACCCCTTCCCCAGACCTGCTTCTCCCATTTACTCCTCTCAGCAAGGGGTAGCTCCATTTTTCTGGTAACTGGGGTCAAAAACGTTGGGAGTCAGCTTCTTCTTCACATTATTCATTTACAAATCCTGCTGGTGCCTTTATTGCAGTGAATCTGACCTTTCTAACCATCTCCCTTGCTACCAGCCTGAAATGAGCCTCCATTATTTCCCAGCTGGTTTATTGCAGTGGCCTTCTAACTTCTCTCTTGGCTTCCACCTTGGGCCCACCCCACATTCCAGGTTCAGCACCCAGCCAGAGCCATACTATGAGCACATGAGGCTCTTCATACAACTCTTATGCTTACATTTTCCAGTGTCTTCCCATCTCTTCTCAGAGGAAAAGAAAAAGGCCTCTCAGTACATCAGATGAATAAGGCTCTACACGATCTCACCACTTGTAACTCTCTGGCTTCTTATACTCCCCCGACCACCCATAACTGTGCTTCCACTGCACTGACCACCTTTCTATTCCTACAACATATCACATTGGCTCTCTCCTAAGCAGTTTTGAACTAAGCAGTTTGAACCTTTTTCTGGAATGTTCTTTCCCAGACACCTGCTTGACTCACTTCTTCACTCCCTCTTTTCTCAAATTCCCCTTATCAGTGAAGCCTCTCTTGGCTACCCTATTGAAGATGACACTCCTCTAGGTTTTTATCCTCACCTTTCCTACACTAATTTCCTTTTAGCCTTTGTGACGATTATGACCATAAATTCTACCTGTCTCTCTCTTTTGTGTCTCCCATTAGAAGGCAAGCTCCATGAAGGTAGAGATTTTACCTTCTTTGTTCACTTCTGTATTTCTAGTGCCTAGAACAACATGTGGCACATAGTACGTGTTCAGTAAATATCCATCGAATAAGTACATGGAGATGAAATAGTGTCTGTAACCTAAATAGGGTCCTATTAAAATTAAATGAAAATGCATGTGGAGTTATCATTACAGCACCTGGCACACAGTTTGTGCTTAGTCAGTATCAGACACGATTACTACGGTGTCTTCGGTCTCCTGGACTTTTTGCCCCTCCTTTGACCAGAACTGTGGTCAGAGGCCCTGCTCTCCAAGGATTCTTAGCTGTTATTTTTGGAAATGATGCTGAAGAAGCCCCAACGGTTGTTTATATGTGCTGCTGGAAATAATTAGGAAATAAATACAGTTAACTCTCTAAGATACAGTGTAATTCTTTCCATGAAATACCTTCTGGCCTGGGGCTTCTGGAAGGTGGCTGCTGTAAGTTTCATCTTCAGGGTGAGAGCATCAAAAACTATCCTGATCTCCAGGTGGGCCCTCCTGTAGTGGAGCGGGGGTCTTCTTCCCCTCTTGGGTCACACTGCAGTTCCTAGATGGCAGTGGCCGTGGGAGGCTGCGGAGAGTGATATCCCGGGGGTGGGGGCAAAAGTGGAGATCAGGGCTAAGCTGGGCAACAGAACTGTCTCTGGAACATTATTTCTTAATTGAGTCATCTAATCAAGTCAGGACTGAGAGCAGAAACATGAGAAGGGACAGAGAGAGACTTTATGGGTCACTAGCTGACCACCCAGGTTGGGTTTTAATTACTTTTCTTGTCTCTTAATGCTGGGTTTACTTCTTGCTTGACTTAACATGTCTATTCTCATTGGTTGCCTCCTGGTCCAATGGATTCTAGCAGAGGAGGAGTTATAAGGCCATATCAACTAACCAATGATGTACTACATTAAGAAAATCATAATTAATTTAAGTGGAGCCTTGTAAAGCTATCTCCAGGGCTTAGGCTAGCCTATGTGGTAAATACTACTCCTTAATTCTAAAAATCCAGCTTAAGAATAGGCTGTACTTGTTTAAATGCACTGTTGGCTGAGCTGTTAGGATGTTTTTTACAGTTCTACCAGGATGTTGTGAGCAGATATTGTGCTTATGTGTTAAAGTTGGGTACATTATTGCGTTTCTGTAAAATTACATACTAAACCCTATGGCTCGTAATTCCTGCTAGCTCAGAGCAGTCACACTTTATGAGTTTACTCAATGGATAGTATTTGCTATCCTGAGTGTTCATAATGGTTTTGCCTTAACAGAAAAATGCTATGTTGTGCCCAATTTTTGCTCTAGAAATAGGAGAGCCTTGGGTTTAGTACATGTAGGTTACCAGATCTGTTCTTAGCATGCTCTGTGACCTTGTCCGATTTGCATTATTTTAGAGTAGCTTTTCTTGGAGAAGGCAATGGCAACCCACTCCAATGTTCTTGCCTGGAGAATCCCATGGAGAGAGGAGCCTGGTGGGTTGCCGTCTATGGGGTCGCACAGAGTTGGACACGACTGAAGCGACTTAGCAGCAGCAACAGCAGCAGAGTAGCTTTTCTGGAGCCAGGAAAAGTTACCAAAGCAGCAAAAAATGGGGCCAACAACCTTGAAATATAGCCATTAGAAATCTGTTTTCTTATAACTGTAAGAGATGCAGCCAGAGCAACTTTTCAACAGAAACTCTGTGTGTGTGTATATATGTGTGTTGTGTGTAGGGGGAGATACAGACTCTAGGATAGAAGCCCGAACCATCACAACACTGTAAAGGAAGAGGGGGTAACTTAGCTTTCCAAACAACCGTGTACACAGTTTTCTGTGGGTTTTTTTTTTTTTTTTTGATGCCTGGTTTACAAACATACTTTGTTCTAAATGTTTTTAATCAGTAGGTTGTTTGGAAATTTCTTCCTCCTAGAAACAGTGTTACATGTGGAATTCAGGTTCCCAGCTGCCTTGGGAGAAACCTGTTTAATTCATTGCTGAGCATTAAAAAATGATACTGTAGTTTTCTTCTTCATATGAGAAAATGAGTATTAATTTCTAATTAATAAAATTCTAATTTCCATTTTGTTATAACCAAAAGATCTAGGCTGGCACTTTTGTAAGTAATCTCTCCCTTGACTCTTACTGGTATATTCAACAGACCAAGAGATTATATTACATATCATGTATAGTATATATCTCTAATATAGAAAATAAGTAAGTAGACATATCCTTCTTTTAAATATATAGATAATATTGGATCTCCTGCATTTACAAACTTTTAAAGATCAATTTATAAAATCATGTTACCTTAATAAAACATAAATAAATAAACAGCATAACCAGTGTTAAGTGTGTAGATATCCTTGAGAGTTAAGTCTCGTACAAGACAAATCTTAGAGTGTTGCTCTGTCCACCCATCAATGTCATTCATGGCTTTGGGAGGAATAAGAAGCTCTCTAGCCACCTGCCCTGAGGCCTCTGTTGTGGCCACATCTGCACAGGAGAAGGGTGCTCGGCTAGCTAGAAACTCACTGAGAGTTCTGATCCCACTTTTTTCAAGTGTATCTGTGTCCTTTGCTCATCAGATCCCTGAATTTGGATGCTGGCATCTGGTACCCCTTCCGTAGAAGTCACAAGACAATGATCCTTTTCTTTCTGCTTTGTCCTCCTGTCCTTCCTACAGTCTTTACCCTCTCTCCTTCCTTTTGGCCTCATTTCCCGGTAAACCCCAGCATTCAGGTCCCTTAAGTGCCTTTACACAAAATGTGACCCGCCCTCCCTCTAGTGGTGATCAGCAAATCTCTTCTGTTACCTTTTCCCCCAACTTTATTGAGATATAATTGGCATGTAAAATTGATGCATTTAAGATGTACAATGTGTTGATTCGATACACTTACATGTTGAAAAATGATTACCACTATAGCATTAATTAATACCTCTATCACATCACATAATTGCCTTTTTTTCTTTCCTTTTATTTTTTTTAGTGGTGAGAACATTTAAGCTCTACTCTATTGCCAATCCATTGATACACATATATTGAAAAATGATCACCACCATATGATTAGCTAATGCCTCCATCCTGTCATGTATTTGCCTTTTGTGTGTGTGTGTGTGGTGAGAACATTTAAGTTCTACTCTCTCGGCAATCCATGGCCTTGGTTAATATCAGGAGCTTGTTTTACCTACAGTCCTGGCAGTGGGCTGGCCCTTCCCCTCACAACCATCTCCAGAGACCTGGGAGTGGAGACTGTCCTGGTCACTTGTGCAGAGAATGGGTGTCCCAGCACAGGAGGGAGAGGGAGAAGGGAGATAAGAGACAGTCACTGTGAGAGTCTATGGTTTCTTTTCTTTGGAGGACCTTGTACACTGCCCTGAGAACTTCCCTTTCCAGTTCTAACTTAGTCCCATGAGGTCCCATCTATGCATTCCCTATAGACACAAAAACAGATTCAAAGCTTCTTTGATACACTCTGGTTTCTGAAAAGTAGGACTTCCCAGGTGGTTCTAGTGGTAAAGTGGTCACCTGTCAATGTAGGAGACACAAGAAACGGGGGTTTGATCCTGGGGTTGAGAAGATCCCCTAGAGTGGGAAATGGGAACTTGCTCCAGTATTCTTGCCTGAAAAAGAGTTGAACATGACTGAGCATAGCATGAAGGAAAGTGAAGGAAAGGAAAGCAAAAAACAAAAAAAAAAACCACTAAGAGAGGTGAGAAGATTTTCAGAAGGTTTCATTTAGAGGTGTGTTGGATCCCTGGTGGAGCAAAAAAGCTCTGATTTGTTCTATTTGTTGATTTCTGTGTTGTAAATATTTCTACCATAGCTGATTTCAGCATGATGTCAACTGCCTCCCAACACTCTTCAAAATTTAACAGTTAACACTCAAGAATTTGTACAAAAATGCCTTTTTTATTCTACTCTTCATGTTGCAAACAATAAGGTAAGAGGAAAGATACAAGTTTTCCTCTTGTTCTTTCTCCTAGCCGCTCCCTTGCATTTTTAACTCTGTGAATAGTAGGGGGAAAAATGTATAGATCCTAGAGTCAGCAAATTTGTTTTATAAAGGCCCAGATACTAAATTAATATATTAGACTTTGCAGTCCACATTTGATTTTTGTCACATATTCTTTTTTTTTTATTTTCAAACAACTGTTCCTAGTTTTTTTCAGAGAACTATTCCTAACTAATGGGCAGTACAAAAAACAAAACATAGGCTGTTGGTTGGATTGGGCCTCTGGTTTGTTGACCCCTGGAATAGATGATCAGGGTGATTTAGAAATTTAAACTTCAGAAATTTTAAATGTATAATTTAAAATTTCTATATATACATAAATTTTGTGATACAAATTATATATACACACATATATACATATATATGTATATATATGTATATATATACATATATATATATATATATGCTTCCCTGGTGGCTCAGACAGTAAAGAATCCACCTGCAATGTGGGAGACCTGGGTTCAATCCCTGGATTGGAAAGATCCCCTGGAGGAGGGCATGGAACCCACTCCAGTATTCTTGCCTGGAGAATCCCTGTGGACAGAGGAGCCTGGTGGGCTACAGTCCATGGGGCCACAAAGAGCCGGACATGACTGAGTGACTAAGCACATTATATATATACACACATATATATTTCAAAGGTAAACCCCAGACTGAGTGAGGTTATCTTGAGCATCTCACCATAAGACCCAAGCTTCGGTATCTGTTAGAAGAATAAGGCCTCTCAGGGTTGGGGGTGGAGGAGGTGAGGACACCAAGGATGATCTCAGTGGTGACTAAGGAGAAGCCTGATCTTAAGGCATCCTTTTCTTCCCTTCTTTCTTTTATAAAAAAGTTTTATTGAGATATAATTTATATATTATAAAATACATCCATTTAAAGTACACAGTTTGATTTTTTTTTTTAGTGTATTCATAGGATTGTGCAACAATCGCCACATTCTAATTTTAGAACATTTCAATCTCCTCTAAAATATATTCCCATACCATTACCAGTCAATAACCATTCCCTCTGTACTTTCCAGCCCTTGGAAGCTGCTAAGCTACTTTCTGTCTCTATGGATTTGCTTGTTCTGGACATTTCATATAAATGGGGTCATGCAATGTTTGTCGTTTGTGAGTGGCTCCTTTCATTTAGAACAATGTTTTCAAGGTTCATCCACGTTATAGCATGTATCAGTACTTCATTTCTTTTTACTCTCAATTAATAGTGCCTTGTATGGATATACCATATTTTGTTTACCCATTCATCAGTTGATAGATACCTGGGTTGTTTCTCATTTTTGGCTAATATGAGTAATACTGTTATGAAAAGTCATGTACACCTCTGTATATGGATTTATGTTTTCATTTCTCTTGGGTAGATATCTAGGAGTGGCGTTATCATGTGATATGATAACTCTTATGTTTAGCATTTTGCAGGACTGTCACACTGGTTTTCAAAGAGGCTGCATAATTTTGCATTCCCACCAGCATCATTTTACATTCCCACCAGCTGTATACCAGGGCTCTATATTCTCCACATTCTTACCAACACTTGTCTCTTTTTTTGATTATAGTCATTCTAATGATGTGAAGTGGTATCTTCTCACCATGGTTTTGATTTACATTTCCTTATTGACTAATGATGTTGAGCATCTTTTCATGTGCTTATTGGGCATTTATATATCTTCTTTGGAAAAATAAATGTCTGTGCAAATATATTGTCCATTTTTTTTGTTTTTCTTGCTATATATATTTTATTGACATATAGTTGAGTTACAGTGTTTCATGTCAGAGCAAGGTGATTTAGCTATACATATATGCATAGATTATTTTTCAGATTTTTTCCATTATAGGTTATTACAAGATATTGTATACCACAAGGAACTGTTAAATGGAGTTCTTTGTCTTTTTATTATTGGTTCGTAAGTTGTCTAAATACAAGCCCCTTGTCAGATATATGACTTGCAAATATTTTCTCCCCTTATGTGGGTTGTCTTTTTACTTTTCTGATGGTTTAGTTTGCAGCACAGATGTTTTGAAGAAGTACAATCTATCTATTTTTTTCTTTTATCGTTTATGTAACAAATACAAGTTCAGTAAGATTTATTCTTATGTTTTCTTCTAAGTATTTTGTAATTGTAGCTCTTGCTTAGTTTAGGTCTAATCCATTATGAGTTAATGTTTGTGTACAGTGTGAGGAAGCTGTCCAGCTTTATTCTTTTGCATGTGGCTGTTCAGTTGTTCCAGCATCATTTGTTGGAAGGGTTGACTTGTTTTGGCATACTTGCCGACATTAATTGACTATAATGTGGGATTTATTTCTTGACTCTCAATTTTACTCCGTTGATCTATCCTAATGTCTTTTCTCATGCCAGTAGTGCATAGTCTTGATTCTGTGACTTTGCACTAAGTCTTTAAATTAGAAGACTCCAGCTTGCTGAGTCCTCCAGCTTGCTTCTGATTTTTCAAGATTGTTTTGGATATCTGGCCCTCTCAAATTTCCATATGAACTTTAGGATTTGTTTGTTAAATTCTGCTCAAAAAAAAAAGCCAGCTGGGATTTTGGTCAGGAATTGTTTTAAGTCTGTAGATCAGTTTGGAGAGTAATGCTATCTTAACAATATTAATGCTTCTGATATTATTCTGATACATGAACATGGAATGGCTTTTTATTTACTGAGATCTTCCTTTATATTTTCAATAGTGTTTTATAATTTTAAGAGTGTAAGTATTACACACATTTTTTTAAAAAAATTATTCTTTAGCATTTCTTCCTTTGCTTCCTTCCTAAGTGCCCTGTCTAGAACCTGCAGTACAAGGTCAAACTGAAGGGATGAGAGTGAGCATCCTTGTCTTGTCCTTGATTTTCTGGGGAAAGAATTCAGTCTTTCACCATCAAGTATAATGTTAGCTGTGAGTTTTATCAAAGGTGCCTTTTATCAAGTTGAGGAAGTTCCTGTTTTCTTCTTGGTTGTTGAGTGTTTATTATCACAAAATGGTATTGGATTTTGTTAAACTCTTTTTCTATGTATATTATGCTATCACTCATTATTTCTGCTCTTTCCATTTTAGTGTTTTACTTTTATGAAACTCAAAGTGGAGAAATGGAATAGAGTGTAGATAGAAAAAAATGGTTTTAGGCTGCTCACGGAGAGAAGAAAGGGAGGAAGAGGGCAACAAGATTAAGTTTAACAGTAGAAAAAAAGGATGGGGTTGGAAGGAATATGACCATGCTTTTGGTCCCTACCCCTAATTTTTTAGGTGGACACATAGACCTGGAAATACTGGGTGACTTCCTTCTCACATAGCCTGGAATGGCAGTGCCAGTATGCAGGCAGACCTGCCCACTTCCCTTTTGGGGGCTCTTTCCACTGGTCAGCACCATTCCTCAAGCTAAACTCTGAAGGATAAGGAGTAGTTAATCAGATTTAAAAAAAAATGAAGGAGGTTTCTGGTAGAGGATGCCTAATATATAGAGGCCTTGGGGCAGGAGAGAACCAGTATGGAGACTTCCAAGATGGCGGCTCTGGTTGGAGCCCTGAGTGAGAAGAAGGTGAAAACTGAGAGGGAACAGTTGGGTGAGGGCTTCATCACAGAGTCCTATGGGCTGGTACTGAGTGTGGATTTATTCCAAGTACAGTGTGGACAGTTTTAAGGCGGAGAAGCAACTTGAAAAGATTTATGTATTGAGAAGATGACTTGCTGCATTGTGGAGAGATTAAGTGTGGCCACTGCTGAGGTGGAGAGTCCAGGTGTGACCCTGGCGAAGGTGAGAAGGGTGAGGAGAAGCGGGCAGACTTGAGATTTCGTTTGGATTTAGAATCCACAGGACTTTAAAGCATTGCTAGGAATTCCAAGAGGAAGTTGGGTGTGTTTAGACTCAAGAGAGAGGGCTATGTGGATCCCCTCCTAGGAAGCTGGGTTACTTTGGAAGCAGATGTATTAAGAAGTGCAAGGTTTTGGTTAAGGTGTTCCTGACTTGCTCTCTAGGTGTTTTGACCAAATGCTGCCTCACCCACCAGTAGTGGTGAAAATTTGTGGAGAAAAAGAAACTTCTTTCTACCTGAAATGCCCTTTCTTCTTTCCTGATGGACATTGTTGCTGTTGTTGCTCAGTCCTGTCTGACTCTTTGTGAACCCATGGACTGAAACACGCCAGGTTTCCCTGTCCATCACCAACTCACGGAGCTTGCTCAAACTCATGTCCATTGAGTCGGTGGCACCATCCAATCATCTCATCCTCTGTCATCCCCTTTTCCTCCTGCCTTCAATCTTTCCCAGCATCAGGGTCTTTTCCAATGAGTCAGTTCTTCCCATCAGGTGGCCATAGTATTGGAGTTTCAGCTTCAGCATCAGTCCTTCCAGTGAATATGCAGGACTGATCTCCTTTAAGATTGACTGGTTGGATCTCCTTGCAGTCCAAGGGACTCTCAAGGGTCTTCTCCAACACCACAGTTCAAAAGCATAAATTCTTCAGTGCTCAGCTTTCTTTAGAGTCCAACTCTCACATCCATACATGACTACTGGAAAAACCATAGCTTTGACTAGATGGACCTTTGTTGGCAAAGTAATGTCTCTGCTTTTTAATATGCTGTCTAGGTTGGTCATAACTTTTCTTCCAAGGAGCAAGCATCTTTTAATTTCATGGCTGTAGTCACCATCTGCAGTGATTTTGGAGCCCAAGAAAATAAAGTCTATCACTGTTTCCATTGTTTCTCCATCTATTTGCCATGAAGTGATGTGACCGGGTGCCATGATCTTGGTTTTTTGAATGTTGAGCTTTAAAGCCAGCTTTTTCACTCTCCTCTTCACTTTTATCAAGAGGCTCTTTAGTTCCTCTTTGCTTTATGTTTACATGTTCTTCAAAGCTGGTCTCAAATATTACCTCTTTTGTGAAACTATCAAGTTCTTTATTTCAGACACTGACATAGTGTTTATTATGTCTCTCTAGCCTTTATTACTAGGAAACCCTCATTTTGCCTCAAATCTGTATTGAGCACATGATAGGAAGCACAGAGAGGTTAAGTCACAAAGGGTTCCAGTGCCCCTGCTTGGCCACTATGCTATGCTGCCTCTTGCTGGGAGCTCTCTAAACAGAATGCCTGACCCCTTCTCTTGCTTCCCATGACCTCTTTTATGGCTGTTTTTATATTGCGCAAAGAGTGAATTGAATATTTCTCTTCTCTGGCAAAGAGGGAGCATATTGAAGGCAGGGACAGCGTGTTGTTCATTTTTATATCTCCGGTGCTGGGTGCATGATAGAGGCAGAATAAGTGAGTGAAGGAAAGAATGAACATGAATGAATGAATGACTGGCCGAGGGACTAAGAAAATGAACTGGTAGAAGTGGAATGGGGCTTTCTGTCACCTTATGCAGGCAGCACTTTTTCTAGGCCAGAGTCCCTGAACTGCATTATAATTTAGGCCAGTGTAATTTCTAGCTTTGCCATCATATGATTTAAAAATTTCCATGAATCTTTCCATGTGTTCTAATCAAATAATACTTTTCTCAGTTAAACAGATGATGAAGCTCATCCACTGGCAGGTATTATGCTCTTTAAACACAGTTGCTTGGTTGTCACCAAGGACATTTCTGCATCTGATATTTATTTAAATATTCAATTATGAATGTGATGAAGACAGCTTTATTTATAGCTAATGAGGATTGTATTGGCTGAACAAACCAGCTCTGAGAACAATATGGTGTATTCTTGTTAATCTGATGTGAGTAGACTAGCTTTCTTAACCAGCATTCACAAGGCTTTTAGTTCTGCACTGATACAAAGTTGAAAAATATTGGATGCTATGATTTTACTGTATTTTAGTGTCAAGTAGTGAGGATATTTGTGAAAAATTCATTATGTTTTGCAGATGATTCAAGTCATGTTGAACTTTTGTTAAAATATAGATTTACACAGCTATGCCTTGATTTTTGAAAAATTTGTTGTATAAAGTTCAAATTGCAGAATATATATAATATGAAGTCTGTTACAAAAGAACCGTCAGGTAGTTCATCAGATGTCTGTGGAGTGGGTGTATTGAGTCTAGGGGATCCACCCTTCTCATTCTCAAAGGTTCTGATCAATAAAGCAAACCAACTAAGCAAGATTGCTAGCCAGATGGAGAATACAGTGATTTTGCTTGTCTATAGAATCTTCCGTGCAGAGTTTTGTGAAATCTATATTAAAATATATGCTTTAGGCTTATCCAAAGTGGAACTTTTTACTCCTACTCTTTATCTAGGATTGGGCCCCACAAACTCAGGTATGCTTGCACAGGGAGAGAGGGACCAGACTCCAATACCCCTTGCTTGAATATGAATGAGGCTGAAGGCAGCTTCCAGAAAGTGTCATAAGCAGAATAATGGCCACTGTCCCCCAAACTGTCTGCATCCTAATTCCCCCAAATGGTGACTGTTTTCAATGTTGTGTTGCTGTAAGCCACTCCATCTGTGGTATTTGTTACAGCAGCAGTAGGAAACAAATACAGAAGGTTTGGGGACCTGCTCAGATGTGTTTGCCAATAGGAAACAAGAAACAAAGGAGAGCCCTCTGGATCCCATCCCAAAAAATGAAAGATGAAGTAGTTCTATCTGCTAGTAAACCATTGTTCAGTTAGTGGCAAATGTCAGCAGATCAACCAACCACCCCTTCTCTTCTAGAAAAGAGTGAGTGAGGGAAAAGAGAAGCTGATTAAGGTGTCTCAGTGGGGAGACATTTAACGCCAAGAATCAGAGACCTGCACAGCCTTGGGGTGGTAGCAGAGCCAAGCACAGGGTGACCAGCCTTAGGAACTCCAGAAGCAGGAGTCTCAGAAAGGTGCTATGTCTATAGGACATTCCTCACTTCTGCTGTCTGCCTGATACCTGTGAGCCTGCCTGCAGCCACCATTAAAACACAAATAAACAAACAAACTTTCTGCACATTTCCTGAGTTATTATATACAATGTGAAAGCCCCCTGCCAAATGGAAGATGTTAACTACTTAATGACCATGAGCACACAGCACCCCAGGGATCCTGGAGCCTAAGGACTAATAATGTTAACCTCTGTGATAATGCCCTATTCCCTCACCATCAGCCAGTCAGAGAATGGTGCATGAGCTGAGCACATACCCTTCAATCCCCTCCCTCACCTGGCTTTTCAAAATGCTTTGCTGAAACCCTTTGGGGTGCTCTAGTTTTTTGGGCCATGAGACACCCAGTCTTCTTGCATGGCCCTACAATAAACCTTTCTCCGCTCAAAAACAAGCAAACAAAAAACTCACTTCCAAATCTCACAGGAGGCCCTCTCACTGGAACTCTCAGAGGAGATCTGTAGGCAAGGGAGAAATGTAGTTTCGGGGCCTTACTTGGGGTGAAGTATACAGGGTATCAACAATGTCTGGCACAGAGGGTGAAGAGAAAATGGTGGCACAAATTGGCTTCTCTCTAGTTTGAGGGAGGAACATGGGAAGAGGAGCATACACGTTTTCCCCTATGACCCCCGGTCCCTTTGTTCTCTTGACCTTGGGGTTGTAGCCTCCCTTATGGGCCCAATCAGTGAACACACTGGCAGACTCTTTAAGAGACTGCATAGGTGTGCAGTGAAGTTGGTGCTCAAGAGATCAGAGATGGATGTGGAACTGAATATTAATGGATAAGTTTGAAATGATTGTGTTATTATTTAACTACAATTTACCAGGTATCTATTTTGAACCTACATTATTTCAAGGACATTTTTCTTTGAAGCTTTTAACAAATAATTTAAGCCAAATTAATATTCATCGCAAATGTCAGAAACAGTTGAATTTTATTTTCATAGGGCTTTTGAACTTCTATGTTTACTGAGAGATAAAATGTCATCATGCTGTGATTTCTACTTTTTAAAATTTGATAAAGTTGTGCAGGTAATTGTTATCTAATTATTAATAGTTATAAATACCATTTAATTAAATAATGCAGGAATAAACTCGGCATGCCTTATTTCTTGTTGCTCTCAATCAAGAGTTTGCAGAAGATTTTCATGTTACCTGTTAATTCAGTCTTTAATTGCCTCTTAGAAGTACAAAATTGCTTCAATTCTGCCAAAGGCAGCAAAGAGGTTGGAGTGGTTAGGGTGGCATATGGTAGCCAGGTATTTGGCTCTGTATGTAATCTCAGAGTATGAAGGTGGGGAACAGCCAAAGTTAACAACAAGGGGTCAGTAGGAATCTCTGTAAATTGAGTGAAGAAGGAGTCAGGAAAAGCCAAAGTTTCTAACCATGAGCTAAGGGTTTGAAAAATAGTGAGAGACGGATGTGTCATGGATTAATTGAGGCAGCATAGAGGTTGGGAGCAAGTTGCTAGAGCATCACTGAATGTTTGAACAGTTTGAACAGCTTTGGGCTGTTCTAGAACCTGGGGAGACTTTTTTTTTTGCTGGCTGCACCATGAGGCATGTGGGAGCCTAGTTCCCCAACCAGGGATCAAACCTGTACCCCCTGCATTGGAAGCGCAGAGTCTTAACCACTGGAAGTCCCCTGAGGTGGCTTTTGTGAGCCCATCCAGGACATGTTCTGGTTCATAAACCTGTGTTCATTTGGCTCTGTGCCTCTAGATTATCATGCTGAGTATTTCTCAGTTTCTAAGACCTCAAGGTCAACATCAAGAGCTGTTGGTTTCTGTTTATAGTCACTAATCACTTCAGCATTATTTTATCATTTGCAATTTTGTTTTTGTACTTTCAACAGATTAGTCTGACTCCTGTCCAGGCAGATTACCACGGAACAGAACATATGTTTAAATACCTATTGTTTTTCAGTCGCTAAGTCGTGTCCAACTCTTTGCGACCCCATGAACTGAAGGTCTAAATACTGTTCTTCTGTAAAAATGCATCAGTCAGCAAGCATTTTTAAGTCCTTTGCATGTTTGCCAGCCTCATAGGAATGACAGTTTCAATGGTAGTGACCATTGTGCAGATCATATTTTCAGTTAATATGCAAGTTTTGCACTTATGTAGTCCCCCTCCTTTTTTTTTTCTCTTTCTTTTTTGGCTGGACTACCTGGCTTGGTGGGATCTTAGTTGGTGGACCAGGGATTGAACCTGGACCCAGCGGTGAAAACACTGAGTCTTACCCACTGGACCACTGGGGAAGTCCCTATGCATTCCCATTTTTAAGGTTCTGTCTGATTTCTCTCTATCTAGTAATCTGTGTTGATTTGCATGGTGATATTATTATCATTGTTATTATTAGTAGTTATTCTTTCACAAGACGCCCACTAAAACTCTTTAGTATTTCTCATAAAGTTTGGCTTTAATCCCCACTAGAATATGTGATATGTGATATGATTCTGGAGTTGAAGACATTCTAAAAACTAGTCAATTTAGTTTACTCTATTCCTCAGCAAAATTAATGCTTCATGGTCTCCTATTTCTGGGCACCTCTAGGAAATTTTATTTATATCCTTGACTTCAAACCTTCTCTCAAATCTATTCAGCTCAGAACTCCCTTCTGGAGTTCAGCTTGGTGCTCTGTGATGATCTTGAGGGGTGGGATGGGGCATGGGGTGGCAGGGAGGCTCAAGAGAGAGGGGATATATGTATTCTTATAGTTGATTCATGTTGTTCTACAGCAGAAACTAACACAACTTTGTAAAGCAATTATCCTTCCATTTATATGAAAAAATCATTGTAGAGAAGAATATTAAGAAAAGAATGTATATATATATGTGTAACAGAATCACTGCTGTACAAAAGGAATTAAGAATGCTTAAATCAACTATACTTCAATAAAAAAAAAAGAATTCCTTCTGAATGCAGATTTGCATCTATGCTGATTTTTAGGTACCGGTCCCTGCTGTTTGACGGGCTTCCCATGTGGCGCTAGTGGTAAAGAACCCGCTTACCAATGCAGGAGACCTAAGAGATGGAGGTTTGATCCCTGGGTCAGGGAAGATCCCCTGGAGGGTGGTATGGCAACCTATTCCAGTATTCTTGCCTGGAGAATCCCATGGACAGAGGAGCCTGGCAGCTACAGTCCATGGGGTCGCAAAGAGTTGGACACGACTGAGCAACTTAGCACAGCACAGCACAGCACAGCACCAGCTGTTTCATAGGCACCTCACGCTTAATCCGTAGTCAGAGATCATCACTTCTCCAGATCTGCTCCCCTTTCTATATTTCCTAACTCAGACATTGTCCCAGTCAGCTGTCTGAACTTACCTTCGATTTCTTCTTTAACTTCACCTCCATATGCAGTTAGTTGCTGAGGCCTGTCGGTTCAGGATCGGGTGGTTCCTCTTACCCAACAGCTTTTATTTCCTACGCTCCCCAGCACTAGGTACCCACTTTGATTATAACAGTTATTTTTTGTATTACAACTGCTATTTGCATTACTGTCTCTCCCTTTTGATGGTGGAGGAGAGAGACTTTTCATTTTATCCCGTTGGTTGTTGGTTGTTGTTTAGTCTCTAAGTCGTGTCTGGCTCTGCTGAAACTCCATGGACTGTAGCCTGCCAGGCCTCTTTGTCCATGAGATTTCCCAGGCAGAATACTGGAGTAGGTGCCATTTCCTTCTCCAGGGGATCTTTTCAACGCAGGGATGGAACCCTCGGCTCCTTCATTGGCAGGTGGGTTCTTTACCACTGAGTCACCAGTGAAGCCCCATCCCTTTGGTGGCCAGCCTCACATGTGTTAAGTCAATGAAGTGAGTGAAAGAGTAACTAAATTGGATGAAAGTACTGTGACCAGATTTTGTCCATATTACTTCCTAAATAATTTATTTTGTTGAGACTGCCACTCCCATTTTATCTTTTCTTTTTAGGTTGGAGGAGGTGAGTGCCATGTCTTCTTACTCTGCCATCTTGATCCCCTTCCTATAGATCCCCTAATTTCTTGACACAATCACTATTAAAGAATCTACTTTTTAAAAACTGATCATATTTCCAAAATAATTAACCATTGTTTCAAAATGTTCATTTGAAAAATAGGAGGCTTAGATTCTTATTTTGTTCATTTTGAATTCTATGACTCAATAGCTTTTAAATTTTTATTATTTTTGTGAAAAGACAGTGATTTCATAACAAGGAGATTCCTTTTTTATCTTCTTTACTCCTGAGTGTTATGTGACTGAATGATAAAAGTTGTATCAATTTTAGAGTTTCTTCATTGTAGCTGTAAGAGTTTACATTTATTTTCTCACTCACAACATGAAGTTTCAAGTATATACCAGAGAGATTTAAAATGAGCATTAAACAGATGACTAACATGTAACTTTGGGAGTTTCAAAGTCAAAACATATATTAACTTTGTCTCATTTACAAGTATTATCTTCTTAAAAATAAGGTAGAACTGATTCCAAAGAAGTGGTCACATTACCCAAATTTCAACAATTAAACTTGCCTGTGGAAGAAAAAGCCAAAGCTTATATGACATCTTAACTTTTACAACACTTCATTTAAAGGATAAATGTCATTACTCAGTCTACCGAAATGATCTTTGAAAGTCAGGATCTTTACCAAAGAAAGGGCTTTGTTTTAAAGGGGAGCACTTTGCCCCAATTTGCAAGTTAATGTTTGTATTTTGGCGTTATTCATGATGATAAGAAAGCAGAAACTGTGACACAAAAGATACAAATGTGTTTCAATTTTGAAAGACATTATTGTTCTTTTTATGCCTTAAATAAGCTTTTATGGAAGCATTCTGACTAATGCTGAATATAGGAAACTTATGTTCATATTTCCATTAGATAAGGATATGTCAATAAAATATATGAACATAGTAGACTCTGTGCGCACAAAATGAAACAGAATATGCTCAGGGCATTTGGAAAGCTTCTCCTTATGAAATGGATGAGCAATATCGTTCTTTAAATCCATCCGAAATAAAACTCTGATTTACAATATAGGGCTTAGTTTGGGATCATTGAATTCCCTTGGTTTGGATTCTTATGCACACATTTAGTAGTAGTTCCAAATAGGTAAGGTCATTTTGTGCTAAACACTCCTTGTGCTAAATCAATGCAATATGGAAAAACTTCAGATTGTAAATTAAAGATTCATTCAATATATACAGTCTGAGTCACCTTTCTTGCCATTACAGGGTGAACCTGCTTTGTCTTTCCCTGAATACAGTGAAAGTGGTTGGACCTTCCCAGGTGTTACATGTACAACAACTTCTCTGTCTGCAGATGCTCCCCATTCACCCCTCCAGCCTGGTCCAATACTGAACACACAGAAGAATGTGTGATTTGATGCTGTAAGTTAATGGGGAAAGCTGGTCTAGTTTACTAGGAGCAGCTTTTTAAGTCTGCATCTAAAGTATAAAATTTATTTATATGCACATAACAACAAAGGAGCATTTATGTGACTAAACTTACAAAGTGGAGTGAAGTGAAAGTCACTCAGTCATGTCTGACTCTTTGCGACCCCATGGACTTATCCAGTCCATGGTATTCTCCAGGCCAGTATAATGGAGTGAGTAGCTTTTCCCATCTCTAGTGGATCTTCCCAACCCAGGGAAGAACAGGGGTCTCCTACATTGTAGTCAGAGTCTTTATCAACTAAGTTACCAGGGAAACCCAAGTTTTCTTTAGTTTTAAAAAAATTTTGGCCACACCATGTGGCACCCGAAACCCCTGTCCCCTGCGTTGGAAAGCAGAGTCTTAACCACTGGACTGCCAGGGAAGCTCCTGAAAGTCTTTTTTAAGACACGCAGATTGTGAATGATTAATTTATAAAGTAGATCCCAGTTTACTACAAAATATTTTTATCTTTGACATCATCCATAATTCTTTTAGATCTTAGCATTTCATTTTTCTCACATTTTTAACTTCTTATATATAAGAAGTATGTACATATTTGTGTGTATTTATTTGTCATCATGCATGTCTCTGCCATAGTGTATGTTCATGTTTTACTAACCTTAAAACACCCATATTCACAAACATACATTGTTGTTATTGTTCAGTAGCTAAGTCGTGTCTGACTCTTTGCGAACCCAGGGACTGCAGCACGCCAGGTTTCTCTGTCCTTCACTATCTCCCAGAGTTTGCTTAAACTCACATCCATTGAGTCGGTGATGCCATCCAACCATCTCATCCTCCGTCACCCCTTCTCCTTCTGCCTTCAGTCTTTCCCAGCATCAGGGTCTTTTCCAATGAATCAGCTCTTCGCATCAGGTGGCCAAAGTATTGGAGCTTCACCTTCAGCATCAGTCCTTCCAATGAATATTCAGGGTTGATTTCCTTTAGGATTGATTGGTTTGATCTCCTTGCTGTCCGAGGGACTCTCAAGAGCTTTCTCCAGCACCACAGTTAAAAAGCCCCAATTCTTTGGTGCTCAGCCTTCATGACAAACATACATTAAACAGCCAAATAAACAAAACCATACACAAAAACTAAATTCTCCTTTAGTTTTACTAAACCTCCTATCTAATTTGCCCCTTGTCCTCACAACCTGTGTTTTTAGAAGCATTGCCTGCACTGGTTATCTTTACTTTTTCACCTCATCTTCACTGCTAGGTTGGTAAACTTAAAATGAGTGTTAGTATTAACAAATACTTGGTTACCTCGGCTCTTTCATTTTAAAATAAAGTTGCTTGACTTACGCATATGTAAATATTTGTTCTAAATTAAGCTCAAGGGAGGACACAATAGCTAATAGAGTTGATTTTAATTGGGCACTTACTATGGTCCAGGAAGTGTACTAAACTCTTTACATGAATTCAGTAAGTTATGCTCCACAACCACACGAGGAGGTGAGAAGTTTGTCCAATGATAACTAAGGAAAATGAGGTATGTAAGTTGCGCCCATGGTCTCAAGCATGATAATAAAGGTCACCCTCAGATCACCCCAACTTTTTGAACAATTATGGATTTCTGCAAATGTGCCAACTAAGGCTAGAGTCCTAGAAACAGAGGTCCACTTGGGAGTGGGACGGCTCAAGAGGCTGATTTCTTTATTCTTACGTGGTTCCTAATAGAGTTTAAGTCAGAGCAAAGAAGATACAGAGTAGAAATAGGGATAAGAGAAAAAGAAAAAGAACCTATGATGAGATTAGTATACAAAACATATGCTATAAACTCCTCTACCCTTGGAGATGTGGATCAGATGCAGAGATAAATACGTCATCAGTGATGTCATTCACTGTGTCTACAATCTGAAAACAAAACAGCTCTTCAGGAAAAGTGCAGCTTATTCTAATAATGAGATCCAGACCATCATAGCAATGATCACAGAGAATTACATATAAATCCCCTTAAAATATGTGTTTCTTTTCCAAAAAAATTTTCACATGGGTTTTCTGGCTATCTGGAGCTGCGTTTTAGTGTCTAAAGCCATTATGATCAGGCTTTTTTATTGGTTACCCTAAGTCCCGTTTCTTTCCATGTCAGCCTACCATCGAATGATTCAGAAGGAGTAGAATAAATGTGAGTTTCCTCTCTGTCCCCACCTTATATACCCAAATACAAAGTGGGGTGCCAGGAGTTAAAATCAGTGACTGCGTCTGATATGGTACTTCAGCTGCTAAATATCTTAGGCCTCTTAAGAACAGTTTTATTTCTCATTTTTCTTTTTCAAACTATTTAAATGTGGTTTACAAGATAGCAGAAATATTCCTAAGAGTCATTTGTTTTTTGTGTCACAGGGAAATGTTTTATGATTCAGGATTTGTCCCAACTCTTTTTTCCATGTTTAAATAATTTTTTTACTTGCTTTGTTATTCATCATAAGCTTAAAACAGTTTTTAAATTGCATTATTTTAGTTACTGATAAACCCTTTATCTGGAGAGAAGAGTATGTGGGTGGAAAAGCATCAAGACTAGTCTGATCTGAAATAAATTTATAGAGATGGAAATTTCCTTTCTATACATTTTTTTTAACCAAAATCTGTTTAGTGAAAGAAGATGAATGATAGGGTTTCTTTTTGTTAAAAAGAACTTTATTCTTTACAATATTTTCTTATAGCAATCTCAAGGTCTACCTAGATGAGGTAATTATTTAATAAATAGTTTTGGAGCATAGAGAGAAACATATCAGTAGCCATATAACTTGGAGAGAGAGATACAGACAGAGAGAGGAGGAAGGAAGGAAAGAAAGAAAGACAAGGATTTCCTTCCCTTTCAGAAGGATTTAGTAATCTAGAATAGGATGGAAAATGATTGGATCTCCTAGATATATACCCCAAAGAACTGAAAACAGATATTCCAACAAATACATGTACACACATTCATAGCAGTATTATTCACAATAGGCAAAAGGTAGAAACAGCCCAAGTGTCTATCAGTGGATGCATGGATACACAATCATGGGATATACGGACTCTGAAGAGTCTTTTCCAACACCCACAGTTCAAAAGCATAAATAGGATGGACTGATTGGATTCCTTGCAGTCCAGGGGACTCAGCTTTCTTTTTCAGTGCCATCTTAGTACATCTATACATGACTACTGGAAAAACCATAGCCTTGACTAGATGGACCTTTGTTGGCAAAGTAATGTCTCTGATTTTTAATATGCTATCTAGGTTGGTCATAACTTTTCTTCTAAAGAGCAGGTGTCTTTTAATTTCATGGCTGCAGTCTCCATCTGCAATGATTTTGGAGCCCAGAAAAATAGTCTGTCACTGTTTCCACTGTTTCTCCATCTATTTGGCATGAAGTAATGGGACCAGATGCCATGATCTTAGTTTTCTGGCTCTTGAGCTTTAAGCCAACTTTTTCACTCTCCTCTTTCACTGTCATCAAGAGGCTCTGTAGTTCTTCTTTGCTTTCTGCCATAAGGGTGGTGTCATCTTCATATCTGAGGTTACTGATATTTCTCCCAGCGATCTTGATTCCAGCTTGTGCTTCATCCAGCTCAGCGTTTCTTATGATGTACTCTGCATATAAGTTAAATAAGCAAGGTGACAATATACAGCCTTGACATACTCCTTTTCCTATTTGGAACCAGTCTGTTGTTACATGTCCAGTTCTAACTGTTGCTTCTTGACCTGCATACAGGTTTATCAAGAGACAGGTCAGATGGTCTGGTATTCCCATCTCTTTCAGAATTTTCCACAGTTTATTGTGATCCACACAGTCAAAGGCTTTGGCATAGTCAACAAAGCAGAAGTAGATGTTTTTCTGGAACTCTCTTGCTTTTTTGATGATCCAATGGATGTTGGCAATTTGATCTCTGGTTCCTCTGCCTTTTCTAAATGATAGGTCCATACCATTTCTGTCCTTTATTGTGCCCATCTTTGCATGAAATATTCCCTTGATATCTCTAATTTTCTTGAAGAGATCTCTGGTCTTTCCCATTCTATTGTTTTCCTCTATTTCTTTGCATTGATCACTGAGGAAGGCTTTCTTATCTTTCCTTGCTATAGAATGTTATTCTATAGCCATAATAAGGAGTGCAGTAGTGATGTCTGCCATGTGGAGCCACCCAAGATGGACAGGGCATGGTGGAGATGTCTGACAGAATGTGGTCCACTGGAGAAGGGAATGGCAAACCACTTCAGTATTCTTGCCTTGAGAACCCCATGAACAGTATGGAAAGGCAAAAAGATAGGACACTGAAAGATGAACTCCCCAGGTCAGTAGGTGCCCAGTTTGCTACTGGAGATCAGTGGAGCAGTAACTACAGAAAGAATGAAGGGATAGAGCCAAAGCAAAAACAACACGCAGTTGTGAGTGGGACTGGTGATAGAAGCAAGATTCGATGCTGTAAAGAACAATATTGCATAGGAACCTGGAATGTTAGGTCTATGAATCAGGGCAAATTGGAAGTGGTCAAACAGGAGATGACAAGAGTGAACATCAACATTCTAGGAATCAGTGAACTAAGATGGACTGGAATGGGTGAATTTAACTCAGATGACCATTATATCTACTACTGTGGGCAAGAATCCCTTAGAAGAAATGGAGTAGCCATCGTAGTCAACAAAAGAGTCCGAAATGCAGTATTCGGATGCAATCCCAAAAACAACAGAATGATCTCTGTTCGTTTCCAAGGCAAACCATTCACTATCATGGTAATTCAAGTCTATGCCCCGACCAGTAGTGCTGAAGAAGCTGAACTTGAACAGTTCTATGAAGACCTACAAGACCTTGTAGAACTAACACCCAAAAAAGATGTCCTTTTCATTATAGGGGACTGGAATGCAAGAGTAGGATGTCAAGAAACACCTGGAGTAAAAGGCAAATTTGGCCTTGGAGTACAAAATGAAGGCGGGCATAGGCTAATGAGTTCTGCCAAGAGAATGCACTGGTCATAGCAAATACCCTCTTCCAACAACACAAGAGAAGACTCTATACATGGACATCACCAGATGGTCAACACTGAAATCAGATTGATTATATTCTTTGCAGCCAAAGATGGAGAAACTATACAATCAACAAAACCAAGACTGGGAGCTGACTGTGGATCAGATCAGGAACTCCTTATTGCCAAATTCAGACTGAAATTGAAGAAAGTGGAGAAAACCACTACACCATTCATGTATGACCTAAATCAAATCCCTTATAACTATACAGTGAAAGTGAGAAGTAGATTTAAGGGACTAGATCTGATAGACAGAATACCTGATGAACTATGAATGGAGGTTCGTGACATTGTACAGGAGACAGGAATCAAGACAATCCCCAAGAAAAAGAAATGCAAAAAAGCAAAATGGCTGTCTGAGGAGGCCTTACAAATAGCTGTGAGAAGACGGGAAGCGAAAAGCAAAGGAGAAAAGGAAAGATATACCCATTTGAATGCAGAGTTCCAAAGAATAGCAAGATGAGATAAGAAAGCCTTCCTCAGCAATCAATGCAAAGAAATAGAGGAAAACAATAGAATGGGAAAGACCAGAGATCTCTTCAAGAAAATTAGAGATACCAAGGGAACATTTCATACAAAGATGGTCTCGATAAAGGACAGAAATGGTATGGACCTAACAGAAGCAGAAGATATTAAGAAGAGGTGGCAAGAATACACAGAACTGTACAAAAAAGATCTTCATGACCCAGATAATCATGATGGTGTGATCACTCACCTAGAGCCAGATATCCTGGAATGCGAAGTCAAGTGGGCCTTAAGAAGCATCACTACGAACAAAGTTAGTGGAGGTGATGTAATTCCAGTTGAGCTTTTTCAAATCCTAAAAGATGATGCTGTGAAAGTGCTGCACTCAATATGCCAGCAAATTAGGAAAACTCAGCAGTGGCCACAGGACTGGAAAAGGTCAGTTTTCATGCCAATCCCAAAGAAAGGCAATGCCAAAGAATGCTCAAACTACTGCAGAATTGTACTCATCTCACACGCTAGTAAAGTAATGCTCAAAATTCTCCAAGCCAGGCTTCAGCAATACGTGAACCATGAACTTCCAGATGTTCAAGCTGGTTTTATAAAAGGCAGAGGAACCAGAGATCAAATTGCCGACATCCAATGGATCATCAAAAAAGCAAGAGAGTTCCAGAAAAACATCTACTTCTGTTTTATTGACTATGCCAAAGCCTTTGACTGTGTGGATCACAATAAATTGTGGAAAATTCTGAAAGAGATGGGAATACCAGACCACCTGACCTGCCTCTTGAGAAACCTGTAAGCAGGTCAGGAAGCAACAGTTAGAACTGGACATGGAACAACAGACTGGTTTCAAATAGGAAAAGGAGTATGTCAAGGCTGTATATATTGTCACCCTGCTTATTTAACTTATATGCAGAGTACATCATGAGAAACGCTGGGCTGGATGAAGCACAAGCTGGAATCAAGATTGCTGGGAGAAATATCAATAACCTCAGATATGCAGATGACACCACCCTTATGACAGAAAGTGAAGAAGAACTACAGAGCCTCTTGATGAAAGTGAAAGAGGAGAGTGAAAAACTTGTCTTGAAGCTCAACATGCAGAAAACTAAGATCATGTCATCCGGTCCCATCACTTCATGGCAGATAGATGGGGAAACAGTGGAAACAGTGTCAAACTTTATTTTTTGGGGGCTCCAAAATCACTGGAGATGGTGATTGCAGCCATTAAATTAAAAGACTCTTACTCCTTGGAAGGAAAGTTATGACCAACCTAGATAGCATATTAAAAAGCAGAGACATTACTTTGCCAACAAAGGTCCGTCTAGTCAAGGCTATGGTTTTTCCATTGGTCATGTATGGATGTGAGAGTTAGACTATAAAGAAAGCTGAGTGCCGAAGAATTGATGCTTTTGAACTGTGGTGTTGGAGAAGACTCTTGAGAGTCCCTTGGACTGCCAGGAGATCCAACCAGTCCATCCTAAAGGAGATCAGTCCTGGTTGTTCATTGGAAGCACTGATGTTGAAGCTGAAACTCCAATACTTTGGCCACCTGATGCGAAGAACTGACTCACTGAAAAAGACCCTGATGCTGGGAAAGATTGAGGGCAGGAGGAGAAGGGGATGACAGACGATGAGATGGCTGGATGACATCACCAACCCGATGAACATGGGTTTGGGTGGACTCAGGCAGTTGGTAATGGACAGGGAGGCCTGGCGTGCTGCAGTTCATGAGGTCACAAAGAGTCAGACACGACTGAGTGACTGAACTGAACTGAACTGAGTGATGTCTGCTACAGCTGGATGAACCTCCAAAATGTAATGGTCAGTGAAAGAAACCAGACCCCAAAGGTTACGTATTGTACGATTCCATTTAAGTGAAATATTCAGACTAGGTAAATCCCTAGAGACCAAATGCAGGCTGGTGGTTGCTAGGGACAGGGGGAAGGATGTTTGGGGAGCCACTGTGTAGTGGGTGGTAGTGATGGGATGATAGAAATGCTTTGCAACTAGATAGAGGTGGTGGTTGTACTCCATTGTAAATATACTAATGCCATTAAATTATTCATTTTAAAATGGTTAGCCTGTTTTATCTGAATTTCACCTCAATAAATTAAGAAATAGCCCTATTTACATATGATGGGGAAATAAATATATACATGCCAGATTAAACATTCAAAAAATTCAAAAGGCTTTGCCTCCAGGTGGCTTGTGGAGAGATGGGACAGTGTCATAGTATTTTTGTTTTAAACTTTGCAATAGCATTTAACCTGCTAAAATATGTTTTTTGCTTGATGAAATTAATTAAAAAATTTTAAAAAGTGTTTGCTTACCAAGATTTTATGATAGTATCAGTAAATAATAATAAAATACCTAAATCCTGGAGAAATAAAAAAATTTTAATTGAAGTATAGTTGATTTGCAATGTTGTGTTAGTTTAAACCCTGGAGTAATGTTGAGTAAAAACCTTTAGAATATTGAGGGTTATTTAAAGAAATATCTTTTTGGAAATGAGTTTTGAGCTGGATTTCACGGCTAAATTGACTAGATTAACGAGATGAATGCGAAAGGGGAAACAACAAGCTGAGTAGTGCAGAGGGACTGGACCGAAGCATCATAGAAAGAACTTCCCCAAAGATACAGTAGAAGGTATCAGGAATCCCAAAATTGGTTACTTCTCCATTTTGCTTTTCACTTGTGTTCAACACTTCGTTTGCTTTCAGTTTTCTGTTTGATTAAACAGAAAGAAAGAATATTAGAGTTTATCTTGTAACTACTCTAAGAATGCTCTGTCCTGGGATAGAAAAATCCCTCCTAAATTTTATAGATAAAAATTCAATGTAAGTATATTAACTCCTTAAGCCTAGAATTATTCCATGAACATGCACAGGACATCTATATGGAAATGACTCATGTTCTCTAAGGAATAAAAAAAATCTGTGAGTCTAGGTTTTGCCTAGAAAATTAATTAAAATGAAAAGGTAGGAATCCTACTGACACCTTTTTAACTTATCGAAGGAAGACTCTAAGAATACTTTTGATTCAGGGCATTAATAATAGCTTCTATGCACCTAATTTTGTATAGGCTTTTGTCATCTTTAGGTATTATTTTTCCTAGGTCCATTAAAAACACCATTTTTAGAATGAAATATGTGAGAATTTCGTAAAACATCTGGGAAATTAGCCAGTTTCCCTGAAAGTGCCCTTGAAAAGTCAGATGGAACTTCCAAAGTGACTTTGGGAATTCCAAATTTCCATCATCCCATTCTGATCACTCTGCGCAAAAAGTACAACCAGTAGGCACGTTGGAAAGTGGGTTAGAGCTTCCTCTCCCCAGGATTATTTTAATTTAATGTCTTAGGGCTGTCACCTTTCACCCAACTGGTTTTGACAAATTTGCACAGCATGTGGGTAAAATAATAGGTAAAGCATTATCATCTGTGGGCAGTCAGGGTTACTGTTATAAATAACATCTTTTATTCCTTTAAAAAATATGGCGAACTGCTGCTATTGCTTGAACTGTATAGGCTATTCTTTTTCAATGTGTACAAAAGTATAAATAAATAAATAATCCATGTTCTTGGTTACCTAAACCAATTCAGACTAAAAGGTGTATAAAAATGTTCTCTGAGTATGTTTACCTTCAGTATAAATACGTTCAGATTTTCCAGAAAAATCTTCCTCATTTAGGAATCAGACTATTTGCCTTTTGATACAAGAAATTAGCATAAACCCACCAATTCAAGAGTTTAAAAGAAATAAGCCCTAACACATGTAGTGGGTACTTTTAATAACATTTTGAAATTTTGCTTTTCCCTGAAATCAGGCACAGAGGTTTCCCATATTTTATGTTCTTTTAATATACTTGTTTTTACTCAGATTTACCTTTTATGCTTTAAAAATATTTTTCTGTTACAACCCAAGTATCGATGAACAGATGAATGGATAAATAAAAAGGGGATATATATATATATATATGCAATTAAATATTACTCAGTTTTTGAAAAGAAGGGAATTCTGATACATGCTGCAACATGCATGAACCTTGAGGACATTGTTCTAAGTGAAAGATGCCAGCTACAAAAAAACCCAAATACTGTGTGATTCCACTTATATGAGTTACTTAACAGTAGTCAGATTCATACAGACAGGAGTAGAATGGTGGTTGCTGGGAGATGGGGAGTAGGGGAGTACGGAGTTAGTGGTCAGTGGGCACAGAGTTTCAGTCGAGGAAGATAAAAATATTCTGGAGATGGATGGTGGTGATGGATGCATATCAGTGCAAATGTACTTAATGCCACAGAACTGTACACTTAAAAATGGCTAAACTCATAAATTTTATGTGAACTTTACCGTAATTAAAGTTGTATATATATATATGTATATATATATATGTCATATGTCATACGAACAAAGCTAGTGGAGGTGACGGAATTCCAGTTGAGCTATTTCAAATCCTCAAAGATGATGCTGTGAAAGTGCTGCACTCGATATGCCAGCAAATCTGGAAAACTCAGCAGTGGCCACAGGACTGGGAAAGGTCCAGTGGACCTTTCATTTCATTGGATTTCATTCCAATCCCAAAGAAAGGCAATGCCAAAGAATGCTCAAACTACCGCAGAATTGCACTCATCTCACACGATAGTAAAGTAATGCTCAAAATTCTCCAAGCCAGGCTTCAGCAATACGTGAACCATGAACTTCCAGATGTTCAAGCTGGTTTTAGGAAAGGCAGAGGAACCAAGAGATCAAATTGCCAACATCCGCTGGATCATCAAAAAAAACAAGAGAGTCCCAGAAAAACATCTATTTCTGCTTTATTGACTATGCCAAAGCCTTTGACTGTGTGGATCACAATAAACTGTGGAAAATTCTGAAAGAGATGGGAATACCAGACCATCTGACCTGTCTCTTGAGAAACCTGTAAGCAGGTCAGGAAGCAACAGTTAGAACTGGACATGGAACAACAGACTGTTTCCAAATAGGAAAAGGAGTATGTCAAGGCTGTATATTGTCACCCTGCTTATTTAACTTATATGCAGAGTACATCATGAGAAATGCTGGGCTGGAAGAAGCACGAGCTGGAATCAAGATTGCTGGGAGAAATATCAGTAACCTCAGATATGCAGCTGACACCACCCTTATGGCAGAAAGTGAAGAAGAACTACAGAGCCTCTTGATGAAAGTGAAAGAGGAGAATGAAAAACTTGTCTTAAAGCTCAACGTTCAGAAACTAAGATCATGGCATCGGGTCCCATCACTTCATGGCAGATAGATGGGGAAACAGTGGAAACAGTGTCAGACTTTATTTTTTGGGGCTCCAAAATCACTGGAGATGGTGATTGCAGCCATGAAATTAAAAGACACTTACTCCTTGGAAGGAAGGTTATGACCGACCTAGATAGCATATTTAAAAGCAGAGACATTACTTTGCCAACAAAGGTCCGTCTAGTCAAGGCTATGGTTTTTCCATTGGTCATGTATGGATGTGAGAGTTGGACTATAAATAAAGCTGAGCGCTGAAGAATTGATGCTTTTGAACTATGGTGTTGGAGAAGACTCTTGAGAGTCCCTTGGACTGCAAGGAGATCCAACCAGTCCATCCTAAAGAAGATCAGTCCTGGATGTTCATTGGAAGGACTGATGGTGAAGCTGAAACTCTAATACTTTGGCCACCTGATGCGAAGAATTGACTCACTGAAAAAGACCCTAATGCTGGGAAGGATTTGGGGCAGGAGGAGAAGGGGACGACAGAGGATGAGATGGTTGGATGGCATCACCGACTCGATGGACATGGTTTTGGTTAAACTCCAGGAATTGGTGATGGACAGGGAGGCCTGGTGTGCTGCGATTCATGGGGTCACAAAGAGTCGGACATGACTGAGTGACTGAACTGAACTGATGTCATATGTAAATAATGTTAGCACTTTTCCATGAGGCCTACCATTAGCTCTTGGATTAGGATAAATATTGTCATGCTAAAGTAATACATTTTTCCAGTATTTTTAAATTAATTATTTAAAAAATCAAATGATTCTGGGGAAAAATCTTTTATGAATGTATCTAGATTCTTAAATATGGTCTATGTATAGTCTTGGTTTTCAGGATGAGCCATCCTTTGGAGTAACAGACCACAGTGATGCAGTATGCTTTACCTCTGTTTTCTCATTAGATCCTTACAGTGAGGAAATGGAAGCTCCAAGAAATGAAGTGCCTTATTCCAAGTTGCCCCATACCAAAGCCAGGAGTTGAGCTTAGTCTGTGTAATAAGAAGCTTTGGACTGACTGCCTGTAACAGAAATCCCAATGAAAACTGGCATCCACAGGAGACAACATAATTCATATATTCCAGTTCCTGACAGGCAGGTTTGAGGTCATGAATCTTGGGTCTAGCTGTTCCTCCATTCCCCCCTTAATTCTGCTCTACTCGGTGTTGGCCCCATTCTTGGACTGGTGACAAATGGTGAAAGGAATTGTCGAGTGTCACCAGACAGCCTTTCCATTGACTTGAGCACACACTTCACTGGCCTGAATTAGTTCTTGTGCCCATTCCTAGACTGGCCAGTAGAAAATGATGAACTTAAGTCATAATTTGGAGTCAAGTGGCTATTTTAGTCTGTCTGATTCTCATGTCCCATATCACTTTCATAGGACTTTTAATGTCTTCAATCTGTTTCTGAATAGCCATATGCTTCTGTGCTTCCTGCATGATTGTATCTGGCTTATTACAGTTTCTAACATTTGCTGTCCCTGTAAACTGCTATTTCCAGTTTTTATTAGCATGTTTGCTACCAACAGTATGCCCATTCCTCCTCAGATTATTTGATTATCTGCTTCCTAGCTGCTATGACCTGGGAAGATGAAAACATATTACTTTATTAGGCTTTTATATAAAAATCTAAAGAGAGACTAATAGTAATGGCATGGCTGTCTCTCCTAAGGGGGGAAAAAACAAATGCACAAGCTTTAATGCATGCAACTTGTATCATCCCTTTTCGTTGTTCAGGTTTATTTTTGTACATTTATTGGTTCTCAAGTTTCTTGATTATTGAGACTGGCTTATGAGTAATTTCTAATTGTGAATATTTGAAGTTATACAGAAGAATATATAATACTTCTATGTTTTTCAAAGTTATTATGAAATTAGTAGAATTAGAATTTTAGCATTCTTAAGATGCTATCCAAGCTATTTTTCACTGTGATTTTTGACTTATCAATAGTGGAGGGTAAGGTTGAAAGGTGGACAAGGAGCTGATTGTGGAAGATTTTGATTGCCAGGCTGGATAACATAGCAGATTCTCTCAAGTTTTATCCCTAAAGGTGGAAGAGAATGAAAGCATAATCTCATAATTTGGGTGTGTTCAGTTGCTCAGTTGTGTACAACTCTTTGCAACCATAAGGACTGTAGCCCACCAGGCTTCTCCTTCCATGGCATTTTCTGAGCAAGAATACTGGAGTGGGCTGCCATTTCCTTCTCTAGGGGATTTTCCCAACCCAGGGGTCGAACCGGCATCTCTTGCATCTCCTGCATTACAGGCGGATTTTTTACCTCTGAGCCACCAGCTTCCCTTCATAACTTGGGTGGTGAGCCCTAAATAGTTTCAAAAAGCCCACCAAAATGTATCTCAGCTTTTGTGTTGCGATTTAAAACTTCATGTAAATTTTGTATTCCCCACCATAATGTATGTAATTATTTTAATATGAATTATGCTTTGATTACTTGTCATGAAGTTAATTGATGCACCAGGAAATATGCCATGTTTATCTGATAACTTTTGCCTTCAGTCTGTCCCACACCCAGGAGGACTTGCATATCTAATCGTAACCTTGTGCATATGAAGCTCTCCAAGTTCATTCTTCCAAGTACTTGAAGCCATTGGGTCTGCCTCAGTCCTACACTAGAGAGCCTCCCAATACACAGTATGTTACAAAAGTCTTTCTTCCAAAGTGCTGTTGACCTCACAATTTCCTTTCCCTCATATATCTTCAACTATAAAATGTTTCTGGCATTTTTTTCCCCTTTGAAACCAAATTTGGATCTTGCTACCCACTGTCAGCACCC
Organism: Okapia johnstoni; assembly: GCA_024291935.2. NCBI lineage: Eukaryota > Metazoa > Chordata > Mammalia > Artiodactyla > Giraffidae > Okapia > Okapia johnstoni. The sequence goes on from CM044324.1 coordinate 16,827,237, forward strand.
TGGCTCAGCCCATTCCATGGAGTGAGACTGAAATCTGAAGTTTTTTTTCAATTTCATTTTTAATATTTATTTTATTGAAGTACAGTTGATTTACAATGTTATGTTAGTTTCTCGTGTACAGCCCAATAATTCAGTTTTTCTGCAATATATATAATATATGATAGTTTGCATCTGCTAATCTCAAACTTCCCAATCCATCCCTCCTCCACCCACACTCTCCCTTGGCAACCACAAGTCTGTTCTGTATGTCTGTGAGTCTGTTTCTGTTTCATAAATAAGTTCATTTGTGTCATATTTTAGATTACACACAGATGATATCATATGCTATTTGTCTTTCTGTTTCTGACTTATGTCACTTAGTAGGATAAACTCCAGTTCCATCCATGTTGCTGCAAATGGCATTATTTCATTCTTTTTTATGGGTGAGTAGTATTCCATTTTAGATATGTACCATATCTTCTTTATCCATTCTTCAGTCCATGGACATTTAGGTTGTTTCCATGTCTTGGCTATTATAAATAGTGTGGCTATGAACATAGCAGGGGCATGTATTTTTTTCAAGTTATGGTTTTGTCTGAATATACACTGAGGAGTGGGATTGTTGGATCGTATGGCAATTCTGTTTTTAGTTTTTTGAGGAGCCTCTGCTGTGAAAACTGAAGGTTTTTATACCCTAATGTGACTGATACACTACTCTTTGTGGAAACTTGCCCTGAGAGTGGTCTGTGTAAATGGTTTAAGTGGAGAACTGCAGTGTTAGGGAATACGCATTAAAGGCACATAGAAAGCTGTTTCGGCAGCAAGGCTGACACGATTTGATGTTCAACATAAAGACTACAGAAAGGTCTTGAATCCTATCTTTGTCTCTCTTTAAAGATTGTTGTATGGGTGAAATGTTGATTCATGTGACATGTTTAGGTATTTTCCTAGGTTTAACTTTATGATTGTAATCATGTTTAGGATCTATGAGAATAAGCATAATTAAATATAACACAGCAAATGAGCTAGTTGCCCTGGTTCTCTTTCTTCCAAGTGGGATAAAAATCAGAGCACTGTAGTTAATGAAATAATTAATGTCCACCACTGATTACAGTGAATTCTTTGGTTTGGAACAATAAATGTCATTCTGCTGACATACAGGACTTGTTTATTCATTGAACTTTTGACTTATGGAAACTAGCATTTTACTGTAATAAACACTTGGTTACATCTGTTATAAATTGAACACAATTGGTTTTTCCAAGAATAGTGTTCCAACTCTAAACCAAAATTATAAGCAGCTGTTTGCTGATAGATAAGCACACCAACTCCCCACCTTTGTGTCCTGTTGTTTTTAAATGTCTGTGCCCCCAAAATCAAGTTTAAATGGATGTAATTCCTCATTTGAAAAACATGCTTTAGGGTTTGGTGTTCTTTGCTCACTCAAAAAAAAAAATCAATCTGTGTGGGGAGAAAAAAAGGCTTTTACAATTTTTTTGTTCATATTATCCTTTTATTTGCATTCAAGCAAATGTTTCTATATTAACTTAATCCAAAGTTTCAGCTAAATATAGCTTTCTCTCTCTTTTTAAAATTCTTATAGGGTTTAAATTCATTTTATGTTTTCAAATTGCTTGGTTTCTTTTGTACCCACCTGGTAATGTTCCTAGGATATGGGGGAAGGGAAAACTAATTTGTTTTGAAAAGCTAAGCTTAATATTTGAGCATTAGTTGTTCATTTTCTTGTTGAGTTTCTTAAGTTGTAAAAGAAATGTAATTTATGTGTGAAAATGTTGGCATAGAGAGAAAAGAGTTATTTGTGGTCTTAGTGTTTGGGCTTCCCTGGTGGCTCAGATGGTAAAGAATCTGCCTGGGTTGGAGACCTGGGTTGTTAAGATTTGTAGTGTAGTCTTATCAACACCACAGAACCACTATTATAGTTTTGGATTACAGCAATCCCCTGTGGAGTTGGTTCCAAGACACCTCAGCTCTCCTGTGCTCATACCAAACTCCGCAGATGCTCACATCCCTAAAATGGGTAATTCCATTGGTCCTCTGAATCCTCAGTTCCATATCCATGAATACAGCCAACCAGATCAAAAAAATTTGATCCTCGGTTTTGAAGGGCCAGCTGTATTTAATTCCATTCCTTTTTATAGGCATTAAAAAAAACCTATAGTTGTCATTGTGATGTATATGCATCTTTGTATTCTTTTTCATCTAAAGTTTCTTAACAGTTTGTTGTGGTTTTTATATAATCTCTAAAACTATCCACTTTAATGCCTATAAATATCCCTTTGAGGTGACATATGATGATTTACAATGTTTTTTATATTGTTGAACATTACTTTTCACAGTTATAAATAAAGTACAAAAACAAGGATTATTCAGAATAGGATATATAGATTAAATACAGTTGACCCTTGAATTCTATTGTTTCTTTGAGGAAAACAATAGAATGGGAATGACTCTTCAAGAGATCTCTTCAAGAAAATTAGAGATACCAAGGGAACATTTCATGCAAAGATGGGCACAATAAAGGACAGAAATGGTATGGACCTAACAAAAGCAGAAGATATTAAGAAGAAGTGGCAAGAATACACAGAAGAACTATACAAAAAAGATCTTCATGACCCAGATAATCACGATGGTGTCATCACTCACCTAGAGCCAGATATCCTGGAATGCGAAGTCAAGTGGGCCTTAGGAAGCATCACTATGAAAAAAGCTAGTGAAAGTGATGGAATTCCAGTTGAGCTATTTCAGATCCTAAAAGATGATGCTGTGAAAGTGCTGCACTCAGTATGCCAGAAAATTTGGAAAACTCAGCAGTGGCCACAGGACTGGAAAAGGTCAGTTTTCATTCCAACCCCAAAGAAAGGCAATGTCAAAGAATGCTCAAACTACCACACAGATAGACTCATCTCACACGCTAGTAAAGTAATGCTCAAAATTCTCCCAGCCAGGCTTCAGTACGTGAACCGTGAACTTCCAGATGTTCAAGCTGGATTTAGAAAAGGCAGAGGAACCAGAGATCAAATTGCCAACATCCGTTGGATCATTGAAAAAGCAAGAGAGTTCCAGAAAAATATCTACTTCTGCTTTTTGACTATGCCAAAATCTTTGACTGTGTGGATCACAACAAACTCTGGATAATTCTGAAAGAGATGGGAATACCATACCACCTGACCTGCCTTCTAAGAAATCTGTATTCAGGTCCAGAAGCAACAATTAGAACTGAACATGAAACAACAGACTCTTTCCAAATTGGGAAAGGAGTACGTCAAGGCTGTATATTGTCACCCTGCTTATTTAGCTTATATGCAGCGTACATCATATGAAATGCCAGGCTGGATGAAGCACAAGCTGGAAACAAGATTGCTGGGAGAATATCAATAACCTCAGATTGCAGATGACAGCACCCTTATGGCAGAAAGTGAAGAACTAAACAGCCTCTTGATGAAAGTGAAAGAGGAGAGTGAAGAAGTTGGTTTAAAATTCAGCATTCAGAAAACTAAGGTCATGGCATCTGGTCCCATCACTTCATGACAAATAGATACAGAAACAACGGAAACAGTGACAGACTTTATTTCTGGGGGGCTCTAAAATCACTGCAGATGGTGACTGCAGCCATGAAATTAAAAGACGGTTGCTCCTTGGAAGAAAAGCTATGACCAACCTAAGCAGCATATTAAAAAGCAGAGACATTACTTTGCCAACAAAGGTCCGTCTAGTCAAGGCTATGGTTTTTCCAGTAGTCATGTATGGACGTGAGAGTTGGACTATAAAGAAAGCTGAGCACCAAAGAATTGATGCTTTTGAACTATGGTGTTGGAGAAGACTCTTAAGAGTCCCTTGGACTGCAAGGAGATCCAACCAGTCCATCCTAAAGGAAATCAGTCCTGAATATTCATTGGAAGGACTGATGCTGAAGCTGAAACTCCAATACTTGGCCACCTGATGCAAAGAACTGACTCATTTGAAAAGACCCTGATGCTGGGAAAGATTGAAGGCACGAGGAGAAGGGGACGACAGAGGACAAGATGGTTGAGTGGCATCACCGACTCAGTGGACATGAGTTTGAGCAAGCTCCAGTAGTTAGTAATGTACAGGGAACCCTGGTGTGATGCAGTCCATGGGTTGCAAAGAGTCAGACATAACGGAGTGACTGAACTGAACTGAATGTGTCTGCATGGGTCTGCATGGAACCCATGGAACTGCATGGGTCCACTTACATGTGGATTTTTTCCAGTGGTAAATACTACAGAGCTGCACAATCCAGGTTAGTTGATTCTGTTGATCTGGAACCACAGACATGGAGGAGCCTCAGCTGTGGAGGACCATAAGTTATATGCTGAGTTTCACCTGCCTGGATGGTCAGTCTCCTAACCCCTGAATTATTCAAGTCTCAACTGTGTGTTTGTAGACTGCTAAAATGTTTTGACAGTTCACTTTTCAAAAGTATCCCAGCATGTGCTACTTCCAGGATTTTAAAGTGATTCAAATTTAACTATAAAAGAGCTGATATTGTACCGTTTTAAAGGTGTTAGTTGACTTTAACTGGCAATTATTTGATTGTTAGTTAAGATCAAATATTTTTCCATGTTTATTTTCCAGTTGTGTCCTGTCCTTTGTAAATTACCTGACAATTTATCTTCTGCAGTTCAAATATTTTCCTTATATATTTGTATATTACTTACTACTCTTTGGGCTTCCCTGGGGGCTCAGATGGTAAAGAATCTACCTGCAATGTGGGAGACCGGGGTTCGATCCCTGGGTTGGGAAGATCCCCTGGAAAAGGGAAGGGCTACCCACTCCAGTATTCTTGCCTGGAGAATCCCCACAGACAGAAGAGTTGACGGACTGAGGAACTAAGCATATATCATACTAAGAAGTAGCATTTTTGTTTCTATTATACATGGTAAAATGTTTTTTTTTTTTATCATGTAGCACTTGATATGTACAAAATAGTGAAGCAGACGTGTAAATTATAACAATAAATCTATATTTTTATATTACCTCCTTAACTAGAACCAGGCAACTTAACTGGAACCCAGCTTAATCAGAACATCAGCACCTAACTAAATATTAGACTCTAACCCAACCAACCTCTTCACTTGTGTGCTCTTCCTAGCCTTCATTTCTTTGGTAAGCACTAGTCTAATTTGGGGATTTATTTTTCTCTTTGAAGTTATTTTAAAAATTTTTATCACATGTTTGTATTCCTGAGCAAGATTTTGATCAACTTTAGTTTAAAATAGTTTTTAAATATTGTGTCCTACTCTCGGCAAATTGCTACTTCTGTAGTGTGATATTTCTATTAATCATCTGTGTTGTTGCATTTAGATATAATCCATAGTTACCCTGATAAATATTCTGTTGAGAGAATATACCATAATATATTCATCTTGTCCCTCGTTAATGAGCATTTGAGGTTTTTCCAGTTTGTTGTTATTATAAATAATGCTGCTATGAACGTTGCTGTTGGTGTCTAGTAAGGTACACAGGGATCCTTTAATGTGTGTTCCCCAGAAAAGAATTATGAGGTTCAATTTTAATGTATATAGCTGCATTGTGTTTTGAAGTGGCATGGCATACCATTTTAACTTTCTCCAGGGTTGTGTAAGAGCTCCTACTGACCTGAAACATTGCCTACACTTTATACTGTGAGGCTCTAAAATTTTTATAAACCTATGGTGTACTAGTGTTTTTTCCATGCTATCTTTGTGTGAAGGAAGTTCTTAATTTTAAGGAAGTTAAATATATTAATCATTTATTTCATTACCTCTTTTTGAATGGTATTTCAGTTTTTCCCTACATGATTCCATAATGGTATTCCCCTATATGTTTAAGTATTTTAGGTTTTGACCTTTACTTTCAAATTATTAATTCTTTGTAGTGGTGAGTGTGGTGTGATGTGGAACCTAATTTTATTTTTTCCATGTGGACAATTGTCTAAGTGCCATATATCAAACATCTATCCTTTCTCTTCTGATCTTCAGTGCCACCCTGCCATCCATCACATTTCCGTGTATGAAAGCCTTCAGCTGATACCTCTATTCTGTTTTGTTCGTGTATTTTCTGAGTCAGTGACACACTATAGTAATTAATCACAGCAGTTTTATAATAAGTCTTAAGATCTGGCCGTGTAGATCTCTTCACTTTTTTCCTGCAGGTTTCTTAGCTATTCTTGCCCTTTGCTCTTTCATATACATTTTAGAATCAACGTGCCAAGTTCCATAAAAAACATTTCTAGGATTTTGATTGAATTGCATTTAATTCAAAGATCATTTTGAGAAGAATTGAAATCTTTACAAAATTGAGTATTCTGATCCATGAACATGGCATTTCTTTCCATTAATTTTTCTTTAATGTCTTTCAAGAGTTCTTATAAATGTTTCCATGAGTGTCTTACATATCACTTGTAAGATTTATTCCGATTTCATATACTGAAGGGAGACAGTCTCTTAAATCCCACTAGTACTTACATTAGTGCTTTAAGAGGAGTTTAGTCTCTTGCTTTTCCAATTGTCCTTCCATCACCCCTCCCCTCACTGCACACAGATTTATTACTCTTGCATCAGATTCACCTGAAATTTAATGAACAAACCTTTTGAGCAAAATGTCCTCTTTTTCAGTAAATGTATGTTTTGTATTCTGTTCTAGGTACTGTAATTGTAATAACTAAAATTATATTTGTTAGAGTACATTATTTTTTAAGTAAAAACCAATATATTTATTGAATTAGGTCCAAGCAGTTAACCAGTTTCGATGCCTACTGGTGGTTATTTTCTATTACCTGTCTCCATTTTTTTGAAATTATAGTTTCATTAACCTGTTGGTGGTCTGGAATCTATTCAATTTTTATATAAAACTCATTGGGTGGTAAATTCATCAGACTTTTTCATCTCTGAGCTGATTTTCCTTATAGCATTCTTCATTTGCAGGTGTTGTTATTTAACATATGTTGTCCTGGTATATGAATATCGCATGGATATTTATAAAATCTTTGACTCACAAGCTTTTCTGCTCTGTGTGCTATAAACTGCCTTGTTTTCTGGCGTCTGTTGTTATAGAGGCAATATTGGAAAAGACACTGTAGTTGATTTTTTTCCCTCAGTTGATTTTAGGACTCTTGAAAAATTCTTTCAGTTGAAATTTTGTGTGAAACTGTCAGAATATTTATTTATGCTCATTAAGTTTCTCTGAAAGATGTTTAAGTATTAATTTCTAATCTCAAATTTGCTTTTTCAGTTCTGGAATGTTTTATTTTCTCCCACTTCCTATTATTGCTTCTCATCTGGATACTTGTTCTTTTACTGGAGGGTTTTCTAAGATTTGTCCTTCCAGTTTGCCATTCCCTTTGTGCACATTTTCACAGCTTTATCCATTTGGCCTTTCTTCTCAAGTTTATTCTCTATAATTATGAAAGGGTTTTCTCTGTTACTTTCTGATTTTATTCCAGTCATAATTTCATTTTTCTACACTTGTATCTTATTTCACTGAGTTCTTGTTTAATAAGTTCTTTTAGCATATAGGGCTGAAAAAGTACATAACAATGTTCTTAACAATGTTCTTCTGTTTCTTAAAATCTGTGGGAGGGGGAGGATGGTGAGAAGGCAATAATATTTACCTTTAAGCCATTATACTTTCTTTTCTTGGACCGGAGAAATTTATGAAGAGATAGTTGATTTATTAATTCAACATGTGTTTAATGAACAACCTACCAGGTGCCAGATACAATTCCAGGCAGTGGGGAGGTAGCCCCTCCCCCAAATCCCCACTCTAGCGATTATAGTCTGTGGGGGAGACACAGGGGATAAACAAATAAATAAATAAGGCAGTTGTACATCAGGTGGAGAGATGTGCTCTAGAGAAAAATGAAATCTGGAAAGAAGAGAGGAAATGTTGCATATGGGGTTGTGTGGACTGCTTTTAATCTAAGAAGGCAAAGATACCCGAGGAAGGGGATTCCAGGTGGAAGAAACTGTTAGCTCAATAACAGTTAATAGGAGCACGCCTCGTGTGCACAAGGAACCACGAGGCGATAGCTTGAGTGGAGCGTGCCAAGTAGCGAAAGTGACATCAGAGAGTCATGGGTACCACGGATTCAGTGCTTACCTTTGACTTTTTACTGCCCGAGGTGGGAACGCAAAAGAGGATTGGGAACCTAGGCGTGACTTTTTTTTTTTTTTATAGGATTGCCAGGGCTGCTGTGAGTCCAGAGTAGAGTTGGGAGGCTGCTCCAGTGACCCAGGTGGTCGCAGTGAAGAAATTGCCCACGGGTCAACTATGGTATATTTAGAAGCAGAGCTAATGTGATTGGCTGAAGCATTGGTTAGCAGGTGAGAGAATAATTAGGGACCAGTTCAAGGCTGTTTACCTAGAAGTGGAATGGAGTAGACTTCGTCTCTGAGCAGAAGACTGAGAAGGAATCAGATTTGGGGAAGGACGAGGGTTTCCTCTTTGTGCATCGCAGGATCGAGATGTCTCCTGGATATCGAGTGCCAGGCACACTGGAGAGGAAATGCCACTCCACGAGGTGAACTTTGAATGACTCAAGAGCAGAGTAAGTGCCTGAACATATGATGGTCTGGCGGAATGGAGTCCGGGCAGAGGAGGCAGTAAAGGCTCTGAGGAGGAATGAGCCTGTGTGTTTGAGTAACTGTTGGAAAACTGAGATGGGGGAACGAGTGAAGGATGGAAAGAGTAGCAGTCAGGGTTGTACTGGAACCAGGTCCTGTGCAGCCTTGGGGCCTGAGGGCAAAGATTTGGAATGTTCTGTGTGTTGGGCAGGGCTAGGGAGGTGGAAATCCTCCTGCTAGGAGGGGGTGGCAGGACCACGAATGACAGCCTGGTCTCTTCCCTCCCCATCCAAGCCTCTTTCTGCCTTTCTCCAGCCTAAGGTAGTGGACCAGGGTCTGCAGGCCCATCCAGAATTGTGTTTTTTCAAGAGCAGTGAGGAGCATAGGAAGGTTGTAAGTTGCCATATGACATAGTCAGATCTTCATTTCAATACAGTACTTGGAACCAGAATAATGAAGTATTATTATTATTTTTAACTTGGCCAAAAACCATTATGCTCAGTCAGTGATTTTTTTAAAAAAATGAAATATAGCTGATTTACGATGTTGTGCTTGTTTCAGGTTATAGCAAAGTGATTTAGTTATACATACATATCTATTATTTTTCAGATTTTTTTCCCTTATTGGAAAATATTGAGTATAGTTCCCTGTGTTATCCAGTAGGTCCTTGTTGGTTATCTATTCTATATATAGTGGCTTGTGTATGTTAATCCCAAACACCTAATGTATCCCGCCCTCCACCTTTTCCCTTTGATAACCATGTTGTTTTCTATGTCTATGGGAAGGCAGTGTAAAATAGTAGACATCTCTTTGTTATTTTTCCCCCTGAAAATACATTTAAGATTGTCAACAGCAAAAATAAACTCTAACTCGCTGCCCCTCCCTCATCCAAAAGGAAAGACAGCTTCTTAGTTGTAACAAGGGGCTTTTGAGTAGCTTTGAGCAGGGAAGTGATGCGATTTGATTTATGTTTTAAGACCATGGTTAATGTTCTGTGGATCACTGACTGTAGGGGCACCTTGGAGACCAGTTAGGGGCTGATGTCATGGTCCAGGTGAGAATATAGGGTGACTTGGACCAGAGTGGTGGTAACAGAGTAGACAGAAATTGGAAGATAAAGCTGATGGGATTTGCTGATGGAGTAGTTGTGAGAACATGACACAACGTGTACAGGACAAACAGTAAATACACACATCAAGTATTGTGTGTAAGGTTTTGACCTGAATAAATGAGTCACTGTGCAGTTAGTATACTAATATTCTTTGGAAGGACTGATGTTGGAGCTGAAACTCCAATACTTTGGCCACCTGATGTGAATAACTGACTCATTTGAAAAGACTCTGATGCTGGGAAAGATTGAAGGCGGGAGGAGAAGGGGACGACAGAGGATGAGATGGTTGGATGGCATCACCGACTCAATGGACATGAGTTTGAGTAAACTCCAGGAGTTGGTGAGGGACAGGGAGGCCTGGCATGCTGCAGTCCATGGGGTCACAAAGAGTCAGACATGACTGAGCGACTGAACTGAACTAATAGGAAAGTGTGAGGGGTAGATTTTGGAAGAGGACTAAAAGAGTTCTATTGGAGAGCTGTTGTGTTTTGATGCCACTGTCCATCCAGGAGGAGATGTCTGCTCTGTGGGTTTATCTGAGAAGAGGCCAGGGATGGAGATACACATGAAGACATCAGTGACAGGTAGATGGATATAAGGCCACAAGATGGGATGAGAGGTCCTGGGGTGTGTGTTTGTGGAGAGCAAAGAAGAGAAGTCAGAGGCCTGAGCTATGAGAAGATCTAGAAGAAGAAGTTTCTAGGCGAGTTGGACTTGGGAGTTGTTGTTCAATCACTCAGTCATGTCCGACTCTTTGCGACCCCATGGACTGCAGCACGCCAGGCTTCCTTGCCCTTCACTATCTTCCAGAGCTTGCTCAAACTCATGACCATTGAGTCAGAGATGCCATCCAACCATCTCATCCTCTGTCATTCCCTTCTCCTCCTGCCTTCAATCTTTCTCAGAATCAGGGCCTTTATTAATGAGTTGGCTCTTTGCATCAGGTGGCCAATGGAGCTTCAGCATCAGTCCTTCCAATGAGTATTCAGGACTGGCTTCCTTTAGGATTGACTGGTTTGATCTCCTTGCAGTCCAAGACACTTTCAAGAGTCTTCTCCAACACCACAGTTCAAAAGCATTAATTCTTTGATGCTCAGCCTTCTTTATGGTCCAACTCTCACATATGACTACTGGAAAAACCATAGCTTTGACTAAATGCACCTTTGTTGGCAAAGCAATGTCTCTGCTTTTTAATATGCTGTCTAGGTTTGTCTTAGTTTTCTTCCAGGGAGCAAGCATCTTTTAATTTCATGGCTGCAGTTACCATCTACAGTGATTTTGGAGCCCAAGAAAATAAAGTCTGTCACTGTTTCCATTGTTTCCTCATCTGTTTGCCATGAAGTGATGGACTGGGGCGTGGGGGGTGCTGCCTCAAAGCAGAAGACTAGGAGAGTGTGGGGACCACAGGAAGAGGGATGTTGATTATATAAAACACTGCTGAGCATACAGGTACAATTGAGAGTGAGAGATGACTGTTGACTTTGCCATCGTCTTTGTACATCAAGGCCAGGGTTAGGAGAGATGCAGGAGGCTCTAGTCAGGAATTAATTCTTGACCAAGTGTGGGAGGGGCAGTTGTTTTGATGTACCACTAAAGGAAAGCAGAATGCACAAAAGTTGCACAAATCCAGTCCTGCCTCTGCAGAAATATCAAGTGATGAGTTGGGTACTTGGAATAAAAGCCAAAATGGCACCATTAACATGTGGTGGAGGAAAACACAGATTGCCAGGAGTTTCAGTAAGCTTAAGATTATTTAATCACCTTTATGATATTTTGGGACGTGACCTGCACAGGAAACCTGAAAGTTAAGAATATGTACAAAACTGAAACTGTCTCCTGGGGGCTCCAGGCAACAGATGAGCTTTACAAAAATCAGTGTTTATGGTAGTTCTTACCACAGCCTATTGGCAATCCCATCGGACATCTCTTTTCAGAATGAGCTCAGTTTTCTGATTTCTTGTGCCAATCACCTCTAAGTTGAGCACATGATATGTGCTAAAAGCAGCCTGAGGGAGAACAACTTCTCTGGCATTTAAATGGATCTGACCTGTGTTAGTTTTGAAAATTCCCAGCAAGAGGGGACGTTTTATTCAGACATTCCACTGGAATAAAGTGATAGCTGCTTGAACTGGTTTCAAGACAGTACAATTCCACTCACTTTCAGGGATGAAGGGTCTAAAGCAGAGAAGTAATTGAGTTGATAATAATATACTCTATTTAATTATGGAGTTCACACCCTGCTGTCTTGAGAAGAATGACCAGCACCCATAGCACCCACCTCACCAACACTGCACCAATAAGATTCTTCTAACTGGGAGTTCTTGTATTTGAGGATTATGTCTGATTTATGAGTTAAATAATCTCTAAAAAGCGTTCTATTGTTTAGAGCTATTCAGTGCTGCGAAGCTCTGTTTACAGATTGCATTTGTAAAGAGTGGAAATGAAAGCAGAAGAGAACTAGTAAAACTTGTACCATCTCATATTTAGACTAGTTTTCTAGAACAACTTTCATTGAGCTGGTATTTGAGTGTTTGGCTAATATGACCATGTTTTTGTGTGTCCTTTTTAATCTTCAGAAGTCATGCAGATGTTTCTGGGAACACCGTTAAAAGAGTAATTATTTTTTTTCTAGCTGGGGTCAGGAAAGACCAGAAAAAATGTAACTTTTGAGGCAAGGCTGGAAGGATGAAGAGTTTTCTGGTAGAAGAAGGGAAATAAGCATTCCATGCAGAGGGAAAGCATGAGCAAAGGCAAGACCAAGTAGAATTGCCTGACATGCTTGAGTCAAGGTTGAAGCCAATGGGAAGAGGATGACCTTGGAATTAAGGACTTTAAAAACAAGAGTAGAACTTTTCCATGTATAAAGTTTCCAGTTAGCAAGTGCATGAGCCACTAGGTGTCCTGTTGTCCCTGGGGCAGTTTGACTGCCACTTCAAAAAAATTTTTTTTGAAGTTTAGTTGATTTACAGTGTTGTGTTAATTTCTCTATACAGCAAAGTGATTCAATTAAACATATATATATATTTATTTATACATTCTTTTCCACTATAGTTAATTACAGGATATTGAATACAGTTCCCTGTGCTATGTAGAAGGACCTTATCATTTGTCCATCATAAATGTTATAGTTTGCATCTGCTAACCCCAAACTCCCAAACTATTCCTTCCTCCTCCAATCCCTACCTCCTTGGCAACCTCAAGTCTTTTCCCTATGTTGTGAGTCTATTTATAATAAATTCATTTGTGCCATATTTTAGATTCCACATATAAGTGATATCATATGGTATTTGTCTTTCTCTTTCTGGCTTACTTCACTTAGTATGGTGGTCTCAGTTGTATCCATGTTGGTGCAAATGGCATTATTTCATTTCTTTTTATAGCTGAGTAGCATTCCATTGTATATACAAACCACATTTTCTTTATCCATGAACATTTAGGTTTTTTCCATGTCTTGGCTATTGTGAATAGTTCTGCTGTGAACACAGGGGTGCATGCATCTTTTTGAATTATAGTTTTGTCCAGATATATGCCTAGGAGTGGGATTGCTTGATCATATGGCAGTTCAATTTTTTGATTTTTGAGAAACCTCCATACTGTTTTTCATAGTGGCTGCATCTATTTATGTTCCCACCGGTTGACTGCCATTTCTTATGTGGTACTTTCTTGCTGCTTTTGACATGGGCATGATGCTAGCAGAAGATCCAAACTGGTGTTGCTCCAATCTGAAGATTGACTAAAGCCAGCTGAACTGGGTGATTTCTCAGAGAACATACCAGAACAAGTGAAGTTGAGGGTATGCCAATGGAAGGTGCCAAAGGGAGGGCTTTCAAGGAGTAAGCTTTCCTTGATACTGTTAACCCAGTTGGGGCCATGCCCAGAATCCATCATGTGACTCACTCCCCCATATAGATAGATAGATAGATAGATAGATAGATACAAATATAGATACACATGCACACACAGGGTGGGATATCAGGCTGGAGACCCAGGGGAGAGCCTGTAGTACAGTTCAGTTCAAGTCTAAAGGCTATCCACAGGTAGAATATTTTATTGCCCAGGAGAGACAAGTCTTTGTTCTATTAAGATCTTCAACTGATTAGATAAGGCCCACCCACATTATGAAGCATAATCTGCTTTCCTCAAAGCTCAGCAATTTAAATGTTAGATTATTGGAAGAAACACCTTCACAAAAACATCCAGAATAATGTTTGATTAAACATGTTTAAGCACTGTTACCCAGCCAATTTGGCACATAAAATTAACTATCACAACCTCCAAAGACTGAGGTAGAAGAAAGATTCTCTAATTAAAATTCTATATCTGTTTATTGTCTTTTTGCCAGCAAAGCATCAAAGGTTTTTGATTATTTTATCCATGTTGCTGTATTCTCAGCACCAATACTATTAACTGGCATGTAGTAGTTGCTCAAGAAGTGTTATATAAATGAATGAAAAGAGAATAAATATTTAATTTTAATTATTTGGAAACACATCCAACACTCCAGTTATTTCCATCCTGGCCAGAATGCTTGTGCTAACAGATCATGTTTACATTGAGTCACTCAGTATATCTGGCTGGAGATTCTGAGCCTTCCCAGACAGAAATTAGGCATCTTTGGAAATTGGTTGTTAAATTTTTCATGTTGCCAATTACTGCGAAGACGATGGGAATAGACTTCAGTGCATCATGGTTCAGCATGTCCTAATGAGCACCTCTCGGCCTAGTGAGAACCTCTAATGAATGGTCTGAATAATTTTAGCTGCTTTGGAGATATATAATATTTATATAAAAAAATATATAATATATGTAATATATTTACACATATATTATATATATATTTACATATATTAAATATCTCCAAAATAGCTAAAATGGGCTTCCCATGTGACTCAGTGGGTAAAGAATATGCCTGCAGTGCAGGAGACACAGGAGATACGGGTTCAATTCCTGAGTCAGGACAATTCCCTGGAGAAGGAAATGGCAACCCACTCCAGTATTCTTGCCTGAGAAATCCCATGGACAGAGGAGCCTGGCAGGCTATAGTCCATGGGGTCGCAAAGAGTCAGACACATCTTAAGCGACTGAGCACAAGCGTATATATAAATAAACACAAGTGCTTTGAGACATGAAGAGAGAGAATCTATTTTCTTTACCAGCAAAACTTGGGAAGGCTATATGTAACCGTACTTGGCCCACAGATAATTTGTAGCCTTAGAAAACAGGGGAGGCAAGTGTGGAGGAAGCTCACCCAGATCCCACAGAAAAATGAGTGATAAGATGCAGCCCAGTGAATGGATGGTTCACCACAGGGAGATGGCACTGGCATGAGGAGGTTCATCAGGCAGTGGGTGCAAATCAGAGCGAGCAAATGGAGAGATGATGAATCCATGCTTCTGTCTCTCTGACAGTTCAGGTTTTTCTGATTATTTTGCACCCTTTGTAAACATTGACATTATTCTGTGGATGAACATTCATTCAGCAGGTTCCCTGCCCTCTATTAACTTGTGTCCCAGATAGATGTTTGGGGCAGAGGCATGTTCATCCTTTCTACCTAGTCTGCAAAATCATTTGCATGAGTTAGAATGTGAGCAAGAACTTACATGAGGAAACAGAGGGGCCATGGTGATGGGTGATAGGAGTCATTCTTTGCTAGCTGTGGTGAGGAAGGGGATATGGAGATGCGAAGAGAAAGATTAAATGAAGTGCCAAGTGCCAAAGCAGAAACACACAAAACAAGGTGGGACTGTATAATAAAGAGGGCACTTCGAGTTCATTGCCAAAAAAATGTACTCAATAAAAACTGTGGATGTAACTGGCTATATCTGGAGAAAAACAAAACTGGTTTTCTCTCTTACCCTTCCAGATGAATCAAAATTAAGACATTTAAAGAAAAGAATTAATAACATGTATGAGTAAAGAATATTACAACCTTAGGGTGGGAAAGATTTCTAAGGACAGCACAAAAACCATAATCATTAGGGGAAATAATGATAAATGTGAACATATCAAAATTTTAATTAACTCTATAGGAACATTGTTAGTCGACCAGTCATGTCCAACTCTTTGTGACCCCATAGATTGTAGCCCATCAGGCTCCTCTGTCCATGGGGATTTCCCAAGCAAGAATACTGGAGTGGGTTACCATTTCCTCCTCCAGGGGATTTTCCCAACCCAAGGATGGAAACCAGGTCTCCCCCATGGCAGGCATACTTTTTACCATCTGAGCCCCCAGGAAAGCCCTATGGAAACAAATCCACACCAAAAAAAGTAAATCATGGGCAATATTACAAGATGTTTTACAAACTTCCGGTTCCCAAAGTTTTTTAAAAAAACTTTAGACTTACAGGAAAAAAAAAGGGAGGGGTGCAAAAGAATATTTGTTTGGTTGGAGTGAGGGAACATGAAAGATTTCAGGAGGTAAAGACAGAATCAAGAAAGCTGGCAGAAGGCCTTGAAACCACCAGGGAGGAAGCTGAGACTGTGAGACCCAGAGGACCATCCTGACTCATGAGAATGTCTCATCTGAAAAGCACTTTGTATTGTGTGTAGCAGTTAGCTCACAGGAACACAACATGATGCAAATATTTGGCAAGAAAAAAAGACTTCTTTGAGTCTCTGGAGAGGAAATTACTAGAAACAAGAAGGCTGATAAGGAGACGGCAAAGCCAGAGGTCTGTCTTAAGGAATAAGAGGTAAATGAAGGTAATGAAGATGTTGGAGGGAGCATGGCATTTTATTTCTTCTAGAATTTGGATCAAGAAGGTGATGTGCCTTTTATTTCTTGGTGTTCTAACCTTGGGTGACTAATGGGGTTCTCAGAGTCTTTGTGAAGATGAGTATGGTGGTAGGTTTCAAAAGATAAAGACTGGTCTTTAGTGTGTGTCCAGGCAGAAAAAAACAAGAGTTCAAAAAAATACATTGCCAACACAACTGCAAGTGATCATCTTGGGCTGGGCCAAAACACATCTGGATGGAGTGACTATCAGGGCCATGTGTGTGTTAGTCACTCAGTCATGTCCGACTCTTTGCGACCCCATAGGCTGTAGCCTGCCAGGCTCCTCCATCCATGGGATTCTTCAGGCAAGAATACTGGAGTGGGTTGCCATTTCCTTCTCCAGGAGATCTTCCTGACCCAGGGATCGAACCCAGGTCTCCCACATTGCAGGCGGATTCTTTACCATCTGAGCCACCAGGGAAGCCCATCAGAACTATGATAATCAAGATAATTAAGGCAGAAATTATCTTATTTCTTACTGGGGAGGAATGGGGGCTGGATTTCAGATGAAGATGCACATGTGGTGAGGGAAATGATGAAGATGAGCTTTCAAAGAAGATACGAAGGTTAGAAAGATACAGATGACCTAGGTCAGAAGTGAATTCCTTCCAAAGCATGGTCTAGAACTGACTGGCTCCTTTGCAAAAGGTTCAGCTTTCTCCCTGAGCATCAGGGGCTTCTTCTGTAACTGACATCGGAAAGTACATTCTCAGGCCTCCCATGGTCCTGCTCTCAGATTCCCTGGGTCCACAGTCTAACCAGGCCTAAGCTGGTTTCATAATGAGAGCTAGGTCCCAGAACCTTCTGCTGTCTCCTACGCTTGGATTCCCCGAAAAGCCCAATTAATGACAACCTGCCTGTTCAGGATTGATACCCCTGGAGACCTCAAGGCCTGTTAATTAGTTAGCTCCTCCAGGCTTCACACCCCTGACATTCTCAGTTGCTTCTCACGATGAAAGTCTTTCCAGGGTGAGTTCCCTCTTCTGTGAGCCCAGCCTGCTCTGTACTTCCTCATCTGACCCCTCCGCCACACCCTTTCTCCAAAACCTGTGCTCTGTGCCTTATGGTATAATGGTTCCTTCATGGACAAAAGTCCCTTCCTCTGTCCTCCCCTTCAGTGGAAGCTCTCTTCTCCCTGAATCTCCAGTGACACCTTCTCCATCTCAAGGCTTCCACATTTCCAACAGCCTCGCTACCGCAGGTTCTGTGAGAGCAGGAAGCACACATGAATCTTCCAAGCACCTAGCACAGCCCTCAGGTACTGAAGAAATATTTCATGAATCAATGAAGAAATGAGTGAATGAAGGATTTGCTCATTTGCCACAGCCTGTGTTGTCAGTCAGGAGTTGGGGTTGAGACCCCTTTGTTCCCCTGAGTATCTTACAGATAACGATTCTTCCCTCACTTATCAATGCCTCTCACTTTGAGGCTCATGCTACCTGATTAAAACCCACTACCCCATCATTGTCAGCAGCTGTCCTCACTTCTGTCTCCCTTGTCCTTAAAGCTTTGCTCTCTGGCTCCTTCCTCTCTGCCAGGCCAAGTCTGGAGTGACTTCAGTGTCCACAAAGATGATGCACCCAGCACTCTAGCTTTCTGGTTCTTTGACCTCTTCAATACCAGTGACCCTTATCTTCACTTTTCTGCAATTGTCTGTCCTCCTGAATTCATCCTGGAGCTCAATGCCACTTGGAATGATGTCATGTCCAACATTTTTTTCCCCATGGATGTAAATTTCCAGAAGCGGACTTTCAGAGTTCATGAAAATGTTCTTTACACTCTTATCTCCAATTCCTCATCTCCTAGGTGCACCCTAACTCAGTCCAATCAAGCATTTGTACAATCAGGAACCCCCCCCTTATCTATCATCCATCTCTCTTTTAAAAAAAAATCCACTGCATTTCCCTGTCTTTATTTCATTTAACAGCTTGGCACCATTTGTGAACTATGAAGACAACTGCCTTCTTAAAATGTTTGTCCTTGGCATCCTGTTACTCTCTTAGTTTCTTCCTGCCTCTCCTTGGTCATCTTTCTTTATGCTCCTCCATTGATGCCCATTTCTAAAATGTTGGTGTTCTTAGTGTTTTGTCTTCTTATCTTTTTCTTCTTAATTCTGTGTATTCTACCCGTGCTGTCTTGGCCACTCCTTGCACTGGAGATTCTTCCAACTTTAGACCTTCCTCAGACCAGCTTTGGGGTCCGGGTAGATACCTCACTGCTGTGCATTGATTAATTATACATAAAGAACTAATGTTGACCTCAAATACAGGCTGTTATAAATTAAAAATGTAGTTTCCAAACCATCTCTCCAAATTTGCTTTGTCCTCTGTATTTCTTTTATTTTGTTGTGTAACCTTCCACATGTATCTTGAGTCTCTTTCATACTCTCCAACTTCACTCCCACAGCTTTATTCTGGCCATTGCCATTTATTGCCTGGGTTATTGGAGTCCTTTCCAGCTCTCCACTCCTAACTCCATCCAATGTCAGATTCAGACTGTCATCTTGCTAACATTAAAATCTGCTCATGTCATTTTATCGCTCAAGTGTCTTCAATTTTTCCACATTGCCCTTAAGAAAAGTCTAAGTGTTTTTGGCATGACATCTACAACCCTTCAAAAGCCCAACCCAGGCTGACCTCTTCTGCTTGGTTTCTGGCCACTCCTTTCTCAACTCAGCCCTAACTTACAGCCGCTGGTTGGTTGGCAGCCCTGAGGATGTGAGAATGGGCCACTGTTTCATTCATGTCTGTTTCAGTTGCCTGATAACAGCCTTCCTTTTGCTTCTCTTCCAACCTCCTCTTGTTCCACTTACATACTCTCCCCATCTCGGTGGCCATGGTGCCTCTCCTGCTTTCACTGCATTGCCCCTGTGGGTCATGTTTGCCTGTTTACCTTGTCTCCAGCACTAGATAGAATGCTCTTTGACTGCAGGCTCTCAAATCATGTTCATGCTTCACTTCTCCCCTGCCCAGGACAGTGTCTATCTCAGAATGTCTGTTGAATTAATAAATGACTAATTTAAGAGTTTGAATGAGAGGCTGTGACTAAGGCTGGCATAAATGAAGGAGAATTGCAGTAGCAGCATCTTGGCAGAATGAAGTTGTTGGTCCTGTCTTACATTGTCATTAATATATGCAAGTCCTTTCATAGTTTAGAAAGAGATGAAGTTTAATAGTCCATTGGCAGGCATGCATCTTGTCATTCCTACTCATAGTAGGCTGAATGCTGTCTCTGATATAGTGTGAGACATCCTGGACCCAAGAACAGATGTGTTAGGGAGGCTTACTCATTCGCAGATTTTAATAATTGAAACCAATCAGAGTTATGTGTGCTGAACATTTTGAAATCTATGCTGAAAATGGGTCTCTTAGTTTTCAGTTCTCCATTATGAGTCATGAAGTCCTTACAGGAGCTAAAATGTCCTTCGGGTATTGTTGGTTAGTTGCTAAGTCATGTCTGACTCTTTGTGACCTCATGGACTGTAGCCCACCAGGCTCCTCTGAGGGATTTTGCAGGCAAGAATACTGGAGTGGGTTGCTTTTTCCTTCTCTGGGGGCATCTTCCTGACCCAGAGATTGAACCCGTGTCTTCTGCTTGGCAGGCAGATTCTTTACCACTGAGCCCCCTGGGAAGCCCCCTTCAGATGCTAGGACCCCATTTCTCCATTTCTTCCTTTGTGCCCTGGAATTTACTCTCAGTATGAAAAAATATTCAATTTCATCTCATTTTACCATGATGGATGAACTTAATTTGTTTGTGTGGCTAATGGTCTTACAAATCAAAATAGTTTCTGTGGTTTAGCAAATCTGGTGGAAGAAAAATATGAAGCGAAAGTTTTAGCTTCATGGCTTCCTTTCCTATATTCTGAGACATCTCTGGGGGCTCCTTGTCAGATTATGTGTCTTGAAAATATTTGCAACTATTTATGGGCAATTGAACCTTGGAGAGAGGCAGTTCAGGTATAGGTTTTGAGAAACACTGGAATGAGGGCACATCAGTGGGCATCTTTCATGTGTCTACTTTTAAAATAAATTTTTTGGAAAAATTGTTTTTAGAGGCACATAGTGGGTCTGGTGTGTTATTTGTTTCACTTCCGATAGCGGATTCCATATTTAACATCCCTTGAAATTCACCCTTAGGTTGCAGGGAAGACAGGTGGTTTTGGGTAGAACCAGTTGGGCACCAGTGTTTATCCTTGGTCAGTTATCTTGTGTTGCATGTGAGACCCAAAATAGTTTTCATAAGGAAACAGATTGAACTCCACTGTGAACATTTTCATCAATTTCTATAATCTTAGAATGTCATTAATTTGCAGGTGGAGGTGTTGTGTTACATGTCAGGAGCAAGTTAATGAACTGAAATAGTAGTAACTTTGCCTTTCTTTGGGTTCCTAAGGCATTTACAGTGGGCTTAAGCAAACCTTTTTTTAGAGTGAAAGTCAAAATATTTGAAAGAACAAAATATTTGTTTGATCCTAAGTTAGGTTGATTTTATTGCCATGAGTTGCATGGGAAAAAATTGTACTTTGATCCAAATGTTAATTGAATGCAGAAGAATTGTTTCTGAAAATTTGACTATTTTTGACAACCTTGATATAGGCTCCCATATCATTAAAATAACCACCTGTGACATTCACTTTTATTTTCATTAATTCAGAATTAAGAAGCATGTTATAAATATAATTTTCCACTATTCACGCAATCTTGTACTTTCTCTATTTCCCTTAGGTATTTTATATTTGATTATATTTATTTAGAAATGACTTTTCTCTCTTGTATCAAAAGCATTAGTTATGATTTGTTGCTAATGAATGTAAGCATAAAGGAAAGACATTTTTATTAAATCCTAGCATTATTTTATTCCATGTCTTTAGATGGTTGGCTTTTAAAAAAGTTCTATCATGAGCCAAAGTAAATAGGCATTTACTCAGTGTCTTCTGTGGGTCAGGTTTGAAATAAGCTATGTGTTATATAGAGACTTCCCAGGTGGCACGGTGGTAAAGAATCCACCTGCCAATGCAGGCCATGCAGGAGATGCACATTCTATCCCTGGGTTGGGAAGATCTCCTGGAGGAGAGCATGGCAACTCACTCCAACATTCTCACTTGGAGGATCCCATGGACAGAGGAGCCTGGTGGCTACAGTCCATGGGGTTGCAAAGAGTCGGACACGACTGAGTGATTGAGCACAGTAGCACCATGTGTTACATATGTTCTTGAATTAAACTATACAAGAGTCCTACAAAGTATTAATATCTCCAGCTTTTAAAAAATTATTTTTTTGGCTGCATTGGGTCTTAGTTTCAGCACACGTGATCTTCACTGCATTACGTGGGATCTTTTGATGCATCACACAGACTCTCTAGTTGCGGCATTCGGGCTTAGTTGCTCTGTGGCATTTGGGATCTTAGTTCCCTGATCAGGGATAGAACTCATGTCCCCAGCATTGCAAGGTAGATTCTTTACCACTGGAAAGTAGGAAAGGGAAGGGAAGACCCCTAATGTCTCCAGTTTTACATAGAAGGAAGCTAAGGCACAAATTTGAGTCCTTAACCCAGGTCCACATAAATAACAATTAGTGGATGTAGGATTGTAGATCTTTGAAATTAGATGCTCTGCACAATGATTCTGCAGTCTAATGCCGCTTATCTTTTTTTTTTTTAATGAGAGCTCCAGTCTTTACATAGAAAATATTCTGTGCTTAGTTGAAAAAAAATTTCAGATTTGATAGACAGTGGAGCCAATGAAGTATTAATAGATGTCTAACAATGACAGAGGAAAAACTGGCTAACACCAGCAGCTAGGGTTAGAGTTAGAGTGTCCATGAGGACACTCTGGAAGCCTTATAGAATGAAAAGATAACATTCTCAGTACAAGGATTAGGAGACCATTTGCACCCCAGGAAGCTTGCCTGCTAAGCTCACAATTGTTAAAAGAAATAATTTGAGAGTTCTGTACTGTAACATGCTATTTCTGTTATGCTTGCTTCATCTCTATGTTCTGCTTGTGAACATAATCAAAAGTCAATAGCCACCCACCTTTTCTTGGTTGAAGTAGCTATAATAATTTTAGAAAATTTAGGATGCAAGCTAGGGATTGGATTTGGAGCTTGGCAGCTTGCATGTGATTGGGTTGACCTCGCTCTCTGTATTAATAATATACTCTGAGAACATTTGGGAACAGGAATCTTCTGATTGAAGCAAACATTATCTGGACTTCCAGATTCTGGAAGAATTTTAGGGAACAGAATGGAGTATATTCCATAATAAGCCAAGTAATCTTTTTTAACGATTGAAAATACCATTTGTTCAAAATCCATACTAATCTCAACAGTTAATCAATGAAAAATCATTAGGGCTTTTGATGTACCAACCCATCTGAGTTTTAAAGCATCTACTTTTTTTTACAACAGAAAGGAAATCATAGATCTAAAACTTTCAGACTTTCCATCTCAACTCCACCTTTGCAGCTTAATTATTCTAACCCTTCTTGTCTCTCTGACAAACTCGGTTTTATTACTTGTAAGACCCAGCTCAAAAGTGCCCTGATCTATAAATTCTCTCCTAACTGCTCAGACACGACTGAAGCAACTTAGCAGCAGCAGCAGCAGCTTGCTCACTGTTCCTTCCTCCCTGCCCCTATCAGAGTTAAACCCTCCCACATGTCTCCCGTACACCATTTAATGGCTGACCTTACTGGCTCTCCTCTCTGCGGCTGTCCCCTGAGCTGCAAGAGCGTAGGGAGGAATGGACTGATTCATCCTTGTGCGTGCATGCTAAGTCACTTCAGTCATGTCCAACTCTTTGTGACCTTATGGACTGTAGCCCAACAGGCTCCTCTGTCCACAGAATTCTCCAGGCAAGAATATTGGCGTGGGTTGCCATACCCTCCTCCAGGGAATCTTCTCGACTGGAAGAACCTGCTTCTTTTATGTCTCTTGCATTGGCAGGTGGGTTCTTTACCACTAGGGCAACCTGAGAAGCAGTATTTGCTTAAAAAACAAACAAACAAACAAACAGAAAACCACTAACAAAGCTGTCATAGCTGCTGCCTCCATATCATTTTCCCCTGCTCTCTACCCCGTTCATCCTTACTGTCCCCTGGTCTCAAGCAGAAAGTGTCTCCCCTTCTGGTTCTGCCCTCCAGCTTCTCTTTGGGGCCCTTGAATCTTGACATTCACCTTGTGAAATTCCTAAATGTGCCTCTTTTTTTTTTGGCTTTCTCACGTCTCCTTCATCTCTGGGCATCTTCCATTGTACCATTTTCTACAATGTATTTTTTTTAATAAGCATTGCTAATTTTTTCCATTTGTGAGCCTTAATCAGTGGTATTTAATAGCTACATTAAGAGGAAAGATAAAATCAAAAGAAAAGGAATTTTAAAATTCCATTGGCAAATGATTTAAAACCACCAAATTATCAAAACAATAATTAAATACAAACTGAATCTTATCCTCATTATACAAATACGCAGGCAAATCACAGACTGTAGCCATCAGGGCTGGCACTCCTGATCCAGAGTTCTGCAGCTGTACCACCCCGGCTGACTCTTCTGGGCTCAGCTGCCTCCGGCTGTGGCCCAGATTCTCTCCTGAGCTGTAGAGCAAAAAGAGGAAAAAGTTTGGTAGAGAAGATAGCTCAGATCCTTGGAGCTTACTAGAAGAAGTTAAAATCTTGATATAATCTTAGGAACCCAAAGGGGGAAAAAAAAATTAGTATATACGGTTGTTCCAGATTTTTTGCCAAGATCCAGAGAATCTTGGGTTAGTCCCATTTCAGGCTTCCCCTATGACTCAGCAGTAAAGAATCTGCCTACAATGCAGGAGACTCAGGTTCAATCCCTGGGTTGAAAAGATCCCCTGGAGAAGAAAATGACAACCCACTCCAGTATTCTTCACTGGGAAATCCCATGGGCAGAGGATCCTGGGGGGCTACAGTCCACGGGGTTGCAAGAGTTGGACATGACTTAGCAACTCAACCACCACCACCACCAAGTACCTCATATAAGTGGAATCATATAGTATTTGTCTTTAAGAAAAAAAAAAGGGCTTATTTCATTAAACATAATGTTCTAAAGCTTCACTGATATTGTAGCATTTAGCAGAATTTCCTTCTTTTTAAAGGCTGAATAGAATTTCTTTGTATGCATATATACATTTTGGTTATCCATTGATCCCTCAGTGGACATTTGAGTTGCTTCCACATTTTAGCTATTGCAAAGAATGCAACAATGAACATGGGTACGAAACCCTGCTTTCCATCCTTTGGTATATATCCAGAAGTGGAATTGCTGGATCATATGGTAATTCAGTTTTAAATAGAATTATTTAATAGTGCATAAGGATTCCAATTTCTTCACATTTGCCAAAACTTGTTTTCTGGTTTTTTTCACTTGTTTGGTTTTTTTTGAATAATATCCATTCTACTGGGTGTAAGGTGGTTTCTCATTGTGGGTTTGTTTGCGTTTCCCTAGTCATTAGTAATGTTGAGCATCTTTTTATCTGCTTATTTCCCACTTGTGTATCTTTTTTTTTTTGAGAAATGTCTTTTCAAATTCTTTGGTAATTTTTAAATCAGGTTATTTGTTTTGTTGTTGTTGAATTTTAGGAGTTTTCCCAACTAGTTTGGTAGTAACTTTTAAAATCAGAAAGTGTGTGAACTCTGGTTTTGTTCTTCTTTCAGAATTGTTTTGACTTTTTAGGGTCCCTCAAGATTCCATATGATGTTTAGGGTGGATTTTCCCATTTCTATAAAAAAGTGTCATTGAGATTTTGATAAGGATTATACCGAATGTATGGATTGCTTTGGATAGTGTTGATATCGTAACAGTATTAAGTCTTCTAATCCATGAACATGGGATAATTTTCCATTGATTTATGTTTTCATTACTTTCTTTAAGAAATGTTTTATAGTTTTTATTGAACAAGTCTTTCACCTTCTTTGCCAAGTTAATTCCTAAGTGTTCTATTCTTTTTGATGCTACTGTAAATGGAAATTGTTTACTTAATTTTTCTTTTGGATTGTTGATTGTTAGTGATTAGAAATTCAGTTGATTTTTGTGTGTTGACTTTGTATCCTGCCACTTTGCTGAATTATAAGTTATAACAGATTTTTGTGTGGAATTTTTAGGTCTTCCCAGGTGGGGCTAGTGGTAAAGAATCCACCTGCCAATGCAGGAGATGTAAGAGATGTGAGTTCAATACCTTGTTTGGGAAGATCCCCTGGAGGAAGGCATGGCAACCCACTCCAGTATTCTTGCTTGGAGAATCCCATGGACAGAGGAGCTTGGAGGGCTACAGTCCATATGGTTGCAAAGAGTTGGACATGACTGAAGTGACTTAGCATGCACATATAAGGTCACATCACCTGTGAATAGAGGATTTTTTTACTGCTTCCTTTCTAATTTGGATACCTTTTATTTCCTTTTCTTGCATAATTTGTCTGATAGGACTTCCAGTACTATGTTTTATTCCATTTATTCCCAGTTTTATTGAGAAATAATTGACATATCACTAAGCTGTGTCCTACTCTTTGCAACCACATGGACTATAGACCACCACGCTCCTTTGTCCAGGGGATTTCCCAGGCAAGAATACTGGAGTAGGCTGCCATGTCCTTCTCCAGGGGATCTTCCCCCACCCAGGAATCAAACCCATGTCTCCTGCATTAGCAGCCATATTCTTTACCACTGAGCCACCAGGGAAGCCCCTGTGCCACTGTATATTTAAGGTGTAAACATGATGGTTTGGTTTACATATATTGTGAAATGATGACCACAATAGATTTAGTTAATATTTATCATCTCATACAAATACAATAAAAAGAAAAGAAAAAAATTTCTCCCTGTGATGAGAATCCTTAGGCTCTCCTCTCTTAACAACTTTCTTATATATCATACAGTTATGTTATTTATAGTCATTGCGTTATACATTATATACCTTGTAGTATTTGTAACTGGAGTTTTGTACCTTCTCCACTCACAGAAATTAACTCAAAATGTGTTAAAGACTTAAATTTGAGACCTGAACCCATGAAACTCCTGGAGGAAAACACAGGAAAAAAAAGCTCCTTGACATGTGAACTGATACCAAAGCACAAACAACAAAGTTAAAAATAAACAAGTGGGGCTACAGCAAACAAAGCAAGCTTCTTCACAGCAAAAGAAACAATCAATCAACAGAGTGAAAAGAGTACCTAAGGAATGGGAAAAATATTTGCAAACCATATATCTGATAAGGGGTTAATAGTCAAGTAAAGAATTTATACAACTCAATAACAAAAACATCAATACTATATTGAATAGAAGTGGCACCAGTGGGCATCCTTGTCTTATTCTTGATCTTAGAGGAGAGTTTTCTGTCTGTCCCCATTAGTGTGATGCATGCTGTGAGTTTTTCATATATGTCTTTTGTTGAGGTATATCAGTGTTTAATTTTGAAGCCACAGTTTTTCTAAAGGCCTGCTTTCAGGATAGGTAGTTTTATTGTGTAAAAGGCAATGACAGGAAAAACAGCCATGCTCATAATGATTAGGTGATGGTGTAGAGACAAAATCATTATATCTGACAGATCTTGGGCTGGTTCACACCTCTTCAGTTTTATGGTTATTGGATTTGAACAAAGTGCTTCACTTGTGTGAGCCACCAGGTTCCTGTCTGTGGAATTGCCCTCAGAAAATTGTATGCATGCTTTAAAAATTTCAAGTGCTTTTGTGTCCACACCTGCATTGTGTGTATGAAGAGTACACTACTTTTCTGTATTCTTTGCAGTAGAGAGAGAAAGAAATGATTTCCTTAATACCATATCCCCACTTAGCTCACTTCTTCCATTCACCTCCAATTATACATGCACATAGGGAACGATCGTTTATTCTTCAACCCCAGTGTTAACTGGAAGTTCACTCAACCAGCATTTAAGATCTCAGAGCTGGAGGTGCACCCCACCATTTAGATGTGAAGTTGATTGGGCTGCAACATCTGTCACCCGTTGGTCGCCAGGATTGATTTGGCTGATCTGGGTGACTAGGTGAGTGTGCCCTTCTTCCCTTACCACTCCGTGTGCGCCCTTCTCATCATGTACTTGCTAAGCCCTGTCAGCTCCCTTTTACACCAGCATGGAGTGTGTGAGGACAAGGCACTGGTCACAATGATGTACTTAACGACAGTGCGTGACCAGGGCAGATGAAAGTAACGCTTTTCACTGGGCTGCTAACTGGCTAGTCCTTGATGTTACCACTCCATCTGAATAGGACTGAAAGTGAAGTTAGTAAAGAACGTGCATTATAAAATGGCATCAGGGGACTCCCCTGGTGGCCCAGTGGTTAAGAATCCTCCTTCTAATGCAGGGGACGTGGGTTTGATCCCTAGTTGGGAATTAAGATCCCATATGTTGCCAGCAGCCTGCACGTTGCAACTAAGACCCAATGCAGCCAAATAAATAAATATATTTTTTTAAAAATAAGGTTGCATCAGTACACGCTGAGATGGAAACATTTAGGAATGAGCAAAGCAGAAGGGTCTGGAATGGACAATGGGACAGGAGTTGAATTCTAGCAGTCACAATGGGGCATCTCTATTAGCATCCTAAACTTTTTTTTAACCTTTTACCAATAACAAGGGGAATGACATAAAGGCAAAAGGAGGTAGCAACATGGGAGGATGAAAAAAAGTTAAAAGGTTGATAAGACCAAGGTTCTGCAAATGCTTATGTTGAGACAGTTTACCAGCTGTTAAAAAAGAGTTCAGAGAGTTGAACAAGTGTCCACTCAAAGGCTCGTCTTGTCCCAAATTCAGTCACTAAATCTTAAATATTGATTAAAAAAATTAATTGGGCATTTAAGTTAAATGCAGTGTTAGTTATGATAAACACTGTAGGACAGTTGGACAGACAACTCTTTCCTTTGTTTTCCCTTTTCCTTCTCTTCTTTATCACTCTTTTCCTACCCCAGCAACATGTATGAAACATCAGAGAAAAAGTGTTCATTTGCTATCCTACCTAATACTTGCTGCTTTCCAATTTCCAAGTCTTATCAGGTTTACTTGGTAATTTTAATTTTTTTGTATTATCACAGTAAGGAGTAATTTGTAGGTGACTTGCAGAGGAAAATGTGGCTGATAAGAAGGTAGACAGTGGTTAAATTTCTTTAATTAGCAATGATTTCAGTATTCTTCTACTCTGTAGGAGATTTGAGTCAGATGACAAGTTGAAAATCATGTATTCTAAAAGAAAACTGGGTCCTTCCTGAAGAGATTTTTCTGGCTTTTTCTTTTTTTTAATTTGTTTTGCCATACATTGACATGAATCCACCATGGGTTTTTAAATCAAGTGTGGTTTCATGCCTAGTAGTTGTAACTAGTGGTGTGAAAGAGTGAATGTAGCAAACATTGATTTTGCTTTCATGATATTTAAATGGTAGCTTTTATTCATGGGAATGATCTTGACGTATAAATAAACAGCTAATAGTTTGATCAAGTTTATCACCATATAGTTTCCTCTAGGCACCACTTAACAGCAAAGAACAATCATTTATTCTTCAACCCCAGTGTTAACTGGAAGTTCATCCAACCAACATTTAGATTCATAGAAGCCATTTGACTCCAGAGCTGTGGTTATCACTATGTGCTCAAGTTGCCTCTTCGGGAACATGCCATTCTCACTCTGGCCTCTGTTTAGTTATTCATTCAGCAAATATTCATCTCTTGCACTAAGCCCAAGAGAAACAGAAATAGGAACACAGAGCCCTGCATCCTGGGGGCCCCATGGATTAGCTGGGAGACACAGGAGCATTCAGGGTGCTATGGAAACATAGGAACCAATGAATAATTAGGTAAGTAATTGGAGAAGGTGGTCAGAAATGGTTTCCACAAAGATGCACAATGAAGGGAATGAGTATGATGATGGAGAGAGATGAACAGATGTGTAGTACACACTGAAAAGTACACTTGAGGGTGGGAGGAGGTGAGACTGCAGCAGTGTGTGTCGTGGAGGAGCTGGGCTTTGCTCTGGAAGCTTTGGGGAGACAGGATTTCAAGCAGGAGAGTAGTGTAATAAAGTTTTCATTTAGAGATCAGTGTGGACTGAGGACTGGAGGTGGGCTGGTCTGGAGGAAGGGCTGAGGCTGGAGCTTCTATCACTCCAGGTAAGAGGTGCTGGAGCCCCCACTGAGGGAACAGACATGAGACGGACAATTTTCCTCCTGGAATCTTTTTTTAGAGTAAGAACAGCCAGGAATAATTAGCAATAATTTGAACCTGGAGATCCTAGATTGGTCTGAACGAGCCTGTGATGAATGCCAGCTCTCATGTAGACAAAGATTCTAATGGGATGGAATAAACCAAAAAAAGAATTGGAAAGTCAAGGTAACTGACCATGGATAAGGGAGAAAGAAGACGCTAGGACTGCTCAGCTTGGGCAGTTGCTGTTCAGTTGGGAGATGCTGCTCACCAAGAAAACAAGGGCCGGGGACAGAAGATTTAAAAAAAAATTTTTTTGGCCCCATCCCATGGCATGTGGGAACTTAGTTCCCTGACCAGGGATCGATCAAGCTTGCATCTCCTACATTGGAAGGCAGCACCTTAACCCCTGGACCACCAGGGAAGTCCTTGGTAGGCAGGATTTTAATGCCCCTTTCCCCTCCATAGTTCCCTAGCACAGAAGTGTATATGTAAGAAAAACTAATGAGACAGAAAGCACTGCTTTAGTGATAATCAGGCAAGCATCCTGCCCCACAAAGCAAGCCCAGAGATGAGGCTTAAATCCGGGAATCCAAGCACGCTTTCTCCTTTTCTCCTGCGAGGCAGGTGCCAGGATCTCTAACTCAGGAGGCCAGAAGGAGGGAGTTTGTTGCCCCCTCCCCTATCCAGAGCTGGTTCCTGCTCCAGAGTTCTTCCTCTGGAAAAGCAAGACTTTGGAGAAAAGTAACCTCTGAATTAGCCAATGACAACAAAGTGGATGAAGTCCCATTCTGTCACCAAAGAACAGTCACCTCATCCATTCTTAACATGGGGCCCTATGAATGTTTCAAGAGCTGACCAGTAAGATTTGTAACTTTTCCTTTGGGGAAGAAACAGTGAGGCGGTGGAACAGTGGGGGCAGGGACACCATTTCTTTATCACAAGAGATGAGGCACTCTCAAGTACCTGGAGATGGCTCTTTACCATTTAGTGCAGCCCAGGAATGGGTTAATTCAAGGATCTTGGACTTAACTTGCCTCATGAGGGTGCTTGGAGCTAAGCAGATAAGGGTAGTGTAGGCTTGCCAGGGTCTTGTGGAGCCTCACAGATCTCCAGCAGACATCCTTCCAGAACCACAACAGACACATAAGTCAGCATTGATCCCTATACCATGCTATTCCCACTGTTGAGGGCTCAGGAGTCCTCAGCTGTATGGTGCACAGCCCTCATTCCCACAGAATTTCAGGTCTAGTGAGGACTTCTTGTAATGCAGAAGGAGGTGAGACAGCAAATGTGCTTTATCAAAGAAGTGGGATTGATTGCTGCTACATCATTCTTTCATCCCCTCAGCGCTCATAGGCTTTGCTGTAATGACCTTAGCGTCTTAGAAGCTCTATTCGACACTGGAGCACATTTGGCTTCGACATATGCAATCAGCACCTGCCATGGGAACTGGCTCCCTTTAAACTCAAATTAATTATAGGCATTTATATTTCCAGCAACCAAATGGGTAATCAGACCTAATTAACTGGTAATCAATCAATGCTGCTTTTCTTCCCCTATCCTTCCCCATGTACAGTAGTAAGTAAGATAGTTTTGGAACTTGGGAGGCTGGAGTGAACCATTTTGACATCATGCCTGGGGATGTGATGTTTCTCCTGTTGGTAACGATGTATGGTGGGCATGTGCCCATATCTCTCACTGTGCTTCCAGCCCTCTCCTGTTTGGCTTAGTGTTTTTCATGTCTTCTCTGCCAGAGGCTGTACTAAAACATGCAAATCCTATTTCTCAAGTGGCTACCCCCTGGATGAATCTTGATTTTTGCTGTATGTCTTGTTTAGGCTTCAGTAGAGTTGCATTTATGTAGTTTAGTTACACATCATCTATTATTGGTTAAAAGATACTTTCAACCTAAGCTCACTTTTCACCAATTCCTCACTGGTAGATAAAGTTCACTGTGTTCAGTGGTGACAGAAAAGTAAAACAGGAATTTGTGCCCTACTACTTCAAAAGCAAAATCAAAGTGTTGCTACGTTGGCCCCCAAGGATGGAGAAGACTCTGTGACACAACTTATTATATGGTAGCCAATGGGAACTATTATATTAGTTCCCATTTTCTTTTTGAGGAGTGATACTAGTTTTGCTCTTATTCACCCCTGAGTCAGTCTGGTCCTCTGGTGTCTTCATGATGTACTAGATCTTCCCAGTGTCCCCAAAGTAAATAGGACACAGGGGTAGCTCCTGTGTACACGTTAACCACTGTATATATCTCCAGTGGCTCCCAAGAGCCCATCTGTTTTTCTAATATCAGGGAACTCTATGAAGTGGGAAGCTTGATGGGGTTAAGTAATATATTGCATACAGAATACAAGTCACCTTTTTGTGATGGGTAATAGTAGTGCCATACATTCAAGGTACATCTGGTCAGGTGTGAGGAACCCCTCAATGTGACAACGTAATGTAACTCTTCTCCCCTTTCGTCACCTTGATAGAAGTCTTCAAGTGCTAGGAAATTCTAAAGAAGCGTCCTTTGAAAGATCAGCACTAGCATTGAAACGATGCCACCAGGTTTGGTTATGGTGTTTCTTGTGGTGGTGTTGGAGCTACTGCTGAGATGGTTTCCAAAGACATAGCTTTGTTTCCTTTATGGTTCAGGTTGAATAAACCTCTCTCTCCCAATATAAATTACCCACCTTGGAGTTTCTGCAGTGAATATTAGAGTCTAGTTTTTTCCTCCTAATACAGTACGCTTTTGAATCACTTCCTTGTGCCATAGGTTTTGATTTAGAAAATGCAGGCAAATTTTTAATATTAGCATGAGTAAGATGAAATTAAAAAGTATGTTTTTTGCCACTAAATCCCCACAAACATATTACTCCAATCCAATCAAGATACTGGTGCTTCTTGATTATATTTTATGGAATTTATATTGTATATGATAACCCTGGCCTCTGTACAACAGTCACTTGAAAATCTCAAGGGCTCAACATAAGAGAAGTTTACTTCTTGGTCGCATAATGTGTGTTCCTAATTAGTGAGTGGCATTCTTCCAGGAATGATTTGGAACTTGGCTTTCTTTCATCTTGTGGCTTTGGCATTTCTGATACAAAGTTTCCAAGTTACCATGAAAGGAGAAAGGGCATGAAGGATTGATTGTGTTTAAGGACCATGGCACACATTGTTCTGACTCATGTTTTCTTAGGCAGAATTCGGTCACATGAGAGAAAATTGAGACTGGGGTTCAGCTTAGTGCCCAGCGGGAAGAGGACACAGCTGTGGTCTGTGGCTAGCCCAGCTCCATCGCAGTTGTGTTCTCTCATTTCCTACCTACCCTCTCCATTCCTTTGCCATTTGTCTTTTTTCACTGCTGCAGCATAAAGTTTAGAGCTTCCCAGGTGGCTCAGTGGTAAAGAACCTGCCTGCCCGTGCAGGAGACCCAGGTTCAATCCCTGGGTTGGGAAGGTAGATCCCTAGAGAAGGAAATGGCAACCCATTCCAGAGTATTCTTGCCTGGAGAATTCCATGGGCAGAGGACCCTGGCAGGCTACAGTCCCTGGGGTCACAAAGAGTCAGACATGACTTGGTGACTAAACAACAACGACAACAAATGTGAAGTTTGGTGATAAGGCCCACGTGTTGAGAATTCTTATGAAAGCATCTAAAAATATGCAACACTGTCAAATTTTATGAATTTTAAGTTATGCGAATTTAAAATTCATATACTTTTAAAAAGTATGATTCAAATGTTAGTAAATATTAGCAGAATCTCACTTTATATGTAAAATTTGAAAAAATCAAATATACCAAATTTTAAAATCATTTGAATTCTATAATTTCAAACCTGGCTAGATAAGCATATTGTAAAGTATTTATGTCATTGACAGTTGGAGGTTCCACAATACTTGATGCCAGTAGGTATAACGTGAACCATAAATTCTTCATATGCATTAGAATCTCTGATGATAGTTTTATATAACTGATGTATTGTCATCTTAATGGCCTTGAAGGCATTCTGTGTTGCTGGTATGTGAGGTGTGCTGGCCTTAAACTTGGGGTACAGGTGCCTTGTTCTGGCTCCTGAACCTTAGGTAATATCACTCTGGCAAGAGGTCCCTATGGCCCAGGGGTCCTGCCAATCTGGAGTCCATCCCCCCTGTGCTCCAGGTCCTAGGGATTTGGGCATGCCTGCTCAGATGACTCCCAAGTTCACATCCAAGGTCTGTGCAGACCTCCTGCACTGGCAGTTCCCTTGGAGGTCAGGAAGCATAGCGGATGTAGGCATCTCTAAGCCTGAGGTTGGCCCAAGGGGTGGTGGTTCTCAGAGGGATGTGGTTGAGCTCTTGACGTCAGCCAGGGCTGTCTACAGCCTGCCCCCCATATTGCTCATGAACAGAACCCATGAATGGAAGAAAAGGAGGGTGGGATATAGGCTGGGGACCCAGAGTTTTCCTTTGCTGCTGTTTCCCATGTGAGACTCTGAGGAACCCAAGAATTCTAAATTCACCCGTAATCTCCAAGTCTGTTAAGCAGTTATGTTTGTTAAGATAGGAGGCTTGAGTGTATTTAACAGTTTATGAGCTTGATTTATTTATATGTTTTTATGTTCATGCATATGGATATGGGCCTTCATTTCTATTCTTGTCTGGGCCCCATGGACGTAAAGGGTTGATGACTTGCAGAACGTGAAGCAGATGAGAGAGGTTGCGGTCAAATGCTGAAGATCTTGACACATTGTGCCAAGTAGCAACGGGGAGCTGACAGACATATTCAAGAGTCACACGATGAGATGAGTTTTTATAAAAGACAACTCTGAGGGCAAAGTGAGGCATGAGCTGGGCCGGCCTTCAGACAGTGAGGGGGGTAGAGGCTGTTGTGGATGATTAACTCGTAGAGGACGAGGCAGTGAACATGCAGGTGGGTGATGATGAGGAGAGACATTTATGAGGTAGAATCAATGAACTTTGCTGATTCATAGGCTAATGAGTAGAATGACAGAGTTGAAGATGGGGAGTTAGAACTCAGAGGAGGGATTGAGAAGGACTTACTCTGTTGTCTGGGAAACCGTAAGGATGGTGATGCCACTGGTAGAGACTGGAAGGCAGACAGGGTTTGGGGGGAGAGACAAGTTCAGTTTCAGGCACCCTACATTGCAGGGGTGGGTGTGCAGCAGGCAGTGGGTGTCTGGAACCACACTGGGAAGACAGGTCAGAGAGTTGCACCTTGACCTCTGTCCTTCCTCACCACACCCTTCAAGCCATATACAGGTTGTCTCATATAAGGGTGACCAACATTAATAATCGTTTTGACTAAACAGACTAAATGTTCGATTTAAAATTTTAAGCTTAGTTTATGACAAACTCAACATTTTAGGTCATTCATATCATTCCATATCACGTGGAACTTCAGGGTGATTAAATTACCTGTCTAGACATATTGTGGGGGCTTCCCAGGTGGTGCTAGTGATAAAGAACTTGTCTTCCAATGCAGGAAACATAAGAGACGTGGGTTCGATTCCTGGGTCAGGAAGATCCCCTGGAGGAGGGCATGGAAACCCACTCCAGTACTCTTGCCTGGAGAATCCCATGGACAGAGGAGTCTGGTAGGCAACATTCCATAGGGTCACAAAGAGTTGGACATGACTGAAGTGACCTAGCATGCACACACAGACATATTGCATTAAAATGGGATAAATCTGCATTTTCTGCCTTTGATATGACTTTGTAGAATAAGACCTTTTCATCACCAATTTTTCCCCAATGGTCAGTGGCTTCTCTGGGTATTTTATTTATTCTTAATTTAAACCATTTTGTATTGTAATCCTGTTAGCTTCTATAACCTGTATAACTATAAAATGTAATTGTCCCTCAGACATAACAGATAATGTAACATGGAATCAAAATGACTTTCACTGACTTTCACTGAGTCAGGTAAAGAACGCTAATGATTTATTTTAAAATTATAGGGCA
This sequence comes from Okapia johnstoni, assembly GCA_024291935.2. Classification (NCBI taxonomy): domain Eukaryota; kingdom Metazoa; phylum Chordata; class Mammalia; order Artiodactyla; family Giraffidae; genus Okapia; species Okapia johnstoni. The sequence goes on from CM044324.1 coordinate 16,862,821, forward strand.
GGTGATGTTCGGAAAAGAATCAAGTATTAAGTAGAGGAATGACATTGGATCAGTGCCCGGATTCTTGAGAGACCATCAGTGATAACCCGGTTTCCCCTGGGCTTGAATCCACATCATGTCTCCTCAATATAGCATCCCTCACAGTAAGCTTCCCTGGTGGCTCAGAGGATAAAGTGTCTGCCTGCAATGCGGGAGACCCAGGTTTGATCCCTGGGTCAGGAAGATCCCCTGGAGAAGGAAATGGCAACCCACTCCTGTACTCTTGCCTGGAAAATCCCATAGATGGAGTCACATGGGGTCACAAAGAGTCAGACACAACTGAGCAACTTCACTTTCACTTTCTTTCACAGTGAGCCTAATTATTCAGATGCCTCCTGAAAGGACCTTGTAGTTTATAACGATCCTTTAAGGACTTTAGTCTGCGTTAACCATGTAAACTTTGGGAAACTATTGGAAATTGCATCCATATTTAAAGTTTTTCGTCAGTGAAGATATAGATGATGATACTCTTATGCCTAACTTATTACTTTATTCACACATTTATTTATAATATTCTCCTATGTCAGCCTCTTCTCTCATGTTACAGTTGTTTACAACATAAGGGGTATTTTTGGCTATAGGCGTTACCTGAGGTTAGTACCTCAATTAGAAATTAATATTAATAAAAATCTAAATGTCTTTTATTATTTTAAGACACATAGACAAGATTACTGGAAAAAATACATGGAAATTACTAGTATGTGTACTGAATGTTATGACTATGGATACTTTTTCTTTCATTATACATATCCTGTAATTTCCAAAATATCTGCAGTTAACACACAATTCTTAAATGTGAAACAAGGAAATACGTCTTTTTTTAAAAAGAAAAAAGATGCTCAATGGTCATATGTGTCTGAAGAACAGAGTGATGAGGTGACAAGTGGTCATATGAAAGCTCACGTGCATGAACACTCTTATATTCACTAAAAGGAAATAATAAAGCCAAGAAAAAGAGAAACTGTCAATATCTTGCTATCCCTCTGAAACAGAAAGGAAGCTGAACTACAGAAAATTCTTTCTTTCTGTCTATCTCTTTAACATGTCATCGACTACTAGTCTTAACTAAGGATGTATCTGAGGCAGGTAGAAGCATCTATTGCTGCATGAGAAGCACTTTTTCTTCACAATTGGAAGAGTTACCATTACTATTTCTTTTTCATATCATTAAAGATTTAAGCACGTAGAGAAAAATGAAATGGCCATGAGTTCAACTTTGTCAAAAACCTGGCATTTTGCTGAATTCCTTCAGATACTGTTTTGGTCTTATCAAGTAGAATATTTACATCTTTATTGTGGAAAAAGAGGGAATACTTCAGGTGTGCCCTGATTAGACGCTGTTGGCATGGGGATGTTGTGGGCAGGCTCACCAGAACTCCTCCTCCGTGATTGGTTAGAAGTGCGTATTTGGTTTCCTTTGATTGATCCTCAGTTGAAAGTGGGACAAAAATTAAGGAAACTATCCATTATTAATCAAGTCCTGGCCATTTTGAGCTGGTTGTTAGAGAAGTTGTTGTGTAGCCTCCTGGACTGACACTCAAGAAAGCTGTCCAGCTTCCTGCAGTTCTGACTTAAAGCAGGTTGGCTTCCTGGGCTGTTAATCGAGAGAAGAGGTGTTTCCTGGGCAGGTGGCTGCAGGTTGGGGGTCAGAGCTCTATTTTTACATGTCATCTGTTTGTATATTCAGTCTTTCATGAAACTTGAACCTCAGATTTATTCATGTTTACCTGATGAGTGGTATTTCATTGTATAACTATGCAATAGTTTATTCATCCATTCTCTGGCTGACTTGCATTCCAGCTTTTTGCCATCATGAACAACACTGCAGTTAATATTCATGTCTGTTTGTAGAAGAAATACTTTTATTCAGTGATTCATACCATGATTTTCCTGCTGTATGTCTGCTTTCTGTTTGGGGGCCAGAAAGAAATGATGGCTTTTTATAACTCGTGTCTCTCCTGTTGATCAAATTTGAAAAAGTCATCGTTTCTTTCTGCCCCCCCCAAAAGAAGGCAGACATACAGAAGGAAAGTCAGTATATGAAGCATTGAATAAAAGTATTTCTTATATAAGCTACTTTCCCTGGTAGTCCAGTGGTTAAGAATCCGCCTTCCAATGCAAGGGATATGGGTTCAAACCCTGATTGGAGAACCAAGATCCCACATGCAGTGGGGCAGCTGAGTCAGCATACCACAGCTAGAGAGAAACCCGACCGCTGCAACTAAGACCTGCTGCTTCTGCTGCTGCTGCTAAGTCGCTTCAGTCGTGTCCGACTCTGTGCGACCCCATAGATGGCAGCCCACCAAGCTCCGCCGTCCCTGGGATTCTCCAGGCAAGAATACTGGAGTGGGTTGCCATTTCCTTCTCCAGTGCATGAAAGGGAAAAGTGAAAGTGAAGTCACTCAGTCGTGTCCGACTCTTAGCAACCCCATGGGCTGTAGCCTACCAGGCTCCTCCGTCCATGAGATTTTCCAGGCAAGAGTACTGGAGTGGGGTGCCATTGCCTTTTCTGAACTAAGACCTGACACAGCCAAAAATAAATAAATAAATAAATAATTTTTTTTTAAAAAAAGAGCTGAATTAATGATTGCCAGAATAAAAACTGTCTAGGATTTCCAGGGCTACAAAAGTAGGCCAGCAAATTACATTTGCCTGATGTTCACAATTTTTTGAAAAAAATCACTTTTGCTCCTCCTTTTGCAAAAATACAAATTCTACCACCTCTTCTTCCTCTGTGTCTCACCTCTTCACCTGTAATTAGTTTGTGGCAACTTCATGACTTCCCCAAGATGGAATCTCTTGATGCTAGCCATTATAAATTGCCTCCAATGTTGCTTATTCAGGACATTATATCACATAAAGCTCACTCACTGTGAATGTTTATGATCAAGGCCAGGTGACTAATAGATACTTAACTAGAAGTTAAATTGACCACAAGTTCTAAGATGAAACCCTGCTATTGAATACTTGTCAACATTGTTATTTTATGTTTACCTTCTCCTTTAAAAGTGCTACTATGTATTGAATATTAATATTGTAATGCAGCCTTTTATGTGCACATGCTTTCTAGGATTTTTATAGCTTTTCTCTTCACTCCAGATAATTACTTAATGGGCATTCATCTGAACAATATTTATTTCAAAGAAATCGTAAAAAATAAATAAATAAATAAAAAACATACCTGATGGAAAAAATATGAAGTTGTGCTCCCTCCTATGTGACCAAGTTTTAAGAACCCAAACACTTAATTCACAAGCTTGTTCCCTTTGGGCTCTTTAGTTCTTCACTTTCTGCCATAAGGGTCGTGTCATCTGCATATCTGAGGTTATTGATATTTCTCCCGGCAATCTTGATTCCAGCTTGTGCTTCATCCAGCCCAGCGTTTCTCATGATGTACTCTGCATAAAAGTTAAATTAGCAGGGTGACAATATACAGCCTCGACTTACTCCATTCCTGATTTTTAACCAGTCTGTTGTTCCATGTCTGTTTCTAACTCTTGCTTATTGACCTGCATACAGATTTCTCAGGAGGCATGTCAGGTGGTCTGGTATTCCCATTTCTTGAAGAATTTTCCACAGTCTGTTGTGATCCACATAATCAAAGGCTTTGGCGTAGTCAGTAAAGCAGAAGTAAATGTTTTTCTGGAACTCTCCTGCTTTTTCGATGGTCCAATGGATGTTAGCAATTTGATCTCTGGTTCCTCTGCCTTTTCTAAAACCAGCTTGAACATCTGGAAGTTCATGGCTCACATACTGCTGAAGCTGGGCTTGGAGAATTTTGAACATTACTTTGCTAGTGTGTGAGCTGAGTGCAATTATATGGTAGTTTGAACATTCTTTAACATTGCCTTTCTTTGGGGTTGGAATGAAAACTGACTTTTTCTAGTCCTGTGGCCACTGCTGAGTTTTCCAAATTTGCTGGCATATTGAGTGCACCACTTTCACAGCATCATCTTTGAGGATTTGAAATAGCTCAACTGGAATTCCATCATGTTCACTAGCTTTGTTCGTAGTGATGCTTCCTAAGGCCCATTATACAGAGTGAAGTAAGCCAGAAAAAAAAGCACCAATACAGTATACTAATGCATATATATGGAATTTGAAAGATGGTAACGGTAACCCTATATGCGAGACAGAATAAGAGACACAGATGCATAGAACAGTCCTGTGGACTCTGAAGAAGAAGGTGAGGGTGGGACATTCTGGGACAATAACATTGAAACATGTATATTGTCATATGTAAAGCAGAACACCATTCCATGTTCTATGCATGGGACGGATGCTCAGGGCTGAAGCATTGGGATGACCCAGAGGGATGGGATGGGGAGGGAGGTGGGAGAAGGGTTCGGGAGGGGGAGCACATGTGAACCGATGGCTGATTCATGTCAATGTATGGCAAAAACTACTACAATATTGTAAAGTAATTAGCCCCCAACTAAAATAAATAAATTTATTTTAAAAAAAAAAAGGCCCACTTGACTTTTCATTCCAGGATGTCAGGCTCTAGGTGAGTGATTACACCATTGTGTTTATCTGGAAATAATTCATGAAGATCTTTTTTGTATAGTTCTTCTGTATATTCTTGCCACCTCTTCTTAATATCTTCTGCTTCTGTTAGGTCCATACCACTTCTGTCCTTTATTGTGCCCATCTTTGCATGAAATGTTCCCTTGGTGTCTCTAATTTTCTTGAAGAGATCTCTAGTTTTTCCCATTCTATTGTTTTCCTCTTTCTTTGTACTGATCACTGAGGAAGGCTTTCTTATCTCTCCTTGCTATTCTTTAAAACTCTGCATTCAAATGGGTATATCTTTCCTTTTCTCCTTTGTGCTTAGCTTCTCTTCTTTTCTCAGCTATTTATAAGGCCTCCTCAGACAACCATTTTGCCTTTTCGCTTTACTTTTTCTTGGGGATGGTCTTGATTCCTGCCTCCTATAAATGTCACAAACCTCTGTCCATAGTTCTTCATGCACTCTATCAGATCTAATCCCTTGAGTCTATTTGTCACTTCCACTGTATAATCTTTTCCAGTAGTCATTTATGGATGTGAGAGTTGGACTATAAAGGAAGGTGAGCACTGAAGAATTGATGCTTTTGAACAGTGGTGTTGGAGAAGACTCTTGAAAGTCCTTGGACTGCAAGAAGATCCAACCAGTCCATCTTAAAGGAGATCAGTCCTGAATATTCATTGGAAGGATTGATGTTGAAGCTGAAACTCCAGTACTTTGGCCACCTGATGTGAAGAGCTGACTCATTTGAAAAGACCCTGATGCTGGGAAAGATTGAGGGCAGGAGGAGAAGGGGACAACAGAGGATGAGATGGTATCACTGACTCAGTGGACATGAGTTTGGGTGAACTCTGGGAGTTGGTGATGGACAGGGAAGCCTGGTGTGCTGTGGTTCATGGGGTTGCAAAGAGTCGGACACAACTGAGCAACTGAACTGAACTGAACTGTATAATCATAAAGGATTTGATTTAGATCATACCTGAATCGTCTAGTGGCTTCCCCTACTTTCTTCAATTTAAGTCTGATTTTTGCAATAAGAAGTTCATGATCTGAGCCACAATCATCTCCCTATTTTGTTTTTGCTGACTATACAGAGCTTCTCCATCTTTGGCTGCAAAGAATGTAATGAATCTGATTTCAGTATTGACCATCTGGTGATGTCCATGTGTAGTCATCTCTTGTGTTTTTGGAAGAGTGTGTTTACTATGACAAGTGCATTCTTTGGCAAAACTCTGTTAACCTTTGCCCTGCTTCATTCTGTACTCCAAGGCCAAACTTGCCTGTTACTCTAGATATCTCTTGACTTCCTATTTTTGCATTCCAGTCCCCTATGATGAAAAGAGCATCTGTTTTTGGGTGTTAGTTCTAGAAGTTCTTGTAGGTCTTCATAGAACCATTCAACTTCAGCTTCTTCAGCATTACTGGTTAGGGCATAGACTTGGATTACTGTTATATAAATGGTTTGCCTTGGAAGCGAACAGAGATCATTCTGTTGTTTTTCAGATTACATCCAAGTACTGCATTTCAGATTCTTTTGTTGAGTATGAGGGCTACTCTATTTCTTCTAAGGGATTCTTGTCCACAGTAATAGATATAACGGCCATCTGAATTAAATTCTCCCATTTTAGTTCACTTATTCCTAAAATGTTGATGTTCACTCTTGCCTGTCTGCTCTTTGACCGCTTCCAATTTACCTTGATTCATGGACCTAATATTAGAGGTTCTTATGCAATATTGTTCTTTACAGCATTGGACTTTACTTCCACCACCAGTCACACCCACAACTGGGCATTGTTTTCTCTTTGGCTGTGTCTTTTTGTTCTTTCTGAAGTTATTTATCCATTCTTCTCCAGTAGCATATTGGGCACCTACCGACCTGGAGAGTTCATCTTTTAGTGTCATATCTTTTTGCCTTTTCATACTGTTTATAACAGCTGTTTAGTTTGATATGAAAGCTCCTGACGGCATCTTCTCTAAGCCCCTTGCTGGCACCTTCCAGCACAGCTACCCAACAGGCAGGGATGTTCTTCACCTACACACTGGGCTTCCCAGAGATGCCAAAGGGCCCTAGCCCCTTTACCTTGGATAGTCCTCCTTTTCCTGTTTATCTGACTAGCTCACCCTTAGGACTCATCTCCAGAATGTCTTGCTCTGTGAAGCTGCCCCCTTGCCCAGCGAAGCAGGAGCCCATCCCCTCTTTTTTGTAATTAAGAACATGTTTGCCTCCCCTATTAGACTGTGGGCTTTTTGAGGGCAGGAGCCATCTTGAAATGCTGATCTGTTTGCCTTTCAGTTGTGAATTAAGATTAAAAAATGTGTACACATGCATACACACACACATAAATATGCATGCAGACATATACCTGACTCCTCGCTGCCAATTGCTTTCTGGACTTGGACATGTTTTTGAACCTCAAGTCTTCAGTTTCCTCTTGAGTTAGTTAGGTTTTGGGATTTTTGGAGGAGTCATTAGAAATCTCAACCAAAGATTCACTAAAAAAAAAAAGCACCATTTCTCTTAACTCGGTTTTCTGTCCTTGCTGTATGTTTATCACTCAGTCATGTCGGACTCTTTGCCACCCCGTGGACTATGCCCGCCAGGCTTCTCTGTCCATGGAATTTCCCAGGCAAGAATACTGGAGTGGATTGCCATTTCCTTCTCCACAGAATCTTCCTGACCCAAGGATCTAACTTGCATTGGCAAGTGGATTCTTGACCTGCTGAGCCATCAGGGACTGTTGAATAACTGGAGGGAAGAAAGGAATGAAAGAGGAAGACAGAGGGGAAGGATGAAGGGAGGAAGAAAAACGAATGAAGGAAAGCAGCATGCAATGATGTGAGATGCTTCTTGAGATCTGCATAGGTGGGAAGACTGCCTAGACAACATGAAATTCTATTGGAAAAGAGGAAAAAGGAGGACGCTGATACTGGGTGGGCAGCAAATAGTGTCCACGCCAAAAATTGCTTGTGGGATGCAAATAAATCAGACTTTCAGCCTGTCACCAAGGAGCTTTCTGTCTAGTAACAGGTTCCGAAATGTGTGTCTGCACAAAATTACAAAGCAAGTGGTGAGGATTGTTACGGACAATGGGCCTTCTGTTAAAGTCCATTGAGTGAATACATAAATTAATAAACTGAAGTACATATAAAGCTTTTATGGGACTTCCAAGGAGGAATAAATTCCATCTAGCCAAAAGGCTCTTGGAAGGGAGGAAAAATACTTAACCTTGAACTTGAGGCCTGGGAGTATAACAGGAGTAAGTTGCAAGGGTCTAAGGTGATGGAAGGATGGGAAAGGGGCACATACTTGGTAGAGTGATGAGTGAAGAGGAATGAATGGGAGCTGAGATTAATCCAGTTTGGCCAATGACTGATTCTTGATGGCTCACAATGAAGATGGTTATGCCTCCAGCATTACAAATTCTAACAAATTTAGACACACATTATTTACTCATGTTGGCTTTTCTACTGGATAGCCATCCAATACCATTGCTACCTCTCCAAAAGCTTAAAAGTATATTAAGAGGTAACCAAAAGAACATTAGTCAAAATAGTGACAGATAATTATTATAACTCCAACCTTGTTACCTGCAACACAGGGACCAGGAAGTGAGCTCCCTAGTGTGGGGGTGGCAGAGTTGTCATAGCCTTGTTCCCTAATTATTAGGGAAGAGTTCCTCAACCAGAGTAAACCACAGGTTAAAGGAAGTCCTAAGATCAGTAGGCACAACAAACCCAGAAATGTGACTGCACGTGATCTGTGGAATTGCACCTTCTGCTTGTGTTGCTCAGAAGTCTGAATTCCCAGGGAGAAAGAAAAAAAATTCCAGTCTTCAAAGTTTAACCTTTAACTGTCATGACAGCAATGTTTGTGTGCTGCTTACAGATCCTCGACTGAGGAGATTGAGTATGACAGTGAGAATGGGAAAAAATGTTTTGTTTTATAGACATTTAAAATATGTTAAGGTGTAATAGCATCATCTTTTTCTCTCTAGTAATGTTTTAAAATTTAAAGGAGATCTTTGAGTCATTTGTTTTTGTATATTATGAGCAATCATATAAAAGAGAGTAAAAGGGAGAGTTCAATATATTTTTCAAATAATATGAAAAAACAATTTCCTGATCTTTATGAATTCTCTCCTATTTCCAAATGTCCCCCATTTGCATGAATTCTCTGGGGTAATTTCAATATGGAAAGTTTGCTAATGGAAAATCCTCTTGTTAGACAATAGAATGAGAATATATGAGATTCTAAGAGATTTATGTTGTTGAGCTTTCCATAACTACGGGATACCTGCTGCTACATCTGTTACTCAGCTGGGTATTGGAGAAATAATAGCAGATACTTCCCTGCCAGTGTCATTCAAGGGTCAGGAGAAGCAAACAGGGTCTCACAATTCTGGGCCATGTAGGTAAAGAGAGTGGTAAATACATGTTTCTTCAGGAGTTTGCAGTAAGGCATTGGACTTAATTTTGAAGGTCAAGGAAAGAGCCTAGGAGACCTAGAGTACATCAAAGAGAAGGGTTGCAGGCAATGGTCTGGGACAGAAGGCACAGCATATGCAGAGGCTCAGAGGACAGAGAAAGCAACATTGCAAGAGAGATGGCCAGGAGTTTGGAGAAAACCAAAGTAGACCAAACCAAAATCCATCATGCTGCCCAGCTTCCATATTCAGCGTGCACATATACAATACACATATTGTATTTCTGAAACAGAACTAGCCTTCCTTAACTGATATTTCTTTTCTAAATCAATTGGTGAAATCAATAAGTGTACTTATTGTTTTTTTTTCATCCTTTTAAAAACTGTGGACCCTGTTATCATGAGCACCCCTGTTATATGTATCTCAGTGCCCTTGTCCCATCATTTCTTTACAGTAAATTCTTAGAAGCAAAATTACCAGGTGAAACCCAAGCACACTGTAACACTTTTGATGAATTTTCCCTACAGTTTTATTTATAATCCTGCTAGGATGATGGAGTATCCCTTTATTTGGATCTTGATCGCTCAGATTTTTAGCAGCTCTATCAGCTCACTCAGTTTTTAAAATGTTAATCTGCTGAAATTCCTTTTGGAGTATATTCTTCAGGACAGAGATTTGTGAGTAGTCTCTTGTGTTTAGGGTTTTGTCATTGGCAAATCCTTTTTTAATTTATTATTTAAATATTATTTTGATTGGACCATTTTTAAAGTCTTTATTGAATTTGTTACAATATTGCTTCTGTTTTAGATTTTGGTTTTTTGGCTGCAAGGTATGTGGGATCTTAGCTCCCTGACTAGGGATTGAACTCACACCCTCTGCATCTGAAGGTGAAGTCTTAACCACTGGAATGCCATGGAAGTCCTGGAAAATCCTTTTTTAAACAAAATCGGTTATTGGAGAGTTAAGATCCCTCTCCATGCCATTTGGAGGTAGCCTGATGGGAGAAACATGGAATGTCTCTGTCGAAATTTCTTATGGAGTTCACAAGCCTCAGTCCACCAGGGAGGCCCCCAAGTGCAAGATGGAGGATGCACCTTGCCCAGGGCCATTCAGCTTCCAGGGCAAGAGTGAGGTCTGTCTACAGTCCATGTTTCTAAATCATCACCCAGTGCAATTCCCCTACCACCTGAAGTTTAGTCCAAAAATTTCCAGCAAAGCCTTTATAGGGATGTGCTGATTCTTTTGTAAAGTGTCTGCTTCTGCTGCTGCTAAGTCGCTTCGGCCGTGTCCGACTCTGTGCGACCCCAGAGATGGCAGCCTACCGGGCTCCTCTGTCCCTGGGATTCTCCAGGCAGGAACACTGGAGTGGGTTGCCATTTCCTTCTCCAATACATTTAAGTGAAAAGTGAAAGTGAAGTCATTCAGTCGTGTCTGACTCTTCGCAACCCCATGGACCCCATGGAGCCTACCAGGCTCCTCCATCCATGGTATTTTCCAGGCAAGAGTACTGGAGTGGGATGCCATTGCCTTCTCCGGAAAAGTGTCTACTGTGACATTATCCTTTGCTTTGCCCTCCCTCCTTCCCATGTGGAGCTTTCAATTAATGAATGAAAGATCAGGTGACAAGTGATTCGCTTTCTGATGGGCTTTTGCTGTGAATTGCTGAGCGTGATTATGTGTGCATGTTTTGGGGACAGCAGGTCCTTACAGCTCTCATTTCCATAGTTAATTATCGCGGGTGGCTCTTGTGAGCCACTTCTGTCGGGTAGGAGCAGAGCAGGGACAGGCAGACGCCACCAAGGACATAACACAAAACACCCAAATTAGGCTCTTTCATGACTAAGCAATTAGAGGCTCATTTTAGATAAAGCCAAGTGACTTGTTACAATTCTCAAGGTCTTTTTGCTTGAAGCTTTGGATGGCTGTAGAACTCAGTGACATTAAAGAGATGAGCTGCAGGTCACAGGGGACTATTTTTGATAAATTTCTTTACAGTGTAAGGGGGTAAACGAACTCTTAATTACGAATAAAATGCAAAGCTCTTTTTGCATCTAATTCTTAATAAAGCTCTTACTGAGGGAAAAATAAGAGAACTTTTTTTCTGTTTCCCTTTCTTTGATTGCCTAATAAGTTTACATGAGAAAAAAGGAATAACTTCAGTTTTATTGAGGGTTTTTTTTTTATTTTTATTGAACTGGACCTTGTGAAGTCATCAATACTAGAAGCTTGTGATTCTTCTCAGTGTTGATGACCCTTGTTTTTAATCTGTTGTGATTCAACTTCTGTGTCTTGATTTCTGAAACAGACCACTGTGTAAGTAATCTGGGATTATACGGTTCACTCTAACCTATAATCAAAATGGCCGTTTTTAAGCTTCTCCTTTTTCTGTAGAAATATGGTTCATAACTTCCTATGAGGTAGGTTCTGGAATCAGACATTTTTGGGTTTTTATCCCAGCTTGGCCTCTTAACATTTAAAAGACACTGGGCAAATTTACATAAACTTCCTAAGACTCAGTTTGGTCACCTGTATGATTGCATTAAAAAAAAAAAAAAAAGATTCTCTAGCATCTTGCCAAGCTGTCATACAAATACTTGCATGTTGTTATTAGGAACACATATTTTAAATGAATATTAGTATCTTTCTTCATGAGAAATATATATATTAACTGCTGGGCTTTTCTTTTTTATTTTGAGAGGACCACATTGTGCTTAAAAACGTACTATTTAAGTCACTATAGCATAAAATTGATGACAAAATTAGAGTTTTCTTTTTAATTAACTGCCAAAGAAATAAAATAGAACCTTTTCTTTTTCTGATAAAACAGCATGTCTACATCACAGGGTTTTGATGAGGATTCAATGAGATAAAATGGATAAAGCTCTTAGTAAGGTAGCAAGCCTATCATAAGAGTTCAGTAAATAATATCAAAATATAATGTGACTGGTTAGGTAAAATGTTTAAAATTTTCTGGATTGCATTTGCCATTTTACACGTTTATACCTGACTTTGAGTTCCATTATTGAAAAATAGCCAACTTCAGTTATAGATGTTGAAGCATATATTTCTTTGTTGTTGTTGTTGTTCAGTTGCCCAGTCGTGTTCAACTCTTTGCGACCTCATGGCCTACAGCACGCCAGGCCTCTCTGTCCCTCACCACCATCTGCTGAAATTTTCCTAAGTTCATGTCCATTGCATTGGTGATGCCATCCAACCATCTCATCCTCTGATGCCCTCTTCTTCTGCCCTCAATCTTTCCCAGCATCAGGGACTTTTCCAATAAGTCAGCTGTTTGCATCAGATGACAAAAATACTGGAGTTTCAGCTTCAGCATTAGTCCTTCCAATGAACATTCAGGGTTGATTTCCCTTAAGACTGACTGGCTTGATCTCCTTGCTGTCCAAGGGACTCTCAGGAATCTTCTCCAGTGCCACAGTTCTAAGGCATCAATTTTTCGGCACTCCTTCTTTACGATCTAGCTTTCACAACTGTACACGACCACTGGGAAGACCATAGCTTTGACTATATGGACCTTTGTCAACAGAGTGATGTCTCTGCTTTTCAACACACTGTCTAGGTTTGTCATAGATTTCCTGCCAAGAAACAAACGTCTTCTGATTTCATGGCTGCAGTCACCATCTGCAGTGATTTTAGAGCCCAAAAGAAGAAATCTGTCATTACCACCTTTCCCCCTCTATTTGCCTTGAAATAATTGGGCAATATATTTCTTTAATACTTACTAGATTGTCAGCAAATGATCTTACTGGTGATATTTGTAATAAATGCCATGCAGTGATTTTCTTTTGGTGAAAAGAGCTCATTTTTAAAGAATAATTGATGTTTCCTCATTGTACTATCAAGTAAAATGAAGGATAAAGGACTTTTTGTGAGCTCTCAAATCTTAAATGCATGGCTTTCTTTCAAAGGTCCTTTAATTTGGTGTATTGATTGATGTAGATATTCTTAAGCTAATAGTAATATGACTTCTGATCATAATAATAGTTGAATCTTTAGATGCTGTCTTTAAAAACTTTGCATCATGAAACATTTCAAACATGTACAAAAATAGAATAGTATAAGAAGCCTCTATATGCATATCACATAACTTCCACAATCAGCAATACATTGTCAGTCCTTTTAAATGTTTTATTCTTCCTTTCCTAGATTTATTGAGAATAATTAACATATAATATTGTGTAAATTTAGGATGTACAATGTCATGATTTGATACATGTATATATTGTGAATGATTACCAGAATGAGTTTAGTTATTCCTTTATAATATGGATGCTTTTAATTTCTTTTCCTTGCCTAATTGCTCTGGCTAGGACTTCTAGTACAATGTTGAATAAAAGAGCCAAGAGTGAGCATCCTTGTTTTGTTCTTAATATCAGAGGAAAAGCTTTTCGCTGCTAGATATGATGTTAGCTGGGGGCATGCCATATATAGCCTTTATTATATTAGGTATGTTCCTTCTATATCTAATTTGTTAAGAGTTTTTATCATGAACAAATGTTGAATTTTGTCAAATGCTCTTCTCTCTCTGATCATCATTTGAGATGATCACATGATTTATTCTGTCATTCTGTTAATGTGATGTGTTGCATTTATTGATTTGCTTTTTTTTATTTCTTCATAATTAATAGTGGTTCATTTCTTCATTAATTCATGTTTCTAGGAATTTTCAATTTTTCCTAGGTCATCCAGTTTGTTGGCACCTGGTTGTTCATAGTAGTCTTTTATGATCCTTTGTATTTCTGTGGTATCAATTACAATGTCTCTCCTTTCATTTCCAATTTTATTTATTTGAGTCTTTTCTTTTTCAAATCAGAAGTAACAATTAAAAAACCTCTGTACTATGGATAAATCCAAAATGCTTTGGTGAATTTTATTTAAAAAATAAGATCCCCCGGTGGCTCAGATGGTAAAGTATCTGCCTGCAATGCAGGAGGTCTGGGTTTGATTCCTGGGTCAGAAAGATGCCCTGGAGAAGGGAATGGCAACCCACTCAAGTATTCTTGCCTGGAGAATTCCATGGACAGAGGAGCCTGGTAGGCTACAGTTCATGGAGTCGCAAAGAGCTGAACATGACTGAGTGACCAACGCTTTCACTTTTTTTTTCTGTCTAGCTAAAGATTTGTCGATTTTGTTTATTAAAAAAAAAAACAGCTTTTACATTCATTGATCTTTTTGATTGTTTTTCTGGTCTTTATTTCTTTTATTTTTTTCTAGTTGATTCAGGTGTGAAGCTAGGCTGCCTATTTGAGATCTTTCTATTTTTTTTTCTTAATCTAGGCATTCATAACTATAAACTTTCCTCTTAGAATTACATTTACTGCATCTTATAAGTTTTGGTGTGATGTTTTCATCTTTGTTTCAAGATATTTTTTGATTTCTTCTTTGACCTATTGATTGTTCATTAGTGTTTTGCTTAATTTACATGTATCTGTGAAATTTCCAGTTTTCCTACTGTTATTGATTTCTAGTTTTATTCTTGGAAAATATGCTTGGTATGACTTTTTATCTTTTTAAATTTGTTAAGACTTGTTTTATGGCCTAACATATTATCTATCCTGAATGATGTTCTTTTTGTGTTTGAGAAGAATGTGTATTCTACTGTTGTTGGATGGAATGTTCTATAGATGTCTGTTAGGTCTCTTTGGTCTGAAATTTCCAATTTATAATCTGGAAACCTATTGCAAACTTTTCCTTTGTTTTGCAGTTTGAGCTCCTTCTGTACCACATTCCATCTGGAAAAATATTGGTGTCTATAGAAGGTATCATGATCTTCATACCTAAAAGCAAAGAGCACCTTAGAAATGAATTAAATAGAAACTCTTCCTTTTGGTGATCATTTTTATGATGGTTACGTAAAATGTTTAAAATTTTACATAAAATCTTTGTAAACTAGGACACTAGAGGGCAAAAGAAACATTTAGCCTGTCCAGCAGGGTTAGGAGAAGGGCACACCTTTTTTACTTTCTGCCATAGCCATTCCAGAATGATTGCTCCTAAGTCGTAATTTCAGAGCCCAGCAATGCTGTTGATGCTTATTGAAGCTGGCTATTTAAGGAGAATTACAAAAGAGAATCCTTTTGCAAAGTGAGAAATACATTATTCTGAACCTTTAATAAATAGTGTCAATTTATTTCTCTTATAGTAAACCTTCCTATATTAGCCTTTTTCAAATGGATCATATTTGAATGTCATTACTATTAAAATATTACCCTATTCTTACTCTTTTTGTTTCAAAGCAAGAATAGATGTCAGTAAAAATTCTAAGCCTCTATAGCTTCACAAGTGCTCTGTTTTACAGAATTGCTTTTCCTTGAGACTTGTTTGCTTTTCTTCTCTGAGCTGTATTAGACTGAAATGGAGATGGTGGTAATCTTTAGCCTTGTTTCATAGTGGTTTACAGACTGTTAGAACCAGTGGCTTGAATGGTTATCCAGTAACCATTACCTTCCAGGTGGGAGAAAGGATGGCACTAAGTCTGCAAGATCACTGAAGCTCCAAGTCATGTCATGGAGGAAATGAGTTAAATTTTATGCATAGTTCTCTTCTATTTATTAGTAATTGGGAGCATTTTATTCTCATTGCTCTGCATGTTCTACCATCAGGATGAGAGCCCTAACTCTATTCAGTTGTTCCACTGTGGTCACAAGCAAGGCAGCCTAGAGAACCTCATTTCTGCTCATGGAGAAGCAGCTCACAAAGTGTCCTAATCAGGCATTGGCATCACCTGGAGCCCCTTCCTGTGCCACCTCAGAGAGCATGTGTCCAATATCTGCTTGGTGCTCTGCTCAGTTGGGTATCTCATAGGATTGACTCCTCAGGGTAAGGACGAGTTGTCTGTGTGAAGAAACCACATTCTTGTTCATGCCTTCCTCCAGTTTCCCCACCTGTTCTTCCAACTGTAGTACTCGTTTCTTCCTAGACCATTTGTACTGCATCCAGCAGAATATTCAGGCATTCAGTGACTATTTAGCACTATTAAGTGATGCTTGCTCCTTGGAAGAAAAGTTATGACCAACCTAGACAGCATATTAAAAAGCAGAGACATTACTTTGCCAACAAAGGTTTGTCTAGTCAAAGCCATGGTTTTTCCAGTAGTCATGTATGGATGTGAGAGTTGGACTATAAGGAAAGCTGAGCACCGAAGAATTGATGCTTTTGAACTGTGGTGTTGGAGACGACTCTTGAGAGTCCCTTGGACTGCAAGGAGATCCAACCAGTCCATCCTAAAGGAGATCAGTCCTGACTGAGTGTTCATTGGAAGGACTGATGTTGAAGCTGAAACTCCAATACTTTGGCCACCTGAGGCAAAGAGCTGACTCGTTTGAAAAGACCTGATGCTGGGAAAGATTGAGGGCAGGAGGAGAAGGGGACGACAGAGGATGAGATGGCTGGATGGCATCACCGACTCAATGGACATGAGTTTGAGTAAACTCCGGGAGTTGGTAATGGACAGTGAGGCCTGGTGTGCTGCAGTCCATGGGGTCGCAAAGAGTCAGACATGACTGAGCGACTGAACTGAAATGTACTTCCACAGAGCACATTGTTGAAAAGGGAAACAATGACTTGGCCAGCAATTTGTCGCCTAAAACATGCTGATAGTTACTAACCATACACAATTTTGCCAAGAAAGTGTCTATTGAGAAAGCATCTGCTCCTTGGGCCAGGATTCTTTGCTATCCCTTGTGCTGGTGCTGGAGCCGCTGCCTCCTCTCTCCCACCTGTGGCACAGGCTGGCCATGGACAAGTCTGTAGGAGCTGTGAGCTCAGAGCCAAAAGAGGTAATTTAGGCTTCTATCTGTAAAAGCACTTAAAAGCAAAAGGAGATGATTTCATTTTGACCTTTTCTGCCATGTTTCAAATAAGGTGAACTTAATTTTAATAGTCATTCATCAGAGGCATTTTGGCTATTATTATGAAATCATCACTTTTAAAAGTAAGCAAATGCTTATTAAGAGGAAATTATGGGGCTTTCAAAGAGTCTTCAATTTTAAAAACACCCTTAAGTCATTTATTTATAGACCAGAGTGCAGAGAGAAATACATCATTTATACCCACGTGTTTGGAAGTTGCTTTTTTAAGTGGATGTTTGTTTAACGTCCAGTTCTTCTGAGATACTCATTTCTCACTAATATCTGCTATGCCTGATTGGAAAGTACTTAAATATTGTGGGGAATAGTCTAACACATATTCAGTGGATGTTTAGGGGGATAAAAATTTTCATACAATAACTTGACTTGGGGGTAAGCTAGTAGGAAGAAAGCTGCTCCATCTAATTCTCCTTTATCTCTCCTTCTGATTATAAGGTTCCAAGCAAAGCTCAACTTTTCTCTAAAGATGAACACATTTTTTCATCACACCTTTGCTTACAAAAGCAGTAAAAAGCTGTTGTTCCTATTTTCGTTTAGCTGACAAAATTGCAGCTATCTATTTTAAAGGAGGATTTGATTTTTGTTAACGACTGTGAGTCATTTCATATATCATACTTGCTTTGGTTTTCATTCCAGCAAATTTCAGAACAAAATTTTAAATATCTTGAAATAAACATGGAATACTTGCTTTCTCCAATGTGGAATAAACCTGCCCCATAAATTAATTTACACAAAATATTCAAAACAAAATCATAATTAATTACTTTAACCTGAGAACCTGGGATCCCTAGAAGACCTGAAGATATCCTGGAAAATATGTGATGATTTTAATGGATGTGTGCAAGTCTTTTTTGTTTTTTAAAAAATTTTATTGGAGTATTAAAAACACAGTATTGTGTTAGTTTTTGCTGTACAGCAAAGTGAATCTTTTATACATATACGCATATCTACTCTTTTTTCTTTTTTGGCCGTGCTGCATGGCATGTGGGATCTTAGTTCCCTGACCAGAGATTGAACCCACACCCCCTGCATTGGAGGTATGAAGTCTTTCACCACTGGACTGCCAGGGAGGTCCTACAAGTCTTTTTTGATGAGAAAAATATATGGATACATTCTTTCACCTGATTGTCAGAGGTCACTGGTCAATCAAGTGGTTTTACTTCCTGTAACACAAATGTCATGAGAGTCTCCAACTCTTTGAAGAGCTGCTTACTCCTGGCCTGACCAGTTTCCCAGTGAGTGACACCCAAGAGTCCTTTATGGGAGGGCCAGGGAGCCCTGGGGTTTCCTTCCTCAGGGGACCTTGGTCTCAGTGCCCCTGGGTCTGTGCAGGTCATCTGCTTCACATGGCCCAACCTGGCCACCAAACACAGCCTCTTCTGTAGTCAGTTTTCACAAGAAGAGCCACACTGGTAACATTTCCTGATTTTAGTAACCTCTGTTGACAATTCTGGGGCTGTGGGGAGGGGCCCCTAGGGAAGTAAGCCCTCTCTGACACTTCCCTAGCTGGACATCACTCTCCCCTGACCCCTGCCAACTCTTTATTCAAAATACAACCCTTCCTCTCACTAGTCCTGTTAGAAGTCTCAGCTTCTACCCCTGGTGCTTCTCTAGATATTTCCCAAAGGAAACAACCACTATCTTGTTAAATGCTGTGCAAAGGTTTTAGCTTAGGTTCCCAGGAGGCACCATGTGTGTTAGGGAAGCGCGCCCACCAGGAAAACCAGGACATGTGTTTTGTTAGGCCTGCCTCTTACTCGCTGTGTGACCTTGTCTAAGTCATGTGACTTCTCTGATCCTCAGGTTCCCCTTCTGTACAGTAGAGACAATAATCCCTGCATCCCCTTTCTCAGAGGCTGCTATGTCTGTCTCCCATGGCCCTTTGACATCCTGGAGGGCTCAGTGGCTCCAGAGTCCCTGCCTTCAGCAAAATACCCACAACATTACAAATCATCTGCACCCAGGAGTGTCTTATACAGTAGCCCTTCAGATAAGCAGAGTGCTTTTGATGCAATGACTTAAGCAGATTATCAAATGTTTATTTTAATACATATATTGGACTTGCTATCATGTGTGTCTGGAATATTCCAACCATGTCATCCTTCCCCATGATATAAGGGTATTCTCAGGCATTGAGGGCTTGCGAGAGGGGAACTCTGGCCCCCTGGATGATGCTAGGTGTGTCTTCATTGAACACTCACTTGCCTGGTACCACCAGGCCCTTTATATAAACTCATTATCCCTTTACTGGACTTCCAAGGTGGCTCAGTGGTAAAGAACCTGCCTGTAATGCAGGCGATGCGGGTTCAATCCCTGGGTCAGAAATATCCCCTGGAGAAGGAAATGGCTACCCACTCCCATGGACAGAGGAGCCTGGCAGGCTGCAGTTCATGGAGTCACAAAGAGTTGAACATGACATAGCAACTAAATGACAACAACAATCCCTTTAATGCTCACAACCACCCTGAAAACATTTTTATCTTTAGTTCTTTAGTTCAGGAAAAAGAGGCTTCCCTGGTGGCTCAGATGGTAAAGAAACTGCCTGCAATGTAGGAGACCTGGATTCGATCCCTGAGTTGGGAAGATCCCCTGAAGAAGGGAACGGCTACCCACTCCAGTATTCTTGCCTGGAGAATTCCATGGATAGAGGAGTCTGAAGGACCACAGTCCATGGGGATGCAAAGAGTCGGACACGACTGAGTGATTTTCACTTTCACAGAAAGAAGGGAATCAAATTTCTGAGGGATTAAGCAAGTTGCTCAAGGCCCCAGTTAGTAAGTATGTCTGACTCCAAAACACATGATTCTGTTATTCCAAGTGACGGCAGAGGTGGTCGTTCATCTTAGCAGAAGAACAGCATCTATATTTTCTGCTCCCATCCTGTTCTCTTGAACCACAGCAGGAGGTGTAAACTCGGAGGAGTGATATATTAAAAGACCTTCAGGGTCACTGCTCACATTTTGAGAGTTTGTTAAACTGCATGCTCATGAGAGGAATTTCTTTATTCCTTGCTTTGCCTCTTTCTTTATTGAGAACAGCAGTCTCTGGAGTGTGACATCTAAGACAATCCATCCGATGTGGGAACAAAATGCTAGGCAAGAAGATGTTGCCAGTGTCTTAAGGTCTGGCCAGGAAATCTGCATTCTGGATTCTGTAGGTCAGGTGGTCACAGTGCCCATCCAGACTCAAGAGGAGGACAGACACCCTGCTTCCAGATGGAAGCAGTGCCACAGAACATCTGGCAGAGGACATTCATAGGAGCTACATGCCATGTTCCTGTTCTCCACCGACTCCATCCACGAGCTGGAGTGACTGACCCTCTGAATACGCCATACACTCTAGGGTGTTTTAAAAAATCTGCCAAATTGTTAGAGCTAAAGACATAGGCAAGCCCTTGAATTTAGCATTTTTTTTTTTACTGCTATGAACCAAGCTTAATAATGAAAACTTAATAATGGAATGAGTGTAGGCTCCAAAAGTTTGGTGTCTATTAATATCTCATGAAACTATAAAGGGTAGATTATGTCTCCTCACATATTCTGAAATGTGTAGTGAGCCCTGCCAGGCAAGGTTTTCTGCTTCTATCAATTAATATCATAACAAGGACTTCCCTAGTGGTCAGTGGCTAAGACTCTGCACTCCCAATGCAGGTTCAATCACTGGTCAGGTAACTAGACTCCACATGCTGCAGCTAAGAATTCACATGTGTGCTGTGATTGGTCACTCAGTCGTGTCCAACATTTTGTGACCCTATGGACTGTAACCTGCCAGGCTCCTCTGTCCACGGGGATTCTCCAGGCAAGAATACTGGAGTGGGTTGCCATGCCCTTCTCCAGGGGATCTTCCCAACCCAGGGATCAAATCCAGGTCTCCCACACTGCAGGTGGAATCTTTACCATCTGAGCCACTAGAGAAACCCAAGAATTCTGGAGTGGGTAGCCTTTCCCTTCTCCAGGGGCTCTTCCCGACCCAGGAATAAAACCCATGTTTCCTGCATTGCAGGCAGATTCTTTACGAGCTGAGCTACAAGGGAAGCCCTAAGAGTTCTCATGCTGCAACTAAAGACCTGGCACAGCCAAATAAATAAGTAAATAAAAATAATTATTAAAAAATCATAACAATAGCTGGCAGCTTCTCTGCACAGAGTCCTGACTAGGATGCTCAGTGTAAAGTGTAGAATCCTTGGAAGGAAGGATGAGAGGAGATGCCAGAGAGAAAAGAGGGGCAGACTGAGGAGCCTTTGTATTAGTTTGCTCGGGCTGCCCTAACACAGTACACAGATGGAGCAACTTAAACGGTAGAAATCTATCGTTTCACAGTTCTGGAGGCTTGACGTCCAAGCTTCACGTGTCGGCAGGACGGGTTCCTTCTGAGGACAACTCTGTCCCCTGCCTCTTGCCTAGCTTCTGGCCCTCTGCTGGCAGTCTTTGGTGTTCCTTGGCTTGTAGGAGCATCACCATGGTCTCTGCCTTCATCTTCATCTCCGCATTCTCCTTGTGTACATGTCTGTGTCCAGATTTCTTCTTTTTGTAAGAATACCAGTCATACTGACTTAGACCCCACCCTGAGGACCTCATTGTAACTACATTCCCTCTGTAAAGACTCACCTTCCAAATAAAGTCACATTCTGAGGTCCTGGGGGTTAGGATTTCAACACAAGAATTTTGCAGGAAACAGTTTCTAACAGCCTTGTAAAGCAGCAAAGGAAAGTCTAGACTTTGTCATCAGAGTTTATTAAGATCATGTAAGATATGTTTAGGAAAGCACTTCACAAACTGTGAAGTACAACACAGATGTAAGTTATTGCTGTCTTAGTTGCTGTGTATTTTACCATTTTTCAGCCTATTTTTTTCCCATTTTCCTCAGACGTTTGGACATTGTATAACAGGCTGTGTAGAAAGTATGAAGAAGGCAAAATGTTTCTGCTACCATAGGATTGTTAAGCGAGAGATAATAAAGCTGCCCTTAGCATAATTCTTCTAAAGAATTAGGATCCACTAATTAATTTCTGGTTTTCTGAGGGAATTCAAGAAAATTTCTCCAGAATTTTTGTTGCTCTTCTTAAGACTCGCTCCTGTATTCAAGGTCACTGGGCTTCTGTATGAAATTGAAATGTTCTGTTAAAGGAGACCTAGCAGCTGCCATGCTACACTGGAATGAAAAAGCCCAAGGACCACTCTCTTTGGAATGTCAGGCTTAAAGTATAAAAAAAAAGGATTTATATTCAGAGCAGTAGAAAATGGGGTAGAGTTCTGTTAGACTAAGAATTAAGAATGTATTAGCCATATAAGAAATGCCTTTCTAAGATGTAAACAGGATTGATTTTCAAGTGATTTCTTTTTCTTTGCCTGTATGATATTTTTCTGAGAGTAATTTTGTTTGCTTTGAAAACTATCACCACCGGGTGTCCTAGAAATCCCTTGGTTGTTTTTCATCTTGTTGCAACCCCAATCCCCCTTCCTTTCCAGTGTCTTACATTGTCATGACAGTAGAAGATCAAAATTCATTTAAGCAGGATGGACAACACCCATAAAACAGAGCAAATGGTGTAATAGGAAGCAAGGCAGTCGTCCATTCTATGTGAATTTGTTGCTCTGCTTAGGTATGTGCTGTGCTGTGCTCAGTCATGCCTGACTCTTTGCAACCCCATGGACCATAAGCCTGCCAGGCTCCTCGGTCCATGGAATTTACCAGTCAAGAACACTGGAGCAGGTTGCCATTTCCTACTCCAGAAGATCTTCCCGACTCAGGGATCAAACTAATGTCTCTTGCATCTCCTGTATTGGCAGGTGAATTCTTTACCACTGAGCCACCCAGGAATCCCTCAAATGTATTTATTCTTCAATGGATTTGATGTAGTTCTTAAAACCACATAAATTACAATAGGATTAAGTATCAATGAAGGGAATGGGGGTACAGGAGTGAACATGGATGACAAAATTAGAAAACTAGGTTTAACACAGTGACACGGACACCACCTGGTTCTGTGTCCTTGCTGGAGGTGGACCTCAGACGGATGGTACCCACCTTGTCTGTGGCCAAGGCACTCATCCAGGGTGTCTGGGCTCCCTAAGGTTATATAGCTTATGAGCTCCTCCCTGAGTCTTGTCTGCAAAATTTCTTCCTTGGAGCCTCATAAAAAGGATACTGTGACGAGGGGCAGGGCCAGTAGATGAGTAGTGGGTACCATGTGGTTGGCCTCTTATGTCATCCTTCAGTGAGGCTAGTTGTGTAACACTAGGGACTAATTTTTAAAAAGCCAAGTCTAAAAACCATGGTCCAAGTCAAACTTTCTAATGGTGTCTCTCCATCTCAGGGTTTAACTGAGAATATCCAGAGCAGCATTTGTTGAGTCTTGTAGGGGCTATGGACTATTTTAATAAGAAGAATAATGGCAAAAATGTAAACTGAGCACCTGCTATGGAAGTGTGTTGTTCAAAGTGCTTTACCTGGATACCTGTGATGATCTGATTTATTCTGCACAGCAACACCTGATATAGGTACTACTATTATCTTCCTGCTATAGGTTATTATCTATGTATAGATACTATTATTATCTCCCTTGTCACAGTATCCTTTTTATGAAACTCCCAAGGAAGAAATTTTGCAGACAAGACTCAGGGGAGCTGCTCAGGTGAGGAGCTCATTAGCTGTATAACCTTAGAGAGCCCAGACACCCTGGACGAGTGCCTTGGCCACAGACAAGGTGGGTACCGTCCGTCTGAGGTCCACCTCCAGCAAGGACAAGGGACCAGGTGGTGTCCGTGTCACTGTGTTAAACCTAGTTTTCTAATTTTGTCATCCATGTTCACTCCTGTACCCCCATTCCCTTCATTGATACTTAATCCTATTGTAATTTATGTGGTTTTATGAATCACACCAAATCCTAATCCTGTTACAGATTATGAATATAAGGCCCCCAAAGATAAGCAGTTCATCCAAGGTCATACACTTGTAGTGCATGCATGCCAAGTCACTTCAGTTCAGTTCAGTTCAGTTGCTCAGTCATCTCCGACTCTTTGAGACCCCATGAACTGCAGCACGCCAGGCCTCCTTGTCCATCATCAACTCCCATAGTTTATTCAAACCCATGTCCATCGGCTTGGTGATGCCATCCAACCATCTCATCCTCTGTCATCCCCTTCTCCTCCTGCCCCCAATCCTTCCCAGCATTAGGGTCTTTTCCAATGAGTCAACTCTTCGCATGAGGTGGCCAAAGTATTGGAGTTTCAGCTTCAACATCAGTCCTTCCAATGAACAACCAGGACTGATCTCCTTTAGGATGGACTGGTTGGATCTTCTTGTAGTCCAAGGGACCCTCAAGAGTCTTCTCCAACACCACAGTTCAAAAGCATCAATTCTTCGGCACTCAGCTTTCTTCACCATCCAACTCTCACATCCATACATGACTACTGGGAAAACCATAGCCTTGACTAGATGGACCTTTGTTGGCAGAGTAATGTCTCTGCTTTTAAATATGCTATCTAGGTTGGTCATAACCTTCCTTGCAAGGAGTAAGCGTCTTTTAATTTCATGGCTGCAATCACCATCAGCAGTGATTTTGGAGCCCCCCAAAATAAAGTCAGCCACTGTTTCCCATCTATTTCCCATGAAGTGATGGGACCAGATGCCATGATCTTAGTTTTCTGAACGTTGAGCTTTAAGCCAACTTTTTCACTCTCCTCTTTCACCTTCATCAAGAGGCTCTTTAGTTCTTCTTCACTTTCTGCCATAAGGGTGGTGTCATCTGCATATCTGAGGTTATTGATATTTCTCCTGGCAATCTTGATTCCAGCTTGTGTTTCTTCCAGCCCAGCGTTTCTCATGATGTACTCTGCATAGAAGTTAAATAAGCAGGGTGACAATATACAGCCTTGACATACTCCATTTCCTATTTGGAACCAGTCTGTTGTTCCATGTCCATTTCTAACTGTTGCTTCCTGACCTGCATACAGGTTTCTCAAGAGACAAGTCAGATGGTCTGGTATTCCCATCTCTTTCAGAATTTTCCACAGTTTATTGTGATCCACACAGTCAAAGGCTTTGGCATAGTCAATAATGCAGAAATAGATTTTTTCTGGAACTCGCTTGCTTTTTCGATGATCCATCAGATGTTGGCAATTTGATCTCTGGTTCCTCTGCCTTTTCTAAAGCCAGCTTGAACATCTGGAAGTTCACAGTTCACGTATTGCTGAAGCCTGGCTTGGAGAATATTGAGCATTACTCTATTAGCATGTGAGATGAGTGCAATTGTGCAGTAGTTCGAGCATTCTTTGGCGTTGCCTTTCTTTGGATTGGAATGAAAACTGACCTTCACAGTCCTGTGGCCACTCCTGAGTTTTCCAGATTTGCTTGCATATTGTCACTTCAGTCGTGTCCAATTGTGTGTGATCCTGTGGACTGTAGCCCGGCAGGCTCCTCTGTCCATTGGATTCTCCAGGTTAGGATACTGGAGTGGGTTTCCATGTCCTCCTCCAGGGGATCTTCCCAACCCAGGGATCGAACCGGTGTCTCTTTTGTCTCTTGCAATAGCAGGGGGTTCTTTACTACTAACGCTACCTGATACACTTCTGGAAGTGGGTATAATTCAGGCAGTTTGAGTTCAGCCTGAGTTAAACCACCATACAGAACTTCCCAGAACAAGCCTTTTGATAACCTGATTAAAATCATTAAGCTGTCTCTCCAGAAAAATATGATGTGGGCATAAACACAAAAATCCATGTATCATCTATATGGTGTATTGGTGTTCCCTGAGGATCTTCCACATAGCTTAAGAGCCCCTGCTTCTGAAGACTGAATGGTGGCATGTCACTCGGACATCCTTGGAAATATTTCTCTCATCAGGATTTTGTGAGACTGGCAAGCTGGCCGATAGTAGAACCCAGGGTTTAAACGTGCTAGGTTGCAGGTGAAGGGCAGGTCTGTGAGCTTTTATAGTCCAGTAAGATGAGGGTAAGGTGAGAGATCTCTCATGAAAGCTGAAGACAGTCACTGAGTGGGTGATTGTCTCCCTGCACAAGCAGAGAATTTGGCCCAGTAATCCCTGCAGAAAACTGCTCAGGACTGTTCCAACACACAGATGAATGAGTGATTGAGGCCCCAAACGTTTCTGCCTACAATACCATTTTAGCCAAGAAATATTGTTTCAGTGACATAGCATTGGCCATATGAAAATTTCAGTAGAGCAGCTACAGTGTACAGTGTCTCTTCCTTTTAAACGGTGTGGCTCCCTGGTAACCTCCCTGGATGAACTCTCTGCAGTGGTACCCCCAGGTGTCTGATTGACTTAACCTGTCCCATAGAATTAGTGCATCTGAACAATTAAAGGTTGGAGGATCTCTGACATGGATGATGGGTGTTTGATTTTAGAATAGTTGACCTCCCACGATTCTTTCTACTATTCTCAATTGTCTTTTGAAGCTCTATCTCCTGACAATAAAACCCAGAACAGAGGAGAAACTTAAATTGTTTTCTTATCAGTCATGTGGAAGTCAACCAAAGGTAGGGTGAAGTCTACTACCCGAAAAGACGTTCCTGGCATTGACCCCTTGAGCTGGTTTATGAAGCCGTTCTGAGTATGTCCTCATAACCACAGAGTGATATTGAGTTCACAGAGTTTTCCAAAATAATAATGCTCGTTATAGCTAATGGTGTGACATTACTCTTCTAAGACCTTTGCATGGATAATTTAATTTATTCTCTACACCCCATGAGGTTGTTACTATTATTATCATCCTTATTGTGCAGATAAAGGAACTGGAGTCCTTTCAACAAAGTGGGCAAGCATTTTGTCCATCAGACGTCTCTACAAGGTGATTGAAGGTGTTTTTCTACATGAAAAACCTGCACTACCATTGGCTCAGTGATCTAACAAGGCAGAATATCAGGAGAAAAAATCATAAAGTTCAGAAGGAATCTCTGATAGAGCAGGGGACTTCTAATTTGGAGTAACAAAATAATTTGTTGTTTTTGTTTAGTTGCTAAGTTGTGTCTGACTCTTTGCAATCCCTTGGACTGTAGCCTGCCTGGCCCCTCTATCCATGGGATTTTTCCGACAAGAATACTGGAGTGGGTTGCCATTTCCTTCTTCAGGGGTTCTTCCTGACCCAGGGATTGAACCTGCATCTCCTGCATTGGCAAGTGGATTCTAATAGCTATCATTTAAAAAAAATATTATGAATGGGGAATTCATGGTGGTCTAGTGGTTAGAACTCCGTGCTTTCACTGCAGTGGCCTGGAGTTCGATTCCGGGTTGGGGAACTAAGATCCCACAAGCCTCATGGTGTGGCCAAAAAAAAAAAAAAAAAGTTATGGACTTGCAAGAATTTTGCAGTGAGGCTGGGCACACCACCCAGGCCCACTACCATTTCCCCAGCTGCTGGCAGTGTCACTGCTGAGGGCTCATAGTTGAGTTCATCCCCAGGCATTGTCTTCCCTTGTCAAAGTTTTTACTCCTTCACCAGGGGCAGCCAATGTCCTATGGCTGAGCAAGGCAGGGGTGTAAAGACCCAGTCTCCTGCCTCACTCTGGGACATCTCTGAAAGGCTACCAAGCTCCAGAACTTCCTCTGGGGTTAACTGAGGCTCCTTTGCATCCTGAGGAGCAGTTCAGTTCCTCCCTCTCCCCATCCTACTCCCACACACCCAAGAACAGAGCTCCCTAAGGCCACCTTTTAATAAACATCATGAAGACACATTTTGATCTCAGAATCTGTTTCTTGGGGAACCAGACCTGTGATAGCTCCTCATTTATGATTTTCCTTTCTTCAATTTTATAAAAAAATTTTTTAAATTTTATTGAAATATAGTTGATTTATAATGTCATGTTAATTTCTGTTATACAGCAAAGTGATTGACATATATATATATATATGTGTGTGTGTGTGTGTGTGTTCTCTTTTTTAAATATTCCTTTCCTATTAATGTTTATCATAAAGTACTGAATATGGTTCTCAGTGCTATACACTTCAGTTCAGTTGCTCAGTCACGTCCGACTCTTTGCGACCCCATGGACTGCAGCACGCCAGGCCTCCCTGTCCATAACCAACTCCCGGAGTTTACCCAAACCCATGTCCATTGAGTTGGTGATACCATCCAGCCATCTCATCCTCTGTCGTCCCCTTCTCCTCCTGCCCTCAATCTTTCCCAGTATCAGGGTATTTTCTAATGAGTCAGCTCTTGGCATCAGGTGGCCAAAGTATTGGAGTTTCAGCTTCAACATCAGTCCTTCCAATGAACACCCAGGACTGATCTCTTTTAGGATGGACTGGTTGGATCTACTTGCAGTCCAAGGGACTCTCAAGAGTCTTCACCAACACCACAGTTCAAAAGCATCAATTCTGCGGCGCTCAGCTTTCTTCACCGTCTAACTCTCACATCCATACGTGACTACTGGGAAAACCATAGCCTTGACTAGATGGACCTTTGTTGGCAAAGTAATGTCTCTACTTTTTAATATGCTGTCTAGGTTGGTCATAACTTTCCTTCCAAGGAGTAAGCATCTTTTAATTTCACGGCTGCAGTCACCATCTGCAGTATATTATTTTTGGAGCCCCCCAAAATAAAGTCAGCCACTGTTTCCACTGTTTCCCATCTATTTTCCATGAAGTGATGGGACCAGATGCCATGATCTTAGTTTTCTGAATGTTGAGCTTCAAGCCAACTTTTTCACTCTCCTCTCTCACTTTCATCAAGAGGCTCTTTATTTCTTCTTTACTTACTGCCATAAGGGTGGTGTCATCTGCATTTCTGAGGTTATTGATATTTCTCCCAGCAATCTTGGTTCCATCCTGTGCTTCATCCAGCCCAGCGTTTCTCATGATGTACTCTGCATATAAGTTAAATAAGCAGGGTGACAATATACAGCCTTGACGTACTCCTTTTCCTATTTGGAACTAGTCTGTTGTCCAATGTCCAGTTCTAACTGTTGCTTCCTGACCTGCATATGGATTTCTCAATAGGCAGGTCAGGTGGTCTGGTATTCCGATTTCTTGAAGAATTTTCCACAACTTAATGTGATCCACATAGTCAAAGGCTTTGGCATAGTCAATAAAACAGAAGTAGATGTTTTTCTGGAACTCTCTTGCTTTTTTGATGATCCAGCAGATGTTGGCAATTTGATCTCTTGTTCCTCTCCCTTTTCTAAATCCAGCTTGAACATCTGGAAGTTCACGGTTCACGTATTGTTGAAGCATGGCTTGGAGAATTTTGAGCATTACTTTGCTAGCGTGTGAGATGAGTGTAATTGTGTGGTAGTTTGAGCATTCTTTTGCAGTGCTATACAGTAGGGCCTTATTTTGTATCCATTCTATACATGAAGGATTACATCTGCAAACCCCAACCTCCCACTCCATCCCTCTCCGACACCCTCCCCCTTGGCAACCACCAATCTGTTCTCTGTGTCCTTGATTCTGTTTGTTTCATAGATAGGCTCATTTGTGTCATATTTTAGATTCTACATATAAGTGATATCATATGGGTATTTGCCTTTCTCTTTCTGATTTACTTCACTTAGTAGGATAATCACTAGTTGCATCGCTAGGTAATTGCTAGTTGCCATTTTGCTTCAAATGGCATTACATCATTCTTTTTATGGCTGAGTAGTATTCCATTGTATATGTGTATTGTACCACATTTTCTTTATCCATTCATCTGTTGATGGATGTTTAGGTTCTTTCCATGTCTTGGCTATTGTGAATAGTGCTGCTATGAATGTTGGGATGCATATGGATTGCTGGATCATACGGCAACTCTAGTTTAAGTTTTTGAGGAACTTCCATACATCTTCCATAGTGGCTGCACCAACTTACATTCCCACCAGCAGTGTAGGAGAGTTCCCTTTCTCCACACCCTCTCCACCATTTGCTAATTGTAGATTTTTTAATGATGGCCATTCTGATCAGTGTGAGGTAGTACCTCATTGTAGTTTTGATTTGCATTTCCCTAATAATTAGTGATGTTGAGCATCTTTTTATGTGCCTATTGCCCATTTATATGTCTTTTGTGGAGAAATGCCTTTTTAGATCTTCTGCCCATTTTTTGATAGGGTTGCTTATTTTTTGTTCTTGAGTCTTATGAGCTGCTTGTGTGTTTTGGATGTTAAGCTCTTGTCAGTCACATCATTTGCAAATATTTTCTCCCTTTCTGTAGGTTTTGTTTGTTTTGTTTATGGTTTCCTTTGCTGTACAAAAGCTGATAGGTTTGATTAGGTCACATTTGTTTATTTTTGTTTTCATTTCTATTACCTTGGGAGACCTTCCTAAGAAAACTGGTATGATTTATGTCATAGAATGTTTTGATTATAATCTATTTTAGGAGTTTTATGGTGTCATATCTTATGTTTAGGTCTTTAAGCCATTTTGAATTTATTTGTATGTATGTTGAGAGTTGTGTTCTAACTTCATTGATTTATATGTGGCTATCCATCTTTCTTCAATTTTAAATCAATGAAAGATTGCATTCTCATTTCATAAAAGGTATCTACTAAATTAGTTTTGTATGTACAGATCTATTTTTCTTATACCCCACTGCTTTAATAAAGAGATACATCTATAATTGCATCTTGATAAAACTACCATGAGAATGCCACAATTTTGCTTTGTGGCTTTCTACACACATACAACACACACACACAATGGCCAAGAAATTGATTTAGATTCATACTAATAAACGTGAGTTTATATTAATACAAAATTAAAATCATTATATGTGTATATATTAACTTCATGAAATATTGGTATAAATGTGAACAAAAATTTAGCCATAAAGATAAAAATGTTTTACATGCATAAAATCATTGTGTGTAAATCTGTAGACGTATAGATTAAATATAAACAAAATTATAGACACATAGATAAGAACATAGCTGTGGGCATATATATATGCAATTTTGCTGTTGGATTGTGTTTTCAGTATAACACTTCTTTTTTTCTTCACTGCTGGCACTTCACCTTTCTCAGGAGGATAAGTGAAGTGAAACTGTTCAGATGTGGCTTAAATCAGCTGCTGGGATAGTTCAGGGAAGATTGTAATTATAGGCTGAAGATATGCTGCAGAGTCCTGCAGTGCACTGAGTACATCTTTCTTTCTGAGCCCTTGGTCAGTAGCTTGCTTTCTCTAAAGGTGATCATGCTACAGAGTTGGGTGAGAGGTTCCTTTGAGTGTTCTGAATTTCTTCTCTTTGTGTGAGTGCAAGCCAGACGAGCCACTCACACAAGATGCTTTGTATTAGTTAACATGAAACATAACCAGATTTTTTGACACGTGTGAATAAATGTTGGACTCCTCCTGGGCAAATTTTTTTTCCATTTTTTTAAACAGAGATGATATACATGGGTGGTATGAACATGAGTCTTGTACATGGTACTTTTATCAGTCTGATTTGCCCTGAGTTACTTTTTCATTGTGGCTTTAGAGATATATACATGCCCTTGCCCGTGTCCCTCGCACTGGTGGTGTGGACTGGTGAGAGAGCTGGCAGAATGAAGGTGTGCAGTCTGAGACATAATCATTTCCTATTAGTCCTCTAGTCAACTAACCCCATCCTCATGTGTTGAATGAAAACTAATTTGAACTCAAGACTAGGACTCTGGAAGAGATGCTGTAAGGAAGATTCTTTAAGTTAAGATCTGTGGTCATCTGATCAGATGGGATTCTCATCTTGGGAATTCCCATTAGATTCACCCTAAAGATGTCTGACAGTTGATTAAGATGTGTGTATGTGTGTGTGTGTGTGTATGAAGGAAGAGTGAGAAAGTGTAGAATGGGAAAGGGGTGTTGAAAAGATTGTTGTCATTGATGAGCCATGTAATGGTGTTTCCACAGGTAAAAAAAAGTATGAATATCTAAATGTAAATTAAAAGTGCAGCTCAATACCAGAAAAAAAAAACCCAATCAAAAAGTAGGCAGAATATATAAACATTTTTCTGAAGAAGACATACAGATGACTAATAAACATATGAAAAGATGCTCAACACTGCTTATTATTATTAGGGAATTCAAATCAAAACAACAATGAGGTATCACCTCACATCAGTCAGAATGGCCATCATCAAAAAGTCTGCAAACACTAATTGCTGGAGAGGGTGTGGAGAAAAGGGAACCCGCTTACACTGTTTGTAGGAAAGCAAACTGATTCAACCACTATGGAGAACAATATGGAGATTCCTTCAAAAACTAGGAATGAACTGTCATATGACCCAGAAGACCAACCACTGGGCATATACCCTGAGAAAAGCAGAATTGAAAAAGACACATGTACCCCGATGTTCAGTGCAGCACTATTTACAATAGCTAGGACATGGAAGCAGCATATATATATCCATCAGCAGATGAATGGATAAAGAAGTTGTGGTACATACACACAATAGAATATTACTCAGCTATAAAAAGGAACACATTTGAGTCAGTTCTAGTGAGGTGGATGAACCTAGAGCCTATTATACAGAGTGAAATTAAGTCAGAAAGAGAAAGACAAACATCACCTATATATGGAATCTAGAACGATGGTACTGACGATCCTACATGCAGGGCAGCAAAGGAGACATAGACATAAAGAACAAACTTTTGGACATGGTAGGAGGAGCAGGTGGAATGATTTGAGAGAATAGTATTGAAACATATACATTACCATATGTAAAATAGATAGCCAGTGGGACTTTGATGTATGATGCAGGGAACCCAAAGCTGGTGCTCTGTGACAACCTGGAGGGATGGGGTGGGGAGGGAATGGGGAGGGGGGTTGAGGAGGGAGGGGACACATGTATGCCTGTGGCCTATTCATGCTGATGTATGGCAAAAACCACAACAATATTGTAAAGTAATTATCCTCCAATTAAAATAAATATTTTTAAAAAAGTGGATTAAAAAGTCCAAGTTGAAAAATAAACAAGAAGTGAATGATAAAATGTGAATGATTTTTTTTACATTGGCTGTACTTTTGAATAATAGCATAAACTGGAAGATCAGATGGTCATTTTCCATTTCTT
Organism: Okapia johnstoni; assembly: GCA_024291935.2. Taxonomy (NCBI): domain Eukaryota; kingdom Metazoa; phylum Chordata; class Mammalia; order Artiodactyla; family Giraffidae; genus Okapia; species Okapia johnstoni. The sequence goes on from CM044324.1 coordinate 16,895,662, forward strand.
CAGATCGTACCCTAATTAGTAAAACTCTATTTACCCTGATGATGACCTTCTAATTTTATATTCATGAGCCTTCCTACAGATGCCATTTTACATTCTCATGAATTATGCTATGAGAAAAAAATTCTCAAAACCAACATCTGGGTGGGGTTTTTATGGTATTCACATTTCATATTCTATTACTTTCCTCTGTCATCTCTTCTAGGAATAATGATTTTTTGCTAACCTAGTTGAATCTTCTTAGGTTTGAACCAACCGTCTTTACTCTTTTGAATGAGTTTAATTTGCACTGCTCCTTTTTCTTTTTGCCAACTCTTTGAAGATTGCAATCAACTCCTTTTTGGCCTTCACTGTACATTTTCAAGTTATTGATTCACTTGCTATGTGGTATATAAATGAAGCTTACAAATGCAATTTCTTTGGTTCTTTGAGTTTTTCTTTGGTTCTTTGAGTTTTTCTTTGGTTCTCTGAGTTTTTTTTTCCCCTTCAGCTCTCTGATGTCCCAGCAATTCTGACTCAACATTCACAATATCTCAGCCCATTAGCAGCTAGAATTTGTTGAAGCACAGTAAACTATATTTCTTTGCTCTAATGAAGCACACAAAATATAACTGCTGTCTCCTCAGCAGGCTACCCTTTCTAAAGAGGGCAGAGCAAATGTTCTCTGAGAGCAGAGAGCACTCTTAATGAACTCAGAGGGACTGTATACACCAGCCAGCTTGCATCAGTATGAAATTCAACAAATTACGTGCAGTGGGTCAGCTGCTTCTATCTGTATACTGCCCTTTTGGTCTTTTGAATGGACATGGATAATACAGTCAGCTATGTTTTCAAACGCCATTTGGCATTTTTTGAAATGGAAAATGCAGAGATTTTGAAGAATCCATAGCCTGAATGAAGGACACAAAATATCATGATTATGTGTATATAATGGAATATTACTCAGCTATTAAAAAGAATGAAATAATGCCATTTACAGCAACATGCATGAACCTAGAGATTGCCATACTGGGTGAAGTCAGAGAAAGACAAATATTGTATGACATTGCTTATATGCAAAATGGTTTTTAAAAAATGATACAAATGAACTTATTTACAAAACAGAAATAGACTCACAGACTTAGAGAATCAGACATATGCTTACAAGTAGGGAAGGGTGATGGGGAGGGATATTTCAAGAGTTTGGGATTGACATGTACACCCTGCTATACTTAAAATGGGTAACCAACAAGAACCTGCTGTATATCAAAGAGAACTCTTCTCAATATTCTGTAACAACCTAACTGGGAAAAGACTTTGAAGAAGAATTGTCGTCTTAGTCACTCAGTCATGTCTGACTCTTTGCTACCCCATAGACTATAGCCCGCCAGGGTCCTCTGTCCATGGGATTTTCCAGGCAAGAATACTGGAGTGGGTTGCTGTTTCCTTCTCCAGGGGCTCTTCCTGATCCAGGGATCGAACCCAGGTCTCCTGCATTGCAGGCAGACTCTTTACCATCTGAGCCACCAGGGCCTTTTGAAGAATAGATACATGTATATCTATAACTGAACATGTATATGAATCACTTTGTTGTACACCTGAAACTAACATAACGTTGTTAATCAACTATACTCCAATAAAAAATAACACGTTTTTTTTAAAGAAATAGAAATTAGATGTAAAAACCATCTCTAAGTGAAGATTTTTAAAGATGTGCTGTTACATGGAATGTCAAGAGATGGAGCCTGGGTAGCTATTGCTGGAGCATGGGGTAGGGGAATGGATTAAGGATATGATTGCAGGTGAAGTCGGGGAGCTAGGATCTTATCTGGATGTGTAGCTTTATAAATAGCCAGATAAAGAGATTGACATGATCCTTAGGTGCCCATTCAATATGCAATCATATTTGTATTTGCAGGTATCAGATGAATATGTGTGAGTTGATGTGAAAGAGCTTCATTGCTTTTCAGTTCAACACCCAGAAATGTCAGAAAATTAGGAAAATGTAAAAATACCTGGGCCAGGTTCAAAATCCAGAAATGGAACTCCTCAGCTGTCAGAAATGAAGAATTCAAAGCCATATCAGTGAGCAGGAACTGAAACTTAAATGGACCATGAGAGAAGGCAATAAAGGTGCAGGGTTTAACTACTGGCAACTGAAGTTTTAAGTTCCGTGGAGACTTCAGGCTTCCCTAGTGGCTCAGACAGTAAAGAATCCACTTGCAATGCAGGAGTCACAGAAAACACAGGTTTGATCTCTGGGTCAGGAAGACCCCCTGGAGAAGGGAATGGCAACCCACTCCAGTATTCTTGCCTGGAAAATCCCATGGACAGAGGAGCCTGGTGGGCTACAGTCCATGGGGTTGTAAAAGCTGGACACGACTGAGCAACTAAACAAAATGGTAACTTACTAGATCTTCTCTGGTGACTCAGTGGTAAAGAATTCACCTGCAATGCAGGAGACTTGGATTCGATCCCTGAGTTGGGAAGATCTTCTGGAGAAGGAAATGCCAACCCACTCCAATATTCTTGCCTAGAAAACCCCATGGACAGAGGAACCTGGTGGGCTACGGTCCACGGAGTCACAGAAGAGTCAGACACAACTGAGTGACTAAACAACAAAAATGGTAACCTGCTCCTTAATCATTTGAAGAACTACTAGATTGTTTTCCAAAGTAGCTGCACCACTTTGCATTCCCCTCAGCAGTGTATGAGGATTCCAGTTTTGCTGCACACTCCTCAATACTTGCTATTATCTGAGATTTAGGCTATAGCAATTCTAGTAAGTGTGAAGTGGTATCTCCCTGTGGTTTGGGTTTGCATTTCTTTGATGGCTAATTATGTGAGCATCTTTACATGTGCCTAGTGGGCATTTGTTTGCCTTCTCTGGACAACAATATCAGTTCTTTTGATCATTTTTCAAAATGGGTTACTTATCTTTTATTAATGAGTTGTAGTAACTCTTTGTATATTCTAGATGCAATTTCCATAGAAGACATGGTTCGCAAAAATGTTTTCCTATTCGGTGAGCTGTCCTTTCATTTTCCTGATGGCGTCCCCTTGAAGCACAAAATTTTGATGATGTTCAGTTTATTTTTTTGTTTGTTGCTGGTGATTTGATATAATATCTAAGAAACCATTGCTTAATCCTAAGTGACTCTCCCCTGGTTTTTAAAAAATAACTTTTATAACTGTTTGATTGCCTTGAGAATTTTTTGTTTTGTTTCATTATAGTTCTTTTTAATGCTTATATATCTGATCCAGTTTTTCCTTCTCTTTCTCTCTGTAATTATCTATCTTTAAAAAAATATCTTCATGTATGTAATGGTTTGATCCTGTTTTTCTCACTTAAAATTTTATGGTGAATATTTTCCAGTATCATTCAAAATATTTGGAAAAGATCACATAAAATGAGTGTAAATCCCAGTGTGTGATTTATGTATTCTAATGTATTTACTCATTTCCATATTCTTATACACTTATAACTTGCTTTCAATATTGCGGTATTACTATGAAGGGCTAGTAAACATGAGTATAAATATAATATTGTGGTATTACTATTAAGGGCTGGTGAACATGCATATAAATCTGCTGTGGTCCAAGTACCAAGTCCATTCCCTAGGATCAATTCTAGCTAAGAGGTGGAGTTAGTCAAAAGGCATGAACATCTTTCTAGAATGAATGCAAATTGCTTTTCAGAAAGTTGCACCAATTCACACTTTCCTAGTTAGTGACTATTTAATTGTATCCTTATCAATATGAGTATTATTTTTTTACAAAAAGCAAGTAGTAACTATAGGACCCTCCTCTGTGATGCCCCAACTGCTCATTAAAGCTTGAGAATGTAGCTGCTAATTTCAGTATGAAGCAGTCCCCAAGGAAAAGTCATAAATTCTACCAAAATCGTCACCATATTTCAGTGACTTCACACTTCATTTAAAAAGGCACTAAACAATTACCAGGTAATTAACAAACACATATTTAAGGAACTGAAAAAAGTTCTCTCATAGAGATAACTTCTGAGCTTGTGTTGTTTTATTTTGGGGGAGTGGGTGGGAGAAGAATCGTTGACACAAATGAACAATTTAGAGGCAAGTATCAATTTATGGGAAGAATTAGCAGATGACCCTGCTCACTAGATTTTGGGAATCCACTTGATAGGTAGAACTCCAGCTTACGCTTAAAATGAGAGGCACTTAACAGCATCCAGTCCAGGCAAGCAGATCAGTGTTAGAACCCAGGTGCTATCATTTCCTGGCAGTGCAGCTTAAGGTTGGCTTAAACTGCACATGAAGCACTTGGCATAGCTAAGCACACACTAGATGCTCGGTAAATGTTAGCTACTTTCCATTATTATTCATCTTTATATCCCCAAGAGACAGCAAACACTGAGGAGAGCTGGTAGCAAGTGCTCAATACAATTATTAAGTGAGTATATAAATAAGTTATGGAAAAACTATAAGGAATGTATACGGAAGAAACCTAGATTTTTGTATTATCAGCCACCCATGATCCTCCATTCCAAAATTAAGCCATCTCACGTTTGAAACGTTTTTAAGCGATTATCCGCTTACGCTTCCTTGGTGAGATCTTACTCTGAAATAAAACATTATTTGTAGCCTGTCATATTTCTCTTCTTGCAGGGATGTGCATTGTGTTTTAGTTCGCCATTTTAAATCATTTAGCAGATTTAAAAAAAAATAGGAAGAAAAAAATAATCACTTGGGGTCTAATTTAATCAAGAGGCACAGGATGAAGTGTGAAAAACTCAATGTTGTTCTGATCCTTGGCTTCATTGAAGGCTGCAAAAAGGTATAAATTAAATGACCTTTCCAGGTCAGGATTTTATGGCTTTGATAAATTCCCCAAGCTTAGCAGTTATCAGAGAAAAACATGTGAGCAAGAATATGAAGATCTTTTCTCCCCAACTACATCTTTCCATGAGTAGATGAGAAAATGGGTTTGAAAGTGCCTCAGGAAAAGTTAAGTTCTATAAGTCTACAGCATTATTATTATAATGTAAGGGATATAAGCACAGCAAAAATATGGAAAGGTTCAAATTGAGCCAAAGTTTCTTTTTTATCACTTCATAAGCTCTTAGAGCCAGAGGGATTATTAGTGGTGTTATGGTCTAAACATCTCACGTTTATATATGAAAGAAAAGTAAAGTGACTTTATCAAGATTATGTGGTTTAAAACGGAGAAGGCAATGGCACCCCACTCCAGTACTCTTGCCTGGAAAATCCCATGTTCGGAGGAGCCTGGTAGGCTGCAGTCCATGGGGTCGCTAAGAGTCGGACATGACTGAGTGACTTCCCTTTCATGCATTGGAGAAGGAAATGGCAACCCACTCCAGTGTTCTTGTCTGGAGAATCCCAGGGACGGCGGAGCCTGGTGGGCTGCCGTCTATGGGGTTGCACAGAGTCGGGCACGACTGAAGCGACTTAGCAGCGGCATTGTTTAAAACCAAACTCCCTTTGCCCTCTATAAAAATAATGACTAGTAAAATTAAAATTTAAGTTGTTCATAAACGACTGTATTCTTTAATCTTCATTGTGCAAGAAAATATACACTTATGTAGTTCATTTATAAAGAGTTTGAATGCTTTATTTTTGTACTGAAAACTTTTGTTTTAGAATTAGCCAGCTGTACTCAGTTTATTTATTTAGAGTTTTTGTTTATTTATTTATTTGGCTGTGCTGTGTCTTAGTTGCGGCATGTAAGACCTTTAGTTGCACCATGCGATCTCTTAGTTGCAGCGTGTGGGATCTAGTTCCCTGACCAGGGATCCAACCCAGGCCCCCTGCATTGGGAGTGCAGAGTCTTAGCCACTGGACCAGCAGGGAAGTCACTGGGCTCAGTTTAGATAATCCCAGTTTTGTTGTCAACATCCTAAGCATCATAGTCAGGAGTCAGTTGAACATATGCTTTCTTCTCTCCATCAGGCCTAATTAGGGTGTTGACTTCAGCCATGTCAAAGTCACAGAGCTTCTTCACAGCCTGTTTAACTTGGCTCCTGTTGGCTTTGACATCCACAGTGAACACCAGTGTGTTGTTGTCTCCTGTTTTCTTCATAGCTGACTTAGTGGTGAGGGGGAATTTGATGATGGCATAGTGGTCAACTTTGTTTCTCCTAGGGGCATTCTTCCAAGGATATTTGGACTACCTTGAATATTAGCCACAGTGTGGACTGCCAGAAGGTGGGTGATGTCTGGATCTTCTGTTTTTGTGGCTGTGGACCCCTTTCAACACTGCCTTCTTGGCCCTCAAAGCCTTTGATTTGGCTTTAGCTTTGAGAGGGACAGGGGCTTCCTTCTTCACCTCCGGCGCCATCTTCATGAAAAGCCGAATGCATTTTAAATGTTATTGTCCTAAGGTGAATTAAAAAATCTAAAATGAGAAATTTCAATTATGGAGGCTTCATTGTAATTGATTAGTGTTTTGAAAATGTTTTTACTGCATAAGCAGTGCAGAGTTTAAATTCTCAGTCTCCACCCTTAGTGTAAGTTAACCGAACAGCCTTGTCCTTTGGAGAACTGTTAGCCAGGAGGGTCCAATCTTCTCTGGAGGATAATATATGCTGAAATGAGTAAAGGTTAATTAAGGCTTTTAGGAACTTCCCTTTTTTTCCTGTGGAACGCCATATTTAAAGTTAAGCCCTTCCCTCAAGCAAAGTTTAAGAAGGTTGTTTCACGGTAGCCAGCATTCATCTTAACTTGGAGCTGTAAAAGTCTTGTATGCAAAGTATTGAGTGACATTTTGAATATACAAAACCAAACACTAGGTTGCAAAAAATGTTTTTGCAAATATTACTTTGATTCTTAGGAAGTACACTTCCCTACACTCACTTTTGGATGATATTGCATTTAAAATACAATTCTCCTTCAGCCTATCCTATTTAGAAGGACTGAAGAGTGGAAGAGTGAAAACTCTAAACCACTTGAAAGTGAAAATACTAGATCTTACATTATAATTTGAAGGGCAAATGGATGAGTGATTGGAAGTTAAAGCTTTTGTATCGTTTATCACCAACTAGAGAGATGTCGTCAGAAAATGAGCATCAGAAATAGTCCGTAGGGAACTATTCTTTATGCAACAGAGTAGGGCACACTGAAATCCTGGGAAAGAAGCAACGGCAAAGGAGGGAAATGGGAAAAAAAGATGACGCTGCTCTTCTTGGGCTGCAGCATATGCTGCAGTCCCTGCTGCTTTTAACTTGAAATTACAGTGAGTGCTGTAGAATATGTACTGCACAAGTCCTTGTCAAGTACCCCTGCAGAGTTGGAAAGCGAGATGATTCTGTTCCCCTTGCAGAAAAGACAAAGTCCTAGTTCTTCCAAAGAGCAATGACTGTGACATAATGCTCATTTTAAATGATTTGAAATCATTTTAATTGGTACTTACCTGGCAGGCTCTATCACTTTTCATTTCACCAACTCTCTCAAAATGGCACAGTGTATTACCACTCATCGGCAGCTGTGAAAGTTTGATAAGACAGGATGATATATACAAATGATTTCTTCTTCAGAAGAATTCATCCAGAAGAATTGTCAAATTATTTTTAAATGATTGTAGTTCTTAATGAAACATTGCAAGAGAAATTTAAAGCTTCACTTCTGTGATGTGGCCCTGCTATTCAGTAGTTATGTTGTAGCATCGTGGGATGGGTCTGAGCTGGGACATGCTTTAGGGACTATCTTTTCTAAAGCACTGATTTTTCTAATGAGATAAGGGAGATCCAGAGAGGTTAGGTAACTTGAAGGCTCTAAAGTAAATTTGAGGGTCAAAGGAACCTTTGGAAATCCAGAAGATCACAGTCAGTCATATTATGAAGGAGGCTAAAGAGGTCTAGAATTTCTTCAATGTTGACAATAGGACACTGGAACTGTTAGCAATGGAGAGAAGGAAATAGGCTGTTAAGAGGAGTGTTTCCTTGACTTTGGTTACAGTGTTGGAAAAGTACTAGTCGTGTGTTGAGACAGTATTGCAGAAGAATTTTCAGTGGTTTTCTCTGTGAAGTATAGGGGCCAGTCTCTGATTCTTTTATTTATTTATTTATTTTACTATTTTTTATCAGGGTTTACAGTGTTGGGTTTTTTTATTGTTGCTTTACAAAGTTGTGTTAGTTTCTGCTGTACAACAAAGTGAATCAGCTGTGTATATACATATATCCCTCTCTCTTGGACCTCTCTCCCACCCCCAACCCCACCCGACCCCTCTAGGTCATCACAGAGCACTGAGCTGAGCTTCCTGCACTATACCGCAGCTTCCCACTAGCTATCTGTTTTACACATTGTAGTGCACATACTTTCAAGTCCAATCTCCCAGTTCATCTCACCCCCACCCGTGTCCACTTGTTCATTCTCTGTGTCACTATTCCTGCCCTGCAAATAGGTTCATCTGTACCATTTATCTAGATTCCTCATATATGCGTTAACATATGATATTTGTTTTTATCTTAACTTATTTCACTTTGTATGACAGTCTCTTGGTCCATCCATGTCTCTACAAATGATCCAAAATCATTCCTGTTTATGGCTAATATTCCATTGTATATACATACCACATATTCTTTATCCATTCTTCTGTTGACAGGCTCTCATTCTGAACAGCTATCTGGGACGGATGTAAAGGAACTGGTGAAGTTTGGTGTGAAAAATCTTTTTCATTGATTTAAAACCTAAACTTTGAGTAACTCACGTTTTCCAGACTCCCTCATAGTAGTCTCTTCCACATGAAGAATAGGAAGGGAGAATCTGCAACCTTAATCTCTGTATTTGGGTTCAGAGACCAAGATACAGGGCATCCTGTGACAGAGGCAAAACTGGACCTTTATCTGCTCTAGAGCATCTCTTGATTTTTAGTGCTTGTCTGATCATGACACTAGTGACCAGGATCAGTCAGGGAGAGCGAAGAGCCCTGGCTGCCTTGGCGATGATTTGTCCTTTGGCAGGGACTAAGAAACTAGGAAAGTGGCAGGTGAGGTGGATGGAAAGGGCTGACCAGACGCTTGAAGAAATCACCCATTCTTATGAGCTCTCTTGGCAAACGTCATGACCTGGTGAATTCTACTAAAATATTCCTTCTATACCAAATGGGTTTAAAACTATTGTCATTACTCATATTACTTTACCTATGTAAATCATAGCATTCTATTTAATACTTCTGCTTTAATATTGTTTGTATAATATTAAAGTATCATTTGAATTTATTAAGAAAGGGATTATTGAGCAGAAATTCTGTGGAAAAGGATACCAGTAGCTCCTCATATTTTCCCCTTCTTCTTGCCTAGTAGCAGAACACTGATAGTAAAGACAACATGGTCTAAGGTTCCTTGCAGCCAGGTATGGCCACATGACTAGGATCTATTTAAGATGATACAAACAGAATTGTTGTTTGGGACCTTCAGGAGGTCATCTGAAAGAGAGGAGTGTGCCCTTTCTCTGCCCCTTCTCCTTCTTGTTGGCTGAATTTAGAGGAAATGGATGGAGCTCTAGGAGAACCTTGAAGCCAGAAGTAATATGGGAAAGATATGGAGCAGAGGAGATATGAACCCACAGCAGTTTTGAATACCCCGCTGCCAGACTTCTTTGCTAAGTCGCTTCAGTCGTGTCTGACTCTTTGTGACCCCATGGACTATAGCCTGCTAGGCTCCTCTGTCCATGGGATTCTCCAGGCAAAGATACTGGAGTGGGTTGCCATTTCCTCCTCCAAGGGATCTTCCTGACCCAGGGATTGAACCCACATCTCTTACATCTCCTGCACTGGTGACAGAAAAATTCATGTCATTCTCATTTAAGCCACCACTACTTGGGGATCTCTGGATATATTGAGGCACATGTAATCCTAAGCAACACAGGTCTTATTTTAAAATATTATGAAAAACAATTTAGTCCATATAGAAAAATCATCAAGCAAAACATCTTGCCAGTAGACACACAAAAATATATTACCATCATAAATGGCAGTTTGCCTTAGGAGTTGGAATGTTTTCGTCATAACATTAAGGTTTTGAAGCAGTTCAGTTCAGTTGCTCAGTCATGTCTGACTCTTTGAGACCCCATGGACTGCATCATGCCAGGCTTCCCTGTCCATCACCAACTCCTGGAGCTTACTCAAACTCTTGTCCACTAAGTTGGCGATGCCATCCAACCATCCCATTCTCTGTCGTCCCCTTCTCCTCCCACCTTCAATCTTTCCCAGCATCAGGGTCTTTTCCAATGAGTCAGTTCTTCACATCAGGTTGCCAAAGTATTGGAGTTTCAGCTTCAGCATCAGTCCTTCCAGTGAATATTCAGGACTGATCTCCTTTAGGACGGACTGGTTGGCTCTCCTTGCTGTCCAAGGGACTCTCAAGAGTCTTTTCCAACACCACAGTTCAAAAGCATCAATTCTTTGTCACTCAGCCTTCTTTATAGTCCAACTCTCACATCCATACATGACTCCTGGAAAAACCATAGCCTTGACTAGATGGACCTTTGTTGGCAAAGTAATGTTGCTGCTTTTTAATATGCTGTTTAGGTTGGTCATAACTTTTCTCCCAAGGAGTAAGCATCTTTTAATTTAATGGCTGTAGTCACCATTTGCCATGATTTTGGAGCCCCCCAAAATAAGATCTGTCACTGTTTCTATTGTTTCACCATCTATTTGCCATGAAGTGATGGGACCAGATGCCATGATCTTAGTTTTCTGAATGTTGAGTTTTAAGGCAACATTTTCACTCTCATATTTTACTTTCATCAAGAGGCTCTTTAGTTCCTCTTCACTTTCTGCCATAAGAGTGGTGCCATCTGTGTATCTGAGTTTATTGATATTTCTCCCAGCAATCTTGATTCCAGCTTGTGCTTCATCCAGCCTGGCATTTTGCCTGATGTACTCTGCATATAAGTTAAATAAGCAGGGTGACAATATACGGACTTGACATACTCCTTTTCTTATTTGGAACCAGTCTGTTGTTCCATGTCCAGTTCCAACTGTTGCTTCTTGACCTCATACAGATTTCTCAGGAGGCAGGTCAGGTGGTCTGGTATTCCCATCTCTTGAAGAATTTTCCACAGTTTGTTGTGATCCACACAGTCAAAGGCTATGGTGTTGTCAATAAAGCAGAAGTAGATGTTTTCCTGGAACTCTCTTGCTTTTTCGATGATCCAGCGGATGTTGGCAATTTGATCTCTGGCTCCTCTGCCTTTTCCAAATCCAGCTTGAATATCTGGAAGTTCATGGTTCACGTACTGTTGAAGCCTAGCTTGGAGAATTTTGAACATTACTTTGTTAATGTGTGAGATGAGTGCAACTGTGCAGTAGTTTGAACATTCTTTGGCATTGCCTTTCTTTGGGATTTGAAGCAGATTTTCCCTTAAATGTTTTTATGCAGGCCTTGAGAGGGTTGTTGAACCAGTAGTTCAGGAAACTCAGTACTGTACCATGTGTGTCACTTTCTGGAGCTGTGCTCTTGAATAAGCCCTTGTGACCTTGGTTTGTCCTTCTGTAAAAATACCAATTCTGGACTAAGTCATCTCCATAATTCTCTAAGCTATGTGGGCCATAAATTTATGAAATTGCCTATATCCTTATAAACCCACTAGAACTCTTTCTGGCCCTAGCTACATATGTAAATATAGGTTAACAAATACTTACAGAGTGCCTGGTATATATAAGTGATTCCTCAATTTTGCATTATAGGGGATACGTGTGTGTCAGGGAGAAGAGGAGCACACAGCTCATTTGCAAGGAATTTACATTCTAATGATGTAGCCCATGAGGCAAACAGCAAGTCATAAGATTTTGAAAGACCTATGTCTCCTGACTCCTAGTTCAATGCTGGCTTATCTATCCCACGTCTCTCCTCTTACAGATCTCCACATGTTAAAGTGACAGAGGTCTCCTGGCTCTGTGGTCTATAGAGCTCTTACTAAATTCCAAAAATTTTATTTAATACCATGAACTACAATTCTACTTTCTTATGACTGACTCATCTAAGTCTAATCTGCTTGCTATGATAACGATCATTCAACTTCTCTCTAACATTAGCTGTGCTTTATCTCACTTGTAAAGCTACATGTCAGCGAGGGCAGAATATTCTCTTGATAACTGAATGCTCACGTGTCGAAAGAATTGATGAAACAGTTAAATCAGAAAAGACTTTCTGGAAGCAGTGAGCTTTGATCTCAAGTTCTAAGGAGGTGACAAATGGAGTTTGTCAAAGATGTCAGGAAGTCGTCTTCTTTTATATATAATTTTTAAATGTATTTATTTACTTATTTGGCTGCACTGAGTCTTTAGTTTAGGCACACAGGATCTTAGTTGCATCTTGTGGGATCTAGTTCCCTGACCAGGGATCGAACCTGGGCCCCCTGCATTGGGAGCTTGGAGTCTTAGCCACTGGACCATCAGAGAAATCCCAGGAAGTCATCTGAAAGTGAGGTAAGTGGTGTTTGCAAAAGGACTGGATTAGGAATGATGAAGGGCATGCATGCATGTGGCAGATGGTGGCTGAGTTGGCTGTGGGGAATAGGGCCTGAAACCTTTCCTGCTATTCGTTTTTGGCCTTGACTCTGATTAGCATGAAATATACCTTTTAAGCCCAGTGCTTGTCTTGAGTATGGCAGGAGCTCAGGTGAAAGAGAGATGGGTAAGAAGCTGACTCTGGTGGAAGTCATTTAAAGATACAGAGCAAGGAATGACAAAGTCATCACTGCAAGAATGTGTCCCCTTTGTGCAAAGATATTCTGCTTGCATATTTAGGTTTCATGCTTCACTGTGTGCTTATGTGGTGGAGATGAGATAAAGTTGCAGAAGGAACTTCGAATTGCCTGACTTTTCAAAGTTAAGTCAGCTGTGGCTTTCCACTAATAAAGTATCTTCGTGGGCTTAATTTTCTTGCAGGTGCGTGCGTGCGTGTGTCTCTGTGTGATGTATATAGCTTGTGTGTGTAGTGTGTGTGAGAGAGAGGGAGAGTTAATGCAAAGAGAATAAGTGGGCAACTGATTTATTGCAAGCAGTAAATTTACCTGAGTGTATCATCACTGAAATTAACATAGATTTTAGAAGTGGAAAAATGCCCTGGTGTTTAGTGTCAGCTCCTGTCTCTTCCTTTTGCAGCACAAATCTGTCGTACAGAGTCGTGATAGTTCCTAAGCACTGATTTGGACTTTGTCGCAGAAATAAAGCACAAAATCACATGTTCAGATATCACACTAAATGGCTGCCTGCAGCAAGCTAAGTTGGCTAACCCAAAAGGAATACATGTACATTACAGACCAATGGGACACTGAACTGTGTTTTTAGTCACAGGCATGGAAGCCCTTCCTCCTCCTGCATCCTCTTCCAAGCTTCTCTGCCGTCTTGCTTGTGCCTGGCAAATCCCTGTCCTCATCAGCAAACACAGCTGATCAAGAAATCCTTTTGAAGAAAGGAGCAGGGCCCTTTCCGGTTTCCTTCCTTTTATAGCTATTTAAGCTATAGCTATTTATAGATTATGTGTGTGCCAATCCACACATACACATATAGCTGCATAAATTTGCTCCACAATTGTGTACAAAAACACCACATTGCTGTATGTTTCTGTATCTAGTTCAGTCTCTGAACTGAACTACCTGTTGACTAGTGTAGCCGGCTACCCAGTTTCAGTTATTACTGGAGGCTTCCATCCCTAATAGTGGCCCAAGGGTCCCATGGTATTCTGTGACTTAGTGAATTTGGGGAAGGACTTCCAACTCTGTAGGCCATTGTGGTCACTGCTGTGTGTTGTGGTCTGTTGCAAGGCAGGAGGCCCATCTCCCGTCTACTGGGTGTGGGAGTAGGCATCATTTTTCACGTCAGTCAACCTCCTTGTGATCTCCAGTGGCCTTAGCCTACAGCGGCTCAAAGCAAGTTTTCCCTTCTGAGCCAGAGATTGAGGTCGGGCCTCAGCAGTGAGAGAGCTAAATCCTAGTCACTAGACCAGTGGTCAGTGACACGGCTCTGGTCCTTTGGCTTTGCAGAAAAGAATTTCCACAAAGACGGGAAGTAGTGAAACAAGTAAAGTGTTTATTAGGAAGAAACAGAATGCAGTATGTGTGGATAGACATACAGGGAAACTCAGAGAGTCATACCCTCGTGGTAGTTTAAATCACTTATGGGGGCATTTCTTCTGGGTTTCCTTTGGCCAATCCTTTTGATTTGTCTGGTTCTGAATCTGTATTTGGTACATCTCAGGATCCTCCTATGTTGTTTTTGTTCAGCTGTTAAGTTATGTCCGACTCTTTGCGACCCCGTGGACTGCAGCACACCAGGCTTCCTTGTCCTTCACTAGCTCTCAGAGCTTGCTCAAATTCATGTCCATTGAGTCAGTGATGCTATCCAACCGTCTCATCCTCTGTCACCTCTTTCTCCTCCTGCCCTCAATCTTTCCCAGCATCAGGGTCTTTTCCAAGGAGTCAGTTCTTCACGTCAGGTGGCCAGAGTACTGGAGCTTCAGCTGCAGCATCAGTCCTTCCAATGAATATTCAGGATTGATTTCCTTTAGGAGTGACTGGTTTGATCTCCTTGCTGTCCAAGGGACTCTCAAGAGTCTTCTCCAACACCACACTGTGTGCACACAAATCTCTCAGCCAGGGTGGATTCCAGCGAAGAGGCCTATAGGTAGACTTAGCATCACTCTTCTTTTGACCTGCAAGGAATTTACTAGTCAAGAAAGGATCCTTGACTTTAAGAATGACAAATATATAGTCTTATGTGGGCACAGCCCAGCCTCCTCTCTCGATTGCCCTGCTATTGATATTTTGGAGTTTCCGACCACAAGGAATCAACTCCTAATGCTTACCTTGTTGGGGGAGAGGGGGCATCTACCCCCTGCCTCACTTGTACTCAGGCTCCAGCCTCCCTGACCATCCCATCAGACATCATGGACAATCAGTAGGATAGGGGAGGGCAGAGGCAGGCTCTGCAGCACCTCTCCAGTCTCTTAATTTCCAGGTCATTTTAACCATCTAAACTCAAAGCCACATCCATCTCTTTTGCTAGTAATAAACTCCAAAGCCTGGAAAGTGGCTTTGCTTTGTTTTTTGTTTTCAAGTTTCTGGCAATTTCTGTTTTCAACTCCTAAGTCTAATATTTCTGGGCACCCTGAACTCAAAACTCAAGGCTTTGTCTTATCTAGAAAAAATGGAGCTAAATTTGCCTTATTTCTCCTAGATCCTATTGCAGTAGCAGGAACAAGAATATAAAGTCATATCTTAATAGATTGTCTGCTGCATACACACTACGGGAACTTGTGGCAGGGGAAGGAAAACAGGAATCTTTTTGATCAGTGGAAAATGGGCAAACTTTTTTCTTTGTTTTTATTATTGGTGTTGTTTAGTGTTATAAAGTAAAAGAGCTTTCTAAAGGTTGGTGTGACTGATAAATTGAGTCACCATCCAGAATTGACTGCTTATTTCTCTATCAAAGATCTACCAAACTTGTTCCATTTAGTAATTCAGGTTAATTTTTCTTCCATTCTGTTGGTATCATGCAGGATCATATGTCTCTTGAATGCTTAAAGATGCAAAATCATGATCTGGTTGCTTAAGCCTCTTAACAAGGATGGAGAGGTATTTAGAAAAAGCCAAATGAGGAAGTTTTTCCCAGTGAGTTTTGTGAGAATGGGAATGAAGTGAGTATTTATAGTAATGATGTGTGTTTTGTGAATGAGTCCCTCTAGATTGCTAAGTTTATCCTTTGATCTGAAAACATGACAGTGATTGAAAAATCAATTAGCACATGTACCATATGTCCAAACAGCCTAAAATAAAGATGAGGGAGGTGATTTTTAAATGTATTAGGAGCCACTAATCCATGAACGACTCCTCTGCAAATTAAGCAGGGTTAATTATAAGGTATGTATAGTGTATTCACTTTCTATTGCTGCTGTAACAAATTGCTGCAAATTTAGTGGCTTACAACATTCATTCATTATCTTGCAGTTCCATAGAGCAAGAGTCATGATACAGCATGCCTCAGCTGGGTCTTCCGCTTTAAGTCTCGCAGAGACTTAAAGGTTGGGGGGGGTTGCGTTCCTTTCTGCTTTCAAGCACATTCTGTTGCTGATCAAATCCAATTCTTTGTGGTTGTAGGACTGTGCTTCCCTGATGGCTCTCAGCTGGGGGCCATCCTGGGCTTTTTCTGCTCCTTCCATCATGTTACCCTCTCCATCCTAGTGCCAGTAAAAGCTTTAACTTCTTCTCATACTTAGAATCCCTCTGACCTGGCATTTACTGTATCTGTTGTCTCTATCTAGACAAAGGTCTCTACTTTTAAGGGCTCATGTAAATGAATTGCGGAGAAGGCGATGGCACCCCACTCCAGTCCTCTTGCCTGGAGAATCCCATGGATGGAAGAGCCTGGTGGGCTGCAGTCCATGGGGTCGCTAAGAGTCGGACAAGACTGAGCAGCTTCACTTTCACTTTTCACTTTCATGCATTGGAGAAGGAAATGGCAACCCACTCCAATATTCTTGCCTGGAGAATCCCAGGGACAGGGGAGCCTGGTGGGCTACCGTCTATGGGGTCACACAGAGTTGAACACGACTGAAGCGGCTTAGCAGCAGCAGTAAATGAATTGACCTGCCCAGAAAATTCACATAATTTTCCTTGTAATGCATAGTTTAAGATGTAATCTTATGCTTTTTGCAGAACGGAAAATGAAAACTTATTTTGTAGATATATTTTAATATTTATTTATTTGGTGGTGTCAGGTCTTAGTTGTGGCACTTGGGATCTTTGTTGCAGTACACTGGTTCTCTAGTTGTGGCATGCAGGCTCTAGAGCTTGGATTTAGTTGCACGTGGGATCTTAGTTCCCTGACCAGGGATTGAACCTGTATTCCCTGCATTGGGAGGTGGATTCTTAATCACTGGACCACCAAGGAAGTCCCTACTCATTATGTTTTAGATATTTAATCAAAATACATTTTCTAGGAATTTCCCTGGTGGTCCAGTGGCTAAGGCTCCATGCTCCTAAGGCAGGTGACATAGCTTTGATACCTGGTCAAGAAACTAGATCCCATATGCCACAACTAAAGATCCTGCATGCTGCAGTGAAGATCAAAGATCCAGTGAGCCACAGCTAAGACCCGGCATGGTCAAATATATAAATATCTTTTAAAATTAAATAATGTTTTCCAGTATTTTAGTTTTTTTTCACATTAAAATCTCAGCTTTTCCTTATCATTTGGGTCCCCTTTAAGTAGTTTTAAGTTCTTAGAAGTCGTACTCATATTTGCATGTTAATTAATCTGTATTGGTGAGAATGTGTATAAATAACATATAACATGTATAATGAAACAGCAAGAGACCAATAGGAAAACTAACTCTGGCTTTAATGAAGCTGTATTTCAGGCTGCTTGTGGTTATTAAACCACATATAAAGTGATTGTCTTAGTTATTATACTCAGCAGGTACAGTTATTTTATTATGAGATAGTTTCAATATTGGTTTAAATAAAATTGATTTTCATGGACTACAGTTTAGTTCTGAATATCTGTGTATTATTCTGGGTTATAATGCCTTTAGGAGTTAGTGGATAAAGGAAATATCCAATTTGTCATAGATTAAAGTGGTGTGTGCTGCCCAGGCCTGGTAACACAGCTGAGTAGCTTAAAAAAAAAAAAAAAGAAGCAAACTTCAGAGTTAGGCAGAAGACCAAATGCTGACTTTGTTCCTTAGCAGCTGTGTGACATCAGACAACTCGCTTATCCTCTCTGATACTCCCTGTCTGCATGTGCATAATGGGGATATCAGTATAAACCTGCAGGAAGAGGGCATTGATGAGGATTAAATGAGATTGATGGGAAATCCCTCGCCACTTCTGGTATGCAGGCAGAGTTCAAAAATTATGAGTTACCTTTGCTTTGCCTCTCAGGGTCTCTAATACGCTGATATGTGAATCTCATCCTCAATAGCCGATCTGAACCCAAACCCTAATTTTGTGATGGAGGAGTCCATTTAGATTTAACATTCTTTCATATTGTCTTATTATATTTGAAAAAAAATCAGTTTTATCTTTAGGGTCTAGTAAAAGAAGTATTTTATGATCATTTGCTAATGCAATAATAAAAATGCTTTTTAAAAAGGATTAGAAACTTGAAGTTTCACTAGGGGGCCAGAAACAATAGAATTTTATTATTTACATTATATTTGTCATTTCAAGAAAATAGCAAATGCTCCTAGTTGAAAGGCCTTACTTACCACAGGAGCTTAATCATTCTTCTCAGGAGTAGCTAGAATATCCTTTGTGTTCCATGTTTTTTTCTGGGATAAAAGATTGGTAATTTGAAGGGAGGGCCGCAGTCCCCTTGTGGTTCCTTTGGTTCCTTCTTTATTGAGCCTTCCAGATATCAGGGACGGGGGAGCCTGGTGGGCTACTGCCTATGGGGTCACACAGAGTCGGACACGATTGAAGCGACTTAGCAGCAGCAGCCAGATACCTCTGTCCATGGTGCTGACCTGCAGACACGCTCAGGTTTAAGTGTTTGATGGTCCAGGGGTTTTTTTGTTTGTTTGTTTGTTTTCATGCTACGTTCCTAAAGAGCTCCCTTTGGTTTGTAGCTGCTGTTCTCTGTTGAGTCTGTGTCATTTTAAGCTCTTCTGCAACTTCCCCAGTGCTTAAAGGGCCAGCTTGTTCCTGGTTACTATTTTTTAAATGCTCTTATTCAGTGTTTCATGCTGTGGTTTAGAGTTTTTTGAAATGTTTCTTGGTCCAACTCATTCATGGTTGCTGAGATTTAAATCCATGCCAGTGGTATCCTCATTCCCTCATTCCACAAATTTTTACTGCTCTCTTTCTATTTAAGAAAAACTCTGTCTTCCCTCTGTGTTTCTCCTTTATTCTCACATTACAACCATACTTACAACACTTTAGGGGTCAACCACAAGTCCAGGTTGTCACCTGCACCTCTGATTGATGGGCTGTAGATCCTGGGTTACTGCAAACTCCCTCCTTGGATTCTATTAATTTTCTAGAGGAACTCACAGAATTCAGAGAAACAGTGTACTCAAGAGATTACTGGTTTATTAGAAAAGGACATAACTCAGGAACAGCCAGATGGAAGAGATATCATAGAGCAAGTTGTCAGGGGAGGGTGCATAGCTTCCACACACTCTCCCAGCACTTCTTCACCATCCCAGAAGCTCTCCTAACCTTGTCCTTTTGGAGTGTATCGAGACTTCTTTACATAGTCATGATTAATTAAATTACTGGCTGTTGGCAGTTGATTCAACCTCCAGCCCCTCTCCCCTCTCCAGAGGCTAGGGAGTGGGACTACAAGTTCCAGCTCTGAAATCACATGGTTGGGCCCGCTGGCAATCAGTCCCCAACCTTAGATCATCTAGGGACTTTCCGAAACCACCCCATTAACATAACACAAGACACCTTTATCACTCCCCTCACTTAGGAAATTCCAAGAGTTTTAGGAGTCTGTACTAGAAACAAGAGATGTTCTACACAAGGAACAGGGATAAAGACTAACTATATATTTCTTGTTATAAATCACAATACTGCACCTCCTGAGTATGGACTCTTGTCCTGGGCACTCTAGGAAAATAAAAGGGGAATATGATTTGATACCTGACTTCAAGAAGCCTTGAATCTGGTGAAAAGTGAGAGGGGGAGAGCAGTAAACAGATGTGGGAAGGTGAGGCAGACATAAACTAGGTGTCATTGGAGAGGTGCCAGTAGCGGCTTTGTGAGCCTGCAGCAGTGATTCAACTCTGGCCACACAGAAGAAGCACCTGGGGAGCTTTTAGACATCTGTGGGCACACTGTCAATCCCAGACATATTCAGAAGCTCTGGGGATGAAGGTCAACACATCCGTATTTTAAAGTCCCCAGGGGATTCCAGTGTGTGGATACAGTTGAGAACCACTGACCTGAAAATGACCCTGACACATTCTGGCTCTGTGACAGGGTAACAGCAAAGTCTTGCATTCCTTTATTTCTATTTGATTTCATACCCCTCATGCTCCATATTGGATTTTGACAAGTACCTGCTTCAATGTTGGTAGGACCTTGTATAATTAGTACATACTCAATAAACACTTACCTGTTGATAGATGAATACCTACTTGTTTTAAAGCTCCCCACTGCCATAAACAACATTTATTGAGCACCTAATATATTTGGAGATTGCTGTTTAGTTGCTCAGTCGTGTCCGACTCTTTGTGATCCCATGGACTATAGCCCGCCAGGCTTCTCTGTCCATAGGATTTCCCAGGCAAGAATACTGGAGCAGGTGGTCATTTCCTTCTCCAATATTTGGGGATAGAGCAGTACTCACTGGTGGGGACAGAACAGTAAGTGCAACCATCTCTGCCTGGATGCTCTGTTTCCCACATGATGCCATCTTCTCCATCAGAACCATTCTGGGAGATTGTAACAGAACAGGCTCTTAGATACTTCCTCGGCTTGTTACAGAGTCTCTGGTCATGAAGTCCAGGGACACTTTTTCTTCACAAACTGCCCAGATGATTCTGTGTACACGAGAGCTTGAAAGCCCCTACAAAGATAGTGCAGGACAGGTCAGGGCAAGGTGTGCTACGGTGGCCCCCTACGGAGAGACTGACGTTCTGGGAGCCTGGAAACGGTGCTGGGAGAGGGTGGACTCTGAGCTGGGTCTTAGGGATGATTATTGACTTATTCAGAGGAAAGGGGAGGGAGAGCATTTCAGGTAAAAGGAGAGCTCCTGGTCATGTCTCAGAGATGAGAATGAACACAGCACATGGCAGAGATTGGAGGCCAACTGTGAGATGCCATTTGTAATTTTAAGTTAATTAACCTTTATCGATCCCCACAATGTTCTGAGCACTGCATGCAAGGAGGATAAAACTGCTCAAGAAACACAGTGTCCCTGGGTCTGGCTCCGAGCTCTTGTTTGGTTCAGCAGAGTGATGCCTGATCACTGCCAAGCTCTGGAAGTCTCCCAAGAACCCAGATTCATGAGGTTATAAAGTCACACCTGGGGTGACCGTGTATCTGCAGGAAAGGCACAGAGCTCTGGCTGGTGTCACCAGGGTCACCTCTTCCTGATGCATCTCCAGATTTCTGGAGGCTCTGAAAGAGGCAGAGTCTGGTCTGCGAAGTTGGCTGACAATATGAGGTCAAGGCTGGTGATTCGGTGAAATTGGTGGTTTGGTTTTATAACACTATGAATGCCAGGCTATAAACATTATGAGTAAAATAGGCTTTGGAAGCCTAACATGGAATTCTAACCACTGTTTATAACTTCTCATCTAAGAGAAAGAATAAACTGTGGTCCAAAAACTAAATTATTTTTGAGTAACAATAGCTATTTATTGGGCTTCCCAGGTGGTGCTAGTGGTAAAGAACCTGCCTGCCAGTGTAGGAGACATAAGAGACATGTTTAATCCCTGTGTTGGGAAGATCCTTCGGAGAAGGAAATGGCAACTGACTCCAATATTCTTGCTTGGAGAATCCTATGGACAGAGGAGCCTGGCAGGCTGCAGTCCATGGCGTTGTAAAGAGTCAGACACACCTGGAGCAACTTAGCACGTACTCCCAGCTATTAATTGATGACTTAGTAGGCACCAGGCCTCCAGTGCCCTGAGCTTTATACTTTCTTTTTACTACTTGACTGTGTCTCTCCCTAGCCCTCTCAGAGATGTGGTATTATTCCATTTGCTTTACAGATCATGGAGCCTGTGAGTGACAGAGTTGGAATCCAGATATTTGTAGCTATTAGAAACTGAGTGTGTAACAACTGTGCCAGGCTACTTTTGGAATATGATTTTGTATAAATTGGTGGTTTCCTTTACCTTCTTATTTTACACACACATATCACAGTGTCTGTTGAGACCTTGATGAATAGTTAACCATAAAACAAGTTGAAAAGAAATAAAATGCCCCAGAATTAACAGGAAGAAAAATACTACTTTCTTTCTTTCTTTGAATACTGCTTTCCTTCAATTGGGTTGGCCACAAAGTTCGTTAAGGTATTATGGACAAACCTGAACGAACTATTTGGCCAACCTAACACATTTCTCACAGTTTGAAACCAAAATCCTTCCTCCCAAGTACTTTTTCTAAGGAATGCCTGATAAAGGGTTAGAAAATGTAGCATCACTCAATTTGGCAGGAATCGCAGATAAAATGGAATGTCAGATCCTCTGTTCCAAGGGCTGTTTTCAGATACAGTGGCTCTAAGATGGTGCTCATTCTGTAAAACAATTTAGCAGATTAGGATGAATTCATTTGAATTATGAAAACAAGTACTGTGATCTGCTATGTATAGTCCTTAATCATCTTTTCCCCCCGATACCTAGATAATTACCTGGGCCTTGAGTCATGGTTTACACGTAGCCATCTGATTATTTGCAACACCTGAAGGGGAAGGTACATTGTCACTTCTGTCGATTCTGTTTGTGGAGATCATCTCTACAGGTGAAACATAGAGGCCACTTTGGTGAGAACGTGTAGCTGAAATATATGAATACAAAAGAGGAAAACTGCAGAAACAAAATTTCTTCACAGTGATCTGAATTTTCAGTAATATTCAGTTATTAAATATTTGCTCTTGTTTATTCAAAACTTTAGTTATTGGCACATTTACGATGTTCTGCTTAGTTTGACATTTAATCTAATGGTTTTATGATTACTGCGTGGTCTAAATATGGTCTCACTTTCTAAACTATGACTAATCTTTAAAGTCATTTGATATGATTTAATTGTATCATGCTATTTCAATAATACTCTCCTGAGTGCCTTCTCTGTACCAAGTATTTATAATCTTTTTGTACATGTAATTTCAGGTACCAAAGAATTAACCAAGTTTTGCATAGTTGTTAGACATTTCAAAATATTTATAGTGAAGATATTAATTTACATGAACTCTGAGTAAAAAGAAATTAATTGAGCTCATGCTGTGAAACTAAATAAATCAGTGGGAAGAAAAATTGTAGGCTTTACTAGCAGAAGTAATTAGATCAAAGGCTTCTTCTTCATTGTACTGTTGCCTCTGTTTGTTTCTGAATGGCTGCTAATGTTTAAATTTCTGAACTGCCAGGTTTTAACTATTTTGCCAACAACATTTTCCCTACTTCAAGGATTACTGGAAAACTAATCAGATGCAGTAATTGATTTAACAACAGAATGATTCAGTAGTTACTGTCTTCTGTAAAATCTTCCTTCTTCAGTTTTAAGGTAAATTATCAATTTATGGGTCTTCACAGAAAAGCATTTATTTCTCTTTGCTCCATTAAAAAGGAGAGTTTTCTGCCCTCACATTTGTTTGGGGGTAAAATGTTTCACCTGTGAAGCCCTTTCTGGTACATGAACACATTTTTGACAATCAAGTCTCAGATGATAGTCTTATATGATAATCACATGGCAGTTCAAAATAGTGTGTAATCAAAATGATGCAACCTTGACAGAAGAGGTCCTTGTTCAGAGCTGAGAAAAATTCAGTTGCAGAAGTTGTGTGCTTGTCTGTCACTGTGATAAAGGGTCCAGGGTTTTGCTTTCTAGAACTGTTGCTCTGCCTGACATACTCAACGAAAGTCCCAGTCTTCTGATGGGTGTGACATGCAGATTTACCCTACAGAAATGAGTAATATCCCTAAATGCAATATATGTAGTTACAAATATATGTAGGTATGCTTAATGACAGAGGAAGTACCAGACATGAAAACTGCAGATCTAGTTGAGTTCTATCCCGATGTGGCTTTTCCAATAAACCTACATCATTGGAAATGCCTCGTAGAGTAAGTATGTGGTTTCCTTTACCCATAGAACTGCCTGTTCAATCTGTGGGAAAGAACTACAAGACAAATTTGCTAAGTAAACTATGAAAAACCTAACAAACTTTTTTTTTAATCTTAGGTATTGACATACCCCAACAATCTGTACTGTTTTAGGATGTGATAGCTTAGGGGTGAATATGATTTGCACTTAATACATTTTTAGAGGGTGTCAAATTCAGAACCAGGCAGTTCTGTCTGCAGACCCTAAACATGGTCCTAAAGTAAATTGCTTGAGGAAATTGGATCCCAAAGATTACAGATGGGGAATGTCGAAGTGTGTCTGTATTCCAATGGAGATCAAAGAAGCCCATCTAAAAGAAATGTGTACTGACTGGCTGACATGGCAGCTGTGGATTGTGCAAAATGTATTTTGGAAAGGCCTGTCGTACATATATTGAATATTATGACTTGGTGATTGGCAGTGGAAAGAATGAGATCATGTGAAATCCCTTAAAAATGTATTGACTTAAATCACGCCTGTGTTACACATTTAAAAAACAAACAAACCAAAAACAAAACCCTTGTGCAGAAAAAATCCCCTGCAGATTTCATGTGAAGGCTGGACAGCTCCTCCAGTGCTCAGAGGTATTGAGCATGCCACAGGGTTTCACTGGGGGAGTAGGATGCGGTGGGCAGGAGACACCAGTCTGTAGAGCCCTGAGCTGGTTGCTCCCTACTTCTAGAACTTGTCTTCTCTGCTGATTCTTGGATAACTGGCTGCTTCCCTCCAGACAGCTGGGGACGCTCTTGATTTCTGCACACTACCACTGTTGCCCAGCTGTCTGCCCAGCTGCTTTTCCAATCCTCACTTGTACTCTTAAGGGATTTTTGTTATAATTTATTATTATTTTTGGCTCTTTTGGGTTTTCACTGTGGTGTGAAGGCTTAGTTGCCCCACATGTGGGATCTTAGCTCTCCAAACAGGGATCAAGCCTGCACCCCCTGGATTGGAAAGCAGATTCTTAACCCCTGGACCACCAGGGAAGTCTTGAATTTTTATTACAAATGCAATATGTATATTGATAATAACATTTGAATAGTACAGAGATGATCACATAGAAAATAAATATCTCCTCCCCTAACCAGATTCTCAGTGTCCAGTTTTCTTTTTTAGTTCTTCTTGTGGTTACCTCTGTAATCATCCCAGACAATGTGCTGATGCTTCCCCCTCTTGAATTATCATTGTATACTAGAATGTTTGAGCAATATATATTTATTCCCTGCCATGAAAGATAAAGACTTTAGCATGCTTGTGCTATTTCTAACAACACTTTACTCTTATTAATGATCATTTATTAATTGCTTTTGTAACTCTAAATAATAATGTAAATCTTTTCCTTAACAAATCACCTTAGACACTGTACCTAGACTCCTCAGTACATCTGTAAAATGGGGATAACTGTAATACCTACTTTATAAGGCTGTTGCTGCTGCTGCTGCTGCTAAGTTGCTTCAGTTGTGTCCGACTCTGTGCGACCCCATAGACAGCAGCCCACCAGGCTCCTCCGTCCCTGGGATTCTCCAGGCAAGAACACTGGAGTGGGTTGCCATTTCCTTCTCCAATGCATGAAAGTGAAAAGTGAAAGTGAAGTCACTCAGTCATGTCCAACTCTTTGAGACCCCATGGACTGCAGCCTACCAGGCTTCTCTGTCCATGGGATTTTCCAGGCAAGAGTACTGGAGTGGGCTGCCATTACCTTCTCCTATAAGGCTGTTATAAGAATTAAATGACAGAATCCTTTTAAACTGTTTAGGAAGGGCTTCCCAGCTGGCTCAATGGGTAAAGAATCTGCCTGCAATGCAGGAAAGGAGATGCAGGAGATGTGGATTCAATCCCTGGATTGGGAAGATGCCCTGGAGGAGGGCATGGCAACCCACTCCTGTATTCTTGCCTGGAGAATCCCCATGGACAGAGGAGCCCGATGGGCTACAGTTCACGAGGTCGCAAAGAGTTGGACACGGCTAAAGCGACTAAGCACACACAAGGTCCTAGTACTTAGTGAATTCTCAATATATTTGGCCAATATTCCATGTGGGCAATCCCCAGCCTTCAACTCCGCTCACTGTTCTCGCTAAACATCCACCTCAGTTAGCTGGAGTGTGACTCGAACATTATCAGTGTTGTTTTGCATTCTTAGCTGCAGCTTTAAAGACTGGCATAAAAACAATTGCCTGCTTTCACCTGATGGTTAGGGTCATCAGCTCCTTAATAGTCCAGTTTGTTACATTTGAAGATATTCTCTAGGGGCCCTTTGCTTTTCTCTTCAAGTTTGAACTGATTAATTTCTAGGTCTGTGGCATAGTCATCATCCTGGTTATCTTATATAAAATGATCAGGGAAGGACTGCTGGGAAAGTGATATTCAAGTAAAGACCTGAACTAAGGAGAGGAGAATTCTAAACAGAGGAAAGAAGTGCAAAGGTCCTGAGGCAGAAGAACCCTACTGTGCTTACTTGGGGCACAGGAAGGGGACCAGAGTGGCTGGAGTGAGTGGAGTGAACAATATGGGCAAAAGTGATGGAGGTTATAAGTATTTTGAAGATTCAACTAAATTGATTAGATGTGTAATAAGATAGAGAGCAATGAAGAACCACTCCAATAATTGTGTTGTAGTCATCTGGAAGGATTGGGTTGCTGTTCAGTAAGATGAATGAAGAATGGTGAAGAATGTGGGAAGAGCAGGGGACTTCCCTGGTGATCCCGTGCTTAAGAATCTGCCTTGCAATGCAGGGGACTCGGGTTCCATCCCTGGTTGGGGAACTAAGATCCCACATGCTGCACGGCTCAACTAAGCCCGCAGGCTGCAACTAGAGAGTCTGTGCATTGCATGGAAAGATGTCGCCTGCCACAACTAAGGCCCAAGTAAATATTTTTTTAAAAGAATTTGGAAGAACAGATTTGACCCATGTGGGATGGGAGGTGGGTGGCAGGAAGGGGCGGAGAGCAAGAGTTCAGTTTTGGAAGCATTTATTTAGAATGCCTGCCAAAGGGACTTCTCTGGTGGCCCACTGGTTTTAAGATTTCACCTTCCAGTGCAGGAGTGAGGGTTTGATCTCTGATTGGGGAGCTAGGATCCTACATGCCTCACAACAAAAAACTCAAAACAATGTTTGTAAAGCAAACAATGTTGCAACAAATTCAATAAAGACTTTAAAAATGGTACACATAAAAAAAATCTTTAGAAATAATAGAATGCCTACAAGATATCCAAGTGGAGATGTGAATGGGAAGTTGGGAATATACTTTGGGGTTTGGGACAGACATCTAATCTGGGAGTCGTATATGTGATCAGTAGGCCATGAGATGAATGAAGTCATGAAGGGAGAGAGTGTGATCAGAGAAGAGAATTAATAGGCCCAAGGGTCATGGTCTTGGTTATGCCCATGTTTGGAGTGGGGAGAGGTGAAGAGGAGCCAGTAAAGAAGATGAGAAAGAGGCCATTGAAATATTAGAATAAGGATGGAGTTTGTGAAGCTAAGTGAACAAAGCATTTCAAGAGGAAAGAGTTAAAAGAGTTGCGAAGAGAATTAAGGGAAAAGAAGAGAATGGTAAAACAAATGGATGTTAACAACAGGAAAAAAGAATATGAGGGTTGAGAGCTCACTTCTGGATTTAGTGTAGTGGAGCTCACTGGTAAACTTCATAAAAGCAAAGTGACTATTTTAGCTACTCTGAGAAAGGAAGGGACCATCCCCAGTCCTTGGGGTGTTTTTATTCCCAGGGATGATGAGCGACCCACCTCCTGCTGGCATCTGCATTAGCGCCCAGCAGGACTGTGCTTTAGCCGTGGATGTTTCTGCTCTGTTCCTGGTCTAGGGTGATACTTACTTCTTTAAAAGCCTGGCTATGTTGCTTTTGTTTGCTCTTTTTGTATCTGGTCACATTCGCATGTGTTTAGAGATGTGGGAGTGTGATAAAGTGTGAATCTGTTATACTATTTTGACTGAATGTTTTTTCTGCTAAATCTTTACCTTCTTTACTAAATGTCCCTTTTATTTTCTGGCCTTACCTGCCACACTGTTAAGGATGTGATATTTGTGATCACTTTCTCAAATGGAGAGGTTTGTTTTTTTTCTTCCTCCATGTATGGCTGGGTTGCTGAAGTTGGTGTCATATTAAACCACACTGCCACTAAAAGTCACTTCTCCCTTATTATGTTCATCTAATTTGATATATGCCCCTGTGTTCCTTCTAGTTTTTGTCACTTAACAACCTCCTGGCCAATCCCTGTTGTGGGCTGAATTGTTTCTCCCTATCCAAATTCATATGTTGAAGTCTTATCCCCCTAGGGCCTTGGAATGTGACTTTATTTGGAATAAGGTCTTTTGTCTTCTAAATTCTATTGGAGTATATTTGATTTACAATGTTGTGTTAGTTTCTGCTGTATAGCAGAGTGAATTAGTTATACATATACATATGTGCTGTGCTGTGCTTAGTCACTCAGTTGTGTCCAGCTCATTTCGACCTCATGGACTGTAGCTTGCCAGGCTTCTCTGTCCATGGGGATTCTCCAGACAAGAATACAGGAGTGGGTTACTATGCCTTTCCCCAGGGGATCTTCCCAACCCAGCGATCGAACCCAGGGCTCCCGCATTGCAGGAGGATTCTTTACTGTCTGAGCCATCAGGGAAGCCTAAGAATACTGGAGCAGGTAGCTTATCCCTTCTCCAGGGGATCTTCCCCCACCCAGGAATCAAATTGGGGTCTCCTGCGTCGCAGGCTGATTCTTTACCAGCTGAGCTACCAGAGAAGCCCCACGTATACATATACCCATTCTTTTTAGATTCTTTTCCCATATAGGTCATTACAGAGTATTGAGTAGAGTTTCCTGTGCTATATGGTAGGTCCTTATTAATTGTCTACTTTATATATAGTAGTGTGTATATGTCAATCCCAATCTCCCAACTTATGCTTCCCTCCCTGTCCCCCAGTAACCATAAGTTTGTCTTCTGTATCTGTGGTTCTATTTCTGTTTTGTAGATAAGCTCATTTGTACCACTTTTTAAAATTCCTCACATAACCAATATCATATGATATTTATCTTTCTCTGTCTGACTTGACTTCACTTAGTATGATACTCTCTAGTTCTATCCATATTGCTGCAAATGGCATTATTTCATTTTTCCATGCCTGAGTAATATTCCACTGTATATCTGTACCACATCTTTATCCATTCCTTTGTCGATGGACATTTAGGTTGCTTCTGTGTCTTGGCTATTGTAGACAGTGCTGCAATGATTTGGGGTGCATATATCCTTTAGATTATAGTTTTCTCAGGATATATACCCAGGAGTATATGGTAGTTCTATTTTTATTTTTTTAAGGAACCTCCATACTGTTCTCCATAGTGATTATACCAATTCACATTCCCACTACCAGTGTAGGAGGATTCCCTTTGGAGATAAGGTCTTTAAAGAGGTGACTAAGGTCAAATGAGGTCATTCAGATGGGCCTTAGTCCAGTATGATTGGTGTCCCTTTAAGAAAAGGAAATTAAGAAACAGACATACGAGGGAAGATCTTGTGAAGACACAGGGAGTAACCAGCCACTTGCCCTGCCAGCACCTTGATCTTGAACTTCTAGGCTCCAGAACTGTGAGAAAACAAATTCCTCTTTTGTAAGCCACCCAGTGTAAGGCAATGGCAACCCACTCCAGTACTCTTTCCTGGAAAATCCCATGGATGGAGGAGCCTGGTAGGATGTAGTCCATGGGGTCGCAAAGAGTCGGACACGACTGAGCGACTTCACTTTCACTTTTCACTTTCATGCATTGACGAAGGAAATGGCAACCCACTCCAGTGTTCTTGCCTGGAGAATCCCAGGGACGGCGGAGCCCGGTGGGCTGCCGTCTATGGGGTTGTACAGAGTCGGACATGACTGAAGTGACTTAGCAGCAGCAGCAGTGTGTGGTACTTCATTATGGCAGCCCTAGCAGACCAATAGGCCCCCTCACAGAAGATTTTGACACTTAGTTCTCAGACCTTCTTTCCACCCGCTGCCCTGCCTTCCTCCTGGCCAAGCTCAATGTCAGTAAAGAAACGGTCCTTCGATCTCTGAGATCATCTTTCACTGCTCAAGCCAAGCACTCCCAGGGCCATTCATTCTCTGGTTTTCACTCAGAAAAGTTTTGCCTTTGAAATGACACATCCCCCTTTCCAGCAATCTCACTCAGTTATTTTCGGTGTACTGATTCTTCAGCTGCTTTGTCTCATAGGCTGTTATCGTCTAGATTTTCTCCCTGATTATCAGGCAGCTCTTCCTGACTTCCTCCTCCCCCAGCTTAGACTTCATGAACCCTTCCTTCTACCAAATGCTGCCAGCAGACTGAGCCATCTTGTTCCATTGTCTTCCTGTTACGTATGCTTGGCAAACCCCAGACTTGGATGGACCTGAACGCCTGTCTTCTCCATGTCTGCAACTAGGACACACTGTAATTAATTTAATAATGGTTGGACATAAGGACATTGTTTCCTCTTTTACTATTAAATATGACTGTGGTGAATATCATTCATTATACATATATCATATATCTTTGTGTGTTTCTCTGTGTGTTTCTTAAGCTAAATTCCTAACAGTGTAGTTATAGGACCCAAAGCTTTAAGACTTTTAAAATACAACATCAGGTTACCTTTCAGTAAGCTCAGAATGATTTTTCATCATTGATGTATGAGAATACATATTTTGCTACAAAATTCCTAGAGTTGGGACAAATGAGTTCAGAATGTTCAAATCAATTAAACATATGAAAAATGACACTTTTAAGATATTATTTTCTTTCATTGCTTGGAAGAGAATAGATTTAAATGTTTATTGACAACTTGTTTTCTTGATTTTTTTTTCAGGTGTTTGAGGTTTTTTTTCCATTGATTTTGTAAGAGATCTTTTTTCTCAGTAATTATTTGATATATTGTTAGCTCAGGACTGTCTTAAACTCATAAAAATGTTCTACTCTATTATGAGTTGGATTATTGTCTCAGTAATCTATTATTTGCTCTTATTGTATCTTAGGACTATCAGTTATACATACACAAGGGATTTTTTTTCTATTTCATATTTGTCACGCTCTTTATCATTATGTTTATTTCCATCCTTTTCCTCTGTCTTCTGGAAAATAATCTCAAATTTCTTTGATTTTTTTGTATTTTTAATTAACTAGAAAAATAATTTTGCAGGCAGATTTTTAAATCTTCCAGTACATTTATAGTTTTCTTGGAATAACTTATTATTTTAACTAGTTCCCTTTTCTTCTCTTCCTCTGCCTAAAGAATCTTCTTATTAATTTCCTGATGTCTTACTACTTTCTTTTCTTATTTCACAGCCTTCTTACATTTTGGAAGCATGAAGCTATATTGCTGACAATTTTGTGACTCTCGTAGTAGACCTTTTCTTAAGTAGGAAGTTCCTCTCATCTTAAATATGACATTTCCCTCCTTTTTGGTTGCAGAATTTTTTCCATTTGTTTTGTCTTTTTCTTGTTTGCTTATCTTTAATGAGGAGGTCACTCTTTGGTCTGATTTTATAAAGATACAGGGTGAGTGAATTCTCTTTGGAGTCTCGCACTGTTTGCTCAGTTGCAGTTAGAATTTCTCTCTCACATAATAAGGGCCTGAGTTATTTTAGACAGATCCTTTTTTAATCCCGAGTCTGGTGGTTATTTGCATACAGTACGACTGGGCAGCTCACTCTACATATACAATTCATCTCCATTTTCTCTTGTTTTTACCTCCCATATATATTAGTTTTGAACCTTTAAATCTAATTTATTATTCTGAACCATCAAGCTTGTAACCTTATGTAGCCAGTGAGTTACCCTAATGGAAGGTATCTGTTCTTGTGATCAAAATGGTTTCTACAGGTTTCATCAAGCCACACTGAATAGCAATGTAGCTAATGGTTGGAAAATGCATGGCAGTGCTTTCTTTAAGTTAATTGTAAAAGAACCCTTCACTTGTGCGTACATTTTAAGTCACTGCAGTTGTGTCTGACTCTTTACCATCCTATGGACTGTAGCCTGCCAGGCTCCTCTGTCCCTGGGATTCTCCAGACAAGAACGCTTCACAAATGCTGCTAAACTTTTGTTGAATTTCCCTTACAAGAAATTTGAAAGATATGCAAAGATATACAATATGTATATTGAATTCCTACCTGGAGGACAGTTTTGTCTGCCCCAGAGAATTGCATGGTTCTAGAGTAGACGTTTTTGTGAACAAGAGATACACCTTTGTTGTTGCAAGCTTTGAGAAGCTAAGATTATTTGTGACCACTGTGGGATTTAGCTCATCCTGATTAATATAATACATATCAGCTTGTAATTATGCATTCCTTTTAGTTATTAATGTAATGTCATCCTTTCAATGGTTAGGTTGAAGAGTAGATAAATTGAGTCTATATTTTTATCCCTAGAACTTGGTACAGTCCCAGCAGGTGGAAGGTACTTAAAAGTATGTATGGGACAAATGGGAGCTTCCCTCAAGATCCAGTGGTTGAGACTCCAGGCTTTCACTGCAGGGGGGCCAAGTTCAATTGCTGGTCAAGGAACTAGGATTCCATATGCCACTGGGTGTGGGGCCAAAAAAAAAAATGTATGGGACAAATGCATAAATAAAAGGACAACAGAAAGCTCAATGTTGTTGTTGATACAATTCCTCAAATAGCTTGCCATGAGTGTTGTTAGAACAAATGAATAAACGAGTTGATTTTTGGCTGTAAATTATGACATTTTACCCATGGAAGCCTTGCAATATTAATATACAAATCTTCAATTGAGAAGTAGGGACTAATGTTGAAATTAAGCTGGAAGCTTGCATGGAGTTGTCTTTTCTAGATATCATTTACACATGCAATCACCATCCTTCCAAATTCTGATGTATCAGTTCAGTCACTCCGTTGTGTCTGACTCTTTGTGACCCCATGAATCGCAGCATGCCAGGCCTCCCTGTCCATCACCAACTCCCGGAGTTTGCCCAAACTCATGTCCATCGAGTCAGTGATGCCATCCAACCATCTCATCCTCTGTTGTCCCCTTTTCCACCTGCCCTCAATCTTTCCCAGCATCAGGGTCTTTTCCAATAAGTCAGCTCTTCGCATCAGGTGGCCAAAGTACTGGAGTTTCAGCTTCAACATCAGTCCTTCCAATGAACACCCAGGACTGATCTCCTTTGGGATGGACTGGTTGGATCTCTTTGCAGCCCAAGGGACTCTCAAGAGTCTTCTCCAACACCACTGTTGAAAAGCATCAGTTCTTTGGTGCTCAGCTTTCTTTATAGTCCAACTCTCACATCCATACATGACTGCTGGAAAAACCATAGCTTTGACTAGATGAACCTTTGTTGGCAAAGTAATGTCTCTGCTTTTTAATATGCTGTCTAGGTTGGTCATAACTTTCCTTCCAAGGAGTAAGTGTCTTTTAATATCATGGCTGCAGTCACCATCTGCAGTGATTTTGGAGCCCCCGCAAAATAAAGTCTGACACTGTTTCCACTGTTTCCCCATCTATTTCCCATGAAGTGATGGGACCGGATGCCATGATCTTAGTTTTCTGAATGTTGAGCTTTAAGCCAACTTTTTCACTCTCCTCTTTCACTTTCATCAAGAGGCTGTTTAGTTCTTCTTCACTTTCTGCCATATAAGGAGCTTTAATAGAAGTTAGTTACTATGAAACGTTCTTCGCTCACCTTCTCTTCAGGTCCAAGATCCTAGATCTGTGTTGAAATAATGGGAAGTGAGGCAGTTACTCCCAAATGACAGACTGTTACTCCACTGATCCTTCCTAAGAAACATTCTGAAAGTTCATATCAGGATAGCATTCTCCATACAGCTGAGCTTCACACTTCACTAACTGCTTAACAGTTGCTCTCACTGGATTTTTTTTTTATCCTTCCGGCTCTCTGGCTAACTCAACTCTTATTCTGTAGATTGATCAGAAGACTTTCTGTTCAAACCCATTCTCAGCTGTAATGGCCCAAGGTCTCCCAATCTGACAGTCTCTTGGTTGACCTTCTCTGTTTTCTTAGGAGTCCTCTGCCAGTTTCCAGGCACTTACAAACATCCATCCATACAACAGACACTTTGCAATCTTACTTGCTTTCTAAACTGAATAGCCTATAAGTCCATCCTTCAGATCCTGCTGTGGATATTTTATTTTATGCTCAAACCAGGAGGCTATTTTTAAACATGATTTACAAATTGAACTTTGCAAAATGAGGTGGACCAAATTCTACCATTTACCACAAGTAAATGCCTGAAAGTCCATCCCATTAAAGAGTTTTTAATTAAAAAGAACAACCCACAGGTGCCTCATTGTCCTAGCTTTCTGGATCATCCAGCAGCTTTTACAAGAAACAGAAGAGTTTGTTCCATGTTTAATGTCCTCTAGACAAAATTAACCCTAGCACAGAGCTAGGCTGCCCATTAGAGGCTAAGGTAATTTCATCTGAAGTGCTACCAACTCCTTATTTTATTTCTTTAAGTCTCCGCAAATAGCAAAGAAAAGAGTAATCATCCTCAATTCTCTCATTTCTTCTCAACACTATTTTAATATGAATTTCAAAGAATGCCAGCTGACAGTATCACAGTAGGGGAAAAGCCAGATGCAGAAGTGTAAATAGGGGTAGGATAATTTTCCTCTTCACTACTAAGCTGTGATCTTCACGAAGGGAGGAAAGTACAAAGAATAAGATACCTTTATAGGCCTTGTTCCTGACAGAGCACATCTAATGTAGTCATCCTTCAATGAATGTTTGTGAAAGAAATTCACATAAGATTTTGCAGTGCTTTCAATTGGTAAATTATGATCTCAGAAGGAGAAAGTCCTCATACTTTGTTAACTTATGATGGACTGCATGGGTCAGTAAACTCCGTTTCTCAGACTACAAGAGTTTCCTCTGTTGCCTCTAGTGAGCCTATGTTGTCCAGTAGAGTTGATCAGTTATTTATTAGAGTGAAAAGGACAGGACTGAATAGGAGGCCAGAAATAGAAAGGAGTGAGAATCAAAGGTCCGTTAAAGAAAGAATTTGCTAGAAGCAAAGCTCTGTCATTGATAATGATGATCTTCAGTTCAGTTCAGTTCAGTTGCTCAGTCGTGTCCAACTCTTTGTGACCCCATGAATCGCAGCACATCAGGCCTCCCTATCCATCACCAACTCCCAGAGTTTACCCAAACCCATAGAGTTTACCCATGTCCATCGAGTCGGTGATGCCATTCAACCATCTCATCCTCTGTCGTCCCCTTCTCCTCCTGCCCCCAATCCTTCCCAGAATTAGGGTCTTTTCCAATGAGTCAACTCTTTGCATGAGGTGGCCAAAGTATTGGAGTTTCAGCTTCAACATCAGTCCTTCCAATGAACACCCAGGACTGATCTCCTTTAGGATGGACTGTTGGATCTCCTTGCAGTCCAAGGAACTCTCAAGAGTCTTCTCCAACACCACAGTTCAAAAGCATCAATTCTTCGGTGCTCAGCTTTCTTCACCATCCAACTCTCACATCCATACATGACCACTGGAAAAACCATAGCCTTGACTAGATGGACCTTTGTTGGTAAAGTAATGTCTCTGCTTTTAAATATGCTATCTAGGTTGGTCATAACCTTCCTTCCAAGGAGTAAGCGTCTTTTAATTTCATGGCTGCAATCACCATCAGCAGTGATTTTGGAGCCCCCAAAAATAAAGTCAACCACTGTTTCTACTGTTTCCCCATCTATTTCCCATGAAGTGATGGGACCAGATGCCATGATCTTAGTTTTCTGAACGTTGAGCTTTAAGCCAACTTTTTCACTCTCCTCTTTCACTTTCATCAAGAGGCTCTTTAGTTCTTCTTCGCTTTCTGCCATAAGGGTGGTGTCATCTGCATATCTGAGGTTACTGATATTTCTCCCAGCAATCTTGATTCCAGCTCGTGCTTCTTCCAGCCCAGCATTTCTCATGATGTACTCTGCATATAAGTTAAATAAGCAGGGTGACAATATACAGCCTTGACGTACTCCTTTTCCTATTTGGAACCAGTCTGTTGTTCCATGTCCAGTTCTAACTGTTGCTTCCTGATCTGCATACAGGTTTCTCAAGAGACAGGTCAGATGGTCTGGTATTCCCATCTCTTTCAGAATTTTCCACAGTTTATTGTGATCCACACAGTCAAAGGCTTTGGCATAGTCAATAAAGCAGAAATAGATGATCTTCAGCTGTAATTAAAACTACTTTATAGATTTGTTCATGCCTGTATCTTAAAGGATATAGAGGTCCCTGAGTCTCTGTATGCATCAGAATCACCTAGAGAGTACTGGGTGCAGGTAAAAGGGATCGAATCAATAGTTCTAGGGCTGGGACTTCCTTGTTAGTCCAGTGGTTGGGACTCTGTGTTTCCACTGCAAGGGGCATGAGTTTGATCCCTGGCCAGAAGACTAGGTGGCACTAGTGGTAAAGAACCATCTGGCAATGCAGGGGACGTAAGAGACATGGGTTCGATCCCTGGGTTGGGAAGATCCTCTGGAGGAGGAAATGGTAACCCACTCCAGTATTCTTGCCTGGAGAATCCCATGGACAGAGGAGCCTGGGAGACTACAGTCCATAGGGTTGCACAGAGTCAAACGTGACTGAAGCGGCTTAGCACAGAGTATGGAGGACTAAGATCTTACATGTTATGCAGCAAAAAAAAAAAAAAAGCACTAGGGCTGGGACCCAGGCATCAGCATTTCATCAGTGGTTTGTTTGTTTATGAACACAGCTAGCTAGGAAACTGTACCGCCTCTAGGAATATCCAGTGTGAGTGGAGGGCCATGTCTCCCCCTTTAGGGAAGATGTGGGGAGTTTTTGACTGTGCGGCATGGCATGTGGAATCTTACTTCCCCAACCAGGGATCGAACCCTTGCCCCCTGCATTGGCAGTGCAGAGTCTTAACCACTGGACCACCAAGGAAGTCCCACTTAGAACTTCTTTTAATCAAACTTCATTTTATTTCTTGCAACATCTGTGTACATTTTCAGAGTAGTCTTGTGTACATGTTTATAGCACAACACCAGTACTATACAGTAAGTTCTGGTATGTATGAAATGTCACTTTAAAAACACTATTTAAACTGGCTGTGAATATCACAAAGATGATTTTGTCAGTCTGATAATTTATCTAATTTCATTCATGGCTCATGGGAGAAAGGTTTCACCTGCAGTATAGCAGATACACAGGAAATGCAGGCCCAATCCCCAGGTAAGGAGGATCCCCTGGAGGAGGAAATGGCAACCCACTCCAGTATTCTTGCCTGGAGAATCCCATGTACAGAGGAGCCTGCCAGGCTACAGTCCATGGGATCACAAAGAGTTAGACATGACTGAGCACACACACACACACAATCACTACTGGGGCTCCCCCTTCCACCCTAAGATCCCTCCAATCTTCAACCCATACTGATTAGCCCTGAAATACTCATTGTCCGAAACCACTTGCTTGTTTTACAGTTGCCTCCTTTTGTTCGTTTTCTGCATGTGATAATCTTTGCTGAGTCTAAAAGTTCTGGTTGTTGGATGGTATACCTTCTCAGATGTACCAGATGTCCTAGGAAACTAGAGAATCCCTACCACACTGATTCAATTGTTCCTTCCAGTCTCCTGGACAATCTCAAAACACTTTTGTATCTTTTACAGGATGGAAAACCCTCCTTCCTTTGACTTAAACCTTGCACCTCTCTTCTCCACTCTTAATTCCTCCAAGGAACTCAGGGCTTTAGAAAATAAAACCCAGCGAGAAATTAAAATTTATTGTGAGCCAGTGTTGCCCAAAGAATTTGACTACTATCTTGGAAGAGCTTCCCAGGCGGCGATAGTGTTAAATAAAAGTGAACTCAGTCATGTCCGACTCTTTGTGACCCCACGGACTGTAGCCCACCAGGCTCCTCCGTCCATGGGATTTTCCAGGCAAGAATACTGGAGTGGGTTACCATTTCCTTCTCCAGAGGATCTTCCCGACCCAGGGATCGAACCCAGGTCTCCTGCACTATAGGCAGATGCTTTGCCATCTGAGCCACCAGGGAAGTGTTAAATAACCCGCCTGCCAATGCAGGAAATATAAGAGAAAAAGGAAAAAGTTGCTCAGTCATGTCCGACTCTTTGCGACCCCATGGATTATCCAGTCCATGGAATTCTCCAGGCCAGAATACTGGAGTGGGTTGCCTTTCCCTTTTCTAGGGGATCTTCCCAACCCAGGGATCGAACCCAGGTCTCCCACATTGCCAGCGGATTCTTTACCAACTGAGTCACAAGGAAAGCCCATGAATACTGGAGTGGGTAGCCTATCCCTTCTCCAAGGGATCCCTCTGACCTAGGAATCAAACCAAGGTCTCCTGCATTGCAGGCAGATTTTTTACCAACTGAGCTATCAGGAAAGCCCAAGAAACATAAGAGATGCAGATTTAATCTCTGGGTCAGGAAGATCCCCTGGAGGAGAGCAAAGCAACCCACTCCAATATTCTTGCCTGGAGAATCCCATGGACAGAGGAGCCTGGCGGGCTACAGTCCATAGGGTCACAAAGAGTCAGACACAACACGCTATCTTGGAAAGGAAAAGGGAACATAACTGATTTAAATACACTATTGTTTAAAATGTAGCAACTGTGTGTGAATGTGTTTGTGTGTATGTGTGTGTGCTATATGTGAGGCTTGTGACATCTATAAATTTATTGTTCCTTTGTTATGATAGCAGCTCGAAGCCCATGAATTGAGAACCTTTGGATTAGAGGATCTCTAAAATTCATTTCATCTCTATTGTTTAGTTCTTTCTGGATCTCTCTGCCCTTTGGTATTGCCCTTGACTGATAGCTGCTGCACCCTACAGCTTTCCAACAATATGCACTAAACTCTCTGTGTCATGACATGAGTAAATTTGGATGGAATTGTCATTTGGGGTTGGTTGATTGGTTTTCTAACCTGAGGTGAAATACAAATGTATTCAGAGTCATATTTGGAAAAACAATGGCACAACCTTTCACTAACCACATGCCTTGAGCCATTCTTTCTCTGGTGCCCAAGGCATAAGCACTGCCTGCAGTAGTCAGGCTGTAGCTGTAGTGATATGTGGGGTTCTTCCATAGAAGCAGCAGTTTTTCAGTACTTCACTTTAAAATCTCAACTTTAGTCCTTCTGGCCATGGCATGTTGCAATGCTTTCATTCTGAAAAACAAGCACAGTGTGTACTTCAGAAAAGGTTATATACTTTCAGAAGAATTTTGAAATATCTGAATTTACAACATAGTAGAGATGGGTTTATTAGCCTCATAAAAGCTTCCCTGTGTTTAGACTGAAGTGTCTAAAATGACTTTACTGTGATTTTTTTGGCAGCTAGTACAAAAACAATTACTCAGGGTCACAGACATCTAAGACTTTCACTTCTGAATTAGAATATCATGTAGACTTTCAAAGGCATATTTGCTCACTGCCATTTGCTCATTTGCCTAATGGCATTTGCAACCACGAAGCTGAATGTCACTTGTCTAAGTATAAGAGGGGGGAGGGTTAGCATCTCTGCCTCTCCCATCACTGACCTCCTAAGCTTCCTCTTCAGTGTGGGGAGCAGCTGTGGCCTGGACCTCACAGCCCAGGGCAGGGCTTTTCTTTCTTCTTGCTCTGTTCTTTCTGACTTTCTGTTCCTTCATACAGCTTAGGTAAATGCATATATATATATATATATATATACACACACACACACACACACACACATATACATATATATATATACACACACACACACACATATGTATATATTTTATCTTGACACTAAACTCTAACTGACCTTAATGGTGAGATCTTTAAAAATTTCTACCTCTGGTTTCCTGGGTGATAATTTAATATTCTTCTTTGCTTCCAGCCTACTTAGAAACTATTCCATTTCACTTTTCCATATTCTTTTTAGTGCGATTTCCAGTATATAACCTCCATCAAAGCTGACATGATTCCCTTGCCACCTGTAAAAAGTGTATCATTTAAGGACATTAATATTACACATGGTAGTGGAATATCTATATACAGGACCAACCATGTTTAAAAATAGATAGGGTAAACAAAGAACTTTGGAGTTAAGAATTATTATGCTAAGTACTTCCTCTGTTCCTTTATTTATAAGCAATTTATGCATCCAGTTTTAAAAAACTATTTAAATATATTACTTCTATAGCAATAATAAGGGAATTTTCATAATACTAACCATGCAGTCTATAACTATCTTCAGGGTTTGCTTCCAACTTGCTATGGGCATAACTGAAGTCAAGAAATGTTACATTTTAAAAAATGTTCTTTTGTATCTTTTTTGGGGGAGGGGAGAAAAACTCATTATTCTGTTTTATTCAAGGAATAGGACTCTTCAAGGATTTTGGTAGGGGCTATAGACTGAAAGTTTGTGTCCCCTTAAAATTCATCTGTTGAAACCTAATCCCCACTGTGACGGTGTTAGCAACTGGGGCCTTTGGGAGGTGATATGACAGGCTTGGTGCCCTCATGAATGGGATTAGTGTCCTTAAAACAGAGGTCCCAGGGGACACCCTTGTCCTTTTAGCCATGTAAGGACATAGCAAACAGGTAGTCATCTATAAACAAGGACATGAGCTCTTACTAGACACTAAGTGTGCCAGCACCTTGATCTTGGATTTCCCAGCCTCTGGGCATGTGAGACATAAACATCTGTTGTTTATCCACCCAGTCTCTATTATTTTTGTTTATAGCGGTCCCAACAGATTGGCAGTGAAATGTCTCCTAATCTAATAACACAGGCATGAAACCTTCATGAAGAAAGATAGACTTTGTAAAATTTCATGTTAACTTGGATTGACTGATGAAATACACAGATGCAAGAGGTTTATGGTGGTCATTTTATAGGCTATGAGCAATGAGGTAGGCAGAATGGACTCCAAAGACCTCCATGCTCTGATACCTGGAACCTGAATATGTCACATTACGTGCTTTACAGATATAATTAAGGTTACAGACCTTAAAATAGGGATATTATCCTGGATTATCTGAGTGGGCCCAATCTGATTGAGAGAAGCATTAAAAGCAGAGAAGTTTCTCCAGCTAGAGTCAGAGAGGTTCAAGGTTTGACAGGACTCGACCTTCCATTGCTGGCTTTCCAAGAAAGTGGACTTTATGAAAGGGGAGGCCATGAAAGTTGGGACAGAGGCCAGAACTGTAACAGATGCGTGACTGCCCCTTAATGTGGAAGATCTCCATTCCAGCAATGCTGAGCCCAAAGCATATTCATAAAGCATACTTTATACCCATCACTGTGCCTTATAAAATTGGAGGTGTGTTTCCATGGAGGGAACTTACTAAAGCAAGTTTAAACACTGGTAAAAAATGGTAACTAACCACTTTTTTTTTTAATTTTAGTTTTTAAATTTATTTTATATATATATATATATATATATATATATATATATATATAGTTGGAGTATAATTGCTTTACAGTGTTGTGTTAATTTCTGCTCTACAACCAAGTGAATCAGACATATACATACATACATATATCTCCTTCCTCTTGAGCCTCCCTCCCACCCCGCCCCCATCCTACCCCTCTACGTTATCACAGAGCACCAAACTGAGCTCTCCGTGCTTTACAGCAGGTTCCCACTAGCTTGCTATTTTGCGCATGGTGGGGAAGATCCCCTGAAAAAGGAAATAACAACCCACTCTAGGATTCTTGCTTAGGAAATCTTATGGACAGGGGAACCTGGTGGGCTACAGTCTATGGGGTGGCAAAAGAGCCGGACACAACTCACTACTGAGTAGCAGCTAAAGCAATAACAACAGTAAGTGTATATATGTCAGTGTTACTCTCTTAGTTCGTCCCACCCTCTCCTTCCCTCCTCTGTTCACACATCTGTTCTCTATGTCTGCATCTCTATTCCTGCCCTGCTGATAGGTTCATCTGTACCATTGAAACCCCACCACTCTTTTTCTAGGTTATCCTGTAACTCCACCACCCAAACCTTTGAAGGATTATATTCTGCAGTTAGAAAATAATGGTTCCTTCATAATGTTTCCCAAAGCCATGACGTTTCCTCTGCTGTTGGCTACTTTCCTCCTATCAGTTGCCTGGCCCCTTGCTTCTGTAAAGATGCATCTGAGAACATGTCTCCCTTTTCCTCCTATCTGATTATTTGTAATAGTGGCCAGTGGAGACACCAAAGATAAAAACCAAGATGCTTTAGTGAAGACTAGTAATGTGCTGAAGAGAAAAAAGTAAGCGTAGAGCTGAAAGAGCATCAGTGCCTACTGAACTAAGAGTCCCATAATTAACTCCAGCACAAAAGAAATGGGCTGTCTGTATTTGCAGGACAATTTACCAAACATTTCCACATCCACTAAGGGATGGAATCTTTGTAACAACATAATGAGTCTTCATCTCATTTTATGGAAAGAAGCTGAGAGGTTTCTGAGAGGCTAAGGGAATTGCCAAAAGCCACACAGCTAATAAGTGACAGAACTGGGGTCTTTGGACTCCAAGCCCAGTGTTTTTTCCAATACCCTGCTGTTACTATAGACAGTCCCTCAAATTTGCTACATGTTATAGACATGTCCTCAAATAATCATGAACATTTCAAGAAGCAAATGTATTATCAACACATTTATTTATTTTTTAATATTTATTCTTATTTATTAATTTTATTTGGCTGCTCAAGGTATTAGTTGCAGGACTTACCTGGTGGT
This sequence comes from Okapia johnstoni, assembly GCA_024291935.2. Classification (NCBI taxonomy): domain Eukaryota; kingdom Metazoa; phylum Chordata; class Mammalia; order Artiodactyla; family Giraffidae; genus Okapia; species Okapia johnstoni. Next base: position 16,938,089 of record CM044324.1, read on the forward strand.
CCAGTGTTTAAGACTCTGCACTCCCAATGCAGGGGGCCTGGGTTCAATCCCTGGCCAGGGAACTAGATCTCACTTGGCACAACTAAAGTTCCTGCATGCTGCAACACATTTATTGATGCTTACATAATAAGCTGTTCTTTCCTCTAGGGATGCTAACTCTGAAAAGTATCTGATTTGTCCTTCCCAAAACAACAGAATGTGGTAGAGGACGATGGAGGGGGTGCTCAGCACTCAGTCACTCAGTCATGTCTGACTCTTTGTGACCCCTGTACTGTAGCCTGCCAGGCTCCTCTGTCCATGGGATTTTCCAGGCAACAACAGTGGAGTGGGTTGCCATTTCCTTCTCCAGAGAGAATATGTGGGGAGTATTGAATACCCTGGTTCATTCTTCTTTAAATTAGATAACACCTTGTTTTGATTCAAAGTCTCCTTGTACACAAGTGGCCTGAAAAGCTTCCAATTTGATGAGCATTTTAGTATAAAGTTTTAACTGATGTGTTACTTTGAACACTGCTTTCTGTACAACAAAGCCTGTATCCCTGGAAGAGTAGATAAGTTTAGAACAAATTAATCATGTAAGATATAACCAGGCTGATGAGGATGGAGAGGGGCATCTCTGTTAGTAAAAGGCCACATAAGGAGTCTTGTGGTAATAGAGCCACTCAGTATCTTGAGTGTGGTGGTGGACACTTGTGTGATAAAATCGTATAGAACTTAATACAGCCAGACCCACAAATGAGTACAAGTGTGCAGATCTGAATAAAATCTATGGATATTATTAAGATCAAACCCTCCAGAGAACTGATGACTTTCAATCTTCCCTCACCTCCTGTCTTCAGATTAAATATTACTCATCCCTCACTTATACTTCCCTTCTTGTAAATCCAAGCTCCTGTCCTTTTCCTCAAAATCTCACTTGAAGCTCTTTGCTTGTGCAAAGTGTTTTCTGGTTGACCTCAGCCCACTGTCTATGTTATGAGGCTTGTGTGCTGTTTTTGCCCTCATGAACTTGTGCTCAATTGAATATTGTGTGTGTGTGTGCGCACATTATCTACACACAATTAAATTATGAGCTTCGTGGGAAGAAGTACAGTTCCTTCCAACTTTATTTCTTAATTCCTTTAACAAAGCTTTATTGAGCTCCTATCATGTATCAACAACTGTTCCAGTTGCTGGAGGTACTATAAGGAACAAAAACAAAGTCCCTCTTCTCGTGGAGCTCATGTTTGGTGTTGGAAGGCAAACGCTAAACAAGTAAATATATGGTTGTGGTGATGAGGGCTGGGAAAAAAACTAAAGAAAGAAGAGTGGCTGAAGATGACAGGGGTGGAAGGAATGCTATTTAGGGTAAGTTGATCAGGGAAGGCCTCTGAGCAGGAGACTTGATGGAGACCTAGATAAACAAAGAGATGCACACACAGGGGGAGTAGGGTTGCAGGTCAAGGGCACAATGGAGTCTGACACTCCCCAGTCAGGAGAGTGTCTATGCTGGGGACAGAAAGCAGGCAGATGATGCTGGAGCACAGTTGGTCAGGAGGAGATGAGTATTGTGTGCATGTTCAGATGTGTCTGACTCTTCACAACCCCATGGACTGTAACCCACCAGGATCCTTAGTCCATGGGATTTTCCAGACAAGAATACTGGTGTGGGTTGCCATTTCCTCCTCAAGGGGATCTTCCCAACCCAGGGATCGAATCCAAGTCTCCTCTGTCTCCTGCATTGCAGTTGAACTCTTTACCACTTGAGCCAAGGTGCATAGGAGGAGATTGGCAGATGATATTACCAAAATGGTAGATGGAGGCCAGATCAGATAGAACTTTGTAGGCAAGCATAAGAATGTCATTCTATTCTAAGAGAGTTAAGGAGCCTTGATAGGGTTTCAAGCAGAGGCAAGTCATTAAAACCATCTTCCTGTCTCCTGCTACTGGCTGTTGCATTGCTTGAAAAAATAGTCATTGTTTACTCTTTGCATTGCTATTGTTGTTTAGTCACTAGGTCAGGTTTGTTTCTGTGCAACTCCATGAACTGAAGCATGCTAGGCTTCTCTGTCCTTCACTCTCTCCCAGAGTTTGCTCAAACTCAATATCCATTGAGTCAGAGATTCCATCCAACCATCTTATCCTCTGTTGCCTTCTCCTTTTGCTCTCTTGCCCTCAATCTTTCCCAGCATCAGGGTCTTTTCCAGTGAATTGGCTCTTTCCATCAGGTGGCCAAAATATTGGAACTTCAGCTTCATCATCAGTCCTTCCAATGAATATTCAGGGTTGATTTCCTTTAAGATTGACTGGTTTGATCTCCTTGCAGTCCAAGGGACTCTTAAGGGTCTTCTCCAGTGCCTCAGTTCAAAAGCATCAATTCTTTGGCACTCAGTCTTCTTCATGGCCCAACTCTCACATCCATACATAACTCTTTGATGTGCTCTTCTCCTAAAGCCATTGAACCCAGGCCCTATCTAGGATAAGGAGGCCTCTCAATTACCAAGTTCAGTGTCCTTCTTCAGTATTTATCCTTCCAGACTCTTGGCAACCCTTAATAACTTTGACTGTGGCCTCCATTTTGAAATGCTCTTCATGGATCTGTAACCCAGGTCCAGCAATGTTTAGCTCTGTGACCTGGGGCAAGTTGATTACCATCTATGTTCTTCAGTTTTCTCATCTGTGAAATGGGAAAAGTAATTATAACAACCCCAAAGGCAGACCTAACTCATTCTTCTTAATAACTATGTAACACTTCATATTTTACATGTTTTTAACAATATGATGTTCCATAATTTGTTTAGCCATTGGCATCTTATATTCAGGTTATTTTGGAGGTTTCTTTGTGGGGAAGTTCAGTTCAGTTCAGTCGCTCAGTCATGTCCGACTCTTTGTGACACCATGAATCACGCATGTCAGGCCTCCCTATCCATCACCAACTCCCGGAGTCTACCCAAACCCATGTCCATCGAGTCAGTGATGCCATCCAGCCATCTCATCCTCTGTTGTCCCCTTCTCCTCCTGCCCCCAATTCTTCCCAGCACTAGGGTCTTTTCCAATGAGTCAGCTCTTCGCATGAGGTGGCCAAAGTATTGGAGTTTCAGCTTCAACATCAGTCCTTCCAATGAACACCCAGGACTGATCTCCTTTAGGATGGACTGGTTGGATCTTCTTGCAGTCCAAGGGACTCTCAAGAGTCCTCTCCAACAGCACAGTTCAAAAGCATCAATTCTTCGGCGCTCAGCTTTCTTCACCATCCAACGGGAAAGGTCACTACAAATAATGTTACACGTTACAATTATTTGGGGGGGGTTTCGCAGGTGTCTCAAGTGGTAAAGAATCCACCTGCCAATCAAGGAGATTCGGGTTCAATCCCTGGGTCAGGAAGATCTCCTGGAGGAGGAATAAGCAACCCACTCCAGTATTCTTTCTGGGATAAATCCCAAAGACAGGAACCTGGTGGGCTACAGTCCATGGGGTCACAAAGTGTTGGACATGACCGAGCATGCACGCACAACTACTTTACAGGGTGTTATGGATTATTTTCTTAAACTTAGTACTCATGTTTTCACCAGCAATGCGTGAGAGAAATTTTCCGTTTGCCTAGCCAGCACTGGGGATTAGTGTTCTTTATAATTAATGCCAGGCCTGACAGATAAAGTATGGAATCTTACGTACATTGAATTTGCATTTTCTAGACTGTTGGTGAAGTTGAGCATCGTTTTCATTTATTAATTAACCATTTGGACTCTCTTTTGTGGATTATATTTTGAGGTTTAAGTCAGATACTTTGTTACTTTGTGTACTGATTTCTATGCTCTTTCCTTATCCATTTATGTATTATAGAATTTAACTCTCAATCTCTCATGTGATTTGCAAATAATTTTTACATTCTCTTACTTGTCTTTTGACATCATGGAATCATTTATAGTTTCAAATGTTTTTCTTGAATTTCAATCAAAATTGCCTTTTTATTTATAGTTTTGGAAATTCCTTGTTGCTTAAGAACAAGGTTTCATTTTGTTATTAACTTTTTAAACAGCTAAACCTTTATTTCATCTAGTACTTATTTTTGTACTTGGTATGGCTGCTGCTGAGTCACGTCAGTCGTGTCCGACTCTGTGCGACCCCATAGACGGCAGCCCACCAGGCTCCGCCATCCCTGGGATTCTCGAGGCAAGAACACTGGAGTGGGTTGCCATTTCCTTCTCCAATGCATGAAAGTGAAAAGTGAAAGTTAAGTCGCTCAGTCGTGTCCGACTCTTAGCGACCCCATGGACTGCAGCCTACCAGGCTCCTCCTTCCATGGGATTTTCCAGGCAAGAGTACTGGAGTGGGGTGCCATTGCCTTCTCCAACTTGGTATGGGATGAGGTCCAAATTTGCTTCCTCAAAATGGTTAGCCAATGATGCCTGCAAAGTCTACTAAATGTTATTACATTTTAATTTAGTGGGTGCTGCTGCTGCTAAGTCGCTTCAGTCGTGTCCAACTCTGTGTGATCCCATAGACAGCGACCGGGCTCCGCCATCCCTCGGATTCTCCAGGCAAGAACACTGGAGTGGGTTGCCATTTCCTTCTCCAATGCACAAAAGTGAAAAGTGAAAGTGAAAGTTGATCAGTTGTGTCTGACTCTGAAGCCTGCCAGCCTCCTCCATCCATGGGATTTTCCAGGCAAAAGAGTACTGGAGTGGGGTGCCATTGCTTTCTCCGTTAATTTAGTGGAGAAAGAACTAAGAAAGCCATCCTTTCTCTTCTAAATTAAATACCATTTTTGTCATATGTCAATTTCTCATGAAAACTAGGATCTTTTTCTGGATACTGTATTGATCTATGTGTCTGCTCCTGTTGGTTTGATTAAAGAAACTTTAAAATAAAGTTTTATAGCTGGTAACATAAATCGATGACCTTCTCAGCCTCAAACACAAGATGCTGTATTCCTCTTTATTATAATTCAGAATTTTCTTGGAGACTAATTCTTCCATGTGAACATCAAATTACTTTACTTAGTTCCAAAAATTAAAAAAAAAGAAAAGAAATAATAGTCCTTAGTGTACCAAAACAAACATACAACTCTCTAGGAGTCTACCTACACCTTCAGTATATTGTATGTTATTTGAGGGAGAAACATTGCTGTCTTTATGATAGTCAGTCATCCCATCTCAGTGAAATTTGCTTATTTGCTGAGCTAATATCATAGTGGTTGCTTCAAGTTGATCAAGCCTCTGGGACAACTTCCCCATTGGGCCTGGATGGGTTCTATTTTATTGATTAAAAAGCACTAAAATGAAAGTAGGGTAACATTTAATAGAATAAATTTTATATTTTAGCCAGTTTCTATCTTTGCTAGATAAGGACCTAATATTTCCCGTCAGTATACCCACCCTTTATTATTCCAAAAAGCAAGAAATCCCCTTCCTAATTTGAGCCCTGGTGATCAAGGGGGTTGGTTTCATCTTGCTGGTTTCCTAGTGGCCACTGTCCTCTTAGCTCCAGGTGTATCCTCCTCTAGTGGGAGGGCCCCAACCCCCTGCGAACCCCACCCAGTTGTGGCAGGAAGCCACAAGAACGTCCCTGCTTTTCCCCCAATTCAGACCACTCTGTTTCCATACCTTTGTGCTCTGAGAACTGTGAGCCTTCATGCCACAGCTCAGAGGCAGCTCGGGCAAGCCTGGCAGGATGGAATGCTTGTTCTGCAGTCACAGTATGCCCTTCCGCATGTTTCCTCATGCCCCTCTGGTTCAGACTGTTTGTTTTTCTATTGCTTTTTACCCTTTCTCAATCCCCAAAATGCCTCCCGACCACATGGCTTTCTTTATTGCTGGGAAAGCAGCCCAGATGGCCGGATGCTCAGTTAATCCAGTCTTCGTATAAAGGATACAAAGATAGACCAGCAGACAGGCTGAACAAAGCCTAGGCAGAGACTGCCTTGACATCAGGGCATAGGAACACCCAATCTACTGCTCAAGTTGTGCCTGGGGCTCTAGGAAGAGCAGGCAAGTGTATTTGCCCACGTCTCTGTCCTTGTCTGTAAATCTCTTTGTATGGGATTTAAAATAACCCATCCATCTGTCACCAAGCCATGACTCTCCTAGCAATCTGATTGGGTCAAGATGCAGTGGTTGCTTCATTGTTCCTTCTGAAGGTCAACATTTTCCAACATCTGCAGCCTAGATCTTGAGCAAATACGTGGCTGTCAATTCACTCAGCAGGGGAGGATTCTTCATTTCTCTGTGCCCTATGCCTAGGACACATGGCAGGGCCTGAGCTATCTGTCCTCTTTATCAGCAAAGTTCCAGCTCTCAGCCTGTGGCATTCTCAGATGTTTGCAAAAGCATTTTATTGGCTGCAGTTGCTAATATTAATACAAAGTTATCACTTGATATCACAATTTGGGGCTACCTTTTCCATGCCTGTATTTGAATAATATTTGAAAAAGTGTCTTCCTTTTGGAAAAACTAGAATGTCTTTTATAAGAACAGACCTGTCCTAATGTCAATTTTCTGCCTGAGTAAAAGTGAATGAATATTAAACACTGCTGCAGGCCACCTTGTCATCGGAATAAAGACTCTCTGCTACAATAAATAATTCTGTAAAGACACAAATTTTTGTCTAAGCAACACTCAGCCCAGAGTTTTTGTAAATATATTTTCAGCCCAAAGTACATCTATTTGCAGCTTAAGGTGTGACCATGAAATGTCAGATTTGGAATAAGTAGCATATATTTTTGGAGAAGGCAATGGCACCCCACTCCAGTACTCTTGCCTAGAAAATCCCATGGATGGAGGAGCCTGGTAGGCTACAGTCCACGGGTTTGGTAAGAGTCAGACATGAATGAGCGACTTCACTTTCACTTTTCCCTTTCATGCATTGGAGAAGGAAATGGCAACCCACTCCAGTGTTTTTGCCTGGAGAATCCCGGGGATGGCGGAGCCTGGTGGGCTACCGTCTATGCGGTCGCACAGAGTCAGACACGACTGAAGCGACTTAGCAGCAGCAGCAGCAGCAGCATATATTTTGAAATAGCGGTATAATCACCCACCTGGTAAAAAGTGGTCCAGTGGCTAAATGGAATAGACGATTTTCCTAGTGAGAAGGTAGTATAAGTCTTGGAGGAAAAGTGAGTCACATTCAGCACTACTGAATAGATGTGCACTTGAATTACACCTTGGGCCTCGGCTGAAGGAAATGTGATGTGTTGTGTAAAAAGAACATTGGCCTCAGATCAGCAGACTTTGTTTCCAGTCAGTGGCAGTTTTGCTACTCAATAGCTGTGTGACCTCAAGCAATTTATTTATGCTTTCTGAGCATCACTTTTATTGACTCCAAAAGGGAAGTATAAGGCTAGGTAGGAGTTCTCAGCCCTGTTATTTTACACACTGGTGTGTCTCCATCAGTTCTGAGGTAAGTAATTTATTGCTGCTAGGAATGAAGTCCTGACGTTTGCAAACAGTTTATTTGTGGAGTGCAGATAAGTTTAGCCCAGTGATGTCATTCTCACCAACTCACTTCTGAAATGGCTTCTTGAGAGTGTGAGTTGTGGCCACCACACTCATAAGATCAGTGCCAAGAACTTTGCATGTGACCAGTTTCATTATTTATGTGCCTATAAAACAAGTTTCACGGATACCACTTGGCCCAAAGTTTCTGGATATCTGCTTTTCATAAAAACATTTTTGTCAATATTTTTCCAACGTTCTGTTAATATTTTGTCAATTGGGAAAAAATATTATCTCTCAAAATACTGTCTTCTGGGCACAGGCTGAAGAAGACAGTATTTCTTAAATATAGCCCACCCTGAGTGAACTGCTGGGTTGGATTTCCCCTAGCATTCCTTCTGGTTACTACTTTCTTTGCAAAGGTAGTTACAGGTGAGGATATTCTCACATTGGGAGTGGGGTGGCTGAGGGAACAGATGCTGACTCCATCCAGAGGTGGGAGGGATTCTGGAGGCAGAAGCATCTCTGGAATGTTTCTTTTGCTTTTTGATGCTGCCTTTGCTACTGGCACATGGAGAGTGATTTCCTGGGGTTTGAGTACTTCGACTTTCAAATTCCATATTTTCATATTCGGAATTTTCTTTGCCCCAAGGCATTTTTTAAAAATCGTTTATATATTTACTTATGGCTGCACTGGTCTGCATTGCTGCTCACAGGCTTCCCCTAGTTGCTGTGAGTAGGGGCTGCTCTTTCCTTGCAGTGTGCAGGCTTCTATTGTGGTGGTTTCTTTCGTTGTGGAGCGCAGGCTCTAGGGCTCATGGGCTCAGTAGTGGTGGCACATGGACTGTTTCCCCATGGCGTGTGGGATCTTCCCAGACCCGGGATTGGACCTATGTCCCCTCCATCAGCAGGTAAATTCCTAACCACTGGACCACAAGGAAAGTCCCCCAAGGCATCTTAGCAAAGGTATATGATATGAATCCAGCTATAATGAATAGCTCTGTTTTCCCGCCACTCCTATCTCCCTCCTCCTACCAAACATAGATACTTAAGGAAACACCAGGAAATGGATGAGGTGACACCAAGGAATGATGATAATAGCCAATGAGGACACAACCCAACTCTGTCAGGGCTTTCAAAAAAAATTGCTTTCCATCTTATTATGCCAGTTTTAAATTTGAAGAAGCCAAGGATTTGTGGAATGAAATAAAGTGACTAAGTTCCCATGACTGGAAATATTAACAGGTGGTGAAGGAACTGGGTGTTTTATTTAAATTGAGATATAGTTGATGTACAATATTACACAAGTTATGGGTGTTCATTATAATGCTTCACAATTTTTAAAGGTTATATTCCATTTATAGTTATTATAAAATATTGCCTATATTTCCTATTTTATACAATATACACTTGTAGCTTATTTATTTTATACATAATGGTTTGTACTTCTTAATCCCCTACCTTTATCTTGCCTCCTTCTTTCCACTTGTAACAACTAGTTTGTTCTCTATATGTGTAGTCTGTTCCTTGCTTTGGTTGTTGTTATATTCACAAGTTTGTTGTATTGTTTACATTCTACTTAAAAGTGATATCATTAGACAAATTAGATTTAATCGATATTTTCAGGACTTTCCACCCCAAAACAAGCAATTTCACCTTTTTCTCAAGTGCACATGGAACTTTCTCCAGGATAGATCACATCCTGGGCCATAAATCTAGCCTTGGTAAATTCCAAAAAATTGAAATCATCCCAGCCATCTTCTCTGACCACAATGCAGTAAGATTAGACCTCAATTACAGGAAAAAAACTATTAAAAATTCCAACATATGGAGGCTAAACAACACGCTTCTGAATAACCAACAAATCACAGAAGAAATCAAAAAAGAAATCAAAATATGCATAGAAACGAATGAAAATGAAAACACAACAACCCAAAACCTATGGGACACTGTAAAAGCAATGCTAAGGGGAAGGTTCATAGCAATACAGGCGTACCTCAAGAAACAAGAAAAAACTCAAATAAATAAACTAACTCTACACCTAAAGCAACTAGAGAAGGAAGAAATAAAGAACCCCAGGGTTAGTAGAAGGAAAGAAATCTTAAAAATTAGGGCAGAAATAAATGCAAAAGAAACAAAAGAGACCATAGCAAAAATCAACAAAACTAAAAGTTGGTTTTTCGAGAAGATAAACAAAATTGACAAGCCATTAGCCAGACTCATCAAGAAACAAAGGGAGAAGAATCAGATCAACAAAATTAGAAATGAAAATGGAGAGATCACAACAGACTACACAGAAATACAAAGGATCATAAGAGACTACTACCAACAGCTATATGCCAATAAAATGGACAACTTGGAAGAAATGGACAAATTCTTAGAAAAGTATAACTTTCCAAAATTGAACCAGGAAGAAATAGAAGATCTTAACAGACCCATCACAAGCACGGAAATCGAAACTGTAATCAGAAATCTTCCAGCAAACAAAAGCCCAGGACCAGACGGCTTCACAGCGGAATTCTACCAAAAATTTAGAGAAGAGCTAACACCTATCCTACTCAAACTCTTCCAGAGAATTGCAGAAGATGGTAAACTTCCAAACTCATTCTATGAGGCCACCATCACCCTAATTCCAAAACCAGACAAAGATGTCACAAAAAAAGAAAACTACAGGCCAATATCACTGATGAACATAGATGCAAAAATCCTTAATAAAATTCTAGCAAACAGAATCCAACATCATATTAAAAAGATCATACATCATGACCAAGTGGGCTTTATCCCAGGAATGCAAGGTTTCTTTAACATCCGCAAATCAATCAATGTAATTCACCACATTAACAAATTGAAAGATAAGAACAATATGATTATCTCAATAGATGCAGAAAAAGCCTTTGACAAAATTCAACATCCATTTATGATAAAAACTCTCCAGAAAGCAGGAATAGAAGGAACATACCTCAACATAATAAAAGCTATATATGACAAACCCACAGCAAACATTATCCTCAATGGTGAAAAACTGAAAGCATTTCCCCTAAAGTCAGGAACAAGGCAAGGATGCCCACTTTCACCACTACTATTCAACATAGTTTTGGAAGTTTTGGCCACAGCAATCAGAGCGGAAAAAGAAATAAAAGGAATACAGATAGGAAAAGAAGAAGTCAAACTCTCACTGTTTGCAGATGACATGATCCTCTACATAGAAAACCCTAAAGATTCTACCAGAAAACTACTAGAGCTAATCAATGAATATAGTAATGTTGCAGGATACAAAATTAACACACAGAAATCCCTTGCATTCCTATACACCAATAATGAGAAAACAGAAAGAGAAATTAAGGAAACAATACCATTCACCATTGCAACAAAAAGAATAAAATACTTAGGAATATTTCTACCTAAAGAAACAAAAGACTTATATATAGAAAACTATAAAACACTGATGAAAGAAATCAAAGAGGACACAAACAGATGGAGAAATATACCGTGTTCATGGATTGGAAGAATTAATATAGTGAAAATGAGTATACTACCCAAAGCAATCTACAGATTCAATGCAATCCCTATCAAGTTACCAATGATATTTTTCACAGAACTAGAACAAATCATTTCACAATTTGTATGGAAGTATAAGAAACCTCGAATAGCCAAAGCAATCTTGAGAAAGAAGAATGGAACTGGAGGAATCAACCTGCCTGACTTCAAGCTCTACTACAAAGCCACAGTCATCAAGACAGTGTGGTACTGGCACAAGGATAGAAATATAGATCAATGGAACAAAATAGAAAGCCCAGAGATAAACCCACGCACCTATGGGCACCTTATCTTCGATAAAGGAGGCAAGAGTATACAATGGAGAAAAGACAATCTCTTTAACAAGTGGTGCTGGGAAAACTGGTCAACCACTAGTAAAAGAATGAAACTAGAACACTTCCTAACACCATACACAAAAATAAACTCAAAATGGATTAAAGATCTAAACGTAAGACCAGAAACTATAAAACTCCTAGAGGAAAACATAGGCAAAACACTCTCCGACATAAATCACAGCAGGATCCTCCATGACCCACCCCCCAGAATATTGGAAATAAAAGCAAAAATAAACAAATGGGACCTAATTAAAATTAAAAGCTTTTGCACAACAAAGGAAACTAGGAGCAAGGTGAAAAGACAGCCTTCAGAATGGGAGAAAATAATAGCAAACGAAGCAACAGACAAACAATTAATCTCAAAAATATACAAGCAACTCCTGCAGCTGAATTCCAGAAAAATAAACGACCCAATCAAAAAATGGGCCAAAGAACTAAACAGACATTTCTCCAAAGAAGACATACAGATGGCTAACAAACACATGAAAAGATGCTCAACATCACTCATTATTAGAGAAATGCAAATCAAAACCACAATGAGGTACCATTACACACCAGTCAGAATGGCCGCTATCCAAAAGTCTACAAGCAATAAATGCTGGAGAGGGTGTGGAGAAAAGGGAACCCTCTTACACTGTTGGTGGGAATGCAAACTAGTACAGCCACTATGGAGAACAGTGTGGAGATTCCTTAAAAAACTGGGAATAGAACTGCCATATGACCCAGCAATCCCACTGCTAGGCATATACACCGAGGAAACCAGAATTGAAAGAGACGCGTGTACCCCAATGTTCATCGCAGCACTGTTTACAATAGCCAGGACATGGAAGCAACCTAGATGTCCATCGGCAGACGAATGGATAAGGAAGCTGTGGTACATATACACAATGGAATATTACTCAGCCATTAAAAAGAATACATTTGAATCGGTTCTATTGAGATGGATGAAACTGGAGCCCATTATACAGAGTGAAGTGAGCCAGAAAGAAAAGCACCAATACAGTATACTAATGCATGTATATGGAATTTGAAAGATGGTAATGGTAACCCTATATGTGAGACAGAATAAGAGACACAGATGCATAGAACATTCCTGTGGACTCTGAGGGAGAAGGTGAGGGTTGGACGTTCTGGGACAATAACATTGAAACATGTATATTGTCATATGTGAAGCAGAACACCATTCCATGTTCTATGCATGGGACGGATGCTCAGGGATGGAGCGTTGGGATGACACTGAGGGATGGGAGGGGGAGGGAGGTGGGAGGAGGGTTTGGGAGGGGGAGCACATGTGAATCCATGGCTGATTCATGTCCATGTATGGCAAAAACTACTACAATATTGTAAAGTAATTAGCCCCCAACTAAAATAAAAAAAAAAATTAAAAAAAAAAAAAAAGTGATATCATACAGTATTTGTCTTTCTCTGACTTACTTATTCCCCTTAGAATAATGCTATTAAAATCCATCTGTGTTGCTGCAAATGGCAAAATTTCATTTTTTATGGCTGAGTAATATTCCATTGTATATATAAACCACATCTTCTTTATCCATTCATCTGTTGATGAACATTTCAGTTCAGTTCAGTTCAGTTGCTGTCATATCCGAATCTTTGTGACCCCATGGATTAGCATGGCAGGCTTCCCTGTCCATCACCAACTCCCAGAGCCTGCTCAAACTCATGTCCATTGAATCAGTGATGCCATCCAACCATCTTATCCTCTGTCATCCCCTTCTCCTCCTGCCTTCAATCTTTCCCAGCATCAGGGCTTTTCCAGTGACTAAGTTCTTCCCATCAGGTGGCCAGAGTATTGGAGTTTCAGCTTCAACATCAGTCCTTCCAATGAGTATTCAGGACCGATTTCCTTTAGGATGGACTGGTTGGATCTCCTTGCAGTCCAAGAGACTCTGAAGAGTCTTTTCCCACACCACAGTTCAAAAGCATCAATTCTTCAGTGCTCAGCTTTCTTTATAACCCAACTCTCACATCCGTACATGACTAATGGAAAAACCATAGCCTTGACTAGACGGACCTTTGTTGGCAAAGTAATGTCTCTGCTTTTAAATATGCTGTCTGCTGCTGCTGCTAGGTTGGTCATAACTTTCCTTCCGAGGAGTAAGCATCTTTTAATATCATGGCTGCAGTCATCATCTGCAGTGATTTTGGAGCCCCCAAAAATAAAGTCTGTCACTGTTTCCACTGTTTCCCCATCTATTTCCCATGAAGTGATGGGACCAGATGCCATGATCTTAGTTTTCTGAATGTTGAGTTTTAAGCCAACTTTTTCACTCTCCTCTTTCACTTTCATCAAGAGGCTGTTTAGTTCTTCTTCACTTTCTGCCATAAGGGTGGTGTCATCTGCATATCTGAGGTTATTGATATTTCTCCCAGCAATCTTGATTCCAGCTTGTGTTTCTTCCAGCCCAGCGTTTCTCATAATGTACTCTGCATATAAGTTAAATAAGCAGGGTGACAATATACAGCCTTGATGTACTCCTTTTCCTATTTGGAATCAGTGTGTTCCATGTCCAGTTCTAACTGTTGCTTCCTGACCTGCATACCTATTTCTCAAGAGGCAGGTCAGGTGGTCTGGTATTCCCATCTCTTTAAGAATTTTTCAGAGTTTGTTGTGTTCCACACAGTCAAAGCCCTTGGCATAGTCAATAAAGCAGAAGTAGATTTTTTCTAATGATGAACATTTAGGTTGCTCCATATGTTGGCAATCATAAATAATGCTGCTGTGAACATTGGGGTGCATGCATCTTTTCAACCTAGTGTTTTTAATTTTTTCCAGATAAATACTAAGGAGTGAAATTGCTGGTCATGTTTTTATTTTTAAATAAAAAAATAGCCAAGGAGAAACCAAGGACCTGGGATTTGAATGCAAGCTTCTTTGTATATAAAGCCACACTCTTGACTATTTTACATTGATTTCTGAATAATAATGTTACCTAGTAGAAATGAATGTGAAATACTTCTAAGAATTTTTTCTGAAAACATTATTTGTCCTAACTGTTTGTACTTTTCATCTGTAATAGAGCATCATTTTCCAGTCAATGATTATTATCATTATAATTTTTTCAAGTACCAGGTTTTGAGTATCTGTTGAAGAGTCATTTTCACTACTGCTTGAAACATATCAATAAATTCCACTTAGAAGGGACTGAGGGTCTCTACCTTTAAGAGCTGCACTCAGGTGCTGGTAACATTTCATCCTCAGACTCAGCCAGTCCTAAGCCAATCAGAATGGGGTAAACCCTAAACCTGACTTTCTGGTGGGCGGGAAGACCTAGTAGGCTGTCAGCTTGATAGCCAATCAGAACCAAGCTTGAAAATGTAGCAGATATTCCCGCCTACCAGCTCTGATGGTGCTGTCTAGCTTTGGTCTTGCTTTCCTAAGGCAGCTCTGTGAGCTGCAGCTTCCTTCCCAACCCCCACAGGGGACCCACTGAAAGATGGAAGTTCAGTTCAGTCGCTCAGTCGTGTCCTACTCTTTGCGACTCCACAGACTGCAGCACGCCAGGCTTCCCTATCCATCTCCAACTCCTGGAGCTTGCTCAAACTCATGTCCATCGAGTTGGTGATGCCATCCAACCACTGTGTCTTTATCCTTGCTTTTTCAGTCAAGTTCTTTGATGGGAACTTTGACAACTGAAAAACCATCGTACAATTCAGCTCCTCTGCTTTGAGGGGGAGCTGAATCTATCACTTATCCTCAATCATTGGCTACGATTAACCCAAGCCTCTCCCCCTTCCATTCTGATCCCCCAAGTTGATCAGTTACAAGTTTGCTAATCTTTCTAAGAAGGGGAGGTTTGAATGACATATTAGTTAACCACTTCTTCAGTGCAAGGTCTTTTGAAGGCTCCAACCCAACCTCAGGTTGTTAGGAGAATTCAATAACTGCTAATGAAAACTCAGTAGCAATCAATCACCATTTGCTAATAACAGCAAGAGATGGTAAGCAGCAACATCAATATGTCATTTTCAATTTCCCACTTGAAATAACATGCATTGAGTGCTAGGCCCCAGGGATCAGTGACAGTGAGCTGGATCATGTCCACAACCTCTGGCAGACCCATTTGTGCCAGCAGCATGGTCTTCCTCTTCAATTTAATTCAGTTTTTCTGAGAGGGTCAAATGATCTCTTTGTTGCAGGATCTTTATAAGATTACACTTGCCTATCTGGAGAGGAATTAAAAAAAAATAGCTCCCAAAATTTAATTCAGAAGAGATACTGCAAGTATTATTTGTTTGGGTTTTTCCGTAAGATGTTATGGAAAAACCTGAGCTAACATTTTGGCCAACCCAGTATGTGGTCAGAAATTGTAGGTGCCCCAGCCTGAGACTGTGTGATCTGGAAACACAAGAGGAGCCTGGGAAAGTGATCAGCGGTGCCTTCAAAGGTCAAGGCTTCATGGAGCAGATACAGGAAGAAAGCACTCCCAGAATAAACCTGAAAAGAATAAATGGATTTTCAAATATTGAGGAGAAATGGATAGGAAATGAAAGAGGTGTAAACATTACCGCAAAGCCTCCTTCTCAGCTTGGGGGAGAGCAAGCTTGTTGTCATTTTCTTGAGAGCAGAAGCTGCAGGGCTGACTGCACTGTCTGCCTCACGGGGACAGTTCCCCCAAAGACCGCCCCGCACCAGCCTTGCCAAGACTGCAAAGGGCTTCATTTGCCACCGCTGAAATATCTCCACCAGCTAGTGTTCACATTAAGGGAAACAATTAGCAAGTTAATTATTTGGATTTTTTTCCCCCTTGCTTTTGTTTCGAACACTGCTTTGCCTTGATTAGTAGCCTTAAACACTTCTACATGCTCACCGAGCTTGCTTCCTCTGTTCTTGAGGCAAGGTTTGTGAAAATAGAGCATTTCAGAAAAGTCAGCCAACTAAAGTGAGCGTTTAATTTCTAATGACTGTACTCAGTGGACACATTTTATATGTTCATATATATAATTAATTTTAGAATAGAAATAGATATGAAGATAGATTTCCAGTTGTTCTTCCTAGAGTCTTTTGTTGACTTTTAGTATTTTGAAGTCAAATTTTAGGCATTTTCCAATGAAACAAACCCAGAAGAAACAACTACATAGCTTTCACTTACTGGTAAGTGAAGTACCAGTAAGTGACAAAAGACTGCTCCAAGCCCATGTATCTCACTCAAGTAAAAATTATTGTAAAAAATGAAAAACCACATAAGAAGTAGGATATTCTACTAGAGGAGATTGCAGTCAGAACAACACAGTATAAGGACAATAGTCTGGGGCCATTAAATGTAGGGAGAAATAACCTGCCACACCATAGCATCTTTTCAGAGCACCACAGCTGTTAAGCAAAATAACTGCAATTCCTGCTGCAAGAATGATATCAGATTATGTTTAACAAACACTGGAATAAAAAGCAGGGTCATGATTAATGTTCTTTATAAATAATTCCTTAAAAATAAGACCATTTTTCTGAAAGATGACTCTTAAAAGTATGTAATTTATCTTTTAAAATGAATTTATGTGGAATGTGTCTTCTGTGGAGATGTTCTGTGATGTGTTAGAATATATCATTGAGCATGCTGCATCCTCTCTTACTTGACAGTTAGTCCTTACACTCCCAATTCTAAGATGGGACGAGGAGTCATAGGAAGGTGAACGAATTGAAGAAATGTTTGCATATTCCAGGTCTGATCCAAGACACCATCACCTCTTCCTAAGTGACTGATCTTGTCCTAGACAAGTTTGGCCTGGGAGGTTGGAGGGAGAACATGCAGAGTCCCATTGCTGGTCTCTTTTGGTCCTCCAACCCATCTCTCTTTCTCATTGCTCAGAATTAAATTGAAAGTTAAAATATTCTTTGCCTTCGGTAAATGCAGATTACAAAATGCCAAACTTACACCATTGTAAGGCAAGAAAACATGAGTACACATGCAATACGCTAGTCAAGTATTCCAGTTTTATGAACCAGTGCAGTCCAGTTCATTTGGACTTTGCATGCTGGCAGCAGTGAAAGGAAACAACTCCAGTCACTAAGTAAGCACTTACTGTATGCCAGGCACTGCACTTTATATGGTAAGAACAATCAAATACATACTTTACTTACATGGTAAGAAAATATGCAGTATTTATAAAATCATTTCTGTAATTCACCTAAACCTCTTTCCTATTTGATATTAACTAAGTCCCATTTGGTTTTTACCCTGATTTTCATGGTTAGTTATCATAGCTCAAACTCCCAGCTTCTCCTACAAGTCTGCCATGAGCCATCATGAATTTATCTATTGATCCCTCCTTGATGGTGTTATGACATTTACCTCTTGATATGCTATGTTTTGTATTTTCTCAGTAGAGCTGTCACTTCTTTTTATCTGTATTCTAAATTCTCTCAGATGTCAGATGTCCCTTCATTACTCAGTTAGCTCATGAGTCATGTGACCAGAGTTCTGGCTCTTTCTTTAGTTAATTTTGAGATCTTGATTTATTCACCTAGCATCCCTTGACCCTTAAGCTTCTACTGTCTCTACATGCCTAAAATTCTGTTATTTTATTATCCAGTTAATACCCTTTATGATTCCTAATCTTTTCTCACATTTCTTTATCTAGAACAGTGCTGTAGTAAATATATACCAGTATTTGGAGATCTTTTTAAAAATACGTGATGCTCAGCCTCCACTCCAGACCAGTTAAATCTGGGGGTGGAGTCCAACAACGTATTTTCAACTTTGTTTCCAGTTAATTCAAATCTGTAGCCAGAATCAAGAACTCCTAGTCTTCAGTAAAGCATCCTGATTTTGTCTTTGTTTTCTCCATTGGTCAATACTACAAATAATCAGGTAGAAAGAAAAGGGACACATGTTCTAGGATCCCTGTTTATAGAAGCAGGGGATCAAGCATCTGATAGGAGGAAAGCAGGCAGTAATAAAGGAGAGGTCATGACTTTGAAAAATATTATGAAGGAACCATTATTTTCTAGGTGCCAAATATAATCCTTCAAAGGTTTGGCTGGTGGAGTTCCAGGATAACCAAGAAAAGGAGTGGTTGATCTCCATTTTGACTTTTTCTTTTATTGAAATTAAGAAAATTTTATTTATAATAGCATCAAAAAGAATAAAATTATCAGGATCAAATTTAGCAAAGTAAATATAAGATTTGTACACTGAAAAATATAAATATTATTGAAAGAAGACACCCCAGTTTCCCAAGACATCCCTGGGTTGGAAGATGTAATATTTTTTAAATGACAGTACTCCCTAAGTTGATCTTCAGATTCAGTGCAATCTCTATCAGAATTCCAGCTGGGTTTTTGTAGAAACTGAAGAGCTGATGCGAAAATTCAAGGTTCCCAGAATAGCAAAACCAATCTCGAAAAAGAACAAAATCTGAGGACTCACATATCCCAATTTCAAGACTTCTACAAACTATAGTAATCAAGATAGTAAGGTTAGACAGTAGATCAGTGTAACAGAATTAAGAATCCAGAAATAAATCCTTACACTTACAGCACTTTAACTTGTTCCAATGTTTCCCCATGAAAACATACCTCCAGCTTTATAAGGCTCAGTGGTGGGTAGGGAGTATACTCTATGGATATGCTTTGGAGTCATTGTGGAATGGAGCTCTTCCACAAACAAGGGCAATCACACATCTGTTATAATTCAAGCCTGTGTCCCATCTCTCATGGCCTCTCCTTTCATAAATTCCACTTCCTTGGAAAGCCACCTTTCAGTGATCAAATTGGAATCTACCATTCAGTGCTTTTTTAGTTCTTGGCTTTGAAACATTTACCCTTCTTCCAATGGAAAAGAAATCGATTTAAAGCAATATGTATTTATATCTGAGACCAACAGGAAATTCTACAACTTTATTTGATGACAACAACAAAGGGTGAGTTAGGAAGAGTTAGGTTTGGGGTAAGGGGCAGAGCAGTACAGTAGAGACACTGATTTATGTGTCCCTTAGTGTGGAAATTATTTTTTTAGTATTTATTTTACTTACTTGGCTGCATCAGGTCCTAGTTGTAGCATAGGGGATCTTCACTAAGGCATACTGGATCTTTTCAATGTGGCACGCAGGCTTTTCTCTAGTTGCAACAAGCAGGCTTAGTTGCCCTGCAGCATGTGCGATCTTAGTTCCTGGACCAAGGATTGAACTTGCATCCCCTGCATTGAAAGGTGGATTCTTCTTTTTTTTTTTTTTTTTGGAAGGAGTATCCTTAACCACTGGACCACCAGGGAGGTCCCCAGCATGGAAATTATACCCTGCCGCTAAGTGATTTGATCATGCCAACTTCTTTTTAGCTTTTCAGCGTTGTCCATTCCCAAAACTGTGCAATGGGACAAGGTCAAATCTAAGGTTCCTTTTAGCATCAGGTGCCATAGTTTTAAGTTTATGCGTCACCAGCTGTACTTTCTTCAGCTAACAAATGGATCATCTGTCTAATTTTCCTCTTTGAGTGAGTGAAAGTCATTCAGTCGTCTCCAGCTCTTTGCAACCCCATGGACTGTAGTCCGCCAGGCTCCTCTGTCCATGGAATCTTCTAGGCAAGAATACTGAAATGGGTTGTTATTCCCTTCTCCAGGGGATCTTCCCAACCCAAGGATTGAACCTGGTTCTCCTGCATTGCAGGCAGATTCTTTATCATCTGAGTCACTGGGGAAGCCCCAGTTTTCCTCTCTAAGTGATACTGAGGTTTCTAAGACTTATTAGATGTGGTCATATGTAAGGCAGAGAGCCCAGGGGCCATCTCCTCCATAGCAGGCATTAGACCAAACAATGTAATAAGCCTCAGCTGTATGACTAGAGCCTGTTTGATTCTTCACTTTACTTTTATATAAACTTTTATATCTGTGGGAGAATATTTGTTTTTTTAATGTGTCCTGTTGTGTGAAATGATATTTATTATTTTTAACATTTCTAGGACAGTTCCCTTGAACCCTCAGCCCAATATTTTCCACTCATCAGCAAAACTCTTTCTATAGCTAGAAATAATGAACATTGGAAAAGTGAGACAACTCCATAATTGACATGTTTATATTAACAGTGTGTATGCTTCGGTATCTCGAGAAGTTAATATATTTTTGCCTAAAGTAATTACAGTTTTTCTAGGAGTATATGGATAGCTTTTTGTGAGCCATAGATCTTCTACCCCATCAGATATTCACAATGGTCTTTAAAAATTAGGAAGCTAATTCTCTTTGATAGCTTCTGAATAAATGTTCACTCTCAGAGGCTTTAACATTAGATATAAATTGACACTTGAATATCAAATAGGCTTTAAGAGTCTCTCTTCTTGCTTCACTAGCATCATTTTGTCAGATGCCAGATAAACACAGGTGTATAAAAGATTCATATTGTGATGCAATATTCCTGATAGAGAGGTTCGCAGACACAGTGAAATCTTGATTTGTGGTGACATAAAGGCATCGGGTTTCCACTGTTTCTTGTCAAGCTCCTGCAGAGGCACCATGGCAGCCAGATTGCCGGGGGCACTGGTTCAACAGCATCTACAGAGAGTGCAGAGAAGTTTCTGCTAACAAAGATGCGAACCGTCTCAGCAAGGAGGGGCAAGTGCCCTCTGCTTTCTTCCTGGCAGGAAAGCTCTAAAACAAGAAGACTGACTAATGAGACAACTTGGCTCCAAGCAGCGTGAGACACTGAGTCAGATCACAGCAAGAAAAATCCAGACATGATTTATATTGAACTGACATACTGTTCACATTCAGCTCTTTGCGGGGGGAGGCACACTTATGTGCCAGAATGTTTTATCTGTGTCACCAAACTCAGTGGATAGAATCCAGAGGTGGGGTTCCAGGTGCAGCTTGGGTCAGCTCTTCCTTCTTGCTTAAAACGATTGCACTATATTTCTCTTGATTCAGTTATATAATTTTTTTCCCAGAGGAGTTTATTTGCTATGAAATAAAAGATTCAGATGTTCATTCAACAAATCTTTACATTCGTGTTTGAGGCTCTGTGTCAGAGACTGGGCTTTCTTGAGCCTGTATGCTAAGGGGGAGAGACAGAATTAATAAAGAAGTAAGTAAAAGATGTGATGTGCCAGGTTGTGGTAAATGCAGTGAAGTTAAATAAGTTCAGATAGGGCTTGCGGTGTGACAAGAGGTGTGATCAGGGAAGCAAAGGAGGTAAGGAGCAAGTTGTGTGCCTGTCTGGGGAAAAGTGATGGGGGAGAGGAGTAGTTAGAGGCTTGAGTAGAGAGCAGAGTATGAAATACACATAAGGAAAATGAGTAAGTCAATGGGCGAGGGAGTTGCAGAATTGACTGGCAGTTGAAGGATTACAGGTTTGGAGGGAGATAAGCAACATGGTGATGTATGTGTTTTCCAGCCACATTCAGCTGCTTGTGAATTCAACCAGGGTGGAATCTGCCAGGTGAACAAGGTGGAGGAAGGAGCCACAGAGTTGAAGCTACAAGGTATGCATGGGGCAAAGTGAGAACACCGCGGGAGGGTGGGGAGGTGCCATATATGAAAAGGTGGTAAGAATAATGGATTGATGATCTAAATAGGGTCAAATATTGCTAAAAACATGGAGCTAGTACTTCATTATGACATGAAACTATTGTCTCTTTTGATAAAAGATAAGCACATTCATCACTTAAATCTGATTTCACTTTGAATCTATTTAAGTAAGTTTTCAACCATTAAAGTTCATTAAACGATGCAAAAAGGACTACAGCTTTGAACATTAGTATGCATTCTTTCAGTTACAATTATGAAATGAATATATTAATGCATAATCTAAAAACAATTAGTGATTGCTAGAATACATCTCAGTAATCTGTCTCTTGTAAAGTAATAAATTACCAAAGACAGAATTTAACTACCCTGAGAACTTTTAAAATATTTATGCTCCTTGTAACCCAAGTGGTTTAGGAAAATGATGACAAACAACATAAATCTCTCCTTCTATTTTTCAAATCATTTTAATTTGTCTAAATTGCTGAAAAGGGATTTACTGTGGTTAAGAAACACTTTCAAAAATCTAACTGATAAAAGTACATTATATAAGACTGATGCTAGAGCTATAGAATGCTTGACTTTGATAAGATTGTGTCCATTACACTTCAGAATTGATTTGTGTGAATGCGAGTTTAGCCACCCTACAGTCTAATCCGGTGATCTTTCCCCCCACTGATTGTAGGGGGCATTTAGGATACCTTGCCCCATGACCACTTATGTGGATGAGAAGTACCATTTTCCTCTCACATGAGGACCTGGTCTAGTGGGCTCGCGTGCAGCTGTCTCCTCGCACTCAGCCTTGCAGCCAGGTCACTTCCCACCAATTCTGTTTTCACGGCCCAGCCTTCTGTTCTGATGTCTGATGCTATAGCCTGCCCAATCCACTAACCAAGATATAATCACATCCCAGATGTTATGGCAACATAAACTTGTATGGTTTATACAAGTTGTGTGTGTGCATGTGCTCAGTCGTGTCCGACTCTTTGTGACCCCATGAACTGTAACCTGCCAGGCTCCTCTGTACATGGGATTCTCCAGGCAAGAATACTGGCAGTTGCCATTTCCTTCTCCAGGGGATCTTCCCGACCCAGGAATCAAACTTGAATCTCTTGCATCTCCTGCACTGGCAGACAGGTGCTTTACCAGCTGAGCCAACAGGGAATCCTGTTATTTGGGATAAAAGACAGACTCCAATTCTGCAAAATGGAACACCTCTTTCTGTTCTCCTAAAGTCATATTACTTTCACCAGCTTCAAAGTCAGACAAAAATTTCAAATATACTTAAAATCCACCAAAGCACATACCAAAAATCCCAGTGTTGAGGTTTACCAAATTCCTGGTTAGGATGAGATGACTCAACATTGGCTTCTGTTTCTCAGTTTGGGAAACTTGTGGTCTCAGTCTTTCCTCACACTCAGTCTCTTGGTCCTTACCAGTGACAGGCATTCAAGGTCATATTCAAAGTATTCATTGTTGTTCTCACGATTCTCAAGTCTAGACCCACCAGCCATTGTCTCGCCTTTATATGAGATGAGCCTGGAGCCTGAGTGAACCTAGCAAGGTGGCCTTGTGCTGCATGCTAAGCCGCTTTAGTCGTCTCTGACTCGGTGCAACCCTAGGGGCTATATATAGCCCACCAGGCTCCTCTGTCTATGGGATTCTCCAGGCAAGAATACTGGAGTGGGTTGCCACACCTGGTTCCAGGGGATCTTCCCAACCCAGGGATCAGACTCACGTCTCATACATCTCCTGCATTGGCAGGTGGGTTTGTACCACTAGCATCATCTGGGAAGCCCAAGGTGGCTCTGGGTTCATCTATAAATCTAGTCCTGTACTTGAACTTCTACCTTGAACTACTATCATATCTTTGACAAAAGTAGTATATTATCTGCACACAGCATATAATACTATAAGAGTTGGATGTCTAGAGCTTTTCTATTTGAATCACCTTAGAAGCAAACCATAGCAAGTCCTCTGTTTTCACATATAATGTGTTCCTGAAGATGTCAAATGTGAGAAAATTGAAAAATAGACTTATACATTAAAAGGAATTTCTATTTCTGTAGAGATTTAAAAAACTTAAGTCCTTAATTATATTTTTCCTATAATCTTCAATGATATGGTTTTACTATTCAGGAAGTATTCTTAAATTTTTTCTTTCTTCATAGTTAAACATACATTTTCTTAGTTCTAATAAGTGTTCACTTGAGGCTAGAGATTTGCTATTTTGTTAAAGAATCTATGTTCCTTATCAGTAGTATCAGAGCTTTCATTCTGTCTTCCCTTAATTCCTATAAGATAATCAGGATAAAATGTAATATCACGTTCACATTCTCAAATAAACTTAACTGGGAACTTGCCTCCTGGTCCAGTGGTTTAGACTCTGAGCTTCCACTGCAGAGAGCACAGATTTGATCCCTAGTTGGGGAACTTAGGTCCTCAATGCTGGGCAGCTCGGCCAAAAAAGTAAAAAAAAATGAATCAAGTAAACATCACTAAGCAGATGAAGATAGCAATGTCTCGAACCTGACCCATTGTACAGCAGAGATTGCCATTAGGGAATGTTTCAGGAGGCTTATCCATCCATAGATATCAAAGTATGGCTGTTGAGATGACCTATGATATGTAATGCATAGTTCCATGAAAACCAGACAAATCACTGCCAAAGAGGAACTACTTACTACTTTTGCAAAGCAGGTGCCATGAAAGAGGAAGAAGAAAGCATTGAAGGGGAACTAGGACACACTGGCTGATGGGAGTGGAGAAAGAGGGCGCAGGGAGCCCCAAATTCACCTTGCCTGTCCATTGAATGGTGGTTAGAAGACATCATTCAACACTCCCTTGCATTTGATGTATGTTTTGTTTTGTTTTGCATGGAATAGCATCTGGGAATAATTTATTCTCATCTTATTGGTTTACCTTGATTGATTGATTTGTGATTGGGAAAACAACTGTCACCTTCATTAAAAAGAAACAAAACCTGAACTTAAGGCTGTGTTCACCACTGAAGGCAGAAAATGGTTTCACTGGGAGTTACTCCCAACAATAATTCTTGTGTTAAGTATTAAGGACTGGAATGTCTTCTAATACACTTTGGATTTAAGTGTGTTTATAAATTCTTTCTTTGTGAGACATTGTATAGACTGAAAAATACATGTGTGATTCCTCTTGAAAATAGGTTTAGAATGAAAAACTGTAGCTAATGCCACAATTAATGGATTAATTAGAAAATAATTCAAAAGGCTTGGGCAGAGATAATGAGACAGAGTGAGTTTAAATTGTGGTGGGAGAGTTTTCACTTTTACAGTGGACTCTGCCAGAGGGATAAGCCATCTGACACTTGAACCTAGAGTGTTTTCAGTTAGAGTAATACCTGCTTTCAGCTCATGCTCCATTCTTTAGAAAACAAATCAAAGGATCAAAAGCAAGGGAAGATATATTCCTTGAGGTATTATGGTCACTGCAGTCAGCCAACCAAGGACTTCCCTGGTGGTCCAGTAAGACACAGTAAGACTCTGTGCTTCTAATGCAGGGAGCCTGGGTTCAACTCCTGGTCAGGGAACTAAATCCTGCATGCCACAACTGAGAGTTCACATGATAAGACTAAAGATCCTGTGTGCCACAATGAAGATCGAAGATCCCGAGTGCTGCAACTAAGACCTGGTGCAGCCAAATAAATAAATACATTTTTAAAAGAGCCATCCAATTAATATTATGCTTTATTGAAATCATAATTTCTTAAACTGAGTGAAACTGTGATGAAACATTGGCTAGATCTAGCCAACATCTTAACTTACTCTTGACCTTAATCAAATAATCTACAGGAAAGGCTTGAACCTAGGCAATACTTCAGATCCTAGTTTTCAAAATTTAAATTGTGCAGAATAAAAAATAGTATGTAAACAAGATAATTTTGCTTTAAAAATAAAATTTAATTTAAAAACGTAGTGTTACTTTTTTTATTTTATTATACCTGAGTGTTGGTTGCTGTATACAAAAAAAAAAAAAAATCAGTATGCTTTTCTTACCCATTGTTGATTACAGGCATGAAAGTGAAAGTGTTAGTCACTCAGTCGTGCCCAACTCTTTGTGACCCCATGGACTGTAGCCTGCCAGGCTCCTCTGTCCATGGAATTCCCCAGGCAAGAATACTGGAGTGGGTTGCCATTCCCTTCAACAGTCATACCTCACACTTCGCTTTATTGCACTTTTCAGATACTGCATTTTATTTTTAAAAATTGAAGATTTGTGGCAATCCTACATCCAGCAAACCCATCAGGACCATTTTCCAACAGCATTTTCTCACTTCCTGTCTTTTGTGTCCCATTTTGGTAATTCTCAAAATATTTCAAACTTTTTCATTGTTATTACATTTGTTATGGTGATCTGTCATCAGTGATCTTTGATGTTACTATTATGAAAAACATTACTACTCACTGAAAGCTCAGATGATGACTAGGATTCTTTAGCAATAAAGTACTTTAAAATTAAGGTATGTACATTATTATTTTAGACATAATCACACACTTAATAGTATAGTGTAAACATAGCTTTTATGTGCAAAAATTCATGTGACCAGCTTTCTTGATTAGTATTTATTTTTAAGTACTTATTTTTATTTTGTTTATTTGGCTGTGCTGCCTCTTAGCTGTGGCATGTGAACTCTTAGTTGCAGCATGAGAGAGCTAGTTCCCTGACCAGGGATTGAACCCAGACCCCTTGCATTGGGAGCACAGATTCTTAGACACTGGACCACCAGGGAAGTCCTGAGACCAGCTTTATTATGATATGTGCTTTATTGCCGTGGCTTACAGTGTCTCTGAAGGTATGTTGTAAGCTGAAAGTGTTCTCTGTGGATGCTCAGAGACATCTGAGCCCTAGAAACATGCCAACAACAGAAAAGGGAGCTGTGCTGTCGGTCTGGTGACCTCCCTCTTTTCTCTTCTTGGAGCAGCAAGCGGGCAAGCCGTAGCCTGAACTCTTGTCATCTTTGACGCCAATTTAGCCTGGTAATACTCTGTCAGTGCAATAGTGTCAGAGACAAATGATTTTTCAAGGTGATGAGGCCTCTTTTTCACCAGTAGCCAGACTGTAATCCAGGGAAAAGTGAAATTCAGTCACTGTGATACATAATCTCTTGCTTTTCTAGTTGCCTCTCTCATTAGCCTATCACAGGCACTGATACATGGTAGAATTAGAGGAATTATTCCAGCAGATTGGCCCTTGGCTGCAGGCTTCAGGATTGTTCCAAGGAACTCATGTGTCGCATCCTGTTCTTGGGAATAGCAGAGGGTCTGGAACCTGCTGGCTTCCCCAGGATGCTAATGATCGTAGGGCTCTACAGTCACTAATTCCCCAGTGGCTCAGCAGTAAAGTATCTACCTGCAATTCAGAAGACACAGGAGATCCCGGTTCAATCCCTGGGTCAGGAAGATCCCCTGGAGGAGGGCATGGCAACCCACTCCAGTATTCTTGCCTGGAGAATCCCATGGACAGAGGAGCCTGCTGGATAGCAAAGAGTTGGACACGACAGAAGCAACTGGTCACACAGGCAGACCTCCTGGAAGTTCAACTGGAAACAGAACTGTTTGGGGTAGGGCACGTGTGCCGCCTTTCCTTCTCTTCTCCGTCTCTTGTCATCCCACGCTGTCCTCTCCTGGTTGCTTAAATGGCTGCATTTGGAAGGAAGCATCTCTACTCCTTCCAGCCAAAGAAACTGGGTGTTGTTTGAGTTTTATACTTCACAGTGCATTATTACAAAGTACCTAAGCTGAAATCTCCAGATGGGAATAGTGATGGAGAATATATTTAAACTTTAAAAAAAATTTTATTTAATTTTGGCTGTGCTGGGTCTTCACTGCTGCACTCAGACTTTTCTCTAGTTGTGGCCAGCCAGGGCTACCCTCTAATTTCTGTGTGCAGGCTTCTCATTGTGGTGGCTTCTCTTGTTGCAGAGCCTAGGTACTAGAATGAGTGGGCTTCAGTAGTTGTGGCATGTGGGCTTGGTTGCCCAATGTCATGTGGGATCTTCTTGGATCAGGGATCGAACCAGTGTCCACTGCAATGCAAGGCGGACTCCTAACCACTGGACCACCAGGGAAGTCTGATGGAGAGTAGATTTGAAGATGAGGGATTTCACCAAGGGGGAGTTGCATATAGAAGCAATATAGGGGACAAATCAGAATGATAAATGTGTCTCTCAAATTTCTCAGCTCATTTATAGACTTGACCTCCACATATTCAGGAAGAGTGTCTTGTCCATCTTTGTTTCTTCAGCACATAGTCCTGTGTCTGGCACTTAGGAGGCACTTGATAAACATTTGATGCACTGAACAAAACACAGACACAGTTGAACCAGGGATGGTGGTCAGTTAGTGACTGAAAACGTTTGATGAACAAGGAAGGACATAGATTTTTCTTCTTACCTTTGGTTTCATCCCCAAATCTCTCTCCTCTGTACCCCTGTTGGAAGCTGTGTGCTTATATAAGTCATTTGTGCAGTCAGCTCTAAATGGAGCTTCTTTTCAAGTCACTGAAATATTAACAATTGTAGTACCCACAAGCAGTGTATTATTTTTGGAATTTGGGTGCCCAGACAAGATAGTTATTTCCCATAGTCACTTCAACAAATGTGGAGCGTTTTCCTGCTATTTGAAATGTGATGATGTGTATTTCTGATTCCACTCTGACTATGATAGTGTTGATCGTGCCTTTAGAGCCGAGGGTGGCTGCAGGGTCTGAACCTGTTACTAGATAAATCATTATCCTGAGGTTGGTCCCTGTTATCATCTGCCTAACCTTTACAGAGAGTGAAAAAAAGAGAAAATCTGATGCTCCAGTAGTGAGCGTCTCTGATTTCCAGCAGCCCTGAGTACCAAGTATCACTCTTACTGCTAACTTTGCGGGTGTCAACATGGATGTCTTCCTATTTCGATCAGAAAACAAGGTTTTCCTAAAACACATTTCTTTGAAAATCTGATGTCTTGTTCATTCATTCGAAAGGATTGGCACCAGTGGACATGTGGATATGTTTGCCTGACCCTACCAGTCAGTTGCTTTTTCTTCAAAGCCCTTTCTGAAACACACAGCTCTGTGTTGAGCCTGCCTCAGGAGAGCGATTGTGGAAGCAGCCAGGTCAGTCAGAGGCCAACATGTGCTTGCAGTTTAGAGGTTCAGAATGAGAAATCAGCTGGGCTTCGGTCAATTTATTTCATTTGTAACACGTTCACTAGGGGGCAGCAGTGAGCAGCTTTGTGTATTCCCTGAGGTTGAAGCTATCAATCCCCAAGTGCCAAGCAACTGATTTAAACCAAGGAGAGCTGAATGAACAGTAGAGACACAAAGTTCAGATTCAGTTTCATGTTCTGTATTCGTTTCTGAAAATACAGGCCTTCTGTTACTAATGTAACTTCTTTGAGGTTAGGTGGTTAGGATCTTTATTATAGTTTTAATTTTTTCTTCTTCCCCCAAAATGTGATTTAATAATAGATTGCTAATGCTAGGAGCTAGGAACCTTTTTAACTTTAAAAAAAATTTTTAAAGGAATAACTGAAATGTTATGAATTTTTAATTTTGGACTCAAACTCCTCAACTGGTATACCAGCAGAGAGGACATTTCTCCATGTCTTATCTTGCAAATTTACTAAGAAATTTGAAGCCCTTCCTAATTTCACCTTTATAGTTAAAATACTTTGGGCTATATTTATTTGTTAGAGAAACAGACTGAGACAGGAATTCTAGATTTTAGATTTGGTATTGCCATTGCCTTACTTTCTTATCCTGTGGATGTCATTTAAACACTTTGAGCCTATTTCCCCAGTTGTAAAAAATAAAAGGATAAAAATAACTTATACCGTTATTTGATAATCATATCTAGTAAACTATGTCAGAGTATTTCTAAAAAATGTTAAGTGTTATGTAACTGCTTCTGTTTAGACAAGATATGGATGCAGAAAACAGACTGTATTTGCTAGGGGGTGGTATTCATTTTTAATTTCAAAATCGGATTCCTTTGAAATTTTTCCATTAGTGATGACTTTAGAGTTGTTTTAAAAAAAAAAAAGTAAAGAAAGAAACAGCTGTAGGCAACCATTAGGATGAGTTCGAATCAGTGTCTGAAGAATGTGAATCTTTTCACATCTGTCCTGAGGGATCAATATCTACAGTCACACAAGAGAAACAAAATTATATCTGTGAATACAAGCCAGTCCTGAAATCAGGCTGTAAAAGTACTCATTTTTAGTTATCTTTTTATATTATATTTTCTCGGCTTCTTTTAAATAAAAATCTACCTTATTGGGTTTCTATGAAGATCCAGATGTGACTGGCCTCTAACATCCTGAAATAGGGACTTCCCTGGTGATCCAGTGGTTAAGACTCCATGATGTCAATGCAGGGGATGGGAGTTCAGTTGCTGGTCGGGGAACTAAGATCCCACATGCTGGGCAGCATGGCCAGAAGATTAAAAAAGAAAAAAAGAACCTGAAATACAAAAATAACTAAGAAATTTTTGCTATGACTTGGATTCCCTTGATTTTGGGGAAACCCAAAGTAAACGGTGTCCAGTGAACATCTCTTATCTATCTCCCTTGTGAAGTAGTTCTCTTTAAAATGTCATATAAGTTACATTCAGTTCAGTTCAGTTCAGTCGCTCAGTTGTGTCCGACTCGTTGCGACCCCATGAACTGCAGCACGCCAGGCCTCCCTGTCCATCACCAACTCCCACAGTCCACCAAAACCCATGTCCATTGAGTCGGTGATGCCATCCAACCATCTCACCCTCTGTCATCCCCTTCTCCTCCTGCCTTCAATCTTTCCCAGCATCAGGGTCTTTTCAAATGAGTCAGCTTTTCACATCAGGTGGCCAAAGTATTGGAGTTTCAGCTTCAGCATCAGTCCTTCCAGTGAACGCTCAGGACTGATCTCCTTTAGGACGGACTGGTTGGGTCTCCTTGCAGTCCAAGGGACTCTAAAGAGTCTTCTCCAACACCACAACTGAAAAGCAGTCAATTAGATGTTTTTTCTGAAACTCTCTACTGACCTTTTCCAGTCCTGTGGTCACTGCTGAGTTTTCCAAATTTGCTGGCATATTGAGTGCAGCACTTTCACAGCATCATCTTTCAGGATTTGAAATAGCTCAACTGGAATTCCATCACCTCCACTAGCTTTGTTCATAGTGATGGTTCCTAAGGCCCATTTGACTTCACATTCCAGGATGTCTGGCTCTAGGTGAGTGATCACACCATCATGGTTTTCTGGGTTGTGAAGATCTTTTTTGTACAGTTCTTCTGTGTATTCTCGCCACCTCTTCTTAATATCTATCTTCTGCTTCTGTTAGGTCCATACCATTTCTGTCCTTTATCGAGCCCATCTTTGCATGAAATGTTCCCTTGGTATCTCTAATTTTCTTGAAGAGATCTCTAGTCTTTCCCATTCTATTGTTTTCCTCTATTTCTTTGCGTTGATCACTGAGGAAGGCTTTCTTATCTCTCCTTGCTATTCTTGGAACTCTGCATTCAAATGGGAATATCTTTCCTTTTCTCCTTTGCTTTTCACTTCTCTTCTTCTCACAGCTATTTGTAAGGCCTCCTCAAAGAGCCATTTTGCTTTTTTGCATTTCTTTTTCTTGGGGATGGTCTTGATTCCTGTCTCCTGTACAATGTCACAAACCTCCATCCATAGTTCATCAGGTATTCTGTCTATCAGATCTAGTCCCTTAAATCTACTTCTCACTTCCACTGTATAGTTATAAGGGATTTGATTTAGGTCATACCTGAATGGTCTAGTGATTTCCTCCACTTTCTTCAATTTCAGTCTGAATTTGACAATAAGGAGTTCCTGATCTGATCCACAGTCAGCTCCCGGCCTTGTTTTTGCTGACTGTATAGAGCTTCTCCATCTTTGGCTGCAAAGAATATAATCAACCTGATTTCGGTGTTGACCATCTGGTGATGTCCATGTATAGAGTCTTCTCTTGTGTTGTTGGAAGAGGGTGTTTGCTATGACCAGTGTGTTCTCTTGACAGAACTCTATTAGCCTTTGCCCTGCTTCATTCTGTACTCCAAGGTCAAATTTGCCTGTTACTCCAGGTGTTTCTTGACTTCCTACTTTTGCATTCCAGTCCCCTGTAATGAAAAGGACATCTTTTTTGGGTGTTAGTTCTAGAAGGTCTTGTAGGTCTTCACAAAACTGTTCAACTTCAGCTTCTTCATTAATTCTCCTAAAATTTGGGTGCCTTTTTAAGAATTTCTTCATAGGCAAGATTGTTCTCTGTAATAGAGAAATATTTGCAATATCTCTTTGCCAGAATTTTACATCTGCAAAACAGAATAAATAAAATTTGAAGCTGGTTTTGTGTAGCTTTCCAGACATTTCCACCTCTCACATAGAATGTCCAAGACCTGTTCAGGAAACAGGTTACAAATATCTGTTACTTGTTTTACCAGGCTCCCACCTTTGGGCGTTAAACCTGAGGACCAAATTGCAGAACTTTAACTAACGCTAATTTGACCTCATTCAGTAACCATCATAAAAGCGTACCAAGAGTGAAGGTAGGGGAGACGTCTGCCTGCACTGCTTCCCTGCCCCTCAACCCCCAATCCCTCCCTGCTCTAATCCATTGTCTCCTGCCACCCCCCACAGGCTGTTTCCTGGCAGAAATCAGTGGGATAGTGAATAGATAGTTATACATGTGATCATGCATATGAAATCATCTGTCTGAATTATGGACGTTAGAGTGGTTTATAGTTTGGAGCTATTATGTCTAAAGCTACTCTGAATTTTCAGCAGAAGCTATGGCGTTGACATATATTTTCATCTCTTTCTTGAATTGTCTTGTTCATAGAGTAAGTGCATATATAACTTTACAGGAAATTACTGAATTGTTTCTAAGTAATGGGACCATTTTATACTCCCACCTATAATGTGTGAGAGTTCAGTTGTTCTACGTTCTTGTCAATGCTTGGTACTGTCAGATTTTTTTTATTGTAGACATTCTAATGAATGTGTAATTAGTATGTAATTGTGGATTTTACCTTGCATTTCCTGATGACTAATGTTGATGAGCACCTTTCATGGGTCGTTTTCCATTTACATACCTTCTTTTGTACAACGTCTGTTCTCATCTTTTTCCATTTACCAGATTGTCTTTAAGAGTTTATGTCAGATTGATATTACTTTTTTCCTTAAATGTTCGACAGAATCCACCAAGGAAGTTATCTGGGCATGAAGTTTTCTTTGTGAAAAGTTTTTTGATTATGGATTCACATTCTTCAGTAGATAAGAAGTCATTCAGATTTCTTGTTTCCTCTTAAGGAAATATATTGATAATTATGATATCAGTAATTTATGTTTTTTCTCATTTTTCCATAATTAGTCTTGCTAAGAGTTTATCATTTTTGATAATCTTTTCAAAAAGAAATGTTTGTCAATATTTTCTTTTCTTTGTGTTGATCTGTGCTCTTATATTTATTATGTTTTTCTTTCTATTCACTTTGGGATTAATTTGATTTTCCTTACCTAAATTCTTAAGGTTGACACTTAGATAACAGATTTTAAATCTTTCTCTTTTTAAAATTTTGTCAGTTATAAACTTCCCTCTAAACATTATACCTATCTTTTGCATATGGTGATATGTTGTGTTTCATTATCATTAATTTTGAAAGATTTTCTGATTTATATTTAACTCCTTTAATATGTAGATTACTTTAAATTGTATTGTTTAATTTTCAAACATTTGAGAATTTTAAAATATCTTAGTGTTACTGATATCTCATATAACTCTTTTATGATCAGAAAACACATTTTGTCAGTTTCCAAATTTTTGCAGTTTATTGAACTTATTTTATGGTTCAGCATTATGGCCACATCTTGATGTTCTTCTGCTATCAAAACAAATACGTATAATACAATTGAAAAAAATGATCTTTCAGTTTGGTGAAGTTGAGGGGTAGAATTTTTCAGATCTTCTATATCCTTACTGATTTATTGCCCACTTAATCTATTTCCTGATAAAGCAGTAATAAAAGAAAAACCAACTTTGTTTGCTAATTCCAACATACAGATGGCCTCAGAATCTGTTTGCATAAACTTTTTTTTCTCTTGACAACAGTTTTGTTTCTTCACTTGTACAGTAATGTCTGACTGATATTGGAAATAGTAGATGATATGTTGTAGAAACTAGATTCTATTTTCTTGCTCTAAAATATATTGATGTTTGGTTTCTAAATGATCATATGAAATAGGTATTACGCCTTTCTATACTTTGTTAGATTGGATTTGTGGAAGGTCCAAGGTGTTTCCTAAGCTGTTCAAATAGATCTGTCTCCCCTGTGGATCTTGCTGAGATATAGTTTTACAGTTGATAATGACAGGTATAATGGAAGTCTTACTGCACGTTGTGGTCCTTTCTCCTATGACATAGCCTTTCTGGTGTTTCAGTAGTGTCAGTGTTGTATACTGTGATATTACCAAGGTTTCTCTTGTCTGACTGAGCCAGAAATCCAAAATTAGCCAGCACTGCTTGATCTCAGTATCTCTGGCTCTCAGCCTGGTAAAAGCAGCCTTCTGGTAAGCCTTATGTATTGCTTTGTGCATACACAGCCCAACCCTGAGCAAAGGATTTGTGGGGAAAACACACTTAGACTTCTGGGTCTGTTTCTCCCACACCCTGGCAGCTGTCTACCTCAAGGACTCAGCCACTCAGGTTTCAGCAGCTTCAACCATCTCAAACTCTGATCTTTGCCTCCTCGGACAGCAGAGCAGCTGTGCTTTGCTTGGGCTCCAACCCTTCATGTGAGTCAGAAAATTATCTTCAGACAGAGTTCCAAGGTATTTATGGTGCTCATCTCATGGATTTCTCTTCTCTCAGAGATTGCTTTCTTGTACTTCTGTTGTCCATTGTCTAGAAATGATGGCCTTATATATTTTGGCTGGTTGTCTATGGAAGAAGACCTGGTCCTAATGATGTTAAAAGTTGAGGTCCCTAAATTCTTTCTAGAGATATTTGTCTGTTTTTCTCCTTACCCTCCAAGTGTTAATTTTCTCTTATTCATTGCAATTTCAGATATTATTAATTCTAAGAACTATTTATTTTTGTATTTTTAATTAAAAAATTAGTTTGTTTCTGATTTCTTATTTGCTTGATTTTAAAAATGAAAACCACAGGAATATGCATATAAATGGAAAATAAATGCCATTCATTTCAACCAACTCTCAATCAAAACATAAAGAAAAGACATTATTAAAGGTTTTAATGTCTGTTCAATTTGAAAATCTTTTGAATATTGCTTGTCAGGTAGTAATATATGTAGAGGTTTCTTTTATGAGAACATGGGTAACTTTTAAGCAAACAGTACTTTTTATGAGATTTTCCCTTTAGTCTGGTTTCTTCTAACTAATGGAAATAAAATTATCATTACAGTAAGCTGGAAGGCTGTTTCCAGTCCCCAGAGGCATGCTTCAGAAGCCTTGTTGAGTTTCATATATTTGGTATAGCCAAGTGAGTCATCTGTAATATGTTCAATGTCTGCTGGCCTGGGGACTGAGAGTCTGCTGATGAACCTTGGCCTCTCGTTAACAGAAATCAGCCCTTGAATTCAGAGTTATTAATGACACACATTAAGCATCAGTTTCCATTTCCTGCAGGGAAGAGAAATCTCCTGGACAATTTGGACAGTGAACCTCATTTATTGTGTTAAATGTCTTTTTAATAATGATGGCTTACTTGTTCATTTTATTCAAGGATCACAAGTTTGAGAGAGTCATATGTTCTATGTTATAAAGAAAAGAAAAGATAACCACAGTTAAGAATTTTGATAGAACTTGGGTGAAAAATAAACCCACAACTTAAGTCATGCCATCATCAACTAACCAGAATTTGATGGTAAAAGAAATAGGTCTCTAATTCCTCCTGTCTGATTTATGCTATAGAAAACACAGTTTGGCATTAAAGTCTCTTTAAAAAGCAGAACAATGATCAAAGGCAAATAGTTCCACATTTCCTTACTCTATTTGCAGAGTCTTTTTGTCCATTTTCCCATTTATTTTTCTTTGTTTTTGTTAATTCTGTCATCATCACCATGCCATCCAGTTTATATTAGATGCATCTTTAGATTTTATTTCAACAAGTGAAAAAATTCTTCAGAATGAATTGTCACTCTTTCATTAACACTTACACTCCACGTACTACAAGGAGTTCTTGCTGTACATTTCTATAGACCTCTTTCTGTCACCCCAATCTCACCTCAGGGAAGTTCAGTTCAGTTCTGTTCAGTTGCTCAGTCGTGTCTGACTCTTTGCAACCCCATGGACTGTAGCACGCCAGGCTTCCCTGTCCAACACCAACTCTTTGAGCTTGCTCAAACTCATGTCCATCGAGTCGGTGATGCCATCCAACCATCTCATCCTCTGTCGTCCCTTTCTCCTCCTGCCTTCAATCTTTCCCAGCATCAGGATCTTTTCCAATGAGTCAGCTCTTCGCATCAGGTGGTCAAAGTATTGGAGTTTCAGCTTCAGCATCAGTCCTTCCAATGAATATTCAGGACTGATTTCCTTTAGGATTGACTGGTTTGATCTCCTTGCAGTCCAAGGGACTCTAAAGAGTCTTCTCCAACACCACAGTTTAAAAGCAAACATTCTTCGATGCTCAGCTTTCTTTATAAGTTAACTCTCACATCCATACATGACTACTGGAAAAATTCCATCACTTCCACTAGCATTGTTTGTAGTGATGCTTCCTAAGGTCCACTTGATTTCGCATTTCAGGATGTCTGGCTCTAGGTGAGTGATCACACCATCATGGTTTTCTGGGTCATGAAGATCTTTTTTGTATCGTTCTTCTGTGTATTCTAGCCACCTCTTTGTAATATCTTCTGCTTCTGTTAGGTCCATACCATTTCTGTCCTTTATTGAGCCCATCTTTGCTTGAAATGTTCCCTTGGTATCTCTAATTTTCTTGAAGAGATCTCTAGTCTTTCCCATTCTATTGTCTCCCTCTATTTCTTTGCCTTGATCACTGAGGAAAGCTTTCTTATGTTTCCTTGCTATTCTTTGGAACTGTGCACTCAAATGGGTATATCTTTCCTTTTCTCCTTTGCCTTTCACTTCTCTTCTTTCCTCAGCTATTCATAAGGCCTCATTAGACAACCATTTTGCCTTTTTTCATTTGTTTTTTTGGGGGATGATCTTGATCACTGCCTCCTGTACAATGTCATGAACCTCCATCCATAGTTCTTCAGGCATTCTATCAGATCTAATCCCTTGAATCTATTTGTCCCTTCCACTGCATAGTCATAAGGGATTTGATTTAGGTCATACCTGAATGGTCTAGTGGTTTTTCCCTACATTCTTCAACTGAAGTCTGATTTTTGCAATAAGAAGTTCATGATATGAGCCACAGTCAGCTCCTGGTCTTGTTTTTGCTGACTGTATAGGGCTTCTCCATCTTCAGCTGCAAAGACTGTAATCAATGTGATTTCAGTATTGACCATCTGGTGATGTCCGTGTGTAGAGTCTTCTCTTGTGCTCTTGGAAGAGGGTGTTTGTTATGACCAGTGTGTTCTCTTGGCAAAACTGTATTAGCCTTTGCCCTGCTTCATTCTGTACTCCAAGGCCAAATATGCCTGTTACTTCAGGTATCTCTTGACTTCCTACTTTTGCATTTCAGTCCCCTATGATGAAAAGGACATCTTTGTTGGGTGTTAGTTCTAGAAGTTCTTGTAGGTCTTCATAGAACTGTTCAATTTTAGCTTCTTCAGCATTACTGGTTGAGGCATAGACTTGGATTACTGTGATATTGAATAGTTTGCTTTGAAATTGAACAGAGATCATTCTGTCATCTTTGATATTGCACCCAAGTACTGCGTTTCAGACTCTTTTGTTGACTATTAGGGCTACTCCATTTCTTCTAAGGGGTTCTTGCCCACAGTAGTAGATATAACGGTCATCTGAATTAAATTTGCCTATTCCAGTCCATTTTAGTTCACTGATTCCTAAAATGTTGATGTTCACTCTTGTCATCTCCTGTTTGACCACTTCCAATTTGCCTTGATTCATGGATCTAATATTCCAGGTTCCTATGCAGTATTGCTCTTTACTTTACTTCTATCACCAGTCACACCCTCAACTGGGCATTTTTTTTCACTTTGGCTCTGCCTCTTCATTCTTTCTGAAGTTATTTCTCTACTCTTCTGCAGTAGCATATTGGGCACCTACTGACCTGGGTAGTTCATCTTTCAGTGTCCTATCTTTTTGCCTTTTCATACTGTTCATGGGGTTCTCAAGACAAGAATAGTGAAGTGGTTTGCCATTCCCTTCTCCAGTGGGCGTGTTTTCTCAGAGCTCTCCACCATGACCTGTCCAATTTGGGTGGCCCTACATGGCATGGCTCATAGTTTCATTGAGTTAGATAAGGTTGTGGTCCGTGTGATCAGTTTGATTAGTTTTCTGTGATTGTGGTTTTCATTCTCTCAGCCCTCTGAAGGATAAGGATAAGAGGC
This sequence comes from Okapia johnstoni, assembly GCA_024291935.2. Classification (NCBI taxonomy): domain Eukaryota; kingdom Metazoa; phylum Chordata; class Mammalia; order Artiodactyla; family Giraffidae; genus Okapia; species Okapia johnstoni. The sequence continues at coordinate 16,976,338 of CM044324.1, forward strand.
TTATGGAAGCTTCCTAATGGGAGAGGCTGACTGTGGGGGAAACTGAGTCATTCTGATGAGCGGGGCCATGCCCAGTAAATCTTTAATTCAATTTTCTGTCGATGGGTGTGGCTCCATTCCCTCCTTGTTGTTTGACCTAAGACCAAACTATGGTGGAGGTAATGAAGATAATGGTGACCTCGTTCAAAAGGTCCCATGCACACACTGTCGTACTCAGTGCCCCCAACCCTGCAGCAGGCCACTGCTGACCCACGCCTCCCCGGGAGACTCCTGGACACTCACAGGCAAGTCTGGGCCAGTCTCTTGTGGGGTCACTGCTCTTATCTCCTGGGTCCTGGTGCTCACAAGGTTTTGTTTGTACCCTCCAAGAGTCTGTTTCCCCAGTCCTGTGTAAGTTCTGTAATCAAATCCCACTGGCCTCCAAAGTCAAATTCTTTGGGAGTTCTCACAGCACCATAGAGCTGCCGAGCAGATGACCTCAAGGAAGCCATCATCTAATTATAATGTCTGTGGATAGAGATCTTGCTGGTGACCTCTACAATGCTATTTCATGCTTAGGTAAATCATGTCTTATTTCATTTTAACTTCTTGAAATCTCTGGCCAGTCATATAGTTGGATAATGTGTTATGATCAGGCCTTTTGAAAAATAATTTTATTAAAAAAACTATTTATTTGGCTGCACCAGGTCTTAGTTGCAGCACCTGGGATCTTCAACCTTCATTTCAACACATGGGATCTTTAGTTGCAGCATGCAAACTCTTAGTGGCGGCATGTGGGAACCTGGGCCTCTGCATTGGGAGCACAGAGTCCCAGACACAGGACTGAAAAATAATTTTAAAAAGAAACTCATGTTTCAGTAGGTTCTTTTAGGAGGAGCTTCCCAAGGATTGTGTTAATCTCTTGCAGAAAGTCTTGAATGCCATAATTTGGATGACCCTTGCTTCCTCTGCAAAAACATCCTTGGACTTGAGATATTTTCCATTATCAGTTATATTTTTGAATTCTTGATGTTTCCTGTTACCTGGATTTTTTTTAACAAGGTAGAATCAAGTGAAAATAGACTCCATTCATTGAACCTCTGATTGAGGATGGGTGGTGATTCATACATTCTAAAGGTTAGAAACTCTTAGGACACTTAGGACTTTGCTTCTTTCAGGTGTTGGCTGACCTCTCTCCGTTTCAATAGAAACAGTTGTGGTCAGTCTAATACTATAAAGAAACATTCCTACATTTCCTTAGTAACTTTTTTTTTTTTGGAAATAAGTGGTGAATTTTTGGAAGGCAGTAATATAAATCTCCCTAGATGTTTGTTTAGTTAAATTTGTACATCAGAATCTGTTTTAATCACCTCATTGGTAGAAATAAAGTTTTGATGTAAGCAGTGCTACATATAGACAGATACCATAGATTGAAAATGACCTTGTCAGCTCACCAAATCTGACATGTGATCTGGTGGTCCTCATCAACTTCTTTATTCTCATTTTATTTATAAATCAAAGTAGTTTTTTTTTTCTTTTTGCCCCTTCATATGCAATGATGGCCCAGGTTGTCTGACATGACTAAAATTTTTTCAGTGGCACCCTCTTGGTTTGGTTTTTCCCTTTGCATATTCATTGCCCATCGTTCTGCTCTCCGTTTCAGTCTAGACCATCTCCACTCTTTGTGGCACTCACTAATGCAAGAGGAAAGGTGGACTCAGGGCTTCGGCTGGCGAATTTCTCTGATGGTGGCCAGGTGGAAGGTGGGAGCTATAAACACCTACAGACTTGCCCAGCTATTGACCCAGGGTGCATGGGTGGACCACAATCCTTCCCATGTTGAAGACGTTTCTATTTAGTCCCCCAATTCAGTTCAGTTCAGTTCAGTTCAGTCTCTCAATCATGTCCGACTCTTTGTGACCCCATGAATCGCAGCATGCCAGGCCTCTTTGTCCATCACCAACTCCCAGAGTTTACCCAAACCCATGTCCATCGAGTCAGTGATGCCATCCAACCATCTCATCCTCTGTTGTCCCCTTCTCCTCCTGCCCCCAATCCTTCCCAGCATTAGAGTCTTTTCCAATGAGTCAACTCTTCGCATGAGGTGGCCAAAGTATTGGAGTTTCAGCTTCAACATCAGTCCTTCCAATGAACACCCAGGACTGATCTCCTTTAGGATGGACTGGTTGGATCTCCTTGCAGTCCAAGGGACTCTCAGGAGTCTTCTCCAACACCACAGTTCAAAAGCATCAATTCTTCGGCACTCAGCTTTCTTCACTGTCCAACTCTCACATCCATACATGACCACTGGAAAAACCATAGCCTTGACTAGATGGACCTTTGTTGGCAAAGTAATGTCTCTGCTTTTAAATATGCTATCTAGGTTGGTCATAACCTTCCTTCCAAGGAGTAAGCGTCTTTTAATTTCATGGCTGCAGTCACCATCAGCAGTGATTTTGGTCTCCCAGGAGATGTGTGAACTTGGGAGGAAAGAAAACTAACTGGCAGCTTGGAACCCATTCATTATCTTCAATCTTTGCTGAACTCAGGATGATAGTAGAATAACAATGTTTAGTTTTATTTGACATGAAGACAAATCGTTGCTCCATGTAAAACTAAAAAGGTCATTCTTTTCTTAAATATACCCCAAAACCTCTTCTAAAACCTATTATAAAAATGTGATATCTTAGTCTGACTTGACATGCCATTTTGTTTAATGGTAAATGATTTTTAAATTGTTTTCTTAAAAATTTCTTTCCCAGATCCTCAATTTCCCCTGTTTTGTAAGTAGAATTATATTTTGAGTTAGACTAATAAAGTTTAGAGAGACACTGCCAGAGCATCTGTGATATGACTGGCTTTTCCTGTGTGAATGCCTAGCTATTGCTAGGGGAGTATAAGAAAACAGTGGCTACTCATATTTTATTGAACAGACTGTACATAAATTCTGACTCTAACCAGAAAATCGGGTTCTTTATAATACCAGAATGACTTTCTCACCTGGAACTTGGTTCCATATATACTCCATCATGATGATCTCAATTCTGACATTCAGACTGCAACTGTTTGGCTTGGAAAAAAAGAAGTTTATATATTTATTAGATGTATACATTATATAGGTACAATCGTCAGACTGTATCGAAAACCCAGTTTAAGGGTTAGACCATAACTGTCATCATTGAGGACCCCTGCATATTCTGTCCCATTTCATGGCATCACCTTATTCTCTATTATGCTTTACCATGAATTCTTGTATCTCTAAGAATTATATGGCAAATTTGCAGGTGTTTGAGATCTATAAAAGTTGAATTATACTCTGTTTTCTCCTGCAACGTTAAAATTTTTTTTAAAGTTAGAATGGTAGTAAAATACATTTGACTTTAAATTTAGTATCTTGACTCTTTTAAGAGTGTACAAATCAGCATTATTAAATTGTTGTTTCATCGCTAAGTCATATTCAACTCCTTGCAACCCCATGGACTGCAGCACACCAGGCCTCCCCGTCCTCCACTATCTCCTGGAGTTTGCACCCACACAGAAAAATACCACGTATCACAGTAAAACAAAAATTAAATACTAGGTTCATGATATGGTTTGATATTTTTTGCTCTAGTTTTTTTTAGTCTTCTTGCATGAGTCCATTAAGTCAGTGAAGTTATCCAACCATCTCATCCTACGCTGCCCTCTTCTCTCCCGCCTTCAATCTTTCCCAGAATCAGGGTCTTTTCCAATGACTCAGTTCTTCCCATCAGGTGGCCAAAGTATTGGAGTTTCAGCTTCAGCACGAGTCCTTCCAATGAATATTCAGGACTGATTTCCTTTAGGATGGACTGGTTTGATCTCCTTGCAGTCCAAGGGATTCTCCAGAGTTTTCTCCAGCACCACAATTTGAAAGCATCAATTCTTAGGTGCTCAGCCTTGTTTTTTATGGTCCACCTCTTACATCTGTACATAACTACTGGAAAAACCATAGCTTTGACTATATGGACCTTTGTTGGCAAAGTGATGTCTCTGCTTCTTAATATACCATCTAGGTTTGTCATTGCTCAATGAAATGAGTATTATTAAGTATATTCATATTATTGTGCAACAAACTCCCAACACTTTATCTTGCAAAACTAAAACTGTATACTCATTAAATAACAGTTCCCTGTCTCCCTACCCCCAGCTTCAGCTTTCTACCTTCTGTCTCTATGAATCTGACTATGTTGGATACCTCATATAAGTGAAATCAGACATTATTTGCCTTTTTGTGTCTGGCTTTTTTCACTTAGCATAATATCCTCAGCATTCATCCATGCTGTAGCATGTGCTAGAGTTTCCTTCTTTTTGAAAACTTAATGCAACTTTCTTTGGATCCACTCAGCACTAAACTGTGGGCTAAACCATGTTGATATATAGTTATTGTTTGTTTAATTTTTACTGCAGTACATTATCCATTATATAACCATTCCGTAACTTAGTTACCCACTCTGGTTTTTCTGGACTTCTTGTTTCCAGGATTGGTTGGTTTGTTTATTTTAGAACCAATTCCTCTGGAGCAACTTTGCTTGCAGCATATTGCTTATTTGCATATACCTGTGCAAGCATTTTTCTAGAGTATAAACCCAGGGAGTGCTGAGTGATGGAGTACACACATGCTAACTTCACTTGTTAAGGCCAAATTGATGTCTAAAATACTTATAAACCAATTTACATTTCTGCGTGAGAGTTCTTGCTACTCCATAGCATTGCCAATGCTTGATATGGTCAGAATTTTTAATGTCTACCAATCTAGTGGATATGAAGTGATAGCTCACTGTGATTTTATTTTGCATTTCCCCAATGGCTAATGAAATTGAAGCATCTTTTTGTATGTGTGACTTGCATATTCAATTTTTGGATCAACAGAGAAGAAATATAAGTCTAGAAAGAAAGGTAGCAGGCATTGTATATCTAAACCTTAACTCTGCAATTGACTATAACTCTGGCAGCTTCCCCCGGCCTGGTGTGAACACTGCCCTTAAATCACTTGTTGACTGACTTATGTCCTTCTGATGCTCGCAACATTTGAATGAAAGAAGTCACATAGTCTACTCAGCAGGCCATGATAAAGCTCATAGAACCAGAGTCTAACTTGTTTGGCTGAGAGATGCCTATGAATATTTATGTGTGTGAATATGTGTGTGTGTGAAACATTCTTTTTTTTTTTAACAAAAGAACAAATAGACACCTTTATTTACTTACTTTTCAATAAGTTGAAATCCTTGAAGGGTATGGATCACATGAATTCTGTTTCCAATAGTCTGAAAGTGAAAGTGAAAGTCACTCCATCCTGCCTGACTCCAACCCCATGGACTATACAGCCCATGGAATTCTCCAGGCCAGAATACTGGAGTGGGTAGCCTTTCCCTTCTCCAGGGGATCTTCCCAACCCAGGGATCCAACCCAGGTCTCCCACATTGCAGGTGGATTCTTTACCAACTGAGCCACAAGGGAAGTCCAAGAATACTGTAGTGGGTAGCCTATCCCTTCTCCAGAGCATCTTCCCATCCCAGGAATCGAACTAGGATCTCCTGCATTGCAGGCAGATTCTTTACCAACTGAACTATCAGGGAAGCCCAATGGGCTCATTAGGACAGTTGCTTCAGACTTTGACACAAACCATGCCACTGTTTCCATGAACACAAATTACCTTTCCCCAGATTACTCTGGTTTTCTGGTTTGCCACTAGGATGTGTAGTAAAACACACACATGCACCCACACAGAAAAATACCACATATCACAGTAAAACAAAAATTAAATACTAGGTTCATGATATGGTTTGATATTTTTTTAGTTTTTTTTTTAGTCTTCTTTCTTTCCCTCTTCTCTTCCTTCCTTTGTTCCTTCCTTCCTTCCTCACTGATATCAGCTAAACAGATTTCATAGTATACAAGTGTGGTGGTTCTCAGTATGGACAGGGAATATTTTGATATTTTAAAAAATATTTATGTATCTATTTGGCTGCATGGGGTCTTAGTCGCGGCACTCAGAATCTTCAGTCATTGTTGGGGCCTGTGGGATTTTTAGTTGTGGCATGCAAACTCTTGGTTGCAGCATGTGGGGTCTAGTTCCTTGACCAGGGATCAAACCTGGGCCCCCTGCATTGGGAGCATGGAGTCTTAGCCACTGGACCACCATGGAAGTCCCTATTTGGGATATATGTGAGGGTGTTCAGGGCATTCACTGGCCAGGAATCAGAGATGTGATGTATGGCTTATTCCCAAACAATGAAGCATTATTCCTTGTCTCCCAGAACTTTTGATATTGCTACAGATGATCAGATATTCATTAAATTTTAAAAGATTGAGAAAGAGCTTCCTTTCACCAAGTACATTTTGCATAGGTAGAGTCTATAATATGCACTTGTATTAAAAGGCTAATGTCAGTTTGTCCTATAAAATAGTGATCTGTCACTTGCTGAAATGGAAGATCCTTGAAGGCAGGAGTGATGTAGCATTCATCAGGGTAATGTCTACAAGGGGTCAGCAGAGGGCCTTGTGTCTAGGAGTTAGGGTGGAAATGTAGAGAGGGATGAGTGTGAAGGCAGTAGTTAGAGAAAGACTTGATTTAAATTCCCGTCATATCCTGTCTGTTTGTTGTGAACAAGGGTAAATTATGAAGCTTCTCTAACCATCCATCAATCACTTGCAAAGTTGATAAGACAAATACAAAATTTCCATGGAGATTAAGTAAAATCATGTTTATAAAAGTGCATATAGTAGGTGCTCAAACTATCATAGCTATTATGACTTTAGTAAGTGTTTTTCCTTATTTATTTTCCTTTAATAAGTGTTTGTTCCATTGACGTTGACCCATCTTGTTTGAATACATTTATTTAATCCTAATAATAAGCTCTAACATTTATTGAGTGCTTGTTTTGTGTCCAGCATGAAAGCTTCACAGGGTTGCTTCCCTGAGGTTAATATTTACTATAATCCTCCTATAGAGTAATTATAATTTAAGAAAATTTACATGAAATCTGAAAAAGAGGGGATATGTGTATACAAATAGCTGGTTCACTGTGCTGCACAGCAGAAAATAACACAACATTGTAAAGCAACTATACTCCAATAAAAAAAAAAGAGAAGAAAATTTATATAAAAAGAGGCTAGGTAACCTGTTCAAGATAGCAGTGTAGAAAGGAAGGAAGCCAGGGTTTAAACTAAGGAAGTCTCGTGTTAACATCTATATCTTAGCCATTTTGCTGTTGTTTGCTAATATAAAGAACTTTTAAAAATATCCCATAATACGGTATTTGCCTTATCATGTTTCAAGTTGACAAATTGTTGATACTATCCTTCAGAAAATAAAGTTTACTGGCATAAAGCAGGAAGTGAGGCCTGGGGCCAAGGACACAAACGTGAGAAAGTATATAAAAATGCTGCAAAATAATTTATGTTGGAAATCAAACATTTAGCTCCAAAATGTAATGACTTAGAGAGCTGAACCTGTTATGGAGTCTTCTTTGTCTAGTTGTGCCTTTTCATTACTTAACTAAAAACTGAAATATTAAAGAGCTAGCTCACTTGGGTGTGAATGCAGATGACAGACTCAACCATGAAGGTAAACTTTCAGGCAGCAAATGGAACGTCTGTGTTGAGTCTAGCATGAGGTACAATACTGGTCAGCCAACATTTATCTCAGCTCTCTGTGTGGTCAGCAGTCATCTGACACACAGCTGTGAAGGAGCTGTATTTTTAACTACAGCTCAGTATCAAATGGGCTTCCCTCATAGCTCAGTTGGTAAAGAATGTGGGAGACCTGCAATGCGGGAGACCCGGGTTCAATTCCTGGGTCAGGAAGACCCACTGGAGAAGGGATAGGCTACCCACTACAGTATTCTTGGGCTTCCTTTGTTGCTCAGCTGGTAAAGAATCTGCCTGCAGTGTGGGAGACCTGGGTTTGATCCCTGGGTTGGGAAGATCTCCTGGAGAAGGGAAAGGCTACCCACTCCAGTATTCTTGCCTGGAGAATTTCATGAGCTGTATAGTCCATGGGGCCACAAAGAGTCGGAAATGACTGAGCGACTTTCACTTCACTTCAGTATCAAATACAAGCCTCTCATCTCATGGAGATGGAATGAAAAGTCTGGATGGATGGACATGAACACATGAGCACTAGACTGGAAACATAGTTCAAAGTACCTTGCCCTCCTGAAGTCAGGTGAAACTTCTTGTTTACCATATACTCTTTATATATGATGAATCATGCAAGAGTTTGAGAAGGAGCCATGCTGAGCTACTGAAACAGTTCATAGTAGAACTTCAGAGGCAGCATCAAATAGCAGGCAATTTGATGCGTTAGACGATCCCATATGAGTCAGACCATCAATATGACAAAAGTGCTGTGGCAATACAATTGTGCTAAGAATGACACATGAGTGGCCACTGAAGCACAGGAAGGTTAAGACGGGAGAATTACTCAACAGAGCTGAGGTCTGGATGTAGCTGCAGGACTGCCCCATTGATCTGACCAAAGGGTCTTTGAGTTCATTTCATCAGAGGGCACAAGTGGTTCATTGTTGTTGTTGAGTCACTAAGCCGTGTGCCGAATCTTTGTGACCTCACGAACTGCAGCACTCCAGTCTTCCCTGTTCTTTACTATCTCCCAGAGTTTGCTCAAACTCATGTCCATCAAGTTGGTGATGCCATCCAACCATCTCATCCTCTATCGCCCCTTCTCCTTCTGCCCTCAATCTTTCCCAGCATCAGGGTTTTTTCCAATCAGTCGACTCTTTGCATCAGGTGGCCAAACTGTTAGAGCTAAGTGGTCCGTAGATTGGAGAATATTGTGGAAAGAAAATGGTAGCAGAAAAGCCAAGGAAAAGACTGAAGTGGTACAAGAATGAGAAAGCCATGAGGGGCAGGAGAGCGGTCAAGGGCAGAGTGTTAATGACGAAGAGTTCTTAAAGGAAGGAGGAACCGTTGAGATTGGAATTAGTTTCAATAAAAACTTTTAAACTCCCTTATAACATTGTAAAAGAATATACCGCTTTGAAAGAATGTTCCCTCTTTATCCTCAGGCACTATTTTCCCCACCCCCAGTGATGAACCTGATCTCGGAGCCTGCAGTGGCTTGAAGCAGGGTTTCGGTTCCTAGCCAGAGATTGAGGTGGATTGTGGCAGTGAGAGCACTGAATTGCAGCTGCTAGATCACTGGCCTTTTGGCTTTGCAGAAAAGAATTCCCATGAAGACAGAAAGTAGCGAAACAAGTAAAGTGTTTATTAGGAGGAAAAAGAATGCCGTATGTGTGGATAGACACATGGGCTGGCTCAGAAACAGAATCATGCCCTGGTGGCTGTTTAAATCACTTTTACAGGGCATTTCTTCCAGGTTTTCTTTCAATCAATCATTTTGATTTGCCTGGTTCAGAGTCCAAATTTGGTATATCTCAGGATCCTCCCATGCTTGTACACACATCTCTCAGCCCTGATGGGTTCCAGTGAAGAGGCCTATGGGTAGGCTTAGCATCACTCCCCTTTTGATCTCCTAGGAGCCTTTCTGTGCATGTGTGCTCAAGGAGGTCTCCTGATTTCAAGAACGAGAAATTTGTGGTCTCTTATCTTCTATCTGGGCAGGGCCCAGCCTCCTCTCTCAATTGTCCTGCTATTCTCATCTTGGAGTATTGGTTCACAGGGAACAAAATCTCCAACTGCTTACCCTGGGTCAGTGTGAGGCCCATCTACCTCCTGCCAGAAAACCATGGATAGTACCAAACCCTATATATACTATGTTTTTTTCTAATTATACCTTTGATAAAGTTTAATTTATTAATTAGAAACAAGAGATTAATAACAGTAACTAATAATAAAATAGTACAGTTATAGTCACATACTATAATAAAAGTTATGTGAATGTGAGCTCTCAAAATATCTTATTGTACACATTTAATGCCTTTTCTATCTTAACTAAGCCCTTATCACTTAGCGTGGCCATACCTTCTGCAGTATGAGGTGTGAGAGCAAAACGAGCACAGATTTCCTTTTTTGTTCATAATTTCACAGTTAGAAGATTCGTTCTTCCTGTAGATGTTAGCAAGCTCAGCACACAAAAGGGTCTTTGAGCTCATTTCACCCTTTCGCTTAGAAGCACTTCACAGCTTCTCTTTGGCATCATCCAAATTGTCAGCATCTCTACTCTCATGCTTTGGGGTCATTATTAAGTGAAGTGAAGGTCAGTTAAACCCAAGCACTGCAGTATCACGACAGTGAACCTGATAACTGAGGTAGCTATTGAGTGACTTATAGGCAGGATATGCAGGACAAAGAGATGATTCAAATCCTGGGCTGGACGGAGCCAGAAGGAGGCGGTTTCATCACCTTCTTCAGAACGGTGCGTGGCTTAAAGCTTATGAATTGTTTATTTCTGGAATTTTTTCTTTAATATTTTTGGACTGTGGTTGACTCGGGTATCTGAAACCACAGAAAGCAAAATTACGGATGAGGGAGGAATAATACTGTATGTGGGTAGGGAAATGAAGTCTTCCAAGATCTGTCTGGAAGATGAGTTTGTTACTAGTCCAGACAAATACCAGAAACGGGGATGAAAACAAAGAAATCGATCTTTCATCTTTTTAGTTTGTTGTTGTTAATTGATAAAATTAAGTGAATTAATTTGCATTTCCTTAAAACTCACGCATCACGAACTTGCTAGTTTCTATCAGGTATGGGTGATTCTTTGATGGATATTAGAAAAGAATCTGAAAATCTATTCCTGGGGCTTGGGGACAGGTGTATGGTGCTTCCCTTAAATTAAATGAGGGAGAAATGATTCTCATACACAATCAGCCACCTATCTTCAGATTATCAAGAGTTGGCAGACTAATTTGCTCAACGACAGTTTGAAATTCTTGTGCTGGAACATACAAATTCATCACCATGTAGCTCTTGAAGGAGAATGTTTCCATGTAGGGAAGCAAAGTTTGCCACCCTAATATATGTCTCTTTGGCATGATAATTAATTTATGTTGATCATTTTTAAGAAGACTCAGGAAGTCTTTCTTGTTACCTGCCCCTTAGCTGCCCGAAGAATTTAGATAAAGGGATTGTTCCCAGAATGGAGCTATCACCTGAGGTGTCTACAAAGAATATAGGCTCAGTGCTTTTCCATCTCCATGCAAATTAGCTTCCTCCCCTTTAATGTCCCAAAGCACTATGTCCAGTATCCTCTTTTGTCTTTAGATAAAGATGGTATTTAAAGTGAGAGTTTTGGCCATTTGAGGGAGTTATTCAGCTCTCCGTCGTGTTATTAAACTTTTGTTTGATTTTCTCCTCTTAATCTATCTTATATCAATTTAATTCTTAGACCAGCCAGAAGAACTTGGAAGGATAGAGGAAGATTACTTCCTCCCCAGCACTATATATGGGCTTCACTTGTGACTCAGAATCCACCTGCAATGCAGGAGACCTGGGTTTGATCCCTGGATTGGGAAGATCCCCTGGAGAAGGGGCTAGCCACTCCAGTATTCTGGCCTGGAAAATTCCATGGACTGTATAGTCCATGGGGTCGCAAAGAGTTGGACATAACTGAGCAACTTCCACTTCATTTCAGCACTGTATATACTGAAATATTTTTGTTCAGCCCCTTTCTATCCATGACAAACAGTAGCCTAGAGAGTTCTACGAAGTGGAAGATTTACTTGTATTAGTCTTTGATGTGATGATGAGGCATCATTATGCTTTCAGAGGGTATGCCAAGTGTAAATGCAATTGGTTTTTAAAAGAGTTTAGTATCAGAAAGAAAGTATTGCGTATGTATTGCCTGGAATGATATCAGAAACATAATGGGTGCTCTGAGACATTTGATGACTGCAATGAAATAAGAATGGGTTACCTCATCAGTAGTCCAGATATTTCATAGTGCTACCATGTTAGATATTAATTACATGATCTCAACAGATACCTGAAATAGCCATAAATAGTATTTATAGAGCATGTTATATTTGGCAAAGCTTTTCTTATATATATTTGTCAGGATAGGCTAGGTTTTATCATACTTATGACAGTGTGCAAAACTTTCATAGCATAACACGGCAAAAGTTCATGTCTCATACTTGCAAAGTCAGCTGCAGGGGGAAGTGGCTCTCTCCTGGGTCAGGAGTACTTTTGCTCGGGGAACTTTAGTGTCAATGGGCTGCTGAAATTGCACAACTCAGATTGGAACTAGAACCAGTGGACTGGGACTTGAATCTAGCCAAAATCCAGGTTAGAATTCGAACCTATGGTATTTTAATTGAGATCACACACCTGGTCTTAGGACTTCATGAAGCTCAGGTTCTTTATGTATCTTTGTAGAAAGAATTCAATGAGAAACAAAGTGCTAGGTAAGAAGTGGACTTATTTAGAAAGATACACATTCCATAGACAGAATGCATGTTCGGTCTGTCTCAAAAGTGGCCCAAGGGAATGGGGTCATTTTGGAAAGTGAGAGTGACCTTTGGAGAAACATACCCAACAAACAGTGTGGGCCGTCTCAGAAGTGAGAGACCCTGAAGTATGAGGTGGTTAACTTTTATAGGCTGGGTAATTTCATATGATAATGAATGGGAGGATTATTCCAACTATTTTGAGGAAAGGCTGGGGATTTCCAGAAATTAGGTCACTGCTTGCGTTTTGTCCTCTTATGGTCAGCCTCAGAACTGTCATGGAGCCTGTGGGTGTGTCATTTAGAAGCTAGTATAGTACAGTGAACTCGTAATGTGGCTCAAGGTCCACTGGAAGTTGAATCTTCCACCGTTTTGGACCCAGTTGATTCTAACTAATTTTTGCCATATCCTCAACAGCTGTCATTTTTTAAAAGACTGTGCCTTGCTCCTTTCCCCACTTCACTGACAGAGTCATCACAGCAAGGAAAGGGAATTATGGAAAAAAATCATGTATTGGCTCCTAACTGCTCTCCTGGAAATGATATATGTCCCTTCTGCTCAAATTGCACTGGTCCGAGCAAATCATATGACCATGTCCAACCCCATAGGACTGGGAGCGGGCACATGCAATCCTGTTGTTACCGAACCAAATTTGGGTCCTCTCGCTGGACACCTGGCAGAGCCAGTCTCCTGACACCTGATTGCAGTGAAGGGAATTGCAGCATTCATTTCAGGGCACCAAACAAGGGGAACAGGCAGCTAGTACTCAAAAGTGCACAAACTCCGCAGTGGCTCTTAGGCAAGGGTTTTTAAAGGCAACATTGGGGTGAGGGTTGCAGGGTGTGTGATCAGCTCCTGAGCGTTTTTCTAATTGGTTGGTGGTGAGGTAACAGGGTGGTGTTTTGGGAATCTTAATCACCAGTTTTCTGGTTCCAACCAATCTGTAGTAGCCTGTGTGCTTGTGGTTAGCATGTGGTCACCATCCTCTACCTGGGTGGGAGTCTCAGTTCCTGCAGAAGAACTTAAAGATGTGCATCACATTGCTATGTGTATCTGTGGAGGAGGAATGGGGAGTCCTATGACTTGTTTTATTACTGAACTCTTGTTTAAGCTGTCAGTACTTGTCTTGCTTGGCTGCTTTCCCTTTATTTCGTATTCCCTCACTTCTCAAATCATGAAGTGTTTGACTCTGCTTTTGAATCTGCTCTTTGGAGCTCAGGGAAGACCAAACAAGAAGCAGGGGACATGAAAGGGTCCTGCAGAGTCCTGCTCAGTTCCTGTCCCCTATTTTTTTTTTTTGATATTCCTCAATCCTGAGGGAAATAAGTGCGGGAAAAGAAAGGGAATAAAGTTTTGGAGAGAGAGGTTAATCATAAACTCAGAAGAGGAACTCAGTTTTAGGAGGACTCAGTTTCACTATGACCCAGAAGGAAATGAGAAAATGAAATATTGGTGAGCAGAGTCAAGTTACTACAGCTACATTATCTTATTTATCATTGAGTCTGTAAAAGAACTCTCTGAGGGTCAAAATTTTAGTATTCCTGTTTCTCAGGTGAAAGAAGAAAGGACCAGGAAGGTTAAATAACTTGCCCACAGTCACTCAACTACTCAGAGATGGGCCAGCCTTTGACCCTGGCCCAGGAACTTGAAATCTCTTAGTCTTTCCATCCATCACAGGGATGGGTGCATCACTGAGAGTGTGTGTTTAGGGACAGATTGCACACCGACTTGGATATCTTGCAGAGTATTCCCCCTATTGCCAAGCAGGTACCTAAAGTACCAGTGTGCAGCCTGCCATCTGACTGTCAGACCAGGAAGGGGCTGCTTATTATGTTGCTGCTGAGAAAGTCCTGACCTGCATGGGGGGATGTCTGCCCAGGACCCTGGAGCTCACGTGCTGTCTGCTGAGTAAGCCAAGAAGGGCTGAGCAGCATGAGTCGTGGGAACTTGTCTCTACAGGCCTCTCCATGTAGGGACTGGCTTTCTGTGTGTCCCGGGCTATGACCTGCCCCACCCACAGCCACCAGCCTGGAGATGAAGGAGTTCAGCCCTCAGCTGGCCTGCCTTAGGGCACCTAAAGTGTGTCTTTTACTTTATAAAGGATGTCAGCAGGACCTCGGAAAGGTTCAGTCACCTGCCCAAGGCCATGGAGATAAGGGAATGCTGGAGGGGAACCCCAGACTCCAGGATCCTCAGGGAGACTCCTATTAAAATATATATATATATATGTGTGTGTGTATATATATATATATATTTTTTTTTTGGCTGTGCTGGGTCTTCATTGCTGCATGCATGCAGGCTTTCTCTAGTCTCGGTGAGCAGGGGCTCCTCTAGTTGTGATGCGCAGGCTTCTTATTGCAGTGGCTTCTCTTGTTGTGGAGCAGGGAATCAGTAGTGGTGGTGGCTGGGCTTAGTTGCTGCAAAGCGTGTGGAATCTTCCCAGACCAGGGATTGAATCTGTGTCCCCTGCACTGGCAGGCAGATTCTCAACCACTAGACGCCCAGGGAAGTCCAGGGAGATTCCTTTGATTGTAGCAGATGGCCTAAAAGTGACCCCACAAAATGCTTTGCCTGGACTTCTGAGAGCAGAAACAAGAAGGGAGAGGGGGTCTCACTTGCACCCATTAGCTGGAAAGAGCCCATTCTTTAATAAAAAGGAAAAATATTTCATGACTGTCTCATGAATCAGACAGCGGAGAAGGCAATGGTGACCCACTCCAGTACTCTTGCCTGGAAAATCCCATGGACGGAGGAGCCTGGTAGGCTGCAGTCTATGGGGTTGCTGAGAGTCAGACACGACTGAGTGACTTCACTTTCACTTTTCACTTTCATGCATTGGAGAAGGAAATGGCAACCCACTCCAGTGTTCTTGCCTGGAGAATCCCAGGGACAGGGAAGCCTGGTGGGCTGCCGTCTATGGGGTCGCACAGAGTCAGACAAGACTGAGGTGACTTAGCAGCATGAATCAGACAGTGTATCATTATTATCCCCCCAAAATTTGAAACTTTGAACAATGAGTATGAAACTTTCCCCCCAGATCCAAGACTGAGATGATCATGCAGAGAAGTATGAACATACTGGGTAGGCCAGAAAGTTCATTTGGATTTTTCTGTAACATCTCGTAGAAAAGCCTGAATGAACCTTTTGGCCAACCCCATATACAGACCCCTTGCACACACACCCCGAACGTATAACCAAGGCTTTTCTCATGATCTTATGCTCCTAATCACCTCATTACTTGCTGCTTTCTTAGAATAATCAGATGTAAAATGGAATATACTTAAACAACAAATAAGAAGTGGAGAAATAAATTATTTTTGTAGATGTTAGGGGTTTGGGGTTATGAGTGATTTTAGTTTTTTTTTTAAATTTGGAGTTCTTTCCTGGAGAACCCCATGAACAGTATGCAAAGGCAAAAAGATAGGAAACTGGCAGATGAGCCTCTCCAGGCCGGAAGGTCCAATATGCTACTGGGGAAGAGTAGAGGGCAATTGCTAATAGCTCCAGAAAGAATGAAGCAACAGAGCTAAAGTGGAAATGACACTCAGTTGTGGGTGTTTCTGGTGGTGAAAATAAAGTCCGATGCTGTAAAGAAAAATATCGCATAGGAACCTGGAATGTTAGGTCCATGAACCAAGGTAAATTGGATGTGGTCAAGCAGAAGATTGTTAAGATTGAACATCGACATCTCAGGATTGAAGGCAAAAGGAGAAGAGGGCAGCAGAGGATGAGATGGACAGATAGCATCCCTGACTCAATGGACATGAATTTGAGCAAACTCCGGGGGATAGTGTTGGGTTGCCAAGAGTCAGACACAACTTAGCAACTGAACAACAATAACAAAAACTTATAATTACAGTCAATTTTTATTTTGATTTATATAAAGTATTCTTAGTACTAAAAGTATTTCACAAGCTCCCAATTTGCAGTTTCTTGTAAAACTGTGTCTGGGAATATAGTTTTCTGTGGACGGCTAAAGAAAGCTGGTCAAAGAATTCCCTGGTAGGACTCCACGCTGTCACTGCTGACAGCATGAATTCAGTCCCTGGTTGTGGAACTAAGATCCCACAGACTGCATGGTACAATCAAAAAAAGAAAAAGAAAGAAAAAGAAAGAAAAAAAAACTGATCATCTCTAGGACTAAATCCCCAGTGTGTGTTAGTCTCATGATTACTGCAAGGTGGTCTCGAATGTATGAGACAGTCCATAGTGTAAGACAAGCAAAGCTGTGGTTCTTATTTCTGAAGCCCAACAGGTGCGTGGACATCAGAAAACAGAGAAGTCTTACTGTAGAGCTGATGTAAAAGCCACCCCGCCCCCAATCCTGGCTCAGTTTCTTTGTAATTAATGATCAGACAAGACCACTGCCACCCACCACGACTGAGTTCCTTTACACTTTATGAATGCCTTTTTTGAGAACATGTGCAATTTAATGGGCTAAATTTTATCTCACGAAGAATGTTTATGAGAAAAATAACTGCCTTCCTCAATGACTCAAATATTTATACACTAAAGTACTTAGAACACCAGTGTATATGAATCAGTCTGAGGCAGCTTAAAGCCCTTGATGGATTTCTACACATAAATAATTGACATGAAAACTGCACACTGTTCTCCATTGTGTGTTGAAGCAAATGGCCTAATGATCAGTACTGGGCTGCTGCTTTGCTTGATTTTTCAGCAGACAGACTTCATCTATTTTCTTTTCTCCCTCATTTCTTTTTCTTTTTTTTTTTTACTGTCTTCCTCCTCTTTTTCTTCAACAAATAATTATTGAGCGGTAACTGTATGTCCGCCCCTTTTCTAGGCTCTGGAAAGACAGCCATGAACAAGGCATATCTCTCTCCTCACAGTTGACATTTGAGAGTAAAGGGGAAACCTAACAGCAAAGAGGAAGATCATTTTAGGGAGGTGTGGACTCTGGGTGGTTAATGGGATGGGCTTGGCAGTGATATAGGATAGGGTAGTCAGGGAAAGAGTTTGCATTTGGAACATGAGCAGTTGACCCTGGGAAGATGTGGGGGCGAGAATCCCAGTGGAGGGAAGAGCTGAAGGCAGACAGAGAAGGCAGGGGCCAAGCTTGGTTTCAAGAGCTTTAATGTGTGGCTGGAGCAAAGACAGCAGGTGATGACACACACATAGGATGAGAAGATGGGCAGGACCTAGATGGTGGATGGGTGTCTGCTGCTAAGGAATTCAGACTTAAGAAGTGATTGGTGTCATGCAATATTTGTCCTGCTCTGACTTAACTTCACGCAGTATGACAATCTCTAAGTCCATCCATGTTGCTGCAAATGACATTATGTCATTCCTTTTTTTTATGGCTGAGTGATATTCCATTGTACATATGTACCAGGTCTTCTTTATCCATTCCTGTTTTGATGGACATTAAGGTTGCTTCCATTCCTGGCTATTGTAAATAGTGTTGCAGTGAACATTGTATTGCTATGTTTTATAAATTTTCCACAATTTTAATTTCATCTGCTCCACTATACTTTCTCTAGTTCCAAGGCTAATGCTTTCCCCTTGGTAACCGGTGCCCCTGTTTCCCCTGATGGTGGTGAGAAGCTCTGTCTCTGCTCCTCCACTAAGTCTTCCTTGGCAAACCAGGAAGAGTTGGTTTGCCAAGGAATCAGCTTGGCAAATCAGCTGTTGCTCTGCCCAGGTGTCACCCTTGACTTTTCTTTTTCTCTAGACACCCTCTCTGGGTGACCACTTTGGAGCACAGTTTCTGTTATGACTCATTCTCCGACCCAACCCTGACGTCTCAGCTGAACTTATGGGCCAGCTGGACATGCAGTGGCAGATGTCCAGTCCTTTCAGTGTCAACCTTTCTAATGCCTCCTTCTCCCTGGAGGATGGAGCCCAAGTTCCTGAGTGACCATTATGCTCTGACTCTGCTCTGTCTTCACCCCCAGGCTTGCATCTTCCTCCGAAGTCTGTGAGACACCAGTAGGGCAGCTTGTAGGTTACTGTCACCACCCAACTGTTTTGCCAAGTGCACTTAACTGTAAAGCTTGTTCCATGTACCTCTGGCCATCAGATGAGTGTCAAGTGGTGCCCTAGGGGCCCAGCACAAGGAGGTGAACAGGACTGCCTAGATTCATAGATGAGACAGAAGGTCAAAGGTGAAGATGATGGAGTTCAAGACAACCAATAAGCACTCAGATGAAATGACTAAAAGTAAAGAATGTGCTTAAATTTTTTTTAAAGGCCCATCAAAAAATAGTTTTAAAGAAAATTGAGCCAAAGCATGAGTTAGGGAAAAGGAAGAAGGGATAGAAAAATGGTTATAAAATGGAAGTTATTGTAGAAAAGAAAAGCTGAGGGAGAAGTGGACAACATTTCTGAACCTTAGGTGATAATGCCTTCTGAAGAAGCAGGGAAAAGTAGGGATTTCTCTATAGGAAGAGGAGAACAGGCAGACTCCCAGGGAAGTATCTGAACTTCTGGGATTAGATCATGCACAATAAATCCATCTGCACCCCTGGCTGCTGCAGCAGTCTTTACAATCCTCACCAGGGAAAGAAAAGTGAGCGCCCCTAAGCTAGGGGAGACCTCCTGTTGGACCAGGCTCTCGGTTAAGTAAAAGAGAATGAAATACTACACAAAAGTAGATTAAATCCTAGGTAAAAGAAACCTTCAGTGTGTAAAATGACAAGGCAGATAAAGACAACCTGAAGCTATTGAATTCAGTAGGACATTAGGTGTAAGCCGGTCCCTCTGCATCATGAACAGCCACAAGCCTGAGGGCTGGTCCACAATCTTGATGTCTGGCTCCAAGCAGCATGAAGGGTGCTGGTGGAGAGAGAAATCAAACCCCTGGTCCAGGCCTCGTTAGCAAGATGCTCAAACCTGATGGGTCCACAGGCATCTCCATACGGAGTTGCAGACTGTGGACTTCAGGGCTCAGTCCCTGAGTCCTACTCAGGATTGGAGTCAGTGGTGCACACATTAAAGAAAATTTGGGCTTCCCATGTAGCTCAGATGGTAAAGAATCTGCCTGCAATGCAGGTGACCCAGGTTCAATCCCTGGGTTGGGAAGATCCCCTGGAGAAGGGAATGGTAACCCATTTCAGTATTATTGCCTGGGAAATCCCATGGACAGAGGAGCCTGGAAGGCTACAGTCCTTGGGATTGAAAAGGAGTTGGACACAACTTAGTGACTAAACCACCGTATATATATGGTATTTATATATATATATGCGTTAAGCATATCTATAAGTAAAATCTTAAGTAAGTAAAAATCTATACTGCATTAAGATTTTTTTCTTGTGATAGGAAGAAGATGGCCTCCAGAAGGGTTTATCAATGTTTGACAACCACAACAGATACAGTCCTTCCAGCCTCCTTTCCTTGTATTTACTTTCTTGGTTAGGAGACCATTGAGAGTGGAGATGTCCCTGCCAGCGATGGAATCCCAGATTCCAATCCATATATTATTCATGTCTTCCATACAAGTATGCTGTGATGTAGGTACCAGTAACCCAATTTTAAAGGTGAAAATATTGAAAGTAGAGTAAGTGACCCACCCATGTCACATCTCTGATAAGTGAAAAGTCAGGACTCAAATCATCTGGCTCTGAGTTCAGAGGTATTTCCACAACTGGGCAAACTGTCCACAAGGTTCTAGACCGACTTTATTATCTACCTGCCTCAGACCCTTTATCACTTTGAAATGGTAAGAAGGCACCCAAAACAATCCCAGTTCTCCACACGTGGCCTGTGGGTGTTTCCAGTTAGAAATGTTATCATCATTGGCAACTTTATAGCCTTTACCACTGAAGTAAAAACGTGTTCACCCTTTTCATTTTACCATCACATATAAGAAGGGCTTCCCTGGTGGCTCAGATGGTAAAAAATCTGCCTGCGATGCAGGAGACCTGGGTTCAGTCCCTGGGTTGAGAAGATCCCCTGGAGAAGGGTAAGGCAACCCACTCCAGTGTTCTTGCCTGGAGAATTCCCATGGACAGGGGAGCCTGGTGGGCTACAGTTCATGGGGTCTCAAAGAGTCGGACATGATTGAGTGACTAACATGCACATCACATATAAGAACAATTGCTGTAAGAAGCAATGTTTTTTTTTAAGATTTATTGGTGTGTGTATGTGTGTGTTTAGGGGTTCTGCTTCTCTGACTAACCATTCTCTTCCCCACCCAACTTCCAAATTAAAAACACATAAATAATAGATTTGAAAAGGAAATTGTATTGATTATGAGTGTGGGAAAACTGGACTGGCATCACCCAGTGTTTTAGTGAAGCATTGGATGGTCTGACTTCCCTGCTGAGGTTGATTGTCCAGGTATGACATTGATGGTGATCCATTTAAGACAGCGGGGGCTGTGCACTGCGTTCAGCTCTTCCTTCTGCGTGGATCCCCACTTTGCAGTTGGTAAGCAGCTGAGATGAGACTCCTTTGTCAATCATCACCTGGCTCTGTGCAGTCTAAGCTGAGTTGTGACTTCATCAACTGCTTGAGGTCCTGATGAACATTAGGCAGGATGGATACTAATGAAACCCTCCCCTCTGCCACTTCCTTGCCACTAGGGGGCGTGGTTCCTTGACCTGCATCCCTTCCCTCCTCTCCCATTTACCTGCTCACTGATCCTGTGATCCATTAATGATAAGGCCGCCTCGTCCCTCAGTTTTGAGAGGAGCTTTAAGTGCAGATACTCTCGAGGAAGGTAACACACTGACCTAAACTGACAGGGAGGTGATGGTTCCCAGTGGGTCAGGCCTCAGGTTCTGAGCCTTTGGGAGCTGTTGTCCACCTTTCTGCACTCAGAATTTTTTTTTTTTTGCATTCTATCTATTTTTAAAATTAAATTTTTATTTTTGGCTGCGCTGCATCTTTGTTGCGACAAGCAGGGGCTATTCTATAGTTTGGGTGCAGCTTCTCATTTCAGTGGCTTCTCTTGTTGCAGAGTATGGGCTCTAGGGCACACGTGCTTCAGTATCTGTGGCTGTGGGCTCAGTAGTTGCAGCTGGCAGAACACAGGCTCAGTAATTGTGGCACTTGGGCTTAGTTCACCCGTAGCATGTGGAATCTCCCCAGACCAGGGATCGAACTGGTGTCCTTTGCATTGCAAGGCAGATTCTTAACCACTGGACCACCAAGGAAAGCCCCTGTGCCCAGATTTAAATGAGCATTTAAGATAGTCTTTTAGAGAAGGTCTGGGAGCACCAGTATGACCTGTTGGGATCTCAGGTAAAATTCAAGACATTTCATAACACAATAAAGAAGTCACTTGCTTTTTCATGTGATTGAAATAATGTAATCCGTGTTCCCTGGCAAGACTTTGAGGAGCAGGTTCAGAGCAGCAGAAATACAGAGCAGGCATTTAGGCCTGGGTGGCAAGAGGGGGCATGGGTTGCTAACAGCCTTAGTGTCACCTCACTGTTCTTTGTAAATGTAGTGACACAGACGTGCCTGCTTCGGCCAGTCTGTCGGTGCTGTTTTCCTTAGTGTCACTCTCTCTCCTGAGCTATCCGAAGGGCACCCAACAGGGCATGGCCAGCTGTAGAGCAAACCACAGCAATGTGGTTGTCATTCATTTATTCTTAGGAACAGAGGTCAGCCCCGGGAACTGTCCTTTCCTGAGATGGCCTTGGAGTTCACAATGACTTGTGACAGCCAGCCGCAGTCTTAATGGAGACTTCTTTTTACTGGGAAGAACTCCCCAGAAGGCTCTGCATTTGGCTCCTTTACTGCAGGGCAGATAAAGGAGCTGTCAGACCAAATCACGCCCATGAAGAGACATCCTCCCAAGTACATGAGTTTATGCTGTCAGAGAAGACGCACCGAGCTCCGTCGTACTGGCTTTTTACCCAGTGCTTTTCTGTTCCTAAAAAAGGAAGAAAAGGCTTTCCCTTGCTCCTATATTAGCCCTGCCCCCACACATGCCTTATAAACTTGTGGCGGGGGGGGGCTGGAGGGGCTTTTTGGATGGAAGTTGTGGGGGTGAGGAGAGAGGGAAGATGATTTAATTAAAGGATCGGGGGCTGGTATGGAGAGATAAGTGAGGTGGTTGCTCAGAGGCCCTTGGAAAGTCCAGAGATGATGGAGTGAGAGGCAGACTGCCAGGGAAATTCCTGCTTCCAAAAGAGTGTTGGCATTCTTCATTGGTATACACTCCAAGAGAGAAAAAAAAATCAGCCAGATTCTTTAAATAGACTAATAAAAATATTACTTCTCCTGTTCCTTTTCTAATTCTGTCTTTACATACTGGGGAGGCAGATAGTCAAATGGAGAAGCATCCAGAGGAGGGTGCGGGGGTGGAGGTAACTGCTTCCTCCTCCTTCCATCTGTGGTCCTCATGTGTGCGAGGCAAAGCAGCCAGTTTGTACTCATGCTTTCAACCTTTCATTCACCCAACCGACATTCACCAAAGCTCCTTGGAGCCACCACTTCCTAGATGCTGGGGGAGCAGCAGTCCACCCCGATGACATTTCCTGCACCAGTGGAGGGCTGGACACAATGCTGAAGCAGGGGTGCAGAATCAGGAGAGGGATCCAAAGCCGCCTGAGGGCTCAAGCAAGACAGCCCTAGGAAGGGGACACGGGGGCCAAGGTTTGAAGGATGGGTAGGTCTTGGCCAGGCTTCCGCCCTTCCGGATGGAAGAAAATGTCTTCTTAGTGGCAGCATGCAGCTTACAAAGGGTCCTATCCAAGATGTGAAGGGGCAGAGGGGCACATCTGAGGCCGGTCATCAGTGCACACACTTCCCTCTTTCTCCTCCACCTTGGCACAGAATCCTGATGACAGCTCTTACTCAGCCATTACGGTTCCATGGGCATCATCAATGCCACAGCAAGTCCTCCTCCCTCACCCTGTGCCACCCCAGCCCAGGCTTGGGGACAGCATGAATGCCCGTCAGCATGAATGCCCGTCCTTTTAGATCCAGGATGATTCTCTTTTGCAGTCAAACCCATTCAAAATTAAGAGAAAGTGAAGGTGAGATGCCTGCTTCGTGATGTTTGACAGCACTCTGTATCCAACTTCGGTATAATCCAAACCCCAAGCCCAGTGCCAGGACAGGGCGGAGCTGGGCTCCAGCTGCCCGGGGAGCTGGCTTGGGGGGTGGGACATCTGTAGTTATGCTCTGATGCTGTCATGCTCTGGGGAGGTTTGGAGTATAGATGTAAGTGTGAGTTGTTTGATCTATTTATTAATTGAAGAATTGAGCAGGATATCTCAGCGAGAATGCCTTGAGGGAAAAGAAAAGAAATTATAGATCAGACCTGAAATAGCCAACCCTGGACAATGTGCAGGAGAGGGAGAATCTCACCAGAGGAAAGAAAAGGGACGGGGAGGGGAGGAGAGGAGGGAGGAAGAAAGAGAAATACCTAGCAGCGGAAATGGAAAGTAGGAAAGCGAAATTGCACAGAGAGAAACTAGGGGCAGTGATCAATGCAGCGGGGAAGTCATATAGCTACGGAAAAAGAAGTGGTCCTTGGACTTGGAAATAGATGGGTCATAAACAACCTGGGCACAGACTGTTAGTGATTGCCATGGATTGAGATGTGAACAGTTTATCTGTGAGGAGGGAGAGAGAGGGTGGTAACTGTAGGAAGTCATGGATTTGTGACAGGGGCTTTTTGTTGTTTGACTTTAATGTTATAGAGATGTGCATATGTTAACATGCTATTAGAAACAGCAAAAAGGAGATGAGGGGAAAACTGGTATAGTCTGAGTGCATCCAAGTTGGTCCTTAATTTTGGCACACGTACCATGGCAATTAATGTAAGATGATAACATTAGGGGATGCTGGGTGTGTAGGGTAGGTGGAAATTCTCTGTACTATTTTTACAACTTTTCTGGAAATCTACAACTATTCCAAAGCAAAGGGTTTATTTTAATTTGAGCTATTGGAAAGATGACTCTAAGGAGAGACCAAGGAGAGAGAAAGGAGTAAGACTGAGAGAAACCCAGGGCCAGTGACCAGACCTAGGAGGGAGATTTGGGCAGAGAGAGAAGTATGTTTGTAGATGTGATGGTGGGAAGTTCAAGGCCATTTCCTGGAAGGGATATATCAGAGAGAAGCATTGATCATTGGCTAATTCGAGGGGGAAAGAAATGGAAGATTAAGGAAGTGGAGATTTTTTTTAAAGCCACACTGTGTAACAGGACAGAAAGAATCAGAGGGCTGTGTGGAATATCTGAGCACTGTGGGTGTATTACAGACATTTACCGTATGCCGGTTTTCCATATTCTGTTGGATCACTTAATAATACTCAGCCTCTGATTGAATATACCACAGTCCAGGATGTCAGACTCAGAATGTCTGCTTGCTCCATTCTAATGAAAATGTTCCTGTGAAGATAGCTTTACAGATTAAGTAATGTCCAATGAGAGTGGCTGACACAGGATGCATCTGTTCAACTTCACATCAGTTGTGGGTCTTCTGGAAGTTAAATGAATGCTTGTTCATCCTTGGCCTCCTTCCTCGGCTCTGAGCATTTCTGACTCAACCACGGTCTGATGATCTCTCCTCCGAACTAGCCAGCAGCATCCCTATTGTTGTTGCTGTTGTTTAGTCGCTCAGTCATGTCCAACTCTTTTGCGACCCCATGGACTGTAGCCTGCCAGGTTCCTTTGTCCATGCGATTCTTCAGGCAAGAATACTGGAGTCAGTTGCCATGCTCTCCTCCAGGGCATCTTCCTGACCCAGGGACAGAACCCGAGTCTCCTGCATTGCAGACAGATTCTTTGCTGCTGAGCTACTAGAGGAGTCTTTTGCTTGCTAGCACCACTTCAGCGGGAGGTAGATTTATCTCATTGTATTGCAATCCCTTATTTAATGAGATTGATTTACTGCTGTAAATGTATCTATTTGTTTACTTAATGCTGTAGAACTAAATTAAAATAAGCACATTGTATCTTTCAAATGTTCAATATAAAAGCACTTCCATATAAAGGTTATTAGAAGGAATAAGTGACCAGAGGGTTTTTTTTACCAATGTAGCTTAGAAACATATACTTATACCCTGGTAAACTGGAATTGGAAATGTTTGGTTCATTGTTTCTTTTCTCTCTCTCTCTCACATGCACTTTTTATGCAATAGAATATAAGCACCCCAATGGGGCCCCCACATTTTAATGTTATAGTTTCAGACCATACTTCATAGTTCATTTTAACATGTTGACAACACCGTAGAGGCTATTATGCCCCAATTTAACAGGAAATAGTAGAGGAAAACTCAGAGAAGGACAGCATTCCACAGAGACCCTAAATTGATTCAATATGCAGGATGGAAGACTTACTGAATTTCAGTTTCCAAAGCCACTCTCATTCACCAAAAAGGAACCACTATGATTTTGGTCCATCCAGTTGCCAGGGCAGTCAGGCTTCCTACTCCAGGGGACATGGGGACTCAGGATGAAATTCTCCCAGTGCTGGTACTGTGAGTCCCTGACAACAAGCCTCCAATCGGGTCAAAAGAGGCGGGTGGATGAAAGAGAGGAGATTCTGGACTGCCATGGGAGGCAACAGGGAACAGGTGTGTTGGGGCAGAGAGACAGACAGACAAGACAGCAGGACTAAGTAACAGATCGGAGATCTGGAGTCCAGGACTCTGGCCATGTGAGTGGAAAGTGATTTGCCTTTGAGCTGGGAAATTCCATTTCCCAGAACTTGTCTGTCACAGTCAATATGGAAAGAAAGGTCAGAGAAGTGGAGCCGGCCAGAATTCCAAGGAGGTAACACAAGACTTACCCCTGGCACTTCACCCACAGCCAACTGTCCCAACAGCTGTCACTGACAAATGACGCTTGCTTCCCACCCCCACTGCTCATCCCAAGTCTGATCATTGAGGGAGGACAGGGAGAGTGATTTCCTAGGAGCTAGGAGTGGCCTGTGTCTCCAGGTTGCCTTTGGTGAGGTTTGATCACCTGGTTACTCTGTTTTGAGGTTCACGCTGTGTATCATGTTTATCTGTACAGACATATGTGTGTACATAATGAGCTAGACAAGTTTTAGCTTTAAAGTTCTAAAATAAGATTCGTTTCTTCGATCGAGAGGTAACACATGTTTTACCCCACTATTCTTAGAGGGAACAAAAAAACCCAAGATGCTAAGGACAAATTGGCTTATCTCATCCACCATGTGAAAAGCAAATGGAAAAATAAGCAGCCAAATGGCACTTGTCATGATAATGTAGCATAACTGACCCTCAGCCAGTCCTTTTGCACAGCTGTTTTTAGCTGGGATAACCTTTGCATGAGGCCTTTGCAGGGTCACAGCTGAGACCCCTTGGGAATGTCACCATTCCCACGGCTGCTTTAGCAGGAAGGTACCCATGAGCGCTTGTGCCTTGGCAGAGCTGCCCTCAGCAGATCCTGCTCAGGACAAACTAGCCAAGTCCAGAGTATTCCCAGCCTTGGATGGAACATGAGTGATTTCACATTTCATATATCATAATTGTTTTGTGATATATAAGAATTTAAAGAAGAATGCATTGTTCATTGTTTTTCAGTTTCTCAGTCGTGTCTAATCTTTGCACCCCATGGACTGCACCGTGCCAGGCTTCCCCATCCTTCACCATCTCCCAGAGTTTTCTCAAACTCATGTCCATTGACTCAGTGATGCCATCCAACTATCTCATCCTCTGTTGCCCCCTTCTCCTCTTGTCCTCGATCTTTCCCAGCATCAGAGTCTTTTCCAATGAGTTGGTTCAGGAGGCCAGTGTACTGGAGCTTCAGCTTCAGCTTCCAATGCACTGTCAATACACCAGCATAAAAAATAAAATGCCCCCAGAGAGCAAGTCTACTGCAAGTGTATGTTGAGATGGTGGTCTTTGCATGAGTGTGGCTGCTCCAGAGTCAGAGCTGGGTGTCCCTGACCCAGGCATGCACTCAACCATTTCAGCAACTGGCACGCAGTGGGATTCTTACACCAACTAGGAAAGGATGATTCCTTTGCAAGACTGGACCAGAGAGATAGAACTCCACTTCCCTGCAGCTAGATCCCCAAACAGACAACTGCAGGCTCCTTACAGTTCAGTTTTCTGATCCAGTGAACAGGCTCCATTAGAAAGAGCCCTTGGGGTTCTCCTGGCTCCATATCATTGAAAGATTAGTTTGAGATTCAAGCACATTGTCGTCACTTCCTTCTCTTATGGTGTTATCATGTACTGCTGAAGCCTGGCTTGGAGAAATTTAAGCATTACTTTGCTCGTGTGTGAGATGAGTGCAATTGTGTGGTGGTTTGAGCATTCTTTGGGATTGCCTTTCTTTGGGACTGGAATGAAAACTGACCTTTTCCAGTCCTGTGGCCACTGCTGAGTTTTCCAAATTTGTTGGCATATTGAGTGCAGCACTTTCACAGCATCATCTTTTAGGATTTGAAATAGCTCAACTGGAATTCCATCACCTCCACTAGCTTTGTTCATAGTGATGCTTCCTAAGGCCCACTTGACTTCGCATTCCAGGATGTCTGGCTCTAGGTGAGTGATCACACCATTGTGGTTTTCTGGGTCATGAAGATCTTTTTTGTATAGCTCTTCTGTGTATTCTTGCCACCTCTTAATATCTTCTGCTTCTGTTAGGTCCATACCATTTCTGTCCTTTATTGAGCCCTTCTTTGCATGAAATGTTCCCTTGGTATCTCTAATTTTCTTGAAGAGATCTCCAGTCTTTCCCATTCTATTGTTTTTCTCTATTTATGTGCATTGATCACTGAGGAAGGCTTTTTTAATCTCTCCTTGCTATTCTTTGGAACTCTGCATTCAATAGGTATATCTTTCCTTTTTCCTTTGCCTTTTGCTTCTCTTCTTTTCACAGCTATTTGTAGCCTCGTGAGACAACCATTTTGCCTTTTTGCATTTCTTTTTCTTAAGGATGGTCTTGATCACTGCCTCCTGTACAGTGTCATGAACCTCCATCCATAGTTCTTCAGGCACTCTGTCTATCAGATCTAATCCTTTGAATCTGTTTGTCACTTCCACTGTATAATCATAAGAGATTTGATTTAGGTCATACCTGAGTGGTCTAATGGTTTTCCCTACTTTCTTCAACTGAAGTCTGATTTTTGCAATAAGGAGTTCATAATATGAGCCACAGTCAGCTCCAGTCTTGTTTTTGCTAACTGTATAGAGCTTCTCCACCTTCAGCTGCAAAGACTATAATCAATCTGATTTCAGTATTGACCATCTGGTGATGTCCATGTGTGGAGTCGTCTCTTGTGTTTTTGGAAGAGAGTGTTTGCTGTGACCAGTGCATTCTCTTGGTAAAACTCTGTTAACCTTTGCCCTGCTTCATTTTGTACTCCAAGGCCAAATATACCTGTTACTTCAGGTATCTCTTGACTTCCTACTTTTGATTCCATTCCCCTATAATGAAAAGGACATCTTTTTTGGGTGTTAGTTCTAGAAGGTCTTTTAGGTCTTAATAGAAAGAAAGAGGAGGCTTTCTCTGAAAGGGGAGAGGCTTTCACTGAAAGGGGAGGCTTCAACAGTACATGAACTTACAAATGTTCAAGCTGGATTTAGAAAAGGCAGAGGAACCAGATATCAAATTGCCAACATCTGTTGGATCATAAAAAAAGCAAGAGAGTTCCAGAAAAACATTAACTTCTGCTTTATTGACTATACCAAAGCCTTTGACTGTGTGGATCACAACAAACTGTGGAAATTTCTTAAAGAGATGGGAATACCAGACCACCTGACCTGCCTCCTGAGAAATCTGCATGCAGGTCAGGAAGCAACAGTTAGAACTGGACATGGCACAACAGACTGGTTCCAAATCGGGGCAGGAGTACGTCAAGGCTGTATATTGTCACCCTGCTTATTTAATTTATGTGCAGAGTACATCATGTGAAATGCCAGGGTGGGTGAAGCACAAGCTGGAATCAAGATCTCTGGGAGAAACATCAATAACATCAGATACGCAGATGACACCACCCTTATGGCAGAAAGCAAAGAACTAAAGAGCCTCTTGATAAAATGAAAGAGGAGAGTGAAAAAGTTGGCTTAAAACTCAACATTCAGAAAACTAAGATCATGGCATCCGGTCCCATCACTTCATGGCAAATACATGGGGTAACAATTGAAACAGAGCCTTTATTTTGGGGGGCTCCAAAATCACTGCAGATGGTGATTGCAGCCATGAAATTAAAAGATACTTGCTCCTTGGAAGAAAAACTATGACCAACCTAGACAGCATATTAAAAAGCAGAGACGTTACTTTGCCAACAAAGGTCCATCTAGTCAAAGCTATGGCTTTTCCAGTAGTCATGTATGGATATGAGAGTTGGACCATAAAGAAGGCTTTGCGTGGAAGAATTGATACTTTTGAACTATGCTGTTAGAGAAGACTCTTGAGAATCCCTTGGATTGCAAGGAGATCAAGTCAGTCAATCCTAAAGGAAATCAGTCCTGAATATTCATTGGAAGGACTGATGCTGAAGCAGAAGCTCCAATACTTTGGCCACCTGATGCGAAGAGCTGACTCATTGGAAAAGACCCTGATGCTGGGAAAGATTGAGGGCAGGAGGAGAAGGGGACGACGGAGGATGAGGTGGTGGTTGGTTGGCATCACCGCCTAAGTGGACATGAGTTTGAGTAAGCTCCGGGAATTGGTGATGGACATGGAAGAATGGCGTGCCGCAGTCCATGGGGTCACAAAGAGTTGGACATGACTGAGTACTGAACTGGAATGAACAGATGGTGTTATCAAATCAGGGGTCCTGCTGCTTGCCACTTATGCATCAATCCTCATGAATGTTGGTAACAAAAGAAAGACCTTTTAATCAGAATGCCAGCAATCAGGGAAGATTTTGGCCTTAACATTCCCCAAAGGCCACCATTGGAGATTCTGCTTGGCCATGAAACTTTTAAAGGGAAGGAAGGAAGGAATCTCAGTCAATCATTGAAATGAGGGTACAGAGTCATTAACTTCTTGTTATCCTCCTGTAGACTTCATCTTTTCCACACAGTTTGGTCACACAGTGTGTTCACGAGATTACTGAAAGGAGAAGCTAAGGAAGAGATCTGGTCATCTCTTAATTACTTATTCTTCATTTCCACTTTTTTGATCTGTGGCAAGGACCGACAATTTAGGCAAGGTACTGTGTGATTAAAAGGTCTGAAAGATGTGCATGGATTGGAGATGAGTAGAGCATAGGGGTGCCTGGTTTAAAATTAGTTACAATATGTGTTAGTCACTCAGTTGTGTCTGACTCTTTGTGACCCCACATACTGTATCCTGCCAGATCCTCTGTCCATGGAATTTTCCAGGCAAGAATACTGGAGTGTCTTCTCCAGGGATCAAACCTGAGTCTTCTGCGATGCAGGCAGATTCTTTGCCACCTGAGCCACCAGCAAAACTCACTTACAATATAGCTTTGCTAAAAGGGGTCTCCTGCTGAGGGCAGTCTCTTGAAAAGCGCTGCTTACAATGGTAGGTACAGTAATGCCTGTCTGCCCTTACACAGAAAGTTCATGTATGGTGCAAGGATCCCACCTAAACTTTTTAGGGAAATCAGAATCTAGTCACCAGAAGGCTCCAACATCCCCAATTTAAAATGTGTGTTGTTTCAACATGGATGCTCAGCATAGTTTTTGCAGACTTTGATCATAGTCTTTGCAGAGTCCGGTGATTTTCTTTGGGGAGGGTGCTTGAGGATGAGCTGATTCTTCCCCTAAGTGATTTGGCTAGAGGTAATTGCCTATTCTTTTTCAGAACGGATGTCAATGTACTTGGTTCATAACCCGGCTTCTAACTTATTATTAGCAAAACATTATTATTTGCCAGGCTGTGACTATGTGTATCCTTGACTCAAGAATAATTGAGAGCATCAGAATTAAACATATTAAAGGCTATGAGTGGGTTATGTTAATGACAGAAAATGCTGCTAAGGATTATGTCAGCCTGGGACAAAGTAAAGGAAAACCTAGCCAGAACTGAGGGCATTAGCCAATAAAAGGAAGATGTCTTAGTCCATCTGGGCTGCTATGAGAGAAATATCATAAGGAATTCCCTGGCAGTCCCGTGGTTAAGTCTACATGCTTCCACTGCAGAGGGCACAGGTTCATTCCCTGGTCAAGAAACGAAGACCCTGCATGCTAAAATGTGCAGTCAAATAAATATATATATATGTATTTATAAGTAAATAAGGAAGAAAAGTATCATAAGCTAGGTTTGTAAAGAGCAGACATCTATTGCTCACAGTTCTGAGACCCCTCTTCCAGTTGCAGAGTGCTGATTTCCGATTGTGTCCTCACATGGCAGGAGGGTCAAAGGTGCTTTCTCAGGCCTCTTTTGTCAGAGCACTGGTCCTATTTAAGAAGACTCTGCCCTCATGAGTTCATCACATCCCAAAGGCCTCCACCTCTTGATACCATCACCTTGGAGGTGAGATTCCAACATATGAATTTTAGGTGGACACAAACATTTAGACCATAGCAGAAAGGGTAACGTGATACTTTAAAAGTACATTAAAGACTTAGCTTTGATGCAGATTATAGGGGAAACCAAGTAGGACTTTTAAAAATAATAATTCTGTGTTCAGAATGTTGAGAGACATACTGAATGATAGACCCTAAAGATATCTACATCCTAATCCTGGAAGCTGTGAATGTTACTTTTTATGAGAAAAGGGACTTTGCAGCTGTGTTCAAATAAAGAATTTGAGATGGGGAGATTATCTGGGTGAGCTCGACATGTCATCTCAAGGGTCTTAAAAGAGGGAGTCAGATGGAGACCTCACTACACAAATCAGAGGGTGGAACGATAGAGCTACGGATACAGTAAGGTGCTCTGAAGTTGGAAGAAAGGGTTCCAAGCCAAAGAATCCAGGTGCCCACTAAAAGCAAAAAAAGGCCAAAAAACAGTTTCTCCTCCCCAGAAGAAATCAAGCTGCTGACACCTCTGCTTAAGCCCAGTGAAACTGATTTCAGACTTCTGACCTCCATAACTATAAGGGAATAAGTTTGTGTCATTTTAAGCCACTGGGTTTGTGGTAATTGTTTTACAACACCAACAGAAAACTAGTACACCTATCTTTATGTGCCTTCTCAAGTGATTAAAGTGGAAAATCCTGGAGACTGTTCAAAGGAAACTATAATTACCGCAATCCCCAAAGAACGAGTGGAAAATTCTAATCATGAACGTAAGGTGTGCCAATGAATTAAGAGGCTTCTGCCTGAAAACAAAATGTAAGATTTTTTAATACCTGGAAGAAGACATAAAGGTTATCCAAATTTTGTGACAAAAGGAGAACAGAGAAACAGCAGTCAAATCAGAATGTTTCAGAAGGAAAATCACCTTAAAGGCCATCGTATCCATCCTCCCGTATTGTGGTGGAAGGAATTTGGACTTGCAGAGCTTCAGGAAATAATCCAGAGTCACAGAGCAGGGCCCCAGCAAACTGGGACCATACCTTTGCCTCTCGACACCAGACTCCTCCAGGGATTTTTCTCCCACTCCATTATATTTAAAACTTCTGAAATAATCTGTAATGAAAAGAGAAATGAAATGCTGTAGATAAGATCAGGTGCATAGGGCCTCAGTAATAGGCACTCAGCTCATTCTTCATTATGACTTTATCATCAGGGCTAAAAGACAGAGTGGAGGACATTATTTCTATTTGCAAATGCTAGTGAATCCAGGTACAGAGTTTACTGTTATGGAAAAAAAGAGATAATGGTTTCAATTTAGACATTTTAAAATGTAGACTTACTGAGAGGAAACATTTTGATTACTCTGGTAGGCATAATCTGAGCTCTTCTCAGAGATGGAAACTGACACGCTGTTCCCTGTCTCCTGACCTGAAAATGTCGTTGAGGTGAAATTTCTCATTTTGAGGGGGTTCCCCAAAGTGTTAAAAATAACAGAAATGCAGAAGAAGGAGGGGGCGAGGGAGAAGCCGAGCACGAAGAGGAGGAAAGAGAGGAAGGAGAAGAGGGGGAGGGGAGACAGCAGCTCTGGCAGCAGCAGGAGAAAGAAAAGAAGGGGAAGGAGTGGGACTTCCCTGGCGGGTCAGTGATTAAGAATCTGCGCTTCCACTGCCTGGGGCACGGGTTCGATTCCTGGTCAGGGAACTGAGATCCTGCATGTTTCGGTGGCCAAAAAAAAAAGAGGCAGGAAGAATCTGTGAAGGATGGGAATTACCTGCTTTCCTCTCCAGCATGTTTGGACCCGCACCCATTCATCCAGTAGTTATGGAGCCAGAGCCAGGCTCTGGGAGACATCCAACAAGGAGACCCTTGGGGCTTCTCTCCAGTGGGGAGATGGGCAGTAGGTTAGAGACCTGTTAAGAGAAGGTCCACACTAAGTGCCCTCTCCTCTTCCACCTACCTCCATGCTGCATTGTACCAAGATCAGCATCTTCCAGCTGTCTCTGGCCTTTCCCAGTTGGCTCAATAATTTTCCAAGTTTTTGAAAGAATTTCTTGACTTGAGTGATTGCCGCTGCACAGTTAGCTTTGACGCTGTTTCGTGTTTCACAGGCACAAGCATCCGTTTCTCACGAATCCTCAACCATTTTAGCATTTGCCACCTCTAATTGAGGTGTTGCCCTGTCTTCGTCCTGGAGCGGGAAAAGCGAATGGAACTCCAGGCGAGTATAGGCAGGCTGGATTAATCTCTGATTCCTGTCTCTTTCTAGCTGTGTGACAAGTTACTGAACATGCCCAACTTGGGATTTGGGATTCAAGGAGGGCCCCAATAAAAACAACACTTCTCTTTTCTGTTTGAGTTTTGATCTGCTGAGAATTGAAACCAAGAGGGAAGCAGAAGGGTGTCAACATGACACCTATGTTCTGGACAAATATGATGCGGGAGAATTTGGCTTATATCCGCTGGCCAGTAGGCTTCCTCTCATTGGCTCTCAGGATGTGTATATTTACCCATCCTCCATCACAGTGGTGCTGGGTCCAGGATGACCTCCTCCCACTGGGGCAGAGCCTGGTCTTGGAGATGCAGGAAAAAACTCTGCTCGGACACATTGATCCTCAGGAAAGAGAAGGAAGAGGGGCTGACCTAGACAGGCCTGGCATCTCCTCCCTGTTTCTCAAATAGACTGAGTCACTTCCTCTCCCCAGGGGAAGATTGAGAGGGGGAGAGGGGCTTAACAAACCAGGATTGTATCCATTGGTGCTTTCTGCACGTAAAAGGAAGTATCAGAAGTCAAATCCTAGAGCTTATCAAAGTCTGTGTGTGGGAGGGGGTTGCTCAGTCACGTCTGACTCTTTGCCACCCTATGGACTGTAGCCCACCAGTCTCCTTTGTCCGTGATATTTTACTGGTGAGAAGACTGGAGTGGGTTGCCATGCCCTCCTCCAGGGTGTCTTCCCCAGCCAGGAACTGAACCCAGGGATTTGTCTCTTCCATCTTCTGCATTGGCAGGCAGGTTCTTCACTGCTAGTGCCAACTGGGAGGCCCTTCTTTTCATTTTTAAAGTGGGGTTAATACTCATCTCATGTTAACCTGATGACGATGATGAGGGGTATAGGGAAGACTGTACATCCAAGTGCCTGGAAAATTGTGATCTGCCTGTCTCTCTCCCTCCCCTTATCCTCTCTTCTTGTCTTCCTTCAATCCTTATCTCCCTCCCTC
This sequence comes from Okapia johnstoni, assembly GCA_024291935.2. Taxonomy (NCBI): domain Eukaryota; kingdom Metazoa; phylum Chordata; class Mammalia; order Artiodactyla; family Giraffidae; genus Okapia; species Okapia johnstoni. The sequence continues at coordinate 17,011,258 of CM044324.1, forward strand.
TCTGTTTAGAGGAAATTATTTGAGAAACAAATCTATCCTATTTGTTTTAACTGCTTGAAAATGTTTCCTACAAGTTAATTTCTGCTCTGGCAATAGTACCATTTTCTCTCGCCTGTCTTTTCTTTAGCAAGTCACAAGAAAGGGAGAAAGGGGTGTGTGTGTCTATAGTCAGCTGTTATCTGTAAGTTAAGATTCTCCTCTTGCAATACTACTGATAATTACTCTATTCAAAGTGTAACATGAAGGTAATATGAGAAATATGGCTACATAAAACTTCCAGTAAATTTAAGATAGTGTTTGGAGGCACCAAAATTGCATTTTATTTTACTATACAAGAAGGCTGGTTTCCTGCAGTGAGAAACTCATATAAGATTCACAGTGAGGATGTGTGTTCATGAAAGTAGAATCTTAAGGCAGATAAAATGGTTATGTATTCACCTTTGGGGCAAATATTTTGGAGATGGGATTTATCAGCCCTCTGTCATTTCCCAGGATAAATGCATCTGGATGTTTTCTTGCTTTGTGTCCCCTGAACGTCACCTGTTTTTGGTGTGTGGGTTTTGTAGCACAGATGCAGGTATAAACAGATGTGCTGTTCCAGCCTTCAGAGACAGTTCTTTTCTCAGCTTAGTGCTGAAACTGTCATGTGATAAACCAGATGTGACACTGAACGAAGACAGAGAATTCACATATAAAAATAAATATCATGATAATCGCTAATGAAATGGTCAAAAAAATCATCGTAAGCCTGCATTATCAATCCAGTCACTGAGGACCAGTGCTGCTAGATTTTAGGTTATACACAGCAGCTGGTCCTCAGCAAATCAGCCATCACGTGTTCCTGCAAGGTATCTTGCTTACTGCTTAACAACTTATTGACTGGAGATGTGTTAGTACATCCTTTGTTACCTGAATGTTATTTTGACTGGAGACGTTTCAATACTCACCTAACAAATTGCTGGCCACAGGCGTTAGTTTCTGCAAAAATCCCCCAGTCAATAATGTGTTAAATGCGTAACTTCAAAGAAGAATCTGCGACACTATATACCTGTGTGGGTTTAGCTGGCTTTGGCATAATCATCAACTATTTAGTCCCTTTCTGAGACACTATGCTCTCGCGTTTCACAAGCAAACCGCATCTGGAAGCTCTTACTGAGTGGCACAACGCCCCCCACGACCCCACCTACCCCCACCACCTCTCCTAGCAGGTTCCACTTGATAGGGCCCTGATCTAGATCTACATGGCTTCTAGCTCTTCATTTTTGAAGCAGATAACACATTCTAGTTGAGAACACTCCCTGAAAACCAACTCCCTGAGAAAGTAGCTGCCCAGAAATAGCAGTGTTGACATTTTCTTTTTCATTATCACTATGGGCCTCCTCTTTGTTAATGATTGTGGTATTTACCTGTCAATTTTTACATTTATTTATTTACATAAATATCATTATTTAATAAGTGGCTATTGAGTGCCTACTGCATGCAATAGGCATTATTCTGGGCCCTGGGCATAGAGGATTGAAAAAGGAATAAGAAAGATTCTTGTTGTCATACAACTTGGAGCCTTCAGATGTGGAAAAGAGTCAGTGAGCCAGGAATTATATGCGCACGTGCTTATATATGTGTCCTGTTCCCAGCAATCCTGTGATGTAGATACGGTGTTCATCTGTGTTTTAGGTGAGGAAATTGAGGTCCTTGCAGATCAAAGGTTCATAGAAGTCGTTAATTACAGGTGATGTGGCTCCAGACAGTATTTTCTTCACTTTCACAAGGAAAACTAAAATATAGTGAAGCCATAGCTGCAGAGTGGCTACTTTCAATAGCAGGCCTTTCTGTCTGAGGAGATGACTATAAACTGAAGTCTGAATAATAATAAGAAGTCAACGGGGGCAAAGATGGGCCCAAAGAACAGCATGTTCTAAGGCTCTAAGGCACAAGTAAGTATGGCACAAGAGAGCATCCCCAAGAAGATCAGTGTGGCTGGCAAGTCAGTAGGAAAAGCTGTACAAGGAGATAGCGATGCAGAAGCTGAATCAGGTGGGGCTGTCAGTCAAGAAGAGAAGTGAGTGTGAATGTGGATGACTCGGTAAAAGACTGCAATGTCAGAGTACAAATCAATTTTAAAACACAAAAACCTTTCATTTACTGTTGATTATTCATTCAGTTTTTCTTCTTTTGCTAATGACCATGAAGTCAGCACCAGTTAGAAAGAAAAGGAAATATGGATACACCAAAATGAGGGATTTTTAAAATTGGCCTCTAGATTGATACAGAAAAATGTCAAGCTTCAGTAATGTCTGCTTCTGTGTCATCTTATGTACAGAAGTTAGTTATTATCTAAATAATCAAATTAGAAAATGGTTGAAACTTCCAGGGAATGGTGGTAGAGCTTCGACAAGAGCAGTGTCCATATTTTCTTCGTAGCATCCACTTTTTATTCTCATTTCTACAGCACATATTTTTCTCACATCTGGATGTTTTCAGAATTGGTTTGCATCTTACAATCAAGATACCAAAATAACTGGCAGGGTCTTTCAGAAGTTGCAGTTTCTGTATTTTGCTGGATAAGGACAATATGGAAATTGAGCTGCTTATCATTTCAACAGAATCCAGGATCAGTGAAGTAGACCTTTCCAGTGTATCCACGAATCCTGAGGAAGAAGTTAGACATTTAAGGACATTCTGCCTGTTTCTTCCCTACACTCTAGCTCCATCTGATTCACAGAAGTTAACTCAGTGTGAAGACGGTGTTCCTCAAGTTAAGTCCTGGGCTCCATGCCTTCAGTAGTCACTTGACCTTGTATGTTTCACAACTATAGATGGCCCCTCGGTATTGGCCATGCTGTTCCTCAGATGTATCCCTCACATTGGTCTCCTGAACTGCCTTGATGTCAATTACGTGGAACTTTAACTCAAATGCCTCATTGTCTTTTTCACAGTTAAAAGATGTATAGCAAGTCACAAGTCTGCTGGGAGATGGTTGTGGTATAGAATATAGGAACAGGATAGTTTGTTACATGCTTTTTTGTAGTTCTCTGCGGTTCCTGTTTCTAGACTGTGAACTAACTCACCCTGTCTGTCTCTATCAGGTATCACTTAAAACAGCACTAGCATTTGCTCCGTAATTCCTAAGAGTCAAACACCACGTTAAGTTCTTCATGTGGGTATCTTGAGTAAATCCCACAACGCCCCTGGATGACAGGTATTGACATTGACGTCTCCATTTTATAGATAAGCAAACTGAGTCCCAGAGAGAATAAGAAACGGCAAAGCTAGGATTTGAATCTAGACAATCCTACTCATACGTGTGCCCTTGCCTTTTACTCCTGTACTTAGAGATACTGAGGAAAGAAGATTCACTGTGTCTGGGTCACTTCATCTAACACTTACCAAGACTACAGCATAAGCTCCTGGAGGCAGGAATTATATCTTATGATTTTTCTGTACCCAGCCCAGCCCCTGACTCAAAGTCTCTGCATGATAATTATTGGTGGATGGATTATCCTTGTTCAAGTATAGGAAACCTCATCAGACTGACCTGAAAGTATTAGCTTGCCTACAACAAATTAGTATCATTTTCCTTTCTCTTTGGTGATGGAGGATTTGTCTTCTTCTACTGTTTTAATAGATGACGCGTGATGTCTTAGAACTCTTGTATATCAGAGTCCTGGCAGGAAAACAGATGATTCACTCAAGCAGAGCAATTGAGGAGTGTGGTAAAGAGGCTGTTTGGAGTGGACAGGGTTTCCAGGGACACAGCAGAGGCCAGTGCAATCACACAGGCTGCTGGCTTCAGAAGTGCCATCACTCCTCCACTTGAAAAGGCAAAGGTGGTGGGCGGTCCTGAACTCCAGGGAGAGAGTTGGATGGTGAAGAACACCTGGCAAGAGCTGGTAGAAAACCCCCACGGCAGCCAGCAGGAGGGGCAGGAGAGTAAACCTTGGCTTTTTCCTTCACCCACATCCATCTCCTGCCATGTCTCTCTCCTATTGACTGAAGGTAACCGGACACAGAAAAAGTGCAGAAGGGTAAGGGTGTGCCTGGGGGAGTCAGCAGACAATATTCATCACAAGTTGTGAGAAAAGCCAAGAGCATAGTGATGGAAAAAGTTTTCACGTATTGAGACCTGGGGAAGTCATTCTGGCTTCTGCATGATTTGGCTTGAACTTTGTGCTAACTAGAACAGCCTGTCTTATGGCCTGTCAGGCATGCATTTTATATCTGCTTTAACCATTAAAGGAAAGAATGCATTTGAAAATCAAAGTGGAGTAACTGCAATTCAGGCATTCGGATGGTGCCAATGGCCATTGTGGATGCGATCTCAGACAAGTTTCTGCATCACTGAGAACCTGAATTTTCTGAACTGGATCAAACTCAAAGACACCACCAGTCACTGTCAAAACAGTGTTTGCTAGAAGCTGTTAGCTGCAGCTTTATGGTCATAAGGTCTCCCCTTGTATTAATAACTATGCAGCCGTTTCGGACCCTAACCAGCTCTTGCTTAACAAACACCCTTTTTTCTTTCCAGCTTCAATCTTAACTCTTGGCAAGCAACTTGTCTAATTTTGTGGGTTTTGTCTTTATAAGCATTTCCTATTTTGTAGTCCAGCAAAACACAATTCAAGTGCTTCTTGAATCTGTGTCTCCCAGACTATCATACTCAGTTTGGATCAAGTAAAATTCTTTTCTTTTCTTATTGTAGATCATTTATTGATTATTTGCACCAACAGTAGCCTGTGTAGTTCAAAACAGTATTGATTATCTAGCATAGTTCTTACTTGCTCCATACAATATTCATTCATTCAACAGCTGGTTGTTGATGGTCACATATATGCTAAGCCAAGTATACAAATTGAGCCAGATTCTTTCAGTCTTTAAAGTGCAAATTTAGAGAATCTTGGAAATTCTCTATCTTGGAACTGTTCACTCTTCAAAGATGCTTAAGCAATAATATAATGTATCATCCACTCCAGAGACCTAATTACACCATCATGAAGAAATGTATACATGGGGAGTGTGGAATAACTGTAAAATTTTTCACACACAATTTCTTCAGTGACTGCTGAATCCTGTCCTTGTGGAAAATTTTCTTTATAGTTTTTAGATAGTAATATTTAATATCATCTTTACCTCATACTGTCAGAAATATTTAACATCATCTTTACTTCATACTGTTGGAATAATATTTGTTTTTATGCTATTAAGTATGAGTTCTGAAGTCATTAGGTCTTATCTCTTTCACAGTAGTCAAATAGACAGTGTTAATCGCTACTGCCTGGTTTTCAGATCGTAGAAGAGCTGTCTGCACACTGAAATTTCTAATTATGATAATAAGGAAGCAGAAATAAATAAGTGAACACGTTTGCTTAGAAAAAATGAGCAAATATTAAGCAAAATTAGGACCATTTATAAGCAATGCCCCTTTTTTTTGGTTGCTACTTTGATAGGCAAATTGAATATCCTAAGAAACTGTTATGAACAATTAGTTAGCCGATTACCTAGAACTACAGGCGGTTTCAGAGAAGGCAATGTTACCCCACTCCAGTACTCTTGCCTGGAAAATCCCATGGATGGAGGAGCCTGGTAGGCTGCAGTCCATGGGGTCGCGAAGAGTCGGACACGACTGAGCAAATTCATTTTCACTTTTCACTTTCATGCATTGGAGAAGGCAATGGCAACCCACTCCAGTGTTCTTGCCTGGAGAATCCCAGGGACGGGGAACCTGGTGGGCTGCCGTCTATGGGATCGCACAGAGTTGGACACGACTGAAGAGACTTAGCAGCAGCAGCAGCACAGGCATTTTATAATGTAAGTGCCATAGAGGCATTGTACTAGCATTTCAACACTGCTTATGATCACTGTTATTTTTCCCATTTCACTTCCTGTGTAATAAAATCAGCATATTCTTTGCTGAACATTGTGGAGCTAGAGCCTGTTAGATACAAAAAAAAAAAAATATTCCATTGTTACGTTTTCTCTGCAAGCTGTATAATGACACTCTTGAAGGGAGAGGCGATCACAGAAGTTGATAGAGTTTCAGACTAAAGTTTATTACTTGAAAAGCCTCAGAGGGCAGCACTCTTCACACAGAGGCTGAATTGGCTTCTGGGATGAGCGTTGTGCTTTGGATGAGAGTCCCGGGAGCCCAGAGCATGTTCTTTGCTAGGCCACCAACCCTTGTGCCTGGAGCAAGACTCTTGCTTTTCTGCACTTTCATCTATTTGGTTGTGAAATCATTGTGCTAATTTTCAACAGTCACCAAGTCACTTTCCAGTAAGTCTCATAATTTCCTGCTCACCAAAATTACAAAGTGGTCTTAGACTACATTTTTAAAGTCCTCTAAATAAAGCACATTCAAAACAATGCTTTAATTTTCCCAGCCTCCGAGGATAAATACCATGAATATTGACCAGAGTGTGGAATTGCTGACTCTAAAAATTTATGGGCTATTCATATGTTCCTCTGTTATGTTGGTGGCATTTCTCATTAGGATAAGTAAGGCCTGTGTTCTATATGGAAATGAGTGACAATGGAGGGAAAGTGATGGCAACCCCTGGATGTTAAATTCCTGCTCTGTTTCAAAGCTATAAAAGAATGAATAGGAGGCAATCAAAGACCATAGGTTGATTGCTAATTATTAAACTGACTTCAAGTCAGTATAAATGGACATGATTATCCAAATATCAGACTTTTGTGAACCCCAGACCACTAATGGAGATACATCTGAACATTCACAATAGTTGCTTGAAAATATGTGCTTTAAAAGGGCCTCACAGGTGGATTAGTGGTAAAGAAACTGCCTGTAATGCAGGAGCCACAGGAGATGCAGATTTGATCCCTGGGTCAGGAGGATCCCCTGGAGGGTATGGCATCCCACTCCAGTATTCTTGCCTGGAGAATCCCCTGGACAGAGGAGCCTGGTGTAGTCCATAGCGTCACAGAGTTGGACACAACTGAAGCAACTTAGCACGTATACATGCTGCTGCTGCTGCTGCTGCTGCTGCTAAGTCGCTTCAATCGTGTCCGACTCTGTGCGACCCCATAGATGGCAGCCCACCAGGCTCCCCCGTCCCTGGGATTCTCCAGGCAAGAACACTGGAGTGGGTTGCCATTGCCTTCTCCAATGCATGAAAGTGAAAAGTGAAAGTGAAGTTGCTCAGTCGTGTCCAACTCTTCGCAACCCCAAGGACTGCAGCCTACCAGGCTCCTCCGTCCATGGGATTTTCCAGGCAAGAGTACTGGAGTGGGTCGCCAGTGCCTTCTCCGCGTATGCATGCACACACCTGCATTAAAGGATTGCACTTTTGTCTATCCTTACTCAGAATTTATTGGCTCTAATTGAGGCTGGTATTCTCAATGTAACCTGTACTTTTACCTGATATTTTATAGTCTTGGATCTCAGACCAAGTCTTGTATCGTGGATTCTCAGACCAAGATATAAATAAACTAGGAGTGAGGCAAAGGGAGACACTTAGAAACACACATAATAAAGGCAAGGGAAATGAGGTTGCAGAGCTGGATCTGGGGAATAGATAAATAGAAAGTAGATAGAAAATTGTATCATTGAAAGTAAGACTAATGTTCATAAGAAAGTAATTGTATCATTAATGATATATTGAGTTATTGCACCAGCATTTACTTAAGAAAGAGAGTAACATTATCTCTAAAGGTTTTCAACAAAATGATTAATTTTTCTCTTAAGTTTTGGTGCTGAAAGAGAGGAGGTATATATATATGTATATATATATATAATTTATTTAAAAGAACAGAAGCCCAGCTAATGGTAGATAAACGTCAGGATCCCAACAGGAAACAGATGGCACACACAAATTAGGATAATTCTCAATGGCTTGTTAATAAAGGGACTGGTTACAAAGAGGCTGCAAGACAGATATGCAAGAGCTAATAGAAGCCAAGCCATCCCTACCCCTTGTTTCAGAGAGCAGGAAGAAATTTTCACTGGAACCAGCAATGAGACAGGGTTGATTAGAGCAGGTGGCCTGGTGACCTTCTGTCAAGGCACATGGCAAGACTAGGGTCACCTCCCAGAGAGAAACCAGGTAAATAAATTCTTGGGCCCCACTCTTCTGTTCCTCTAGTCTCCTCCTGGGACTTCCCATCTGCTGAATCCAACTGGAAACCTGAGGCCGTGGTGGTCCATTGATGTAGTCCATTTAGGTCAGCTTCCAGGGGCTGATTGGTGATTGGTTATGGCAGCCCTAGGGAGCTAACACACATAAAGTTGTCCCAAAGCTAGGTAACGTAAAATGTAATCATAGGGCTGGAAGTGTTTGGAAATGAGGGAGGGTTGTACCTGTTAGCACTAAAGAATGGTGGTCTTAGACCCTGGTTGGATAATGCTGTGTGTTACTTGCTCAGTCGTGTCTGACTCTCTGTGACCCCATGCCAGGCTCCTCTGCCCATGGAATTCTCCAGACAAGAATACTGGAGTGGGTTGCCATTTTCTTCTCCAGGGCATCTTCCTGACCCAGGGATCGAAGCCGGGTCTCCCACATTGCAGGCAGATTCTTTACCATCTGAGCAACCAAGATAATACTATGTTCACACAAGCAAATGCTCCCCTGCCTACTCTGTGACTTATTGACCAACCAGCCTCTCTAGGTGTCCTTGGGACTCGTTCCTGGAACCTGGCCTCCCGACTCCCTGAGGCTGACCTGCTGGTGTTTATTCTCCTTCCAGATTCTACCCTCTTCACTTACATATTAGGCCGTGCTGCCTCAACTCTGTTCACCAGAACCTATGCCTCTTCTAGCCCCACTAACCCAAGGTTTCATATGCTGCTTCTCCCCCGCAAAAAAAAAAAAAAAAGCCAGGTTATAAAAGATAGCTAACAGGAAGATCCATACACCAGCCAATTATCCCTTCTTTGCTTCCCTCCAGCATCCTACTTAATTTGGCATCATCATAAATAAGTAGGAACATGTGCTTCAGGCCAAATTGGAGCAATAGGTCCCTTGCTTTCCCTTCCTTGTTCCTGACCCAATGAATAAACTGGGGGAGGTATAAGAAACAATGGTTTTCAGACATTAGCTAAAGGCAGTGTAGGATGGTGATTCCTGAGAGAGGAGAAGCAAATGAGATGATCCCTATCATTGCCCCAGTTATTTTCCTGGAGTGAATCTCCAGACTCCAGTACTGTGAAAGGAAACCCAGGCAAAGCCCAGAAAAATCCTGGAGTTGGGAAGATTGAGTTGGGAGTTCAGGGCCACCACGGTGGGTAGTGTTCACAGGGCAGGATAACAGAGAGAAAACAGCTGCTTGGAGGGACAGAGAGCACTGGAGACCTGAAGCAGGTCCCACTCAGGCCTTTTGCTGAGTATATCCAGCACATGTATGTGAAGAAAATTCCTAAGGTTGGAGAATGAACCACTCAAAAAGAACAAACTTCTTCACAGCTCACATAAGACTTGGAATAGTTGCTGTTTCCACGAGCCAGAGTAAGAGGGGTTTGGTAAACATTAAAAAAAAAAAAATTCCCCTGAAATTACAGAAGAGCCAAGCCTTAGGAGTCAAGTCTATATCCCAAGACTAAAGATTCATCCTAAGATTAGAAATAAAAAGTGAAATTGACCTTTCCTAACAAAATGAAAAAGCAGTGCCTCACAATGTCAAAACAGTCACCTGCCCTAACAAAATGAAAAAGCAGTGTTTCACAATGTCAAAATAATCAACCAGTAATTTACTGCCTGCTAGAACAAAGATCTACACTCTTCAGAGGAAGAAAGAAAAATTCAATGCCTCTATAACATGTTATTGACAGTGTTCAGTATATAATAAAAATATGTGGAAAAAAAAAGTGTGACTGGAAAAAAACAAAAAGTGGCAAATAGAAACAGTCACTGAGAAGCCGAGGATTTGGGGATTAGCAAAACAAATGACTTAAGCAGCTTTTATAGATATATTTAAGAACATAAAGATAATAATGAGTGGACAAATGAAGAATATCAGGTGAGAAATGGAAATTTTAAAAAATAATCAAATGGGAATTCTGGAACTGAAAAGTACAACGTAAATGAAAAACAGTCACTGGATAGACTTAACAGTAGATTGGAGACACGGTCTATTACCTTGATTTCAGATTAAAAAATGATACATCATAAAGAACAGAGAGGAAAAAAATGAACAAAAATTGAGTGAGAGGAACAATGAAGAAGAAAAAATATTTAAAGAAATAATGACCTCCTTTGGTAATCCTGGCATTGAATCTAATACAAATAAAAGTATGTTTTCAAGGCATGAAGAAAAAAAATAGCCAAAACATCCCTAAATTTGTGAATAATATTAATTTACAGATCCACATGTCTCAAGAAAATAAATTCTGATAATTCAAGCACATGTTCACACTTAAGTACATCGTAGCAACACTGCTAAATAAATATAAAATCCTGAAATCAACTAAAGGAAGATGATACATTACATACAAGGAACAAGGATAAGCAAGAATGCTTACTCTCCCTGCTTCTATTCATTGTATTGGAGACCCTGGCCAATGCAACATATCAAGAATAAAAATATATATAAAAATATATATACACGCAGTTGACCCTTGAACAATGTCGATGTTGGGGTGCCAGTTGAAAATACATGTATAAAATTTGACTCCCCCAAAACTTAACTACTAATAACATAAACCAGTAACATAAACAACTGGGGAACACATACTTTGTATGCTGTATGTATTATATACTATATTCTTAAAGTAAGCTAAAGAAAAGTGTTAAGCAAATCATTAGAAGGGGAAAATACATTTACAGTACTGTATTGTATTTATCAATACCATTAGTTTACATCATCTATCATCTATTTATAAGATAAATTGTCTATCAGTTGTTGTTGTTCAGTCGCTAAGTGTGTCCAATTTTTTGAAACCCCATAGACTGCAACAAGCCAGGCTTCCCTGTCCTTCACTATTTCCCACCATTTGCTCAAACTTATGTCTATTGTGTCAGTGATGCCACCCATCTTATCCTCTGATGCCCTCTTCTCCTTCTGCCCTCAATCTTTCCCAGCATCAGGGTCTTTTCCAGTGAGTTGGCTTGAAGGAGAAATTGACTGCAGAAGGAGATGACGAGGCTTTCTGGGGTGATGGAAATATTCTGTATTTCAGTTGAGGTGGTGGTTACAGAACTATGTATGGTCTTCCCTAGGGATCCCTGGGGGAATTGGTTCCAGGACCCAACCAAGATACCAAAGGCTGTGATGCTCAATTCCCTTATATAAAATGGTGAACGTTTGTATATGACCTCCCCACATCCTTCTGTATACTTTAAATCATCTCTAAATGACTTACAGTACTGATACAATGTAAATGCCATGTTGTTGTGGTGTTTAGTCGCTCAGCTGTGTCCAGCTCTTTTGCACCCCATGGACTGTAGCCCATCAGGCTCCTCTGTCCATAAGATTTCCCAGGCAAGAATACTGGATTGGGTTACCATTTCCTCCTCCAGGAGATCTTCCCAGCCCAGGGATGGAACCTTATCTCCTGCATTGTCAGGGAGTTCTTTACCACCAAGCCACTAGGGAAGCCCCTAAATGTCATATAAACAATTATAAATACAACATAAATACTGTGTAAATAATTGTTGGCATGCGGCAAATTCATTTTTTTTTTGCAAATTTCTGCTATTTTTTTTTCAAAATTTTATTTTTATTTTTACTGAAGCATAGTTGATTTACAGTGTTTCAAGTGTATAGCAAAGTGATTCAGTTATATGTATATATATATTATGTTCTTTTTCAGATTTTTTTCATTATAAGTTATTACGTGGTACTGAGTATAGTCTTCTGTGCCAAATAGTAGGTTCTTATTGGTTATCTATTTTATATGTAGAAGTCTGTATCTGTTCCTTCCAAATTTTTCCCTCCCCCTTCTATGCCCTTTGGTAACCATAAATGTGTTTTCTACATCTGTGAGTCTGTTTCTGTTTTATAAAATAAGTGCATTTGTATTATTTTTTAAGATTCCACATATAAATGATATTGTATGATATTTGTTGTTTTCTGACTTATTTCGCTCAGTATGGTAATCTCTAGGTCTCTCCATGTTGGTATAAAGGCATTATTTCATTCTTTTTATGGCTGAGTAGTATTCTGTTGTCTATATATACCATATCTTCTTTATCCATCCATCTGTTGATGGACACTTACGTTGCTTCCATGACTTGGCTATTGTGAATAGGGCAGCTGTGAACATTTGTTGTTGTAGTTTAGTCACTAAGTTGTGTTTGACCCTTTGTGGCCCCATGGACTGTAGCCCACCAGGCTCTTCTGTCCATAGGATTTCCCAGACAAGAATACTAGAGTGGGTTGCCATTTTCTTCTCCAGGGGATCTTCCCGACCCAGGGATTAAACCTGTGTCTTCTGCATTGGCAGGCGGATTCTTAGCGCTGAGCCACCAGGGAAGCCCTCTATGAACATTGGGGTGCATGTATCTTTTTAAAAATATATATATTTATTTATATTTATTTTTGTTTGCACTGGGTCTTTGTTGCTGTGCGGGCTTTCTCTAGTTGCAGAGAGAGGGGATTACTCTCTAGTTGTGGTGCACAAGCTTCTCCTTGCAATGACTCCTCTTGTTGCAGAGCACTGGGCTCTATGGCCTCCAGGCTTCAGTTTTTGTGGCATGTGGGCTTCAGAGCACTGACTCAGTAGTTGTGGTAAATGGGCCTATTCCCTGCAAATGTGGGATCTTCCCAGACCAGGGAAGATGCAGGGTGTCCCCTGCATTGCAAGGCAGACTGTTAGCCACTGGACCACCAAGGTATGTGTATCTTTTCAAGTTAGGGTTTTCTCCAGATATACGCCCAGGATTGGGATTGCTGGATCATGTGGTAACTCTATGTGTAGTTTTTTAAGGAACCTCCATACTGTTCTCCAGAGTGGCTGCACCAATTTATATTCCCACCAACAGTGTAGAAGGGTTCCCTTTTCTCCACACCCTCTTCAAATATTTTTGACCCCTGGTTGGTTGAATCTGTGGATGCAGAACACCCTGACAGGGAGGGCCAACTGCACATTTATCAAAACACAAAAAGATTATATTGAAAATCTGTGCAAAATAAACTTTATCTAAAATAAAAAAGCGGAACACTACGGGGCTCTCACAATTCTTTTATTATGTTGGAGGGATTTTTTTAAATCAAGAAATGATGCTTGTGAACTGTGGTGCTGGAGAAGACCCTTGAGAGTACCTTGGACAACAAAGGGATCAAACCAGTCAATCTTAAAGGAAATCAATCCTGAATATTCATTGGAAGACTGATGCCGAAGCGGAAGCTCCAGTGCTTTGGTTTGATTTTTAAAAATAAGTGGTGCATTTGCTAGAACTTGCAAATGATTCTCCAGTATATTTAGTTTCTACTAGTGGTAATACTTGTTATTTAAAGGATCCATTTCTGTAGGATTCTGCACATGTGAAATTACAGGACTGTTATTAACAAGAAAGGAATAGAAGGTCTGTTCTGATGTATAAAGTCTACTCATACAGAAGAGCTCTGCAAGTCTCTGTACCTGTTTTCAGCTCTTGGGTAACTATAAGATCTAGTTTTTACACCCTGAGTATATTTGGCTGTGGAACTTAGTCTAATGGTTAGTAAAGGTCTGCATAGAAAATAGTTATAAACCATACAAAATTCCTATGGTGACTGCAGCTATGAAATTAAAAGACGCTTGCTCCTTGGAAGAAAAGCTATGACCAACCTAGACAGCATATTGAAAAGCAGAGACATTACTCTTACAAAGGTCTGTATAGTCAAAGCTATGGTTTTTCCAGTAGTCATGTATGGATGTGAGAGTTGGACCATAAAGAAGGCTGAGCATGGAAGAAATGATGCTTTTGAACTATGGTGCTGGAGAAGACCCTGGAGAGTACCTTGGACAGCAAAAAGATCAAACCAGTCAATCTTAAAGGAAATCAATCCTGAATATTCAGTGGAAGGACTGATGCTGAAGCGGAAGCTCCAGTACTTTGACTACCTGGTGCAAAGAACTGACTCATTGGAAAAGACCCTGATGTTGGGAAAGATTGAGGGCTGGAGAAGAAAGGGGCGACAGATGATGAGATGGTTGGATGGCATCATCGACTTAATGGACATGAGTTTGAGCAGACTGTGGGAGATCATAAAAGACAGGGAAGCCCAGTGTGCTCCAGTCCACAAGGTCACAAAGAGTTGGACATGACTTAGCAACTGAACAACAACAAATACCCACTTTATGAAACACAGTTAACCATTTTTCTGGGCAGTTTCCCATCCTTCTCTACAGGTGTCTGTCTGAAGAAAATACACATAGACTGTGTGCCTCCAATGTCTGTTCTTTTAAAAAGAGAGAGAGAAAAGGGAAAAAAACACTAAGGGAGCTACTTGGCAGGTAGAAGAAAATTTGTAGGAAAACCACCTGACTAAAATCCCATTAAGGCTTCCTGATTTATTTCAGGGACTCAGATTGTGTAAGTGTTTCTTTAATTATGTATGTATTTGTTTTAAATCCATATTTTACCCATACACACAGCCATAGTGGAGTTTTAATTCACTCTGCCCATTACAACAAATTTTTAGGCAAATGCAATTGATGTCTTCACCTTCCAAAGAAATTAAAAAGCAGTAATATAGAACAGCTTTGTGCAGAAATTATCACTGCTAAATGTTGTTTTCCTCTTTCTTTTCCTTTTTTATTATTCTAATACTTACCTGACAGGACTTTATTATCACATAACAGTCTATATAGAGACTCTTCAAGAGTCTATAAAAATCCATCTTTGTATGGTTAAAAGGCTTGGATAACATTCTGATTTCTAGGGATGGGGTCTGGAAGAAACTTTGGAAGATCATTCTATTTAATCCTAGTAGAATTAAAATATAAAGGACAAATGTGTATACATGAATAATGAAGCATTTGTGTCTTGAAAAAATGTAGTTAAAAATATTTCAAAAGAGCCTTTGTTTAACTGCCAAAAGTCTGGATTATGTCTTTTAAGCAGCGAATATTGATCTCATTAGCTAATTCCCTACTTCTACTTGTAATTAGAGTAATCACATTATGTGCAATCCATAGATATACATTCCAACCTTTTCTTTGAGCCAGTCCTGTACATTTCATCCCATACCAAAGCTTTTCACCTAATTGCACAAAGCAGGAAAAGTAACATTTTTGCATCTCATAATCTTTCCTCTCTGACTCTCTTTTTTCAACAAGAGATAGTAATAGGTGGTGACTGTAGTTGCATTAAAAATGTAAAATTACCACTAAATTCCTTCATTCTTTCAATAAGTTTTTGTTGAGTGCCTTACCATGTGACTGTTACTGTTCTTGGCAAGGTGATGCAGCAGGAAACTAACCAGACAAAGATTCTGCCTTCATGGAGCTTAAACTCTAGTGTAAGGATACAAACAGTAAATAAGGTAAGTATGTAGGTGACATCTTAAATGGTGATGACTAATAAAGGGAAAGTTAAGAGGAAATATCTACATAAGGGGAAATGCACCCAATCCAGTTTTGGATAATTGAGGATTTATTGCCTTCCCACCAATACCCAGCCCTGACAGAGAAAAGGATCTTTTTCCTTAACTCATCAACTTGGATCTTTCCAAGACTGGTCATTTACTCAGTTACCTTTCACCCATGGCAACATGGAACAGACTTTCCAACATGTCTGTGACCTAATCTGATAATCTTTTCTGAGTTCTTATATCCAAAATCATATTAAACATTGTCAGTTTGTTTGCCTTCATGATGTTGGTTGGACTGTTTGCTGCTGGTACCAGTAGAAACATAAGAAGTTAGTCTGTTAGCGGATAAGGACTCAGATTCTAGAGAAAACTGCCTGGGTTCAGATCCCAGCTGTCACCAGCTGTGTGACCACAGGCAAGATGCTAAACTTCTCTGTGCTTCAGTATCTTCAGCTGTAGAGTAAGGATGATAATACTTCATAGGGTTGTTGTGTTAATGTGTACACAATGCACTTAGAACAGTGCTTGACACATTGTTTATTAAATTATACAGAGAAGATCACTTATAGTATTTGTTCAGCAGAGTTTCAAATTAGGGTTGGGTTGAATGTTATAGTTCAATACCATAACCAAATGCTATTTTGTTTAGTATTTTGAAGTGATACTGGATTAAGTGAAGTTTTGTTTTAAATTTAAAGAAATGAGAGATGTCATATCTCTTAGTTATGCTGAGGTTTTGAAAAGAAAGCTGAGTCCCTATATATCAGAAAAGTTGTATTTGTTCTTTACTCTTTACTGTCATTTTCCATCCACTACAACTTAAGCTTCATGAGGGCAAGGATTTTATTTTGTTCTGTCTCTGTTTTTGCTTTGTTCTTGTTTTGTTTTGTTTATAGATGTATCCCAAATGTCTAGAATAGTGTTTGGCATGTGGTAGGCATTCAATAAATTGGATAAATAAATGAACAGAAGAATGAATGAATGAACAAATGATGAATGAAT
Source organism: Okapia johnstoni (assembly GCA_024291935.2). NCBI lineage: Eukaryota > Metazoa > Chordata > Mammalia > Artiodactyla > Giraffidae > Okapia > Okapia johnstoni. The sequence goes on from CM044324.1 coordinate 17,027,725, forward strand.
GAACAAATGATGAATGAATGAGGGAATGAATGAAATGCCATGTAAACAGAAGTCTGAGGAGCCAGGTTTAATTCTGGCTTAGTCACTAATTCTGATAGGATTTTATTATTTATCTACCTGTAAACTTGACTCATTCTTGGAACTTTAATTGAATGCCAGTCTGTTATAAGGCAATCTGCTAGACCAGCCCTCAACAGGCTGGGAGCATAGGTATTAAAGGGATATTTAAATAAATAACCAAAGGTAGAAAGAGCTAGATGTTTTGAAAAGAAAAGAAGAAAAGTGAATGAAGTAAAGTGGGAGAGAGAACTGGAAGAGTCAGAGAGCTTCTTTATCGGCCTTTTGTCTTTTAGGGATAGTTGGGCTGATTCCCGAGATCCTCCCTTGACGTCTTCTTAAATCTTTGGAAAGTTAAGGTATTTGTCAGGTTCACAGACCTTGTGAAAGCCTGACAGAAAATACATGGGGAGTGCTAGTTAAATAGAATACCCTCGTGTGAAAAAGCAATTAAGCAGTGAGAGGACAGTTGTTTTCTAGGGGACTCTGATGAGATTTTGTAAGTCTGATTATTTTTCAGTTGATTCATCTGTATTTATACCTCCAGTTGTTCTGTTGCTTCTCAGAGTTATTTATGTCATTTAATTTGTAGAAGTACACAAGATTGTATGACATATGCAGAGTGAGAATGTGATTCTCTGACAATGATTACTTGTATTCTCCAAGAATAACATTACAAATGCATTAAATCCAGATACCCCCAAAGAAATTGCAGCTATAAATTTCATTTACCAGAAAAGTAGACATCAACATTTCTTTATTTTTTACTTTTCTTAGATTTAATCTTTATAAAATTGAAGAAAAGATTGTCTCTTTTTTTTTTAAAAGCAACTCGGCTGAAAGTCAGTTATGCTCTTGACAATGGAAATCCTGTGAATGAAATTTTATTTTAAACAGTTGAGTGTTCAGTGTTGTGCAGGTAAAGCAATGGAGAAATATCAAATGAGAAAATGGTAACTTATCGATAATTAAAATTCTCTGGTTTGTTTGCTAAGCCATCTTCAGCTGCACAGGAAGTCAATTCAATGAGAGAGCATTGTAGTCTAGAATCAGAATGACAACAGCTAATGTTTACTGAACACCTTCTGTATGTGAGACACTCTTCCAAGACTCTAAATTGTTAAACTCATTGGATCCTTATTATAACCATGGGAGGCTGATGATTTTCTTATCTCAGTCATATAGATTAATAAATCAGATGAGAAGCATTAGGGGAACTGCAGTCTTCCAGGACTAGTTAGTATCAGAGCAGAAATTTGAAACAAGATCCCTCTCTCTTTAACTCTTTAACTCCATGAGACTTAGTACCAAAGGTATTGACACACCAGGCAAATAGTAGTTATGTAGTAGTTGTAACTATGGCAACTATCCAGCTTCTGTCTACAAAGTTTTAGGGCTTTTTTCCTCCATAAGATTATTAGGATATTTTGGTAATTCCTACATTGAAGTGCTGTGAGAATTTTTTGATTGCCTTATGAGTAGACAGCAGTTATGATTAAGTTCAAATGCTGTATGGTGGAGTACTTCAACATTTTTTCTTGTATGTTTTCATAGTGTTATCTTTACATTTCATCAATTTTGATCCACAGAAGTTTTAGACATAAATGATAAGACTCAATTGCAGACAGGAGGACAGGGGTAAAGAAATATTTCTTGAGCATGTAATTAGGCCAGGCCCATGCCAGGGCCTTTACTGGTATTATTTCAAACAACACAAAGTGATTCTATTATTCATTAATTTATTCACTGGGGATGGTGATGAAAATGAATTTCAAGTTGGGGAAAGACAGATGAAAATGGGGTAGGATTAGAGACTGGGATGGGGCTGAGGTTGGGTCCAAGGATACAGAAAAGGAGGGGGATGGGGTGGTTTTGTGTTTGGGATGGGAAGAGGCTGGAAACAACACATCGCCATCTGGCATATTGTATGTATTATTCACTTGCTTATTGTCTCGTTCCCCCTACTGGAATATTTACTTGCCTTTTGTCTCTTTCCCCTTACTGGAATGTAAGCTCCATGAGAACTCAGATGATTTTTTTTTTCTTTTCTATACTATTGCATTTCCATAGTCTAAAACAAGTCCTGAGATACAGTAGGCATAAATACTTACTGAATGAGTGAATGGATGATTTACAAATATTCATTTTGCTGTGCCAATAATGGAGTGTCCATGATAAAAGAAACTGCCTTGGCTCTTAACAAACTTGCAGTTGAGAAATGAACACATAAACAGGATATTACAATTGATGTGAAAAGTACAAGTGAAATCCCCAACAAGAAGAAGCTGTGTGGTCCTGTGAACCTGATCCAGCCCTAGGAAGGCAGGATGGCCTTCCTAGAAGAGGCAGGAGCATCTGAGCTGACACATAAAGCAAGAGAGCAGTACAATGAAAGCTGGAGGGAAGGATATTTCAGTCAAAGGAAACAGTAAGAAAAAGACTGGCAAGAGGAAGCAAGGCAAGTTCAGGTAACTCTAGGAATCTCTAAATGTCTTCATCTTAGTTTTGAGAAAAATTGAAGGTCAGAAAATAAAATAATTGGCCCTAGGTCACACTAAATCAAGATTCCAACTCAGTTCTGTCTGCATTCAAATGCCTTGGCTTTCCCAATCTGCTGTACGCAAACGACCTCACAGACCCAAATCTTTTAGTGTCTCAAATGCCCTCTTCCTGTTGATGTAGCTATAGCTTTCTGAATAGAAAACATTAGTCTCATTTCTTATCATTTAAAATATTCCTTGGAGAACCTCAAAGCTAACTTCTCTGGTTTTTTCCCATGCAATGCAAACTTGGACCAAGCTGAACGTATAGGAAGCTGTGTTCACTTACTTAGGACACCAGAGATTCATTTTGTTGACTGAAATGTATGTTCAATCAATGTGGCTTAAAAGGCTGGAAGAATTCATGCGCAATCTGAAAAGGGTGATTTTCTCCTGGGAAATAGCTCGCACACGGGGATTATCATCCTTGTTCCAAGAGAATAATTGCTCAGCAATTGTTGGGCCAAATTCTGTAATAAGCAGAGACTAAGTGATGGAAGATTGGCTTGCATCCAACCAATACCATGTGAATATGCAATCTCATTCTACATCACCTGTTGGCCAGCTTTGCCTTCTTCTGGGGACTTCATCTGTCGTTACCCATAGAACCATGGATTTTTTGAGTGGAAACTATTCTGTCTTCTTATTTTACATTTCTGCTATAACCATCACCACCCATGCACTCTAGACCTTTCTGTCTGCCCATCATTTCTGTGTGCTCAGCAGGTAGTTTCCAAAGGTAGGAACATAGTGAAATTCAAGCTTGTAAAAGGCAGTCCTGTTGTGATTTGTTCCTAAAACCATGGGGGCTCTAACAGTGTCCACTGCTGAAAGAAACTGCCCCCAGCTGAATGCTGTGAACAGGGCAGTTCTAAAGACCTGGCGTCAGCTGGGGATTCAGGAGTTGTTCTATCATGGCAGGGTGAACAAGACTCTTCTTCATGCTCTTCCTGGCCAGTGTCTTCCATCTAGCAGCAAGGTTCTAGGATCTGGAAAATCTGAGTCTTGGCTTTAGCTCTGCCGTTGAGAATTCCTTAGTCTTTGTGAGCCTCAGTCTCCTAACCTATGAAACGGGGATAGTAACATTGGACTTGCCTACTTCCTAGTGTTGTCATGAGGAACAAATGAGATAATGTGTATGAACGTAACCTATAAACCTTAAACCATTTCCTAAATGTAAGCTGTTAATGTTATTATTATTATCCATGAATTGAGACTCAATTGGGTGTCTTTATTCAGCTCTCTGACTGTGACCAGCCATCATTTCAGGTGGGAGGATTTGACTCAATGATAGAAATGTATGACTGGATGTCAGCAGCACCTCCGTATCACTTGGACTGCCTGTGCTCACAAAGTGATGAAGGGCAACAGCAGATACCGGGGATTTCACACAAGAGGTTCTATTAGTGCCACTTCTTGTCTACTTTCTGGGAGAAGACATTTGAGAAATTCTATTTGATAATATTGAAAATATTTTTAAAACGCTAACTTTAGGATGAGGCTCTTAGTGAAAGTGAGGTACACGGTCTAGAACTGGGGTCCCCAACCTCTGGGATCTAATGCCTGATGATCTGAGATGAAGCTGATATAATAATAATAGAAATAAAGTGCATAATGAATGCAATGTGCTTCAATCACCCAAAAAACATCTCCCACCCCTGCCCTGGTCTGTGGAAAAATTGTCTTCCACGAAACTGGCTCCTGGTGCCAAAAGGCTGGGGACTCTGGTCTAGAAGGTATCACATCATGGCTAAGAGTTTGGACTCTGAAATCTTCCTGATGCTCTAACATGGTGTTGAAGTTGGGTTTGTATTTGCTTATGCTTCAGGAGCAAATTAATCTTGAAATATCTATGGGTTAACATACTGTAAGTATATTTATCTTTTATGCAAAATCTGATCCAGGTCAATAATGGCTCTCTTCCATCTCTAGTGTCTCAGGAATTCAGGCTCCTCCCAAATTGAGACATTGCTGTTTCAACATGCAGCTTCCAAATTTGCAAAAAAAGGAGAAAGAGTTAATATAAAATTGACACACTGGCTCTTGAATGCCTTGGCCTCTATGTGTCACCCATCATTTCTTAAAACAAAGCTATTTATTTGGCTGTGCTGGGTCTTATTGCAGCTCTCAGGATCTTCGTCCTTCATTGAAACATGCGGACTTTTAGTGGCGGCCTGGGGGATCTAGTTCCCTGACAAGGGATCCCACCCAAGCCCCCTACATTGGGAGTGCAGAATCTTGGCCGCTGGACCGCCAGGGAAGTCTTGTCACTCATCGTTCCTATCCATGTTTCATTGGCTAGAAAAGTCTTATGGTTTTGACTAACTACCAGAGTCTGAGTAGCACAGTTCTCCTGTGTTGCCAAGAAGTAGGAGAGAATCCATATGGAGAAGCATTAAGGGTCTTTACTGTACCCAGCTTCACCCCCTTCTTAGCCACGTGGGTTTTGGCAAGTTAGGTTTCCTTACGTATAATATAGTAGTAATAATAACATCTGCATTGTGTGGCTATTGCTCTGATAGATCAAATGAAATGATGAATCTAAAATACTTAGCATAATACCTGGCACAGAATAAACGTTTAGGTATTATTATTGTTATTGGTGAACTGACTGACCTAATAATCAATTGTATACAGAGCTGACTTCTGAATTAATTGATGGAGAATCAGGTCATTTCCAGGAGGTTTTGAGTGTTTTCCCAGCAACAATGAAAACATTATGAGTTTCAAAATTTATAAACAAAGCTCTTCTCTTGCTATGAAACCAATACTTTTTTGATTTAGGTCAGTTTTAGCCAAAGGCCAGATGAAAATGTATTTGTGTGATAAGATGTCAGCTCTTTGAAGAGTTTGTCATTTTCTCCATCCATTGAACAAGGCTGCAGTGTGATTTTTTTGTTTTTCAACTGGCTCTTTGGTTTGTCTTTAAAACCATCTGGGGCTTTCGTCCACTAGTAATTCAATTGCCAGAAAGATTAGAGCAGATGCGCTCAGCAGGCAGGAACATTCTTATGCAACCTGGCCACTGGTTCACTCCTCAATGAAAAGGGAGGGAAAATGAACATATACTGATTACCTGCTCTGCACTGAGCCCTTGATGTAGCATTTCATTTAATCATCACAGCACAATGGTGAGGTTGGTACCATCCTTCCATTTACAGATGAGAAAACTGGGTTTCAAGAGGGTCCAGACACTGGCTCAAGGTCTCAAAGCTAAATGGCAGGGCTTGGATTTGAGCCATGCTTTGAGGGGAGAAAACAATAGAAAGAATATACACTTTGCAGTGAAGAAGAGCTGCATTTGAACCCTGGCTTTGCACTTACCAATACTGTATCTAGATGAAGTCACTTAATCCAATCTATCCACCTCTGTATAATGAAGATGATAATACCACCAACAGTAACAGCTAACACTGGAGGGGTTCTTGGAAGGGTTTTCACATAGGGCTTACAATTCCAAGTTCTTTTAATGTACGTTTTGGATATTAACCCACTTAGTCTACATAACTATCTCATTAAGATGGGCAACATCAGAACCCCTGTTTTACAGAAGACAAAACTGAAACATTCAAGGATTAAGCATCTTGCCCAAGGTCACATGGCTAATAAGCATCAGAGTGTGAATTCAAACCCATGCATTCTGGCCCCCACAGTGTGAGTCCTTAGCTCCTACCTATCCTCCACTCAAGGTAATCCATTCATGCAGAACAGATTAGAGAAGTGCAGTGCCCACCCATGGGAGGGCCTCAGCAGATACACCTCATTATCACCATCACCTTCCCACTCTACAATACGGAGGTGATATTTCCAATGGGGTCTCTTCCCTCTGAGAAGGTGATCTGGGACCACTGACCAATGATGAACGACTTTTCACTCCACTTACCCATCAAAAGGCTTCTCTCCCACCCTTTATAGTGTCTTGGATGCTGTCCTCCATGGACCAGGCATTTGTGATCATTCTCATCATAAGGAACTAGTGTTTGGGATGGGATTGTCCAGCCCCGTTAGTCTGCATCGGGCAGGTTGTCTGCCCCATGGAAAAGCTGTGGGTGATGAAGTGCAAGGAGATTGAGGAAGCAGATATTGGCATTTGAGACCATCCTACAAATGGCAAGATGTCTGGAGAGTATAATCGCTTGGAGATTTTATGATATATTTGGTTTTTGCTAATGGAGAGCTTAACTATAAACCTCTTAAGTTGATTTGCCATTATTCCTGTAGTTAGCCCCAGTTGTTAAGGATGGTTTCTCATTTTCTTTCAGTCCATTTCATCACAGAGATCTAAGAGATGAAGAGAGATTCTATTTTCAGATGAGCAGTTAAATGGACAGGAACAGTAAGAGAAAATGTGGAAGGCCTGAGATCTTTAGATTAGATATGGCATCTGATAAATTTGGAGGAAACACTGAAAGAGGGAACTACGTGCTAGCTGAACAGAAAGAAAATAAGCTTTATTGACTATGTAGATCAGTATGGTAAGTTACTATAGAAATATTTTCCAAACTTCCAGGCAAAAGCCCAGACTCAGTGAAGACAAATAACTCTCATAGTAATTTTGTTTGGTGAATTCATAAGAGAGCTACAACTTATAAATACCTTTAATGGTCCCATTTTATTTTTTAAAATTTTATGGCCGGGCCACAAGGCATGTAGGATCTAGTTCCCTGACCCCAAGGATTGAACGCTCACCCCTTGCATTGGAAGCATGAAGTTTAACCACTGGACCACCAGAGAAGTCTCTAATGATCCCATTTTAATCTTATTCCTCTCTAAAACTGAATTTAAAAAGTAAAAGCTGGGGTTCAGTGAGAACGTGATCTTTCTTGCTACTTTTGTGCTCCTAGATCTTTGACAGATTTTTACCCCACATTTAAGCATTTAAGGCCTAAAAAATATACATTACACACACACACACGCGCATCTTAGCATTACTGTATATCACATGAGTGGCTGCATGTCCTTGGTAACTTAGGGGAACATTTTTGTTGTTGTTGTTGTAGTTGTTGTTGTTGTTCAGTCACCCAGTTGTGTCCAACTCTTTGCAACCCCCGTGGACTTCAACATGCCAGGCCTCCCTGTCCCTCACCATTCTCCAGGGTTTCCCCAAGTTCATGTTCATTGCATCGGTGATGCCATCCAGCCATCTCATTCTCTGACGCCCTCTTCTCCTTCTGCCCTCAATATTTCCCAGCATCAGGGACTTTCCCAATGAGTTGACTGTTCGCATCAGATGACCAAAATACTGGAGCTTCAGCTTCAGCATAAGTCCTTCCAGTGAATATTCAGGGTTGCTCTCCCTTAAGATTGGTGTTATCTCCTTGTTGTCTAAGGGACTTGCAGCAGTCTCCTCCAGCACCACAGTTTGAAGGCATCAATTCTTTGGCACTCTAACCTTACAGTAGTTCAATTTAATATGCATCCTTGAAGACATATTATATTCAAGGCAGTAGGCTAATTGCCTCACTGCATTAGCCTCGATGCACCTTCTAATCAGTTACCAAATCCTGTGGAGTCTATGGTGAGGACCCTCCCCACCTCTCCCCCTCCCTGCCTTCCCCTGCCAGGACCCTCAGGTCCTGTTTCTAACCCCCTCCCCATGCCTCTTCCCTTCCTTTGAACAGGTGTCTGTCCTTTAAAATGTAAGTCTCGTCATGCTCCTCCCCCATTGAGAACTCTTCCAGGGGGAAGCTGCTCTCAGTATCACGACCTTATTCACCTTGACCTCATGGAGCCTGACGAGCACTGCCTTCACATAACTGGCCAGCACTTTGTTCTCCAGTCTCATTTGCTCTTGGTCCTTTCCTCAAATGAGCCCTGTCCTCTCCTGCCAGATCTGCTGCTTCTGCCCACATGGATTTCCACCTCCATGTCTTCTAGCTCTTACACTCCTTTTGAGCACTCTGTACTCTCCACTGGGCTGATGTCTCCATCCTCACAGTTTATTTGTATAGTTAGTTGTATAATTAAGTTGCAAGTTCCACAAAAACCTACTCACAGACCTTCATGAGAAGGTGATTGATTGCTGTATCCCCAGCATCTAACACCCAGCCCCGCACATAGAGATGCTAAATATTTGTTCAGTGAGTAAGTGAAATAACTTACTGTTCTTGGAGAGAAAACAAATATTTGCAGCTAAGCTAACAGAAAGCAGGAAAGAGAAGCCATCCTGGGGAGCCCCTGGGGTGGGGCTGAGGAACTCTCCATGGGTTAATGGGGACTTGTAAGGATGAGCATGCTTCCCCTGGAGGCTCAGTGGTAAAGAATCCACCTGTCAATGCAGAAGATGCAGATTTGATTCCTGGATCAGGAAGATCCTCTGGAGGAGGAAATGGCAACCCGCTCCAGTATTCTTGCTGGGAAAATCCCATGGACAGAGGAGCCACGAAGAGTTGGGCACAACTGAGCACATGCACGCACGTGAGGATGAGCAGAATTTGGATCTGCCAAATAGAGGGAAAGTTCCTCACATTCAAAGAAAATTTCCTGGGATTTCCTTGGTAATCCCTTGGTTTAGACTTCACCTTCCAGTGCAGGGGGTGAGGATTTTACCCCTGGTCTGGGAGCTAAGATCCCACACACCTTGGGGCCAAGAAACTAAAACATAGAACAGAAGCAATGTTATAAGTCAATAAAGACTTAAAAAAATCATTACTGTTCAGTCACTAAGTCGTGTCTGACTCTGCAACCCCATCTATAGCACACCAGGCTCACCCGTCCTTCACTATCTCCCAGAGTTTCCTCAAATTCATGTCCATTGAGTCAGTGATGCTATTTTAAAAAATGGTCCACATTAAAAAGATCTCTGAAAAAGAGAGAGAAAAAGCTGGTGACCAAAGGCAGTCAAGCATGTGGCACTTTGAGGAATGAGAATTCTAGTAGAACTCAAATGTCTTAATGGTCTATATAGAGGCTAGTGGCTGGAAGGCAATGTGCCATAGGAGGTGGCCTTGAATGCCACATCAAGCCTATAAATATTAATAAAAGACAGGCTTTACCATCCTTGTGAAGGAGAATAGCATGTCCCCAGATGATTTTAGCAATACTTTCTAGATGAAAAAAAAAGAAAAGAAATCTTGAACTCAGCTAACGGTGAGAATAAAGCAGGGAACAGATTCAAGAGAGAGTGCAAAAGCGAGATTTCTTCTCACATTGAAATCAAATGCAGGTTTCATGTGAGAATTTCTTAAGGAATAACTGTGACTTTTCCCCTGTGAATGATTCATTCATTTGAAACAACTCTTTCTAAGTTTTCTAGGAAGTGAGAGAAAGAGAGAGATAGAGAAAGATTGGTTGACTCTTCTGGTTGCAAGAGAGATGAACTTAACCCCATCAGTTTAGGCAAAATGGAGACTGTGTTGGCAGCCTGCTGTGCCATAGGAAGACCAACTTGCTGCTGGAGGCTCTTACTTCTTGTCATCTTTCATCTTTGTTTTACGTTGGGTATCAGTTTTACTCTCTCAGGCACTTTCTGGGCTTTTTCTTACAAAGGTTGTCACCATACTTTCTTTTCTTATTTTTGGCCATACGGCATGTGGGATTTTATTTCCCCAATCAAGGATCCAACCCAGGCCCTCGGCAGTGAAAGCACAGAGTCCCAACCTCTGGATCCCCAGGGAATCCCCCATTATGCTTTCTTTCGGTGTTGCTTGAAACTTCCTAGAAAAGCGCTCTCAGTGACCTAGTTGGGCTATGCATCTATTCCTGGAGCCCAGAAGCGGTGTTCTACGACAGCCTCTCTCTGGAACCATGAGCTTAAGATTGTCTGCTGGAATGAATCTCTAAACAAAGAGAGGTGCCATCAAGGAAAGAAGGAAAAGGTCTGATAAGACAAAACAATAAATGTCTCCTACATACACTGTGGCATATAGCATCGGTGCTGAATATTGTCATATGTTGGGAGGCCATTGATCAATGGAGCTAACATGTCTCTTCCTGGCATTCATTCACTTGTCTTACAATAATCCAAAATACCTTCTCCAGCCCCTGCTTGCAATTTGAAAAAAAAATGGAAAAGCTTCCTCCCACCCCAACCCTTGCTTATGGATCGTGGATTTGATTAACTAAATGACTATGTTCTTCTTTTAATGAAGCTGGAGAGCAGTCTTTTCATTCCAGAAAGAAAACAATATTTGTGAAGAAAAGGAAATAGCTGAACACAGTATTTCTGCTTCTTCTGATTCTACTTTGTTTCATGGTTGAATAATGTCCCAAAGAGACAAGGGGAAATAAATAACTGGAACGAATATTTCACTTAAGAAATTTAAGCAAAGCAAAACAAATACCTATTAAAGTTCCAGGAATCTAACCCAGTTTGACCCACTCTAATTGGTTCATTAAGGCTTTCTTCCTTTATATATGTTCAAAATAATTCATTTTAAAAGGAACAGATGAATATAGGCTAATTGCTCAATAGCTCATCTTATATTTCATGTAATCACTCTTACGTTATTTATTTTATAATAGCAAGATAAGATTTGACAGCTGTAGATTTGAACAACTTTATCTGAGGGCAGATAATTTAAAGCACATTATATTTAAAAGAGATATCTTGATATTCTTAGGAAACCAAAACCACTAAAATATGATATTACAATGCATTATGAATGTTCAAGCTATTTTTATGGATTATAAATTGCAGGATTTTTAAAATAAAGCCTCCAGGGAATTTTAGAATTTGCACTGGAAGCCGTTCTGTGGAATTCATAAAACACTTTAAAGATAGGAGCGTTCATGGGTCACTAGGACTTCTGTAGGGCCCCATAAAAGTGCAATTTCCATAAAATATCATATTAATACATTTTAGTTTATTTATCTTTGTGCCTTTCCTCCAGCTGTAACCTAACAATCATTCTATCTTTTACTTTTAACGTTATACTTCCTCATGGTTATATTCAGATATTAATCTGTACATTCATTATATTTCATGTGACCTTTTACAGGCCATGTTATCCAAAAATAATATTTGAAATGGCACTGAGAAACATTTTTGTGATGCTATCAGCCATCAGTGCTGTGAGTTGGAAGCAGGTTGAGATGAAGACTTTTAAAACATTTCTTAATAAGAATATTATACAAGCAACAAATTTTGTGCCAGTTCCTATAAATTAGAAAGAAAAAAATCATTCAGCAAGAATTGCATTCAAAGTTGTTCCTGATTCTCTCTGTGTGTACCATGGGTTGGCTGGTAAAAGTGCACTTTCTCATGTGCTATCACACCTAGAAACTATCCTAAAAATAATCCATGCACTTTTTTTTTAATGTGGCAAATCAAATTAAACAGACCTAATGAAGTCTAGGAAAACTGTTCTTTTGAGAAACAGCACCAGTTGATGGTGTATGACTTTGTTAAGGCTACTGAAACAAAGTATTGTTGACTGGATGGCTTCTACAACTGAAATGCATTGTCTCACAGCTCTGGAGGCAGAAATGCAAATTTATGGTGTCCACTGGGCTTCATCTTTCTGAGGGTTCTAACTGAAGGATTGGTTTCAAGACTGTCTCCTCGGATCACAGATGGCTTTCTTCCTGTGTCTCTTCACATTGTCTTTCCTCTATGACATTTTATTTCCTCTATGAGTATCTATCTCTGTGTCCAGATTTCCCCTTCTTGTAATAACATCCTTGTAATAACCCCTGGGTCGGGTAGATCCCCTGGAAAAGGAAATGGCGACCCACTGCAGTATTCTTGCCTGGAGAACTCCATGGACAGAGGAGCCTGGTGGGCTACAGTCTGTGGGGTCGCAAAGAGTTGGACATGACTGAGCAACTGACACTGTAATAACATCAATCATATTGAATTCAGATCCACCCTGGTGGCCTCATTTTAAGTTCAGATGTACATCAAGGAGGCTTCCCCTGTGGCTCAGTGGTAAAGAATCCATCTTCAGGGCAGGAGATGCAGGTTGGATTCCTGGGTCAGGAAGATCCCCTGGAGGAGACCATGGTAACTCACTCTAGTATTCTTGCCCGGAGAATCTCTGGACAGAGGAGCCTAGTGGGTACAGTCCATGGGGTCGCAAAGAGTCAGACACAACTGAAGTGACTTAGCACACACACATGTTCATGAAAGAACTCTGAATGAAGTTACTATGTACCATGTCTGAAATCTGATTATATTTAGAAAACTCATGGCAGACTGAATGAACCCCTCCTTCCATTCCAGGTAGTACCATTTGTAAAAAAAACAAACAAACAAAAACAATTCTTTACCTCAGTGAATTGTCTTGCCAGCATCACCCTCTGAATATTCTAGAATTAAATATTTATTGATGGTCGATGAATTTTTATGATTATTTTGTTAAACAAGAATTTCCTTTCTTGTGAGAGAATTTACATAGAATTTACATTATACTTCATGAGAAAATTACCACATTCGGCTTTCATACACATTTTGTCAAGATAAATATTTTGCTTGAATTGAAAAGGCTCAATTTGAAAGGCTATGTATATGTCTGATTTTTCTCTATCATCATAAAATTGAGATCAGCTGATTCTGATGAGTTAAAAGTTTTTATGTCCTTGTTCTTTAGGTGCAAAAAGAGTTAAGTACAGGAGAAAAAAATAGCTCTAAAGTGTGGGAAAGGAGTTATTAAAGAATTTTATCCTGGCCATGATAATCATGAAAGTGAAAGTATTAGTCGCTCAGTCTTGTCCAGCTCTTTTTGACCCCACGGACTGTAGTCCACCAGGCTCCTTTCTGTCCAGGGAATTCTCCAGGCCAGAATACTGGAGTGCGTTGCCATTTCCTTCTCCAGGGGATCTTCCTGACCCAGGGACCAAACCCGGGTCTCCTGCATTGCAGACAGATTCTTTACCATCCGAGCCACCAGAGAGAATTAAGTATGGGAGAAAAAATAGCTCTAAAGTGGGAAAAAAGAATTATTAAAGAATTCTATCCTGACCATGATAATCACACCTACCACTTATTGAGCACTTGCTCTGAACTACGAATATTGTCTGATTTAATCCTTGAAGCAGCCTGTTTTACAGATTATGAATCTAAGACTGGACAGATTAAGTGATATCTCCAAAGTCATGCCATTTATAAACGATAGAGCTGGGAGTCAAAGCCAGGTCTGCCTGAATTTAAAGTTTAAGGACAGCTTACTGTCTGTTCCTGAAATGGTTCCCAGCCTCACAGAGGCTCATGCTGAAATCACATAAAATGGCATCTTGTATTCGGGCAACAAATTTATGTGTTTGTTCAGATAAAAGACAGTTATTTTGCCCAGATTGAGGAATACCAGCTAGCAAATTCATAACTTGCTGAACGTACTTCAAACAAGCACACTGCTCCCTCCTGCAAAAGTTCTGCTTTATCACGGGCAATCAGGGTAATGCTAAGAAACTGGTTCTTATTGTGAGTATGTTTGCTTCTCCCGAGTCATAATAGATTTCACATTGATCTTGGTCAGCAATTTTCCGCCCATGAAACTAAATTCTGATCACGAAAGAATGACTCAAAAGAAAATTCTCATTTCAGCTCAGGAAGGAAAGGTGACCACGTTCCCCAAGGGCTTACATGTGCGGCTCTCTAGAATCTTCCTAGAATCAGATGTTAACAGAGTAACCTCCAAACCCATAACCGAGTTTTTCATTTCATTTTTTTTAAAGAATTTTTTATGTGAAGCATTTTCAGCCTTTATTGAATTTGTTACAGTGTTGCTTCTGCTTTGGTTTGTTGGCCAAGAGGCATGTAGGATCTTAGCTGCCCGATCAGAGATCCGACCTGTATCCTCTACATTGGAAGGCGAAGTCCCAACCACTGGAGCACATGGGAAGTCCCCATAACCAACTTTTTCAAAGTTGAAAATGAAAAAGGATGTGACTGCTGGAGAAAGCAATTGGGATTAATTCATCAACCAAAAGAAAGAAGCATTCCTCTCTACTCAGTATACACCCCGGATTGAAAAACGCAAAGTAGAAGGCTTAGCCCCAGCTTTCTGGGGCTCATTATTAATAAGCTGCATAATGAAGGTTTTATACTGGGCAGAGGAGTAAGAGTATATGTTGTGAAGGACTGGGTTTGAAGTCTATGTCCAACGATTCCTAAGATGCTGACGTTGGAGAAATCAGAGCCTCAAATTTGTTTCCTTGTCCATAAAATGATGATGCTATGAACGGTTAAGTATGTGATCTTGATGTAGAGGTCAGGGGCCTGGGCTTTATATTCATTTACACCGGGGTTCAAATCTTAGTTCCTCCTTTATCAACTGTGACGCTGGGTAAATAGCTCACCTCTCTGAACTGCAGTCTTTTCTTCTACAAATGCATTATTAATACAGAGGGCTTGTGGAGATTAAGTAAGATAACATGGATAAAGTACTTAAAGTTGAACGTGGATCGTATTACATGGTGAAAAATACATGTACCATCTGTTGTTTATTATCATCACTACTACTACAGTTTCTGCTACTTGAAACACCTAGTACAACACCTACCATGAAGAGGAACTCAGGAACTTCTTTCTCCCCACTTTATAATAATTGGAAAAAGTATTCCTGAGCTTAATGATTATCCTTCCCTCTTATGGACAGACATTTCCTCCTTGGCCATCACGCAGGTGCAGAAAACTTCTGGCTCCTTTTCAAAAGTTCTGGGTGTAGCTGTGTTCTTTCTTTCTCCTTAGCAATTAACTTCAGCAGTTTCATTTAATTACTCAAAGCACACTGCAGAAAGCATGTCTTCCCTGGGTCAGTGTTGCACCCAGCTGATACGCACGGAAGTAGAAGGACTGGAGCGATGGCTTGCCAGTGTCCCTTCCCCTTATACGGAAAATATGCATTTTCAATTAAGAATCTCCAGGGAAGCCGCTGGCCTCAGAGGCAGAGACTATTTTTATCAGGAGAAGTCGGCCCCTAAAACTTGCTTTGCCAACCGATTTTACAGCACCCTTGCTCCTCTCCTCTGGCTCCCCTCGTTCCTTTCAGCTGGAAGTGAGATCGAGTTTCAGGGAAATGCTTGGCAGGCAGGCAGGACACATTTTATAAAAAGCAAGTATCTGAAGTTAAGATTTCAACCTGCTGTCCCCACAGCAACATCATCCAGCTTTTCCTTTCCACTCCGAAACAAAATTAGAAATGCCCAAAGTTACTTTGAAAATAAAAGGTAAAACCCCAAGCACTTCCTTGGTTCTGATGAAAATGCACAGGCCAGTGCCTCCCTAACTTTCATGTGTGAGTCACAAGGAACTTACCTAGACGGACCCAGAGCATTTACCAGGGTAGATGTGACTTGCCGTGGAAAATGCTATTGGTGGGAGGAAATGAGACCCCAGCAGTTACACTCAAAGCCTCGAAGGGATGAAGGCCCCACCCTACCACCCAACCACACGCCGCCATATTGCATTGAGTTCCTGGAGATTGTGTTGAGTTCCTGGAAGTTTCTAATCCTCTTGTTTCCCTTCTGAAAATATTACAATTGATCCCTGTAATGGGGCTTATCCATCTGAAAATAGAGTTGGTTCCTTGTGTTACAATCCCATGTCCCATTCCCCTTTTGACCTAGTGAACCCATTTTCCAGACAACTTATCTGGGTTCCCCATACAAATGAGAGGAACTTGTTTCTGTGGGAGTAGAGACTGCTCCTAGTAGCACTCTGTGCCTCTCTTTGGACTCATCTTCCGCAGATCTGGAATGAACTCAGAGACTCCCAGCTCAGTATTGGACCTAAATAGATCAACCAATCACATGTACTCATTTTTAGATGAAGGATTGAACTGGGTCTTAGGGAGATAAAGTAATTAATGCATAACCAGCTTGTGGCAAAACTGGAACTAGAAATCAAGATCTTTCTTTTTGTTAGTATTTATTTATTTGGACCTTTGTTGTCATGCAGGATCTTTCATCGTGGCACTCGGATTCTCTAGTTGTGGCACGTGGGCTCAGTAGCTGTGGTGTGCGAGTTTAGATGCCCTGAGGCATGTGGGGTCTTAGTTCCCTGACCAGAGATCGAACCTGCATCACCCCCTGCATTGCAAGGCAGATTCCACCAGGGAAGTCCCTCAAGATCTTTCTTCATCAGTCCAGACTGCCCCTTTTCCTGTTACCAAGAAGTGGGAGTTAATTGGGTAACAAGTTAGCTGGATGCATTCTTCCTCTACAAGATTATTTTGATGAATAGTCTGTTCTCAAATGAACTGCAACTGGTAAATTGTTAATAACAATTTAGGCATATTAAAATATGATAATTTGTGCCCAAAGGCACAACTGCTATATCTAGGCAGATGACGCATACATCTCTGTCAAAATTCTCCCTCTTGACTCAGGCTCACACAATATTTTGTACACAAGAAAATATTCCTTAATACTTCATCAGCGCATAATTAAAGAGTATCCCCTGGTAGGTTCAGTACTCCTCTAGGTGCTAAAGAAATTAGAGGAAAGGACAAAATTGTCTATATAGATTTAGAAGAATGAAGTTTCTGTGGAGGAAATTTAGGAGGAAGAAGTCTGGTTCCCAAAGACATGCTGGATCTTGAAATGTCAGTAGCTGCTCATGGGCAAGTAGGGGTCAGAGATTTTGTATGAAGTCCCACTGAGGACAATGTCAGATCGCACTGACCAGGTCAAGGGAAAACTCTTGATCTTACAAGATGAAATATACTTTGCTTAAATCAAGACTCTTTTTTTCTAAAGAAGAACAGTGGCAAAGTCATTTGCAGTCAGAGAGCTAATAAAAACCCCATGAGACACCACACTCTTTCTCAGCAGAATAATAGCTAAAAGTTAAAGATGATTATGACTTTAAGTCTATAAGCCTTTCTGCTGACAGAGATCTCTTTCATGTATATTTTCTATTTAAAGGGAACGACAAGTACCCTTGAAAAAATTGTTGTCTCTTGTATTAGATCCTTCTTAGTTCCATAAGAATGATTTGCAACCCCAGTCTTGAAAAGAATTTTGATTTAGTTGTAGGAAGAGAAGCACATCTTGAAATCGTTTCAGAGGTTGTCAAATTTCTTTTTTTTTAACCAATTTTGTGCCATCTTCCAGCCCTAGTTTTCAGAATGTACATAACTCTGAAGCTTATAGAGTGCTTTCATTTCCCTGCTTAGAGAGGGATGGAGGGCAAGCATTATTACCTTGATGTTACAGATGAATAAACTAAGCTTCAGAGAGTTTAGAACACTTCCCCAGTGTTATGCAACTAGTAAGTGGCAGAGTTAGATGAGGAGAGAGGTCTTTCATGATTTCATCCAATGGCCCTTGGGTCACACTCCAATGAAAGGAAGGGAAGGAGGGAGTGAGGAAGAGAGGGAGGAGAGATGGAAGGAAGGAAAGGAGGGAGGGAGAAGGGAGAAAGGAAGGAAAGAAGGTGAAGAAAGGCAAGGGTTAGGCCTGATGGATACTTACTAAGGTAACCAGCTTCCCAAAAAGCAAAACAGTTGGGAAAGAAAATCCTCTCCATTTTTCTATGTTTAAAAGCCCTCACCAGTGTCATATAGAATGAAAAATTAATGAACACCTGTAAAAGATTTCATTGCCCAGCTCCCTGGGGCCACAGTTTAAAGTTAATGTTATTTTCTATATTAATAGCTGCTCCCAATGATGTTTCCTTTTACATTAATGCAGATGCCAGGTAATTTGGAAGAAACCAAATAGACCAAGAGGAACAAGTCAGATTGCTCACTCAGCAGCCCTTTAATTTGAAAAGAGAGCTTCAGGAGCAGTTACTACCATGGGGACTATGTCTGGGGTCATTAGATGCACACAAGCTACTGCTTAAGAATAACATCCCTTATTTCTTATCCTTCAGAAAAACTTGTGGGCTCCTAGCAATTGTAGACTAGAATTCCATTACCACATACTCCCACCAAGTTTCTCCTCCACTGCTCACTTCTCAGACGTTTTCCTTAAACATGACTGCTCACTCCAGCACCGATAGGGGAGAAGCATGACACATTGTGCTCATAAAATGGCAATGATCATCATCATGGTGATTTTAGATGAAGAATGGAAACTTCCTGAGTCTGAGATCCAAGCTGAGTATTCAGAGACATTCTCAAGATTCTGCACACTCTTCAAGTCATGTCTTTATTCTGCAAGAGTTGAAACTGCAATACCTTCCTTTAACCTTCAGACTGACCTTTCTCAAGGAAAGAGAACCTTCTGAATGTTCCTCTGTTCTTTGCTCCACCTCTTCTAATCAGAAACATATTTCTCTGAACAGAAAACAAAGGAAATGTGTGGGTGTCTTTTCTGACACTGGTTTGAAGTTACTCTGATCAATTAATCTAAATTAGAGCAGAATTTCTTGAGGGCAGTAAATATTTCATGTGGAATTCATGTGGGGCTTTTGTATATGCCTTTGGCCTTTGAAGCACAATGCTATGGAGAATTAAGGGAGTAGCTGTAGAAATAACAGACTCCAAATATTTCCAGTAATACATTCTCCTCCATCTATGTAGAATGTATACACGTTACTCTGCAAATATATACTAATACACAAAATGCTTTTAAACATATATGGAGAAAATGCAAACTAAAAGATGATTTGTTTATAAATAGGAGTTGTATTTTTTCTTTACTTTAAAGAATCATGTTAAGTTCTTCCTTAAACAAAAATTTAAAGTCCTCTTAAGAGGTCACTGGCCTAGCCATTTTTCTCTCAGATGGTCCTGTGCGGATATGAAAGGAGAGCAATCTTAATGTACTGTACTTGAGTTATTTCTTCTTGCCTGTTACCTGGGTAGCAAAATGAGAATGACACATGGATGGCGGCAGAGTTGCAGGTTCCTAAATACTGGGAACCAAGAACAGACCAAGAAGAATGGGGCAGAAACCCAGCTGTATCTTCCCCTCAAAGTCATATCTCCAATGAATGACTGTATGTCTTGATTAAAATGCTCATATATAAATGACACAAAGAACTTACGAAACAGAGATTCACAGACTTAGAGAATGAACCTAGGATTGCCAGGGAGAAGGATAGGGGGAAAGGATAATCAGAAAGCTTGGGATGGACATGTACACACTGCTGTATTTAAAATGGATAACCGGCAAGGACCTATTATATAGCACATGGAACTCTGCTCAGTGTTATGTAGCAGCCTGGACTGGAGGGGAATTTGTGGGAGGATGGATACATGTGTACGTATGGCTGAGTCCCTTCGGTGTTCACCTGAAACTAGCACAACAGTGTTAACCGGCTAGACCTCAATACAAAATAAGTTTTTTAAAAAGAAATTTACAAATTCTCCTATATAAAATTACTTTGGGAGCATTCCCTGGCAGTCTAGTGATTAGGACGCCGTGTTTCCGATGCAGGGGGCACTAAGACCCCACATTCCAGGCAGAGTGGCCAATAAGGAAACATAGTCACTTTGGACCACAGAAAATGGAAGAGGAAAATATTACTCTTCCCAACGTTCATTAGATTTGTGGACTTGAGCTTTTAAGTGATTTTGCTGATGTTCTCACTGAAACTCAGAGAAGCTGACTTACGTGCCCAAGTTTTCACATCCAGTCCCAGTGGGTGGCAGAGCCGATACTCAAATCCTTCTCTGCTCGTTCTCACTCTAGTAGAATTTACATTTTAAGGTAGAAAAATGTTGAATCCCCAAGGCATGAACAATCCCACATGTTATGCTCCTTTAAAAACTTTTTCTCTTCATACTTCTCCTAAGGGAAAATCTATTATAATAAAGTCTCCTGTGGGCCGTTCTTTTTTTCTGATTAAGAAAGTTTTCTTCCCCTTTATTGTAAAATAAAGCATAGATACAGAAAACATATTTTTTGCTTTCCCCGGGGGGATGTGAGGGCACTCTTGCCTGACCCTCAGCAGGCTAGCTGTCCTTGCCTTTCTCAGCCTTGCCTCCCTCCCCACACTTTTGTTCTCTCCCATCTGGTGCTTTCATGGGGAAGCCAGCTTACAGCATCACCGTCAACCCCCTTCCCTCCAGGGGAGTGGGCTTGACGCTCCCACCCATCCTCATGTCTCTGGATGGGCTGCTTCAAAGCTCTCAACCTGGGATGTCCCTTTTCTGATATTTACTGGTTTTCTATCTAACTGAGATGGTTAGCATCACCATCTCAGTGGACATGAACTTGAGCAAACTCCAGGAGATAGTGAAGGACGGAGAAGCCTGGCATGCTGCAGGCCATGGCGTCGCAAAGAGTCAGGCACCACTTAGTAACTGAACAACAGCAACAACTGATTTTCTATTTAAAATAAACCATTTGCTTCTTGGTTCTCATCTCTTTGCTCTGCTTTCTGGAGGGTCTCTTTAACTTTATTTCTCAGCTTGATTATCAGTGTTTTAGTTTTTAATGTTTAAGCTTTTTAATGTTGGTGATTTTTTTTAATCAAGAATTTTTTTTTCACTCACTGATTATTTCTCTTTTGTGGCCTCCTGGGTTTATTTTATGGTGGTGGTATTTTCTCTGTCTGATGATAGGGTTGAATATATTTCAAGTTTGCTTCTGTTCTTTGCAGTTTCTCATTTTCTGATATTCTCTTTCTTCTTATTGTTTGTCTTGGTATGTCAGTCTCAGGAGGAGGCTTTGCTCAGGGTATGATGAACTTGGCTGTCTGTCCTGTTTGACAGATGGGGGTCTCTGAAAGCCAAACAGAGAACTCATGTGGGGAGGGCTGACAGGTGAGCATCTCAGATGATTGGGGGACTGTTCAAACAGGTGACAGATAGCATTATCTGAAGATGTCTCTCTCAGGTCTTAAGTTTCCACAGAGCAGAATCAAATCTACCAGTAACAATTGCAGCTGGTGTTGACTTGGGATAATTCAAGCCCCAAATCAGTAGGACAAGTATATATTCAGCGTGCTGTACTGTAGTGCAAAATCACAGGAGGAAATGAATTGAGACAAGTTATCTAGGCAACCACAGTCTTCTCTCTTGACCATGATTATTCACCCCCATGTGTAAAATATATTCACTTCCCTGCTGAGACTCCCCAAAGTCTCACCTAATCCCAACATCAGGCCCAAAGTCCTGAATCATATAATTGACATCACGGCCAGAAGTGACTTCTCTAGTTTTGGAGACTTACAAACTAAAAAGACAAGCTACCTGCCCACCTCTATGCTCATACATACATCTCTATGTACCTAACATCTAATGGTGAAAGAGGAAGAGGTTTAATGCCAAACACATTTGACAGATCCAGAATGGGAGGCACATAGTAGTCACTGCTGCTAAGTCGCTTCAGTCGTGTCCGACTCTGTGCGACCCCATAGATGGCAGCCCACCAGGCTCCACCGTCCCCGGGATTCTCCAGGCAAGAATACTGGAGTGGGTTGCCATTTCCTTCTCCAGTGCACGAAAGGGAAAAGTGAAGTCGCTCAGTCGTGTCCGACTCTTAGCGACCCCATGGACTGTAGCCTACCAGGCTCCTCCGTCCATGGGATTTCCAGGCATGAGTACTGAAGCGGGGTGCCATTGCCTTCTCTGATAGTAGTCACTAACCAACTTTAATTCTGAAATTTCCCTGTGAAAATGTTGCTTGGATATAAACAAGAGAGTGTTCCTTGATTGTTCCCAGTTCTGCTCCCTGGGTTCTCCATGGTCCTACTCCATGGTTCTCCATTGCTCTTGGCTCTATCTGCCAGGAGGCCCTTCCTTTTAGATCATCTTTCAAGGCCACATCTGAATAAGTTTGGTTGCTTTGAATGTATCCTTCCCAGTAGCTGAGAAGCTGTCTCGGTCACATCTCTGCCTGTGAACTGTTGGTTGCCCTTAGGTCTTTTTATAGCCAGTCATAGGTTCTTTTAGTTAAAGCTGGTGGTAGTCCTGCCAATATAATTATCTCAAAAGCTTTGCAAGTGTTCCAGTATTTGATTCCTGTCAATTCCTGTGCGCAAGCCATACTCACCATTTGATTCCAAAGGCCATGTCTTACTGGCTTCATCTTTGACTTGATAAGAAACGGTTTTATTTCCCAACCCTACAAGTCCCCAGATTCCTGGGCTTTCTATTCTGTTTGCAAACTGGCCTTTTCTAAATTTGTCTCTTTCTTATAGTACTTTACCAAAGGAACCAGTTCATTCTATTGATATTTTACCTCAAAATTTTGTCACCCACCAAGTTGTTATGAATACTCTCTGTCCTCTGAATTACCACAGAGGACAGTTTTATCGATTGGTTCATCGGTTACATAACATAAGTCACAATTTTTCCATGCTCCTATACTGATTTCCTTCCTTGTTTCCTGTCAGCTGATCTCATAGCCAGTGCTGGGGAGATATCTATTACTAGCACTCTACTTCTGGGTATCAATTTTTATTTTAGTCAACATTTGCTAGGTACTGAGACCAACCAAAATCAAAATTTTAAGGAGCAAAACAGCAAGTATATGTTTGTCTTGCTCATAGTTCTTCAGATTTGTTTGGCATGGCTCCAGGCTTTAGGTTGGGTTGAAGTCAGCTCCACAGGTCTCCTCATTCACTTTGGACCAGACTACCTGAAGCAGGTTCTCATGGTGGATCACAAGAAGGATGACCAGAAATGCATGATGCCTCATAGAGTCTTGGGTCAGAAGAAGAACACTGTCACTTCTGCCCCCATTTTCTTGTCCAAAGCATGTCACATGGCTAAACACCAAATCATTGCCTCCTTTACTGCTCTGCAAGTCACATGGCAGAAAGAGGGACAGAATTAAGACAAACACTTCAATTTATGATACATTTCATAATGTACCTTTGTTTTGATATAACTGTTTAAGTATTGTTACCCTGGAGACTTTAAGTAAAATTTATATTCCAGGGTTATTCCATGGCTTTGAATACTTCTGACACTACCCAACCATCCCCTGCCCCCACTAGTATGTCCAATTTGGAAAACAGAGCTTCAAGGAACGGTGCCTCAAGCATTAGGAGGAATGATGATCTTGCAGGTCCCTTCTGAAAATGATATTCTGATTCTATGACAAGGGATAAGGGGGACACTGAACATTTCATCTGGTTTACAATTTTAGCTTAGGCTGGTTGGAATCCAGTTACGTCACTTCTGAAATCTGTCCTCTCATGCTCCTTGTTTTCTAGCGACAAAACTTTGAGGCATGAGAATGAATGCAAAAGGAAGGCTTCCTTTGAAAACACGTACAGATTGTTGCACATACAACATGTACACACACTGGAAAGGGAACAGTGCAGGAATATCATGTCCTTTTACTCATTAATTCATTCATCAGATAACGTCTACACATCTGTCATGTCAGGTGATGAGGCTAGTGGCTAAGGATGTGATTTTCTAATTTTTGATTATTTATTTCTGGCTGTGCTTGCTCTTCACTGCTGTTTGCCAGTTTTCTCTAGTTGTGTCAAGCAGGGGCTACTCTCTAGTTGCAGTGCAGTATGCAGGATTTTTGTTGTGGTGGCTTCTCTTTTTGAGGAGCATGGGCTCTAGGGTATGCAGACTTCAGTAGTTGTGGTGCACAGGCTTAGTTGCCCTGGGGCGTATGGGGTCTTAGTTCCTGGACCAGGGATCAAACCTGTGTCCCCTGAATTGGCAGGTGGATTCTTAACCACTGGACCTAAGGATATGATTTTGCAGTGGTTAATAAAGTGGTCTAGGGAAGCTGAGTGTTCCTGAGAAATTTCAAGTGGTCTTCAAAGGCCAAACTATTTCCATGACAATCCTAAAATGTTACTTGCATTCTCACTCTTGTTCTTACTATCTTAATAGAAGATAGAGAAGCTATTGTTATTATACCAGATACATAAAAGATTTACAAGAATATAAAACATTGCCATTCTTCTCACTACTTTTGTTTTATTTTGGAAAAATACAGCCATTTTTTCATAAGAAGTATTAAATTTATGTTACTATGTAAAGATTTCATTATTATTTTAAATGAATTGGTAAATTAACACTGTAGTGTGCTTAGTCGCTCAGTCGTATCCAACTCTTTGTGACCCCATGGACTGTAGCCCACAAGGCGCCTCTGTCCATGGGGATTCTCCAGGCAAGAATACTGGAGTGGGTTGCCATGCCCTCCTCCAGGGGATCTTCCCAACCCAGGGATTGAACCCAGGTCTCCCACATTGCAGGAGGATTCTTTACCGTCTGCGCCACCAGAGAAGTCAATTAACACTGTTAAATATTCACAGTTTTGTCTTCTATTATGGTAAATATTGTTAGCTAAAACCATGTAAGCAAAAACCCTCATAGGTATCCTCAAAAAGTTTTAAGAATGTAAAAGATCCTGAGACTCAAAAGTTTATGAACTCTCGCAGTAGAGAGAGAACGTGAAAGCAGGTTGGATCCTTCTCATTTGGAGCTTGTATGGAATTATCTGTAGGAAGCCGGAAACACTCCTTTCTATGTACCACCCACTGCCATGGGGGCTGGAAGCCCGAGAACTCATTTCTCAGAATGCCTTGACAGGAGGGCTTCAGATTAGATTCTGCCAACGAGACATTCTCACTAGATGTGGAAAGCAAACTGAAGCCAAATGCTGCTCTACAGGCAGGTGTCTGGGCTCTAGCAGATGATTTTCCAGTAGCTCTTGGTATTGCTATCATCACTAGTTTTGGTGATTCAGGCAGCTATGATTATCACCAGTCTTTCCTATGCCTTCAGAAAGTTCCCAACTTTCTTCCTTTTTTTTCCTTCTGTTGCTTTTATTATTAACCATTATTTTTTAAATTAATTTTTATTGGAGTCTAATTGCTTTACAAAGCTGTGTTAGTTTCTACTGTACACCAAAGTGAGTCAGCTATATGTATACATATATCCCCTCTTTTTTGGACTTCCTTTCCATTCAGGTCACCACAGAGCACGGCGGAGAGCTCCCTGTGCTGTACAGCAGGTTCTCATTAGTTGTGTATTTTATACTTTCAAGCTAATGGCAAACTTGAATTGCCCTCCTCCCACCATTTCAGCATTTTGGTAACCCTCTAATTCTCTTATTTATGTTAGTATCTCTCTCTGCTTGGAATACCTAGAGAAGTTTCATTTTCCTGAACCAGCTTACTTATAGCTGGAGAGTCAAAGACCAAATGAACAAATAAATTACAAAATGCAGCCGACTACAAGTAACACAAGAGAAACAGAATGAGTGTAATGCAGACTAAGAATGGACACTTCAGGTTAAAAATTGTATACACGAGGACTATGTAATCCATTCATTTATGGTGCTGATTCTGTATCTGTCTTTGGTTTTCTAAGAAAGCATTTGGGTATTTTTTTTTTTAAGTTTCAAAGCAAGAGGAAATAGAATCATAAAATTATATCAGAAAAAAGACATTGACTTTAAGAAATTAATACCAGTGTTCCTTGTCACAATGATTCGTGAATGTGTTATAAAATTTTACAGACTCTTACCATATGGAAATGTTTTACACAGAAATTCTTGGGAACATAATTTAGAATCTTGTTACAGAATAGCTTGATATAAAACATTGATTTGGTGATGTGATTAATGAAAAGCAAAATTTCCATTAATTTTTATTTTCATTTCTGAGAAAACTTCTACTTCATTAACTCTTCTGGAAGCATCAGCACAAGCTAAGTCCTGTGAAACAAAACTTCTGGTGATTGGAAAGAAAACTTAGGTTGTAGCAAGGAACTGTATCATACCTCAGCTTGGCAGAAATAAGTTATGTTCACCATCAGTAATTTACTCAGATATTTTGCCAAAGTTGAAAGGATGACAGATGTTGCAGTTATAGTCATCAGATAAAATGGATGCAGGGTGTATGTGTGTATGTCTATTTAAAATTAGATTTTCCTGAAAGTTAGAGCTGTCTTCTTAGGTCTGGAAGGCAAAAAAGGATGCGTCATGGAGGTACACAGGTTTGTCATTATAAACAGTCTTAGTAGTGAAATACCAAACCAGCTCATTTTCCAGATTTCAGAACTCAACAGGGCTAGTGACCATTCCAAGGGCACACCCAGAATGCAGCCATTGCCTCAATTCTACAGCAGTTAGCAGAGCCCAAGATCTACTAGAATTTTCGGAGCTCAACTTTCTGGAATTTATATGATGAAAACAATAGACCTTTAAACTTTTTTTCTGAATATAAAGTTTACTATAATGTGTTAAATACTTTCGAATAGTTCCATCACCCTTCTCATTTAGTAATCTATAATGAAGTTAGAGATATTAAGGAGCTGAGTGTGTTGAAAATACATTTATTGGGATTAATTCATTGGTGATAAGCAGTACAAAAAAAAGAATTATTTGATTAAATGTACTGTCTCCTAACTTCAAAAGTCAGTCATGGCATGTATGTCCCAACTAAGCAGGTGCTATAAAAAGCCCTATGCAAGTCAAGGGGTCAGATTTTCATCTTTTTTTGTGTGTTGTTGTTGTTTAGACACTTAAGTTGTGTCTGACTCTTTTGCGACCACTTGGACTTTAGCCCACCAGGTTTCTCTGTCCGTGGGATTTCTCAGGCAAGAATACTGCAGTGGGTTGCGATTTCCTTCTCCAGGGGATCTTCCTGACCCAAGGATCGAACCTGTCTCCTGCATTGGCAGGCAGATTCTTTACCACTCAGCCACCAGGATGCCTCTTTTATTTGTGAATTCTTAAACCTTTCCCTTTTCTACTTCTTTTCATTAAAGCCTTTAAAAGTCATTTTTTATCTCATTCCAACAAATATCAATGTAACTCCCTCATTCTTATTAATATCCTTTAAAAATGAGGTGGTCTTTTTGTTTCTATTTAATCACAAGAATCTATATTCTCTTCCGAATTTGGTTTCTATGGGTACTTATCTCTCCTAATGATGAGTCATATTTGTGGGTGCTTAAAAAAGATTATCTAAAATATATTTAAGAAAAGCACACACTTTTTTTGGTGTTTTTTTTCCAAAGCAGGCGTATCTATTTAAAGTAACACTTGCTTTGTAAAATCTAAATTACTATAGGAAGACCGACAGAGCCATGACCCACTGAAAACTAAGGAATTGTGTTTTAATTATTTTTAAATTGCTGCTCTATATCATTTTTACAAGAAGTCTTGGTGAACAGATGAAATACCTCTTTTAACTGGTAGCAATGGGTGTTATGGGTAATAAATTTATGAATGAGGTGAAAGTTAGAGAAGAAGAGCTGAAGAAAAAGGAAGTAAATTATAAGGGTATAGGGAATGGAGATATAAAGAATCCTGCAGAACAATTTAATATTTCATATCCCTCATTTTATAAATGAGGAAGTTGTAGGCAAGTGAGATAAAGTGACAATAAAACTTAGAACCTGTACCTGGAGAATCAAGAGTCATCTGCCTTTGACTGTACGTGAAAAGCAAAGTGAGAAACAGAGGCCCTTCTCTCAGCTTGAATTACATTTAGAACCAGAATCATCAAGTTGTGCTGTATTAGTGGGTTGAGTCATCAAACTATTCGGGTATTTTCCTGATTTCTACTAAAAGTTATGCTTTGCAAACCCAGCCTGTGTCTGTATGGGAAAGGAAGGGTCAGATCCTGCTACCCTGAGGCTACCTAGCCAGCATTTAGCATCACTTACAGCTCACCTTTGTATGTGATGCTAAACAATCTTCCCATAATCCTGTTTGCATTGGCTTCTCTGCTGTTTTCCATGAACTCTATCATCTAGTTACTCAGCACCTGAGATAGGCATAGCCCTGGGTTCAGCGCTTAATGGGAACATAAAAGTACAAGGAGCTTGCAATCTAATTAGAAAAGAAATAGCTGGGTGCAGAGGTGAAGTGACAGATCCGTGCCTGTGTGTGTTTGAGAGGTCAGCGCTGGGCTGAGCAAAGAAAGTGACTTCTGCATACTGCCCTGGATTTGAGCTGGACCAGGAAATGTAGATACATTCTAGATGTATGAAAGAGGTGGAAATTATATTCTAGGGGAGGAACAGCCCTAGAATGTGTACACACTTTGTGCCAGTGATAAACATCTTATATATCAGGATCCAAAAGGAAAATTACCTATAGGGGCATCAGGGGTTCATGGTGAGGAATGGTTAGGTAGATAGGTTTTACAGGAACTTGAACACCAGGCTGAAACACTTTATCTCATTAAATACAACAATCTTACCACCTCTGAATAAATAACGTCTTCCAGCTGGAAAGTAAGGAAGATAAACTGCTTTGCGATCCATTAAAATAATGACATGAAGCCAAGTTGTATGATTTCCCAAAAACCCATCATTTCACGAGCTACTCCTCGAGTAAAATTACTTTTCTGACTCTGTAGCGATATAAAAGAATACTCTCCAAACCACAACACTGAAGCAAGCTGGAGTACTTCGGGTTGTGCTCCCCTTGTGGATTTATAAGTCTTTATTGCTTTCTCATTGTGGAAATTGTTTTGGCAAATATGTATTCAGAAGTGCATTCAAAAAGCGAAAGCTGACAAAGTGGAGAGACTGCAAAATGTAATGGCTCTGACAAAGCAACAGAGAAATAGAAGTGACAGGGCTTGCATTTCCAGTAACTGTGTCAGTATTTTGTGTGACTGACCCAAAAGAAGATGAAACACCCTGCCTACCCCACAGTGACCTCTTATATGTCAGAATGAGACTGAGAGAAGCAGGAAAGTGGTGAGGGCAGGTGTCGGGAGTCTCCAGAGGAAATCACTTGAATATGCTCCTGGCCTGATGTGAGGGAGAGGATCCGCCAAGGTAAAGGATGGTCCCCTTTATCTGGAAGATAACAAGGCCAAGAGAAGCAACTTCTGTCATTTTTTGTTGGCAGCCCTCATGCTGAGGTGTCCCAGCCAATGGTCTGAAAGCTGTGAGGTCATGGTATGAGTTGTCACTGAGTCCCATTGTTCCCCATCACTGTCCAGTTCAGCATCCCTGCTGGTTCTGACTCATGAACCAGAAGAGCCAGTTTGGGGGTCATGGTCAGGTCACATAGCTTGTCCCACTCCACTGAGCCTGCAAATCCAGAAAGGACACATAGGGAGGGCAGGGTGGGGTAGGGGAGGCTAGGAGGGAGGAAGAGAGGGCAGACCCACTTTACAGTCCGATCAACTGAGTCAACGCTGCAGGACAAGGGAATCGGTGATGTCACTGCCAGCCTCACCTCACCCTTCTTTATACAGACGTGTCATTTAAGAGCCTTGCCGTCACTTCTTCCCATGGACTCTGAAAGCCTTCTTTTCATCCCCAGCTGCACACGTTGATGGACTAGCAAAGCCTCGGGATTCCTGCTCTTCTTTCATGTTCTATGCTATTTGCCCAGCCTCTAGTCCCAACTGGGAGCAGTCAGAACCTTTGGGACCTCCATGCAAAGCTCTAGAGACCAGGTTGTTGTCCAGCCAATGTCTGAAATGTCAGGAGCTTGGTTGGGCGTAGGCAGCCTTTTCTAAGGAGATGCTGGAGGAAGGCAGGTCTGAGTCTTCTGGGGCTCGGCCCAGGCTCCCAAGCATTCAGGAGAACAAAGAGATTGTCCTGAGGTTAAAATCCATCCTTCTTTTCCCTGGTGGATGGGAAGGTACTCCCAATTGAATGACTGCTTCAGCTTATGAGTAGATCTGGGTCTCCCTAGAAGAAAAGGGAGAGATATGAGTGACAGAACCAGCTTTCTTTGGACTAACCTGGTAATGATAGTGTTGTACTCCTTACCCAGCTTGGTGCAGAGAAACTTTGGGTGGAAAAGGCTTTCTTGTTTTCCAAGCTGCAAGTTCATGACTGCTGAAGCCAAACGTAACCGTAGTGTCCTTTGGTCACCCTGTCATACCTGGAGTAGGGGTGTGGGAGTTTGAGGAATGGGGATTTAGGGATGTAGACGATATGAAACTTCCTCTGTGCTGATTTTAGGACCTGGGACAGTCCCACTGCTCAACACCATCTTCTACATGTGCTGTCTGTGGGGGTTGCTGGGTTTGTTGAAATCCTAAATACCCCTCACAAGGAGTTTGCCTTCCTGCTACCCAGGGCAAGCTTTGGAGAAGTGGAATACAAGAGATGTATGAAAATTGAGGAAGGACTGAAACTAAATGCTTTTAAGTCTAAACCCAGAAGCCTTTCTTGAAGGTGTTGCTAAGGAAGTCAAAGATCTTACCTGTTTCACCCCTACCTTGAAGACATTTCTGAGCGTCATTGAGCATGACACCGCCAGGGGGCAGTATGAAGCTGCGTCCATTACTCATCATTTTGGTCTTGACCAAAGTCAAATTCAGACCACACAACCCTTTCTGTCCCCGTACAGCAGCTTTCTGAAAGCCCTTGGGTGGCATTTAAACTTTAGAGCTTTGGCAATGTTTAGTAAATCTGACAGGACCATTAAGAGTACAGTGGCTTTTTTTCTCCTTAAAACCAGTACCAAATTCAGTTTTACTGGGAATATGTTGCTGTTCAAATTCTCATCCCAAATGGCCATTTTTCTCTGACTTCACAGTCTGAAATAAGAATGCATTAGGGAATGCCCCAAACCTAAGTTGTAAAAAAGAAAATTTGTAAAGATTTGCTTCCAATCCATGTTATTAAAATTTAAAAGTCTCCAAGGGTGGCACGGTCCACCAGAGATGGATTCACACTCAGCTGAGTGTTTTGTTCAGTCCTTGCCTCGTGTCTCCCTGTGGCTTTGCTGGTAAAGAATCCACCTGCAATGCAGGAGACCTGGGTTCTATCTCTGGATTGGGAAGATTCCCTGGAGAAGGGAAAGGCTACTCACTCCAGTATTCTGGCCTGGAGAATTCCATGGACTGGATAGTCCATGGGGTCACAAAGAGTTGGACATGACCGAACGATTTTCACTTTCACTTTCACTTGCCTCATGTTAGGATTGCCCTGGGACTGGCATTACTCCTGCCTTCGGAGAACTTTTAGTCTCCCAGGGAATCTGATGAAATAATAAAAGTCAGTTCCCTGGCACTCTGTTAACTTTTAGGGAATAACTGGTCAGTTTGGAAAATGAAAAAAATAATAGAGTAATTTCTGGAACCATCACAGTTTAGGGAACCTGACATGTTCATAATCTTAGATTTTGGGATAATACTACTCTAGTGGATTTTCTAGCTCATCAATTCTATCCCAGCCAAATTAGGGTAAATGGCTTTCTCATTATTAAGGGAGCATTTCTGCTTTTCCTAAAATTTTCATTATTTCCTCAATCAATTCAGTCAGTTCAGTCGCTCAGTCGTGTCTGACTCTTTGTGACTCTTTCCTCAGTAGTATTTAGCATTTTCTTAGGGCCCTGCTGGCTCAGACAATAAAGAGCCTGCCTGCAATGCAGCAGACCTGGGTTTGATCCCTGGGTGGTGAAGATCCCCTGGAGAAGGGAATGGCTATCCACTCCAGTATTAGAATTCCATGGACAGAGGAGCCTGGCGGGCTATAGTTCATGGGGGCCACCAAGAGTCAGACACGACTGAGCGACTAACACTTTCACTTGTTTTAGGGCAGTTTTGCTAATATATGATATTTGGGAATAAACAAAGGTTGAGGTGGCAATCCAGGGACTGTCTCCTGAAAGCTTTGAGAACTTGGAAGAACACTGAGTTCTTCAATTGAAACAGCAGTAAAATAATGTCACTGCACTATGAATCAAGTGCTGTCTTCTTGCCTAATGTGTGTTAATTCTAATTAAACAGCAAAACTGAGCCCTGATTTTTTTTTTTTTGTGGCAAGGTTAAGCATATTGTTGAGTGCTCTCAGCACAGGATAGCAATTTATAAACTCTGAATCCAGGTCCCAAGTCTATTATTGACTTTGGGAAAGTCATTTAACCTTTTGTCTCTTATTTCTGTGGAGGGAAATGAAAGTCATAAAATGGCCCGTTCTCACTGGAAGGCTGTGATTAATGTCACAAATGACAGAAATACACTTTGCAAGTTCAAATTGATATTGCAGTGCTGACGTGAACCCCTAGCCAAGGGACAAGGGTCCTGTTTCATAGACAAGGAGGCCCTCTGCCTCCCTCTTTTTTCCCACCTCCATCCTCTGACAATGTCCAGATGCTTCCAAAACCTTACTCAGCTCTTCTCGACTTTATATGAAGCAAGCAGGTGCTAAGGCGCTTAGTCATGGCCAACTCTTTGCGACCCCATGGACTGTAACCTGCCAGGCCTCTCTGTCCATGGTATTTTCCAGGCAAGAATACTGGAGTGGGTTGCCATTTCCTCCTTCAGGGAATCTTCCAACCCAGGGATGGAACCCATGTCTCCGGTGTCTCCTGCATTGCAGGCGGATTCTTTACTGCTGAGTCATTGGGGGAGCCCAGGTGAAGCAGACACACAATCATTTCGGAGACATTTAGTAAAGCATCTTATCTTCACATTCTTCAGGAAGCACGGACTGTGAAAGTCAAGTTTCCATAGTTGTGTGTGCACCCCTTCTTGCTTCATTGTGGTGGAGAAGCAGTGGGGTTTGGGGAATGGAGGGTCAAAGTATCTTTATGACATACAAAGGAGATAGTTTCTCTATAAGAAGAAAGCATTGGCCAGCACCCCTTGCAAAGGGTTTCTCCTCACTAGACAATGAACATAAAAGCTGGACCTGGCGATTTCCTTTTTTACTGTGTATCCGACAACGGGCACAGTGCTTGAGCCAAAATAGCCACATGATAAATGTCTGTTGAAAGAAAGGTGGGGGAAAAATCAGCTGGTTCATTTGTAGTGCTAATAGCCACACCAAAGTGCTTAGAAGCTGCATTTTCCGTGAAGATCTACATAATGAAATTCTCATGAAATAACAGGAAGTTATACCGATCAATTTTATCTCCATGCATAAGTTGGGCTTTCCTGGTGGCTCAGATGGTGAAGAAACTGCCTGCAGTGCAGGAGACCCAGGTTCGATCCCTGGGTTGGGATCCCTTGGAGAAAGAAATGACAACCCATTCCAGTATTCTTGGCCTGGAGAATCCCATGGACAGAGAAGCCTAGTGGGTTACAGTCCATGAGGTCATAGCATCTAACACGACCGAGCAATTAACACACACACACACACACACACACACACACATAAAATAAAAATTTAATAATTCAATAAATGAATTTTATTTCTGTTTTTTATTTTTATGTTTTAATATTCACACCAAAAACATTTCAGAAGAACTGTAATTTAAAAAAAAATTTTATTGAAGTATAGTTACTCCACAATGTTGTGCCTGCTTCTGCCATATACATATACATACCAGGGCTTCCCTGGTAGCTCAGCTGGTAAAAATTCTGACTGCAATGCAGGAGACCCCAGTTTGATCCCTGGGTTGGGAATATCCTCTGGAGAAGGGATAGGCTACCCACTCCAGTGTTCTTAGGCTTCCTGGGTGACTCAGCTGAAAAAGAATCCACGGATTTCTACTCCAGTACTCTGATCTGGAGAATTCCATGAACTATATAGTCCATGGAGTCCCAAAGAATTGGACACAACTGAGCGACTTTCACTTTTCTGCCATATAGCAAAGTAAATCAGCCGTACACACACATACAACAACCCCCCCCTTTTTTTTTTTTATTTCCTTCCTATTTAGGTAACTATAGAGCACCAAGTAGAGC
Source organism: Okapia johnstoni (assembly GCA_024291935.2). NCBI lineage: Eukaryota > Metazoa > Chordata > Mammalia > Artiodactyla > Giraffidae > Okapia > Okapia johnstoni. The sequence continues at coordinate 17,061,697 of CM044324.1, forward strand.
TCCCTGTGCTATACAGCAAAGCCTCATTAGCCATCCATTCTACACAGAGTAATATATATATTGTCAATCCCAACCTCCCAATCTATCCTGCCCACCCCTTCCCTGCTTGGTATCCATACATTTGTTCTCTACATCTGTGTCTCTATCTTTGCTTTGCAAATAGGTTCATCTGTACCATTTTTCTAGATTCTACATATATGTGTTAATATACGATATTTGTTTTTGTCTTTCTGATTTACTTCACTCTGTATGACACTCTCTAGGTCCATCCACATTTCTGCAAATGGCACAGTTTTGTTCCTTTTATGGCTGAGTAATATTCCACTGTATACATGTACCACATCTTCTTGATCCATTTCTCTGTTGATAGACATTTAGGCTGCTTCCATGTCCTGGCTTTTGTAAACACTGCTGCAATAAATATTGGGGTGCATTCATCTTTTGGAATTATGGTTTTCACTGGGTATATGCCCAGGAGTGGGATTGCTGGGTCATATGGTAGTCCTATTTTTAGTTTTTTAAGGAACCTCCAGACCGTTCTCCATAGTGGCTGTTATCAATTTACATTCCCACCAACAGTGTAAGACAAGAAATGAATTTTAACTTCCGTCTTTGTTACTTTTTAGAGGCTTTTTTTAGTAGTCAAATTTATCTACAAGCCTGAGTGCCAAGAATGCAAAAAAAAAAAATTTCTTAAAAAAAAAAGAGAGAAATACTAGTTTAAACTTATATTGTGGATTTTCCAACTAAACCTAAGTAACTCACATGGGAAAACGCAATTTCAGTCAGATAGGTTTTATTCTTGTTTACTCCTAAACATCCAAAATATTTTAAAAAGTAAAGGTATAAAGAGGAGATACAAATGCCTTCAAAACTGACCAGAAGCAGCCCAGAGTTACTTGAGAATTGAAAAACAGCATACATAGCCTGGTGGTCTCATCTTTTTCAAAAGTACAAGTAATTCCCAGGTCTCACTACAGATGATTTGTACTGAGATTTCAGCAGTTTGTTCAGTGGGCTCTTGCAAAGCAGCAGCCAACTTCCTACTGACTTTCTACCAACTTAGAGAGCGTTCTATCATGAAAGGCAAAAGGAACTTGGTATTATCTCAGGAGAAGAGTTATAGTCTCTTAGATTACCACATGTCCCCAAAAAGCTATCGTTGAAAGAAAAATAGACAGTCGCTTGGGAGAAAATGTAGATTTAAAGCCATTTTCAAAAGAAATGCTTTATTTTTTTTAATGACTTGGATCCATATTCAATAAAGAACTTTGCTAATCATTTTTCCTAATTACTTTGGCTAGCTCACATTTGATGAAAAAAAAAATATATTGTGAAGACTGCAGTAAAGTGTAAGTTGCTCTCCCATGTAATTAGTTTGTTCTGGGAGCTCATTTTTATTACGAAAATAATTTGCAGTAGGTAGTTATGAGAAAGGGGGCTCAAGCTCCAAGGCTTCAGGATCGTATTTCCTGTATGAAACCTTCTCTACCATGGCAATTCATTTTATTTCTTGGAAGTCAAACATCTCCTTTGCATCTAATTTCAGATAAACAGACTCAACAAACTCAGGCCCTCGACTGTCTGACAGCATTTCTGTGGCATTTCATTCATGAAGGGAATTAAAGGCTTCAGGCATCAGTGACCATGTATTTCCTTCCACAGTGCCTATTTCTGAGGTCCTGTTTCTCTTTCTTGTCTCTCTGTCCCTCCCGGTGCCAAATTGATTGTAAGGGAGAAACAGGGACTGGTGGAGGTTGGAGGGAGGGGAAAACCACGCCCATACCTAAGTGACTGCCCTTTAGGAACACTGAGTTCTTTTGTTCATGGTTCCCTGAAGCCAGGAGGAAAGAGGGAGGTGCTTTCATTTTCTTTTTTTTTTTCCTAAAACCAGTCTCTTGGCCAGAGCCTGGGATCCTATCAAACCAACCCCCAGGAACTTTCTCTCAACTATTTTCAATTTTATCCTCCACTTGACTCTTTCTCCTCTGCCTTCAAACATGAGTAAGTTCATTTGTACTTAAAAAAAAAAAAAAAAAAAAAAAAAAAAAAAGACTTAATCTTACCAGTCTTCAAACAAATGTTCTTTCCTGGGTGCTTCTTTCTTTCTTTGTGATCCACTTCCTGACTTTTAAGTACTTTGCAGTCTTGGCCCTAACCAGAAATACCTTTATTTCTAACATGTTGACTCAATAAAATGAAACCTCAATACAGAAGAGATGATGTGATCTCAATCCTTAACTTCAGGCAGTGGTGGCAGTGAATTTTTACCCCCAGAGAATCTATTTCTAGGACCTTATTTCTCTTTTCTACATCTCTCTAACTCCTATCCCAGTGCCAATTTGACTACTTGGGAGATAGATGGAGGGAGAAGGATGATTGCCTATATCTAGAGAGATTCACCATTTAGACAAAGCACTGGGAAGGCTGTATCTTTGGGCAAATCTTAAAGTGTTGGCTCATGCTTTTAAATCTTCCAACTATGTTGGATATATTTGAAAGGCTAGTTGGGTTTCCATGACACTGTGTTTTGAATTTAAGTTTGAATAATAAGGGAGAATTGGTCAGGAACCTGGACACTTATAAAAGGTCACGGTGATCCTGTGGATCGATAAAGAACTATCATAAATAGAGAGCCTTCTATGAGCAAAGTCACAGACATGATTCTAATAGAGAAAGATGGCTGACTTAAAAGTGATTCAGAGCTGAGTCATTGTTTGATTGGGATTCTTTATTTAGACTCTGGAAATAGTTCCAAGAGAGAAAGGAGGCATTGACTAAGTTACAGTATAAGAGACAGTATGTTTCGCTATATATTCAGATATGCATAATTGAATGTCTTTCACTGGGATGGTTTTATAGTCACATTTCTGAGAATAGTTCTGTCACTAAAATAGCCATATATGTATATATATTTTTTAAACTTTTCTTCTGGCCACTAATATTAAACAGTTGGTGAGAAAACTCTTAGATTAGATTGCATCACCAATTCAATGGACATGAATTTGAGCAAACTCTGGGAGATCGTGGACGACAGAGGAGCCAAGCAAGCTGCAGTCCAGGGGTTGCAAAGCACCGGGCATGACTTAGCAACTGAACAGCGACCACCGCAACAAAAGAAAACTCTGCATTGCATCTTAAAATGAAAATACAAATAAGTTAGATTGACTGTTGTATGTGTACTTGGTGGTATTTGTTTGGGTTAGTCTTTTGGGTGATTTGAACAGGAAGATTCAGAAGAAAAAGATAAAGGCTATGTATTTGCTCTGGGAAGAGTTCCTAATTGATGAAAATTGCAGGAAGCTGACCTGAACTAGGAAACTGAGGGTTCACAGACTCTGAGCTGCTGAGACCAGGACTGGTCCCTGGGCAGAGCCAGCTGGGTTCTGACAATCAAGGAGCAGGAGCAATGTGATGAGGGTGAGGCCACTGCCATCCTTGCCACCATCACTGCCTCTAACCATCCCATTGTCTTTGAGTCATTTCCTTGGGGTTTAGAGAGGAGCTTAGGTCACTTGTCTGGGATGTGGCTTCCAGGACTGCTGAAAGTGATGAGGGGAAAGGGAAGGAGAAGATCTAAGGAGGATCTGACTCTTCCAGCTCCCTTAGATTGGAGGATGCGGAGATACATACTCTGAACAAGTGTGTACAGTGGAGAGAATTTCCCTAGAACAGAAAGGGGCCTTCGGTTTTGGACAGCTCCCCCTGCTGGCCGCCCCCATACTCCATTTTCAGAGAGAAAATGTGTTAGAAGGTGAAAGTCAAAGTTGCTCAGTCTGTCTGACTCTTTGCGACCCCGTGGACTAGACACTCCATGGAATTCTCTAGGCCAGAATACTGGAGTGGGTCGCCTTTCCCTTCTCCAGGGGATCTTCCCAACCCAGGGATCGAACCCAGATCTCCCACATTAGAGACCTGTGGGAGGAAGACTCTGGCTAATAAAAATTAGCCAGAAGACTCTAGCTAACTAGAAGACTCTGGCTAATAAAAATTCCATATGCCCTCTGTTGATTTATTAAATTACTATAGGACTCATAACACTGTTCTAAACATGGTTAATATATTGTAATAATTTCTAGAATTGTATAATTTTGTAATCCAACTCAATTAAAAGTATATACCTTTATACAATTAGCATCCGGCATTGAGAAATAAAGTGTGTTTTAGGGGGTGATGTCATTTCTTCAGCTTCAGATATCATCTTTGTTTTACGTTGAACCAGCAATAGCTGCTGCTGCTGCTGCTAAGTCGCTTCAGTCGTGTCCGACTCTGTGTGACCCCATAGGCAGCAGCAAGCAAAGGGTTTAAGTGCTTTATTTAGTAGGAACTTTTCTCCACATCCTCTCCAGCATTTATTGTTTGTAGATTTTTTAATGGTGGCCACTCTGACAGGTGTGAGGTGCTCCCTCATTGCAGTTTTGATTTGCATTTCTCTAATAATTAGTGATGTTGAGCATCTTTTCATGTGTTTGTTGGTCATCTGTATGTCTTCTTTGGAAAAATGTCTATTTAGGTCTTCCACACTTTTTTTTTTGATTGGGCTGTTGGCTTTTTTGTTATTAAGGTGCATGAACTGTTTGTATATTTTGGAGATCAATCCCTTGCCAGTTGTTTCTTTTGCAAATATTTTCTCCCAAATAAACAAGAACCCCTGACCTTTGTACTCTTCATACAGTATTTCTTTTTTTTTTTTTTGAATGTTCATAAAGCTTTTATTTTTTTTAACTTGATTTTATTAAAGTCTAGTTGCTTCACAAGGTTGGTTAGTTTCTAGTGGTAGTAGTCATTCAGTCCTGTCTGACTCTTTGTGACCCCACAGACTGCAACCCGCCAAGCTCCTCTGTCCGTGGGATTCTCCAGGCAAGAATACTGGAGTGGGTTGCCATTCCCTTCTCCAGAAGATCTTGACCCAGAGATCAAACCCAAGTCTCCTGCACTGCAGGCAGATTCTTTACCATCTGAGCTATGGGGAAGTTTCTACTGTACAGCAAAATGAATCAGCCATACTTATACATATATGAAGTGGAGTGAAGTGAAGTGAAGTGAAGTGAAAGTTGCTCAGTCGTATCTGACTCTTTGTGACCCCATGGACTGCAGCACGCCAGGCTCCTCTTTCCATGGAATTTTCCAGGCAAGAATACTGGAGTGGGTAGCCGTTCCCTTCTGCAGGGGATCTTCCTGATCCAAGGATCAAACCAGGGTCTCCTGCATTGCAGGCAAAATCTTTACTGGCTGAGTTATCAGGGAAGCCCCACTTTTATGTATATCCCCTCCCTTTTGGACTTCTGTACCATTCAGATCACCACAGCACTTGAAGTTGAGTTCCCATAATGCAGTATGTTCTCATTAGTTATCCAATTTATACACAGTGTTAATAGTGTATATATGTGTCAATCCCAGTCTCACAATTCCTCTCACCACCACCCTTCCCCCCTTGGTATCCATGTATCAAATAGCATTTCTTTGACTGTGAATGCCATCAGCTATTTCACATTTAAGAGAAATCTCACTTTATATTCTTGCATGCTATCTAGTGCGACCATTTGGATTTCATAAATGAGAAAATTTAATTGGTAGCCAGTGGACCAGAGAGAGAAATTCTGTTGCAAAAAGGGGCAGGTTTCACAGTTGCTTTCCTCACAAAGATTATGCTGGCACAGGATAACCTTCTGATTGATTAAAATGTTGCTCTGAATCATATAATGTTTTCCATAAGTCTGCTACCAATAGTAGTTTGCAGTAGTCAAACAATAACACTTCAATCATTCAGACTCACTGGTTTCATATTTCTCTTATCCTGATGTCTCTAAATTTTGAATTACTTTGGAGTTCTGCTGATTTGAAATTAAAATTTACTAAACAAGCACTCTCTTCCAAAATCTTACAAATTGGGTGGCAGTATTCAGATTATGAAGGTGAAGGACAGGGAAGCCTGGTGTGCTGCAGTCCATGGGGTCGAAAAAAGTCAGACACAACTAAGCGACTGAACAACAACAATTCAAATTATTCTAGAGACCTCTTTATTTTATTCAAAGATGAGATTTTCAGGTACTACCAAGTATTTTTTATTTTTTAACAACCAAATGATTGCAAATGACTATTTTAGGGTCAAAACTCAGTAATGTGTTTTGACACATTCTAATTGTGTTCAGTGATTCTTTTTCCCCATAGTTTCATCCATGATTTTCTTTCCAGTTAGCAATGTGTTTCTCTGGATACTAAGAAGAATTGAAGTAAACAGATTTCCATTTGGGGAAATGTTGCCCTAAAGGTTGTCCTATTCTGTGCTCACTCAGTTCACTGACATCAACTAAACTATTAGAGCTCAAGGCAGCATAGAAATCTGCTGACTGTAGGGAAAGATGGCAAAGTCAAGTTTTGTTTTCTGGAGTTCCTCAATGATCCTGGACTCCTGCTCTGCAGACGAGGTCCTCTTAATTTCATCCACAATTTCAGTATCTTTATGTTGGGCAACTCATGTTCTTCGGTGGTCCAGCCTCCCTCTATGGGTCCCCAGTCCCATGGTTACTTCCCATTGGCATGGCTGATGGAATCCAGACTTCTCTGTGCATCAGGCTCTTGAAATGATCCAGCAATCCCTGCTGCCCATCACTCCCAACAAAGGGAGCAGAGAGGTGAATCAGAGACAACTCAGCCTTTCATTCAGTCTCTGATTCTCAGTTGACCTTTCCTGATTTCCTTCTGCCTCCAACGACACAAGTGTGAAAGTCGCTCAGTCATTTCTCACTCTTTGTGACCCCGTAGACTGTAGCCTGCCAGGCTCCTCTGTCCATGGAATTCTCCAGGCAAAAATACTGGAGTGGGTTGCCATTCCCTTCTCCAGGGCATCTTCTCAACCCAGGGATCGAACCCAGGTCTCCCACACTGCAGGAGGATTCTTTACCATCTGAGCCACGAGGAAAGCCCAAACTACACAAGTCTGCTCTTCTTTTCATGGTTGATCAGTTTAATGTGTTTACATTCCTTGATAGTGTGTGACTAAAGCTTTGTGAAAAACTGAAAGTTAAAAACTTCTGACTTGTGTAACTTGTACAGAGGTGTATATAGGATTACAACCCATTCTGCTCTTCACATCATGCATACATAGTACTCTATATCCTTCCTGTGTGTTTTAATCAGCTTAAGTTTCTAATTGCTCAGCAGTTACTTGGTGGAAACCATGACATTATTATTTGCATTTTTCAGATGGAGAGACTGAGGTCCTGAGTTTGTACTGATTGTGCTGTGCACTGTGTGTCTGGGAGACAGGGTTGGAGCTTCAATCCAGAGCCCCTGGGTGTCACCCCAAAAGACTGTGCCACTTATCAGTAGAGGACGCCTCCTCTTCATTTTTTGCTAGGTAAGTCTCTCTTTTTATTAAATCATAAAGTGAGCATTCATCATCTTGACAGTGAACAAATTATGAGCTAAAGGCCTATCTATAAAACTTGGCTTCTGTTAATTCCTCCCTGAGCCCCGTGAAACAAAAGGTCTGAGTCCAACCATGCACTCTTCCTCCAATGTGTATTCATTCTGATATCCAGCCGTTTTATTTTTTTAGCCATTCTTTCTTTCAGTTCTTTCGATATAGGTGTTACCCTTCAGGCTATGTTTTGTGTACACTTTTGTGCCTGTCTTTGTGTTCAGACTCTGGCTTGAAGCCATCATGATGACTAAAGAATAAGAGAATGTTCAAAGATCATGAACCTTTGGCAGACAATATGTGAACCCCTGTAGGTATCTGATAACTTTGTATCTACGGAGTAAATAGAATGAATCAAAAGTAAGATCCTTTCAAAGGCCTACCCAGTAATAATTACTTTGATCTATGTCAAGTTCCCACGAAAGTAGCAAAATTAGTTTGCCAGTTTCTTTGAGGCTCTTTTGCTTTGCCCAGATCAGCCTACGGAGGTGGATTTGGGTGTCTGGAATGGTGGGATGACCAAATTGACCTCCTAGCTTTAATTGTACTCATTTGGCCCAAATTCTGATCATAAATCTGCTGCAGGAGGGGGGACCCCTTCCAGGGCCTGAGAGTAGGCTCTTGCCTCACACTCAGAAATGAATTGTCTGAGGGGTCATGCACACTGACAGAGCAAGAGATTTTTGGGGGCAGAGGCACCTGGGTGGAGAGCAGGAGGGTAAGAGAACCCAAGAGGACTGCTTTGCCAGGTGGCTCACAGTCTCAGGTTTTATGGGGATGGGGTTAGTTTCCAGATGGTCTCTGGCCAATTATGTTGACTCAGGGTCCTTCCTGGTGAAGTCTGGTGGCATATGACACTCAGCCAAGATGGATTCCAGCGAGAAGGATTCTAGGAGATTGATAAGACATATATAGCGGCATCTCCTGTCTCCTTGGAGGAGGAAATGGCAACCCACTCCAGTATTCTTGCCTAGAGAATCCCATGGACAGAGGAGCCTGGCAAGCTACAGTTCATGGAGTCGCATTACAGAAGTCTTCATATAGCCCTTACCATTTCACACCATACTGTAAAATTTTGGTGTTTGATGCACAGGAAGCTAAGATAGAGAAGAGATAGTTCCTATGCCAGTACAGTGGTTATCACCTTGGATTTGCTTTAGTGAGCAATGTGAATCGACACACAGCCAAATTGCATTGTTACCCCAAAACATCATAACTCGAGAGTCACTGGCAAGAGGTCATTGAACTTAGTTTCCACAACTCTAGAATTGAGGATTCATGGCTTCCATGTTTATACCAGCTCTGATGCAGGAAATTCACTAACACAAGAGTCAGACTTGCAAAACAGCTTCTGAAGTCAAGAAACTAAAGAGAGTGTTTCCTTCTGTAAAGTGACAACATTGGTGGAACACCTTCAGATAAGAGAGGACATGTGGATACTGGACTTTGTATGGCTGGAGAGCTGGTTAGTAGGTCCTGTTTACTCTCGGCCAGAAGCTGAACCTCAGAAAGGGATTTCAGGAGTCCTTTTAGAGCTCCCGGTGATTTACTCTGATTCCCTTTCCTAGGCATATGGAGTCGATTTTCTACTGTCTCTATAAATACTGCTGTGTCTGTCTCTCTGCCAAACCAGCTACCTTTCTCACCCCGAGGAGAAGCCAGAGATCAGACATTCCTATACTCCAGCCCCATTACACACCATGAGGGGAGGGAGCAGATTTGGCAGTCAAAATGATGTGTGTATTTGAATCTTGAAAGAGCCAGGCTACCCTCAGAGTCAGTGGGCTCCCATAAATAACCTGTGTTCCTTCTCTCTTTGTGTGGTTTGGACTGGAATGCCTTTCTCTTTAGAGCTGTACAAGCGGCCAGAGATCAAAGAGTCAACCGTTTATGGATGCGTAGTTCATTACAAAGTCATCATGCTCAGCGGGAGGACTCTGGCCCAAGCACTCATAATTTTCTCCCATTACTATTTTGTTGCCTGGGTTGGGGTTTGGAGGGCACTCAAAGAACTTGCCACTACTTTAAATAACTTAAAAAAAAAAAGAGTAGAGATGAAAATTCACTTTCAAAGGAGGGTTAAAGCTTAACTGGCATCTTTTTAGGCTATGGAATGTGGTAAGAGGGAATAGGAAGTAAAGAAATTGACCCAGTACCACAAGGAATGTGGTTTAAAAAGAATAATAGGCAGAACAGTATCCTGTGTAATTGACTTACCCTTGGGTCAACATTACGGAGACCCTTTGATAAGCAGAGCAGAACATATACAGGGATTCTTTTTTTTTAAGCTCAAACTAGATAATATATTTGAAAAACAGGCTTTGAATTAGTTTGTTAGAATGTGTTTCAAATTATAGCATTGGATGATGTTAACAATCCCTGGATTGTGGATAATCACAATGATATGAAATAATAACTACTATTTGTTGAACGTCTACTGTGTGCGGCTGCTGTGCAGTATAGGTGACATCTTCTAATCCTTCCAGCCACACACAGAAGAGATGTCTTTTCCTCACTCACATAGAGGGAAACAGGACTCTGCAAAGTTTAAGTGCTTTACTCAAGGTCATTCAGTCATTAAGTGGTGAGCCCAGGATCTGAACCAAACTCTGGAATGAATCAGAATGACGGCCACTTAGCCTGTAGTTAGTGTTTCTGGTTCCTGACTCTTGCTCTGGCCTCTGTTGCAGGAGTTATTGGAGTGCCTTTGCTTTCTGAGCTGGGAGAGCCTTGCAGTCTGTGCTTGCCGCTGTTCAGGCTGGGGTCCATCCTCTCCAAGTCCTGCTTCCCTGCATTTCCCCATCCCTCACCCACAGGTCCTGCTCTGGCTTCCAGGACTGCCACTGACCAACACCCATGGGCCTTCTGCAGGGAGCAGTCCCTAGAAGGCATTATGAATAAAGTGCTTAAAGGAAATACTTTGTCAAATCTGTAAGGGACCCTTGTTGGACTTCATATTTAATTTGTATGGTTGTTGTTGTTCAGTCGCTAAGTTGTATCTGACTCTTTGTGACCCTGTGGACTGCTCCCCAGGCTCCTCTGTCCTCCACTGTCTCCTGGAGTTTGCTCAGATTCATGTTCATTGAGTCAATGATGCTATCTAACCATCTTATCCTCTGCCACCCCTTTCTTTTTTTGCCTTCAATCTTTCCCATCATTAGGGCGTTTAATTTGTACACAACATATAAAATACTTTGAAAGACAACTCATGACACTGAATGAATCTGTGTCTTTGTCCCCAGGCTATCAGACTTGATCCCTGCACCTTTTACAACAGGTCATATAGCTAAGGTCCTTGATCTGCTGTTTTTGCATGGATCTCAGGGACCGCATATCTAGTAAATAACTTCCATCAAACACTTAATCAATTACAAGGATAGCCAAAGAACATTTCCCCAAATGTATTCTTTTAACAAGAATCATGTTCTAGTTTTTTATACTTTTTATTACTTTAATTATAATCGAAGCTGAACTATGTGAATCAAAAAAAAATAAATAGTATGCAGTGTAGTGCAAAGAACTCAGTGAACAGAGTCCATATAAAATCTCAATGGCTATGGAATCTTGGAGAGCCTGTGTCCTTGTCACAGGTCAAACCTGCATCACAGGGATTCCCTAAGATCAGATAATTCAGATGATGGAAAAGCTAAAACCCTTTGCCAATGTGACCTTCTTTCCATGTTACTACCTTTTGTTCATCCCATCTCGTTCTACTGCTTTAAAAAATAGTTTTAAAGGGTCGGAAATAGAAACAAATAATCGATCTATGCTTTTTTTTTTACCAATTTAATTGAAAGGCAATGGAGAGCATCATCTAAAAATCCCATGGCTCTTCTCGGCTCCAAGTTTTCCTGAAAGATTTCACACGTGCCATGGAAGAAATTGTGAGTCAGCCTTCCCCAGTCCCAACTTTAAGAGATGAAGAAATCATCTGCCAGGCAGCACATATGTTCTTAGTTCCATGAGAGGAAGAAAACATATTTGTTGAAAAGAAATGGAAATTTTAAAAACCAGTTGAGTTGTAATAAAGACACTTCAAATTTTGCTAACTTCTTTCCCCCCCTGGTGCCTGACTGCTTTCCCGGCCCTGGACAGCGTCCCCTGCTTATGAGACAGCTGTCACCCCAAATGCCGTATCCCTGGGGTGTGAGCTCCACTTGGCTGTGGAAGGCAGGCACAGGAAGTGCAGAATAACCAAAAGATGAAATTATGATGCCGAAATAATCCATCAACAGTGACTCCTTGAATGCAGAGCATTCAAAGGCTGTAAATCCATTCTCTTATTAAGATCTTGTACAAGTCAGTGTGAAGATAAACTTTGGTAATAAACTATAGCCGACACTTGAGGGAACATTGCCATGACGAAGTCACTTGGCCAAGGTCACACAGCTAATGAGCCAGGCAGAGGCGAATAATACAACTCCTCAGTGTCGTGTTACATAAGGGACCTCCAGACATAGGAGAGGTATTCTCTTATTTTCTTCTAGGCAGTTGTTTTCAAGGAAGCATATTCATGACCCCCTAACATGCTTAAAAACAGACTGCTGGCAGTACTATTGCCTCTATGTTATTAATAACATTGCAGGAACCAGACTCCAACAAGTTGTGGGTTACTCTTAAAGCAAAAGAAATCAGTTACAGGGGAAATGAAACTCTCTACTCAGTGCTCTACTTAAAAAAATGTAAAACTCATTTGATGATACTTTTTGTCCTTCTTCATCTCTCACTGAAGCCATTCTCTTCCTTGGTAATTGCTACTTGATGATCCTTATGGATTGTCAGTCTGCATGTTTTTATTCATTAAATTGTGTAAGTAAAAATCAATGCAATGGAAGAACTATGGCAGCCTCCACCACAGAACAAAGGCTTTTCTAAACCAGGGTTTCGCCTGTAGCATCTGAGTATATGTTTCATGTGGGTTTTTTTTCCCCCCAGGAATCCAATGGCATGATTTTATGTTTAGACAGAATCGACACTGACATTTTCTTTGACCAAAACAAAGTAAAGAGAAAAAGGAAGAAACATATCTACATTTAACTAAAAAACCTAAAGGCAATCTGAATAAGACTTTGAAAAAAATTTAATTTTTAATTGAAGGATAATTGCTTTACAATATTGTGTTGGTTTCTGCCATACATTGACACATCAGTCATAGGTCCCCTCCCTCTTGAACCTCCCTCCCACCTCCCACTCCATCGCACCCCTCTACGTTGTCACAGGGCACCGGTTTGAGCTCCCTGAGTCATACAGCAAATTCCCACTGGCTGTCTATTTTGCATATGATAATGTATATGTTTCCATGCTACTCTCTCAATTCACCTTGAAGCTTTATTTCCATTTTGTGATCTAAAGCAGACCTAAGGTGTTTGTGCAGACAGGTGGTGAGTCCTTGGGCAAAGGATCGTGTTGACGTTCTGAGAATATTTCAGGATTCACATCAGAAAGGATTTTGAAACATGGTTTTAAACTCCCATTGAAACAGGTTGCAGGGTGAATCTTAAAGAGAAAACCAAGCCAGATAAACCCAAGATCTTGGCTTCTTGTCAAATCTCACTATTTGGAATCCCAGCTCAGGGACTTCCTTGGTGGTCCAGTGGTTGAGACTTCACCCTTCAAATGCAAGAGATGCGGGTTCAATCCCTGGTGGGGAAACTAAGATCCCACATGCCATATGGTGTGGCCAAAAAACATTTTTTTTAATTTTTTTAATTAAAAAAAAAATAGAAACCCCAGTTCATCCTTCCAGAAGTCTTCCAAGGCAGCCCTCCCTAAACCCGTCCCTGCCACAGACACCAGCCCTGTGACTTCCTTGACCCTGCTAAAAAAAAAAAAAAAAAGCTCAGAGAGTGCATTTTGCATAAACTAGCAGACAGGAGCGCAGCAAGAGAGTAATTCCTTAGTGGTAGAAATCTGAGAGGTTTGGTGGTGGGATAGTAGTCTCTTTCTTTAGGATGAGTGGGGAAAGTTCTCCCCGTGCCTTTGAGATAATTACCTAAAGGTAATACTGAACTCTGGATTTAGTTACCGAAACCATGCAGGCTTGGGATTTTTTAGAAAGTCAGAACTTTCAGAGGACTGAAACACCCATTACGATGAACTGTAACTTAGGAGTACCCAATAGAGACAAGAGAATGGAAGACTTTTTTAAAATACAGTTTTATCAAAAAATTTGAACTTCAGCTGCATTAATTTGACACCAATTTCCACATGCATCAATCAATAGAAAATGTGCCTTTAAAAACTGGAACCTTTTTTGGTCACTGATAGCATCTTAGTCCGGGCTTCCCAGATGGTACTAGTGGCAAAGAACCCACCTGCCAATGCAGGAGACATAAAGAGATGTGGGTTCGATCTTAGTCCATAACATTTTTTATGATTGAAATGCAGTTTTCATCATTCACAGAGCCCATATTTGTAAATTCACCTGCTCACTAAAATTTAGTAACTCAATACTTAAGTGTTTTCACAGTCATTCAGGGACAACTTGCTGAAAATGCAGGCATATTTCTAGCTGAGGTTGAAAAAGGCCACCCTCTGCCTCCCTGTTTGGCTCATACTGTAAACAAGTATCATTTTCATGACACTTTAGTGTCACATTTTTGCACTGTGTGTTGATGATGTCACCATTTAAAATAGCCCCAAAGCAAAAAGCAGACGGTCTCCTCAGCGATCCAGTACAGTAAGGTTGTGATGTGCCCTACTGACAAAGTATGTGTTCAATAAACTTCATTCAGGCTTGAGTGACAGTGCTGCTGGCCGTGAGTCCTGTTATTGAATCAACCATATATGTTACATAAGATGTCTTTAGACCAAAACACATTAAAAAAGGTTCTGTATTAATCCTTTGACAAAAAAGTTGTGACCAGAGGTCCTCCTGAACTATATACCCTCTTCTCCCCTAGAAATAGTGTTTTAGTATATGCTCATTCTGTTGGATATTACAGAACACAAACACGGTACTGCAACAAAAAATGAGAATTGATCACATCTGACTGAAAGCTCTGTACCATCTGCTAACTTGAGTGACTCTATGGTATGGAGATAGCCTTCAGTTATCATCTCAGAAATGTCCTGCTGTTTGGCGGGGGGTGGGGGGGGTGGGGGGGGCAGGTTTCGGATAAGTCAGGAGTTATGGAGATTGGATGAAAACACAGTGAATTTTATATGTGAGGCAAAGAAAGGGAAGCTAGTACTGGAATGCAGAGAGAGAAGGGAAATTTGGCTGTAGGTCATGGCCAGAGTCTGCCTTAAAGGGAAGGAGGTGGAGATGGAGGAAGAAACTGAAGATGAAAATCTGAAAGTGAAGGACAAATGGATGTGTTCATAGTGAAACTCAGAGTCGGTACCCAAGATAATGTCATTAACCATGGGATATGTCACTGAAAGCACTCAACATACTCCTACTGAATTATAGAATGGGAACATTAATGTGTGTAAAATGTCATTGGTTATATTTTCTTGAGAAGCAGTAGGTGACATACCAAGACATTCAGCAGAGCTTAATGACATCATTTTTACATAAATTGAGGTTTATTTGTTTTTTGTTTTCTTTTTGCCTCATGTAAGGTCATGAATCTTTATTTCAGAGCTACCCAGAAAAGACAATTTTGACTTTGGATAAATAGCATCTGCAGGAATGTTTCTCTTAAGCTAGGGGCACTTCCATGCACTTAAGGTAATGGAATTTAATAACCTATTTAATTTGTGATGGCAGGAGAGAGATTTTTTTTACTAGCTAACTTAGGGAAACGATGTGTTCTCATATTCATGCAAAAAGTAATTTGTTTTATATGCAGAAAGTAGAGTTTACAGTTTGAAATAAACAAATCATTGCTTTAAACAGTGTAGGAGAATGTATGCTACAGAAATAATTGCTTGTTTACATGCATTTGCGTGTTGGAAACAAAAGACTGACATGACAGCTCCTCTACCATTAGTCTGCTATGTGAAGAAATGAGAAAGGAGAGAGAATTTCCCATAATCCCATGTGGACATGATAAATTGTACCATTCGGCCACTTAATGGTATATTAGATCAATATGGCAGCTAACTCATGAGCTTCAGTTAGAAATCTCAACTTTGGTGGAAAAGCATTTTTTAGTGTTTCAGGAAAGACTGTCAAAACTTTAAGAAAATCAGTGCTGATGAAATATGGCCAAGTTATATCTTCACATACGTAAAAGTAATTTTTTGTTTTTTCTAGGAGTTCGAAAATCATTCCGAGCACTAAGAATTTTTTTAAAGTAGTATTAAAATCACATTGAACTGCTGCTAACAAGTGATAGTCATACTCAAATTTTTCCGAAAACTAAACACAATAAGGCACATAAAATACATAAGACAAAAATTAATACAAATTTTTCAGTAAGTATTAGTTATTATAATAGTATTGTTGTTATAGTGAATGTTGACCCTAAAATAGTTTATAATCATCAAAGTTGTCCTAAATCAAGTATCATTCTTTTTTGATTATCATACAAGTGACCTTCTCATTCTTGAAAATGCCTAGAACTAACAAAGTAAAAGATAGGAAATAACTAAGCAAAAGGAAATTTTGAGGGCTGCAAAGAGATTTTCTGTATCCTCCAAGACATTTCCTTTAAAAGACTGTGAATGGGAGAAAATAATAGCAAACAAAGCAACTGACAAAGAATTAATCTCAAAAATATACAAGCAGCTCCTATAGCTCAATTCTAGAAAAATAAATGACCCAATCAAACAATAGGCCAAAGAACGAAACAGACATTTCTCCAAAGAAGACATACAGATGGCCAACAAACACATGAAAAGATACTCAACATCACTCATTATCAGAGAAATGCAAATCAAAACCACAATGAGGTACCATTTCACGCCAGTCAGAATGGATTCTATCAAAAAGTCTACAAACAATAAATGCTGGAGAGGGTGTGAAGAAAAGGGAACTCTCCTACACTGTTGGTGAGAATGCAAACAAGTACAGCCACTATGGAAAACAGTGTGGAGATTCCTTAAAAAACTGGAAATAGAACTGCCATATGACCCAGCAATCCCACTGCTGGGCATACACACCGAGGAAACCAGAATTGAAAGAGACACGTGTACCCCAATGTTCATCCCAGCACTGTTTATAATAGCCAGGACATGGAAGCAACCTAGATGTCCATCGGCAGACAAATGGGTAAGAAAGCTGTGGTACATACACACAGTGGAATATTACTCAGCCATTAAAAAGAATACATTTGAATCAGTTCTAATGAGGTGGATGAAACTGGAGCCTATTATACAGAGCGAAGTAAGCCAGAAAGAAAAACACCAGTACAGTATACTAATGCATATATATGAATGTAGAAAGATGGTAACGATGACCCTATATGCGAGACAGCAAAAGAGACACAGATGTAAAGAACAGTCTTTCAGACTCTGTGGGAGAAGACAAGGGTGGTATGATTTGAGAGAATAGCATTGAAACATGTATATTATCATATGTGAAACAGATCACCAGTCTAGGTTCGATGCATGAGACAGGGTGCTCAGGGCTGGTGCACTGGGATGACCTATAGGGATGGGATGGGAAGGGAGATGGGAGGGGGGTTCAGGATGGGGAACACATGTACACCCATGGCTGATTCATGTCAATGTATGGCAAAAACCACTACAATACTGTAAAGTAATTAGCCTCCAATTAAAAAAAAAAAAGACTGTGAAGGGACTTCCCTGGTGGTCCAGTGGCTAACACTCTGCACTCCCAGTGCAGGGGGCCTGGGTTCCACCCTTGCTCGGGAAAGTAGATCCCACAGGCAGCAACTAACAGTTTCCCTGCCAAAACTGAAAGACTCCACATGCCGCAACGAAGACTGAAGATCCTGTGTGCCACAACTGAGACCTGGCGCTGCCAAATAACTAGATAAATGTTTTTTTTTTAAAAAGGACTATGCAATGATTTGGTGGTCTGCATCCATATCAAATTTGTTAGGGTAATTAAAACTCTCTGCTATAACAAGCAGACTGAAAATCTCAGTAGTTTAAAACAAGATTTATTTATTGCTCATGTCATAGTTTATAAGTCAGGTGGTTCCTCTGAGGTTACTCCTCTAGATAGTTTGTTCCACCTTCTAACTTTCCCAGTCTCAGAGGGAGGGAAACACAGTAAGTTGTTTGGAGGTTTAGGGCCAGCCTGGAAACAGCAACATAATTTCTATTCACATTCTTTAGACCAGAATCTTGTCCTAGTTCAGTTCAGTCGCTCAGCTGTGTCCGACTCTTTGTGACCCCATGGACTGCAGCACGCCAGGTTTCCCTGTCCATCACCGACTCCCGGAGCTTGCTCAAACTCATGTCCATCGAGTTGGTGATGCCATCCAACCATGTCCTAAAGCCACAACATAACTTCACAGTATTCTGGGAAGTGCTTTCTTACTATTTACATGGAGAAAAGAAACACATAGGCTTTCTTGAATCTTCAGCGATACTAAAGGTTTCAACTTTCCAGTGTGCTCTGTTTATTTCTTAGCATGCCATTAACATGGGGTTAACAATTTATTACAAGGGCACCATTTGATACCATAATTTTTGTATCTCAGCATGCACATTTAAGGTTAGTCCAAGTCTTCCCTGAAGCTTCCCTGATCATTTCACCATGCCCTATAGTGATCGTCTAATCTATGCTATTATGGTGACATTTAGCAAATAATCTCTGTAGTCTTTATTCTTTCTATTTGTTGTATCTATTATCTTCCTGTTAAACAGTACATATCTTACATCTTATAGTACAGAATAGTACTATATAGCATAGTATAGTCTAGTATCATATAGTACCATATCATATAGTGTTGTATAGTAGTTAATGACATAGTCTCTGTAGTCAGTCTGCAAGGGTTTGAATTCTGGTTTCATTACTTACTAGCAGTTTGCCTTACCTAATTATCCAGCTTCTTTGTACCCTACTTTCCTCATTTAAAAATAAGCGTAATCACTAAAGTACATACTTCATATATCTGTTAATGAAATTGCACATGATAAAGTATGGAAAGCACTGAGAGTAGTAGGCATCTATAAACACTCCTAGTGATGTAATTATGTATACAATACAGAACTATTACTTTTTATTCTTGAATGCTCTACTGCAGTTTACATATAGGCCTACCCAGAGTAGGTCACAAAAAATGTTTACCAAGACAAATTAATGAAGATTTTTGATTGATAAAGTAGAGAATCTTCTACATCCACATAAGAACCTTCCTCAATATGTCTCCTCCAGTTCCACACAGATGCTAATATTAAGATATAATCTTTTTCTTTATAATTAGGAATTAACCTTAAAATGGCTAATTTTTTTTCATTTAAGCAATACAATGCACTAAACTTTAAGTGCAACACTAACTGATGTAGCATGTCTAAAATCCTGTATCAAATAAAATGTCTAATTTTCATGTACACCTGAGCTGTTATGAAAGTGAAAGAATACCTGCAAAGGCCACATATTATGTGAAAGTACAATTCCACAGAAGTACAGAAATTTATTCTGGGTTGTCTGTCAATTCCTTGTGACCCGGAACCTGAGTTCCAGTAGTTATACACAAAGGTTGGTGGCTCAGTGGTAGAGAATCCCCCTGCCAATGCAGGAGACACAGGTTCCATCCCTGATCCAGGAAGATCTCACATGCCAGAGAGTAACTAAGCCCATGTGCCACAACTGTTGAGCCTCTGCTCTAGAGCCCAGGCTCCACAACAAGAGAAGCCACCACAGTGAGAAGCCCGTACACTCCAATGAGAGAGTAGCCCCTGCCTGCCACAACTTGAGAAAATCCCACACAGCAACAAAGACCCAACAAAGCCAAAATAAAAAAATTAAATATTTAAAAAAGAAAGCAAGGACCAGGGCAGATTGCGCAAATAGATTGGAGACGTAGATAAAAAGCAAGAGAGGGGATTGTATTAAAAAAATCCCACATCTCATAGACAATTAATAGAGAAAATTACTTGCCTCAGCCTTCACTCTGTGAGGAGCAGGAGAAAGAAAATATCTGTTTTTAAAATGCATTAAGCTCAGTCCTATCAGGTAACCATTGTAACCACCCAAAAAGGGGCAAAATTTGAGTTTAAAGCGGCATCAAGTTGATAGTCTCCCAGGTGCTTGACAGGGGAAATGCAAATCTTCTCTGAAAGAATGCATCTTAAATCTAAGCCTCACATTTAGGAAAAAGGTTTCCAAGGAGCATGAGCTCACAAAAAAATTTACCAAACACAAGGGAGTAGAACACTATTAGCAAAAGTCAAGAGAAATAACAAAGCGAAGAATTTCAGAATTGGAATTTTTACCCCAGGAATATGTAAGTTTTATATCTTTAATACACTCAAGAAGCTAAAAGCATATAGCAAGTATCATAAAGTTATGTGTTTTGTATGTTAGTCACTCAGTCATGTCTGACTCTTTGTGACCCCATGGACTGTAGCCCGCCAGGCTCCTCTGTCCATGGGATTCTTCAGGCAAGAATACTAGAGTGGGTAGCCATCTCCTTCTCCAGGAGATCTTCCTGACCCAGGGATTGAACCTGGGTCTCCTGCATTGCAGGCAGATTCTTTACCAGCTGAGCCACCAAGGAGGCCCATCATAAAGTTGTATAACATTAAATATGAAATTTGAAAAAAAAATTAGCATCTGGAAATGAGAAATATAATAATTGAACTTAGAAATTGCTTTAAACATAAGATTAGGCTAATTGGAGAAAGAATGTGTAAATTGGTAGATTAATAATTAAGAATGCCACGTAGGCAAAGAGGAGGTAGGAATGAAAGAGTTTAAAGATGAAGGAAATATAGTGGGGGAGGGTAGAACACATGTCAAATGGGAGGTTTAGGACAGGAGGGGGCAACTTGTTCCTGTAAAAATGTCAGCAAATATTTTAGGTTTCCTGGGCCACAAGGGTTCTATCAACCCTGTCATTGTCGTGCAAAATGATGCTCTGAAAAATACTCCAAGAAATACTCAACTCTGCCATTGTAGTGCAAAGGAGCTGTAGATAATCATGTAAACAAATGAGGCTGGATGTTTTCCAATAAAACTTGACTTACAAAGAGAAAACATACTTTGTTTAGTGCATGGATCATTGTTTGTCAACTTCTAGCCTTGGAAATAATAGAAAATCAGGGTAGAACAAAATTTAAGAAGATAGTGAATTACATCTCAATCAAGATGCCCAAAACAATTAAATCTCAAACCAAAAGGAAAAGGTACAATAATGGCTGGGAATTTTCCAGGAATACTAGGACACAACAATTCTCAGATTCACAAGACCAAAAAATCCAAAGTGGGAAAAAGTAAAAATAAAATTACAGCTAGATAAGTTATTGTGAAACTGCAGGGCAAGAATGATAAAGAAAAAAATTTAAAGTCATTAAAAAATCATTAAATTAATTCTCCTAAAAATATGTAGAGACTGGACAAAATTTCAAAAATATCTCAGGGTCCTGAAAATTGACCCAAGACAAACAATACTTATGAAGCATTTTTTCGTGAAAAACCTCTAGAACTTTGAGTGGGAATGGTAGAAATCTGTGATCTTCATACTTGGAGTTAGTCCAGACACTCCACTACAAGCAGCACCTTGGCAGATGCCATCTGTAGCTTTACATGAGTGGGGTTGGATGTAAAAACTAGCATTTTAACTGTCAGAGAGAGATGATTTGAAATGAAAGGTGAAAATCCACATCCAAGAGTTTTGTCAGTAAAAGTAGCAAAGTTGATAGGATATCAATGGGAGAAATCCAGTGCTCTTCACCTTAAATTTGTACTCCCACTTCAGTGAGCAGTGGACAAGCAAGAAATTTAGTAAGATCTTTTAAAAATAATTTTATTATTTTTTTAATTTTTGGCCATTCTGGGTCTTCCTTGCACAGGTTTTTCTCTAGCTGCGGCAAGAGGGGGCTACTCTCTAGTTGCGGTGCCATGGCTTCTCGTTGTGAAGCACGGGCTCTAGGGTTCCCCGGGCTTCAGTAGTCGCAGTTCTCGGGCTCTAGAGCACAGGCTCAGTAACTGTAGCACACAGATTTAGTTGCTCTGCAGCATGTAAGATCTTCCCAGATCAGGGATCGAACCCATGTCTCCTGCATTGGCAGGCAGATTCTTTACCAAAGAAACCCCTTAATAAGATCTTGGAAGTGAGAAAATCCCAAAGAGATGACAATTATTGGAACTAATAAGCAATTGTAGCAAGGTAGGAGGATGCTATATATTAATGTCAAATCATATTAATATTAATTAACATAATTATACAAATATAATTGTATATTGATAGTATAGTAATTATATAATATATAGGCATTAATTGATGTGTTATTAAGAATTAATCAATACAATTACTATTAAATTTATGTTAATCTTGATATAATTAGTAATATATTGTGTTAATTATATAAGCTTATATTATTATAAATTCATAAATTGATACTAAATTTATAAATTATAAATTAATACTAAAAAAGTCAATTCCTTTCCTATATTCCAGCATTGAACAATTCAAATTTGTAATTAAGAACATAATACTATTTTTGCATTAATACCAAAAAAGTGAAATACTTTAGATATAAATCTAATAAACTATGTGCAGGATCTATATGAGAAAAAAGCTGCAAACTCTGATGGAAGAAGTCAAATATCTAACTAAATGAAGAGAGATTTCATATTCATGAGTAGGAAGATTCAATATTGTCAAGACATCAGTTTTCTCCAACATGATCTTTGGATCTATTCCTCTTTTAACTCATGAGTTATTTAACATTTGGAGATTTTTCAAATAGCTTTCTGCCACTGACTTCTAATTCTGTTGTGATCAGAGGAAATACCCCATGCATTTCCATGTCTCTGTGTAGTACCCTCCTGTGATATGTTTCCCTAAAATCTGTGTTTTTGCCTCCCTGAACTTTGGACTCTGTCTCCTCCACTCAGAGAGATAGCTGACCTCTGTTTGGGTGTCCTTTCCCTTCACTGTGGTCTGGAAACTCCCAGACAGTAACCAGAGACATTCATTGGGCACACCTCACTTGTTTTTATCTCTCAGCAATCACTTTCCTGTGCTGTGCATTGTACAATGTCTGAGAACCATTGTTTCATATATTTTGTCTATTTTCCTAGTTATTTGAAGAGGAAGGGTAAATCTGGTCTCTCTTATTCTGTTATTGCCAGAAGCAAACCAAAAACTGTTTCAAGTCAATTGTGTTTCCTCTAAACAACAACAAACAGAAAGTGTAACTTTATAATGACACCCTTTTCAGCAGCATGAACAAGATAAGGTCTTCAGGAATATATTTAACAAAAGATGTGCAATTTTCAGAATATTATAAAATCTGCTAAAAATAAATTATTAATACCTAAATAAATGGACAGAAATGTAATGTTATTGGTTAGGAAGACTCAGTCACATAAATTTAGATTCAATGCAATACTAATGAAATAATTTTCCTGCTATATTGAGATACAATTGACAGATAACATTCATTGTGTAAGTTTAAGCATGCATTTGATATATTGAAAAATGATTACTGTCATCAGTTCAGTTCAGTCGCTCAGTCTTGTCTGACTTTTTGTGACCCCATGGACTGCATCATAGCATTTCCTTTGCTGTGCAGAGGGTTTTTTTTTTTTAGTTTGATGTAGTCCCCCCCATCTTTTTATTTTGCTTTTGTTGCCTTTGCTTTTGATTTCAAATCCAAGACTCATGTCAAGGAGCTTACTGTGTTTTCTTACAAGAGGTTTATGGCTGTACGTTTTTTATTCAAGTCTTTAATCCATTTTGAGTTGATTCCTGTGTATGGTGTACAATAGGGGTCCAGTTTCATTCTCTTCCAGTTTTCCCACCACCATTTATTGAAGAGTTTGTCCTTTCACCATTATATATTCTTGGCTCCTCTGTCATGAATTAGTTGGCCATATATGTATGTCTTTATTTCTGGGCTCTGTATTCTGTTTCATTGATTTATGTGTCTGTTTTAATGCCGATATGATTCTCTTTTAATTACTGTGGCTTTATAATATAGTTTGAAATCAAGAAGTGTGGTGCCTTGTGCTTTGTTCTTGTTCTCAAGATTGCTTTGGCTGTGCCACAGATTTTTGTGGTTCCAAACAAACTTCAGCATTCTATTTCTGTGAAAAATGCTACTGGAATTTTGATAGATATTGGATTGAATCTGTAGATAGTTTTGAAGAGTGTGGACATCTTAACAATATTAATTCTTCCAGTCTATGAACACAGAATATCTTTCATTTATTTCTGTCTTCTTTAGTTTCATTCATCGGTGTCTTACAGTTTTCTATTTCTGATAGCTTTATTATGCAGAGAAGTAGCTGATTTTTGTATATTGATTTCATATACTGCAACTTCACTGAATTTTCACATTTGTTCTAACAGCTTTTTGGTGGAATCTTTAGAGTTTTCTATACATAATATCTGGAGAAGGAAATGGCAACCCACTCCACTTGCCTGGAGAATACCATAGGCAGAAGAACATGGTGGACTACAATCCATGGGTTTGCACAGAGTTGGACATGACTGAAGCGACTGAGCAGCATACAAAATATCATACCATCTAAAATAGAGACAGTTTTAATTTTTCCTTTCCAGTTTGGATGCCTTTTATTTTTGTTGCATGATTGCTCTGGCTGGAGCTTCTAATACTAGGTTGAATAAAAGTGGAGAGAGTGGACATTCTTGTTTTTGATCTCAGAAGAGACACTTACAGCTTTTCACTATTGAGTATGATTTTAACTGTGGGATTGTCAGATATCGCCTTTATTATTTTGTCCCAGTTTGTTGAGTATTTTTATCATGAAAAGATGTTGAATTTTTTCAAATGTATTTTTCCACATTTATTGAGATGATCTTATGATTTTTATTCTTTATTTTGTTAAAAGGATGTATCACAATGATTGACTTTTAGATGTTGAACCATTCTTACTTCCCTAGAATAAATCCCACTTGGTGGTAGTGTGTGATACTTAATGTACTGCTGAATTTAATTTGCTAATCTTTTAATCAGGATTTTTCATCAGGGATACTGGCATGTAATTTTCTCTTCTTATAGTGCCCTCATCTGGTTTGGGTATCAAGGTAATTTTGGCAAGAAGAGTTTGGGAGAGTTCCCTCTTTTTGTGTTTTTTTTTTTTTCTGGAAGAGTTTGAGAAGGGTTGCTATTAATTCTTCTTTAAATGTTTGGTAGAATTTACCAGTGAAATCATCTGGCCTGGATTTTTTTGTTAGAACCAGGGAAAATTTTAATAGCTTTAGTTTTATGTGTAATTTAGCAAGATGTTTATAAAATTGCGTGGAAGAGCAAAGTACTAGGAATACCCAAGACACTCCTTAAGAACAGCCATTGCCCAGCCAGATATCATGATTTATAATAGGGGTCAGGAGACTTCTCTGATGGTCCGATGGTTAAGAACCTGCCTTCCAACGTAGGGGACAAGGGTTCAATGCCTGATCAGGAAACTAAGATCCACAAGCCATGGGGTGACAAAGCCCGCTCACTTCTGCAACTACTCAGCCTGCATGCTTCAACTAAGACCCAATGCAACCAATTAAATATATCTATATCTATATCTACCTATCTATAATATATATATATACACACACATCATTTCAGTTCAGTTGCTCAGTCGTGTCCAACTCATTGCGATCCCATGAACCGCAGCACGCCAGGCCTCCCTGTCCATCACCAACTCCCTGAATCCACCCAAACCCATGTCCATCGAGTCGATGATGCCTTCCAGCCATCTCATCCTGTGTCGTCCCCTTCTCTTCCTGCCCTCAATCTTTCCCAGCATCAGGGTCTTTTCAAATGAGTCAGCTCTTCGCATAAGGTGGCCAAAGTATTGGAGTTTCAACTTCAACATCAGTCCTTCCAATGAACACCCAGGACTGATCTCCTTTAGAATGGACTGGTTGGATCTCCTTGCAGTCCAAGGGACTCTCAAGAGTCTTCTCCAACACCACAGTTCAAACATAGTAAAAAAAAAAAATACTAGTCAGATTTGCACAATATGCTTGTACATTTTGGGTTTTAATTCTGCCCAGATACCTACAGTTTATTTCTCTGAGCCTCAGTATCCTCATCCATAAAATAAGTGTGTCAACTTCACCAGGTAATGATGAGGAATAAATTATTTACCGGGTAAAAAGTACTTGGAACAATATCTGGCATATCATAAATATCAACCTGTGTTAGCTTTTTAAATTATTATTTAGCTCTAATTATTAAGATAGCACAACAAAGGAGGGATAGACAAATAGATACACAATACATATCCAAGAATTCAGGAAAGACTCGCTCAAAAATGGAAATGGATAAACAACAAAGCTGCCACTTCAGATCCACAGGAAAGGATGTATTGTGATGCGGTATAATTGATTACTTGATTATTTATGTGGAAAAAAAATGAAAAAGGATCTTTTCCTCACACTAAAACCAAATGTTCAGCAACTAAAGAATGTAATATGTTCATGTCATGCGCCACTATACAAGGTGAAAATGAATGAATTAGTTTGTCATGTAGATACATATAGGAATCTCAAGAAACAATGCTAAGCTAAAATAAATGGTTGTTGTTTAGTCACTAAGTCATGTCTGACTCTTTTGCAACCCCGTGGACCATAGCCCACCAGGCTCTTCTGTCCATACGATTTCCCAGACAAGAATACTGGAGTGGGTTGCCATTTCCTTCTCCAGGGGATCTTCCTGACCCAGGGATCGAACCTGCATCTCCTGTACTGGAAGATGGTTTCTTTGCCACTGAGTCACCAGGGAAGCCCAAAAGTAAATTACAGGAGCACAAACACTATTTAAGGTCATTTCTATAAAATGAAAAAAGCAAAGTCAAACAATATAATGTCTATAGATAGATCCACACTTGCAAAACTATGAAGAAAAACAAGAGAATCATTAAAGCTTAATCCAGTGAAGCTGTCACATCAGGGTCCAAGGACCATATGATCAATTGGAAGCACTTAGAGGATTTCACATTCTCCAAAGGTAGTATTTTATATCTAAAGCTAGACAATGGGTCTGTATGTGTTCTTTGTATTTTTTTGTCTTTACATTTTAGTATAGAGCCTTTTTATATTTGCTGTATCTCAAAATCTTTAAAAATTATCTGTTGCTGCTGCTGCTGCTAAGTCGCTTCAGTCGTGTCCGACTCTGTGCGACCCCATAGACGGCAGCCCACCAGGATCCACTGTCCCTGGGATTCTCTGGGCAAGAATACTGGAGTGGGTTGCCATTTCCTTCTCCAGGTCACGAAAGCGAAAAGTGGAAGTGAAGTCGCTCAGTCGTGTCCGACTCTTAGCGACCTCATGGACTGCAGCCTACCAGGCTCCTCTGTCCATGGGATTTTCCAGGCAAGAGTACTGGAGTGGGGTGCCATTGCCTTCTCCGAAGGAGTGCCTAAAAACCTAAATATCATTTATTTGGTAGATCAGTAGTTTACTGCTTCCAACCTCTCGTCCTGGCTAGATAGCATCACCAGCTCATTGGATATGAATTTGAGCAACTCTGGGAGATAGTGAAGGACAAGGAAGCCTGGTGTGCTGCAGTCCATGGGGTCGCCAAGAGTCAGACACGACTTATCAACTGAACAACAACACCACTTTCATGAATGTGTTATATTTGATATTTTAAAATTTTAATACTGTGTAATAAACTTTTGCATAACCTAAAAAAGAATTCTACATTATAAATATCCCATGAAGAGCTTTTCCCAAAAGCAAATTTTCCACGGGTTAGAATTAGGGGTCTCCTGAGGACATAAAAATAGATGTCAAAGAAGAAACAGGAGTGAAGGAAGCCAACGGCTGTGAAATGACATTAAACTATGATGGAAAATGAACCCTGTTTCACAGTTTTCTTAACTGCCCATAAGTGGGTACATTTTTTTGTCTATGATTTTTTTTTTAGAGATGAAAAGAATCATCTGAATAATCCTACCATGGATTGAGGTTGCACAACAATTCAAAAAGGGACTTTAGAGCCTCATCTGCTTTTGGAAATTAGACGTGTCTAAAAGCAGAGAAACACCAAACCACTCTTGAAGATGCACGCTGCTCTGTTTCTCTGCATAAGTATCTGCATTGCCTTGTTTGCGAACACGAGTCTGCAGAGATATGAGGGTTATAGACTGTTCTTGCACAGCGTGGTATAAATTCTTCCTTTCATCCACTCTAAAGAGTATTCAGGGACTAAGGCAAGCACATAAAAACAAATGCAGACTGCTCAGTGGATCTTTATTTATTCACTCAGAAAAAAAAGGGACACTCTGGTACAGGAGCTTCTATAGTGTAATTCAGGACAAATTTGGGAAAGTCGGAGCCAAAGAATTTGCTAGCAAGAATTTGAAAGTCACGAGGGGAAATCTCTCCGTCACTTTGAGGAGGATGTGCTATTCCTTTCAAGAAAAAGAGATGCTCTCCAAAGAGAAGAAAAGACAGCGACAGGGAAGAAGAGACAGGAGACAAGTTTTGAAAAGGTAGTTTCAGAGTCTTTTTGAGGCAAATCCATCTCTAGTCTTGCTCATTACCATGGGAGAAGTTGTTTGCATTTGTCTTTGTTAAAGTAAGAAAGAGAATGGAACTCAATTCCATTTCCAAGGGCTTTGTATCCTCCGCGCAGCCCTGTGACAATGCAACAGGACTTGTTGGGTCTGGTGGCAGCTGAAGTTTGGCCTCAAAGAAAAGAAAAATCACTTATCTTTTCTGGCAGCGGAATAACTCTACCAATCTCCTTTTTTTAAAAAATATTCATTTGGCTACACCAGGTCTTTTAGTTTCAGCATGCAGAATCTTCATTCACGGCATGCGAACTCAGCCTGTGGGGTCTAGTTCCCTGACCAGGGATCAAACCCAGGTCCCCTGCATTGGGAGCCTGGAGTCTTAGCCACTGGACCGCCGGGGAAGTCTCTGCCTATCTCGTTAAATCCATCTTGTGAAAATAGAATTGCATCTAGGCTTTGCCTAGAGGCTACAGAAAATTGGAGTGAGGGAGAAGATGGACCATTGTCTAGCCCTAGTTTCACAAGGAAAAATTACAGTGCCAACTGTGTGAAAATGTGAATCTGAAGAACTTTTACTGTGATACAATATACCATTTTGACTATTTCAAAGTGCATAGTTCTGTGGTATTAAGTGCATCCACATTGTTGTGCAACCATCACCACCATCCACCTCCAGAACTTTTTTATCTTCCTTAATTGTATCTCTATGCTTTAAACTGTAAGTCCCCATTCAGCCCCTGGTAACCGTGGTTCTGTTTTCTTTATGTATTTGACTACTCTAGTTACCTTATATAATCGGGAGCATACAATATTTGTGCTTTTATGTTTGTCTTATTTCATTTAGCATAATGTCTTCAAGGTTCATTATGTTATAGCTTATGTCAGAATTTCCTTCCTTTTTAAGGCTAAATAATATTCTATTGTGGGCTTCCCTGGTAGCTCAGCTGGTGAAGAATCCACCTGCAATGCAGGAGACCCCGGTTCAATTCCTGGGTCAGGAAGATCCCCTGGAAAAGGGATAGGTTACCCAATCCAGTATTCTTGGGCTTCCCTGGTGTCTCAGATGGTAAAGAATCTGCCTGCAGTGCGGGAGACCTGGCTTCAATCCCTGGGTTGGGAAGATCCCCTGCAGGAAGGCATGGCAACCCACTCTAGTATTCTTGCCTGGAGAATCCCCATGGACGGAGGAGTCCGGTGGGCTACAGTCCATGGGGTCGCGAAGAGTCCGACACGACTGAGCAACTAAGCACAGCACAGCACAATACTCAATTGTATACATATACCACATTTTGTTTATCCATTCATCTATAAATGGACAGTTGGGTTACTTGCATCTTTGGACTACTGTGAATAATGCTGCTATGAACATGTACAAATAACTGTTCAAGTTCCTGTTTTCATTTATTTTGGGTGTATATCCAGAAACAGAATTGTCAAATCACATAGTAATTCTACATTTAATTCTTTGAGGAACCACCAATACTGTTTTACTCAGCGGCTACACCATTTTATATTCCCATCAAAAGTGCACAAGGATTCCAGTCCTTCCCCATCCTCCCTAATTCTTGTTATTCTCTGATTTGGAGGGATTTTTGTCTGTTTATTTGTAACATTCATCCAGATGGGCTTGAGGTGATTTTTCATTGTGGGTTTGATTTGCATTTCCATAATGATTAATGATGTTGAGCATCTTTTCATGTGCCCATAGGCCTTGAATAATGTTGAAAGCTCTGCTATCTTATATTCAAAGAGCCATTTTTTTATTTCACTATTCTTTTGGCATCTCATTTCTGTATTACTTTTGTGTAAAATTTACTGTGGTTTGAATAAAGAGAAAAGGGAACTGTAATCTTTAAACATTTAGAAACAACACTTGTGTTGACTTTGGTGGTGGATCAAATCTCAAGATGTTTTCATATTTAATGGATGCACTTTCCCCTCATCGTGCATTAAAAGTTAATTGAATACATAGCACATTTTTAATTTGTTCCATTTTCTTATTCACATCATGATTTCTTGAACCCCTCACCACCATTAAATCATAGCATTTGAAAGCTTGTGAAAACCAGAGAATTTCTCTGGTATTTAAAAAAAGTAGCTGATGTCTGTTGAACAAAATGTCATTCCATATTTCCACAAGTGCCTGGAAGTTCTGAAATAACCTCTTCTTAATTTTTCCTTTTTTAAGATTTGACTTTTGCTGACCTGGAATATTCAACATGTGGGATGTTTTATAACTAAGAACTTGAACAAGATAATTTTAAATCCTACACATGGAGCCACATCATCTTTTTTAAAAATATGCATAAGCTTCACTAATAAATCTCAACCTAATTTATAATGAAAATCATGTTAAGATAATGAGACACTTTTTCTTACATCCAAGAGACTGACAAAGTTTAAAATTTTGGTAGTAAATTACTTTGGTCAAAGTGTGTGGTTTCACAGACATTCCCACTTCCTCTTTGTAGAAACCTAATTGTTAAGACTTCACTGAAAGATTATTTTGGTAGTATCAATCATAATATGAAATGATGAAGTGATATCTCATAGTTTTGATTTGCATTTCTCTAATAATTAGTGATGCTGAACATCTTTTCATATGCCTCTTGGCCATCTGTATGTATTCTTTGGAGGAATGTCTACTTAGGTCTTCTGCCCATTTTTTGATTGGGTTGTTTATTTTTTGGATATTGAGCTGCATGAGCTGTTTGTAAATTTTGGAAACTAATTCACTGTTGGTCACATCATTTGCAAACATTTTCTCCCACTTTATGGGTTGTTTTTTCATTTGTTTCTGGTTTCCTTTGCTGTGCAAAAGCTTTTGAGTTTAATTAGGTTCCATTTGTTTATTATTGTTATTTCTGTTACTCTGGGAGATGGATCGAAAAGTTACAGCAAGAATTAATAAGCTCATGCCCTTGCCAAATAATCACTGTGTGTTGCTTGCCTCCTTCAAGTGTTCACTGGATTTATGCTTGTTTGTTTCTTCTTCTTCTTCTCAGAACTGTGTAGAGCTACTTAAAAATTTTTTTAAATGAGGTAGGAGGTGTCCTCCATCATCATTGTCTCATTTGCATTTTAGAATAAGTAAAAGGTACTGCCCATTAGAATTACAAGTATTTTAAAACCTCATGGATAAATCTGAAGACACTATTATTACCAGTAAGTCATAAGAATACCTTTTAGGTTACTCGGTGTTTTCAAGGATTATATTTTAATTTTATTTATTTTTGGTTGCACTGGGTCTTCATTGCTGTGCACAAGCTTTCTCTAGTTGTGGTGTGTGGGCTTCAGTAGTTGTGGTGCATGAGTTTAGTTGCTCCTTGGTATGTGGAATCTTCCCGGACCAGGGATTGAAGCCATGTCCCCTGCTGGCAAGCAGATTCTTAACCTCTGGACCATCAGAGAAGTCCAAGCTGTTATATTTTAAGTTATTACTTCAATAATATCACTGAAGTCCAGCCTAATAAAAAAAATAGCTGATCTTTACTTCAGGATTCCACTTTTAAATATACAATTTTAGCTTGCACTTAGAGCAGATATAATTCTTAAAATGGCACATGGAAAACCAGCCGTCTGTAACTACTAAATTCCAGCCTCCCTCACAACCTGGCTGTCTAACACATTTTTGGACTACTTTTTCAGACTGCTTCCAAATCTATGGTTGGTTCCGATAAAGTTGTTCTGCCTTCTATGTATGGGAGTGTTTTGCAATAAAAACCAAATAAGTTCTTCTTGGCAGTGAGAATTTTATAACATACCGAAGCATGTCCTAAATAATTCTAAGGTTCTTTTACAATGTAGAAGTGCAGATGGGTGACATCATGGTGTAAAGCAACTTTTATTGAACTCATAAAAAAATGCTTTTTAAAGGATTCTTAGAAATTAGAGTTGTTAAATCAAGAAATCTCTCTGTCACATTTAACTAGGAAATTGAAGAATCTGAACATACAAGTCTTTGTCTTGAACCTCCAAAGCATGAAAAATTTTACAGGATAAGTTCACACCACAGATTCAGTTACCCAGGCACTCAGACTATGACTCCTTACATCTGGCAACCTATGTAGATTAATTACTGGTACAAAATGGCAAAGCATGGTAGGATCCAGCCAGCCAAAGTGGTGGGGGGTATTCCTAGCCCTGCTGTGTTGTGTTATTGTTTGAATCAACATTGACTGTTCTTGGAGACCACCCAGAGGCTTACCTCTAGTCACTGAATGTGACGCAATGTCCAACTAGAGGAAGGTAATTTGAGAAACTGTTCACATCTCGATTTGGACCCAGAGCAGAGTGTGCTCAGTTACACATATAATAAGGCAAGGAATCCATAAAGCAGGTTTTAGTCAAGGAGACAGGAATTAGATTGGTATTGTTATTCATAGATGGTTAATTGGTTGCTATAGAACAGAGATCAACAAACAATGAGTTACTTGGTCATATTTGTTTTTATAAATAAAGTTTTATTGAAACACAGCCTTGCCCAATCACTTTGGTCTGTGGCTGCTTTCTAAAGTTGAATAATTCCAAAAGGGATCATACAGTTCTCAAAGCCGAAAATATTTACTGTTTGGCCCCTTATGGAAAAACTTTGCTGACCGTTCACTTTATAAAAGACTGCTAGGATACCTAAGCAGTCTTCAAGCAGGACAAATAGGAAAATTGGTCACTTACATCCACAAAAATTATTACCTTTAATTCATGTGTTATTTTAAAATTGTTAAAATGCTTTCATATTCTTTCATGTCACTTGATTGTTGCAACAACCCTGGGATTGAAACAGAGAAGATACTAGGACACCTTTTTCAGGTGATTTGGTCATGAGAGGTGAAATGACTTCTCTGTAGTGATGTAACAAGTCAGGGTGTTTTTATGGGCAGAGTGAGTGCCAAAGGCAGACCAATTTTTTTTTTTAACTTTTTATTGGTGTAGAGTTGCTTTACAATGTCGTGTTTCTATCATATAGCAAAGTGAATCAGCCATATGTATACATATATTCCTACCCCCCCTTTTTGGATTTCCTTTCTGTTTAGGTCACCACAGAGCACTGAATAGAGTTCCCTGTACTATACAGTAGGTTCTCATTAACTACCTGTATTATATATAGTATCAGTAGTATATTTATGTCAATCCCAATCTCCTATTTAATCCCCCCTCTTTTTCCCCCTTGGTGTCCATGGGTTTATTCTCTATGTCTGTGTCTCTATTTCTGCAAATAGGTTCGTCTGTACCCCTTTGCTAGATTCCACATATATGCGTTAATGTACAATATATGTTTTTCTTTTTCTAACTTCACTCTAACTGACAGTCTCTGGGTCCATCCATGTCTCTGCAAATGGCACAGTTTTGTTCCATTTTATGGCTGAGTAATATTCCATTGTATATATGTACCTATCTTCTTTATCCATTCCTCTGTTGGTGGACCAGACCAATCTCACCAAGTTGTTTTGCTTGACACATGGTCAGAAAGCAAGATCAGGACAGTGATGTGAAAGGGCAAGACACCCAGGAGATGCTGGTACTCAGGCACCTGTCCTCCTTGGGAAAGTGTGGCTGCCACCCTCAGGCTCCTTCTCCCCCAGCCTTCTCTGCAGGCTTCTTGGCTTCATATCAGAAACTCCTCGCTCACACCCTCCAGAGGGCCGCTCTCGCCTCTGCTCCCCAACACGGGATCTGTGCTTCCAGACTGGAGCTTCTTCATCCCTATAATGTCAGACTCGGGCACACAGCCCCAGCTGGAACTCTTGCAGCTCTGGGCCTACAGTGCTTTCAGGGGCTGGCAGGACATCTGAGAGGACAGAGGCACTTTTCCTAGATCACCACTGTGACTGAACAATCCCTGAATGTTCACACTCGGGGTGGAGTGTGGATTACAATAAAATTTTTGATTTCTAGAGCCAAGGACAGTCTCTGGAGCCAAGCTGATTTCAAATCTCAGCTTCAGTACCTTCACTCTGTGAAATTTGAGGTGAGTTTCTAGGCTTCTGAGTGCCATACTTTACTCATCTGTAAGATGGGAATGATAGCACATACCAAATCAGCCATGAACATAGTGGTCCAGAGACCAGCACTGTGCATGTTTACCCAAACATCTATCATCAGTTTTCTCTGTGTTCTTCCTCTTAGGGTACTGTGAAGAATAAAATGACTTAGAACCGTGTTGTGTATATGAAAATGCACAACGTGCTCAGTTGCTTAGTTGTGTCTGACTCTTTTGTGACCCCATGGATGTTAGCCTGCTAGGCTCCTCTGTCCATGGAATTTTCCAGGCAATAATAGTGGAGTGGGTTGCCATTCCCTACTCCAAAAATGCTCAATAAGTGTTAACAATGACTGTTCATGATCATTACTCTCTCGAGGAGAGCCAGGGTCCTGCAGAAACCTGCAGTACTTCCATCGTGGGAGGCATCTCTATTGCCTGGGGGGACCTTTACATCCTCAATTGGACATGGATTGTCATCTCTATCTTCTCACCAACCTAGGGGACACCCTTCAGGTTGGGATAACCAAGTCCCTATCTGTAGCTCCCCCTCCACGCTGTGATGGGAGGACACTCATCATTCCACCTTCTGAGAGAGTGTGGCTGCCCGGGAAGGTGGCCAGGGCCAATGCAAGTCTCCAGATCATGGGAAAAACCCCACTTAGTACACAGAACTCTCTCATGCGAAACTTCTCTTTTGAAAAAATTTTATTTATTTATTTTTAGCTGTGCTGGGTCTTCATTGCTATGCACAGATTTTCTCTAGTTATGGCGAGTGGGGGGCTGCTCTTCATTGCCGTGTGCAGGCTTCTCAATGCAGTGGCTTCTCTTGTTGAGAGTAGAGGTGTAGTGGAATCTTCGTGGACCAGGGATCAAACCCATGCCCTCTGCTTTGGCAAGCAAATTCTTAAGCACTGGACCACCAGGGAAGTACCCATGTAAGTCTTCTCTAATGGATCATGAGGAAATGAGAGAGGAGACTCCCTTATGAATGATCTCAATTTTCAGGTCAAAACAAGAGAAGGTCTGTTCAAAACCTATAGGAGGGATTTGGGTGGTTCCAAAAGAAGAATTCAGGAGCTATTGCAGAGAGTCAGAGCCAGGAGGAAGAGGGTTCCTGGGAAGAGCTAGCTGGTTTATCCAAGCCCAATCCTCCAAACATTAGAATGTTGCCTCTCCAGTGAGGAATTATGCCTGAAGAATGTGAATTTCCAGGGAGGTGGGAAGAGCTAGAGGCATCTAGATGTGAAGCTAAATAAAGAGAGATGTGGGGCAGAAGTCTGGGAAGAGCAAAAGTACAATGAACACTAGTGATGAACTTTTAGTGATAAAACTTAAAGTGGTTCAGTAGGATGTTCTCATACTGAAAGAGTGGTTTAGAATAGACTGCATAAGTACTTGGAATTTTAGAGAAATAAGAAAACTTCTTTTTGAAAAGGATGATCAGCCAATTCCAGAGGTACTGACAGTGAGATCATGAGACTCAGGGAGACAATATAGATTGCCTGGGGATTCAAGGTCATCACCAGTACATGTAAGAGGCTTGTTACAAAAAGTCTAAAGGAGAAGCTAACGTCAAGATCCAGAGTGTTGAGCAATGCTGTGGTTAGGTCATTGTGGAGTAACCAAGAATGGATAAAAAGTGGGAAGAAAGCCCAAGAATTCAAACTAAACCATCTGTCCAAAAGCTCGGCTAGGGAACAATCCTAGGCTGGGAATGTTTTTAGGATCTGGAGTAGATGGGCAAGTTGCCTGTTGATCAGAGGAGAAAAGTTGTCCACTGTAGATTAAAGGAGCTTTCTTGGAACGAGCCAATAGATGTGTACTATATCCTAGAAAAAATGAGGGTTTGTTCTGTAAGGTGCTTGTCCTTGCTCTGAAAAAGGAAAGTGTTAATTGCTCAGTCGTGTCCAACTCTTTGCGACCCCGTGGACTGTAGCCCACCAAGCTCCTCAGTCCATGGGATTCTCCAGGCAAGAATACTGGAGTGGGTTGCCATTCCCTTCTCCAGGGGATCTTCCTGACCCAGGCACTGAACCTGGATCTCCTGCATTGCAGGCAGATTCTTTACTGTCTGAGCCACCAGGGAAGTCTAGTTACTCACAATTCAAACAAGATATTTGTGATACAATGGCAGCTCCCTAACTTTGGAATCAAACAATGATGAAATAACATAGACCACAAATTTTCCTCTTTCCCTTTCTCCTTTTGTGCAGGGAGCTTAGAGTCAAATTGCTACCTGCCTTAGGTGTAAATACATTTCCATGTCCTGACCTTTTCTCTAGCCTCTGTTATTATTTATTTCTTGTTTTAACTGTACATTAAGTTCATTCTGGGCTTCCCTGGTGACTCAGCAGTAAAGAATCTACCTGCAATGCAGGAGATGTGGGTTCAATCCCAACATCCCTGGGAGAAGGAAATGGTAACCCACTCCAGTATTCTTGTCTGGGAAATCCTATGGACAGAGGAGACTGGCAAGCTACAGTCCATGGGGTCGAAAAAGAGTCAGACCCCACTGAGCAACTAAACAAATTTCATTCTAGTAGTGTATATATTTGTAAGTCAACTAAGATTCTTTTTTGAAATGAGGCAAAGATAGAAAAAAATTTATAAAACTTCTCCTCTTAATGCCCATCTTCCATTTCTTTAAGGGTTTTGTTGGGGTACATGGCCAGGCAAATGTTTCTGTGTCAGCTTTCAATTATTTTCTTGGCTTAAAGTAAAAATAAACCACCATTGTTGAACAACTTTATGATGGCCTGAGGGTTTGATAACCACTAAGTAACAAAGCATCCCAGGACACTTTCAGTGAGTATAGAGGAAAGACATTGAACCATGTGGTTTTCTTCAACATGCTTCCAAATATTAACCTTGTGGATGAACTAATGCTGTTTAAATGGATGCAGAAACTCTGATTACTTGACAAGTGAAATGGGTTTAGTGTTCTCAGACAGTTTCCCTGGAGCCCCCCATAAGGGACACACCACATAAACTGCTCTGGCAGGCGGTCTCTAAAAAATGGAAAGAACCAAAGAGCAAACAACTTTGCAGGTAGCCCTACCCCCTGAGGTGCAGTAGCACCTGGAGGGCAGCCAAGAAAAACCTGATCCAGTGGCCACTAGTCTGGGCGCAGGGAAGGGAGATGACCTAGTGTGGCTCCAAAGCCCAGTGAGCATCAGAGTCAGCTGAGAATGACGTTTGTAAATTTCTGGGAGTCCCTCCTGTGCTGTTCCCACCGTTTGAATCCACTGGGCCTGACATGGAGCCTCATGGATGTACTTGTATATGTATGTATTTGTGTGTGTGTATATGTATTCTCAGGGCTCTCCAGAGAAACAGAACCAACAGAAAATAGATAGGTAGGTAGATAGCTAGAAAGCTAGAAAGAAATATAAGCATAAATGTATGTATGCTTCTATGTACATACCCATATACATACATATTTATGTGTGTGTGTGTATATTTAACAGGATAGATAGGTAGGTAGATACATATATATATTAATTGGTTGTATATAAATAGGATGTATGTTTTATATACACACACACGTGTATATAAAACATAGATCCTATTTATATACAACCAGTTGTGTGTGTATATGTGTGTGTGTGTGTATATATATGTTTAACAGGATAGATAGGTAGACAGATGGGTTCTATTAATTCTGTTTCTCAGGAGAACCTGACTAAGCAGCCTCAACCTGTACAAGCAGCCTGCTCCATAGTGATCTTATGTTTTCTCCCTCCATCATAAAATGCATCTAATTATACTGGATTCTCCCAGAGAATGAGTGCACACTGGGATGAGCTGAAATTCCATTCTTCAGAAATACTTCCATCCATGTTGCACAGGTAAATCACCTGCTTCCAATGGTGTTAGGATGACATTATGCTTCTTTCCTCGACCTGATCCTTCCAGCTGGCTGTCCAGGCTGCAAGCACAGACATGTACCAGGGGTCTTCAGCAGCTACCTGCTTTGCACACCTCATATTTGCACAATATGTCGTTGTTGGTCATGGTTCTGAGGCATGATTTAAAATGTGGGCCTGGCCTTAAGAGTGGTCACTTGGCTGGTGAGTGAACTTTTCTGACTGCCAGACCCTAGATCCCAACACAACTCTGATGTACTCCACTTGACTGTCTATGATGTGG
This sequence comes from Okapia johnstoni, assembly GCA_024291935.2. NCBI lineage: Eukaryota > Metazoa > Chordata > Mammalia > Artiodactyla > Giraffidae > Okapia > Okapia johnstoni. The sequence continues at coordinate 17,099,770 of CM044324.1, forward strand.
TCAAAGTCAATTTTTTGTGAAATGTGTTCTTGAAAATAAAGCTGACTGATGAAGAAATGCACAGAGGTCTAAGAAAGCCATGGTCCTCAGGCAGAAGTAAAAAATAAAGTGGATAAATTAAAGCATGAATTATCCCATTTGGACAGAATTATAATGAGTAAAGGGGTCACTTAAATTTGGTAGTTATGCTTTCAGATATTTATAGGGGTAGATTTTATGGTAGCGTGGTATTTGCAAATGTATAGAGTTAGTTCATTTCATTGGCAGGACACATTTCTCATACCGTCAAGGGTCTGGTCTCACATGGCTTTCTCCCAGATCTACAGGTCGGAAATCAGGAATGTAATCTTACTGTGCTCTCTCTGGTTTGGGTCAAGGATTTAATTTTGTAACTCTCTCATCTTTATAAGGCTGTACTAGACCTGTTGGGAATCATTAAAACTGTAAACTTTTGGAGGGACAGGACAAGGAAATTCACATTTATTGAGTGCTATCATGTGCCAGACAGAAAAGGTGCAGATCTGTCACATCAGTTGAATTACTATCCCAATTTTATTGATGAAAAAAAAAAAGGGCTGGGCCCATATTTAGAATTTAGAGGTAACTTCAGGTCCAATTGATTCCAGAATTTATACTCTTTCCAACTCGTAATTCTGCCGCTGATAAAGTGCTAAGTAGCTGCACATTAATCAACTATAAACGGGGAATAGCATGGTATTTACACTTGGAATGGAGTTGTATGATCACACATTCCCAGAATCTTTTTATAGTTCACAGGGAGTTTGTGTAGACTCCCCCTGAGGGAAAACAGAATAACTGAGGTTGGAAGCAGCTTAAACCCAGCCGTAAAAATCGCTGACATGGGAAACTGAGAGGAAAATGGTTGCCCCTCGTGGGAAAGGGGTTGTATGCCCCTGGTGGTGCGGGCTATGTGTTCAGTTGGTGGAAGGAATGTCTTCAGCCTCAAAAAATATGACCCCTTGAATACACTTTATTTTTATATTGCTACTATTGGTCTTTCCAAAAGCATGGTAATTACAAGTATTCATTTGTTCATTAGAATGAAGTCTAAACCCTTTAGAAGGTGAACTAATTTCTTTCTTCCTCAGACTCCCCCAACCTCACGCACACACACACACACACACACAGCACCCCACATCTTACAGACACACAACTCCCCTTCTCATTAGTTAGTAGGTACCCTATGGCAGCCCAAACGTGTGGAAATTACACTCTTCTGTTTTCCCCCTTTTCCACAGTACTATTTGTGTTCTGTAACCAGCAGGAGAAGTAATTATGCAGGTGGGCATTTGTTATACGGTCAACCCTTGGAATATAATATAGAAATGTGCTAAGCAAGGAAGTACTTATTTGACTTGCTTGAACTAATGCCTGGAAACTGAGCATGGTATGTGCTTCATAGTATTATAAACCACACATCTGGATTATTTTCATGTATTGTACCTGCATGGGTGGGGCGATATTTACACTGTTTTTCCACTTAGGAGTTGTCCAGTGTCATCTAGTCTGTGCATTCTAGGGAGTGTTTGTGTGTGTGTGTGTCTATATTACATTCCCTTTTCCAGCATCTGCTGTTCACTCTGAGTTAGAGCATGTACCATCGCAAAACTGTCACCAGCGTCTTAGAAACACACATGTACATTCCACAGGTCAAGCAAGTGGGCTCTGACTACATGATGCCTTTTGTTTAAAAGAAACCCGAGTGGCAGCCAGCACTTTCCATCCAGCGGCACTTTATACTGTTAACTGTGGCAGCTGAAAAGTGAAGCTCAAAGGATTTTTTAGAAGCTGCTGCCCCAGCAGGTAACATTCTGGAGTTGGTTCTTTTTATTGTTTTGTTTGGGTTTTTTTCTGCTGTTTAAAATGTCCAAACCTTCTCGCTTGGCTAGACCTTTCTTTGCTAATGCAGCTTCTAAGCTGCCATCGTCTAGAAGGGATGATTTAGACAGCAAACAGAAAAAAAGCAGCTTAGGGGAGAAGATTTTGAAAACTGGGAATGAAAGAAATTTGGTCAAACAGCAGCAGGTGCAAACGGCAGTCACTCCTGCCCAGCGGAAGACCTCGCCACACAAAGGTAATGTTTTAAATCAGCTGCTTTTTTCAGCTTGGGCTTAGAAACTTCTTTCTTAATAATACTGCTATGTAACTTGAATAAGATTCTTCATGATTTTAAAAACTTACCCGTTTGTGTGAGTGTGACATTTTCTAAAAGCCTAGAGTGCATTGCTAAAATAACCAATAATTAGGAAGATGTAGGTAATACAACTTTTTCATCAATTAAGAAATGATCAAAGAAAAACTGATTCTCTTCACTTCTCTTTGAGAAAGAGAGATTTTACTCTTGGTTGTGTTTCACACACTTTCTTAATCCAGTTACATTCACATGAAGTTTCTTTTTTATTGCTTAGCTATACGAAAAGAAACAAACAAACAAATGGGAATATCTCCCAGAAGCAGATCATTAACTGCAAAAGAACTTTTGCATGCTTAGCTTTTTGCGGTCTCTTTTAAAAGTCAGTTTTTCTGCTAACGATATGGTCCTCTTCTCTGCTAACATTGTTAAAAGAGTCAGTGATTTTAGAATGTTTCTGAGCAAGAATATTGTTGAATAAATTGAGAAATCTAACGATATGGTTCCATGGGGCAATGGAATCTAGCTTAAAATGATTATACAGAAATCTCTGCTAACATTGTTACCTGGAGCATTTAAATGAGTCTTCTTAGGTGGTGTAAAATATTTATTCTGAATCTGTGTATTATTCAAAAGTATTGACCTTTTTTTTTTTAGCAGCCTATGGGGTTTGAATGGACTTAGTGGATGAAAATAATTTTTCTTTGATAACAGATTTGGTTTAGGGCTTAGTTAAAAGTTATTTAAAACCAGGAATGATTATCAAGGTACAAGGTCAATATAGATAATGCAAGTTTTTGTAAAAAATAAACTAGGGACAGATAATAAAACAATGTGGTGGTATTTCCTTTGAGTCTGCCTAAGAGGATCCAGGCTATCTAAGAGGAAAAATTCCACTGCAAGAATTTTGAAATTGGCATCAGGATTGGATTATTTGATGAAGACCACAGTCATCAGAATGTATATTTGTTTTTCTTTTTAATCAGAATCCTTTTTTCATGGCCACACATCATATCATATAGAACCAATAGAAACCTTTAATTGTTGCAGAACAGGGCTAAAGTTCTCGTTATAGGAAGGTTGAGTTGTGTTAAGCTTGTACTTAAAGTGGTTTTTATAATATCAAGAAATCCAAATAATAGTCATGCCATCTTAGGTTGTGTTGAAGTTGGTGTATGTTCCTGCCCACGGCGACAGGATCTTAGTGTTTATTAGTTCTTTAGAATGTTTATCTTGCTTGATCCACAAGATTTAGTTTAGTCTCTTTATGTTGGTTCTCATGGACCTGACTTCCGCTTTTTCCCTTGTGTAATTTGACTGGTAATGTAAGTGTATTCTTAGACCTTTTTAACTTTAAAAAAAGTCTCTCATGTAGTTTATTTCTTAAATTAGTGCAGTGAGCTTTCCCTTTACCTCTTTTCCATGTCTCCCTCTCTATATCTTAAATTTTGTCTTCTGTACTTTTGTTTCTTATTAAAAAGGTTGATAACAGTTATTTTTCATTTTCATAATTCATGGTTTGTCTATAGGCTAATTCTTAAAGTTGAAAATCAATAAAGTGTATAAGTAATAGACTCATAAATATTTTCATGGCTAAACCAAAAAGTGTGCTGTCATCATTTCCTCTGATAGCCTTAAAACTGTTTCCAGTCTTCTCTCTTCAGCATTTTTGATTCTCCCAAAGACAAATGGATATTATTCTATTTGTAAAACTCCTTGCCTTCCAGATATTTATCTCTGTATCCCTCAATCCTACTGCCCAACTCTTTCTTGATTAATTTCTAGAACCTCTGGACAGGTCTCTTTCTTCTAGAGCGCATTCCTGAAAACTTCATAAGAGGGCTAAATGGGACGTAAGCTTCCTGAGTTTTTGTAATACAAAGATATTTGAAAAATATCTTTATTCTCTGTTCCCATTTCAACAGTTAGTTGGGACAGGTTTTAGACCCAAAATAATTTTTCCCTCATAATATTAAAGGCTTTTCTCCATAACCTTTTAGGATCAAGAAGTGTTGACGAGAAGTCCCATGTCGTTCACACGTTCATGTATTCCTTTGTAGGTGATTTTTTCTCTCTCTCTTGAAGCTTTGAGGTTTTCCTCTTTAGCCTTGATGTTCTGAAATGTCTCTGAAGTATTTGAAAGTGTGGGATTCTTCCCATTCACTTTCACAGGATACTTGATGAGCCCTTTCAATCTGAAAAGTAATAGTCTTCAGTTCTGGGAATTCTTTTTTATTAATTCTTTTATAATGACTTCCTCTGTATTTGCTCTGATTTTCTTTTTATGCATCTCCTATGAATTGGCTGTTAAATCTACTGCATCAATTTTCTCATACTTATCTTTCTCTTATATTTTTATGTCTTTTTATTTTTTCCAGATTTTTTTACCTTCTAGCTATTCTAATTTTGATCATCATCATATTTTTAATTTCCAAGAAACTTTTCTGTGATTGTGTTGAGCCCAAAAATACATGGAGTTATTTTTTGTATATAAGCAGTAGATCTGTGTGCTTTATTTCCCTGTGGAAGTTATCTTTGTCTATTCCAGCTTGAGGGTACCATTCCTTCATGTTTAATGATGTGAGTAACTACCTCACTATGATGTTGGGGTCTTTTCATTCTGAGCCAATAGTCCACATTGGCCTCTAGAAGAGAAGAGCTTGGCAATCAACAAACTTTAGGACGACAGCATTAATATCTAATTTTCACCCATGGAGAACTTTTTGCATGATGAAAACTCACCACATGGAAGATAAATGTTGAAATATATGTTGATAATATGTGCCAACAGCTTTATTCAGAAATAGAGTATGAGTCAACATCTGAGAATGTGACATTTCTTCCTGGGTTTCCTGTACTCTCCTGAATTCTTTTTAAGTATATTTCCTCAAATTATTGTGTTCTGATTTTATTCATTTATATAGCCTCTTAACTCTTCTAAATAAAGGAAAACACTTTTCCTTTTTAGAAATGACAGGAGCACTGACCACTAGCTTGGTTTGAAAAAAAGTAGCTCTGTCTCCTGCACACTTGTAATGATAATGATAGACTTTAAGCTTTATTGAGGTCATCCTATGTGCCCAGCACAGCTCTTTTTTTAAAAAAAATATTATTATTATTATTATTTTTGCCTGCACTGGGTCTTTAGTTGGAGCATGCCAGCTGTCTTAGCTGTGGCATGTGGGATCTAGTTCCCTGACCAGGGATAAAACCTGGTCCCCAGCATTGGGAGCATGGAGTCTTAACCACTGGACCACCAGGGAAGTCCCCCCAGCACAGTTGTAAGTACGTTATAATATAGTCTCTCGTGTAATCCTTACAACAATTCTCTCACATCCCTATTTGCAGGTGAGAAAACTGAGAAAATTGTTTCAGTTATTTTCCCAAGATTGTAAGGCAGACAGAGAAAGGTAGAACCAGATTTCTACCTCCATTGATTTTGACTCATGAACCTACACACTTCACCACTATGCCAAGATACCTTTCAAGACAGAAAAACTATTCTTCCAGCAAAGAAGTTATTAAAAATTAATCAAAACCTTGAGATTGGATGGACTGGTCCCTGAAAATAACTGTCTGGTGACATTCTATATTTCAGAATATGCTCTTCTGTTTTCAGCCTTTTGATCTGTTGCCCAGGGTTGCTTGCTGTTTCTCAGACAAAACAAAGAAATGAAAAGGGAAGAGAACAAATTTCTAAGTTAATAAATGTATCACAATTCTGTAAGTTTTTTCCTAATATTGAATCTCAGAAGGATGCATTGAATATAGGACCTTGGATCCCAACATGTACACTCTTGCCTGCAGACTTGAGTATGTATGGGCATGCACACACAGAAACACAAATATTCTGCATACAATTCAAGAAAGATTCTTCCATCGCATGTGACTTGGTGGTCCAAGTACAAGCCTGTAGGCCAAAAATCACTCAAGTCTAACTCTTTCTAACACAGGCTCCCTCTGTGGCCTTGAGCAAGGCAATTATCTTCCCTGAGTTTCTCAACCATTAAAGAATAATAATATGTGGTTATGGGGAGAAGTCGTGGTGAAGATTAATGACTTAGCTAATGTGTGTACAGAGCTTTCAAGAGCACATGTGCTGCCTGAATAGTCTAAGTCAAGCACGATGGGATCTCTGTTTACCATGAGTTGCTGTGAAAGGTAGAAACATGTTTTTTCACAGATAGCACACATGTACCCACACCAGGAAAGGTCCATAATCCACCCCTGATTGCATGCCCTATGCTGTTCAGTGTGCACACAGGGTAACCTCACATGCATCTTATTTGCCAGCAGCATGTGTGGGCTGAGACCATCTCTGGATACATGGAGTTCAATATTGTCCACTTCTGTGAGTCAGAAAGATTAGGGAGTTCCCTGGTGGTCCCGTGGCTAAGATTCTGTGCTCCCCTCCCAAAAGAGGCTCGGGTTCCATCCCTGGTAGGGAACTGGATCCCACATGCCTCAACTAAGAGTTCACACACAGCAACTAAGATCTGGCACAGCCAAATAAGTAAGTATTAAAAAAGGAAAAAACAAAAAAGACTGAAAAAGGTCAGTTTTCATTCCAATCCCAAAGAACGGCAATGCCATAGAATGTTCAAACTACCACACACAATTATGCTCATTTCACATGCTAGCAAAGTAATGCTCAAAATCCTTCAAGCTAGGCTTCAACAGTACGTGAACCAAAAACTTCCACATGCATAGGCTGGGTTTAGAAAAGGCAGGGGAAATAGAGATCAAATTGCCAACATCCACTGGATCGTAGAAAAAGGAAGAGAATTCTAGAAAAAAATCTACTTCTGCTTCATTAATTACGCTAAAGCTCTTAACTGTGTGGATCACAACAAACTGTGGAAAATTCTTCAAGAGATGGGACTATCAGACCACCTTATCTGCCTCCTGAGAAATCGGTTTGCTGGTCAAGAAGCAACCATTAGAACCAGACACGGAAAAATAGACTGGTTCCAAATTGGGAAAGGAGTACATCACGGCTATATATTGTCACCCAGCTTATTTAACTTATATGCAAAGTACATCCTGCGAAATGGTGGGCTGATTGACTCACAAGCTGGAATCAAGATTGCCAGGAGAAATATCAACAACCTCAGATATGCAAATGATACCACTGTTATGGCAGAAAGCCAAGAGGAACTAAAGAGCCTCTTGATGAAAGTGAAAGAGGAGAATGGAAAAGCTGACTTGAAACTAAACATTCAACAATCTCAGATATGCAAATGATACCACTGTTATGGCAGAAAGCCAAGAGGAACTAAAGAGCCTCTTGATGAAAGTGAAAGAGGAGAATGGAAAAGCTGAATTGAAACTAAACATTCAAAAAACTAAGATCATGGCATCTGGTCCCATCACTTCATGGCAAATAGATAGGGAAACAATGGAAACAGTGACAGACTTTATTTTCTTGGGCTCCAAAAATCACTGTGGATGGTGACTGCAGCCATGAAATTAAAAAATACTTGCTTCTTGGAAGAAAAGCTATGACCAACCTAGACAGTGTATCAAAAAGCAGAGATATTGCCAACCTTTGCCAACAAAGGTCTGTCTAGTCAAAGCTATGGTTTTTCTGGTAGTCATGTATGGATGTGAGAGTTGGATCATAAAGAAGGCTGAGTGCTGAAGAATTGATTCTTTTGAACTGCAGTGCTGGAGAAGACTCTTGAGGGTCCCTTGGACAGCAAGGAAATCAAACCAGTCAATCCTAAAGGAAATCAACCCTAAATATTCATTGGAAGGACTGATGCTGACGCTGAAGCTCCAATACTTTGGCCACCTGATTTGAAGAACTGACTCATTGGAAAAGACCCTGATGCTGGGAAAGAATGAAGGCAAGAGGAGGAGACAACAAAGGATGAGATGGTTGGATGGCATCACCGACTTGATGGACATGAGTTTGAGCAAACTCGGGGAGATGATGAAGGACAGAGAAGCCTAGTGTGCTGCAGTCCATGGGGTTGAAAAGAGTCAGACACAACTGAGCGACTGAACAACAGCAACAGCAACAGCAGAAGATTAATATCTGGAGCACAACAACTGTGTTTTCTCTCTAGCAGGGTTTAGATTCATTCTGGATTCTGTTTATGACTGCAGTGATATTAGTCCCTTGTACATTAGACTTTTGCACAGGGAAGTAGCTGAGAGGTAATCACATCTATAAGTAGGCAGTGACACTAAAAGATGTCATCTGTGGAGTGCCTTTACTTGTAAGAAGCTGATAATATCAGTAAGTAGTTATCACCCACTGATAGGGCCTGCACTTTGTCTAGAGGGATAGGCTACCCACACCAGTATTCTTGTGCTCCCCTTGTGGTTCAGCTGGTAAAGAATCTGCCTGCAGTGCAGGAGACCTGGGTTCGATCCCTGGGTTGGGAAGATCCCCTGGAGGAGGGAACGGCTACCCACTTCAGTATTCTGGCCTGGAGAATGGGGTGGCAAAGAGTCAGACACAACTGAGCAACTTTTGCTTCCAGAAGCAGCAGTGGTTTTGTACTGATTATATAGGTTCTTTTGTCTGATTGCCTTTGTGACCAATGCCACTCACTTTTTTGGAGAGCTGAGGTCAAGGACGCAGTATTTCTTCAAGAGGGCAGAAGTAACATGCTCACACAGTTATAGAAATCATACTTTTGACTCTTTATTGGTAGCAATTAGTCCAGAATCATACACTACACAACTATATAGGTCCGTAAGTCTCTCTTGAACCTGTTACTGAAGCTTCCTACCTAGGACAGTTGTTTTACAAATAAAATCTAAACACTTCTTAATGTGTTTACCAGTGTTTAATGGCAATTTTTCTCCAACAAGGCATAGTATGAACTATGACTGTGTGAATATTGAAAATGAACAATTACTCTGAGTTCTCCTTACTTTCCTTTACTAATCTTATCTGCATTTGTCTTCTTCCACCTAGTAACAGATGAAAAGTAAGAAACAGAACATATGTTCTGATATTTCATTTGCTTATTTGATGCTGTTAACATGTAATATGTCAGAAAAGGAGTATGAAACCACCTCTTAAAATTAATTTGGGGTTTCCTTTGAGTTAATCTGCATATTACTAGTTACTTTGGTATATTTCATTTCTCCCAGAAAGGTCAGTAACTCTCAAATCTGATCAAAAATGCAATGCACCTGTACCGAAGTAGCATAGGCCATTGAAGGAAAAAGAGAAGCAATAGTCTCAGAATTTTAGAGTGTGATAAAAACTTTAAAATCATTTAATTTGTCTCTCTTTTGATACATATAGAAAAAGCCTAGAGTTACTTCTTTTGATCAAGACTGAAGGTGCCCTCTTTAAGTCAATGTCTTTTTTTTTTTTAAAGTTTATTTTTAATTGATTGATTGATTTGGCTGCCCTGGGTCTTAGTTGCAGCACTCAGGATCTTCAGTCTTCTTTGCAGCATGTGGGATCTTTACTTGCAGCATATGAATTTTTAGTTGCAGCATGTGGGGTCTAGTTCCCTGACCAGGATTCAAACCTAGGCCCTCTGCGTTGGGAGTGTGGAGTCTTAGCCACTGGACCATCAGGGAAGACCCATGTCTTCTCATCAGCTTTTTTTCCCCCTTTCCTTTGGCCTACGAGGAAAAGGCAAAATCTACTAGTGAAAAAGTGAGAGTGTTCGTTGCTCAATTGTGTCTGACTCTTTGCAACCCTATGAACTGTAGCCTGCAAGTCTCCTTTGATCCACTGGATTCTCCAGGCAAGAATACTGGAGTGGGTAGCCGTTCCCTTCTCTAGGAGATCTTCCCCACTGAGGGACAGAACCTGCATCTCCTGCATTGCTGGCAGATACTTTACCACTTGAGCCACCATGGAACACCCACTTCCCAACTCCATCCCTCCCCCTCAAAAAACACTACTAATTTCCCTTCAAATGTTTGCTTCCTTGACATGGACTCCTTTTGACCTCTGATATATAACATCTCTTGTACTATGCAACCTATACTCCTAGTTGTCTGTTGTAAACTTGCTTCTTCCAACTTCAAGATGACTGGACAATGGTTGTGCTAATTCTTTTTCGATATTATTACTATGTATGTAATTAAGTTATAATTAGGGTTCCTTTAATGCTGGAAAGTTGCAGGCACTCTTATTATGTTTACATTTAGTTGCTTATCTCTAATGCACCTGATAAAGAAGGGTATTTCTTAGCTTGATAAAGTTAGAAAATTATAAAATGATTTTCTGTTTCTCCTTTACCTAGAGTTGAAACCTAAAGTAGCAAACTCTACTTTTGCAAATCTTTCTCTAAAATCTGTGTTTTTCAGTACCTTCCAAAATTTAGATCTGTGTCCCTGTGAAGTTTTTACTCTATAAAAGCTTAGAAGATTGTATACAATCACAAATGAGAAATTTTGCCAAGCTCAGTAGAATATTTTACTACCTGAGCTACTTTTTCGCTTTCATTCCCCGTACTTCAGGTTTTCCTTTGTTGTGTATATTGCTTCTAACTTTAAGTTGTCAGATCTAATGAGCCAGCTTATCTTCAAAATCCTTCTATTTCACTGGGCTTGTTTAAGCAATCAGAACTGGCCATTTAAAAAAAAAATCGCAATTAAAAAAATCAAAAAATCAGATGAAAGAGTGTGTGGTTACCTTGTTATTGGGGGATATAGTTATAAAAATTCTCCCAAGCTAATAAATCATCTCTGTATATCATTATATACTGTATATGTTCTTAATAATTTTATTAATCGTGGACACTTATGAGAAAATGACCATGAGTCTATACTTGTCTGTCTGCTTATAAGGCATTTAACTCCTCTAGAATCACATAATACCATGTATCTTAGCTCATGGCCAGATATGGGTAGGATAAGTGTCTGGGAATTTGAAAATCTTCACGGAAGAAAGGACTTTTTAATGATGCTGCTATACATGGTTAACTATTACGGTTTCTTGAGTTAATGATTTCCAGGGTCTTAAATCAAATACAAAACTCTACCTGTGTGGTTTTCTCACCCTTTTTTGCAACAGAAAAAAACATTTCAAATGAGTTCAGATTCATTTTATTTTCCATATTTCCAAAATGTAAATTTATATTACCAAAATAAATTAGAGAAAACCACAAGCAAGTAAACAATCCTTTCTTATACAAGAAATTTCAGTAGAATGTATCTGTCAAGAATAGAATTTTTATTATATTTTGTATTTCTTGATAATTCATCTTTACAAACACAAAAGTTAGGCTTTAAAGGAAATTCTTTTTTAATTTTTATTTATTTACTTATTCTTGAGTGTGCTGGATCTTTGTCACTGTGCAGGCTTTTCTCTAGTTGTGGCAAGCAGGGGCTGCTCCCTAGTTGTGGTGTGCAAGCTTTTCATTGTGATGGCTTTTCTTGTTGCAGAGCAAGGGCTCTAGAGTGTGCGGGCTTCAGTAGTTGCAACACGTGGGTTCAGCGCTTGCTGCTCCCCGGCTCTAGAGCACAGGCTTAGTAGTTACGGCACTGGGCATAGTTGCTCTGTAGCATGTGGAATCTTCCCGGATCAGGGACTGAACCTGTATCTCCAGCACTGGCAAGTGATTCTTTACCACTGAGTCAGCAGGGAAGCCCCAAAAGAAATTCACTTTTTAAACAATTATTTACTTGGACCACAGAATATACATTATGAATATATAATCTTATGCTGGTATGTTAGTGGCTTAGACAGTAAAGAATCTGCCCACAATTGAAGAGACTCAGGTTCGATCCTTGGGTTGGGAAGATGCCCTGGAAAAGGGAATGGCAACCCACTCCAGTATTCTTGGCTGGAGAATTTCAGAAACAGAGGAGCCTGGTGGGCTACAGTTCATGGGGTCGCAAAGAATTGGATATGACTGTGTGATTAACACTTTGACTTTCAGTTATGTTATTTTACATTATGTATATTTGTTACTTTGGAATGAATAAATTTAAAATGCTTCATTTAAATATATGTTAGAGCCATTAGACAGATTTTTTTGAGCCAGTGTTTTAATATTTGATCTTGTTGATGGAGTTGTTTTCTGATTGCTATAATGCCTTTACTCATTTAAAAAAGAAAAACATCACTGACCATCTACTCTATGTCTGACATAGTGCTAAACACTAGAACATTTTTTTAAAAATCCTAAAACATAGTCTTTGACTTTGAGAAAGATCATACAATGACTGAGATAGTCAGGTTATCTGATCTAAATAGAATTCTCTGAATAAAGAATTTTATGTACAAAATTGAAATGAGTGCCTGGAAAAAGCAGAGCAGGCTATGCCCCCCAGGTAATAGGAGGGAAGAAAGTGTTACAGAAGACCATGTTGCATTTAGAAAATGGCAAAGTAGACCAGAAAATGGCAAAACGCTCATCTCACACGCTAGCAAAGTAATGTTCAAAATTCTCCAAGCCAGGCTTCAACAGTACATGAACTGTGAACTTCCAGTTATTCAAGCTGGATTTAGAAAAGGCAGAGGAACCAGAGATCAAATTGCCAACATCTGTTGGATCATTGAGAAAGCAAGAGAGTTCCAGAAACACATCTACTTCTGCTTTATTGATTACGCCAAAGCCTTTGATTGTGTGGATCACAACAAACTGTGGAAAAATCTTCAAGAAGTGCGTATACCAGACCACCTTACCTGCCTCCTGAGAATTCTATATGCAGGTCAAGAAGCAACAGTTAGAAATGGACATGGAACAATAGACTGGTTCCAAATCGGGAAAAGAGTACGTCAAGACTGTATATTGTCACCCTGCTTATTTAACATATATGCAAAGTACATCATGCTAAATGCCGGGCTGGATGAAGCACAGGTTGGAATCAAGATTGCCAGGAGAAATATCAACAACCTCAGATATGCAGATGACACCACCCTTATTGCAGAAAGCAAAGAAGAATTAAAGAGCCTCTTGAAGAAAGTGAAAGAGGAGAGTGAAAAAGTTGACTTGAAACTAAACATTCAGAAAACAAAGATCATGGCATCTGGTCCCATCACTTCATGGCAAATAGACAGGGAAACAATGGAAACAGTGACAGACTTTATTTTCTTGGGCTCCAAACATCACTGTAGATGGTGACTGCAGCCATGAAATTAAAAGACACTTCCTCCTTAGAAGAAAAGCTATGACCAACCTAGACAGCATATTAAAAAGCAGAGACATTACTTTGCCAACAAAGGTCCGTCTAGTCAAAGCTATGGTCTTTCCAGTAGGCATGTATGAATGTGAGAGTTGGACCATAAAGAACGCTGAAAACCAAAGAACTGATGTTTTTGAACTGTGGTGTTGGAGAAGACTCTTGAGAGTCCCTTGGACTGCAAGGAGATCCAACCAGTCCTTCCTAAAGGAAACTGGTCCTGAATATTCATTGGAAGAAATGATGCTGAAGCTGAAACTCCAATTCTTTGGTCACCTGATTTGAAGAACTGACTCACTGAAAAAGACCCTGTTGCTGGCAAAGATTGAAAGCAGGAGGAGAAGGGGACAACAGTGGACGAGATGGTTGGATGGCATCACCAACTCGATGGACATGAGTTTGAGCAAGCTTAGGAATTGGTGATGGACAGGGAAACCTGGCGTGCTGCAGTCCATGGGGTTGCAAAGAGTCAGACATGACTGAGCAACTGAACTGAGAAAGTAGACCAGTGTTGATGGAGTAAAAGAGAACTGGAGGAAAAGATTTGGAAGGAGGAAGGGGGCTGTTGGAATGATTTCAAAAGAGAAATGGGTGTTCATTTTTCCATTCCTTCCATGAACAATTACTGGGCCCCAACTATTTTTCAGGTGTTCTTCTAGATTTTAACCAAGTTGAAGGCCATGATAGATGAAGGCTGTGGTTCCACAGGGCTTGCTTTATAACGTAGGTTCTGTGGCAAACAGAACACAAGGCAAAGTCACAGAGAGTAATGGGGAGCAAGGCAAGGAACTGAGAAAGTTGAAAGTTCTGTTCGTGATATGATTGTGGGCCAGCTAGTCAATATTCAAGAGGCAGTGCCAGAAAGGAAATTAGAAACATGGATCTAGAAATCAGAAAAGGGGAGGAACTGCTGGTACAGATAAGTGGATCATCAATATATGAAAACTACTTAAAGCATGGGACTGGATGAAATCATCTATGTAAGGTATAGGACAGAAAATGTAGCCCATGTCTGAGAAGAGAAGGTGGCCCAGGACTCCAGACCATCCCAGCATTCGAGGATCAGTGCAGGGCAGAGATGGGACCAAAGTCTTAAGGCTTGGGTACACCAACTTGAGAACATTCTTTTAAAACTCCAGGTCAGAATATTCTAAACAATCTCTCTCAACAGAAACAAATGTATTCATGCCCCCAAGTAGAATTTTCTTTGAAATGTTTTATATTTCAAGTTATGAAAACCTTGAACTCTAGCCCATGCTATAGTGCTTACTTAATATAATATCATATTTAACTGAATTACCATCGGGATCAAAATGTTTTTGTTGTTTGCAGCTTTGGGTATCCACAAAGCCTATCACATGGAAGAGGATACCCCTCTTTAGGAAGAAAGATTCAGTGATGGGGAAACATTAAGAGACTTTCAACATCATTTCATTCTTATTTGCAAATTAATATTTGTTATCAAAGAATTATTTTATGGGATTTATTACTATATCCTAATATAACCCTGAAACTGGGATTTTCTGTTTTTCATGAACTTTCTTAGAAGGTGAGGGCTCATTTGTTACCTCAATTTCTAGCACAACATAATGTGAAATTTTTATAGTGAAACATCTATTTTCATTCTTCAAGATTTGTGAAGAAGCATCTTGAATATATGAAGATAAAACTCTGGTAAAGTCTCAAATCTATTCTATTTTTGTGCTAACAAAGTTCTTTCACAAAGATTTTTAAATGCCTGTGCCTAAACAAATCAACAACAGACAATAATGAAAATAGTATATGAGAAATGTTCAGAGAATGCCCTCCCAGAAGAACAAAGCTAAAAACACTGGATTATTTAAAATAGCATATATATCTTTTGAAATGCCTTTGAAATGCCTGGTTAATCTGACAGGAAAATAGAGGAATTTCTCAGAGGCAAGAAAAAAGGCAAAAACCAAGAAATCTTCAATGCAGAGGAATATCTGAAAGCCAGAACCGTCATTTTCTTTAATGAGCTCTGTCCATCCCTTGTGACCCAAGATATTTTAATAGACACTTTCAATGGAGAAGTAAATCCTGAGTGCCAAGAAGAATTGTGCTCATATTAGAGCTCTCTACAAAATCAGGTTGACACCATCAGTGGATGAGCAAGGAAAATACCAAAGAGGATCCTTGGATAAAGCTCTCAACTCAGCCTCAGCCTCTGTGTGAAGCAGAAGAAAAGAAAGGAATGTCATGAATATGCCTGACCTTGTGTCTTCACTCACATAGTTTTGGGGCCTAAAGTTATATTATTCTAGAGTAGGGAAAGTTCCAAATACTCTTCCCCCTGCCAGAAAAGCCAAAAGTTTATGTAATGGTACCAGACTGATTGTGTCTCCAGTTGCCTATTGTCAGAAGACAAAAGTTATCTCAGAAAAAATATACTTTATATCCAAATCTCTAAGAGTTCCCACAGGTAAAAGTCCAAAAATTTGAGCTCACAATAAAAAATCACAAAATATGTAAAGAAAACAAGTGAACATAAATAAGGGTCAGAAAGGGAAAATAATTGCAGAATTTTTAAATCTACTTAAATTTGCCAATATTAGAATTATCAGATATAGGTGAAATAAGTGTATTATATATAGTTAAAGAATATATTCTAACAACATTGACCTGTAATATATAAACAAAAGATTTTCTAGGAATGAAAAATATAATCACTAAAGAAAAACTCAGTGGATTTGTTAAATGGCTAGCATGGGAGACTTTTAAAATCCCTAATAATACAGCATTGAGAGACAAAATGATGAAAAATATGAAATAAGTGTTAAAAATACAAACAATAAAGTGAGGAGGTCCAACATAAGTCTAATTGGATGTCCAGAAGGAGACCATATGGAATCGGAGAAGCTTTACTCAAAAAGATAATGGCTGAGGATATTCCAGAATTGATCAAAAGACTTTACTATCTGAACTCAAGAAACCCAACAATTCCTAAGAAAGATGAACTGACAAAAAACACCACACCTATATATATAAGTATGATAATTATTTAATTTTTATATCTGTAGAGGGTTATGATTGGATAGCAGTTGATAGATACAGCAGTTCATTAATTTTAATAAAATGTGTACTCTGTAGACATGAATACCTTAACATGTAAATTAGTTACTAGATCTTATTATAATTGGGCCCAATACATTTGAGAGATGTATGTTTTGTATCTACATCTTGCTTCTTGACCCAATCAGGCACTCAGTAGTTAAAACTGTCAAAGTGTAAGAGCTACAGCCTGTTTTCCCGTGGGGGCAGGGAAGGGACATCAGTGCTTATTTGTTCAATTTTGCTGGAAGTGTTTTCAATGCAGCTCCATTTGCATATTATCAGATGATAGAAAGGTTGAAAAGGGGGGAAACTATTTAGAAAACAATATGCAAACGAGATTTAGAAAATGGAATTCTAGAATGAATATAAATTGTTTTCTACTCAGGGCATGTATATGCATCACTGAAAGCATGTCTATGGAATTCAACAAGTAGTCATGTTGCTTGCATGACATTGTAGCCTTGTTATTATTTATAAGAATATTGCTACAATCATCATGTCTTGAATATTTGAGAAAGTAGATGCTACATCTACTAAATAAATACCTTTATGTGTCAGCATACCTACTGAGTCTGATTAAAGGGAACATTGTGTCATCATTGAGGGAATTAGAATTTCCCTTAATGGTTGATCCCCAATTACTAAAGATATTGTTTCTTTTCCAGTTATCCATCTAAGCAGCTGGAAATTATAAAAACTGTGCAGATAATTATGTAATCCTCTTCTCTGTGAGTAAATCAGGGGTGTACTAAATATTCCAAGTTTTGTTTGTAAAACCTTCATTGGAGAAAAAATGGTTTGATAAGTTCTCACTGGTTCATTTATACATTTAAAACTTTAACCAGGATTTCTTTAGCAGGCGAGTGGTTAAGACTTTCTGCTTCCACTGCAGGAGGCATGGGTTCAATCCCTGGTCAGAGAACTAAGATCCCATCTGCCACATGGCACAATGCCCCCCCCCCCCAAAAAATCAGTATTTTAAGAAAGAGAGAAATAAAGAGAAGATATTTAACAAGCATAAGAAAGTAATCTTAAAAAAAACCCAAAAACCTTACCCAGTTGAAGTTCATACACTTAACATTGGCCATCCTAAGGCTAGCTTCCCTCTTTCCCGTTGCACTCAGATATTTCTCCAGATCTGAGCCTTAATTGCTTAGTGAAATCAGAGATAGTGAAACTAGAGATAGCAAAAATAGAGAAGAGAGGGTGTTTCAAAATCTTCTTCATAACTTAATATTTTATTAAATAAATACTTTGCTTGATGATTTCTGATTTTGAAGCACATGTGTTGGAAAGTCACATTTCTGCTTTGTTGATCTTCTAATACCAAAAAGTGAGTAAAAGATCAAGTACACACAGCCCAGTATGGATTTACACGAGATGAAGAGCATATTTACACCATGCTGAATGCTTAGCTAAATGCCATCAGTTACCAGATGATTCTAAACACGAACCATGACGGCAGCAATGACCCTGAAAATTCATTATTGGCCATCTTGGTCAAAATGTAGGAGAAAAATGTAGTGAGTGTATTTTCCTTGAGAAAGGAATGGGGAAGTGTGACACAGAAGGAGAGAGAGACGAGAGATGAGGAAAATATATTTGGAAAGTGACAAAAATAGTAGAATATTATTTTGCTTATTATTTCATCATCTTTTAACTCAGCAGACAGAATCTTTGATTAGAAGTACTTCCTCAGCATTTGTTGTTGTTGTTCAGTTGCTGTTGTTATTCAGTTGTTGTTTGACTCATTGTGACCCCACGGACAGCAGCATGCCAGGCTTCCCTGTCCTTCACTATTTCCTGGACTTTGCTCAAACTTATGTTCACTGAGTCAGTGATGCCATCCAACTATCTCATCCTCTGTTGCCCTCTTCTCTTGCCTTCAGTCTTTACTAATGAGTTGGCTCTTCATGTCAAGTGGCCAAAGTATTAGAGCTTCAGCATCAGTCCTTCCATGAATATTCAGGGTTGATTTCCTTTAGGATTGACTGGTTGGATCTCCTTGCAGTCCAAGGGACTCTCAAGAGTCTTCTCCAGCACCACAGTTCGAAAGCATCAAATTCTTTGGTGCTCAGCCTTCTTTATGGTACAATTCTCACATCCATACATGACTACTGGAAAAACTATAGTTTTGACTATATGACCTTTGTCAGTAGCATTACTTTTTGTGAATGCTACTGAAAAGTAAAAAGGGAAAATGTCTACTCTGTTTTAATAATAAAAGCCTGATTCCAGAGGACAGATCTCTTGAGAAGCACTAGTTTAGCACAGACATCCTAAATGGAAGATTGGTCAGTTCATCAGGAAAGAAGAAATAAACATTGTTTTTCCCTAAACATATAGTGTAAACATAAATAATAGCATGATCATTTGTGTGCTGCTATTGAGATGTTTAATCTCAGATTCTCAGTAACATATTACCCTTGTAAGATTCATTGAGGGGCAGAGAGTATACTGCCTGACAAACGCAATCAAATAGCTTTAAGGATCATTAAGACATTTAAAGGTCAAATGACAAAGGTCATTATTAAGCAGCCACCATCACAGAAACCTTAGCTGTGCTTCAAACACTGCTAATTCAGCAGGACTTTGAATAATGTTGAGAAGAGGGTGAGTAACATGATCAAATTCATGATATCAAGGTAACTTTGGAAGCAGTTTGGAGGACTGGGAAATGGAGACTAAGAACACAGACAGAACTAAAAATAGAATTACTGTATGATCCTGCAACCCCATTCCTGGGTGTCTATCCAGACAAAACTATAATTCAAAAAGATACATGCATTCCTATGTTCATAGCACTATTCACAACAGCCAAGGCATGGAAACAACCTAAATGTCCATCCACAGATGAATGGATAAAGACAATGTGATGTATATGGGCTTCCCAGGTGGTTCTAGTAGTAAAGAACTTGCCTGCCAATGCAGGACACATAAGAGATGCAGGTTCATTCTCTTGGTCAGGAAGATCCCCTGGAAGAGGGCATGGCAACCCACTCCAGTATTCTTGCCTAAAGAATCCCCATGGACAGAGGAGCTTGGCAGGCTACAGTCCATGGGGTCCAAAAGAGTCAGACACGACTGAGCAAACTGCGTATGTATATATGCATGTGTGTGTGCTCAGTTGTGTGTATATATATATATGTAATAGAAGTTATAAAAAGAATGAAATAATGCCATTTACAGCAACATGGATGCAGCTAGATATTATCATACTAAGTGAAGTAAGTCAGAAAGAGAAAAACAAATACCATACAAATCACTTATATGTGGAACCTAAAATATGATCCAAATGAACCTATCTATGAAACAGAAACAAAATCGTGGACATAGAGAACAGACTGGTGATTGCCAGGGGCGAAGGGTTTGAGAGAGGAATGGAGTGGGAGGTTGGGGTTAGCAGATATAAGCTTTTATGTACAGAATGGATAAAATAACAAGGTCCTACTGTAAAGCACAGTGAACTGTATTTGATATCCTATGATGAACCATAATGGAAAAGAATATTTTTTAAAGAGAATACAAAAGAAAAAAAGAACACAGCAAGTAAACGCATCAAAGAGGGACAGGATCAGGCCAGGTAACTTTTCTTTCACTCTCTTGGGGAACATCTTCTGCCTCTGGAAGTTAAATTTGCTTCCAGGTATACAGAGCAGCTCTTTCAACCTCCCTGATAGCCCCCCTTTACAATGAGGAAGCTGAAGCTTAGAAAAGTTAAGTGTGTTATCAAGAGGGTCTCAAAAATTGGAGAGTTGTAACCTGCCGGGAGCCAGCTCACAAGATCCCACCCATGACAGAGTCATGAGGAGAAGGACTGACGAGCAGAGCAACTCAGGCCTCAGGGATTCTCGAGAGGCTGCCTCAGTACTCACCTTAAAAATGAGATCTGTCTTTCTGATGTTTGCTACAATAAACCTCTTCTTATTTTCTGTGACTGAGGCAAAAGGCCTTTCCTGATTCCCTTCTAAAATAGATCAATCTGAAATCTCAATCGACAAGGCCCCTGAACAGTAGCACCCTAAATAAAATTATCTGAAATATAGAGTATGCTGATCTAAATTTCTTTTGCTAACATATTGGTTTGTTTAATAAATATACCTGTGCCTTTGGAGCTAATGTGCTTGACTGCCCCTTAACAACAGAACAGCACTGAGAGCCTCCACACAGAAAGCCCCAATGGGCACAGAGCCCTTTGTAGGAAAGAAAGGCTTGTTAGAAAATATAAGAAATGTTGCTTTATAAAACTGTAACTTAGTCTATACTTACTCATTATGCCTTTTCTACTCTTAACGTATTTAGCCTATATAATAAAAACATAATAGTTAGAGATTTGTGTAAATAGAATACAAATAATAAGACAACTGTTAATTCAGCTGGTGATTTTGCTAAGAACTGACCTTTGTGCTACATTGTTTCAGCTTGCTATACTATGACTTTATGGAACCACATTCTTTTCTGTTAAGTTCAAGGCGTAGAGTAAATTACCGAAAACAGGTTTTACCTTGAAACTTTCTATTAATGAATTCTTTCCTGCTGTGCCTGATACAAAAGTGTCCTGGCTGATCAACCCTTATCAATAAAAGAGTCACAAGATGTTAACAGGCCTCTGGGCCAGAAGATGATGTAAACAATTTTAAACCTTTTATAACTTAGAAACACAAACAGTGTTCTGGTTCCGATATGGATCAAAAACTGCTGATCCATCGAGCTGATCTGGCATGACTCTATACTTTACGTTTGTTTCTATGTACCACTAAAAATATAAAAGCTGTCTTAAAAACAATAAAGTCAGAAGACACTTGGAAACACCGAGACTCGCTGTGTCTTCTCATTCGTATTGCCGACACCGTCCATCCTAAGGGAACCCTGACCAGCTGGAGCAGGACTCCGGCAGTAACCCAAACTCAGGGTCCTCTCGCCACTGCTCTCCTGTCCTAACCAATGACATAAAAGCCTAGTCTCCTTATTATGCAAAGAGAATACTAGAAAAAGAGGTAGACAGACTGGAAATCTTGTGAGTTCAGACATTTTTAAAAGGATGCTATTATACTCTCAGGTCTAATAAGCTGAAACTACTCTTTAAAAATTTATAGTAAAAATGCTATTTAAAGGAGATACAGATGTACAGTACTATGAGGGTCAAAGGAAGAAACATTATTTAGGGAAGAATTTGGCCCAAGAAATTGAACTGGGCCTTGGGGTTTAGGGACTGGCCACGATCACAGAGAGGAAACCCAGATAGAACGGTGCTCTGGGGACTCTGAGAAGTCAGGCCGCTTGTAGAAGCGACAGTGTTACTATGCAGTTTTAACTTGTTAGACTCAACACAACTTTCTAGGATTTCTCCCCAGCAAAAGCCAAATCCAATTACTTTAGAATGAACTCTCTCTCCTGTGAGACTTCTCACACTGGACGGTGGCCAGCAAGGCTCACATGTGAGCAGGTCGCTGGGCTTTAACATTGGGGTTTCCTCCAACTGGCTGAGTGAGCCGCTCTGAACCCATTTTCTTGTGTAGGATTCAGGGCCACAGTAGATAGTTGGTTTCTTTCTTTCAATTAATTTTTATTGGAGTAGAGTTGCTTTACAGTGTTGTGTTAGTTTCTGCTGTACAGCAAAATGAGTCAGCTATCCATACACATATTAATATATCCCTTTTGGGGGGGGATTTCCTTCCCATTTAGTCACCACAGAGCACTGAATTGAGTTCCCTGTTGGGTACAGGAAGTTCTCATTAGTTATCTATTTTATACATATATTAATAGTGTATATATGTCAATCCCAATCTTCAGTTCTTCTTCCCCCCTTTCCCCTTTGGTACTCATAACATTTGTTCTCTACATCTGTGTCTCTGTTTCCACTTTGCAAATAAGTTCATCTGGATCATTTTTCTAGATTCCACATATAAGCAATATTATATGATATTTGACAGTTGGTTTCACGGTTTTCTTGTTCCATGAGAGTGTGTTCGGTGCCATGGCCCTTGGAGTCCTCTTGCATGTGAAACACGCTGGAGAGTTGTATGAACTCCCTTCACCCCTCCATTAATGGGCTGACTCAGGAAAGGATTTGTCAAGTGTCCATGATGTGCAGGGATTATGGGAAAAGAGACATGAATAAAGAAAACAAATACTGAAATGCAGAGAAGGGGAGATGTTCTGTGATGTGTAACTGTGACATCTGAAGTAGAGGCACAGTGTAGGAGCTATGGAAGAACAGCGGTCACCCACACCCTCGAGGAGGCAGATGAATTTATTGTAGGTCCATGAGGCAACTCTGAGTGCCAGAGCTGGGATTAGGAACTTTCTGTCCATACCATTAAGCTCTCGTGATTCACTGTTTATCAGATGACCACCCCTTATCATTTTCTCTCTTTATAAACAGGATAACCACCTCCTTTTCCCTAAAGAAAATAAATGGAATAATATCATTTACCACTTCATGGTATCACATTGTCATTAAAAGGAAATAAGTCTACTTAAATATAAATAACGTGTCTGATTATTCCTTTTCCTTTGAAATACTGAAACATGCTTCCAGTAGATCTGTATAGTTGATCTTGGATAAGAAATTACCCATTCCATGAAAGAACATTTTCTTGCACCCAAATTGATCTTTTGCAAAGGGGAGTGCCACCTCTGATGCTGGCTGCAGGTAACTTTGGGGATGGTGGTACAGCTTACATCTATCAATAGAGTTATACATGCAACCAAAGGGTAATTAAATACTCAGATTTCTAAGGCACCTAATTAACCATAATTAGGAGGAAAAGACAGTCTCAATTTTAAAGTTCTAAAAGAAGCAACATTTTAATTTCTTCCAACTTTACATAGTGATTTAAATTAGGCTAACCAAGTATATTTGACTTAACATATAAATAAAAATTATTTCTAGTTAGCACATTGACTTCATATGTGCGTTTTTGGTGTGTAAATGGTCTTTAAGGAACAACTTTTTTTTCCAGGCAATGTAAGCATTCTACTTACACTCTTGAAGTATTCATGGCTTAGTAAGTGCTTTTTCCCATTGAAAAATATGATGACTAACTTAATCTTAACACTTGTCAAAATTATTTTTAAACAAGTAGAGCCTGAACTGTAGAGATTGTTGTTATTTTTGGAGCAATATGACAATGAATAAGGGATCAACTCGATTGAGTTCGAGTGTCATGAAAACCTATTTGAAAGCTTTTCTGTATATTTCACAAGGGTTTACGTCACAGCTGAAAATGAGCTACTTAAGTCTGGTGGGATGATCATGTTGTGGATGTGCTGAAAATCATTTCTCCTGCACATCTGATAACACTGTGATCTTTACATTATGGTTCCAAACTCCAAAGAGACCTGGGTACATCCAGTAAGCTTCGGACAGAGTGTTTGGTGTCCCGTGTCATTTCTCCTGATTGTTCATTTGCTTTTATGAAGTCTAAGGAAAATGAGCTGGGTGGCCAAAATTGATGCTATAAATAGAGATATCTTAAAAGCTACACTGATTTCAAGGCTGCAGAAATGTCTCTGTAGGGTTTCTGGAGTGTACTGTGTTGGGCTATGAAAGCCCAGAGTTTGTATTTTCTTTTTTTTTTCTTTTCTTACATTAAAAATTTTTTTTATGTATTTATTTACTTGGCTGTGTTGGGCCTTAGTTGTGGTACTTGGGATCTTCATTTTGGCATGTGGGTTTCTCTAGTTTTGGTGCATGCGTTCTAGAGCTGCAAGACTCAGTAGCTGCAGCACATGGGCTCAGATGCCCAGAGGTATGTGGTATCCTAGTTCCCCAACCAGGGAATGAGCCCATGTCCCCCACATTGGAAGGCAGATTCTTAACTGCTGTACCACCAGGGAAGTCCTTCTATTTTCTTTAAATATATATATATATATATATATATATATATATATATATATATATATATATATATATATATATATACATACACATACATATATATATATATATATATGTGTATGTATAT
The DNA here is from genome assembly GCA_024291935.2 of Okapia johnstoni. Classification (NCBI taxonomy): domain Eukaryota; kingdom Metazoa; phylum Chordata; class Mammalia; order Artiodactyla; family Giraffidae; genus Okapia; species Okapia johnstoni. The sequence continues at coordinate 17,124,079 of CM044324.1, forward strand.
TTGATTGCATCTGGTCTTAGTTGCAGCATGCAGAATCTTTAGTTGAGGCATGCAAACTCTCAGTTGTGGCCTGTGGGATCTAGTTCCCTGACAAGGAATTGAACCCACACCCCCTGCAAGAGGAGCTCGGAGTCTCATTCTCACCCACTTTACCATTAAGGAAGTCCCTGGGCACAGCCTTTGCATTGGCATTGAGACCACATCCGCTGAGGAGTCCAGAAAGTCGGACTTGTGACAGCCATTCATCTCCTGCTGCTGTCCCCTCCACACCTCCTCTCCCTTCTTGTTACACTGGATACTTTGAGCATCCTGCCTCACTTTTCACCTGAGTCCATGAAATTATGTGCTGAGTCTACTAGGTTGAAGCACACCTGAAAGCTAAGGCAGGTTTTTAGAACTCCTTGGAAACTGCCTACTTTCTGATATTCCTTCCCATAGGAGTAGAAGCTATAGCCTTGCCCTATTGGGTCCAGAAGAGCATCTTTAACTTCACAGAGTTAGATCACAGGGTTAGATCTCCCCTTGGCAGATCTTCCAGGCAATAAAGACAGGACTAAGCACGGACGTGGACATCACCAGATGGTCAATACCGAAATCAGATTGATTATATTCTTTGCAGCCAAAGATTGAGAAATTCTATACAGTCAGTAAAAGAAAGACTGAGAGTAGACTGTGGCTCAGATCATGAACTCCTTATTGCCAAATTCATACTTAAATTGAATAAAGTAGGGAAAACCACTAGACCATTCAGGTATGACCTAAATCAAATCCCTTATGATTATACAGTGGAAGTGACAAATAGATTTATGGGACTAGATCTGATAGAGTGCCTGATGAACTATGGACAGAGGTTCGTGACGTTGTACAGGAGACAGGGATCAAGACCATCCCCGTGGAAAAGGAATGCAAAAAAGCAAAATGGCTGTCTGAGGAGGCCTTACAAATAGCTGGGAAAAGAAGAGAAGTGAAAAGCAACAGGGAAAAGCAAAGATATTCCCATCTGAATGCAGAGTTCCAAAGAATAGCAAGGAGAGATAACAAAGCCTTCCTCAGCGATCAGTGCAAAGAAATAGAGGAAAACAACAGAATGGGAATGACTAGAGATCTCTTCAAGAAAATTAGAGATACTGAGGGAACATTTCATGCAAAGATGGGCTCGATAAAGGACAGAAATGGTATAAACCTAACAGAAGCAGAAGATATTAAGAAGAGGTGGCAAAAATACACAGAAGAACTGTACAAAAAAGATCTTCACAACCCAGATAATCACGATGGTGTGATCACTCACCTAGAGCCAGACATCCTGGAATGTGAAGTCAAGTGGGCCTTAGAAAGCATCACTACAAACAAAGCTAGTGGAGGTGATGGAATTCCAATTGAGCTATTTCAAATCCTGAAAGATGATGCTGTGAAAGTGCTGCACTCAATATGCCAGCACATCTGGAAAACTCAGCAGTGGCCACAGGACTGGAAAAGGTCAGTTTTCATTCCAATCCCAAAGAAAGGCAATGCCAAAGAATGCTCAAACCACCACACAACTGCACTCATCTCACACACTAGCAAAGTAATGCTCAAAATTCTCCAAGCCAGGCTTCAGCAATACGTGAACCGTGAACTTCCAGATGTTCAAGCTGGTTTTAGAAAAGGCAGAGGAACCAGGGATCAAATTGCCAACATCCACTGGATCATTGAAAAAGCAAGAGAGTTCCAGAAAAGCATCTATTTCTGCTTTATTGACTATGCCAAAGCCTTTGACTGTGTGGATCACAATAAACTGTGGAAAATTCTTAAAGAGACAGGAATACCAGACCATCTGACCTGCCTCTTGAGAAACCTGTATGCAGGTCAGGAAGCAACAGTTAGAAATGGACTGGAACAACAGACTGGTTCCAAATAGGAAAAGGAGGACATCAAGGCTGTATATTGTCACCCTGCTTATTTAACTTATATGCAGAGTACATCATGAGAAACGCTGGGCTGGAAGAAACACAAGCTAGAATCAAGATTGCTGGGAGAAATATCAATAACCTCAGATATGCAGATGATACCACCCTTATGGCAGAAAGTGAAGAGGAACAAAAGAGCCTCTTTGATGAAAGTGAAAGAGGAAAGTGAAAAAGTTGGCTTAAAGCTCAACATGCAGAAAACTAAGATCATGGCATCTGGTCCCATCACTTCATGGGAAATAGATGGGGAAACAGTGGAAACAATGTCAGACTTTATTTTTAGGGGCTCCAAAATCACTGCAGATGGTGATTGCAGCCATGAAATTAAAAGACGCTTACTCCTTGGAAGGAAGGTTATGACCAACCTAGATAGCATATTTAAAAGCAGAGACATTACTTTGCCAACAAAGGTCCATCTAGTCAAGGCTAGGACGGACTAGCCTTGGAAGGCTGATGTTGGAAGGACTGATGTTGAAGCTGAAACTCCAATACTTTGGCCATCTCATGTGAAGAGTTGACTTATTGGAAAAGACCCCAATGCTGGGAGGTATTGGGGGCAGGAAGAGAAGGGGACGACAGAGGATGAGATGGCTGGATGACATCACCGACTCGATGGACATGAGTTTGGGTAGACTCCAGGAGTTGGTGATGGACAGGGAGGCCTGGGGTGCTGCAATTCATGGGGTCATAAAGAGTCACACATGACTGAGAGACTGAACTGAACTGAACTGAATCACGGACAGCAAGAAGATCAAACCAGTCCATCCTAAAGGAAATCAGTCCTGAATATTCATTAGAAGGACTGATGCCAAAGCTGAAGCTCCAATACTTTGGCAACCTAATGCGAAGAGCCGACTCATTGGAAGAGACCCTAAGGCTGGGAAAGATTGAGGGCAGGAGGAGGATGGGGTGACAGAGGAAGAGATGGTTGGATAACATCACTGACTCAGTGGATATGAGTTTGAGTAAGCTGTGGGAGATAGTGAAGGACAAGGAAGCTTGGCTTGCTGAGTCCATGGGGTCATGAAGAGTTGATATGACTTAGTGTCTGACAATAGCAACAACAAAACATGGCATTAATGTTGCCAGAGTTGATACAGGAAAATGGAGAGAAGCTTTCTGTTGTTGAAAGCCATGGGGCTTTGTCCTCACTTGCCATTCAGTTTCTGGACAGAAATGACTGGTAGACTGCGGGTAACTTCTCCTCCAAGGAATTCTATGTGCTCGCCCAGGATACCTGCCTTTGTCCTGATTCTTTGGGGCTTCAGCATTGTTGAGGATGTCTGATTTGTTTAGCACATTTGCTTTCTTTTTTTTTAGGGTTTTTTTTTTTATGTGGATCATTTTTTAAAAGCCTTTATTGAGCGTGTTACAACACTGCTTCTATTTTATGTTTTGGTTTTTTGTCTGTAAGGCATGTGGGATCTTAGCTGCCCAACCAGGGATCAAACCCACACCCTCTGCATTGGAAGGCAAAATCTTAACCACTGGACCACTAGGGAAGTCTCTTACTTCCTTTTTATAATTTTTTACTTTATATAAAAATAAAGCATGTGTGAGATACCATGGTCAAGTTTTCCTAACGGGGACAGGAGAGAGCAGAGTCTGTGGCATGAGCATAGCCTTCCTCCCAGGACCACCCTGCTGCCACTGCTCCAGACACCATGGTCTGTCTCCCTGCCCCCGTCCAGTTGTGGTTTCCTGATCACAGTGGGCACATGACCTAGAGGACGTTGCTGATACAGAGCATCTGGGCATCACCTTGCCTGGGCTCTAATCCAGACCCTAGTATTCGCTATTCAGACTACTTCATCTCTCCAGGTCTTGGTTTTATGAAAAATACTATTAAATAGTATAACAGGGTATGCTCAACAGATGCTTGTTAGCTTCATGACATAAGAGTTTGGGTGATAGGTGGGCCTTTGCATCACCTGGGGGAGAACTGGTCTCCACATCTTACCCCACACCTTGACATGGTAGAGGAATAGCACTTTCTGTCCCCAAGTACTTGGGCACACATCACAATATTTTGTTCATCGAATGTTAATTAAGTTATGTTTGCTTGATTGGCAAGGTGATAAAACAAAATTAAAAACCAAATGCAAATCTAAAATGACTACATTAAGAAAATGCATCTAGTTCCACAGAGGGGAGAGGAGAGGAGGGAGCAGAGGCTGCCCTGAGTTTCTGCTTCAGGCAGTGAATGATGAGGGGTCTGTTCACCCAGTCAGGGATCGCAGGGGAGGGAGCATCAAACGGGTAGATGATTATCAATCTAAGATGATCTCTTGAGATCAATGCAGACCTGTTGAGTTTCAGGTGCCCCTGGAACATCTAGAGGAGATGTCTAATTAAAGGCTGAACCTTAGGAGAGAAACCTAAGAGCTAACATGTTATAGTTGCTTGTTGCTCAGTCTTTACATTTTCCCCACTGCTGTCTGGAACATTCTTTCTCCAGAAATTGGCACAGTTTTTTCCCTGTCTTCTTTAGACCTGTGCTCACTATCATTCTTGTAGTGAGACCCCTTGTGTACCTAGTTTTAATGGGCAAATATTTTCGACCCAAGCATTACATATCCACCTTCTCTGAATCATATTTTCCCTATAATATGTAACATTTTCTTAATACTATCTATTTTCTACTATTTATTTTGATTTGTTTATCTTGCTTATGATGTTTTACCTATTAGAATGGAGGCTTCATGTGGGCATGGATTTTTGTCCATTTTGCTTACTTCTGTATCTACAGTGGCTAGAATGAGGCCTGGAATGTATATGCTCTCAGTAAATAGTTGAGAAAGAGAATAAGCCCTTCCTATGTGCTGACACTAAATGCTTTATATGTACTCTCTCCATCTCAGTGAGAAATAAATTTAGGAGCTACAGCTTTATAGTTAGTAATGGGTGCCATGAAAATAAATGTAATCTGCAGAGAGGAGAAGACCTAAGACAGAAATAAAGAACATCATCCTTTCAGAGACAGGTAAATGTGGAAATGGACCACACATGGGAACTCAAGAAAAGTAACTCAGCAGGAGGAAAGTCAGGCTGCTGTTTTGCTGTCAGACCAACTAGGGGATGGTTTCAAGAGGGAAGAAATACCTGCAAGGTGTCGGATGCTGCAGAGGGGTTGGCTCAGTTAAGGAACAAAAGGTGATGAAGAGATGAATCTGCAGAGTCTCTTAGGCTCATCTGGTGCATTTGATTCAGATTCCGACCAACAAATCTCTGACCACATGGGTGGAGTTATTTTTATTGCCATCTCCTCTGACAAAGCATACTGCAGGGATATAAACAGTAGAGTTGTTACTTTTAAGCAAAATGTAGGTCATAATATATAGTTCAGTGGTTCTTAGACTTTGGAATATCAAGAACTACGATCATTTGAGGAAATAAATCGGTCATGGAAGTATAAGACTGCCTTGCCAATCATCTTATTAGTCTGCTCAATTCATGTAGGGCAGTCTGACCACAGGGAAGGAATAAATTCAGAATCGTTTAGGAGACATGAAACCTAGACAACAAAAGCACTTCTGTTGGCTTGGCTTCTGGCACAGGGAGCTCAACCTGGTGCTCTGTGGTGACCTATAGGGGTGGGATGGGGCAGGGAGAAGGGAAGCCCAGGAAGGAGGGGATATATGTATACATATAGCTAATTCACATTGTTGTACAGCAGAAGTGAACACAACTTTATACAGCTATTATTGTTGTTGTTGTTCAGTCATTGTTGTTGTTGTAGCTATTGTTGAAGTTGTATCCAACTCTTTGTGAGCCCATGCAGCGTACCAGGCTTACCTGTCCTTCACCATCTCCTGGAGTTTGCTCAAACTCATGTCCATTGAGTCCACAATGCCATCCAACCATCTCATATTCTGTTGTCCCCTTCTTCTCCTGTCCTCAGTCTTTCCCAGCATCAGGATCTCTTCCAATGAGTTGGCTCTTTGCATCAGGTGGCCAAAGTATTGGAGCTTCAGTTTCAGGATCAGTCCTTTCAATGAATATTCAGGGTTGGTTTCCTTTAGCATTGGCTAGTTTTATCTCCTTGCTGTCCAAGGGACTCTCAAGAGTTTTTCTCCAGCATCATAGTTCAAAAGCATCAATTCTTCAGTGCTCAGCCTTGTTTATGGTCCAACTCTCACATCTGTACATGACTACTGGAAAAACCATAGCTTTGACTATATATGGACCTTTGTCAGCAAAGTGATGTCTCTGCTTTTGAATATGCTGTCTAGGTTTGTCATAGATTTTTTTCCAAGGAGGAGGCATCTTTTAATTTCATGGCTACAATCACCATCCACAGTGATTTGGGAGCCTAAGAGAATAAAGTCTGTCACTGTTTCCAATTTTTCCCCCTCTATTTGCCATGAAGTGATGGGACAAGATACTGTGATCTTAATTTTTGAATGTTGAGTTTTAAGCCAGCTTTTCCACTCTCCTCTTTCACCTTCATCAAGAAACTCTTTAGTTCCTCTTCACTTTCTTCCATTAGGGTGGTATCATCTGCATATATGAGGTTGCTGATATTTCTCTGGGCAATCTTGGAAAGCAATTATACTCCAATAAAAAATAAACTTAAAAATGTATCTTTCAATAAAAAAAAAATCCATTTGGGAAAGGATATGACTTGTAGTCCTTTGCCACCAACAACCTGCCCTGTTTCTGGTGCTCTCTGCTGCTTCCTTTGCTGTAACTCACATTCTGGATTGAGTCAAAGAAGCCAGTGGTTCCCAGAGGTACCAAGGAGTCACCAGCAAAGTCTTTAGCACCTTTGACCAGTAATCTCTATCAGCCTCCCGAGCCCACCTCACAAATACACAGCCACATATAATCTCAATTTTTAAACGTGTTTGTTATATCACTTGAAGGCAAGTCCCCTGGCTGCCCTCGCTGCCCCCCTACACACGTACACACACACACACACACACACACACACACACACACACACACGAGCATTCATGTACACCTCGCACTGGGCAGGTGAGATTGTACGCGATGTGGTGTCTGGTGCTGGTTGTTAATGAAAGTGTAAGTGAAAGTCACTCAGTCATGTCTGACTTTTTGCAACCCTATGGACTCTATAGTCCATGGAATTCTCCAGGCCAGATTACTGGAGTGGGTAGCCTTTTCTCCTCCAGGGGATCTTCCCAACGCAGGGATCGAACCCAGGTCTCCCACATTGCAGGCTGATTGTTTACCAGCTGAGCCACCAGGGAAGCCCAAGAATACTGGAGTGGGTAACCTATCCCTTCTCCAGGGGATTTTCCCGACACAGGAATTGAACTAGGGCCTCCTGCATTGCAGGCGGATTCTTTACCAATTATCAGGGAAGTATGGTTGTTATTAGAACAAGGCTTTAAAAGGAGCAAATACTAAAACAGGGTGGAAGTAACTCTAAAAAGGAGCCTTAACAAAGGGGGCTTTTTTCCAGAGCCAGTTTTGGCACTTGAGCACTTGAGCAAATTAGGCATTCATTCCTCTTGCTCCTGACAGTATTTCTAATAGTATAGCCTCCCTCAGTTTTGGAGAGTACAGATACTCATTCATTACCAGATTGACATTAGCCAGGATATTTTAATGTCAGCAAAGACATGTGAATGATTGTTCGCCTAATTATTTATTGTATCTGCTTTAGAAGTTTCCATGTGTACAAAATTTCAAGTAAGGAGTATGTCCAGATTGATTTTTTTTTTTTTTGGTTCTTGTAAGAATCCTGAATTTTATCAAGGATGCAGTTTAAGTGAACTTGGAATAAAGCTCTAGTTTCCTATTTTCTGGCTAATGTTTCATAAATGTCATAACTTTGCTGTTTAATGAGGAATGTATTTTTTTCTGTAATAGATACACCAAATATTAATGAAGGATAGAGAGGGAATGACTGAGAAATGCCATCTCAAGCTCAAAAATATCAAAATTAGCAATAAAAATAGAAGTTTCTTATCACCAGGAATGGGAGGGAGATAGTCACAGACACTGAAGCAGACACAGCCCGGTCCTTGCTCCCAGTTTCCCATGAGACCCTCATGGGGTGACCTTGAGCCAACAGTTCAACTGCCTCATGCTCTGTTTCCTTCCTCTGTTCATCTGGGCCTAATTGGCTAAATGACACTGAGGTTTCCAGCTGGTGCAGGGGTGTTGTAACAGTGCTCCCATGACATGGTCCTCGGTCACTCCACTGTCCTCTAAGGCAGCGGTCCCCAACCTCTTTGGCACCAGGGACCCGTTCCATGGAAGACGGTTTTTCCACAGACAGGGTAGGGGATGATTTCAGGATGATTCAAGAGCATTACATTTATTGTGCACTTTATTTCTATTATTATTACATCCGCTTCACCTCAGATCATCAGGCGTTAGATCCTGAAGGTTGGGGACCCCTTCTCTGAATAGGAGCATTCATCTAATATGGAGATTCATGCATTATATCTGTGGTCTCCAAACTCAGAAAATCTATTAATCCTTAAGGGAAACCCACACTGCAGGAGAAGTATTAAAACCAACCATGACTAAGTGGTGGAGGTGGGGGTGGGAGGCAGAAAAAATTGTCTGTCTGATCTAGTTGGAAGTATGAAGCCCAGAAAAACTTTAAGAAAGGTAGTTTTGTTATCTGTCTGACAGACTGATAGTAAATAGGATCAGGTTAAATCCTGGCCTAATGGCAATTCTTTAAGAAACACTGAGACAGTTATTACACTAGAGGGATCTCTTTTTAATTAGTTTTCTTTGTGTGCTTCTAAAGCACCTTCTAAAGGTGCTTCTAATGTGAGGCTTTTTGAAAACCACTGTCCTGCATAATTTGAGCAATTTTCTAAGACTATATTTATGTCCCTCATTGTATTACTATTTATTTCAGTGTTAAATTTTACATATTTTCCAAATGAGTCTCATATTGTTAACTAAAGGGATCCAAATATCAATATATGAAGTTTTATTGTGGTAGTTATCTTTTAGCCCAGGTTTTCTCTACACAGGCAGTGCTTGGCAAACATAATAAACATTTGGATAAATGAACGAGTGAATGAATGGGCGGCAAAAGGCCATAGATTTAAACTATACCTTTCAGTTGTCTTCACTTTATTCCATTCTGCAGAGATAGAATCCCTAATTCTGACCATCTATTTAATGCCATTGGCAAAGGTCATTTGTACAATCTAGGCTTAGTTCAGGCTGCTATAAGAAAGCATCATCACAACAGAAATTTATTTAAACAACAGAAATTTATTACTCACAGTTCTGGAGGGTGGAAGTTCTCAATCAGAGTACCAGCACGATCAGGTTCTCGTGAGAGCCTGCTTCCTGGTTCACAGATGGCCATCTTCTCACTCTGTTCTCACATAGTAGAAGAGGTGAGGGAGCTCTCTGGGGTCTCTTTTATAAAGTAGCCTTGTACAGATGTAAGAGTAGGACCCTAAAGAAGGTTGAGCGCCGAAGAACTGATGCTTTTGAACTGCAGTGCTAGAGAAGACTCATGAGAGTGCCTTGGACAGCAAGGAGATCAAATCAGTCAATCCTAAAGAAAATCAACCCTGACTATTCATTGGAAGGACTGATGCTGAAGCTGAAGTTCCAATACTTTAGCCACCTCATTGGAAAAGACCCTGATGTTGGAAAAGATTGAGGGCAGGAAGAGAAAGGGGCGACAGAAGATGAGATGGTTGGATGGCATTACCAACTCAATGGACATGAGTTTGAGCAAACTCCAGGAGATGGTGAAGGACAGGGAAGCCTGGAGTATTGCAGTCCATGGGGTCGCAAAGTCAGACATGACTGAGTGACTGAGCAGCAACAACAAATCCTGTTCTTGGAGGCTCCACCCTCACGACCAAATCACCTCCCAAAGGCACCACCTCCTACAGTCATCACATTGGGGATTAGGATTTCTTTTTTTAAAAAATTAATTCATTAATTTTTTTTTTGGTTGCACTGGATCTTTGTCGCTGCGGACTTTCTCTAGCCGCATCGAATGGGGGCTACTCTCTAGTTGCACTGCACGGGCTTCTCATTGTGGTGGCTTCTGTTATTGCAGAGCACAGGCTATAGGCCACTCCAGCTTCAATAGTTGCAGCATGTGGACTCAGAAGTTATGGCTCTTGGGCTCTAGAGCACAGGCTCAGTAGTTGTGGTGCATGACCTTAGTTGCCCCGGGGCATGTGGGATCTTCCCAGATCAGGGACTGACCCTGTATACTCTGCATTGGCAGGCAGATTCTTAAACATTGGACCACCAGGGATGCCCAGGGATTAGGATTTCAATGTATGCATTTGGGGGGACCTGAGCATTCAGTCTGTAGCAGCCATGAAGGAGAGCCTATTACAGCCATGTGATGTGGGCTTTGAATGTGTGATGTGTGCTCCATCACATCAGTCTTCTTGCTCACAGTGACAGATCCCAGCGTGCTTCACATTTACATGTTTGCTTCACATTTACATGTTTAAGATTAGGAGGGATTAGAAGGTGTGTGCACTTCCTGGCTGCACAGGAGTTAGAAAGAGCATTTGTGAGTTGTTCCCTCTTTATACCAGGGATGGAGGTGCACAGTGGAGAAGTGGGGAAAGGGAACTGTGAGCATTTTGAGGGGAGGGTCTCTCTCTCTACCCCACACCAGATCCCCATCTACCAGCATAAAGTGCTTGCTCTGGAGAGTCTGGAGTGATTCAAAATCCAGCAACAACTTACAATCACAGAGCTACTTCCTAACATTCTTAGCTTTAGCTTTAATGGCGCTAAGTATTCCAGAAGGAATTTCTCAAACATATAAGCAAATGTATTTATAGCATGACAGGCTTGCAATATGTAACAGTGCAGCTGAGAAAATCAAAACAATAACCGAAAGTCATTAAAACACTAGTCACCTGTGTAGATTATTTCTGGATTCGCAGCCCAAGTTGCCATCTGTAGCATTCTTCCCTAATTATATTAGACTTACGATTGTATCCAAGCCTCTTCCCAAAATATGAGAGATTATGTTTCCTGACATTAAACCCCTCGCTTTTTCAGGTCCATTAAAATGAGATTACCACAGCAAGTTCTTTTGTGCAGAACTACTCCCCAAAAGGTTTATTCATTCCTATGAGTTTTGAAAGTATTAAATCTGATATCCAATGACTAACTCTGTTATTATCGGTCCTGGCTCACAAACTGCTCTGCTGCATATCACGGTGAGCGGTATGCAGTTTGAATGATTGGCTGGAGTCATCCAAATGTTCCCTGAAGGTCTTCAATCCATCACTTCCTCCCCAGTCTGCCCAACAACTTGCACCATCATCATTCTGGATGATAGAATGCTCTTGTTCTTATTGGGTCTCATTCTTGTGACACTATTTTCTTTTTAAGAGTGGAAACAGAGGAGAAAAAATACAGCCTGCTTTACTCATTAATGAGTCAGAGAAAGCGTCACCACCTCTTGGAATTATCAGGGGTCAATGTCTGGGTCTCTAATGAGGAAACGTTTATATTATCAAGAAGGCTGGCTAAGATGCTGAACTGTACAAAGTTAGGGGACTTTCCATGACCATGACACCTGCCCACAAGTCCTGTACATACCCAGATCCTGTGATCTGGGGGCTGTTTGGTGATTGGGTGGTTATTTGTGACATTGAGCTCACACTTTGAGTATCATTTGAATATTTTGTAGAAAATTAGGCAAAACATACCTCTGGGGATAAATATTAACAATCGGTTGAATCTGTAGCTTTTCTTCTTTTCCTTGGCACCTGCTCCATCACTGCTGGACAAGCAAAAGTGATGGACTGTGTCTTTCAGAAACATTCATTGGCTCTTAGAGAAGCATGGAAGCATGATGTAATCATGAGATACTCCGGTTGGGGTCAAGGGTTTATGAGGTTGGGTCATTTGAAAGGTCTGACATTGTCTTCTGCTGTCTCCTATGAGGTCACATTAAGGTCAGACTGGGGCTTTGAAAGGCTGGGGGCTTTCCTGCTTTCCCAGTAAGATGGAAGGGGTAACACCTTTGAATCAAAAACCAGTCCCTCCCAACCTTTCGACAATCCTGCTCTCTCCTTCTCCCCACACCCTCCTCTTTCCCTTATCTTCAGCTTCTCCCTGTCTGCTTTCTTCTTCTCACCATCATTAAACATGGGCAAGTCTTTTTTATCTTTGTGAAACCCTCCCTTCTGTAACCCCATGGCCACCTCCAACCACAGCCCTGTTCATTGTCTCTGTGTCAGCCAGAACTCTCTAGAGCCTTGCTTTTACTTACTGTAACCACTTCATCCCTTCTCTCTTCTTTGGTTTTTTTCTTTTATGAGTTTTAGAAAATTTTTTAAAAAATTTATTTATTTTTGGCTGCACTGGGCCTTCATTGCTATGTGTGGGCTTTCTCTAGTTGTAGTGAGCAGGGGCTTCTCTTGTTGCAGAGCACAGGCTCTGGGACACTCGGGCTTCAGTAGCCACAGTATGCAGGCTCTAGAGCTCAGTCTCAGTAGTTGTGATGCACAGGCTTAGTTGCTCTAAGGCATGTGGGATCTCCCCAGACCAGGGATCAAACATGTGTCCCCTGCATTGGCAGGTCAATTCTTAATCACTAGACCATGAGGGAAGTCCCTCTCTCTTACTTCTTAACTCTCTCCAATCCTGTTGTGACCTTACTACCTCTGCAAAAGTCTTTACGATACTCATGACCATCAGGTTAAACATAGCTTTACCATAAAACTCAGCAATCACACACCCATGAAAAATACAAACTAAAATCAGGCCAAACCTGCTTGCAGATGATTACAATGGCTCTATTCATAATCAACAAACCTGAAAACTGCCAGCATTTCCTTCAGCCTGTGAATGGATAGACGATTTGCAACACGTGTATCTGCAAGATGGAATACTACTCAGGATTGTAAAGGAACGAGCTGCTGATTCATGTAATAACATAAATGATTCTTAAATATGTGTTGCTATATAGCAAGGCCAGGCTCAAAGGCCACATAATGTATGATTCCATGTGATATTTTTTTTCTTTAATATTATTTATTGTTGACTGTACTGGGTCTCAGTTGCATCACATGGGATTTTTGATCTTCGTTGTGGCATGCGGGATCTTTAGTTGCGGCATATAAACTCAGGTTTGGCACATGGGATCTAGTTCCCTGACCAGGGATCGAACCCAGGCCCCTTTCATTGGGAGCATGGAGTATTAGCCACCGGACCACCAGAGAAGTCCCCCATGTGACATTTTCAAAAAGACAAAACTCTAGGAATGGAAAACAAATCAGTGGTGTTCAGGAGTGGCTGAGAAAGGCTGAACTGCAAAGGGACAGCGTATAGAAATTTGAGGGCGAGGGAAAACTGTGCTGTCTGATGATTCTAGTGATGAATGTTTGATTCTCTGCATTTGTCAAAACACAGAGAACTCTACAGCACAGAGTAGATTCTACTGTATATTGTTTAAAAATATCAGCTGGGTTAAGGGGGACCACCCCAAATGGAATTCAAGCTAACAAATGAAAAAACAAACAATACTAATGACCACCGTGGCTCCATGGGGATTACTACGCCTTGGCAGAGTGCATTCAACACCTTGACAGAGGTTCTCCCCTTCGCCCTCTGGGTGCCGCATCCTCCTGCAGTACTTACCCCCTGCTGGATCGGCTTCTCTTTCTGAGCCTCCTTTGGAAGCTCCTTGTCATCTCCTCAGTCTTTTCATGTGGCCGTTTCTTGAGCCTCAGGATGAGGCCTCTCTTTTCTCACCCTACAAGGTCTTCCTGAACAGCTTCATCCACCCCCACAGTCTCAGTTCAGTTCAGTTCATTTCAGTCGCTCAGTCGTGTCCAACTCTTTGCAACTCCATGAATCACAGCACGCCAGGCCTCCCTGTCCATCACCAACTCCCGGAGTCTATCCAAACCCATGTCCATCAAGTCGGCGATGCCATCCAGCCATCTCATCCTCTGTCGTCCCCTTCTCCTCCTGCCCCCAATCCTTCCCAGCATCAGGGTCTTTTCCAATGAGTCAACTGTTCGCAGGAGGTGGCCAAAGTATTGGAGTTTCAGCTTCAACATCAGTCCTTCCAATGAACACCCAGGATGATCTCCTTTAGGATGGGCTGGTTGGATCTTCTTGCAGTCCAAGGGACTCTCAAGAGTCTTCTCCAACAACACAGTTCAAAAGCATCAATTCTTTGGCTCTCAGCTTTCTTCACTGTCCAACTCTCACATCCATACATGACTACTGGAAAAACCATAGCCTTAACTAGACAGACCTTTGTTGGCAGAGTAATGTCTCTGCTTTTCAATATGCTATCTAGGTTGGTCATAACCTTCCTTCCAAGGAGTAAGCGTCTTTTAATTTCATGGCTGCAGTCACCATCAGCAGTGATTTTGGAGCCCCAAAAAATAAAGTCTGACACTGTTTCTACTGTTTCCCCATCTATTTCCCATGAAGTGATGGGACCAGATGTCATGATCTTTGTTTTCTAGATGTTGAGCTTTAAGCTAACTTTTTCACTCTTCTCTTTCACTTTCATCAAGAGGCTCTTTAGTTCTTCTTCACTTTCTGCCATAAGGGTGGTGTCATCTGCATATCTGAGGTTATTGATATTTCTCCTGGCAATCTTGATTCCAGCTTGTGTTTCTTCCAGCCCAGCGTTTCTCATGATGTACTCTGCATATAAGTTAAATAAGCAGGGTGACAATATACAGCCTTGACGTACTCCTTTTCCTATTTGGAACCAGTCTGTTGTTCCATGTCCAGTTCTAACTGTTGCTTCCTGACCTGCATACAGGTTTCTCAAGAGGCAGGTCAGATGGTCTGGTATTCCTGTCTCTTCCAGAATTTTCCACAGTTTGTTGTGATCCACACAGTCAAAGGCTTTGGCATAGTCAATAAAGCAGAAGTAGATGTTTTTCTGGAACTCTCTTGCTTTTTCGATGATCCAGTGGATGTTGGCAATTTGATCTCTGGTTCCTCTGCCTTTTCTAAAACCAGCTTGAACATCTGGAAGTTCACGATTCACATATTGTTGAAGCCTGGCTTGGAAAATTTTGAGCATTACTTTACTAGCGTGTGAAATGAGTGCAATTGTGCAGTAGTTTGAGCATTCTTTGGCATTGCCTTTCTTTGGGATTGGAATGAAAACTGACCTTTTCCAGTCCTGTGGCCACTGCTGAGTTTTCCAGATGTGCTGGCATATTGAGTGCAGCACTTTCACATCATCATCTTTCAGGATTTGAAATAGCTCAATTGGAATTCCATCACCTCCACTAGCTTTGTTTGTAGTGATGCTTTCTAAGGCCCACTTGACTTCACATTCCAGGCTGTCTGGCTCTAGGTGAGTGATCACACCATCGTGATTATCTGGGTTGTGAAGATCTTTTTTGTACAGTTCTTCTGTGTATTCTTGCCACCTCTTCTTAATATCTTCTGCTTCTGTTAGGTCCATACCATTTCTGTTCTTTATCGAGCCCATCTTTGCATGAAATGTTCCCTTGGTATCTCTAATTTTCTTGAAGAGAGTTCCAGTCTTTCCCATTCTGTTGTTTTCCTCTATTTCTTTGCATTGATCTCTGAGGAAGGCTTTGTTATCTCTCCTTGCTATTCTTTGGAACTCTGCATTCAGATGGGAATATCTTTGCTTTTCCCTGTTGCTTTTCACTTCTCTTCTTTTCCCAGCTATTTGTAAGGCCTCCTCAGTCAGCCATTTTGCTTTTTTGCATTTCTTTTCCATGAGGATGGTCTTGATCCCTGTCTCCTGTACAATGTCACAAACCTCTGTCCATAGTTCATCAGGCACTCTGTCTATCAGATCTAGTCCCTTAAATTTATTTGTCACTTCCACTGTATAATCATAAGGGATTTATCAATCACCAAATATGCCCATGAATTTCTCACACTGGGATCTCTGTTCTGAGCTCCAGATCGACATATACTATTAATATTACCTACTAGATGTACCTGCTTTGGACTAAACTATCCCAGACTCTGCTTGGCACCTAAGCTTTCCCACAACCCACACCTGCTTCTTCTCCCAGGTCCCCAGTTCATTCAAGACTGAACTCGGTTTTCCTCCTTCACGTTCCTGTCTGTCTCTTCCTACTCCCTCACTTCTGCTCCCTATGTCACAATCTCTTTTTTTCTAAATTAGTTTTTATTGGAGTATAGTTGCTTTTGGAGAAGGGAATGGCCACCTACTCCACTATTCTTGCCTGGAGCATTCCATGGACAGAAGAACCTGGTGGGCCACAGTTAATGGGATTGCAAAGAGTCGGACACGACTGAGCGACTAATATGCACATAGTTGCTTTACAATATTGTGTTAATTTCTGCTGTACGGCAAAATGAATCAGTCATACATATACGTATATCCTTCTCTTTTGGATTTCCCTTCCCACTTAGGTCACCACAAAACACTGAGTAGAGTTCCCTGAGATATACAGTAGTTTCTCATTAGTTTTCTCTTTTATATATAGTATCCATAGTGTTGGAGAAGGGAATGGCTATCCACTCCAGTACTCTTGCCTGGAAAACCCCATGAACAGAGGAGCCTGGCAGGCTATAGTCCATGGGATCAAAAAGAGTCAGACTCGACTGAGCAACTAACACTTTACTTTTTAAAAAATTTTTATCCATAGTGTATATGTATCAATCCCAATCTCCCAATTCCTTCCCCTTGCCAACACACCCAGTCTCATCTGATCATTCTCTCTTGAATCCGTGTGTTTTCTGTTTCCACTGGTGGCCTTGGCACCAAACTGGTCCAACCTCCCTACCCCCAGATCTGTTGTCTCCACTACCACCCCCTGATTTGGTCACCCAGCAGCATCTTCTTCAAACCCTCTCCACTTTGTAGTTGTGATCTTTTAAAAACACAATAAATTGTGACATTCCTCGGCTTCAAACCCGCCTGTGGTTTCCCATTGCTTTTATAATAAAGCCTGAATTCCTCAACCCATCCTCCAGGCGCTCTACGGCCTGGCCCCCCAGTGAACTTTGGCCTTTCTCCCCCAAGGCGCTGCCCCGCAAATCCCTGCCTCCAGCCATACTAGCCAGCCTTCTTCCCACAGATATGTCATACTCTTTCCTGAGTTGGGCCCTTGGCGTGTACTCTTCCTCTCCACCTGCCCTCAGCTTAAATGTCTGTTCTGGGGAAGCCTCCCATCACCCCGGACACTTGCTTGGCTTCCCTCATTACGTGCTTTCATGGTTTCTCTTTCTGAGCAGTTATCTTAAATATCAACCCCTCTTCTCTAAAAGAAAGGAAAGAAATGGGTTTGGCTTGTTGGTTTCCCTAGAGCTAAGGATCAAGTGGAAGTCACTGTAGCTACCCAACAGATACCTGTTGGAAGGAAATAAAAATTAAGTTAGTGAGTTTAGTAATGTATAGCTCTGTGCACTGTATACAGGAAGAGACGAGCTGCCCAACACATCCGTGCCTGCAAAGAAAAGTCGAGAATGTCATGCACTCTTAATTTGGTCATTGTGTGCAAGAGTGATTGGGGAAAACTAAAACACAACTGGGCTTGCTTGGTGGCTCAGACTGTAAAGAATCCACCTGCAATGCAGGAGACCTGGGTTCAATTCCTGGGTCAGGAAGATCCCGTGGAGAAGGGAATGAGCTACCCACCCCAGTATTGTTGCTTGGAGAATTCCATGGACAGAGCAGTCTGGCAGATTGCAAAGAGTCAGACACGACTGAGCGACTAACACACACACCCCAGAACCTTATTTTGGGCTTCCCTGGTGGCTCAGTGGTAAAGAATCCACCTGCCAATGCAGGAGCCACGGGTTCGATCCCTGGATTGGAAAGATCCCCTGTGGGGAGGAAATGGCAACCCACTCCAGTATTCTTGCCTGGAGAATCCCAGGGACAGAGGAGCCTGGACACGAGTGAGTGACTGAACAACAACAACAAAACATGAAGATGACCATGTGATAGGCAGAGCATGGTGTCATAAGAGCCTGGATTAGAATGGTGAAAATATGAATGGAGAGAAAAACAATATAGGATTTGATAACTCATTGTGTTTGGAAGTGAGAATGGAAAACAGAATCAGAAATTAGGCTCTGGTGATTTTTTTTTTTTTAAATAGTAAGACATTAGGAAAAGAGAACAAAAATTCAGGGGAAGCTAATGATGTCAGGTCACTAAATTGTCCCGGGGTTGATGAGGGTTACAAAGAAGAATTCCAAGTGACCTAAAAAACAGAAGTCAGATTTCAAAGACAGTCTGCATGCCTTCTCCAAATCAGGACCATCTGCAGGGAAAGCTGGAGTGACATCGTTGTTTATGCAGGCCATTTTCTCCACAGGTGGTCCCCTTTGCGGGGGGGGGGGGGGGCAGGGGAAGGGTTGGGGTGAGGGGTGGAGGATTCTGGGAGGCCAGACCGCATTCTGTACAAAGCCACGGCCAGGACAGCTTTGAGATGTGCCTGCGTTCTCTTCCAGGGAGACTGCCTGGGACTGGAAGCTACAGTCCCCATAATGCAGGGCGTCCTACCCTCCCTTCTTCTGCTTTCCACCAGTCTTTGGAGAGATGACCTAGAGGAGAGGCCAGTGAGCTCCAGATGATAACGTGGTGACCTGTGAGCCTGTGGGCTGTGGACCTCGTACACCATGGTTTTCCAAGGCAAAGGCAGAGGAGTAGTTCTCACCATGGAACATGGGATTCTATGGAAATAGGGGAGCACAGGGGCTCTTGGAGGGGTGGGACTAGAGAGTGCAGAGACCTGGCTCAGTGTAGGAGCTGAGACCTCACCCAAGTGTGGGAGGATGGAACTGTTTTGCCTAAGGGTAAGGGGGAGGATACAGGAGGTTTCAGGCTACACAGCCCAGAGCAAAGAGGACTCCCTGGTGGCTCAGAAGAATCTGCTTGCAATGTGGGAGACCTGAGTTCGATCCCTGGGTCGGGAAGATCCCCTGGAGAAGGGGATGGCAACCCACTCCAGTATTCTTGCCTGGATAATCCCATGCACAGAGGAACCTGGTGGGCTATATAGTCCTTGGGGTCGAAAAGAGTCAGACATGACTGAACAACTAACATTTTTATACTTTAGGGCCCAGAGAAAGGAGATGTCTGAAATATGGAACTGAGGCTTGCAAAAACCCACCAGGGAGGGAGCCAGAACCACTCAGTTGAGGCTCTGAAGGGCTTGCTTTTGGCTGGGGAGTGGAGAAGGTTTTGCTCAGCCCTGTCCACAAAGACCAGAGGTCCAAGTTAAGGGCTCACACACTCTAGTGAAGCAAAATCCATGCCAGTCACCTCCTGGCAGCTCTGGTACCAGCGGGATTTCTCTGAGCTCTGCAGGGAGATGGGAAGTGGGTTTAAGTTGGGCTCCATAATGTCACTCTGTGTTAAGACTTCAGACTATTTGACTTTGTAGTTTTCATCTGTTTGAAAGAGAGTGTGTGTGTGTGTGTGTGTGTGTGTGTGTGTGTGAGAGAGAGAGAGAGAGAGACAGACAGACAGACAGACAGATAAGTTCACTGAGAGAGAGAGGACACTTTCATTTGAATTTGCCAGTGTCTGTCTTGGCAGGGGTTCAAGACTACACCCAAGACTACACCCATTTTATTTATTTAATTTAAAAAATATATATGTGTGTGTGTATATAGATATATAGATATATATATATTTTTTAGGATGCATCAGGTTTTAGTTGTGGCATGTGAGATCTTTAGTTGTGGCGTGTGGGATCTAGTTCCCTGACTAGGAATTGAAGCCGGGCCTCCTCCATTGGGAGTATGGAGTCTTAGCCACTGGACCAGGGAAGTCCTTACATCTACTTCAGTCCAACCATACACAGTTGAAGAAAACAACAGCAATAAAAGCTTTAAAGCTCCCTCTCTGATCCCGCTCATGAATCTTACTTTTGTGTGGGCAAATCATTTTCCAGCTCTTAGAGCTTTTATTATTTGCTATAGAGGTCATCAAGTTTCCTAGTCCTGCCCCTGGAGAGGTTATTCCCCTCTGCAACACTGCCAAGCTTTCCCTGCCTGAAAGAAAGCCTTGATTTGATTTACTTGTGTTTTGTTTGCCTGCCAATAACATCCTACCTGATAAGAGGGTGTTGGTAGCTATTCATGCATCATTAGGACAATCCTCCCTCTTTAGTTGGCCTCCTGTTCTCTCTGGTTCCCCCTTTAGCAATCCCCCTGCAAGATCCATGTGTCTTATTTCAGTGGTCTTCAGATCTTTGAGGGTTTTTTCATCACTCCTCTAGGAAAGAAGGGTGTGAGGCAGCTCTTAAGAGAGTTATGTTGGTAACGAGCCCAAGTCGTTACTCTACTTGGCCAGCAACTTCTGAGGACACCAGGATGCACAGCTGTTTCATGGACTAAGAATAAAAGGTGTCTTTGCAGATGGCAGCCCTGTGGGTGTCTGTTCTTGAGTTCTCCAGAGAGAACTCTCTAATGCCTGATGTCAGGGAAGCAGCAGTAGTACATTCAGAATCTGGAGAGATTTATCCTCCCCCAAATAACTGCATATTCCATACTTTGGGCCCAAACGTTATAAAAAAAAAAAAAAGAATGACAACAAAATAAACATAACTAAAAGTTATCAGATTACACCATACTCTTTCTCAAGTCTATCTACCGATCCTCAGCTTCTACTGTAACTAGGATGCATTTTCACTGTTACATAAGACTAGCACTTAATACGTAAAGTGAATGTGACTTTTAGCAAGACTGTCATTTAGTTGTGTCCTGGCCCAGTTTAGAGAGTTGCCTTAAAGGCAAGAAATACCATTAACTCTTCACTTTCCAGAGGATTCTGAAAGGATATCAATTCTTGTAATGAAAGATGTATTTCTAGTAGGATGCAATTTGCATTATAAATCTTCTAAATTATCCCAGATATTTTGCTTCTCCATTTTCTTCCTTTTAGTATCAATTTTAGGAAAATTGTTTTGTCGACATTTCTCTTATAAAATGGGTTAGGAAAAAAAGACCAGCTGTACAAGCCTGTTATTAACTGCTCTGAGGAAACACATACAAAGAATATATCCAAGGGACCTAAGCAGGATGTTCAGGAATAGGAACTTCTTGGTCATTTTGCTGGAAAAGGTAGCCCAGTTAACAAGCATTTTTTTTTTTTTAAGTCTTTAGGATTTTTCTTTTTTAAAAAAAAAAAGCTCCACATATGCTGCTGCTGCTGCTAAGTCGCTTCAGTCGTGTCCGACTCTGTGCGACCCCATAGACGGCAGCCCACCAGGCTCCCCCATCCCTGGGATTCTCGAGGCAAGAACACTGGAGTGGGTTGTCATTTCCTTCTCCAACACATGAGAGTGAAAAGTGAAAGTGAGGTCGCTCAGTCGTGTCTGACTCTTTGCGACCCCATGGACTGCAGCCTACCAGGCTCCTCCATCCATGGGATTTTCCAGGCAAGAGTACTGGAGTGGGGTGCCATTGCCTTCTCCACATATGACTGTTGTTCAAAAGAACTAAAACAACAAACGTCAGTTTGCTCACTCAGATCACAATAACGGTCAAGGTCAAAATACAGTCACAGCTTGGGGAAAGCAGCACCCCTGTGTTAATAGCAGATATTCCTGCAGGAACCCAGCAGATAAGACATCTCAGAAGGAGATGCTAGCAGAGGACACACAGTGTTGGCACGAGATCCATGGTTTTTTTTCTCAAATGGGTGTTAATGGAACTTTTAATATGCCTATAAATTATTCATGAAATCCCCTAACAAGTTTAAATACTATTTTTAAAAAAGTTTCATTGAAACTAGTTTTTAAGTATTTAATAGTTAATGGCAACCGCCAGGGCATCCATTCTTATGGAAATGGTGACTGCACTGGAGAATGCTAAATCCAGGATTCGAATGTGATTTGAAAACGTTTGCAATTTTCATTGATTCCTGTTTTGGTTACATAATATTGTTGCTATGCCTGGGAGATGATTTTCAGTTAAATTGAAAGGCTAGAGTCATCAAGGTTTTCTGAAACAATTCAGTGATCCAAATATCCTGATGTAAGTACTAGATTGAATCACATGCAATTGCTACCATTAAGGTCATTTTACCTAAAAAAACTACAGTTGCATAGTGTTTAGCCTAACATTTTTCACTTGGAAATCTGTCATAATGTGCTTTTATTCCTTCCAGTTTTACTGAGATATGATTGATGCACAGCTCTGTAAGTTTAAGGTATACAGCATAATGATTTGACTTAGATACATCATGAGATGGTTATCATAATAAGTTTAGTGAATATGCATCATCCCATGTAGATACAAAAGAAAAGGAAAAAAAAAAGTTTTCCTTGTGATGGGAACTCTTAGGATTTACTGCCTTAACAATTTTCATATATAATATACACCAGTGTTAATTATATTAATCATGTTATAAATTATAACCCTAATACTTATTTATAACTGGAAATTTGTACCTATTGATCATCTTCATTAAATTCCTCCTCCCCCCACCTATGGTAACCACAAATCTGATCTCTTTTTCTGTGACTGTGTTTGTTTTTTGAAGTATAATTGACCTACAACAGTGGTAGTTCCTGGTGCACAACATAGTGACTGGATATTTCTATAAATTTCAAAATGATCACCACAATAAGTCTAGTTACCATCTGTCACCATAAAAAGATATTATACTATTATTAACTGTATTCCTCATACCGTACCTTTCCTCCCCATGACTCATTTATTTTGTGACTAGAAGATTAGACCTCCTTATTTCCCTCACCTATTTCGCTCTTTCCCCTACACCCCTCTCTTCCGGCACCACCTGCTTGTTCTCAGTATCTATTATTCTGTTTCTGTTTAGTTTTGTTTGTTCATTTGTTGTTTAGATTCAACCTATAAGTGAAATCTTATGGTATTTGTCTTTTCCTGTCTGACTTATTTCACTTAGGCTTCCCTTGTGGCTCAGCTGGTAAAGAATCTACGTGCAATGTGGGAGACCTGGGTTTGATCCTTGGGTTGGGAAGATCTCCTGGAGAAGGGACAGGCTCCCCACTCCAGTATTCTGGCCTAGAGAATTCCATGGACTGTACAGTTCATGGGGTCGCAAAGAGTCAGACATGACTGAGTGACTTTCACTTTCACTTTATTTCACTTAACATAAAAACCTCCTAAGTCCATCCATGTTGCTGTAAGGCAGGAGCACATTCCTTTTTTAGGGCTGAATAATATTCCATTATATATATATAGTTATATATATATCATTTTATATATAGTTATATATCTATCACATCATCTTTATCCATTCATGTATCAGTGAGCTTCATATCTGAGTTATTGTGAATAACATTGCAATGAACATAGAGATGTGTGTATATTTTCAAATTAGTATTTTTGTTTTCTGTGGAAAAATATCCAGAAGTGGAACTGCTGTATATATTTATAGTCCAGACAATGAGATTGAAGTGGTATGTTGTACAGAACTTCAGAAAAATGTCTTCAAAAAGAGGGGGCCAATAATGTGCAACAATTTGGGAATAAGTCAGACAGAAAAGGACAAATACTATATGTTTTCACTTATATGTGGAATCTAAAAAGAAAAAAGAACAAATATCGCAAAGAGAAACAGACTCACAGATATAGAGTCTGTTATATAGTGCTTAACAGAATGAAGAGGAGCAGGGGAGGGGCAAGATAGATGAAGGAAATTAAGAGCTTCATGCAAACTACCAGTTATAAAATAAATAAGTTACAGGGATACAGCACAAAGGACATAGTATTTTATAGTAACTTTATATGATGTGTGATCTATAAAAATATCAATTCACTACGTTGAACATCTGAGACTAATATAATATAGTATCTATAACTCAAACAGTAAAAATTTAATTTATTAATTAAAAGAGGACAGAAAGAGAAAAATATAAATGAAAAATTAGTGGTTTAATCGCATTTCTCTATGACATAGTAGGTGATGCAATGGAGTTGCCCGCACAAAGACAGGCCTGGGGGCACACCTAGGAGGGAGCTCAAAGCCCCCAGCAGGCATCTCATGTCAGAGCAGGGTAGAGGTGGGGAGGAGAAAGATGCTGTCGGAGTTAGCAGCCAGGAAGGTTCTGGAAGCCTAGAGGTGTCAGATCTGACTCCCCGTCCTACAGCAGACTATTTTAATTTATTCGTTAGTTGTGAGGAGCTGTGTAACCATAGGGATTGTCTATAACAGAAGGAAATCATACATCTTTAGAAAAATACTGACCTTGATTTTGGCGGGGACAAATTATAAAATTACCTTGGTGCCAAAATTATTTAGGTGGCAAAAATCAGATAAAGCCCTCTAATAATCATGTTATTAACTAGAATTCAATGACTGAAGGGTTCTTAAGCTTAAAAAGACATCATAGGTTGGAGTGTAAATAAGAGCTGAAAGAGAAGAAAAAAAATGTGGTGCTTCAAGTTTTAAAAGATGTTAACACAATACATCTTAGAATTTACTGCCCAGAAAGCCTAGCTTAAATCCACTGTGAAAGAGGTGAACAAACATTAAGAGAAAAGAACCCTTTAAGCCAACTAAAGGTTAAAATAATGTGAAGTTAGAAATCATGTTTTTTTTTACTAACTCAGTTGCTTTTTTATGGAAAGATAAAATTAATGGGCAAAGAGAATGCAATAGACAGAATATATTTGAACTTTCAAAAAGCAATTATTGCCATTTGCTAAATTTTCCTGGATAAGTCAACTCAAATTGCCAAGATCTAAATATGTCCCCTAGGTTAAAAAGTAGATAGAAATCTAGGTAACATCTACCAATGAATGATGGGGGAGATTTGAAAAAGCAAAGAGCTCACAACACTGGCTATAGCTTTATTTTTCACCATATTCATCACTCTTTTCCTTAAAGATCAGAGAAATGGCTTTGTTGTATAGCAGAAACTAACACAATATTATAAAGCAATTATACTCCTATTAAAAAATATAGTAAATGGAAAAAAAGAAAAAGATCAGAGAAATAGAATCAGCACTATGAATAAAACAAAATAAACACACAACCGTCTCTATGAATGTTTAAATTATGTGACGTCACAAACGGAAAGAAAGACACCAACTCCTATGTCTGCCTTCCCAGTAGCCTTTTTAATTCTTCATTGTGACAATTGCTTTGTGTAGCTAGCTGAGTTCATTAACTTTTCTGTTGAACTGCCGTCTTTATTTTAAAACACACTTGAGTTCACTGGATATATTACTGAGCAGTATTTACATTGATCCACAGCTTTCTGGTCTCTGGATTCCCATTTTCTGTCAGTAATTCTCTATGTGCTGAGGAAACCAGCCAAAAGGCAAATAGATGGAAATTGAGTGATGGAGTGGAAAGTAAGCTAAAGGGGATATGAAATGAACAGAACTCCAAATGGATGTTCAGGGGTAGATGAAGAATGTTGAAAAGGAGAGGGAAAGAAGCTTAAAAGTTAAAGGATGAATGGAATGCTTGTTCCAGGAATAAAAAGAAAATGATAAAAGATGAAGCTATGATAAGAGAGTTTAGAGCAATAGAAGGTTTGCTTTAAGAATGATTTGGAGTTGGGGGTAATTGAAATAAAAAGTCCATTTGATTGTAGCTGACACTTCATATGTTTTTTTCAGTCATCATTTTTTCTGTGCC
This sequence comes from Okapia johnstoni, assembly GCA_024291935.2. Lineage (NCBI taxonomy): Eukaryota > Metazoa > Chordata > Mammalia > Artiodactyla > Giraffidae > Okapia > Okapia johnstoni. Next base: position 17,149,546 of record CM044324.1, read on the forward strand.
CTTCAAGTACATTTGACTGTGGTTGAGAACAGGACTTTCGGATAGTTTTACAGACTTGAGTTTATACTAGAGAATTGTGGTTTATTATTTTCCTTCTCAAAATTGGTAAATCAATTCATTTCTGTCTTCATATGAAGATGGACTAGTTGTGGATTTGTATCCATCATAGGAAAGTCAACCATCAGCACAGATTTTCAGAGTTCTCCTTTCTTCACATGTAAAGTAGGATAATCTGTGATTTTATTCATTGCCCTCAAGGAGCAAAAGAAAAAAAAAAACAGGGAGATACATTTTCTAAATGAGTTTGTGTTCATTATTAATGATTGCTATGATTGGGCAATAAAAACATGCAAATTTAAGTTTGGCATCCCTTTAACAGTGAAATGAAAGTACATAATTATGTGGCTAGAGAAGAAAAATACATGTAGATTGGGGCATATTTATGTAAAGTCCTGACCAATAGCTTTTTTCCTATCTTCCTATGGCTCCACCTAAAGCAAATAGATTATAAACCTTTGTTGAGAAAGTGTTATGAGAGATCATTCAATAATAAATGTGAAATGTTACCTACCAAATGGCAAAATGGCATAGGTTTTAAGTGCCTATCACACCAGTAATGTTTCTGCATTTTAAATTAGAACTTTGAATTATTGGGGTACAAATAGGTTAGAACAATGCAATGTTTAGTTTCCTCAAAGTGCATATTAAACATCAAGTAATTTGTTAGCTAACCACCAAAACATATTTTCAAAAAAAATTTTTAAGACATGGCATATTTTTAATACTTTTATCTTTATGCATTATTTTGACTTAAATATTCAGATTTTTGTAGCTACAGTGGGCATTGTATTAATGTTTTTAGTGACACATTAATGTATGCCAAGAATGATTGTATCGTGGTTTGTTTATACCCGTAGTTATTTTTGATGTTAGCTATTTGGTGCAAAATACAAGTCTTACATGTTATGGGAACATAAACTTTATTGCTGTCTCATTACCATGCAGAGGCCAAATATGAGCAAAAGAATAGCATCCTATATTAATCTTCCAAATATTGGTTATGGGTAACTCAAGTGATTGTATTATAGTTTAATTAATGGAATAAGAAGGGAGTAAATAGCTTCAGTGCTGCCTGATAAATGAAATTCTTTCATGCCAAGATGTGTACAGTGGAAAACAATAAAGGAGTGCCGATGGAATACCTTTTTGTCTAGTTCAGTAATGCAATCTTCTCTTCTGTGCCCCTTTAAAAAGAAATCTCCATCCTAAGGCAATATTTTGTAGTGTAATTTTAGGTATTCATTTTGGGGGAAAATACTTGCTTCCTCAACTTTAAAGAACTAGATCCCATTGAAGTAGGGAAAAAAAGCATCTAAAATAGCTTAAATTGTTTTTTGATTTGGAAATGCAAAAAGTCATCACACTGTACATGGGTGAGGCGACATTAGTTTCAATAACTGTGCCTGCAAAGGTGGGGGTCCAGCTGCTCACTGCTGAAAAAGCCAAAAAAGAGGTCAGGTTGGTGAAAAGGAAAGTTTGCTACATTTTGAATGCCGGCAACTGGCGTAGAAGGGGCGGGGGAGGAAAAACAACTGTCCAAAAGCCGACTGCCTCCCACAGACGATCAGTGGGGAACAGATTTTATAGACAGAGAGAGGGGGCTACATGCAAAAACAGCACAGTCAGCTCTAACAGTCATCTTGAATTGGTCTTCAGTGGTCTGCCTAGTGTCATCTTGGTTGTTTTAGGTACAGTTAATCTTCAGTTCCACTGAAGTCAGTTTCCATTTCTTTGAGGCCAGTTCTTGGAATTGTGGCAGCTTATGTCATGAGTACAATCTACTCCTCTTGTAGTTAACTTCATCCACCTGGTGGGGGTTTCAGTGTCTACAAACCAGCTCACGGGATATGACTCAGAATATTACTCATAGCCCTTGAGAAGGAACTAAAGGTCCTTGACTATGCTTAGTTGGTGGTGGTGGTTTAGTTGCTAAGCCATGTCCAAATCTTGTGACCCCATAGACTGTAGCCTGCCAGGCTCCTCTGTCTGTGGGATTTCCCAGGCAAGAATCCTGGAGTGGGTTGCCCTTTCCTTCTTCAGGAGATCTTCCTGACCCAAGGATCGAACCTAAGTCTCCTGCATTGCAGGCGTATTCTTTACTGACTGAGCCACCAGAGAAGCCCATTTTTAATGAGTACCTTTTTATTATCTGGTCTCCTTTGACTGTTTTCCTTTGTTTCCACGTGTTGTCATGTCTCTGATTAAACTTATCATTTGGCTAACAGTTTTCCACAGCAAAAAGCAGGCTGAGGATGCGGGAGGCAAGGAACATGGGTTCCCTGCTCTGTTTCACAAACACTGGTCTTTTGCTGATGGTCTTGTGGAAGTTTCCACTATGCAGAACAAAGTTCAAGGGGTACATTTGCAAAGAAAAAAATTTAGACGAGGGAGATGATAGTTCTGAGGGTTTCTTTGAGGTCAACTGTGGGCATTTCCCTGTAACTTTAAAATTTTCTGATAATAAATGCATTGGAAGGAAGCAGGGTATTACTATGTATGCAGAGTGGTAGGTACCTCTTCTGTGAGTGGTCGGATGTGTCTGAAGGTAAGACAAACTATGTATCTCTCCCTTCCTGCCACACCAGTGTGCCCACCTGTGAGTCTTTGTTACCTCATGTGTCTGTAGCTGTGTGGTTCAAACAGTCATGAGGCCAAGATGTTGGTTCCTGTGTAGTGATCTCCTTATTTTGTCCCTTAGGCTGCAATCTGAACCCTGGTGGAGTGAGTCAATTAGTGACCCCACAAAATACACGTTCTCCCAGAACCTCAGAATGTGACCTTGCTTGGAAATAGGTCATCCCAGTGAGACTATAGACAGGTATGCTTCCAGGTCCCCCAGAGGGAATCAGCAGTTTACCAATCAGGAAAAAAATGCATCTTACCAATGAAGGGGCTTCCCTGGTTTGGGTAGACTCCAGGAGTTGGTGATGGACAGAGAGGCCTGGCGTGCTGCAATTCATGGGATCGCAAAGAGTCAGACAGGACTGAGCGACTGAACTGAACTGAACTGAACTGGTAGCTTAGCTGGTAAAGAATCCACCTGCAATGCAGGAAACCTTGGTTTGCTTCCTGGGTCGGGAAGATCCCCTGGAGAAGGGATAGGCTACCCACTCCAGTATTCTGGCCTGGAGAATTCCATGGACTGTATAGTCCATGGGATCACAAAGAGTCGGACACGACTGAGCAACTTTCACTCACAATTAAAGGAACGTGTCCACATCCATCCCTACCAAACAACAACTCAGGTTCTCTGCCTTGGAAACAGCACTAGGGTCTTCCCTGGTGATCCAGTGGTTAAGAATCCACCTTCCACTACAGGAGATGTGGTTTCAATCCCTGGTCAGGGAACTAAGATCTCACATGCTGCAGGGCAACTAAGCTTTCGTGCCACAACAAAGCCCAAAGAAAGCCCTTTCTTCTTTCTAAAGAAAGAAAGAAAAAGAAAGAAATGGCACATCCAGAACATGGACTCTCAATGTAATCACTAAATTCTACCACCTCGACAGTGCAAAGTCTGATAAAACACTGAGAAAGCCTTTTCAGAAGCCAGGCTTTTCCTCCAAGTGTGTCCTTCATGAGGCATGTGCACAACTAAAGATAATGGAAGCCACTCTATTTTAAACAGAAAGGGAATTTTGCTCATAAAATCGCTAGAGGGCCAGAGGATCAGGACCAAAGCTGGGCCTCAAAAAATGGTTGCTGCAACCTAGAGGGGCGGTATGGTGTGGGAGGTGAGAGGGAGGTTCAAGAGGGAGGGGACACATGTATACCTATGGCTGATTTATGTTGATGTATGGCAGAAACCAGCACAGTATGGGAAAGCAATTATCCTCCAATTAAAAATAAATAAAATTTTAAAACTGGCTCCTGAAACAAGCCCCTGTAGCAGAGCTGGCCTCCCTCAGTCACAATGAGAAAGATAAGGACCCCAGAACTGCTGTCCCAGTCAGTAACTCCTGGATTGTGGCCCCAGGGGGGAAGCTTCCAGACCACTGTAGGCTGTCACCACACCTAGAGCTCTGGGAACACAGGGTCCTAGCTCCCTCAAGAGTAGAAGAAGCTGACCCCAGAACTCTTGGTGGGACCGGCTACGTGATTTGTATGGCTCAGTGCAAAATGAAAATGCAGGCCCCTAGTTCACAATTATTAAGAATCAAGACAGCGACCAAGTTAGACCAAGTATGGGACCATCTAGACGTGGGTCTGTGTGACAGCTCCGATCACAGTGCTGGCCCCAACTGTCACCATATTTGCCTGCTAAACACACCTGCAGAGCAGATGCATCCTGGACGGTGGCTCGTCCCCACTCACATCATGACCAAATCCACGTCTGTGAGAGCGTGGAAGCCCACAGAACCCAGGTTGCAAAAGCATCTGAGGAAAGTGTCCTTTCCAGTGATGCAGGCTTTTCTCTGAAGGAACACTCTAGAAGGAGCTGGGAAAGATGCTGAGAGCCCTCTGCTTACCTGACCAAATGTGCAAACTCCGGAAGCAAAGATGCCTTTTGCAGAGCAATGTCTTCTCCCTGTGTGGTTTTGAGACCCACCCTGCTCTGTTGTAGCTGTTCACTCACAACACCTGACACACAGCTGACAGAATGACACACATGTCTTCTCTGTGGGAGGCACGGGTTGGGTCCTGGGGGTGCCAGCGTGATGAAGGAAGGTGAGGTTCCCACTCACTCCCAAGTGGGTGGAAATGAAGAGTTAACACCTGAACAACCAAATCAGATGATTTTTTCAGGTGACCATTTCTGGGGGCAGAGTTGCCATATTCCAAAATACACCTCAAAGCCATTCTCTTCCCTTGAAAACTGTCACTGGTACCATTTTATCCCAGCCAATGCCATCTCTCAGCTGATCTCACTTTCACTGTTACCTCCCTCCAGTCCGTCCACCACAGCAGGGTTAGGGAAATCCTTTTGAAAACATAAATCAGTTGTATATATTCCCCTGCTTCGATCCTCCCCATAGTTTTTGGCCTGCCCTTGGAAAAAGTCCAAACCTCCTTATCATCCCTACAAGACCACACACCTTCTGATCGTTGCCTGTCTCTAACCCACCCCCACTTGGCCACTGTGCTGTACTGGTGTCTTTTTTTGGTGACAGGCCAAGTTCCTTCTGACCTCTGTCTTTGAACTTACAGCTCTTATAGTTCCCTGGACACCACAATCCTTCTCAGCTTCTGGCATTCAGCTAACACATCACCTTCTCAGAAAGGTTATCTCGGGACCACACTACCTAGGACAGAATCCCCACCCACCTCACCGTTACTCTACAGCCTGTGCTTCTCCCTAAACACGTCACAATCTGAAATTATCCTGTTTATATGTTTCTGGGTTTCCCTTTCCTCTCCATGAGGCTGGAGACTCTGCCTCTCTGATTCAGTCCTTCACCCAAAGCTCAGCACAGTGTCTGCCACATAGTTACAGCTCCAGAAATATTTGTTACCGGCTGACTTACTGGCAGATGGATGAGGGAAATAATAGCTACATTCACAGGGTCTAGAAAGGTGGATCAGTGTTCCTTATTTAGGGAGAAGGTATTAAAACCTGAGCAAGAGGACTTCTGGTGGTCCAGTGGCCCAAGACTCCACACTCCCAACGCAGGTCACCTGGTTTCAATCCCTGGTCAGAGGACTAGATCCCACGTGCTGCCACTAAGACCTGGCACAGCCCAAGTAAATATATTTAAAAACAAAACAAAACCCGAGCAAAATTTGGGATCACTGGGGAGTTTGGGAAAAGTGAAGCAGAGAGTTCAGAGTGACAGGCAGTAATCAAATCATGCAAGTCAGCTGTTCTGGAAAAAATGCAGACTGGCTTCAGGGTGAAAAAGCCAGGCTGACAACTGTCCAGTAGCACGGATGACCTCACATTTGTTTACGGGTTGTCTTGAGGTTATTCTCTTCCTGTTCACAGGGTGCCCGTTCTCACAGTGAAATCACTTGCTCCCTGGGAACAGAGGCCCTGTCCTTCTCTGGTGACTCCTGGTGGCCTCAGTAGCACCAGAATGGCTCCCTGCTTCTTATCCAAGCTCCCCAAACACACGGGTACTAAGTGCTCAGCGACTGTCCTCGAGGAATTTCCTCTCAGGTTGATTTCCCAGCTTCCTGCCCAGCCCCAGATCAGGGCGGACAACTCTCTGGATTCCTTGGGGCTGAGGAGGTTCCCGGATGCACGTTCCCATTTTAACACTGGTAAAGTCCATACTGGGACAACTGAGTCACCCTTCCACCAGGCCACAAGGAAGAAGGTATCCAACATCCTTATTTTCCTCAAGGTCTTAGTCCTGACAGCTTGCTCCAGCCACTTCCTATTCCACATCCTGACTTGTGATTAACCGTCATTATTCTCCCCCGCCCCGTCTTATGGCTTTATGGTGCTTCTCAAAGCCCTGCTTCTCTGGCTTCCCTCCTTGATGACGTCCGGATTCTGCCTCTGACTCTGTCATCCTACACCCCCGTATACAGTCTGATCTATTTTGTTCCCCAGAAGCTCAGGGTTCCACCTCTACCCCAGACCCCTGAGAAACCTTCCTGCCACATCTACTCTGGGAGGAGTGGGAGAAGATTTAAGGACACTCCTTAATTACAGTTATAATGATACCTCTGACTACACAACTCGGGGGAAAAAAAGCCTAAATATTCATAGTTATCTAGTGCAGGGGTCCCCAACCTCTGGGATTAATGCCTGATGATCTGAGCTGGAGCTGATGTAATAATAATAGAAATAAAGTGCACAATAAATGTAATGGTCTTGAATCATCCTGAAACCATCCCCCCACTGTCAGTGGAAAAATTGTCTTCCACAAAACCGGTCCTGGTGCCCAAAAGGTTGGGGACCACTGATCTAGAGACCCTTGATCATAAAGAAGGTGGGTCTGCAAGTTTTTTCTGTAAAGGGCCAGACATTAATCTTTTAGGTTTTGTGGACTGCATGGTCTCTGTCATAACTACTGAGCTCTGCCACTGTAGCAGGGAAGCAGCCATAGACTGTATGTGAACAAATGTTCCAATAAAACTTTATTTACAAACACTGGCAGAGGGCATGATTCAGCCCCTGAGCCCTCGTTTGTGGATCCCTTATATAGAATATACTTCCAGATAATTTTAAAAATTTCTTAAGTCCACAGAAGTTTTCTTTGTCCCAACACACAGATAGCCCATAGCTTTACATACAACTTACACACCTCCTTCTGTCTTCCCAGCTTCACCTCCTTTAATCATTCATGCTGTCACTCAGCTGGTCTTGTGGAAACATTTGCCTCCACAAAATAAGTTCTTCCACAAACACATTGACACAGAAAGATCATGTGGAATTTATTTTTAGAGAATGTTTAACACCAGTTTGTAATATAAAAGCTGGATATGGAGTTCTAGTGAATAATTAGGATAATTGAGATTAATACCTAGTTGATGCTTTGTCAAAGGAACTGCTAGATTAACAGGGTAAAACTTCTCTGATGGCCACTAGTGACCTCACTGTCACCTGCAAATAGTGGTTTTAGAGGGCAGTTTTGAGATATTTGCCGTTTCTGGTTTTGTTTTTCAAACTAAAGAGTATTAATCTGTGGGGTGAATGGGCAGGGCTCTGTAGTGATGAGTGGCTTACTAGACCACTACATTCATCAAATGTGCAATTTAATATTCCTGAGCCAACAGGTATCTTCAGAACTTATTCTGAGATGTGCTATCCTTAGAAGTATACTTTATTTTTTTAATTGAAATATAGTTGAATTACAAAGTTTTAATTACTGTTGCACAGCAAAGTGACTCATATATATATATTATATATATATCTAATATATATATACACACATTCTTTTTCATTATACTTTATCACATTATAGTTTATAGTACTCCGTATAGTTTAACTATATTGAATATAGTTCCTTGTGCTATAAGAAGTATACTTTCAAATGAAGAAGGGGTGGAAGGGGAAAGGAAGCATTGGTAACATTTTAAATTAATTTTAGGAATGTGATCACAAAGTACACGGGTTTGGAAACTGTTTATCTCAGATAAGAAATCAGGAGGTAAGGAACTTGCCGTAAAACTGGTGGTTAAGACTCGGAACTCCCAATGCAGGGGACCTGGGTTCAATCCCTGGTTAAGGAACTAGACCCCACATGCTGCAACTAAGACCCAGAGCAGCCAAATAAATTATTTTAAAACGAAAGAAAGAAATCAGGAGGTGAAGATGAAGGGACACGAGAGGAAAAAAGGGTGGGGGGTGGGGGGAGAAGCCTGTATTCCAATGGAACATCCAGCAGAATGTCCTCATGTGCATTTACCTGTCCCGGAGGTCAGACGTGGTTGAAACAGGAACTGTGACAAGTGGGGCACTAGCATTGTGTTGACCCTCTTCCTCCGAGTCCTCTCGGTTGGAGGGGTTATTGCAGAATCAGAGAGTTCTCTGCAGAGCAGGAGCAGCAGCCCATGTGGGCTCATTGCTGAGCAGATACTGCTGAGTCTAGAAAATAGAGAGCCTTAACAAGTAAATTCCACACCCCCTCGAATTTGTGCCTCGGTAGGGAAGCCTCAGCAGGAAATCCTCCATATGTTTTCCTTTACTACAAGGAGCTTCAGAGAATGAGTTCATTTCTCTTCAAACATCCTCGCATTGCTGTAAAACAGCACTGGTTGGATGATGAGAAATGCTACCAGGAACACAAGAGGACGCCCACAACGGGAGATAGGAGAGCTGTTACTCTTCTGAATTAGATATTAGTTTGGGAGAAGTTTTATTTCTCCTTTGCTGCTTACATTCTGGACTTCGTGGCCTTTTTTCATTTTATTTTATTTTGTAAGGACAGTCTTTTGCTTTTGACTGCTTCCTAGTAGAGGTTGGATACGGGGAGAAATAAATATCAAAAGAAGATTTCTCAAAGATTTGTCCTATGGAGGAATGGAGTTTACCCTGAGGACCAAAGGATTATAGCTCAGGTTAGTCTTTACTCTTAAACAAAAAAAAAGACTTTTGAAACTCGGGATTATTTTAAAAATATCACAGGCAAGTAAGTACTTTGTCTTTATTGTTTTTTTCTCTTCCTTTTTAATCCCCTAATAAGCATCTTCTTTGCATATTGTAATCTCAATGAAGTAAACAGTTAGATTCTAAATATAGTAAAATGATTTGCTAGCTCATAAATTAATTATAAGATAAGATATGAAATGTTCTGCTCTTAACCTGTTTAGCAGGTAGCAGGTAATATTTATAACAATGTTTATGTTTTTATGCCAAGAATCACTTAATTTCATTAGTGTCTCAAGTGAGTATCTTTTGCCTCATTTCCTCTAGTAATGTAGACTCTGTTTTAGATTGAAAAAGAAGCCAGTAAGAAATGTCCTCTGAAAAGAACATGGTTGCCCTAGCAGGCAAATCAACTTTTGTAGACTTCTCTAGAATATTTAGGGAGATTTGCTGCAGGTCCTGTAAATCTCCAGGGTGAAAATCGTTACAGCTCTGACTCTTGTGAACCTTCTTTTGAAAATATGATGAAATCATGTAGCAAATGTGGGAAAAAAAATCTTAGTGGCAAAAGGGCATTGAAACATTAAAATATTTCAGTGAATGTTATCTTTTCTTGATTATACTATTAAACTGAGCTCCAGCTGCGCATGTGTTGTTGCCTCCTCCAGATTCCAGGAGTCAAGAGCTGTCAAGCTGATCTAGCAGGATCAGGTTGTCATTGGGGAGGAAACTAGATGTGGTCAAGATGTCCTGTTTCCCTCCTGATTCTTAATCCCCTTCACCTCCCCACCCCTACCCTCCCCTCCTGATGTGGTAGCTGCCATCAGTTTACCGGAGGATGGCTACCTTCCCAGCAATAGTAAACAAAGAGCTGGCTGCTTTCAAAGGCAAGCCGTGTCTGGTTGATCTTTGGACGAGAATGAACAATCAGATGAACTGAGCTTTCTCTGCACCTTAGTTCCCCCACTGCCACCACTAAAGCCATCATCCAGGCCACAGTTCTCTGTACACCAGGTGGTCTGAAATGATGTTTTCAAAAGAAAGATAAAGGTGAAAGTCCCTTCCACGAATGGAGGGTGTTGCATTCCTTCCTCCCTCCAACTTCCCCTAGTCTTAGAGACGGTCTGCCTTGTCCTCTAAGAAGCATGATTCCTGTTCATCACTGGTTGCCAAAGCCAAGCGCTCCCGGCACTGGCCTCGTTACTGTGTAGCCTGTCAGTTAAAGACCATTATCTGTCAAGCCATCTGTTATTTTCCCTTAGGAGATGTTATTTCAGTTCCATAGGTAGCTTTTAAATTTTTCCCTACATGTTGTGTAGCAGCTAAATGTAGTCCAAGGGTTAAGTCCTGTTGAGAGCAACAGGAATCTGTGGCCCACTTTTGAGAGTGTTAGTCGTAATGGTGTAATCTTGGATGGCCCAAAAGCGTGGGGTGAGCTGGGACCTGAGAAAAATGCAGCCACGTAAGAGTCTGGTCTTTGCTATCCTGGAAAACTGTTACTTTTAGAGGAATTACTTGCTTCCTGATTTAGTTGTGCCTAAGGATTTGTGCTTCTTCTATGGGGCATAGTGTTGCCCTAATTGCCCTGGTTATGGAGGCTGGCTACCCATCAGTGAGGGCAGTTTGGGGGCTTGACTCTTACAAAGGAGAGCCGTGGAGAATATAGCTTTCCTACTTGTCACACTCCTCCTTCACCAGTTAAGAAAAAGATTTTGCCTTATTTAAGCATGTTATTATCTACCTGCTAAATGAGAGTGGACCTCTATAATCTCTCTCCCTCAATAATGGAAATTACATGTCGTCGTTATTGCTTTAGTCACTAAGTCATGTCCGACTCTTGGTGACCCCATAGACTATAGCCCACCAGGCTCCTCTCTCTGTCTATGGGATTTTCCAGGAAAGAATACTGGAGCGGGTTGCCATTTCCTCCTCCAGGGAATCTTCCCCACCCAGGGATGGAACCTGCATCTTCTGCATTGGCAGGCAGATTCTTTACCAATGAGCCACCAGGGAAGCCTGGAAATTACATTGATGCACTTCAGAAGCCATCTGGTCCTCAGATCATCTCTACAAGCATGGAGATTTTCCTTTGTAGAAAGTTTCCTTTGCCTTGGGCTGCTCTTTTATAAACTCATGCTTGGACAAATCTGAAGTGTTGTATCCTCTGGTACTAGCAGGTGACAATGATGACATCTAACACGTATTGAGTGCCTTCTTTTGCCAGGTGTGATAGTAAATATTCTATGACACATAGGACATTAAATTTTCCATGCCTTGCCTGTAATGCATATAGTGCAGAGAGCCTCCTTCACAATGGAGGAGAAACAAAAAAGTTCAGTAGAGGAGGTTCATTGGAGGAGGACCAGTGGTACAATGGAGGAGGAACAAAAAAGATTCAAGAAAAGTTCTTGTCAACTAGTATCCTGTCTTGTTTTTCTTTGTTGTCTTTGTTTCTTTCATTCACCTAATGACCAAGGTTATGGATTGTCCAGGCTCCTTTCTGTATGACTTTATTCGTGGATAACTTTTCCGAGAGAGTATAGGCAGTGGCCTGGGTTGGAGTAGGGGGAGAAATTGGGACTTCAGCAGTGAGCATTAGGACTTGTACTGGAAATGGATTTCGTTTCTCTGTGCTCTGCCTTAGGCTGTCTGTAAAGTGTGACTTCACCTCACACCATGCTTTTCTGTCCTTCACTTTTTTCAGGTTTATGGGGATAATTAAACTGTTGGCTAAAAGCATCAAATTCCTGGGGAGAAAATAGCACATTCATGAGCAAGTGTGTTTAACTGTTCATGTCAGGCTGGGTTTTCACTGAGAGCAAATCAGACACTTAGAATTGTCTTTCAAACTACCAGAAGGTGGAGTGTATGGGGGGAGAAGGCTCAGATTTTTCTTTTTTAATCATAAAGCATGTATTTTCAGTAAATTTGCTATTAATGCCTACTGTTATAAAAATTTTATTAACATATAACAAATTGGAAGAAGCTGGTTTATAAATGATGATTCAGAACAAATGTCATATGAAATAATCAAGAATAAATGAATGAAGAAATAATGCATATATAAATTAGGAAACGGAAGTCTATGGGGATTTAATAACACTTTTTTTTTTGCTTTTTATATTGTTTCTGGGTCATGGAAACATGTTAAGCTAATTTGTTGCCTTGATTACATCTTTGATGTAATCGATTGTTTATTGACTACCACTTAGGGCATTGCTTTCTGGGATAATCCATGACAACATTTGGGAACAAATATATTGCTATAAGGTAGAGTGAGTATATTTGATGAGGAGAGAGAAAGATCTTCACGACCCAGATAATCACGATGGTGTGATCACTCACCTAGAGCCAGACAGCCTGGAATGTAAAGTCAAGTGGGCCTTAGAAAGCATCAGTACGAACAAAGCTAGTGGAGGTGATGGAATTCCAGTTGAGCTCTTTCAAGTCCTAAAAGATGATGCTGTGAAAGTGCTGCACTCAATATGCCAGCAAATTTGGGAAACTCAGCAGTGGCCACAGGACTGGAAAAGGTCAGTTTTCATTCCAATCCCAAAGAAAGGCAATGCCAAAGAATGCTCAAACTACTGCACAATTGCACTCATCTCACATGCTAGTAAAGTGATGCTCAAAATTCTTCAAGCCAGACTTCAGCAATACGTGAACCGTGAACTTCCAGATGTTCAAGCTGGTTTTAGAACAGGCAGAGGAACCAGAGATAAAATTGCCAACATCTGCTGGATCATAGAAAAAGCAAGAGAGTTCCAGAAAAACATCTACTTCTGCTTTATTGACTATGCCAAAGCCTTTGACTGTGTGGATCACAACAGACTGTGGAAAATTCTTAAAGAGATGGGAATACCAGACCACCTGACCTGTCTCTTGAGAAACCTGTATGCAGGTCAGGAAGCAACAGCTAGAACTGGACATGGAACAACAGACTGGTTCCAAATAGGGAAAGGAGTACGTCAAGGCTGTATATTGTCACCCTACTTATTTAACTTATATGCAGAGTACATCATGAGAAATGCTGGGCTGGAAGAAACACAAGCTGGAATCAAGATTGCCGGGAGAAATATCAATAACCTCAGATATGCAGATGACACCACCCTTATGGCAGAAAGTGAAGAGGAACTAAAAAGCCTCTTAATGAAAGTGAGAGAGGAGAGTGAAAAAGTTGGCTTAAAGCTCAACATTCAGAAAACAAAGATCATGGCATCTGGTCCCATCACTTCATGGGAAATAGATGGGGAAACAGTGGAAACAGTGTCAGACTTTATTTTTGGGGGCTCCAAAATCACTGCAGACGGCTGATTGCAGCCATGAAATTAAAAGACGCTTACTCCTTGGAAGGAAAGTTATGACCACCCTAGAAAGCATATTAAAAAGCAGAGACATTACTTTGCCAACAAAGTTCCATCTAGTCAAGGCTATGGTTTTTCCAGTAGTCATGTATGTATGTGAGGGTTGGACTATAAAGAAAGCTGAGCGCCGAAGAATTGATGCTTTTGAACTGTGGTGTTGGCGAAGACACTTGAGAGTCCCTTGGACTGCAAGGAGATCCAACCAGTTCATCCTAAAGGAGATCAACCCTGAGTGTTCATTGGAAGGATTGATGTTGAAGCTGAAACTCCAGTACTTTGGCCACCTCATGCAAAGAGTTGACTCATTTGAAAAGACCCTAATGCTGGGAAGGATTGGGGGCAGGAGGAAAAGTGGACGAGAGAGGATGAGATGGCTGGATGGCATCACTGACTCGATGGACATGAGTTTGGGTAAACTCCGGGAGTTGATGATGGACAGGGAGGCCTGGCGTGCTGCGATTCATGGAGTTGCAAAGAGTCGGACATGACTGAGTGAATGAATTGAACTGAACTGAGAAGAATTGAATTCAGAAATACTATCCTTTCATAACTTCAGAATTGCTGAAGTTTGAAACCAGGGTAGATTTTGGATCATCTTATCCAACTTCTTTACAGTATGTATGAGGAAACTGAAGTCAAAAAATGAATTGCACGTCACTAATTAGCTGCAGAACTATGATGAGAATTCTGGCTTCCAAACCCAATGGCTTTTTTGTTTACTTTTCAGTTGTATGTTTTTAATATATAATTTTTTTTCAACTATTAAAAAATAAAGATATGCCCCCATGATCATACCAATTGCATTGCTCTTTTGCCTTTTAAATATCTTAATATGAAATATCTCAAATACACAAAAATTATATCTTGATTATCTGCAAACCTACCACCAAGATTATATATGTTATTTTGCTATATTTAGTTCAGATAATATATAAAATAAAATAAAAGTGAAAGTTAAATTCCCTCCATCGTGTCCAACTCTTTGCGACCCCATACAGTGCATGGAATTCTCCAGGTCAGAGTACTGGAGTGGGTAGCCTTTGCCTTCTCCAGGGGATCTTCCCAACCCAGAAATCAAACCCACGTCTCTCACATTGCAGGCGGATTTTTTACCAGCTGAGCCACAAGGGAAGCCCAAAATAAAATGAAGCACATTACAAATACACTCCCCCAACATTTCCCCTATCTTCCCTCCCAAGAGACTAATTGTCCTTAAATTGCTATATATGATTCCTATGTACTATATTTTAGTATTACTACGTATGTGTGTATTAGTAAATGTGTGTGGAGGGTGTGCTTTCAGATCCAGGCCCGGATGTATATACATATGCTGCTGCTGCATCAGTCGCTTGGGATTGTCGCTTCAGTCGTGTCCGACTCTGTGCGATCCCATAGACTGCAGCCCACCAGGCTCCGCCGTCCCTAGGATTCTCCAGGCAAGAATACTGGAGTGGGTTGCCATTTCCTTCTCCAGTGCATGAAAGGAAAAAGTGAAAGTGAAGTCGCTCAGTTGTGTCCGACTCTTAGCGACCCCACGGACTGTAGCCTACCAGGCTCCTCTGTCCATGGGATTTTCCAGGCAAGAGTACTGGAATGGGGTGCCATTGCCTTCTCCGATATACATATGAGGTCATATCTAATATCTGTTTGTGGTTATACTGTTATTTTGTGTTCAAATTTTAAAATATATAAAGCATTGTCTTTTATATTTATATATTCTTTATTTTTATTCAAAGTTGTTTTGGAGATGTATTCATGTTGCTATATAGGTATCTAGTTGATTTTGTTATAGCTGTGGGATACTATCACATTACATAAATAATTCAAAGTTGATTTATCTATTTTCTTACCGAGGCATATTTGTACTCTCTCGGAAGTTTTGGTATCTAAACAGTACAGCTGTGGTCTTTGTGCATATCTTCTTACACTTCAGCTAGAATTTCTCAAATAGAGTTCAACCTAGAAGTTGAATTGTCAGGTCATAGGGAGACACATCTTCCCTAGAGATTGTTAAACTCTTCTCCAAACTCTGCTGGTCTATTTGACCACCAACAGTGTTGAGCAGTAGTTCTGAACTCTGGCCACAGAAAGAATCACCTAGGCAGTGTTTTAAAATCACTGATGCCTAAGTCCCACCCCAGACCCATTAAATCAGAATCTCTGGGGATGAGAGACAAGACTGATATTTTTTCCAAGTTCTCTTCGTGATTCAAATGTACAACTAGGGTGAAGAACCACTGACTTAGCATTTCTGTTTCCCCGTGTCTTTTCCAGCACTGGGTATTATCAGACATTGATTTTGTTACTCTCTTGGGTGCAAGGACTTTCTAATTACTGGTGAAGCTGAGTATGTTTATATAATGTTACTGAGCATTCCTGTGCCTTCCATTGAGAACTATGTGTGCTATATTTTACCTATTTTTTCTCTTTAATTATCTTTTATTATTGATTTGTAGGCACTGTCTTTACTTGATGGACAGCAATTGTGAGAGGGGACATACAACTGGCAAGTAGCTGCCCTCATCAATAATTTGTTGTTTCACTTATTTGTGTCATTATCATATGTAGTGGTTTCAAAATTTAAGTACGGTTAAATCTGTCAATGTTTTTCTTTATGGTTTGTATGATGAGAAATCTTAAATATTTTCCTATTTTGTAAAGCTATTTTTCTATCTTCAAAAAGTTTTATGGTTATGTTTTTTCCCAATGAGGTCTTGAATCTGTCTAGAATTTATATTTCTGTATAATGTGATGTATGATCAAATGTTATCATTTTTCTTTTTTTTTTTTGGTTTTCCTTGGTATAACTTATCTTTCCTCACCGGTTGCTCTTAAGATCTCTTTTGACTTTGTAGTTTTGCTGTTTCACTACAATACATCTCATGAATTCATCTTTTCTTTATCTTGATTTCTTCCTAACTCGTAGGAATCATACATTTTATCAATTCTGGGACATATACAGGCATATACCTTGGAATGTTGATGCTTCAGTAATTCTGTACACTGTCTGAAATTTATATTAGACATATTGAATTTTTTTGTTCATTTTATGCTGCCTCATCTTTATATTTATCCCTTTATCTCACTTTGCTACATTCTGAGTTGCTTCCTTGAACCTATCTTTCATACCCAGGGATTGAACCTGGGCCCTCAGCAGTGAAAGCACTGGGTCCTAACCACTGGGCCATCAGGGAATTCCTTAACTTGTGTCTAAAGAGCTATTTTACCTCTCCATTGAATTTCTCATTCCATTGCTGTAGTTTTCATTTCTAGATAGTCTACCTACCGTTATTTTAATACTGTGTTTTTCTTTCCATATGGTTTGTATCTCATTTAGTGTTAGTTGTTTAAAATTTATATGAAATAATCTGTTATTTTGTTCATTTATCCAAAAGTTTTAGAATTCAGAGTCTTCTATTTGTTGTGCCTGGTGGTGTGATCTTCTGATGGGTTGTCTCTTCATGTGATGTGCGATTTAGGACAATGAATTCATTATTAGTAGGGAATATTGTATAAAAATGTGCAACCAGAGTGTCCCTTTCAGGGACATTTTGTATTTTGTGTCCTAGGATTAATCCTTAGGCTTAATTCAGATATTCCTGAGATATTCCTGGACCACACATACAACCCTGATTATAAATTCTTACACTATCTTTTCCCGTTGCTTGGTAAAGATAAAGATAAAGACAGGCAGGCATCATCGTGTCCAGTTGCTGGGACTGTATCACCTGTACGTACCCTTACATAGGAATTTAAACCCAACCTTCTGGGTTACTGTTGTTCAGTTGCTCAGTCATGTCTGACTCTTTATGACCCCATGGACTGCATGCAGCACGCTAGGCTTCCTTTCCTTCACTATCTCAGGGAGATTGCTCAAACTCATGTCCATTGAGTCGATGATGCCATCCAACCATCTTATCTTCTATTGCCCCCTTCTCCTGCTTTCCGTCTTTCCCAGAATCAGGGTCTTTTCCAATGAGTTGGCTCTTTGCATCAGGTGGCCAAAGTATTGGAGCTTCAGCTTCAGCATCAGTCCTTCCAGTGAATATTCAGGGTTTATTTCTTTCAGGATTGACTGGGTTACTGGGCCCTGTAAATTTTGCTAATGCAGACCACTATCTGTGCCCTTACCACACTGCTTTTTATATCCACAGGTCTTACACCTGGCATTCTCTTTCTTTTTTCTTGCTTTTTCTCTCACTCTTGCTCTCTCTCTTTCTTTTTTTTTTTTTTTTTTGCAATCTCAGTAATGCATTTACTGAGAAAAGAATAATGTCTGTTTATCTGTTATTTCTGAGTATTTGTAGTGGGAAAGTTTTCAAATTTTATTGAGGAAAAAAATTCAGAACACGGAGTCCTACTTTGACCTTTTTGACATTTAAAAAAAACTAAGAATTTCACAAATCATATGCTCCATGCAAAATTTTCTTGCCAGCTTTTGTAGAAATGTCGTCTATCCAAAAATCAACTTGAAAATTATTAACGTGCCCTTGAATGTTTTGCTGTATAACTGCTGAGGAGTTGCATTCTTTTGAACTAACACAATAAACTCAACCACAGCCTGGTGTGTGGAGGATAATGGGATGGGGAGGGGCTATATCCTAGTTTTAAAAATCTGGGGGGAGTGTGCTGCAGAGGAACAAATAATATTCTCTGAAATAGTGAGAAGTCTTTTGCTTTTTTCTTAGTGAGAGACCAGGAGGATATATATATATATTTAAAGGTGATAATGAAAATCCCAAAGCCCTTTCTGACCATAGGGTTCTGTGATTTTTATACTACCTTGAGAATTTCCCAACAAATCTCATAGCCTCTGAGCAGCTTTGTAATAAATCATAAAAATCAAAGTTGCTTAATTCTTCTCCGGATGCTTGCCTCTTCTCCTTCCTTCACCGTAGCATCTAAGCAGGTCCACAGATATGAAAGGGACTGTATCCAACTTTTATTGCTGTAACTATTCCTCAATCTGCTTTGTCCACACGTGATTCTTATGAATGCCAAAGAACACATCGCCAAGCAAAATAATTATTGGACTAAAGAGAACCTTAACTGTTGAATCCTATCTAGACGTGACATATTTCAAAATATACACTGTTGGAAGTTTTTATAGTTTCTGTTTAACATGTAATAATTTTGTGATATTTTACTCCAAAACTCTCTTTGGAAGCAACAACTTAGTAATAAGACACAGTTGAAATAAAAACAAAGGACTCATTTTAAAAAAAGAACAAATATTCTTTCAACACTCTTTATGGTTTGTTATTTCTGAGGCCTCACCATGTTATTTTAGATTAAATATCTAAAACAAATTATTACAAAAATAAACCCATCCCTTCACTGGGTTTCATTCTCTGTTTAGGCTGAGGTGGAGTCTGTTGTTAGCTGCATGATCAGAGCACAGACGCTGAGTCTTTTTATTTTCTTAATTATGAATTACCGTTTCAAACCCTCATCGGCAGTTTACAATGGCTATAATCCCTACCAAAACAGTTGCTCCTCTGGATTGTAAGCGGTTTGCCAGAACATTAACCTCTACTTGACCCCAGATGATCACAGGAGGGATATACAAGGGTCAATGATAATCATTTATAGAGAAATTATCAAATATGGACTGTACACTAGATAATGATACTTGCCTTTAAAAATAATTATAATATGTTTGTCATTTAGAAGGACTGGGATCAGCAAGGCTAATGAACATGTTTAAATCCTTATCAGCTGGAATGAAAAGGGCTGGCTCCAGAAAGTGCTGACCTCAGAATTTTTCTGCAGCTTGTGTCGATCCAGTATGCTGATGCACATGACCTACTGATGTGCGGCTTGGCAGGCCATAGAGGCTTATTCACCCATGTGGGATGTGAAAGGGGCTTCCGGGCCTCTTCCTGTGCTGTGCATTCCTCTAGTTCTCCAACAAAGCTTTTAATTGGCATCTGTGACTAAGGAGCATTCAGTCCCAGGAGGAATGGAACAGTTTTCCATCACCAATTAAGATGAGCTCTAAGCCCCAAGCTTATCAAGCCTGAACCAGGAGTAGCTAGGGCCAAAGGCTGGAGATAAAAGAGTCACTAGTAGTTTCATAAACCACATTAATAATTCTGCATTAACGATAAATACTGCATGTTTAGTGTTATTACCTAAGCACTCATAGCCAAGGCCCTCACTGGGCCTGGTCCTTAAAAGCAACGGAGCTCTTTTCAGCAGAATCTGAATTAAACCTACTTTACCTAAAGTTTCGTCCAAAGACACTTCTCCAAGTAATCTTCCCCTCTGTGTAGGGAAGCCATCTCATTCTGCCTGGGTCATGTGGGATGAACACTAGAGGTGGGCCATCCTGAGCTGGTGAGAAATGTACAGAAAATCCTAGGGCAGATGGTTCTGCCTTAGGATTTTGGTTATTTTTGTTTTTTAATTTAAGTTTTCAATTATGTGCCTTGCTGCAATGTAACTAGAGAATAACTAGATTAGAGGAGAAGCAGAACGAAGACCTCATATTCATTACTTATTATTTAGTTAGTTTTTAAAATTAATTTTTATTGGAGTACAGTTGCTTTACCATGTTGTATTAGTTTCTACTGTACGACAAAGTGAATCAGAGATATATATATATGTATATGTATATATATATATATATATTTTTTTTTTTTAACATATCCCTTCCCCTTTGGACTTCCTTCTTATTCAGGTCATCACAGTGCATTAAGTAGAGTTCTCCGTGCTATACACTATGTTCTCATTACTATCGATTTCACCCATTATTTATTATATTTGGTCAAAGATGTCAGAAATATATGTCATTAAAAATTAGTAAGTTGCTGGAACCAAGGTGTATGGGGAGGCAGAGTCATACCCCTTCCCTAAGACTTTAGCAGGGAATATTGAAAGGACACTTGAAGTTCCCATTTGACCGTTGTTATGTTGTAGACTTCATACTTCTAAATTTCATAAGTGAATATGGAGATAATAAAAATATGTTAAATGTCCTTAAAGTATATAGCCATTCATTTTTAATTCTAAAGCTATTATATTCTTCCTCACTGATGATCTTGATTTTACATAGGCATCTCTCTACTATATGACTCTACTATTTCTTATGTTCTGTATTTGCGTCCTACCATTTCTAATTCTGTCTCAATCCTTTTTGCCCATCTCTAGAGACCTAAGTTAAACTTCCTTTC
Organism: Okapia johnstoni; assembly: GCA_024291935.2. Lineage (NCBI taxonomy): Eukaryota > Metazoa > Chordata > Mammalia > Artiodactyla > Giraffidae > Okapia > Okapia johnstoni. Next base: position 17,170,119 of record CM044324.1, read on the forward strand.
ATCCTGTGTAGATTGACCACTTCATTCTAGTTGTTCATTGAGCTCCTTTTAAAATTATTTATTTATTTATTTATGGTTGTGCTGGGTGTTTGTTGCTGTGCGTGAGCTTTCTCTAGTTGTGGTGCACGGGCTTCTCATTGTGGTGGCTTCATTTGTTATGGAGCACGGGCTCTAGGCACGTGGACTTCAGTAGCTGTGACTTGTGGGCTCAGTAGTTCTGGCTCATAGGCTCTAGAGCACAGGCTCAGTAGTTGTGGCGCACAGGCTTTGTTCCTCTTCAGCAAGTGGGATCTTCCCAGAGTAAGGATTGCACTGGTGTATTCTGCATTGGCAGGCAGATTCTTTACTACCAAGCCACAGGGAAGCCCCTGAGTTCTTCTTTCTTTCCTCTTTTGTGACATTCCACTGACCGATTGTTGCTCTTCATCTGGTCCAGATTCATGGGTCTCATGGGTCTCTGCTCATGTACCCTGTCCCACATTACCTCTGACACCTGCTGCCTCCTTCTTTCTTTCTAATAGGACTTGCATCCTTAACATGTCCCTGCTAGTTGGGAAACTTGTTGATAATTCCCTCCTGCCATCTTTCACACAAAATATTTGTTTGCACACCCCCTTTGCCCTCAGTATATAAATTATATCTCAACCTGTCAATGCAGACTTACTTGATTTGGAACTACTGGGTATTTGAAGTGTGATTTGAGCAACACTCCTTTCCTATGTTAAAATATATGTGATTGACATGAATTGAGAAGGCTGGATTTGGCTAGATACCAGATTATAGGCTCTTGTAAGGCAGTTACCAGGTTTTATGTTCTGTACCATTTCCTGTGAATCCATGAACTATTAATTTGCATAATCAGTATCACAGCCCCTGATGGTGATACTGACTCCCTAAATGAACTTTTAGCAAATAGAGTTGGAAGAATACCCATGGGGTTCCAGCATTATACTTTAAGAACTGAAAATTATAAAGAAATAAGTATTCAGAAACCACCCCCAAACCGATAAATCATCCAGATGCTCATTAAAAAGTCAAAATAATATCCCTTTCATGCACCTAGTGACTGGCATATAAAAGTTCTCAATAAATATTAAATCTATCATCATTGGAATATGTTCTCAATACTGTGATCACCATCATCAACTTTTCCAGAAATTTTTCTATAAAATCTGTAGCTACTTTATAGTTATGTCAAGAATCCCCAAACCATTGTGAAATCAATGCAGCAGTTGGTGGTAACAATTCCTTAAACTGAAGATCTTTAACCTAAGAGTGCAAGCTTCCATCTTCCTTTGGTATGCTTAAAAGATAAAATCTAACATTTTTCAAGACTGATGAAACAGTGATAACAGTTCTTCCTCCTGAAATAATGAAAATATACATCTTTAGATTACTACATGAATGTTTAATTCAAACATAGAGAATTATTACAGTTCAGTGTTATTAAATATTGCAACAGACAGTAATAGAAAATATGCAATCACTGCAATCACTTTTCTTATATTTTATTAAAAATAGGATAACACACTGCTATCCAAGATGGATTTTGAGACTAATTTAAGCTATACAAACATAGGATTTTATACTCATCATTTATAGTTCCCCTGTTCTTTGATTACATGGTGTTTCATTCAAGGTACTTTTAACTTTAGAACACTGAAGCAAAGATATTCAAAATCAACCTTGGAATTTAATACATCATCTCTTTCACCAGAGACATTTCACTGATCCTGTGTTATTTAAAGGCCAAATGGAACTGTTATGGTGAAAATCTGAAAAGAATGTCAGAACTAACACAGTGTAGAGATCACATTTTCACAGAAATAATGATTCCAAGTCTTGTAATTTAATTTGCATGGTTGAATGAACTTGTTTCTCTTCTCCTCCAAAAATACAGCCTACCACATCCCAAACTGCAGTCCTTCAAAAAAAGAGGCCAAGTCCCAAAGTTAGCATTCCACAATTGTGCCCACTCTACAACATTTTTTCTTAAAAATGCATTCTAAACCTACAAGCCTGTTGTTTCTGAGGAAATGATGGGAGAAGAAAAGACTTCCTTTATATTTCTTTTAACTAAAAAGGAAGTCACTTAACCTAAAAAGAGTTATGAAATTTATTCAGGTGGGAGCATGTGAACTGTCACAGAAAGAAATAGATCATGTTACCTGGAACCCAAGGAAATACTGTTGATACTTTTCTCTGGAGAGCTAACAAAATTCTTCCTAGGAGAATTTCCCTAGGTTGCTTTTATGAGTGTATTATGAGAATCTAGACCTCTGTGTTGGTTAATGGGCATGTGTGCTTGCTAAGTCACTTCAGTCATCTCCAACTCTGTGTGACCCTGTGGACTGTAGCCCTCCAGGCTCCTCTGTCCATGGGATTCTCCAGGCAAGAATACTGGAGTGGATTGCCATTCCCTTCTCCAGGGGATCTTCCCAACCCAGGGACTGAACTCTCCTCTTTTACATCTCCTGCATTGGCAGGCAGGGTCTTTACCACTAGTGCCACCTGGGAAGCCCCAGTTAATGGGCATAGTTCTGTAATAAACAATATCCACATTTCAGTGGCTTATCACTAAAAGGCATGTCTATTACTCACATTGTCCAGTGAGTGGTGTGAGGATGAGGAAGGTGTGAGTGTTCTGCTCTAAGAAGTCACTCAAGGACCCAAGCTACTTGCAACATGTGGCTTTGCTATTTCCAGGGCCCCTACCTTCTCTGCATTCAATCACAGAGGACTTCCTGGGAGGTTACCTGGGGCTACACCTGCAAGTGGTTGTATGGGCCCTTCTGCCTTCATTCTATTGGCTGGAACCCCCATCATAAGACCTCATTTAACCGCAAAGAACACTGAAAAATGAAGTCTTAAATGGCTGCCAAGAGGAAAAAGAAATAGGATCTGATGAACACCAAGTAGTCTCTCTCACATATTTAATAGTTTTGAATTGGGGATCATTAACAGGGTATGTAAAAATAGCCCCATGGTTGCTCTTGAATGCTAGTAGCTATGAGACACCATTGGACCAAGGACGCCCATCCCAGGAAGCAATAGCTATATATTCCCTACTAGGGAGGATGTTCAATTTTAGATGTTGTGAAAAATGTAAGATGAATCAGATATTGTCTCTGTCCTCAGGCAGTGTATAGTTTCCTTAGGAGTAGGCTATCTGTATAACTAGCTGGGTTCTGGCTGGTGTCACAAGATGTTAAATTGGAAGTGTCTACTGAGACTCCTAGGTCTAATAGATATGAAATTCCAAAGTTAAATACAAGATCAAGGTGAAGGTTTACAAAGGATTATCAAAAATATGATTAGTTCTGTTCAGTTGCCCACTCGTTTCTGACTCTTTGCAACCCTATGGACTGTAGCACACCAGGCTTCCCTGTCCATCACCAACTCCCAGATCTTACTCAAACTCATGTCCGTCAAGTTGGTGATGCCATCCAACCAACTCATCCTCTGTCATCCCCTTCTCCTCCTGCCTTCAATCTTTCCCAGCATCAGGGTCTTTTCAGATGAGTCAGTTCTTCATATCAGGTGGCCAAAGTATTGGAGCTTCAGCTTCAGCATCAGTCCTTTCAAGGAATATTCAGGACTGATTGCCTTTAAGATTGACTGGTTGAATCTCCTTGCAGTCCAAGGGACTCTCAAGAGTCTTCTCCAACACCACAGTTCAAAAGCATCAGTTCTTCAGCACTCAGCTTTCTTTACAGTCCAACTCTCACATCCATACATGACTACTGGAAAAACCATAGCTTTGACTAGACAGACCTTTGTTGGCAAAGTAATGTCGCTGCTGTTAAATATGCTTTCTAGGTTGGTCATAGCTTTTCTTCCAAGGAGCAAGTGTCTTTTAATTTCATGGCTACAGTCACCATCTGCAGTGATTTTGGAGCCCCCCAAAATAGTCTGTTACTGTTTCCATTGTTTCCCCATCTATTTGCCATGAAGTGATGGGACCGGATGCCATGATCTTAGTTTTCTGAATGTTGAGCTTTAAGCCAACTTTTTCACTCTCCTCTTTCACTTCCATCAAGAGGCTTTTTAGTTCTTCTTCGCTTTCTGCCATAAAGATGGTGTCATCTGCATATCTGAGGTTATTGATATTTCTCCTGGCAATCTTGATTACAGCTTGTGATTCATCCTGGCATTTCACATGGTGAACTCTGCATATAAGTTAAATAAGCAGGGTGACAATATACAGCCTTGACATACTCGTTTCCCAATTTGGAACCAGTCCATTGTTCCATGTCTAATTCTAACTGTTGCTTCTTGACTTGCATACAGATTTCTCAGGAGGCAGGTCAGGTAGTCTGGTATTCCCATCTCTTTAAGAATTTTCCACAGTTTGTTGTGATCCACACAGTCAAAGGCTTTGGTGTAGTAGATGTTTTTCTGGAACTCTCTTGCTTTTTTGATGATCCAACAGATGTTGGCAATTTGATCTCTGGTTCCTCTGCCTGTTCTAAAACCAGCTTGAACATCTGGAAGTCCACGGTTCACGTATTGCTGAAGCCTGGCTTGGAGAATTTTGAGCATTACTTTACTAGCATGTGAGATGAGTGCAATTGGGCAGTAGTTTGAACATTCTTTGGCATTGCCTTTCTTTGGGATTGGAATGAAAACTGACCTTTTCCAGTCCTGTGGCCACTGCTGAGTTTTCCAGATGTGCTGGCATATTGAGTGCAGCACTTTCACATCATCATCTTTCAGGATTTGAAATAGCTCAACTGGAATTGCATCATCTCCACTAGCTTTGTTTGCAATGAGGCTTCTTAAGGCCCCCTTGACTTCGCATTCCTGGATGTCTGGCTCTAGGTGAGTGATCACACCATCATGGTTATCTGGTCATGCAGATCTTTTTGTATAGTTCTGCTGTGTATTCTTGCCACTTCTTCTTAATATCTTCTGCTTCTGTTAAGCCCATACCACTTCTGTCCTTTATTGTGCCCATCTTGGCATGATATATTCCCTTGGTATCTCTAATTTTCTTGAAGAGATCTCTAATCTTTTCCATTCTATTTTCTTCCTCTATTTCTTTGCATTGATCACTGAGGAAGGCTTTCTTACGTCTCCTTGCTATTCTTTGAAACTCTGCATTCAAATGAGTGTATCTTTCCTTTTCTCCTTTGTTTTTAGGTTCTCTTCTTTCCTCAGCTATTTGTAAGACCTCGTCAGACAACCATTTTGCCTTTTTGCATTTCTTTTTTTGGGGGATGGTCTTGATCACTGCCTCCTGTACAGTGTCATGAATCTCCGTCCATTGTTCTTCAGGCACTCTTCAGATCTAATGCCTTGAATCTATTTGTCACTTCCCCTGTATAATCATAAGAGATTTGATTTAGGTCATACCTGAACGGTCTAGTGGTTTTCCCTACTTTCTTCTATTTAAGTCTGAATTTGGCAATAAGCAGTTCATGATCTGAGCCACAATCAGCTCCTGGTCTTGTTTTTGCTGACTGTATAGAGCTTCAAAAATGTGTTCTATAACCTAAAATCTTCTTAGCTACAAAGAGGATATAAAAGGTCTCTAAAAGTGAAAATTGAGAGAGAATTACCTGAGGAGAATTTCTTCTTTAAACATTAATTAAATTGTTTTTAAACCATGTTTTGTTTTCACCAGTATCCCTAAGGATAAAGGCTACAGGCTTTCTGCTACTTCACCTAAATTCTAGTAAGACTGACTTGTACAGGACAACCTGGAGAACTTGACCTCTACCTTCTGAGTTTGGGAGGGGGACACAGTAGACAGAAGTCTCCCTCAATTCTGAGTAATCTGGAGGGGGATACAGCATAACTGGTTAGCTGTTCGGAAGGTAGAAGCAAAGGGAAGTTATTATTGTGTTGAAATCAACCTGCATATTGGTGTCACAGATTCTGTTCCAATATGGCGGCCCCAGAGTGATGGGGCGTCCGCAGAGAAGTGCTGGAGGTGGACCGTTAGATGCCTAGGGGCTAAAAAGGAGCGGCAGATTGGACTAGAGCTGTGTCGGGGTCAGGAGAAGACTTCAGAGTGAGAGTCTCTGAAGAACCTACAAAAGTGATCTTAGAGAAAAAGAGTCAGCTTTCAATGTTGGCCCCACTCTTATGATTCTATCAATCAAAGAGATCTTTCCTTTGAAAGATCTGTCTTTCATACTTCAACTGTGGGGATGGAGGTTGGTCAGAAACAGCAATTAGTGGGTGAAGGAAGATGGGAATGAGAAAGATACAGGAAGCCAAACTCTCTATCTTGAAGACACCACATTGCCTGCAGGCAGCCTTGGATGGAAGGTGTTGATGGTTTGGCTTCCTCGGTGGCTCAGACGGTAAAGAATCCACCTGCAGTGTGGGAAACCTGGGTTCGACCCCAGAGTTAGGAAGATTGCCTGGAGGAGGGCATGGCACCCCACGTCAGCATTCTCACCTGGAGAATCCCCGTGGACAGAGAAGTCTGGCAGGCTGCAGTTCATGAGGTCACAAAGAGTCGGAAAGGACTGAGCAACAAAGCACAGCACAGATGGTTCAAGTGCTGATGAATCCTGAGCTGGGCATTCTCATCCGAATTGAGACTCTGTTTTGTTACTGGCAGAAAACATAGAACTTTTTCTTAACTAAGAATGATCAGAAAAGTCAAAGTTTTGCAGGAGTTTTCATCAGGAGCAGGAAAGAGCTAATTTCTTTGATCAGGCTTAAAGGGACAATGACAGGCAAAAACAGTACTCTTTTATGACTACAGCTGACATAACTGATTTGTTCAGTGTGCCGTTTATGTTTGAATTCTAGTGAGATGCCCTAGGAGAAATACAAGTAAAGTGCTCTGGGAGGCCATTTATAAAAGGTGCTTGCTTCTAGCTGGAGTGGAAGTGTGCCTGAGGAAAGGATACGTGGAGAAGGCACAGGCAGCAGACTACTTAAAGATAAAGAGATTGAAACATGCAGAGATTCAGGATGGGCTAGGGAGGGTGGGTGGCTGTTGGAGCTTTTTTAAAGACATTTCTAGCAGAGCAAACAAACAACAACAACAAAAAAGCAAAGGATGTGTCAATGTACATTCAGCCTTGGCAAAAAAAGAAAATACCTTTCTCATGAGAAATATTGATAATGGAGAGAAGACTATGCATGGGTGAGGACAGGGGGTAGATGGGAATCTCTTTGCCCCTCCCTTAATTGATTGTAAACTGCTCTTTTAATTGTCCTTTTAAAAAAATAAACACAAGAATAGGACTTCCCTGGTGGTCCAGTGGTTAAGACTCTGCACTTCCACTGCAGGGGTTGCGGTTCAATTCCTGGTAGCGGAACTAAGATCATGCATCCTGTGTAGCATGGCCAAAAAAAAAAAAAAGCAAGGAAACAGAACAGCATAGCAGATGCATATAGGCTCGCAATTAGTTCCATTTGGCTGAAGCCAGGCATGGGGCAGTAATGGAAAATAAGCTAGAAAGCGTTGGCCTCCAGCTTGGGTAAAAGCCTAAGGCATCCTTGAAACCTCAGTGGGGAGTCTTCAGAAAAGGCAAGAATCAAGGGCGAGGCTGGGACCATGGCAAAAGGTTGAGCTGACCTTCATGTTAGGCAGCCCGGTGTCTACCTGACAGTGTCCAGCAAGGTGTGGGAGCATCAGTTTGTTTCTAGACAGAGCAGGGTGATAACCAAGGGGAGTTAATGTAATAAGTAGGGTGTGAAAACAAATGTGTAGGCACTGGGGATGATAAATTCAGTAAGTTATACCTGAAGGTATTAATTTCATCTTGGAGGAGGTTTGGGAGTTAAATCTGTATAGATGAGAAAGGCTTCTTTTCAGACAGGCGGCTCCAACACTCCAGTTCTATGACCTCTGATGAAGTAATATCGTTCCTCTAAGCCTCAGTTTCCTCATCTATGAAGTGGTAATAATAATAATGTATGATAACTCAGTCCACACACAGATTACCCAGCATGGTGCCTGGCACATTTTTGATGACCAAGAAAACCAACTCTCTTCTCGGTTCCTTTAAGAGAAGGAAGAGGATGGATATTTTCTAAGAAGCAGGCTGCAAATCAGGTTGTGGTCCCCGTCTTGGAAAAAAAACTAGAGAACAAAATCAATAAGCCACAGCAGATGCTCTGTTTCATGGACCAAGCCATCAATGGAAGGTTTGAGGTGGGGAGGCTTTAGGACTATCAGTCTTGAGATTCCCTCCATACTGAGGTGAGGACAAGAGACCACCCCCGTATGGCACTTCTCTGTCTGCTAGCCTTAAGTGGGATTGGCTGAGGGGTTGGGTGGGACTCAGTTTGCCAGTCACAAGTCCTCAGTGCTTTTTTAGGTTGTCTGGGAGGCAGGAGAAAAATGGAGAGTGGGGAGCAGGTTTGCAAGGCAGAGAGTTTGAACATTATTCCAATGCAATCTCAGACTTTGAAGGGGGACAGAGCTGGAAGAGGGGAGAGATGTGAGAGTTCACCTGTCCATGCAGCCAGGGAGATGTAAGGGTGAGCTTGTGGAGAGGCCCAGAGAGTAGAAAGAGCATGGATCACAGCCAGGAGGCAGAAAAATGTTAGAGTGAACAGACAGAGTCTAGACGTAGCTCTGTTGCTAAGCTTTCTGAGCATCAAGTTCTCCAGGCTAATGTCAAAGGGGCTTATGTTGACATTTCACCTACCCATAGACTGGGATCTGAAACCTGATCTATGCAAAATTCAGCCAAAACAGAAAGCCTAATTTAAATGGTCTTTAGGCAGTAAATGTAGACATGATTACAACCTTCATGCTGAAAAGATGAGATATCACTCCTCTCCAGTTTATTCATCAAGCACTATATACTTAATTTTGACACAATTTAAAAAGTTTGACATACTAGTTACTCTCCCCAGGAAACTAAAGATGCAGACAAAAAGGGTGTTAGAATAGGATATGACCATAGAAACAAGTAAGTCTGGGGAGCTCACTACAAATAAAAGATAAAAGGAAGTAAAAGAATTATTTTATTTATTTTGCTTATTTCTTACATTAATTTTTATTGGAGTACTGTTGCTTTACAGTGTTGTGTTAGTTTCTGCTGTACAGCCAAATGAAAACATGATACATGTATCTCCTCCTTTTTGGACTTCCTTGCCAATCAGGTTACCACAGAGCATTGAGTTGCTGGTGCTATACAATAGGTTCTCATTAAAGTGAAAGTCGCTCAGTCGTGTCCGACTCTTTGCGTCCCCATGGACCAAACAGTCCATGGAATTATCCAGGCCAGAATGCTCGAGTGGGTAGCCATTCCCTTCTCCAGGGGATCTTTCCAACCCAGGGATTGAGCCTAGATCTCCTGCATTGCAGGTGGATTCTCTACCAGCTGAGCTATCAGGGAAGCCCAAGAATACTGGAGTGGGTAGCCTATCCCTTCTCAGGGATCTTCCCAAGATCTTCTCAACTCAGGAATCAAACTGGGGTCTCATGCATTGCAGGCAGATTCTTTACCAGCTGAGCTACCAGGGGATCCAGGTTCTCATTAGTTATCTATTTTATACATAATATCAATACTGTACGTATGTCAATCCCAATCTCCCAATTCATCCCATTCCCCCTCCCCCCCAGCTTTGATGTCCATATGTTCTCTACATCAGTGTCTGTATTTCTGTTTTGCAAATAAGATCATCTATACCATTTATCTAGATTCCACATGTATGCGTTAATATATGGTATTTATTCTTCTCTTTCTGACTTACTTCACTCTGTATGAGGGAATTTTTTTAGAAATAGAAACACAGATCTTCTCAGCCCAGGGACTGGGATACACATATGTGTATATCTCCATGTGCCTTGGGGACTCTCCAGATTTGTGCTGTAGTTTCTGGAATCTGCAAACATCATGACTAATCGATGTTGCAAAGATAGTTGAGTCATCGAAAAATGGATAAATTATAAAAGAAGCAGAGCATGGAACTGGAATACGTTTTTAAAGTACTATTGAAAATTATAGAACTTTTAAAATCTGGGACTCTTAAGGCCCAAGTCTTCATTATATGGATATACTCGTTTATCCAATACTTGTGTTTGAGAAATCATAATATTCTTATACAGACCCACTATGGCTGACTATATAATGTACAGAGTGCTTAAAATAAAAAAAGAAAAAGGGGAAACAGATATACCAGAACATAGTCAAACCAATGGTCACATTAGTCAGTATGAATTTATACTGATAATCCTACCATTGCTGCAAATATTACTGTGATTTGCTTTTATTGAGTATTACAGCCTTTGGGGGCTTCCCTGGTGGCCCAGTGGTAAAGAATCCGCCCGCAGTGCAGGAGACACGGGTTTGATCTCAGGTCAGGAAGATCAGCTGGAGAAGGAAATGGCAAGCCACTCCAGTATTCTTGCCTGGGAAATCCCATAGACAGTGAAGCCTTGTGGGCTACAGTCTGTGGGGTCACAAAAGAGTTGGACATGACTTAGCAACTAAACAACAACATAGCCTTTTTAGTAAGTTTATAATAATATAAGGCAACAGCTTTCTTACTTTAGAATCTCAGATTGCTAGTCACAAAGAAAGCCACCATTGACAACAAATTTTAGGCCTGGTTCTTCTAGAAAACATTGGCTGAGCACTTTATGCTATAAGGACATACTAGCTGACCCTTGAAATTAGCTCAGAGTGAGACTGAATTATTCAGATTTCTCATTTTTTGATGACTTACACAATATCAGGCCTACCCTAAAGTCAAAATCTTGCCACCATTGTAAAGATTATTTTAAGTGTACCATAAACCCTAGTGTCAGGGTTCAAAGTAGAGTATCAAAGATAGCTTGAATAATGGTGGCATTGCTAAAATAAGGTAACTCCTTCGAAGTTTACAGTGCTCATTCAGTATGTAAGTTCCAGCGTATTTGTTTCAAAAACATATCCCATGGGGCTTGCCTGGTGGTTCAGTGGTTAAGACTCCATGCTTCCACCACAGAAGGCACAAGCTCAATCTCTGGTCAGGGAACTAAGGTCCCACATGCTGCGTGGCCAAAAAATAAATAATAAATAAAAGTCTTTAAAAAATTTAAAAAATACAAATGAATCCCATGGAATCACATTGAATAAGGCATTGGTCATTATTAGAGATTGTTGGTATATTGTTCACTACCTTGGAGTCTGAAGACTGCGGAGGCTCAAGTTCACCCTCACTCTGCTGGCAGGATTAGAGTTCTGTCTGCCCCCAGCATCCAGGCAGGTTGGTGACTGAATCCTGCCAAGACCCAGTGACTACAGATGCCTGGACTTGCAGCAGAGCATCCCTGAGCCCTCAGGAGAGCACTTTTCCAGCGGTGAATCAGGAGAGAGAAGGATACTTTGCAAATAGCATTATCTTCTACTCCACCTCCACTTCCTTTGAAAGGCCACACCCCATTTGAACAAACCAGCTTTTCTTGGGATGTCTAGCAACCTGAAGGTGGCCCCAGAACCACGACTTTTTGTAAAGACTTTTTTTCAAATTGTTATGAACTGAGTTCATTTTTTAAACATGTGGCTTTAAAGCATAGAGTAAAATCATATTATTACATAAAGTATCATAAGTCATAACTTATAACTCTACCAGGATGCGCCAAGCCTGAACTTGAAAACTGTAAAGATGTATGTTGTATTTGAAAGGTTTCAGCATCAAAAATACCCTGTTCATACTAATGACTATGAAGCATTAAGATATAATTATCTGTGTATTCTCTGATTAAACTGGTGTCATGACATCTTATTAAAAACACTTCTTTTCTACTCATGGTCTGAAAAAGCCAGGGTTTAGGTAGACATGTCAGATCATATTTGGCAATGCTTTCAAATGCACCAATGAATTCTGTTGGGATTTTTTTTAATTGCAAAAGGCATTCATTTTGCATTAAATAATGTAACTTAAAATGTAAAACTAATATATTCTTAATGTAGATTTGAAAAAGAGAAAGAAATTTTAAAAAGCTATTATATAACAACATTTAAAACTGGACTTGATCAAAAAATAAAACTTACTCTGTAAAAGACTCTATAGGCTGGGAGAAAACATTTAAAAATCAGATAGTTGACAGAAGGCTTGTACCCAAGAGTAATGAACACTTAAAACTCAACAGTTAGAAGACAACCCAATTAAAAAACAGCAAATGGCTTGAACAAACACTTAACCATAAAGAAGTTTATATGGTTGGCCATAAGCACACGAAAAGGTGTTCAACATTGTTAGTCATTAGGAAAAGGCAGGTTAAACCATGATAAGATACCACCATTAACCTATTGGAGCAGATAAAATTTAAAAGATTGACAATGTCATGTGTTGGTGAGAATGCAGAGCAAATGAGACCTTCACATACTATTGGTGGGAATGCAAAATGCTGGAAAACAGCTTGGCAGTTGCTTATAAGGTTAAACATATACTAACAATATGATCCAGCAATCTCACTTCTAGGTGTTTACCCTAGAGAAATGAAAACTTCTGTTCACACAAAAACTACACAAATATTTAGAGAAGCTTTATTTATAATCTCCAAGAACTGGTAACATCCCAGATCTTCTGAGGATGAGTGGGTTAAACATACTGTGATAAATACTGCTGACCTGAAACAAGTAGAATGCCAAGTATCTCTCCAACAAAGATGGATTTATTTGAGATCAGCAGACAATTACAACCTGAGTCTGCAAGCCACGTGCAAGTCCTGGAAGGGCAACACAAGGAAAATGCTTTTATAGAGGGGAAAAGGAAGTTGGGAGGGCTACATAAACAGAGAGTCTGTGGTTTGTCATTGGCTGAGCCTTGCCAGGTCTTCTTCCTGTTGGGCTATCAACACAGGGTGTGAGAGCTCCCTCTTCTGGTCTCCCAACTCTATTTTCTTAATAGTATTTTCAAAATATCTTGGCCCAATTTCTTAATACTTAATTTTATTTTTTTTATTTTTTGGCCTCTTGGCATGTGGAATATTAGTTCTCCCATCAGGTATTGAACCCATGCCCCAGGCAGTGGAAACACAGAGTCTTAGTCACTGGACTGCCAGAGAAGTCCCTCTCCCAATTCTATTTAATTGAAGTTTCTGCTTATTGTTTTACAGTACATGTAGGGGAATAGTCCTCAGCCATAAAAATAGAATCAAATTTTGACACTTGTGTATATCAAACAACTTTGACTCATAAAATAGTTATGCTAATTGAAAGAAGCCAGATAAAACAGTTTACCTAATATATGATTCCATTTGTAAGACATTCTCAAAAACCAAAAGTATAGTGATAGAAGATCAGTGGTTAGGTGTTGGGGGTTATGACTGCAACTGGATAGCAAGAGGGAATTTCAATGGATGATAGAACTTCTAAGTATCCTGATGGTGGTAACAGTTGCGTCAACTATATATGTTTAAATTCAAAGATACTACACTTGATCTTAGCCAAAAGCTTCCCCGATGGATCAGTGGTAAAGAATCCACCTGCAATTCAGGAGACACAAGAGATGCAGGTTCAATCCCTGGGTCAGGAAGATGCCCTGGAGAAGGAATGGCAACCCACTCCAATATTCTTGCCTGGGAAATCCCATGGACAGAGGAGTCTGGTGGGCTACAGTCCAAAGGATTGCAAAGAGTTGGACACAACTGGGGACACACACACATAAATTCAAAGAACTATTAAATTCATGGAACGCACATGCACAAAAGTCAGTTTTATTGTGTATCAATTTAAAAAGACATAGAGAACAGACTTATGAACACAGGGAGAGGGGAGAAAATGGTAAGATGTATGGAGAGAGTAACATGGAAACTTACATTATCGTATGTAAAATAGGTAGCCAATAGAGGACTAATAAAAGAAAGTGTAAAAAAAAAAAGAAAATTAGTAATATCATGAGTAGTCATAAGGACCAGGATTTCTTTTCTTTTCTTTTTTTTTGGCTGCACTGCTTCTTTGTTGCTGCATGCTGGTTTTCTCTAGTTGCAGTGAGCAGGGGTTGCTCTTCGTTATAGTGCAAGGAATTTTCATTGCAGTGGCTTCTCTTGTTGCAGAGCACAAGCTCTAGATGTGAGGGCTTCAACAGTTGCAGCACACCAGGTCAGTTGTTGTGGTTGGTGGGCTTTAGAGCACAGTCTCAGTAGTGGTGGTGCATGGGTTTTTTGCTCCAGGGCATGTGGAATCTTCCTGGTTCAGGAATGGAACTCATGTCCCCTGCACTGACAGATGGATTCTTATCCACTGCACCACCAGGGAAGTCCCAAAGACTAGGATTTCTATGAGAAAAAATTTAATTTTACTATTAAAATATGACAGTATAAATAATTTTAAAAAATAGTCTCAGAATTTTAGTAGTTTTCATAATATAGTTTGCATATTTGAGAACAATAGGCACAATTTTGCAGAGAAAAATTGTCTTCCTCCATTTTTCCAACATCAAAATCTTTAATTTGTAATAGGTGATCACAGAATTTGTCTAGTCATCCATACTAATCTTTTTCATGCAGTCACTAGGCAGTGCTGGAATGTTAAATTTGATAATGGAAGGAGTTACTTGCTTAAGAAATTTAATCTTTCTCCAAGGGTCTCCTGAGGATTTACTCAGTGATGGGAACAAAATGGTCCAATGCACAAACAGGTATAATGCTTGCCTTCCCAGATTGTAAGTGGACAGAGGTCTGCGGACAGGAGAGAGTGTGGAGGATGGGAAGGACAGACAGCCACTTGGAAACAGGAGGAATGATTTCTGGGTTAAAGAATCTCCTGCACAAAGTCCAGAGAGTCCTCTTGTGCTGAGGAGTAATCTTGCCTGCCTGGTGCAAAACCGCGCAAAGGAAAGTGTTGGGGGGGCTGCTGTTTGTTTCTTTTAAGTTGGGGGAAGGGTCAGCTCAGGGCTCAGTGAAATGCAAAAATCTTAAACTGAAATGAAATAGTTGTCCTGCCCTGACTGTGGATTCACGCCCCGAGATGTTTAGTGGGAGAAGGCGTTCTAATTGCTGCTGCTAAGTCGCTTCAGTCGTGTCCGACTCTGTGCAACCCCATAGATGGCAGCCCACCAGGCTCCACCGTCCCTGGGATTCTCCAGGCAAGAACACTGGAGTGGGTTGCCATTTCCTTCTCCAATCGCTGCTAGTGAGTTCTAACTGGGAAACTTGTTTAGAAGGCATCTGGCCTCCTTTGACTTGTGGCTTGGACACAGGTGACTCCATGCTCACACCTCTGGGATCTCTGTCGAGGCTCTTGGGGCTTTGATGACTTCATGGCAAGTACTCTGAGAAATGAGAACTGGGTGATTTCTTTGAGAGGATGTCAAACCTTTGGGTGGGCTTCCCCAGTGGCTCAGCAGTAAAGAGTCTGCCTGCAATGCTGGAGACACAGGAGATGCAAGTTCGATCCCTGGGTCAGGACAATCACCTGGAAGAGGGCATGGCAACCTACTCCAGTATTCTTGCCTGGAAAATCCCATAGACAGACTGGAGGGCTACAGTCCATAGGGTGGCAAAGAGTCAGACACAAATGAAGCGACTGAGCACGCATGCACACACGAACCTTTCGGTAGGAGATTTCGCAAACTTTTTAAGTCACAAATGGGACTTCCCTGGTGGTCCAGTGGCTAAGACTCTGTGCTTCTAGTGCAGGGGCCAGGTTCAATCCTTGGTCAGGGAACTAGATCCCACATGTTGCAGCTAAAAGATTCCACATGATCCTGCATGCCTCAACTAAGACCCAGGGCAGCCAGATTAAACAAAAGACAAAACAAAAAAAACAAATATCTCCATGAGAAATAAAATTTAGATGTATTGTGGACAATATTGAAAATGACTCTTTCTTCCAGAACAAATGAGTTGGAAAAAAAAGAGTATGGGGAGAGTTAATGTTGATCTTGCAACAGCATTTACTATCTGGGTTGGCTGGGTAAAGAATTTATTAGCAGTATTCTTCACCCTCAGATGGTTATTAGCATTGTAAAATAGCATCATTCTTAACCCTCAGAGGATTCCATTGGAGAGGGTCAGGTCATGACTCCAGAATATTTCCAATGAATTCTTATTTAAGTCACTGGATTAAACAGCTGTGGTCTAATGATATGCAGCCACTGTCCTTTCACAAATACAAATCTGAGGCCCATCAAACTTCTGATGCCAAAAAGACATAGATGATAAAAGCAAATTGAATATGATCTCTACTTTTGATCATTCAGAAGGAGCCAAGATCAATATATGCATATAGTTGAAGCCTATAGAGCTATTATATTTATTTTTTAATGTTATTTTAATAGACTGATTAAAACTTAGAACCAAGTAACCCATAACAATGATGTTAATATAAATAATAATATTCTTAGGCTATCCTTTGAGGATCTGTTAAATCTATAACTAAGCTGGACCATGGAAACTTATCACACCTAATCTTATTTCTCTTGGAAAATGAATTCCAATTTGAGACACAAAATAGAAAGCACAAGGATCCCTTTACCCTCTCACTGGGTTATTCGATGGGTAGACTACACATTTTCTGAGGGTAGAAACAATGCAGAAAAACTAGACTCCTTGCTGTCGGGTGAATATTTGTGTCCCTCCAAATTCACATGTTGAAATCCGAATCACCAAGCTGACGGGACCTTTGGGAGGTACACAGGTCATGAGGGCAGAGCCTTAATAATTGAGATTAGTGCCTTTATGAATGTACTGGTCTGGATACTAAAAGCCCAGCATATACACAGAGAGAAAGAATTTAGTACTAACATTAAAGACCAAAAGCACCATAATTCTACCATGGGAGAAAGACATGAATCTATACCATGCTAGAAATGTTTCTTTATACCATTAAAAAGTAGGGTAGAGAGGGAATTCTCTGGTAGTCCAATGGTTAAGATTTTGTGCTTCCACTGCAGGGGGCGTGGGTTTGATCCCCGGTCTGGGAACTAAGAACCTGCATGCCTCTAAGTGTGGCCAAATAATATTAATAATAATCTTAAAAAAAAAAAAAAAAGAAAAAGTAAGGCAGAGAGGAGAAATAGTAAAGAACAGTTCTCTGGTTGTTTCACATAGATTTCACATAGATTCTTTAGGGTTGCAAAGGGCACAGTAGTTGAAGAAGGTTTAAAATTAAATAAAGAAATATGGAGGGAAGTGTCTCTATAGCTTCGTGGAAACCTGGTGGAACAGGAAAGCCATGCAGGATGCAGCTGGAGTCTTGCTGCCCTCTGGTCACAACAGCTGTAGTGACGTGGTTATCTTGTCATCTCGTCAACATGTGCTCCCATGTTAGGGACTCAGCTGCCTTCCGCTTCTACTTATTTGGCAGCCGTAATTTCCTAGTGAAGCTTCCCTATGTGTCCCATATTCAGTCTCACCAAGAACCAGGGTTTGATTGGTTTAGCCAGCCACCATTGAGATGGGGTGGTCTTCTTTACCTACCTGACCTCCTCCTATGTGAGCAGCAAGACTTTAGATGAGTAAAAACTAACCCACATGTTGGCTGTCTGCATCATTAGAGTAAATCTACACAATCTGCAGAAGTAAAGAAACAAAGGACCCAATTGTAAATAAAACACTAGAATTTTAAAAACTAAAAGTAGAGTTGCCATATGATCCAGCAGTCCCACTTCTGGACATATATTTGGAAAAGACGAAAACTCTAATTTGAAAAGATACACACACCCCAATGTTCACAGCAGCACTATTTATTTATTTATTTTGGCAAGGGGATTTTCTTTATTTGAGGGGGCACTGTTAGCTTTTGAGGCCACAGGACTTAAACATAGAACTGTACATGAAGGTTGCAACAGCCATTCAGAATGCAATCTAGTTGGAAGAATCAATATTGTGAAAATGACTATACCACCAAAAGCAATCTATAAATTCAAAGCAATCCCCATCAGACTACTAACGGCATTTTCCACAGAACTAGAACAAAAATGTTCACAATTCAGATGGAACCACAAAAAACCCTGAATGGCCAAAGCAGTCTTGGCTGGAGGAATCATCTTTCTTTTTTTTTTTTTTTTTTAATAAATTTATTTATTTAGTTGGGGGCTAATTACTTTACAATATTGTAGTGGTTTTTGACATACATTGACATGAATCAGCCATGGGTTTACATGTGTTCCCCATCCTGACCCTCCCTCCCACCTCCCTCCCCATCCCATCCCTCTGGGTCATCCCATTGCCCCAGCCCTGAGCATTTATCTCATGCATCGAACCTGGAATGGTGTTTTGTTTCACATATGATAATATACATGTTTCAATGCTATTCTCTCAGAACGTCCCACCCTCACCTTCTCCCTCAGAGTCCATAAGACTGTTCTATGCATCTGTGTCTCTTATTCTGTCTCGCATGTAGGGTTATCGTTACCATCTTTCAAATTCCATAAATATGCATTAGTATACTGTATTGGTGGTTTTCTTTCTGGCTTACTTCAC
The DNA here is from genome assembly GCA_024291935.2 of Okapia johnstoni. NCBI lineage: Eukaryota > Metazoa > Chordata > Mammalia > Artiodactyla > Giraffidae > Okapia > Okapia johnstoni. The sequence goes on from CM044324.1 coordinate 17,188,456, forward strand.
TCTGTATAATGGGCTCCAGTTTCATACATCTCAATAGAACTGATTCAAATGTATTTTTTTTTTAATGGCTGAGTAATATTCCATTGTGTATATGTACCACAGCTTCCTTATCCATTCGTCTGCTGATGGACATCTAGGTTGCTTCCATGTCCTGGCTATTGTAAACAGAGCAGCACTATTTATAATCTCCAAGATACAGAAGCAACGTAAGGATCCAACAACAGATGAATGGATAAATAAGATGTGTGTATGTGAATATATATATTAATATATGGGTGTGCATATACAATGGAATATTACTCAGTTCCAAAATCACTGCAGATGGTGACTACAGCCATGAAAATAAAAGATGCTTGCTCCTTGAAAGAAAAGCTATGACAAACCTATACAGTATATTAAAAAGCAGAAACGTTACTTTGCCAACAAAGGTCCATATAGTCAAAGCTATGGTTTTTCCAATAGTAATGTATGGATGTGAGAGTTGGGCCATAAAGAAGGCTGAGCACCAAAGAATTGATACTTTTGAATTGTGGTGTTGGAGAAGACTCTAGAGAGTCCCTTGGACTGCAAGGAGATCCAACCAGTCCATCCTAAAGGAAATCAGTCCTGAATATTCCTTGGAAGGACTGATGCTGAAGCTGAAGCTCCAATACTTTGGCCACCGGATACGAAGAGCTGACTCACTAGAAAAGGCCCTGATTGTGGGAAAGACTGAAGGCAGGAGGAGAAGGGGAAGACAGAGGACAAGATGATTTGATGGCATCACCAACTCAATGGACATGAGTTTGCGCAAACTCCGGGAGATGGTAAAGGACAGGGAAGCTTGGAGTGCTGCAGTTCATGGGTTTGCAAAAGAGTCAGACACAACTAGAGTGACTGAACAACAACAAATTACTCAGCCTTAAAAAATGAAATGATATCATTTGCCACAACATAAATGGACCTAGAGATTATCATACCAAGTGAAGTAAGTCAGACAGAGCAAGACAACTATTATATAATATGACTTACATGTGGAATCTAAAATACAGTACAAATGAACTTATTTGCAAAACAGAAACATATCCACAGACATAGAAAACAAACCTACAGATACCAAAGGGGAAGTGAGGAGGGATATATGAGTTATAGGATTAACAGATAAAAATTGCCATTATTATAAAATATAAAATAATATGGATTTACGATATAGAACAGAGAACTATATTCAATTATCTTATAATAAACTATAATGGAAATAATCTGATATTTATATATATAACTGAATCACTTTGCTGTACCCCTGAAACTAATACAATATTGTAATATAATATACTTGTTTAAAAAAACTAAAATTTAAAGGATCAGAGAAAAGTTTATTAAATAAAGAATTTTATTTTTATTCATGCATACACTCAAATTTAAAAGTATGGTACTTTTCAATCTTCAATGAGGGACTAAATTTTCAAAGTTTGTATCTCACTTTTTCTGTCATTTGTGACATATTGGTCATTCAGAAGCCTTTAATTGATTAACGTGAAGGAAACGGAAGAAAAGAATATTTACGTAGCTTCTCTTGTCAAGCAAAGGCAAAAGGAAATAAAAGAAAAGATAAAAAGCAAAACTTAGTGTATAGTGAGCCCTGGTAAGAGTAGAAAGGATGCAGATTTTTAAATGTATTTGCCAGCCTCACATCAGCTATACCCTCAAGCCTCCTCGGTTGGTTGCAAGGATGAGGGGGGAAATGCTATTGACTCAATTTTGTGATCCATGTAAATTCACAGAGAGAAAGCAATGTAGCATGAGACTGACCTTATAAAGTAAGAAATTTGGAAATCTGGGCATTAAGGACTACCGGTATGAAACAGGATGTGTAATCAGTATCTTTACTGAATAGATAGGAAGGAGGTGATGTATTTTTACAAGATGCCTTTTTATAGATCTGAACTGAAATGGCAGGATTTGAGTACAATGGCAGATCAAATCCCTCTGGGACCATTTCCTCCAGTTCTGCTATTTTTAGATGTTTTGTGCTTACTTCTTCCTTCAGTCCTCTGGTAGCCTGACTTTTAGCGTCCTCCAAGTTACTCCGTGTATCTCTTTTAACCCCACCTCTCACATCTTTTATAATTTATATATCCTGCTTCTTTGTGAGTTTTCCAATCCTGGACAAAGAGCTATTTACAGCTGCCAAATGGTCACAATGGTTTTGTAAACAGGGAGCTCATTCGAGTTAATGATTATCATCTTATTTGGGTTTTCGATGCAGATCAAACAATGCTTTGGAATTTGCTTTAGCGTGAGACTGAATATTGCAGGGGCTCTCTTTTGGAGCTACACGGAAGAATATACCTAAGTCTCCCAAACCTACCTTTGCAGTTCCTGTTTGTTTTATCTCTGCCCTATGGACAGCAATTACGCAAACAGGTCTTGAATTGTTAGCAAACCAGGATAACAAACTTAAACAATTTGGTCAAGGATAACTCTGTTCTATTCTTCCTTGTCTATTTCACTGTAGTTTCAGGCTTCGCTCACAAACACACCCAAGTGTTGAGAATCTGAGATTAGTCAGGAGCTTAAATTATAATTATTTAACACACTTATACAGGCAGACCTTTTATAAGAGCTATTCTGGTTATTCATTGTTATAGAAGAATCATATAGACAAGATTTCAAGGAAAGCAAAGCCAGAAAATAAGCGTTGACTGAGTAACCAACATATGAGTTTCTTTTTCTTTTCTTTCTTTCCCCACCTTTGTAAGAAATTCAACCTTTAGTTTAGGAAGGAAAACAAGCATCTCCTTGTGATAAGAATCAAACACTTAGTTCTGCATTTGTAATCTTTGGTCAGGAAAGATACAATGATCGAGTCACACAAAATCTTGCCTGCACATACATTTTTCTATTTGTTCAGTCCCTCTCAGAGTATTTGGTGAGAATACCGTTTGATGTTTGAAGAGAATTCCAAAGTTGCCCATTATCATCTATGGTCTAAGTTTCTAAGTTGTTTATGGACAATTTATAGAGGAAATACTCTCTTTTTAGAAATTATTATCACAAAAAAATGCAGGCACGATTGCAAGATTTGATCTATGAAGAAACTGAGTCCTTAACTGGACACAGTCTGATCGTTATCAAGAATTCATTTAGGGAATTCCCTGGTGGTTCAGTGGTTAGAATTGGGCACTTTCACTTTCCAGGGCCCGTCCATGTTCAATCCCTGGTCGGGAAGCTAAGATCCCATAAACCATGCAGAGCAACTCCCCACCCTGCAAAATTTATTAATTCCCTGATTGAAATATCAAACAAGGTGAACACAGTAGCCTAACCTCTGTCTGTTGAACCCAGGTGGGAGGAGATAAGTCACAATGACCCACCTCTCTACCTCCCTTATATGGAGGAAGAAAAAAGTCATGCAACGGATACGTTTGGAAAATACTTGGTGCTCCTTCAGGGATCTGAGAGTTGCTTTGTCTCTTCAACATCACATGCTTTGGCTTAAAATTTCAGCGTACCTAGGAATAATTTAGGGACCTTGCTTAAAAAAAAAAATCCCTGGGGATTCCGATGCCAATACAAAATGATCTGGTGAGTTCCCAGGACCTGCAGTTTTAAGTGGCCTTTCTGTGCAGCTCTGGAGGGTCTGGATAGTAGCTTCTGCTCGCTGATAAATACAGGCATCTTGCTCTGTTCTACCACCGTTGTCATTGCAGAGATCAAACAAGCACCCTGTTTCCTTTGGAAAGTTTGCAAATGTAATTTTTTAATTTTTGTAATTTAGTAAGGTTGGGGGATGGGGGTGAAGAGAAGATTGTCTTTATTTCTCTAAACACATTCTGTTTTGTGAAAGAAAAACATTTTTAAATGATCCATATTGTAAATTGTTAGAGAGCCTCTCTAAACCTTGAAAGCACCACTTTGGGAATTCTTGGAAGGACCCAGTAAATATCTCAGAGTTTTAGAGAGTAAGTTGTCCCTCAGATGCACTGTATTTAAAGAGTGGTAAAATGATCGTAATGCCAGAGTTGTATGTTGAACAAAATCATTTAGTCATCTGAAAAAAGAACTTTATACTCTATGACTGGATTCACTTTGCAATGACATATTTTAGAAATTAAAATAAAAGCTATTAAACTTTATGTATTGCTGAAACACTGGTTTAAAAAAATACAAGGTTAAAATATTAGCTTAAATATAAATAGTCACTTTTGAACATATAAGTCCAAAAGAGCTAAGAAATTTTTTTCTCTCCAGCTTCCTAAAAATAAGTTGCCTTTGAATAAAAACCATATATGGAATATTTATCCCTAAAGGAGATTTTTTTTTCTTTCTCAGTTTTGAATTACTAAGACTATTTTGCATTCTTAACTACAGCATTCATTCTTATGAATAGATTTGAATTTTTTCTTGCACATATTTGAACTGCATTTTATAGAACACTTATGTAGTATTATGTTGAAGAATTGCTACTTCTGATGGGAATCTTTTACATGTAAATAGAAAGACATGGGTTTCTAAAGTTAAAACTAAAGTTAAGCTTAGTATTTTTCCCACTTACGTATATTTAATTGTACTAAGAAAAAATGTATACTATTTTTATCTGAATATATTTTTTCGTTTCTATAAAATGTTTATTTCTGACCCTCAGACATTAATCTCATTTGTGTGTTAAAAAACCATATGAAAACTGCAGTGAGTTTTTCTTGTTGTTGACACAGAAAACCTCGTCTGTGCCGGAGTGAGAATCTTTGCGTTTTGTAAACACCCTGATTGCTGCTTGGTCTTCAGTTTCTCTGTGGCATCTTCCTTATGACCTCCTGGATTTTATAGATGCCAGTTGTGAATGATTTGATAGAACTGTTTATAAGAGGCAAAAGGAGAAGGCAGTGCAGGATGAGATGTTAGATAGCATCACCTACTTAGGAACATGAATTTGAGCAGACTCCGGGAAATAGTGGAGGACCGAGGAGCCTGGCTTGCTGTAATCCATGGGGTCGCAAGTGAGTCGGACACTACTTACGGGCTAAACAAGAGTAACTATCAGAATCAAGCATGGAGGCCTCCAAGGTCGCTGTCGTCAGGATTCTCTTTCTCTCCCTCCTTCTCTAGGCTCTTCATGCCTTTCCAGTAGCTTATTCTCATAGGTGGATAGTCTCGTAGAGCTGACATCTTATTAAAAGAGGGCATCATTTTCCCATGAGGATTTCAGAGTTGGAGCTGAAGAGTGTTATTCCCTCCTGGTAGACATAGAGGCGAGTGCAGCCTGGTCAGGGCAACCTTGAGAATTCTGGAGTCTCAAGCTCACAACTGATATGGACAAGCTTGTTACCCATAGGGGTCAGGAATAAGATGATCTGGGGGATAAGTCTTGGAAGACTGGAGAAACTGAGATCCGACCTCCAGTTCCTGGAGACTATCCCAAAGGATCTGGAGCTGAACAGACAAATAATGAGTCAGAGAAGGGAGACACACTTGGGGCAATTGCTAGACCCAAGTCCTAAAAAGTGTCACAATTCTTGTATCTGTTGTAAGAGTTTTGTAAAGACAGACATCACATACTTTGCAGTTCCACAGTAGTTTGCGCTACTCAGATCAAATTTTGCATATTTTTACCTCATTGGATGAAAACCTCATGTTAAGAATCAGGAGACTGAAGCTTTGAGAGACTGGGAAAGTGACCTGCCCAATGTCACTTGCTCCAGGTAGGGCTAGAATCTGATCTGAGGCGGGATCTTCCTGGAGTTCATTCATTGAGCATCCAGAGTATGCCACGGATGCTTTGAGGCTCCATGATGCAAGCTGGAAGAGGGATGTCCCAAGAATACAATGCTGTGACATGTATACCAGAGGGACAGATCCCATGCTGTCAGGAGTAAAGTCGTCTGTGCGTGAGTGCTTCATGATGATGTAAAAGCTTTCTGGAGAGAGAATGCTCTCCTATCTCAGGAAAGAATATGTCTGCCTTCCTCTCTGCTTAACTTCATCCCTAAATTTTGCTGACTGTCCCATTGAGGGTCCTTTGCTAGAAGCAGTACTAGTTTTTTGTGTGGTTTCACCAGAGAACCATTGGCTTATGATGCTACATAGAGGGACTTCCCTGGTGATCCAGTGTGTAAAACTGCAGGCTTCCATTGCAGAGGTTGAGGGTTTGATACCTGGCTGGGTAAGATCCCACAAGCCATCCAGAACAGCCAAAAAGTAAAAAACAAAATAAAAATAATGCTACATAAACCCAAGGGAAGACTTTATTTCAGTCCCCTCATCTTATAGGCTCAGGAACTGAGGGCCAGAAGGGATGGTGAAGTACTTGAGGTCACACTATAGGGTTAGTCGCAGTGCTAAGACTTGAATTTAATTCCGGATCTGTTGTTTTTTCCATACTAACCCCAACCTTGTAAGTTTTCAGATGAAAGTTAAATCCCTTACTGTTAACCAGAGTAATCAAGTTTTGTGACCATAGGTCAGACCTGACATTTTAAGTTAGAATAGCTTTCAAACAGCCTTTCTCTCTTGTTCTGCCTCCCTTTTTCTCCCTCTTACTTTTTAGTTTCCAATGTCTCAAAAAAGCTTTGGTTCTTTTTTTTTTCTTTTAAGTTTTAGATTTCTTTTATTTATTTTTTAATTGGAGTATTATTGCTTTATGATGTCATGTTAGTTTCTGCTGTACAACAATGTGAATCAGCCATATGCATACATATATCCCCTCCCTCTTGGACCGCTCTCCCATCCCCTCATCCCAACCGTCTAAGTCATCACAGGGTACTGAGCTGAGCTCCCTGCGCTGTACAGCAGCTTCCCACTAGCCATCTATTTTATAGATGATAGTGTCTACACGTCAGTGCTAGTCTCTAGTTTCATCCCACCCGCTCCTTCCCCCGCTATGTTCACAAGACCATTCTCTACATCTGTGCCTCTATTCCTGCCCTGCAAATAGAAGAACATGTTGGTCCTTAGATATGGGTAATAAACTCTGTCTCTCTCTCTTTCAGCATTGAGTATATTGTGCAATGAGTGTATGATTTTCTTCTGATGTGGTTTTGTGTATTTTAATCTCTGGTTTGACTAGCATGCATTTGCTGTAAATGCCCAGATTGCAAATGGTAGCGAGGCGCTGTAAAAATAAAATGTTATTATTGTGGTAAATATCCACAGATAGAGAAAGAGCACTGGGTCCCATCTTCCTTTCCTTCTCATTTACTGGATCAGTACTTAGCCTTTTAAAAACGCTTTCTTGCAAATCAGTATGTAAAATATTTGCTTATGTGTCAAAACTGAAAGTTAATGAATTACAAAAAAATTCTTATTTTGTGAAATAGAATTTTTTAGCTCTTCATGCTTGAAGGACACAGAAATAGGCAGTGGCTTTCAGTGTAATGACAGTCTTTACAAGAGGAGATTGTGTAACTGCTGTAAGACTTCACAGTCTTCCTCCACATCCAATAAATCTCCTTTTAGACTAAATAAGGCAGAACATATTATGCTTTTTTCATCTATTGTCATACTTTTTAAAAAATAAACTTTACTATACCTTGTACTTCCTATTCCCTTTAGAAAGTACAAGTTCTGTTTGTCAAGAAAGATTGTATTGGTTTATTTGAAAAGAAGTGCCAAATCTTTAGTTGAAAGGGAAAACTCTTCAGTTTGGATTTTTTTTTCTCATTAAAAACAATCTGTTCCTTGAAATTGTGGAATGCTCTCAAGATTCTTTATTAATGAATAAATAAGTCTCAAATGACCAGTAGAAAAAAGGAAACAAATTTACACATGCTGGAATTAAGAATAAACCTCAGAACAGTTTTGTTTGGGTAAATAAAACAAATTCTTGAATGTCAACAAAGCTGACTTAATCAGAAGGGTGCCTGCTGAGTGAAAACCCACCGTTTTGGGACTTTAGGGCCTATTGTCGCCTTCACGAACCATTACCCTGAGGTCAATGGGTGCATCTCAGGCAGGCACTTTATCCTTTCCACCATGAGGTCTGGCTGGGGGACTGACTGTCTGGTTCACTCTGGGGTTGATTGACTACAGCTGGTATTGGAAGCAAATGTTCCTTCATGTACCATTCAGGATTGCAATCCTGCACCCTAGGATACACCAGCAGCTGAAACAGCAGCCTGGAAAGGGTTAGTTTATGTTTTGGAGGCTAAGAACACCACTTGTGGTTATGTCTGTCTGGAATCTTATTCTATGTTTTCTAGAGACATTTCACTCTAAACGTGGGAAGTAGTAAAAACATAGACTGTGGTTACACGGTATTATACTTCCTTCAGGAAGGGCTTGGAGCTTTACACATTTTCTCAAACTCATTTCTATTTCACCTTGGTTTTAGGAATAAACCTAAATAATATAAACAAACACTCACATGAAATTTATGGAAATGGGGAGACTGAGTCACTAAGGTTTTAGGTGCCTATTGCAGTCTAATCAGGACAGGAAGTAATTCCACTGACCTAGATACTGGCTTTTTTATATATATATTATATTTAGTTACTTATTTGGCTGTGTTGGGTCACAGTTACAGCACTCAGGAGCTTCCTTGCATCATGCAGGATCTTTCATTTCCGTGCACAGACTCTCTGTAGTGGCGCCTGGGCTCAGTAGTTTCAGCACTCAGGCCTAGTTGCTCTGAGGCATGTGGTATCTTAGCTCCCCAACCAGGGATCGAACCCACATCCCCTGCATTGCACGGTGAATTCTTAACCTCTGGACTAGCAGGGAAGTCCTTGGCCTATATACTGTTGTTCATTCTCTGGCCCCACCTTTGCTAGATGACTGTCTACAGAACTGTATACATTTAAATTGTACTATTTGAGGATATATGGAATATTCACTCAAACTTTATACAGGCAAACCTATCAATCTTTTCCTTAGTGATTTGTTCTCCCATTTTGAAATTCAGAAAGTCTTTCTCTACTGGAGTTCATTAAAGATTCATCTTCAAAAAATAATAAATTTTACAATCTAATAAGACCTGTCATATATATATACCATGAACCCATCACCACCATCAATATAATGGCATGTCCATTGCCCCCAAATTTTTCTTGTTCTCATTTTTAATGTTGCTCTCTACCCCCCTCTCATCACCAGGCAACCACTGATCTGTGTTGAGCCACTATAAATTGATTGGCATTTTCTAGAATGAATCGAATCATACATACTCCTTTTTATCTCCTTCTTTCACCTACCATAATTATTTTTGAAATTCATCTATGCTGCTGCATTTATCAATAGTTTATTCCTTTTACTGAAGTGGAGTGAAGTGAAAGTTGCTCAGTTGTGCCTGACTCTCTGCGATCCCATGGACTGTAGCTCACCAGGCTCCTCTGTCTGTGGAATTCTGCAGCAAGAATACTGGAGTGGATAGCCCTTTCCTTCTCCAAGGAATCTTCCTGACCCAGGGATTGAAACCAAGTCTTCCACATCGTAGGCAGATTCTTTACTGTCTGAGCTACCAGGGAAGTATGCTTTTATTGCTGAGTAGTAATTGATTGTTTGGATATACCACATTCTATTTATCCATCTATCTGTTGACATGTATTTAGATCGTTCTCACTTTGAGGCTATTACCTACAAAGCTGATATGAACATTCATGCAAAGTCTCTGACGGACATCTGATTTCTGTGTTAACCATGTGTTTCTGATGCTATGACATCTGGTGATCTTGGAGTGACTGCCCCTCCGGTCAAATGTGCATTTCATTTGCAAGCTAATCCACCCAGAGCACTTCCTCCCCATCGCCTGTTTTTTGGTGCTCTCACACTCTGAGCCACTATCCACCTGCCCTAATTACCCAAGGGCCAGGTATTAGACAACCAGGAGCAACCCTCACACTTTGGAGACTGCTGATACCATAACTAGTCATACCTGATACCCGAATCCTGCCTAGCCTGCTTACCCTTACTTGCTCGTTCTTTCTCAAAAAAAAAAAACAGAGTAAAGGCATCTTCCCCTCCTGAGTGACCTAGGTGCTTACCTCTGTGGTACCCCAGTGTGCTGTGCCATGCCTCCTGTTTCTAGGAAACTGTAAGTAAATCATCTTCCTTCATGACAGTCATTTCTATATCTGGGTGTCTTACCAGGCTTGATTAAAACGAATTCCAGGTACATTTTAAAAACATTTGCACTGTTCTTGAGTAAACCCTAAAAGTGGAATGGCTGGATCACATGATAGGTGTATGTTTAAGTTTTTAAGAACCTTTCCAACTGCTTTCCAAATTGCTTGTACCATTTGATGTAGTCAAGATCAGAGTAGGAAAGTTCCAATAGCTCCGTTACCTCACCAACCCTTGGTATGGTTGGTCTTTTTAATTTTAAACATTCTAAAAGAAATGTATCTCCTTGTGGTTTTAATCTGTATACCCTTAATGCACAGTTATGTTGAATATTTATGGGTGCTATATTGCCATCCTTATATCTTCTTTGAAGATGTATCTGTTCAAATCACTTGTTCACTTTTAAATTTTTATTTATCATTCAGTTCTGAGAGCTCTATATTTAACAGTTAAGATGTCAGTTTATATTTATGTATTCTAGATACAAAGTCTTTATCGGATATATTATTTGCAAAGATCGTCCCCCAGTCTCTGACTTATCTTTTTGTTCTATTAACTGTGTCTTTTGAAGAGCAGAAATTTTAAGTTTTGATGAGTCCATTTTGTCAGTTTGTTCTTTTGTGGATTTTGGTTTTGGTGTCAGATCCAAGGAAACTTTGCCTGACTCAAGGTCACAGAGATTTTTCTCCTCTATTTTCTTTTAGAAGTTTCATAGTTTTAGGTTTCACAGTTAGGTCCATGATTTATAAAAAGTAGTACTACTCTTTTATCTGGCACAAGATACCAGTTGAAGTTTTTGTTTGCTTTTTTGGTATCCAGTTGTTTCAGCACCATTTGTTGAAAGCCTGTTCTTTCCCATAAACTTTCCTTTCTATCTTTTTCAGAAATTATTCTACATGTAGGCCTATTTATGGATTTTCTAGTCTGAGATCTCTTTGTCAGTCCTTCTGCTATTTCCATACTGTCTTGATTTCTATAGCTCTACCATTAAGTCATGAAATCAGATGGTGCTAGTCCTCCAACTTTGTTCTTCTTTTTCAAAGCTGTTTTGGCCATTCTAGGTCCTCTCCATCTTGTCATTTTCTACACAAAAGCCTTCTGGAATGTCAATCAGAATACATCAATTTGGGGAAATCTTAACAACATTAAATCTTCCAACCCACAAGCACAGTATATATCTCCATTTACGTATGTCTTTTTAACCTTTCAAGCAATATTTTGTTGTTTTCAGTTACATGTGTTATACATCTTTTGTGAAATTTATCCCAAGTATTTCACATTTTTGAAATTTTGTAAGTGGTATTCTTTTCTGAATTTCAACTTCCAATTGAAAAAAGCCTTGTTATGTCAAACTTAAATGTTCTGCTTCCGTAGAGAAAAGTAAAACAATGGTTTCCCTGTTCTATTTTGCACCCCCCTTCCCAAGAAGTTCTACAAATGGATATTACTCTTTGCCTTGCAAAATAAATGCCATGAGTCCTAAAGTGGCTGAAAATGTAACCATATTGCCCAGAGGGGCTAATGGTGATATCCTTTTTTGCAAAAGCAGCTCAGCAAGCTGAGTATATTAGAGACACAAATTTTGAGGGCTTGTAAGAATTCTGTCAAGAGTGTGTAATAGGGATAAATTACTTTGGCCGTGAGAACTTCAACTTTTGCACTTCCTGGCTCTACTGTGGCTAAAATTGAAATACCAACATGGTCGTCCCCAAAGTGCTTGAATTTAATAGCATTAATTACCAGGCCCCCACATGTCTATACATTCTTATTTTAAAATTCAGATATTCTATTTGAAATTTCTAGGAGTGCTTGACTTTCAGTTCCTTACCTGTAAACTTTGCAAAAAGTAAACAGCCTGACCTTTGACATCAATCTTTATAAGAAGTGAATGAGCAATTCTGTCTCCCCAAAGAAACAGTTGTCCTCACAAGCTGTCTCTTGGTCTAAATTTGATGGGATCTTGTCTGTTCTTCCATAAACTCTTATTCCCTCAAAACCCTGAGGAAATGTGTTCTGGTAAACTCCTTCAGCACAGAATACTAAGAACAGAGAGCAGGTTAACACTTCTAAGAGTATTTGTGTTTCAAAAGACTATCACTGCCATGCAAACATTTATTGTAGTGGTAGATTTCAGCCATTGTGGGAACAAAGGCTACAGATGGGCAAGAGAGCTTCCAATAGCCCCTCAGATCTCACTGTTAGTCAGATCTTTGGGTGGTTCTCATCCAGCCTTCACCTCTGACTATGTGAAGGTTGAGCTTTAACTCTTGAAAGACATTACTAGTGCACACAAGACTTTTCCTCCCTATGTCCCCAGCTGTGTAACAGTAGATACGGATCTTCCTTTCTTCCTTCCCTATTAACTTTTTTCTTGCTTTCTTCCTCTTTCTTTCTTCTTTCCTTCCCTCCTTTCTCTCTTTATTTCTCTCTTCCTTCCTCCCTCCCTCCACCCCTTCCTTCCTTTCTTTTTCTTTCTTTTCTTCTCTCTTTCCTTCTTCCTCCCTTCTTCCCTTCCTTCCTTCCTTCTCTCTCTCTCCCTATCTCTCTCTCTCTCCCTCCCTCTCTTCTTCTCTTCCTTCCTTCTCCCTCCCCCTCTCTTTGTCTCTCTCACCCCATTACCTCACAGGAGAGTTGAGAAGGTAGCACACGATATGTGAAATCACCCTACAGAAAGTTCATCTCCAAACTGAGTTCCCATTATGACCATTATCCAGCTCCTTCCTTCATTGCCAGCCTCTCAAGCACTGGTGCTCTTTGGTGACATTTATTAAGCTCCCACTGTTCAAAGTCCTGAATATCCTTCAAGTCAGAGAATTAATATGGGGAGCTGGGACAGACACCCCCAGAGATAAGTGGGATGTTGAACCAAGCTCAACTCTACTCATTCCTGAGGACTAGTGGTGAGGAGATGGGTAAGAAATGATACTAACTAGAGAGCATTTCTATAGAAAGGCTTTATGAATCTAGTGACCTCAAACCGATCTCTGAAGAAGGAAAGAGACATAGTCTAGCAGAGAAACAAGGGTGGGATGACTCAGGTGCCTTTAAGACACAAGGCACTCCAGCATAAGTATATCCCATGCCCTAAATTGCAAATTTTTTTTAGAAATGTGTCCACATGCCTGCAACTGGTTAATATGAATTTTGAGTTCACTGACATCTTCAAAAATCTTTTCCACCAAATCCAGGGCAGGGAGAGAGCAGCCTCTGGAAATTTGCAATTCTCTGAAAGCATGAAAATAGCAGCAAGACTGTGCATGTTTAAAGGAAGTCTGCCTAATGTCGTACCTTGCATTCATTCTTCTCTGTGAACATCAGACTACTGCCGGGCCTTTGTTCCAGGTTCTCAGTGAAAGTTGAGCACAAGCTGACACCTGACATGAGTTGTCCTTAAGGAAGTGTCTTTAGCATTTGGCTGGGCCATCCTCTCCCCTCTACATCTGTGTTAGCAGAGACCAAGCTGTGGCAGGTCATTGAGCAGGGCAAGTGTCTGTCCATCCCTCTCCTTTGTGAGAAGGGATGAGAAGCTGGAGTTATCCCCGAGTGGTCCAGCCCATCACATGGTACCAAGGGTGCTTTAGAAGAACTGAGAAACACTGTGCCTGTCAGTTAACCTGTAGCTGCACAAAAAGTGACCCCCTTAAGATATCAGCCTAAATAATAAGCATTTATTATCTCACGAGGTTTTGGTGTTTTTTTTTTTTTTTTTTGTATTAGAAATCTGGGGTCAGTTTAGTTAGGTGGTTCAAGCTAAGGCTTTCCTATGAGGCTGTAGTCAACCTGTTGGCTGGGCTCTAGTCACATGAAACTGGAGGAGGTGCTTCCAAGCTCATTCATGTGTTGCTGGCTGTTGGCTGAGGATCTCGCTTCCTCACCACATGGATCTTTCCATGGGCTCTCTGAGCATCCTTACACCATGGCAGCTGGTTTTCCCAAATAAGTGATTCAAGAGAGAGAGACTACGATGGCAGCCACAGTCTTTTATAACCAGGCTCAAAAGTGGCGTACCATTACTTCTGCCGTATTCTGTTGGTCATAGTGACCAACCTTGGTATAATATAAGAGGGGATCCCAGAAGGGTGTGAATATTGGGAGGTGGGATCATTGAGGGCCATCTTGAAGGCTGCTTCCACAATAATCTAACTGTGCTGAGAATACAGTTGGCCCTGTGCTTGATATAGTGTATATCAGATAACATTTCTTTAGCTTAGAAGTCCTGCAATACAGTGGCAAGACTAGTGGACTAGGAGTAGAGAAGTCTGAATTGAAGTTCAAGTCTGGGAATTATGAATGCCATGTGAATTTGAAATGCTGCTTAACCTTTCTCAAAGATATCTTTCAGTGCTAAAATCCCATGCCTCTAAGAAATATGCCATTTGGGGCATGAATGTTATGAAGGTGATTTTAACAAAATGGACAATTCTAGTGAGAGTTCTCTTATTTCAAAGCAATTAACTAACTGGAGAAATGGTGCCTTAGAGCTTTCTTGGACCTTATTTCTTTTTTATTCATTATCCATATTTCATTCTAGTAAGTAAGCCTCACAATAACATATTTTTATTTGTATAATGTTTTAAGGTGTAACACACCAACTTCAATATGCAAGTGAATTCATCTGTAAACCCCATTAGGAAGATTTTGGGCATGGGAAGCCTTACAGCTCTGCATATCCATTTCCTGGTGGCTACTGTCTACATGGGTGACAGTTTGGCCAGAGCTACTGATAAGGATACTTCCTAGCACACAACTCAAACAAATGGATGGAAATGCTCATTTATGTCTAAAATCTCAAAGTCTAAAGACACAGCTGCAATGGCCTTACATATTCAAGGTGGACTAGGAGCAGAGTGAACCATTGAGTTCTTTTTGTTTTTTGGGGTTTTTTTAAATATTTATTTGACTGCCCTGGGTCTTGGTTGCAGCATGTGAGATACTCAATCTTTGTTGCAGTATGCAATATCTTCAGTTACAGCATGCAAACTCTTAGTTGTGGCATGTGGGACCTAGGTCTCCTACCAGGGATCGAGCCCGGGTCCCTGAATTGGGAGCGCAGAGTCCCAGCCACTGGACCACCAGGGAAGTCCCCAACAGTGGAATTCTTCATCTCATGTATTAGCCTGGAGCAAGCAGAGGGAAGGGAAGAAGCATCATGGGAGATTTAAGTCTAAGGTGAGAATGGGAAAACCACCACCTGCTTATCTTAAAATCATTCAACATGCCAAACAAACTCTCCTTTCAGGGCCTTTGCATCTGCCTTGCTTGGGAATCATTAGGTCCAGTTCAACTATCTCCCCTTCAGATAAGCCTTCTCCGGCCACCAGTCTTAGCAGCTCCCTTCTCCTCATCATCATTCTACCCGCATCTTACTATTGCAGAGCACTCAGCACTATCTCTGGAGAAGGCAGTGGCAACCCACTCCAGTACTCTTGCCTGGAAAATCCCATGGATGGAGGAGCCTGGTAGGCTGCAGTCCATGGGGTCGCTAGGAGTCAGACACGACTGAGCGACTTCCCTTTCACTTTTCACTCTCATGCATTGGAGAAGGAACTGGCAACCCACTCCAGTGTTCCTGCCTGGAGAATCCCAGGGATGGAGGAGCCTAATGGGCTGCCGTCTATAGGGTCGCACAGAGTCAGACACGACTGAAGCGACTTAGCAGCAGCAGCACTATCTCTGGTCATCTTGTGGGCATACCTGCTTAAGATGTTCACTTCCAGCAGAATGTAAGCTGAGAGAGATAACCTCGTCCGTCCTGCTTGCTGCCACGTCCCTAGTGCCTCCAGCAGTGCACAATACAGGGAAGGCACTCAAGAAATATTTGTTAGGTGGATGAATGATCATTCTGGAAAGGCTTGTGGGGTTTTGGGGGAGAGGGGGGGACAACTTGTGGCATGTAAGTTCTTCCCTGACCAGGCATTGAATTTGTGCTGCCCTGCAGTGGAAGATCAGAGTCTTAACTACTAGACTGCCAGGGAAGTCCAAGGCTTGTGGTTTGATGGAGGTCAGTTTGAAGAGATGTTTTGTTAGTGATATGAAAGAATAGTAACTGGGCCTTTTTCCTGTTCCCTTGGAATCCCTAAGTAGGTACTGAATCTGAGAACACAGAGCTTTCAAGTATCCCACACACCAAAGATAACCCCCAACAGGTGGGAGCAGATGCTTTCCCCAAGGCCTCAAGAAGAACAGGTCCAGCTACTAGAACTAACCTGTGTCCCAGGAAGGGGAGCAGAGGAAAGAAGGGTTTCCTGGAGTCACTGGGACCACTCCATGAATGCCTTGTAACAGAGGGGCCTCTTCCCTGAAGACAGAAGGGATGTTTATCCCTTCAAGCCAAGGGAAGGTTGACTTTGAAAAGAAGGGTACTGGCAAGAGGGGGAGACTGGCACCTCTCTTGTTTGCGGCATCTGCTTAGGTGACAGGCCAGCCCATCAGCTCCTGTGCCTGGTTGACCTGGGGAAAGGAAATAGGAGAAAGATGGCAGAGCAAATCATAGAAAAGAACTGGCCGTGAAGACAGCGGTACTTACGGTACCGTGGTGGCAAGAATGGATAGATTCTTGCATGGACCATGAGCAGGTTGGTGCCATCTTGAAAGCTCTCCACTAGCAGACAAGGCTCCCAAGTTTCTAAGAGAATGTATGTATGGGGCTGGGGGTAGGGTGGAGACAGAGACAGGGAAATGCTTCTGGTAGTGGGGACTGTGTGGGGGTGGGGGAGGTTGAAGAAGGGCCTGTTCTCCCATCTCCAGGAACTGTGTAAACCCTGCAAAGTCAGCCAGAAAATTCAACCAAGAGCCACATTGGGATCCTGTCATACTGTAGATGCTAAGACCTTGTCTGTGTTAGACGTAGAAGCAAAGAAAACCACCCAGAGAGGTTTCATCTGATCCCTCCTCATTGCCCAAACCCACAGAGGAGTCAGATTTTGGAGGAGGAAAAAGTGAAGGAGCTGAGAGGCAGACTGCGTTCTACCCCTACTGGGTGTCCCTAGAGCCACAGTCCCACCTGTGCTGGGGGACAGAGGAGATGAGATCTTAACTGGATAGGAGATTGGAGTTTTCAACTGGCCTGGACTTTTTATAATGGAAAGTGACCAGCAGTCTGTAGGATCTAGCAGAGCTGTCATTAATGGAAAGGCAAACGGTATTTGACAGAGCATGGTAGAAGTCAGGAGCAGTTAAAAAAAAAAAAAAGTAATATTAAGCCATTGTGTTTTCAACACTGAGTTTGAACTATGCATTCACCTAGTTGTAGCAGGAGAGGGCCGGCTGATGAAACTTTAGTAAGAGTTTCTCAAGCCTTTGCTTATTCTTTGGGTGAACTACTGCTTCTTTTTGTCAGAGGCTAAGGTGACAAGACCATTTATAAAACCCATGATTCGAGACACACCTGTGAGTACTGCAGATTCAGTTTCCCTTCCTTCCACGCACCCTCCTTGGGAGAGGACTAAATGCTAATTTTCTGAAAATCATCTTCCTGCAGCTTTTTGTAGACCTTTGGGCAAGTCATTTTTTAAAATTCAAAGATACTTTTTCCTAAAATGGAGTGGCTAGATTGAGAGAAGATCACCACCTTCATTCCCTCTTTCCTTGATAAATAAATCATCAGGAAAAACCATCAGACTATTCCCCAATGGGTGGATGTCCTGGGAAGGCATTTCTTGTGCCTGATGAAAGCTGGTTCAAGTAAAGATCTACTGGATGAAATCCATGTTTGGGATAGCTAGGGTTAGAGGCAACAGTTTGGTGGTTGTTAGGTGGAGGAGTAAGTTTTCTGGAAAGGAATGATAGTTGAATAAGTTAAAAGTCAAGTTTGGGTTTTACATAACCTATATTTTAAAGGACAATGCATTTCTTGAGGGTAAAAAAATAAAAATAAAAAACACATTATTGAGGGGGAGAAAAGGTATCTAATGACAGTATCTATTTTGTTTGGTCTTCTCTAATTTCTGCTTCCAAGAACCCCTTTCATCTTCCTGAGAAAAAACACTCAATAACACCTATGGCTACGAGACAGTAGAAAGGTTGTGTGTGTGTGCATGAGTGGGTATGTGTGTGTTACTTTGGACATAACAAAAGAGTGAAGCAAAGTGATGCCCTGTATGTGTCCTTTTTAGAATTTTGTGGAATTCGAAAACTTTGTCATGGTATTTGTGCAGTCATTTGTTGGTTAACAACCCAAATTCAAAGGTGCCTTTATTTTTCCTATGAGAATCCTAACTTGAGATGGAGAGACCTCTCTCTGCCAGGCCCAGGGCAGTAATCTTATAAGGGGCCTCATGCAGACCCTCTCACCTTTGAGGGCCTGAGGCTTTTTCCACCTTTCTCCAACACTGTCAACAGTGAACTCATTGGCCTCCATTATAAGATTATAGGTAGCAGTGTGTGCTGTGTCCAATTCTTTGTGACCCTAGGGACTACAGCTTGCCAGCCTCCTCTGTTCATGGGATTTCCCCAGCAGGAATACGGAGTGGGCTGCTATTTCCTCCTCCAGGGGATCTTCCCAACCAAGGGATCGAACCTGCCTCTCTTACGTCTCCTGCATTGGCAGGCAAATTCTTTACCACTGAGCCACCAGAGAAGCCCATAGGTAAAAATACAGGAATATAATTTCCAATCCCAAAAGCCTACATGTAAGAAGAGAATTATTATTTTTTACAGACGAAGAGACTAAGGCTTGAAGAAAGTATGTAACTTGCCCAAGGACACATGCCAGTAGTAGGTAGATAAGCTGAGATTCAGCCCTGGGTTTGTCTGACTAGAGCACGGCTTCCTTCCAAAGAAAACTTTTCAGCAGGAGCTGAAATATTGCAGGCCGTTTCCTCTGGGCCACGGAGACCTTTTGTGGAGGGGTGGGGATGTGGAGAGGGCTGTCCATTGATAGGATCCCTGCATTTTCTTTTTAAAGAGAAACATGACAGACTGAATAGCTGATTATTAAAGAATGAGATTCCTTTCTGGATGATAAAGTGAGGTGGAGAGAAAGCGCTGGCTCGCCCAATATATCAGAGGGATTCCTGCGTCCCCTGCAGCATCAGAAGGGGCTGCCCCGGTTCAGCGCGTCCGCTGGGCCTGTCCTGGCCTGTCCCTGGCCACCGCCTGACATTATCGGCGTTCACGTGTGTTCGCCTCCAAGGACACCCTGCATTCCAGGGCACCCCACCTCTGAGTTCCTGGAGAAATCATTCTTCTTTTAAGCAAAGAAAAGCCCCACAGTCTAAAGAGGCCGTTTTTCATCCAGACCATCAAACAGCAGCTCTGAAGGTGTATATAAGTCCCCCCTCGGCTCTGCTTGCCAAGCACATGATCCAGGGGCTGCAGGGGCATAATTCTCGAGATTCCAGCTGCCAGCAGGGTCTGATGAACCAGGCAGGAAGGCTGGCCGCTCTAATGAGCTTATTTAACTCTTCAGAAGCATGAGATACAGCGACGTTTCCAAATATCTTCCAAGCATTAAAGTTTTGTGCTGTGGCCACTCTTACTTTTATTTTTTTTCCCTTTAAATTACCAATGGTGGGGGACTTCCCTGGTGGTCCAGTGGGTAAGACACCATGTTCCCAATGCGGGGGACCTGGATTCGATCCCTGGTCAGGGAACTTGATCCTACATGCCGCAACAAAGACCTAGCACAGCCAAATAAATAAATAAAAACATGAAAAAAAGAAAAGTTACCAAGGGTGGTACTTCCTTGGTGGTTCAGTGGTTAAGACTTTGCCTTCCAATGCAGGGGTTTCAGGTGCAATCCCTGATCAGGGAATTAAGATTCCCATGTGCCTCATGGCCAAAAATCCAAATCACAAAACAGAAGCAATATTGTAACAAATTCAATAAAGACTTTAAAAATGGTCCACATCAAAAAAAAAAAGAAAATCTTAAGAGACATTAAAGTGCATTAAAACTGAGACAGCTCTCAATGAATACACTGTCGCATCTCATGAGCACTTGACGTGTAATTGACAAGATCCCTGTGGTCTGGCTGGACTTTCCTGACAGTGTTCTACCACTCTCCCCTCTGTCTGCTCTGGTTTCTCTGTAGTGCCATGTGTATTGATAAAATACCCTTTGCCTCCAGATGTTTGCCTGTGTTTGCTGTTCCTTCCACCTGAAACTTCTTCCTCTGGGTGCTGGCATGGCTCTCTAGACCTCCTCATTTAGGTACCAAGAGCATTAATATTAATGCCACAGACACACCTTCCCTCATCTCCAGTGCCCACCCCCCCATCCCCTGAACCACACCACCATCATTCTCTACCCTTTATCCTGCCTTGTTTTGCTTTGCTGCATTTATCATATCAGTCTTTGAGTTCTGTTGTCTATGCAACTGAAGGCTTACTTCATGAGGAAAGGGAATTTCTTTGGTTTCCTACTACGTCCCAATACCTAGTTGTTATATAGTAAGTTGAAGAAAAAAACATGAATGAATGAAATATCTATCTGGAAAAGATAGTGATACTCAATTCATCACCAGTTGGCCAGATTGTACTGTGGGCTTAACCTGTCTGTATGCAGGTCAAGAAGAAACAGTTAGAACTGGACATGGAACAACAGACTGGTTCCAAATCGGGAAAGTAGTATGTCAAGGCTGTATATTGTCACCCTGCCTATTTAACTTATATGCAGAGTACATCATGAGAAATGCTGGACTGGATGAAGCACAAGCTGGAATCAAGATTGCCAGGAGAAATATCAATAACCTCAGATATGCAGATGACACCACCCTTATGGCAGAAAACAAAGAACTAAAGAGCCTCTTGTTGAAAGTGAAAGAGGAGAGTGAAAAAGTTGGCTTAAAGCTCAACATTAAGAAAACTAAGATCATGGCATCTGGTCCCATCACTTCATGGCAAATAGATGGGGAAATAATGGAAAAAGTGAGAGACTTTATTTGGGGGGCTCCAAAATCACTGCAGATGGTGATTGCAGCCATGAAATTAAAAGACACTTGCTCCTTGGAAGAAAAGTTATGACCAACCTAGACAGCATATTAAAAAGCAGAGACATTACTTTGTCAACAAAGGTCCATCTAGTCAAAGCTATGGTTTTTTCAGTAGTCGTGTATGGATGTAAGAGTTGGACTATAAAGAAAGCCTAGCACTGAAGAATTGATGCTATTGAACTGTGGTGTTGCAGAAGACTCTTAAGAATCCCTTGGACAACAAGGTGATTGAACCAGTCCATCCTAAAGGAAATCAGTCCTGAATATTCACTGGAAACTGAAGCTCAAACTCTAATACTTTGGCCACCTGATGGGAAGAGCTGACTCATTTGAAAAGACCTTGATACTGGGAAAGATTAAAGGTGAGAGGAGAAGGGGATGTCAGAGGATGAGATGGTTGGATGGCATCACCAACTCAATGGACATCAGTTTGAGTAAGCTCCTGGAGCTGGTGATGGACATGGAAGCCTGATGTACTGCAGTCCATGGGGTTGCAAAGAGTTGGACAGGACTGAGTGACTGAATGGAACTAGCTAGCCTTGGTTCTCTGGGCCAGAGTCAGGCATCATAGCTTGCCAAGACCTTTCCAGTCGAGAAGGTGCTTCTCTTAGAAATATGGGATACGTTTCTCTTCTCATTTTGGTTGCCATCTTATTTTCATGGCAGCCCAAACATGGCGCTTCTAACTCTGAACAATTTATGGGAAATAAAGCAGCTGAAGCTTGTAAAAGAGGGAAAAATCCAAGCTCAATACATTGCTGTTTTCCAGATAATTTACTAATATTCAAAAGATTTTAGTGGATTTTTTCCCCCAGAAACAAGCTATCCGTAATTTCAGTAGTTGAATACATTATGCCCACCCATCTCTGCTAACCATGGAAAATGTACAGATTTTGTCCTAATATAGAGGCCATTCAGTCTGATTATCTACACATGTTCATGCTTTTTAAAAAATCCCAAACTAAATTTAGAATAACATTTTCCAATGCTAGTTTGTTTCTGTCCTAAATAGAGCAGCATTGAAAAGACTTCATTTCATGTTCAATATCTTGCAGTATTTGGTGCCCTTTGCCTGGCTGCAAGTGGCGACTTCAGAGCTGGGAAATAGAGTTGCTTCCGAGAGTGGGAGAGGAAGGTGGGAGTCCCCGAGGGAACTGGCCTTTGTGTGTGGATGAGTGAGTCTTTTTCAGGTATCTCTGTTCTTTGGTTTTGAAAGGAAACAGAGACACTCTCCCATCTGTCCCTAAGTCCATTGTGCAAAATTTGCCTCGTTTGGGGACTCCGTTATTTTCCTGGCTGTGAAACGTAGGGTCACTGGAGTTTGCAGGAATGTGCTGTCTGGATATGTTCCCAGGGGAGGCTCTTCTTTGGCAACCTTCTTCATACTACAGTCTGGGGATGAGTGTTCCATAAATAAGCCCACGTTCTATGATAGAGAGAGGACAAAGGCAGTGATGAATGGACACAACAGTCAAAAGACCCTCCCCACTTCGGACTTTTTGTTCATCTCCTTACCACCTCTACTGCTATAGGTAACAAAGAGTTGAAACTATCAACATCCATTTCTGTTCTGAATTGACTGAAGTTGTGCTCATCTAAAAACTCCAAGAGAAGTCTGCAGGGCTTGAAAGTTTGAAAATTAAAAAAAAAAAAAGTATGGTTTGTAGTTTCATGGCCTCTGGTTGCTCTGACTATAAAATTGCCTTGAATGGGGTCCCAGATGGACCTGTTATTTTTTTTTCAGGGTAACATTCATGCAAAAGTAAAGGTGCCATGTTTTCTGAACATCCTCTGTTCTCTAACCTGCATCAGCAAAATTGAGCCTTGTCAGCCCAGTTAGGACAGCGAGGAGCTTCGATTGACAGGACCAATTTGCCAAGAAATAAGACATAAAGGAATTAATTCACCCAGAGGCTTCATTCTATTGGAATTTCAGAATTATCCTCAGACGAATTAAGTATGAACTCCAATGTGAATGCTCAAAGAGAAAAGGTTTGTTACTGTCATCTTTATCACCGTCATTACCATCTTCATCATCATTGTTAATTTTTTGCTTAATTTTCTCAAATAATTTTATTTTTTAATCTATTTTACTTTTTGGCTGTGCTGGGTTTTCGCTGCTGGTGCAGGCTTTTCTCTAGTTGTGGCAATAAGGGGCTATTCTCTAGTTGCAATGTGTGAGTTTCTCATGGCAGTGGCTTCTCTTGTTGCAGAGCACACGCTCTTGGATGGTGTGCATGGCTCAGTAGTTGTTACACATGGGCTCAGTAGTTGTGGCTCCCAGGCTCTAGAGCACAGGCTCAGTATTTGTGGCCCAAGGGCTTAGTTGCTCCACGGCATGTGGGATCTTTCCAGATCAAGGATTGAACCCGTGTCTCCTGTGTTGGCAGGCGGATTCTTTACCACTGAGCCACCAGGGAAGCCCCATCATCATTTTATAGTGAACTTATAATATCAAAATATACTGCCTGACAAGAAAAGTTCCAAGGAACATTTTTGTTGAAAAGATCTCATGAATAGGGAGTGTAGCATGCCTGGAAGGGACTTCACTAGTCTAGATAGTTACAAAAAGCTCAGAAATGCTTTTTAAATTAACAATGTTATTAAAATGTTTAATAAAAAGAATTTAAACTATTTAAAATAGTCATCCCTCTGATAATCGAAATCATAGCAAATCGAAATAATAGCATTAGCATAATCGAAATCATAGCAAATAGCTAAGAGATACTGAAATCTTCCTGCCAACCAGGAGCTGTGGAGAGAAATTTGCATGCATTGTTTTAATTTAATCCTCACATCCTCTGAGGTTGGTGCTGTTTTTATTCCTATTTTACCAAAGGGGAAATTGAAGCTTAGAGAGGGCAAATGACTTGACACAAGTCATATAACTGGAATACATGATGAAACCAGAATTTAAACCCAAAAGTGTTTGAGTGTGTAATTCACACAGGCTGGTACAGAAAAGAACTGAATAAATTTGACATTCTGAGTGTTTTAATTGAGAGAGCAGCCATTTGAATGGGAGCTAAAAGTTTTTTTGTAACTTGCCCTGAAATGGTAAACAAGGAGAAAAGTTTTAAAGGGAAAGCTGGAGAATCCAATGGACAGAGAATCCTGGCGGGTTACAGTCTATGAGGTTGCAGAGAGTCAGAAACGACTGAGAAACTAACACATCCACTAAATTTGTCTTTCCTAGAAGAGCTGTTTTCCTGCTTCCATTATGCCAAGAAGATATTCTTTCATGTCATTCAGAGAGACAGGATAAAAAGCCTGTGCCACTACTCTGGGAGACGACAGCTCAGTCACAATTTTGAGAAGCAGTCTGTGTTGTTCTTAAGAGCACAAACCCTGGAACCAGACTCGCTAGATTCAAGTTCTAGCTCCAAGACATACTGGGTGGGGTGTGTGCCTTTGGGAAAGTTAATCAGCCTCTCTGTGCCTCCATTTTCTTATAGAACTGAGACAGTGAAAGCACCTATTTTAATGAGCTTTTGTGAGGATTTAATGAGTCAGCGTATGTCCAGTGGTCAGAGCATACTAGGCATACAGTAAGTACTTTATAAATGTTGGCTATTTCTGGTTGCCTACATGAGAACAACTCTTGTTTAAGGCCTCACAGTTGACCAGCAAGTTCAGTGCTGTTCATGATTCCCCGTCTGTCCTCAAGTTCAGATTCAGAGTCTCTGTGCGTCTTGTTCTTAGAGGTGTCTAGGTTCTGATCTTCTGATCTGTTCCTGATCTTCTCTCTTTGACATGATGGCTTAGACCTACTCTCACCCTCCTGGCTCATTCTCAAATGAACACTTGACTTGCCTTTGTTCTGCCCCCAAATTGATGTGTCAGTGAAGTTAATTAACAAGATGATTCACAGAAGCATAAGACTCAGAAGTTACCTACACTACTTAGACAATATCATCATAGTTACAGAAACTAAGGATTCAACTTCTAAACTGATTTGTTTCAATCCTCTATCTAAAACGATGGTTCAACTTTGTTACATTAAAATATTCTGTAGATATTCAAAGTGGAAACTTTTTCTAAAAATGGATTTTTTTTCCTAGATAATTCTAAAATTTAGAAAGCTGAGAATATGGCCTGGTTCATGTGAAATGCTAAATAAATATTAATATCAACCATATTATTGATATTGCTGTTAGTTTGAGTAACTCAAGTCTCTTCTGCCTCTGGGAGGCAGAAGCCTTCCAAACCTGATACAAGAAATTCGTGTCACCTTTTAAGTTTCCAGTTATGAAGCCTGAGCTCCACAGATTTGCCATGAGATTCCCAATTTCCATGAGCCCCTCAGGCATTTCTGAACATCCCATTGGTGCTTTCTTGTTCCCTCCGGACCATGTCCCTTGTGACATCCATCATGTTCTACTAGTTGTGATCACCGTGACCTTAGCCTTGGTAGCCCCCCCATGGAAATGTCCCATGTCTAGGCCCAGTTCTCTGCAAGGCCGTTGTCAAGTCCACCACTACCCTCTGCAGAAGGAACTCAGGGCCCAGCAGGGGCAGAACCTCACAGTAAATGGAATGGGCTTCCTGGACACTTGGTGGCAATGTAAGGGCAGTTTGAAAAGGACCACGAGTTATTGTTACTACTCCTGCTGAGAGTTCCCAAACCCAGGCTTTCCAGGTCTGCTAGCTCTGAGCTTGCTGCCTTGTGACCTAGTTAGATCACCCCTCATCACAGGGCGTATACCAGGCCTTTCCACATCTCAGAGTCCACACCAAACCACCACTAGAGCCTAGGGAGAAGAGGACACCCCCATTCCCCCACAACACACCTACACCCACAGGCACACACACACATACACCCAATTTCCTATCACAGAAAATGATTCTCCCTGAAGATTGAAGAGCAAGGATTCCATTTCTTACTTAGAGAAACCACATCCTCCTAAGAAGAGGGTGTTTACATCAGAACATATTGTTTCAAACTAGTACATTTGGGGTTACAGCTCTGCTAAAATATTTGAGTTGTGTAATCAGACCACTTGGTAACCCACAACTGTATTCTTGCCTGGGAAATCCCATGGACAGAGGAGCCTGGCAGGCTATAGTCCATGAGGTTGTGAAAGAATCAGACATGACTGAAATGACTGAATTACCACCACCACCACCAATCAGACCACTTAATAAAGTTTAAATTTCTGCATTTGGGCACTTCTGTAGGATTACACTTTTGTCTTTCCCTTGCTTACATTTCATTGATTAAAAATCCCATGTTTGTCCCCGAGTTCAAGTCTCTCAGGCTCTATATATTGCTTATAACTTTAATTGATCAAATTAGTTTAATTTTTAAAGCTAAATGTACCATCTCAGGGAATCCATTTAGAAAGGACAAAGAGGATTGTTCCCACCCACATGTGTGCAAACACTTGCAAAATAAGTAGAATTATGGAGAGAAAATCGAGAATTTGATGAGATCCTTTTAAAAAAAGAGTCACTACAAACCTCTTCACAGGAAGACAGGTGAGCGGGCTCTTGCAGCAGGGCTCTTGGGAGGAGATGGCGACTTTGGCAACATGGGAGCAGTGTAGGAGGGGGATGGGTCACGTGTGGGGTATATTAAGTTTTTTTTTCCATTGGAGTATAATTGCTTTACATTGTTGTCTTAGTTTCTGCTGCACAACAATGTGAATCAGCCATGACTATACATATACCCTCTCCCTCTGAGCCTCCCACCCCCTACCCCATCCCACCCCTCTAGGGCATCAGAGAGCACCAGGTTGAATTCCCTGTGTTATACAGTGACTTCCCACTACCTAGCTATTTTATGTGTGGTAGTGTATACATGTCACTGCTATTCTCTCAATTTGTCACACCCTCTCCTCCCTCCTCCCCCGTGTCCACATGTCCATATTCTTTATGTCTGCCCTGCAAATAGGTTCATCAGTGGGATACAGTTTTAAGGTAGAGTTAAAAGAATTTACTCTGTAAATTGGATATGGGCTATTAGGAGGGGAGAAGTGTTTTTTTTGCAAAATATTATTCAGCCCTAAAAAGGAAGGAAATTTCACCACAGTAAGAGTATTGTGAGAAAATGCTCACATGTGCCTTATAGAATCATCTCATAAGATGAGATGTCTGTGTGGAACTCTTGTGAGTTGTACTGTGTACACAAAAAGGATATGCTGAAGTCCTGACCCCACCTGTATCTGTGAATGTGACCCTATTTAGAAATGAGTTTTGTGGAGGTCACCAGGTTAAGATGTGGTCATACCAGAGTGCAGGGTGTGACTGGTGTCCTTAAAAGGAAAAGAAAAATGTTAAACTTTCCTCTTTGGGCAACTTCCTTGGTGGTCGAGAAATTAAGACTCCATGCTTCCAATGCAGGGGACTCAGGTTCAATCCCTGGTTGGGGAACTAAGATCCCACATGTCACAGGACATGCCCAGATATAAGTGTGTGTGTGTTTGTGTGTGTGTGTGTGTGTGTGTGTGTGTGTGTGTGTGTGTGTGTGTGTGTGTGTAAATTATGGACACAGACAAACAGGGGGAAGACCACCAAGTGTAGGTGGGTTACGCGCCACAGGCCGAGACCGGCTTGGTGCTACCAGAAACGGGAAGAGAGAAGGACAGAATCTTCCTCAGAAGCTCTGGAAGGAGCGAGGGCCTGCTGACAACTTGACATCAGACTTCTCGCCTCCAGAAGTGTGATAATACACATTTATCTTATTCAAAGACATTCATTTCCCTGTAATTTGTTACAGCACCCATAAGAAACTAATACAGGAGCTATAGATATTTATTTTTGACATATTACACATCTATATATAAATCTGTGTAATAAAGGTATTCTACTGCTTTTACAAATCTCTCAAAGGATGGCATTTTTTTAAAAATCTCAACTCAGAAAAAAAAAAAGCATGAAATCCAAATCAATGCCCATATTTATTTTTTCCCCAAGTAATTAAACAAATTTAAGGTGGTGGCGGAGGCTAGCTTCCGTTGATTTCCAGTGAATAGTGTTGATGAGTCAGGACCATTATATCTCTCAGAAAATGCCCTGGAAAGCAAAATCCAAGTGTTGTGTTTACTAAAGTGATACCATATGTCGGTTGATTAACAAGTTGTCAGAATATTAGAAGTTCTTGGCTGATTGCAAAAAGGAGCATCTGTTTGCTGAATCTTTTATCTAATGTGTGTACAGATATCACCAGGTTTGGCACTTTTCCTGAATATCAGATAGATATTTATGCAGTATTTAGCCTTCAGAGAGTGACACTGATGTACTGCTGGGATTTAAGGTATTTATTCTTAGGAAAGAAAACGAAGTGGGGCCAAAGAAATGAAGTATACATGTTAAGACTATTATGCATCATTCATAATTGTTTTACCATTTTATCTCATATCATCTCCTATAACTAATGTTTCCTTGAATGTCACTTGCATAGTAATTTCAGGGAAAATAATAAATCTCCTTTAGGACTATTTATTGGTTTATGTGTTGATAGATTTGAATAATATCTTTTATTTATAAAGTGACTTACTATTTAAATGCTTCAGTAAGGTTGCTCACAACCTTGTAAGGATGGCCTGCAATCATATCCCCATTTCACAGATAAAGAATTTGCCGTTGAAATAAGGTAAATCAATCCTTCTGGCTTGGAAGTGATAGAACCAGGAAGTCTGATCTTTTGAACTCTACCCCTGCACCACCTGCAAATTCCTTATGTAAAAGCACAGAAGCTGGTTGTGTGTACAGTGACAGGATCTAGTTAGGGTGAAATTCTGAAGTTTTCCTTTGCACCTTTTTACACACCCCCACCTTAATTCAGTAAGCCACCATGTAATGGATTGTTCCATTATAATTCCAGCAAATAGGTTCTGCTGAAGGAGAGGAAAAAAAAACCTTTTCCTCTACCCTCTTAGGTTCAATGTATGTGGTCCTGCAAATTTAACAGACAAAAAAACAAATTAAAAGGAAAAAATAAATATAAATTTTATTCATATTTTACATGCATGAGAGTTCTCTGAAAAGAAAAACTCAAAAGAAGTGGTGAGACTCGGGGACTTATATATCACTTTAACAAAGGCTTTCCTTGTATGGGCTTTGAGAGATGATAAATTATAGGAAGGTGACTAGAAAATATATGAGTGAAACTATGGAAGATAAGGGTTCTTTCAGTAGGTTTGTTTATGCAAACTCACCTGGGTGCTGTCTCCAGCAATGAGTTGCTCTCCTCTTCCTAGTATAGGAATGAGGGGCCTCCTTCACAAAAGGACATTTATGCCCGGATTTTAGGTAAAAAGAGGGAGGCCAGACAGTTTCTCCTGTGGCTACTGTTTCTTAATTGCTTTCAGACCCATATGCCAAAGTGACATATTTTAGAGAAGCATGTCCTGATCCTCTTCAATTCCTTTCCACGACTTATCAAAGCAGACATGAAATAAGTGAGACAGGAAAAAGGGACTCCTCTCATGTTAACTTTCAAAGTTAAACTTCTATTTCAGTTGTTTCATTTCCTTTGAAATTTCTCAGCACTCACATTCTTAGAACTAAGCGCTTCCATGACATGATGTACGTGTCACTTTTTCCTTCAGACTTGATATTTTTGTTCTGTTTTTATAACATAGACAAAGGCTACCTTATGAAGAAGTCTTTTGGTGTTTTGGGAAATGTGGCATATTATTTTTTTTAAAGAGTATTTCCTTTTAAGTATCCTGAATTTTAGCCCTTTATTTAAATTACAAGTCAGCTGTTACTTTGGAGGAGTTTCTTCCTGTCATTTTTCTTTCTTTCATTAGTTTTTAGATAATTTGTCCAATGTCACATAGGTGGCATTGGGGTCTTTTTCTTTCTGTGCAAAGCCTTAGTTGCGGCATTCAAACTCTTAGTTGTGGCATGTAGGATCTAGTCCCCTGACTAGGGATTGAACCCAGGTCCCCTATACAGGGAGTGCAGAATCTTGGCCACTGGAACATCAGGGAAGTCTTCTATTAGCTTCTTCTAGCTGTTTTGGGCTCCATTTTCTGAGGAATTCATCTGACAGTCTGTCATCTGGTCCTTCAGATTTTCAGTGGTTGTTTGAACAGTTACATAAATTGTCTCTTATTATTTGCCTTCTCACATTTTGCTCCCTTGTGTCTCTTTAACCTCAACTCTGCTTTTTTCCCTTTGCTCTCTGTATCTTGGAGTATTGCTTTCCAAAGCTGTGAGCCACAGAGAGTCTGCATCAAAGTCCCCTGAGTCATTGTTGAAAAGGTAGATTCTGGGGCTGATCCTGGATCTGCTGATTCACTTCCCAGGCAATTTTTCTGCACAGGGAAGTCTATGAATCACTGACCTAGACAGCACGTCATTTATCAATATATTCATTCAACAACTATTTGAGTGGAAATTAGATGCTAGGTACCTGAGATAATGGCTTCCCAGGGGATATAGTGGTAAAGAACCCGCCTGCCAGTGCAGGAGATGTGGGTTCAATCCTGTGTCGGAAAGAACCCCAGGAAGAGGAAATGGAAACCCACTCCACGGAAAGCCTGTGGACAGAGAAGCCTAGCGGGCTACAGACCGTGGAGTCACCGAGTCGGACATGACTGAGCAACTGAGCAAGTTGGAATTTCTAACCTAGTGTGAGAAACAGACAATGAGCCAAGACTTAACCATATGATGTGAGTTACAAAGGAGAGATGTAAAGAGTTGTGGGAATACCTAAGAGGGGACCTAATCTGGCAGGGGCAGGGGGCAAGGACTACTTACTGAGGATGTAAAGGGAGATCTGAAGGAGGAGCAGGATCTGGCTTGAAGAGGGTGTAAGCAGGAGAGGGTCAGGAGGAGAGCACAGCGAAAGCTCTGAGGTTAGTTCCTCTTTGGAGGGGCGGGGAGCATCATGACTTGTGTCCTCAGGCAGGAAAGGGAGAATGACAGGAGGGACAGCTGGAGACGGACCGTGTGGCCAGATCGTGTGGGACCTGGAGGCTGAGCACTTTGGAACTTATCCCAAGGGCGACTGGAAGCAGTCAGAGATCCGTTTTTTCTTTCAGATCATTTGGAGTCTGGATGGAGCAAGATCGTACCCGCAGGGGCTGAGTGGGAAGCTTTTGCAAATGTCTGAGACAGAGAAGATGATGCGTTTGTCCAGGGTGGTAGTGGTAGGGTGGATTCAAATGGTACTTAGGAGATGGATAAGGTGGGATTTGCTTATTAATAGTATTTTGGGGTTAATGGGGTGAAAGAAAGGCAACTATAAGAGATGTCTTTCATTTTTGTTTTGGTAACAGTTGTTGAAGTCATGTAACATTGAGAGATGGAAGGGCTTGAGGGTACAATTACAAGTTCAGTTCCAGGTATACAGATTTTGAAATACCTCTGAAATAATCAGGTGACCCCCATCATGTACTTTTTCATAGTTCTCATGGAAGAAGTGGAATTTAAATGGGCTTTGAGAGAATGGTGGAAATAATTAGCACCAATGGGGATCCAATTAGAAGACCACAAGTATGTTTTTCCATCAAAGGGGTTTCTTTGTGTCTTTTTTCTTACTTGGTTTTTGGCATTCAGCTGAGTTCTATATTTTTTCAATTCGTCTTCAAAAGTGACTCATTTCTCTAAGGAGATTGTGATGGCTTTGTTCATTTTAATTTTGTTTCATTTAAGAAGTGGTTTCGAGTCAGTAGGACTCTTTGCCTATATTTGTTTGTTCCTTTGATGGAGGACAAGCTTAATAAAGGTGTGCATGTTCTTTCAAGTTAGTCTAAGTCTAAGTCGCTTCAGTCGTGTCTGACTCTGTGTGACCCCATAGACGGCAGCCCACCAGGCTCTGCCGTCCCTGGGATTCTCCAGGCAAGAACACTGGAGTGGGTTGCCATTTCCTTCTCCAGTGCATGAAAGGGAAAAGTGAAAGTGAAGTTGCTCAATCGTATCCGACTCTTAGCGACCCCATGGACCGTAGCCTACCAGGCTCCTCCGTCCATGGGATTCTCCAGGCAAGAGTACTGCCTTCTCCCCTTTCAAGTTAACCTGTAAATAAAACCTGTATTTTTCTCAAGTTGACATATTAACCAGTTACAGATGAGCTCAAATATACTGGAAGATATGATAGAACTTCCATGAAGAGAACAAATAAAAACAAGGACTCTGTCATTTTGTACCAACATCATGGTGCTGCTGGAGAAAATCAGGTCCAGTGAGAGATGTTAAGAGACTATTTGCAAGAATGAGTTGGTCTTTAATGACGGTGTACTTTAGTGTGCAATGCTTTACATTTGATGAGTATTTGCATATAGCCTAATTTCCAAGAAAGAGAGGACAATGGAACGCTGTGGATTCTCCCTTTACACACTGATTTTCCTTCCCTTTTTCTGTTCATCATCTGCTTCTCATTTATCTTCACAAAGAGAATATGGAATAAAGAAGCAATGGGGCTAAATTACTGTGTCTTAAAAATAATTACCCTCAGATCATTATTCTTTCAGTTTCAAAAATTACACAAAAGGCTTTAAACTATGCATGTAAAAATAGGTCATTTGGTTGGTTCTGCATTCCTGGATGAGAAATGTCC
Organism: Okapia johnstoni; assembly: GCA_024291935.2. Lineage (NCBI taxonomy): Eukaryota > Metazoa > Chordata > Mammalia > Artiodactyla > Giraffidae > Okapia > Okapia johnstoni. The sequence continues at coordinate 17,220,936 of CM044324.1, forward strand.
CCACACAATTCCTGTGCCATTCTCATCTCGCCTCTATTTGGTTATTCTTAGCGACAGGGAGCTCCCCCTCTATTTTAGGAATCAACCAACTTTGTTACTAAATCCAATTAGACGGAATATCTTTCCTGTAATGATTCAAAATGAACTCACTTGCTGACAGTGGTTCTGCACCTCACAACAACACAGAAGAAATCTACTCTATATTCCCCGTGACAACCTTTCAAATGTATTAAGACAACTCCTGTGTCTCCACCAGCCTTCTCCTCTGCAAACAAAATAGCTCCAATTCCCTCAAATGCATTTCTTAAAAGGCTCAGTTTCTACATCATTCACCATCTTTATAACAACGTGTCTCCTCTGGGCCCTCTCCAAGGGCAATCACTCCCTTCTAAGTGACAGCCACCCTGACCAGGGCGGTGTCTGGTGGGACAGCTGCCCCTTACTTGTTCTAGTGTTTATGTTTAATGACAAACTCTTTCATTTGAAACAGAGGACAATGAGTGGAGACCCAGGGCTGCGTGGGGTGTCTGTTGATTTTAGAACTCGGAGGCATTCCACGGTAGGTGGAATATTTATGTTTGGTTTATAACAGAGTGGTTTTTCATTTGTGGGACTTGAAATGTGCTGATGAATTCCAGTGGAATGACTCGGTAATAAATGGGAGGAGTTTCAAATTCCATCAGAGTAAAATGGGAAGATATTTCCCTTTTTCACTTTTTATGTGGCATTTGTACCTTAATCTGCTTTTAGGCACAGCTGTTATAACAGATGTTCGTTTTAGATGCTATCTTCCCTTTTTTTTAGTATACCTAGCGAAATCCTTTTCATGAAGAGATGTTTATAAAAGCCCAGATCTTTTTTCTAATGCAAATAAGCTCCCATTTGTATAGTATATTCAGACTCTCACCCACACTGACTAAGCACCTTCCAAGTACACGGTCTGCTAGTCCTCTACCTCATGGAGGCCTCCTATGGAAACAATGCTCCTTCCTGGCTTCCAGAAACTTTCAATATCCTGACTGCTGTCCAGGGCAGGTTTCCAGCTAATTGGGAGGTCACTGGCCAGAAGAGTAGGTTCGATGGAAACAGGAAAATTGGCCACATAGCTGGGAGTATTAGACTCAGAGCCAGGAGCAATGTAACATTGTTCTTTTTCCTAATTAGCCTCATTTCTATTTGAGACCCCCAACCCCACAGACAGTTATTTAAATAAGAAGGAAATCCCAGATGTCCTGGTGCAGCCTGCTCTTGGTTCACAGAGGGGTGAAAACTATATTATCTCAGAGATAAAAGTGTTTCTCTCATTACCTTCGTATATAATAGATATGTGTACCATTTGTAAAATAGGCATTTCTGTGTGCAAAAAGAGAGACATGTGCTGAAATAATATTTTTCAAATCACTGACCTAAAATTAAACAAGAGCACCTCAAGAAGAGGTTCGCCTTACAGCCTCTGGTCTCCATTTATCTATGATCTAAAAGGGGACATGGGACATCCCTGGTGGTCCAGTGGTTAAGACTTCCCCTTCCAATGCAAGGGATATGGGTTCAATTACTGGTTGGGGAGCTAAGATTCCCACATGTCAAAAAACCAAAATATAAACAGAAGCGATAATGTGACAAATTTGATAAAGACTTACAAAATGGTCCACATCAAAACAAAATCTTTAAAAAAAAAATAAGTAAAAGGGACTCCTGGGCATCACCATTTCTATAATTGTCACTGATATAAAAGTCTTTACACTTGTGCTGTAAGCCCATAAAACTTCAGGTAAGACCCCAATTTTGAATAATGTTGATGCCCCCCAAAATATATGCCATATGTTAACCCTACAGTATAAGAAATTCCAATTGAAGTAATAACTTACTTCAAGTGCATGTTCCAGGACACAGTTCTCTTTAGTTAGTAAAATTTTCATTAGATTCTCCTCCAAGACATTCTTTTTAGCATTCACCTTGGAAGTCTTGAAACTCTCCCTCGTGATGGTTATTTTATTATTTTTAATTTATCTTTAAAAATAACCTGTAGCAATATTATTCAGCCATAACAAGGAAAGGAATCCTGCCATTTGCAATTACATGGTTGGATCTGGAGGGCATTATGCTAAGGGGAAAAAACTAGACAGAGAAAGGCAAATACTGTATGATCTCACTTATGTGTGGAACCTAAAAAAGCCGAACTCATAGAAACAGAGAGTGGAATGGTGGTTGCCAGAGTCTGGATGGAGGAAATGGCGAGATGTTGTTAAAGATAAAGACTTACCACTAGAAGAATAAGTCTTGGAGATCTAATGCACAGATAGTCATTACAGTCCACAATATTGTATTATTAACCGCCAAACGGCTAAGAGACTAGATCTTTAAGTACTCTAACCATCAAAAAGTAGTGATAATTATGCGATGCACATGATTATATAAAAAAAAATGAGAATACTAATCCATACATTTGTTACCTGACTTACCATCTTTACGGAATGCCTTTTGACCTTTCATGTAAAAAACAAAAAAATCAATTTAACTTCTCTTGTTATGTAATCTTAAGTTCTATTCTCTCTCCCCTCCACTTCCCAGGGCATGTTAGCAATGTTGTTATTTTCAATGGCCATTGTTCATAAAATTCACATCCCAAAATTACGCTTTTTAGTACCAGATGGACTCCCAGATGGACTCAAGGCAGCTCTTTGACTCCAGTTTTTTCAATCCTCTCTTGGTCTGGTGTTCCAGTATTTCTTCAAAAGGGCTTACAGAAGTTATTTTCCTGAGTTATTGAAATTGAAAATCCTTTGCCTTTCTACTTGAATGACAGTACTGAGTGGAAAATTCTCAAGTTGCACTTGACACCTCTGAAGCCTTTGTGCTGTTACTGTCTGCCTTCCAGAGTTGACTTTTCCTTCAGGATCTATTTGATCTGCATCCATTTTTTTTTCTTAGCCTGTATTTCAATCTGTACATTTAAGTCTTATTTCAGAAAAGCTTTTTGAATGATCTCTGGACATAATTACACCTTTTTCTTGTCCTTGGTCTTCTCCAGAGACACCTATTATATACAAGTTGGGTCTCTTTGGTTTTCCTCAGCTATCATTTTTTTGTCTAACCACTTTTCACTCTTGTTTCTCCAGTTCATTTTATTCTATTTTCTCAACTCTGCACTGTACTCAGATGATGTTTCTAGCACCATAACCCCCTCCTCTTTCTTTCCTCCAGCATTGTCTCAGTTCTTGTTGTTGTTCAGTTGCTAGGTTGTGTCCAACTCCTTTGTGACCCCATGGACTGCAGGAAGCCCGTGTCTCAGTTCTAGGACAGCTTTATTTATGTGCCTTGGAAATTTTTCTCACAACCCTGACCTGTCAGCCTGCTGTCTTTAGGAACTGTTCATAAACAGTTTCTGAAAATTTGATTATGGATCCAATTTTTCACTCAGATTTTCCTAACCTGAACTTCCTCGCTGGCCACACAGTGTGGGTTCACTAAGCCTCTTTCTCACATTCTTTTCTTTTATATTTGCTCTCATAACGTTTTGTAGCTGACTGAGCTCCTCATAATTAATCTCCTCATAGTTCCCTCCCGCCAGGTCATCTATTTCCTTTCTCATTCTGGAAGGTCCAGCTTCTAGAAAATATCGCTGTTTCTGTGTATCTGTCTCCCTTCACTATTTAATAAGTTCTTCGCCTTTTAGCTGTCCCTTCTCTAATTAATACGTTCTTACTATTTAACTGTTTCTACCCAATTATGAAGGAATCCCTATCAGCAGAGAAACCAGAACAAGTGCCCTTGGGAATTCAAGGGTGTAACCCTGATGGGGGCCCTGGGGGAGGGGTGACCTCATGCATGCAATTTCTTCGAAGTCCAGTGTTTTGTCTTAAAAATAAGGCAATATTTTTATTCAACTCCATGATATCTGTGTTTGTTTTTAAAGTTTGTTTGAAGTGTTTTAAATTACTTTGCTATTCCCCCACCCCACCTCTAATCTTGGAGTAAAACTGAAGCCTCCAAGAGATAAGCCATAATAATAATAATGAGGCTTCAGGAACCTTCTGAGATGCCATGGGGGGATCCTCATGGGTGTGAGGATCATAGTCATGAATAAGTAACATGTTTTAAAGGGTCCTTCATTTGCATCTTTGAGTCCCTTGCCTCTGACACAGGACCAGGTGCAGATTTAGCAGTCAGTAATTGTTTCTGGAATTGCTCGGCATTGAAGTTGCAAGGTTTCTTCACTCGATTCGGCAGCTGCTGGTGTATGTTCTGGATGTTTCGTGGTACTTCTCTAACTAAAATGCAATTGTCCTTTGTCTTGAAGGAAAGACAGAGATGAGACCTTAAAGAACTAATTCTTTTATAATGTGTGTTTCTACTTTTATCATCAGGAGTCAGCTATTTAACTAGGTGTTTTCTGGTGGTTCCTTCCAGCTTCCAGGAGATGTGACACTGTCTTGAGCCTCAGTGAAGAAGCACAGTGGACTGTTTGAGAACCTGGGCTCTGCAGTCAGACTGCCTGATTGCGAACCCCAGCATCACCCCTAGTGGCTGTGTGTCTGTGGGCTTCTTACTTGACCTATTCAAGGCTTCATTTTCCTCATCTGTAATATGGGGATGATACCTACCACATCACGTTGTTGAAAGGGATAAATAATGCCATCTATGAAAACATTAACGTAAGTCCTGAGACAAAATATTCTATCATTAAAATGCAAATTTTTTATTTCTAAGTAGTTGGCTGAAGGGGTAGAGAGATCATAAGATGAGCTCAAAATATTTTGCCTAGAAATATTTTTATAATGTGACGCAGAGACTAGGAAGCAGCTCCAGACAATAATTAATTGTCTCGGTGTAAAACTTCAAAATTCCCATGATGAATAGAATAATTTAAAGTATTCTTGCACCCCCACCCTTCCCCCATACACACATGCATACACACTCTTACCCAGCAATAGTAAAATAGCAGAGGAAGGTTTTGCTTAGTGGAGAAAGGTCATATGCTGCAGCCATTTCTCATCCTTTTCTTCTTCTCTTTTTTAATCTTTATTCATTTGGCTGCATCCAGTCTTTAGTTGTGGCATACAGGATCTTCATTGCAGCATTTGGGATCTTTCCTTGCTGTGCTCAGGCTTCTCTCTAGTTGTGGCACTTGGCATGCAGGATCTCAGTTTCCTGGCCAGGAACCTGTCCCCTGCATTGGAAGGCAGATTCTTAACTACTGGACCACCAGGGAAGTCCCTCATCCTTTTCTTCCAAAGCCAGAATTTTCCAGAACAGCTCAGTGTGCACGGGATGCTGAGCCACCTAGTCGCTGTAGAGTGGTGAGCAGCTCTGGACTCAAGGCTTTAGAAGTTACCTTCAGAGCCTTCCCATGGCAGGACTGCCCTGGCTGACAACCATAAGAAGACCCAAAGTTTCTCCTACCCACAGATTTCCCTCTTCCCCCATATGTCCTGGGAAAGCCCAGTGATATCTAGGAATTCCAAAATTAGAAGAGCCACTGAAAGTGTCATATTTAAGGCCAGGCAGGCTGCTGATTAGTTATTTTTTTTAACATCTTCCCATCTTTTGGCATCTACTCCAGGAAACACCAGCCAGGTCTCTCCAGTTAGCTACCATATGGATAGAATCTATAAGAAAACACTATATAATCTGTATCACTTAAGTGCTCTGATGAATAGGTGATTTCATGCTAAGGAAAGGACCATAAGCACGTGTTTGTCATGCAGTCTTCTTAAAAAGTTATCCAACAACCTTGCACTACTGTTTTTTTTCCTAGCACAGTTTTACTCTGTTTAATATGATTTCAAGACCTGCGTTTTCCCCAAAACTTTAAACTTTTTATTTTGTATTGGGGTATAACTGATTACCAATGTTTCAGGTGAACAGTGAAGGGACTCAGCCATATGTATACCTGTATTCATTCTCCCCTAAATATCCCTCCCATCCAGGCTGGCACATAACATTGAGCAGACTTCCATGTGTGATACAATATGTCCTTGTTGGTTATCCATTTTAAATATAACAATGTGTACATGATCTTCCAAAAGTCCCTAACTATCCCTTCCCTCTGGCAACCATAATTTTGTGTTCTAAGTCTTTGAATCTCTTTCTGTTTTGTAGGTAAGTTCATTTGTATCACCAGGGCTTCCCTGGTGGCTCAGACACATATGGATTTTTATTTTTTAAGGAGCTCCATAATTGGCACAGAGTAATTTTCAGCCTTCTGGGTTAACTAGTCTTGGGTACAAGTGTTTGTGCTCAGCTGTAGTCACCATCCTAAACCTTGAGGGGTGGGTGGGGGGTCTCTAGTTCCTGCAGAACAACTCAAAGACATCATTTAGATTATTATGTTTATCCCTTGAGGAGGAGCTTGTTGTTCAATCACTAAGTTGTGTCTGACTCTTTGTGACCCCATGGACTGCAGCATGCCAGGCTTTCCTGTCCTTCACTATCTCTTTGAGTTTGCTCAAATTCACCTCTATTAAGTTGGTGATGTTATCTGACCATCTCATCCTCTGTTGCCCTCTTCTCCTTTTGCCTTCAATCTTTCCCAGCATCAGGGTCTTTTCCAATGAGTCAGCTCTTCGTATCAGGTGGCCAAAGTATTAGAGCTTCAGCTTCAGCATCAGTCATTCCAATGAATATTCAGGATTTATTTCCTTTAGGATTGACTGGTTTGACTTCCTTTCTGTCCAAGAGGCTCTCAAGAGTCTTTTCCAGCACCACAATTCAAAAGGATCAATTCTTCAGCACTCAGCCTTTATGGTCCAATTCTCACATCTGTACATGACTACTGGAAAAACCATAGCATTGGCCATATGGACCTTTGTTGGCAAAGTGATGTTTTTGCTTTTTAATATATTGTCTAGGTTTGTCATAGCTTTTTTTCCAAGGAGCAAGTGTCTCCTTCATGGATGTAGTCACCACCGTCTGCAGTGATTTTGGAGCCCAGGAAAAGAAAATCTGTCACTGCTTCTACTTTTTCCCCTTCTGTTTGCCATGAAGTGATGGGACCAGAGGCCATGATCTTAGTTTTTTGAATGTTGAGCTTTAAGCCAGCTTTTTCACTCTCCTCTTTCACCCTCATCAAGAGACTCTTTAGTTCCTCTTCACTTTCTGCCATTAGAATGATATTATCTGTGTATCTTAGGTTGTTGACATTTCTCCTTTCAATCCTGATTCCAGCTTGTGAGGAACGAGGAGAAACGAACTGTGTTTTATCACCGAACTGTTGTCATTACTTTTCTTGTTTAAACTGCTTTCCCTTTGTTTCTGCATTCCCTCACCTCCCTAATTAGTTACTGCCTGTACATGCTCTTTGGAACTCAGGGAGGACCTAAGAAACTAAAGCCTTTTTCTACAAACAAGAAATGGGGATATGGATGGACATTGGTACCTGAAGGGCCCTTCAGGGTCCTGCTCCATTTCAGTCTGGAAGGAATATTGGCTGCAAAGCAACAGATGTCTGATTCAAGATTTTATGGGACTTCCCTGGCTGTCCAATGGTTAAGACTCCATGCCTCCACTGCAAGAGGCACGGGTTTGATCCTTGGTCAGGGAACTAAGATCCCGCATGCTGTGTGTCACTGCCAAAAAAAAAAGAAAGAAAAGATTTTATGCCAGTGACCAGTTTAAACAGCTCCTTGTCAGTGTCTCTCCAGGACTGAAATGCTGAGCCAGGAGGGTCCTGGCTGTCGTACAGCTTGCCATCTGTCCTTCTGAGTGATAAATGCTGCGTGAGAAACTTGCTCATCTTCTAGGCCATTGGGTCACGTCATACTTGCCCTCCTTTCGCTACAGGGGAGAATTCATTAAATTTCTGCCATCTCTCCTGACCAAGAATGAGGGCTTAAATTGTCTCTCCTTGAGGAAATAAGTGTGCTGCTAGCTGCCCTAATCTAGATAGCTCTGTCTGTGTCAACAGTAGATGAGAAAAAAGGTTTGAGCCTTAACATTTGAAGTATGAGAGTAGATCTCAACTCTCAAAGAAGGGCATTTGTTTTGTCTCCAATTTTCTCCCTCTCCTGTGTTTTCTTCTTAGAAAGAATGGTCACATACATGTACTGTGATTTGTTGTTTTAAAGAGAATTTTTAAACTTGGTTGGAACACAAAAAGAGGGAATTCCATGGCAGTCCAGTGGTTAGGATTCCACACTTTCACCCCAGGGGGCACAGATTCAATCCCTGCTCGGGGAACTAAGATCCCACAAGCCCTCTGGCACCACCAAAAAAAAAGAAGAAAGAAAGAAAAGACAGAGGATTATACCACAAAAGGAATCCTAGCAGAGGCAGTATCGCCTGGAGGTGGTTTCTGTGCTCTACAGCTTATGTGAATTTGAATCCCAATTCCTCCTCTTCCTAAGGGCATGAGCTTTGTGGAGCCAGTGAATGTCTTGTTATAATAATAATACCTTCTTCCTAGGACTGTAGTGAGGATTACATTTGAAAACACATTTAAAGAATTTAGAATAATGACTAACACATACTAAGGGATAGTTTGTCATTTTTTTAAAAAGCCCCACTCTCCTTACTGAAGTTCTGAGCAAACTAAGAGGCAAATGAAAGAGTAAGACAAACTGAGACTAAAATATTAGCTTGGTTCATTAACAAAGTGGATGCTAAAATATAGCACAGGGTTAGGGCCACAGTGGGCTGCAGCCCAGAATGAGGCCAACATTCCCCCCAGTTTCAGACACATGTGGACCATCTCAGCCTTTCCAACATGGGGGCCCAGAGAGAGGCTGAGAGACAGTGTTAGACTAGGCAAGCCCCGTTCCTCTCTGGGAAAGAGTGAGAAGCTGAGGAGATGGTGAGACATTCCCTACCAGTCCTGGCCTTTATTTTCACCCTCTGCTCACTTCCTGACCCAGGAGTCTGTAGAGCTCACTGCAGCCACACTTGTTGTCTCTCTCCTCCCACCTCATTTCTCCTCAGTCCTCAGCACTCAGTGCAGTGTGGACATCGTACCATTTCTCCAGATTTTGTTACCTTTCTCACTCCACAGAGTGGCCAGAGGGAGACCCGGATGAGTGTCAGGAGACCAGAACAAAAACAAGGGCTGATCCATGGACCTTTCTGGAGCACACTGTCTTTACTCTTCACACTGTTTCTACTCCCAGATTGGGGAATTTGCTATTTAATTCAGTTCAGTCGCTCAGTCGTGTCCGACTCTTTGTGACCTCATCAATCGCAGCATGCCAGGCCTCCCTCTCCATCACCAACTCCTGGAGTTTACTCAAACTCATGTCCATCGACTTGGTGATGCCATCCAACCATCTCATCCCCTGTCGTCCCCTTCTCCTCCTGCCCCCAATCTTTCCCAGCATCAGGGTCTTTTACAATGAGTCAACTCTTCGCATGAGGTGGCCAAAGTATTGGAGTTTCAGCTTCAACATCAGTCCTTTCAATGAACACCCAGGGCTGATCTCCTTTCAGATGGACTAGTTGGATCTCCTTGCAGTCCAAGGGACTCTCAAGAGTCTTCTCCAACACCACAGTTCAAAAGCATCAATTCTTTGGCGCTCAGCTTTCTTCACAGTCCAACTCTCACATCCGTACATGACCACTGGAAAAACCATAGCCTTGACTAGATGGACGTTTGTTGGCAAAGTAATGTCTCTGCTTTTTAATATGCTGTCTAGGCTGGTCATAACTTTCCTTCCAAGGAGTAAGCATCTTTTAATTTCATCTGCAGTGATTTTGGAGCCCCCCAAAATAAAGTCTGACACTGTTTCCACTGTTTCCCCATCTATTTCCAATGAAGTGATGGGACCAGACGCCATGATCTTAGTTTTCTGAATGTTGAGCTTTAAGCCAACTTTTTCACTCTCCTCTCTCACTTTCATCAAGAGGCTTTTTAGTTCTTCTTCACTTTCTGCCATAAGGGTGATGTCATCTGCATATCTGAGGTTATTGATATTTCTCCCAGCAATCTTGATTCCAGCTTGTGTTTCTTCCAGCCCAGCATTTCTCATGATGTACTCTGCATATAAGTTAAATAAGCAGGGTGACAATATACAGCCTTGATGTACTCCTTTTCCTATTTGGAACCAGTCTGTGGTTCCATGTCCAGTTCTAACTGTTGCTTCCTGACCTGCATACAGGTTTCTCAAGAGGCAGGTCAGGTGGTCTGGTATTCCCATCTCTTTCAGAATTTTCCGCAGTTTATTGTGATCCACATAGTCAAAGGTGTTGGCATAGTCAGTAAAGCAGAAATAGATGTTTTTCTGGAACTCTCTTGATTTTTTGATGATCCAGCAGATGTTGGCAATTTGATCTCTGGTTGAACATCTGGAAGTTCACGGTTCACACATTGCTGAAGCCTGGCTTGGAGAATTTTGAGCATTACTTTACTAGCGTGTGAGATGAGTGCGATTGTGTGGTAGTTTGAGCATTCTTTGGCATTGCCTTTCTTTGGGATTGGGATGAAAACTGACCTTTTCCAGTCCTGTGGCCACTGCTGAGTTTTCCAAATTTGCTGGCATATTGAGTGCAGCACTTTCACAGCATCATCTTTCAGGATTTGAAATAGCTCAACTGAAATTCCGTCGCCTCCACTAGCTTTGTTCGTAGTGATGCTTTCTAAGTTCAACAATCACTTAATAGAAACCAGAGATCAAGCTGAATGGGGCGGGCTCACCCCTCCTCCCCTTCCTGAGGGTTACCCTCTGGGGAGTACACACCTTGCCAGGTGGCGCCCCCTCCACCCCCCACCCCCCGCCCGGAGCACTCTCTCTAGGTTGTACCAGGTGCTCCTTCCTCTTGCTTTTCTGGGCCCAGAAAAGGTAAGCGTCAGTCCCAATGCTGACTGTAGCCTCCCTCGTGGGCCTATGTTGAGCCCCTCCCACCCCTGTGGAAACACTGCAATGACTTTATTAAGCCCTCCTCCTCTCACCATTTCAGGGGGCCTTCTTTTCTGTCTCCAGACCCTGCCTGAACGAAATGTTAGGCAGATGGCCCAGGAGCATGTGTCCTTGTTTAGACTGAAACCCAAGTCATCTTGCATGATGGCTCTGAGCCTGCCAGCTGCCCTGGACTTGGCACCAGGAACACCAGGCTTTTGTGTGCGTCTCCCCCAGTCCTGAAGGCTCTCTGGGTATCAGTGGTAGGGGTGGGGACAAGAGTTTTTCCCTAGGGCATCCACCAACAGAAAGGTGGCTAAAAACCAGGGAAAGGAAGGGCCAGAAGGCAAGAGAACCAGTAAAGGGATGACTGAAAATGCTCCCAGGGAAGTAGGGATGCTAGAAAATCTGATGGTACCAAGGTGGGTGAGGAAGGGAGGAGGAGAGGCAGCTGAGAGATGAAATGGGCCTGAAAGGGCACCATGGGAGATTTTTTTCCTTAATAGCAAAGAACTAGGGCTTTGCTGATTCTATTATTTTAGGAATATGTAATTACGTTGAGTTTCTTTGACTAGCTGGTCAGTGTTCTAGACCCAGAGAACACAGAGAAGAGCCATGGACTGGAGGGAGGCCCCGGAGGGAGCCTGGGGAGCTGGGAAGCCAAGACAGCAGTTTATATCCTTGCTTTTCTCCCATATATAGGACTCTGCAGAATGACCAAAGATGCCCCCTCCCTTCTGGCCCCCACTGAGCATCACTGATCCCATGGCGCACACACACAACCAACCTGAAGTGCTAGGCAGGTGTGATAAACCACATCACTGCTCAGGGATGTGGGGCCCTAAGAGCACTGAAAAGGAAGCAGAAGGTAACATTCAAGCCGGACCTTAAATAAGGAGCATAATCTGGGTGGTGAAGCGGGCTGAGCATCCCGGACAGAGGAGGTGGTATGAGCTAAGGCAGATGAGCGAGGCACCTGGTGAATGCAGGAAGAATTAGCGCCCTTGCACTCCCCATAGGAAGGGTGGCTGGATTCAATAAAAATAATAGATTGACCCCCACAATGGGGCAGATTTATATTTTAAAGTATTTATTGGGATTTCTCTGGTGGTCCAGTGGTTAAGACTCTGCACTTCCACTGAAGAGTGCACAGGTTCAGTCCCTGGTTAGGGAGCTAAGATTCCATATGCCTCACAGTGTGGCCAGTATATAAATATTCATTGCTTATTTGAAACTCAGATTTGACTGAGCACCCTGTATTTTACCTGGCACCCCAACCTGACCTACCAGCCTCTGGGCACACCTCTTAACCGCTCTCAGGAGCATGCCCAGCCTCAAAGTTTCCAGGCAATTTGCATAGGAAGCTTCCCAAAGGAGTGGCCTTACCCAGCCCTGCTTGGTCAACCTTGCAAAATGTTCCTGATTGTGTCCAAGTTTCATTTTTAAATGGTTATTAGCAAAAAACGAAAAGCATTGCCCAAGGTGGATATTGTAAATAGCTCGGGGATTAAATCATACTAGAATTCCCGCTGTACCAAGTATTGGGGACGATTAGTAAAGAGAAATGCGGAGAGTGCTGCTAGGGAAGTGTGGAAGTTTCCACCCTGCCGAGGGCAACACTGATGAGCAGGAGCAGGCTTTTGACTCTCTTGCCCTCTGGTGGCCAAATGCCTGCTAAATCCCTGCTCCTTACACTCCCTGGTGCCCTTGGACTAATTGCTCTGTCTCTGTAGTGAGTGACATAATTAAGGAAGATTTGAGAAGATGCAGGTCCAGGCGGATCCTAAACCCCAAAGCCAGCCTGAGAGGTGCTTGGATCCAGGGAAGAGGTGTAGATGGCTGTGCTCTCCTGTATCCTCTTCTGACTTCATGGGCCAGACGCTCCTTGGCCAGGCTTCAGGCCCTGAGGATTGAATCTGCCCACAATTGCCTTTTACTTTCATTCATTCATTCGTAAACATTTCCGGAATGCCTACAGTGGGCCAGGCACTGTGCTCAGTACTGGACATAGCATCTGACATAGGGTAAGTCCCCTACAATATAAAGGAGTTCCATTCTGAGAGTGAGTGCATAAGTCCAATTTGTTTGTAAGTCCAAGTTAGCCCAGGTACCCAACTAACACATTTGACTATATGGGACTGTACTTTCATAGGTTTATAGTACTTTTCAGACAAATAATACATAAAAAACAAATACAAAAAATAAAACATTTTTAATCCCTACAGTATAGTACCTTGAAAAGTACAGTAGTATGATACAACATTTGGCATACAGGGACTGGCATCAAGTGAACAGGCAAGAGGGGTTCCTGGCGGGAGGAGGGAGAGGAGGCAGGAGATGAATTATTGCCAGCAATAGGAGACAGAGGGCAAGCTGCAATTTCACTCATGCCTGATGTTGATGGAATGCAAGTTCATGTCTTTGAAAGTGCACAACTTGAAGGTTCATAGGCAGGGGTACACAGAGCTCTAGAGATCACACCAAAGGCAAATTGGACACATCACTAGGCACAGGAATTTTAGAATTGTAAAAGGACCTACATGACTAATACATTTTTAGTTGAACTCCAGTTTTTCTGCCACATCCTTTTTTTATAACATACCTACAGCGTCTCTTTTGATAAATGGTCATGAGACTTCTTGGCAGCTATTCATAATTTGGTATACCATAATCAATCAGATTGCATGTAATATAAAATTAATGCCATGTGATGTGCCTAGAGCTAATCCTAACTTTATAAAAAAAAAAATAGAAGGCCTTGGCAGAATGTTGAATTTTCCCCCTTTTCCTAGAACGTGTAATGCTGGTTACTGAACTGAAAGAATACATACCAACAGGAAGCTGCTAAAACAATGAAGTTGTTTTGGGAAGAGCTGAGTCTATCTGTGGTAGTCCTGACCTGACTACATCAGTGTAAAAACATAGGTGAGATGTTGATATGTCACCTAAGATTGTTCAGTTCTACGAGATTATCTTCCCAACTTCTGCCACCTCACGTGCAATTCATCTTTATCTCTTGCCAATTTCGCTTCCTAAAGTCATTCTCAAATCTACCTGCTCTTGATGCAAGCTAGCATATAGAGGATGGATAAACCACAAGGTCCTACTGTAGAACACAGGGAACTATATTCAATATTCTGTGATAAACCATAATGGAAAAGAATATAAAAAATAATTTATAGACATGTGTTTGCATGCATGCTCAGTTGCTTCAATCATGTCTGACTCTTTGTGACCCTGTGGCCTGTAGCCCACTGGCTCCTCTGTCCATGGGATTTTCCTGGCAGGAATACCGGAGTGGGTTGCCATGCCCTACTCCAGGCAATCTTTCCAACCAAGGGATCAAACTCATGTCTCCCGCATCTCCTGCTTTGCAGGTGGAATCTTTACTGCTGAACCACAGGGGAAGCCCATAGACATGTGTGTATATATATATATATATGTATGTGTGTGTGTATATATATATATATATATGTATGTATATATAATTGAATCACTTTGCTGTACACCAGAAATTAACACACTGTTGTAAACCAACTATACTTCAATTTTAAAAAATGAAAACTTGCCTTCAACTTTCCCTTAAAATTTTAAAAAATTGTTTGTGTATTTATTTTCGGCTGCACTGGGGTCTTCATTGAGGCTGCACGCAGCCTTGCTCTAGTTGCAGTACTTGGCCTTCTCTTGTTGTGGAGCATGGGCTCTAGGGCCCACAGGCTTCAGTAGTTGCAGCTCCTGGGCTCAGTAGTTGTGGACCATGGGCTTAGTTGCCCCATGGCAAATTAAATCCTCCAGGGCCAAGGATCAAACCCATTCCCCTGGACTGGCAGGCAGATTCTTAACCACTAGACCATCAGGGAAGTCCTCCCTTGAAATTTAAAAGTGCTCACGTTTCAAATCAATAAATACTTTCTTAAATGATAAAAAAGAAACAAACAAAAAAAACCCTACCTGGTCTTTTAATCCTTACTTCCTCCTAAGTTCAGATTCTCATATCTCTTTTCCCAAACTGTTATAATAGAAATTTAGTGTAGTCCCTTTTTCTGCTTCTCTGAAATCCACTCTCCACATGGTATAGAGATCATGACTCTATACCACTTGCAGGATAAAGTTCAAGCTCTTCATATGTGGAACTCGTGGAACCCACCACCACCTGTCCAGCAGCACCCACCATCACTCCCACATCCTGTCCATCACGTCCCTGCCAGGCTCCTATAGGTGCTCTGAATTAGTTTGTGGACCTTTGAAGCAATATCCAAACACAGAAATCTACTTCTGTGCTGTATTGCTTATGGATTCTCTCCTTCATAAAACCAGGGAGCCCTGAGGTGACCAGATCCCTTTCTAAACATAACTATAAATCCATCCAGTGTGTTCAGAGCATTGTGTTGATCAGATTCCAGGTGTCCTGCCCCCCTCAGCTGTATAGGATTCTCTGGCTGATTCTCTTTGGGTGCCCAGGGTTGTATGAATTGGATTTTAACCTCAATACAAAGTAAAAATGCTTTAGTTTTAAAGGCCTATTTTTTTTTTTAGAAAGGTTATTGGTGGGGCAAGGGTGGGGACCCCAAGTCTCTCTAACTGGAAAACAAACTGTTCCTGACAGGTGCTTCCTACACTAAATTTCAATGTGTTCTAACTTTCCCAATCAGTCTTACAAATGTGATGTCACTGGGCATGCCTCATCCAAATCTGTTCTTGGTATTTCCATTATGTTTAGGTTACTAAGGTCGGTGCATTTTATCTTTGTTGAGAGCTCTATGGATATTGAAGAAAAGTGCCAAAATAAATTCCCTGAACTGAGTAGAGAGGGAATGGCTATGTGTATCACCATGTGGGAATGGCCTGATGACCACCATAGGATCTTGGGGTCTTCCCAGCCACATTACTTTCTACTTAGATCACTTGTCTGGATCTCTCAGGGATCATGACTTGTGATCATCAGGGATGATCACACTTCTGGATCATCCACTTGTGGATGATAAAGGCTGATTTATCATGTTATCACTGAGCTTGATGAATTGCCTATCACGTTCTGCTTATTCACTGACCACACTAAAATGGCACTTATGATGTGCCAGGTTCTGTTCTTTTTTATCCTCGAAATAACCCTGTGAGGTAGATACTATTATTTTTTCTATCTTTAGCAGGAAAACTGAAATCATTTGCCCAGGTTGGCATAGAAAGTAAGGGATGGAGCAGAGACTCAGGCCTGGACTCAGTCTGTGCTCCCTTCCTGCAGAAATATTAGCAGCTCAAGGTGCCTAAAGCCATGTGGTCTCCCTCACTTTAAAGCTCAGACTTTGTGTAAAGATGAGGCCTCAAGATCTAGGCTGTAGGGACTTCTCTGGTGGTCCAGTGGCTAAGGCTCCGAGCTCCCAATGCGGGAGCGGGGCCTGGGTTCGATTCCTGGTCAGGGAACTAGATATCACATGCCACAACTAAGAGTTTGCATGCTGCAACTAGACATCGAAAACCCTGTGTGCTGCACCTAAGACCCAGTGCAGCCAAATCAATAAATAAATATTAAACAAAAGAGCTAGGCTGTAATGTGTATATGTAGACAGTATTGGGGCTCCATAAAGAACACTGAGAATAAAGCATAAGTGGCTCTCAACTCACTTCCATTAGTCCAGTTGGGGCCCCAGATGGAAGAGCTACTTCATAACGAATAAGAGCCAGTCTGAGTGATTACCTTTCCTTCCTAATACGAACCTGGGTTGCCTGGAAACTCAGTAGTAGAAGAACTGAGATATCAGGTGATCATTAAGAGGGCTCAGTATTTACCCAGCCTAAAGCCTTCATTTTACAGATGAGAAACCCCAGGGCCCAGAGAGGTTAAAAAAACCACTGACCCAAGATCACACAGCTCAAGAGTGAGCCAGAGTTTGCCTCCACATACATTGAGAACCTAAATAAAACAGCACTATAAAAAATTATTTATTTATTTGGCTGCCCCAAGTCTTAGTTGTGGCACCCAGAATCTTTAGTTGCAGTATATAGGATCTAGTTCCCTGACCAGGGATGGAACCCAGGCCCTCTGCATTGGGCACACAGTCTTAGCCACTGGACCACCAGGGAAGTCCCCCAAACAGCCCTTTTTATTTTATTTTGTTTAAATAAACATAGTTTTCTAGTAATATGACCTTTTGAAACTATCTACATTCATCTCTTCATTTATTTATTTATTGGCCACACCGCAGGTGGGATCTTCATCATCTTATTTATTTATTTAAATTTATTTTTTATTTTTTGGCTGCAAGGCATGTAGGATCTTAGTTCCCTGATCAGGAATTGCCTCAACCGCTGGACCGCCCGGGAAGTGCCCCCAAACAACACTTTTTAAATTACTAGTTGTCTGCCTCTGTTTCGTTATCTTTCGATTCTTCGTTCACTGGGCCACACTTATTGTTGTTGACTTTTTCTTCTTATTGGATAAATGCAGAGGCTGGTCTGACGGTCTATGTAATTTCTGTGTCATGGTGACTCAAACTTGTGTGAAATGGATGAGCCTCTCCTTGGGAGAATTTTTAAACCAGGGTGGGGGGATGGCAGGGCACTTGCTTTTGTGAACAGATAACACGGAGAAGGCGGGAAGGGGTGACAGAGAGACATTGTCCGTGACTCCAGCAGACACACCGTGAAACGGTCCGTTTATTATAGTTCCTGACTAATTACCCTGAAGCTCATCTCTGCCCCTCCCCCACTACCCCCCCTCCATTCACTCCAGCCTCCATTGTGCCAACATAATCACTTTCTGAAGTTCAGATTTGCTCCATTCACCACTCACTGCCTACTGTTTGCAATGTAAACTTCTCATTTGAAATGCAAGAGCCCTCAAAATGGCCTTTATTTTATCAATCTTCTGCCAGTCAGCATCCCCATCATCAATTTTTTATTTAATTAAAAAAATTTTAAAAATTGAACTGTAGTTGACTTATAATGTTGTATTAGTTTCAGATGTACAACATAGTGATTTGATATTTTTATAGATTATACTCCATTTAAAATTATTATGAAGTATTGAGGCTATAGTCCCTGTGCTGTACATTACATCCTGTGCTGTATCTTATTTATTTTATACCTGGTAGTTTGTACTTCTTAATCCCCTTCCACTATCTTGCTCCTCTTCCTTTCTCCCCACTGTAACCGCTGGTCTATCCTCTATCTAAAAGTCTGCTTCTGTTTTGTTGTATTCATTCATTTATTTTTTAGATTCCACATGTAGGTGAAGATATAAAATATTTGTCTTTCTCTGACTTACTTGACTAAGAATAATACCCTCCAGGTCCATCCGTGTTGTTTCACATGGCAAAATTTCATTCTTTTTTTTATAGCTGGGTAACAATCCATTGTGTATATATACCGTATTCTCTTTATCCATTTATGTAATGATGAACATTTAGGTTGCTTCCATGTCTTGGCTATTGTAAATAATGTTGCTATGAACATTGCAGTGCATATATCTTTTTGAATTGGTGTTTTCATTTTCTTTGGATATATACCCATGAGTGGAATCACTGTATCATGTGGTAATTCTATTTTTAGTTTTTTGAGGAACGTCTGTACAGTTTTCCACAGTAGCTGCTGATCCCCACTTGTTGGAGGTCAGGCCTGGGGGGTGGTATAGAGAAGCTTCCCCAGCACCTTCCTCAAAAAGTGCCTGTGAGCTGGGCAAGTCTGGAAATATCACCAACTGCTCTCTGATCCTCTTTTTGCGTTGTACACCAGTTTGCCATTTATCAGGGTCCTGGGGTCTTACACATATTGGGTGCAAGTGTGTTGAATGAGGTACATGTAAATGTGAGGGACCAGGTAGAAACTACCTATTATCATTTCATTCCTCGCAACTTTGTGAAATCAATCATGTCACACAGGTTAGACTCTTAATATAGTGTTATGGAAACCCTTGCCCAACTTCTAATTATATTTGATCCCACTTAGCCTTGTCCATATAAAGTTCGCAAAAGGAGATAGTTCAATAGCAAAATAGCATAATCTGGGAAACACTGAATTTTATGCACATGGGGATGAACACAAAATTCCCCGGAGCTAGAAGGCAGAGAAGCTGAGCCATGGAGTGGTTGGTTGCTAAATGCTGGGCATCTTCATTTACATCCCCCTCCCACTCCAGTGTCAGCACCTCACACACCCACTTGGCCCCAGAAATCAGGTCCTTCATTATTAAAATGATTTTTCCCATCTGCAAGAAATATAAGTTCTCCCTGTCCCTTAAATTCTGGGGGCTGAGGTGGGGGAGAGAGAAAAATGAAATCACTGTAAAAACACTTAAGTTCTGAAGCAATGATTGGTTTTCAGGAGTTGACTATAAAACTAGAGGGTGGAGATGCTGGAAAGCTGACACTCGGGGTGGGGTGGGGTTGCTGCGGCATCCATCACCCCCACTCGGGGGCATCCCACACCCCCGGGGGCACCCTGCATCCTAGTAGAGAGGAGGGATAAATTAGGATATTGGGATTGACATATATACACTACTATATATAAATTGATGCTTTTGAACTGTAGTGTTGCAGAAGACTCTTGAGTGTCCCTTGGACTGCAAGGAGATTCAACCAGTCCATCCTAAAGGAGATCAGTCCTGGGTGTTCATTGGAAGGACTGATGTTGAAGCTGAAACTCCAATACTTTGGCCACCTGATGCAAAGAGCTAACTGATTTGAAAAGACCTTTGCCGGGAAAGATTGAGGGCAGGAGGAGAAGGGGATAACAGAGGATGAGATGGTTGGATGGCATCACCAACTCGATGGACCTGAGTTTGGGTAAACTCCAGGAGTTGGTGATGGACAGGGAGGCCTGGCGTGCTGCGGTTCATGGGGTCGCAAAGAGTTGGACACGACTGAGCGACTGAACTGAACTGAACTGAACTGATATATAAAATTGATAACTAATAAGGACCTGATGTGTAGCATAGGAAACTCTACTCAATGATCTGTAATGACCTATATGGGAAAAGAATCTAAAAAATAATGGATATATGTATATGTATGGGCTTCCCTAGTGGCTCAGTTGGTAAAGAATCTGCCTGCAAGACTTAACAACTAAATCACCACCATCAAAACTGATTCACTTTGCTATACACCTGAAACTAACACAACAATGTAAATCAACTATACTGCAATAATTAAAAAAAAAAAAGAAGATCCTAAATACTTAGCAAGTGTAACAGGGCAAAGGCTGACCAAGATAGAGGAGAGATAGGAGCCTGACTGGCATTAACACTCCAGACCTCAGTTTGCTCATCTGCAGAATGGGAGAGGTGAGTGGGGAGAAGGGAACCCCAGGATCCCAGCCTTCTGGCTGTGTGATTGGCTTCTGTAGCTCTCATTGCCCTTTCCACTCCCAAGAACTCACTGCTTTGAGGGAGGCCATGTGGACAAGCCCAGAGCAGAAATAGGCCAGGGAAGTATCTTTCCAGCAAGGCCTCACCAAATATTCCATATTGAAAGGGTTCATAATGGCATCCCTGGGAAAAGCGAGACAGCCAGTAGGGCACTTTCATCTGTGGACGTTCTCACATTCTGAGGATTCCACCCTGGAATTCTGTGGAATAGGTTGGGGTTTAGATCACTCTGGTAGAAGAGGCGCGAGTATCTACAAGTTGCGATTCTCACTTAAAAGCTGTCACCTAGGATCCAGACCGGGTCTGCAGTGACCAGGGTCTGGCACCTCCCCACCCATGGTGCACACAAGACAGAATCGCTGCAGTGGTCCGTAGACAAGATCTGTTCTCTCTAGTATCTACCAACTTAAAAGAGATAAAAAGAAACCCCAATAAAAATGAACATCAATGGATTCTCTGGAAAAGAAAGCAAATCTGCTTAAAGCATTAACACATTGGATACAAGTGCGGCTCATATTTATATTCACATGAGGAATTTGTTACGATGTAGGGGAGGAAAGTTCCAGGTCATCACAATGGAGAGACGTTGAGGGGGTTGTGTGGGGGGTTGGGGGGAGGCTCTTGGCCACCTCACTTCTCCTTGGCTGGCAGGGTCTCTGTGCAGCAATTAGGATTTTAAGAACTGTGAAGAAGATGGGTTGGTTATTCTCTGGAGAGAAGGCTGGAGCTATAAACGATGACCTGGTCTCATCTGTGAGATCTTTGTCCTAGATACAGAAAGGAAAACTCTGTTTTGATGGCTGAATCATGCAGGATATTGTATTGTGGAATTTGTGTTTCCTGATGTGAAATTGTTGGTGGGGTTTGTAATACAGAGATGAAGTTCACACATTTAATTAATAAGTAAGTTTCTCTTGTGAGGTCTGTGTTGGAGAAACTCAAACAGCATTATTATGTTCATTTCACATTTGGAAACCGGACGGTAAGGAGGAGGGCTTATCTTGAACTTAGGTGACCATCTGTGCTGGCTTGCCAGAGACAGTCGTAGTTTCTGCATCTTGTCCTGTTGCCATTATAATGGTGTCTCCTTTCCTTGTCACATGTGCTCTGGTTTATATTTAAGTATACAGTCACCCTAGCCAGCTGACATACTGCTGGCAACAGGAGGGTTGAAGATCTTGCATTTCATTCACCAGATCATCCATTGAAGCAAATGTTTTCCCAGTTGTCAGAAGTCCTTTATTTCTGACTTGCAGAGTGACACACAACAGCATGTCCTTTGGAAGAGAAGGTGCGTCACACAACAGACCTGAGGTTTCTGGTTGAAACATTGTGGCTTGTTTTTCACTTTGTTTTGTTTGATTTTCACAGTTACGGAAACCTTGGAAGATTACATTTTATGACTTTGGCGAGCATTAATTATCTCTTTTGTGTCCCAGTGTCATATCATTTTAAGTTATCCTGTTCTTAATAGGATTGAAAGTAAAACAGAAAAGAAAAAATTTGAAACGTAGCAGCGTAATTCCACGAATGCTTAGAAATTTTTTTTTCCTTGAAAAACTTACATGAAGAAAATTGACATGCTTTCCTCAGCTTTATAATTAAATATGCCTGTCCAGAAGTCCTATACAATATTTATGATTTTTGTGATTAATGTCCATCATCGTAATGCTCATTGAAATTGCATTATCACAACCAATAATGGTTCAGTTCTGTCATGGGTTTGCTTTGGGTGCAAAATCACCATTTCTCCTTACATCACTACTATCTCATCGTTGTCTTTCTTTTTAAATGACACTTCTCTGTGTCTTAGCTCATTGTGAATCATGAATTGCCAACATATGGTGCCATTAACCAAGAAATCGTCTTGTACCTTTCTTGGTTAACCGAAATGGAGTTGAAAATATAGCCTGCTGGTAAGCTTCTTGTAGGTCTTTATGTGTCTGCGGGAAAATTCACATTTCAAGTGCTTCCCACTTTCCTTAGGCCTTTCACAACAAATTTCAAAGTCTGGCAGTAGGCAGGTTGGTTTGTCATAGCAATTTTTTTAACCCAGACATTAAATGAAGCCGAAAAGCTTCATGTGCATCTAGTTCAAATAGTGTTTCAACAGCAATGACAATAATAGTATGTTTCATGAAGATCTGAATTACTAAGCTAATGGAGATTGCAGAAAAGAGTTACTGTTTGCCAGAGACCCCGCTCAGAGAAACTGACAATCAGTAAAAAGTTCTTAGCGAGGGCTTTGTGCTTTGGGGAGGGATGTAGAGAATAGTGCCATGGCTTTAATACAGAGCCTCTCCAAGTGTTTTTAGTTCCTGTTCTCAAGGAGGAGGAACAAAGGGCTAGTACTAGTACGATAGAAGCTTTCCCCCATAGTCAGAAAGTTTGACTACTCAAAAGAACGTGTTTTACCGTAAATATATATCTAGATTTCATGGTTCTTAATGATTTATGTTAAGTATCTTCATTGCTAAATGCCTTTTTCTTTTGTGCACTCCCTGAAGAATCTTGCTTCAAGGAATGTCTGCAGAGGCAAGAGTCAGCTTTGCTTGTGGGGGGCGGGGAGGGTTCCAGCCGCCTGGGCTGGGACACATAGTTCCCCAAGGGGGTTCCTTGGGTTGCCAGGGAACTAAGCAGAGTGCAAGATGGGTAGGAGAGCCCCCATCTGGCTTACCTGAAATCGACAAGCGAGCTTATCTGCTCTTACACTTTCCAAACAGCCCTAGGCAAGCAGAATCTGCCTCTAAAGGTGCATCTTTTCTGCCTGGATTGAGCTAGCCTGGAAGAGCCCCAGGTAGGACTGGGTGCTACAGATTGTTGAAGACAGACGCCATTGTAGGTGCCTTGCTGTTTCCTTCATCCTGGGGTTTTTGCCTCTGTTCTGTGTCAAGAGATAGGCAGAAACTGCCAGGAACAGGCTCTCCACACACCAAATCAAGGTGGGTTGGTGTCACAGCCGCAAGCCCAGGGACATCTGGTTTAGGCTGACATCTGGAGCTACCCTGCTGTGCTCTCCCCTTCTATCCCGCCCCTATCCTTTCTGGCATTAATAATTTGAAGACAAATACTCAAAAGCTAGACAAGGACCCATATAATCTGGACCTGGGGGCCTGAACTCAGATCCCTCCTTCATGAACACTCTGAACCCAAGGAAATAACCAGGTTAAAAGGAGATTCGTCTGGCCTTTGCCATAGGTCACCAGGACAGAAAATGTGTATGATTAGTTCCTCCTTAAAGCAAGATTACCAGGTCAGCCTGTTGCAAAGTCACAGAGTCCTTGAGTTATCTGCCCCGGTCAACCCAACTGCCTGACTTCAGTGCTACTGGGCTTGGCTTTAACTTTCTAGAAGATCCACCACATCTTCTTGGGTTTTTAGGAGTTGAGGGGGTCTCTTCTTCCCTTCCTGATGTGATGACCTTGCACGATGACCTGATGTGACTTTCTGGCACGATGATCTTGTCCTTCATGGGCTTCCAAATCTTTTTTCTCTGAAATGGCCAAAATATGTCCCCTACACTGCCAAAGTACACAGGTGACTCAAGGTCAGAATCTGGAGGATAGGCCAGTCATTGTTCTGCACACAATCTTCATCTAAATTAATCTAAAACCTTGTTTGAATGATATGTAAACTGGGCCAAGTTATGGTCAGCAGGCTAACCATCCTCCTTCCCCCCACCAATGGGGCTCCTACAGATTAAAAGATCACCCTCTTCCTAGGCAGTGTGTGATTTGCCCATATCTGAAATAGCAGCATGTACATTGCACAGATTATGTACCCTTTTTTTTCCCCTCTCTTTAATTTTTGTGGACACTGTGCCTCCTCTTTTCACTTTCTGGGAAATCGGCCAGTGTTTCAAGGACCGGGTAAAGCACAAAATAAATGTTTGTAGGTAGTTTAAAGGGACAATGAGTATGCTGGATGCAACTCTGCCCATCCAAAGAAAAGCATTGGAAGGGCCTTTCTGATATTTTAATGAACTGGAGAGATTCAGAAGGTTGATTTTACTAGTTTACTTTTCAGATTTGTGATCAACGTGTGAGTGTGTTTATGTGTGTTGGGGAGGCGGAACTGTTGAGGAAGTGTAGGCAAAGGAGTGCAAACTTTGAAAAGTCCAGCTGAAGAGACTGAAACTGATTGTGTGCAAAGTCAGCTGTATCTCTCTGTTAATCAAGCTCTAAACGCTTGGTGAACAAAATGTTTACTTAAGAACCTTCAGCATATAACCTGTCCTTCTCGTTGCCCTTTTTAAAAGGGATTTCACTGAAATTTGGGACGTGCCGCAGTCGGCTGTTCCTTTTTCAGGATATCAGCCTATTGGGGAGGCTGATTGTGTGAGATGAAAGAGACGGAGAACCGGCTTCCAGCAAAGGCTCCTGCCGGCGATCCCGGGCCATGTTTTTCTTCCCCGGCTGCGGAGTCGCCGCAGTTTGCCTCGGGGGGCCCGCGTGGGTCCCGGGCAGGACAGCGCATCACCTGTTGGGGCCTCGGGGAAGCGCGCGGCGCGGGGGCGGGCGGGGGGCCCAGCCCGCATTCCTCAGGGACCCGGCGGGCGGACAGACGGACGGACCCGGGGACGCGCGCGCGCGGAGGGACGCGGGAGGCCGGGCGCTGGAATGCAGTCTTCCCCGGCGAGAGAGACTTTGCACTGGAGTGGAGAGTAGTTTGGGGTGGGGTTTCGCACCGTCCCCTCCTCCCCACCCCCCGGGCCCCCTTCCAGGCGCTTTCTGGAAGCGTTTTTTCAGAACGGCGCTCTGAAGTTTAAAGACCAGAGAGGAGCCTGGGCCGGAGGCAGGGACAATGGAAGAAAACGAAAGCCAGAAATGTGAGCCATGCCTTCCTTACTCAGCAGACAGCAGACAGATGCCGGGTAAGTAAGAGGCTCTCATTCAAAGATGGAGTTACGGTTCCGCGTGTGCCTCGCGGCTGGCTGCTGATTTTTATAACTGCAGAGCGAGCGCCTGGCACAGAAAAGGCGTATTTCTTGGGGGTGGTGCGTTTTCCCAACTGAGTGGAGACCTGTAGGCTAGACTTTTTTTTTTTTTTTTTTAATCTCTGGCAGGATTTTCCTAAGCAGCCAAAGAAGTGGCGGGGTGATGTTACACTGGTAGCCCTGTAAGCCGTCAGTACTTGCTAGATCTCCAGGCAATGACAAATACATCGCCCAAAGCAGCTTTCCATGCTCACTGCTCCAGCCGCGGGAGAGAGGAGCTCTTTCTGGAAAGGTCTCTCGGGGACGGCAACACTTCATTCATTGGTTGGGGGGATTCCACGAGGCACAGGCACGTCGGAGGCAAGTTTGGTCGTAGTTGAGAGTTAAATCGCAGAGTTTGGGGATGTTTTCTTTTTTTTCCGGATCGGAACGGCAGGGGAGCACTTCCATGCTTGCGGGGCTGCAGTGCTGTGCGTAGGAGTAACAACAATGCACAGGGGAAAAGGTCTGCTGGCATTAAAAAACATACTCGGAAAATGCTAGAGGCACAACAAGAGAGTGGAACTGATTTAAGAAACAATTACAAACAACCACAGCAGTTCCGAGACACTTCAGAGACAGAGATGGTGAGACTGATGCAGTGTGATCACCTTATTTCATTTATTCACTAAATATCAAGCATCTGTTCTGTGGGAGTCACTGTTTTAGCTTCTGGGGATCCAGCAATGAACAAACTAGATGAAAAGCCCCTGCCTTATATTCTAAGGGCCAAGTTTGGGGGAAGGGGATTGGAGGACAAAAACAATAAACAGATAAGTAAAGTAGCATGTTATATGGTGGGGTTGCCATATTTGGCAAACAAAAATAAAAGAGGCTCAGTTAAATTTGAATTTCAGGTAAAAAATATATATATTTTTTTAGTATAAGTATATCCCATGCAGTATTTGGGATACACTTATGCTAAAAATTATTCGTTATTTATCTGAAATTCAGATTTAACTGGGCATCTTATATTTTTATCTAGTAAGTTTATTAAACTGTGGGGGAAAATAAGGCAGAGAAAGAGAATATTGAATATGGGGGGGCAGGGGTGAAACTGTAGTAGGGTTATTAGAGACAGCCTCACTGTTATGATGGAGGAGGGAGTGGCAACCCACTCTGGTGTTCTTGCCTGCAGAATCCCCATGGACAGAGGAGCCTGGCAGGCCACAGTCCATGGGGTCTCAAAGAGTTGGACACGACTGAGTGACTAAGCACTGCTGTAATACTTGAAGGGACATCAGAAAGAAGTGAGGGAGGGAACGAAAAGGGCATTTTCAAAGAACAACATGGGGAAAGGATGGATAGAAAAGAGGTTAAGAGGAAATTCTAGGCCCTGTCGGGTGGGGCCTCTGATAGTATAGTAAGGACTTGGGCTTTTATTTCAAGGGAGGTGGGAGCTGCTGGCGAGTCTGAGAGGTTTCTTCAGAGGTAGTCCTGGGTGCTCTACTGAGAATCACCTGAGTGGGGTTGGGGGCAGGGCAGGGAGACCAGTTAGGAAGCTTCCAAAGTAAACCAGTTACTAGCTTGGATCAGCAGGTAGGGGAGTAGAACAGGTGGTCGTAAGAAGACAGACTTTAGATATATATTGAGGATGAAACTGAATTTGCCAAGGGATTGGATACAGGATATAAGAGAGATGAAGGAATTGGAGATGACTTCAGAAATTTTGGTCTGTGCTTCTGGGGAGTTGTCATTTACTTGAAGGGGAAAGTGTTGGAGAGGAGTAGCAGAGAGGGTGTTTGTGTCTTGAAAGTGGAGAGCAGGAAATCTTTTGGCTAGGGTAGGATCTGGAAGCTTATCAGGCATCCAAGTGGAAATGTTGATTGCAATTTGGATATTTGTGGCTAGAATTCAGAAGAAGGGACCCAGGATTGGGTCTGTGTGCAGAAGAAGGCTAGAAAGGTGGCTGGGGAGCTCATGAAAGGGGGCTAAGAATTCAGGTTAGATTTCTAAGATCCCCATTGAGTCCTGGGTGAAAATGACGCTGTGAAGGAGTGTGGCCTCTTCTCCAGTTCTTCGAGATGCAAGAGGACCATGCAAAGGAGGCCAGCCTCTGATGGCTGCATCACCCATGATTCCTTGTGGGCTTGATCATACTTGGCCTTGTAATAATACCAGTGAGAGTGTGGTATTCAAGGGTAAAGACCATGACTTCTTTGTCTTCACATCCCCAGAACCTAACAGAGCACCAGGCATGAGACAGCTATCAATAAATATGTGCTGAACAAAAAGCTAATTATTCCAACCTAGAGCTTTGAGTTTATCAATCTACAGATAGATAAGGATCTGTTGGGTGATCGTGTAACTTGTTCAAACCGAGACAGTTTTGAGAGTGAAAGGGACCGCTATAAATAATTTCAATGGGACAACAATTGTAACCCAGAACTGTTTTGGCAACTGGGCATATGGTCACCTCGAGAATAATTCTTATCATTGGTGCTCCCAGGGCTGAACTGTCAGCTGCTGGGTAGTAAACAGTGTGAAGTGCAGAGAGGTACTTAGTTATTAGTGGTTGAATTTAAATCTAACTATATCATGCTTCTTTTTCTTTTGGCCGTGTGCCGTATGAGATCTTAGTTTCCCAGCCAAGGATGGAACCTCTGCCCCCTGCAGAGGCAGCATGGAGTCCTAACCCTGGAGCTCCAGGGAAGTCCAATATCCTGCTGCTTTTGAAGGCCCTTGGGCTCCCCAGAGTGGTCCTTAGGATGCCCGTGTCCGCCCATAGCAGCCCCGAGGTGACTGCTTTCGCTCTGGCCCCAATGTCTTGAAACCCCTGTGCAGGCGTGTTAGCCACCTGCTTGCCTCTACCACCCCTGATTCACTGGGGTCTTAAGAAACTAGTATTCACTGTGGTAGTAATCATTTCACAGAATGTAACTATCAAATCAATATATTATACATCTTAAAATCAGATAAGATTACATGTCAGTTATATCTCAGTGAAGCTGAAAAAAAAATCGTATTGGCAGCCTTGCAGAGTACAGCCTTGGAAGGGGAGGTGGTGGGTGGAGGGGTCCCTGGGGGTCCCCAGACATTCTGGTCTTTGCTCCAAAGCATCCTCTAAAATTGCCCATCAGTTTCTGTCTCTTATCCTGTTTTACCCTTCAAAGCACTTATCAGTCAGTTCATTTCAGTCACTCAGTTGTGTCTGACTCTTTGCAGCCCCATGGACTGCAGCACGCCAGGCTTCCCTGTCCATCACTAACTCCCGGAGCTTGCTCAAACTCATGTCCTTCGAGTTGGTGATGGCATCCATCTCATCCTCTGTTGTTCCCTTCTCCTCCTACCTTCAATCTTTCCCAGCATCAGGGTCTTTTCCAGTGAGTCAGTTCTTTGCAACAGGTGGCCAAAGTATTGGAGTTTCAGCTTCAGCATCAGTCCTTCCAATGAACACTCAGGACTGATCTCCTTTAGGGTAGACTGGTTTGGTCTCCTTGCAGTCCAAGGGACTTTCAAGATTCTTCTCCAACACTGCAGTTCAAAAGCATTGATTTCTTCAGTGCTCAACTTTATTTATAGTCCAACTCTCACATCCATACATGACTACTGGAAAAACCATAGCTTTGACATTCATGTTACATATTATCTGTTTGTTGTCTGCCTCCTTAATTATAATGTGCCTCCCCTATGAGGGAAGGGAATTAAGTCTACTTTGATCACCACTTCACTCACTACACTTCCTAACTTCTTTCAGTGTACAGGGCAGGCCCTCAATGAATATTTGCAAAAAATGAATCAGTCAATCAGCAAACCAACCATTAAGACAAGAATGCTTCTCTGGATAGGGGAGGGGCTCTTCCTATTTTGTGTAAAATCTCTACCAAAAACCTCTTTTATTTACTTTTATAAGATTTTTTAGAGGAATCTACATAATGGCCTGGTTTCAGCTGTTAATTTTTGTGCCAATGTGTCTCTGGTGGTGATCTTTATGATATTAACAAGGGAGCTGGAAAAAATGGAGGCACTCTGTGCGTACCAACAGAATATGTGATACATAGGAGTCAGATAACTTGATTGCTGTAATGTCTGTGGTTTAGTGTAATCACGGTTAATTTTTGCTTTAAACAGTGGAATGTGGACACTCCTGGCCAAGTGGATCGGGGTGGTTTACCTCCAGGCTACCCTGGAACCTAAGTTGTCCAAGGGATGTCTAGTTATGATGACAATTCCCCAGGGTCTTGGAGGTTTCTGCTGGAGCTTTTGCACTTAACTGGCCAAAGGGGAAAGAAGAAAGGGTAGGAAAGAGGACTCAGGAGGTCAAGGGCCAGGGCTAAAGGTGGCCCACATAGTTTCTTCCCACGTTGCACTGAGTGGAATTAGAACAAGACCCCAACTAGATGAAGGGGACTGAAAAACATGATTTTCTTGTGTGTGCACAGAAGGATGTTACGGTTTGAATACACGGACATACCTGTGACTGCTGCCATGGTAGATCGGAATGCGTTGTACAGCCAAACAAAACTGTAGCTCCCCATGATACTCTAATGCAAGAGAGCGTCCCAACACAGTCTAGAAAACAACACCTTAGAGACAGCTGACCAGGAGCCAGTATGAAGCAGTGGGGGACTCCTTCCCCGGGAGGCCAGGATCCTCCTAATCTGATCCAAGAGTAAAATCTCAGGAAGGCCATCCACCCTGTTCTTGGCTCTCAGATAGCAAGCAGGCGTGGAATGCAGGAACAATGCCAGGTCCAGATCCCGGGTTGCAGGTCAGCTGACCCAGCCCAGGCACCCTGAGTGGGGGCCACGAAGCCAGTCTCGGCAGCTCCTGTGGTCGCTTGCCTGCAGGATAATTTGATCTGTGGGTGTCTTCCTTGGGGTGACCTGTCTTCCATAGTCCTTTGCCTGCCTGGTCCCTGTCCCTCCCAAGCCCCCCACTTTCTACTTTTCCTTTCCAGAAGTCTCCATCCGAGCCAGGAAGCCCTTTGAAACTCAGAAGAGTCTCTGGCACTTCTGTCCTCTCGATCCCCACTCCTGCTCCTCGGAAGGTTTCTGGGGACCGTTCTCCCCTGGAAGCTCCCGTCTTGCTCTTGGCCCTGCGGGAGGGGTTGCTCTGGGCCGACAGAGGCTGGGAGGGGCAGGAAGAGGAAAACTGGAAACCTTGTCTTTAGACTCCATCTTCACTATTTGTTTGACACGGATTCCCAGAATAGCAAACAGCCCGACACACCCAGGCTCAAATGTTAGCACCAAAGTGACTTCCAGACAAGGGCCAGAACTGAGCTTCTGTTTCCAAGCCTCGGGCAGTGTGTCCGCACGGACAGTGGAGTTGGTGGGATTCCACTGGCTGTGGAATTGTGACTCCACCTCCTCTGTGGCTCCCCTTTGATTGTTTCCTCCTCAACTAAAAGGTCCCATTCTCCCCAAATGACCGGAATGGGAGAGCTGTCTCCTCTGCCTCGGGCGTGGGAGTCAATCGCTTCCAAGAACTGCGTCTCATAGAGGAAAAAGCTCCAGTGACCCCTCCAGGGTCATGGTAGATGGGAATGGGTTGTACAGCCCATTGTGTAGGAGTCGTACAGCTGGGTCATACAACTTTGTGTGGGATCTGCATTGGTTTGTTGCCGGTGCCGTAAAAGTGGAGCAGGGTGACCTGCAAGCATATGGGATCCAGAGCTCAGTGAGCTGCCAAGCAGGCAGGTGAGGCTGAGGGAGGTAGTGGGTCCCCAGGGCAATGAGAAGCCAGTGCATTTAGTCACTGGTGCATTTACTGTCTGTTTCTGCTGTCCTGCACATTGCATTAAACCTCCTTAAGCACCGGGAGACATTTTAGAAGAATCCACGAGACAGTAAAAAATGGAAAAGTTTCCTAAGGTGGGGGGCTTCCCAGGTGGCACTAGTTGTAAAGAACCCACTTGCCAGTGCAGGAGACATAAGAGATGCAGGTTTGATCCCTGGGTTGGAAAGATCCCCCTAGAGAAGGAAATGGCAACCCAGTCTAGTATTCTTGCCTGGAGAATCCCACGGACAGAGGAGCCTGGTGGGGCTACAGACCATGCTGTCGTAAAGAGCGGGACACAACTGATCAACTTAGCACACAACCTAAGATGGATGTGACCTCCTTAGTGCCAAGTGTGAAAAAGGTTGTGGTTGGAGGGTCAGCAAGGTGGGGCTGCTCCAAGGTGGATGTTGACAGATGACCCTGAACTCCAACTCTCTCCCTCCCTCCTCCTTTCCCAATTTATTTCAAAGAATGTGGAAAACTTTTCAGTCTCCAAGGGACTGCTGTTTTGGCTGTCTTGACCTCTTCTGAGGATCCTGAGATGAAATAGGATAGTTCTTGTGAGTTCATGTGGCAGAGCAAGGCCCAGTAGAACTTTCTGCCCTTGTTGATAGTTGAAGAACATGAGTGTGTGTCCTCCTGAGTGGATGTGTGTATTTGTGTGTTATGTCCATGTGAAGAAATCACCTTTTCAGAGATTCCATTTTGCTAATTAACTTAGCTGTCCTGGATAACTTTTAAAATATATTATTTTCATGATGTCACAAGTAATCAAGGGAATTCCCTGGTGATACAGTAGTTAGGATTCTGCCATTCCACTGCAGGGGGCACAGGTTTGATCCCTGATCAGGGAACTGAGATCCTGAGTGTCATGCTGCACAGCCAAAAAAAAAAAAAAAGTCATTGTAAAAATCCATTTAGAAGTCAAGTCTGTTATATCAAGTAGACAAAAATTTGACTAATGCAAAACTCATATGTACACACTCAAAAGCATAAGTTTAAATCTTTGCAGATTGCCCACATATTTCCCAACCTGAGATTTGACATTTTCCACACCTGTCTTTATTCAATAGCTCCTATTACCTCTGTGTCATTAGAGAAGAGACCACAAACAAGGTAGCCATCACCAGAGGAGTGGGTTGCCATTTCCTTTTCCAGGGGATCTTCCCTACCCAGAGATCGAACCTGTGTCTCCTGCAGCAGCAGGCAGATTCTATACCACTGAGCCACCAGGGAAGCCCCTATATGATGAGAAACTAGAGTAAATAAGTGGAATTAATCTCCCCAAATCTTTTTTTTTCCAACTCAGAGGTATTTATTGGATCCTTACTAATGATTTTTCGGGGCTTCCCTGATGGCTCAGTGGTAAAGAACCCTGCCAATGCAGGAGATGAGGGTTCAGTCCCCGGGTCAGGAAAATCCCCTGGAGAAGGAAATGGCAACCCACTCTAGTATTCTTCCCTGGGAAATCCCATGGACAGAGGAGCCTGGGTGGGGGCTACAGTCCATGGCAGTCACAAAAGAGTTGGACATGACTTAGCGACCTAACGACAACTAATGATTAGCATGGGTTGGGTGCTAAGGGAAATTCAGAAGAAACGCATGCATGAAAACTCATAATAGTGACAGTCAAGTTCTCTGTTTTCTTTTTGGTCCTCAGTATCGGTAACACAGGTAGTATTGTTGAGCTCTCCATTTTGTAGGTAGGGAATCAAGACAGAGAGACAGTAGATGGCTTGACTGAAACCATATGTATAGTAAGGAGTGGAGGAGGGCTAGAACTCAGGGCTTTTAATTCCTACCATCATCCCTTCCCTACCTGAAAAATACTTCACTCAGCAATTGTGTGTAACTTGAGGGACTCCCGTGCTCAAGGCGATTTTCAGTGGACGATTTCTCATGTCATCATTGGAGGAAAAGGAAACAGTTTCCACTCATTCTTCCAGATGTCAGTTCCATCATTTCAGGAGTGATTTGGGCTTCTCTCATTTCATGCTGGGTCTGAGAGACTTTTTATTTTATTTATTTAAAAAACTTTTATTGGAGGATAATTGCTTTACAGTGTTGTGTTAGTTTCTGCTATGCAACCAAGTGAGTTAGCTATATGTATACATATATTCCCTCCCTCTTGGACCTCCTTTCTACCCCCCTGCCTCGGCCCAGTCCCACCCCTCTAGGTCATCACAGAGCATCAGGCTGGGCTCCATGGGCTATACAGTAGCTTCCCACTAGCTATCTGTTTTACACATGGTAATATATATATATGTCAGTGCTAATCTCCCAGTTTGTCCCACCCTCTCCTTTCCCTGCACCATGCCCACATGTTCATTTTCTATGTCTGCCTCCCAGAGCCTTTTTTTTTTCAATATCTTTTAAACCAATAGTTCTATCTTCTCTCACTTCTCAAGTTACTGTTGAACTTAATGAATAGTAGAATGAACTAATTGGGCAGTTTCTTCCTTCTCTTTCCTCATCAGTGTCTGATGGTCTGATGGAGATGCTATAATTAGCCATGTAATGAGAAGTGAAGGGTAAACAAGAAGAATTACTCCCAGAACATTCATCTAGGGGTGAAAAACTGGAGCAGGGAAATGAGCCCACGTTTACAATATTTTCTGTGTCTAACCAGCAGGTGTTGTACCTACAGTTCTAGGTATAGGTATTTCTAGGTAAAGAAGAGAAAAACCATGTTGATGGCACTGCCTTTAGAGGAGCTGGTTTATGTATGAACTCTAAACACTTGTTGGTTTATGTCACTGGCATCAAGTTTTAGTTCTTGGGACTTCACTGCTGGTCCAGTGGTTAGGATTTCACCTTCCAGTGCAGAGGGTGCAGATTCTATCCCTGATTGGGAAGCTAAGATCCTCACATGCCTCATGGCCCAAAATCCAGAACATAAACAGCGGAAGCAATACTATAACAAATTCAATAAAGACTTTTAAAAAAAATTTAGTTCTCTGAGACTCTGCTCTAGAACTCTTAAATACTGGGTGTATTTTCTGTACTTAACTTTTGAAGATAAATAATTAGCAAATACCCTCTTAAATTGGAAATTTATTTAAAAAAATAATTTAGAGTATATTTATAATAATAAATATTAAAAAAATAAAAAGCTAGAGACTTCCCCGTAAGTACAGTGTTAAGACTCCATGCTTCAATTGCAGGGGTTGTAGGTTTGATGCCTGGTCAGGGATC
The DNA here is from genome assembly GCA_024291935.2 of Okapia johnstoni. Taxonomy (NCBI): domain Eukaryota; kingdom Metazoa; phylum Chordata; class Mammalia; order Artiodactyla; family Giraffidae; genus Okapia; species Okapia johnstoni. The sequence continues at coordinate 17,255,014 of CM044324.1, forward strand.
TAAGATTTAAATTTGCATATCTAATACCAGTTCAGCCTTGCTTAATTTATTACTGAAAACAGTGAGGCTGAGAGAGGTCTTATCATTTGTCGTTAATCTAGGCTTGAAGGCAGGATTCCTGCCTTCAGATTATAAAATTGTAAGAACTTCTGTTACTAGGATGAACCTATGTTTAAAAATAAAGAAATAATCATGATCACTGAAGTTAACTTTTCCATAATTACAGATGAGGGTGAAGGGTAACCCAGGTTGTGCTGCATTGTTAGTCACTCAGTCCTGGCCGACTCTTTGTGACCCCGTGAACTGTAGCCTGCCAGGCTCCTCTGTCCATTGGATTGCCCAAGCAAGAATACTGGAGTGGGTTGCCATTCCTTTCTCCAGGAGATCTTGCCTGCAAACTGGTCTGACCAGGTGTTTTGGTTTTGAATAACCTCAGGGAAAGAGAAATTGCAGAGTTTTTTGTTTTTTTTTTTTTTTTTTTTTTTTTGCTGCAATATCTTTATTTCTAAAGTGCAGTTTTTCATATTTCTTTTGGTTGTTGATTTACCCTCTTTCCTGCTGCTGTGGGTACACACGCACGCGTGTGCATACACACACACACACACACACAAATCTGCTAAATTATATGCATACAAATCTGCTAAGTTACATTCATACATTAGCAGCTTCCACAAACGCACTTTTTGTCCTGTAAATGAGATTTCTAGTGTGAAATCTTTAGTTGTGAGCTGTATCTTTTCTGTTTCTCAGAACAAGGAAGGAGCAATCTGCAGGTGACATCCTTAGAAGATGCAGAATGTCGCAGAGCCAAGGAGCACCTTTCTAATGGGAACAGCCGTATTTCAGCTTCCAGATCTTCCCGCAACATCCCACGGAGACACACTCTAGGTGGGCCTCGAAGTTCCAAAGAAATCCTGGGAATGCAAACGTCGGAGATGGATAGGAAGAGAGAAGCTTTCCTGGAACATTTGAAGCAGAAATACCCGCATCATGCCACCGCCATCATGGGCCACCAGGAGAGGCTGAGAGACCAGGTACAAATATCCTGCCATTTTCACTCTGCCGACCTCATTCTTTTTTTTTTTTATTCCGTTTTCTCCCAATTTTATTGAGATATAATTGGCCTACAACACTGTATGTTTAAAGTATACAGAATAATGATTTGATTTATATTCATCATAAAATGATTATCACAGAAAATTTAGTGAACATCCATCATCTCATTTAGATACAAAATGAAAGACAACTTTTTTTTTCCTGTGATGAGAACTCTTAAGATTTACTCTCTTCACAGCTTTCTTGTGTAATATACAGCAGTGTTATTATATTTGTCATGTTTACTTTATGTCCCCTGTACTTATTTCTAACTGGAAGTTGGTGCCTTTTGACCGCCTTCATCTGATTCTCCTTCCCTGTGCAAAGCTCATTCTTTAATGAACATGAGGGAAAGCACAGTGACCTTCAGGTTAAAGGGGAAAAAAACAGTTGAATGGCTTGTGCCCACTGCTGGATTGTCCCAGATCTCTTTGTCAGCTTGGGGAGAGGAGGCAGATTGCAGAAAAGATTTGACCTGAAGGCTCAGCCTTCTTTAGCAACAACAGTAAGAGAACAGGAAGTGAGAGAAGAGAGACCAGAGAATATGCAGTTCCCCTATAAGAACATCCCAGGTTCAGCCACAAATATATCTAAAATTCAGGCAATGCAGAAGTATATCTTAACTGAGTAAAGCATGGAATCAGCTGTTGTCTACCCCCTTATCACTGAGCGCTTGGCACAGTGAAAGAAAGAGTGTATGAATGAATGAATACCTAAATATATTTTCAGGCTGAAACAGAGCACACAGAGGGATAGACTTGTGACAAACCCCTTTACCTTAAGAAGCTGACGTTAGGGTCTTGTTTTCTGTTCTTTTTTCTTATCAGAGATGTTTTCCTTCTGCACGCTTGGCTTTCTGCTGTCAGCAGCTACCTGTTTTCTCAGGTTATCTTGACAGCCACACAGCTATCACTCTACAGTGTCTCAGGGTGTTTTTGTTTCTTGACTGTGTGCAGTTACTTTTCAGGGAACAGCATGGGTTTAGGGTCACAGGAGATGGGAGGCCGGCCTCCTCTGTAGCCCACAGGTTGGTGTCTTCATCTGAGGGTGGAGACCACGGTTATGGAAGTGGAGAACATTTAGCAATACTTGTGGTCAGGGATGAGAGCAGGCAGGCATTGATTTTGACACTCCAGGTAGAGACAAGTTCTGTGTTTTTAAGCCTGCTCTCTTGCCAGTTAGTTACGAAAGTGTTGTCCAGCTCAGCTTTTTATCATCTGTGGGAATGCTGATTGGCGTCGGCCTCAATTCTTTACGCTTTAAGCTCAGTTTGTTTGATCCTTTAAATGAAACCTTCTCTTTTATGAAATCTTTATCAGAGTGCCTAAAACATGTGAAATATGCCTTATGAGCTGTATGTTGACATGTTCACATCCCAAGAGGCAGTGGGCCCAGAAAAAGAGAAAGAAGAATCTAGGTTGATATGGAGAGGAGCATATGCATTCTTCACTAGGAAAAGGATGGCTGTCTTCATTTCAAGTGTATATAGAGAATGTCTCTGTTTTCTTTTATTTCTAATTATCGTTTATGTAACCTCCCTCCCCCAGTTTTATTGAGATATAATTGACTAAAAATAAAAATATCCCTATTTTCTACTGATAGTTGGGTCACTGACCATTTAATTAATGGAATTTGTGCCTTTCTCTGTGTCTTAATATGTGAGGCATCATACTTTATCCAGTGCTGTTCAGATTGAGGAAACTCAGGGCAGTTATGGTTATAGAGTTTGCTTAGAAAAAGCTGGAATTTGAATTCAGTGAAGTCTGAATCCTTGTTTATTCCTCTGGTCTATAATTGGAAGACCATTGCCTGTAGAGCAGGCAGTGTGGTCTGTGTATGCGGTATAAGGGACATGGTGAGGGAGTATGTGTGTCTGAGGCTATAGGCATGGGACCCTGGGTAAAGGAGGCTAGAAAGTTGGTTATGTGTTGAGTGAGGAAGGCTGATACATATCTTTTGAAATTAAAATATATTATTTTGCTGAGATATATAGAAATTATCCTGTCAAAAATGGTATATTTTTCATTTAAAAAATTTCAGCTATTACTGTACTATTATCATTTGTGATGTCATAATTCTCTCTCCTACTATGATGATGATGGCTTTGGGGAAAGTTGCTACATGGTGAGCCTAAAACTAACCAGAAGGTTGTAAAGGGCGATGGGATGGTGTCAGAAGACAGGGAGTACTGAATTTGGTCAGGTGGCCTCTCCAACCTCCTGTCTCTTGCATCTCTGTCACAACATAGTCTGGCCTCGGATAGTCAGCTGCCCCTTCGCTGGATGATTCAGGATGAATTCTTGTGTTTTCCAGGCTGACCGTCTGTTTTCCATGCTTGTATCTGTGTATATATTTTTCCTTCTGCTGCTGAGTTGCAAAGGAACCTTAATCAGCATTGCAAACATTAGAGATAAGCTTAGGGATGGTTTAGGAGGTTCCTGTAGACAGCACTTCACCTTCTGTCGCTTTCATTCTTTTTCTCCTTTTGCCCATTTCCTCTCTCCTATCCTCTTCTCCAAGACACTCTTTGTTCCTCCCAGATCTTCTGACTGTGGATTATTCCAGGCTTCCTTTACAGGAAGATCACATGACCAGCCTTGAGGAGAAAGGCAAATATCACAAGTCTGATGGACTTTCCAGATATGGAGGTTGCAACCACCACACACTCTTGGGGTGGCTATTTCCTTGGTTGCTTTCCAGAAAAGTGGCCTTAGTGAGAAGAGTGCCGATGGAAGAAATCAAGAATAACATGATGAAAATGCTGTATCTAGCACTTTTCAAGAAATGTCTTGGTGCTGAGGGAATCCAGGTTCTAACTCCTTGGTATCCAACATAAGGAGAATCAGAGCACACCTTATGTTTTTATTTTTTTAATTGGAGAATTATTGCTTTACAGTGTCATGTATGAATTTCTGCTATACAACAACATGAATAAGCTATAGGTATACATATATCCCCTCCCTCTTGAGCCTCCTTTTAAACCCTGCCCCCATCCCACTGCTCTAGGTCATCACCGAGCATCAGGCGGAGAGCGTGACGCCTTATGTTTTGACATATGCCTTCAAACCCTTGGAAGATTCATGGTTGAAATTTATATTTGAGTCTTTGAAAATAAGTCAGTCAAGAATTTTCTTCAGTCTAAATGACTGAAAGGCAAAAAGGTTTTCTTTACTCTCTTCTGTGATCTTCGAAGTATGGCACACTTATCTGCATAATGGAATCTTTATGGACTCCTGCAGGGCAACCAGGCTGTGAAGCTGCGTCACCTGGCAGCTAAGGGCGTGGCTCTGGGGTAAGGCAGGACTGGGTTGAAATCTAGTCTTCCCCTTATGCTGGTTAAAAGATTTGAAGCTAATGACTTAATCTTCCTGTTCCAGTCAAAGAAAAGATAATACCTGTATCATGGAGCATTGAGAAAGGAAATGATGGATTTTCTTCCTGTTTCAGCATTACAGTATTCTTTTCAAAAATATTTTTATTTACTTTTTTAGCTACGCTAGGTCTTAGTTGTGGCATGAGGGATCTTTAGTTGCAGCTTATGAGATCTGGTTCCCTGACCAGGGATCAAACCCGGGCCCCCTGCATTGGGAGCATGGTGTCTTAGCCAGTGGACCACCAGAGAAGACCCAGCATTACAGTATTCTGATTCCTGGTGGCCAAAAGAAGAGGCTCTGAGGCTCTTATTTTCAAATTAGTGTTTAAAGTCATTTCACTTTTTTACCAACACATATTTGAGTACTTGAAGTATAATTTTTCCCATTTGTCAGAACACAATTTTGTTATATTTCTGAAACTTGAATGTATTTTTCCTTTATCAAAAGCTTCAAATTTGGATTTCTTTCACTTATTCATCCCATATATAATTTATTTGGCACCTACCATGGAAAAGGCATTGTGAAAAATACAGATGATGAGGCTTGGCCCCTGCCTCCCAAGGCAGCAAAAGAAATAAGGCATTCATGGACAGAGATTAATCCTTCCAAATCCAGCCCAGTGTCACACTTGCTGAGCTGCTCATAGCATCCTGTAGTACCTGTATTGTAGCATCTAATTATACCTTCATTGTACTTTTCTTTATGTTTCATTCTCCCATCTACAGTATGCTTTTGAAGGGCAAGAGCCTTGTCTGAATCACCTTTACAAAGTCAGCATTTAAGAGAGTACACAACTGAAATTAGGCACAATCAATTTTTGTTAAATGAGTAAGGTGAATACAGTTGGAATGTGATAGGTACCATTTGTTTGGTAAACATAGAGAGGAATGGGGAATCCAAGGCTTAAGAGATTGATGGCAGTTTGAAGTTAGAAGGGATTGAGGCTAAGAAGCTAAAGGAAGGCTAAGTAATTTCCCTCCAGTCAAGAAGCCAGCAGGTCAAGCAAGGTCAGAATTTCTCAAGTCTGTGAGCTCTCTATTTGTTATTGACCTTGGTGTTTTTGCCCTCTGCCTGTGATTTTTCTAAAATTTTGATAACAGCTTATTTAGCTCACAGTGGATCAGGTAATAGAGACATTCCATTGCCATTTCTTTTAAAAAGTAAATTGTATTCAATTCCCGAGCATATGAGATAACCACAGAAAATAGATTCCTATACATATTTTACCTGGAAGGAAAGTTACTTTTTCAAAATAGCTCTGAGTTCAGAAAGGTCTGTGGTTTAGCCATCTCTCGTGGTCATGGTCACTGTGTCAGTCTACAGTTTGGAAATGCTCTTCTTTTATGTCTTTTCTAGTGAAGAAACAGATACCCAGCTGGCCTCCCACTTGCAGAATCCAGCTGTCCACTCCTAGTCTCAGAAACCATTCTGAAAATAGTTTTTTTACCCTTATTTCCAGTTGCCCACAGAATTTCTATTTAACTAACTAGGTGAAGAGTTCCTGCTCTGTGGTTAAGATTAGTTTGTGTATTCTTATATCTAATGTGATCAAATCTTAGGAGAAAAGAGGAACACAGTCAGCCCTCCTTATCTGGGAGTTTTGCATCCTTGGATTCAACCAAGATAGTAAATATTGGGAAAGAAAAATTCCAAAAAAGGAAAACTTAAATTTGCTGAGTTCTAGCAACTGTTTATATAGCCTTTCCTTTGTATTTACAACTTTTTATATAGCATGTCTATTGTATTGGTATTGCAAGTGACCTAGAGATGATTCACAGTGTACGGAGGGTGTGCATGGATTATATGCTAATACTACCCATTTTTATATACGAGACTTGAGCATCTTTGGATTTTGGTATCCCAGGGAGTCCTGGAACCAATCCCCCATGGCTGCGAGGGTCTATTGTACATTTTAACGTAAAAGTCTGTTGTGTTCTTCCATTCAGGATAAAGAGTGAGGAAGCTATAAAGGTTATTTTCCTTTGACGTGAGCATTGTGGAGAGTTAAAATAAGGAGATAAGAACATGAACAGTGAGACTATCTGAAATGGGGTCCTTAAGACCAGGAAGCATTTTGTCTGGCCTGTTGTTCTCTGAGTGTCCCTCAGATCTCACTGAAGACTGAAGGCAGGGGGAGAAGGGGACAACAGAGGATGAGATGGTTGGATGGCATCACCAACTCAATGGACATGAGTTTGGGCAAGCTCCAGGAGATGGTGATGGACAGGGAAGGCTTGCATGGTGCAGTCCGTGGGGTCGCAAAGAGTTGGACACGACTGAGCGACTGAACAACAAGTCTCACTGGTGTCCCTAGCGTCTGCGTGGAAGTGGTGCTAGAGTGATGTTCTCAGTACCCAGTGAGTCTGGTGCCACTTACCAGTGTCTGGAGCCTGAATGTAACTATGCTGCCAACAATGGAAGTGAAGAAAAAGAAAATATGTGTCAGCCTGTTTACTCATAAACATCTAAAGTTCTGGTTCATTCTAGCCATTTTTTTTTTTTTTAACAACCTCTAAAGAACTTTATTCATTGATGACGAGCTGTACTGTGGAACCTGGAACTACAGACTTTGGTTCAAGCGCAATGTTATCCATTCCTCTACTGTGGAAAATAGTATGGAAGTTCCTTAAAAACCTAAAAGTAGAGTTACCATGTGATCCAGCAGTCCCATTCCTGGGCATACATCTGGAAAAGATGAAAACTCTTAATCTGAAAAGATACGTGCACTCCAGTATTCATAGCAACCCTGTTTATAGTAACTAAGACAAGGAAACAATCAAAGTGATCATCAATAGGTGATTGGTTTAAGAAGATGTGGTATAGATATACAGTAGAATATTACTCAGCCATAAAAAAGAATGAAATAATGCTGATTGCAGCAACTTGAATGGACCTTGAGATTATGATAATGAGTGAAGTAAGTCAGAGAAAGGCAAATATCATATAATATCACTTATGTGTGGAATATAAGAAATAATGCAAACAAATCTGTATACAAAACAGAAACAGACCCACAGACATAGAGAACAAACTTTTGGTTACCAAGGAAAGAGGGAAGGGATAAGTTAGGAGTATGGGATTAACATACAAAAGCTACGATATGTAAAGTAGATAAGCAACAAGGATTTACTGTATAGCACAGGGAATTATATTCAATATCTTGTAATAACCTATAATGGAAAATAATAGAAAAAATATAAAACTGAATCACTTTGCTATACACCTGATATTAACACAATATTGTAAATCAACTAAATATATATGTCAATTAAAAATATCCATTCCTTTGACTGATATCTCCTTTTCAGATGATATATAATTGATTTTGTTAAGAATCATGGAAAATTCCATTACAGTTAAATCTGGAAGACAAGAAGTCTTAACTGTGCTTGAATCAGAGGAGCAAGTCTTAAGAAGCGAGCACTCCTTCCAGGCAGTAGAGTGAAGGCATTTTTATTCGCTTCCTTCATAACTCACTGAGAACAGTTGTGGGTACTAACAATGGAAAGAGAGAGGGGAAGAAAACTTCATTTTGCAAAATAAAGGAAGCTGTCAGGATCTGTGTCATGTTTTTGTGAAGACCTAGTATACACAGAATGTGGAAAGTGAAACAGTTTTTTAAAAGGAAAGTATGCTACCAACAATTTGTATAATCTTGACCTTACCTTCAACAGAGGAAGTTTTTTGGATGAAAAGGAAAGTTCATAGGTGAGAGGAGGAAGTGTTACCAGATCAAAACACTTCCACTTGCAGGAAGCCTGTGATTTAAAAGGCTGTGTTGTGTGCCTCTCAGATGTTGATGCCACAGACTGAAGAGTGAGGGTAACACAATTTTAGGGCAAATCAAGCAGCATGTTTTTGTGGGGAAGGCATTTGACTTCACAGATCACAGACAAGGGTGCCTCTGTTGACTTCTCCCCCTGCATGCTAGCTTTCAGTAGCTGGCTGGCCCCATTCAAATGGGAGTTACAATGAGAAAGGAGACAATAGGAGACGTATACGTTACAACTCATGTATTAGTCAGGATGGTCTTGATTATGCTGCATAACAAGAAAACCCTGTAAGTTTTTTTGTGACATGACACAAAAACGTTTTATTTCTCATGCACACAAAGTCTGTTGTTTGTGATGACTTTGTGATTTAGGCCACATCCATGGTGTGGTGATGCCATCATAACATGTGGCTTCCAAGTCATCATGACAGGAAAAGAAAGAGCTAATGGTTCCTCATAGCTCGTACATATGTTGGCCCAGAAGTAGCATCTGTCATTTCCCTTCACTGTAGCATCTTGAATCAGGCACCTACAGGGATGTTTGGTTTACCCAGATTTTGGCTGTGGAGTCTAGTCTAAGAGAAAAACCCTTCCCATTTCCTTATATCAGCTTTGCCAAATATAATGAGTGGTTTTTTTTTCAATTTTGTTGTATTGATGCATAGCACTTTATACCTATCTGTACAATGCATCCATTACATTTATGTGTAATTTAAATGTATTAACATGTATTTACATCTACATGCAACAGCATCTTTTTTTTTAATATAAATGATGTACTATATATATATATATATATATATATATATATATATATATATATATATGAAAGTGAAAGTCGTTCAGTCCGACTCTTTGCAACCCCAGGGACTGTACAGTCCATGGAATTCTCCAGGCCAGAACACTGGAGTGGGTATCCTTTCCCTTCTCCAGATGATCTTCCCAGCTCAGGGATCGAACCCAGGTCTCCTGCATTGCAGGCGAATTCTTTACCAGCTGAGCCACAAGGGAAGCCCATATATATGTATTTTTGGTCACACCATATGGCTTGTGGGATCTTAGTTCCTTTACTAGGGATTGAACCTATGCCCTCTCCACTGAAAGCATGAGGAGTCCTAACCATTCTGCCAGGGAAGTCCCGATGTAAAATAATATGTTTTACAGGTGTAAAAGGTAGTGATTCACAATTTTTAAAGGTTATATATGCCATTTTTAGTTATTATAACATACTGGCCATATTCCCTGGGTTTATGGTATATCCTTGTAGCTCATTTTAACCATAGTGGTTTGTACTTCCTAATCCCCATGTAATGGCATCTTTTGACTTATTTTTGATAAAGTGTCATAGCAGAACTTCTACTATTGCACTGGATCATGCCTCATGCCGTGGGTTTCAGGGGATCAGTCTAGACCTTCGAGAATACAAGTAGTCCCTCTGTCATGTATGGAAAACCCCAAATTTATCAAATTTTTGTCTGTCATCTTTATCTTAACCCTAATCAACCTAGATATGTGAAAGTGTTTGAAATTCACAAACATACATTGATATTCATGGATCAGTGTATCAGCAAAGCCTGGAAGGTAGGCTAATTGGAACTAAAGATGCACTAAGACCATAGACCATTTAGTTAATGGAGGCCTTGGGCTGCAGTGAAGATCTGGCAAAAGGTTCATGTTGTGGAGGGATAGATTTTATAAAATTTTGTTTTGTTGTTCAGTCACCAAATTGTGTCAGACTCTTTGCAACCCCGTGTACTGCAGCATGCCAGGCTTCTTTCTCTGTCCTCCACGACCTTATATATGTTTTGTAAATCAGTTCAGTTCAGTCGCTCAGTCATGTCCGACTCTTTGCGACCCCATGAACTGCAGCACGCCAGGCCTCCCTGTCCATCACCAACTCCCGGAGTCTACCCAAACCCATGTCCATCGAGTCGGTGATGCCATCCAACCATCTCATCCTCCGTTGTCCCCTTCTCCTCCCGTCCCCAATTCTACCCAGCATTAGGGTCTTTTCCAATGAGTCAACCCTTCGCATGAGGTGGCAAAAGTATTGGAGTTTCAGCTTCAACATCAGACGTTCCAGTGTACACCCAGGATTGATCTCTTTTAGGATGGATTGATTGGATCTCCTTGCAGTCCAAGGGACTCTCAAGAGTCTTCTCCAACACCACAGCACAAAAGCATCAATTCTTCGGCGCTCAGCCTTCTTCACTGTCCAACTCTCACATCCATACATGACCACTGGAAAAACCATAGCCTTGCCTAGACGGACTTTTGTTGGCAAAGTAATGTCTCTGCTTTTAAATATGCTATCTAGGTTGGCCATAACCTTCCTTCCAAGGAATAAGCGTCTTTTAATTTCATGGCTGCAGTCACCATCAGCAGTGATTCTGGAGCCCCAAAAAATAAAGTCTGACACTGTTTCCACTGTTTCCCCATCTATTTCCCATGAAGTGATGGGACCAGATGCCATGATCTTAGTTTTCTGAATGTTGAGCTTTAAGCCAACTTTTTCACTCTCCTCTTTCACTTTCATCAAGAGGCTCTTTAGTTCTTCTTCACTTTCTGCCATAAGGGTGGTGTCATCTGCATATCTGAGGTTATTGATATTTCTCCTGGCAATCTTGATTCCAGCTTGTGTTTCTTCCAGCCCAGCGTTTCTCATGATGTACTCTGCATATAAGTTAAATAAGCAGGGTGACAATATACAGCCTTGACGTACTCCTTTTCCTATTTGGAACCAGTCTGTTGTTCCATGTCCAGTTCTAACTGTTGCTTCCTGACCTGCATACAGGTTTCTCAAGAGACAGGTCAGGTGGTCTGGTATTCCCATCTCGTTCAGAATTTTCCACAGTTTATTGTGATCCACACAGTCAAAGGCTTTGGCATAGTCAATAAAGCAGAAATAGATGTTTTTCTGGAACTCTCTTGCTTTTTCGATGATCCAGCGGATATTGGCAGTTTGATCTCTGGTTCCTCTGCCTTTTCTAAAACCAGCTTGAACATCTGGAAGTTCACGGTTCACGTATTGCTGAAGCCTGGCTTGGAGAATTTTGAGCATTACTTTACTAGCATGTGAGATGAGTGCAATTGTGTAGTAGTTTGAGCATTCTTTGGCATTGCCTTTCTTTGGGATTGGAACGAAACCTGACCTTTTCCAGTGCTGTGGCCACTGCTGAGTTTTCCAGATGTGCTGGCATATTGAGTGCAGCACTTTCACAGCATCATCTTTCAGGATCTGAAATAGCTCAACTGGAATTCCATCACCTCCACTAGCTTTGTTCGTAGTGATGCTTTCTAAGGCCCACTTGATTTCACATTCCAGGATGTCTGGCTCTAGGTGAGTGATCACACCATCGTGATTATCTGGGTCGTGAAGATCTTTTTTGTACAGTTCTTCTGTGTATTCTTGCCACCTCTTCTTAATATCTTCTGCTTCTGTTAGGTCCATACCATTTCTGTCCTTTATCGAGCCTATCTTTGCATGAAATGTTCCTTTGGTATCTCTAATTTTCTTGAAGAGATCTCTAGTCTTTCCCAATCTGTTGTTTTCCTCTATTTCTTTGCACTGATCGCTGAGGAAGGCTTTCTTATCTCTCCTTGCTATTCTTTGGAACTCTGCATTCAGATGGGAATATCTTTCCTTTTCTCCTTTGCTTTTCACTTCTCTTCTCTTCCCAGCTATCTGTAAGGCCTCCTCAGACAGCCATTTTGCTTTTTTGCATTTCTTTTCCATGGGAATTTTCTTGATCCCTGTCTCCTGTGTAATGTCACGAACCTCTGTCCATAGTTCATCAGGCACTCTGTCTATCAGGTCTAGTCCCTTAAATCTATTTGTCACTTCCACTGTATACTCATAAGGGATTTGATCTAGGTCATACCTGAATGGACTAGTGGTTTTCCCTACTTTCTTCAATTTAAGTCTGAATTTGGCAATAAGCAATTTTACAATATTTTGTAAATAAATCAATACAAAAATGAAAAGCTTATAAGTTATAGTAAAGGAAATAGACCACCAGCTAAGAATTTCCTCTTTGGCACTATTAGTTTATTCTAATCCAAAGTGGAAAATGATGGTGGAGCAGCCATGTTTAGCTGCAGAAACATATTTAACTGTTTGAACTAATGACTGACTCAGGGTTTACAGACCAATTTCTTACCTAAATCTTAAGGAAAAAGGGAACAACATCTTGGCAGTTAAGAAATCGAATACAGGGACTTCCCTGGTGGTCCAGAAGGGTGGGACTTCACCTCCCAGTGCAGGAGGTTAGATCCACCAAGGGGTTAGATCCCTAGTCAGGCAGCCAAGATCCCAAGTGCCTCATAGCCAAAAAACTGAAACATGAAACAGAAACAATATTGTAACATTCAATAAAAACATTAAAAAAAAAAAAAGAAATCGAATGCAGTGTATGCATAGCAAACAATAAAACCAAGTCACAGTAGGAAGAGGGAAGAAATAGAAACCCCTCCATAGGTTGCCATGAAGGTGGAGAATCTTTTTTAAATGTTCAGCTTTTCTTTTTTTAGCACTATTTTCTCAGCTATTATTTGCAGTGGTGGAAAAGTGGAGAGGACTACAAGGATTGCATATTACCGGCAGCCACTAAAATTGTGACACTTGCTGTTTACACATATTAGTATATTCCATCCTCCCCAGAACCCTGTGGGGTAGGCACTAGTTATTATGAACTTTACTTAACAGAAAGACAGAGCCTTTAGATCTCATCCAGAGCAACTCAGCAAGTGAGTAGTAGCACCAGGAGTTAATCTTGTTACCTGGGTGAGGGGCCCTTGCTCTTGACCTCCAGATTATCTCATCTTTCTGATGGGTGATGGGATCCAAAGATACTCTAAAGCATCAAACAAATAAGGAAGGACTGAGTCTTCCCTGGTGGTCCAGTGGTTAAGCATCCGTGTTCCAATGCAGGGGACACAGGTTCGATCCCTGGTCAGTGAACTAAGATCCCACATGTCTCCATGCAACTAAACCCGCTTACCACATCTAGTGAGCCATAGTGCAGAGCCCACTGCATTATGTGCTGCAACTAAGATCTGACACAGCCAAATAAATAAATGTTAAAATAAGGAAGGACTGGAACGTGGGGACCAGTTTTCCCTGCGTCAATAGGTAAGAAATGTAGTGGTCATCCCATATTGGCTGAGTCCCAGGTGGCAAGGTGGTTAAGAACCCACTTGCCAATGTAGGAGATGCAGTTCAATCCCTGGGTTGGAAAGATTCCCTGGAGGAGGAAATGGCAACTCACTCCAGTATTCTGAAAATCCCATGGATAGTGGAGCCCAGCGGGCTATAGTCCATGGAGTCACAAAAGAGTCGGACATGACTGAGCATGCACACACACCATATTGGCTGAAATGCCAGCCCCCTGATTAGATCAGCCTTTAATAATTTGGGGAAGAAAAGAAATTTGGGGCTAAGAAAAGTGGTATATATCTGAGAAAAATAAAAATTGAGAAAATGTTTTTATTGCTGGAGCAACCCTGCTGATTGACAGGAGCATGTGTCATAACAAAATTACACGTTGTATTTAGAGGACATATTATTTGTATATCAGTGTATATGTGAGTGTGGGTTTAATAACCTACCAGAGGCCTGTGAATAAAGAATGTGATAGGATTGAAAGCATCAGTATAAAAAAAATTGCTCATTCTCAGAAATTTCAAATAATACTGGATATATCAAAGGGAAACAATAGTCATCTAAATTTGGGTGTGATGGAAAACAACAGTAAAAAAAAAAAAATAGAGCAGTCTAATACTTAACAGATGATGCTTCTCCAGGGAGCAGATGAAGGGACTGGCCTAGAAATATTTCCCAGAAGATTTATAATTTGCATTGTGGCTTAGAGGGTGGGCTGGGGGTGGGGGTGCATTTCAGCAGATTTGGGGTATTACATTGTAGGACACATTGTGGGGTCTCAGTGAAGAACGTCTAGATACGAGGGGGTGCAGTCTTTCCTTGCAAACTTGACATTAATCATATAGGATACAGAAAAAGAGGAGGATCCTGAATGGAGATCATTCACAGCTCACGGCTTTAGATCCACATTTAATTGGGTGCCACCAACCCCTGCATTAGCTTTCATTTTAATTAGTGTTGTGCGGAAGAACAGGAGAACCCATTTTGAGAATAGTGCTATATTAAGAAGGGCTCTGCCAAAAAAAAAGGAATCAAAATAAGATTCTACTGGAAAATCTGTTGACGGGTACCGGGGAGTAGGTGGGGAAGGTGAGGGAAGTCAAAAAGCAAAGCAGAACTGTGTGGTGGCAGGAGACAACTGGAAAGTGGCATTCAGTCAAGCCGAGAGAAAACTGCCATTACAATTAGATAGAGATTTTGGCATTGAGGAATCCGCGAAAGACTGGCGGGACTTCCCTGGTGGTTCCATGGTTAGGACTGTGCTTCCAATGCAGGGGGCACAGGTTCAGTCCTTGGTTGGGGAAGTTCAGCATAGCCAAAACAATAAATAATAAATAAAGTCTTTATTAGTTCTAAAAAGCAAGCAGAAAACCCCGAAAGAGACCAGTGTGATTTAGTCCAGCACATCGATGCAAACTTAAATTGCAATCGTCTGAATTGTCCCGAATCTCCTCAGTCATCAAGCTTAATTCTTCATGTTACTCACCCTTCCCCTGCAGCGTTTTCTTGGATTAATTCAGTCAAATGGTTACTTATCATGGTCCCATACTGTGAGTTCGGCATCATATAAAAAACACAAAACAATGTATCAAAAAATACAAAACACAATACCTGCCCTGCCTAGCATACGTCATGTTAGTGGACACAGTACCAATGTTCGGGCCCAATATGAGTGAATTGACATACACTAGAACACCCAGCTGTGTGACAGGAGGCAAGTCAGTCCATTTCCTTATGGCTTTTTCTTAACCATAGAATTGAGACAGATGATAGTGTTGGGGTGTTGATAGATAAGATAATATATCTCTACTGTAGCAGTTTAATGCATCCTTATCAAAGAGAGCATTCTGGTGGGAAAGTCAAGGCCAGTACCATTTGGGTGGCACAAACAGTGTGCATTCTCAATAGCAATGATCGAGACCGGTGTTTTGTAAAGGTATGTTCTACAGAATCCTAGATCCCCAGGCTGTTAATAGCTGTTTGGGGAGAAAGTTACTAACTTGGGGACATTCTTAGTTAACTAAAGTTAATTTCTACATTGCAGGACTGGTCAGATCTTTTAATATGCTGAACAGCTTTGTGAATCTAAGGTTGGAGATTTGGGAGTAGTGGGTGAGGAATGAAATGGGCAGTATTTGCAAACCCTATTTGCCGAAGAATTATTGTTTGGTGGGGGGACTTTTGTCTTGTGAGACACATTCAGAAATGGTGGAATGTCATGCAAAAGCTTATATTCAGAGCGGTGGGAGATTTCATAGAGGGAAGATTTTGTACAGGAGATTAGAAGTTAAGTGGCGTCTCCTGGAATGATTCAGGGCTCCTGGAGACAGTAAACTTGTCCTCATTATCTGTTTCCTCAATGCCTAGAGCACAGTAGATATTCAGCAAGTATCTATGGCAAGGATATTGGCAGATTATGATTTGAACGATTCGATGAAGGCCTGGAGGCATTCTGATGGAGGAGGGTGGCCAGGAGAGGCAGTGATGTAACAAGAATGGAGGTGGCTCCCTGGATAAGCCAGTCTGAGTGAGGTGGGGGTGCCATTTGGAGAAGGGGGAGGGCAGTGGGGTTAAGTAAAGGCGAGTCGGATTGTGCTGGACCTTGAAAATCCGGCAGAAAGCTTGGAATGGCAGACACAGGGCACTTTGCTTTTCATTCCACGACTGGAATGAAAAGCAAAGTTCAAAGGTTAGTTTTTTAGTGCTACCTAGGAGGGACCGTGTGAAAAGCCTGGGTGCTTGCCTGGAAGTGGTTGCCATGTCTAGGCGGCAGTGATAAAGTCCAGTGTTGGGGAGCGGGCATGGAGCTCAGCCAGAATGAAAGGATGACGACACATCAGATACGCGAATGGAAAAATGAGAATGACTCGGTGACTCATTAGCGAAGGATGAAGGTATGAAGAACTGCAGATGGTGTAGCAGAGAAGGCAGGAATACCCAGTGCCCTCCCCACTCCACCCCCCGCCCCCCAGAGACCTAGATTCTGGTTTCCTCTCTGGTCCCAGCTGTGCCAGTTCATTGAGCAAGTCACTAAGCTCCTTATGTCATCCGTCCATATTGTGTGACCCACTGAAGAACTAGAGAAGTACCACTGAAGGTTATGGCCAGTCACGAGAGGAGGGGGTGGGGCAGGGAGGGGGAAGGACACGAGTGTTAACTCTTGGGATCTGCTGTTGGAGATGGAATATGGGGAGAAAGATCTGGTTTGGAGCTCAGTGGATTTTTTGACAAAATTCTGTAGTGTCTTCCCTTTGAAAGGGTCTCATATTTGCCCTCTTGGGGCCCCACTTTGCATCAGCCTCATTTTGCATCCTCTTCTTAGCATCTTTGTCATATCAGGCCTTCTCTTTTTCCTTCCTTTGCCCTAATCTAAGGTTTTCAGACCCTGTGCAGGTATGAAAGTGAACTGGGAAGCCTAAAGAATGTTGTGGGGCTGTCACATAGAGCTTTGAACCGAGGCATCGATTTCAACAGAGTGTGGAGGGGGATGCAACTTACTGCTGCAGTTAAGTAGGAGTCTTTGTTTCATGTCTTGTTTGCACCTGAGATGTATTTTGGGATTAATGAATGTTCAGGGACTTTACTTCATGAGTATTTACTGAGATCGCAACTGGGGCAGTCAGCAGTTCTTCAGTCATGCTGAGATGCTAAGGGGAAAGCAAGTGGTTGGTGTAGTACTTTAGACAGTGTATGTATGTGAGAAAGAAATGAGTTGTATGCACTGTAATCACTACTGACAGATTCCATATTTGGGGTTCGTCTGCCTCCCTCAATCCCTTCTTTCCCCTTTCCTTGTTCCTTCCTTCTTCCCTTTTAGTTTTTTTTTTTTTTTTTTAAGAATTCTTTCTTTTTTTTCCTTTCAATATTTATTAACTTTTTCTATGAATGTTTATTTATTTGGCTGTGCCGCATCTTGGTTGTGGCACAAGGGATCTTCAATCTTTGTTGCGGCATGTGGCATCTTTATTTGTAGCATTCAAGCTCTTTCGGTCGCACATTCAAACTCTTAGTTGCAGCATGTGGGAGGATCAAGTTCTCTGACCAGGAATGGAACCCGGGCCACCTGCTTTGGGAGCGAAGAGTCTAAGCCACTGAGTCACCAGGGAAATCCACCATTTAGTTTTTAAACAGTTTGGTTAGACCAGAATATTGTCCTGTACAAAAGTGTGCGTGCGCGCTCAGTTGCTCAGTCATGTCTAATTCTTTGCAACCCCGTGTACTGTAGCCCTCCAGGCTCCACTGTCCGTGAGACTTCCCAGGCCAGAATACCTGAGTGGGTTGCCATTTACTCCCCCAGGGAATCTTTGTGACCCAGGGATTGAACCTGAGTCTCTAGCATTTCCTGAATTAGCAAAAGTGCTGAGTATTAAACGTTTGAGAACCATTGCTCTTCCAAGTCCGCTGTGTACTTATCCCATCTCCTCGATACTTTCTTCAGCTACTCCATACATGTTTTACTTCTAGTTAAGTACCAGGAAGTTTAGTGCCCATACAAGCTTCTAGAGAGCAAATGTCATTTTTGTTCTCTTTCTTGGGTTTGCCTGTTTTATTCATTATTTCAAAGAATCAGTTTCCATTTATTTTTCTTTTCTATATTATTGTTTGCTATCTTGTTGCAGATTTTATAATTAATGATGTTTTCCTAGAGTGGTTGTTGTTGTTGTTGTTATCTTTGTTGTCTTTTATAGTTTATTAGAATGTGTACTGAATTTACTTATTTTTTATTATTTGTTTTGGCCACGCCATATGGCTTGCAGGATCTTAGATCCCCGACCAGGGATTGAACCCAGGCCACAGCAGTGACAGGGTTGAGTCCTAACCACTGGACTGCCAGGGAGTTCCCTGAGTTTACTTGGTTTTAGTATTTCTTGTGTAATAATGAAGGCATTTCAGTTCAGTTCAGTTCAGTTGCTCACTCATGTCTGACTGTTTGCGACCCCATGAACCACAGCGTGCCAGGCCTCCCTGTCCATCACCAACTCCCGGAGTCAACCCAAACGCATGTCCATTGAGTTGGTGATGCCATCCAACCATATCATCCTCTGTTGACCCCTTCTCCTCCTGCCCTCAATCTTTCCCAGCATCAGAGTCTTTTCCAATGAGTCAGCTCTTTGCATCAGGTGGCCAAAGTATTGGAGATTCAGCTTCAACATCAGTCCTTCTAATGAACACCCAGGACTGATCTCCTTTAGGATTGACTGATTGGATCTCCTTGCAGTCCAAGGGACACTCAAGAGTCTTCTCAACACCACAGTTCAAAAGCATCAATTCTTTGGTGCTCAGCTTTCTTTATAGTCCAACTCTCACATCCATACATGACTACTGGAAAAACCATAGCCTTGACTAGACAGACCTTTACTGGCAAAGTGATGTCTCTGCTTTTTAATATTCTTTCTAGGGTGGTCATAACTTTCCTTCCAAGGAGTAAGCGTCTTTTAATTTCATTGCTGCAATCACCATCTGCAGTGATTTTGGAGCCTAGAAGAATAAAGTCAGACACTGTTTCCACTGTTTCCCCATCTATTTCCCATGAAGTGATAGGACCAGATGCCATGATCTTAGTTTTCTGAATGTTGAGCCTTAAGCCAACTTTTTCACTCTCCTCTTTCACTTTCATCAAGAGGCTCTTTAGTTCTTCTTCACTTTCTGCCATCAGAGTGGTGTCATCTACATATCTGAAGTTATTGATATTTCTCCCGGCAATCTTGATTCCAGCTTGTGCTTCCTCCAGCCCAGCGTTTCTCATGATGTACTCTGCATATAAGTTAAATAAGCAGGGTGACAATATACAGCCTTGACGTACTCCTTTTCCTATTTGGAACCAGTCTGTTGTTCCATGTCCAGTTCTAACTGTTGCTTCCTGACCTGCATACAGGTTTCTCAAGAGGCAGGTCAGGTGGTATGGTATTCCCATCTCGTTCAGAATTTTCCACAGTTTATTGTGGTCCACACAGTCAAAGGCTTTGGCATAGTCAATAAAACAGAAATAGATGTTTTTCTGGAACTCGCTTGCTTTTTCGATGATCCAGAGGATGTTGGCAATTTGATCTCTGGTTCCTCTGCCTTTTCTAAAACCAGCTTGAACATCTGGAATTTTATGGTTCATGTATTGCTGAAGCCTGGCTTGGAGAATTTTGAGCATTACTTTACTAGCGTGTGAGATGAGTGCAATTGTGCGGGAGTTTGAGCATTCTTTGGCATTGCCTTTCTTTGGGATTGGAATGAAAACTGACCTTTTCCAGTGCTGTGGCCACTGCTGAGTTTTCCAAATTTGCTGACATATCGAGTGCAGCACTTTTACAGCATCACCTTTGAGGATTTGAAATAGCTCAACTGGAATTCCATCACCCCCACTAACTTTGTTCGTAGTGATGCTTTCTAAGGCCCACTTGACTTCACATTCCAGGATGTCTGGCTCTAGGTAAGTGATCACACCATCGTGATTATCTGGGTCATGAAGATCTTTTTTGTACAGTTCTTTTGTGTATTCTTGCCACCTCTTCTTAAGGGCAAATATATCCTGACACCAGCTTGAGCTGTTCCCTGTAGTTTTGTATGAAATATTTTGTTTCATTGCTTTAAAGAAAAGTAAAAATTACAGTTTTTGATTTTTCTCTTTTTTAAGGATTACCCAGGAATATTGCTTTTCCAAGTAGTTGAGATTATCATTATTTGTTTATAATTTTATTGAATGTGGTCAGAGACTGTAATCTTCCTACTTTTAAATTTGTTTATGGACTTGTAAAGTTTTTTTTTTCAGTAGTCAAATATGCAGTTAATGTAAAGTGTGCCATAAATATGCCATAAATGGGAGATTATCTACTTTATATTTATTTTATATACCCGTGCATGCATGTATATATGTCAGGTTTATTATTTTTATCACTCATTGCTTCTCAGTCCTTATTTTGTTATTCTACTGCTGTTCAGTTTTAAACAAAGTATAATAAAGTTGCTCACTCAAATTGTATTTTTATCCTGTTTATGCAGTCTAAAAATGTTTGTTTTATAATTTTTAGTTTTATTTGTTGCAAGTGCATTTATGATGATTAGCCCTTTTCCCTAAATTATGTCTTTTTACATTCTGTTTAGTGTGTGTTAACTTTTTTAGTGTGTGTTAATATTAACATTGTTACTCTTGCTTTACATTTGTCTGGTGGTATGTTTTACCCATCTGTTTTCAAATTTTATTAATACTGAATATATATTGGAAACCACCTAAAACGTAGATTGCCTTTTTATTTTTGGCTTGCAATTTTAGCCTGATATATCATTAGTCTTTGTCTTTAATAGGAAAATTCCTTTTAACATTCTTTGATATCTAGGGTAGTAACCAATAGACTTGATTATATTCCTTCATCTTAATTTGGTAGCAAATATGTCTATTCTTGTTTATTAAATATCATTTACGCTCACTAATATCAAATGGTTACTCAGGTTTTAGTCTTGACAAGCTGCATTTGACTTTGATGGTAGGAGCTCCAAGTGAAAATGACTTTCAGACAATTGGAGATAGGAGAGGAACCAGAGCCTGAGCCAGAAAGACAAGACTGGACAGAAGCACATTGGCAGCACCTGCTCTGTTAGTAAGGGTTCTGCAGAGAAACTGAACCATAGGTTAGAGTGAGAACAAGAATGAGCATGAGCGAGAGATTGATTCAGCCTAAGGCCGTGGCGCACACTTTTGTAGGGAGTGGTGAGTCTGAAATCTGTAGAGCAGTCTGGGAGGTTGGAAATTCAGGTATTTGTTGATGTTGCCACCTTGAGTCCAGATCTGCAGGCTGGAAACTCAGGCAGAGTTTCTGTTACTGTCTTGAACAGAATTCCTTTTTCAGAAACTCGCTTTGCTCCTGCGGCCTTCAACTGATTAGATGAGGGTAATCTGCTTGACTCACAGTAAGCTGGCTTAAATGTTGCATACACATGTGCTAGGTTGCTTCAGTTGTGTCCAATTCTTTGTGACCCCATAAACTGTAGCCCACTGGTTCCTCTGTCCATGGATTCTCCAAGCAAGAATACTGGAGTGGGTTGCCATACCCTCCCCTGGGTGATCTTCCCAACCCAGGGATTGAACCCACATCTCCTGTGGCTCTTGCATTGCAGGCGGAATCTTTGCCACTGTGCCACCACGGAAGCCCGACTTAAATGTCCCAAAATACCATCCCACAATACCATCACAGTAACATCTAGACTTGTGTGACCAAAGGACTGGGTGTCACAGTTGACACATAAAATTAACCATCACCTCAGCATTGTAGAAAAAGCTGACTGAATGTGAATGGATAACTTCTAAAGCAAACAACATGTACAAACAGAAACAGAGCTAGAGATCAAGGATTTAGCCTTAGGGAATCAGCACAGTTGGTTTCCATTGTTTTCATTCAAAAACCCAAGTGCTCTTATGCGTTTGGTGACACTTGTTACAGTGTGCTCTGGATTTACAACATGTATCCTTGTTTTACTCTTTTTAACGTTTGTCAGTTTTTCTGTACACCAGAACTTCAGGTGGAAGACATTTCTTGAGAGTCTGCTGTTTCTTGAGCCTTATCTGTCTCATAGCGGTTCTGTTTGTCCGGGGGTTATGAGCTGTAACACGTAAGTCCTCCGTGAAGTCCTTGCCTGCATACAGCCTACAGCTAAACAAATGCTGCTGCTCCACGGATGTTGCTGTGCTGATGGAGTGTCGCGGTGTAGACTGTTCCAGCCCCCATACCAGCTGTCAACTTGGTATATACGAGAGGATGTGCAGAGAGTCTGCATCGCCCTTTACAATCCAATATGGTTAACATTACATATCTGTGGTTTCTGCATCCGTGGATATAGCGAGCTGACTCTACTACACCATTTTATAGGAGGCACTTGCGTATTTGCAGATTTTGATACGCACAGAGGTCCTAGAACCCAGTCCCTGGTGAATACCAAGGGATGGCTGAATATATTTTCAGACTTGTCTGGTAAATAAATCTTTTCAGCATAGCTTAGTCTAGTTACTATTTAATATCTCCAGTTACAGGCAAATGTTTTATTGGAGTATAGTTGATTTGCAATATTGTGTTAGTTTCTGGTGTACAGCAAAGGGATTTAGTTATAAGTATGCATATATATGGGTTTCCCTTGTGGCTCAGCTGGTAAAGAACCCGCCTGCAATGCGGGAGACCTGGGTTTGATCCCTGGTTTGGGAAGATCCCCTGGAGAAGGGAAAGGCTACCCACTCCAGTATTCTGGCCTGGAGAATTCCATGAACAGTCCATGGGATCGCAGAGTCAGACACTACTGAGCGACTTTCACACACACATGCATATGTATATATTTTTTTAGATTCTTTTCATTATAGGTTATTACAAGCTAGTGAATACAGTTCCCTGTGCTATATAGTAGTACCTTGTTTATCTATTTTATAGATAGTAGTGGATATCTGTTAATCTCATACTCCTAATTTATCCCTTCCCTCTTCCTCTATGTTAACCGTAAGTTTGTTTTCTGTGTCTGTGAGTCTGTTTCTGTTTTTCAATATTTAATTAATTAATTTGGCCACCTCAGGTCTTAATTGAGGCACATGGGCTCTCTAGTTGTGGCTCGTGGGCTCAGTAGTTGCAGCGCTTGGGCTTTGTTGCTCCGGGATCTTAGTTCCCAGACTAGGAATCAAACTAACATCCCTTGCATTGCAAGGCAGATTTTTAACCTCTGGGCCACCAGGGAAGTTCCTATTTCTGTTTTGTAAATAAGTTCATTTGTGTTATTGTATAGATTCTACACATAAGTAATTTCATACAGTTGTCTTTCTCTCTCTGACTTAGTATGATCATCTGAAGGTCCATTCATGTTGCTGCAAACAGCAAAATTTTCATTCTTTTTCATGGCTGAGTAATATTCGTGTGTGTGTGTGTGTACACATACACCACATCTTCTTTATTATCCACTCATCTGTTGATGGACATTTAGATTGCTTCTTTGTCTTGACTGTTGTAAATAGTGCTGCTGTGAACATTGGGGTGCATGTATCTTTTCAAATTAGAGTTTTCATCTTTTCCAAATATTTGCCCAGGAGTGGAATTGCTGGATTGTATGGCAACTCTGTTTTTCATTATTTAAGGAACTTCCATGCTGGTTTCCTCAATGGCTGCACCAGTTTACATTCTCACCAACAGTTCTCTTTTCTCCACACCCTCTCCAGCATTTGTTACTTATAGACTTCTTAATGATGGCCATTCTGACCAGTGGGAAGATTAACGATACGGAGCATCTTTTCATGCGCCTGTTGAACCTCTGCATGCCTTCCTTAAGGACGTGTCTATTTAGGTCTTATGCATATTTTTTTATTAAATTGTTTGTGTTTTTTGATATTGAGTTGTATCAGCTTTTGTATATGTTGGAAATTAAGCCCTTGTTGGTCACATAATATTCAAATATTTCCTCCCCATCTGTAGGTTGTCTTTTTGTTTTGTTTATGGTTTCCTTTGCTGTGTAAAAGCTTTTAAGTTTCCCATTTGTTTATTTTTGGTTTTATTTCTTTTACCTTGAGAGGCTGATCTAAGAAAATATTGCTACAATTTTTGTCAGAGTGTCTTGCCCATGTTATCTTATAGAAATTTTATGTGTCATGTTAATTATAAGCAACTTTATTAAACTACAGATAGTAGTGCCTGGCTTTCCCTGGTGGCTCACAAGGTAAAGAATCTGCCTGCAATGCAGGAGATGTGGATTCGATCCCTGGGTCAGGAAGATCCCCTGGAGAAGGGGATGGCTACCCCCGCCAGTATTCTTACATGGACAGAGGAGCCTGGTGGGACAGTCCATGGGGTGGCAAAGAGTCAGACACAACTGAGCAATTAACACTACACTGCTACTACAAGCAGTGCCTAGTGGTTAAGCACGTGAGTTTTGGATTTAAATTAGGCCTGCCTGGATTCAAACCGAGTTTCCAACGCTTAGTAAACTACAACTCAAATTACCTAACCTCTCTGAGGCTTACTTTTCCCTCTTGCAACATAAGGATATTAATCATGCTTGCATCATACTCCTGTTATGAGGATTAAATGACATTAGGGTTGGTTATTTTCACTATAAAAGTGCTATTTTTTTCCTACTCAATGTGGTATTCCTTTTCTCCATGACAACTTCTGACTCGTGTTTTGAAGAAACAGAAGTTGAGGCCATCAGTGGTGAAACCCAAGATCTCTCCCCAGTTATTTCTGTTCCCGTCATTTCATGAAATTTTTCAGTGAGTAGTTTTCTATGTCTGTTATAAAGTAGGTTTTTTAATTTACTTTTTTGACTATACCAGTCTTAGTTGTGGCACACAGGATCTTCAGTCTTTGTTGTGGCATGCGGAATCTTTAGTTGTGGCATGCGGAATCTTTAGTTGTAGCATGCAAACTCTTAGTTGCAGCCTATGGAATCTAGTTCCCTTAGCAGGGATCGAACCTGGACCCCCTGCATTGAGAGTGTGGATTCTTAGCCATTAGACCACCAGGGAAGTCCCTAAAATAGGTTAGAGGAAAGAAATTCAAGAGAAAGAATTTGTGTGCCATCCATGTCTATCATGGATACCTAAAATGTTGCTAAATTTAGAAACAAAACAGCTGGTGTGAAAGAGGCTTCCCTGGTGGCTCAGATGGTAAAGACAAAATAGCCCAGAGACATGCATATTTTGAACTCTGACTTGGTTAGTGTGGTGCTGAGTTGCTATCAGGCAAGCAGGCAAGTCGCAGTGCCATTAAAACCTGGTCCTGCTTGATGGTTTCCTCATTTGGGGTATGGTAGGAAAAAACAGTACTAGACTGGTCATCTCTCAGCAAATCTTGGCATTTCTGCCTGGCCCTCCCATCTGTTAGCCTTATTGCTACGATTACTGCTCAAAACTTTCCCTGCTCCATATAGTTCAAGATTGTCACCTACCATAATGATATCCTCGTTGGTTACAAAGTCTTCGGTCAGTGAGGAATGAATGCGTTCATCAAGTTGCTTCCACAGCTGAGTTGTTTGTGGGACTGTCTCCACTTGCTTGACTTTCAGATTCTGACCTTCTCCCTCTCTTTTCCAAGCTTGAACTCAGTAAGTAAAAGCTGAGATACTGTCATTTCCTAAATAACCCAAAGGGAAGATCTGGCCTAATTTAAAAGCCCTCTGACTGCCGCATAAACTTGCCCATGCTCCTCTCCCTAATGGAACTTTAAGGAATAACTATCATTGACTAGAGCATCCACGTCATCTTGGATCTCACTGAACAGAGCCTCGATATGGTTATTTGTTTTTTTTCCCTGCATTGTTTGTGGCTCACTGGGTCAAGCACAGGCCTGGGCTTCATCTGGCTGTGTTTTCATCTCACATAGGCAGTAATTGAATCTCTGACATCGTCCTGCCTTCAAGGAGTGTTCCAACTCGGGCTGCTATATTAAACCAGCGTAGTTCTCGGTTCTCTTGGAAGGTAGTGTCTCATCTATGGACAGTGAATGATGGTGATGCCAACTCTCAGAAGAGTCAGGGCTGGGACCCCAAGCATCTACTGTTCCTTCCATGCAAAGAGCCATTCTGAGTTTGCAGAGATGGTGTTTTTACCTATTACTGCCCTCTCTGCACATAACCTGACCAGCTTCAGCATGGTGTGGGGGTTAGTACTTGCTTACTGACCTTTGAGGACAGATCTGTTGAAGCTGGTTGCAGTTTGCAGCAGGATCTGTGGCAAATTGGAGCAGGCTGCATGCTCAACCCCTGCCTGTCCCAGCACCCCGCGGTGTTGTAGTCGATTCTGCTGGGAGCTGCCTTCAGGGGTATCCCAGCTCCCTGCTTGGCCCCCCTGAAGAATTTTCCATGATGACATTTGCCAGGTGTTTGATATCGTTGTAAAGGCTCACAGTTTTGGAGTAACTCTCACTCAAACCTTTCTGGTACCTCGGCGTCATCAGTTTTGGACTTGGGGTTTTGAGGTGTGTCTAGGGTGAATTTAGAAGCGAGAAGAAAGGGTGCTGAGCCCAATGTCACCAAATTTGGCAGAAATTTGTCCCAAGCTTTAGACCAACATTGAGGATTCCATAAAATCAGGGATAGTGCAGAATGAATGAAAGGAAGGAGGAGTAGATATTGAAGAACCTGTTGACCCTTTCCCAGAAAAGTCAGTAACGTGAATTTCAGTGCTTTTGTGGTAACATGTATAAGCCAGGACAAAAGTACCAAAGATATGAGTCTGTTAGGAAGGAGTTAAAAAAAATTCTCAACAGCTTCTCCTACCACCTCTACAAACACAGAGGCCAAGAGAAAATGCACACACACATACACACACTCACATTCCAGCAAAGAACCTGTTTTGCAAGTTTTGCTGGTGAAAAGCAGGAAGGGGGTTGCTGGAGAGTCGAGTGAAAAAGCCTTAGGAGTATTCATAGAAGGTTTTTCAAAACTAAGTTTTCAGGGTAATTTTATCCTGCAGAGAGAGGCGCATGGACCACTGTAGGCTTTTCTTCAACTGCTTAAGAGCATTGTTAGACAGGGAGGGGCAGATTAACAGATGCCTATAATTTTGATCATTGTTTTCTGCAAAACAGCTCAAGCTTTGAAAAATGAAGCCATCATTCTTGGCGAGGTTTCTGCCAACAGCACAAATTATACCGTGCAGAGATCCAAAGCCCCTAAAAAGGTTTCATTAATGAACAATTTCAGAGGACTGTTTAAGTCTTCACCCGACAGGTAACGTTGGCCCGCAGGCAGGTGGGGTTAGGGTTTCCGTGGAGATTTATGATGTCATGCTTGAAAGAGCATGTCAAGACAGCCAATTTAACAAGTAGCTACTCAAAAAGTCCTATAGGCTGGAAGTAGCTGTTATGCAAATGACAAGAGTTTCACTGGGAAAAACTGCGAAAGAAAACCGTAGAGACATGGAGGGGGGGTTACCTGACAGCTCAGGAGATGACTCCAGAGTCCATTAAAGACGAAAACTTTCAGAAGCTGAATTAGATTTTCTTCTCTAACTGCCGTTTCACCTGTGGAGCTCCAGGTACAGGTAAATCTGGGTTCTGTTTCTTCCGAGTTCTCGCAGAAAATTATCTGGAAACATTGTGAGGTCTGTTTCTGTGCATTGTTCTCTTGGCAGGAAGCACTGAATCAATAAGCATGGCTTTCCCACACCGAATGTTGGAGTGTTCCTGCTTCAGGGGCTGTTTTTTCAGGGCTTTTTATTGAATGAACTGAGATTTTTGAATAGAGCTGAAAAACAAGTGATGCATTATGCATTATGCTGATTCTGCCCTGCGAATAACGCTATAAAAAATGCCTAGATAAGGGTTAGAAGGACGATCTGGGAATTGAGATATTATATATATTTGTGGATTATTCCCAGATGTTGGTTTCTTGCTCTCGCTCTCTTTTTTTTCCTTTAACTCTTAGAACAGACCTGAAATTGGGACTTTGTGTGTTTTTGTATTTTCAAGTTGCAAAATGCCCAAAATACAACCCATGGAATCATATAGAACTAGGTTTATGAACCTTATACTTTTTTTTTCTTTTTGAATTGGAGGATAATTGCTTGGCAATGTTGTGTTGTACATTTTTTTTTTAAGTGTGTCTGTATATTTTTCTCACAGCAGCATTTTACAAGACTAGAAAAATATCCTGTTTGAGATATCAGAGTTTCTGGGCTTGAAGGAAGTAGGAATTGTAAATTCTAAGACAGATAAAGGCTTCTAGGGTGGGAGGAATGGTTGATAAAACTAGTTTTTAAAGCATGCTTTTGGAAAGAAACCTCACTTTGGTGGTACGAGGTTTTCTGTTTGCATCAGTTACTAGCAAGCCTGAGTAAACAGTCTTGCCAGCGATATGGGTGTGATAACAATTGCTGAAGGTAGCAGTGTGTCTGCGAAGTTGACTTAAAGGGGTGAGCTTGGGGCCGTCAGGCTGCCATGTGAATAGTTAGGTACACCAAGCTTAAAAGGCAATGAAAATCATTTATTTTTCTCTTTCATGCACTGCATAAGGTGAAAACACAGCGTTAAGAATAAAGAAACCTGTGAAATGGGAATTTGGGCTTTTGAAAGCAAAACTATTTAGGAGCACATGGACAGGATTTAGCATATTTGAGAAAGCCTCCTGAAATTTGGCCATCCAATTATGTGAATTAGCGCCAGCATTGATATTCATATTAAATTGTTGGGTGACCACCCCAGTTACTGCAGAAAAGCAATTCAAGTGTCAGAGAACTCTGTCCCTAACATCAGAACACCTGGGTGTTGAATCCATCTCCTGCCTGTGTCACCTTAGGAAAGTAAATTCATGTCCTTAAGCCTCAGTTTTCTCCTCCCTAAGATGGGAGTGATAATCATGGCGCGGTGAGGACAATACATGTAGCACAGTTCTCAGAATGCACGCTCCACGTATTAGCAATTATTTTTATTTACTACTTCCATGGTCCTGAACTGTTGGTAACAGGGTTTCATTTTTCACTTCATCTTATCACTGTAACAGCCCAGTGAGATTAGCCCACTCTTTTAATTCCCACTTTACAGGTGAAGAAACCGTAGCTCAGAGAGATACTGAAATATATAACATAAGCTGTTCTTCTACATTTCCTGCTATTTTTTTTCCTCCTTTTAAAGATCTCTAAAAAAAAAAACATTAATGGGTTCCCGAAATGACTCCCTGAGGCAACTATTATTTCTGTTATAAAGTAATTAAAATACAAAATGTTAAGTGTGTCAAAGGAGCTAGGATATTCGTGTTTTTACATTAATTATATTTGTGACACTTTTTCTAGACAGGCTAGAGAGAAGTGATATTATTTTACTTTTTCCTGTCAGCTATTGATAGAGCTTCTCCCTTCAAAGACTTACAGGGTTAACTCTTACCTGCTTGCGATGTTTCTGGGCCCTGCAAGAAGAGTTGGGTTTTGCTGTTACCTGAGCAAGAAACTAAGTCACCAGGAGGTTATGGGAACAGCCACAGGGAGCCAGGGTCGGACACACTGTCTTTTCTCCTTTGTATTCTAGACCTTGGCACCTCCCTCCCAGACCAAAACAGTCCATAATTATATTCTACATCCATTGTGTGTCAGAGACAAATATGTTTTTCATTGTGTTATTTTTAACAGCAGGGTTTTCAGCCAGTGAAAACACTCTCTTAGTTCCAGAGTTTTCCTAATGACTTCTCTGATGTTTCCAAATTGTCCACCTCAGGCTGTTCAGAATTGTTGGGGTTCCCCACTCCCAGAAGAATTAGCAGGAGTCGGGGGTAGAGTCATAGAGAGGAATCCTAAAAGCATTCTGATCTCTGAGCTGCTGAGGGTGAACTTATTCTGTCCTAGATAATTCGCTGAAAGTAGTCATCTGAATGGCAGCAGACTGTACGGTGCCCAGCTCTAGTTTGGGACCCTGGACAAAGCTCTGATTATCTCAAGGGCAGAGTCTGCAGGCAAAGATGGATTTCATTCAAAGTTTCAATTCCAAATATGAACCACTGTGCTGCAGGTTTAAAGTAGAAACCAGTCATGAAATCAAACAGCCACAGGGTGCCGAAATTCCACATAAGCTCCAAGTCACTAACGAATATTCTGATTTTCTTCTTTTGACCCACAGACCCTGTTTTAGAAGCCCGTTAAGCTTTTTATTACACTTAATTGTGGTATTGCTCAGAGATTATCTGCTGATTCATAAGCAGTGATTGCATCTAGAGATATGTTTGCACCCAGCAGGGTTTAGTCAAGATTCATTGAATCACAGGGACTGAACACAGGGTTCAAGGCCCGGGTTGCCTAGATACAAATCTTGCCTCCATCACTTACTAGTAGCGAGATTTCCTGTTGAAGAACATACCTAGGTCTCTGCATATTACAAATAAGATGTAATGTCTGAATTTTGAAAACCTCTTAGGACAAGGAGTTGTGACCTTTCATTACAGTTGACCCTTGAACCGTGCAGGTATAAAATCCACATAACTTTTGATTCTCCCAAAATTTATCTACTATTAGTAGCCTACCAGTAGGGCTACTACTACTAGTTCCAGCTGACTGGAAGCCTTTCAGATGACATAAACAGTCGATTAACACATTTTGTATGTTATATTTATAAGTATCTTACAATAAAATAAACTGGAGAAAAAAATCGTAAGGAAGAGAACGTACAGTTACAGTGCGTGCGTGCTCAGTCAGTTCAGTCGTGTCCAACTCTTTGCAGCCCTATGGACTGTAGCCCGCCAAGCTCCTCTGTCCGTGGGATTCTCCAGGCAAGAATACTGGAGTGGGTTGCCATTTCCTTCTCCAGGGGATCTTGCCATCCCAGGGATCGAACCCACGTCTCCTGTGTCTAATGCATCGGAGGTAGATTCCTTACCCAAGGAGCCACGGGGAAGCCTCACATTTACAGTACACATATGTATTTGTTGAAAAAATTCCACACATGAGTGGACCAACCCAGTTCAAACTCATGTTGTTCAGAGGTCAACGGTGTTATAGTTTTCTCTTTTGAAAAAGATTTTGAGAATTGTTTCTTCAGAAAGAAAGGCACTGAAATCTAGCAGTTCAGGATGTGGAAGTAGGACTTTCTTTGCGGGAGGTGTGCATGAAGCTCTTCTAAATGAGAAGGAAGATGTTTCCAGAAGCTTCTTAAGCTCAGACCCCGGTCCTTGCTATTCATCAACTTCAGTTTGTCAGAAACACTCCTGTTTTGAACCTGATGGGGAGTTGTTTCCAAAAATCTGTTTATTAGAAAAAAAAGTCATCCTGGAAAATGGCAGCATCTGAGGAGATGTTGCTTTTCTCTTCAATCTGAGGCTGAGAAGGGACCAGCAGGTGGACTGGGCAGGGCCTTCCTGCCTCTCAGCTTTCTTTCTTTAACTTTTTTTAAGTTGGAGAAACATAATTTGGTGGAAGCAAACATTCGTCAGGGACTCGAGCTTAAGATTTTTTTTTTTTTTAATGTTTATTTATTTGTGGCTGCTTTAGGTCTTAATTTAGGTACAAGGACTTCTCTCAAGTTAGGGTTACTTTCTAGTTGGGGCTTCCAGGCTCAGTAGTTGTGACATATAGGCTTAGTTGCCCCACAGCATGTGGGCTTCCCAGGTGGCAATAGTGGTTAAGAAGCCACTTACCAGTGCAGGAGATGTAAGAAATGCGGGTTCGATCCCTGGGTCAGGAAGATTGCCTGGAGGAGGGCATGGCAACCCACTCTAGTATTCTTGCCTGGGAAATCCCATGGACAGAGGAGCCTGGAAGGCCGTAGTCCTTGGAGCTGCAAAGAGTTGGACACAACTTAGCAACTCAACAGCATACCCCAATGCAAAATAAAAAGTTGTTTTTTTTTTTTTTTTTTTTTTAAAAAAGAATGGAATTCTGGAGGACCTTTGGGAGGGACCAGAGAGGAACAAAAGGTGGAGACTGGGGTGAGCTTTATCCCAGTGACAGGAAGTTCTGCTGCTTTTGCGTCCTTTTATAGGCAGCAGGAACAGTTCTGAACTGCTCCTTTGTGTGAATGACAGAGTAAATGTAAACTATTTACATGTTTGGAGAAATCTTTTTCTAGAGATCTTACAGAAAGGAGCATGACTTTATGTGATGACATGAGTATAGTCGGTCCAAGTTAAGGGTAGGTGATAGCTTTTGTGGTCTCTTAGAGCCCTAGAATTCTAGCTTGTGGCTTCCCCTTGCACATGATTCTCTTCACTTCCACCCCTGCCCAGTTGCTCACGATTAAGTAACAGAGGCGAACTTCCCTGGTGGTCCAGTGGTTAAGATTCTGAGCTGCCAATGCATGGTCCACTTTAGAGGACCGTTTTCAGTTTCTTCTTTTGGGGAGAAAGTGTGTGTGTGTATGTTTACAATGGTGAGAAGAATTCCCCCAAAAATGGTTGGGGAACTAAGATCCCATGTAGCTCATGGCACAGCCAATAAATAAATATATAAACAAAGAAGTTTGTGTTAAAAACCATTAATCACTGAGTTAAAAAACAAAAGAAAATTAATAAAATAGAGTAAGCAACAGAAGTGATAATGATTTCCTACCAGCATTTTTACCAGTGTTCACAAATGCCGATGCTCATGTCAGTCTCCATAAACTCGACAGTGGTGCTGTCCTCCGAGCTGTGGTCCTCCTTGCCTGTCTGCCCTGCTCTGCACTCTGCTCAGATGCACAGTATGAACAGCCAAGACCCCATTGAGAGTTGCTTTTATTGATCCATAGTGCACACTGTGAACTTTCTAGGAGGGTCTTTCTTTGGCCTTACTACCTACCACTCAGAAGGAAAGTAGGGTGCAGCCACACACGCTTTTTGGAATAGCTGAGGAAACGGATTCGGAGGAACCTTTGGTAATTTTCCTCCTTTGACATTAAGAATGTTTGTAAATACCCCTGAGAATGTCACATGAACGTCAAATCGCAGGAGTCATTAGTCAGGTAAATGTGCCTCCATCATGCAATCTGCTGGTGCAGAGGGACTTTTTTTTTCACTATTTTGTTGAATTTTGCAGCAGGAAAGGTTGCATGGGCTTCCTTCACCTTTGACTATAACTTTATTTGAATCCATTTTCAGGTAAGTTTTAAGACTCAGAAGATAGCAATTCTAGCCAGTTGACTTGTTGTTGTTGGTCAGTCACTAAGTTGTGTCCTACTCTTTGCGATTCCAAGAACTGCAGCACATCAGGCTTCCCTGTCCTTCACTCTCTCCTGGAGTTTGCTCAGACTCATGTCAATTGAGTCAGTGATGCCATCCAACCATCTTGTCCTCTGTCGTCTTTTCTCCTGCCCTCAATCTTTTCCAGCATCAGGGTCTTTTCTAGTAAGTCAGCTCTTTGCATCAGTACTCTTGGCCAGAGTATTGGAGCTTCAGCTTCAGCATCAATCCTTCCAATAAATATTCAGGGTTGATTTCCTTTATGATTGACATGTTTGATCTCCTTGCTGTCCAAGGGACTTTCAGAGTCTTTTCCAGCACCACAGTTTGAAAGCATCAGTTCTTTAGCACTCAGGCCTCTTTATGGTCCAACCCTCAGATATGTACCTGACTACTGGAAAGACCATAGCTTTGACTGTATGGACCTTTGTTGGTAAAGTGATATCTTTGCTTTTTAATAAGCTGTCTAGCTTTTTCATAAAGGACCATTTTAAATTTCTTCTTCGGGGAATGTATATGTGTATTTACAATGGTGAGAAGAGCCCAAACTGATTTAGAGCTAGTCTCTCCTCTGAGCAATTAAAGTAGTGACTCTATAATCTATTAACTTGACCCTTTTTAATTGCTGTTTTGATTATTTCTCTTTTCTTTCCCTGTTATGAACAGCACTGCTGTGACCTTCTGTGTTGCTGTGCAGGTGTCAGTAAATCTGAAGCACACATCCCTGATGTCAGGTTACTGGTTTTCTACTATTCTTTTACAGGGCTTACTCATATTGAAAAGTATTGCCCAATTTTCTCTCAAAAAGACTTATCAATTTATTCTGTCAACATGAGTGCTTGGGAGTCAGTTACAGTACATTCAGATAATACAATTCTCTGCAGTCATGCCAGTAAATGAAATAGACTGGATGTGCAGATGTGGATGTGTAACCAAGCCATATTAAGTGAACAGTACTATTTATTACATTAAGTAAGCAATATTATTCACAAAGCAATGTAGAGAGTGGGATCCTATTTATTTTTAAAAGGCCTGATCCAAAACCATGTCTATTTTTTGTGTACTTATCTTTCCATTAAACATTTCTAGAATGATACCTATATCAGAACGAAGGACACATGGGCTGCTGAGGATAGAAGCTTTTATGTTTAACTTCTAGACTTCTCCACTGTTTGTGTTTTTACTGAGGGCAGAATACTCCCCTGGGGCCTAGCCCATGTTCTTCCAGAAGCAGCCAGCCACTCCAGGTGGGCTGGGAAGTGACTTTCTCCATCTCTTGTGCCAGCCCAGAAGATTTGCACTTTGATGTCATTGTCCCTTGAAGATGGAGGGCTAAGTCTTATTCCCAGCAGACACTTCCCTAAACCATTTTATTCTGGTCACGATCCCACTTTCCTAAATAAATGCTCTTTGGGGTTCTGAACCTCAGGTGTGTTTGGATTAAACATGTTTAAGTTGCCCGAACTTGTCAAGCAACAGCACCAAGTCCACCTTCCCTTGATCACGTCATCGTCTGACCCATTATATAAAACATTCACTTCACGTTTGCATGTAAATACTTTACAACCAACCTTCACCCCTTTCCAGTTAGTGGGGATCCTTTTGGGATAAAAGGTGCTTAGGCTTTGTTAAGTCTGTAGCTATACAACATGATTCAGTTTCCTCAGTGAGGGTGAAGAAAAAAAAAAGAAAAATCCGTGTTTTAATATCTGAAATATCTAGATTTGAAAAGATATTTGTTTTACAAGTTGAGAACAGAAGGCATCCTGTCAGAGGTTACCTTTGAAAAGAAAAGAAATAACATTTCTTTATGCTCCCAAATCACTGAAGAAAGCTTGAGTCATTATTTTAAACTCTAGCTCCTTTTTAATTCATATGCCTGGAGTTCATTAAAACCACAAGTGATGTATTCTTTCCTTTAACACAAATCAGTAGAGATCTCTGCTGTAATTATCAATAGACTTTTCTACCTTTCTCCTTCTCAAAAGCTTCTTTTGAAACTTTACCTTCTTGCCTGGATATATTCTTTTTTGGCTTCTTAAAATATCACAGTTCTGCTGCAAAGTACAAATATTTGCAAAAGGGAACCAATATAAAATAAGTGCCTCTTAACGTGGTAGTTTGTGAAGAAGTGCATGCCTGGCACTAGTTGGTTAACCTAAGAAATAATGAGGGATTACTGCTTACAGAGAAAAGGGCGGGATAGTGGCTGTGATGTGCAAAACAAGGAAAGCTGTCATTTAAGCAGTTCCATTAAAGAGAATATAAGTACTGTAGCCTCAGGGTGGTGGCAGGTCACTTTTAAGCCTAATTGAACTTTTTCTGTATCACTAGAGAAATGGAATGAACTTTGGTATCATGGGGTAAATACAAAATTTTCTTCCTCCAAGTTTTAAATGTCACTGGCTATTTAAGACATGTACATCCAAATCTAAAATGCCTTTATGCATGCCAACATAATACAATAAAAAATTTCCCTGTATGTATTCAAACCACTGCAGGTAAGTACATTGTAATGCCCACAATTATTAGATAGCATCTAATGGTTAGATAGCATCACCGACTCAATGGACATGAATTTGTGCAAACTCCGGGAGATAGTGGAGAACAGAGGAGCCTGGCGTGCTACAGTCCATGGGGTTGCAAAGAGTCAGACACAACTTAGCAACAGAATATCAACAACAAGGCTCACAATTACTACTCTATGCTGAAACGTTCACACAAGTTATCTCACAATCTTCTCAAAAAGCCTACGAACCTACATATACACGTCCATGGAAATAAGGAAACCAAGGCTCAGAAGAATTCAGACAGTTGATTCTCTTTAATTTTTATTTTATATTGGAATATGTGGTGGTTTAGTCAGTAAGTTGTGTCCGACTCTGCCACCCCGTGGACTATAACCTGCCAGGCTCCTCTGTCCATGGGATTTTCCAGGCAAGAATACTGGAGCAGGTTGCCGTTTCCTCCTCCAGGGGTCTTCCCCATGCAGGGATCCAACCTGGATCTCCTGCATTGCAGGCAGGTTCTTCTTGTGTTAGTTTCATGTGTATAGCAAAGTGAATCAGTTGTACATATTCCATTTTTTTCAGATTCTTTTCCCACATAGGTTATTACAGAGTATTGAGTAGAGTTCCCTGTGCTATACACTAGGTCCTTGTTGGTTATCTATTTTATGTTTTTAGCTTTTTTTGATGTGGACCATATATAAAATCTTTATGGCGTTTGTTACAGTATTGCGTCGGTTTTTTGTTTTGCTTTTTTGACCCTGCGGTATGTAGGATTTTAATTCCCCAACCAGGGATTGCATCCGCATCCCCTGTATTGGAAGGCAAAGTCCTAACCACTGGACCACCAGGGACGTCCCAGTTACCTATTTTATATATAGTAGTGTGTATATGTTAATCCCAAACTCCTAGTTAATTCTTTAGGCAACTGAACTGGAATTTGAACCCAGCATTTTCTGATGCAAACCTACAGCATTTTCCTGGGATCGGGAGGTGTTCTCTATGAAAAGTACTGTTCATTTCACAAGGATGAATTTCCAAACGGAATCATAATCACACAGGGCATGATTTACCTCTTGCCTGTGTAGGCTCACCTCCCCTTTTGCACCTCCTGCCTTCTTTGCCATTTCAACATTACCCCAAAGGGTTGGCCGGGGAGAACTTGCAGGGTTTGGAGTAAGTAATCCAAGTGTGGCTACTTGTTAGCAGTTTTTCTGAAGACAAACCTGGAGCTGGTGCATCAGGAATGCACTTAGAAAGCAGCCTTCCTCCTGGCATTAGAGGAAGAAAGCCTCCTACATCCATCAAATCCCTTCCTTTGAAACCTGCCTTCCGTATACAGACCATTAGAACTCACCCTGGTGGAAGAATAGTGCCTAGTGGTTCTCAGACATGAAAATTCACAAAATGGTGTGGCTCGCAACCCTTTGCATAATAACCTGCAAACATGCTCTCTCCTGTTGCCAATATTTTTACAGGTGATTGCAAAAGTTCTCACTGGAATAGAAGGGACAAACTGGGCAACTTTCATAGGTAAATTCCTGGTACAGGGCAGAATAAGTATGGGTCCCAGGCACCAGGCCTGGGGCCAGGTTCTCCAGACAGGCCTGGGCAAGGACTTCTACACATTGTGACAAGCCACCAAAACTTGGTAGAATTAGGAGTTTTTACTTATGAATCAAATTTCTTAAATTAAGGCAGTGAAAAAAGTCAGATGATCAGTAAACACTGAGCTCAAATTCCTTTATTTTATTTTCTACTAGCACTGTGTTGCAGCTGCCCCCATTAAGATGGGGGTACAAATCCCTGGAGTCATCACAGCCTCCTATTTTCCACTCCCCACCTGTCTCCCTAACCTGCCTGACTGCCATGGTGGATAGCCCCACTGTTTTCATTTTGTGTGTGCTTGTTTCCGTGAGGCACTGTTGGGAGGTGGGAGGAATCTGGCCTTTGTTGTTTGGACAGCCTTAGGTTTGGGAACTGGTTCCTCCAGTTCCTATTTGTGTGGTCTTGGGCAAGTCCCTTAATCTGAGGAAGTTTTTATTTCTGCATCTGTAAAAAAAAGGGCTAAGACCTCTAGCCCAGCCAGGTGGTGCACAGATCAGAGGCAGAGTGTGAGAAGTACTTACCCCCGTCCCTGGCAGGTAGCGTTCGATTCCCAGAAGCAGTAGAAACTGTGAGATGGAAACATCTCACAAAGCACTTTGTTTAAATATTTGCTTATTTATTTGCCTGCACCCGGTCACAGATGTAGCACACAGGATCTTTATTTGTGGCATGCGGGATCTAGTTCTCGGACTAGGTATCAAACCCCTGGCTCTCTGCATTGGGAGGTTGGAGTCTTAGCCACTGGACCACCAGGGAAATCCACTGACAAAGCATTTTATGAGAAGGGACCAGTGTCTACCCATCAAAGTCTTAAGTACTCATTGGTTGTTCAAGGTGGGAGGTGCCTAGAGCCGCTTCACAGGACATCCTGATTTTATTGCAGGACTCGAAGCTGGGCATTGACTGGTCCGAGATTACTCTGTTTCTTCCAGGCAAAAGATCCAGAGCCAGTGACTTTCTGCGACTCTCAAAAAGGCCTTGGGTTGTGGTTTTAAGGACTGTGTGAAAGTGCTTCTTGAATTACTAAGTGTGAGAACACTTTGGCCTCCTGAATTGAAGAGCCGACTCATTGGAAAAGACCCTGATGCTGGGAAAGATTGAGGGCAGGAAGAAAAGAGGGGAGACAGAAGATGAGACAGTTGGATGGCATTGCAGACTCAATGGGACTCAATGGACATGAGTTTGAGCAAACCCCGAGAGATAGTGAAGGATAGGGAAGCTCATCACACTGTCGTCCATGGGGTTGCAGAGAGTTTGACATGACTTAGCAACTGAACAGGAGCAACAAAGTAAGGTCACCTTTCCCTTCTCCGGGGGATCTTAGTTTTGATTAATATGAAGATGACCCAATGACTCAGGATCTCTGGATTTGGAAAGAATGAACTGTTTTCCTGTCATTCGTTCATTCATCAGCGTGGACTGAGTCTCTAGGTTGCACCAGTCCTGGGATGGTAGCAGTCCTGACAAGGCCACTGCTTTCAGGGAGCTTGGACCCTTAAGGAGGGGGTGGGAGGGAGAGGCAGAGGAGAAAACATAACAGGGATAATAAATTCAGATTGAGAAAAAAATGCGAAAGAAATAAAGAGGGCCGTGTGTGAGGGGGGGATCCCATTGTGCAGACAATGGGGCAAGGCCTAGAAGAGGTGCAGTAAGTGGAGGGCCCTGAAGATAGGAAGGGCTGTTGGTTTGAAGAACCAGCTGACTTGGGAGAGGTGGCTGGGGTCTTTGTCAGCCCAAAGGAGTTTGGGCTTTATTCTCTCTCTGTCTTTTTCAAATATTTATTTATTTTATTTATTTTGCTGTGTTGGGTCTTAGTTGCGGTGCACAGGCTGAGTTGTCAAGCAGCGTGTGGGATCTTAGTTCACCAACCAGGGTTTGAACACCTTGTCCCCTGCATTGGAAGGCAGACTTTTAACCACTGGACCTCCAGGGAAGTCCCTGGGCTTTATCCCTTGTGTAGCACAAAGGGTTGTAATCAGAAGAGCGTAGAATAGTGTTAGCTTTTGCTCAGGTGTTATTTTATGCAGAAGTCCCTTGGGGGTGGGGGAGTATTGTAACTTAGCCAGTCTCTCCTCCTTCCATCTCTGGGATGTCACCAAAGGGGTCTTTTGGCTCCCCACAACCCCTCATAACCCACAGTTTTGACCCCGGGGCAGGCAGTTACAGAGTCTTGAGGGTCTGTGATTTGTCTCCCAGGACCCCTCACCTGGTGTCCAGAAACATGATCCAGTATTCTTGTCATTAACCCAGAGGTCAAAGACCAGTACTTCTGTTCTTTTTTAGTCTGTATTTTTCATAATTCTCAACACTTCCGCTGGCCTCATGTACTGTGTGCACACTTAGATCACTAAATCGTTTCCCCTCTACCACAAAATAATTGTAAGTTGATGCAGCACTGTCTGAAACAGGATACATGCATCATGCGTCCCTGAGTTTGGGTTTTTCCAATGACCTTGTGATACATCAAACCCTAGCCTTCCCCTCATCTGCTCTCAACAACAAAAAAATCACTGATTTATATTTCAGTCCAACTCAGCTTTTTTGTTTTAAGAGTTGATTTGAGGTAAAATATTGTCAACAGTGAGCTTCCTAGGTGGCTCAGTGGTAAAGAATCTGCCTGCCAGGGCAGGGGATATGGGTTCCATCCCTGGACTGAGAAGATCCCCTGGAGAAGGAAATGGCAACCCACTCCAGTATTCCTGCCTGGGAAATTCCATGGACAGAGGAGCCTGGCGAGCTAGTGTCCGTTGAGTCACAAAAGAATTGGACATGACTTTGAGACTAAACAGTTGGCAACAGTGGAAACCACCAGCTCCCCTGTGGAACCCACAAGATGGCACCCAGAGAAGGTTGGCAGAATCGTGCAATGTAGAGCATGTGAGTCCCTCTGGCACCTTTAACACTGGGCATTGTTAGCCTTGGGTGTGTTTGTAAAAATTATGGAAGTGCTGAAAAAGTGAGTAGATAGCATTCACTGCCTCATCTTACAGGTAAAGAAGCAGCCTTAGAGAGGTGATGTGAGTTGAATTGACCTCACCCTTTGGGGTATTCAGACTTCTGACTCCGAGTGACCCCTTGCACAGCAGCCTGTGCTTCGGAGACCACATTATTAGAACCAGCAGCTGGGGTAGAAGACGTAGCACAGGTCCTGCCATCTGGAAATCTGAGACGTGTTCTTTGGGTAGTTTTCAACTTTTGGGTGTCGTAGCCTCCCCACCTGTTGATTCTACCCTAGAAGTTCCAGCCTGGTGTGTTTTGAGGCAGTTGAGGCCAAAGATGAAGTGTATTCACCTTGACTGCACTGCCTTGGAGGATGAGGCAGTTTCACCAACCGCTGAGGTAGATGGAGACCGTTGGCAATTTGAGATTTGGTTTATGGGGATGGAGACACGATAAATACATTGTGATGTGAACTAAGACTTGAGACTGCCTGTGAACGTGCACTGCCCAGCCATGCAGATGAACTTCCCACTCCATCCGACTCAAATTTTCTTAAATCTTTTAAAAAGTTAATTAATTAATTGTTGGCTGTGCTTTCTCTAGTTGCAGAGAGCGGGGGCTACTCTTTGTTTCCGTGTGTGGGCTTCTCCTTGCAGTGTCTTCTCTGGTTGCAGAGCACGGGCTCTGGGGTGCATGGGCTTCAGTAGTTGTGGCGCATGGGCTTAGTTGCCCCGAGACATGTGGGATCTTCCCGGACCAGGGATCTAACCCGTGTCCCCTGCATTGGCAGGCAGATTCTTAGTATCTGGGCAACCAGGGA
This sequence comes from Okapia johnstoni, assembly GCA_024291935.2. Classification (NCBI taxonomy): domain Eukaryota; kingdom Metazoa; phylum Chordata; class Mammalia; order Artiodactyla; family Giraffidae; genus Okapia; species Okapia johnstoni. Next base: position 17,295,875 of record CM044324.1, read on the forward strand.
AGCCCTTGAATTTTCTTTAATGAGTGGTGGGCAGGCCGAGCCCATTTGGCCAAGTGAAATATACGTAAAAGAGGCACTGTCTGCCCTCCTTTTTGGCATCCACATCCAGATTTACCTAAACCCCTCCCAGGTGGCATATGCATAGCTATGAAAAACCGGTATTTTCTACCCATGAATCACACTCCAAATCCTGGGCCTCCCTCTGTCAGGGGTGTGGCAGGCCAGCTTCCGGGAAGGGTGGGCACTGCTGAAGGCCGCAGAGTGCGGAGGGGGCAGGTCCCGCCTGCTGCCAGAGGATCCGCCGGGTAACTGCTGATGTCTGCTTTCGGATCTGGACATGGAGCCATCTGCGTGCCCTTCTGTCAAAAGGCCAGACACGGAAGGAGGCCTCCTGAGTTTCTGTTGTCGGGGGCCCTGCCGTGCAGCAGACAAGAACAAGGTACAGAAGTGGCCTGATTCTGGGGGTCGCCGCTCCTCCCTGTGGGTCTCTCCTCTTCTGTGTCATGCCTTCCTGACTTCCTGGGCATCTCACCTGGGGCCTGAGTTCTTCCTGGCCACTTGGTGCTGGGGGAGAGCCAGAGAGGGCCATGGGTCACTGTGGTTACTTTTAAGTTAAATTATGCTTCGGGGCCAAGGATGACTGCCCACAGCAGTTCAGCCTTGTTTAATGGTAATTAGATTGCTTTTCTTTACTCTGAAAAATCCCTTCATTTTCTGTACAAAAGGCAGGAAGCATTTTTCTGTGATTATACAGAACGTCTCCAGGTAAGATATAATCCATCTTCACCACGCTGAACCCTGAAACAATGAGTCTGGATTTGGAAATGCCACAAAGAGTAGAAAACCAAGTGCTCTGGTTAAGAATTTTCTCAGCTGCTTTTTCTTCCTTCCTCTTCCCACTTTGGTTCAGAGTTGTTGAGTTTGGTTAAGAGACTCTCAAAACATGAACAACTGCTTCTGAACTGGTCTGGACTGCCTTTTCAAAGCATGAGGTCTGGCATGTGCCATCCTGTTCCTTCCTCACGTAATCCGTACTCACAGGCAGCGCTGAGCTACCGTGGGAGCCGACAGTGTGTGGACAGTAGAGACCTCACCTCTCCTTGCTGCCCCAGAAGTTGACCAACTCTCTTCCCACGAGGAAGATGCTTTCAGGCCACAGAGGCAGCAAAGAGACTTTGGCTGAAGCTCACGTTTAAAAAAAGGAAAAGAAAAATTTCAAGAATGAAAAGCCCTAAAACAGGAATTCCTTGAATGAGTCTGTCATTTCATGTGCCTGACTTTCCACGGCCAGAATCAAGGTGTTCTGAAAAGAAGCTATAGGAAATGAGCCATCATTACCAAATTTGATGTAGGGCTAGGATGGAGGGAAAAACTGAATTTTTGTGAAGGAACTGACCACCTGTGGTTTTAGAAACTTGAGTTTTAAGTTATATTAGAAACATTTGGCAACATGAGGATTTGGTGTGTGTGTGTTTGTGTGTGTGAGTGAATGAGTTTTGTCTGTCACCTTCTCTGTCGTGGAGGTTGGTTCCCTGGCCCAGAGTGCGTTGTTTAGATGTCTTTGGGCTGAGCTAATACCCAGTTTTGGCTGCCTGATGCTAACAACTGACTCATTGGAAAAGACCCTGATGCTGGGAAACATTGAAGGCAGGAGGAGAGGGGGACTACAGAGATGAGATGGCTGGATGGCATCACCAACTCGAGGGACATGAGTTTGAGCAAGCTCTGAGAATTGGTGATGGATAGGGAAGCCTGGCGTGCTACGGTCCATGGGTTTGCAAAGAGTCGGACATGACTGAGCAACTGAACTGAATACTGAGCTGGCAGCAGCAGAACTGGAGGTCCATGGGGAATAATAGCAGGATAAAACACACAAAGGTCATGGGCAGGAGAAAGAAGATGCTAGTCTTTGACATGAAGAGAGAAAGGCCCAGGGACCAAGGACCATAAAATTTGGACTAGACAGAGCAAAGGAGCTTGAGTACCTATAAATGTATTCAACCAAGATGGTCAGAAAAAACTTTTTTCAAAGAAGATATGAGTGGAGTGAGGTCAGGAAATTCACAGTCATGGTACTGGTGGCCTGGTAAGGAAAGGTAATGAGTTGTGCCCCCTTTCAGAATGGAGCATTCAAGAGCGTCTCATTTTAAAGAGGACCCTTCCGTTTCTACCTGGTTTTCTTTCTCTTTCTTTTTTTTTTCGCTGTGCTGCATGGCTTGTGGTCTTCATTCCTGGGCCACAGTTCTGGTCACTGGACCGCCAAGGAATACTCCTACTGGGCTTTTTAAAACTTGAGTCTATGAGGAAATGCAAAGGAAACCATCATTAGAATTGGCCGGCCAGAAGTGCCAACCATATTCTTGAGGGAGAATGGCGTGGCCTGGGAGAGGGGTGGGGCCTTGAAACCACACTCCCAGTTCCCCAAGACTGACTCGAACCTGCATCCAACTGGAACCCTGATTCCCTCATGCAGCTCCAAGACCTTGTTCTTGCCTAGTGAAGTCTTCTTCTTGATCTGAGAGTCAAAACTAACTCAGAGCAAATTCCAACCCAGAGAGTCAGAGAACACAGCAGCTGAAAGTTCTATCCAGCCATCCCCAGGTGACAGAGGTCACTGAAGCCAGAAAGCTTAGGTGATTTATTCAGGGTCACAGCTCAGCCTTCCTGAGTCTTGTGAAAATTTAACCCAGTTTATGACCCTTTTTTTAACTTTAAAAAATTTATTTATTTTTGGCTGTGCTGGGTTTTTGTTGCTGCACACGGGCTTTCTCTAGTTGCAGTGAGCAGGCTTCTCATTGAGGTGACTTCTCTTGCTGCAGAGCATGGGTTCTAGGGTGCATGGGCTTCAGTAGTTGTGATGCACAGGCTTAGTTGCCCCAGAGCATGTGGAGTCTTTTCAGACCAGGGATCCAACACATGTCCCCTGCATTGGCAGGTGAATTCTCAACAGCTGAACCACCAGGGAAGTCCTGATCCTTCTTGAGGAAGGGCAGAAGGCTGTGGATAAGGCAGGGCATCTTAGGAGTCCCAGGCGGCATGGGCACACATCCCGATGGCTCCCCTGGGCTCCAGTGTCCTGCCTTCTGATGCTCCTTGACCTGATTCAGGCCCTGCCTCCTGACTCCTCCTCTGGCTCTTCCTTCAGTGGACCGCACAGGGTACCCTAAGAAGCTGGATGGTGGTTCTTCCCACGAAGCACTCTGCCCTGGGCTCATGCATCTCTGTGAACAACTAGTTATACGTACCCTCTGTGACAAGTGTTGTATGCCACACAGGAAAGGAAAATGATTGTAGGTAGAAAGGGAAACTATTATATACTTAGCTTTTTATTGTATTATCCAGAGCCCAAATGAGTGAGTGCATGAACACATGCACACACACAATGTCATGGAATGTTTGAAATCCTGACTGGCTTTGAAAATCTGAGGTTGGGACTTCCCTGGTGGTCCAGGGGTTGAGACTTCGAATGCACGGGATGTGGGTTCGAACTCTGGTGGGAGAACTAAAATCCTACATGCCTCTCAGCTGAGAAACCAAAACATAAAGCAAACAATATTATAACAAATTCAATGAACACTTAAAAAACTAGTCCACACACACACACAAAAAAAAAAAATTGAAAAAAAAGAGAATCTGAGGCTATTTGCAAGGACCTTTCAGTTCTTGAGCAGGTTTTTCCTCCAATTGTCCCTCTACTTGTGCCACTCAATGTGTAAAAGTACGTAGTTATACCACCCCCTAGGTTTCCACTAATTGTTTCATCTATAGACTGTGTTTAATACATTACACCCTTAAAGCTGTCTGCCCGCTATCTTTACTCCAAAAATCTGAACATAGGGCCAGTATAAACTTAGGTTCAGTGTTGAATGGTGAAATTTAAGTAAAATAAAAGTACTCATGTTAAACTGAAAAAAGGGGACACGTTTGTGAAAGATCCAAGCTGAGAATGGGGATCTGTGACTTGGACTGCAGTCTGTTATTAAAGAGGAGCATTATGAGGACTAAACACAGAGCCAGCCCAGGTGCAAAGAGCACTCAGAAAATCTCTGTCATCCGGGGAGCTTACGGTTTAATGAGCCTGTAGACACCTATCAGCGTTGTGTCATCACAAGGGTGATTGCTTTCTCCAGCAGGCGATTTTCCCTCAAAGCCCTGGGCTCAGGGGCAGCTCTTGGAAGATGAAGCCCTGTCTGATTCTAGCAGACACATGTGGGCAGAAGTTAAGCTACTTCTGCCCTGTTCAATTGTGATGGAATTCCAGCTCAAGTCATCAGGGGACGGTGTTTGCAGGGAACTCTGCTTTTTTATTTTTTAAGCAGAGCTATCTTTCTGTGTGTCGGTGTTTGTGAGCGTTTCTCTTTTCATTTTTTTCTGGCTGCACCACAAGGCATGTGTTAGTTCCCCGTCCAAGGATCGAAACTACGCCCCCTGCGGTGGAAGTGTGGAGTCCTAACTGTTGGACTACCGAGGAAGTCCCAGCCTTTCTTTCAGTAGGAAAATGAGAGCACAGGTTTTTCACAAATTAAATGGGACAGTTTCTCATAGTCTTTCCAGGTCACTTGGAATTACCCTAATGGGAACTTTGTCAAAATACTTGGCATTGAAAATGGGCCCTATTTTGGGGGAGTCCCTTTTGGAAAGTCCTGAATTCTGGAGCTGCACTCTGTACTTTCCTTTCCTCACTCCCTCCAAGAGCCCGAGCACCCCTGAAGGTGTCAGACTTACAGGGGAGCCTGGGGCTGGGCTCCCTTGCTGGGGTCCCACCTCCAACTGCCCTGCAGAGGGGTCTGTCCCAGGCATGAGGGAGAATGTTCTGTCTCGGGGCTTCCAACACCCCTCACCCTTTCACCTCTAGAGAAAGCAGGGTGTGAGAGGAAACGCACACAGACTTCTACTTCAATCCCTGCCCCCAGGCCCAACCCCCAACACATCCACACGCCCACACACCACACACACACCCCTCCCAATGTTGAGATTTTTCCTCCTGTGACGCTGGATTCTGATGGGCCAGACCATTCATCTGTGTTTGGCTCAGTTGTTCTAACGAGCTTAGGTGTCAAAATCTAGCATTTTCCCATGGCTTTACAATTCAGTCCTACAGATCTGTCCCCCTGCAGGGAACCAGGGCCGGGGGGCAGGGGGGGCCTTCCTTGGGTTTGTTTTTCTCACCCTGTAAAGAAATCAGAAAGGTTAAGGCTTCATTAGGAAGGCCTGAGTAGGAAGGAAAGATCATGAGAATCAAACTGCTCACATTGTAGAGTCTTAAACCCGGATTTGTGTGTGTGCAGTGCCGGCTGGAGAAACGGAAACGGGGTCAGACCTCTTGGATGGATCAGCAAGGAGATGCAACAAAAGAGCAGTTATGCTTCCGGCAGCATGTTTTCATGCATGTTCCTTAGAAAGGCTCTCTCCAAATGGATACGGAGCCTCTACCGAGGCAGATACCAGGGAACACAAAGTATTTGCTGCATTCATTTGTGCCACAGTCAACATCTGAATTGTGAAAACACTTGTGTATGTGTGAGTGTGTGTGTGTGTGTGTGTGTGTATGGGCCGTGCAGCAGGTGAGATCAAAGTTCCCCAACCAAGGATCGAATCTGGAGTCTTAACCACTGGACCGCAAGGGAAGTCCCAAAAGACACAAGCATTTTTAAAAAGACAATGTTGAGATGTAAAACAGCCCACTCTCAGCTTTATCCAGCTACCACCTCTTCTCTAGACTTGATAGGAATAGTTAAATCCTGGAACGTGACATGGTCTCGCCTCACCTGTTCTATCTGTGAACGGAAGTGTCTCTTCTTTACCTTAGTCTGCCCTGAGGAAAAGTGAAGTAATAGTAGATTCACAGTATTGGAGGTGGAGGCTGAAAATGACTCTTCATCAAAAAGACCTCGTTACTGAGCTACGTGACAGAGTCACCATTCAGTTCTGGGTGCTCATTCTCGAAGCCACAGAAACAATGTACCAGGACCTCTCTGCCCTTGTCCGATACCTGTGTCGTTCCCCATTTGACTGTTTATGGCCATGAAAGATTTATCTTCTAATCTGGTTGTGTGGCACCTGCCTTCCACATAGTCCTATGGATGTACATTTAGTTTGCGAATGAGCTGGTCTTTGGTTTTCTGGGTTTTCAGTTGTTTTTTGTGATAAATGAGTCCCAAGTTGTAATTTTGTATTCAGGTTAGCAAGCTTTTCTTTCCCTGACTGTGTGGTGTTGGGTAAGGGAGGGCAGTGGTGGTGGTGGGAATTGTGGCAGGGGGGTGTTGGTATGAGAGAGGGGAGCCAATCCCCTGCGCTGGGGGTGGCGGGACTCTGTTGTTCGTGAGAGCCTTCTCGGGCTTTGTGCTGGAGTGGGAAGAAGCAGCTTCTGAAGTTTCGTCTCAGGAGGGGTAGTGGGTGAGGGGAGCAGACTCCACCTGTGAAGAAGGATGGGTGGGGCTGATGGAGGTTGGGGGTGCAGTGTCAGCTTGGTTACCTGTAACGGGGGCCGTGAGAAGAGACTGGGGGCACTTGACCTCTAGGGAGAGTTGCAGGGCCTGCTGCCATGCATGTTGCACGGAAGGGACATTTGCCTGAGTTAAGCCATGGGAAAAATCTAAATTTAGACACCTGAGTTCTTTCCAGCAGCTGAGTCAAGACACAGTAGACAAAATGGGTTGGCCTTTGAAAAATCTAGTTTTTGACCTACGAGGATCCGCTTTCATAGAAGACCGAAGCTCCCTGACTCTGTGTATGTGTGGAAAAAAAACAAATGGATACACAGGATCATTGCAGTGTCTGGGCCACAGCCTTCAGCCTGTTTGAGTTATCACAGAGGATTCAGGGAGGGAAAGGTGACAAATGACAAAGGAATGGGGTTGTTATTGAAGAGAACGCTGCCAGTGATGTGTTTGTTGTCTGGGAGTATAAGAAGGATTGCCCTGGAGAGGATTCAGACATCATTTCAACAGTCTAGAGAGAGCCACACAAGGAGAAAAAGGCTTTAAGGCAAAATATTCATTGACCCAGTTGGACGAGTCGCCGTGACAGAACAATGGCCTGTGTTACCAGTTAGGTAGGTGGGCTGTTGCTGGTTTAAGTCTGGATGATTATATGTCTTTTTAAAAAAAATTTATTGGAGTATAGTTGATTTACAGTGTTGTGTTAGTTTAGTGTTGTGTTAGTTTAGCAAACTGATTCAGTTAAACATATACCTATATTCATTCTTTTGCAGATTTTTTCTCATACAGGATTTTACAGAATATTGAGTAGAGTTCCCTGTGCTGTTCAATAGATCCTTGTTGATTTTCTGTTTTATGCAGTGATGTATGTTAATCCCAGGCTCATGATTTATCTCTCCTCCCCACATTTCCCCTTTGGTAACCATAAGTTTTTTGGTTGTTTTTTTTTTTTTTTTTCCAATATCTGTGCATCTGTTTCTGATTTGTAAATAAGTTCATTTGTGTCATTTTTAAAAATTAGATTCCACACATGAGTGATATTGTATCATGTTTGTCTTACTCTCTCTGACTTACTTCACTTAGTGTGCTAATCTCTGGGTCCATCCCTGTTGCTGCAAATGGCATTATTTTGTTCTTTTTCATGGCTAAGTAATATTCCATTGGTGTGTGTGTGTGTGTGTGTGTGTGTGTGTGTGTGTATCTTAATCTCTCTCTCTATGTATGTATATATACACACATATAGATACACACCACCTTTTCTTTATCCATTCGTCTGTTGATGGATATTTAGGTTGTTTCCATGTCTTGGCTATTGTGAATTGTGCTGCAATAAACACTGGAGTGCGTGTATCATTTTGAATTATGGTTTTCTCCCGATTATCTGTCTTAAAGAGTAACTACTTGCGGGATTCCCAGTGTAAGGGGTTTGGGGAAGTGGGAGTTCTTCTTGGTCTGTCCTTAAAGATAAAATACAGTCTTTTAAGAAGACACTTGTAACTTTATTGTGGACAGGGGTCAAGCCCCCCTCACATGTGGAGTGCTCCTGAAGGGAAGGCTCCTCTCTCTGTGTCTTGGCACTTTTTGAGCTGAAGTCACCCAGTCAGTCTCCCTGCGTCTGCGTCCCACATGCTGCTGATACATAAGCGTGTGCATGTGTATGCCCGGGCCTCACGCAGAGCCTGGCACGCTCACCCACCCTCCGTCTTTCCCTCTTCCCCACTCTCCATCCTTCCTCCTCTCCCCCCTCTCTCTGTGTATGTAAATGTCCTGAAGATTAGCATCTATTTATACATTTTCTACTTGGACTTCCCTAGTAATTCACTGGGACTTCCCCTGTGGTCCAAAGGTTAAGATTCCATGCTTCCAATGCAGGGGATGGGTTTGATTCCCAGTTGGGGAACTAAGATCCACTTGCCTCATGGCAAAAAAAAAAAATTACTGCCACCCCTGTTTGTTGGTGACTGTAAGGCAGGTGTCTGCATGAAGGTGGCTTTGAACTGAAAAAGTACAAAATGTTTGGCTGTTTGAGGGAGAAAAAAAGACTTGAAAGACTTGGGTCATTCTGCTGTGCTGAGCTCTTGTGGGAAATGCCTTTTCCCTGGTGACTCAGCTGGTAAAGAATCCACCTGCAATGCGGGAGACCTGGGTTTGATACCTAGGTTGGGAAGATCCCCTAGAGAAGGGAATGGCTACCCACTCCAGTATTCAGGCCTGGAGAATCCCATGGACAGAGGAACCTGGCGGGCTACAGTCCATGGGGGTCACAAAGAGTCGGACACAACTGAGCAGCTTTCGCTCACTCACTCCACTGTTTTGTCCCCTGCATGGTTCTGAGCCCACTGCAGCAGGGTCTGAACGGCACATTTAATGTCTTACAAAAGGGCCGCAGGGCTCTAGAAGCTCAGGACGGCCTTCCCCTTCTGCCACTTCCTTCTGCCACCACTGGCTCCTCTTGACTATCAAAAGGCATTGAAACCTCTTTATACCTTGTTTTCCAATGATAAATTAACTGTCTCCCATGTGTGTCTGGCAGACCAACCACTAAGCATTTAGTCTTTTAGGTTTGAGGGGCTCTTTCTTTCTGAGAAGCATTGTTCCTGACTGGCCTTACCCAACCAAGTGGAATTATGTTTACAATTCTGTGAAGCGCCTCTAACATTTTTTATTATGAAAATACTTTTTAAAAACTTATTGAGGAGTAGGTTTGGGAGGAGTATTTAAGATTGTGCAGGGTAATCATGGATTTCATGGTTGGTGTACCCTGTCCATGCATGCGAATGTGCCCAGTCACTCAGTTATGTCTGACTCTCTGCGACCCCCTGGACTGTAGCCAGCCAGGCTCTGCTGTCCATGGGATTCTCCAGGCAAGAATACTGGAGCGGGTTGCCATTCCCTTCTCCAGGGGATCTTTGCAACCCAGGGATCAAACCTGTGTCTCCTGCGTTTCCTGCATTGGCTGGCAGATTCTTTATCCCTTGAGCTACCTGGGAAGCCACTCTGTCCATTAGACACCTCAAATCCACAGACGTGCAGAGTGGTTTTTCTTTCTCTGCTCTGAGGCAAGCAGGCTGCGTAAAACATATAAAGGTCAGAACAGTGTTAGGTAGGCTGCTTGAAATTCAGTCATTAGCTATTTTGGTGATATTTTCGAGGCGTGGAGAGGGACAAGAGACATGCCTTTTAAAAGCACCTGCCTGGTGGCTTAGGCAGTGAAGAATCTGCCTGCAATGCAGGAGACCTGGGTTTGATCCCTGGGTCAGGAAGATCCCCTGGAGAAGGGAATGGCAACCTACTCCAGAGTTCTTCCCTGGGGAATTCCATGAACAGAGGAGCCTGGGGGCAAAAGGAAAAGAAAATATTAAAACATCTCTTGTAACTGACAACACTGACTTTCATCCTTGTATTAGTTCACACTCCTTAATCCCACGGCAGCATGCACTGTCCCATATCCAGCCTTCCTCTTAGCTTTCTTTCCTAAGCTCTTGTCTTCATCCCAAGACAGTATCTGAACAAAGACTCTTTTTTCCTGAAGCAGTTCAGTAGACAGTGAAGAAACACTGGCCATCCCGCCGTCACTGTCTGTCTGTTGTCTTAAGGTCTTGCAACCGTCTTCCTGTGAAGGTTCTTCTTTCTCTTTCCTCTCTTTTATCCTCTGCTCACTGAATAAAGAGATTGGCTATCCATTTTGGACTGGGCGCTGGTCGTAACTCAGCAAGCAAGATGGACAAAATTTCCCTCTTAGCAGGGATTAAAGCATTAAATACAGACTTCCCAGGTTGTCCATTAGTTAAGACTCTGTGTTTCCAATCTAAGGGATGAGGGTTCGATCCCTGCCTGGGAAACTAAAATCCCACATGCCACGTGACAAAAAAATAAAGATGGTGAGTGTTTAAAAGAAGGAATGTCAAATGAGGGTACTGACACATCTGTGAATGGGATCAAGGAGTCGGGAAACTCTGAATAAGTCGAGCCAGAGAGGAAGTCAAAGACCTCTAAAATTTATCTTTACAGGAGAGGAAGGAGAAAGCAGTACAATTTCAAAAGAAAAGGGTGAAAGATACTTTCTCTTCTTTTCTTTTTTGGCTGCACTGCACAGCTTATAGGATTTTATTTCCTGGACCAGGGATCGAACCCAGACCCTTTGGTGAGATAGGAGAGTCTTAACTACTGGATCACCAGGGAATTCCCCCAAAATGCTGTTTTTTTTTTTTTTTTTTTTTTTTTTTTAATACAGAACATTGTAGTCAGTTTCCACGTCTGTGCAGGTTGGAAAACTTGTATTGGTTTTCCAGATACTTCATCATTTCTTTCTCAGCTAACACTACTTTTGATCACTCTGCTGCTCAACAACAATGTCCCCTGAGACTGGATGACAGGAATACTATCCTCCCCCCAAATCTGCCAATGTGCTACTGAGATCATGTGACTAGCTCTCACTGGGGGTGAAGTGTAGAGTGTAGAGTAGAAATTTGTCGGCTTTGATTACAATGAAACTGAGTTATTTATAACTTTATGTTTGTCTTCTTCTCCATAAATATGATGAAATATGTTTTCATCAAGCATCCGTTAAGAGCCAAGAATTCAGGTAGCTGGTGGGAACATAAAGATTAATAAAGATGATTTGTGTCCTCAAGGATCTTCAGTCTGGTGGCAGAGACTCATATCTATAGAACCGATGGAATAAATCTTCTGTGGAGAACGTGAGTAAGACATTAGAGGAACCCAGAGGACGAAAAAGGTTCTCCCCGGGTGAGGGAACTTGGAAGGACTTCAGAGAGAAGGAGGTATTTGAGTTGATCTTAAAAAGAATCATAGCCTGTTAATACAGCTAGCCAGGCTTTTTTAAAGAGTCGAATTATTTTTGTAGTTAAGGCTTAATATGAGTAATAATGCTATAAAGAGAGAAAAAGCACCAGTTGAACAAATCTGTTTTCTTTTCATCTAGGTGTCACACTTGGCAAGTATTAGTCTAGAAACAACTTCATGTTTTGCTCACTGCTGCAGGGTTTGCCTGAGGTTGCACAATAAACAGAGTCTTGAAATTTGGGTGTGAGTCGAATTTTCATAAATCAAATTGCTTTTCCAATTATCTTACATTTAATTAAAGAGATGGTGTGCTTTCTGGTTACCCTGTAATTGGCAGTGGTAGCTATCTCTTTAACTCTGTTTTCTTACCCTAAAGCTCCCTACTCCAGCACTTAATCATCAGTGTCCTGACGCTAACAGTAAGTTACTAGGGGTGATGCTGTTTGAAAAAAAAAAAAAAGGCTGTCCGTGAACAGGAAAGGATTCTGGTGCAAATCTTTTGCTCCCTAGGTCTTTGAGGTAGAAAAGTCAGTTTTCTTAATACTGGATTTTCATAAAACTGGATAAACTAACAGTCCCCCGTATCCAGAATGTCAACAACCTGTTATATTTGAAATTCCTCTTTAAAATGAGTTGTAAAACTGTACCATGCTTTCTCCCTGCACCTTAGTTGACTTGCTAACCTCCTGGCAAGATTTATCCGTTTTAAACATGCTTGCTTTAAGCAGTCATCAAGAAGCATAGAGCAAATTATGCTCCGGCAGCAACACGAAAGCTAATATTTGGATCTGAGCAGCCACTCACTCAGCTTATTACATTGAAGGCAGATGGAGTGGGGTTGGTTTTTTCCCAAAGGAATGTTGCTTTGGAACAGAGTCATTGGTCTATGTTCAGTACAGTCTGCCACCAGATAATAGGTTTGATTCTGTGATAATGTTCAAACAATGCAGATACTTATCAAGGGGCACTTTCAGAAATAGCAAAGTATCAAATGATCCCCCTCACCATGCTATGTAAAATCCTAAATAAACCTCAATTCTGTGGCTTTGAATAGGGCCCTTCTCTCTTCCCAACATGTCATCATCTGCCGTAGGCTCATGCTTAAATCCGCACAGATATGGAAGAGTCTCCTCCACCACAGGAGAGAGCCCTGGGTGATGGAGCAGAACCCAAACCAGATTGCTGAGTTCTGGGTCAATCCAAGTCACTGATCCAATCTGTTTCCCTAACTTTATTTCTCAAAGAGATTTTTGATGTGGGCCATTTTTAAAGTCTTTATTGAATTTGTTACAATATTGCTTCTCTTTGATGTTTTGGTTTTTTGGCCTTGAGGCACATGGGATCTTAACTTCCTGATCAGGGATCAAACCCACACACCCTGCATTGGAAGGTGAAGCCTTAACCACTAGACCACCGGGGAAGTCCCCCTGTTTCGCTACTTTAGAAGGACGGTGTTGGCAATGGAAAATCCTCAATATGTTCTTTCATTTCTAAAGGAGAGCAATCAATTTTCTTCATCTGTGTTGGTAAATCTTTCATATTTTGAATGATGATCCTGGACCAATACCCAGGATTGTCAATTGATGTAAAGAGTAAGTTTGGTCACAGAGCACTGTCCCTTACAGCTTCGTGACACTCGCATGAATTCTGCCTTAGGCAGCTCACTCTCATCCCCTCAACTGGTTCTCAGGATGTTCCTCTTTTTGCTATAGCGGGGTATTAGATAAAAAACTTACAGAGCATCCCTCTATCATTGTAAAGGCAATTCATGTGCACATGCTCTGTTGAAATAGAGTACACTGTCATTAAATTACATGAAATATGACATCTTTTTTTTTTTAATCTTTTTACCAATTAGCTAGCATGAAAAATAAAAGTGATGGGGTAAGCTACTACATGGTGGTTAAGTGTAGCTTAGATTTCTTCTTTTTGATGATACTTAAGAGTAGTCTTGGCCTCCTCCCTGTGCCCATCCCCCCTGCCATTTCCACTGTAAAGTAATATTTCTTTGAACTACAAACCACAACACATAGTTCTCTATTCTGCTGAAAGAAAATGGGTGCAATTGCCAGATTTCTCTGAGAATTATAGGGTTTTCAAGTCATTGTGGAGAAAATTGCTGAGGTTCAGTGTCAATGGAAAAAGCATGCTCTTAATTTGCATGTAATTTTTCTTTTAATTGGTACTTTGGTCCCACTTTCAAAGCACTCATGAAGCTTTCTTTTCCAATTTGGCATTAGCATTAGTTTGTAAAATGCCATTTCATTTTAGGATTATTTTCTATTTTGATTGACAAAAGACATATTCTGAAGGGGAAAATATTAACACATTTTGGGGTAAGGAACTCAGATAAACTGAACTTTATAATCACTTCCCTAGGAATGCAGTTTAGTGGTTATCAGTTCAGTTCAGTCGCTCAGTCGTGTCTGACTCTTTGCGACCCCATGAATCGCAGCACGCCAGGCCTCTCTGTCCATCACCAACTCCCGGAGTCTACCCAAACCCATGTCCATCGAGTCAGTGATGCCATCCAACCATCTCATCCTCTGTCGTCCCCTTCTCCTCCCGCCCCCAATCCTACCTAGCATTAGGGTCTTTTCCAATGAGTCAACCCTTCGCATGAGGTGGCCAAAGTATTGGAGTTTCAGCTTCAACATCAGACCTTCCAATGAACACCCAGGATTGAGATATTGGAAAGACCTCACAGTATAACCAACAAGCTGTCATAAATTTGGTTGAGATTCTAGACCATAAAGTGCTAATTTCAGTTCTCACAATAGCCATTTCACTAGTGAACACTGGCCTTTTACTAAGAAAGTAGGGAATAGGGAAATGATATTATACATACACAAGCCTTTGAAAAAGCTTCCCCCTTGCACATACCTCATTCTAAAGATACATATTTTACTTTGCCCTATCCCCTACCCCCCAGCCTCTTCACTTGAATATCTTTTCATTCAAAATAGTACCTGGCCCCATACAAGATAAAATGGCACTCATGGTCAGGTTCATGCAGACTCACTCTGTTTTAGGGTAATTCTGAGAAGCCCAAAGAGACCAAAGGCCATAGAAATGCTCAGAAGAACGAGAAATATTGTGGGTGGGGCTCTGGGCTGGGGAGGCAACCTGGCATTTCTCTACCCTCATCATATGTCTACTAGCAATGACTTTAGAAGGTCCCTCGGGCCTCCTTTACCCTCTCACCACACAGTCAGGGTTGCATTCCTGTAACAGATGGCAATGTGTTTAGGCAGTAAAATTAGAAAAGAGGGAACAATCAGGAAAAGCACAAGTCAGGGTTGACAGGGATGCTCACTGTAGATCCCTGTTAGTGATGGAGGCCCAACCAGGAAGCGGGAGGGCTATGATCCAGCCTCATTCTAACTCGATGTGTCACCTTGGTCTTAATTTCTTAGGTTTTGATAATCTCATCTATTGGAAAAAATGTTTGAGTTGCATAGATGATGAAATGACATTTGAGGTTTCTTTCAGCTGTACAAGTCCTTAGAGAGGGACCATTGAGAAGAGTATAATTTCCTGAGCTCACATTCTCGGGAGCCCTACCAAGCCACTCTGTCATTGTTGAAAATTAAATATAGAGGTTGCCTGTCATATTCTAGGCAAATTGATTGTACATACACAAATTTTAGCCATCTTCTAGTCAAATTGAGATGGCTGTGAAAATAGTAACAAATTTACTTCATAATTTTCTTTGAAAATTTTTGCTTATTTCTTTCAGGGTAGCCATTAACAGCCATCCTGAAATTTTAGTGGCAATCTGTTTTCACATATTATTTAATGATCCTTTTGAAATAAATCATAATGAAGGTTTTTTTTTCTTCTTATGAGTTATTTGCCTGGAGAAAAAATTCTTGACTTTCTTTCTCATCTAAATGAGTGCTAGAATAAAGTGTCCTTTGAAAAGCCTCAATGAAAAGAGCCAATATGGGAAGGTCTTCTACCCTGATTCCTTCTCCGCAATCTGGGCTCTGAGAATGAGGTCTCTGATTGTGGGAGGAATGTCAGGGGACGTCCACTGTGTAAAAATCCACACCCTTCTGCTCCTTAGACAGCTGGCTTGTTGACTATTATGAAGAGTAGCCTTTGGGAAGAAAAAAGCATTTTTAAGTATTTCATTTTCTATGGGTTATTTTAGCCACACTAAATATATGAGAGAGAGAAGCTGGCGTTTTCTATGTGAGACAACCCTTTCTTTTCCCCAGATCAGGGGAGACAGTAAGAATTATGTTTAGAAACTGATAAAGTTCCCTATGGTTACTATCAGGAGATCAGACTCTTACTAACTTTTGCAAAACAGAAACATTTGAAAAATAAACATTAAATTAAGTATTACCCTCTCCTTCGTTCCCCTTTCTCTAGAGATATTCTTAAAGAGTCCATGCTAGGCATTAACAGATTTCTTTGAAGCAAAATATACCCTTGTTACTTTCGTGTCATGATTTTTTTTTCCCCCAGTTTCCCCTTTTGGAGTATATGAGGCAAATGACATGGCGGTATCTCTCACATCTAGCTCACTATCCCAACACAGTGAGGATCCCAAAAGAGACCTTTTACTTCTTTCTATATGCAAGTATTCTACACCACATCATTAATTAGAATCCCGGGTTATCTTTGAGAAGGACATGGGGCATCCCTTCCCTATCTCAATTTAAGAACATGAATAATACTGCCAAACATAAACATTGAGGATCTGGATCCCAACTACAGCAGACATTTAGTACCACAAATTTTCCAGTGCAGTACCAATGAGTGAGAAATATGTACCTTAAACAAGGAAACAAAAAACAATAGAAATCTCATAAATAATAAGGTCATGTTTTCTGTTCCACATCCTACCAGAGTCATTCTAACAGTACACATATATATGAACTGATTTTATGTAAATTACAAGAAACATGTGAGTGAGGGGGAAGACCTGAGTCCGATATTTTGCTTATTTTCAAATTGGTTCAATCAGTTCAGTTCACTGTCGTCCCCTTCTCCTCCTGCCCTCAATCTTTCCCAGCATTAGGGTCTTTTCCAATAAGTCAACTCTTCGCATCAGGTGGCCAAAGTATTGGAGTTTCAGCTTCAACATCAGTCCTTCCAATGAACACGCAGGACTGATCTCCTTTAGGATGGGCTGGTTGGGTCTCCTTGCAGTCCGAGGGACTCTCAAGAGTCTTCTCTAAAACCACAGTTCAAAAGCATCAATTCTGAGGCACTCAGCTTTCTTCACCGTCCAACTGTCAAATCCGTACATGACCACTGGAAAAACCATAGCCTTGACTAGACGGACTTTTGTTGGCAAAGTAATGTCTCTGCTTTTAAATTTGCTATCTAGGTTGGTCATAACCTTCTTTCCAAGGAGTAAACATCTTTTAATTTCATGGCTGCAATCACCATCTGCAGTGATTTTGGAGTCCAAAAAAATAAAGTCTGCCACTGTTTCCACTGTTTCCCCATCTATTTCCCATGAAGTGATGGGACCAGATGCCATGATCTTAGTTTTCTGTACGTTGAGCTTTAAGCCAACTTTTTCACTCTCCTCTTTCACTTTCATCAAGAGGCTCTTTAGTTCTTCACTTTCTGCCATAAGGATGGTGTCATCTGCATATCTGAGGTTATTGATATTTCTCCTGGCAATCTTGATTCCAGCTTGTGTTTCTTCCAGCCCAGTGTTTCTCATGATGTACTCTGCATATAAGTTAAATAAGCAGGGTGACAATATACAGCCTTGACGTACTCCTTTTCCTATTTGGAACCAGTGTGTTGTTCCATGTCCAGTTCTAACTGTTGCTTCCTGACCTGCATACAGGTTTCTCAAGAGACAGGTCAGATGGTCTGGTATTCCCATCTATTCCAGAATTTTCCACAGTTTATTGTGATCCACACAGTCAAAGGCTTTGGCATAGTCAATAAAGCAGAAGTAGATGTTTTTCCGGAACTCTTGCTTTTTCGATGATCCATTGAATGTTGGCAGTTTGAACTCTGGTTCCTCTGCCTTTTCTAAAACCAGCTTGAACATCTGGAAGTTCACAGTTCACGTATTGCTGAAGCCTGGCTTGGAGAATTTTGAGCATTACTTTACTAGCATGTGAGATGAGTGCAATTGTGCGGTAGTCTGAACATTCTTTGGCATTGCCTTTCTTTGGGATTGGAACGAAAACTGACCTTTTCCAGTCCTGTGGCCACTGCTGAGTTTTCCAGATTTGCTGGCATATCGAGTGTAGCACTTTCACAGCATCATCTTTCAGGATTTGAAATAGCTCAACTGGAATTCCATCACCTCCACTAGCTTTGTTCGTAGTGATGGTTTCTAAGGCACACTTGACTCACATTCCAGGATGTCTGGCTCTAGGTGAGTGATCACACCATCGTGATTATCTGGGTCATGAAGATCTTTTTTGTACAGTTCTTCTGTGTATTCTTGCCACCTCTTCTTAATATCTTCTTCTTCTGTTAGGTCCATACCATTTCTGTCCTTTATCGAGCCCATCTTTGCATGAAATGTTCCCTTGGTATCTCTAATTTTCTTGAAGAGAGTTCTAGTCTTTCCCATTCTGTTGTTTTCCTCTATTTCTTTGCATTGATCGCTGAGGAAGGCTTTCTTATCTCTCCTTGCTATTCTTTGGAACTCTATATTCAGGTGGGAATATCTTTCCTTTTCTCCTTTGCTTTTTGCTTCTCTTCTTTTCCCAGCTATTTGTAAGGCCTCCTCAGACAGCCATTTTGCTTTTTTGCATTTCTTTTCCATGGGGATGGTCTTGATCCCTGTCTCCTGTACAATGTCACGAATCTCTGTCCATAGTTCATCAGGCACTCTGTCTATCAGATCTAGTCTCTTAAATCTATTTGTCACTTCCACTGTATAATCATAAGGGAACTGATTTAGGTCATACCTGAATGGTCTAGTGGTTTTCCCTACTTTCTTCAATTTAAGTCTGAATTTGGCAATAAAGAGTTCACGATCTGAGCCACAGTCATCTCCTGGTCTTGTTTTTGCTGACTGTATAGAGCTTATCCATCTTTGGCTGCAAAGAATATCATCAATCTGATTTTGGTGTTGACCATCTGGTGATGTCCATGTATAGAGTCTTCTCTTGTGCTGCTGGAAGAGGGTGTTTGGTATGACCAGTGCGTTCTCTTGGCAAAACGCTATTAGCCTTTGCCCTGCTTCATTCTGTACTCCAAGCCCAAATTTGCCTGTTACTCCAGGTGTTTCCTGACTTTCTACTTTTGCATTCCAGTCCCCTATAAAGAAAAGGACATCTTTTTTGGGTGTTAGTTCTAAAAGGTCTTGTAGGTCTTCATAGAACCATTCAAGTTCAGCTTCTTCAGTGTTACTGGTCGGGGCATAGACTTGTATTACTGTGATATTGAATGGTTTGCCTGGGAAACGAACAGAGATCATTCTGTCATTTTTGAGATTGCATCCAATACTGCATTTTGGAGTCTTTTGTTGACCATGATGGCTACTCCATTTCTTCTAAGGGGTTCCTGCCCACAGTAGTAGATATAATGGTCATCTGAGTTAAATTCACCCATTCCAGTCCATCTTAGTTCGCTGATTCCTAGAATGTCCATGTTCACTGTTGCCATCTGCTGTTTGACCACTTCCAATTTGCCTTGATTCATGAACCTAACTTTCCAGGTTCCTATGCAATATTGCTCTTTACAGCATCAGACTTTGCTTCTGTCACCAGTCACATCCACAGTTGGGTATTGTTTTTGCTTTGGCTCCATCCCATCATTCTTTATGGAGTTGTTTCTCCACTGATCTCCAGTAGCATATTGGGTACTTACCAACCTGGGGAGTTCATCTTTCAGTGTCCTATCTTTTTGCCTTTTCATACTGTTCATGGGGTTCTCAAGAATACTGAAGTGGTTTGCCATACCCGTATAGTAGTGGGTAATTTGAGGAATTAATGAACATGTTCTAAGACTTAGTGATAAGAAAATTCAAATATTGCTTACTTTAAGAAACTTGGACATAGATTTAACAAAGAGGTAC
Organism: Okapia johnstoni; assembly: GCA_024291935.2. Classification (NCBI taxonomy): domain Eukaryota; kingdom Metazoa; phylum Chordata; class Mammalia; order Artiodactyla; family Giraffidae; genus Okapia; species Okapia johnstoni. Next base: position 17,315,135 of record CM044324.1, read on the forward strand.
CCAAATCAGATGACAGTGTTTACAAAGTGTTAACACTGTGTTAAATAGTTTTACTTTGTTGGTATTAAGAGGATTTGTCTGTTTTTATTCTAACAACAAGTTGTTGAAACTGAGCATTCCATAAAAATAAGTCTTGGAGACCAGTGGCAGTGTGATGTATAGGCTGAATAAACAGTCTGTTTCTGAGTGGAAGCAGTGGCCTAATGTTGCATATTGCTTTAGTTAAAGAGCATCTTTGCAGAGTGATCATGTATTAGTCTTACTTTGAAGCATAGGTAAGATTAGATTTGAGGTCTTCAAGTCTTAACTCTCCAATGAATATGAATTGTACACCTGTGAATTTCTCATTTCGAGGAAGCCCATTTTGCAGGTGGTTAAGAGGTGTAACCTTTTTTTAAAGGTGAAACTATACTTTCTGTTTAGCAGTTAATCATAATAAATATGATTAATTGCTAATAAAACATCACAATTTAGAGAGGATATGCAAGTATTAGCTGGCTATATTTTCCAACAGAAGCTAGTGATCAGAAATTGTAGAATTCTTAAATCTGCAAAAAGTGGGAAAAGAATGTCCTATAGCTGAATAGCCCTTGCTTTTTCCTTGCAAGTCTTATTTTACATATTTAGGGCATTTTCACTGTAATTTGAAAACTGGATGCGTCTTGTTATTCTCAGAAGTTATGTTCCAAAACAGTTACTACAGACACTGAATTAGAGAATACTGGATTTATTCATGAATATTGAAATTTCTAGGGAGTCAGGTTCCTGTGAGCCTCCAGTCCCAACATTCTTGTCAACCAGTCAACACAGAACCTTTTTGTATATGTGTTCTGTCTAAAAAAACTGTATGTAGTATTTATTGTTGGTTCATGAATCAACATTGAATGCATGGCCACTGGCAATGTAGTTTGTGCCTGAAGGAAGTTCATCTAAGACATATTTTGTCCATAAAGCACATGACAGCCGTCCTGCACTCAGGAACACTAGGAATACTTCAGCACAGTTGGGGGGGCATTTTATTTATTATTATTTTTAATTTTTTTATTATTATTTGCTTTTTTTTGGCATGGCTTATGGAATCTTAGTTCTGCCACCAAGGATTGAAGCCAGACCCTTGGCAGTGAAAGCACGGAGTCCTAACCATTGGACCACCAGGAAATTCCCTTGGGGGCCATTTTAAATAATGAAATCACACACAGACACACATTCTCACACACACACACACACACACAATTGTTGCGTGACATAGCCTGCAGAAGAGGACACTTTTTTTTCCTAACAGTCTGAGCTGAAACAAGAAGACTGAGTGCAGCCTTGTTGGACTTCCACTGGGGCTGTGTTCTCCCTGTAAGTCAAATTGTTCCCTGCTCTGTGCATGTCAGCTTCCCGGGTGGCTCCGTGGTAAAGAATCTGCCTGTCAATGCAGGAAACACAGGAGATGAGGGATTGATCCCTGGGTTGGGAAGATCCCCTGGAGGAGGAAACGGCAACCCACTCTAGTATTTTTGCCTGGAAAATTTCATGGACAGAGGAGCCTGGCGGGCTGCAGTCCATGGGGTTGCAAGGAGTCGGGCACGACAGAGCACACACACTGTGCATGTCACAAATGACAGCAAAAGTTCTGGGAGGATTATGTGGGAGCTACAAATAAATTGGAGCAGGTAGGCGAGTTTTAAATACAAAATCTGCGAATAATAGGAATTGATTGTATATAGTGGATGGTATACAGTGGTTTTTGGTATCTTCTTTTCCCATTAAGCTTTTGCTTGAGATGTAAGTTAATGAAGTACACTTTAAATATCTTAAAATTTTATTGATCAATTATGCCTCAATTAATTTTTTTTTGACCAGGAAAAAAAAAGTTCAGGTGAAATTGATGTTCCTGGCTTGGTTGACTTTAGCATCAGTATAATTGCTTTTTTTTCTTTTAATTTTTATTTATTTATTTATTTTTGGCTGCACTGGATCGTCATTGCAGCACATGAACTTTCTCCAGTTGCAGCTTGTGGGCTACTCTAATTTCGGGGCACAGGCTTCTTATTGTGGTGGCTTCTCTTGTTGCAGAGCATGGGCTCTAGAGCTCCAGGGCTTCCGTATTTGCCGCATACGGGCTTAACTGCCCCAATTGCATGTGGGATCGGGGATTGAACCCATGTCCCTTGCATTGGCAGGCGGATTCTTTACCGCTGGAACCACCAGGGAAGTCCAGTCAGTGTATTTGGCTCTTGATAAAATTTTCCAAAGTAGAGTTTACTGGCCATTATGGCAGTGGGATTCCCAGCCATCACTTCTGCTTTCTTGGCTTCCTTGATAAGTATTCTTTTTTCACCTCCACTTCCAGACGCTGCCCTCCAGAGAACTTGGCAGTGTTGTCCTGATCGATGGAGAAGAGGCAGGCTGCTGCCCCAGTCCCGACCATTTCTCTTTCTGCCAAGGCCTGCACAGAATGTGGAAGAAAAGTTAGATTTAATTCAGAAATTCAACAGCTTGAATACTGTTGTTTTTGCTCTTATTTAGCCAAACTGTCATTGAATTGAGCTGCAAAGTCATTGGAATCAGTGCTGTTTCATTTCAGATCATTTTACAGGGTATTATTCTAAGAATAGTACAAACAACCTGCGATGCCATGTGCTGATCCCCCATCTTCTCCGTGTCATTAAACAGAACCCAGAAACACAAAGAGAGTTATGTGACATTTCAGCTTTGATGTCCTCTGAGTAAGGAAGATCTTTTCAGAAACGTATAAGACAAAATGACTTACAATTCCATCTAGTTCTGCCTACCGTGAGAGCATCCTTTTCTGTTCCTGTGGTAACTACTAAGTCCTGTGGAATTTTGGGTGGGAGTTTTTCAAAAACTTTCAAATCAACAGTCAGATGTTTTATCCTCTTACAAGGCCATCGCTAGTTTTGTAGATTGGAGAGTCTCGCTTTGTTCAAACCAAGTCTTAGCTCCAACCTGATTAAAAGGTGGCAGCTTATCAAATCCAGCCTGTGTCAGTTACTCAGCCTGGATTTGTCACTTGCAGAGCACGGCTTTTTAGCTGAATTTCCTTCCAATAATTCAGGTGTTTCTGAGGCAGGCCCTGGAGTGGCTCCTACACACCGTGGACCCAGAAGGTCTGTGGCTGGTGGTCCGTCTAGAGGGAGCCTCAGAGGCAAAGTGGGGGTGGCTGCTGAAGAGGAAGATAGGTGCCTGCACTAGAGCCAGCACTGCCACCAGGCCTGCAGACCAGGGTGCCCCCCATCCCCCCAGGGCGAGCTGGCTTTTCTTTGTGATGCCTGTGGATGGCAGCTGTATGGTTTCTGCCTTTTGTCCTACGGAGGGCCTGTCTTGGCGGCTCAAGGGGGAGTCACGGGTGAGATGCTTTAAAGCATGGTGATGCTGTGCATCTCTCAGGCTTTGCGTGCAAACAGCAGGGAGAAGTAGGCCTGATGAGTCGATGGAGAAGGGTCACATGCACCGGGGAGCCCATTCAAGCCCCAGTGGAGGTGCAAAGGGTCAACCCGACCACTCACTTCTGGCAAGTCTTCATGTTTGAAGGACTGTCTAGTGGAAGATGGATTGGAGTCACTCTGGGAGGCTGATGTGTAGACCTCTGGCCATTGTGCGTGGGCTGGGGGGAGAGGCAGTATTTGCAAAGATAAGGAACATGTTTTGAAGTTACAGAGGCCAGGTTTTCAGCATGCGTGTGAGCTGTGCGACCTGGAGAAAGCTGTTTAATCCCACTGACCTTCATCTGTAAAACACCTGAAAATAATACAGAGCTTGCAGAGTTGTGTGGATAAGAGATAGTTGAGTCAAAGCCTTGGGCAGGTTGTGGGCATGTAGTGGGCATTGGATAAGCTGCCTTCTCCTTAGACTTGAGTCTCATTCATTCATTCTCTCTGTGTTTGGGTGCTGACTCGGGTACAGCTGTTCTGACAGGCTCTGGAAACACAAAAGGAATCAGAGAAACAGGGTAACCTGGTGCTTACGGGCTAATGGGGACAGCCAACAAATAGGTAGCTAAACTCTGAGAAGTTTTGTGATGAAAGAAGTTGGTGACATGAGAGCACATAGGAGGGGCTCCTAACCCATATTTTGGATCTAGGAGACTTTTCCACGATTACAAAGCATCTCCACTGAGCTGCAGAAGAGGAGTTAGCCAGGCAAGCAGGGGGAGGACTGGGCTTCCTGGTGCATGGACCAGCATCTGGAGAAACCTGGTAGGAGAAAAGAGCACTGTTCTTTTTTGCTTATTCTTGCTTTCTTTCTTATTTTGGCTGCTCCACGTCTTAGTTGAGACATGAGGAATCTTTTCCTTAGTTGGAGCATGTAGGATCCGGTTCCCTGATCAGGGATTGAATCTTGGCCCCCTGCATTGGGAATGAGGAGTCTTTTTTTTTTTTAATTTTGTTTATTTTTAGTTGTGCTGGGTCTTCGTTAGTGCTTGGGCTTTTCTCTAGTTTGGGGGAATGGGAGCTACTCTCTAGATGCAATGAGCGGTGGGCTTCTCATTGTGGTTGCTTCTCTTGTTGCAAAGCACAGGCTCTATGGCGTAAGGGCTTCAGTAGTTGTGGCACATGGGCTTAATTGCTCTGAAGAATGTACGATATTCCTGGACCAGGGAACAAACCCATGACTCCTGCATTGGTAAGTGGATTCTTTACCACTGAGCCACCAGGGAAGCCAAGGGGTGAGGAGTCTTAACCACTGGACCACCAACGAAGTCTCAGAGCTTTGGTCTTTAGTGGAACTGAACTAAGGTCAAGCACATGGGCACAGGTATAACAGGGTGGGTTGGAAAGGGTAGAGAGAGGATGAGCAGAGCCAGGAGGCCGTGTCCAAGAGTCCAGATTTTATGTTGAGGGAAGTAAACAGCCACTGAAATTTGCTTTTAGAAAGGCCACTGGCTGTAGGGTAGAGATGGGATGGGATCTGGGAGGAAGGATGCTGTTGAAAGACAGCAGGCTGGTGCAGAAGGTGTGTGGGGGAGGAGCCTCTGATTTGGGATCGAGAAGTGGCAGAGAGGATGGAGAGAAGTGGATGGATTCAGGGTGTAGGAAGCAGCTGAAATTGATAGGACTTGGTGAATGGAGGGGAGGGCAGGGGAAGCAGGAGGAGACAAGGTTGACTCTTCAGTTTCTAGAGTGGATGATAGTATCTTTCTCAAGAGGAAAGAGCAGTTTGAGAGCTCAAGGTAGATGAGGCCTTTGCAGTGCTTGGGATTATAGAGTACATTCAAGGGGAGGTGTTCATTGGGGAATTAAACAACAGAGGTTAAAGCTCAGAAGAGATGTGTGAGCTGGAGGGACAGATTTGTGGCTCATTGACATGTATCTGTATGTGTTACCTATATCCATAGGGCATTTGAAGTCAACAGAGTGGATGGGGTGACCAAGGGGAGTGGGCATCACTAGAAGATGAGGGCAGAGGCCCACCCTGCACACAGTGGCTCCCAACCAGAAAAGTTGGATACTCTCTTGGAGACGTCTTTGCATTTTACCAGTTTTGATTAGTGACAGCAATCATAAGGGCAAACAGAAGGTTAGGGAATTTTCTACATCTTTTGTTAGCTGATTATACAAGACTATATTTTATTTTTTTTTTATAGTTTTTTCATAAATTTATTTATTTTAATTGGAGGCTAATTACTTTACAATATTGTAGTGGTTTTGCCATACGTTGACATGGATCCACCATGGGTGTACATGTGTTCCCCATCCTGAACCCCACTCCCACCTCCCTCCCCATCCCATCCCTCTGGGTCATCCCAGTACACCAGCCCTGAGCACCCTGTCTCATGCATAGAACCTGGACTGGCAATTCATTTCTCATATGATAATATACATGTTTCAATGCCATTCTCCCAATTCATCCCACCCTCACCTTCTCCCACAAAGTCCAAAAGACTGTTCTATACATCTGTTGTCTCTTATGCTGTCTCGCATATAGGGTTATTGTTACCATCTTTCTAAATTCCATATATATGCCTTAGTATACTGTATTGGTGTTTTTCTTTCTGGTTTACTTCACTCTGTATAATAGGCTCCAGTTTCATCCACCTCATTAGAACTGATTCAAATGTATTCTTTTTAATGGCTGAGTAATATTCCATTGTGTATATGTACCACAGCTTCCTTATCCATTCATCTGCTAATGGACATCTAGGTTGCTTCCATGTCCTGGCTATTATAAACAATGCTGCGATGAACATTGGGGTACACTTGTCTCTTTCAATTCTGGTTTCCTCGGTGTGTATACCCAGTAGTGGGATTTCTGGGTCATATGGCAGTTCTATTTCCAGTTTTTTAAGGAATCTCCACATTGTTCTCCATAGTGGCTGTACTAGTTTTCATTCCAACCAACAGTGTAAGAGGGTTCCCTTTTCTCCACACCCTCTCCAGCATTTATTGCTTGTAGACTTTTGGATAGCAGCCATTCTGATGGGCATGAAATGGTACCTCATTGTGGTTTTGATTTGAATTTCTCTGATAATGAGTGATGTTGAGCATCTTTTCATGTGTTTATTAGCCATCCGTATGTCTTCTTTGGAGAAATGTCTGTTTAGTTCTTTGGCCCATTTTTTGATTGGGTCGTTTATTCTTCTGGAATTGAGCTGCAGGAGTTGCTTGTATATTTTTGAGATTAATTCTTTGTCAGTTGCTCATTTGCTAGTATTTTCCCCCATTCTGAAGGTTGTCTTTTCACCTTGCTTATAGTTTCCTTTGTTGTGCAAAAGCTTTTAGTTTTAATTAGGTCCCATTTGTTTATTTTTGCTTTTATTTCCAATATTCTGGGAGGTGGGTCATAGAGGATCCTGCTGTGGTTTATGTTGGAGAGTGTTTTGCCTATGTTTTCCTCTAGGAGTTTTATAGTTTCTGGTCTTACATTTAGATCTTTAATCCATTTTGAGTTTATTTTTGTGTATGGTGTTAGAAAGTGTTCTAGTTTTATTCTTTTACAAGTGGTTGACCAGTTTTCCCAGCACCACTTGTTAAAGAGATTGTCTTTTCTCCATTGTATATTCTTGCCTCCTTTGTCGAAGATAAGAAGATAAGATGTCCATAGGTATGTGGATTTATCTCTGGGCTTTCTATTTTGTTCCATTGATCTATATTTCTGTCTTTGTGCCAGTACCATAGTGTCTTGATGACTGTGGCTTTGTAGTACAGCCTGAAGTCAGGCAGGTTGATTCCTCCAGTTCCATTCTTAATTTCTCAAGATTGCTTTGGCTATTCGAGGTTTTTTGTATTTCCATACAAATTGTGAAATTGTTTGTTCTAGTTCTGTGAAAAATACCGTTGGTAGCTTGATAGGGATTGCATTGAATCTATAGATTGCTTTGGGTAGTATACTCATTTTCACTACATTGATTCTTCCAATCCATGAACATGGAATATTTCTCCATCTATTTGTGTCTTCTTTGATTTCTTTCACCAGTGTTTTATAGTTTTCTATATACAGGTCTTTTGTTTCTTTAAGTATTTTATTCTTTTCATTGCAATAGTGAATGGTATTGTTTCCTTAATTTCTCTTTCTGTTTTCTCATTGTTAGTGTATAGGAATGCAAGGGATTTCTCTGTGTTAATTTTATATCCTGCAACTTTACTATATTCATTGATTAGCTCTAGTAATTTTCTGGTGGAGTCTTTAGGGTTTCCTATGTAGAGGATCATGTCATCTGCAAACAGTGAGAGTTTTTAACTCTTCTTTTCCAATCTGGATTCCTTTTATTTCTTTTTCTGCTCTGATTGCTGTGGCCAAAACTTCCAAACGATGTTGAATAGTAGTGGTAAGAGTGGGCACCCTTGTCTTGTTCCTGACTTCAAGGGAAATGCTTTCAATTTTTTACCATTGAGGATAATGTTTGCTGTGGGTTTGTCGTATATAGTTTTTATTATGTTGAGGTATGTTCCTTCTATTCCTGCTTCCTGGAGGGTTTTTATCATAAATGGATGTTGAATTTTGTCAGAGGCTTTCTCTGCATGTATTGAGATAATCATATGGTTTTTATCTTTCAATTTGTTAATGTGGTGTATTACATTGATTGATTTGCAGATATTGAAGAATCCTTGCATCCCTGGGATAAAGCCCACTTGGTCTTTTTAATATGTTGTTGGACTCTGTTTGCTAGAATTTTGTTAAGGATTTTTGCATCTATGTTCATCAGTGATATTGGACTGTAGTTTTCTTTTTTTGTGGCATCTTTGTCTGGTTTTGGTATTAGGGTGATGGTGTCCTCATAGAATGAGTTTGGAAGTTTACCTTCCTCTGCAGTTTTCTGGAAGAGTTTGAGTAGGATAGGTGTTAGCTCTTCTCTAAATTTTTGGTAGAATTCAGCTGTGAAGCCATCTGGTCCTGGGCTTTTGTTTGCTGGGAGATTTTTGATTACAGTTTCAATTTCCATGCTTGTGATGGGTCTGTTAAGATTTTCTATTTCTTCCTGGTTCAGTTTTGGAAAGTTGTACTTTTCTAAGAATTTGTCCATTTCTTCCAAGTTGCCCATTTTATTGGTATATAGTTGCTGATAGTAGTCTCTTATGATCCTTTGCATTTCTGTGTTGTCTGTTGTGATCTCTCCATTTTCATTTCTAATTTTGTTGATCTGATTCTTCTCCCTTTGTTTCTTGATGAGTCTGGCTAATGGTTTGTCAATTTTATTTGTCTTCCCAAAGGACCAGCTTTTGGCTTTGTTGATTTTTGCTATGGTCTCTTTTGTTTCTTTTGCATTTATTTCTGCCCTAATTTTTAAGATTTCTTTCCTTCTACTAACCCTGGGGTTCTTCATTCCTTCCTTTTCTAGTTGCTTTAGGTGAAGAGTTAGGTTATTTATTTGACTTTTTCTTGTTTCTTGACGTAAGCCTGTGTTGCTATGAACCTTCCCCTTAGCACTGCTTTTACAGTGTCCCATAGGTTTTAGGTTGTTGTGTTTTCATTTTCATTCATTTCTATGCATATTTTGATTTCCTTTTTGATTTCTTCTGTGATTTGTTGGTTACTCAGCAGCGTGTTGTTCAGCCTCCATATGTTGGAATTTTTAATAGTTTTTCTTCTGTAATTGACATTTAATCTTACTGCATTGTGGTCAGAACAGATGCTTGGAATGATTTCAGTTTTTCTGAATTTACCAACACTAGATTTGTGGCCCAGGATGTGATCTATCCTGGAGAAGGTTCCATGTGCACTTGAGAAAAAGATGAAATTCATTGTTTTGAGGTAAAATGTCCTATAGATATCAATTAGGTCTAGCTGGTCTATTCTATCATTTAAAGTTTGTGTTTCCTTGTTAATTTTCTGTTTAGTTGATCTATCCATAGGTGTGAGTGGGGTATTAAAGCCCCCCACTATTATTGTGTTATTGTTAATTTCCCCTTTCATACTTGTTAGCATTTGTCTTACATATTGCAGTGCTCCTATGTTGGGTGCATATATATATTTATAATTGTTATATCTTCTTCTTGGATTGATCCTTTGATCATTATGTAGTGTCCTTCTTTGTCTCTTTTCACAGCCTTTATTTTAAAGTCTATTTTATCTGATATGAGTATTGCTACTCCTGCTTTCTTTTGGTCTCTATTTGCGTGGAATATCTTTTTACAGCCCGTCACTTTCAGTCTGTATGTGTCCCTTGCTTTGAGGTGGGTCTCTTGTAGACAACATATATAGGGGTCTTGTTTTGGTATCCATTCAGCCAGTATTTGTCTTTTGGTTGGAGCATTCAACCCATTTACATTTAAGGTAATTATTAATAAGTATGATCCTTTTGCCATTGACTTTATGGTTTTGGGTTTGATATTACACACCCTTTCTGTGTTTCCTGTCTAGAGAAGATCGTTTAGCATTTGTTGGAGAGCTGGTTTGGTGGTACTGAATTCTCTCAGCTTTTGCTTGTCTGTAAAGCTTTTGATTTCTCCTTCATATTTGAATGAGATCCTTGCTTGGTACAGTAATCTGGGCTGTAGGCTTTTTTCTTTCAACACTTTAAGTATGTCCTGCCTTTCCCTTCTGGCCTGAAGAGTTTCTATTGAAAGATCAGCTGTTATCCTTATGGGAATCCCCTTGTGTGTTATTTGTTGTTTTTCCCTTGCTGCTTTTAATATTTGTTCTTTGTGTTTGATCTTTGTTAATTTGATTAATATGTGTCCTGGGGTGTTTCACCTTGGGTTTATCCTGTTTGGGACTCTCTGGGTTTCTTGGACTTGGGTGACTATTTCCTTCCCCATTTTAGGGAAGTTTTCAACTAAGACTGTATTTTAATAATGTAGATTTTGAGACAAGTTTATTAGAAAGATGGTGAGGAGGACTTAATAGAGACAAAATATTCTAAGAAAGTAAGGGGGATTATTTACATAGATCAAGGCCCAGCAAAAGCAGAACTGATGTTGAATTGCTGATGGCCTTTGCAATGAAACATTGTTCTCTAGGAGATTATGAAATTTCTCCCTCTGAGTGTATAATTTGAGCTCTCCTGACCATAGGTCCGGAAGCGTCCATAAGCCTCTTATCCTTATCCATCAGAGGGCAGACAGAATGAAAACCACAGTCACAGAAAACTAACCAAACTGATCACATGGAGTACAGCCTTGTTTAACTCAATGAAACTATGAGCCATGACACGTAGGGCCACCCAAGAGGGACAGGTCATAGTGGACAGTTCTGACAAAACGTGGTCCACTGGAGAAGGGAATGGCAATCCACTTCAGTATTCTTGCCTTGAGAACCCCATGCTGCTGCTGCTAAGTCACTTCAGTCGTGTCCGACTCTTTGCGATCCCATAGATGGTAGCCCACCAGGCTCCCCTGTCCCTGGGATTCTCCAGGCAAGAATACTGGAGTGGATTGCCATTTGCTCCTCCAATGCATGAAAGTGACAAGTGAAAGTGAAGTCGCTCAGTTGTGTCCAACTCATAGGGACCCCATGGACTGCAGCCTACCAGGCTCCTCCGTCCATGGGGTTTTCCAGGCAATAGTACCAGAGTGGGTTGCCATTGTCTTCTCCGGAGAACTCCGTGAACAGTATGAAAAGGCAAAAAAGATAGGACACTGAAAGATGAACTCCCCAGATCAGTAGGTGCCAAGTAGGTGCCAAATATGCTATTGGAGATCAGTGGAGAAATAACTCCAGAAAGAATGAAGAGATGGAGCCAAAGCAAAAACAACACCCAGTTGTGGATGTGATTGGTGATGGAAGTAAAGTCCAATGCTGTAAAGGGCAATATTGCATAGGAACCTGTAATGTTAGGTCCATGAATCAAGGCAAATTAGAAGTGGTCAAACAGGAGATGGCAAGAATGAACATCAACATTTTAGAAATCAGTGAACTAAAATGGACTGGCATGGGTGAATTTAACTCATATGACCATTATATCTACTACTGTGGGCAAGAATCCCTTAGAAAAAATGGAGTAGTCATCCTAGTCAACAAAAGAGTCTGAAATGCAGTACTTGAATGCAATCTGAAAAACAACAGTATGATCTCTGTTCTTTTCCAAGGCAAACCATTCAGTATCACAGTAATCCAAGTCTATGCTCTGACCAGTAATGCTGAAGAAGCTGAAGTTGAACGGTCCTATGAAGACTGACAAGACCTTGTAGAACTAACACCCCCAAAAGATGTCTTTTTCATTATAGGGGACTGGAATGAAAAAGTAGGCACTCAAGAGATACCTGGAGTAACAGGCAAATTTGGCCTTTGAGTACAAAATGAGGCAGGTCAAAGGCTAACAGAGCCTTTGTTAAGAGAACATGCTAGTCAGCAAACACCATCTTCCAACAACACAAGAGAAGACTCTACACACGGACATAACCAAATGTTCAATACCGAAATCAGATGATTATATTCTTTGCAGCCAAAGATGGAGAAGCTCTATACAGTCAGCAAAAACAAGACCGGGAGCTGACTGTGGCTCAGATCATGAACTGTTTATTGCCAAATTCAGACTTAAACTGAAGAAAGTAGGGAAAACCTCTAGACCATTCAGGTATGACCTAAATCAAATCCCTTACGATTATACAGTGGAAGTGACAAATAGATTCAAGGATTTAGATCTGATAGACAGAGTGCCTGAAGAACTATGGATGGAGGTTCCTGACATTGTACAGGAGGCAGTGATCAAGACCATCCTCAAGAAAAAGAAATCAAAAAGGCAAAATGGTTGTCTGAGGAAGGCTTACAAGTAGCTGAGAAAAGAAAAGAAGCAAAAGGCAAAGGAGAAAAGGAAAGATATACCCATTTGAATGTAGAGTTCCAGAGAACAGCAAGGAGAGATAAGAAAGCCTTCCTCAGTGATCAGTGCAAAGAAATAGAGGAAAACAATAGAATGGGAAAGACTAGAGATCTCTTCAAGAACATTAGAGATACCAAGGGAACATTTCAATGCAAAGATGAGCACAATAAAGGACAGAGATGGTATGGACCTAACAGAAGCAGAACATATTAAGAAGAAGTGGCAAGAATACACAAAAGAACTATACAGAAAAGATATTCATGATCCAGATAGCCACGATGGTGTGATCACTCACCTAGAGCTAGACATCCTGGAATGTGAAGTCAAGCAGACTTTAGGAAGCACCACTATGAATAAAGCTAGTGTAGGTGATGGAATTCCAGTTGAGATATTTCAAATCCTAAAAGATGATGCTTTGAAAATGCTGCACTCAGTGTGACAGCAAATCTGGAAAACTCAGCAGTGGCCACAGGACTGGAAAAGATCAGTTTTCATTCCAATCCCGAAGACAGGCAATGCCAAAGAATGTTCAGACTACCGCACAATTGCAGTCATCTCACACGCTGGTAAAGTAATGCTCAAAATTCTCCAAGTTAGGCTTCTATAGTACATGAACTGTGAACTTCCAGATGTTCAAGCTGGATTTAGTAAAGGCAGGGGAACCAGAGATCAAATTGCCAACAACTGCTGGATCATCGAAAAAGTAAAGAGTTCCAGAAAAACATCTATTTCTGCTTTATTGACTATGCCAAAGCCTTTGACCATGTGGATCACAATGAACTGTGGAAAATTCTGAAAGAGATGGGAATACCAGACCATCTGACCTGCCCCTTGAGAAATCTGTATGCAGGTCAAGAAGCAACAGTTATAACTGGACATGGAGCAACAGACTGGTTCCAAATAGGAAAAGGAGTACGTCAAGGCTGTATATTGTCGCCCTGCTTATTTAACTTATATGCAGAGTACATCATGCGAAATGCCAGGCTGGATGAAGCACAAGTTGGGATCAAGATTGCCAGGAGAAATATCAATAACCTCAGATGAGCAGATGACACCATCCTTATGCAGAAAGCAAAGAGGAACTAAAGAGCCTTGATGAAAGTGAAAGAGTAGAGTGAAAAAGTTGGCTTAAAACACAGTATTCAGAAAACTAAGATCATGGCATCTGGTCCCATCCCTTCATGGCAAATAAATGGGGAAACAGTGGAAATAGTGAGAGTCTTTACTTTTTTGGGCTCCAAAATCACTGCAGATGGTGACTGCAGCCATGAAATTAAAAGACGCTTGCTCCTTGAAAGAAAAGCTATGACCAACCTAGACAGCATGTTAAAAAGCAGAAACATTACTTTGCCAACAAAGGTCCATCTGGTCAAAGCTGTGGTTTTTCCAGTAGTCATGTATGGATGTGAGAGTTGGACTCTAAAGAACGCTGAGTGCCGAAGAATTGATGCTATTGAACTGTGGTGTTGGAGAAGATTCTGGAGAGTCCCTTGGACTGCAAGGAGATCCAACGACTCGATCCTAAGGAAGTCAGTCCTGGATATTCATTGGACGGGCTGATGTTGAAGCTTAAACTCCAGTACTTTGGCCACCTGATGCGAAGAACTGACTCATTAGAAAAGACCCTGATGCTGGAAAAGATTAAAGGCAGGAGGAGAAGGGGACAACAGAGGATGAGATGGTTGGATAGTATCAGTGACTCGATGGACATGAGTTTGAGTAAGGTCTAGGAGTTAGTGATGTACAGGGAAGCGTGGTGTGTTGCAGTCCATGGGGTCACAAAGAGTCGGACAGGACTAAGCGATTGAACTGAACTGAACTGACCTTGCCTCGAGTTTCCCAGGTAGCTCAGCTGGTAAAGAACCTGCCTGCCAGTGCAGGATACATTAGTGACTTGGGTTCAGTCCCTGGGTTGGGAAGATCTCCTGGAGGAGGGCATGGCAGCCCACTCCAGGATTCATGCCTGGAGAGAATCCCATGGACAGAGGAGCCTGGCAGGCTACAGTCCATGGGGTCGCAAAGAGTCAGACATGGCTGAGCAATTAAGCACAGCACAGCAGCAACCATGCCTCACTAACATGTCTACCTTTGCAAGTAAAATTGAACACAAAGAGTTCAATTCTGTTGGTAAAAACAGTTGGTTTTAATTGTATAGTATAAATGTTCCCTTCAGTAACACGGAGGATATTTAAATTGCAATCCTCGAAGCTCTTCAGGTTTGCAGGAAGATTGTGAGGCTTTGTGTGTGCTAAGTCACATCAGTCGTGTCTGAGTTTTTGCTGGGACTGTAGCCCTCCAGGCTCCTCTGTCCATGGGATTGTCCAGGCAAGAATACTAGAGTGTTGCCATTCCCTCTTCCATGGGGTCTTCCTGACCCAGGGATCAAACCCAAGACTTTATGTCTCCAGCATTGGCAGGCGGGTTCTTTACCACTAGTGCCACTTTCAGAAAAGGTACTAGAATCAAAATAAATTTGGGGGGTGCTTGGCATTTGTTTTACTATCAGTCTTATGGCATTTGTTCTACTCTCAGTCTTGTGATGATTTTCTGTTTGATTAGTAGTCAAGATAACTTCTCCATGTATACAAGAAAGAAGACTCATTACCCTTCACTGGTGTCCATTTTTAAAAGTCTGTGCTGTGGTCCACGTCAGGAAAGGCTGTAAAAAAAAACTATCCGAAATGCACATTGGGAGAAATGATGTTCTGTCTTTGGGAAGCTTACTCTGATCTTATTACCTCTAAATTGCATTTCTATTTGAGGCACTTTATTTAAAGTAGTTTCTGTGGAGGACAGGGGCACAGACTTAATGATCTGGAGCTTAGGGAAAGCTGAGAATATAGAATGAATACGCGTCCAATACACATTTTAATTTCTTAGCCAGGTAACTCAGACCTCAGAAAGGGCTGCCAGTCATCCCCTCCTGTGCCTCAGGTTATGAGTTAATGTCACCGTGATGTCCAGGGGCTTAACATCTCGCTAGTTTACAGTGAGTGTGTCTGTTCTGTAATTAGAGGTTAATAAACTGGTTGGTTTATTTATATGTGAGATTCTGGTGACTAAGAGACCACGCAGACTCCTTCTTGAGCCTTAGTAAATTGCCACCTCCCTCCCATGGAATCCTAAGTTGTTGCAGGCAGATTCTTGGTTTTCTCTAAAGTAATCCCAGGTGGGGGCAGTTCCCAAATTACGTCTGTTTGAGCAAAATATTGAAATCATATGAGCTTTTCCTGAAAGCCTTTTTCTTGAAAGTCTTGCCCAGTGTCTGCCTGTTTCAGGCAAACACAGGACTTGAGTCTTGACCTTCCGCACACTCTCTGTATCTACTTACAACACATCCTTTCTGTCCTGACTCATACTGTCCAGTGTAGTATGCATTTCAGAGGGAATAATTCTAAACCCAGGACTCAGTTTTGTTAGGGAGTGCATCACTACATTTTGTGGGGTAGCATCAATGCTAGTTAATTTTTTTTTTAATTCTGGGTAAAAAAAGTTGGAAATACATACATACATACATACATATATATATATATATAATCCCTTATAAACCTACCCCCAAGAAGTAATCCCTTTTCACATTTTTGTTCATAATTTTCAGTGTTCTGTCAATGCATAGATATTTTTAAACAAAGGTAGCATCATCTGGTACACTCTAATCCTTTAAATTTGTCAACATTTCACAAGCATGTTCTCAAATCGTGAAAATAAGGAATGTAAATTAACTTCATCCACATCCTCTTCAGACTGGAAATCTATCCTACTTCAGATCTCTGATCCCTTTGCTGCTGTTTAACAAACCCCATCCTTAAGAGGTTGTCTTTAAACAGTAAATGTAAAATTACCTTGTCATAGCACCCTTAGAAATAATTATAATTCTTCTTACTTATACCAAGATGTCAGGTTAACTATGTGAAGGGCAACTAGAGTCCATTATTTATTGTATCCAGTTTTAGAAAAATCCCAGTTGGATATGTAGCATGTCATATCTGATAGCATCTCCATTAGAAAGCATTAATGAGTCACATAATTTAGAGAGTATATCAGAATCTATAGGAAAACTGCACTGCATCACCTCTACCTTCAAGGACTTCCCTTCCTATAGGTGAATGAGCTCCTGGTTTCCTTCCCTCCCATATGGCTTTGGCATAACAGGAGCCAGTGTTGCTCCAGGCTCAGTCTCACATAGGTAATGTCAGTCACCAATGCCAGCTCAAGTCACAAGGTATATTCCACAAAATCAGAATCGAACCAAAGCACAACAGTTTAAGTCCACTAATTCCAACAGCCGATGTTCCTTGTGAAAATGAATTTAGGTATTATCACTGCCATGCTTTACAGTGTCACGCTAGATAGAAATTTGCCTCCATCAAGTGACCACTCATCTTGTTTTCAAATAAAAAAGAGATTGAAGATGGCTTATTGTACAGATTGCTTACAGTGGAAGTAGAAGAGGTGAGATAGTTGAGTTTGCTGAGGTTGAACTCAAATTAATGGGGATGATCTGGGCTAGGGCCAAGTAGGTATAGGAATGTATTCTTTCTTCTTGTGTTTTTTTTTTTTTTAATATTTATTTATTTATTTGGCTGCATCAGGTCTTAGTTATGGCACATGGGCTTAATTGCCCCATGGCATGTGGGATCTTAGTTCCCTCACCAGGGATTGAACCCAAGTTCCCTGCATTGGAAGGCAATTCTTAACCATTTGGACAACCAGGGAAGTCCCTCTACTGGTCTTTGTAACTGTGTTTTGTAGGTGGTTCCAAAAAAAGAAAAAGATTTGCTGGGTCTGTCATGTACCATAGAGGCATGCTTTATTTCAAAGTCCTCTGGTGTTAATAGCATCTAACTCAGACATAATTGTCTTTAACACATCACTTATAAATCCTACTGTACTACTCAAAGGGACGTACTGCCATTTAACTGGGAAATGCTAATGAGTAAGGAGTATGTGGAAATTTTATCTAGAAAATGAAGTCTTTGTGAAAAGGAAAGAAGGCTGTTTGGAAAAGAGTGTATAAGAAAGATATTATAAGTTAAAGGTTTATGAACCCTGCATATTAAAAACAAATAGCTATTCAATTATTTACTGTATTATAATTAAAAGGAGTAATTACACTAGAGCCTATCATGAAGAATCTGGAATTTATGTGGAAACCTACAAAACTTAAATATAATAAATTGAAAATAGAAAAAAATTTCACCAACTAACTCCAGTTGAAGGAGTTTCTTGCTGCTTGTTTTTGCAGTGTAGGGGGAAAAGTTATGTGGTATATGTGTTATTATGGAGGATAAGTGAAAATGATATTGCTCATGGACAAGAAAAAGTGAGACATAGTGAAAGAGCTCAGTTTCATCTGTTGGTTGGAACTGTAATGTTCTAAGAAAGGTCTTGGTCATTTGATTCTCCACATTTAATGTTTTGACTTTTTAAAAAACTAACCTGAAAATTCACTGTGTCCGGGGCTCAGGGAACTCATCTTGTGGAAGAAATGATTCATTAAAATAAATGAACCTATGGGCTCTTGACCATTTTTAACATGATGGAGGATAGGTTTGAAGGAGTTGGTATTCTTCTGTGCTCAGATTATCGGTGACATTCTCTAGAAAAGGAGCGTGAAAGTCTTCAGTGGAACCACTGAAATTGACACTTGGATATGTCAAAATAGGTGAATATCTGCAGTTTCATGTAGTTCATGCTAACAGATTCTAAATGGGCCTAAGACCATGACTTGAGTGGATTGAAAAGGAAGGAGGTTCCATGTTTTAAGGACAAAACAATATTTGCAACAATGTAACAGAAAATTGAGAGAAGCAAAACAGTTTCGCTTTGCTGGAATTTCTGGAATAATCTGGAGTACAAAAGGTGGACTTTGGGTGATTACCATGTGTCAGCATGTGCTCATCAGCTGTCACAAACGTACCTCTCTGGTGGAATAATATAAAGTGATAACATGCTGTAAAATCAAACAGGAAGGTGTTGGACTTCACCATTAATTTGAAATTTGCCTAGATTCGTTGAAAATGACCTTCTCTCCATCTGTAAACGAATGATTTAAATTAAAAAATACTAATTTAATTATAATTCTTCAACCTAGGAGAGTTTTCTGTTTAAGAAACAAATAGTGATAAGATACATGAGAAAAATTTTTTTATATTTAAGTCGTATAATCTTAGCACATACAAAGGCCAGTATTTCTTAATCAGATGTGTTGATGGCTTATTTCGAATCAATATTTTTTACTTATTAAAATGAGACTGCTGGGAATTCCCTAGTGGTCCAGTGGTTAAGACTTGGCACTTTCATTACAGAGGATTCAGCCCCTGGTTCTGTTCCACGGTTCAGTCCCTGGTTTGGGAACTAAGATCCCAAAACCCATGCATGCTATGTTGCTTCATTGTGTCCTACTCTTTTTGACCTATTGGACTGCAGCCCACCAGGCTCCTCTGTCCATATGGCAGGGCAAAAAGCAAAAGCAAAAATGCTAGATCTCCAGGGCAATACTTGGTAGAAAATAATGTACTTTTCAAAACTTCACTTATTAATGAATTTATTTTAGTTATTTTATTTATTTAATTATTTTTTAATTAATTTATTTATTTTGGGGCTGTGCTGGGTCTTCATTGCTGTGTGGGCCTTTCTCTGGTTTTGGTGAGCTGGCTTCTCATTGCAGTGACTTCTCTCATCATGGAGCACGGGCCCTAGGGTGCATGGGCTTCAGCAGTTGTGGCTCCCAGGTTCTAGAGCACAGAGTCGATAGTTGTGACGCACAGGCCCAGTTGCTGCGAGGCCTGTGGGATCTTCCAGACTCAGGGATTGAACCCGTGTCTCCTGCACTGACAGGCGGATTCTTCACCACTGAGGCACCAGGGGGACCCTCATTTAAAGATTTTAAATAAAGGTTTCATTTTAGAACAATTTTAAAATCACAAAGATAACTTAAAAAGTTCCCATTTATCCCCTAAACAGTTTCCCCAATCATTAACATCTTAAGTGGTACATTTGTCACAATTCATGAACCGGTGTGGCTAGATATTGCTGCTGTCCGCAGTCCATAGTGTATTTGGTCCCATCCTTTTCTGGTCTGGGATCCCATGGTACTTTTAGTTGTCATGTCTCCTTAGGATTCTCTTGGCTGTAACAGTTCCTCAAACTTCCCTTGTTTTTAATGACCTTGACAATTTGGAGGAGTACTGGCAGATATTTTGTAGACTTCCCCTCAGTTGAGACTTGGCTGATGTATTAAAAAAAAATTTTTTTTTTTTATTAAGACAGTATTTTCAGAGCAGTTTTAGTCTCATAACAAAAAGAGGGGAAGGTAGACAGATTTCCTCTATGCCCTCTGCCCTCACACATGCATAGTTCCTCCCTCCCTAGAGTCTGTTACATATGTTACAACTGATCAACCTGCGCTGATGCATCCTAATCATCTGAAGTCCTTAGTTTACATTATGGTTTAGTCTTGATCATGTATATTCTACTGTTTTGGACAAACACATAATGACATATATATACCATTATAGTATCATATATGACAGGGGTCCCCAACCTCTGGGATCTAATGCCTGATGATCTGAGGTGGAGCTGATGTAATAATAATAGAAATAAAGTGAACAATAAAAGTAATGTGCTTGAATCATCCCAAAACTATCCCTCCTCTCCCCCCACCCTTGGTTCGTGGAAAAATTGTCTTCATTAAAACTGGTCCCTCCCTGGTGCCCGAAAGGTTGGGGACTGCTGGTATACAATATTTTCTCTGCCCTAAAAATTCTCTGCAATCTGGCTAATCAGTGTTAAACCAACCACCAATCCCTGGTAATCACTGATTTTTTTTTTTTTAACTGTCTCCGTACTTTTGCCTTTTTGTAGCATGTCACATAGCTGTAATTATACAGTATGTATAATTAAATATACAGTATGTATACTTTTCATATTGCCTCCTTTTACTTAGTAAAATGCATTTAAGTCTCTTCCATGTCTTTCCAGGGGGCTTCCCTGATGGCTCAGTGGGTAAGGAATCTGTCTGCAATGCAGGAGACATAGAAGACGTGGGTTCCATCCCTGGATCAGGAGGATCCCCCAGAGGAGGGCATGGCAACCCACTAAATATTCTTGCCTGGAGAATCCGATGGATAGAGGAGCCTGGCAGGCTACAGTCTATAGGGTCGCAAAGAGTGGGACACACAACTGGAGCGACTGAGCACACACATCCATCTTTTCATGGCTTGATAAGTTCATTTTTTTTTTTTAGCACTGATTAACATTTCACTGTCTAGATGTAGCACAATTTATTTATTCATTTACTTACTAAAGGACATCTTAGTTGCTTCAAAGTTTTGTCAGTTGTGAATAAAGCTGCCGTGAATATCCATTGACATGTTTTCGTGTGGATGTAAGCTTTCAGCTCTTTTGGGCAAATACCAATGGGCAGAGTTACTGTATCATTTTGTAAAAGTACCTTTAGCTTTGTTAGAAACCACTGAACTGTCTTACAAAGTGGCTGTGCCATTTCCACCAGCAACGAATAAGCGTTCCTATTGCTCCACATCCTCACCAAAGTAGGTGAAGAGTGGTGTCTAATTGTTGTTTTAATTTGCATTTCCTTGATGGCTTCAATATGGAACATCTTTTCTTATGCTTATTTGCCATCTTTGTTCTGTTTTGGCTGTGCCCCACATGGCACCTTGGATCTTGTTCCCTGACCAGTGATCAAACCCATGCCCCCTGCAGTGGAAGGGCAGAGTCTTAACCACTGGACCACCAGGGAAGTCCCTATTTGCCATTTTGATAGCTTCTTTGATGAGATGTCTTTTCAGATCTTTTGGTTTTTATTTTGTTGGGTTGTTTTCTTACTGTTGAGTTTTAAGAGCTCTCTGTATAATTTCACTTATATTTCACAACCAAAATACTGTACGTATTTTAAGACTCCATAAGTGCTATCATTAACTTTCAATTTTACAGGATTTCTTATTAATTTAGAATAAGGTTCACCCTTCCTCTCTTAACACAAGTTAAAGGTTTATTCATTTAGTTTATATATGTATGCTGCTGCTGCTTAGTCACTTCAGTCATGTCTGACTGTGCAACCCTATGGACTGTAGCTCAACAGGCTCCTCTGGCCATGGGATTCTCCAGGCAAGAGTACTGGAGTGGGTTGCCATGCCCTCCTCCAGGGGCATCTTTCTGACCCAGTGATCAAACCCAGGTCTCCTGCTCTGCAGGCAGATTCTTTACAGTTGAACCACCAGGGAAGCCTGGTGACTCAGTGGTAAATTTATAAATAAATGTATATGTATACATATATACATACATATTTGTTTATATATGACAGGGGTCTCCATATATATATATGTGTGTGTATATATATATATATATAGTACACATCAAATGAGGCAGGCAAGGACCCTACTTTTTAAAACAGTTTTTTGCTATGAAGTTGTGCTTATATATTCTTACTATCCTTTTAAAAAAAATTCATTTATTTGTTTTAGTGCTTCCGGTTTATTAATAGTTGCAGCACTTGGGATCTTCCTTGCCTCATGCGGTATCTTTCATTGCCAGCACATGGTCTCTCTAGTTGTAGTGAGCCAGCTCAGTAGCTCTGAAGCATGTGGGATCTTAGTCTCCTGACTAGGAATCAAACCTGTGTCCTCTGCATTGCAAGGCAGATTCTTAACCACTGGACCGCCAGCGAAGTCCCAAAGACCCTACTTGTAGAAGTTTACAACTCAGGAGGGAAGACTCAGTGGGAGGTATTGTTATAGACTTAATTTAATGGGAAACAAGGCAGAACATTTCAAGGACAGTTAGTCCCTTAAGTCTTCTTTATCCTTGGCTGATTCTGGCTTTCGAGACTTCAGAAGCCTTTCCCAGATGTTTTTGCATTCTCTGAAGGAATGTTAAAAATTCTAATTCAGGGTAATTTTGTTTTACTCCAGACTCTGAGTGCTAAGGTTAGTTTCTCAAGCAAAGCATTCTGTCCCCTCCAGGAAGGGAAGCCTTGATGAACAGAAAATATCCACCCTCTCTGGATTTTTCTACTTAACAGTAATTGGAATAACCACCTGGTCAGCTTCACTCATAAGGGGTGGGGTGTGTGATTATGCTTGATTCAAGCAGATAACGCAAATTCCCCAATCCATGCTTATGGATTTGAATTTAATAGCATCCTGGACTTGAATTCTCAGAAGCATCTCTCACTTGTCTTCAATTAGGATGTTTAGGTCAGTAAGAACTTTTGTGAGTCCAAAAGGACCACATTCATGTTTGAGAAAACTGAGACTGACAAATCAAATTTTTAATTACAGGAAATAATCACAAACTACTGTAGATGCAATTAAAGGCCTTTTTCTTTTGGAGAAGCTTGTTTGTCTTTTATGTTTTGTTCCCCTAAGCTCATTATAAAAAATACTATACTCTTTCATGCTTATAGCCTAAACCCTCTAACATTCCTGCTGTGAATATGGAAATGAATTTTGTTGAAATCAAAGAAATTACTTAATAGGATTTTTTAAAAGCCTGTTAGTAGAAGTGGTTTAACATTTTTAAAGAAAATGTTTGCATTGTTCTTGATTAAACCAAACTAGACACCTGACTCCTGATTTCCATCTAAGCCTCTCTTTCAAGGTCAAGAAGTCTGAGTTTCATCCTGTGGACAATGGGAAGCAAGTGAAGGATCATCCTTAGGGAAGTGGTGTGATCAAATGTGCATTTCAGGCAAGTCTGATGAGAAGCCTTTGGGTTTCATCTTACAAAAAGCTAGATCCCTTCCTGCTTGTATAGCTGCTGTGTATTAATTCCCTGCTGTGTGCCTAGGCATATCCATATATGTTTTTTCCCCCTATATTTTTAATCCATTTCTCTCTACTGGCCCTTATCTTCCTCCTACCATGCCTTGTTTATAAACATGATGAAGTCCAGTGTTACAATGAAATAATACTACTAAGACATTCAGGTGAGGATATTGCCATCAGTGTTGGATTTAGCAGTGGTGAATCCAGGCAGCCTTGGAAGGAGCCATATCAGTTGGGGAACAGGAGCAGTGGGTCAGGGACTGGCAGATCAGGAAGGTGAAGATCAGTCAGTTCAGTCTCTAAGTCATGTCCGACTCTTGGCGACCCCATGGACTGCAGCATGCCAGGCAGTCCTGTCCTGCACTGTCTCCCAGAGCTTGCTCAAAACTCATCCATTGAGTCAGTGATGCCATCCAACCATCTCATCCTCTGTCAACCCCTTCTCCTCCTGCCCTCAATCTTTCCCAGCATCAGGGTCTTTTCCAATGAGTCAGTTCTTCGCATCAGTTTGCCAGAGTATTGGAGCTTCACCTTCAGCATCAGTCCTTCCAATGAATATTCAGAATTGATTTCTTTTAGGATTGACTGGTTTGATCTCCTTGCAGTCCAAGGGACTCTCAAGAGTCTCCTTCAACACCTCAGATCAAAAGCATCAGTTCCTCGGTGCTCAGCTTTCTTTATGGTCCAGCTCTCACCGTAAAGAAGTGGGGAGTAGAGATGCTCTTTCTGGGAACGTTACTGTGAAAGAAAGGAGTTATGCATAGAAGACTAAGAAGCGTATGGTCCCCAAGGAAGCCCGGGAGGAGAGAGCCCAAAGGCGCGAGAAAGTTGGTGGGTGGATTTGCTGTGGGGAGGAGAGAGAGGAGGAGGAGGACAACTGGAGGCTACATGTAGATGAGATTGTCTGTGGTGCTGTGGGAAGTGGGGGAAGTCTTACTGCTTGCCTTGGAGTTTTCCAGTGATGAACTTCTGCTGAGAACAGAGAAAAGTCTGGTGAGGAAGGAACCTGAAGGGAATGGGCAAGGTTTGAGGGAGCATTTGTGTGGGAAGAAGATGGAAATGGTGAGATGATGATCACCACCACCCTGTGGGAGCCCAGCTGAGCGTGAGGACCACGGCAGGATGGGGCGCCATTCAGCAAGGCCGGGGAGCTTCCTTCAGCCATGATCAGCAGGCTGGTGTGGGAGCAGAGGTCTGAGTGGAGGTTGAGGCTTGGTTGTGTGGGTGTGGGAAGAATCACATCGTCAAAGGAGATGAAAGGTTTGAGGAAAGTGTGGGGAAGTGATAGACGTTGGGGTCCAGAACTTTTAGGAAGAGATGCTTAACAGGAAGGGAACTGGAAGAGGACAAGACATTGTCAGAGGAGGCGATGGTGAGAACTGAAAAGTTGTCATCAGAAGTGGAGGCGGGGAATGAGAAAGAAACTTGAGGGAGGGGATATATGTATACTTATGACTGATTCATGGGCTTTTCAGGTGGTGCCAATGGTAAAGAACTCATCTGCCAATGCAGGAAACATAAGAGACACAGGTTTGATCCCTGGGTGGTGAAAGATCCCCTGGAGGAGGACATAGCCACCCACTCTAGTATTCTTGCCTGGAGAGTCCCATGGACAGAGGAGCCTGACTGGCTAGAGTCCATCCGATCGCGGAGTCGGACACGACTGAAGCCACTTAGCATGCATGCTCTCATGACCGATTCATGTTGTTGCACGGCAGAAACCAACATAACATTGTAAAGCAATTATCCTCCAGTTAAACATTTATAAAAATGAAAGCTGAAAAATTCAGACCCAGAGTAACAATTGTGGGCTCTGCTCCAAGGGATGGCCATTAATGAGGGCGAAGAGCTGGTGAGGAATCTCTAAAGTAAAGAGACCCAAGGGACTTCCCTGGTGGTCCAGTGGTTAGGACTCCAGGCCTTCTCTGCAGGGAGGTATTGGTTGGATCCCTGGTCAGGAAACTGAGATCCCACATACCTGGTGGCTCAGGTGAAAAAGAAAAGACCCAAGATCCTGGAGACAAAGTATGAAAGGTCCTCGGGGCCCTGGAGTGCCCAGGGTGATGGCAGAAATTAGAGTGAAAAGAGAGGGAGGAAAGCTCCAAGCATGAGTGGACACCTGAGTCATTATTGAGTAGGAGTAAAGAGTCGTATCATGGGGTGTGTTCCTCTGTAGAAGAAAGCCTTCCTTGCGTTTAAAAAAAAAAAAAAAAAAAACGTAACTTTTAAATCTGATTTTCATCACAATTTCTCACGATGGAAAAGTGACCCAAAGTTGGCATCTGTTGGAATTGTGAAAGTATCCTGAAAACTATGCCTATAAATATTGTCTTTCATTTCTCAGGTGAGGTTTTATAATTTCCAAAAAAAGAGAGAGGTGGTTCTTTCTCATTTGCTGAGTTTGGACTCACTGCCCTCAAACAATAGGAGGAAGGCTTTTCAAACCATAATATGAACAGACATCTCTCTTGCTGCTGCTGCTGCTAAGTCACTTCAGTCATATCCAAGTCTGTGCGACCCCATAGACAGCAGCCCAGCAGGCTCCTCCATCCCTGGGATTCTCCAGGCAAGAAGACTGGAGTGGGTTGCCATTTCCTTCTCCAGACATTTCTCTTAAGACCTTTTATTTTGGGAGAATTAAAATCTATCTTATGGGGATAGCCGATTGTCCTCTCTTTGCAAAGCTTGGTTTCCATTCATCATCTGTATGGATTGTTCTGTTTTATGTTAAGTGCCACCACTTAACACTTGTTTGGTGCCACCACCCCCACCTCGACTACAGCTGTGTTGGGATAGGAAGCATAGGCCCCAAGATGATCTTGTGAACAAGGACCCTCAAGCTGCCTCTTTTTGCTATATACTCGTGGGCAGCCCCAGAGTCCGATCCCCAAAGGGAAGTTCCCATCAGCTTTTATCTTAGAAAACTTGATCAAACATCCTACTTCTGTTCCTTCCATTCCTCCTTGGCATGTGGGGACACTTCTAAGGCAGTCTTTGGGGACAGTGACATTTCTGTTCCCATCCACTCATGAACTTTTATCAGAAGTATGTTTTTGGTCAAACTTCAGTGTTATGTACTACCACAGAGTTAGTATTAACCCATTTCACCTTGCTTTCCTACCCCCCCATTTGAAAAAGAGTCCTACGAAGGATCATATATCCTTGCAGATTTTTTAAAATTAGGAGCTACTACTAAAATACAAGGAATCCTCAGAGTCTTAATATTGAAGACTTTAGGTTCATCTGCTATAGGTGAAATTCTATATAGATACACGGGGCTTTAGGTGAATCATAGTTAACATGTGTCCCTGTGTCTATGTCCCACATTTATATCCCAAAATCAAATGAAGTGACATTGGAGGGGTTTTGTCTAGTGGCTCAGGCATTCAGTAGTATTTGAAACACTTTGTCCAGGTTTGTCACGGACATATGCGTTGATCAGACCTCTGGTTCTTGTCTAATCAGGAAAGGCTCATGGGAGAATTAAGGGAGGCATGTGTGAGAAAGAAACAGTCAAAACAATGCATTATTCTGGGTATAAAAGGGATTATTATGATGCTATGGGGGAAAAAAAAAGCCCAAAGGATTGAGCTGATGTAGTTTAGAATGAAGGCTAAGTGAGCACAACAGTATGTTGTGGAAATTGGTTAACTGATGGAAAACTCCAGAAACTGGGCCCAGGAAGCACTGTATTGGATCCATTTGGACCAATAACCCGGAGCTCTGTATCACCCATGTATTCTTCCAGTCGCACACTCTGCCCATCCAAGTTCACTTTCCTCTACCCTGGCGGCTCAGGCTGGTCAAGCCAACTTTCCCCAAGACCTTGTGGTTCTGGGGCCAGAGGAAGTCCAAGATATTTGTTCCATAAACTGTGACCAGGTTAGAGGGGAGGGTGGGAAGGCAGTGGGTGTCTGTATAGTTCATCTAGAGTTAAATGTACTCTGTTAACTTTTTAAACCCTGGTGGAGTTTGTCCCAGACTGTTAATGGTGGGCTGCTTATCTACTGCAGAATTACTGTGCTGACTCCAAAAATGAGGAAACTGTTTACACTGCTCTGTCTCGCTAATAAGGAAGAACTCCCAGGTTGTGGTTGAGGTGGACTGTTTGACAAGATCCAAGTCTGAGTCAAGTTAAAATTTAGGGTGTTGCTTTCTGGGTGGGAAGTCACTGCCTTATTGTGACCACTTCTGGAAGGTCTTCACAGAGGGTGAGGAGGGGATACAGAGCATCTTTGGGTTTAAGAAGAAACAAACAAAAAAGCTGGTCTAGGGGCTTCCCTGATGATCCAATGGTTAATTCTCCACATTTCCACTGCAGGGGGCATGGATTTGATCCCTGGTCAGGAAGATCCCCTGGAGAAGGAATTGGCAATCCACTCCAGTATTCTTGCTTGCAGAATCCATGGACAGACCCTGGGGTCACAAAGAGTCAGACAGGACTGAGCGACTTTCACTCACTCACTAGAAATATACAGACATCTAGGATTTAGTTGCAGCAGCCTGTGAACCAGAAATCTGACTTCTACTTGCTGCAAGTTGCATTTCAAAATGCATATAACTGTAAGCTCAGAAAGTGTTTTTTAACCTCAGTAGCTAAATTAACTGTCTTGCCTTCTCTGCCGTGAACTTAACCACCCACCTCCCTGCCTTTTTCTCCCCTCCCTCTCATGCATCAGAAGAAAGCACCTGGCATCTTTCATGGTACACCGAGGAAATGACACAAATGCGCAGGGACTCTTCTCCTAACTTGTAACCAGGTGTGTTTACTGGGCTTGCAGCTGTCAGGATTAGAGGGGCTCAGCTTAAAAGTTTCCATTGTGGATCTCCAACCCGAGCATGAGCTGTGAGGCTTCGAGGTTCAGGATGTCTTGTAGGTGAGCTTCAACCTCTGAAGTTCCCCCTGTTGTCTTGCTCTTCCATCAACTGCATTATCAACAGTGTTTTCAATTAATAGCTTCTCTCTACCGGAAGTTTATCTGCCAGAGTCACCTTGGTGCCCATGAATGAAGCTCACATCTGGGACAGAACAGACCATGCAGGGGCTATTTAACTAGCATTGCTAGCACCTGGCATGGGTGTCCCCACAGCTGTCCTTGCTGAAGTCCCCTTCCCCCAAGGGGGGAGGCGGTGGGACCGCCCACCTTGGGGCTTCATTTCTGCTGGGTTGGTCCAGACAGTTCCCTCCTATTTCATGTACATTTCACACTTTTCCTCCACTAGTTTGCATCCACTCAAGTTCTTAGTGCAATTGTCTACTCAGATAAAGATTTCTTTTAATAGTCAGTCAAAGAGAGCATTTTTTTAAAAAATGTCAGTGAGATGGAGACTGAACACTGATATGACACGTTTTCTGTTATCGAGGGGTGTGTCATTTGTTGCTTCTATTAGGTAAATTAATGGCAGTTAGGAACTCTCACATGAAGGAGAAAAGAGACAACTGAATATGTGTTTTGTAAACAGAAGTGCAGTCGGTGTATCAGTCTCCTTAACAGAACGTGGTTCGCTGCCCTGTACAATTCTGCAAACTTTTTCAGAGCAAAATTGTTCTTTAGAAGAATTCAAACTTAATTAGGATTCAGAAAGGAACATGGAAACCTTTAAGATATCTGTTCGGTCCGCTGCATATCTCAGAGGTTTCTGCTGTGTCTTGCTGAGAGAGGAAGAGTCAGTGATCAGAAACTTTAAGATCCAAAAGGTAGACACAGTTTGGGCATTGTCCACGTTGTTGTTTAGTCGCTAAGTCGTGTCCAACTCTTTTGCGACCCCATGGACTGTAGCCTGCCAGGCTCCTCTGTCCATGGGATTATCCAGGCAAGAATATTGGAGGGGGTTGTTGTTTCCTTTGCCAGGGGATCTTCCCGACCCAGGGATTGAATCCAAGTCTCCTGCATTGGCAGGAAGATTCTTTACCGCTGAGCCACCAGGGAAGCCCCCATTATCAGAGTGTTAAATCACAAGACTGAGCCAAATAATGTGGTAATTGGGGGATTTCAAGTTATAATATTTTCCACCTTGGAACAACCTTGAATCCTCCCACTCTGTAAATTAATGTTTTGAAGGCAACCTCTTACTCTTTTTCAAAGCCAGACCCTTTTCTCTGGAAATACATCTCTTTCTCAGGTGACCTAAAACTGACACAGCGCCAGGCATTAGAGTCAGGGAAAATGTGGTTAATCACACTGAATCCAACTCTTCTGAAGATGAAAAATGGCCGAGTATTTTGTTTTAGGTGGGACATTATTCGTTAATAGCAAACTTAAATCTTAAGTCTCTGGTTGAGGGGGGGAATGACAGCATTTCTTAGTTATTTCTAATGTAACCCAGGACCGATTGCTCCAAGAGCATCGTCTTATAACTTTTAATTCATGTATCTATTTTTCCCAAACCTTTTAAGAAATGCTTGTAACTTTGCTTGTCAGATTGGGAGAAGGTAGACTGTTATTCAAAGGAAAGCCTGATATAGGAAATGCAAATATAAATGGCTGAGCATTTTTTTTCTCTTCTCAAAGATTTATGACCGTCTCTATTGAGACCTTCCTTAATGTTCTCACGACCATTTCAGTAGCCTCTTCTGTGGTCCAGAGCCTCTGTTGCTCTTCCTGCACCTCTTCATCCATCCCTCCTGCTGCTCTGTGGATAGTTGTCATAAGCTCAGCTCTAGATTTCCTGACTGAGTGTGCTGGGTCTTTCCCAATCTTCTCTTAAGCTAGCTTCCCAACCCTGGCTTCCACCATTTTATTCACACTTCCTGTATCATTCCCTCCCAACAGGGAAGGGACAGCTCATCTCCTTCCTCACCTGAGCACACCACACTTCTTGATGCTGTCTCTTGGTTGGTCTTGGTCTCTGCCAGCCCTGTCTTCCCTGTGGCTACATGTCCAAGCTTGTGTCTACTAAGAAATTAGCCTAAATTGCTCACCATCTCTACTGAGATACCCAACCGCCCCTCACTATCATCCTTCCACTTTTCTTTACAAAAACAAATTATGTATTTACTTGGCTGCACCAGATCTTAGTTGCAGCATGAGAAATCTTCAATCTTCATTGTGGCATGCAGGATCTTTAGTTGCAGCATGTGGGATCTAGTTCCCTGACCAGGCCCCCTGCCTTGGGAGCTTGGAGTCTTAGCCCCTGGACCACCAGGGAAGTCCCCCTCCTTTGACTTTGAATAGCACCTTATCTGTTGTACGGCGCTTAGAGTAGGTAGCCTTTCTGTTTACTTGGAAGGTATATGTGTGCATACATATGTATACGTATCTCCTGACCTAAAATGTAAGTTCTCTGAAGGCAGGGTCCCTGTTTAATTTAATTATTTGATTCCCTAAAGTGCTTTGTTACTCAAAACGTGGTCTGGTGACCAGCAGCATCAACCACACCTGGGAGCTTCTTCAAAATCCAGGATCTCAGTCCTCATCCCAAATCCGATGAGCCCACATTTTGACATGCCCCCTCCCCTGCCCCATGATTACAGCACACGTAAAATTTCAAGAAGTTCTGCTCTGTTACATTGCACAGACCCTGGTGTGAAGCAGGGATAGTTGTTAATGACTGAGTGGCATTAAAAGCTGAGGCTGTTCTCATTGGCTTATGGAAAGATGACCTCATAATCAAATATCGAAAATGTCACCCAGCAGACGTCATTTTTCTGGACTCTTTTTAGTCTTAAATCATGGGAACCCTCTTCTCCTCTTTGATTGTTACTTGCAGGTCACTTTGGTAGTTGTTTGGGTTTTTTGCTTTATTATTTAAAAAATCCCCTTTTAGGGCAGTATTGGACTTAGGTAGATGAGTATAGAAAGAAAGCATACTAACTGGGTCTATATGTAGATTATGTGCAAAAAATAATTGCTCACATCTGGAAATAAGCACCTGAATGGTGTGTATCATGGTGTCATCCTTGGCAGCTATTTCCTCAGGAGCAAGTCAGGAACAGCCAAAGTCCAAGGGGCTGTGCTCTGTCACTGTGTCAAAAACTGAGTGATCCTTGTCACACATATTTGCTGATAACCATGGGAGGAGATAGATGACAATATGATACGCTGGAATTTTTAAAGCACTGAAGAATGTGATGTTAAAGTATCCTTAGCTGCCTGGGGACCCATGAAGAACTGGGAGAGACTTGTGAAGTAAGGAGGAATATTGTCTATGGCTTAGAGCAGTGGAAAGCACCACCCACTGTGCCCTATTGCTTGTCACAACTACCAGGGGATGTCATTTGCATGAGTACCAGCCAGCAATGCTAGATGCCCTGCGGTGCCTAGAGCCCTCTCACACTGTGAAGGGTCAAGCCCTATAAGGCCATGACTTCAGACATGATGGACATAATGTCAGACATATCAGCCAGATATTATGGGAGGGTGGTGAAACAGTGTTTACATCACTAAAATCTAAACCTATTTTATATAATTTTAAAATTTTGTGTTTTATTTATGTTTCATATAAATATTTTTATGTAAAATGTTTATGTATTTATACATATAAAGCATTATATATTTGTATACATATGTATACAAAAAGCATTGTAAATACATGCTGAATTTTCCAGAAATGCGGCCACTATTTAAAAGAAAAAAAAAAAAAACAGAAAAAAAAGAAATGCAACCACTATATTAATCGAGAGGATATTATTCTTTGTTTTATTTAGAACTTTATTATATGTTTATTTCATAAAGATCATGGGTAGCTCCTATCAGTCTGCATGGGTAGCTATTGAGTTAATACTGGTCTCATGTAGAGGGGCCAGCATCCTCCTTCTATTTTTTTTAAATTTATTATTTTAGTTTTGGTCACAGAGCATGTGGGATCCTAATTCCTTGACCAGGAATCGAACCTGTGTCCCCTGCATTGGAAGTACGGAGTCTTAACCACTGGACCACCAGGGAAGTCCCACCTCCTGCTTCTACCTTTTGCTGATGTAGTTGTACCTGAGCATTTACATATTGAAGTGTATCTGATTTGTTATAAATTTCTTTTTTATGTCTTCTTTATGTAATTAGGATATTATGTTGATTTTTTTTTAAATGTATGTGACTAGGCAAGTTTTTTTATTAATTATATCTTGGGATATAAAAAAAGGTATGATAGATTTGAGAACCTGCCTGACAACGACAGCTCATTAGCACTCGTCTAGAGATGGTAAAGGCTCCGTCAGAGTGAGGGAGTAGGAAGAGTCACCGCCCACAGGGAGAAGATGCTGACAGAGAAGCAGGGTTCGGGGGTGCTGCGTGGAATGCATGTGTTAGGCAGAAAAGACAGAGCTTGGGCTCAGAGGTTGCCCTAGCTTGAGTGCCATGCTATTTCCTGCCACTTATTACTGGGTGGCCTTGGTCACCCTCGTAAGCTCAGGCTTCTGGGTATCCTTACAGGGCCAAGAGCGAATATTAGAGATAATGACATTAAAGAACTTGGCAGAGAGATACAAAGATGTTAAAAATTGTAGATAATATGTATAATAATCCCAATGTCATGTTACCGAGTCCAGGCCTGCTCTGCTCTCCACACAACAGGCCAATGAATCCAAGAGACTGAGTGTTGAGGCAAGGAAGAGACGTTAATCAGGGAGCCAGCAGACAGAGAAGATGGCAGGCTAGCACTTCAAAATAACCATCTTATTGCGGTTTGGATGCCAGGTTCATTTACAGATCAAAGAGAAAGAAAAAAGTGAAAGTGAAAGTCACTCAGTTGTGTCCAACTCTTTGCGACCCCATGGGCTGTGAATTCTTCCGGCCAGAATATGAGTGAGTAGCCGTTCCCTTCTTCAGGGGATCTTCCCAACCCAGGGATCGAACCCAGGTCTCCCTCATTGCAGGCGGATTCTTTACCAGCTGAGCCACCAGGGAAGCCCAACAATACTGGAGTGGGTAGCCTATCCTGTCTCCAGAGGATCTTCCTGACCCAAGAATCGAACCAGGATCTCCTGCATTGAAGGTGGATTCTTTACCAGCTGAGCTACCAGAGAACTAAAAGCAACGAGGAACTAAAGTCAAAAGGCAGAATAGAAAGGCAGTGGGGAAGTAAAGTGAAAGGATCTTCAGTCTGGCAAAAACATCTCCAAGAGAAATGTCCAACCTTCAGAAGAGGTGTGTTAATCTCTTCTATTCACAGGTGGGCAGGGACAAATCATCTCTCCCTGAACTAAACAAAGACACTTTAGTTTACAGTCAAGCGGAGGGCGAGGGTCCTCCAGGCAAGCCATTGAGTATGATTATGATAATAAAGGCAGTGAAAAGCAAGTCAAAGAAATAGTTTCCAACATGGAGTCAGAATTGGTTTTCTCCCTGCAACAATGTGACTCTGAAAATGGCAAATAGACAAGCAATAACACTGGCTTCCACCAAGTTTGGCTGAGCTTTCTGTGATTCCCAGGGCTGGATTGTGTGAAGATTCTAAAATACGGAATTTTAAGTTATTTTGACACCCACACTCAACTGCAGGTAAAACTCCCGACTTGAACCATGCTGTCCTTCTGGACACTTCTGGACTCTTTTTTTCTCCCCAAAGGGACCCTTATATGAAATTCCACCAAACATCTATACTCCCTAGAGTCTCTCTGGCAAATCTGTGACTTTCCCGTGGCAGCTTAAGTGTCTTTGACACATGTTCATTGTTTCTGTTTTTAGTAGTCACTACCATTTTTTGAAGGAAGAGGAGATGAGAAAAGGCATTTCCCCAGGCACTCTCTTCCTCTTGATCCCCCTCACTCTTCCCAGAGCCCACGTGGTGCCCAGCTCTGTCCTGCAGTGCCAGGGCCTTTCTCTCTGGATTCCATCTGTCAGCTCCTGGTTATTGTTGTTGTTCAGTCGCTAAGTCCTTTCTGACTCTTTGCAACCCTGTGAACTATAGCACACCAGGCTTCCCTGTCCTTTACTATCTCCTGGAGTTTGCTCAAACTTGTGTCCATTGAACTGGTGATGCTTTCTAACTATCTCATCCTAGAATTAAGTCTCCTGTTTTCCTTCTTTATGTGCTCTCAGAACCCCGGCAAGATTGGATCCAGCAACAACTTTACCTATAGATTCTTTCCTAGTTTATTTCATTTCAGATATGAGAAGAATGGACTTCCTGTGGCCCAGATCTTTTTAATAAAGAGTGGTTTCACTTTTACTTTGGAGATCACTACACGTGCATGCTTAGTCGTGTCCAGGTCTTGCGACCCCCATGGACTGTAGTGCACCAGGCTCCTCTGTCCATGGGATTTTCCAGGAAAGAATACTGGAGTACATTGCCATTTCCTACTCCAGGGGATCTTCCTAACTCAGGAATCAAACTCACCTCTCCTGCAGAATACTGGAGTGGGTAGCCTATCCCTTCTTCCTGACCCAGGAATCAAACCCGCCTCTCTTACAGAATATTGGAGTGGATAGCCTGTCCCTTCTCCAGCAGATCTTCCCAACCCAGGAATCGAACTAGGGTCTCCTGCATTGCAGGTGGATTCTTTACCGCTGAGCCACCTGGGGGAACACTAAGGCTAATAGGAATGCTTTGCTGCCTATTCCTCTCCCCTACCATGTCTTGGGCGGGGGCAAGATTAATGGAGACAATGTGAGTAACTATTTTGCATTAAAATTTCTTTTAAATGATAGTAATGAAAGGAATCCCCTGCTTTGTAGTGCAGAGAGTTGGCTGCTTAGTCAGATCACTTTGGGAAGAATAATTTCTGATTTCTTTTGAAAGTTAAACGTTAATCCTTAGAAAAGTGACCATGTGACCCTTGAGTCTATTCTGACCTTTATGACCTGCTTATTTTTCTCTTCTTCACCTCTTGATTCTCTTGTAACAATGTTTTCACACAGGTTCCTTCTGATCGTGTGTTTGTCAGGATTGGCTTTGGGTAAGTGTGATATAAATATATCCCTCTCCAGTCCTGTTACCAAGGCTGGTCTTAGCAATTCATGCCTGATTCCTTTAACCCTTGTCTGAATCTTGGGCATTATCTACCTTCTTAATGCTGCTTCTAAGCTTTGGCATCTCAGTAAAATTCAGTGCATCTGGGGCAGATAATACCCTCCACTCTGACATTTCTCTTTGGTCTTGGCATATTAAAGTTAGACCCAGGTCATTATTTTTGTATCAGTGACATTTTCATAATGAACTAAAAAATGAAGTGCTAAGGACACCCCCAAAAAGCCTTAAAAATGACTAGAACATTTCCTGAAGCATTTAACATTAAGGGTATTAACCTTTTACATCTCCTTTTTTAAAATATAAATTGATTATAAAGCATATTGAAAGTGACTTCAAACCAAGGTATTCAGTATCTGAAAAATTGGCATTTAATTGCAGTCTGCACCAGATCGCCACAATCATGGCCAGCTCCGCCTTTGGTGTTGTAAACGTCTTCCACTTCAAATCTCAAATAGTCCTAGGTCTTCTCTGTGCGTGCGTGCATGCTAAGTCGCTTCAGTTATGTCTGACTCTTTGTGACCTTATGGACAATAGCCTGCCCAGGCTCCTCTGCCCATGGGATTCTCCAGGTTACCTCTCCCCAAAGTCCAGCTGTCTCCACATGCTGAACCTAGCTAGGTTCACGATCACTCTAGGTGGAAAGTAGTTTGCCCTTTTCTGAATTCCAAGAAGTCTTTTGCTTACAAAAATGGCAACAAAGCTTCCTCATTCAGTCTTTTATATTCAAGCTCTACCATCCCGAGTATTATACATTAGAGACTCCATGAGAGCAGGCGATGACCAGTTGCTATTTTGCTCTACTGTGTCTAATACGATCCTTGTCAGTCACTACACAGTGTGCTTTGAGTGGGGAATCAGGTAGGCTTCAGTTCTGCACTAGCTCTGCACAGAGTTGCATGCAAATTGACTTTTTAAAATGGAATCCTACAGAGACAGAAAGGCATTGTTTCAAAAGAAACTTTCAGAGAAGGCAAATGATTCTTTTTTTAGCATAGAGTCTCTACCTAAGTGAACTACCTTTGATCTGGCATTTCATTTCTTATGTGCATATCTTCTTCTCTTATGCCCTTTCATTTATTCAGCCTGTATTTAATAAGGGCCTATCACGTCCTGCTGTACAGGTGTGCAAGCACAGTAGTAAATGGGACAAAGGACCTGCCCTCTTAGCACTAACTTTTCAGAGAAGAGGGGCAGGTAGTAGACAGATCTAAGAAATGGCATGTGGCTGAAGGGCTGTGTAGAAAAATAAGGTGAGATAAGGGAAATGGAGAGACATGGGGCACTTTTTAAATTTTTTAATTTATTCTTAGGCTTTTTGGTGGTGTTGCAGGGCGTGTGGGATCTTAGTTCTCCCCACCAGGGATGGATCCCGCACCTCCTGCAATGGAAGTGTGGAGTCTTAACCACTGGACCACCAGGGAGTTCCCGGGTGCTTTTCATAGAGGAGTTTTGAATGAAGGGGTAGTCTGAGCAGAGCGCAAGGAGGAAGGAGGGCAGGAGGCCATCAGGAGGATACTGGTTAGAGGAAGAGCCCTGGCAGAGGAAAAGGTAGGGGGCGGGGGGTCAGGGGCGGGGTCTGAAGATCAGCACAGGGGTCTCTGTGGCTGGTATGGCTAGGGGAGGGGTGTGGCTATGGAGAGGTGTGGCTATGGAG
Organism: Okapia johnstoni; assembly: GCA_024291935.2. Classification (NCBI taxonomy): domain Eukaryota; kingdom Metazoa; phylum Chordata; class Mammalia; order Artiodactyla; family Giraffidae; genus Okapia; species Okapia johnstoni. The sequence continues at coordinate 17,351,697 of CM044324.1, forward strand.
GGGTGTGGCTATGGAGGGGTGTGGCTAGGGGAGGGGTCGGGGGCGGGTCTAAAGACAGACTTGGGCAAGGTCAGTAGAGTTAAGCAGGCGTGGTAAAGACTTGAATTTTTAGTTGAGGAGATGTCTGGACATTTGGAGGACCTACATACTTTTCCTTTTTTAGATTGAGTTTGACTGCTGTGGATAGTAGTCTGTAGAAGCAGGAAGACCCACAAGGAGGCTTCTGAATAGGAGAGGACATGGGCCATGACTGGGGTGTGGCTTGAGGGGTGAGAAGCAGTCAGATCCTGATTCTTAGAGGTGATGAGATTTACTTTTGGTCTGACTGTAGAGGCCCATCAGAGAGAAGGAAGTCAAGAGTGATCACAAACAAGGTCTTGTTTTTAGCAGCTGCAAGATTCCTGTTTTCAGTGAATGACCTGGGGAAGGTCTTAGGAGGATCAAATCTGAAGGACAAACTCAAGTTGGGTGTTAGATGAACATGTTTGAAGTGCCTGTTGGTCATCCCAGGCTGTTGGCTTCAAGTCTTCCAACACTGTGAGTCCTGGAATTCGAGGTCATGTCTTGGTTGTCTTGTGTTCTCCAGTTAATCTGAGAAGTTCTCGCTCATAGAACCCCTGACACTTGTGTTCCAGTTAATGGAATTTGCATACGTGGGAGTTTCTGAAAGTGGCCTGTGGTTTCACTTGCATTTTCATCTCCTTTTTCATCATCATCTGTAAAAGCAGAGAAGAGACAGTTGGAAAAAAATGCTGTATGAAACTTGCTGGAAATGGGTAGAACTTGAAATGATGCTGACAAGAGGTTTAGAAATACAAAATAGAGAGGACTCAGACCAAATATAAGTCAATTAGCATAAATCATCCATCTCTGATTTCCAGGCCTATCTTTCCCCTAGTTGGCTGACTCGACAGCTGCTTCTGTGAGTACAGCTGTGTCATTCCTCCACATTGCCTTTTTGCGTGGATAAAGTATTCCAGTTTGTCATTGCTTCATCATTTGTTATTTTATATTAGGTTCTTGTGTTTTATCTTTTGGGCCTGACCATATGGTTAAGAAAATCACCCAACTGTTTTCCATTCTGTTGAACTGTTCTGTTTTCACTTGGGGTTGGATTTTAGGTCCACGTGGGGTTTTATTATTTTCCCCTGGGGTTCTCCAGGCTGGGAAATGCTTCTCTTGGTAAACTTCCTTATTTCTGGTTGAAACTTGCAGGGCAGTGGGGGTTCCAGGTAGAGAAAACCCTCACCAGCAGAGGGAAAAGCAAGGTGAGGGCAGGTGCCTAGTTTGTTGTGGTTGCAATATAAGCTTCATGGGGAGTATGAAGAACAAGTGACAAGCAGGTAATAAAGGCTATTATGGGCCATGCTAAGGAGTACAGAAAACAAGGAATTTGGGGAGCTTAGAGTCTGAAAGTGCTGTGATGAGATTTGTATTTTAGTGCAGCTACTTTGACTGCCTCAGGAAGAGCAGATGGGAGGTGAGGAAGACTGGTCTGCAGGTTCTTGGTGATGGGAGGCAAAAAAGGATGAAAGTCTTAGAAAGTTCTTAGACACACTCAGTACTAAATCAGTCTTTGTGAAAAAAAGTTAAACAAACAGAAGTAGAAACATTTGTGATGGGCAGGGGAACACCACGTGAGAGACATCTTACAGGTAGGAGGATTACATCTACTTGGATGAGCAGTGATGCCATTCCAGGAAGGAGAGCAGGTGGGATTACAGGGAGATTGACCAGGTGCCATAGTTCTGCCTGAACATGCGTGCTCTTTGTGGAACCCATGGAGCATCAACTAGGCAGCTGGAAATATAGCTCTGGGGCTCAGCGGAGACTGTGCTCTGGAAGGACATGTTTGGGACATGTTTAGAAGTCTTCACCATCTAGATGGGAAAGAAAGAGATCATTCCAAAAAAGAAAATAAAGCATAGAGAGTATTGTACCATGGTCCTAGTCTAATGATGAAATTTTTAAAAGATTATCTCCAAATTCTAGTTGATGTGATCTCTTACTCAACAGTCAAAAAACTAAGATCATGGCGTCCAGTCCCATCACTTCATGGCAAATAGATGGAGAAACAATGGAAACAGTGATAGACTTCATTTTCTTGGGCTCCAAAATCATTGCGAATGGTGACTGCAGCCATGAAATTAAAAGATGCTTGCTCCTTGGAAGAAAAGCTATGACAAACCTAGAGAGCATATTAAAAAGCAGAGAAATCACTTTGCTGACACCTGATGAGAAGAGCCAACTCATTGGAAAAGACCCTGTTGCTAGGAAAGATTGAAGGCAGGAGGAGAAGTGGGTAACAATGGAGATGGTTAGATAGCATCACTGACTTAATGGAGATGAATTTGAGCAAACTCCAGGAGATAGTGAAGGACAGGGAAGCCTGATGTGCCGTGGTCCATAGGGTCGCAAAGAGTTGGATAAGACTGAGTGAACAACAGTAATCTCATATAAGATTTTCTTAAAAATTTTTTTTTTAATCTGGCTAACCTATCTGATACCTATCCTAGGAAACCAATACCTGTTTTTTTTTTTTTTTTTTTTAAGAATAGCAGCTACTTGATCACCCTTCAAACAGTGCTAGGTGGTATCAGTGTCAGCATTAATAAAGTGCCCTTTCTACTGTGAAGACCCACCACAACCCACTTGGAAGTTCAGTCTTCATAGATGGTCACTACCTGATTTGACTTCCCCAGTGCACTGGTAATTTGCAGCTTTGCGTATGGCTGTTCCATTCTTGCTATTTCACAACCCTCAGTGGCACTTGAGCCTTCTGGTATCTTAAGGAGTTGAAATAGAGAAGCATTTTGCCCCCAACCTGAATGCCTCAATAGAAAACCGAACAGCCTCCTCTTACCAGCAATGTGGATTCCCCAAAAGATAATGATGGAAGAGTAAGAAACGCCTACATCTGTGAATTCTCTTCAAAACTCCAGGTCCTTAGCCTGGTGTTTAAAACCACCTCTCTGGCCACTCAGGGTGTCTTAGTGACTAGCCAGCAGTGACGTCCTTCAGCAGGAGTGATTCTCTGAAGCTGTAACATACATTGGGGCAGGCTGGACACATACCACATCCGTGCCTGGGAAACAGTGCTTTCAGCAGCAGCGTCTTCCAAGTGATAAAAATAATTTCCCTTTGGTCAGTAGCCCTGAAGCCAGGTGTCCTCTTTCACTTCCTGTTCTCTGTTGGGTCCTGCAAAGGGACATCTTGTCTTCCACAGTTTGGAATGTGACATTTCTGGTTGCACCACTTTAACTGCCTAATGTCTAGCTGTCTCTTCTCCTCTTGTGTATTTTGAGAGTCCTCTCCTCTTGAACCATTGCATTTTAGCTCCTCATGTCTACTGCTCATACCTACATGGAGGGATTGACAGCTCCCCGCTAGGCACTCGCTAACACAGATGTTTATATTTTGATTTCTGTTGTGTCCCCACCTTTTAAAGCCTAAGCTGTTAATTACAGAGCAGTAACTTTCCTGTTCGTGATTCTCTTGAAAGTCTATTTTATTCCCCCGTCACAAAAGGTTCTTTCGGTTCCTCTGTTCTGACAATGGATGTATTTCCTGCACAATATCTGATCATCTTTTAGATTGTGAATTTCTTCACGAGTCTCCTTTTTGAAACCATTATTGACTAGTGAGTATAATTTCTTCTTTTTCATGAGGTCTAGGTCAGACTTCTTCTCAAGAGTTCTTAGGTTCTAAGACCTCTGTGAGCCCAGAGGGATGGATGGTGGGTGCAATTAATCACTGAAAATGTGGCTGCTGGTAGGGTTATTTCCTGTGTAAAGCTTCCCACTGTCAGACCTGGCAGAGAGCTGACATGCTGGGGGGCCATCTTTGTGTGGACCCGGCCCGACCTCACTCTCTCTCCTTCCTTCCCGTTGGGACCGAATCGTGTCTGCCTCCATCAAGAACAGGAAGGCTGTCTCACTCACTATAGAGAAAAACCTCCCATGGACCTGCCAAAATAACTGCTGAATGGTTTGTTATCGAAGGAAACACAGGGTGGGTAAATCACCTGAGTCCTAGGTTCACTGCCTGAGCAGTCATGTTTCTTGATTCCAGCAGCCATGTTTAACTGACCACTGACATTTAAAATTGTAAAAGAAAATTGAAGGGACCTCACTGGCAGTGCAGTGGTTAGGACTCCATGCTTCCAATGCAGAGGACACAGGTTCAATCCCTGGTCAGGGAACTAAGATTCCATATACTGCATAGTCAAAAAAATGAAAGTTCCAGAGGTGAAAACTATAGACCAAGATAATCAGATATAATAAACCAATTTATCCTATCTGTGAAATCATATCAAAACTGTTACTTGGGGACTGTGTTCTTTATTGGGAGACAGTGTGAGGAGCCTGCCTTTTGAATACCCGCCTCTTCTTCCCCGTGCCTTCCTCAGCCATGTTCCTTCTCAGACTCCTGTGCTAACTGATAGCACATGTGTTTCAGAATGGAACCTGGAAGAGGAATGTTATAGGGGCCTCGTATGGAAATGCCATTCCAAATTCCATACGCCATTCGATAATACGCTGGCTAGACCGTCAAGAATCACCCCCAGAAAGGGGGAATTTGGATTGGAAGGGAATCAAAGGAATTGAAGACCTAATATAATTGATTGCAGTGAAGCAGTAATAGGGTGGTCTGGACAACTGGATGTGGGCCAAGTTCAAAATCACAAGCAATTCACCTACCCTTTGAGAATGAGGTGAGGTCTACTGAATGGAGAACAGGGCAGGTCATCAACTTGCTTAGGGTTTAATTTAAATGTGGGCTCTGAGCTTTGTGTGTTGTTCTCTGAAAGGGACAAAGGTATTGAATGTAGCCAGAAAAACCTGTGCTTATCCATCCTCTTACTTCTTTTATCTCTTGTCCTCCTCTCTCAGAAACAGGGTTCTAAAGTAAAGTTCTAAGTTGTGTATGAATAAATGTCTACTGATGTCCAGGGGTCATTTTCCTTTGTCCCAGGTATAATGTCTAGCATAACATACTGTATGTATGAATGAATGAGTGTCTAGCATAACATATGTACAAGTGAATGAATGAATGAATAGCACTGGTATCAAAAAACAGGGAAAATGTTAGTGATTGGAGGAAAGGGTGAAAACAAATCCTAGTTTTAAGAATAAAAAGTTTGCCCTTGATGCCATGAGAAAGCAGTACAGGATGAGTGTGGGGTTACCAGACTCTATTCCATGGAACAGTAGAGCATGATGAATCACACACACACAGGCCTCCATGGTGTGACAAATATTTCACACTATGTCACACTGTGGGATCCAGAGTATATATTTGCATACTGAAGCCTCTGAAAAGACCTGCAATAAAGACAACCCAGTTATAATTTTTATTTAACTCAGCTTTTCTCCCAACAGAGTTGGGTATAGAATTCTCTATTTCACATCTCTTTACATTCAGAACCCACTGAACACACTTTGGCCAACGCTCATAGAAATTTACAAAATCGTCCTAGACTTGAGTCCATCTGATCTGGGTTTGAATCATAGCTACCACTTACTTTGTGAACCTGAGTCTAATGAAGTCAGCTCTGGTCTCCTGTTTCCTCATCTGTAAGGTGAAGATAATGTCCACTTCCTGAAATATGAGAATTAAAGTAGATAAGGCTGATAAGCCATCTTCTGGGTACCTAGCACAGGCTGGCTCCTTATTTTCAAACTACTGCACTACTTTTTTCTGTACTACATGGTCCTCACATACAGGAACTTCTTAGGATGAAGCCTGTTTTCCTTAATCTTTACAACCAGTGGCAGACAAATTGCTATGTGCACTTGTAAAATGTGAATAATTAATCTTTTTTTTTTTTTTTTTAAGATACTACTTTCCCGAAGGAAAATTACAGCAAAGAGCTCATAGTTACTTTCAGATTTTTTGGTGTTGCTGCCTCCTAAAATCTGGCATGGTTGTTTCCCAGTTTTTTTTTTTTGACTCTCCAGTTTCTTCTAAATTGGATATTAAAAAGGACAAGTCTTTCTGGAAATGCCTTTTATTAATATTAACCCACCAAATAAATGGCTGTTCAAAAACTATACGTAATAACAGCCACAGATGTTTGTTTTGCTTTTACCATGTATCAGGCACTTTTCTGAACTCTTTATGTATAAAATTCATTTAATCCTTCCAACAACCCAATGCGTTTGCAGTGTTATTTGCATTTTGCAGATGAGGAAACTGAAGCTTTCAGGGAAATATGCCTAAGGCCACCAGGTAATAAAAGATGATGACAGAAGACTCCTGAATTTTGTTCAGCAGCAGGGGGAGGAGGAAGAGGACAGAAACAAGCAGCTGTTTTAGACACACTGACCCCCTGGCCCACCGATAAGAAGCTGTCTGCCCTGCAAAGTGGACTCTTCTTGCAGTGGAATTTTATGTTCCTCCCAGGGCTGGTGTCAGATTCTCTGGATACCTAAGGTGACATGAGGAGAAGCAGATGATATCAACAGCACAGTTTATTTGTGGAATCCCGACCTCCTCTTCAAGGCCAAGGCTTTGTCTCCAAAGTAGGGGTACTTACGCTCAGGAGGCCTGTTCCCTCGCTTAGCTTTTCCACACAAAAGCAAGAAGGAGCAGATTCCGGCTAACCGGGGCCCATCCACAAGTAATTTCAGGAAAGACAGATATAAATAGAAGTGCCTGGAAGGCTGAGTATGTTTTCTGCGGCAGGAAAGTTGAAGTGGAACCCTAAGTCATAGATTTTCTAAAAATTAGTATTTAAAGATACACCAGCTGTGGAAATTGGCGAAAGAGACTTGGTTTAATAACATATGAAGGGAGTCTTCCCTGGGTGGTCCAGTGGTTAAGAATCTGCCTTCCAAAGCAGGGGATGCAGGTTTGATCCCTGCCTGGGGAACTAAGATCCCAAATGCCGAGGAGCAATTAAGCCCTCGTGCCATAACTAGAGAGTAACCCCATGCATGTACTTCAGCTAGAGAAAGCCCGTGTGCTGCAGCAAAGACCAGGTGCAGCCAAAATTAAAAATAAATAAAATCATGGTGGGATAAAGTGCCAGATATTTAAGAAAAAAAAACAGACATATGAAGGGAAAATTTAGCATTACCAGTGTTCTGCTTCCCCTCCATCATCTCCTCCAATGAACCTCTTGATGAAAATCAGCAGGGCCCTGGGACATATTTTGCAGGTCTGCTGTTGATTTGCAGGGAGCCTGGGAGGGTAGATATAGAAACATTCCTCTGAGGACACTGCCGGGAGCCCAGGTTGTCAGCAGAGCTGAGTGAAGTTGTTGTCCCGTCTGTTGACAGGCACTGACTTTATCGCAGGACAGTGTGCTCCTGTTGGCAGGCGTGGGAAGAGTAGCCTGGTGATTGAATGCTCTTATTTCCGAATGAGCAGCACAGTGGTATTGGAAGAGCCCGTTACGTTGAGTGTGAGGCTCATCAACAGCCCAATTAAGAGGGAAAGGAGGGTGGCTGTGGAAATATCAGTGGGTTGTGTTGCTAAAGCTGTCTGGGTTTGGAGCCAAATGGAGCTTTTCAGTACAAAGTCGATGTGAAATTCTGGAGTGTTTTCATGTCAGACGCCCTCCTACGGGATAGGGGGTGGTTTTGGAAAATATTTGTTTTGCTTCTTTGGCTACCACCTGCAGAAATGTGTTTATTTTGACTATTTTGTAGAAAGCTGGTGAAACCATCTTGTGAGAGGATTCTTTGAGTGGGTGTTTTCCCATCTGATGACAGTGCCCAGCTTGGAATTGGCATCGGGCTGAGGGTTATAGACCCTGATATTGGAGTCAAGTGTTGCTTTATAGACCAACTGAAACAGTTTTGGTGGGTGTCCTTATGAGTGATGGGCCCAACCTTACTTGCTTCTGAAAGACACTCTTCAGCAAGAGAGCTTCAAAAACACCCGTTATTCCATTCTTTCATTTAAAAAATAAATCCTTATTGCCTTGCTAAGCCTATGCAACCCCTCCTCTAGTTCTGTTTATGTATTATAAAATGAACCCATTGCATGGATCTGCAGAGGACTAACATTTCAATGTAAGCATCTTGATAACAAGGTGAAGACTCATGAGTGATGTTAAGGGGAAGCCCAGGGATGCTCTGTAGAGGGATAACCCCTCAGCAAAGTCGTGTCATCTGTCCAGGGTGGCACTTTCACATGCTTTATGAGTACAGGCGTGTGTGGGAGAAACCCTCCTCCAGTTCCACTTCGCTCCCTTGACTGTCAATGGAGATTCAAATGTGGTATTTGATCCCACCTGCTGTCTACAAAACGAACTCATTGTTTACTCAAGAACCCACCCACATGGGTCTTTTGGCTGGTTCTTCATCTAGCCTTGGTGCTGACCTTCTCTAGCATCAAGGGTCTTTTGTGCTTGTGTGCTTGCTAAGTCGCTTCAGCCATGTCCAACTCTTTGTTACCTCATGGGTTATAGCCTGCTAGGGTCATCTGTCCATGGGATTCTCCAGGCAAGGATACTGGAGTGGGTTGCCATGCCGTCTTCCAGAGTATCTTTCCAACCCAGGGATCAAACCCATGTCTCTTACGTCTCCTGCATTATCAGGAAGGTTCCTTTGTGGGACCCAGCAATTCCCAGAGGCATCTCTGAAAGGCTGATGTAGAGAAAGGAGAGGATGTGGAAAAAGATTGGAGGTGCAGGGAGGGACGCGATGTACAGTTCAGTTCAGTCACTCAGTCGTGTCTGACTCTTTGGAACGCAATGGACTGCAGCACGCCAGGCCTCCCTGTCCATCACCAACCCCCAAAGCCTACTCAAACTCATGTCCATCGCGTCGGTGATGCCCTCCAACCATCTCATCCTCGTCGTCCCCTTCTCCTCCCTCCTTCAATCTTTCCCAGCATCAGGGTCTTTTCAGTGAGTCAGTTCTTCGCATCAGGTGGCCAAAGTATTGGAGTTTCAGCTTCAGCATCAGTCCTTCCAATGAATATTCAGGACTGATTTCCTTTATGATGCACTGGTCGGATCTCCTTGCAGTCCAAGGGACTTTCAAGAGTCTTCTCCAACACCACGGTTCAAAAGCATCGATTCTTCACTGCTCAGCTTTCTTTATAGTCCAACTCTCACATCCGTACATGACTACTGGAAGAACCGTAGCTTTGACTAGGCGGACCTTTGTTGGCAATGTACAGGAAACTTACAGAAAAGAGGAGGAGGTGGTACTAAGCAGTTAGGAGCACCAGCAACTCCTGCCTCAGCTTCTGATATTAAAGATAACTGCAAAAAATCAGTGCTGCTCCCTTAAAGAAAGGGAGAACCAATTTTGAGACAGAGTGTAAGTGTTTTTCAAAGGTGAAAATGAGCCCAAGATTTTCACATGACTGCAGGACAAAAAGGAATTCTTCTCTTTGTCAGATCTTCTGCTTCAAAAGTGGAAATCCTGTAGTGAGAGGACATAGAAACACAGGGCAAACTACATGCTTCTCCACCTAATCCTTGGAGAGTTGATCCTGAGTGCTGGAGAGTATTTGAAAGGAAGGAGGTGTGGCTTTGGTGAATCATGAAAACAGCACTTCTGTTTTCCCAGGGGGCAGACTTATTCCCATCCCGTGTTGGCTCAGCACATCAGCCAGATCTCTTGCCCCTGGGCTCTAAGCATTCGTATGTTTTCAGATGAGCTATCCACTGATGGAAACAATTGTCATTGTGTCTGTTGCCAGAATGGGAGTTAAGTATTTGAAAAACATGAACAGTGAAACCGTATCAGATTATGCATCATCCATCTTATTATTGGTGATGATTTTAACCTTTGATCATTTAAATGGAAACTGTTTTTCTTGATATTATATAGTAGTAGATAAAAGGAACTTATCAAAAAGAGATCAGATATAATGACAATAATATAGAAGATAGTTGTTTACTAAACTGAAAATGCTCTCTTTAAAACACTTTGGGTATCCCTCTCTACCTAAAAGATGAGATGGAACCCAGTCTAGTGCTTTTCATATGTTCAGTACACATCCTTATGATGTAGGAAATACCAGGTTTCTTTCATCTTCTTTTGGTAATGTGTCCACTCCAATAGGTATTCCTCAGTTCAGTTCAGTCGCTCACTAGTGTCTGATTCTTTTCAACCCCATGGACTGCAGCACTCCAGGCTTCTCTGTCCATCACCAACTCCCAGAGCATACTCAAACTCATGTCCATCGCGTCAGTGATGCCATCCAACCATCTCATCCTCTGTCGCCTCCTTCTCCTCCTGCCTTCAGTCTTTCCCAGCATCAGGGTCTTTTCCAATGAGTCAGTTCTTTGCATCAGGTGCCCAAAGCGTTCAATCTGGGCTATTCATCCATTCCTGGATGGCTGTGGTTTGAGTCACTTCAGAATGAGGCCAGTTGCAAGCGGGAGTGATTTTATATAGTATTATGTGGAGGGTAGAGTAAGTAACTGTCCCTGTCCACCTTTGCTGGCAGAGATGGAGTTCCCGGGATATGCAACTTCCAGTTTTCATACTGGGAAAGCCCTGGGTAGACCAGGTTGAGTTGTCACCCTGTGTGAGATAGTGGATTTGACCGTAAACTTTAGCATTACACTTCAAAGTATTAAGCTGTTGAAATTCTGAATGTTCTTGAACTTCTTTTATAGTACAGAGTGGACTTATTCCAGTAACCCTGTGTTCATATCTGACTGACTGTCAACTCTTGACATTCTCTTTCTAGAAAATGCCTCCAAAATGGTTTCAGAATGCATCTCACTCCCCTTCAGTGTCTTCTGTGTTTTTGCAGACTGGGGCAGAGGGTGGGCTGAGAAAGACGGGGTACCCCCCTGTCCCCACCTCCAGCCTCCCACCCCCTTTTCCAGCCAAAGTGTTATCACTTTTACCTGCCAAGAGGAATGTTGTACAGCTCATATTTTTTAAAAAATAGTACATTTGTAGCAACATAAATGGACCTAGAGATGATCTTACTAAGTGAAATAAGTCAGACACATATCATGATATCACTTATATGTGAAATGTTTGAAAAAAAAAGTTATAATGATAGATCTGTGATTCTATGTCTGTTTTATAACATAAACATAGACTCAGATATTGAAGACAAATTATGGTTATCAAAGGGGCAAGGGGAGGGAGGCATAAACTGAGAGTTTAGGATTAACAAATATACACTACCGTATATAAAATAGATAAACAACAGAAATCTACTGTATAGCCCAGAGAACTATTTTCAGTATCTTGTAATAAACCTATAATAGAAAAGAATCTGAAAAAATTTTCTGTATACGTATGTCTACCTGAATCACTTTCCTGTACACCTGAAACTTAACACAACATTGTAAATTTTTAAGAAGTAGTATGTTTCCAAGCCAGTGACTAGATGACCACATATCCCTTCTGGCTCCAGTATTCTGTGATCTTCTATGGAGAATTGCTAATTTTCCAAAGGCTTGGAATGAAATGAATTTAAAGAAAACAGCTTGTTCCAATGGTTCTTGTGACAGTGAGAGATACTCACTGTGTGGTCCTTTTATTTTTAGCAGTAGTGTTGGAAAAATCAGGTTATGTTTATTCTGAGTGTCTGGGGGGGCTGGTGAGATTGTGTAGTCTAGAAAACGCTGTAATTATAAATTATTATAAACGTTGACTGGGTGGAGAAATTCATATACCAAAAATACTGCAGTGTATAAGTCAGCCTATAGATTTTTTCCCTAGTTCATTGCCCAAAAATGTATACATTGGCCAAGGAGAGTAAACCGAGAACATACTTGCACAGAGAAATATAAATACATTTCACTGTGCTGTTCTTTTGTTAAGTATGTTTTTATATCAGATTTCTTGCTTATCCCCAAAACCCCAATTTTGAATTCACTTGTTTTTTGCTGCCTTCATTGTAAATCTCGTAGTGTGGACTTCTTTTTCTATTAGATAAATCCAATCAAATGGTAATACTTCCTAGTTTTTAGCATTCACCAAATATTTTATGGACTTTCCCCAGGTTATTGTTTATTTTTAGCCTTTTAATGTTTATTTCCACTAGGGTACTGAATTTTTTATAGCACTGCGTGCATCTTTAGGTATGTTGAGGGCTGGTGATAGCAGAAGCCCCGTTTGAATGGGTTGGCTTCTTTTAAATAGCAAACCTACTGCCTTCAATGAATAAGAAGTCCCCCTTCTTAAAAGAGAAAAATCACATTGCCTTGGTATCTCAGGAGTGCAGTTCCATAAATATTATTATGCATGATGGAACACATCTTTATTCAATAGAGCAAATATTGCCAACAAAAATGAAATAATAGAGGAAATAACTTATAGTAGCTCCCACTCTAATTATGAGAAATAAGTGAAAAAGTTTTCAATCAAAGTTTTTTGTACAGTGGTAGTTGACTATCTTTCACTCAGCGATGCTTAGGCTCTCAGGGGAAAAATAGACAAATTGAATGTTTGATTTTGGTTTTCTGAACATTTTCTCCCTTTGGTTTTTGCTTTATAAAGTCAAACGTCATACTTGTCTTTTAAGCCAACCACACATCAGCTATTTGGGTGAGGCTGGACTCTACACTAGAACAGAGGTGAGGTTTGGTGAGGGGGCTCAAGTTTATTATTATGAGATGGCTTTTAAGACCCTGATGCTGGAAAAGATTGAGGGCGGGAGGAGAAGGGGATGACAGAGGATGAGATGGTTGGATGGCATCACAGACTCAAAGGACATGAGTTTGAGCAAACTCTGGGAGATAGTGAAGGACAGGGAAACCTGGTGTGCTGCAGTCCATGGAGTTGCAAAGAGTCAGACACGACTGAGCGACTGAACAGCATCAACATCATATAAAGACTCACTTTAATGACATTTCTGCCTCTGAAATGTTTCACTAGAGGCAAAGTGTTGTCATTATATAAATCAAGGAAAATTTCCCTTAAAAAGAAATCTTTATTTATCACCAGGCTAGGTACTTTTCCTAAGCTATCTTGACTGCTTTTTCTAAATATGAAGACGTGGAAGAAGTGAAAAATAAACATTCTACCCATAGAAGTTATAAACCCATAATTTGTGATAAGGGCTTTAATCTGTATTTAACTTTATTTTTATCATAAAATGTGACCTAGCTGAAAATCATTGTATTATGCTTTAAGAACATACCATGCTGTGGGTGGATTGGGATGGTTAATGGAGAGGAGGAGTGGTGAGGATTAAAAAATCCATTTCTGGAAGTCAGACTGATAGTAGACGTGATGGAGGGAATAAGAAATTGAGTTTTGGAACATTTGAAGTGAGGTAACTGTGGGAATTCCTCGCTTTGGAATATGCATGTATGTTGATGTGCATTTAGAACCTACATGTATATTGAAATGTATTTAGAATATATGTATACTGACAGGCATTTCGAATGTGTCTGTCTGGATTTGGGGAATACTGGGCTGCAGCCATCAATGTGTAGGTGTATTCTTAAGCTTTTTTTCTATTCACAGCACCCTCAGTGCCCATAGGCCAAAAGAAATACCTGACAGTTTCTGTTCATTTCAGCAATAAAGTTCATACAACCTAATGAGAATGTATGTCCTAACCATTTAGTGGCTGTATTGAAAATACAGTTGTACACATTGAAATATATAGGTATCTTTTTCTTTAAAAAAAAAGTTTATATATGGCTGTGCTGGGTCTTTGTCGCTGTGTGCAGACTTTCTCTAGTTGTGGCGAATGGAGGCTACTCTTCATTGCGGTGAGCGGGCTTCTCATTGCCGTGGCTTCTCTTGTTGTGGAGCACAGGCTCTAGGGTGCCTGGGCTTCAGTAGTTGTGGCTCACGGGCTTAATTGCTCCATGGCATGTGGAATCTTCTTGGGCCAGGGATCGAACCCAGGTCCCCTGCATTGGGAGCATGGATTCTTAAACACTGGACCACCAGGGAAGTCCCTATCTTTTTCAGTCTTAAGTGATAGTTAATTTTATGTGCTAACTTGGCATGACATAGTATCCCTGTGTGTGCTGTGCTCAGCCACTGAGTCATGTCTGACTCTTTGAGACTCCATAGACTGTAGCTCACCAGGCTCTTCTGTCCATGCGATTTCCCAGGCAAGAATACTGGAGTGAGTTGCCATTTCCTACTTCAGGGAATCTTCCCGACCCAGGGATCTTGTGTCTCCTACATTGGCAGGCGGATTCTTTACTGCTGCGCCACCTGGGAAGCCCGTGTGTTTGGTCATACACCAGTCTGGATGTTGCTCTGAAGGTATTTTTTAGATGAGATTAACACCTGAATCAGTAGACCTTGAGAGAAGCAGATTATGCTCCATAATGTGGATGGGCCTCATGCAATCTTCCTGAGACCTTAAGAGATAATAGCCAAGGTCTCTCAGGGAGGAAGGAATCCTGCTTCCAGACTGTCCTCAGACTCAGCTGTGTCACCAGCTATTCCATAAGTCCCCAACCTGCCAGCCTGCCTTGCAGATTTGGGATTTGCCAGCCCCCACAGTGGCATGAGCCAGTTCCTAAAATCAGTCTCTCTCTGTGTACACACACATGTCCTGGTTCTCTTTCTCTGGAGAACGCTAACCAATGGGATTACATGCTTCCTTGGGCACCGCACAGCTTCTCACGCCTTAGAAACAGATGGGACAACATTTCTTGTTCCACCTTGAACTTGCTTTTTATCACCGCTTCTCAGAACCCTGCTTCACAAAGATGATATCATCCAAAGGACTGTAGGTGATTTCATGTCGAAACAGGAAGCTACCTCAAGCTGGTATTTTGTATGGAGTCCAATGGGTGTCAAATATAGCTGTGTTTCCCTCGGAAATGTAACGCATCCCTCAGCACATCTGTGCACTAGCTGTGACGTCAGGGCTGCCGTGTGCTCACCTTGGGAACTGTGCGTACCGGTGTACAGGAACCACGGGGATGAGATGAGCTCAGACCAAGAGCAGAGATGAGCCCCAGAGGACAGCTGCGAGGAAGAGGCAGCAGCAGAGGAGCTTTTGGGAGGCAAGTCTGATGGAGACTGGCGACACAGGAAGAAACTGATGCACTGTGCATAGAGCAAGGAAAATATGATCCCAGCGAAGAAACAAGTTCAGGCCTAGGACAGAAGGCAGGAGGAAATATTCTCTGCTTCCTACATGGTCAGGGGAGTTAGGATGGTAGAGCTAGAGTAGCATGTTCACCCTTTCTCTCTTTTCCAACTTTTTTTTTACATGTCTGTGTCTTCATTGTATAATGAAAGAAGATACATTTGCAACCGTGAAAAAAATGCTTTTAGCTCTCTTGTTACTCGGCACACCTGATCTTCTTATTTTTTATTTTTTCCTCTTCTGCTCAGCTTCAGCCTTGCAGGGGGTGTGTGTGTGAGTATGGGAGTGAGTGTGTTTTGGGGGTAGGAGGACGTGGACAGGAATAGGTGGGAGGAGACAGTTAAAATAAGGATGTAACAGAAAAAACTATTGCCAGGTTTGCTTTTCTTCATGAAATGTTCAGTAGAATTAGGGAGGTGAAGCAGATTCGCAGAAGTCCAAACAAGGAAGTTGCAGTTAGAAGCTGAGGACACTCAAACTAGAGCAGGAGGTGGAAGGTGACGGGGTGGAGCGGACCCTGGAGAGGACGAGAGAATTGTACGGGTGAGTTGAGCTGTGAGGAACACTGGGGTGAGCCTTAACACTGCACTTGGACTAGACCCCAGCAAAGAGGCTTGAATGGGTGGTGTGGGGCTCTGCTTTAAATCAAAGCCATCGTTTTCTCAAGACAGCATTAAAGCCACCAGGCTTTGCCAAAGCACTTTAAATCTCTTGGTGTTTGTTGAAATTAATTTGCCTGTAAGAAAATTCAGGTATCTAGCTTTGTGAAGTGTTCATTCAGGGAAATTTTTCTATGCACTAACTAAAACCCATAATAATGAAACAACAATGTGACACAATGGAAAGGTGATATAATTAAGCATATAAATAAAGCTCTCGATTTTTCTGAAATTACTATTATCTTGACACTGGTGGTTTCATCAGGTAAAAGCAGTGATGCCAAGAGTCACGTGGCTGGAACCGTTGGGGTTATTTTGCATATAAGATGAAACTCAGTTTGACATCTATTTTTATTTTGAGGAAAAACTAAAGGATAAAAAAGCATCCCTTTCCAGTTCTCCAATAAGGTTATGATTTTAATTCCCCGCCACAGAAAATGCAAAGAAACTAGTAATTACACTTCATGCGTGGAGCTCCATAGAGGAAAAATAAATTGGTACCCATCTACCCCAAATCTGTAGATCAGACCTAGAATGGCTAATCACAGATATAAATTGTAAGCTTGCTGCTGATTGCTTTCTTCTCAGTCCAATGTGAACAATTAAGATTTAGATCTTAGTGTGGCTGCAGTGTTTTTGAAGTGTGACTCAAAAGTAAAGTTCATTTTAAAATTCTCTTAATCCTGGTTTACACTTTTCATTCCTTTCTGGTTGAAGTATTATCTTCAGGAGGAGGCCCGTATTAAACTGTAAGTTCCAATTTGGGCTGTTTTCAGAGCATCACAACACCTTACCATTTATCAGAATAACCAGAACTGATTGAGAAAAAACAACTGCTTTTTTTTTTTTTTTTTTACTGTGTAAAAACAAGACAGCTTTCAGTAGCAGTCACCATTCATTGATCTAGTGGGATGGAGGTGGCTCTGAGGTGCCCACCACTGGTTCTCCACCTTCTCATTCCCATCTCAGACACCCAGGAACATCTTAAAAACTACAGAAGAAATGATGCAGCTGCTATGAAAATAGTGCAGTAGTTCTTCAAAAAAAAAAAAGTTACAAATAGAATTATATATGAATAAATATATGAATAAATTTTATATGAACAAATAGAATTATATATATGACCCAACAATTCAACTTCATGGTATGTATATACTCAATAGAATTGAAAACTGGAACTCAAAGACATTTGTGCACCCAAGTTCACGGAAGGATTATTTATGACAGCCAAACAGCCCATATCGTCTACCAGTGGAGGAATAGATATAAAATGGGGTGTGCACACATAATGGAATATTGCATGCATGCGTGCTAAGTCACTTCAGTCATGTCCGACTCTTTGTGACCCCTGGACTATAGCCTGCCAGGCTCCTCTGTCCATGGGATCCACCTCCAGGGGATCTTCCCGACCCAGGGATTGAACCGCAGGTCGCTTATATCTCCTGCATTGGCAGGCAGGCTCTCTACCATTTGCGCCACCTCGGAAGCCCAATGGAATATTATTCAGCCTTAAAAAGGAATGAAATCCTGTTACATGCTACAACATGGATGAACCTTCAGGACATTACGCTAAGTGAACTAACTCAGTCACGGAAGGACAGATAGGATTCCCCTTCTATGATGTACCTAGAGTAGAGAAATGCTTAGAGGCAGAAAGTAGAATGATCAGTGATTATCATGAGTGAGTGGGTACAGGGAGTTTCTGAAACCTGGAAAGCCCTCTGGAGATGGATTTTGGTGACAGTTGCGTAGCCATGTGAATGTGCTGAATGCCACTGAACCATGCACTGAAAAATGATGAGGACTGTAATTTTACATCATGCTTATTTTACCACCATTGAACAAATAAAACCAAAAACAATAGAGGAGTGGGTGACACACAGAAACTCAGTCCCAGTGTGTCTGCAGCGGGGGCCAGGCTGCAGTGATGCTGGGCTAAGGCGTGTCTGGTGTCTGGAGTTCTGAGACTCGCATGGCACAGCCAGCAGTGAGGAGCTCACGCTGTTCAGTGATGGGAAGGGCCTCCAGGCACCAGGAGGAGAGAATGGCAATGTGAGGGGCAGGGAGGCCCCAGTGAAGAAGACGACCCTGGTGTGACCAAGGGGTTATTCGAGTGAACAGAACTTCAAGCAATTGGAATAATTTGTGCACGTGGGCCAGAAGGGTCTTTCAATCACATCTGGGCAACCGTCCTTCAAAGCAAGCAAGGTGGGTGGATGTCTGTCCCACCTCCAAGAAACATCAGCTCTGCCCTGGGTCCTGCTTCTCCTGCTGCTCAGGTGAGAATCTGGAATATAGTGGACACTCATCTTCACTTTGCTTTGAGCGAAGCAGAGATAGAAGGGAGGCTCAGAATGAAGGGGCCACACTACAGACCAGCCACTCGTGACTGGATAAAACAGCTTTTTTAGATGCTTCAGAGAGAGATATGCCTTACAAGTGAGCCTTCCCTCTTTCGTTTGTGGGGACGTGAACCTGGGTTCAGACCTTTGTTGCCTCTTGAGCCCGGCCTTCTCCTGACCCAGAAGCATCTTAGTGAACATAGGATTAATGGATTAACCCATACATGCATTCCATTTCTACACACACACACTGGACATTTCGTGTGTGCTGTTCACCAAGTCAGATGAATGAGAGTTCAGCTGAGTCCATCTGAACTCTCCATGCCAGGAGAGATCCCTGACAGGGCTGCATTTCTGCTTTGCCAGAAGAATCTCATGACAGTCAATAATAGCTAGCCCTGGTGTTCCTACCGAAGCTCTTTATTGAATACAATTCATTTTAAATGACCTTTACTTTTCAGGAATAGTTCTTTATTTGAGAAGTGCAGATTGCAAACAGCCTAATCAACCCTCTGGCTTTTGGTTATTAGCATTCCATCTGCTTTATAATGCCATGTAAAAACCAGCTGTGCTAGGGAGGAAAAAATTATTGACTAAATATGTTTCTCTGGAAGAAAAAATTGTGTGGCATTAAGATTGCCAAATGGCGGGGTCTTCTTTTGGGGGGAGTGTGTGTGTGTGTGCACGCGCGCATGTGTGAGTGAAACTCACTTAAGGTGTTCGTTGTATTTCTTCTTCAAGTTCCAGAGCTCATGTGTCATAGTTAATGTTAGAGTTATGAACAAAAGTGTTTCTAAAAAACTAAAGGAGGAATAATAATTTTAAGTTCAGTTCAGTCACTTGTCATGTCCGACTCTTTGCAACCCCATGGACTGCAGCATGTCAGGCTTCCCTGTCCATCACCAACTCCCGGAGTTTACTCAAACTCATGTCCATTGAGTTGGTGATGTCATGCAACCATCTCATCCTCTGTCATCCCCTTTTTTTCCTGCCTTCAATCTTCCCCAGCATCAGGGTCTTTTCCAGTGAGTCAGTTCTTCTCATCAGGTAGCCAAAGTATTGGAGTTTCAGCTTCAGCATCAGTCCTTCCAATGAATATTCAGGACTGATTTCCTTTAGGATGGACTGGTTGGATCTCCTTGCAGTCCAAGGGACTCTCAAGAGTCTTCTCCAACACCACAGTTCAAAAGCATCAATTCTTCGGTGCTCAGCTTTCTTCACAGTCCAACTCTCACATCCATACATGACTACTGGAAAAACCATAGCTTTGACTAGACGGACCTTTGTTGGCAAGGTAATGTCTCTGCTTTTTAATATGCTTTCTAGGTTGGTCATAACTTTCCTTCCAAGGAGTAAGCATCTTTTAATTTCATGGCTGCAGTCACCATCTGCAGTGATTTGGGAATTTTAATCATAAGTTGTTGTAAATAATTTTATTATAAATGATTAAATGTTGCAGACTTAAGCAGTAGCTCTTGGGCTGACGAGCCACTAAATATGGAGAAGAAAATACAAATAAAAGATTGAGTGCAGGGTGGAAGTATTATTAAGAATTCTTGGATTTTTCTTCCCAAGCTGTGGCCCATTGGTTGTTTATTTCATAGTTCTGCTGCTTCAGGACTCTTTGTGTCTTAGACCCTACTTTTTTGAAAGGTGATGTTAATACTTGTTTGTATGCTGGTCTTGTCAAGGCTTGCAAACTTGTACTGCTGCTATGTTAATTTCTTGGATAGACGCCTAAGATCATCATGTTTGTTCATAACAATGCTTATATGTGCTTTTATTCATGGACTGCTTGAAAGAGCCTTGCCCTCCTGGGTTGATCATGAGCTTGATCCCCAGACCCCCACCCTGCTCCAGACACTGGCTGTTCAGAACTTGAGTTGGGGGAGGTATAAGCCAGTGATAGTCAAAGTGCTGGTCAGGTACCACCTTCTCAACTTGAAGTAATCCTAGAAATTCTCATTTCTGTTTATCAAGAAACTGCCAAAGTCACCTGGAAATGAGCAGTTTGAAACTGAAGCTGTTTTCTAACTGGTCTTCATTCTTCCATTACTCCCTTGTAACAGACATGTGGAGCCATGATTTGCAAGTTCTTTGAAGGTAGAATCTTGTCTTTGGGATTTTCTGTTCCCTTTCCGGTTTGAAGCTTAGCTCTTTGATTTCAGTTAGGAAAACTCAGGCAGGCTATGGCAGTTCAGCTGTGTCCACTGTCATCAGTTGCTGGGGTCATGGATAAATTGGGAAGAATTGAGGAGATGTATAGAACTGAGATGAGATGAGGTGTGTGCTCCCTGGGGGAGCAGCTGAAAATGAGAGTGGGAGGGTCATCTCTTCACCCTTCAACTTACAATGAGACCCTGGGGAGAACACAGGGCTCTCGCCAAGCTCCCAGAGTTAATGGCAACTCAGCCGCCATACCCTTTACCATCTGCACTTTATAGCACAATATGGATGGATCCTCTTAAACCTCTCAGACAAGACTAATTACAAGCAGCCAGTTGATCCTGTAATGCACCAATTTGTCTGATCTGGCTATAAGATTAGAGAAAATTATTCTCTTGATGCAGAGGGAGGAAAACAGTAGTAAGTAATGGGACAGAAGTTTTCGCTCTGCATGTGGTTGTGAATGGACAGGTATGGATGTGTATATACACTTTGGCGTGGTGATGAAGAAAACACAGAAACCTGTTAATTTGCTAGCTTCTCTCCTAAACTCAATTTCAGTATTTTTGTAGTTTTTTTTCCCCTATGCCATTTTTTTGTATAGATTTGTGTTCTTTGAATTATATTCTCTGAGGTAGGATTTGGGGTTCTCATTCTTCCGATCCAGAGTTCTAGAATTATTTGAGCTTACAGGTGGGAAAGTGTGCACTGGTTAAGTCACCCATCCTCTCTAACTGGTTGCATTGATGGTTTACTGTTGTGGGACTATCGGTACCAAGGGTGGGTTACTGCCGCCTCCCTATCCAACACCTTCTTTTAGATTACTCATGGGTCCATTGCCTAACTTGTTAAACAAAGTTTGCATGCTGTTGAAAAGTTTTAATGATCCTTTTATTTTTTAAAAGATTCATTGATTTATTTACTTATTTTTGGCTGTGCTGGATCTTCCTTGCTGCGAGGGGGCTTTCTCTAGTCATGGCTGGCAGGGGCTAACCTGCGGTTGTGGTGTGTGGGCGGTGCCCTCTCGTTTCAGAGCATGGGCACTCTTGTCTCGGTGTGCCGCTTCAGTAGTTGTGGCACGTGGGCTCACTTGTTTCTCAGAGTGTAGAATCAAACCTGGGATTGAACCCACGTCCCTTGCATTGGCAGGCACACATGGGTTCTTAGCCACTAGACCACCAGGGAAGCCCTAATGATCCTTTGGTTAACAAAAGGAGTTTATCCTGGCAGTGAACATTATTACCTAAACTGGAATTCAGAGGAGATGGCATAAGGATGTTTCTAGGATTCGCCCTTCACCTGCAGTACTGGTCTTTTTTTTATTTTTTTTTTCCGACTGCACTAGATCTTTGTTGCAGCACACAGACTCTCTAGTTGCAGCATGAGGACTTAGTTGCCCCCTGGCATGTGGGATCTTAGTTCCCCGACCAGGGATCAAACCCATGTCCTCTGCATTGGAAGGCAGAATCTTAACCACTGGACCACCAGTGAAGTTCCATAGTGGTCTTCTGGCTCTTTCTTTTCTAAGTTGTCTGCTATAGGCTTGAATCTCCTTTGCATCCATACTATGTATGTTAGCATTTTTCAGGTTTGTCTCTCTCCCAGGCATCCCTTGGAGGCAGGCTGGTCCAGTTCCCAGGCCTGCTCACGATGTTTCTAAGAGAACACTGTTGTTCCTTTTTCCTAGAACCCATCAACCCAGAATAAACAGAGGGTACCATTCCCAACCACCTCAGTGACTTACCCCGCCTCTCTCTCAGAAGATTTACACACCAAGGCATCTGTGGCTTTGAGAGAGAGGCCATTCTCTCTTAACCCTTCCAATGAATTTGTAAAGAAAAGCTCCTATGGTAATACCAAGTAATTACACTCACATTTCTGTTTTAGATTTTGTTCATGCTGTATGCAGTTTTGTTCCATTTATGTGTTTCATTGTCAATGAAACAGCATGTTCTCCAGCTAAGTAATTCCCTGAAAATTACTTGGTTTTCACTTACTTAGAGCTACTCAGGTAAAGGATAGGTCATCTTTATAAGAGCTATAATGTTTTGTTTCACTTCACCAAATATGTGTGTGTGTGTGTGTGTGTGTGTGTGTGTGTCTCAGACGATAAAGAATCTGCCTGCAATGCGGGAGACTGGGTTTGATCTCTGAGTCAGGAGATTTCCTGGAGAATGGAATGGCAACCCACCCCAGTATTCTTTGTATGGAGATATTCATGGACAGAGGAGCCTGGTGGGCTACAGTCCATGGGATCACAAGACCTCATGCATGCAGATATATGTATATCATTGGGTTATATAGTTAAAGGGAATCATGAACATAAAATGATCAATTTTGGTTTTTAAGATGAACAGTGTTAAAATAAGCTTGTATGCTCCTGAGAATGATCTGGAGAAAAGAAGGGTATGATTATAGGAGGGAAGAAACTGAACAAAGCCTTGGGATTTAGTGGGAGGCTTAGCCTTAGGAACAGAAACAGCTTTTCCATCTTTACAGCCAGAAAGGCATCATACGTGGGCATGTAAATCTGGCAGATGAGGGTGAGAGGGTGAGGTTGTTCTCACCTGTCAATGATACAGAAAGGGAGGTGATCAGCTAAGAGTACGAAGAAGATATTGGAAGTTTGAGGGGAGAAAAAGCCTGTATGAAATAGATTGTAATCTTGGAAAATAAAAAAGTAAAATCACGAGGAAAGCGTAGAAGAATCATTTAGCAGAGTTAAGTTTGAGATTTATGTTAAGGAAGTTAAGACCATTAAGCAGAGTTGTGTGTTTGCTTTTTTTTTTTTTCCTTCCAGCAGGTTTAGCAGCTCAATGGGAAATAGTTAGGTTGAACCTGTATTTGTTTTGAATTTATTTTCTTTTTGGCTGTGCTGGGTCTTCGTTGCTGTGAGTGGGCTTTCTCTAGGTGCAGCAAGCAGGGGCTACTCTCTAGTTGCAGTGCTTGGGCTTCTCTTGTTATGGAGCGTGGGCTCTAGGGCATGTGAGCTCAATAGTTGTGGCGCGTGGCCTTAGTTTCCTTGCAGCACGTGGGAATCTTAGTTCCTAGATCAGGGATAGAACCCACGTCCCATGCCTTGGAAGGCAGATTCTTAATCACTGGACCACCAGGGAAGTCCTGACTGGAACTGTATGGATTGCCAGACTAGTGCAACAGATGGTCAGGCAGATGGAGATATTGCAAGGGGTTGCTCATGAAGCTGGACCACAGAATCTAAACGGGGTGTGATGAGGTGGATGGTGGATTGAGATTGAAGGATAAGATTCCTGTTGGGTCAAGGATCATTGGAAAGTGTTTTTGATGGTTTCATCATTATGCCTTCAATCTATGTGACTGTGCACTGTTTAAACCATGCCCTATGTGGCCAAATGTCCTGAGGCTACTTGGTGGAGAGGATGGATGTCCATAGGTCCAATATCCAAATTCTCCTATCAGGGAAAACCTTGGGAGCATGATTTTTATTTAAAAGTCTATGTTAGCAGTTGGAGAGATGATAAAAGTAGATTTTTGTTTGTTTGTTTATCATCCTTTTCTTTTTAGTCTGTGTTGGGTCTCCATTGAGATAGGTGGGCTTCACTAGTAGCATCGCTCAGTTGCCCTGAGGCATGTGGGAATATTATTTCTCTGACCAGGGATTGAACGTTCATCCCCTGCGCTGGAAGGTGGATTCTTAACCACTGGACCACCGTGGAAGTCCCTGTTTATCATCCTTCATTCACTTTGAAGCTGGTAATGTTTTTAAAGCTCAGCTGTTTTTAATAAATGAAAAAAATCTGTCCCTTTAAAAAATTTCTTTTTTACTCATTTGAAAAGTAAATCACAGTAAAGGTGAGAATTAATATCTAGTCCTCTGGAAATAATTTTTTAAAGTAAATCACATCCATTAGGGAAATTCAAAAAGTTCAAAAAGCATTTTAAAAAATCCTGTCCTACAGGTAGACAGAAATGACTTTCTGTCTTTTGACAAATCTCTTCTCCAGGGGACCTTCTCCACCCAGAAATAAAACCGGGGTCTCCTGCATTGCAGGTGGATTCTTTTAACAGCTGAGCTACCAGGGAAGCCACTTTAAAATAGTAGTTTTTATTATTTAATGTCATTTTATTTTTAATGGCTATAAGATGTTTGTTAATTTTTTTAAAGATACGAAATTATTATTGTTATTAGACATTGAAATCTTTTCATGTGTATGAAATGATGACAACTCAGCGGTGAGCCCCAGGAACAGACTATTTAAGTTGTAAATATACCAATTAAAGAAGCCACATTTACCCTAAGGCCTTGCAGGGAGCATTGTTCCTGTTTCAGCTAGTTCCAGGACTGTCTGGATGAAAGTCTCATTGTGAGCAGAGGTCCCCGACCCCAGGCTGTGGACTGGTACTGGTCCGTGGCCTGTTAGGAACTGGGCCGCACAGCAGGAGGTGAGCAGTGGGCAAGCAAATGAGAGACGCTTCATCTGTATTTACAGCCACTCCCCATCGCTCTCCCATCACCCCCAGATGGGACTGTCTAGCTGCAGGAAAACCGGCTCAGGGCCCCCACTGATTCTGCATTGTGGTGAGTTGTATAGTTATTTCATTATATGTCACAGTGTATAACTAACAGAAATAAAGTGCACAATAAATATGTGCTTGAATCATCCTGAAACTATTCCACAAAGCTGGTCCCTGATGCCGAAAGGGCTGGGGACAGCTGATGAGGAGGACCCTGAATACCTGAGAAAGTAAGGGACCTTACTTTACATTCACTTTTTACTTCTTTATCTTTTCCATCAGCTGTTTCGTCACTAGAGTAGTGATGTAGTTCATCACAGTAGTTCATCACATGCTGTGAGATGTTGTAAGTTGGAAAATTTCCTTCCTGTAAGCTATTATTAGGATAAATCTTCAGGAGCTTGAAATTAACATTTTATAAGTGAGAATCTTAAATCACGAAAATTCTACTTGGTTCCTCCACCCTTTACCCAGCTAAGAATTAAAAAGAGTGCTACTTTTTTTTAATTTTGATGGTGGAATATTTTTGTCTAGCTCATGCCATACAAATACTTGTGAGAGCTTAGTTTGAGCAAATCTGACAAAAGCTTTGTAACACAGGTATTGTACTTATCTAATTCATTTTTTCCAGTGAGCTCTAACATTTCTCAAATGTAAAGGTGTGAAGGGCATGGTTACCAAAAACAAATAGATGTGGATGGGGCTGTGTTATTAAATGTCGTGCTTCTTGATTTGTTGGTCATGTATTATCTCAAACAAAAATGGATTTTCCTAGTCTTCTGTTTTTGCATTTTCGAAAATGGGCTGTCTACGAACTGGTTTGTGGCTTTCTTATTTTGCAGTGAGGAGGAAATGGAAATAGAAATTGCTTTGGTTCCTCTCCCAATTATATGAATTGATACTGGTTCTCAAAATTCTCTTACATAGGAAGGATACAGTTGAGATAGAATGGTGTTTTGTGGGTAACCATGGAAGAGAGTGATATGCAACAGCTGATGGTTTGGTAATGATGCTTAATGATTTTAAGCAGAGTAAGATGGCAGATTCTTGTCCACAATGGGACGGTTTTGTGCATACCACTTTTAGACTTCCTTTCATTGGTTATGTTTGTTTCTTGACGTTTAAGATAGCATAAAATGTTTGGTTTTTGTTTTCTGAAAGATGAAAAGTGAAAACTCATCACATTTATTTAGGAAAAGATGCAGGCTAGTGGTAGTCTTCTAAATTGATATCACTTCTTCTTTGGTGAGAACTAGCCTGGGTATTGTCAGAATTTTATTTATTTTTAAAAATATTTATTTATTTTGCCACACCAAGTCTTAGTTGTTGCATGCAGGATCTTCGATCTTCATGGCTGTATGTGAAGTCTTAGTTTCGGCATGTGGGATCTAGTTCCCTGAGCAGGGATCAAACCTGGGCTCCCTGCATTGGGAGCATGGTTCTTAGCCACTAAAAAACCTTTCACGGTTGTTACCTTCACAAGGCAAAGTAAGATGCCAATTACGGATGTTTCATAACTATTAGTTCAAAAGACTAGCATCACTGTGATACCCAGTTTTGGCATATCAAGAAAGTGAGATGTTTAACAGTCTTTCCTAAAATGTGATTACATATGTGATTTTTAATTATGCTTTTTTGCTATTTTCTTAATTTGTGTAAAGTCCCCTTTCAGTATAAATGTAAGGGAATTGCTCATTGAGTCCTCCATGCTTTACATATTATTATGTACTAACAACTCTCAAGACCCTTTTTTTAAAAAAATATTTTTGGCCACACCACATGGCATGAGTTTGAGTAAACTCCAGGAGATGGTGAAGGACAGGAAAGCCTGGAATGCTACAGTCCATGGGGTCCCAAAGAGTCCGACAGAACTGAGCAGCTGAATAAAAACACCAGTGACATGGCATGTGGGATCTTAGTTCCCCGACTAGGGATCACACCCATGTCCAGTGTATTGGAAGGTGGAGTCTTAACCGCTGGACTGCTGGGGAAGTCCCAAATACCTTCTGTTTTTTGCTTACTTTTGTTTTGATTCCCATTTCACTGATGAAGAAATAGAGGCACAGTGGGTAAATATAACTTGCCTGGGATTGGAACAAACAAATAGCAAAGCCAGGATTGAATCCCTAGTCCTAAAGAGTGTAATCTTAGGTCTGCGTATTGTATTTTTTTTGGTTCCAGCGTTCTGGGATCTGATGTTCTCCATCTGCTGCGTGTGGTCCTGGCGCCCTCTGTCCTGGAATGTTAGTCATCTTTGTGTGTGACCCTGTGACGCTCTGATTGGGACCCAAACTGGGCCACTGAGCAGTCAAACAGCTCTAAACAGAGATGTCAGTGTCCTTATTTTTTATTTACTAGGAATAAATGAGTAATTGATATGCTGTTTTCAAATTTCCATGACTGTATCCCTCTTCTCTTCATAGCTACAAAATGTCCTCAGGAACAGTGTAATTAAATATAGCTTTGTCTCTTTATTTTTGAGACCCACATTTATGTCTCTATTCATAGCTTGTCTTAGGACCTCTGTGATTCCATGTACTGAACTGGTCTCCGTAGATATCTCTGTATAAGCTGGGGTCCCAGTTTTATTAATTGAATTTGCAGCATGAGATAGGAAATCACTGTCCTTTTGTATGTATCTTTCCAAGATTCAAAGCTAATGGTATTGTTTGATAGGATTACTAATAGCACTGTTATGATTTATACCATGTTGAATTCATACTGTGTTCAACTATCCAACCCTTTGTGCTTGTTACTCAGAGGAAAGTAAGACTTCTTGTACTCTTAATGAAAAAAATCTCTTCTCTGGGTTAAGACCCTATAGAGTACTCCCCTTGTTCTAGAGCCAAAGAAGAAAGATAAATTGTCTTAAGATACAAGAACATCTCTTGTTGGATAATTAGCCCTTTACAGACCTAAGGGAGCAGTGATAGAGTGTCCCCTCTGATGGAGCACGTCAGTGGGAAGTTGAGTGTAAACACTCCTGTATTTAGCAAACCAGACATTATTTAACTTCTCTGAGCCTTAATCTTCTCACCAGTGAATTAAGATCAAGGATACTTATGATACTGGCTTTATTGACATCTAAGTATATTCATGTAATGTAGTTAGTGCTGTGCCTTTCTCCCAGTGTAGGCACTCAATAAGGGGTAATTATTTGATTATTGAGTGTTAGTAGGCTACTGAAAGGATCTTGAGCAGGTTTGGAGAATAAGCCATTAGCTAGCAAAGAAATAATAATGGAAAATGCACTTAGGCAAATGCACTAAGCAAATATGGTTTCATGGGTTTGCCTAAAACATAGGAAATACTTTTAAAAAATAAGGAAAAATAAGAGTAAACGAATCTCTCTTGTTGACTTAAGGCCTTGTTTGATTTGTCTCATGTGTAACTTACATGAGACTCAAAAGCATGAACTGTTTTAAGAATAAGTAGGAACTTGAATAGTAAGGCTGTTTGACCCTTTGAACAATTCTTTTAGTGACTTAAGATATAAACGGCGGTCATCAGACAAGAAGCGCATAGTTTCCAAAGAAACATTTTAGAAAAGGCGAAGGGAACCCTTCCAAGGAATCTTGATGCAGATCTCTCGTTTAAGAGAAGAGGTGTGCGGGCTTTCTGAACCTCTGACCCTGCCATCGATCTGGGTGGTGTCAGGGGTCTCCTTGCCCTCTTCTGCCTTATGGATCCAAATCAACTCCTAGAGAAACAGCGGGGTCGTTTTAAAGAAAGCAGAAAAGTCCATGAAGATGGCTGTTACATGCATTAGATGCACGTCAATTGCAAAAGAAGTTAGTGTTGTTAGAATCTTCAGTGGCTAAGCATCAGCAGTGGATTTTTTTGTGAAAGTGGATTTCAGGTATTTACGAGGAAACTCTCACTGCAGAGGTTGAATAGAAAAAGACAGGAAAGTCCTGCGGTCCTGGCTGTGCTTTAATGAAAGTTGGGTACAGGAAACAATGAGAGGCTAGACTCAGGAAGGTAGAGAAGGTAGGAGGAAACCCGATGGGATGAACAAAGAAGTGCTTGAATAGCTGAGACCTGAACAGGAATGCTGCCGCCAAGCGGGGGCCTGGCAGAGGGCCAAGGAGGAGGACAAAGAAACAGCAGCAGAGCTCTAGCAGGAAATGAGAAGCAACTTTCAAAACACATCAAGGGAGACCTTCTTTAAGTACATCAGAAACAACGAGACAGGGAAATGTTGTTTCTCTGTTCCGCAGAGGAAGGAGTTGGTTTTAAATGACAGTGATAGGTCAAATTGTCTACCTTTTTCCCCTGCATAGAAGCATAACTTCATTGTTTTAGTAGAATCTGGTAGTGTTGAGCTGGAGTAGGGAACATTATCAGAAGAGCTGGAGGAAGGCTCTTTTAGCAGGCTGTGTGTGTGTGTGTGTGTGTGTGTGTGTGTTGTTGTTGTTGTTCATGGGTGTAGTTCCCTGAACAGGGATGGAACCTGGGCCCCCTGCATTTGGAGCTCAGTGTCTCAGCCACCGGACTACTAGTGAAGTCCCAGAAGTGATTATTTTTCACTACACAAATCTGGAGCTAAGTGGCTACCCGTCAGAGCATATTGAAAGTGTGTTTAAAGAGGAACTAAATGTTCTTGGTAGAATGGGTAAAAAGGGTCATAGTGAGATAGTTCAAAAATGATCAGTACCAGATCCAGTGCTTATTCAAAATGTTCTATAACCTGTAAGATGTTCAGGAAACACGGAACATGACCAGGCTGGTCATGGGAATGGGGAGAAGGGAGCGATTTAGGTCAAGATGGTCTTGGCCTTTTGGGAGACATGGTTATAAATGAAGTAGTGGAAGGTAATGTCAGGGCAGAAGGGTAGGAGGCATAGGAGAATACTTGCATTTTCATATGTAAGCATCATGATGGTCGTGATTTGAATGCATGCTTAGAAGGCATACATTTTGAATTTATCTGATGGTTTATTTTTTACCCAAAGCAGTGTTGAGTCGGTTTCTTTCTGAGCCTTATAAGTTGCCTTTTTTCTGGGCCAGCTACCCTCTAAGAATAGTTTAAGAGAAGGTCTTATAGGTATAAAGCTCAGAATCAATAGGCAAACCTACATGATCAGGTAACAGAAGATCTTGTAGTAAGTTCAGGTCTTAGCCTTGGGTAAGCAAGGATCTAGTCTTAGCTCTGCAATAAGAGTCAAGTCATTGATAAGAGTCATAAGGATGGTTAACAAATTGGGAAAAATAAAATGCCCAGGTGAAACAAAACTTGAATAAAGTGACATTATTATTATTTTTTTTTTTCATTTTTTTGGCCTGCCAGGATCTTAGTTCCCTGATCAGGGATTGAACCCACACCCCCTGCATTTAAAGCACTGAGTTTTAACTATTGGACCATCAGGGAAATCCCCAGTAATAAGTTATTAATGTTGAGTATCTGAAGGACTTTTTAAAAAAGCCATATTAGTGATATGTTTTATATTTCTTCTGATGAAAAGGAGGGCAAAGACTTACCTGAATAAAGGATTTTGAATAGATTTAAAGAAAGATTTATTATGACCCTCATAAAATGTTGAGATAAGGTTGTGAGGAACAATGTATGTTTCCTTCTAAGAGATCTTTAAAAGTATGAGTGATTATATTTTGGGGATGAGTACATTTGATACATTTATAAAATGTCCGACTTTGGATATTAACTAGGCAGTGAAGGAGCTGAACCCTGGGATTGCTTTCAACTGTATGTATTTTTTTTTAATATTTATTTTTATTTATTTATTTGGCTGTGCCAGGTCTTACTTGCAGTAGACGGGATCTTTGATCTTTTTTGCAGCACTTGGGCTCCTTAGTTGTGGCATTCTAACTCTTAGTTGAGGCATGTGGAATCTAGTTCCCTGACCAGGGATTGAACCTGAGCCCCCTGCATTGGGAACATGGAGTCTTAGCCACTGGACCACCAGGGAAGTCCTATATGTATTTGTATTGGTTTTATTGGTATTTCCCTCTTCCTACTACAGCTGTGTGTTTAGCTGCCTTCTAATGGCTGTGTAATTCCTTTAAGGTAGTATTTATAAGCTTTTATTATATTTGTTTGCTCAATTAACAGTCTCCTTGATGCCTCTCAGCTCTGTAAATGGACAAAGTCTATCTTGTTCACCATCGTGACTTCAGTTCCAACCCATTACCTGGCATGCAGTTGTAATATTTGTAGAATGAATGATACGTGGAATGAAGTATGACTTAGGTTGTGGGCTTAGAAGGTTGTCATTTTTAGAACGATTTGTTAGAGGCTCAATTCAGTTCAGTCACTCAGTCTCATCCAAGTCTGCGACCCCATGGACTGCAGAGGCTAGAATATCATTAAAATGAATTTCCTGACCTTGAGCATTTTGAAGTCCTGTTGCTGAAAGTGTCTGTCATTTGAATCAAAGGACGTCCTCTCTAATCATCTTTTGAAATGTAAATGGGATCCACACAACTGGTACTTGAATGTTCCTAACCACATTATTCATAATTAACAAAAAGTGGAAATAACCCAAATGTCCATCAATTAATGAATGAATAAACAGAGTAGTGGTATCTCTACACAACTTAGCGACTGAACAACAGCAGCAATACAGTGGAATAGTATTTGGCAATAAAAAGGGATGAAGTATTGATACATGTTACATCATGGATATATTTTGAAAACATTATGCTACTCAGAGAGAATCACATATTATATGATTCTACTTACTGTGAAATGTCCAAAACAGGCAAATCTACAGAGATAAAAAGTAAACTGGTAGTTGCCTGGGGCTGAGAAAGTTAAGAGGAGATGGGAAGTGAATGCTAGTAGGCAGGGGTTTTCTGAATATGACTGCCATCATGGTTGTCCAACTCTGTGAATATTCTAAAAAACATTAAATTGTGTACCTTTGCTTTGCAGTTTTTTAAAAAGATGAGTACTATGTACTGAAGTTTTAAAAAATATTTATTTATATATTTACTTATTTTTGGCTGTGTCAGGTCTTAGAAGCAGCACTCAGGATCTTTGTTGCAGCTCATGGGCTTCTCTCTAGTTGAAGCTTGCAGGCTCAGTAGTTGTGACTGGAGGGCTTAGTTGTTCTGCAAAGCCCATCAGGGATGGCACCTGTGTCCCCTGCATTGGAAGCTAGATTCTTAACCACTGGACCACCAAGGAAGTCCTTTTTTTTTTTTTTGCAATTTTTAAAAGCTTATTTATTTATTTTTGGAAATATAATTGATTTACCGTATTATATTCATACAACATAGTAATTCCATATTTGTATAGGTTGTACTCCATTTAAAGTTATTATAAAATATTGGCTACATTTTCTCTGCTCAGGTGTATACTCTAGGGGTTTGTTGTCATTGCTGTTGTTTTGGCCAGACCACGTGGCATGCAGGGTCTTGGTTCCCCAGCCAGGAATTAAAGTCCTGCCCCCTGCAGTAGAAGCTCGGAGACTTAACCACCACACCTCCAGGGAAGTTCCCAGTTGTACACTTTAAGTGGTAAATGAGTGCATTCCTATTGCCAGTCACCCTGGTAATAGACCTCTAGCGAAGAAAAGAACATGAAGAACATATTCAGACAGAAAATTCAGTTTTTTTTTCCCTACTGTCTGGTTTTGCTTTTGGCCAAGGGTATCTAAACAATTAGGGCTTCCCAGGTGGTGCTAGTGGTAAAGAACCTGCCTGCCAATGCAGGAGACACAAGAGACGAGGGTTTGATTCCTGGGTTGGGAAGATCCTCTAGAAGAGGGTATGGCAACCCACTCCAGTATTCTTGTCTGAAGAATTACATGAACATAGGAGCCTGGCAGGCTACAGTCCATTGGGGCACAAAACAGTTGGACACTACTGAAGTGACTGAGCACACCACAGCACACAGCATCTAAGAATTATATTTGGCTAACACTTTTTCTACAAAACAAGCAGTGTAGGGTCTTGGCTGTTTTGCCTTAGAAAGGGTGCAGACCTCGTAACCCTGCACGTAGCGCAGAGGATCTTGTTATTAGTGCTCTACTAATTTTTCACTAATTTATTCCTTTCAGTAATTTAAAAATATATTTATAAGAAATGCATTTTTGAAAGATAATACCACATCTCATAAGCTGTTTCTTACTAGAAACCGAAGACTTCCTGATAATGATGGAGTGCCATTATGATGCTTGGAAAGGGGTCTGGAAAGTGGATGCTGTTTATACATTATTTCTTCCATGACCTATGGCTTACCATCTTGGGTTGAACTGTCCATGCATATCTTACTTTGTGGGAGCAAGATGCATAGCAATTCGTTAATCTACAGACTTCACATTTTTCATTTGCCTTTTTCCTAGACTTTTTTGCCATTTTCAGCAATGAATAGGACATTTTTAGAAAACTCTTAAAATGTTTTCTAAATTCAAGTGAGTTTGAGGTCTAGAAGGCAACCAACAAGTGCTGAATCCAGCCTTAGAGTCTTCAGAAGTGAGGCATAGTCTTTGTCCCAGTGTGGGTCATTTTCTAGGTTCTTCTGTCAAGGATTCTTTCAGGGACCTTCCCAGGAGATTCTGGTGTCCAAAATACAAGACCTTTGTCTGTACCTTTCAAAACTCTTGGGTTCCCCTGGTGGCTCAGATGATAAATAATCTGCCTGCAATTCAAGAAACCTGGGTTCAATCCCTGAGTCGGGAAGATCCCCTGGAGAAGGAAATGGCAACCCACTCCAGTATTCTTGCCTGGAGGATTCCATGGACAGAGGAGCCTGGCAGGCTATAGTCCATGGGGTCTCAAAGAGTCAGACACGAATGAGCAACTTTCACTTTCTTTCAGAACACTTACCATCTCATTATGAAACTTACAGCAACCTTCTTAGCCTGCGTCCCCCAATCCTAAGGGCCACATCTAAATGGCAGTGAAGTGAATGACTTCAACGGCCCTTTCTTTCTAGAGGACAGAGAGAGACTCTGCAAGTCCTATAGGATGTGCCCATGCTGGAAAGAACCTCATGAAATTATTCATGCCTTCAAGCTGGGCTGAGATTAATCCTTCAGAGAGAGGCAACTGTCAAGTTTTTCAGATGTTGAGCATACTTTATCATTTTGACCTGGATGCTCAAGGCATTCCTCTGTGTCTAACCTAAAACTGGTTTGAAGTGGGTTTTCTTTTCACGTAGTATAAATTTATATATTCTTCCTGGCTGTAGAAGTAATACATGTTCCTTTTAAATGGTTATCAGTTTAAGATATTACAAGTTTATTTCCTAGATTCTTTTCTTGTGGCTTTGAAATTGAGACAAAATTGGTTCTTATGATACAAATAACTCTTAAGGAAGAGTAGTGTCATCATAACAGAGTCATGCAGAAACTCTTTTACAAGGACGTCTAGAAAAACGTAAACCAGTATCTCTAGAATAAATTCCATTTACATGGAGAAGGAAAACTTTGAGTCCAAGTGACACATTTAGATCCAGGTTGGTGCCTGAACCAACTTTTTAAAGCAAATTTTCAAGCTTGATTTCCTTATCTGTAAATTGAAGAAACATATTTTTCTCAGGATTGCGTAAACTGAATATAATGTTACATGTGAAAGACCCTGATAGGAATCAGGTACACAGAGTAGCTTCTCAGATAATCATTTGCCTTCCCATACCGTCTCCATCTCTTCCTAACTTCTTCTTTTTCTTTTTTTCTTACAGATATTATCCCTTTTTAGACAAATCTCTCTCTCTCTCTTTTAAAATATCTATTTATTTATTGACTGCACTGGG
The DNA here is from genome assembly GCA_024291935.2 of Okapia johnstoni. Classification (NCBI taxonomy): domain Eukaryota; kingdom Metazoa; phylum Chordata; class Mammalia; order Artiodactyla; family Giraffidae; genus Okapia; species Okapia johnstoni. The sequence goes on from CM044324.1 coordinate 17,386,079, forward strand.
TCTTAGTTGGGACATGTGAATTCTTAGTTGAGGCATGTGGGCTCTATTAATTTCCTGACCAGGGATTGAACCCAGGCCCTCTGCATTGAGAATGTGGAGTCTTAGCCACTGGACCACCAAGGATATCTCTAGATATCTCTTTATGAGCACAGAAAATATGTTTTTTTCTCGGTTGTAACATTGCAGTTTAGTCACTGAACATATATTTCCCCTTTTGGGCATTGCCACCCAATTTTTGTCCATTCAAAAAAGTCTTCATCATAGTTCATTAGTTACTACATGTGTGTGCTCAGTCACTTTGTCGTGTCTGACTCTTTGCGACCCTTTGCACTGTAGCCTACCAGGCTTATGTGTCTATGGGATTTTCCAGGCAAGAAAACTGGAGTGGGTTGCCATTTCCTATTCCAGGGAATATTCCCAACTTAGAGATCAAACCCACGTCTCCCATGTCTCCTGCATTAGAAGGCAGATTCTTTGCCATTATGCCACCTGGGAAGCCGCTCATTAGTTATTACCTAAATCTAAAATTTCAATTTAGGGACTTCCCTGGCAGCACAGTAGTTAAGACTCCATGCTTCCACTGCAGGGAGCACAGATTCGATCGCTGGTGGGGGAACTAAGATTTGGCACAGCCAAAATAAATAACTCGCCAGACAGCTAGCCAATCTGATCACATGGACCACAGCCTTGTCTAACTCAATGAAACTAAGCCATGGTGTGTAGGGCCACCCAAGACAGACAGATCATGGTGGAGAGGTCTGACAGAATGTGGTCCACTGGAGAAGGGAATGGCAAACCACTTCAGTATTCCTGCCTTGAGAACCCCTGAACAGTATGAAAAGACAAAAAGATAGGACACTGAAAGATGAACTCCCCAGGTTGGTAAGTGCCCAATATGCTACTGGAGATCAGTGGAGAAATAACTTCAGAAAGGATGAAGGGATGGAGACAAAGCAAAACAATACCCGGCTGTGGATGAGACTGGTGATAGAAGCAAGGCCCGATGCTGTAAAGAGCAATATTGCATAGGAACCTGGAAAGTTAGGTTCATGAATCAAGGCAAATTGGAAGTAGTCAAACAGGAGATGGCAACAGTGAACATGGACATTCTAGGAATCAGCGAACTAAGATGGACTGGAATGGGTGAATTTAACTCAGATGACCATTATATCTACTACTGTGGGCAGGAATCCCGTAGAAGAAATGGAGTAGCCATCATAGTCAACAAAAGAGTCCAAAATGCAGTACTTGGATGCAATCTCAAAAATGACAGAATGATCTCTGTTCATTTCCAAGGCAAACCATTCGATGTCACGGTAATCCAAGTCTATGCCCCGACCAGTAACGCTGAACAAGCTGAAGTTGAACGGTTCTATGAAGACCTACAAGACCTTCTAGAATTAACACCCAAAAAAGATGTCCTTCTCGTTATAGGGCACTGGAATGCAAAAGTAAGAAGCCAAGAAATACCTGGAATAACAGGCAAATTTGGCCTTGGAGTACAGAATGAAGCCAGGCAAAGGCTAATAGAGTTCTGCCAAGAGAACACACTAGTCATAGAAAACACCCTCTTCCAACAACACAAGAGATGACTCTACACATGGACATCATCAGATGGTCAACACCAAAATCAGATTGATTATATTCTTTGCAGCCAAAGATGGAGAAGCTCTATACAGTTAGCAAAAACAAGACTGAGAGCTGACTGTGGCTCAGATCATGAACTCCTTATTGCCAAATTCAGACTGAAATTGAAGAAAGTGAGGAAAACCACTAGACCATTCAGGTATAACCTAAATCAAATCCCTTATGACTATACAGTGGAAGAGAGAAATAGATTTAAGGGACTAGATCTGATGGACAGAGTGCCTGATGAACTATGGACGGAGTTTCGTGACATTGTACAGGAGACAGGAATTAAGACCATCACCAAGAAAAAGAAATGCAAAAAAGCAAAATGGCTGTCAGAGGAGGCCTTACAAATAGCTGTGAAAAGAGGAGAAGTGAAAAGCAAAGGAGAAAAGGAAAGATATACCCATTTGAATGCAGAGTTTCAAAAAATAGCAAGGAGAGATAAGAAAGCCTTCTTCAGCGATCAGTGCAAAGAAATAGAGGAAAACAATTGAATGGGAAAGACTAGAGATCTCTTCAAGAAAATTAGAGATACCAAGGGAACATTTCATGTAAAGATGGGCTCAATGAAGGACAGAAATGGTATGAACCTAACAGAAGCAGAAGATATTAAGAAGAGGTGGCAAGAATACACAGAAGAACTATACAAAAAAGATCTTCACGACCCAGATAACCAGAATGGAGTGAACACTCATCTAGAGCCAGACATCTTGGAATGTGAAGTCAAGAGGGCCTTAGGAAGCATCACTACAAACAAAGCTAATGAAGGTGATGGAATTCCAGTTGAGCTATTTGAAATCCTAAAAGATGATGCTCTGAAAGTGCTGCACTCAATATGTCAGCAAATCTGGAAAACTCAGCAGTGGCCACAGGACTGAAAGAGGTCAGTTTACACTCCAATCTCAAAGAAAGGCAATGCCAAAGAATGCTCAAACTACCGCACAATTGCACTCATCTCACATGCTAGTAAAGTAATGCTCAAAATTTTCCAAGCCAGGCTTCGGTAATACGTGAACTGTGAACTTCCAGATGTTCAAGCTGGTTTTAGAAAAGGCAGAGGAACCAGAGATCAAATTGCCAGCATCTGCTGGATCATCGAAAAAGCAAGAGAGTTCCAGAAAAACATCTACCTCTGCTTTATTGACTATGCCAACTCCTTTGACTGTGTGGATCACAATAAACTGTGGAAAATCCTGAAAGAGATGGGAATACCAGACCACCTGACCTGCCTCTTGAGAAACCTGTATGAAGGTCAGGAAGCAACAGTTAGAACTGGACATGGAACCACAGACTGGTTCCAAATAGGAAAAGGAGTAGGTCAAGGCTGTATATTGTCACCCTGCTTATTTAACTTATATGCAGAGTACATCATGGGAAACGCTGGGCTGGAGGAAGCACAAGCTGGAATCAAGATTGCCGGGAGAAATATCAATAACCTCAGATATGCAGATGACACCACCCTTATGGCAGAAAGCAAAGAAGAACTAAAGAGCCTCTTGATGAAAGTGAAAGAGGAAAGTGGAAAAGTTGGCTTAAAGCTCAGCATTAAGAAAACTAAGATCGTGGCATCTGGTCCCATCACTTCATGGGAAATAGATGGGGAAACAGTGGAAACAGTGGCTGACTTTATTTTTTTGGGCTCCAAAATCACTGCTGATGGTGATTGCAGCCATGAAATTAAAAGATGCTTACTCCTTGGAAGGAAAGTTATGACCAACCTACACAGCGTATTAAAAAGCAGAGACATTACTTTGTCAACAAAGGTCCGTCTAGTCAAGGCTATGATTTTTCCAGTGGTCATGTATGGATGTGAGAGTTGGACGGTGAAGAAAGCTGAGCACCGAAGAATTGATGCTTTTGAACTGTGGTGTTGGAGAAGACTCTTGAGAGTCCCTTGGACTGCAAGGAGATCCAACCAGTCCATCCTAAAGGAGATCAGTCCTGGGTGTTCATTGGAAGGACTGATGTTGAAGCTGAAATTCCAATACTTCGGCCACCTGATGCGAAGAGCTGACTCATTGGAAAAGACCCTGATGCTGGGAAAGGTTGAGGGCAGCAGGAGAAGGGGACGACAGAGGATGAGATGGCTGGATGGCATCACCGACTCAATGGACATGGGTTTGGGTATACTCCGGGAGTTTGTGATGGACAGGGAGGCCTGGCATGCTACAGTTCATGGGGTCACAAAGAGCCGGACACAACTGAGTGACTGAACTAAACTGAAAATAAATAAATCAGTTATTTAAAAAAATAAATAAAATTTCAATTTAAAGAAAATTAGCCTTCTAAATGGAAAGAAATCCTGTGCCATTCTTTGTAAAGGATTTTCTCTCTTACTGTCAAAGTAACATGTTTAGGGCTTCACTTCAGCCTTCCATGGACCTATTGTGTGAGTTAGCTCAGAAGCTAGCAGACTCCCAGGTAGATAATACTCAGGAATTCTGGTGTTATTTGTAGCAGTAACCAGGGACCAGATAACATGCTTTACATGTGTTTCAAATCTAATTTTGGAGCTCTCCACTGGGTATTATCATCACTATTTCACAGGAAAGAAAACGAAGATCCTAAGAGGCCAGTCCACTCACACAGGATGGCACACTGAGAAGGTTCTTGACCAGGGCTGCACCAGGTCTGCCTGAGTCTTTTAGTGTTTTCCACAGTTTGATTGCATTTAGGGCTCATAACTATGTGGAGGCTATCCTGCATGACTCTCTGTTGACATGTGGGCCGGGAGGATCCCACCAAAGCCAGTGTTCATCTCACAAGGCAGTCTCGCCTTTCCTCTGATGCCGTTTTCTCTCCACTCTCCCTGCTTGCCAGGATAATAGGATGATTGTTGAGAATGCGTTCATCAGAGTAGCTAATTCCAAGGCTTCATAGTATCATGATATCAGTAAAAAGACCTACTTTGTAGGTTGTGCAGTTCTATGTGGAAGGAAAGGAGACTCTATGAGACTTCCCTGGTGGTCCAGTGGGTAAGACTCTACGCTTCCAATGCAGCGGCTCGAGGTCGATCCCTGGTCAGGGAACTTGATCCCACATGCCTGAACTAAGCCTGCATGCCACAATTAAGACTCCGCACAGCCAAAAAATAATTCAAAAATAATAATAAAATGTTTTAAATGAGAAGAATGAAAGGACAACCTAATCAGGACTTGATCTCCAGGCCTTTGGGGATCCAGGAGGAAAGGGGTCTGCCTGGTTTGGCATCTGTCCTGGAGAAGCATGAGCTCAACCACAAGTGCTGTGTTATTTCGTCCCAACTCCCATCTCTCCCCTCCCATCCCCATGGCAACCACCATAGGGCTGCGGTCAGGCAAGTCTCCTCTGACCCAAACAGGAGAAATCTTGTTTGGCAAAGTTTATTCCTGGGAGTCTTCTTTGGCCTTAAGCTGCCACCAAAACAACTCTCCAGACAGCACCCTCTGTCATGGAGTTCACTATCTCACATTTAGTTGACTGTTCTTTTCTTCTGTGATATCCATCTTACAAGGAATCATAGGCTTTGCTTGGAAATTATTTTCAAGTAAGCAGAAGTATCTCAGCATTCAATCCAGCTTGTTAGTGGCAGGAATATTCTTTGCGTGTGTGTGTGTGTGAGAGAGAGTGTGTGAAAATGTGTCTGACGCATGTTACTTGGAGAGAGTTCTCTGTTGTCTAATCCATCAAAATGCAAATCCTCTGGTCTGATTGCTTTACTTTTTCCTAACTGTATATATGTGTTATGCTCACTAGGCTGCCAAGTCCATATGAATTAGCTCTGCTTGTTATCTTTTTCCTTCTCCTGTCAAAATAACCAGCCATCATTATGCAAAAGAAATGCATTCTTCCTGGGCTAAAGTGGGGCTCAGTGCCCCAACTTACAAATTAACGTTTTCTTTCTGGAAGCATTCTGTCATCATATGCAATAGGATTCCCTCATGTCTTCTGCATGTTTGCAAAATCTTTATTAACCCCAGTTGAAATGACAGTCATGAGATGGCTTGGAAGATTTTCATGCCAAGGTGATTACTCCTCCTCTATTCCTGAAAGAGACTTCACAGAGTTGTTTTTATTGAAATTGTATTTAAATCACTATCTGGAGTTGAATTCTTTTGCTTTTCTTTTCAGGGAGACTGGATGTTTATCTCATTGCTTCCACTTCTAGATAAGTATAGCTTCTCCCTTATCTGAACCCAACACTCCTGGGAAAACTTTAGGGAATTAAATCAGGAAAACAAACTATGCCTGCTCATGCTCAGTCATGTCCGATTCTTTGTGACCCTATGGAATGTAGCCCACCAGGCTCCTCTGTCCGTGGGATTTTCCAGGCAAGAATACTGCAGTGGGTTGCCATGCCATCCTATAGGGAATCTTCCTAACCCAGGAATCGAACCCACGTCTCTTGCATCTCCTGCATTGGCAGGCAGGTTCTTTACCATTATCACCACCTGGGAAGCCCAGATATGATGTAGGTACATGGTAAAATCTTCAAATCATACCTGAAGCTATGTGTACACCCACAAAATTAAAAGTTTCTGCCTTCAATTCTCAGTTCCTCTTTCTAAAAGTAGCTATTGTTAATCTCTTGTTGGATCCTTTCTAAAGGTGGTACATGCATGTCCCAGCAGATAATATGCATGTGTGCATGCTCAGCGCTTAGTCGTGTCCAACTCTTTTTCCAGGCAAGAACACTGGAGTGGAGTGCTCCTACTCCAGGAGATCTTCCCAACCTGGGGTTTGAACCCACATCTCGTGTCTCCTACAGTGGCAGGCAGATTCTTTACCACTGCACTGCATGGGAAGCCCCAGATATATGCTTGACTTCTTGTTATATTTGTAAAAATTATATGCAGTTGTTCATACTCTGCTTCTTTTCTTAGTGTTGTTATTTAGTCATTTATTTGGCTCGGCCAGGTCTTAGTTGTGACATACAGGAACTAGTTCCCTGAGCAGAGATCAAATCCAGGCCCCTTTTACTTTTCTTTAGAGTTTAACTTTCCTAGGTTGTAATATTTGACCCTTCTGAAGTTTGTTTTGAAGTGAGAAGTTTTATAGGGATCCAACTTTATTTCTTTTTCTAAGAAGCTAATCAATGGTGCCACTACCCTTGACTGTACAATTAATCTTTTCGCCACTGATTCGAAATACCACCTGGTGAGATCCAGATTCTTTTTTTTTTTTTGGTATGGTCATGAATTTTAACCTTACATCTCTCCCTCTTTTTTTTTTTTTTTAACTTTTAATTTTATATTGGAGTACAGTCTATTAACACTGTTGTGATAGTTTCAGGTGCACAGTAAAGGGACTCAGCCATACATAAACATGTATTCATTCTTCCCCAAGCTCCCCTCCCATCCAGGCTGTCATATAATTAATACTGAGCAGAGTTCCCTGTGCTATGCAGTAGGACCTTGTTGGTTATCCATTTTAAATATAGTAATGTATATATGTTGATCCCAAATTCCCTAACTATCCCATACCCTCATCCTTCTCCCCTGGCAACCATAAGTTCATTCTTTTAAGTCTGTGTGTCTGTTTTGTATATAAATTCATTTTTATCATTTCTTGTTAGATTGCACATGTAAGGGATGTCATATAATATTTCTCCTTCTCTGTCTGACTTACTTTACTCGGTATTTATAATCTCTAGGTCCATCCATGTTACTGCAAATGGCATTATTTCATTCTTTTTATGGCTGAGTCCATTGTACATATGTACCACATCTTCTTTATCCATTCCTTTGTCGATGGGCATTTAGGTTGCTTCCATGTCCTGGCTATTGTAGACAGTGCTGCAATGAACACTGGGCTGCATGTATCCTTTTGGATCCTGTTTTCCTCCAGATATATGCCCAGGAGAGGGATTGCACGATCCCACTCAGCAGTAAAAATATTCTAAAAATAGAACTACCATGCTGTTCTCCATAATGGCTCTACCAATTTACATTCCCACCCACCTCCACACCCTCAGATTCTGCTTGGTTCTGAGTCTGTTCCTGAGCTCTATGTTTGGTTTCATTGAACCGTTGTTTTGTTTTTTTTTTTTCTTTTTCCAAAGTATGTTTGAGTTACAGTAGTTTCAGATATGAGTTAAGCAAAGGAACAAAGGGAAGGTTAGTCATTAGTCTGATCCATTCATATGCACACTATTTTGAGACTACTTAATGAGGGGACCTCTGTTTTCAATTTTCTCTACTAACATCAGAACTTAACGTTCACTGTGACATCTTGTCATGCAAAGAGAATTAACTTTTGCAGTGATACAAAGCTTAGAGAGATTGAACGTATGCCACATTAAAAATAAATGAGGTGATCTTTTAAAAATAGCATCTAAGAAGATATTTTTAAAATCTTATCTGGAAATCTCACTTCTGTGGCAGTGTTCCATAAATATAAGACATTTACTCTATCTATTTGTACATTTGTAGATCAGCCAGGAAAGTATTAGTATTTCTTGTGCCTCGTTTTTAGTATGTGGCATATCAAACAGAGTTATGGGTTGCCCTGATCTGACTGATTTCGTATAAAGGTCTTTTTTGGCAACGATTGGAACTTCTTCGCTCTCCGAGGTAAATCTTGCAGAGCAGGAAGTTGAGGTTTTGGGGTAGATTCCAAGAGTCCGTTCTGATCTTAAGGTTGAGGAATGTGGAAACCTAACGCTTTCCTTTACTTAATAATGTGAATAGCGAAGGATATTTTTTCCCCCTGAACTAATTAAGTATTTTCTAAAAGAGGATGAACTTTTAATAATAGGAATGTAACTTTTAACTTATTTTAAACGTGGTCAGAGAACGGTCCCTACTTTAAAATCTCCTTATTTGTACATGTTATAGTTCAAAGGAGAAACCGTACCATTTATGTGGAGGGAAAATAAATGAGATTTCTTTCTGTCATCCATATGTTTAATGGTAGGGTTGTGTCTTGGATTGTACTCTTGAGTTAAAACAGACGGTGGATTCAAGGAGTTGCTGCGATAAAGAACTGTTCTTATCTCAGAATCGACTCTGGAGACCATCTCCAAGAATCCCATATCAACTGGCCAGGCGGGAGATCCATCTTAATCTGAATGGGCAGTTTGATTGTTTCTTTTCAGTTAAACAGACATGGGTCCTTTTTAGTCCCAGACTCCAGTCAGAGAAGCAGTGTGGTTGAGACATCAAGCATAGTGATTTTTTTCACCGATAGTTAACACTGAAAGTGAACGCCTGTGTCTTCCTTCAGTATGTAAGAAGGGTCAGTGAAAAGCTCTGGTAGATGGTACTGGAGAGAGAATTGTAGTGCTTTGCTTGAAATCTGCTCAAACCAGCATGGAGCTGCTCATTTGGTACCAATAATACAGTTACTTGCCGACATATCACACTCACCTTGAGTAAGAACGGCCAAGTAGACTCAGCAACAATGTATGTACTTCAGCGATCCTAGTCAAAGGGCAATATACATAGTCCAGCATCTGGGGTGAAAATGTTAGTCACTCAGTCATGTCCAAATCTTTGCAACCCCATGGACTGTAGCCTACCAGGCTCCTCAGTCCTTGGAATTCTCCAGGAAAGAATACTAGAGTAGGTTGCCATTCCCTTCTCCAGGAGATCTTCCTGACCCAGGGATCGAACCTGGGTCTCCTGCATTGAAAGCAGATTTTTTACTGCCTGAGCCAACAGGGAAGCCCCATCTGGGGTAAGAGCATGCTTAAATATCTCAAGGAATCAAAAGATTGGGGAAATACCAAAGGGACCATCAGGCCAAGAGAAACGTGGCTAAGATCTTCATTCAAACTCGATCAAGTCCACGGCCATTCCTCTCTTGGAGTGAGCCCTTAGGGTAAGACTTAGCTTTCACTCAACACACAGGCAGGGACTTAACCTCCTTCCCCATCACAAATGATATGCTAGGAGTAATTTGCCATTTGAATCTTCCTTATATACTTAGATATTGGGTTGGCAAAAACATTTGTTCAAGGTTTTCTGCAACATGTTTCAAAAACCCGATGGAACATTTTGGCCAACCCAATATTTTGTAGAGAACCCACGCTAGCAGTTACCCTTTCTTGATCACTTTTTTCCCCTCTCATTTTGACAGTTGACAGGATTTTATTGTTTTTTTAGAATATTTACCTTTATTTTCTACTTGAATTTTTACCATCTTAACCATTTTTAAGCATACAGTTCAATAGTGTTGAGTATATTTGCAGTGTTATACAGCTAATCTTTAAAACTTTTTCATCTAGTAAAACCGAAACGCTATACCTTTCAAAGAACGATTCCCCAATCCCCTTTCCTTAGCCCTTGGCAACCAACATTCTACTTTCTGTCTCTGTGAATTGACTACTCTGAGTACCTCACATAAATGGAATCATAGTGTATTTGTCTTTTTGTGACTGGCTTATTATTTCACTGAACATAATGTCCTTGAAGTTCATCAGTACTGTAGCATGTGTCAGAATTTTCTTCTTTCTAAGGCTGAATGATATTTCATTGTGTATATAGACCATATTTTGTTTATCTGTGTGTCAGTGGGCATTCAGGTTTTGTTCATTTTTCATTAGTAAAATATATGCACAGTACTATTACCCATGTGATTACATGTCAGCTGAATAGTTTTAGAATCTGAAGAGACTTCCTGGTTAGACTTTTACTTTTGTCAGTAACTGTGAGTTGGGTTAGTACGTGTTCAGGCACAGAGCAGTCGTCTAGACAATTGCTTTAAAAACATTTACAGCAGTTGCTAACTAGTCTTCAGACCTCAAGTCTCCCTGACGTCAAGTTCAGGCAACCGCAGCATCTGTGAAAGGAGTTGAAGGACAAAGGTGGCAGCCACTTGGTGAGAGGTGTTTACTTTCTTCAATTGATTGCCCTCCACCTGGGATCCACAAAGGTGTGTTTTTCACAGACATTTCAGGCCTCTAAGCTTGAGATGTGAGTTTATTTCCTCAAAGACACAGTACGTGATCTTTCTCACCAGACACTCTCGAAGGCTCCATCAGATAAACACTCAGAGGGCTGGAAAATGGGAGGAAGGGGACTGTTTAAATTGTTTCACATCCTCTGCCCTGGAGTACTCACTTTCCCCAACGCTTGCCTCACATTTCTCAGAGGAAGAAAGACATGGAAACTTGGTACATTTATTTTTTACATACGTGCCAGCTTTGACCACTGTTGGCACTGGGCGAGTGGGAGATTAATGGTCTGGGTTATGCTGTGGAAAAAGCCATAAGTCTTTACATCACAATTTTTGTTTTTAAGACATTTTGTTTTCATAGCTGGGGATTACGCTATTAGCATGGGGAGAGGGAGAATGAAAAATGTAATAGAATAAAGAGAGAGCACAATTTTTTAAAAATCCAAAATAGGAAGCACACACATACCCAGAAAGATGCTCAAATTCCTTGTGAGTTTTGTGAAGAAATGCTGAGTTTTGAGGTGAATAAACAGGATAGGATCCCTTTGTATATGCGGTTCACATATCGTTCCGTGGCTTTAAGAACACTGCTATATAACTAAGAGGTAATTGCTCAGCCAATGAAATCAAGGTTTGGTTATTCTTATCCTAAAAGCATTACCAATCAAGTACTTCTTAGACAGAAGTGACTTAAGTTCATTTCAACATTGACATACTCGACTCAAATTATCTCACAGCTGTACATTAAATGGCAGAATTTTAACTGAAGACAAAATATGAATAAAAAGATAAGTCCTGATAATTAGCTAAGAAATGAAAACTGTAATTCCATTAAAATTTGCTTGACTTTTATGCAACTTTGGGGAACATACCTGATACAAGACCTGATATACATGGACAGCTAGAAATACGTAAGGGCACATGCATTGTAATTGCTCGTGGATGCAGTGGATTGAGAATATTGTAGCATGGGACTTCCCTGGTGGTCCAGTGTTTAAGACTTTGCATTCCCAATGCAGGGGAGGCAGGTTTGATCCCTGGTTGGAGAACTAAGATCCCACATGCTGTGCAGCATGGCCAAGAGATAAAAAATTTAAAAGAGAGTAGTGTAGCAAATGGTCTTCCCTGATAGCTCAGTTGGTAAAGAATCTGCCTGCAATACAGGAGACCCTGGTTCAATTCCTGGGTCAGGAAGATCTGCTGGAGAAGGGGTAGGCTACCCACTCCAGTATTGTTGGGCTTCCCTGGTGGCTCAGCTGGTTAAGAATTCGCCTGCAATGTGGGAGACCTGGGTTCAATTCCTGGGTTGGGAAGATCCCCTGAAGAAGGGAAAGGCTACTCACTCCAGTATTCTGGCCTGGAGAATTCCATGGACTGTATAGTCCATGGGGTCACAAAGAGTCAAATACGACTAAGAGACTTTCACTTTCAGTGTAGCAAATGGACTTATTGGTTGAAATTGAGTATATGCTCACAGCAGATACCTCTTTTCTTTTTAGTTTGTATTTGTGAGCATAAATACTCTTATTTATATGAGTATATATTTATATATCTTATTTATACTTAAATATACTTATCATGGAAACATCTTTATTTTCTTGGGCTCCAAAATCACTGCACTTCATTGAAACTCTGGATAAACTACAAGGTGGTGTTCCCATTTTGCAGATGAGAAGACCAGGGCTCAGTCAGGCTAAATTATTTGATTGTTGTTGTTGTTCAGTCACTCAGTTATGTCCAACTCTTTTCAACCCCATGAACTGCAACACGCCAGTCTTCCCTGTCCTTCGCTATCTCCCTGAGTTTGCTCAAACTCATGTCCATTGAGTCAATGATGCCATCCAACCATCTCATCCTCTGTCATTTCTTTCTCCTCCTGCCCTCCATCTTTCCCAGCATCAGGGTCCTTTTCAATAAGTCGGCTCGTCTCATCAGGTGGCCAAAGTATTGGCGCTTCAGCTTCAGCATCAGTCCCTCCAATGAATATTCAGGGTTGATTTCCTTAAGGATTAACTGATTTGATCTCCTTGCTGTCCAAGGGACTCTCAAGAGTCTTCTCCAACAGCACAGTTCAAAAGCCTCAATTCTTTGGGCGCTTAGCCTTCTTTATGGTCCAACTCTCACATCTGTACACGACTAGTGGAAAAACCACAACTTGGACTATATGGACCTCTGCTTTTTAATACGCTGTCTAGGTTTAGCATAGCTTTTCTTCCAAGGAGCAAGTGTCTTTTAATTTCATGGCTGCAGTCACCATCTGCATTGATTTTGGAGCCCAAGAAAACAAAGTTATTTGGTAGACCATATATATATGTCTAGGACAGTCTGGTTCCAAGCCTGTGCCCTTTCTCAGACACCCTCCTGTGCCTGGCCAGTTTGTTCTACCAGATGCACTGATGTGGTGCCTTCCTCATATAACCTGAGGCTGTGTTACCTCCTCTGCTTGGAGTGATGGAATTGTAAACACTGGAAGGGGCATGCCAATATCTGAAAGCTATTAAGGGAAAATGAGTCACTTGGTAGATGCATGGGACGTCTTTTGATTATGAGAGTTCCATGGAGAAATAAGCACCAAGTGCTTTTTCTTCTTATAAAGAATTGAATCCCTCTCCTGAATAGAGATCGTTGGCAAGTCCACATGCAGTCATGGTCAGCAGAAAAGATATTTAATCAGTAATGAAAAGCTTGTGGGCCTGGAATGTCTTTAACCCCCCAGAGCTAAAGAGCAGGCCTTGGGGGACTGATGTTGAAAGGACAATAAATGGGGGCTTCAAAAGAATTCTGATCTTGGAGGTAAAGACAGGTAAGAGAAAATAAGAAGAGTAAAAGCAGGCCTGATAAGTAGTTACTTGTCACCCCTGGATAACGGGTGTAAATTGCTTTTTGCTTCAACTCCTACTCTCCACGTACATATTTTTTTGTTGTTGTTAAAGAAAGAGAAGAAAATATTTTTGAGGTAACTCATTACCTTTTTGGCTTTAGGCCTAGAAGCTACAGAAGTTTAAAGTAATTTTATACACTGCAGATGCTTCCTGGTTTTAAAAACTATGACCTGGCTTTCAAGCAATGATGACATCAACTCAGAAGGATAATAATCTTCCATATCATGTAATTCCAGTAGCAGTCATGGGGCAGTCTTTATGAAATTGGAAGGACAGGGAGGCAGTCTGATTGAGATTGTGAAATAACCAAAGCAAAATTGTTCAGTCTGATTTCTATTGTATGTAAAGATAATTTTTTTTATTGCATTTTAGTTCTAATGGTCATTTGATAAACTTGTCTTGCCTGTTACGTTTTTTGAAAGTCTTTTATAGACTACATGCTTTTGATGCATTTTCATGATCAGTTCAGACTACCCAAGATGACCATAAAACACCAGTAATTAAGAAAAACTCTCCTTTGGAGAAGAGTCCAGAAAACTCTGCTTCCGTTATTTAATTTTGACATCTCTGGAGGGACACAGTGAATTTTTTTTACCCATTGAGTTGACCTTGAAATAGGATATGAATTTCCTCTGTACTGTGTTAGTGAGTCTCCATTTTAGTCTTGTTCGCATGCATGAGGTTAAGTGCTGGGACCAAAAGAAACTTCATAAAGCAGATTGTTTCCAAATCCTGTCCTCCTACATTCACTGGAGCTAGCTGACGGTAGATATGTGATGTTTATGGTTGATCAGACCTAATGGGCCATATATTTTAATTGTTACTTTTTGGAAGAGTGAATATGTGACTCTGGCTGCCTTTCTTCCCGTCTTAGAGTCCTCCTTTTCTCCCCTGCCCTGTTTCATTGTTTTCTGGAGCTCCTGTCAGTCCCTATAACTATGCCCTTCACAGCACAGTCCAGGGTCAGCATCATTCTTGTCTCCATTTGGTCATTGACCACGTGGGCGGGTTGAAGCTGTGTTTCACCACTGTGGGCCAGAGAGGGATACTAACAGTCTGGACCACAGTCTGCTCCTGTTGCCCATGGTAAGATGGGGAGATTTGTCCTGTGGGGGAAGGGGAGCTGGAGAGCCTGGGAGAACCTTGGACTTTTCCCACTTTGGGTCTAGGTTCATAAACTCGTGAAAAACAATGAAGTAAGGAATAGTTGCCTTTTTTGTTATTGGAATATAGTTGCTTTACAATGTTTGTCTTAGATTCTGCTGTACAACAAAGTGAACCAGCTATATATACATTTATCTCCTTCCTCCCACACCCCCACCCCCAATCCCGCCCACCTAGGTCATCAGAGTACCGAGCTGAGTTCCCTGAACTGTACAGCAGGAATAGTCACCTTTGCACCAGTAATTTCATTTCTGGTTCCTGTTTCATCCATCTTATCAAAATCTCCTCTCAAGAAAGGCTCTCCTGAATTACTGACACTAAATCTCATTATCTGATAAAGCTCCTGTTGTTTCTTTCCCAGTTGTGTCTGCACTTTTAATGATGGAGTCCAAAGCCCCTGCTTAGCCCACCTTGGAGCTGGAGATCTACAGGGTTCCACTGGGCAGTTGGTGGGGCATTCCTCGAACAACATGATGATTCCTTAGTGCCCACAAAATCGCCCTCTTCCGCTCGCAGCTCATCCACAAGCTGCTATCCTGTCTGCTTACAAGTCAGATCCTACCCTTGTCGTTGGTGACCAGGACAAGGGTCCATATATTGGGTTGATCCAAAAGTTTGTTCATGTTTTTCCATTATATCTTATGGAAAAAACTGAACGAACTTATGGGCCAATCCAATACACTGGTGGCTGGTAACATGGTGGGGAAGAGCTTTGTTCACCTGCCTAGGTGTGTAATGCAATTCAGTGTCAGGAATGAGTCTTCTGGACACCCCTGGGATGGATCACTTGCCCAGCTGCATTGTTTTCCCTTGTTCCTGGGTGGCAGGTGCTGGTCATCAGCATGACGGCTCTGTATGCCCCAGGAAAGCCTGTCTTCCTCCTCTGAGCTGACACTGGAGCCGGAAAGAAGTGAGCAGACAGATCTATAACAGAGCTGAACACTGGATTCCACTTCATCGTGTCTTTTCAGCTGATGGAAGGTCTGCATGATGAATGGAGAGGAGGGGGTACTCAACAAGATAATCTTTAGAACGACTGAGTGCATAGAAAGCCTGTCTTCTCTCTAGTGTTCCACGTGGAATAGTCATGAGCAGGATAATAGTTCTGCATCTATTAATGCAGTCAGTTAATTGCCAGGTATGGTGTATACTTTAAGTATAGAGGTAAAAAACTGTGCTTTATGCTTCTCATAAGTGGGCGCTGATCTGCCTACTGTAGATTATGGTGGCCAGAGCCCCACCATTCCATTAAAAATATAATTTTTTTTTAAATGCCAGCCAGTCAAATGCTCTCTCTGCTTCAACTCTGCCCTCTGCTCTGATTTTCAAGCTCTTCTGTCGCATCTCAAAATGTTGAGGTCAGTGTCAATCTAGGAATCAGTGGAGACTCAAGGTTATCCTTGCTCTGCAGTCTTGCCTTGAAAAAGTGAGTGGCTGGACCCAGAGGCCAAGGAACTGCTGCTGTGCTTTAGCTGCTGCTATGCAAGTGGGATTTATTAACTTTATGAAGGATGTAGAAGGCCATCATGATACTTGGTAAATTATGAGAGAGGCCAGGGGATCAAAAAGAGGGAGATTTGACGCCAGACATCCCTGGCTGAGAGTTGAAATTCCATGGAGCAAATAGCCTGCAAAGTGGGAGTGACCTTCTCCACTCTGTCCTAAATCCTCCTGCCTGGGGGTGCAGACCCAAGGAGGGAATGTGACTTGGCAGGGATCTACGGGTGGGAGGAATGGAGGCTGGCCAGTTTTTTTGGTGAGATTCTCCAGGGAGTGCTGGAGGGTGGAAATGATGTCGAGCCCCCACCTCCCCCACGAGCGCTAGAATGACCCCATATGCCTACTCAGCAGCCTCAGACCCACGGCAGCCTCAGGAGTCTTCAAGGCAGAAGAGGAGAGGCTTGGTCCACACGAGATGTATTCAGACCAGCGGGTGTACTCATCTCAATGATGTGGGTTTCCTCTGCTCAGTGTCTACAGTTCCCCCATCCCCTTACTGCACCTCAAAACTGCCAATCTAAATCTCCTGAAGAGGAAGGAAGAGAAGGCCACTTCAACCCGTGGTGTTGACATTCTAGCATTGCACCTGCCTGATGTTCTCAAGGACAGGAGATGGGGCAACCCAAACAGATGATCCAGGTGGAAATTCCTGTGACCCATTTGGAGCTTGTTTATGGTGAAAACCACCTTTGCAGTAGCTCTGTATTTTGTTTGTGAGTCACCATTTCTGTTTATCTTTCTCTTTCAACCTGTTGCTCATCAGATTTCCTCCAACATATATTTTCAATGCATTTCTGTGAAGTTGGGATGGGAGGAGTGTGAAGAGAGTTCTGCATTAACGTTTTTATGCCTTTCTTCTGGAAGGGTAGTTGGTAATCTTCTTAATTTAAAAAAAAAAATTAAATGGAGAATAATTGCTTACAATGCTGGGTTAGTTTCTGCTGTACAACAATGTGAATCAGCTCTAAGTGTACATATATCCCCTCCCTCTTTTTTTTTTTTCCATTGAAGGATAGTTGCTTTTCAGTGTTGTGATGGTCTCTGCTGTACATCATATGTGCTGAGCTATGCTGTCTCTTTAGTCGTGTCCAACTCTTTGCAACCCTATGGACTGTAACCTGCCAGGCTTTTATGTCCATGGGATTCTCCAAGCAAGAAGACTGGAGTGGGTTGCCATTTCCTTCTCCAGGAAATCTTCCCCACCTAGGGATCAAACTGGCGTCTCTGGTCTCCTGCATTGGCAGGCAGGTTCTTTCACCACTAGCGCCCCCTGGGAACCCCATGTACATCAACATGAATCAGTCATAATTATATTTATATCCTCTCCCTCTTGAGCCTACCACCGCGCCCCATCCCACCCCTCAAGGTCATCACAGGACAGAGCTGAGCTCCCCGTGCTGAGCAGCAGCTCCCCACTAGCTCTCAGTTTTACACAGGGCAGTGTGTGTATGTCAGCGCTACTCTCTCAGCTCGTCCCACCCTCTCCTTCCCCTGCTGTGTCCACATGTCTGTTCTCTACATCTGCATCTCTGTTCCTGCCCTACTGATAGGATCATCTGTACCATTTTTCTGGATTCCATATATATGTGTTAATATGTGATATTTGGTTTTCTGTTTCTGACTTCATTCTGTATGACAGAGTCTTGGTTTATTCACTTAAATTTTTTTTAAAGCTTTTTAATGGTATCACTCAGTACCCTGCTGATTGTTTGTGAACTGTGGTTGCACCCCCAGCTCCCCAAATTCCGTATCTGTGATGATAAACGGGAGCTTTAAGACTTTTAATTTTGCCAAAGGGCTCTTTTCTCTCTTCTGATCGCACTCTCTCAGTTTTTCAGTGCAAGGCCAGAGGCTGTTTGTGTAACTTAGAGCCTGTTTTCAACTTTTTGCTTCTGCTGTTTCCAAGCAATTAGCAAAGTCTGTTTAGAGTTGAATTGT
The DNA here is from genome assembly GCA_024291935.2 of Okapia johnstoni. Lineage (NCBI taxonomy): Eukaryota > Metazoa > Chordata > Mammalia > Artiodactyla > Giraffidae > Okapia > Okapia johnstoni. The sequence goes on from CM044324.1 coordinate 17,404,072, forward strand.
TATGTGCACACATTCTATTTTAATTCATTGTAATTAGGAGTGCACGTATTAAACTTCTTCCAGAAGAACTGCTAAGATCCAACCTTCTGTTTCAAAAGCTTGAAATCTTTACTTACTTTATGAGCAAAAGATTTGACTGGATGTTAAAAATGACCCTCAGTAGTATTCACCCAGCTAGAAAAATGTATGAACTCTATTCCTGTAATCTTAAAATCATATTAAAGAGCTGTTGCTGGGGTTTTGTTGTTAGTAGTGGTGTTGTTGTTTTTGCTTCACCACAGATTATTTACCTTAATTGCAATGTGAAAAATACTAATTTGTAATTTTGGCCCTGGTTATGTTGTATTTATTATCATGGTGATGTTTGATCACACAAATTAGCAATTGATCATAGCCTGTGTTCCTTGTCTATTTAAGTAACATTCATCTACTTTTGAATTGAAGAAATGGCATCACTCTCTTAGGTGTTGGCTATTAGCAGTGAAATGGAACTGGCAAGGAGAGTATTTGTGAAACTTCCCTGGTGGCCAGTGGTTGGACTCTGCCCTTCCACTGCAAGGGGTGTGGTTTTGATCCCTGACCGGGGAACTAAGATCCCACATGCCATGCAGGCTGAAAAATAAAAACAAAAAATAAAGCATTGATCTGCTAAGGTATACTATTTCAAAAAAAAAAAGAGTATATGTATAAGAAGGTATTTTTATCTACCAGTAAAGCTTACTTGTTTTCATAGTAATTTTCAGCTTTGAAAAGGTATTTGGGTTGTTTCTGGAGGTTAATAGGCCAGAAGCTGGGAAATGAGGCCAAAGGCCTGCACTGAGCTCACAGGAACGTGGGCTGGTGGGCGTGGGAAGGTTGGCCAAGTGCCGTGTGCTGGGCTCCTCACGTATGTGGCAGCAGAGAACAGGAGATCTGACCTGGAATTAGGTCGGGGTCAGGAAAGCGTGCAACTCCGTGGGAAGGAGTGTCTCGGGACCTCAGGACAGCAAGTCTCTCGTCGTGGCCCAGGCCCCCAACTGGGGACAGGAGAGCTGACATCCGCCACCAGGACTTTGATCTGCTCCCAAACTGAAGCCGCGTATGCAAGGTCTTGTGTCCCTGCAGTGGAGCAGGTGGGGACGTGCACAGCCAGACTCCTTGAGCAGCAAAACACGGGAGCAGCTCTTTTCTCAATGTGCATGCCTCAAGCTCTGCTCCTTAATAACAACACTGCTGCTTTGTTGTTTTTAGAGCTTTACAGTGAGCAGTGCTTTTGTCCCAATTACCTCGTTGGTGCTTCTTGGTGACCTCGTGAGGTCAGCCGGATGTCTGTTGTCATTTTGCCGATGTGGAAAGGCGACCTGCACTTCCCAGGTGGCTCAGTGGTAAAGAATCTGCCTGCCAGCACAGGAGACATGGGTTCAATCCCTGGGTCAGGAGGATTCCCCTGGAGAAGGGAATGGCAACCCACTCCAGTATCCTCGCCTGGGGAATTCCATGGACAGAGGAGCTTGGAGGACTACAGCCCATGGGGTTGCAAAGAGTCAGACATGGCTTAGCAATTAAGCAACAACAACAAAGGCAGACCCAGTGGTTTAATGGGCCCTGTACAAAACCCAGTGTCAGGTTAAGTAGTTCCTTCAAAGGAAAACAGTTAACAAGTGCAGAACCCTGGACCTTCTGGCTTCAGGTGCTTCCCACCTGCACCAGAAGCTTTGGCGATGAAGGACTTGCGGCTCTGACCCAGTGAGCTTAGCCCTCCTTGGGAATGAGGGGGCCTCTCTGGTGTGACCAAGGGTGTTGAGAGGCAGCCAAGTCTAAAGCTAACCTCTGTGGTACAGGTTGAGTCTCTGTTTTATTTATGTATTTTTTTATTTTTGAAAAGTCTTTTGATGTGGACCATTTTAAAGTCCGTATTGAATTTGTTACAGTATTGCTTCTGTCTTATGTTCTGGTTTTTCAAATGTGAGGCATATGGGATCGTAGCTTCCCCACCAGGGATCGAACCCCATACCCCATGTGTCGGAAGGTGAAGTCTTAACTACTTGACAATCAGAGAAATCCCAAACTCTTTGTTTTACACTGAAGGCAACTGAGGCCCAGGCTGATGCCTGTGTTACGTTACGTGGGCATCTCCTGCTGTCAGTCCGGTGTTTTCTGGACCCTCCCCTTGAAATATCCCTGCCGGTCATCCTAAAAGCTTCCAGAGTAGATGGGTGTGAAAAGGCCAGCCTCTCCTCATTGTAGGTCAACAAAGACAAGGCATTCAGATGCGTCCAGCAGTGGGCCTGGGCGCCAGCACCTGGGGTGTGTAAATCAGTGCATTTCTGAGGCAGGTTTGGGGATCTAAGAGGTCCCAGACTCTGGGTCCCTTTCCTGTGGGAGAAAAAGGAGAATTGGAATTGCATTCTCAACTGGACTTAATAGAGGACCCTGTTTTTTTTACCCCACCTCCTTTTAAAATTCAGTTCTCCTGCCTCTCCTCCCTATGAAAATTCTTTTTAAAAAAAAAAAAATTGCTTTAAGACTTTTTTCAGTTAGAGTGTAGTTGATTTACAATGTTGTGTGAGTCTCAAATGTACACCAAAGTGATTCAGTTATACACATGCATTCTTTCTTAGATTCTTTTCTCATTTACATTCTTACCAAACATTAGGAGACTTCCCTTGTGGCTCAGATGGTAAAAAAAAAATCTGCCTGCAATGCAGGAGACCCGGGTTCAATCCCTGGGTTGGGAAGATCCCCTGGAGGAAGGCACGGCAATCCGTTCCAGTATTCTTGCTGGGATAATCCCATGTACAGAGGAATCTGGTGGGCTGCAGCCCATGGGGTCGCAACAGAATATTAAGCTATACAGTAGTAGATCCTTGTGGGTTATCTATCTTTTTAAAAAATTATTTTATTTGGTTGCATTGAGTCTTAGCTGTGACACATGAGAGCTAGTTCCCTGACCAGGGAACGAACCCCTGGCCCTTGTGTCGGGAGCCTGGAGTCCTGGCCACTGGACCACCAGGAAAGCCCAGTTATATATTTTATATACAGTAGTGTGTGTGTATTCATCACAAGCTTCTGATTTATACGCACCCTCCCCCTCGCCCCCCCCAATTCTTAAGGTCTTGAGCACGAGAAGCCTGCTCCCAAGGCAAGGTCTAGTCAGATCACGGCCAAGGCCAGTGTTAACTGGCACTTCCATCCCACTGTGAAGCCAAATTCCTCTGTAGCAGCTTCCCGGGACAGGCCAGTGTTAAAGCAAGCGTGGGATGTATTGCAAAGCGTTTGTATAATGAGGGAGAAGTGGAAACCTCCGGTTTGGAAGGTCTTTTCTTCTTGAGAATTTTTGATTGAGTTTCATGTTCCAGGGGAGTACGGTTTTGGTGAAAATGGGAGGGAAACCCTGCCACACAGAAATTCCATATCTGATGGAGATTTTCCTCCCTTCAAGAAGGTGTGAGAGAGAGCAGCCAAGGAGCACAAAAGCGTGGGGGAGCAGGGGTGATGGATTGGAATGCTCTCGATAGAGCAAGGACCGCGGTGGGCTGGAGAGGCTGGTGTTAAGTGTGGCTGAGCTCGCTAGCCTGCTGGGTGTAAGAACAGCCCCTGAGACACGTGTCTGAATGCCTCAGACCCAATGAGGTGGCTGATGGTCCAAGAAAGAGCCCTCGAGTCAAGCAGGCTGCAGGAAGCCCAGGCTCCCAGAGACCACCACCTCCTCCAGCCTTCTTCCACCCATTCATCCTAGAAGGGAAATCGGAGACCTGGAGGTACCCTGACTTCTTGGTGGTCACATCTGTGTGTGTGCGTGTGTGTGTGCATGTGTGTGTGTGTGTAGGGAGCTGAGGAGACAGACAAGAAGCATCTAAGTATGTTAAGTCTCGAGTGTTTCCAGTGGTATTAAATGCCGTGGAGGAAAAGTCTGCAGAGTCCTCAAGGAGCTGGTCGTTGGGATGGCCGTAGGCTGTACCTGGTGGGGAAACACCTGTCACCCTAGTGGAGATGACCTGAGTTAACTGTTCCCACTGTATGTCACTTGGCAGGTGTATTTCCAAGTCACCATTTCCCCCTCTGTTGTGTGGGAACATGCAGGATCAGGAAAGGAACTTGGAGGTCTGTTCACCAGACACCAGTCACTCTTACAAAGAGGTGCCCGAAGCACCTTTCATTTCCATGAGGATTGACTATATCAAATCTCTCATCGGTCCATTGCATCTCCTAGCTCTCCTGCTCTAGGTGGTAGACAGGGTGGAGACTGAAAACACTAAACTGAAGATGAGTGACCAGGGTTAGTCTTAGAATATTTTGGCTTCGCTGTGGCACCCGCAGCCGCCCACCATGAACCATGGTGCTGCAGCTCCAGGAAGAACTGACTGAACTGGGGTCCCTACAGGTGGCAGGTGTGCTTGCTTCCTTCACGATCCGTTTTTTGCAGACAGCAGCAAGGTCAGAGAAGTAATTGTGTGACCCTGCAAACCCACTGCTTTGAAGACCAGCACTCCATTGTATGCGTACATGTACTAAGTTTATTTGTTTTTTTAAAATCAGACTCCTTCCCACCGCTTCACAGAGGTGTTCAGAGCTTCTCTTGGCCACATACTGCGCAGGAGCGGTGGTAACCCTATTATTTATCAGACCTTTTTTTTTTTTAGATTTTTTTGATGTGGACTGTTTTTAAAGTCTTTAGGAATTTGTTACAATATTGCTTCTGTTTTATGTCTTGTTTTTTTGGCTTTGAGACATGTAGGATCTTCCCTTCCTGACCAGGGATCTACCCCACACTCCCTTCATTAGGAACTCTTAGCCACTGGACTGCCAGGGAGGTCCCACTCAGGCTCTTATTAAACCAGGTGCTGCCTTATTGTATGCTAGGCACTGCTGCTGCTGCTGCTAAGTCGCTTCAGTCGTGTCCGACTCTGTGCGACCCCAAAGACGGCAGTCCACCAGGCTCCCCCGACCCTGGGATTCTCCAGGCAAGAATACTGGAGTGGGTTGCCGTTTCCTTCTCCAATGCATGAAAGTGAAAAGTGAAAGTGAAGTCACTCAGTCGTGTCCGACTCTTCGCGACCCCATGGACTGCTGCCCACCAGGCTCCTCCGTCCATGGGATTTTCCAGGCAAGAGTACCGGAGTGGGTTGCCATTTCCTTCTCCAGATGCTAGGCACTAGGGTTAGCATTTTTCTGTAAGTTACCTTATTTCACACAACAAACTGATTATTGCTATTAAGTCTGATTATTGCTATTTCTACTATCTTACGGATAATGAAGCTACACATGACCAAGGAAGGCGGCATTTCCAAGGTACACGGCCCAAGATAGCATCCCAAGGTCTCAGAGATATTAAGTGTTGAAACTGAGGCTCAAGCCCAGTTTTCCTGCCAAAAGTCATATTACCAATCATTGTCCTAAATTCACTACAGAATTACTGAGGATTTTTAGTTAATTAGAAATTCTTAAGATTTCTTAAGGTTTTTATTTAATCAGAAGTTTAATCAGAAATTCTTATGATTTCAACCCTGAGCTCTTTTTGTCACATGTTGCAGCCTTTTTAATTTGTGTGTTTGTCTTTCAGAATCCTCGGACTTCATGCTGTATTTTAAGATTATGGTCAGCCCTTGAACAGCATGAGTTTGAACTGCATGGGTCCACTTATACGTGGATTTTTTTCAATAAATATATTGGAAAACTTTTTTGTGATTTGCAGCAGTTTGAAAAAACTTGCAGATGAACCATATAACCTAGAAATAGCCCCAAAATTAAGTAAAGATATGTCATGAATGCATAAAATATCAGTAGCTGTACATGTAACATAAAATATGTGTTAATCAACTGTTTATGTTATCAGTAAGGCTTCCTATCAACAATAGGCTGTATTAGTAGTTAAGTTCTGGGGAGTCAGAAGTTATACATGGATTTTCAACTACATGAGGGGTATGGGGGAGCCTGTTATGACCCCAAATTGTTCAAAGGTCTAGTGCATTGTTATATCAGTTATAAATCTTAGCATGACTTACAGAGTCTCACAGGTCCACCTAATTTTATTCCATCTTTATTATTTCAAACACTTTTTAAAATGGCATTATATTACAATTGGGTTTCTCAACTGGTGGCTCTTCCCTAGTGGCTCACATGGTAAAAAAATCTGCCGACAGTGCAGGAGACCTGAGTTCAATCCCTGGGTCAGGAAGATCCCCTGGAGAAGGGAATGGCAACCCACTTCCAGTATTCTTGCCTGGAGAATTTCATGGATAGAGGAGACCGAGTGACTAACACTTCTCAACTAACTTTTTTTTTTCCACCCTGAATAACCTGAAATTGCTTTCATCTCTAGGTTACTCTGTCTTTATGATAGAATTATTTCTAAGACTGTTTTCCCAACACCTGCTTTTGTTGCTTTCTTTACTTTTGTGTGACAGTGGCTACTAATTTTAAATCAACTCTCCCTTCCATGGTTGGTAGTCACTACACAAGCAGTCAGCCCGTTGTGGTTTTTATTTCAAAGACTGGCCAAAGTGAGTTTGTGTTAATGCAAGGGACCCTGTGAGGATATACTGAGGAGGGTGAAGACTTCGCAAAGCAATCATTGTGGAGTGTGTCTTGTTCCCTAAGTTTCAGATGTCAGCTGCTTCCTTCCATCATGCTGGCTACTGCATTACCGTTCTTGCTAAGTTCAAGGCGCCCCCTCGTGGTGCAACTGATACTAATCAACATGAGAAAACAAAATGGCAAGATTACAAGTGACAGAGGCAATGCCTTTAGATATAATCGTATCGCTCTCCCCATTTTTAAGACTCTCTAATGAATACAGTATTTTTCCTCCTTTTGTTTTACTCATAGCTCATACTCAATGCTAAGTTTTTTTGGAGGTAGGAAGAAACCAGAAAAGGAAGCGCAAATAAGTTGATGCCAAATCCCAGGCGACTTTTAAAAATAATTTCTTATTTTTTAATTGTAAATATAATACTTGTAAATTCTAGGACAGTTAGAAAGAAAAGATAAAGAATAAAAGAATAATTTATGCTCTCATAACCCACGTGGGGCTTCCCTGGTGGCTCAGCAGTAAAGAATCTGCCTGCAATGCAGGAGATGTGGGTTAGATCCCTGGGTCGGGAACATCCCCTGGAGAAGCAAATGGCAACCCACTCCAGTATTCCTGACTGGCAAATCCCATGGACAGAGGAGCCTGGTGGGCTACAGTCCATGGGGTTGCAAAAGAGTCAGTCACGACTTAACGAAAAAACAGCAGCATGCATGGATTGGCATTTTGTTGTGTATCCATTTTTTTCTAAGCATATAAATTCAAAAGAAAACCACATGTGCCAGTTTTCTAGCATGATTATATGTGTGAACTTTATTATGTGTTGTTACAGAGTCAGCTACTCATCATCCTTAGTGATGCTTGATTTAATTGGTTCCATTGTGTGCTCACCTCACAATATACAAGCACAACACCATGTGGGACTCTCTTGAGGGTTGTAGATTTCCTTATAATTAATTTCTGGAAATAGAAGGGCTAAACCAAAGCAGTGTGCAAAATTTTAAGACATTTGACATTTATTTGTTTGGTTATTTGTTTAACTAAGCATCTTTTTGATAATGCAATGTATGTTTTTAAAGTTTCAAATTCCTAGCATCTGCATTCTTAGTCTATGCCTGGAATTATGTATCGTGTTTTATGCCTCAATCTCAGTTAATCCTCATAACAACTGTGCGACATAAATACTATTAATGTCCCCACTTACAGATAAGGAGAGTCAGGCTTAAGGAAATTAAATTGCTGTCTTGTGACTTCAAAATCAGGAAGACAGTAGTAGGATTTCAGAACCATGATAAAAATAGCACTTCACATCCCTTGAGTCTTGAACTCAGTAGAAACTAATACTGATAATTCTCCGTTTGTAAAATAAAGAACAGGAATGTTTGACAGTAAGAGAGGAGGAAGAGGAAATATGTGTCCGTAAATTTAGAAACATGAATAAAAATCTTAGTTGAGGCTCTTGCAGTTAGAGCTTCATGTTGGAACATATGGTGGACAGCTTGGCCATTACTGTGTAATTACGGGCTCTTGTGCATGCTCAGTCGCTCAGTCCTGTCTGACTCTATGCAACCCCATGGACTGCAGCCCACCAGGCTCCTCTGTCCATGGGATTTCCCAGGCAAGAACACTGGAGTGGGTTGCCATTTCCTCTTCTAGGGGATCTTTGCGACCCAGGGATCAAACCCACATCTCCTGCATTGGCAGGCAGATTCTTTACCACTGAGCCACCTGGGAAGCCAATATAGAATGTTTTCACTAGATCTTTTCATTTTTTTCCTGAATGCATTTTCTTTAACCACAGTTAGTCTTCAGACTGGTTAAATTATTCCCAAGCTGTCAAAGTTGACTAAAGGGAAAGTGGTATCAGAAGAATCTCCAATTTCTGAACAAAACCAGAACTCATTTTGTGAGTTCAAAAAATCTGGCCATCTCCAGCGTCTTTTGCAGGTTTTCTCTCATTGTTGCTTACTAGAGACCTGCATCGCACTTTTGCCACTTTAGCCATACTCTTCTTTTTCTATTATTATATAACTCTGTTTATTATAGAAAACTTAGATAGAGCAAAACAGAGATAATAAATGTCATTTTCATCTGTAGAGACTCACAGTTCTGTGGCCTCAAGTTCTAGAGCCCTTTCTCTGTGGAAGCTATTGCATTTTCTTTTTTGATGTTGGGGAGGTGTGTGCCCTGACCTCAGTCAACAACGGCAAGAAAGATGCAGCCAGAGTTGGTTTTGCTTTAAGTGTGGAGCCTTGTAAATGTTTAGGTGTTTCTCTGGCCCCTTCTTCCCTCAGTTTCAGGGGGTTCTCACCCACAGTAGCTGCTTTGGCGACTCCCTTTGTCCCCTCTTGCCCAGGTTCTCTAAGCTTGTTGCTGCGTCACCCGGCAGAGAGAGGTTGGGGTCTCTGCCTCTCCCCTCCTGGCAGCCTTGTCATCAGGGCGCAGGTCTCCTTCACCCGTCTCGTTCTCTGTGGTCTCTGTGCTGGGCGATGTCCCCCCAGGTCCTCTGCCTTCAGCCTGTTTTATTCCACATCTCCTTGAGATGGAAACGGAGGGACTTTCTGTACCCTTTTCCCTTCAGATCTGTCATCCTATTTGCATCTTACTCTTTTATTTATCATGCACCTACAGGGTGTTACTACTTGTGGTCTGCATTGGAGTCTTTCTTTCATAGTTGATGAATCAGACCCCCTACAGCAACCTTCCCCTTACAAGCGAGAATATATTCACCTCAAAAAGGGCTTTAGGATGTCAGTCTAGCTAACAATTCTTCTAGTGGGGTCACTCCCCCTTTCTCTTAAAAGTCCCTTTGAGGTCTTTTCCTTTTTTTTTTTTTTTTAAACCTCTAAGTGCAATCTGGGTAGAATATTTTAGTACAGTTCTTGTCTGGAGACCTGCCTTTTGTACATTTGGTAATAGCCCTCTGAATTCAAGTGTTCTTTTTCTTGCGGAGATTTGTGTCTGATATGTGTGAGACTAGGTTCTAAATAATACAAAATAATTCAGAGATAAAAGAAATACACACATAGTACATATCTATAGCTAAATCTGTGGTGGTGATATGAATCATGGATATTGTATAGTTCAATTATGATGGGATTTAGAGGCTGTGTATGCTGATTATCCATATAGATATATCTGTATGTGTGTGCAGTAAGTTATGAAGTGAGCTGCCAAGCCATGACATCTCACTGACTGATTTTTTCCTTTTTTTTTTTTTTTTTCTTTTGATTTATGGAAAAATACACATGACTTATAACTTAGCACCTCAGCCATTTTTAAGTGTACAGTTCAGTAACATTAAGTACATTCATGTTGTCATACAGCCAGTCTCCAGAACTCTTCACTTTATTAAATTGAAACTCTGCATGGGACTTCCTTGGTGGGCCAGTGATTAAGACTTCACCTTCCAATGCAGGCAGTGGAGGTTCGATCCCCAGTTGGAAAGCTACAGTCTCATATGCCTAGTGGCTAAAAAACTAAAACATAAAAACAGAAGCAATATTGTAACAAAGTCAATAAAAACTTTGCAAAATGGTCCACATAAAAAAAAAAACTTAAAAAAAAATAGGAAGAAACTCCACATACATTAAAAACATGTAGGGACCCCCTTCCCCAGCCCCTGGAGACTATCATACTCCTTTCTATCTGTCTGAATTGATCACATACCTTAAATAAGTGAACTCATACGGTTTTTGTCTTTTCGTGATAGGCTTATTTCAGTTTGTATTGTGTTCTAAAGTTAATCAGTGTTGTAGCATGTGACAGGATTCCTTTACGAGGCTGAGTATCTTTCAGTATGTATAGACCACATTTTGTTTATCCAGTCATCTGCTGGTAGACATTTGGGTCGCTTCCACCTCCTGGCTACTGTGAATAATGCCGCCATGAACATGGCTGTATAGACATCACTTTAAGACTTTGCCTTACATTCTTATTAGCCGATTTTGGATGCAAGAGTGAGTCATTCTTCTTGCATGAGGATGAGGAAGTTTTTTTTCTTTTTTTTTTTTAAACAAAACCATTTTTCCACCATGGTTTTTTAAAAAATTACGTAGTTCAAAAATTAGTGGATCAACAAGAATTGAAGTATTTAAACACTGGTACAGTGAGCCTAGTAAATTGAAGACATCCTCCAGGGTCAATCAGGTTCAGATGTCAGAATTTGTTCCGTGAACAATAATTCTGATCTTCTGTTCCTGTAAGTAGAAGATCACCTTGGATCTTCTCATGAAAAAGTCCTGGTCATCATATGTGGCAGAGCACAGGCACAGAGTCCTGGCCTCTTGTCTTGTTGAGTAGCCAGGTGGCCAGTGACCAGTGCCAATCAAGATGGCAGGTTGGGGCTCACCACCAGCCTGCCTTCTAACCGAGGAAGGAATTTCATTCTGACTCGAGTTACTCCCCTGCAGGCTTGAGACACCTTCAAGGACAGCAAGCCAAGGTGACATAGTCTCCCCTGACCCAGGGGAGTTTAAAAGGGCCTATGGTGAGATATTTAAACAAACACTAATAGCATGCTTGCTTCGAAGTATTTCATGTACTTGCCCACAGATGGAGGTGTGGGGTCAGCAGTAATGCAACAGCAGTTCAGAGGTCTGTTCAGCCCCTCTGAAAAGTGGGGCTCTGGCCACATCAGCTTCCTCATGGCAGAAAACAAACCTTGCCTTCTAACAACCTTCATAGCTCTGGGACTCTTTCTTCACATGGCTCCAAAACACCCAGTGTGGGATCCAGACCATGTCACTGTCATATAGCTTAACAGTAAAGATGGAGACTTCCCTGGTGGTCCAGTGGCTAAGACTCTGCATTTCCAACGCGAGGGGCACAAGTTCGATCCCTGGTGGGGAACTAAGATCCCACATGCTGTGCGGTGCAGCCAATAAATAAAATAACTTAAAAAAAAAACCCACAAAACTGCAGTTAAAATAGGGGCAGACATATCTCTAGCACCAAGCAGTGTTCTAAATACTTTACAAGCCTAAAACCTCCTACACCAGCCCCATGGGGTAGGTGTCCTGTGGTTCCCATTTTATAAATGAGGAAGCTGAGGCACAGAGATGTTAAGTAACTTGCCCAAGGCCACACAGCTAATAAGTTACAGAGTAGGGACTCCAGAGTCAGGGTCAATATATTATTTATTTCCCCACGATCCTTAACGCCCCCTGTTGCCTAATACATCAGTTTAGAATGTTACAGCTGGAAGGAAGTGGGAGAATTTCCAGCACTTGGAAACCTGGCAAGTTGCATACCTGTGCCAACCGGTCCATTGGCACATGGCCACTCACATACTTTGGTCCCCCAAACATGGCCTGTTTCTTTATTATCTCCCAGATAAGAACTGTTTGGTATTTACTGTGAGGCCCCAAGCACACCCGTGCTTAGGAAGAAGCATCCAGCAATCTGGCTTTTGTGCCTATGTGACCTCCTGTCCATTCAGTCAGGCGTCAGTGACCTCTTCACCTTCCTTTTCTTAATAATCAGTCTCTTTGATCTTTTCCAAGGTCAGGAGCGCAAATTAGAAAGTTCCTGCCCAAACAAATAGACACAGAAGGAAAAGTTGGGCAGCGCATGCTGCAGAGACCCGTGGTCCTACCCTCCCATCTCAATTCCGAGGGGGTGTTTACCATTAATTTTTTCCACGAGTTTTTAATTATTCTCATGCATTTCTGTAATTCATGCAAAATAGAGACATCTTGATGATTTCCTTGCACACATACTGGGCACCAAACAGAAACCCAGAAAAGGAAGCGAACATATAAGCTCTTCTCTGTAGTTTCACAGGCTGCCGTTAGTTTACAGAGTAGAGACCTGACATCGTGATGTGGGGTTTTCTAGTTTGGAGTCCCCCTCACTATTCTTTTTTCCTTAGAGCCTGAAATAAATGATCAATGCTGACTTTTGCTTTTTGCTGCAGCAGCAAATAGTGGGATCTGTGAGAATATTTTCAAGAGCTTTTAAAAAAAATTTTGGCCGCACCTCACGGCAGGTGGGACCTTAGTTTCCCGACTAGGGATCAAACCTGCACCGTTTGCATCACTTAACCTCCGGACCCCCAGGGAAGTCCCAAGAGCTTTGTATAAAAAACACAAACTACAATGACAGTAGGATTTTGTTGGAGGAGGAGTGGATGAAAGTTAACATTGGAAATTGAAGATGTTCTTCCTTCTCTTTGATAAAGGAGTGACTCTCAGAGCCTCCGAGGATGTCAGAATCTCTGTTTTGAAGTTGGTAATCATCTACCGACTTTAGGCAAGGTGATCGCGGTACGAGGTGGGCTGTATCCTCTCCTCACATAGGACCCAACAAACCATGGAATCTCCAGTAGGGAGCCAAGCCATCTCAAACCATCCTTAAGAGACTCATACGGCATAAGGGCAGCTAAACGTTTTCCATCATTTATAGTTGACAGATTCCTGTGAATTTTTTTCAGTGACTCTTCACCACAATTTTTACATCAAGCTGATACTGTTTCTTTTATAAAAGTGAGAACTACGGTTCATAGAACTTCCCTGTGGGGTCGCTCTGCCAGTGCACCGCAGGATTGGAGTCTGATTCTGCAAGAACAGCCTGATAACAAGAGGAAAGTCCTCTCATTCTAAATCTTGTTTTCCTTCCCTCTCCAAACCCTGGTATTCTTTCCTGTAGCAGAACTAGAGGGAAATAGACTCTTTAGCCTGGGACTTCCCTGGCGGTCCAGTGGTTAGGGCTCGCTCTTCCAATGCTAGGGGCACAGGTTCGATCCTTGGTTAGGGAACTAAGATCCCACATGCTATGAGGTGCGGCCAAAGTTTTTAAAAAGAAAATAAAAAAGAATCTTTGGCCTGAAAAGCTCCTCTTCAGAATTTTCACAAGGTGTGTTTTCATTTGAAAATCATTCCAGGGAAACTGGAGGGCAGTTGGTGGTGGTGATGGGCTATGTGTGTTTAGAAACGAGTTTGAAAATAACAGCAGCCTCTACTCCCAGGATGCCTGGAGAGGATCTGGCCACAAGCCCCAAAACTTGGTGACCTCAGGCACCACAGTATCCCATCTGATCCACATCCCCGAGGCCCTCTTCACTGTGGTGATGGACGTCTTCAGACATCCCAGGACAGGCTGCTAGCAGGAAAGGTAGCAACAAGGTAGTTAAGCTCTAGGGGCATCACCCCGGGACCTGGACCCCCACATCCTCTCCAGACTGAAGTCTGGGCTGTGGGGATGAGCTTAATAATGGCTTTTGTAAGGATGCCTTCTGAGGTGCATATTTAGCGCACTGTGTGTTATACTCGTATTTTACTTGAATTTGAAAGCCTGCAAGCAGGTGCCTTTCCTTTCATCACTGTAATAACAGCGGGCCTCAGGCGGACACCTTTTATCCCGAAGCCTTTTAAGTGCATTCCAGGCTCTCTGAATTACAATGGCATCTGCCGCCTTGCCCCAAGCCTCTTCCGAGGAGGCGGTAGGAACCGGAGCCTAGGAAACTGTTGTTTATAATGCACACCGTCTTGTATCAAAAGTAAAGAAAGAGAGAGAGAGAGAAAAAAACCTCATTGATTTAAGGCAGCTTGCCATAAAGACACACCTACCTTCAGGTGGGTAAACTAAAAATCGAGAGGCAGAACCTCCTAAGAGGAGGAGACAAATTTATGAATGTAGCTAACTCTGATTAGCTTGAACCTTAAATGTAGCTTCGACTTTTATGACATACATGATATTTTCTATAAATCTGATATGCTCCTTATAAGACAAAGTAATACTACTCCTTCATGAGACAAAGTTGTTTTCCTTGTTTCAGATTCTGAAAGAAGCGTTGTTTGCTCATGCTTTCAGAAAAGGGACATCCATCAACATAACAGACAGGGTCAGCAGGAAAACAGCACTATTCTTCATCCGGCCTTTTCTCTTACATTAACTCCTTCAAGAGGAAGCACACCACTAAATAATAATTGCAGGAACGTGCATCTGAAAGGGGTGGGTGGGGGGCTGAGCTAATGAGATCCAGATTTGGAACTTGCTGATGGAAGGACGCTAAAAAGAGATGATGGTGAGCCAGGCCTTATCGCCTTTAAATAGGATTTACCTCTTTCTGGCTTTGAAGGGAAGTAGAGAGCAGCTGATTCAAGGTATTATTTTAGAAGCAAGTCTGTGCTATGTTCCAGGTAGGACGTGAGGTAGGCAGTCGGCAGGTGACAGAAATCCCCGAAGTGGGAACAGCTGCACCTTGTCTGGAGGTCAGCCCACTTTGTCCTCTTCTCCAGGTACAGCCAGACCTCTTAAAGGAAAAGATAAAACAAATCACATCATCTACACATTATGAAGAGGTTGGAAAGTAGAAAAATATCCAAGATATCATAGAAAATGGCTGAAATTCCAAATTTACCTGGAGGCAAATTGAAAGATCCTTAAAATGAAGTTATTATAATGGTGTCAGAGCTCTGGAGGGGAGCGTCTGTTTCCTTAAAATGTGAATGCATGATCTGCACGTTCAAAATTGAATGGACGGCTCTGGGCTCTTCTGTTTTAACTGTTGCTTTTTTGGAAGTTGGAAGTCTGTGCAATTCTGGATTCCTGCAAAAGTCTGCATGACATGAGAATGGAAATGCGACTCCGTTTCTGTGTTTTCCCCATGAATTTGTGTCCTCATTTCAGGGGCCATCTGGGAGGATGAACCTTTTACCTGGAATCTAACCGTAGGAGATAACACAGGAGAAACCCGAGATGGGCGTGGGTACCTTCAGGTCACTGAAGATGTGAATCCTTCTGGATTCTAAATGCTTTGTGAGAAAGTCCTCCCTTCCACTGATCCACTCTAAAAATATCGTGCTTACCCAGTAATTCTCTGATCTGCAAAAGCAGTATTATCCTCGTTTTGGAGAAATAAAGAAGAAGAAAGCATGTAACTCACAATACGCTAAGCTTCTTCCAAGTGAGTGACTAACACTTTCATTTTAAGGGCTTCCCTGGTGGCTCAGACTTTAAAGAATCTGCCTGCCGTGCAGGGGAGGTCCCCTGGAGAAGGGAATGGCAACCCACTCCAGTAGTCTTGCCTGGAGAATCCCATGGACAGGGGATCATGGTGGGCTACAATCCATGGAGTCTCAAAAGAGTTGGACACAACTGAAGCAACTTAGCACACGTGTATTACTCATAATACTATTGTGTAAAAGAAACCAAGGCTAATATTGGGGTGTATTGCTTCCATTTCTTTTTTCTATTTATTTGGCTGTGGGTCTTAGATGCAGCATGTAGGATCTTGGATCTTTCCTGTGGCATATGCGATCTTTAGCTGTGGTGTGTGAACTCCTGTTAGTTGCAGCATGTCGGGTCTAGTTCCCTGACCAGGGACTGAACCCAGGCCCTCTGCATCGGGAGTGTGGAGTCTTAGCCACTGGGCCACCAGGGACGTCCTTTGCTTTCATTTCTTAAATTATGGAAAAACAATTTTTTAAAACACCTTGATCATGACTGCATCATATTCCATAGTGTGGCTCCATTGTAATTTGTTAACCAGACTTCTAAATCGTTTCTAGATTGATTTATTCTATTAAAAATGTACTATGTACAGATTTTCTCCCTGACCATCTAGTATAGGAAGTATCAAATTTTTAAATTTTTGTAAATCAGATTAATCTGACTTGATTTCAGCAGTTATTAAGAAATGTATTCTCATCACTTGTGATCATAAAGAAAGTCTAAGGATCGAGTCTAGTCTGATAGAACTGGATAAAGTTTCCGGGTGCCCTGGGACTCAGCAGATAGCCTCCTGGGGGTCTATTTGCAGGTAGACTCATGGGACTGTCTGCCAAGCTAAACCAAGGCACACACTTTCTGCCGCTCCGAGCACACCACACACCCCTCCTCCACCAGGAGCCACTCCCTGTAAATGGAATCCAGATCTCCATAATTTGAAGAACATCACCACCACCAGCACCACTAACTCTGGCATCCTCTTCTTGGCCCTGGAAAGTCACTTACCTGCCTCTTCCTGACCAATGAGCAGCCTTCCTCCTCTCCCATTGAGGGAAGAGTGGGCAACCCCAGACTCATCCTCCCAAGGCCTTTACCTTCTGAGTCCAGTCTAAAAGGAACTCTTCGGGGTGGCCTCTGTAACACTAAGGCACTGTTCACAGCCCTTCCCCCTGGAAAGACCTTGGGACACAAAGGTTTGGCAGTTTCCCCAGGAAGCTGGGGATAAGGGGTAGATGTCCCAGCATTTTTTTGTTTCACACTGACAGCTACAAGGACAAGCTGTGCTGTGTGCTTTGTCTCTCAGTTGTTTCCGACTCTGCGACCCCATGGATTGTAGCCCTTCAGGCTCCTCTGTCCCTGGGGATTCTCCAGGCAAGAATACTGGAGTGGGTAGCCTATCCCTCCTTCAGGGGATCTTCCCAACCCAGGGATCAAACCGGGGTCTCCTGCACTGCAGGCAGATTCTTTACCAACTGAGTTACCAGGGAAGATAAATTGGTAGTATCTCAGAAGTCATTTGATGCACAAATACTGAGAGAGAGAGAGAGAGAGAGTGTTTGTATTATGTGATGCTTCTCTGTTTTAATTTTTTTAAAACTCACTTTTTAAGATGTATTTCTTTTTGGCTGCACTGGTTGCTGCGCACGGGCTTTCTCTAGTTGCGTCGAGCCGGGGCTAGTCTCTAGTTACGGTGTGCGGTCTTTCCATTGCAGTGGCTTCTCTTGTTGCATGGGCTCTGTGCTCATGGGCTTCAGTAGTTGCAGCACGTAGGCTCAATAGTTGTGGCTCACAGGTTCTAAAACAGACTCAGTAGTTGTGATGCCCAGGCTTAGTTGTCCCGAGGCACATGGGATCTTCTCAGACCCGCGATCGAACCCATTTCTCCTGCATTGGCAGGTGGATTCTTAACCACTGGACCACCAAGGCGGTCCCTGTGTGATGCTTCTTTAAATAATGAGGAAGGATCATTGTCTGCACAGAGATGTCCTTGTCAAGTGTTTCTTGGCATCTGCAGAAGGGGCTTTGCTTGGCGAGAGCGGGTTGGTGGAGGGGTCCTGCCTGGTTCACTCGGCTCACCTGTGGCCGGCTCTCGACAGGGAGGCAAGGGGTGGTGACTACTTAGCCTCATGGCCTTTTCATCTTTCTCATCTGATAATGAAGTAATACCCACAGTGAAGGGAAAATGGGGAAACAAAAGACACAGTTGTACTTTGCTCAACTGCTGAATCGTCTGATTTTACTCCAGACCAAACATCTTTCTGTTTTCACAGGTGAAAATCATGAAAAATGTCTGGGTACCCTTTTGGTAGAAAGAGGGAGGAAGGGCTTGAAATATTACCCTTGAAGAAACAGGGTATAAATTGAGTTTATCAAGGATAATTCATCAAAAACAAATCCTAGAGGAAAATGTATTCCCTTTGTCCAAGCTGGGGAAGGGAAATACTGATTTTCAGGGCTAAACTTAAATCTGTCCTTATGAGGATTTCAGATATGCGCAGTTGAAAGTTGGTACAGTGGGAGGTGTGTGTGCGTACGTGTCCTGCTCGTTATAAGGCCCAGAAATTCCTGGTTACCTCAGAAGTGACAGATGTCCACAGATTCACTCCCATGAAGCACCCAAATACACACTAGACAATCGTGTGTATTTGTGTTACCAGTGGGGCCCTTTAATGCTTGCACCCAAGTTTTCTATTAGAAAACAAAAGCTGATTTCTTCTCTAAGTCGTTAGCTCCAAGCCCATCCAAATTAAACGACTACATAATTGTTACAAAACTAAGTATAGCTCTCTCTTAATACACCTCTCTATTCCACTTCTCACATCAATCTGTTATGTTCTAGAACCAGGGATGTCTTCAGTGTGTTCCCCAGATTGGCCATCAGCATAAGCATGACCCTATGGCCCTGAGGAGATGTTTGCTCAAGTCTCATTTTTCTGGCCATCAGCCACAGAAGCTGTGAGAAGTGGCAAAGACCCATGGGGAGACCGGGGCCCACTGCTCCAAAAGCACCCGCCCCAGGGTGTGAGTCTTGGGATGCACCTGAGAACGGCAGGTCTTCTGCAGCTGCGGCCGGCCACCTGGGTTTCTGTAAAGATGGAAGCCCATCTTTTGGAGCCCATCTTATTGGAGCTCTTGGTCTTCACATCCTCAGACCCAAACCCAGTAGAAGCCTTAGACTTCAGAAACCAGAGGGGCAGAGGAGGGAGCAAAAGAACTTCACTGTGGCTCTAGAAAGGACTCTATGAGCAAATTTTGAAGCTTAAACCTTCCGTGGGGCAATTTGTCAATTCTGACGTTAGTGGAGCTGGAAGGAGGGGTGGTAAAGAAAGCTAAAGTCCAGGGAATCATTCAATATTTGTGAATTTCAAATATCTTGCTCCTTGCATCTTTCAAAAGAGTGCATGACACCTAGAAAATTCTCTTTGGTTGACATCACATTTTTGACTGGAATTTTGAGTTGAAATCATCACACTTGGGAAGTGCATGGGGGATTTTCCATCTTAGTCACAGCATGCAAACTCTTGGTTGCGGCAGGTGGGATCTAGTTCCCTGACCAAGAATTGAACCCAGGAACCCTGCATTGGGAGCACAGGGTCTTAGCCACTGGGCCACCCTGGAAAGCCTTTTTTGAAGAAGGAAAGACTAGAATGGATAAGTGGGGTTCAGGTGGCCTTGTTTTGCAGGCCGCCCTTTCCTGCACAACCCCAAATGACTTCAGTTTGGGGTAGCTTGGGGTCCCCTGATGGTTTAGGGAAACCTCTAGAAGAGGGAGGTGAGTTGGTGTCATGTGTGTCCATGAAGTGCTGAGTGAGGTCTAGCCTTCCAGACCCTTGAGTCCTGCCCAGGTTGCTCAGAAAGCATTTCCACCATCCTCTGCCTCCCAAAGCTTCCCAGTTAGGGGCAGCTTTCTTCAGAGGCTCAGGGCAGGGGCCCGCCACACCATGCTGTAGACGATGACGATGCGTGTCTGAGAAAAGGCTTCTCCTGAGCCAAAACAAGAACAATAACACCCAACAGAGAGACTGTATGCTTAACCAATCTGAACCATGTAAGTATCTTCCCACCCATTTTTTTTTTAAAATATTAAAATGCTTTTCCAAGATGACCAGTGCAAGTTCCATGCATGAAGCAGGGCACTCAAAGCCGGTGCTCTGGGACATCCCAGAGGGATGGAGTGGGGTGGGGAGGGAGGTGGGAGGGGGTTCAGAATACAAGGACACGTGTGCACCTGTGGCTGACTCATGTCAATGAATGGCAAAACCCACCATAATATTGTTAAGTAATTATCCTCCAATTAAAATAAATAAATTAATTAAAAAAAAACACCTTCCTTTCTCGTGGCCATAATGCCATCATACAGAGAAAGCATGAGTGAATGACTTCACCCAGACCATCCCTAGCTCTTCCTCACCTCTGCTCTTCCTCCTCTCTGGACCCATTATTAATGCCCGCAGTTACCCCCTAAACCTCACTCTGCCCTGCACTATCACAGTGATGCACCTCTTAGCACTTTTTGTCCAGTTGTTACACATATATTATTCTTGGCCCCCAAATGTCCCTTATATGCATTATGAGCTCAACAACCACATACAGCCCTTTTAACCCCCGGAACCTCGCACTGCGCTGAGCACTGAGTCCCTGTTTCAAATGCTTTTTGACTTTTTTTTGTTTTAATATGTCAAATCACAGAGTGCCTGACACCAGTGTCAGCAATTTTCATTGTCTTTCTTCTGCCCTAAATGATGTCTCAGCAGCAAGCTGGCATCCACAGGGAGAGCGCGGTGTGAGGAGATTGCTAATATGCGGTGATAGTTTGCAATGAGAAAGTGAATGACATAAAAACGAGAATAGGAGTTTATATTTGGAACTGAATGGCTGTGGATAGGAAGTTTCAAGAAAAAGACTGAGCCCTCGTATCTTTATTTTTATACATACGCCCGCCAAGATGACCCTGAACAAGAAATCGAAATTTTATTTTGATTTTCTTCAAGGATTATTGCCTTTTGCCATGGAAAATGACAACTCATCAAATGCATCGTGTCTGCCGTAGGCTGCAAAGATGACCAGACAGCAGAAGCTGTCATTGTGTTCATGCTGCTTCAAGTAATATTATTACTTGGCCATTTTGCTAAACTGAATGTATTTTCTTATTTTCTTTTTTTTTTTTCTTATCGAAGTCAGGGATGAGGACATTTTGGGTTGATATTCCACTGAGCATAGTAACCAGGTAGCTACTTCACTGAAGATGATTTGAATTTATATAAATCTTGGTGAGCTGGGCAATGATTTAGGGTTGATTTTTTTTTTTTTTTAAGTCTAATAATACTCTTAAAGAGTGCCAAAGCCAGATCCGAATCTTTGTAACAGAAACAGATTTTATGAAAAATAAACTACTTTGGGACCTTGCATAGAAAAAATTAACCCGAAGCAAAGAGACAGGTCGTCTGTCTTTCTGGTCATGATGTGTTGTGTTAGTCACTCGGTCATGTCCGACTCTTTGTGATCCCATGGTCTATAGCCCCCTAGGCTCCTCTGTCCATGGAATTCTCCAGGCAAGAATACTGCAGTGGGTTGTCATTTCCTTCTCCAGGGGATCTATGGTATGGGTTGGTCATCTGAGCTGAGAGTTTCCTGTGGAACACCCAGGCTGGCCACCTCCATTGAAGGGGATACAGGGGCTTTGTGCTGACCTTACTCCTGTTTTCCTCTCTGGAAATGTCCTGAGAGTTGTAGCAAGGTGTGGATGTCTAGATAATACAGTAGTGCTCCTACCAAGACGGGTCTCCTGGTACGTTTAGCAAAAGGGAAAGGAGCTGATGATCCCATCCTCAAAGGGTCCCCTTGAGTGCCAAGCACACCTGGGCATCCCTAAAAGAGTTCTGTGCCCTTGAAGCAGGACCAACTCTGTGTGATTCTTAGTGTGTGTGTTCAGTCGTGTCTGGGTCTTTGTGACCTCATGGACTATAGCCCACCAGGCTCCTCTGTCCATGGAATTTTCCAGGTAAGAATATTAGAGCAGGTTGCCATTTCCTGTTCCAGGGGATCATCCCGACACAGGGATCAAACCCATGTCTCTTGTGCCTCCTGCATTAGCAGGCAGATTCTTTACCAACTGTGCCACCTGGGAAGCCCTTGTTCCAAAAATTAAGGGTTTCAAGACAGCCACAGCAGAGCATGAAACAAAACCCAGAACCCTTTTAAACACTTGAGTCGATTGTTCACCCACAAAGTTGGTCCTGTCTTGAGAAGTAAGTGCTTTGGTGTTTTGAACTTCAAAGCACATTAGCATCCTTAGGAAAACTTAGAGAAAATTAAGTGATGCAAACAACCACTCCCCCCTCCCCCCCCAAAAAAAAATACCTAGCTCCTGGGGGCTGCCTATGTCCCACCACCATCAGCACCTTTGGCAATTTAGTAAGAGGAGACTCACTGCCTGATTAATTCGGATCCATTTGCCATCTGGAAGGTGCCTGGAATCAAGTAATGAAAGCAGGGGTGGGGAAAGCTGAGATCAGGCATTCATTCAATGAACACCTATCCATAAAGAATATTACAAAAGATAAGGAAGGACACTACATAATGATCAAGGAATCAATCCAAAAGGAAGACATAACAATTGTAAATATTTATGCACCCAACATAGGAACACCTGAAGCCCCTGGTGGCTCAGATGGTAAAGAGTCTGCCTGCAATGTGGGAGACATGAGTTTGATCCCTGGGCCAGGAAGATCCCCTGGAGAGGGAAATGGCAACCCACTCCAGTATTCTTGCCTGGAAAATCCCATGGATGGAGGAGCCTGGCAGGCTACCATTGATGGGATCGCAAAGAGTCGGACACGACTGAGCAACTTTCACATTCGTTCAGCATAAGCCCCCCAGTTTCCCTGACTCCCTTTCTCTGACCTACATGTACAATCCCCAGCCTCCACACAACAGCCCAAATGATCTTATAAAAAATGTATCTGATCCTGACCCCTCCCCCCTCTCCCTGCCTCAGATGGCACTCTGGTAGCTTAGAGTCAGAGTGACAATTCTCCCCTTGACCCCGCGGCTCTGTGGGCTCTGGGGTCTGCCGGTCTTCCAGTGCTTACCACTTCTTTCTTTCTGCCTTGGGGACTTTGCACATGCTGCCTTAGTCTTTTCATTTCCCCCACCCCCGCCCCCAGCATGTCCCCTCCCCAGCTTCCATCGTCCTTGACATCACAGTTTACTTGCTTTTCCAATTCTCCACTTATATGCACCCCCCTCACCAGTCTGCATTCACACTGTCAGTGTCCTCTGTGTCTGTCCTCTGTAAGCACCGTGAGGGCAGGATTGTCTGTTTTGTCTGTTGTTCTGTTCCCAGTACCAACCGTGTGCTAGCATGCACCTAGCATGTACCTGGACTGTACTAGGCACTTGATAGCTGTTCATTGAAAGTATGAATGGACGTACCAAACAGTTCATGGTGTAAGCTTAATTATACAGAATCTTGTGTTGTTATCCTTCACTAATTTCACCAATTAGTTTGAAAATCTTTGACATTAGGCAACATGATATCTGTCTGTCTCAGTTGCTCACAGTGCTCAGTATATGTTCAAGAAATGTTATTGACCAACATAAATTATGAATGTTTTACACATTCATTACAGCATAGATAACCAAGCGAGAAATTCAATTATGTATTATGTGTGTCTGAGTTATTATAGGTACTTTCTGCTGATTGTTGAGGTTAAGTGATAACCAAAACTAGACGTAGTCTGAATTATGGAATTTCTGCCTCAAAAGAAATCAAGTGTGATAGAAATCTCTCTCACACAATTGTGTTTTACTGATTTTTGGAAACAGGATAGAGGAGTTTAGAGGACTGGTTGTGTTCAGTTTACTCTGGTGTGAGGGCATCTTCCGTGTGAAGTTATAAAAATATGCACAGTTCCATCTGCTGTAATTATAACCACCGATATAATTTGTCTGGAAAAAGGAACTGATTTGCCATCATTCTTTTTATTTATTTATTGGCTGCACTGGGTCTTCGTTGCTGTGAGCAGGCTTTCTCTAGTTGCGGCAAGTGGCAGCTACTCTTCACTGCAGCACAGGCTTCTCATTGCAATGGCTTCTCTTGCTGCGGAGCACTCAGCTCGGTAGTTGTGACACACAGACGTAGTTGCTCCATGGTATGTGGATCTTCCTCAATCAGGAATCGAACCCGAGTCCCCTGCATTGGTAGGCAGATTCCTAACCACTGGACCACCAGGGAAGTCCCTGCTATCATCCTCTCCTGTAATGTAGGAAGAAAGTGTTAGTCATTCAGTCATGTCCCGACTCTTGCAACCCCATGGACTGTAGCCTGCCAGGCTCCTCCATCCATGGGATTTTCCAGGCAAGAATACTGCAGTGGGTTGCCATTTCCTTCTCCAGGGGATCTTCCCGACCCAGGAATTGAACCTGGCCTGCATTGCAGGCAGAATCTTTACTATCTGAGCCACCAGGGAAGCCTGTAATGTAGCTTGTCCTCAACTCCTTGCTTGAAACGGCATTTGCACTGTTGATGTCCAGTGATAAAAACCTTAATGGAATACTCACTCAGGGACAACTCTTTTTCCAGTAACTTGCACAAGTGAGATTCTGACCCACTGGGTCTTTATTTCTGTATCCAGTCCTTCCAATGGACTGTTTTTCGTTGCCTGTTTTTCCAGCTCAGCTGATCTTGATGGTATAGAAAATATTTTCAGCATAAGTAGTAACAGTCTGTTTTCCCACTTTCTTTCAAATGCCTTTTGCAGACAAGAAGCCCCAAACTTTCTCACAGTCCTCAGCCTCCCAACTTGGGCGACCCAGTGGAGCATCTATCAGAGGCGTCTGCTGATTTTTTGGAAGCCATGTCTGAGGGAGAAACTCCCAGTCCTTTCTCCAGAGGCAGCCGGACTCGGGCGAGCCTTCCAGTGGTGAGGTCCACCAACCAGACGAAAGAAAGATCTCTGGGTAAGCTTTAAAAGGCAGTTTCTGATTTTTATTACTGCACGTGTGTGCATTTATACTTCTGCACACAGACCCCTACATTGGAATGTTGATTTGATCTTGATTTATAAAACCTCAAGTACTCAGAAACTCCGATGACTTAACATGAAGCCTTAAGGATTTACCTGCTGAAGAAGCATCTGGTCCAGGCAGTCTCTGGGGCTGGGCACATGCAGAACTGGCTGGGGTGGGCCACTCAAACAAGAGGCTAGCCATGCTTGTCTGTGTCCTGGAATAGGGAATAGCAAGGGACACTTTGCCGAAGGAGCCTCATTTCTTAGGAACCTCCTCCCCAGTTTCAGTACTGTGGACGGGTGGGGTATGAGCCCCACTCCACTGTCTTGACAGTCCAGGGGAGGACGTGAATGGCTCCCAGAAGAAGAGGTGCAGTGTGGCCAGCACCCCCATGACTGATCATGAAAGCCAGAAACACGGGGCTGTTCGCCCTGCCACCACATGAAAGGGTTGAGGGGCTTAGCAAGAGTTTAGCATAGCCTTTTCTTTCAACAAGCTTTTAGGAAACGCAGGATTCTGTCTTTCTGCTTTTACCTGTGCTTGTGCTCAGTTGCTTCACCTGCATGGAACTCTTCGCAACTCTCTGGGCCGTCATGGCCCGCCAGGCCCCTCTGTCCATGGGATTGTCCAGGCAAGAATACTGGTGTGGGTTGCCATGCCCTCCTCCAGGGGATCTTCCCGACACAAGGGTCAAAACCCGCGTCACTTATGTCTCCTGCGTTGGCAGGTGGGTTCTTTACCACCTGGGAAGCCCCTGCTCTCACTTAGCATCTGCTTTTTCATATTGGATATTCACTTTCTATCTCGCTTTGCTTCTTTTTTCTTCCTGGCCCTTTAACAAAAGGCACAGATCCTGAAGATTTAGACATTTTTGCAAATCGTGTTGGTATTTCATAGGGTTAACCTGCCTTCTCAAGGCTCTGATTCGGTACCTGTGTTTACAGACACTTGGGGTCAGGAGAAAGAGGGGACAGGGATGGGATCAACCCACAAAAATCTTCAGGGTCTGGCCTCTGCAGAAGACAGCTGAATTCTGCCTCTTAAAACCAAGCAAACGCCTCGCTTGAAGAACAGAGAAGGATGTGGGGAGGTATCCTGATTTTGTTTCCTCGGTCACAGATGGTAACCAGAGCAAATTGGGTTCAGACATTGTTACTAGGTTGTCTTCTTTTTTTTTTTTTTTTTTTGCTGCACTGGGTCTTTGACGTAGTATTCTCTAGTTGCAGTGTGCGAGGGCTTCTCATTGGGGTGGCTTCTCTTGTTGTGGAGCACAGGCTTTAGAGTGCAGGGGCGCATGGGCTCAGCAGTTATGGCGCACAGGTTTAGCTGCCCTGAGGCATGTAGGATCTTAGTTCCCGGACCAGGGATCGAACCGATGTCTCCTGCATTGCAAGGTGAATTTTTAACCACTGGAGCACCAGGGAAGCCCTGTCCCAGGTCTTTTAAAGACAAAAATAAAACAAACCAAAAAATACCCCATTTATACTTGTATTATTGGTATTAATTTTTAACCTTCAGTTTTGTATACTTCACATTCGGTTAATAGTCCAGGGTTCTCATTTTACTAGTGAAAGATGAAAGCCACGGAAAATCTCCTTTTTGTTTCCTGAGGAACATAGTTAATTAAATGGCAGAAAATCCTCTAGGTCCTATTAACTCCATTTACCAATGAAGGTTTGCAAGGGTGCAGTGCACCCAGGGAGCATACGGGGCCCTGGCAGTGTCGGTAGGATCCAGGCTAGGGCTTTCCATCTAGAGTACAGGGCTTACTGTTCTCTTTACCCTACTCCTGCTTGAGGCAGGAGCCAGCCAAGAAGTGGAAATTCTCCTTTGTGCTTTGCAGGAAATGAATGAGGTTCACTTCTCGGTAAAGATAGGCTGTGCTTTGCAAAATAGAATGAAAGAGAAGAACAAATACTTCTGCGCCTTCCCCCTTACCTGGGGAACAGCACGCCTGTGGGATAATGGAGCTTTTGTCTTACAGGCAGGAATTTCCCCTACAGCCAAGTGCACTTGGCAATGCAGGTATCCGTAGATACTGGCTGCCTTAGGAAGCCAACCTCTGGGCTTCAGGGCTGAAGGAGTTAGGACAGGCAACCTTGCCTTAGGAATTGCTGAGCGTGGCTGGCATTTTTCTCTTGGGCCGGCTGAACTTACGCAAAATCAAAATGCTGTTTTACTCTAAGCACGCCTTCCTGTGAAGTTCTGGCAAGTCCCAGCAGATTCACAAATGCAAAGGAGGTGCTTATTCTTCCGGCTCCAGGAGGAGCTTTGGCGCCAGTGATTTCCCCGACTCCTGGATGAAAAGAGAGGAATGCAGGGAGAGGAGACAAGTGAGAAGTGTGCCCCTTTGAGAGGAGCCCTGGGGCCAGAAAATGAGGCTGGCCTGGGCCAGTGCGCCTGGCACTGCCCTTGACCGCCTCTCTGTGGCCGACTTGGGAATGTCCTCTGGCTGCACCTGGCCTTCCCGACATAATCCAATTGAGCCAGGATGGGAAATAAACAGGAAAGTGAGTCAAGGAGTGTCTATATACAATCTCTCTGCCAGGGGCCTTGCTGGCCTCCTGTTCGAAAAAGTTCCCGTGTGCCTGACTGTATTTAACACCCAGACATGGGAACAGCAGGCTCCCCAGAGAGCAGAACAGGGAGCAGCGGGGTCCCCCAGCATTCCAGTGGTGCAGGCCAGCTAGGACCCCAGACCTCAGAGGTGGCAGACGAAACTGAGCTGTGATCTCCTGCAAACCCACTCTGAGAGCCACCTGCAAGCCCCGGGTTTCCTTTGGGGTCAGTGCAATGTCATTTTGTCTTAGTCCACAGAACTTTAGGACCTTCCCACCCAAGTCCTATTCATCTTGTGTTTAAATTTGTCATGGTTGGTTCTTCATGGATTATTACGTTGATTTTGATTTTTTAAAAATATCATTAAAATATTATTTATCTTAATGATTACTGAGTTTTGGAGGGGGGCCCGTAAATTGTGCTTCTGAGGCGAGTGCCTCACTCGCCTCACCCCAATAGCTGCCCATGTGTCACCCCAAGGATTTCACGCATCATCCAGGCGACCTCCAGCCACAGGGCCCGGAAGGGGCGGGAGCGGGAGAGCCCAGCTCCCAGGCTTCGCTTCTGCACATGCGCAGTGTGTCACTGGCGCCCTTCCCCAGTCCTGGGCAGGGTCTGAACCAATTCTCCCACCGCTCCCGCTCCCTGGAGGGGATGCGACCTTGCTTTCACTTCAGACAGCCTGTGCCTGGAGATAAACCTGCTGGCTTAATCATTTTTTCACTTGAATAATCCTACCTTTCTACTGCCTTGGCATATTTAGGATATGGGAGGAGCGCGGGCTTGGTGCATTGCGCAGAGGCTTTTAGAAGATGTGCCAGAGAGAGGTGGGACAGCTCTGAGGCGCTGATTAGGACAGAGAAGGGAGACGTTGCTGGTGCCCGTGTAATATTCTCTCTCCAGTGCTGCCCTGCATGCAAGGTGGGAGCTTCTCATTCCAGGATTTAAGGTGGGGCCAAGTGACAGCAAAACCCAGAAATTTTGTCTGATGCTGGGAGCCAACTAGTCACTCTCAGAGATTTACAAAGCTGAAAAGTAAAGAAAGAAGTTCGCTCAGCCGCTCTGATTTATAACATGACCAAGTTCCAAAGATCTGTCACCTCTAAATCTTTACTTCTACGGAGTAGTGGGTTCCCCCGCACACTCCACCCATGAGGAGACCAAATGAAATTCTTCTCAGTGGAATTTATGCCATTTATGCTTCCCTCTCTCTTCTGGTGAAAAGAGAGATGGTTCGGGGAAAGGAAATCTCCAAAAGAAAGTAAAACCCGTTTTGCCATAGAGTGAAGTTTTAGAAATCATTTCCATGTAAAATTGTCCCTCAGTTATTAGGTCTGGGTCTTAATGATGGAGTCGTTTCATTTTAGTCATTGCTGTCCTATAAATGTCTGTCTGGAATGCAACCGCGGGCAGGGGCTGGGGTCTGGCTGCTCCACGGTCGGCCGTGAGGGAAAGAAGAGCCACAAGTTATTCCCACCCTTCTGTGTACCCTCAGGAATTTGAAAATAAAACTCATATAAAAACACAGAGCAGCAACTTCCTCCTCGCTGCAGCCAGATGCCGTGGGTGACCGTATCCTGAATGGTTAGCTTTGAAAAAGACACCTTCCTTACCAGCCCAGCACCCAGAGGTGCTGCCATTTCTGTAGCAAATTTCCTCTTAAACACTCAGACTCAAAATAAACAAGAATGATTTTTAAAGGCTCTGGAGGACTTGAGACTCTTTGAGAGAGAACTTGCCCAACGTGTGTGACTCGTTGAGTATCTTTGGGGCTGTTCTCTTATTTTGAGGTGGTGACAGTGATGGGGGCCATATCCAGGTGGGGGTATTTAAGGAACAGAAAGTTCACCACTGCCAGAATCTCCACACCTGTGCAGAAGAGTGAGTAGGAGGTTAGAGAAAAAGATGGAAGAAACGTCCATGTGTAAAGTGGAAAACCAAGAAGGTTTATGGGCGAAGACTGTGAGCCTCGTATTAAGATTGTTTGAGCATGAAGAGCTAGCCTCTGGAGAGTTAAAAAAAAAAAAAGAAATGAATTTCAGACACATGGAAAGAACAATACTGCTGTACAGAGTAAAGAAAGCACTTTAGGGATTTAAGAGCCAATAGCAGTTGACATGTAATATTATAAAAACTAAAATTTACAGAAGAGAGTTTGGCTGCAGGTCAGTAGCTTGGGAGCATGTTCCTGACCTTTTTAGGGTGCCATCAAAGCAAAGGTGAAAGGGTCATTTCTAGCTTGGGAACTCAGTGGGCGGGGCGGGAGGATACGGCGACTGGCCGGCCTGGTCCACTCCAGTCTCCTTTAGCATTCCTTCTTTTACTTTGGCGGCTGGAAAGCAGAATCATTCTGGAATAGCAGATACACTGGGTTCCAGAAGTAGGGACCAAGGCATTTGTGGAGGCTTTGGGTTTTCTTCAGCATCATTTGCTGAGCGGTCTCAGGGCATAGCCACTCACTTGATAGGGTTGAAATCCAGGCATCTGTTTTTGTTCTGCTGAGGGCACAGGCGTGGTGTGACTTTGCAGTGGGACCAGCAGCTTCTGGACTTCCAACGCGGAGTCACAGTGGTCCAGGACCGCCAGAAGCTTCCCTCTTGTCAAATGGGTTGTGCAGTCTCCCAGTTCTACAGTTACCTTTCAGCCCAATGACTCCACAAGCCAGTTAATAAAGCTGTCTTTTGCTTAAACCAGCTGGAGTCAATTCAGTTCTCTGCGCTGAACCCTGGAGGTCCAGTGGTTAAGACTTTGCCTTCCTAGGCAGGGAGTGCCAGTTTGATCCCTGTCAGGGAGCTAAGATTCCACATGCCTCGCGACCAAAAATCCAAAACATAAAACAGAAGCAGCATTGTCACAAGCTCAATAAAGAATGTTTCTTAAAAAAGAAAAAAATCTTCTGATATCGCAAAACATGTTTTTGTGATGCGAGTAATCACCCCCAATTTTCCTTTATAACCTCGGATTTTCATATATGAGTTTCTCTGGAAGAGAAGCCAAGAGGGTAAACTTGGCTTTACCCTTTACCCTCTGAAAGATGGGAGTACTTATCCAAGTTTACCCTCTTGGCTCTCAATTCACCCATAAGAAAGAATGTTCTTGTAAAAGATTGGAGACTCATGATTTGTTTGTACTTACTTTAAAAAAATAACGTTAGTCCGATGTCTTTTGAAATCCCTTGCTATTAACATTCCTGGGTTGAAACTTTAGAATCGATTTCTCAGACTTTGAGGAAATGGTTCAGTTAATGTGGTACCTACGGAGTTCTGTGCCCTTTACCAACTTCTTGCGAATTGCTTTGCAGACGGGATGCTGGTAGGAAAAGCATCAATGAAGGTGAGTAGAAGATTTGGTGAAATCTAAGGGCCCTCCCCAAGCTACCATTCATTTACAGAATCTGGGACTTCCCTGGTGGTCTGATGACTAAGATTCTGATATTCCAGTGCAGGGAATATGGGTTCGAAGCCTGGTCATGGACCATGATTTGGTCAACAACAACAAAAAAATTATAGGGTTTGGCATTGGCTGGCTGAGTACCAATGAAAAGGTGTGGAGAAGACTTGGAGTGTGCTGTTTCTGCCTCCTCCTTTATAGCTGGGATGTTGCTAAACCTGGACCTTTACTTTTTGTTATACTTTTTGTTAAGTTCAGTTCAATTGCTCAGTCGTGTCCGACTCTTTGTGACCCCATGGACTGCAGCACGCCACGTTTCCCTGTTCATCACCGATGCCCAGAGCTTGCTCAAACTCATGTCCATCGAGTTGGTGATGCCATCCAATCATCTCGTTCTCTGTCGTCCCTTTCTCCTCCTGCCTTCAGTCTTTCCCAGCATCAGGGTCTTTTCCATTGAGACAGTTCTTTGCATCAGGTGGAGCTTTCAGCTTCAGCATCAGTCCTTTTGTTAAGTTAATGGCAACCGTTTCTAAACTGCAGGTGGAGCTCTAGGGTTAAATGCTGGAAAGGTGACTTTAGTTTCCAATGCTATTTCAGAAAATCAGTCCCCCCATACCTTGTGTGTGCTCAGTCGCTAAGTCATATCTGACTCTTTTGAGACCCCAGTGGACTGGAGCCTGGCAGACTCCTCTGTCCATGCGATTATCCTGGCAAGAATACTGCAGTGGATTTGCCATTTCCTCCTCCAAGAGATCTTCCCAACCCAGGGATTGAACTCGAGTCTCCAGTGTCTCCTGCATTGGCAGGCAGATTCTTTACTACTGAGCCACCTGGGAAGCCCAGCCCATCTGTTAGCCAGTATGAAATATTTTTGTCTCTCTCTGTCACAATCATAAAATCCATTCAAACCCAGACACCTAGATAATGTTTAGATTTTTTTCCTGATGTATTTATAAAAATACTCTTATTCAAAAAAGAACTCTTCATCAAATTTCACAAGTCAGCAAAAGAAAGCAAGACAAGTTTTATCTGTATAAATCTATACATCCAAAGTAGATTTTATTTGGCTTAAAACAATAAAAGTATATAAGAATCATTAAGACAAGAGTTAACACAAGTACCAGTTGGGCACAATATGTGTGTTAAGAAAATTAAGATAAGAATAATTGCTATAATTGCAGCCAAGATGAAAAAAGAAGATAAAAGGAGAAATGTAATGAGTTCAGTGAATTTCATTATTTAAGAAGAGGTTTAGGGCCCCTCTTTTAGAGCATTTAATCCAAGACCTCCTGTATCTTAATGTTGTTGACATTATATTATGTAACAGTTTTATGTAACAGTTGTTTTATGGAAAGTTTCTTTGTATAAAACTTCAAAATCCAAGGATATCCTCTGAAACCATCTTATTAGAAGGTCCCATCACTTTATGGCAAATAGATGGAAAAAAAGTGGTAACAGTTACAGATTTTATTTTCTTGGGCTCCAAAATCACTGCAGACAGTGACTGCAGCCACGAAATGAAAAGATGCTTGCTCCTTGGAAGAAAAGCTATGACAAACCTAGACAGCATATTAAAAAGCAGAGACACCACTTTGCCAACACATGTCCATATATCAAAGCTATGGTTTTTCCAGAGGATGCGAGAGTTGGACCATAAAGAAAGCTGAGCGCTGAAGAATTGATGCTTTTGAATTGTGGTGCTGGAGAAGATTCTTGAGAGTCCCTTGGACTGCAAGGAGATTAAACCAGTCAATCCTAAAGGAAATCACCCCTTAATATTTATTGAAAGGACTGATGCTGAAGCTGAAACTCCATTACTCTGGCCACCTGATGCAAAGACCAAACTCATTGGAGACAATCATTGGAGAGGATCCTGATGCTGGGAAAGATTAAATGCAGGAGAAGGGGGCAACAGAGAATGAGATGATTAGATGGCATCCCTGACTCAATGGATATGAGTTTGAGCAAATTCTGGGAGATAGTGAAGGATGGAAAAGCCTGACTTGCTGCAGTCCATGGGATCACAAAGAGTCAGACATGACTTAGAGATGGAACAACAATGTCTTTTGGGCTCTGCAGGTTTCTAGTGATCTAAATTCATACATGAAAAGAGCTGATACAGTCTTGATAATTGACCTGACTCCCCAGGTGATTGGACAGTTCAGTTCAGTCAGTTCAGCCTCTCAGTCGTGTCCGACTCTTTGCAACCCCATGAATCGCAGCACACCAGGCCTCCCTGTCCATCACCAACTCCTGGAGTTTACCCAAACCCATGTCCATAGAGTCAGTGATGCCATCCAACCATCTCATCCTCTGTCATCCCCTTCTCTTCCTGCCCTCAATCTTTCCCAGCATTAGGGTCTTTTCCAATGAGTCAACTCTTCGCATGAGGTGGCCAAAGTATTGAAGTTTCAGCTTCAACATCAGTCCTTCCAATGAACACCCAGGACTGATCTCCTTTAGGATGGACTGGTTGGATCTCCTTGCAGTCCAAGGGACTCTCAAGAGTCTTCTCCAACACCACAGTTCAAAAGCATCAATTCTTCAGCGCTCAGCTTTCTTCCAACTCTCACATCCATACATGACTACTGGAAAAACCATAGCCTTGACTAGACGGACCTTTGTTGGCAAAGTAATGTTTCTGCTTTTAAATATGCTATGTAGGTTGGTCATAACCTTCCTTCCAAGGAGTAAGCGTCTTTTAATTTCACGGCTGCAATCACCATCAGCAGTGATTTTGGAGCCCCCCAAAATAAAGTCTGACACTGTTTCCACTGCTTCCCCATCCATTTCCCATGAAGTGATGGGACCAGATGCCGTGATCTTAGTTTTCTGAACGTTGAGCTTTAAGCCAACTTTTTCACTCTCCTCTTTCACTTTCATCAAGAGGCTCTTTAGTTCTTCTTCGCTTTCTGCCATAAGGGTGGTGTCATCTGTATATCTGAGCTTATTGATATTTCTCCCAGCAATCTTGATTCCAGCTTGTGTTTCTTCCAGCCCAGGGTGATTGGCCCTTGGCTATTAATAATCTCATCAGGGTGGGTAATTTCAGTTAGAGAGGAAAGTTTGAGAAGCAGGTCATTGTTTTGGTTTTTAATATTTGTTTATGTATTTGGCCGTACTGGGTCTCAGTTGTGGCATGTGAACCCTTAGCTGCGGCATGTGCAATCTAGTTCCCTGATCAGGGATTGAACCCAGGCCCCCTGCATTGGGAGCTGGGAGTCTTAGCCACCGGACCACCATGGAAGTCCCCGGCCATTATTGAAGGCTTGAAAGGCAGGAGAGAGTTAGAGAAGAAATCTCTCCCCAAATTCCAAATTCCTAATAATACCAACAGTTTACTCTAGACTCCAGGGATGAGGTTGGAAGTATTTGATTTCAGGTGATATTCCCTGATACTCTCTGCTATGGTTTGGTTGGAACAAGAGTTGAGCTATTGCATTACTTTTAGGGAAAAATATTTCATTTGTAAACTGCTGTTGTTTCCCTTTGCCATGAAAACTCTACCTAAAAATCTGTTGACCATGCCTTGCTATTTTTATTTATTTATTTATTTGGTAAATGCAAAATTCATTGCACCCTTAGGAGTTCCTTGCCAAGTTAATTTGTTCTTTCAAAGCTGACTATAAAATATAATCCTTAATGTTCATCTCATTCTGTGAGTCCACACACATTTTTTGCACCTGTTTTTATAGATGATTCTATGAACTACTAAAAATAATATGAAGATGCATGCCAGCTTTATGTTACATACCCAAGTCAGATTCCATCCTTGATGCCCTCATCCTAAACGTGGCCTCCAGAGAGCTGACATCTGGAAACTGAGATTTGTGGCAGCTTTTTATGTTTCAGGCAGAGTGTAAGAACAGAGGGAAGTACACATGGGCATTGTTAGAGAGGAGATGTATATCTTCTATGTGTATCTTCTTAGGCAAAGAAATGGGTGAATTCCCATCCGAATTTCCCAAGTAAGCTCTGTGACAAGGGGTTGCAACTAAGTGGCTTCTGGTCTGGAAATGAGGTTCTGTCTGCTCCACCAGCGGACTCAGTCTCCATCCAGAAGCTGCTTTTGAGCATGACAGTCGGTGAGCCCCAAGGCACCACCACAGTGGTCTTTAGTTACTTACTAGTTTGAGCCACTCTCTGAGGGTCTGAGATTGGCCAAACTGTATCTTCCCCCCATCCCTCCATCTTCAAGTTCATATGTTAAAGTCTTAACCCCTGCTATCTCAGAATGTGACTGTGTTAGGAGAAAGGGCTTTTAAAGAAGTGATTAGAACAAGGCCATAAGAGTGGACTCTCGTCCAATAGGACTGGCATCCTTATAAGAAGAGGTTAGGAGGGAGGACCACATGAAGACATGGGCAAGATGGCTATCTATGACCCAAGGAGAGATGCTGCAGAAAACACCGACCCTGCTGACACCTTGGTCTCAGACTTAAGCTTCCAGAAAGTGAGATAATAGATTTCTGTTGTGAAGCCACCTAGTCTGTCCAACTTTGTTACAGAGGCCCCAGCAAACCCAGACAGGGACTCAGGTCACTCGTATCCTCCCACTTCCTTTCTCATATGAAGGGACAGGCTGATGGCAGTTGTCACAGACTTGAAGTATTTCTCTCTTTAAGACAGTAAAATTAGATGCGTTGAGTTTTCTGTTTAAGTTGGGTTTCATTCCAGCCTCTTCCACCTTTGGGACTTCTCAGGTGGCACTAGTGATAAAGAACCCACCTTACAATGCAGGAGACATAAGAAACGTGAGTTGGATCCCTGAGTCGGGAATCCCCTGGAGAAGGGAATGGCAACCCACTCCAGTATTCTTGCCTGGAGAATTCCATAGACGGAGGAGTCTAGAGGGCTACAGTCCATATGGTCACATAGAGTTGGACATGACCAAAGTGACTTAGCATGCAAACATGCTTCCACCTTTGCTCAGTGCCTCGACCTGGTTGCTTAGCATTGCAAGGGAAAATTTTAAAACCCCTGGGACAGATTCATCATCCGTGACTACTTTTCTGTCTGGTGTCTCTCAAGCGCCATCCTCAGATTTAGCAAATGAAAGTTGTTTCACATCGGAGTGACTTAATTGTATCCCATCAAGAAAAGCTCGGAAGGT
The DNA here is from genome assembly GCA_024291935.2 of Okapia johnstoni. Classification (NCBI taxonomy): domain Eukaryota; kingdom Metazoa; phylum Chordata; class Mammalia; order Artiodactyla; family Giraffidae; genus Okapia; species Okapia johnstoni. The sequence continues at coordinate 17,439,606 of CM044324.1, forward strand.
AATCATCTGAATTTGAGTTCTCAGAAGTTTGGTGATGTCATTAAAAATTACATTCTCACCAACTTAGCTACTTTCAGAATTTCTCTGAGGTATTAATTGGCTTTCAGATGTCTCTAACTAACTTTCTTCCAGTAAAGCTAAAAATGAAAAAAAAAATCCTTCATTTTTTTTCCTCCACAGGTTTTGCCTGTTTCTCAGTTTTTTTCTGCATTCATGTGGTTATACATTTATTAAGAATCTGTTTAGTTCCAGGCACTGTTAAAAGTGCCATAGTGAGTTGTTTAGAAAATATATGAAATCTGGTTCTTGTATGCAAGGAATTTTCAGTGTAACTAAGGACACATGGTAACCATGAAAAGTCTTTAAAATATACGTAAATCAAAGACTACACAGATGACACTGTGCATTTACTCAGTCATACTGGACTCCTAGCCGTGCTACATCAGAACTAGACACACTCTGCTCTCTCTGTGCCTGGATTCAACTCCCACTCTCAGACCCTTGCTTCTGCACGCCCCCCTCTTCACTTCATTCAGAGCTGTGCTCAAGTGGCCTCATCAGTGAATGCTCCCCCAAGTAAGATTCACTCTGCCAATTGCTTTTGTATCCTTTCTCATGATGACACATCATTTAGGACAGTGGTTCTCAAATTTTAGCAGAGACCTCGTTAAAACACCGATGTCTGGCTCTGCTTATTGGCTTTATGGTTCAGTAGATTTGGGGTTAGACCCAACAGTTTGCAGCTCTAACTAGTTCACAGGTGATGCTGGTCAGGGGATCACTGATTTTGTACCTTAGGAAAGATCTGGGCTTCCCAGATGGTGCTAGTGGTAAAGAACACACCTGCCAATGCAGGAGATGTAAGAGACGCGGGTTCGATCCCTGGATCAGGAAGATCCCCTGGAGAATGGGCATGGCAACCCACTCCAGTATTCTTGCCTGGAGAATTCCATGGACAGAGGAGCCTGGAGGGCTACAGTCCACGGGGTGGCACAGAGTCAGACCGGACTGAAGTGACTAAGCACGCCTGCAGGAAAAGACTTTAATGTGTCATTACCATGTAGCACCACGTGAGGGCGCTTTAATTGGCTCCCAGTAGGGGATGGAACGTTGTCCTCATCCTTTGGTAGGAGAGTACGGGGGCCTTACATGTCACGTCTTTGAACTAGAGTATTTAATTCCAGCCCACGTGAGTCACAGAACCCTCACAAGAAGTATGGGAGTACCCACCTTACTGCAGCGAATTGTAGAGCCAACCTTCTCAGCTAGATCTGTCTTGCCTTTTATTTATTTGCTTTTAGCTGCCCTAGATCTTCACTGCTGTGCGTGGGCTTCCTCTAGTTGCAGTGAGCGGGGGCTGCTCTTGGTTGCGGTGCATGGGCTTCCTGTTGCAGCGGCTTCTCTTGTTGTGGCGCCTGTGGTATGTGGGGTCTCCCCAGAGCAAGGATATAACCTGTATTGATTGGCAGGGGGATTCTTAACCACTGCACCGCCAAGAAAGTCCTGGATCTGTCTTGCCTTCTGCCCTGTGCTGTTCGTAGTTTTGATCCCTATTTGATCTTCATCCTCCATCTCATCACCACCCCTTGACACACTCGGAAATGTCAGTAGAGTCAACCATTGAAAAGTAGCTGGACTTCTCATAGGACTTCATGCCTTTCTGTTCCACGTGCCAGCTTCCTCAGTTCAGGGATTTCCCCCATTGGCGTCCAGCCCTTATCTGCTCCAGCGGACTTCTGGCCCCGGTCGTGGTCAGTTAGCACCCCAGTATTGGTGCTGCTTTTTGTGCCAAAGAGGCCGAGGCAGATGGATGCAGCCAGTGCAGTGAAGAGTTTCCTAGAGGGGAGTGTTCCCTTAGTTTTGCGTGTTTCTAGGGCAGCATTCTTTCATATGCTTTCATTTGCCTTTGTAAGAAGAGTCAAGTAACATATGAACCCTTTTAAGAATAAGAGTCAAATTTAACATATTAATTAAACACATTTTAAATACCTACAATATACATGATGCTATGTTAAGTAGGCAGCAAGAAAATCATTCTTTTAACAAATAGGGAGTTCCAACTAAGACAGCCCTGGGTGCAGTTCACAAAAAAGTCACAACCCTCTGATCTTTTAGAGCTTCTACTCTGTTGGGAGAGACAGAGAATAAACAAAACATACTAATAGAGTAGATGGTATAAATGCTAAGGAGAAAAATAAAATAGGGGCAGGGATACAGGGAGTGCTGAAGAGATGAAGGCTTGATTAGTTGTCATTTTGAAAAGGATGGACAAGGAAAGCATCATGGAGAAAGTGGCATGTGAGGTACTTCCTAGTTGGTCCAGGGCTTAAGACTCTGCATCCCCAAAGCAGCGGGTCCAGGTTTGATCCCTGATCGGGGAACTAGATCTCCTGCATGCCTCAACTGAAACAGCCTACCTACAGTGACTAAAAGATCCCGCCTGTCACCACTAAGGCCTTGGGGCAGCCGAATAAATATTTTTTTTTTTTTTTTTTGGGAAAAAAAAAGGTGGCACCATGATCCAGAGCATGTAGAGATGGGAATGACCCCTCTATCTGAGGGAGAAGAATTCCAGGCAGAAAGATCAGCCAGTGAAAAAACTTTGAGAAAAGGGCATACCCAGAGCATTCAGGGAGACCACTGTGATTGGAGTCACAGTAACAGAGGAGTAGAGAATGAGGTTGGAGAGGCAGCAGGAACTGGACAGTGCAGGGCTTTGACAATAGCAGAGGCTTGAGCTCCATTGTCCTCATTGTGATGGGAATGGCTCTGTTGCATTATGAGCAATGCTACTGCTCCGTGTTAAAGACTGTATTCTGGCTTCTGGGCTTGGAACAGAATAAAGGGAGTTGGGGTGGAAGTGGGGAAAACCAGTTAGAAGTCTTGCCATAACGTAGGGAGCTGAGAGTGTTAGCAGTGGAAGCGGTGAGAAGAATCGGGGTTCTGTACTTGTTTTCAATTAGAATAAGAAGGATCACTGCCACACAGGGGTTCTGATGAAGGAGACATACATATAAGAAATCACCATAGCAGCTAACACTTACCAAGCACTCACTCTGTGCCAGGTAGGCGGAATCTAACACAGCACAGCAAAACCAGAATCAGAACCCTAACAGTCTGTCCACTGAGCCCACATGCTAAACCACTACACTGTGCTGAAAAGAGAAAGCAAGAAGTCTGAAAACAATGGAATAATATCTTTCAAATCCTGGGGGAAATATCGCGTCTAACAAGTATTTCTTTAACCAGCAAGATTATTACTTAAGAATGAGGGCCAAAAAAAGACATTTTCAGGTAAACAGATTAACAGTATTTAGCATTCACAGACTCTGGCTGAAAGAACTAGTAGCATATTTATTTCACATAAAAATCCTCAACAAAATATCATCAAATCAAGTCCAACAATGTGTTAAAAAATCATCGAGTGGGGTTTTTTTCCAGGTATGCAAGGCTGGTTCAATATTTGAAATATAATCAATGTCATTTACCATAAAAAGATGAAAGTGTTAATCGCTCAGTCGTGTCCAGCTCTTTGCAAACCCATGGACTATAACCCGCCAGGCTCCTCTGTCCGTGGGATTCTCTGGGCAAGAATCCTGGAGCGGGTTGCCATTCCCTTCTTCATGAGATCTTCCCAACCCACGGATTGAACCCAGGTCTCCTGTATTGCAAGTGGACTCGTCACTGTCTGAGCCACCAGGGAAGCCTGTCCTTTACCATATCCATAGACAAAAAAAGAAAAAATCATGTGATTATGTCAACTGTATTAACTGACACATAAAAAGCACTTTAAAAAACAATGCCCATACATGATTTAAAAAACAAAACTCCTAGCAAAATAGGAATGAAGGAAAAATTTCTCACTTCATAAAAAACATCTACCAAAAAAAACCTGCTGCTAACATCATACTTAATGAGAGACTGAATGCTTTCCCTCTGAGATTGGGAACGAGGCAGGAATGATGAACCTCTCCACTCTTACCCAACGTAATTCTGGAAGTTCTAGCCAGTGCAAAGGACAAGAAAAAGAAATAGAAAGCATGCCATTTGGAAAGGAAACTATAAAACTGTCTCTATTGCCAAGTCACATTATCTGGACAGAAAATTCCAAAGAATGTACGAAAGAAATAAAACACAACCCCGTGTAGGATAAGTGAGTTCAGCAAGGTCACAGGATCCAAGATTAACATAAAATTCAGTTACATTCTTGTATACTAACAGCAAACACTTGGAAGCTAAAATAAAAGGCTTAATGCTATTTACAATTGCTCTAAGGAAAATTAAATATTTAGGTATAAATCTTACAAGATGTATGGGATCTGTATGCTGAAAATTACAGTATGCAAAGCAATCAAAGACTCAATAAGTGAAGAGACACTGTTTTCATTGATTGGCAATCTCAAAAAAGTAAAGGTGTCAGTTTCCTCCAAATTGATTTATAGTTTTAAAATAATCCCTATTAAAATTACAGCAAGAGTTTTTTGGAAACATAAACAAGCTTATTCTAAAATTCATATAAAAGGCAAAGGAGTCTTTTATAGAATATTTAGAATAGCTAAAACCAGTTTGACAAAGAAGAACAGAATGGGAGAACTCAAATCTGCTTGATTTTGAGCCTTACCATAGAGCTGTGGAAATCAAGACTATTCTATAGGACTTCTCTGCTGATCCAGTGGCTAAGACTCTGCGCTCCCAACGCAGGGGGTCTGGGTTCAGTCCCTCATTGGGGAATGAAATCCCTTATGCTGTGACTAAAGATTCTGAATGCCACGACTGAGACCTGGTGCAGATAAATAAATACAAATAAATTTAAAAACTGTACGGTATTAGCAGAGGAATAGACACATAGATCAACGAGAACCTAGAAATACACCCATAAAATTATGCTGATCTGATTTTTTTGACAAAGATTGCAAAAGTAATTCAGTGAAAGAAAGCTTTTTCAATAAGTGATACTGGATCAATTGGCCATCCACAGGCAGAAAAGAGAACTTTAATGTAATTCTCTCCCACTTGTACACAAATTTACTCAAAATAGATCATGTACTTTAATGTAAAATGTGAAACTATAAAAACCTTTAGAAAAAAAAATAAGAGGTGTGATTCAGGACTTAGAGCTTTGTGAAGAGTGACGTGACACCTAAAGCACAATCCATCAAAAGCAAAATTTGATAAAATGGACATCATCCAAAAATGGGTCCAAAAACATGGACCCTGTTAAGAAGGTGAAAATGTAAGCTACAATCTGGGAGAAAAATATTTGTAGTCATATAACTGACAATGAGTAATATTTAAGACATATAAAGAACTCTCAGAGACTTCCCTGGCAGTGATTAAGACTTCACCTTCCAGTGTGGGCTGGATACCTGGTCAGGGTGTGAAGATCCCACCTGCCTTGGAGCCAGAAATTTAAAACATAAATCAGAAGCAATATTGGACTTTAAAAATGGTCCACATGCAAAAAAAAAAAAATCTTTAAAATAAATAAAATATATAAACTCTCAAACTCAGCAGTAAAAAAAAAAGTCAGACAATCCAATTAGAAAATAGACAAAATACAGGACGACACATTGCAACAGAAAAAGATGTACAGCTAGTAAATAAGGACATGGAAATATGTACATTGTTAGCTTTGGGGGAAGTGCAGATTTAAATATCGTACAGAGGTATCGCTATACATACATCAGAGTGGTTGAAATTTTTAATGATAACACCAAATGTTAGCAAGGATGCAGTAAACCGGGTCACTTGTACATTGCTGGTGGGAATAGAAAACCATACAGCCTCTCTGGAAAAGAGTTTTACAGTTTCTTTTAAAACTAGAAATAGACTTACAGTCTGACTTAGCTATGACATTTTTTGGCATTTATCTCAGGAAAATGAGAACACATTCACCCAGAAACTTATACATGGATGTTCACAGCAGCTTTGTTTGTAATATCAAAAGCTGGAAACTACAGAAATGTCCCTCAGTGGGTGAACAGTAAGTAAACAGTAAGTAAAATGTGGTACCTCCATGCCATGGAATACTGCTGCCATGAAAAGGGACAACTGTTGATACAAGCTACAACATGGATGTCCCTGAAGGGAATCATGCAGAGTGGGGAGGGGGCACCCATCTCTCAAGGTACTATTGCATTTATAGAAAACAGTATTAAGGGACTTCCCTGGTGGTCCAGTGGTTAAGAATCCACCTTTTAGTGCAGGGCACGTGGGTTCAATCCCTGGTCTGGGAACTAAGACCCCATATGCCACAGGGCAACTGAGCCCATGTGGTGCAACTGAGACCCAATGCAGCCAAATAAACAAAAATTTAAAAAACGCTATTAAAATTATACAAATAGGAAACAAATTAGTAGTGATCAGGGGTAAGGGACTTTCTACAAAGAGGTAGCATAAGGGAGACTTCTTAACGATGATACAATTATGTGTTGTGATTGGGTAGTAGTTACAGTTCAGTGTCATAGAATCACACACACACTTACTGCTGCTGCTAAGTCACTTCAGTCGTGTCCGACTCTATGCGACCCCATAGACGGCAGTCCACCAGGTTCCACCGTCCCTGGGATTCTCCAGGCAAGAACACTGGAGTGGGTTGCCATTTCCTTCTCCAGTGCATGAAAGGGAAAAGTGAAAGTGAAGTCGCTCAGTCGTGTCCGACTCTCAGCGACCCCATGGACTGCAGCCCACCAGGCTCCTCTGTCCATGGGATTTTCCAGGCAAGAGGACTGGAGTGGGGTGCCATTGCCTTCTCCACACACACATACACACACAAGTAAATCTGCATAACCTTTGTGGGTGGTTCTGATGTCAATAGCCTGGTTTTCTTAGTGGATTATGTCAGATGTCATTGTTGTTGGAAGCAGGGGCATCCCTGTGCATTTCTGGACCTCCTTGTGCATTTCTTTGTAACTTTCTGTGAATCCGTAATTATTTCAAAAGCAAAAAGTGCAAAAACAATTTACTAAGAAGTATAATAAACCCAGGAGGAAGAAGCAAAATATGTGAAGTGAGGGTGGGAAAAATAAATTAATAGTCATGTTTTCCTGAAAATTGTAAATAAGCATCAGTTCTAATGAATTCTTTACGGGAGTTGAATCAAAATAAAATAGAAATACCAGCAAGAAACAATGTAAGACCAGAGCACCTGATCAGAGTGAAAGCATTCAGAAAGCTTCCTGTTGTGTCAGAGAACAGAAAACCAAATATTTGATGTGCCTTTATGATGAAAAAATAGAATGACATCTAAACCAACCAATGCTATTTTAATTCATACAAAAATCACTTAATGAGTATCTGCTGTGTGTCTGGAAACCTACTAACTTTACTAACTCCTATCATTAATTCTGAAAGAAGGTATTTTATACCCTTCTCACTGATGATGAAACAGAGCTTACCTAAATGGGGGTCAATGACATATATGAAAGGTGGTGACAAAGTCAGGAGGTGACAGAGGCAGTATTTTTTTTTAATAAGAGGAGACGGTATTTATTTATATATTTGGCTGCATAGGGCCTTATTTGCACTATGTGGGATCTTTTTATAGCATCTTTTGTTGGGATGTGTGAACTCTTTGGTTGTGGTGTGCAGTGTTAGTTGCTCCAAGGCATGTGAGATCTTAGTTTCCTGACCAGGGATTGAACCCACATCCCCTGCATTGCAAAGCAAATTCTTAACCACTGAACTACTAGATCAAATTGCCAACATCCTCTGGATCATCGAAAAAGCAAGAGAGTTCCAGAAAAACATCTATTTCTGCTTTATTGACTATGCCAAAGCCTTTGACTGTGTGGATCACAATAAACTGTGGAAAATTCTTAAAGAGATGGGAATACCAGACCATCTGACCTGCCTCTTGAGAAACCTGTATGCAGGTCAGGAAGCAACAGTTAGAACTGGACATAGGACAACAGACTGGTTCCAAATAGGAAAAGGAGTACATCAAGGCTGTATATTGTCACCCTACTTATTTAACTTATATGCAGAGTACATCATGAGAAACGCTGGGCTGGAAGAAACACAAGCTGGAATCAAGATTGCCAGGAGAAATAGCAATAACCTCAGATATGCAGATGACACCACCCTTATGGCAGAAAGTGAAGAACTAAAGAGCCTCTTGATGAAAGTGAAAGAGGAGAGTGAAAAAGTTGGCTTAAAGCTCAATGTTCAGAAAACTAAGATCATGGCATCCGGTCCCATCACTTCATGGAATATAGATGGGGAAACTGGAAACAGTGTCAGACTTTATTTTGGGGGGCTCCAAAATCACTGCAGACGGTGATTGCAGCGATGAAATTAAAAGATGCTTACTCCTTGGAAGGAAAGTTATGACCAACCTAGATAGCATATTTAAAAGTAGAGACATTGCTTTGCCAACAAAAGGTCCGTCTAGTCAAGGCTGTGGTTTTTCCAGTGGTCATGTATGGATGTTAGAGTTGGATGGTGAAGAAAGCTGAGTGCCAAAGAATTGATGCTTTTGAACTGTGGTGTTGGAGAAGACTCTTGAGAGTCCCTTGGGCTGCAAGAAGATCCAACCAGTCCATCCTGAAGGAGATCAATCCTGGGTGTTCATTGGAAGGACTGATGCTGAAGCTGAAACTCCAATACTTTGGCCACCTGACACGAAGAGCTGACTCATTTGAAAAGACCCTAATGCTGGGAAGGATTGGGGGCAGGAGGAGAAGGGGACGACAGAGGATGAAATGGTTGGATGGCATCACTGACTCGATGGACATATGTTTGGGTAAACTCCGGGAGTTGGTAATGGATAGGGAGGCCTGGCGTGCTGCGATTATGGGGTCGCAAAGAGTCGGACACAACTGAGCAACTGAACTGAACTGAACTGAACTACTAGGGAAGTCCCTAGAGGCAGAATTTGAACCCAGAGCTCTCTGATGTCTCTGTGTTCTTATAACTCCGTTCTGCCCTCCTGAGCATAATGAATACTGAAATAAGTTAATTTTCTAAGGAGAATGCTCACACTGTTTTGAAGGTGAAATGTTTTTATGTTTTATGGAATGAAATATGAATCATCTCTAAACTATGGACAAAACAGAAAGCTTTCACATCTACTCTTTGCAGTTCATTTCATTGCCCAGACTATGGGCGAGACTTACAGCAGAGTAGAAAGCTTTCATAGCTTCCCTTTTTCTTTGTCAACACTAAACAGCCCTTGTGAAGCTGGGTATCACTGGAACCCAGCCTTCAACTAGTTGTGTTACTTGCAGGAATAAAGAGCATCAGTTAACTTTCAAATTTAATGTTTTCCCAATAAAGCTATGAGCATTAGGCATACAGTTTTTTTTTTTTATCTTGTCCTGTGTGGATGAGAAAAAGGAGATGGTATTTTGAAGATCAAAGAAAACCACAAATCTATCCGACTATTGGTTAATTTCCCATCTGTAAGTCTTGTTTCTGTTTCTTCTGATACTAAAATTGATCTTGAAGCCCAAGTAGTATAAGATGCCTTTTCATACACCCGTTCACAGAGCCTGTGGGGATAACACACACACAGGTTGGTAATGGATGGTTAGGAAAGAGGTGTTAGGGCTTAGTTTCTCCTGTTTGTTGAAAGTTGTGAAAAAAAGAAACCTTGAAGATTCATCTCTGATATAGCAAACTTTTCCTCCTTTTTTTTGTCTGGAATAAATGACTAAAGCTCTCCATTTTATAGGACTGAAAAGAAGGAGTACTTTTATCTTACTTGAAACATTGTTCAGCAGAAGCTTCTATTTACTGCCTCATAAAAGATTTTATGCCTCATCTGTTGTACTTAGGATGACTCCGGTGAATGTGCTGGGAGAAGATTTGAAGTGTGTTGCTTCCTGAAGTTAGAATTATAATCAGGTGTACTATTGAACCATCCAACTTTCCTTAATGTGTACAGATTTCTGCCTTGGCAGGAAGTCTTGAAGTAAGCCCAAATAGAGCATTAAGCAAAATGTAGCCCCAGACTCTGAAAACATGTATGATCGCCCACCTCTCTGTGCACAGACTTCGGAATGTGTGCTGGCTCCTCTACAACAGTTTTTTCTGATGAAACAACAGAAACACCTGTCACGGGATGAGCTCACCACCATCTATAAAAACATCAGGAGCATTCTGATCCCAGCTCTGTCATGGAACCCCTGGGAGACCTTGGACAAACCTTGCCTTCTCCTGAGGCTTTAGTTTTCCCATCTATTAAATCTTGACCCATTTCCCAGGATATTTGAGGGGAAAAAAACAACAACACATCGACACTAGAGAGATGGTTATGAAAAGCAGAATATCTTACAGAAATATTTAGTGATGATTTAAGAAAGGGGGACCATGGCTGTATGTTGTGCCCTTGATAAATTAATATACTTTTAGTAAGGCAAAAACAAAAGGAAAGTACCAGAAAGAGTTCCCCAAAGAGCAGGCAACCGTGACCCTGATGCTCTGATTCTTCATGTCCAGTCCTATTCTGGAGTCAGTCCTTTTCCAAAAGGTCACCTTCAGCATAGACTTAACAGCACTCACCATTCACATGGCCATGGTTATGAAGAACAACCAGGGAGTATTGGTCGAGTGGACCGAGAGAAAGTGGCTCTACAGAAAACGGATTTATCTTCTTTGTCACAAAAGATAGACAAGTTATTTCTGAAATTTTTGTTTGAGACTCTGAGTCTTCAATGAATGACCATTCATTTTTTTTCTCAATTTTTTGATTCCATAAGGTTTACCTGGATCAACATAGTTATTAATTCTCTTATACATTAACCTTGAGAAGTCAGATAGCATATAGTTAAAGCACAGACTCTGAGGTCAGATTTCTCTGGATCACAACCCAGCTCCGTCATCTACCACTATGTGATGCTGGTCAAATTACCCAACTATTCTGTGTGTCAGTGTCTTTGTGAATAAAAAGTAGATCCACTTTCATAGTGTTGTAGTAAGGAGTAAATTAGTTTATGTTAATTGCTCAATATAATACCCAAACCACAGTAATTACTATATAGTTGGGATTATTATTAAGTGTTTCTTCAAAGCACTGTGGGCAAATAAATCCTGAGCAATCAGCCCACCTTCAAGATATATTCAAAACCTGACCACTTTTTACTGCTTCTGCTCCTCGTCCATCAGCACCTCTTGCTAGGACTATTGCAGTGGCCTCCTAACAGATTCTCCTGCTTTCCCTCTTGCCACCAACAGTCTCCAAAGAGCAACCCAAGTAGTCATCCTGAATTGCATCACATCACTCCTCTGCTCCATCTAATCTATAATCCATCATCTGTTCAGAGTCCAGGCCATCCACACTCTGGATAAGTTCAGATTTATCCCCATTGGGGCTCATCTTCTGCTACGCTGCTCTCATCCCTCCACTCCAGCTCCTGACCTCTTGGTAGTTCCTTTAACAGCCTAGTTTATTGCTACCTAAGCAATATTTATATTTTCTGAAATGTTCTTCTCCTAGACATCTGTGAGAAGAGTGACTTCTTCATTCATTCAATCTTTTTTTTTCTTTTTTTGGCCTCAAAGCATGGCGTAAGGGATCTTAGTTCCTTGACCAGGGATCAGACAGGTGTTCCCTGCAGTGGAAGGTGGAGTCTTAATCACTGAACTGCCAGGGAAGTCCCTTCATTCAGTCTTTACTCACATGTCATCTTATCTGAAGTGGGTTCACCCTCTCTGAAACTTCATTTCCTTTGCCATTAGGTTTACCATAACCTGCCTTATTTCCTTACAGTAGACTACAGATTTTCCTTCACTTATGATGGGGTTATATGTCCTGATAAACCCATGATAACTTTAAAAACACCATAAATTGAAAACGCATTTAACACATCTAACCTACTGAACACTGGAGCTTACCCTAACTTACCTTAAACGTACTCTGAACACTTGCATTCACCTACAGGTGGGCAAATTCATCTAACAGCAAGCCTGTTTTATAATACAGTTTGAATATCTCATGTAATTGATTGAATACTGTGCTGAAAGTGAAAAACAGAGTGGTTGTCTCAGTCCAGAACAGTTTTAAGTCTCTTGGTTGTTCACCCTGGTGGTCACATGGCTGACCGGCAGCATCATAGGAGATTGTCTACCCATGTATCACTAGCCCAGGAAGAGATCAGAATTCGAAATTTGAAGTTGGGTTTCTACTGAATGAATAGTACTTGCACATCATCAAAAAGTCAAAAAACATAAGTCAAACCATTTTAATTTGGGGACCGTTCATCATTACCACCTGACGTAGTATATGCTTGTGTGTTTACTGGTGCACCCCTAGTCTCTCTCTGACTCTCATAAAGGATCCAAGAGAATAGATGTCTCATTTTGTTGGGTGTGTTTTCAAGCTCTAATATAGAACCTACGTATAGTTAGATGCTCAGTAAATATGTGTTGAATACATTAATGAACTGGAGTAGGCGATGTGATTGTTTATATTTGAATGCATTTTGACATGCACTAGTTTATCTGATTTCATGAAGTAGGAACCAACAGGGGGCAAGTTTCTTTTCTTGCACAAACAGCTATAAAGAATGTGTTCTATCCTCAAAAGACTGCTGTAGTGAAATCAGTGGTGGTTTGGTGTATGACGAGCATCGCAGAGAGGACGAGGGAACATTTGGCAGCAACCAGATCCTCGTTATCCTCATCATGGTGAATGTTTCATGGATATAGGCGTATATCAAAACTTCCCACGTTTTATACATTTTATTGTTCTAATTTATTTATTTTTGGTTGTGTTGGGTCTTCGTTACTGTGTGTGGTCTCCTCTCTAGTTGCAGGTCTGTGGGCTCCTCATTGTGGTGGCTTCTCTTGTTGTGGCTCTAGGGCTCGGGTTGAAGGCTAATTAGTTGTGGCTTGAGGGCGTCATGGCTCCATGGCAAGTGGAATCTTCTCAGATCAGGGATCGAACCCATGTCCCCTGTATTGGCAGGTGGATTCTTATCCACTGTACCACCAGGGAATCTGTACATTTTAAATATGTGCGATTTATTGTATGTTATTTTCCCTCATGAAACTTGGGGGGGGGGATGCTTTGTTTGTTTGTTGGGGGTTTTCGGCTGCACTGCACAGCTTTGGGGCTCTTAGTTCCCCCACCAGGGATCAAACCTGTGCCCTCAGCAGTGAAATCACAGAGTCCTATCCACTGGACCACAAGGCAATGCCCTAAAGTTGTTTCGAAATAAAGAAAATTAGTTAACTTTCAGATCAGGCAATATTTTAATGGCAAAGTTTGATTGGAGCCACATCTGCAGATTCCTTGGGTCTTTGTTAACAGTAACAATATACAGTTTTATTTTTGTAGACCTCCATGTTGAAAAAGGAACTTTGATTTTAAAGTTTGGAGATGTTATCTATCACTTATGTCCCATCCCTTAGATTAATTGGAAACCAAACAGCCAAAAGTAATTGGGTAATATTTGAGGAATTGCAGGCTTATGGAACTTTCAGATGAGCAAGTTAAAGAATTAAATGATTTGACCAAGGCCATCTGAAACAGCAGGTTGGGCATAAGAATTAGAAACTAAATAACCCTGAATTTAGCTTCTCAGCCTAAAAGCCGCATTTCTCTTCCTTCCATTGTTCATTGGGAAATTGTAACTTTTTTCCCCAAAGTGCTGAAATTATCTGCTTCTCCAAGTCTTTTGAGCCTGTTTTCTTTTTCTCTTTTGTGAATGAGGTGTTCTAAATGCCTTCTGGCACATACAAGACTCATTACCAAACTCTTTGTATAAAATTTGCTCTTTAAGAGAGGAACCCTCTATTGAAAAAAAGTATCAATAGAACTGAAGTCAATAAAGGCATCAGCAAGATGAATGTGTCAGGTCAAATTCAGGCTGAAATTCCACCTGATGTAGTCAAGTAAGCCACACTTCAATAAACCTGTCCTTGAGAAAGTAGCTGCTCTCTACTTGATCAATATTTTTTCTAGTTAAATGAAGACATTTTTAAAGTTTCCTGCTGTGTACTACTGAGTACCTACTGAATGCAAAGTATACAGAAGAATGCAAAGAGGTCAGCCTAACTCTCAAGGAGACTGAATAGAATAAATGACAAGTATTTTGGAAAGTAAGGAAAGCATACAAGACCATTTTTTTGTTTGTTTTGAATTGTTACTGAATCTGTACCTTTTAGCTTTTTTAAAAGTTTTTATTTTTTATTTGGCTGTGCTGGGTCTTCACTGCTGGACAGGCTTTTCTCTAGTTGCGGCCAGTGGGGGCTACTCTCTTCTTGTGGGTGCAGGCTTCTCATTGTGGTGGCTTTTCTTGTTGTAGAGCACAGACTTGAGGGTACATGGGCTTCTGTACTTGTGACACCTGGGCTTACTAGTTGTGGCACATGGGTTTAGTCGCCCTGCAGCATATGGGATCTTCCCTGACCAGGGATCGAACCTGAGTCTCTTGCATTGGTAGATGGATTCTTTACCAGGCCAGCAGGGAAGGCCCTATCTTTTAGCCTTAAATTGATTCATTTACCTCCTTTATTTCACTTATATTCCCAAGACTCTTGGTTAAATAATTTATAATTATGATTTTAAGTGCATTTGAATCTAATTACTTAAAGGGTATGCTTGGTGAATTCTTTCATCATATGAATAATTTACTCTACTGTTTATTATGAGAAGTTGTGTGTATATGCATACACATGTGCATATATATAATACACACACATCTCCAAATATATACACATACATACAAATATGATTTTCTTAAATTGGGACAGCCTTTTCCATCATATTTGCAAGCATCACTCAGTAATCTTAGGCAAGCTGATTCAGGCAGAGAGAAAGAAAACAATGGAAAATGGAAACTCCAATGTGATTATTTTTCCATTTGCATCACATCTCACATCTAAACAGACACTAGGGTGTTTCCTTGAGTCTAGCTGTGAACACTGAATATTTTTAGTTTCTCTTTAGAATTTGGAGACTAGATACTATCAGTAGGAAGTTGCTAATGGAAATTGATGCTTTTGCTTCTGGCCAAGCATACCACAGAGATCACGGAGGTAACATCCAACCCTTGCACAGAACATGACTTATAAACAAGAAAGTCACCGCCAAGGGTAGATTAGATATCTGTGTAGAAACAAGCTCTAGCTAGATTGCCAGATACCACTGTGACCAAAAGTTGTTTGTGTCTGCAGAATTCTGAAAGAAAAGATCCACTGCAATTTTTTACGTTTGTTATAATTTTCCATTAAGAGGGTAACAATACCACAAAAATGTTTTGGTCGAAAACAAAAATCCGAAATCTTCTGAAAAATATGTCTTGTATTACTGATGGCATTTGAGCCCTGTCTCATCTGACTTGCCTGCCAGTCTTCCGCAATCCTTTGAGACTAT
This sequence comes from Okapia johnstoni, assembly GCA_024291935.2. Classification (NCBI taxonomy): domain Eukaryota; kingdom Metazoa; phylum Chordata; class Mammalia; order Artiodactyla; family Giraffidae; genus Okapia; species Okapia johnstoni. Next base: position 17,454,925 of record CM044324.1, read on the forward strand.
TTTGAGACTGGATTACCCAATGCTTTAGTTTGAACTCTCCCATTTTCTTTTCTTTTTTTTTTTTTTTTACAATATCCCTTTCCAGCTATGTGACAGAATGGCTATAAAGTTCTCTGTTAACACTGTCTCCAGTTCCTCTCCTGTGGTTTCTCTTGAACCTGTCCACTCCAAACTTCACTATTCCATACAGACAGCTGTGGTCAAGGTCACCAGTGACCACCCTGTGATCATCGGCCCTTTCTCATCTGATTTGTCAGCATTCGGCAGGCTGGGACTTCCTATCCTTAAGACACGAGCTTCTCCTGGCTTCCTGGACACCTCTCACTCTCAGCCATCTTTCATTATAACCAGCCACTCCTCTTAGACCTTCTTTGTTGATTCCTTCTCAATTTCTCACCCTTAAACACTGGCCTCAGCACTCAGACCACTTCTGTTTTCAACTATGCTAGTGCCCTCAGTGGTCTGATGGAGTCTCCTGGTGCCCAGTGTCACCTGTTTGATTGTCTTAGTCAGCTCAGGCTGTCATGACAAAATACCATAGACTTGGTGGCTTAAACAGTGGAAATGTATTTCTTCACAATTCTAGAGGCTTGGAAGTCCAAGATCAGGGGGCCAGCATGATCAGGTTCTGGTGAGCCTCTCTTCCTGGCTTGCAGATGCCTTTCCCTGGTCCTCTGCATGGAGAAAGGAGGTGTCTGTTTTTATAAGGCACTAATCCCATCATGAGAGCCCCACCCTCACCCCCTTATCCAGACATAATCACCTCCCACAGCCCCCACCTCCAAATACTGTCATGTAGAGAGTTGGGACTTCTACATACAGATTTAGAAGGGGATACAAACACTCCGTGCATAACCATGATGATGACCCCTCTGGCCCAGACCTCTCTCCTGAAGTCCCCAGATATATATTCCGTATCACCTATTCGATACCTCAGACTTCTCAGGTGGCTCAGTGGTAAAGAATCCACCTACCACTACAAGAGACGTGGGTTCGATCCCTGGGTCAAGAAGATCCCCTGGAGAAGGAAATTGCAACCCACTCCAGTATTGCTGCCTGGAAAATCACATAGACAGAGCAGCCTGGAGGGCTACAGTCCATAGGGTCACAAAGAGTAAGACGGAACTGAGCAACTGAGCATGCACACACTTGACATCTCATCCTTAACAGGTCTAGAAATGAACTTATAATTCCCCCAACCAAACCTACTTCTTCAAGTATCAGTACATTGCAGCCCTCTCCTGCCAGCTGCTCACTCCCAAACCCTGCCATTCTCCTTGACTCTTCTTTTAAAAATCTCATTCTGTATCGAGTCTTTCGGGAAATCCTCTTCACTCTGCTGTCAAACTCTATGCAGAAATCTGACCACTTCTTACTACCTCTGATACACTGCCCAGGTCCAAACCACCATAATCTGTCCCCTGGGTTATTGCCTTACGTTCTTGTGGTCTTCTGACGTTAATCTTTGTCCCATGTAGTCAGTTCTTAAAAAAGCAGCCCTGGTAAATAAATCTCACCTTGTCTCACCTCTGCACACAACCCTCTGTTGTTTTCCCAGCTCATGGAGAATAAACAGTCTACACGGTCTGACCACTTGCTCCCTTCCTGATCTCATCTCCATCCATTTGCCATCTCTCTCTCCTCCAAACGCTAGTCCTTTGCATGCCCCAGGCATGCTCCTGACCCAAGACTCGTCTCTCTGTCTGGATTGTTCTTCTCCCAGATTTCTTCACCCCGATATCTGTAAGCCTTGCTCCCACCCTTCTTTCAAATACCTTATCAGCAGGACATCCAACTACTGGGAATAAAATAGCAATCCACCCGCTCCCACCCCACTGCTCTCTGCCCCCCACACCCTGTTTTATTTTACTCCCTGTTGTTTGGCACAATCTCCACTCTCTCATCTATGAGCTTATTGTCTATTGTACATCAGTGGAAACAGATCTCTGAGCTTACCACTGTATCCCCAGTTTAGAAGGCTGGCCAGCACATGCAGGTACTCAATAAATACTTCTAGAAGGAAAGAAATCTGTCTTTCACGGTACTGATTCTGCTGAAGTGAACGCTGTGCCGCTGCTCTCAATCTGAAACAGCCCCAAGTTTCATAAACATTTCTTCGTAAAGCTTTCATTTTAGGATCAAAATAACAATTGAGTCTGCTTTTGCTTTTAGTTGTTTTAACTGGCGTAAGCATGCTGTGTAGGTTGAAGTACTTGTCCTATGGAAAGAGAACATAGTCTGTGTTTTTCCCTTCTAGTATGCTTGTTTTAAAGCATAATGTTTATGTATCAGTTGAATTGCTATTATAGAAGATAAAGCTGAGAGAATGCACAGATGCTTGGATGCGGTAGCAATTTGGGTCGGGTCTTGTTTCTCCAGGTTACCTCCAGCCCAGGGGAGGGACTCTGCATGTCCAATGTGTGTTGTGATGGGGCAGCCCAAGACAGCTTTGCTTGATAAATTCTTTAGCTCTTAAAGCAGGTAGAAATGTTGTGGGCTTATTGCCATTCCCAGGGATTACAGTAAGAACATCAGTGATGGGACTTCCTTGGCGGTCCAGTGGTTAGGACTCCTCGCTTCCACTGCAGGGGCCACAGGTTTGGTCCCTGGTCAGGGAACTAAGATCCCACATACCATACGACGCAGCTAAAAAAATAGAAAAAGAATATCAACAAGTGTTGTTTTGATCTTGAGGCATTTAGGGGTGGGGAGGAGGGACTCAACCTCTGAAAGCAGGGAGAGAGGTGATTGGGGATGCGTCTGGAAGCAGGGATTGCGTTTTGCCCGCCGTGACAGGGAGACCTGGGGATACAGATCTGAGCAGGCCACTTTGTCATCACGTCCCTCCCCACCCACTGCTCCCAGGCTGCTTTTGCCACCCTCGGACATCTGTTCTTGATTGTGCTCGTGTGGTGGAGAACAGAAGCTGCTTTCAAAAGGCAGCATCGAAACTTCAAAGGGGAAAAGGGGAGGAGGAGGAAGTAGCCATGTGTCACATCTCTGAAATGCCCTTCCGAAAGTACCAGGGGACGACAGGAGGTAAAGGTACGATAAAGTCCCGCCGGGGCTTTTGAGGACAGACTGGAAAGCTCAGCTCATCAAGCCCAGCCCTGGAGAGTCACGTCATGGGACCCAGCGCTCAGGGCCAGCCCCTCCTTAGAGCCCCTGCGGGCTGGAGGCCAGGTGTCTGGGAGAGAGACCGTGGCCTCATCTCCTGACCCTCTTGCACCTGGAGTTTCACTGGCTGTATCTCTCTCCTTTCCCACTTGCTTGTAAAGCAAGAACCAACGTATGATATAAGAATACCTCTTACGGGACTTCCCTGGTGATCCAGTGGCCAAGCCTCCACGCTCCCAGTGCAGGCAGCCTGGGTGATCCCTGGTCAGGGTACTAGACATATTCCACAGCCAAAAGCTGCAACTAAGCTTAGCTGCAACTTAGCTGCAACTAAGACCTGGCATGAAAGAAAAAAGGGAAGGAGGAAGAAAAAGAGTAAGAAAAAAAAATAGCTCTTACAGAGATTTACAAAGCTTTGTAAAGCCCCTTCCAGCCAGGACAAGTGCTGTTTTTCAATGGCACTTTCATTTTTCAACCCAGGTTGCCACACTTGACCACCAGATCCATCTTCACCCCGTTCTCTCTTCTCTCTGACTCACACACCCTCACACTCACGACTACAATCCTGAGCACCCATCTGGAGTTTAGAGAAATGGGGACACTTTCCACAGCGCTGTCTCTTGAGACCCCCTTTATTCCTCCAGGCAGGGCTGAGAAGGACATTCCAGATTTCCCCATAAGGGCAGTCTGTGGAGAGGGCCAAAGACAGGAGACCCCAAAGAGGCTTCCAGAAGGGTCACACCCTCTGGCATGGGCCTGAGGACACGGGAGGAGCAGCCGAGTCGACACAGGGAGTGGAAGCGGGTGGGCAGCCAGGGACAGCAACGGGGAGGGCCTCACCCACCTCGTGCTCCATCACTTGCACACTCCAGGCTGGAGTCCAGCCGGATTTGTCTGGGAGAGTCCACAGGGCAGTTATGGTGGAGGGAGATGTACATCAGCCTGGGAAAGCCTGTTAAAAATCTCAGAAGAATCCAATAGTGAACAAATAGCAGAATAATTAGCACATAATCATCGCAGTAAAAATGTGAAGCCGAAATTGTCACCGAAGCAGTCCACCCATGTATACACCATGGAGACACGAAAAACAGCTCAGCGTGACTCAGCTTTCCTGCCAACATTCAACCAAAAATAAAATAAGTAAATCTCTGGAGAAGTAGAGGACCCTCGGGTACCCACATGTGTGAGGACCACTCAAAAAATAGACATAAAGTCAGCTGTCCGTAAAGGATGCTATTCCTAGCCGATGTTCGGGAAACATCCCTCATACTTCTGTGTCACACAGGAGCCTGCCTGGGGCAAGAACACAGAGGCTCCTACCCCACGTGTCTAAATATTTTTAAAGCTAGAAATCAAGCTGACCCCCATTAGGTGGAATATGTTCTAGCCTCATGCTTTGACCAGCATACCTTCATAACAGCCTCTCAAGGCAGATTTGATTTTAGTATTTTTGAAATTCTCAGAGTTCTCTGCTTGACCATGAGGTGGAGGAGGTCTGCCTCACCCTCAACCTGCAGCAGCCCAGCTTCCTCCTGATTCTCCCTCCATCTCTCTCTCTCTCTCTCTCTCTCTCTTTTTTTTGGCCACACCATGGGCATGCGGGATCTTGTTTTCCTGACCAGGGATCAAACCTGTACTTCCTGCATTGAAAGCACAGAGTCTCAACCCCTGGGCCACCAAGGAGGTCCCTCTCCTACCAGCTGCTTTCACGTTTTGCTTGTAAGTGATGCTCACCTGCAGACACAAGCTCCCTGCACACTCCCTGCAGACGGCAGAGCCTTGGTCCCCACCCTCAGCACTTGGGGGTGCATACGTCAATGTTGGGGGTGGGGAGCGGCTCCAGAGTGTAGCCCCCCTTGGACAGGCCTCTTTGTCACCTCTTCCTCCAGCCCCTTACTCCATCCGGACTTCACACACAGAAGCCCCGCCCTTCTATCAGATATGTATAACTGAACCACTTTGCTGCTGTACTGCAGAAATTAACACAGCGTTATAAATCAACTATACTTCAATTTTAAACAAATCATATCACAGGCATTGAGAGAGGCTGATGATTCCTCTGGGAGCTGGCATGGGTTAGTTCCTTTATGTTTTTCACGTGATGGAGCAAGTCTTTTTTAAAAGCTTTGAAAAGAAGGCCAGTGAGATGTGAATTCCCCGAACGGCCCACACCCTCTTTCTCACCACTCGGCACAAAACACTCTGAGCCTCCCCCTCAGGCACCCAGAAAGAAGCTGAGAAAAAGCAGCCCCGAGGAGGACCAGCCGCTCAGCGCGTGCCACACCCTCCCTGTCCATCACATTTCCAGCTGCTCTGCCTTCTCCACCGGCCTGGGGGCAGAAAAGCCAGGAGGGAGACGTGAGTGTTCCCGAATATTCGTCAGTGGCTGCCCACTCTCAGAACATCACCCTCCGACTGACCGAAGCACTCCCCGATTTCAGGTCCCATTACATGTGTGGGTGCACCCCCAGGCCTGAGGGTGGCAAAGGCGAGCTGTTTGCAAAAGGATGGGTTTTCATCCCCCATGTATTTCCATGAGGTGCTGGAAAAGTGGATGAGTCCCATGAGAGTCAAGAGACTGACAGAGACTAGAATTACCGGGGACAGGGACCCTGGCGGAAGGCTGGGCCTCAGAAGGAAACTAAGATGTCGAGTCCAGAAACGAGAGTGAGGAAGGGAAAGATGTAGGAAGAGCCAGCACCAAAGGCTTTTTGGAGTCCAAGCATTTCCACTTCATGCTTTTAAAACATGAAGTTGATCAGTGGCTAGTGGGAACTCTCTATAAAGTCCCGGAAGCTCAGCTGCGTGCTCTGTGATGACCTAGAGGGGTGGAAGGGGGGTGGTGGTGGGAGGGAGGCCCAAGAGGGAGGGGATGTATGCAGACATATAGCTGATTGACTTTGTTGTACAGCAGAAACTAACACAACATTGTAAAGCAATTATAGTCCAGTTTTTAAAAACAACATGAATTTGAAAATGTAGGAAGTCTGTCTAATGAAATGGAGTCACAGCTATGGGTCTACTGGCATTTGTTTACAACCTTAGTCATCAAAGGATGATATTAGTGTTTTGTCACTCACGTGACTTTGGCTGTAAAAGTGTCAAGAAGCAGCACTGTTCCCATTTACCCTGAAAGTTTCCTCTGGAAATTGTTGATGATCCTGATGTTCGCTGGCCAGAGGGGAAAAAAAGTATGGCACATCACACCTCCCAAAGTCTTTTCCCCGCAACTCGGGGACCAGACAGGTGGTATCTTTTCAAGTAGGCTAATTTTCACATAACAGTAGAAAATAAATTATGAATAATAAAATACATAAATCTCCATGTAACTTCTATAAAAACTATCATTTCATACTGAAAAGTTTTCTAAAGATATATTCATTCATCCAAAATAATTACTGGTTATTATTATGTAAAACACTAGTAATTTAACATAGAAGAAAATAGATTTCCAATTAACTCAGATGGTTTCTCACTAATGTCCATAATCTCTGGGCTTAAATCTGCTAATCAGTATGATTGAGAACCATGCACAATGTTTAAATCTCCTAGTGGGGATGAGTATATACATTTGATTTGTAGCGAAGTCTTTCTAATACTTTGTAAACTTTCTTTGGAAATTCTATGGAAGTTGCACTTTTCATATCCCTAAAAGGCCAGTTAATTTTTTTCTGGGACCCTGATTATTGTACTTTTATACATCTGTTCTTTAAGAAAATCTTCTTCCTTTTGTGGCCTTTACTCTTTGGTTCTTTATCATAGAACTTCCGGACCCACTTTTTTAATCAAAAGCCAAGGAAAACTTCCATATTTCCATAACTGCATCCAGGTTTAAGCTCTTAGGTCAGATCTGGGTGCTTTGTGGAAGAAGCCCTATTTAGATAGTGTTAGATCTTGATTTTACCATATAGCAAACTGATTTCGTCTTGAATTTTGGGGATGGAAAAAGTACAGAAAATACAATAATATAACAGACATTAACAAAATTAAACATATACATCTGTTCTCTTGAACTCTTTAAAGTTCTCTTTAATTCCTAAGTTAGTGTATTTTTTAAAAATTATGAATGGGTTTTAGATTTTTCTTTACATTTTTCTGACATTGTTAAGATTATTGTAGAGTTTCCCTTTGCTTATTTGTTTCAGAACGTATTAGTACTAGATTTTCTAGTGTTAAACTATTTTTACATTCCTGAGATGAACTCTTTTTGGTCATGATGTATTTTTTTCATACATTGCTAGATTTGCATTGCTAACGTTTAATGAAGAGATTGCATTTAAATTTGAAGTCTTCCCTTTTATGACTTTCATAATATCCAGGTGAATACCAGCCTTATAAAATGAGTTGGTCTGGCAAGGTTTAATTGAACCAGCAGTTCACCCTAAGTGTAAGAAAGAATCCAATTTCAATTGTAGTATACCCACAGTTATAATGTTTCTCACTGCATTTTCTTATAATAAGTCTTGCCTTAATTGTTGAGTAACCTTTAAGATTAAATTATTGATTTGGTTGCTGTCGCTGCAAGTTCTGTAGTGACTGCGCACTGAACTTCCTAGTCCAGTTTCTAACTATCAACGGAAGAGGGCAGTAAGATCCATTCGGAATCATTAGGATTGTGGCACCAGAAATCAGCGTCTTAGACATTCACATCTTTAACTCTGCTTGAATTCCAAAAGTTATCAACACATATTAGTGTTTTTTAGAGAAATGCTTTGGGATGCTCACTTCAATGGTATTATCATTTCTCTTGAGTCCCAACTGTGCCAATATGTCTGGAACAAAACCAAGTTAACAGGTTAAGTGCCAATGATGCCATTCCTAAGACTCGGTGTCAAGAACAAGTGCCTCCCAGAAGAATATCTGCTGTCACTCAAGTTGTTGGATGGGCAAGACTCTATCATATTTAACTTTAGATAAATAAATATATGTGTGTGTATAGATAGATAGATAGATAGATGGCTAGATAGATACTTGGCTGCCCCGGGATCTTTGATTTGAGGTGTGCAGCTTCTCTCTAGTCGTGGTGTGTAGGCTCAGTAGTTGTGGCACATGGGCTTCATTTCTGGATCTTGGTTCCCAGAACAGGGAACAAACCCAGGTCCCCTGCCCTGGAAGGCGGATTCTTAACCACTGGACTGCCAGGGAATTCCCTACAATATTTAACTTTTATGCATGGGTTGCTCCACAATTATGACTCTATAAGTGACAGTCACTCAGTCATGTCTGACTCTTTGCGACCTCATGGACTATACAGTTCATGGAATTCTCCAGGCCAGAATACTAGAGTGGATAGCCTTTCCCTTTTCCAAGGGATCTTCCCAACCCAGGGATTGAACCCAGGTCTCATGCATTGCAAGCAGATTCTTTACGAGCTGAGCCACAAGGGAAGCCCCATGACTCTGTAAAGCACAACCTAAATTAGAATTTCTCTTAAAATTGCTGTAGCAATTTTTCAGTCCCTCATTAAAACTCTCCAGAGGGTCTCCCATAGTTGCCTAGTGTAGAAGATAAATCTGTTAAAAGACTTAACGGAGTCTTGCCTTGGCTTTAAACATCACATGTCTGAAAGACCTAAGAAAATATCTGATTAATGTCATCCACCTAAGATACTGCAGCAAAGATTTGGTCTTTACCTAAATCAAAGTAAAATCTAAGAGTAAAGTTATTCCAGAAAAAAGGAGCATCCAGACTTTCAGTGGAGAATAAATCTTCTGTTATTATTCTCTTCTTTGCAAGACAAGGCTCGCCATCTTGCTTTGTTCCCTACTTGAAAAGCTATTCCCTAGGAAGAGGCATAGCCGCAAGAGTCCTCTCAGGATGTGAAACATTTCCGACATCAAGGGGCATGCTAGCGTTTTTCAAGGAATACATGTGGCCTGGTCTTCAAATTGCTACTGTGTCTGAAACAAAATGTCAGCTGGTGTCAGATCTGAATTGTTAAGATCTAAATAACAGGGTCATTTTATGGAACCACTATGTGGGTTAGAACACAGGGTGTGACCCATGGTTTACCATTGTACCTCCCAGTCCTGGCATGGTGCCGGGCACAATATAGGGGCTGGTCTCTTGAATGAATGAAGCCGTTTCTGCAGGCCCTTCCAAGCTACATTTCGGTGTGTTACACTTCTTTATTGTTCTTTTTATTTCCACTTTTTTTTTTTCTTGATAACTGATTTTTTTTTTTTTTAAGTTTTTGGCCATACTTTGCAGCATGTGGGATCTTATTCCCCAACCAGGGATAGAAGCCATGCCTCCTGCAGTGCAAGCATGGAGACTTAACCACTCTACTGCCAGGGAAGTCCCTGCACTTCTGTTTTTAAATCAGAGGACTCTGAAATTCAGTTTCTTAAGGATATGCCATGATATTAACTACCCTGGAATCTTTCGCTTATTTTAAATACCAATGTCTTCCCCATTTCAGATACCAATTACATTCTGCCGGCTCCACTGAAAGTTTAATATGTTCCCCTTCTGTGGCCCATCTCTTCTGTCTTGAAAAATTACCCAATTAACTGAGTAGGAACCCTAATTGGCCAGTCTCTTTAGATCTGTGGTAGTTACTTTTTAAGATGATCAAATCAAAGCATACTAATTGAGAAAATGTAAAAAATATAGAAAATCTTGATGAAGAGGACGTCACCCATGAACTTAACCACCCAAAGACAACTGGACATTCATCAAATAGGTGGACTTAACCATGAACCTGGGGAAACCAAGGTTCAGGCCCCTATAAATCAATAATTTACTTTCATAGTGAATTTTTTGTTTCTAACTACCAAGTTAGTCTTATTCTTAAGGAGTCAAAATTGTCATAAGCTTCAGGCCCCACAAAACTTGGGTCCATCACTGCCATTAAGGTGATTAAATGATTTTTTAGAAATCTGGTTCCTTTCTGTTTTATAATATACTTTGCCACTTAACAAAATACAACTTTTTTTCTCATTGCCATTTTCATTTAGAATTCTTTTTAATAACAGTGTAGTGTTACAGTGAGTGGATGTGTAGTAGATGAATTGATTTATTAAGTGAATCCTGAATCCTCTAATGTTGGAATCTACTTCCTCCCCCCACCTCCATTATTCTTATAAATGATGCTTTATTAAGCATCCTGGTAAATACATCTTTGTGCATAATGTGTAGAAGTGGCTCAAACCGTGTGTATATTTGGGGGGCTCTTGATGCATACTGACAAATAGCTCTTTGGAGAAGTAGCATCAACTTACTTTCCCAACAGTGGTATGTGAGAAAACTCGCTTTCTCATCTCCTGTCAGCACTATTTATTGTATTGTGAAAACCTTTGCTGGGACTTCCCTGATGGCCCAGTGGTTAAGTATCCACCTTGCAATGCAGGGGACACAGGTTTGAAACCTGGTCAGAGAACTAAGATCCCACATGCCTCAGGGCAACTAAGCCTTTGTGCTACAACTGCTGAGCCCCAGCGCAGCAGCTGGAGAGGCCGCCTGCAGCAAAGATCCCACTTGATGCAGCTAAGACCCAAAGTAGCCAAAATAAATTTTGTTTTGCCAATTTTATGAGGCTATCTTATTTTAATAATCATATTTTTTCTTATTAAACTGAAAACTGTTAGTTTTCCATCAGAAAGTACCCTTAACAGATCTTTTTATTTGTAAGGCATTAGCCGTTTGCCATAGTTACGGTGCACGTATTGATTTGCTTTAGTCTTAAATTGAATTTGGAGAAACTGAGGAATTTAAGTCATTTGGAATTGTCACCATCATCTGGCTGTGAAAATGCTATTTAGCGGAAGTTGTAGAAGGCATTCCAGAAGGCAGGCACACATCAGATTAAGTTGGCCATGTTACAGGGAGAATTCAATTCATTTCAACTAAAAGATGTTTGAGCAGCTACTATACACCTAATTTTTACTATATATTACCCTCTGATGAATACAGATAATTGTAATGCAGAATTAAAAGCCATGCTTGCAATTTCAGTAAGACATATATGAGAAAAATTCTTAAATAGTTAATAGAAAAGTGTTGGAGGAGTGTTTGGGAAAGTGGCTCAGAGGTAGAGTGTGTGCCAAGCAAAGAAGTGGTGAGAAAGTCCTCCAAGCGGATGGCCCAGTGTGGAGAGTGGGCGTGCTTGATAAAGTCACAGAGCAGCAGAATGTCCAACACAACTGTGATGCCCTAGGAATGTAGCATGATTTGGGGTTAAGGGGCAAGAAGAGGAGGTTGAGGTCTGTTTTAGTTGGTTTGGGGTGCTGTGACAAATTACCGAAGACAGAGTATCTTAAACAACGATGTATTTTCCACTGTTGCAGAGACTGGGAAGTTCAAGGTCAGTGTCTGGGGAGGACTCACTTCCTGGTTTGCAGATTGCTATCATCTCACTGTATCCCCACAAACCAGAGAGCAGACATAGAGAAGAAGCTCTCCCATGTCTCTTCTAAGAGTGCTATTCCCATGTCGGGGTGTGGGGGGCGGCACCCTCGTGACCTAATCACCTCCCAGAGACACCACCTCCACATACCATCACAGTAAGAATTAAGGTTTTAACATGCATTTTGGAGGAACACAAATATACAGTTCATAGCGAGGTCACACAGTGCATACCCGTACATCCGATATGAAGATAAAGAACATTTTAGAGGCTATCCCAAACTCTGGAACGGATTCTGAGATTCAGAAGATTATAGCAGTGTGTGACACCACATGACCTGCCAAGTGCATTTCATTTTTTGCAACATGTCGCCAAAAGCTGTTGGTGACAAATGGACTTTCCCTTTGCAGAGCCATTGAGATGGAAGAATTCTTGAGGCTTCTCAGAAGGTCCACAGATACTGTGGGGTTCCTTTCAGCACTCCTGCTTTCAGGGCTCTGGGCCTTCCTCCGCTCCCCCTAGCACATGGATTATTTCTAACCACGTGTCATCATTTACTTTGGTTGATTTCAAGACAGGAATCTTTTTTCCAAGCTGCCCCCATCATGCTTCCACATCTTTCAGCAGATGGTCAGGCTAAAAGTGTGAGGACAGCTAAGATGGTCCAAAGAGGACAGTTGGAGGAGATGGATGTAGCTTAATGCAAAATTTCAGAGGCTGTGTGCTTCCAGGGAGAGATCATGGCTTCTGTGGCTTGACCAAATGGGATATATAAGTTAGTTAAGCCATTTTGCTACCTGTAACTTGAGGCGAGCTACCTGGACCTTCCAAATTCCTTCTCCCTTTCTGTGAAATGGGGGCATCACACCAATCTCCTCAGAGATGCTGATTCTGTGAACTTACACGGGTACCGTTTCTGACACAAAGCAGACATCCTATAAGTAAATGTATTTCCCTGGTCCTCTTTCCTTCTTCATAAAAAGGGAACTTCTCATCCAAAGTCCTTCAGACTTCCTCTAAATCTGGAGCAGCCAGTCCTCACTCAGAGCGAGGGCAGAATGCCAGGGCATGCTGAATCCCACCACCGTGCCAACAAAATGCCACCATAGATTAAGAGAGTTCCTTCTGAGTTTAAGCGTTTCTAAATACCTTTCCTGAACTGAGAAGGCAGGCTGAACCAAGTGTAAAAAGACTGCTCTCCTTTGTTCATAAAGGCATCTTTTCCATCTTCTCCGGATTTTCATGATCTGTAACTGGACTTGTGTACCCAGCTGGCAGCCGTACTAGCCAGAGCCTGAGGTAACCATAGTTCAGGCCCAATTTTTTTTTTCTTTTCCCTCAGAGCAGCCTGCAAATTCTATTTCAAGCACACACACGTACAGAATGCAGATGTGGGAATGAAAACCAGGCCCTTCTGGGGGGAATGAGGCTGTGATATCTGACTGTAGGGAGGCCACGAGTGGTCCTTGAATAGGGGCCCCGCCCAGGCATGGTTGAGGCCCAGACCTCAAACTTGGTTCTGGCCTTCGGATATGACATTAGCAATCACATGAAGAGTCACCGCATCTTCTGTTTAGGGCAGAGGCGTTGCATAATCTATGGTCAGATAGGCTTGAAAGGCTTTTTCTGTACTCTGCAAAATGTGTAGCAGCATGGAAGTCCTGGAAAACTAACTCCCTGAAGAAGCTGAGGATCAAAACAGTGATGGATGGAGAACAGAAAGTGAGCTGCTTATGCTTGTGCAAAAGGACTACTCTGATCAAGGAGATGGACACTTCAGAATGTGGTTCTCGTGTGTGTCCAAATCAGGAACGAGATTCCTACATCATGTAGCAAAAGCTCTTACAGCCCAAACAGATCCCAAAATGAACATTCCTTTTGGATGACTAATATTAATAAACCATTCATTCATTCAACAAACACATATTAAGAACCTACTACATCACAAGTAGTATCACAAGTCCTAAGGATACCAAGGCAAACAACAACAACAAAAAATATCTTAAAAAGAATCCCTAGGACTTCCCAGGTGGTCCAGTGGCTAAGGCTCTGTGGTTCCAATGCAGGGGCCCAGGTTCAATCCCTGGTTGGGGAACTAACATCCCACATGCTGCCCAGCTTGACCAAAAAACCCCTGAAAAACCTGTTTTTAAAAATGCAATTAAAAAAAAAAATCCCTGGTGGGAATTCCCTGGTGGTCCAGTGGTTGGGACTCTGCACTTTCATTGCCAAGGATGCAGGTTCAATCCCTGGTCAGGGAGCTAAGATCTTGTAAGTTGTGCAGAACGGCCAATAAGTAAACAAACAAGAGACCAGAGGAATTATTTTTAAAAAAATCCCTAGTCTCATGAAGCTTCTGTTTTATTTAAAAAAAAAAAAAATTCCTGGACTTCCCTGCTAGTACAGTGGAGAAGAATCCACCTGCCAATGCCGGGTCCATAGGTTCCATTCCTGATCTGGGAAGATCCCACGTGCCAGGGAGCAGCTAAGCTAGTGTGCCTCAATTACTGAAGCCCGTGCGCTCAGAGCCCGTGCTCCAAAACTAGAGAGGCCACTGCACTGAGAAGCCTACCTACCTCAACTAGAGAGTAGCCCCCACTCGCCTCAACCAGAGAATCCTCAGGCACAGCAATGAATACCCAGCACAGCCAAAAATTAACAACAACAACAAAATCCCCAGCCCCATGAAGCTACCATTTTTGACAATAAACACTAGTAATTGTGAATATATAGATTAGAGTAAATAGTGAAAAACTCTCAGGAACAGAAATGAAGCAGGAGTTGGGGTATGAAATACGAGGCAGAAAGCGTGCTGAAATTTTGGAGAAGGTGGTAAGGGAAGGCATGGCTGGGAAGCTGACTTGAATGAAAGACCTGATTGATGGTTTGGATAAATATAGACCTAGATAGAAAATATTTCTCCCGGATTTTCGAGACCATTGTCTTTGGTTTCTGGGCTGCTGTTGAGAAAGCAAATGCCCTTCTGACTCCTGCTTCTTCCTTTGTGACTCTCCTCCCCGGCCCCTGGGAACTTGTAGGAACCTCTGTTTTTCCCCTGCCATCTGGAATGTCTCAGTGCCAAGCCTGAGTACCTTTAGCATTTCACGAACCTTTTTTTTGCTGCAGGATCTTAGTTCCTTGATCAGGAATTGAACCCATGCCCCTCTTTATCAGAATCTCTGAGTCTTACCCATAGAACCACCGGGGAAGTCCCTCCCTCATGAACCTGTTCAGTCTTCAACCTCATGTCTTCGGTTTGGGGAGACAAGTTCTTTTAATACCTTTGAAAAACTGCTCTGTTTTTTCTGACTTTACCCAAATCCCCATTATTAGGAATTGAGAGGCTCTGAGGTAATTCTTTTTTTTTTTTTTTTTTTTTTGGTTCTCACCCTTTCCCCATCCTTTAGTCTTTTTTGGTGCCCTTTTTGAGATTTCATCAACTTTTTTCTTCTCCGCTGAATTTGTCATTTCTGTTCTCACGGTTCCCAGAGCTCGCTCTCGCTCTCCAAATGTTCCCCCTTTCTCAGACTGTCTCATCGCTTCTGAATTTCTGTTTTCTGTTTGTTTCTAACATGAAAGAGGCTTTATGAAATGTCTGGTAATCCTTGCTGGTCTGTTCATGCATAAGCAAGGCATGGTCGTACTCACTAGAAGCTCTTGTATGTAGCCTGGGCTGCTTCATGATGGGGTGACCAGACAGAATCGGAGTTTTACCCTCAGAACTCTGTTGGTCTCCTCTTGGAGGACAGTCAGCTTTCCTCCAGGACTTCCTCTAGTTTCCTGTCAGAGATGTCAGCCCTTTGCCAGAATTCTGGCAGTGGGTACCTCACACATGTTCCCCTATGTCTGGTGAGCCAGAATCCAGTCCACTGGCTCCTCCTCTTTCAGGTTCTGTTGTGGATTTGTGGAGTTGCTTGGCTGAATGGAATGGAAAGGAGATGGGGAAATTTGTTGCTGTTGTTGTACAGTTGCTAAGTCGTATCCGACTCTTTGCAACCCCATGGACTATAGCCTGCCAGGCTCTTCTGTCCATGGAATTTCCCAGGCAAGAATACTGGAGTGGGTTGCCATTTCCTTCTGCAGGGGATCTTCCTGATTCAGGGATCGAACCCACGTCTCTTGCATTGGCAAGAGGATTCTTTACCACTGAGCCAGCAGGGAAGCTGCCTGGGGAAAGTGTGCTACACCATTAAAAAAATTCAGTCAGCCCACATGCTTTCCAGGCACTCTGCATTCCTACCTTCAGGAGGATCTGGTGCCTCATTTCCTGAGCTTCTCTAGCCCTGCAATTATGCAGAGTTCTGTGCCTGAAGACCTAGTTGTCAGCTTTCTATGGTCTGCTATTGTTTCCTCTCTCACCTTAATTCTTTGATTTATGCTTTTTTAATTCTTCATTGTCATCTGAATGGAATGTCAGAAGGAGATAGAAATAAATCGGTTGCATGAGCTGTCGTATTTAACCACAAGTCATAGTCTGTTTTCTTTTGAGTCTCTCCTGCCAACGACTACTCCAGTGGTACTGGTAGAGGGCCTCAGTAGATTCTCACAGGAAGTGGGATTCAAATTCAACATCGGTATCTTCCATCCCCCGCCTCAAGTCACCTGTCTCTGAATAACAAGTGACCCTAAACATAGTGACAGAAAACAACCACAATTATGTATTTTCTCGTGATTCTGCCATTTGGGCAGGGTTTCCAGGGAGGGTCGTGTTTCTGTTTCACGTTAGCTGGCACGGCTCTCCTGGGGCTGAGGGTTCCCCCCTCAACTTGGTGCACCCACATAACTGGCTGGTGGTCCTGGCTGGAGAATGGTGCCTGGTGGGGGGCATCAGTCAGGGCTTCCAGTTTTTTCTTCATGTGGCCTCCCAGCGTGGCTCAGTTAGACTCCACAGAAGTTTGGTTCTGTGAGGATGCAGACAAGACTATGCTCAACCGGAAGACAAGCTCTCACGTGCAAATGTGTTGAGCCTCTGTTTTGCATCACACTTGCTAGCATCTCATTGAGCAAAGAGAGTCACGTGGCCAAGCCTAGACTCCAGAAGGAGGGGACTACGCTCCACAGGGGCATGATGGCTGGGAGGCATGGTTCACAGGAGCCACATGCCCCCTGGAACTCTAAGATGCTATCATCCCGTGCTTGTGTTGGTGTAACTGATTTTTTTCCATTTTCTTTCTGACTCATTAGGACACCAGACTCTTACAAATATTTTCTTTTGGTAGAAACATTGAATAAGTAGTAGAGCCCGAAAAATATTGTAGCATTTCCACTTAAAGCACACTTCTGGATGGACTATAAAGACTTAAACTAGGGACTCCCCTGGTGGTCCAGTGGTTAAGACTTCACCTTTGGATGCAGGGGGTGTGGGTTTGATCCATGGTCTGGAAGCTAAGATCCCACATGCCTGGAGGACAAAAAACCAACACATAAAACAGAAGTAATATTGTAACAGATTCAATAAAGACTTTAAAATGGGTCCACTTCAAAACAAATCTTAAAAGAAAAAGACTTTATGTCACTTGCCTGTTGCTATCATCATGACTGTGTCCCTCATTACAGACTTGGGGAAAAAAATCACCCAATGGAGTGAGATTCCTAAATACACCTTTCAAGGGAATTAAATACTGTGTTTTGCTTTAGGCTACCAAGGGTTAGCTTCTTTTCCTTTGGTTTTTAAAATAGTTAAAAATGAGCCTCTGTACCACCTGCCTTGACTCTAAAGAATAAGGTATTTACATCATAACCAGAGAGTGCGTTTCTTGAAAATTCCAAGATCACGTCTCTTGTGACGTGCTTTTTTGCAAGGGCATCTGGAACATTCCTGCCTGCTGTAGGATGGAAGTGGCTTAGCTTGTGCTGTGTGGCGTGTGAGTCTTGAGCTGTGACTGATAACTGTATCCATCTTGTGTGCAGGGGTCCTTTATCTCCAGTATGGAGATGAAACCAAGCAGCTCAGGATGCCAAATGAAATTACAAGCGCAGACACAATCCGTGCTCTCTTCGTAAGTGCCTTTCCACAGCAGCTCACCATGAAAATGCTGGAGTCGCCCAGTGTCGCCATTTACATCAAAGATGAAAGCAGAAATGTCTATTACGAACTAAATGATGTCAGGTAAGCAGTGACGTCATATGTGTCCACCATCTCGCATTGACAGTTGGTACCAAGTCCCCATCTCTCCGTGTCCCAGTGAAGACAGCACGGCTATTGTCTTAATGAGCAGGTTTACCTTATCCAGGTGTGAATCCACTATCTGGTTTTCTAGAATTCATTAACAAAGTTTGGTTTACAAAGGTGAGGACAGACTTCTCCCATACGGATCTTTGCAGGTTACATCTGAAAAGAATGGGAGAACTGAGCTAGTCAACTGTTTTTCTGCGAGTTAGGGAAGTGATGGCCCAGGAGGATCATGTGAGTAGAAGGTTATACTTACAGGTGGAACTTAACAAACTCCTTTTCAAGGGCTCTTGTCCTCATAGACGGAGGCTGTGGACATTTTAGGTAATGGTCCCACTGGGCCCTAATTTACATGAATGAGTTAGAATAAAAGCAGTGGATGCAGTGCTATTGTCTACAAGAAAGGAAGACAAGAAGCATTCTCCTTTTCTTTGTTTTTTAAATAGGTGGCCTTTGCTAAAGGATCTCACTTTCCATGTGGGCTTTCTCCAGGGCTCCTAGTATAATAGTGAAAAGTGAAAGTGTTAGTCTGTCAGTCATGTGCAGCTCTTTGTGACCCCATGGACTGTACCACACCAGGCTCCTCTGTCCATGGAATTTTCCAGGCAAGAATACTGGAATGGGTAGCCGTTCTCTTCTCCAGGGGATCTTCCCAAACCCAGGGATTAAACCTGGGTCTCCTGCATTGCAGGCAGATTCTTTACCATCTGAGCCACCCGGGAAGCCCACTCCTAATATAATAAGATGTGCTCTAAAAAGAGGCTAAAGGGATTCATGCTGTGGCCAGTGGCACAGAAAGGGAAGCACTTTATCAATGCCAGTGATGTTGTGTCTTGAAAAGAGGGGACCATCTGAGCCCTTCCTGACAAACAAGCCTGAGAAACAGGACTGAAATCAACCCAAATGAGCTGTCACTAATATAGATGTTAAACATTTTAGAGCTAAGAAAAAGGTTGAGGGATTCATCCGGCCGTTTCATTTGATGGGACCAGAAACTCAGATGCTTAAGAGTTAAGACTTATTCAAGATCATGCAGCCAATTAATGTCTAAGCCCAGCCCCAAACCTCACTGTCCACATTCTTCATCAGAAATTGTTTATTCCCTCAGAATGTTCTCCTCTTAACTCATCTGGGCCCCAAGTTAGTTTCTCTGGGTCCCTTCCTTGTGGGGATAGCAGACTGTCCTGCTTCTTCATCATGGAATTAATAAGAACTACTTTTTAAAAATACGCCTCTAGTGCATAATAAATTTCTAACAGTGATCAGAAACGACATATTTAGGCATGTACCAAAGTGTATGAGTAATTTAGAGCCGTTAACGTTTGACACATGCCCCTAAGGTATAGGTGTTATGTCTGTTACCCAACCTTTCTGTTTTTTAAAATATGTTTAAATATTCATGGGTATCAGGAAATTCATGTTTGTTTTTTGACATAAATTATTAATCAAGCTGTCATAAAAAAATATCCTTAATGTACAAAGCATGAACTGAACCATGAAGTAATCACGCAATATTTAGAGAGTATATTTGCAGTATATACTCCAAAATACTGAAGTTCCAGTACTTTGGCCACCTGATGCGAAGAACTGATCATTGGAAAAGACCCTGATGCTGGGAAAGATTGAAGGCGGGAGGAGAAGGGGACGACAGAGGGTGAGATGGTTGGATGGCATCACTGACTCGATGGACATGAGTTTGAGTAAGCTCTGGGAGCTGATGGTGGACAGGGAAGCCTGACGTGCTGCAGTCCGTGGGGTCACAAAGAGTCGGACGCGACTGAGTGACTGAACTGAACTGATACTTGCAATAAGATAATCTCATGTAGTTTTTTTTTTTTTAACATGGATGTGCTGCTTTAAAACCATCTTCTTGAATTTTTGCAGTTTGAGAAATTGAGGGGAAGGGTAATAATAAGTACACATGAAACTATGCAAAGCCACTTTTGATTGTGGAATTCAAGGCTGATGAAATTATTGTAAACAGTTGGACCCCACTGTCTTGCAGCTCATGCAAGAATTTGTATAGTACAAGTCATGATTTCCTAGACATGAGTTTCTTTCCCAAGCCTCAAAGTATGACTACTAAGACTTTCTTTACACATTATTTGGGGGTATTGTGATGCAGTCACAAAAAGAGAAATGGGAGGGAAGACAAAGAGAAAAAGGTCCCCCCAAACTTCCAAACTGAAATGGTCCTTCTTGATGCAGATTCAGTTGATAAAACAAAGCAGCGCTTGAAAGAAGTGATTGCAGTTAATAATTTCAGTTTGTTTCTATCTGCAAAAGTGATTTTCTCATTGATTCTTAGGCTGCGGGACTGATAGCCTGATTTTTAAAAAAATCTCATTGAAAATGTGTAAGGGGAACATCATTGGTTTATAAATTTGTCTATAATTTTACTTTTCAGAGTTTAGATTTACATATGAAGATGGATCTAAAAATATTTAAGTGGACCTAAAAATATTTAAATGTCTTTATTTGGTGATGAAGATACTATTTAGGCAAGATGATAACATGTATGTCCTTTCAAAGAATTATTATTCTTTGCTTTTTTTGCATAAAATCCCTCAAGTATATTTTATTTGAATGGTAGAATAAATTTTCACCATCAGCATTAAATAGAACCTTGCCTGTCCCCTCTCCCAGCAAGGAAAATAAAAAAATGTAGCATGTAGATTTTATCTGAAGACACTGGCTTTAATATTCTAAACCCAGAGACAAATTTCATTCACGCTCAGTATTTTTGAAGTGAGGGTATATTTGTTAAACATTTGGAGCTTTCATCATGGTGTTGAGTTGTCCATATTTTCCTTGGGGAAATGCTACCGAGAGTTTAGGTTGAAATTCTGTGTTGTAAATGTTGCCATGGCAAACGCAAGCTGGGCCTTTTCTGTTGGTTCATCTTGGATGAACATGTTTCTAAATTAATCATAAACCAACCTCCTGTGTTTTAAATACCTTCAGAACCACATGAAGTTGGGTTTTTTTTCTCATGGCTTAAGTAAGGTTTTCAGTTTCTTCACATCGTCACTTGGGACTTTGACCCCCCATCCGTGGAGTGAGTTCCTGCAATGAATCCCCACACCCTTTCCCTCTGTGAACTCTTCCCTTCCTCGTCAGTCTCTTCTAGTAACAAGGACCACACACCTCCCCTTAAGCAGACTTCTAATGAGCTGCTTGAAATGTGCAGCGACGGTACAAGCTGGGGCTAGTCACCGCTTCAAAGCAAACACTGACAGACATTTGATGGAAGGAAGCAAGAGTAGTCCAAGGATCCTCCAGTTCATTGAAAACAAACACACAAGCCAATCATCCCAGTGATTGCGATCGGCCCACAATACGTGTGGCTGCACCTGGAGGAACGGAATGTGTCTTCCTGTACCAGGTTCCCTGAGCTCACCATGCCAGCCCTGGCAGGCATCACAGTGTAGACGGGGCTGAACATGCCTGGGGGGGGGCCTCATTTGCTGATGAAAACTGACGATGGAGGGCGAAGGACGTCGTAGATATTCATAAGCTCTTAAATAATTTTAAGGTAGGCTGTTAGCGAGGTGTGGTTCTGTCCTCGGCTGCAGTCTGATTGACTCTAGAGTTTCTAAATGTTGGATTCCAAGGGAGAGACAAACCAGTGGAAGAATTTATCCACTGCTTTTTCTGGAATTCAACTTATATATAGAACAGTATTTTTAAAAAAATCCATTATGGAAGGGAAAAAAAAATCATAAAGATACTAGTTTTGATCTTTGTGGTACTTTTTTTCTGGACTGCAAATACCTTTTCTTTCCCTGGCTGTAGGTGTTCGGAGGAAGAAAGCATTTTTCGTTTGCTTCCATTCATGAGATAAGCAGAAAACCAGGTGTCTGGGCAAAGTAAACAATTAAATATTTAAATATTAACCAAATCCCTTTGAACAGATTGTAAATATGGGAACTTGATTGTTTCATGAAGTGTTAGCTTTCCTTGCTCAGAATCTTGAGAGAAGGTTTATGCTACCTGATATTTATGGGTGGAGAGCCACGGAGAAAGAGTAACACTTGCCTGAGGAATATGGGGAAAAAAAGGGAAGAAAAGCTGAAGTCATTTTTCTCCTTTGCCTTATTTATCTTTGCCTATTTTTACGGTAAGAGAACTTTTTGTCTGGTCGATTGCACACAACGGCTGGATTGTCTGTAGATACCTTTTGCCTGATTCTTATGGGCAGAGGAGAAGGAAATGGCCACAATAAGGCTCCTTCCATCTGCCATAGTTACTGATGTTTTTGATTCCAGGAACATTCAGGACAGATCCCTTCTCAAAGTGTACAACAAGGATCCTGCCCACGCATTCAGCCACACACCGAAAACTGTGAACGGAGACATGAGGGTGAGTGTTCCTCTTCTATTTTTACTTTAGTTCTGTGGGTCGAACCATCATCCCTCCTCTGGCATGTGGTCCTGGTGTGATCACACCCAAACACCAGATATGGGGGGTTCTTACCTGCTCTTCTTCTTGTCTAATGACATGGTTGGTAGAGAAGTCAGATTCCCTCATCATTTGGAGTAAGAGGGTTGAGACAGGGCTTGACACATCCTAATTCATCTCCAAGCATGGAATTTAGTTATATCCTCACTCCAAAGGGGTCCTGAAGATCTGCATGTGAAAGGGTTCTTGGTCTGTAATAAATTAACTTACTCAGAGGATCTCTTGCTATTTTTTTTTCTCCATTTAAAGCAAAACTGACATACCAATGACAGCAAAACCTGTGCACAACTGCATGTAGAATCTATTAATATCTTTCTATCAGCTATTCCAAGTCCCAGCATTCTAATTATTGAATAGATTCTTCACTTTCTAATTTAGGACTGTTTGCTCTTACAACAGCAAATAGTGTTAAATGTTATCAAAAGTCACCTGGATCGTGTTGAGGGCAAAGTACAAAAATCTGCATGTTTTGTGAGCTAAAATTCTTTAGATTTAGAGCATCATAGAAGATTATCCAAATATTCAGAGCACACAGGCATGGTTTGGAGAATAAAGCACAGGGAAACTGAAAAGGCAGATTGTAAAATTGCACTAATACAAGTCCATTCGAATGGGATTGCGTTTCTAACAATAATGCTAGTGCTACCTTCTTCTGCAGTAAAGAAGGGCCAGAAAAAAAGGTTTGCTTCTCCAGATGCACCTCCACCTCCCCACCCCATCCCCCACCCCCAAATTTAGAACATGCCTGGACATTTTCAATCATCCTTTCTAAGGATTAGCACTGGATGCTGGAGTTTAACTAGAAAAAAAAAGTAAATGATTAGGAGCCAAAGAAACCCAGGCACTGCCTGTCCTAGAATTGCAGGAGGACTCTGAAGGACTCTTGAAGGACTCTCCTTCCTAACAGTGAGTGTTAGTTTGTGTATTGCTGCTGTAACGAATTATTACTTATTCACTGGCTTAAAGTGACACAGATTTACTGTCTTACAATTCTAGAATTCAGAAGTCCAACATAACTTCAGTGAACTAATAAAATTAAGGGATCATTGACACTCCTTTCCAGAAACTCCTATTTTTCCCAGCTTCTGGAGGCCACCCCCATTCCTTGGCTTGCAGCCTTCTTCCTCCATCTTTAAACCCATGCAAGTAGCATCTTTCTGACCTGGCTTCCCTCATCACACCCCCAACTCTCCCTCTTGCACTGTTAAGGACACTTATGATTACACTGGGTCCCATTCTCCAAAACAATCTCCTTATGTTAGGGTCAGCTGACTGGGCACCTTCATCCCCTTTCCCATGTAGTCACAGGTTCTGGAGACTTGGATGGAGACGTCTTTGTTCCGCCCACCACACAGGGTCTGTGAGTTGAGGACCAAGAGGTCAGGAGGTGCAATAGAAAGTACTGGGAGAATTTCCACATGGTTCTGGACTGCAAGCTGAGTGATGACATTGTAGGATCAGAGCCTACACACTTTTGGAGAAAGAGGCCTCTTGTGTTCTCCACGGCTGCTTTTTTTATGTCAGAAATGACATGTGATTTGAAGGGGAGGCTGAGCTGCTACTGCAGAAAAGCTTGGATTTGGAAGCTTATTTTTAGTCAGTTACACTTTCCATGTAAACCAGCTCCACGTGAAGACAGATGGAGTCATGCTCATCACGAAGTATGCGCCGACTACGATGCTTCTCTTTGCTTTTCATGACCTCATTCATCTCTTGCTAAAGTGACATTCTTGAGTCTTTGCTCCTTGGAGATCCTTATTTTTTGATATGTCTAGCCTTCAGACTAGAGTTTCAGTGTTCAGAGTTGTGTTTTTGTTACACAGAGCACACACAGGGGCCCTAGAATTGCCTCTGAAAATCTTGTTTATGGCTGGGGAGGACACCTGTTTTTAACTCTTAAGCAGATGTGGAACCTCCATAAGGACCAGCAGTAAAGCACAGAGAAAATCAAATATTAACCATCTGGACAGAGCCTACTAGGATTCAGAGCTTTGACTCTGGGTTTCAGTAGTGTTGCTCTATTTTTACTTTTAGATGAGACCCTTGTGGTCACTTTCCAAGTTGCCCACAGCCTACTTTAGACAGTGCTGTTCTCTGGGAGAGAGTCAAACTGTTCTCCCCGGAGGAGAAGAAATGTTCACCATCCAACCCACAGAAAAAGCGTTCAGGTTTCAGTGAAGACAACTTAGAAATGAGACAGAGAACGTAGTTTTAAAACCAACTCGGCAAAGAAGGGGTGGACACAGTTCAACAAGCTGGTTCTCATCCAGTGGACTCCCAAAAAAATTCTGTACAGAAAAATTTTCAGTTTTCTCTTTTGTGTCAAAATGGATTTTAAAAATGCATAGTCTCATGGAATAATTATCAGATTGGCAAATACAACAACATTCTTTCGTTTGTCAATGTTATAATTTGGTGAGTCATAAACTGGTATTAATGAAAAGCCATTTTTTAAAATTAAGACTAAAAAAATTCTTATATTTCTGGAATAAACCACACTTGATCACACACACACACAAAACAAAACCCAACTTTGTATCATGTCTGCAGTTTGCAACTTGGCCCCTATTCATGAATTCCAGGAGCTAAAAGACCTGGAATCCCTTCAGCCTCACCTTTTGGCTCTGGGGGTTGGAATTCTCTCTCCTTCCTGATAAAGGTGGATGCCTTGCCATCAAAGGGAAGGAAGCTTTGTTGAGCCCTGCCAGGAACACAGCTGCATAAACCCACTGCTCATGGTAAAGAAGAGAAATAGAGAACAGAGCAAGGATCAACGGCTCTAGACTAAACCAAGGGGAGGAATTTGATGATAACTGCTCACCTGAGTTGGCTAAATGCAGTCCTGCTCCTGAGGTTGTTGGTCCATCTGCCAGTCTCCCAAGGCAACCTGAGCCAGTCCTCCCAGCTACCCACTTGTTACCAATATGCATGCATGACTTGGAAAACATTGGTGGGACCAAGGTCATGGGCCTCAGAGCGCATGTGGAATAGATGCTTAGTGGGAAAGACGTGCTATATTTTTCATTGAGCATCCAGCTGAGCATGTTTAAAATTGATTTATCTTTTTAATGGAGGTATAGTTGACATACAAAATTGTGTTAATTTCAGGTGTACAGCAAAGTGATTCAGTT
Source organism: Okapia johnstoni (assembly GCA_024291935.2). Taxonomy (NCBI): domain Eukaryota; kingdom Metazoa; phylum Chordata; class Mammalia; order Artiodactyla; family Giraffidae; genus Okapia; species Okapia johnstoni. The sequence goes on from CM044324.1 coordinate 17,480,153, forward strand.
ATTCTTTCAGATTATATTCCATTGTAGTGTATCATAAGATATCGAATATGGGGCTTCCCTGGTGGCTCAGACGGTAAAGAGCCTGCTTGCAATGTGAGAGACCCGGGTTCGATCCCTGGGTTGGGAAGATCCCCTGGAGAAGGAAATGGCAACCCATTTCAGTATTCTGGCCTGGAAAAATCCCATGGAGAGAGGAGTCTTATGGATTATAGTCCATGGGTCACAAAGAGTTGGACATGACTGAGTGACTAATAACAAAAAACTCATTATATCAAAAAAAAGATATTGAATATAGTTCTCTGTTCTACACAGCATAAATTCTTATTGAATATCTATTTTACGTATAATAGTTAGTATCTATTAATCCCATACTCCTAATTTGTCCCTCCCTCTCTCTCCCCTTTGGTAACCATGATTTTTGTTTTTCCTATGTCTGTGAATCTGTTTCTGTTTTGTATAAAGATTCATTTGTGCTATTTTTAGATTCCACCTATCCGTGATATCATATAATATTTGTCTTTCTCTTGACTTCACTAAGTATAATATTCTCTAGGTCCATCCATGTTGCTACAAATGAGAATATTTCATTCTTTTTATGGATGAGTAGTATTTCATGCTGTGTATAAGTATTTCATATTTATGTGTATATATACACACATACATACACACTTAAAATACTCAAAAGTATTTCATATTTATGTGTATATATACATACATACATACACACTTACATATGCTGTGTGCTGAGTCACTTCATTCGTGTCCAGCTCTTTGTGGCCCTATGGACCATAGCCTGCTAACGCTCCTTGGTCCTTGGGATTCTCCAGGCAACAATACTGGAGTGGATTGCTATGCCCTCCTCCAGGGGATCTTCCCGATCCAGGGATCGAACCCACATCTCTTATGTCTCCTGCATTGGCAGGTGGGTTTTTTACCACTAGTGCCACCTGAGAACCCCTTCATCTTCTTAAGCCAGTCATGTATTAATGGGCACTTAGGTTGCAAATACCCTCTTCAGCAACACAAGAGACAACTCTACATATGGACATCACCAGATGGTAAATACCGAAATCAGATTGATGATATTCTTTGCAGCCAAAGATGGAGAAGCTCTATACAGTCAGCAAAAACAAGACTGGGAGCTGACTTTGGCTCAGATCATGAACTCCTTATTGCCAAATTCAGACTTAAACTGAAGAAAGTAGGGAAGACCACTAGACCATTCAGGTATGACCTAAATCAAATCCCTTATGATTATACAGTGAAAGTGACAAATAGATTCAAGGGATTAGATCTGATAGACAGAGTGCCTGAAGAACTATGGATGGAGGTTCATGACATTGTACAGGAGGCAGTGATCAAGACCATCCCCAAGAAAAAGAAATGCAAAAAGGCAAAATGGTTGTCTGAGGAGGCCTTATAAGTAGCTGAGAAAAGAAGAGAAGCAAAAGGCAAAGGAGAAAAGGAAAGATATACCCATTTGAATGCAGAATTCCAAAGAACAGCAAGGAGAGATAAGAAAGCCTTCCTCAGTGATCAGTACAAAGATATAGAGGAAAACAATAGAATGGGAAAGACCAGAGATCGCTTCAAGAAAATTAGAGATACCAAGGGAACATTTCATGGAAAGATGAGCACAATAAAGAACAGAAATGGTATGGACCTAACAGAAGCAGAAGATATTAAGAAGAGGTGGCAAGAATATACAGAAGAGCTATGCAAAAAAGATTTTCATGACCCAGATAACCATGATGGTGTGATCACTCACCTAGAGCCAGACATCCTGGAATGCAAAGTCAAGTGGGCCTTAGGAAGCATCACTACAAACAAAGCCAGTGGAGGTGATGGAATTCCAGATGAGCTATTTCAAATCCTAAAAGATGATGCTGTGAAAGTGCTGCACTCAATATGCCAGCAAATCTGGAAAACTCAGCAGTGGCCACAGGACTGGAAAAGGTCAGTTTTCATTCCAATCCCAAAGAAAGGCAATGCCAAAGAATGCTCAAACTACCGCACAATTGCAGTCATCTCACATGCTAGCAAAGTAATCCTCAAAATTCTCAAAGCCAGGCTTCAACAATACGTGAACCATGAACTTCCAGATGTTTAAGCTGGATTTAGAAAAGGCAGAGGAACCAGAGATCAAATTGCCAACATCCACTGGATCACTGAAAAAGCAAGAGAGTTCCAGAAAAACATCTATTTCTGCTTTATTGACTATGCCAAAGCCTTTGACTGTGTGGATCACAACAAACTGGAGTATTCTTCAAGAGATGGGAATACCAAACCGCCTGACCTGCCTCCTGAGAAATCTGTATGCAGGTCAAGAAACAACAGTTAGAACTGGACATGGAACATAACAGACTGGTTCAAAATTGGGAAAAGAGTACGTCAAGGCTGTATATTGTCACCCTGCTTATTTAACTTATATGCAGAGTACATTATGAGAAATGAGGAAGCACAAGCTGGCATCAAGGTTGCAGGGAGAAATATCAATAACCTCAGATGTGCAGATGACACCACCCTTATGGCAGAAAGTGAAGAAGAACTAAAGAGGCTCTTGATGAAAGTGAAAGAGGAGAGTGAAAAATTTGGCTTAAACTCAACATTCAGGAAACTGAGATCATGGCATCTGGTCCCATCACTTCATGGCAAATAGATGGGGAAGCAATGGAAACACTGAGAGGCTTTATTTTGGGGGCTCCAGAATCACTGCAGATGGTGAGGGCAGCCATGAAATTAAAAGATGCTTGCTCCTTGGAAGAAAAGCTATGACCAACCTAGATAGCATATTAAAAAGCAGAGACATTACTTTGCCAACAAAGGTCTGTTTAGTCAAAGCTATGATTTTTTCAGTAGTCATGTATGGATGTGAGAGTTGGACCATAAAGAAAGCTGAGCACCGAAGAATTGATGCTTTTGAACTGTGGTGTTGGAAAAGACTCTTGAGAGTCCCTTGGACTGCAAGGAGATCCAACCAGTCCATCCTAAAGGAAATCAGTCCTGAATATTCATTGGAAGGACTGATTCTGAAGCTGAAATTCCAATACTTTGGCCACCTGATGCAAGAACCGACTCACTGGAAAAGACCCTGATGCTGGGAAAGATTGAAGGTGGTAGGAGAAGGGGACGACAGAGGATGAGATGGTTGGATGGCATCACCAATTCAATGGACATGAGTTTGAGTAGGCTCTGGGAGTTGGTGATGGACAGGGAAGCCTGGGGTGCTACAATCCATGGGGTCACAAAGATTCGGACACGACAGCAACTGAACTGAACTGAACTAGGTTGCTTCCATGTCTTGGCTATTGTAAATAGTGCCACTGTGAATGATGGGATGCATGTATCTTTTCAATTTAGAGTTGTCTTTTCTTTCAGAACTGAGCATTTTTTAAGCTAATCTATCCGAGGAGACTTGTGGTTCCTTGCTAGAAGTGAGCATCTCCTGATTCTTTACACGTGGGTGCAAATCACCCTGATATAAATGAATTGTCTGGATTTTGTTTCATCACATTAGATAGTAGCTTTGATAATTCAATTCCCAAGGGGCTGAGCTCATCACATGGAATGGGCCCTTTTGCTTAAATTATATATGTACTCACAAGTTTGTAATTCACACATGTACAACTCAGAAGATGAGATATTCCATTCCGCAGCTCTCAAAGGGTACCAGGGACTTCCCATTAACTGAACCTAGTGTGTTTTTTCCCACAGTTTGCAGGCTTTTCCACCTTCTTCTTATTTATGTATTTATTGGCTGTGTCGGGTCTTAGTTGTGGCATGTAGGATCTAGTTCCCTGACCAGGGATTGAACTCTGGCCCCTCGAATTGGGTGTGAGGAGTCTTAGCCACTGTACTACAGGAAAGTCCCTTTTCTACCTTCATGTGTGCTTTGAGATTACTCCCCGAGGTTCTTTGCTGTTATCAGTCAGTTCTCTGATTCCTCTATATCCTTAATTTTTACTTGAATGTTAGACAGCTTCCACATTTGCATAGAGAACACATTCCCCAGTATTGGCTCTGCTTCTTAAATAACTTTCAAATGCCCAAATCAGTCACTACCCCCCAGACCTCTTCTGTCTGAGCCCTGCGTTTGACAGTGATGGGCTGTCTCCTTAGAAACCTTGGTTTCCATTACACTGCCATCTCTGAATCCCTTGCATACCTGTAGACACACCCCCACCTTCTTCACTAACTCTTTTTTCTCTTGCCCTCTACATGGTCTGCAGGGCCTTTACCCAGGCTTTATGAGTATGTGTGTGTGTGTGTATGTGTGTGTGTGTGTGTGTGTGTGTTTTAATTTGCTGTTTTTCTTTCATCTCTACCTTTCCACTTGTCATTTTTGTGTTACTACTGATTTAACCATTAGGTCAATGTAGACAACCCTTGAAACTCTGTCCCTAGCTCCACCATTTCTCTAGAGTGCAAGACCACTGTTCAGCTGCCAAGCGGTTGTCCCCGTATGGATATTCTTCCAATGTTTCTAGTGTATCCTGTCAAAGAAGAAAAAAATAAATCCTGTTCTTTCTTTCCACCACAGACCTTTTCCTGCTTGTTTTCTTGTGTTTGTGAATAGAGGCGTGACTGCTAATGGTGTGTCTATGAGTGTAGTGCCTGTGTACTTAAATGAGAGAGAGAGAAAAGATTTTAAAAGTTGAGTTATCAGTGAGTCTTCAGTGACCTAACTCCTGTTTTTCAAATCATCCCACCAGTCCTCAGAACCCATCCATCTCACTCTTCAGGGCCTCTTACGCACCACCCTGCTGCCCTGGCCTGCACCGTGATTCTCACAGTAGGTAACGTTTTTCTGCCTTTGACGAAGCATGTTCATGGATAATTTCATTTAAATCCTCAAGACACCATTTTGAGGCAGGTATTGGTACAAGCCCTTGTATTTATAGCTCAGAAAACAGTTTCTTAAGTCTGTTGAAGATGTCTGCCCCAGGCCACACAGAGAGAGAGTGCAGAGCTGAGATCTGAATCCGGGCAGCTTGGCTGCAGACCCCAGGCTCTTAGCAGCGCTGCTCTGATGCTGTAGTGACAGCATGCTTTATTTTTCTCTCAGTTGGTAATGCAACAGTCTTTAACCAGTCTCCCCAACTCTTATTCCAACCTAGCAGCTATTTCCCAAATCATCTCCTGACTTCCCATTGTATAAAAGCCTGACTTCCCATTGTGCAAAAGACTAGCACAGGCTGGGATTTCCTTGGCAGTCTGGTGGTTACGACTCCATGCTTCCATTGCAGGGGTCACAGTTTCGATCCCTGGTCGGGGAACTAAGATCCTACAAGTGGCATGGCACAGCCGAAAAGAAAAAAAAAAAGGGACTAGCACAGGCTGATCATTGTATCACCTCCATCCCAACACCCAAGCTGAGCCACCTCAATTCCTGCTCCAAGTCTCTGAAATGCGCTCTCCCTACCCCCATGATGTCTTGCGAAATCCATCCACCCACCATACTACAGGACAATAGCTCAGTTCTGTTGACAAGTATGGTAAAGGGTGGGCAGAGACACTGTTCCATTTCTCAGGTCTCTTCTGTCCGCTAACAACCCGAAAGCCATGTGTGCACCACGTTTGGATCCTGACTGGGACAAACCAACTGTAAAAGACATCTTTGAAACTGTTGGGGAAGTTTGAACATGTGTTAGGAATCAGATGATATTAACAGATAACCGGTAATTCTGTTGGGTATAATAATGACTCGGTGGTTATGTTTTTAAAAATGAGACCCACTGAAGTATTTTACAGGCTAAAATGGTACAAGCTGCTGGGGTTTGCTTTAAAATGCTCTGGCGAAACAAACCCCAAAAGTGGAAATTGATGAAACAAAATTGGTAAAATGTTGAAAAATGTCAGAGCTGGATGCTGTGAGTTCATTATATTATTTTCTCTACTTATTTTTATGGTTGGTGGAAATATCCATAATAGAATGTTAAAAAAAAAAAAACCACTCGCTTTTAGAGGATGAATAAAAGACTGCCTACTCTGTGAAGCCTTCTGTCAGCTTTCATCTTGCCTTTGGGGGGGCATGTTGCACATTCTCCTGGTGTTTTAATCCTTTAGATTTGTGTGTATCCCATCCCATAAGCGAATAAGTTCTCCAGAGGCACACGCCCGTTCATGTTCCTCTCATACGCCTTAGAAAGCCAGTCTTAGTGTCTCATCTGTGGCAAGTGTAAACGCTTGTTAAGCCGATGTGTTGAGTACGATAATGATGGTGCTACAAACGGTGTGTTATTCATCTTCTGTCATTAATGAGAACCCACTGTATAAATATCTCTCTGTTCTCATCACCAGAAATAGTTGTGCTTCTCCCGGTTTATTTTTATCATAAGGACACTTTGAATCTTGTAAGTGATCATTTTCCCTCTTTGTGTTGCTACTCTAAGGCTTAGAATTAAATTTGTGGCCCACCCACAGCCAGCGTACAGGCATTCACGACGTGTGTATTGGTTGGTGTGTGCTGGCTTTGTGCCTGGCCTCTATTTTTAATTTTCCAGCTTTCATCTTCTTTCTGTCATACATTCCAATTTGACTTTGGTGGGGGGGCCAAAATTGTAGTGATTTGTGTAGACTCTTAATTTTCTTGTGAAATCAGTCATGGTATATAAGTAGTATTCATTCTGTTCCATTGTGTTTCTCAATATGAGACCATTCTCCATCCACATAGAAGGCAATGTGTTGAATACTTTACATGTTATTTAAATGAGTCAACAACTCTGCACACTGACTCAGTTATTATAGATGATAAAATTGAGGCCAGTGACGTCTTTCCCAGGCCCAAACAGCTGGTATATGTCAAACAGGGTTTGAACCCAGTTATGACTCTTTCTACTTAGCCCACAGCCTCCCTTCCTTGACATTTCCCTTCAGGTTTTGCAAGTTTTGAAATGATGCTCTTAACAAGATTTTAGAACACGTGAAATATCTTTTTAATATATTAGTTTCACTTCTTGATTCTCTTGTGTCTATATATTATGCCATCTGTTTCCCGGCCTCCTTTTATAGTGAACATGCTCCATTCTGTTCTCTTCTGACTGGGCTAAAAGGATATCCCACCTGGAAAAAAGAAAGGAATTCCCTGGCAGTCCAGTAGTTGGGACTCCACACTACCACTGCAGTGGGCATGGGTTCGATCCTTGGTTGGGGAACTAAGATTCCACTTACCACCCGGCATGGCCCAACAAAAGAAAAGAAAGAAAGAAAAAATATATATATTATTTAGTATGTATGTGTGAAGTTGGCCTGCCACAAAGTTCAGGGCCCTTTTTTCTACAGGGTAGTGCTCTGGTTGAAAAGAAAGGTTTGGGGTTTGGGGGAAGACAAGAAAACCCCTTAGAAGTTTAGGAAACCACTCCTAGCTAATTTTCTTTCATTGTCTCAACATCCTCCTTGACCCAGCTGCCCCATGTTCCCTTCACTCACATAACGGCAGCAGTACGAACCCAGCTGCCCCATGTCCCCTTCACTCACATAACGGCAGCAGTACGAATAACTAAGACTTACATTTTGCCAGGTACCATCCCAAGTGTTGTGCTCATAATCACTCTCATTTGTTCAGAACAATCCAGTGTGAGAGGAGTTCTTATGACCCTCCTGTTTCAGATGTGGATCAGAGAGGTCAGGAAACCTTCTCAAAGCCACACAGCACATCAGAGATGGAGCTAGATTCAGAGCCAGACAGACCAGCTCCAAAACTGGCCTCCTCATCCCTCCAGTGGTCCCTGCTGTCCTTCCCCACACTACTGTCTTCATCATCAGGACCCATGTGCTGCCCATTTTTTTAATTATGTAAGTTTCAGGTGTGTGGTATCTGTATAAACTCCAGAGTGGTCACCATCACACATCTAGTTTCCATCCATTATCCTACAGTTGACCTCTTCATTCATTTCACCCTCCCCCCAACCCACTTTCCCTCTGGTAACCATCAATCTCTTTTCTATGTCTGTGACTTTGTTTTTTGTTTTGTTTGTTCATTAACTTTGGTGTTTTTGTTTGTTTAGATTCCACATATGACTAAAGTCATATGATATCTGTCTTTCTCTGTCTGACTTATTTTAGTTAGTGTAATACCCTCCTAGTCCATACATGTTGTTGCAAATGTCAGGGTTTCATTCTTTTTTATGGCTGAGTAGTATTCCATTGTGTGTATACATGTATATATTTCACATCTTCATCCATTCATCCACTGATGGACACTTTGGTTGTTCCCATATATTGGCTATTGTAAATAATGTTGCAGTGAATATGAGGGTACAAATATCTTTTCAATTAGTATTCTTGTGTTCTTCAGATAAATACCCATAAGTGGAATAGTTGGGTCATATGGTAGTTCTGTTATTTTAGGAATCTCCATACTGACTACACCAATTTACAGTCTCACCAACAGTGTGCAAGGATTCTCTTTTCTCTGCCGTCCATCTTTGAAGACCTAACTTGACAGGTACTATCTTCATCATGTCTTTCCTGACTCCTCTCTTATCCAAGCCTCACTAACCACTGTCCCTTCTCTGATTCCACCGAACTTCACCTGTCTCTCCCCTCTCTGAGAACCCGCACCTTTTCCTGTCTGCGTTGTAGTTCCTGATGTAAACATCTGAAGTTCTTTTCTAAACTCCACGCTTCGTGGGAGCAAACCCCTCTTCCATTCATCTTCACACTCTCTGTGTTTCCCTGCAACAGTGTCCTGCTTTGAGGAAGTTCTCCTAAAACATGTGGATGGAAAAGGGGCTTATGTCAGCACTTTTCCTATCACACACTTTCAGTTAATGCCTTCTCTGCTAAAACCAGTACAGTGATGTGCACATGTAAACATTTGAGATTTATAGCACATTCCCTTGTTTATCCCAGGAGTAATTCCTGACCAAAATGAGAACTAAGAACATCTAACAAAATTACTCATCCTATAAATATAATTTTATTGAAGTTAATTACTCTATAATTTAAGATGAGAATTAACAGATTTGTCAGATTAAACTAACTGGTTGTCAGAAACACACACAGATCTGCATTTTATTTTCAAGAGTAAAATTCATCCATGGTAGAAAGTAAGCCAATCTCTGGATAACAAATTAAAGAAGACAGATCTTGGTTTACTGTTATTTCTAGCTCAGCAGGACACATCTTGCTTTTAGACTGAATGGGTAATCAGTATTTCAGATACCTCCAGACTTATCAAGCAGGAGTGATGATTTTGGAACAGTTAACTACTTCCAGTGATTGTGAAATTTCACTGACCCACTCACCCAGCCATCATGCATTGAGTCTTGACTGTGATTTGAGCTCTTGTATAAGATTTCGAAGATATAATAGTGACCAAGTATGGTAACTGCCCTACAGAGATCTTCCAGTCTAGTAGAACAGTGGTCCCCAACCTTTTTGGCACCAGGGACCAGTATTATGGAAGACCATTTTTCCATGGCCCTGGGGAGATTGGGAGGGGGGGAGGGGTTCAGGATGATTCAAGTACATAACATTTATTCTATTATTATTACATCAGCTCCACCTCAGAACATCAGGCATTAGGTCCTAGAGGTTGGGGTCCCCTGTAGTAGAAGATCAGACAGTCAATAATCAGTAGTGATACAGATGTCTATAATTTTCACATCTGTTGCCAGCTATGTGCCAGCTTTCCTTCATTCTCTTATCTGCTAAAGAGTGTAGTTGATGTACCGCTGCAGAACCTGCTTACCAGGGACTTACCTCATTATGTCCCTTTTATGACGTGTCTTTCTGACAGGCGAAAAGATGTTTCTGCTGCAGTTGGTAAGGAATTATTCTTATTGAAATGATTAGCTGGGCAAACACAACTCCTCATTTATACACTTTCATACAGTGGCTTTACAGAGCAAGGTATTCTTTTCCCCTTCCTCTCTGCTTCCAGCTCTATTTTATTTTATAAGGTGCAAGAGCTAGTAATATATGCATATCTGACAGGCAGCTTCCAAATGATACAGATCTCATCTTTCCTGCTGTGTGGCTGCCTGCTTTTTCTTGCCTTTTTTTCTTTTTTTTTGTCATTGAGAGGTTATGACAACACGAGCCATATTGTATTTATAAACATCACGTGTTCCCTTGATATGGCTTGCCGTTTCTGCCAGACGGAACACATGGAAGAAACATTTCTCGTTAACTCAGCATTGGTTTTTAGTTATGCTGATTTCCGGGACAGGAAAAATGCCTTCCTACTCAGATTTAACTTTCATAGAGGAGAATAAAAACCTCTGAATGTCCGTGAAATAGTTTTAACAAGGCTGGATACTGCTCCTTTAAACCACATATTTTGACTAAAAGCTTCCTTCTGTTAAAAAAAAAAAAAACCCAAAGCCTTGCATTTAGTTACCATCAAGACAGGCGGAGCTGGAAGCATTCGAGAGATGGGTGGTTTCAAGGTCTCTGAACGTCTAGAAAGTTTCTTCTAGAAGAGAACAGTTCGTGAAAGATGTAAGGTAAGAACTGCACCTTTATAACAAAATAGGATTTTCAGAATTTGGGGTTCCTGTTGTAGCACGTTTACCTTCAAATGAGTCAACTTTTCTGTATTCAAGTTCAATGCCATGTGGAATTGAAATGCTAGGTTTTTATTTTAACTTCTTGCACACTGCTTAGAAGGAAACTTCTTTGTTATTGGCGTTGGTCCTGTTTTTTAAAATCCACTTAAGTTACATTGGGCTGTCTCCAGTCTATAAATCTGTTTAATCTCGTGATCTTTCTGTTTAACCTTATAATTTAGAAAAGGATTTCAAGTGTCAGTGTTGTTTGCTTGTACAGATCTTGTTGATGTATGTGATTTGTGACAGTTTTCAGTGTTTTCACGAAGATATTTGACTTGCATTCAGTTTCTGAGACAATTGAAAATTTGAAGGCGTGGTACAAATTGGGGGGTGCAGAGGGGGAGGTTAGTATGCTTCCTTCAACATTCAAGGAAAACATTATCTGTTGTATTTTCCTTGTGAAAATCACCTTACATTTTAAGATATAAAGGACTTTTTTATCTTGGTTTTTAAAAAATTCTTTGAGATATATCCATTTAAGCTTTATGTATAACATTTAAAATGTCTGCAATTTTTATATAACAGATATATCCCTATTATATGAGGTTTAATGGAAAAACCCGGAAAAAACCTGTGGCAGAAACTGTATACACTTGAGATAACTATTCTGTCTTATCCTTGCAACAATAGTTCAGTTACAATATTTTGTATGTATTTCTTTTAAAGACATTTAATAAGATCAATGTCTTTTTAAGTCAGTCTGTTTCCTTTTAAAGGTACATGTGTGCCTTGGTCTGTTTATGTTTATCTCCGTTTATAGATGAGTTCATATGGATGAGAAGTTGTTAACCAATGTGGTCTAAATAATATATATTATTTAATTTGGTCATTATAACCATAAGGCATAGGTACTATTATACCCATTTTAAGGTAAGAAAACTGAGGCTGAGAGAGATCAAGTGACAAGTCACACACTAGCTAGAATCAGAACTGGGACTGAGCCCCAGGCTGACTGTCTCTCTAGTACTTGTTTTTAAATCCTACACTGCACTCCCTTCCTTACCAGTAGCTAAGACTCCAAGTCTGCAGTCAGATACCGATAACTTATCTTGAAAATAGTAATTATAAATAAGCAATGATTGCTTGGCTTCAAGAGAAATGATTCTGTACAGTTTGGGAATTTTTTTTTTTTTTTTTTTTTGGTTTGATCTGTAACATCCAAAACCTAGTAGCAGACTGGTTGTTTATCCAGGGACCTGGCTGCAACTTACTTGGAGTGGAAAGAAAACAGTAAATGTCTGATAGTGTCCGATAGTGTGGAGATAGCAAAAAGCACTGCAGAGACACAGAGAACAGATTTGTGGACACAGTGGGGGAAGGAGAGGGTGGGACAAATTGAGATAACATACGTTTCCATATGTAAAATAGATAACAAGTGGGAATTGGCTATGTGACCAGGGAGCTCAGCCCAGTGCTCTGTGACAACCTAGAGGAGTTAGATGGAGTGAGAGGTGGGAGGGGGATTCAGTAGGGAGGGAACACATGTATACCTGAGGCTGATTCCTGATGCATGGCAGAGGCCAACACGATATTGTAAAGCAATTATCCTCCAATTAAAAAAAAAAAAGCACTGTGGATGAACCACCGTCTCCTCCTTCTTTCCGCTTCCTTCTTCACTTCATGTGCTGTGTCACTCAGAAAAACTGTCTTCCCAGGACAGGGCAAGGAGCTGATTCATGAGCCCGATTTGCAAGGGAGAAAGTGTCTTTGAATGGAGACAGGCCGGCATGTGCCTGCCTGCTGCCCTTCCAGACTCCTGGCAGCGCTGTTAGGAGAAGGACAGGGAGAAAGTTACAGAATGTCAGAGGTGGAGGGTTCAAGCCACCCCAGAGGCAGGGGCTGTGGCTCTCCTCAACCCCCCACCATCCGAAGATTGAGACATCCACTCGGCTGCAAAAATATCCTGGTAATTGGCTAGGCGAAGTAATTACAGCCAACGGTATCATCAGGGATGCAGCTGCTCATCCCAGCCCTGAACTTGGGCTGCAGGAGCAAGGCCACTTGCTTCCAGCTTCCATGGCTGCGTAAGATCCAGGGCTGGCTAACAACCAACACATGGGAAAGTCGATAGGAACGGGACCTTCCTTTTCCTTCAGCGCGGGTGTGGGGTGGGCTGGGTTGTTAGCCATTCCTGGGGAGAAGTTTACACCACACCCTCTGCCCTTTGATATCCAAACTGAATCTCTCAGCTTGGCTCTTGTAAATACAGATGTTAGCGGAAATTGCCTCTGACAGGAAGCTTAAGTCCTAGCGTTTTCAGGTGGTATTCTTTGCATGCACATGTTGCCTCCTTCCTGAGGTTTTACATTTCTGTCTTCTCGGTGGGTCCCCCTCAGGGAAGCCCAGACTACATAGTACATTGCTCAGGCTCCCTCAGTCCAAGGTCCTACTTTGTAGAGAGCTTCCATGGGTCACTCTTTCATCATTTCTTGTTTTTAATTGAAGTATAGTTGACTTACAATGTTGTAAATATTATAATATCAGGTATACAGCAGTGATTCAGTTATACTTTTTTTTTTCAGATTCTTTTCCATTATAGGTTATCACGAGATATTGAATATAGTTCCCGGTGTTATATAGTAAATCCTTGTCGCTTTTCTATTTTATGTATAGTAGTGTGTCTCTGGGGACCACTCTTTCCTTTATACTTTTTCTAAAATTCTCAGCATTTTATATAACTACTTTTATATAAATCATGTTACTTATATATATATATTTGTAGGAGAAAAAGCACTTACTAATTTTTTTAAAGAGGAAAAAATGTTTCTTCGAGCTACGAATCACCTGGTGCTAAGCCATTTCCTCTCTGTCCTGTTTTGTTCCCATGGGGTCTGCATGTAATTTGCAGGAGCGATATGTCTGCTCCTGAGACTCCTGAACTGCGACTCTAGCTTGGTGGCTGAGGAAATACAACCTGATTTGTGTCATTGGTGTTACCTCAAGAAACAAGCCCAGATGACTTGGAATCATAGGGTTTCAGAGGTGGAAAAAAGGTCTTACACATCATCTTTTATAACCCTTCCCCTGTCAGTCGAGACTCTGGAGGCCTGGCATGGATGGAGTGATTTGGTAAAGATCACAGAATTAAGAAGTGACCGACCAAAAACGGGGCTGGACCCCAAGCGCTGGTCCCTTAGACCAGCTCTTACTCCGTCTCTAGTGCCTCCCCGCCTTGGTTCTCATCCCCCAGGCCCCACCAAGGTGTGTTCTCTTGGTTGATTTAGGAGAACACTGTATATCTGACTTTCCTGAGCCATCTGTGTTGCAGTTAAGTGTAGCCAGGTTCCCCTTCCTGTCCAGATAGCAACACAACCCTGCCATGGGGCCAGAGCTCATTAATTGGAAATGCATGGGCCTGGCCCCAAAATAAATGGATTTTGAACTAACCAGATTTAGATTATCCAATATTTTTATTGAAGGAGAATAGGCCATCAAGTCAACTGAAAAACAGCAGCTGCTTCAAATTATGAGATGCTTTGAATAAAGCAATCTTGGCTAAAAAAGGTTGGGTAATATTATAGCATTATTTGCAAAAGTCAGCCTCTTTGCTGAAGCAATGGCTCCTACGGTAACCTAGCTGGAAACTCTCACGTCTTCCTACTGAGAATATTTTCAGAGTTGTTCTTGACTTGGAACTGGTGAGTTTTGACACCACAAAGGAAAACAGATTCTTGCATTTTAATGATTGTATTATATTGTTGTGTCATGTGTTGGAAAGACAAGTAGCACAGGGAATCTGAGAGTTAATGAATATTATTGTTCATCCCAACTAAGAAAGAAAGAAAAAGTCAATTTAAAACTGATGTCAAGAAAAGCATTGGACTTCCCAGGTGTTCCAGTGGTTAAGAATCTGCCTGCCAGTGCAGGGGACAGGGGTTTAACCCGTGGTCCAGAAAGATGCCACAACTAAGCCTGTGCACCACAACTACCTGGGGCCTGTACTCTAGAGTCCGTGCTCCGCAACAAGCAAAACCACTGCAGTGAGAAGCCCGCGCACCGCAGCTGGAGAGGAGCCCCTGCTCGCTGTAACTGGAGAGAGCCTGAGCACAGCAAGGAAGGCTCCGCACAGCCAAAAATAAATAAATAAAAATTTAAAAAAGAATTTAGAAAGTTATTGGTTAAAAAAAAAAGCATTATGAGTAATAGTAATATCGTTAGTGTTAGAATGTGGCCAAGATGGTGACAGTTTTCTTATAATTGAGCAAAGTGTAGAAACCAGGGCTTTAAGGTGAAGCCCGAATTATGGAGGACACAGAGCAAAACATTATTCAGCATGATACAGTTCACAACAATACACCATTTTGATATCAGAATAAAATCTAATTCTTGTTTGAGTCTCTGAGGGAGAAGGTGAGGGTGGGACGTTCTGAGAGAATAGCATTGAAACATGTATATTATCATATGTGAAACAGAACACCATTCCAGGTTCGATGCATGAGACAAATGCTCAGGGCTGGGGCAATGGGATGACCCAGAGGGATGGGATGGGGAGGGAGGTGGAAGGGGGGTCCAGGATGGGGAGCACATGTAAACCCATGGCTGATTCATGTCAATGTAGGGCAAGAACCACTACAGTGTTGTGGAGTGGTTAGCCCCCAACTAAAATAAATAATTTTTTTTTAATAAAAAAAAAGCATTATGAGTAATAGTAATATAGTTAGTGTTAGAATGTGGCCAAGATGGTGACAGTTTTCTTATAATTGAGCCAAGTGTAGAAACCAGGGCTTTAAGATGAAGCCCAAATTATGGAGGAGACAGAGCAAAATATCATTCAACACGATACAGTTCACAACAATGCACCGTTTTGATGTCAGAATAAAATCTAATTCTTGTTTGAGTCCTGGAGGCCTTTGGCATCTTGTTACTTGGCCCCGAAGAAAATCGGTTCAGTTCAGAGCTGTTCAGCAGATTTATGGATTTAAAACCCGTCCAGATAAAGGATGTGACGGTCGGGTGTATCACTTCAGCTGAAGGACTGCTTCTCCTAGCTCAGGCGGCCCTAACTCCCTCTATATCCTGAAATACAAAGACTGTGTTTCCCTCGGCACATGCACTTAATTTCTTTTTTTTTTTTTTCCTTTTTCCTGTGAAATCAAAGGTCGTGCTTGCCCTTGCTCTGATTGAACTCTTTGAACCTGTGCCTTTTTGTTTGCCCTTGATATAGTGGCAAGAGCTGCCAAAGGAAAAGCCAAACAAGAAATGGTAGCAATGTCAGTGATGAGGTAATTGAGACATGGTGGGGACCGGATCTATAGCGCGCTTAAACTTCAAAGCGCGTTTCTCGGGAAACGCACCTCTAAAGCGTTGGGTATCACAGTCAAGGTCTGATGGCTTCACCTACATGAGTGTCTAGGACTGTCTTCACTTCCTTGTCTTCGCCTCCAAGGAGGAAGGCAACTGAATGGAACATTTTGTAGGTGGGTCCCTACTCCCTTGCCAGAGGGACCCAGGGAACATTCTGGGTACATAGCCACAAACTGGATATCATTTTTGCTTGCCTTGAAAATCAGATCTAAAAATGTATTTCCTAGCAGCTGTGTAACTGCAAAACAAAACAACAACAAAAAATCTGCTCTACCGCAGTGCAAGTTACTCACTAGATATCTCCAGGGTTCAGATCTTAATGCTTCAGAAATTTGCTGCAGATTTTACTGTATATATTTAGACCAAGGAGCCTGTTAGCTTGTGATCCAGGATAGAACCTCTGTATTCTCATGAAAATGAGAAATGTGCCACTGTTGGCAACCTCAGGCTATAATTATGTTAATCTGACCATTTGAAGACTGAAATATGTTGTTTTAAAATGTTTCTGTATTTTTTATTATTCATAACAATGATCCAAAGAAACTTGATGAAATGCTAATAAGTTTCTATCCAGTATCAGTCTGTGACTAGAGCATAAAAAATGAGTCAGTGGTGGTATTTGGATATTTTAGATTTGGGCAAAGAATTTTTATCTACAGATATGTACTCATATTCACAGTGCATCTTAATAATATGAAAACTACCCAAATGTATTTTCATATTATAAATGTAGAGACAGTGAATATACATGCAAGGCCATCTCTACATATATGGCCAATAACAAAACATTTTGACATTTGCATTAAATCACATTGCTATACCAAAAAAAAAAGTCAAAAAATTTTTGAGCAGGACTGCAAGATAAATGTTTTTCTATCCAGAAGTATTCTAAAGCACACAGGTTCATGTTTTTAATACAAATGTGGGGCTCAGACTGTATAGTTGAAACTTTGAGCGCATCCCAAATCTTGCCTTGACCTGCTTGGTTTAGCTTCCTCCTTACCAACCAAAACTTTTATTCCAGTCACAGGCAAGTGATGATATGCATTCTCTTTTCATTCCCAAAGAGAAGTTCTCCCCAGTGGTAAGATAGGCAGGGAAGAAGCAAGATCCAAAACAAAAATGTGGGTCATCATCCATCTCACAATTTTTATAAATAATTAATATATGAATTTATAAATAATTAGTACATGAACCCTGATACTGGAAAAGATTGAAGGCGGGAGAAGAAGGGGACAACAGAGATGAGATGGTTGGATGGCATCACCGACTCGATGGACATGAGTTTGAGCAAGCTCCGGGAGTTGGTGATGGACAAGGAGGCCTGGCGTGCTGCAGTCCCTGGGGTTGCAAAGAGTCGGACATGACTGAGTGACTGAACTGAATACATGAATCTACTAGTTGAACCAGTATCAAGTGGATGTGTGTGTGTGGGTACTCAATCGCTCACTTGTGTCTGACTCTCTGCAACCCCATGGACTGCAGCTCACCAGGCTCTCCATCCATGGAATTTTCCAGGCAGGAATATTGGAATGGGTTGCCATCCCCTCCCACAGAGGGTCTTCCTGACCCAGGGATTGAACCCATGTCTCCTGCATCTCCTGTGCTGGCAGGTGGATTCTTTACCACTGTGCCACTTAGGAAGCCCTATCAAGTGGTTGAGGAGTCTTATATTGCCTGATCTTGATTCAGGATGGCCAATTCATTTGGGAATAGGAACGAGGAAAAGCACCTCCTTGATGGTGAGTTGACAGCCTATATAACTGGATTTTTCTCAAGGATGAGATCTCTGGAAAATAATACAGTGTTCTGCTCTTGCATCGGCTATGTTCAGAATCTTCCTTCTTTAATGAGTTTTGTATCTCAAGAAGAGAGTGTGTCATTCTTTTCCCCCTTCTATGCCTATATTACAGTGGGGCTTATCTGTTTGATTTGCTCTCGATTCATGGAGTAAGCCCATCACTGTTCATTGGTAATATTAATCCCACTGTGCGCTGACCACGCTTTTCTGCATGCAAAGTCATAGTAAGAATAATTTAGCTCTTTTGATGTTCATGGCATCAGGAGGGTAACTGCAAGTGTTCCCAAACCCATTTGCAGCAGAACTGGGGTCTCAGAAGAGCTCGGTGGCAGGATCACATTCAGGGCTGTGAGACCACAGCCCAAGGAGATCCTCAGGAACAGAAACCAACTCTTTTCATTCATAATCCAGGGCTCTCTCCACCACACCCTACTGCCTTCTCTCTGAATCATGCTGGAGAAGGGTACTGATCAAAGACGGAGGATGATTGCGTCTTTAAAAAAAAAAAAAGACGTTTGGAAACTAATTTGTAGGTTCCAGCATATTGAAGAAGTTGTTGAGAGTTGAGGGTTTTCAGAAGCAAGCCAAAAACATCTTCTGATTTTAAGAAACTCCCTTGTCTGTTTATCAACACATATCTTCCTGTCCTCTGTGGGAGAAATTTTGCCCCAATGTTGCTTTTCCGAGAAAAGAAGAAAAGTAAAAGAAAGGATGATACAAAAAAGGAGAAGAGGGAAAAAAAAAAAAAAGCTGGAGATTGGCTTGGGCAGTGGGGGAAGACGAGCTAGCTCCTTTAGGGTCAGCCTGGAGCCTGTTTCTTTTTGAAAGGAGTTGCAACCTCTTGCTGCTCATCGTGAACTTGGGAAGGTTCTCCGAAATGAAAAAGCATTTTTGTCACTTGCCTCAACTCCTGTGTGACAGAGGATTCTTTCCTTTCAGGGGGTGATGTTTGGGTTGGGGAGAGGGGGGAACAACTAGACCAGGGCTCCCTCTTGCCTGATGTGGGCCTTCTGTCATGTGGCGTGTGATTTCCGTAAATACTGAGCGGGTGTCTGTCCGTGTGGTTTCTCCTGGTTACCCCGTGTCAGGAATGCCGGGCATCACTCAAGGGGAGGAATGCTTAGAGGCCCAGCAGTGTGTCCCTGGGATGCCGAGAAGCAGATCTTGTGACTAGTGGGGAGGCTCCTGGCCTCGTCAGAACCTGGTAGGGAGCCGGGACTGTCAGTGCTGGGCGAGGCCTGGCAGGGCGTGGGCGGAAAGCATGCCAAGCCCAGCCTCAGGGTATGCTTGACTCCCAAACTGGTTGTCTTTGAGGCTGTTATTTATCCAAATAAGGAGAGGCAGTGGTTTTGCTGACCATCTCAGATTTCTGAGCCTTGTCCACTGGCTGGCTGGCTGGCTTGATATTTGAACTGAAAACATAAAGGTATTCCTTTGAAATGGAGCACTCTTGTGGGGCCCTTGGATGCCCTGGAGTCATCATTTGGAAGGTGGTTTTCCCCCACATTTGTAGATAACAGTAATGCGGTCTGATCTCTGTTACTCTCCTCTTGTGTCTCTTGCAACATTCAATCCAAATGACTTCATTCAGGTATTTCTGGGCCTGAATTTGGACGGTAGTAATACTGATCTTAGTGATTCTTGAACAATGGTTCAAGTACCCTTCTTTGAAGAGTACTCAGAGAAGGTCAGGTCTCTACACTGATTTCTTAACCCGAGAGTTCGAGATTGTTCTGGCTCTGGTATATTGACTTTGTGGCCTCCATTCCTTCATCTGTCAAATGGGGATTATATCCTTTATCTGATGGGAATGTGCTGGGAATTAAACAGAAATTTTGGAAAGCATCTGGTAAATAAGAAGTCTCCAAAAATGTTTCCTTTTCCTATTTCCATCTTTTTCTGGCAGATTTAATTGCAAATATTAACAGATGGAGAAATGCTTATGATTGTCATCCCAAGTTGAGTAAGGTCAGTTTTATGAATGAGGATTTAACCAAGCCCACAATAGAATGGAGGGCTTCCCATTTGGCTCAGGGGTAAAGAATCCGCCTGCCAATGCAGGAGACTCAAGTTCAATCCCTGGGTCAGAAAAATCCCCTGGAGGAGGAAATGGCAACCCACTCCAGTATTCTTGCCTGGAAAATCCCATGGACAGAGAAGCTTGGCGGGCTATAGTCCATGGGGTCGCAAAAGAGTCAGACAACTCAGCAACTAAACAACAGCAACACAACAGAATGGAGATTTTGACAGGAGCCTGCCTCTTTGCTTTACTCCTTAGAACAGTTTTTGTCAAAGAGTGGTCCCTGGACCAGCAGGTCAGCATCATCTGGGGACTTGTTAAAAAGGCAGATTCTCAGGCCCACCCAAGTCCTGCTAAATCAGACACTCAGGAAGTGGAGCCCATTAATCTGTGTTTCAGCAAGCCCTCTGGGTGATTCTGATGTTGTTGAATTACATCAACTTGCAGAACCACTGCCCGAGAATAATTTGCTGGCTGGAGTAGAGGTCTGTCCATTCCCCAACACTTGGCACTTCCCCACTTCTGGTCTATGACCATGCCTTACTTCCTGTCTGAAAATTCCCAAGAAAGGAAACTCTTTCTTCCCTACTGAAATTCTGCTCATCATTTATGGACTCACTTAAATCTCACCTCTTTAGAGAAGTATTCCTCAACTATCCCAGGCAGGAAAATCTTATTCATCTATATATTCCAAAGGGTTTGTCTGTTGCACTTATTTGAAACTTGCCAAAGTTATTCTTGTTTTTGTCTTTAAAAAAAAAATGTATTCGTTTATTTGGCTGTGTTGGGTCTTAGTTGCTGCAGGCTGGATCTTTAGCTGCGGCATGTGAACTCTTAGCTGTAGCATGCAAGCTCTTAGTCGTGGGAAATGGGATCTAGTTCCCTGACCAGGGATCAAACCCAGGCCCCCTGTCTTGGGACCACAGAGTTTTAGCCACTGGACTGCCAAGGAATTCCAGCTTTTGTCTTATTTTTATTGCTCAGGTGCATGCTTTATCTTCTCTCCTCTTAAGAGGTAGGAATTGTGTGGCTTAAAGGTTCTTTTCCCTTCCTCAGCCTCAACCTTGGGCTTTGCATACCTGGTGACTACTCAATAAATATTTCATGGACTGAGCTTCCCTGGTGGGTCAGTGGTAAAGAATCTGCTTGCCAGTGCAGGAGACACAGGTTCAATTTCTGCCCTGGAAAGATCCCACATGCTCTGGGGCCACAAGTACTGAACCCATGCTGTGGAGCCCGGGAGCCACAGCTTCTGAAACCCGACTGCTCTAGAGCCCATAGTCTGCGACAAGAGAAGCCACCACAATGAGAAGCCCATGCACTGCAACTAGTGAGTAACCCCCACTCACCACAACTAGAGAAGAGCCCCCAGATGTTAACACCTGGATCAGAAGGCAGGTTCTGTGATGCCCTGTTTGGCGTTCCTCTTCCACAGACTGCATTAACTGCACATGGCATCTATTCTCAGTCATACGTTCCCAGTTCACCTGTTCAGTATACCTGGGATACCCATGGAACTTCTTTGGGTGTGTTATATGCGGGCTAAGTCACTTCAGTCATGTTGGACTCTTTGCAACCCTACGGACCATAGCCCACCAGGCTTCTCTGTCCATGGGATTCTCTAGGCAAGAATACTGGAATGGGTTGCTATGCCTTTCTCTGGTGGACCTTCCCGACCCAGAGATTGAACCCATGTCTCTTACATCTCCTACATTGGCAGGAGGGTTCTTTATAACTAGTACTGCCTGGGGAGCCCTATAATTTAATTTTTATTTATATATTTATAGAAACCTTTATATTATTTGTATAATGTATATGGATATATGAAATTATATATATATGAATATATGAAATCATATCCATACCAGCAGTTCACAAGTGTGCTCTTTTGTCCACGTCCTCACCAGTGCTTATTTTCTCTTGTCTTTTTGGTAATAGCCATTCTAACAGGTATGAGATAATATTTACTGTGGTTTTGACTTGCATTGTACTGATGATTAGTCATGTTGAGTACATTTTCATATTCCTATGGGCTATCTACATGTCTTTTTGGAAACAATAATCTGTTTCCTTTGTCCATTCACACATCAGATTGTTTGGTTTCTTTTTTTTTTTAACTTTTTATTTTATATTAGAGTACAGTCGATTAACAATATGGTGATACTTTCGAGTGGACAGCAGAGTGACTCAGGCATACATATACATTTATCCATTCTCCCCCAAACTCCCCTCCCATCCAGGCTGCCACATAACATTGAGCAGAGTTCCCTGTGCTGTACGGTATAGGACCTTGTTGGTTATCCATTTTTTAAATACAGCAGTGTGTACATATCGATCTCAAACTCCCTAATTATCCCTTTCCCCCTGGTAACCATAAGTTCATCCCATGGAACTTTTTTAGTTTCAAGAGTTGCTATTACCTTGTGGACACGGTGAGGGAAGGAGAGGGTGGGACAAATGGAGAGAGTAGCATGGAAACACATATACTACCATATGCAAAATAGATAGCCAGTGGGAATGTGCTGTATGACTCGGGGAACTCAAACTGGAGCTCTGTGACAACCTAGAAGAGTAGGATGGGGTAAAGGTGGGCGGGAGGATCAAGAGGGAGAGGACATATGTATACCTGTGGCTGATTCATGTTGATGTGTGGCAGAAACCAACACAATATTGGACATCAATTATCCTTCAATTAAAAATAAATAAGCCTAAAAGAAAAAAGAGTTGCTGTTATGAGAAAAGCAAGTAGCTCTCGTGAACCTAGGAAAAATTGGCACCAGGGCTGTTTGGATCTGGATCACCATCATTGTTTTTTCATGTTTATTTTGAGGTTAAAAATTGAAGTTGGTGGATTTGTTGAATTATTGTCCTTCAGTGTTGTCCTCTGAGTCTCTTCACTCACACAGCCCTTTTTTCTTTTGACACTCTGGCTAATACTGTTCAGCTGAGGGTCAAAATAATGGCAAGACTAAAACACCTTTCATTGGAAGCCATCCATAAAATTCCCTTGAAGATTGACTCTGCTGACAGAGCTCATCTTGTATGGTATTGTTGGTTCTGTCACTTGGTAATAGAACCAGCACATGTCCTTCTGCGATCAGTGCAAAAACAAAGCAGGATGCAGGCAGTGGGATGATTCCAATAGAAGGGCCATGGCTATAACCCAGGTGCACAGAGTTGATTCCAGAAAAGTTGTTAGGAAAGACGGGAGACAGGAAACAGGCCTGAAGGGGTTAAATCTACCAGGGAACTCTTGGTGTTAAGAAGCTAAGATGTTAAGAACTCCTCAGGGGAGTACCCTAGTGGTCCAGTGGTTAAGAACTCCCTGCTTCCCTAGCAGTGGACCAAGGTTTGAACCCTGGTTGAGGAACTAAGATCCCACATACCACGCTGCCTGGCCAAAAAAAGCAGCAGCAGCAGCAGCTGGGGCTGTTTAAAGTCCTGAGAAAGAGATTGACCTCAATTTGAGTAGCTACAATGTGAGAAGGCAAACCAAGAATGAAAGACCATTTGTTTTCCAACTCCGCATCATCCATCCATCAGTTTGTTTACCAGCATTTTCTCCGGCAGTCTCTAAAGAATATCTACCCTTTAAGCTATAGCTGTGAAGCATAAAATTCTATGTATTTAGATCATTGTCAGTTCACTGTGTAGGTTTGGATATGGTAAGGATATGTTTTATCATCAAACTAAAATATTTTAAAAAATTCTTGCCTTGTTGTGAGCATCCTAAAGCTATATCATATTGTATCAGTTTTTTTTTTTTTCTTCACTTACAGCCTAATCACCTTGACCCGTTTCCCAAATGAAAGTTAAACAGGGCACAGGGGCAGAGGTGGAACATGGCTCTGAGAGATATCATCCCAGGGATGTCACCCAGTAGTGCAAGCTGGGTCCTAGTGGCAAAGAATGTTCATCAGATGAGGTCCGGATCTTTTATCCCATAAGTAATCTGGTGTCTTTGACTAGTGAAGACATGTATGTGTGTGTATACATATACATAATGTGTGTGCATGCTGAGTCGCTTCAGTTTTGTCTGACTCTTTGCAACCTTATGGACTGTAGCCCAACAGGCTCCTCTGTCCATGTGATTCTCCAGGCATGAATACTGGAGTGGGTTGCCATGCCCTCCTCCAGGGTATCTTCCCAACCTGGAAATCGAACCTGTATCTCTTATGTCTCGTGCATTGGCAAGAAGGCAATTACCACAAAACTGAGGACTTCTCTTTCACTTTTCATATAATATATAAGTATATGTAAGCATGTTATATATAAGCATAATGTGTACTAATATGTGTGTGTGTGTGCTCAGTCACTCATTCGAGTCCAACTCTTTGAGACCCCATAGATTGTAGCCTGCCAGGCTATTCTGTCCAAAGAATTTTCCAGGCAAGAATACTGGAGTGGCTTGCCATTTCCTTCTCCAGGGGATCTTCCCAACCTAGGAATTGAACTTGAGTCTCTTGCATCTCCTACACTGGCAGGCAATTTTTTTACCACTGGGTCACTGGATATTAGTTAAATGTGATGTATAATTAAAGAACACATTTTGAGGCAGGAAGATAAAACTTAATGAGAACCTGGGTAGTTAGATCCTAAACCCGCTGAGATGTCCTGTTACTCTTTTCCCTTGCTGTGAAAATCTGGACCCGAAAGTGGAACAAATGAGGTATTTCTCAAACAGAGTTACCAGACTGCCTACTCAAGATCAAAACTCAAGTGTATAAACCCTCAATAATCCATGTAGGGAAGACCTTGGGAGCATGAGCCTCACCAAGTTGCTCAGCGAGCTGAAGGACATGCGACTTCACACTTAAACAGAGAAAGAAGTAGTAACAGTGCTGAGGCTGAAGATGGTTTCTTTTGTGGGATCTTAGTTCCTTGACCAAGGATTGAACCTATTTTCCCATGCATTGGGAGCACAAAGCCTTAACCACTGAACCACTGGGGAAGTCCCAAAATGGGGATTCTTGCCTCACTACTTAGTGGGCTTCCCTTGTGACTCAGCTGATAGAGCATTTGCCTGCAATGCAGGAGACTTGGGTTCGATTTCTGGATTGGGAAGATACCCTGGAGAAGGGGACGGCTACCCCCACTCCAGTATTCTGGCCTGAAGAACTCCTTGGACTGTGCAGTCCATGGGGTTGCAAAGAGTCAGACACGACTGAGCGACTTTCACACTCACTACTTAGTACTATGAGAAGGTGGGCAGGGTCCTTATCTCCTCATATTCCATCATTTCCATTTTCTCGCCATTCACATGGGGAGAATGACACTGGACCTAAACATGTATATCACTGCATTCTGAGGGTCATGAAATAAAATCATCATGGGAAACACTGTCTAAACTGCAAACCGAAGAATGATGATGGTGGTGTGTGTGTGTGTGCACGCACAGCCATCTAAAATCCTTAGTAGGAACTTGCTTGGCAGTCCAGTGGTTAAGACTCTGCACTTCCATCACAGGGGCATGGATTTAGTCCCTGGTTGTAGAACGAGGTCCTGCATGCCACATGGTGTGGCACACCCCCCAAAAACAAAGTCCTTTGTAGAATAAGAAACATTATAAATAAATAAAACAATATATGATCTGTTGCAGGATGTATGTTGACCAGTTAAATAGGAGTTTGGAGAACTGTACTAAAAAGAAAAACAAAATCTAAGGCACTGAACATTTGTATTTGGGAGTGCTGGTAGATGGAGATGACTTATCTGGAAGTACCAGAAGGGAGTTGTGTATAAAAGACAGTGTCCGTCCAGGAAATGGGTGGATGTGCAGAGATGGCGATAAATAATGAGGAGTTCTTTGTACCATCTGTTGCAAGTGGTAGCAAGAAAATATCCTTTTACAAACCGTAACTGTTTTAGATATAACTGGAGCTTGTCCTTGGCCTGGATCATGCAGGAGCATCCCAACAGAAGATTGAGTGTTGGTGAGAGAAAGATAGTTTTCTTTTATCTGTGCTGCACTCCACACAGTGACTGATTGTGGCTTGGAAGTTACATGATTTATTTCATGTTACTTGTTACCCGTTTCCCTGCTGAGATCTTGAGTCACCACTGGGCACAGTGTTAAGTCAGCCGGCGGGTCTGGTACAGGGGAGCTCAGAGGAGTTGTGTGTGTCAAAATATTTGTGGGAATAGCACTCGTCTTAAATATAGCCAGAAGCTAACCATCTCTTCCCTGAGAATTAAATAATTTTGGCAACAGTCTGTCTGTCTCGTGTCTGGGAGACATTCCATTTATGACCAAATGAAACATGAATAGACATTTAATAGACCTTCCAAATGACCCTCTTTCCAATTTTAATAGTGTAAGCAAGATGAACTTGAAATTTTTCCAGCGTCAAAGTCACTTCCCTTCCCAATAGCATCTTCGTGTTTATAAGCCCAGTTTAGATTTTCTTTTAGCATATGTAATTTTTTAAAAAGCCAATAAAGCAGCAAAAGCAAAAGGTGAGATAGGAATACATTTCACAAGACCGTTGGCCTTAACCAGAGGATAAAAAACTATTTCCTGTTGAGGTAATGCTGAGTGTTTATAGCCTGTCTTTTGTTAATACTCACTAGAAATAAATTGCTTCCACTTTGCAAAGTGCCAGTCAGTGAAAGGAACAGAGGGAATAAATAGCAGGATACTGAACACACTGCTGGCAAGAGCAGGTTCACAGAGGCTGCTCTTGAACAGAGGCTGCTGCATCCCAAGGTGGGCAGCTGATAACCTGGCAAAATAATGAAACCAGATTGTGGGATGTTGGTGCTTGCGCTCCCCCCAGAATGAACCAAACTCTGTGGGAAGTTGTCCTGTAGGAGCCATTTTCTGGAGGACATGCACCACCCAGGTGAAGCCAAGTTCTCTGGCATAAGAATCCTGTGCAGGAAATTCGCCTGCCTGATCCCCCAGCTATCTCTGGGTTACTGCACTCCCCTTTCTCTTGGGTGAGCTGAGCGCTGAAGCCTTATTAGACAGCATTTCACTCATCTCGATTCACTGCAGGATGGAGCCAGCTTTCAAACTCCTGACGATGGATGACTGCTCTAGTCCTGGCAAAGCTGTACCTGTCCTGCCCAGGTGGTGCCCGGAGGCATTTTGAAAGTGAGAGGAGATTGCTGTGAACTTGCAGGAAGGGAAGAGATCAGGACCATCTCTCACCTTGCACTCACTGACTCCCAAGGTAGCAGGGTCCGCAGAAGTCACCTGCCTGTAAAGCAGCAGACATGAACCCCTGTGCTGAGCTTGAGGGGTTCCTGTAGCCAATAGCAGTGACAGCTCAGTGCTTCTGTATCCTGGGGGTAGGGGCGTGGCAGAACCCAGACACTTCACATTGGTTCACCTGACAAACAGTCCTGCCCATAGAAAGAGCAGGTAGGGGACTTCCTTGGTGGTCCAGTGGTTAAGACTTTGCCTTCCAGTCCTGGGGGTGCGGGTTCCATCCCTGGTCAGGGAGCTAAGATCCCGTATGCCTCACCACCAAAAAATCCGGCACATAAAATGGAAGGAATATTGTAACAAATTCAATACAGAGTTTAAAATGGTCCACATCAAAAACATCTTAAAAATAATGAGCAAGTCAGTTCTTACAAGAATGGTGCTGTTTAGGACACCTTATACCCTAAAACAGGGGCTTTGGGGAGACAGTAGGGGTGGAACCACGTTTTCATCAGACCAGAGAGGCCAGCCCCTCCACCCCCTTTCCTGGAATGCACGCGTTTGATGGAGGGAACAAAACCTGCCAAATGTATACCAGATGCGTCAGGGGCTGAGACTGTGTGCTTTCCACACTCTGGTGAGAAATAACAAACTCTCGCCGATTAGATTAAAAATCAAAACAAGGCTTTCCACGTTCTGTCTCCTCTTCTCCAACCTCTTAGGTGGCCTCTGTTACAACCACTTCATCCAAATATTGTTTCAAATGAGACATCTTAGGAGGGAAGCGATGTCATGGGCGCCGCGTTCTCCCTCCTTTCATGACCACAGAGCTGTTTGATGGCAGTAAACAGTTTTCTTAGCAAGCTTGCGACACTGACTGGATTTGAACTTCAGAGACGTCACGAAATTCTTTTGGTCAGCAAGACCAATCTCTGAAGGCCTTCAAATGTTTGAAAAATGCAGGGGCTGCCCAGAACATGGTCGTGGGGTGTGGCGTGAGGCCTGCATGGCCTCCAGCCCGGCTTTTTGAGTTATTTGTCACTGGATTCCCACTCGAATAGCCTTCTGCTCCAGCCAGTCCCCAAGGGCTCAGGAAGCATGATGGTGATTAAACGGAGCCTACCTGGGAGCTAAGGAAATGCTTCTTCTCTCCACCCTTTTGTCGGTAATGCGTTCATACCTGTCTCCTGGGAGAGCAGCACAAGCCACTTCTTGCTGGGAACACAGTCCTCCTCGTGCCTGTTCCCCTGGGTGAAAAGAGCTGTGTTGACAGCGGTTGCCCACAAGGGTCTCCGAAGACCGCCCTGGCCTCATCCTCCCCCGTCTTGTTGAGGGTGGGCAGAAGGGCTCTGGTTCCCTTTCTCGAATGCCCTCTTTGCTCAGCCTTGGCTGGCCCTCTCTCTCGTCCCCTCTCATTTCAGGTGTGTTTTCTAGAACGATTGCACTTGCTTGCCTGGTGCTGCCTCGGCCTGATTCTCAAAGTTCAGCTTGGTAAAACCAGCCTGGTTAATTAATAGACAGCCTCCTCTGTCACCTTCCTTTTTACCCTGCGGTGTTATCAACCAGGGGAAAAGGCTCACGTTTCTTTCGGCTTTAGGGACATAAAAAGTCCGGTGGCCAAATGGACCTGGGGTACCTGGGTTTTCTCCAGAGCCCCCCGGTCCACAGCAGAACACTGGTCTGAGAGTTGGGGGAAATGAGCATGTTGGGTTTTCTGATGATTTC
This sequence comes from Okapia johnstoni, assembly GCA_024291935.2. NCBI lineage: Eukaryota > Metazoa > Chordata > Mammalia > Artiodactyla > Giraffidae > Okapia > Okapia johnstoni. The sequence goes on from CM044324.1 coordinate 17,508,709, forward strand.
ATTTGTTGGTGGCTGGTGGTTTGCTTGTGTTAGTGACCCTCTTTACATCACTAAGATCCGTCTTGTATTAATATTTCCTTCATTATTACCCAGTTTACCTAGGCCTCCCCGAGTTCGTTTGTCTGTGTGTGTTTTCCGTGTAAGCAGTTGTCGGAGGTCTGAGTCACCTGTGCGGTAGCCTGTGGTTGGATGTGGGCTGAGGTTATTCAGTGACTAATTGCCAAGGGGAGGAGAAATTGGCTTATCATGGAGAGGACGCCTTTTTATCCATGCCTGTAGCAGCTTCGCTCAGAAGACAGGGTAAAACAGAAGGGTCTTTCCTGAGCTGGGGAACATTTTAGGATCTGTGGGTTTTTTTGTGTGTGTGATTTCTTCTCTGAAGAGAAAGCTGGCTAAAATATCCGAGGGTGGAACTGAGGACTTAGATGAAACCAGCAAACAAAGGAATCGCGTAATTGGGAGCTCAGCCAATGTGCTTTTTCCCGGCGTTAGTTGTACAGGTGATTTCCTTAAGAAAAAGTAAGTGGCTTTAATTCTTTGAGATGAGAGAGTCTCCTAAGAGTCATTTTCAGTTTTGTCCGGTGACTTCATTGTATGGTCTGATTGAGTTGTGTGTTTACAAATTGTAGACTTTGAAGTACAGTAAATGGTACATGATAGTCCCTTTTCTCAAAAAATATATGTATATACACATTTTTTTCAGTGCGCTACAATGAGACATAATTACATGACACAGTCTCCCAGATGATTTGAAATAAACATCTTTCATGCTAGATTTCTTTTTTCCAGAAGTAACTTTTTCTCCTCCTCTGTTATATTGCAGAAAGTTGTTACTGAGGAACACTTGATTTAACTTACTGTGTTTGGGGGGAAATGAAATACAGAAATGTTAGGATTCCTAACTCAGACTTCAGGTGATTCATTTGAAAGCACTCCACGTTTGTTCTAGTCTTTGGGAAGGATGTGCCAAACAGAGGGTTGAGCTGTGTGCTGTGGGCAGGGCTGGCAGCTTCTCAGCTGGGGCACAAGCTCTGGAAGCAAGTATGCTGTTTGTAAGATCTGGAAGGACCCAACCCAGAGCTGGCCATGGTTTGGGCAGTAATGGAAGGAGGGATATGGTGCCCAACAAACCAGATGAAGGATGGGGAATAGCCTCTTCGTGCACAGCCAATATATCTTGTTATTGTTTAGTCTCTCTCTTGTGTCCGACTCTTTGTGACCCCATGGATTTCCCGGGCAAGAATACTAGAGTGGATTGTCATTTCCTTCTCCAGGGGATCTTCCCGACCCAGGGACTGAACAAACCCGAGTCTCTTGGTTGGCAGGCGAATTCTTTACCACTGAGCCACCTGGGAAGCCCATGCCAATGTATTAATATCTAGTACAGATAAATAAGCTTTTTCTTTGGGCCAAGGTGCAGGCAAATAAATATTTGTGTTGTGTCCTGGGAAGGTGTTAAAATCTTTATTTTTTTTATTTAGGTTATCTCTCTCTTGCTATAAAATGGTATTTTTAAAGCTCACATCAAGACATCAGTGTGGAAATCTTCTAGGCTAAAAGTGTCAATGATATAACATATTCAGATACTTTCAACTTTCTAGGAGAGGAGATGATAGAGAAGATTAGTGACGAGAGAAGATTAGTGAGTATCAGGGAGATTGGTGGGAGAGGAAAAGATTCAGGTATATTAAGGTGAATAGCAACTGTGTGCATAGGTGTGTATGTGTGTGTTTTATTTATTTTACCTTTAAAGTTTAAAATAATTTTCTCCTAAAAGGTCTTGACTTTGATTAACAGTACAGGAAAAACCAAGAGTGTGTTTAATGTCATTTCTTTACTCGTTAGCTAGAACACAGTTAAAATACAACACAGGGCTTTCCCTGGCAGTTCAGTGGTTAAAACTCTCCACTTCCATTGCAAGGGGCACAGGTTGGATCCCTGGTCAGAGAACTAGGATCCTGCATGCTTGGTGGTATGGCCAAAAAACAAAAAAACACTCTGCAAGTACTTGATTCTAAGAAGGTACTACCTTTAACATAAAGGGCTGGGACTTTTTTTTAAACTGTGAATTATAGAATCTTAATCGTCATCCTGGTTCAATCAGACAATGAGTATCTCCTGTATATAAAGTCCAGTTTTTATTGGAATAGCAAGTGGTCTCCTTGGGAGATCACACTGAAGACTCAAAGCAGATTCTTTCTTTTTATTTCCCCATACGTTCCACCCTATCCTAAGAGTGAGTTGCCTTTAGTTGATCTGTATCCATTAGTGTCTGAACCCAAGTTATCTAATTTTAAGGGTTTATTCAAGTGGTAGATATAAAACATTTTCCCCCTAAGTGATGGGAAGATCATGTCATTCTCTTCTTGGGCTCCAAATAGAGCCAAAGATGAAATTATCTCAAGTTGCTTCTCAAAACTCAGTCTTGGAAAGTCAGTCATGGGTTGGCAAGCAACATAAGACTTTTGCCAAAGGCTTCCAGCCTCTATGTCACCCATATTGATGGAGACATTTAACCTTATATTACCTATTTCGGCATAACAACGCTTGTGTTCACCTCCACTGTGGGTAACTCAGGTGGACAGTGACTCTGATTCAGTGACCCAGTTGGATGATGGCAAGATTATTTTGAGGCAGACAAGGCAGGGCTGACATAACAGCATTACCATCAGGTACATGATACTGATTGCTTATGGCTGTGATTCATCCTCATTGGCCAAAGTCCCATTCTGGCTGATTGGTACCCATGTAGTACTGGCTAGCGGATGTTAAATATTTTGACTATTACCTGTCTGTGTTCCCTGTATGAATGTACAGTGCATCTGAATTGTTGTTTATTAACTGTTACATTTCTTTCTGAATTCATCTGCACATGACATCCAGAGAGTCTAATGAGATTTTTCTAAAGATTTTTTTTTGCATGTGTTTTATTTTAAACTTTACATAACTTCGTTTCACTTAGTTATATAATGTACCTCCTAGCAATTTCTTTTCACATCCCCAAACATGTTTTTAAAACACCTATGCAGGCACCTCTGTTGTTTTCAAAGAAATTTACTCAACTTTTTATTAATTAAAATTAACTTTAAGGACTTCCCTGGTGGGCCAGTGGTTAAGACTTCATGCTTCTACTGCAGGGGGTACAGGTTTGATCCCTGGTGCCCTAAGATCCTGCATGCTCCGCAGCATGGGCAAAGAAAAAAGAAATTAACTTTACATTTTTATTTCATTAATACTCTTTATTCTTCTAGATAGTTCTGTACTCCTAGGAATATTGATGCCTCTTTTTACTCTCTTATCAGAAGAGGGGGGAGGGTTTTTCTCTGAGTTATTTGGGGTCAGGATTCCCCAAATGAAGATGAAGCCAGATGAGGAGGAAAAAGGGAACAGGGAGTCGTGACTCACTTTGTTAGGATTATTATTCATCCTAAGTGGGTTTCCCTGTTGGGTCAGATGGTAAACAATCTGCTTGCAATGCAGGAGACCAGGGTTCGATCTCTGGAAAGGGAATGGCAATCCACTCAAGTATTCTTGCCTGAGAATTCTGTGGACAGAGGAGCCTGGCAGGATACAATCTATGGGATCGCAAAGAATCGACACGACTGACTGACTAACACTTTCACTAAGTGGGTTCTAGACATTTGAAACCCTAGTCTTTTGGGAGGATTAATAACAATAGTGACAATAGTACCTACTATTTGTTGCACCTGATTAGCCTTGAGTGCCATGTGGTTCTTTGTATACAGTGGCATGTTTGAATTTATCTTTATGTTTATTGGGGTTGGTTATTGCATTGTGTGGTCTGACTGGGTGGGGAATTTGACCAAATGTGCACTGCTGGCTGAGCCAGACACTCTTGTATCTTATCACCTATAAAGCCCTGCCTTGCTTACCGCTGAGCCGGAGCTTTCTTTTCATTGAGCCCTGCATTGAGAAAGACAGGGTGGGAGAGGTATTTATGGAGCATTCACGTTGGTCTGCTGCAAGATACAGGTTATATGGTTTCTCCAGCTATTCTGGAATGGGAATCGGGTATATTACCACACAATGACCTTGGGAGTGCCCTCCTGGTCTAAGGCCCTGAGCCCCTGAGTCTTGAGGGTGCGTGGGCTGGAGTATCTTGACCTCAGCCTAGGTGTGACTCCCCAAGGTCTAGGAGAGGGTCCCAGGGGTGAGGACAGCTTGAGAATATCCCACGTCTGGTTTAGAGGCGGAGAACAGACTAGCATATTATGTGTGTGCGTATGTGTGGTGGGGAAGCAGGGGTAGTGGAGATAGAATCGTAATTTCAAGTGAAGAGCCTGCATACATTGCGAGGGATACCCTTAGGGAGCTGAGGAGCCAATTCAGTAATGCTTAAGTAATGTACCGTCAAGGACTTCCCTGATGGCTCAGCGGTAAAGAATCTGCCTGCCCAGCAGGAGATGCAGGTTTGATCCCTGCGTTGGGAAGATCCCCTGGGGAAGGAAATGGCCACCCACTCCAGTATTCTTGCCTGGAGAATTCCATGGACAGAGGAGCCTGGCGGGGTACACAGTCCATGGGGTCACAAAAGATTCATACACAGTTGCACACGCATGCAGGAATGTACCGTCAAAGGATTCCTTTTGGTTGCTACATATTTGCATTTTGCTTGCATTTTTGCTTGATCGTTTCCATTATGAAATCCACCGTAATGTGTCAAAGTCTCCGGGTCAGAGATTCTGCATTGCTGGGTCCTTCCAGTGACAAGACAAGGAAGGAAGCTGTGGGAAACCAGCTGGTTCATCCCCTGCATCCTCATTACCCGATGCAGGCAAGAGTATGTCCTCTCCAGGGCAGGAATTTTCGGGCTTGATTAGAGCTGTGTCTTAGAATCAGGCTTGGTTCTTACCAAGTGCATGGTGGACTAAGTTAATGAATTGATAAGATGTGTACTCTGTATGTATTCAGAGCCTTGGGTTCTGTTTCCTTTTCAGTCTTCTCCTTGTTGCCTCTTCTATTTCTTCTCTCTTCCCCCATCACCCACACAATGGGTCTCTTAGCTGCTCGTCTTGACTGCCGTCCATTTGAGCCCACGTCCTCGCCCCTCATGCCCCTACCTTGCCCACCTCAATCATTTATACCCTCCTCGTCTTTCACACCTCTGAGAAGACTGAATGGAAATGGGGCTTCTGTGACATCTCAGAACTTGAAGACAGGGCTTGAGAGGTGCCACTGGCTTCTGTCCCCTCCCTTTGCAGCCATCTGGAGAATCTCAGTGAGCATGACCCTGGTGGGTTTTAATCAAAACAAAAATATCACATCTTCACATCCTGAATTCATTTGTTTTTTTGATTCTGCCCCTAGCTAAATACGGTAGTATAGTTGCAAATTATAATAGTTTCCTCTTTTGCCATTAACTTGAATTTTTTTAATTGAGATTTAATTGACATATACCATTATGTTAGTTTCAGAGGTAATGGTTCAATATATGCATCTATTGCAAAATAATCACCACTCTAAGTCTAGTTGACATCCATTACTACACATAGTTTCCATTTTTTTCTTGTGATGAGAACTTTTAAAACCTACTCCCTTAGCAACTTGGAAACACAATACAGCATTGTAACTATAGTCACCATGCTGTGCATTACACCCCCAGGACTTAGGTGTATTTTGTAACTATAAGTTTGCCTCTTGACCATCTTCACCCAGTTCACATCCCCAGCCCCCACCTCCTGCCTGTGGCAACCACCAACCTGTTCTCTGTGTTGATGAGAACGACCTTTTTCTTTTTATTCATTCACTTGTTTTTATTGGAGGATAGCTGCTTTGCAGTGTTGTGTTTCTGCTGTACAGCAACATGAAACAGCTATACGTATACACATATCCTCTCCCTCTTGAGCTTCCCTCCTATCTCCACCCCATCCCACCCCCACCCCCCCGATTATCACAAAGCACCAAGCTGAGCTCCCTGTGCTATACAGCAGCTTCCTACTAGCTGTCTGTTTTACACATGTGCTTAGGTACTCAGTCATGTCCGACTCTTTGAGACCCCATGGGCCCACCAGGCTCCTCGGTCCATGGTATTCTCCAGGCAAGAATACTGGAGTGGGAAGCCATTCCCTTCTCTAGGGGACCTTCCCGACCGAAGGGAAGATCCTGGGTCTCCTGCATTGCAGGCTAATTCTTTCCTGCTGAGCCACCAGGGAAGCCCATTTTACATAGTTACACATGGTAGTATATATATGTCAATGCTACTCCCTCAATTCGTCCCACCTACCTCCTCCCCCGACCCTGCCCTGTGTCCACAAGTCCGTTGTCTATGTCTGAATCTTTATTCCTGCCCTGCAAATAGGTTCATTGGTAGCATTTATTCTCTACTCACTGTTTCTTCTGAAGGAGAGCTAGTGGGAGACCCTATGGGATTCCTCACTCTCCTGAGCTGGGTGGCAATGAAACAGCCCAGAAATCTCTGCTTCCTGGGGCTTATGATGACCTATCCCAACATGCTCCTCATCATATGGCAGCTCCGGAGGATGTACTGTTAGCATTATTCCTCCTGCACCATACCTGGGCTTCCCAGACCCCTTCTCTCTTTTTACCATCCCTACTATAACTTGCCTCCAATTGCACTTGTCTCCTGAATCATTATTTCCTCCAGACCTCTCAGAGCTGACTTCTCATGGTAAAGCACCAGGAATCGGTTAACCTTCCCTCCCAGTCTTTCCCCAGCATCTCCTCTCTCTCTGGCCCCGTCCCTACATTGTATCAGCTTGGAAAGATGAGAAGGATGCTTGCTATCTATTTTCCAGGGCTAAAGCTAGAAAAATGTGCCCAAGATGATCTTAGAAAACATTGTAGCACTTTGGATACATTAAAGCCACATAGTTTCTTAAAAGCTGTGACCTCAATTTTTAAACCATTGTTACCATTTTTTCCTCAAACTCCACAGCATTGAGTTCTATAGCAGGTGTATTCACTTCCTGTGCTTGCAGCGACAAATTACCACAAACTTAGTGGCTTAAAACACCACAAATTTGTTATTTTTCAGTTGTGGAGAGCAGAAGTCCAGACTGGTTTCACTGACTGATATCAAGGGGTTGGCTCTGCCACATTCGCTCTGAAGACCCTCGAGTAGAATCTTGCTCTTTGCCTTTTCCAGCTTCTGGGAGCTGCCTAATTCCTTGGCTCATGGCTCTCTCCTCCATCTCCAAAGTCAGTAACGTAGAATGTTTTGTATTCTGTTGGTTGGCCAAAAAAATTCACTCAGGTTTTCCCCTAAAATCTTATGGAAAAACCTGAGGGTACATTTTGGCCAACCCAGTATTACAAGTTAATCTCTAAAGGGATGTTGCCTATAAGCTTAAATTATACATAATTGCCTATCTCTGGGAAGCTTGCCTCTAAGGTGATGAGTGTTAATACCTTCGTGTTTGTGTGATCAGGTCCACCACCTGTGGAAGGACTGCAAGGAGGGCAAAAGTAACACATCCCTTCCGGAGGCTGACCGGAAACAGGAAACCTTTGACTTTACTCCCGCCCCTTTCAGTATAAAAGCAGCCCCAATTCTAACGGAGACAAGATGGCTCTTAGTGAGTATAGGAGTCTACTTTGTTCTCGGTTTGCCAGCTTTCGAAATTAAGTGACCGACCATTCCTTGCTCCAACAACTCGTGTCTCAAGTTCCTGGCCTATTGTGGGTCGAGCAGTGTGAGCTTGGACTCAGTAACAAATTTGGGTGAGTCACCTAGGAGCCTTGCTGCTCATGGCTATCTGGCAGGGATTCGGGGATTTTTGAGTATAAGATCCTAGCAGCTGCCAGGACCGCTTGTCCTGAGGACGTGTCCTTCAGAGTTCCCCAAAGTGGCACCGGCTGCCTCAGTGCTTGGCAACTGGAACCAGGAATTGACATCTGAGAGCCGACGGGCTCCATACAGTAGGGTAAGTCACTCCAGTGTATACAACTGGAAACTTTATTTCTTCTCTGGGGCTTTTTTTTTTTTTTCTCCAGAATAAGCCAAATTTGTTTTGTGTTCGAATGGGGTACCCTGTTAGAGACAGGAAAGAGTTATTGGACTTCTACCCAGTTCGTGAACCAGTTCATTTGTTTCTTTGCATGCGTGCTAAGTCACTTCATTCATGTCTGACTTTGCGACCCTATGAACTGTAGCCCTCCAGCCTTCTCTGACCATGGGATTCACCAGGCAAGAATACTGGAATGGGTTGCCATGCCCTCCTCCAGGGGAATCTTCCTGACCCAGGGATCAAACCCTCATCTCTTAGGTCTCCTGCATTGGCAGGCAGATTCTTTAACCATTAGTACCACCTGGGAATCTACCATTTGTGTGTGCTGTTTGTGTTTTGCTGGTCTTGAATTTGCGACTTTAAAAATGGGGAATATTTCAACTGTCCTTATAGATAGTTCTCTGAGGTGTATTCTGGATAAGGGATCTGATTATAGCTATGAACCCATGCGTGAAAGGGACATTATATTTTATTGCAGGGGCTCCAGCCCTTTTTGGCCCCAGGAACCAGTTTTGTGGAAGACAGTTTTTCCATGGATGAGGGTGGAATGGTTTGGGGGTGATTCAAGTTCTTTATATTTATTGCGTACTCTGCCGCCACTGATCTGACAGGAGGTACCGATCTGTGGCCGGGAGTTGGGGACCCCTGTTTTATTGTAACAATGTGTCGCCACTGTACCTGTTAGGATCTCCACGGTGGTTAGGCAAGGCTATCTTGGGACCCTGTGCACCCTGTACTGATACTTTTGTTGTGTTAATTACGTCATTTATGGTCTCTTGTGACTTTGGAGTGTGTAAGATCCCAAGACCAAATTTCAGGGTTTATTTAGGATTTTGTGTGGTCTCTGAGTTTTTGGTTTCATTTTGTTAGGTAGTGTTCCTCCACTTGCAGCCAGATCAGTTTTGTGATTTTTTTTTTTAATTTATTTATTTTAATTGGAAGATAATTACTTTACAATATTGTGGTTACTGCCATACATTGACATGAATCAGCCATGGGTGTACATGTGTCCCCCCATTCTGAACACCCCCCTCCCACCTCCCTCCCCACCCCACCCCACCCCATCCCTCTGGGATGTCCCAGAGCACGGGCTTTGAGTGCCCTGCTTCATGCATGGAACTTGCACTGGTCATCTGTTTTACACATGGTAATGTACATGTTTCAGTGCTATTCTCTCATGTCATCCCACCCTCACCTTCTCCCACGTAGTCCAAATGTCCAAATGTCCCACAGATGTTCTTTACATCTGTGTCTCTTTTGCTGCCTTGCATATAGGATCGTTGTTACCTTCTTTCTAAATTCTGTATATGTGCGTTAATATACTGTATTGGTGTTTCTCTTTCTGACTTCACTATTTTAAAACTTTATACTGATATCAAATGGAGGAAAGAAACAGGGAAGAAAAGAAAACTGTCTGTTCTTGTCCAGGAGTGGCCATTCTGAAGGAGGAGAGAAATGTTTCACTTGATTCCTAATGTCAGCAAAAGCGACAAATAGAAGTGTCTTTTCCATCAATATTAGTAAAAGCGTTTAGTCATCTAGACAGGTGACCTTGATTTGTCCTATCTTCCAGAAACCCAGTCTGAATCCAATCTCTTTTATAACTTATGGCTTTTACATTGTGGTACCTGACTGATGACTAAAATTTTGGAATGGGAACTATGTCCCTGTGTATTTATACATGTGTTTGCACTAATACAGATGGGGCAGCATTGCCATAATGGATTTGTAAAAGAGCTCTATTTAATGGGCTTAAAGGAAATTAAGTGAGTTTGAATACTCAAACATAAAAGAAACTCACCAGAATGGGTTTCAGGTTCACGAGCTCTAGGAAATATTCAGTATTGAATTAATATCTGGTGTGAAAGTTAGTTTAAGCTTGTTGGCTCGATACAGATGTTTTTTGAGTCATTAACATTAAGTATAGGGACTTCCCTGGTAGTCCAGTGGTTAGGAATCCACCTAGCAATGCAGGGGATACAGGCTCCATCCCTGGTCCAGGAACTAGGATCTCACAGAGCAACTGGGCCCATGTGCAACTAAGACCCAACACAGCCAAATAAACTAAATAATAATAAACAACATTATGTATAATACTTTCATTGTATCTAGGTTTAGTAGAAATCAAATAAGGCCTTATTCCTCTTACAAGGTTTGTCAGCAAGAAAAATAATGTGATAAAGCTTTTAAGTAAATAAAATGTAAGTGAAGTAAAGAGTTTGGGATAAACTCTATGGGAATAATGTCTTGGGAATGTCTGTCTAGAATAGTCTCTCCAGATTTTCATAACTTGAAACTAAGTTCTAAGATAAGATTGAACGTAATTTTAAAAATCTTAAAGTGGTACAAAACCTGGATTTGGTTCTCTAAGAGGACAAAGTTGTCTTAAAGTACTGAACTGCTTTTAAGTGACCTGTATTTGCCACAGATCTTTTATTATCACTGGTTAGAACTTTTTTTTTGATATTTCTGACATCTCAAAGATCAAGTTCTAAGTGGGGTTCGTTTGACCTCTGGCTAACTTTGGGACTTTTTTTTTTCTTCTTCTTTTTTAACTTTGGGATTTTTTCCAGAGGGTCCCTGGAACACTTCCAGTTGTTTTCTCTGCATCTCAGAGAAATATTAAACTATGTATATACATGGTTGAGTCCCTTTGCTGTCCACCTGAAACTATCAGAACATTGTTAATTGGCTATACTCCAATATAAAATAAAAGTTAATAAAAATAAATCTGTATTACTAATCAGAAAAACTAATTGGGCTTATCTGGTGTGTTGAATTGCATGGGAGGCATTGTCAAATGAGTGATGGTAAAATTTCTTAGATTATATCATGGGTAAACATTATTAACATACATATTGTAGAAATTATATGGAACTCCCACAATTCTGGTATTCTCTGGTAAATGATGTCATAATTTTAGTAATTACCACAGCCACAGCAGTAATCAGTTTTCTATTCAGTTGCATTGTAATCCCAGTTGGTTGATGCCAAAGCAAAAAGGCATGCTTTTAATGGTTAGATGATCACTTGCTATCCGTGTGTTTTACAGTGGCTTCTGAATGACTCTATATAGCTATTTTGTGAAGAAGCAGGCAAGACTGATGAAATCCATTATGTGCAAGCATTTGTACTATTATCAGGGAAAATAAAGGAATAAAAGTGAGGATATGTTGCTTCAACCTTAACTCCTCTGCTGAGCTGGCTGTCCCAGCCACTCTGGCCATTATGCCAATATATCCACCCCTTCCACCACCTTCCGTTCCTATCCAGGCTCAGTTCCTGACACTGGGGCTGAGGACTTCTCCTCCTTATAAGCATCAATCAGAAAATGCTGGGTTGACATGCACTACTATCTGTAAAATAGATAGCTAGTGGGAAGCTGCTGTATAGCACAGGGAGCTCAGCTTGGTGCTTTGTGATGACCTAGTGGGGTGTGGTGGAGTGGGAGGAAGGCTCAAAAGTGAGGGATATATGTATACATAAAGCTGATGATCCACATTGTTGTACTGCATAAGCTAACAAAACATTGTAAAGCAATTATACTCCAATTTAAAAATAAATAAATTAAAAAAAAATTTTAAAACAAAGTGTTCAGAGAGCAAGAACAAAAGATGTAAATCAAAATTCCCCCCCTTTTTTTTTTTTTGGCATTGGATGCCTGGAAGGTAACTCAGAGAGGTAAGCCACCGTTGAGGAAGAAACAATGCACTTACTGTAAGGAGGAGGAACATTGGAAAATGGATTGCCCTCAGCTGAAACAGAAGAATAAAAGAGGAGCTCCTATGATAGAAAGAGAGGAACACTCTGAATAAAGAGGCCCAGGGGCTTCCTTGGACTTAGCATGCCCGATTCCCCACAGGAGCCCAGGATAAAATTGAACGTGGGGGATGAACTGATTGAAAGCAAAAGGAAAAGGGGACAGCAGAGGATGAGATGGTTAGATAGCATCACAGACTCAATGGACATGAATTTAGGTAAACTTGAAGAGACAGTGGTGGACATAGGAGCCTGGCGTGTTGCAGTCCATTGGGTCGCAAAGAGCTGGGCATGACTTAGGGACTGAAAAACAACAAACTGATTTGAGTTTCTGATAGACCTCACCCTGAAAAAAAAAAAAAACAAACATTTTTTTATCAGAATAACTTGACATCACCAGGCTTCTCTGGTGGCTCAGTGGTAAAGAACCTGTCTGCCAGTGCAGGAGATGCGGGTTCCATCTCTGAGTAAGGAAGATCCCCTGGAGAAGGAAATGGCAACCCACTCCAGTATTCTTGCCTGGGAAATCCCATGGACAGAGGAGCCTGGCCGGCTACAGTCCATGGGATCACAAAACAACTGCTGTCAGCCCTCCCTAGATGGGGACTCAATGCCAAGGAAGCTGCACCACTGAGGACTGAAATATACTCAATACCTATTACTCAGATGCCTCAAACTGCAAGAAATTTCAGATACCTGGACACTTTCTCAGTGTGGGTGGAAGCTTATCCCTCCTGGGCAGAAAAATCTCTGAGATGGTTAAAGCCATCCTTAGGGAATTCATGCCCTGATTGGGCTTAAGGCATTAAAACAACATTGATCCTGGAGACCACAGTCAATAGGAAAAGAAGAAAATGTATCATACATTAAAAAGGAAAGTTGCCAAAATGTCAGGAGACTAACTGAACTTGGAATAAGGCCTTGCCAGTTGCCCTGCAGCAGATCAGTAACTCCCAGAAGCAGGCTTAAATTAAGCCCCTTTAAACTATTGTGTGGTAGGCCATTCCAGCTATCTGCCGTGGCAGGGAGTCCATAAATGCTAAAACACGTGGCCAATTATGTTAAAATTTTGGGTGCTATACTAACCTCTGTTCATGAGTTTGCCTCCAACAGGCCTACCTATGCAACTGAAGTAGATGATGATTTCCTTGTAGCTATAAAAGGGTCAACTGATTTGTTTAATTTTGTCCAAATAAATAGCACAGGAATTTAGTATATGTATTGAAAACTGGAACCAAAACCCTAAGTTCAATTACAAAATAGACAACATAATGCTCAGAGGTTTCACTGGGTTCAAATAGCTGTAAAGGACTGACTAAGGAATGTTCATCACCTCCCTTCAGCAGAAAGTAACCAGCCAAAGTGGTCTTGGTCCCTTTTCCCACAGGACTGTGAGACAGACAGTGATAGTGGGGAATTCTAATAGGGAAGAACCTATTAAAAATAGGTTCTTGGGAATAGAGAATGACCACAGAGAAGAAGAAATGAACACCTCCCCTCTGGAGGCAGACGGGGACCTGGAAGTGTTTGACTTTACTCCCACCCCTTTTACTATAAAAAAAGCCTGAATTCTAACTCAGGCAAGATGGTTCTTTGGGGCATGAGTTCACCATCTTCTCAGTGTGTTGGCTTTCTGAATAAAGTCTCTATTCATTGCCCCAACAACTTGTCTTTTGATTTATTGGCCTGTCGTGCAGAGAGCAGTATGAGCCTGGACTCAGTGACAGCATCTTTCCATCTTGCTTTTCTGCTTCTGTCATCACATCCCCTTCCATGACGTTGACCCTCCTGCCTATTTCACAGATAAGGACGCTTGTGATTTCATTGGGTCCACCTGGATAATCTCTCCTTCTCAGCATCCTTAATGGGGTATCTGTGAAGTCCTTTTTGCCACGTAAGGGAACATGGGTACAGGATCTAGGGATTGGGACACAGACATCTTGCAGGAGCCACTCTTCAGCTGGTTTCATCGGGGAAGCCACACTGAAATGTCTCTAAAAACATGAATATCAAAGTAGATTTTCTAATTTCTTGTGTTCTTTCTAGATGCAGAGAGAAATTGTTTATGCAAGAGGAGATGGCCCTGGTGCCTCTCGACCTGGACCCACAGCTCTTCCACCCCACGCCATTCCAAGCTCTCCGCCATCCACTCCCGTGCCCCATTCCATGCCTCCCTCACCATCCAGAATTCCGTACGGAGGCACCCGCCCAATGGTGGTTCCTGGTAATGCCACCATCCCCAGGGACAGACTCTCCAGCCTGCCAGTCTCCAGATCCATTTCCCCCAGCCCCAGCGCCATCCTGGAAAGAAGAGACGTGAAGCCGGATGAAGACATGAGCAGCAAGAACCTCGCCATGTACCGGAACGAGGGTTTCTATGCCGACCCTTACCTTTATCACGAGGGGCGGATGAGCATAGCGTCTTCGCATGGCGGGCACCCGCTGGATGTCCCCGATCACATCATCGCTTATCACCGCACCGCAATTCGGTCGGCCAGTGCTTACTGCAACCCATCTCTGCAAGCGGAAATGCACATGGAGCAGTCACTGTACAGACAGAAGCCAAGGAAATACCCAGAGAGCCACTTGCCCACTCTGGGCGCCAAGACGCCCCCGGCCTCTCCTCACCGAGTCGGCGACCTGAGAATGGTGGAGATGCACAGTCACCATAACGCCCATGGGCCCCCCCACACGTTGCAGCCAGACCGGGTCTCGCCCAGCCGCCAGGGCTTTAAGAAGGAGCCCGGCACCTTGGTGTACATTGAGAAGCCACGGACCACTCCAGGATTATCCGGGATTGTGGACCTCGGCCCTCCTCTAGTTGAGAAGCAGGTGTTCGCTTACAGCACGGCTACCATACCCAAAGACCGAGAGACCAGGTAAGGCGGCAAGGGTGGCGGGAGGATAGTCCGTGCCCACCTGCTGGTTGTTTTGGGCTGCTTTACAGGAGTCGGCATGAGAGAGCAGCAGTTAGCTGAGGACCAGCCTTGAGCAGTGTTCCCTCTGGGCTCTGTGTTGGGTGGAAGGGGTGGGGAAGTAGGATCCGAGGTGGTTCTTGTCTGCAGAGAGTTTCTAAACCTGGTAGTTGAGTGGCATTGGCCAGTGGCCTGGCTAAAGGCAGGCAGGCAGGCCACCCCAACAAGAGGGGTCAGAATGGGCCTCCCAAGTGTGGGTCTAACAGCAGCATCATTAGTATATATCTGAATAATTCAGAAGAAAATTGGTTAGCAGATGAGAAGAAACCATTCAGACAAACCAGTCAAGAGCTGATCATTATTGATCTCCCACTGAAAAGGAGGAGTGAGTGGTTCAAGTGTTCATTGTTTAAATTGACAGTTTGTGTTTTGTTTTTTTTTTCTCAAAGTGCAATTTTGTTTTCTCATGTGGTTTGGGGAAATGAAAAGAATGTGTCACTATCTGTCATCCAGGGTGATAAAAACATAAATCTGCATAAAATTAGGATGGTGTCAATGTAATACTCATTTGGGAGTGGTTCTGAGATCAGCAAAGTTTTTCTTGTGGATAAGATACTCTTATTTAAATTTCTTTTTTAATTTACATGTTTTTGTAATTCACCAGCCTAGAACCTTCATACTACATCTTGAAAACCCTCATATTTATAGAGTTATAGAAAAGCCGGTTTTGACAGAGAATTTCTCTAGCCTGAATTTGTTGACAGAAGGCAATAAATATATTAATTATAGTCATAAAAATCTAGGCAAAGAAATAAGAATTCAAAGGAGATTAAGCATGTAACCTGTTGTCATACAGGAATTCAGAAGGGGCATGAAAAGTACAATTCAGATATTCAGCCACTCAGTACTTTATTGGAATCTCTCTTCCCTCCTCACCAAAAATGATCATATCACTTACTATTACATAACCTTGTAAAAGAGAAGGCCAAATTGTGACTGGAATGTGAAATGTCTATCTTACTATTTTAATCACACAAATCAGAAAGTTCTGTCCTCTTTGGCAGATTTTTATCCTGAAAGGGCCATCTCTCATCTGGTCACAGAAGAAAGATTCCAGGAAGATGGAAAGAGAATAAACATAAGTTTTGTGTTTCTTTTAAAGCTTTAACCTTCTCACACAACTGGAAAAAAATAAAAAAACAGAAAGTGACTGACTTGATTATTCAAGACAAAGAAAAATTAAGAATCAGAAAAAGATATTCATTTCTTCTCTTCCAAAGTCCTTAGGAAGTTAAATTCTAAGAATCAAAGGAAACGACACCTCCTGTGACCATAGAAAGGTGAGGGGTGTAGAATAAATACTGAGGCTTTTTGAACAGACCAGTGTCACAACTAGAGGGGACTCTGCCAAGATGGGCCTTAAGGGAGCCTGCACCCTGTGTGTCTAAGAAAGGACAATTCATCCTCCTTGGTGGGCTGTGAGGGGCTGGCTGGGAAGTGTGTGTCTCCGACAGGATGAGACTTGGAGTCATAAGAATTTCTTTCAGGAGACAAAATCTATCCATCTCCTGGGCTAGAATCCATCCTGCTCCCATCTCCCCACCCCCCTGCAGACCCACCTTGAGGGTAGGAGAGGACTGTGAGCTTGATTCCCTCCACCATGTATCTCATTAAGCCATCCACACTGCTGATTTCCAGGCACACTTTGGACAGTGATGGTGTCTGGCTTCCCGCTCAGCACCTGGTTCATTGTCATGCATGCAGTTACCACGTGTATATAACTGGACATCACTGAACCCAGTTCCCAGGATTGGGTTATGGGTGGGACCAAAATGAAGGACCCTCCGCTATGTGGAATCACCTCTCTGCTGCCCCCTGATAAGTCTTGAAGAATTTTAGCCTTAAGTAGCATCAGTGCAGGGCTTCCCAGGTGGCACTAGTGGTAAGGAACCTGCCTCCCAGTGGCAGGAGGCATAAGAGACTTGGGTTCGATCCCTGGGTTGGGAAGATCCCCCAGAGGAAGGCATGGTAACCCACTCCAATATTCTTGCCTGGAGAATCCATGGACAGAGGAACCTGGCGGGCTACAGCCCATAGGGTCACAAAGAGTTGGACATGACTGAAGCGAGTTAGGGCACACACAGCATCAGTATATTTTCAGGTCCTTTGTTTCCTTAGAGGTTTGTTTTACTGAAGCTCAGAAAATGCTATGGATTTCTGTCTTTATGCAGAAACTTTTAGAAAATCCAGATTAACATTTTTCTAGAATAACAAGTATTAGGAAATTTGATTAATTTCCTAAAATAAGATTAATGTTCACTTAAAATGCCATGGTCATTTCCATATTCTGACATATAGCTGTAGTTTTAGAATACAGTTTTACATTTTTCAATTTTTTTCATTCTTGTACATGTGAAATAGCAGAGGAGGAATTTTATCTCACATTTTGCCTACATAATTCCTCACCTATTAATCAGCTTATCTCCAGTGGGTAGAACTGGAGGGTTGGCGTGCTTGTATATATGTGGGTAGGCTAGATTCCCTTCTCCTATAGCCCTAGACACACACACATTTAGAGTTGCTATTACTAAAACACCTAAACATCCCCACTAACTCAACCCAGGCACATGACAAAAAGTATGTAAAGAATGATTTCTTTGGTAAAAAAGAATTGAGTCTGGACATTTTGCTGTTAGCACTCCCACCCACCACCCCACTGTTAACTAGACAGGTCTCTTCTTCAACTGCAATTCTAAACGCTTTTGGAAAGCTTAATGACTAAGCTGAAATGTAGTACTGCTGGGGGATAATATAAGAACACTGATGGTAGCTATCATTTATTAAGAATCTTTTATTGGCCAAATGCGAGGTTAAGTAGTTTCCATACATCATATGATGTAATCATCATGACAACCCAGCGAGGTCCATACCATTGCCATCCCTATTTTACAGATACGGAAACTGAGCTCAGAGAGGTTAAGAAACTTGCCCACGGTCACAAAGCCAGTAAGTGGTGTAGAATGTCCAGGTGCACTAAAGAATCCATACTTTTTACCACTAGGCAGTATTCTGCCTGGTAAGTGAAGAACTGTAAGCCCCACCTTCATCCAACAGAGAAGTGAATTCGGGAGTGAATTCGAAGCATTTCAACCAGGACAAAATGCTAAGTAGCTGCTCTGAAAGGATATTTACAATCATCAACATGGTAAAATTTGCATAATTATGCTGCTAAATATATACATGTCATTTAAAATATAACTGCCCCAGCTAGTATATTAGCACAATTATGAAGCAACAGGGGAAGAAATAAGAGAACATTCTTGGTAGATTTTATTTTGAGAAAATAAATGTGAGCACCATGTCAAAGAAAATCTTAAGAACGCCAGAAACAATTACCAAAGCACAAGATTATAGTCCATTGTCACACCTATACTGTGGTGCTATTTTAGATATATTTAATCTGTGCAAGTATTGGTAAAGAAACTTCAGCCCCTAAGAGTCTTAACTTTTAGAGTTAGGGTCTTATTAAGTGCCAAACCAATTTCTGTTGCAATTTCATATTACTAAAAAGCAAATCTGAGGGTTTCTTGCATGAAACTCTCAAGTGAAATTTTACATCTAAGATGTACAGCTGCAGAAACACAGGAGGGAGAGGGAGAAATCTGTAGAGAGGCTTTCTTTGGGACACCGCTGGATTGAGATGGTTTTCCGAAGACCACATTTATGAAATAGCCCATTAACTGTAGGATCGAAATCAGAAAATTTTTCTTTTTCATCTGTGTTTAGGAAACTTCCAACAGTAACTTTTTTTTTTTAACACAATTTTCTAACAGCTCTGACTTGAAAATGAGTTGAAGACAAAGTAATTTCACCTTGATCTTGTACTTAGTCTGTGTGCCTTGATTTAATGAATTTGGCATATCTTTTCTTATAAAGATGCTTCCACAAAGCATCTAATGATGACAAATTATATATAATAGATAGGAAAAAAATAGCATAGAACATATTTGAGGTAGCATCCTCTTCCTGGGATGGCCATGGACTTCAAGGTAAAAGAGTGGATTATAACTGCTTTGACCTTCACGATAGTACAGTCATCCATGGGGTTGTTTCTGGGAGCCCGTGGATACCGAGATCCACAGGTTTCTTATTTGTAGTTCAGTCGACCCTGCACATCCACAGTTCCATATCTGCAGATTCAGGCAGTCTGCAAAATTCAATCTGCAGTTGGTTGAATCTGAGGAAGCAAAACCTGTGAATATGGAGGGCTGACTCTAATTCTCAAGTCTGAGCTTCTGGAAAGAAAATGACCTTGGGTGATAAGGTGGTTTTACCCAGATGATCTCCCATCAGCAAGGACTCCAAGAAGACAGTGGGTCCATGTGACTGTGAGGCCTAGTGCCAGGGAGATGGTGTGTGACAGATGACAGGAGGCATTGAGGCTCTATCTTCCCAAGGTTATAAAATTACTTCATTAAACAGCATCATTATCCCTACCCATGGCACATAAAACAGCCCTCAAGAATTGTAAAACTCTAAGACATTTATGTTTTGCTATTTTCTATTTATAGTTTGGCTCATATAATGTGAAATATATCAAAATCACACTCAAAATTCAAGGGTGCTCATTGCAAAGTGACTAATAGCTCTCCTTCCAAATGTGTGACAGATTCCTCCTAATATAACGTTTTTCAAGACATGGTAAACTTGAACTGAAATCATATTTTTAACACTATTCTGTACCGACAATAGCTAAATTCAACAAAACTAGTTAAGAATGCACTTGGGAGCAAATTTTTGCCTGTCTGGGCATCTGTATGTGGAGAAAAAGAAGCTACAAGAGGTCTACTGCGATTTCTAAAGCTTTGCAGATTTCCTGCCTTAGAAAGAAAAGGAAAGAAAATGCCTATGTACAGGAGGAAGCCTGCAGCCTAACTGGTAGCTTGTGTCTGTTCTTAATCATTTTACATTACTTTCCATTTTGTGAGCATTGAATATCTTTTTTTTTTTTTAACTGCAGTATAGTTGCTTTACAATGTTGTGTTAGCTTCTGCTGTACAGCAGAGTGCATCAACCACATGTATACATATATCCCCTCTTCCTTGGATTTCCTTCCCATTCAGGTCACCATAGAGTACTGCATAGAGTTCCTTGTGCTCTACAGTAGGTTCACATTAGTTATCCATTTTATACATAGCAGCAATAGTGTATGCATGCCAATCCAAGTATCACCGTGTTGGTAGTGTTGAGGGATAGGACACATCCTTACTTTACCAGCTGACTGAGTCAAAGTCTAAATTCAGATTTGTGTCATTTTAAAATGTTTAGTGCCTGGCAGACCTTTGGAGACTTTCTAAACTGTGCTATGTATCCTGCTAGAGGGATGAATCTGAATGATGGAAAAAAGAATGATTGATTTTTTTCGTTTTGAATGTATAGTCAGAGAGGAGTCACGTCAGATGTCTCCTGAGTATCATGTTGGCCAAAAAGTTTCTTATCTTATGGAAAAACCTGAACTTTTTGGCCAGCCCATTAATTAGACTTGGGACCTTCCCAGAGCAGGGTTTCTTCACTTCTGCACTCTTGACATTTTGGGCCTGTCCTGTGCACTCTGGGATGTTTATCAGCAGCTCCAGCCTTCCCCTATCCCGCCCACTGCTCGGCAGTATCAGAGTCCCCTGACATGCTGCCCCAGTCACAACAACCAAAGTTGTCTCCAGAAGCTGTCAAATCCAAAACATGGATCTTGACAATTATTACTTCATTTCTACCCTTATCTCTTGGTAAAGCAGCTTCATTGTTAGAACTTGCTATTGTCACCTTGGTTCAGTCAGCCTGTTATCAACCATTTACTGAGAGGCAGTAACTTGTCATGTTTACAGACGTGATCTCCAAAGCTAGGTAACCTGAGTTCAAGTCCCTGTCTGACACTTGCTAGCAACTGGAAGTTTGACAGATCACTGAGTCTTTTTCTGCCTCAATTTGCTCATCTGTAAAATGGAGATAATCATAGCACCTACCTCATACAATGGAACAGCTCATTACAATTAAGTGCCTTGTGCCCTCCCTGGCATAGCATAAGTGCTGGAGAGTTCCTGCTTTGAGCAAAGTACTCTACTAATGCTACTAAGCCCGAGATTAATATACAGAGATGGCGAGGACAAAAGACTATACCAGAGGAAGCAGGGAGACAACTGTTAAATAGAATACCAGGAAAAACATAAAGCAGGTAGGGGATACAGGAGAGAATAAACATAAGCATGCACAAAGAATGGAATTAGCTGGGATTAAACATAAAAATGAGAATGTTCAGAGTATCAAAGCCACTTTTAAGTCCCTTTCAGGAGAGTAGTGGGGGTTACACGTTGACTTGAGTCCAGGAGCTAAGAGACAAGCCAGGATGAGAGCATCTTTTTCAAACTGCACCTGAGCGGTATGACTGATGATAAGGACACCTAATCAGGTAGAGCTGAAGTTATTAGGTTATCACATGCCTGTTTTGATGCCTAATGGTGCCTGACTGATTCAGCTGTTGTCTGAATTGCTTCCCCGTGTAGCTCTAATTAGGGATCAATAAATGTTTTTTGAGCTTCTCTTGATGTACTTAGCTGGGGACTGCATGCTTTGCAGAAACTTAGATATGTCCCCACTTGCAAGGAATATGAACTGGGAAGATAGTCATAAAACATTAAAAGCATATTATAAGCATGTAAGCTGTGCCACAGTTCAGTGCAGGAAGCTTTGGAGCCACCAATGCACGTTAAATAACTCGTTTTTAAGAACAACCGCAACAATAGGATTGCATTTGTAGGTGATGCTCAGGGCTGATCTTTTTGTCATCCTAAGAAAGGCAGGGTCTCCCAGTGAAGCAGAGAAAAGAGAGGAGGATGTGCAAGTCACTCAGGGAGAAGTGTCTTTCCCTGAGGCTAAAGCTGCAGAGGGAGATTCGCTCCCAGCATCTCCAAGTTCAGCTGGAAAGTCAGGACACGTTTTCCTTGAACAATGAAAGGACTAATAATACACTATAGGTTAAAGAGGCTTGCATGGGCCAGCTGGTGATCCAACCACCGTTTATTCCAAGTTTTAAACAATGAAAGTAGAAGAAAACTTTTCAATTACAAGCCTGCCATAATTTGGGGATGGCTTGTACATAATTAATTCCAAAGAAGTGATACAGAGAGTAATTGCTATGAATGCAGAAACGGGAGTACTTCCCTGAACTTAGGATGGGCTGGATGCTTTCAAGAGAATAGCGACTGAGATGGGCTTGCATTTAAGGAATTTACATAATAGAATGAAAAGATACCATTTGTAAAGACAGACTGATCTGTATCCAGAATTTGCTGTATCTCTCCCATTATGCTACCAAGAAAAATGACATCTGGATTTGATGTCTTACCAGTTTCAGATTACATAGGTACTGAGAAATTGAATTACGACTTCATTCACAGGAATATAACTTTATGGATAAGTAATATTTGCTAGTCATTCCTTAGACTACTGAGTTAAGTCAAGAGCTGTCTGATAAACATGATATTCAACCAACTGACAAATGTCTGAAGACAGCCCTACTCTTACCCAGGGGATATTGTATCAAAAATACCAGTGGAAGGACTGTCAAAAAACTCTCACAAACCAGGTCTCAAAAGGGAAAGCCGTCACCTGCCACTAATTAGATGACATTAAAATGTACCCCTGCATCTGCCTTGAATATTCATGAGATGCTGTCAGTCAGATGCCTTAGGTCTGAAACCAGAAACTAAGAACAACCTAAATTCTGTGAGACTCAGATAAGCCCCTTTCCTTGCCGACTGAAACCTCTTTCTTCAAAGAGAAGAGGAATACATGTTTAGGTGAACATGTTTAGGTTCAGCCTGGCACGACTAAAACTCCCTGCAGGGTCAGTGTGGCTGCACCCCAGCCTGCCTAAGTAGCCTGACGGCTCAGTGGCTGGGTAATCAGTCCGGGGCTGCCATGATGTCCCAGCCATCCAGCCTCTCTTGGGAGTAGTTGTCCCACTGTCTGGTGGAGTTCACAGAGATGACACTTGTCCTCATTTGAATTGGGGACTTGATTGTTCATAAATGAAGTGATTCAGAATTATAGCCAGGTCTGAGCGTTAATTTGAACTTCCAAAAATTGTGGGTCCTAAAAAGTCGGCGTTGACTCTTGTAGGGTCAACGTGTATTGCCAGTAAACACCTCCTCTCCCTTCCTGTCTGTCTCTGGAGCTGAAGGGATCCAGTCTTTTTTTAAAACCTTTAAAAACTTACTGAAGTAGAGTTATTTACAATGTTATGTTGATTTCTGCTCTACAGCAAAGTGATTCATATTCTTTTCCATCTAGTTTATCACAGGGTATTGAATACAGTTCCCTGGGCTATACAGCAGGACCCTGTTGCTTATCCGTCCTATATATAATAGTGTGCACCTGCTGATCCCAGACTCCCCTATCCATCCCTCCCCCAACCCTCCTTTTCTTTGGCAGCCATAAGTAGTCTGTTCTCTACGTCTGTGAGTTTACTTCTGTTTTGTAGATAAGTTCATTTGTGTCATATTTTACCAATTATTTATTTAGCTGCACTGGATCTTAGCTGCAACACATTGGATCTCTACTGCCATGTACAGGATCTTTTAGTTGCAGCTTGTGAGATTTTTTAGTCACTGCATGTGAGCTCTCAGTTGTGGCATGTGGGATCTAGTTCCCTGACCAGGGATCAAACCTGGGCCCCCTGCATTGGGAGCATGGAGTCTTAGCCACTGGCCCACCAGGGAAGTCCCTCTGTTGTATCTTAGATTCCATGTACAAGTGAGATCGTATGGCATGTCTTTCTCTGTCTTACTTCACTTAGTATGATAATCTCTAGGTCTATCCATGTTGCTGCAAAAGACATTATTTCATTCTTTTTTATGGCTATGTAATATTCTGTTATATACTGTATATGTGCCATGCCTTCTTTATCCATTCATTTGTTGATGGACATTTAGTTTGCTGCCATGTCTTGGCTATTGTTCATAGCACCACTATAAACATCAGGGTGCATGTTATCTTTTCAAATTAGAGTTTGTGTCTTTTCTGGATATATGCTCAGGGAGTGGGATTGCTGGATCATATAACAACTCTATATTTAGTTTTCTAAGGAACCTCTCTGTAGTGTTTTCCAAACTGGCTACACCAATTTACATTGCCACCAACAGTGTAGGATGAGAGAATCTAATCTCTTAATTGCAGACTTTTAGAAGGAGAAACAGGACTTTTCTCAAAGGACCAATGACGGCTACTTCTCTGGTCAAATGCTGTTTTCACTATCATGCACCTCAGGGTTTCTTGGCCTTTGTAATAAAGGCCGGGTGTCCTGACTCTTCCACCAAGCACAGGGATCTAAGAAGACGAGAGAGAGAAAGATGAGAGAGGCCAAGTATAGGAAATGCTTTCCTCCTTTTCCCTAAGAATCATTATTTTATTTCTTTGGAGACCACCTTGAGATTTTGCAGATCAAAAGCAAGTACAAAAAAACAGATACACCCCAGTGTTCACTGTAGCACTATTCATGATAGCTACACCATGGAAACAACCTAAATGCCCAACAGAGGAATGGATAAAGAAGATGTGGTACATATGCACAATGGAATATTACTCAGCCATAAAGAGGAATGAAATTGGGTCATTTGCAGAGATGTGGATGGACCTAGAGATTGTCATACAGAGTGAAGTAAGTCAGAAAGAAAAATACCATATAATATGTAGAACCTGAAAAAATTAGTACAGGTGAGTTTATTTACAAAGCAAAAATAGAGACATAGAGAACAAATGTATGGACACCAATGGGGAAAGGAGGGGAATAGGATGAATTGGGAGATTGGGATTAACATATATACACTATTGATACTCTATATAAAATAGATAACTAATGAGAACGTGCTGTATAGCACAGGGACCTCTACTCAGTGCTCTGTGGTGACTAAATGGGAAGGAAATCCAGAAAAGGGGATATATATGTGTGTGTGTGTGTATGTACATATATATACACACACATAGCTGATTCCTTGTGCTGTACATAATACAACATTGTAAAGCAAATATACAATAAAAAACTATTATTTTTCAAAGCAGGTGGGAGTAGGGAGCTTCCTTCCATAGCCCCCTTAGGGTCACTCAGAAGACCGTCTTCCCATAGCCTCTGACACTCATTGGAAGCTCAAATACAGGCCTGTGATCAGGTAGCCAGAATAGGAACAAACAGCTATTCATTCTGGTTTGTACCTGTACTGGAAAAAAAAAATAAGAGATGTCATTTCCAGAGCAGGAATATTAAAAATTGGCCTCAGGTAAGAGAAAGAATGCAAAGCAGGTGATTTCATGAGGCAGGGCGTAGGCTTGTCCTGGGGAGCAAGGGCTCTCACCCAGGAAGTGGAGCCTCACCCCAGACAGTGG
The DNA here is from genome assembly GCA_024291935.2 of Okapia johnstoni. Classification (NCBI taxonomy): domain Eukaryota; kingdom Metazoa; phylum Chordata; class Mammalia; order Artiodactyla; family Giraffidae; genus Okapia; species Okapia johnstoni. The sequence goes on from CM044324.1 coordinate 17,533,805, forward strand.
GTGAGTCATGGGAGGCGGCCCAGAGCCTAACTGGGAGCACTGGAGGGGGCGGGGGTAGGGGGCAGGTGACCAGCTGTGTTTTCTTACATCCTGCTCCTGGGTCCTTGTTGAGCAGGAAGCCTCAGTGTTCTTGTTGTAACCAGGGGATAGCAACTAGGGTTCCAGTTGGCATCCAGATGGCAACAGAACCTCCTCCGGGTTCTGTTGAAATAAAAATGGGTATAGAATCACCTTGTGAACTGCAGAGTTTTCCATAAATAAGAGAGCTTGTATATGTGGCAGACTAGATAGGAGGGGAGTTTGAGGGAGAGTGGACACACGTATATGTATGGCTGAGTCCCTTTGCTGCCCACTTGAAAACCATCACAACGTTGTTAATTGGATATATTCCAGTAGAACATAAAAAGTTTTTTAAAAGAAACACAAGACCTTGTGACATAACACGATGAAACCATAGCCCCTTCGCACAGAGGAGCAGCGGTGTGCGGACCATTTGGGGACGGTGTGTTCACAAGCTGACTTGGGCCTGTGTTCTGGTCTCGGCCAGAGTGGCCCGCCCAGAAAGTAGGTTGTGAAATAGATTAAAGGAGACCTGGAGCGTTTCCAGGTGCAGTGCTGTGCTGGGCAGAACCCTCTCCAAATGGGTGATCCTACCACACACGGGCCTGGGTGTGGCTGAGCTTTGCATAGCCTCCGGGCTGTCACACCTTTTTTTTCCTTTGCTTTGGTCGAGATCACCAAACCAGAATGGAAAGAAAACTATGGGGGTCTAAAGTAAGTTCCCTCCAACTAGAAAACTGTGTGAGTCTAGAATTTTGTGTCTGGCAGGATGCAGTTCTTGTTGGTTTAAGAGGGTAAGAGAAAGGGTGCCTCTTTTTAATAAGGGGTGCAAGCCCCTTGGGGGAAGGTAGGCCCTGTTTCCTCTGTGTGCCAAGTTCATTCAGCCTGTTAGGTTCCCTGCCATGAACTCGTTCACTGGCTTCCTGTGTTGGAACTTGCTGGGGCTTTTCCTGACTCTGGACTCCTGTCTAACCATCTCGGGTATGACTACTTCTTTCATCCAGTACTTGGGCTGAAAGTCTTGGTGTCTTATTGATGTCATTGGTCACACTCCACACTGGTCACCAGAGGATACTCTCAGATCTGTATCTAAAGATGCCTTGATGCTCCAGCCATCGCTCTCAACCTCACTGCCACCACGCTGGTCCATTTTGTCTCATATCTTCCGCTCCTCAGTCAGTCAGGAGCAAAGCCTTACTAGCGGAGAGACAGTGAGGCTGAGAAAGAGGTCAGGACAGTGGAGAGTATGAGAGGAGTCTGCCGGGTAAACAGCACGAAAATTAAAAGGAATTTCCAGACAGTACTGATGGCAGGGGTTGAAAGAGGAAAGGCCAGCATGCAGGCATAGAGCTGGTTTGTGTTACCACGAGAACAGAAGACAACCAAAGTTTGTTCTTTTGGGGGGAGGAGGGGACAGTGCTGTGCCAAGTCTTAGTTGTGGCACATAGGATCTTTCATCTTCATTGTGGTATGTGGGATGTTTTAGTTGCAGCATGTAGAATCTTCTAGTTATCACATGTGGAATCTAGTTCCCCAACCGGGGATTGAACCCAGGCCCCCTGCATTGGAAGCTCAGAGTCTTAGCCACTGGACCACCAGGGAAGTCCCCAAAGATTGCTGTTTTTAAAGACAATTTTGGAGTTTCAAATTCAGAATGTAAAGCCATACTGAGTAAGGACTTTAAGGTCAGGGAATGTCTGAAGGAGAGTTTGAGGATCTGTGGTGCCGCCTTGCTTAAAGGGTTATCAGTGTGGATACTGAAGCTACATAAGGTGATGGCCTGGGATGTGGCAGACAGGAGGCCAGTTTTCTGTACTGAAGTCATCCAAGGATGTGAGGGAATTTCCTGAACTCTGGTAGGGAACTGAAGGATGAGTAATGCAGAACTCAGAAGCAGGGGAGTTGTGCAGGGTTTGGACAGATGACGGATTGAAGTGATAAAGGGAAAGCAGAAGAGCCCTAGTCTCCTTTCTCCATGAGCAGAGGGCAAGGGAGAGATAGCAGCCTTCAGTGTCAGGGTTGCAGATAGTACTTCTTCGTGACCCTCTGTGTGCCCAGTCCTCCTCCTCTAAGGACTAAGAATGCAAACAAAGATACACAACAGGGTCAGTATCGCTAAGGAGCGTGTAGTGTACCCAGACAGTACCATGACCTCCAGGATATTTACAGGTACATGGCATGGTAGCCCCACCCAGATATCACCAACTCCATCAATATCCTCAATAAATCTAAGTGTTTCCATAAGAAGTTAAATTTACTGGGCATTTTTGGAAGAATGTCTTCAGTTACTGGCTCTTTCACCAAAAGGTTAACATTAGGAAGAAGAATTATTGAGTTCATGGCTCAGAGTCCTTTATTTAAAGCTTTACCACAAATTCAGATCATTTGAATTCCAGTGCTCTGTTGAACTCATCTAAAAACAGTGTCTTTAATAACTCTGGTATTTTTTCCTCTCATGCCAAAGCATCAGGACATGAACAAACAAGGGCACAGCCTTGCTTTAAACCTGTTCACTCTTCGGTTCTGGAAAACGCTGTTGGCACTGCCAAGATGAAAGGGTTTTAGGTCACTTAGATTGCTCCCAAGAAAAAAATGGACTTTGTGAGAGGAAGGTATTGCTTAAGGGTGATAATACCTGATTCACTGCTGTGTCTGCAGTGGCTCACATGGCACCTAGCACGTATTAAGTGCCCAGAAATGTTTGTTGGTGACTCATTGACCATTTATCACTTTTTGGAGGGAGAGAGAGAACAAGGAATGAGCAGGAACCAGAAAAAAAAATCATAAAATATTAGAACTAGAAGTGAACAGTGAACCACCTAGTTAGTACTCTCAGAAAGCCAGTCCTGGTTACTACAGTTGATACTGAGTATCCTGTACCACCAGGTTCCAAGGTTAGTAGCTGGTTGCCAAGGTGAATGTGGACTGGAAGTTTAGTCACATCAGCTTGGTAGGCTGGTATCAGCCAGCTCCCAACACTTCTTTTGGATATTTAAAAACATATCCTTAAGGATTCGTTATAGGGGAATTACCAATTAATAGGCATTCATTTACCTAGATGCACAATGATAAAGACTTAATTCAGGCTTAACGAGGCCTCGGTCAGTCCAAAGACAAGTCCCCAGTCACAAAACATTGAATCAAAAACGTGTATGAATGGATATGCTCATTAAAAATATCTCCCCAAATGCAGATTTTTTTTTTCCCTTTCTTAGACTCTGCAGACAGAGAGCAGACCACAGGCAGTCTGGGTTTTGCTCCATCTTCACAGACAGACATGGGACTTGAGGAAAGCTGGTTATAGCAGCAGGAATTTAATACTGAGATCAGCACTTTCTCTGGATTGGATTTGAATTTTTTATTAATACTATACTTGGGCCCGAGAAGATTCATTGAGCCAGGCTGACTTATCACACTAAATGACTAGTTAACCATACATACTAATCACATAAATATGGTTTATGGAATGAAATAAAATGGTCTATGAAATCACTTTTAAGCCATCTTTTCAACAGTAATTATACCCACCCTGGAATACCTTAAACCAAGCGATATTGGCAAGAATTAGCTCGAGCATCTTTAATATTCTGATGATTATCGTACAAAATTGCCACTGCAGTGAAATGACAGGGTCGTTTTAATTTCTCTTCTTCCACGGCATTTCTCTTTCTTCCCCCTTTCACATTTAAAACATACTTCATAGCATTTCATCATGGGAGAAGGCTGCCGAAGTTTCCAGTTGCTGTAATTTAGTTAAACCATAAAATTGTTTCCAGATTACCAGCCATGAAATGGAAAGACAATCTTATTTATGAATTTATAAATCAGATAATCTCCTTCAAATGAATCCTGAAACCAGAAACACTTTGATGATTAAACAGGAGGGAAAAAGTTTTCTCATTACCATGTGTCAAAAGAATTGAATTTTTGTAAAGTGGTTTTGGCCGAGACAGTGGAACACACATGTGCAATCCGTGTGCACAGCGCCTGGGGCGTGCACTGCCTCCTGGGCATGGGGAGAGAATCGCTCCCTCCTTGGCCGTCAAGCTCAAGTATACTGAGCTCTCCACGTTCTGATAGATCTTATCTCCTTCCTGGTGACCCCACTGGTGACATAGCCTGGAGGAGGCCACCCAGGGAGCTTCCAGTCCTGTCCTCACAGATACAAACAGAAGAACAAGTATGTAAGTATCTGGACTGAATGCAGGGTTTTCGCTCCAAAACATCTAGACCCTCATCCCAGGCAGTTCTGCAGGCTACGTCCACGTCATTCCTAGAAGTCAGGAGAGTGGGGTGCCGTTCAGGAGTTTTCTTTCTTTTCATCCTAAAAGCATTGTCTGGGGTAAGAACAGTGAGAGGCCGAGTACTAACTGAGCCAAGGAGGATGCCAAAGGCATGTAGGAAGCCCTGTGGGTGCCTCTCTGAGAGGACCCACCTGTGCTGTCCATTCTGCAATTCTCACCCTGGTGATGAATCTGCTGAAGATCAAAGTTCTGAATCTGGATTGATTCTGGTGCTTTGTTAGACCAGGTCATGATAGCTGGTGACCAGAGAGGGACCAGAGAGAACACTGATGTAGCCCTATCAGCACTGTGCCTAGGCCAGCGCTGGGATCCATCTGCCCTTTCTCTCCCCCGCAGACTCCTGCTTATTCTCTGTAGCCGTGGACTTAGCTACTGCTAACATCTCTTGATATTATTGTCTCCTGGGGGCAGTTAGCTTGTCACCATGCCTTTGTATCCTGCACTCCAGCTTCAAAGAATCCATTAAGCCTCTTCCTAACCAAAAGAATGTCCTGCCACTTTGTAAAAATATATATTTAATTACTTGGCCACATTGGGTCTTAGTTGTGGCAGGTGCAGCATGCGGACCCTCTGAGTTCTGGCATATGTGATCTAATTCCCATGCTGGCTCTTAGCATATGGGATCTAGTTCCCAGACCAGGGATTGAACTTGGGCCACCTGTGTTGGGAACACGGAGTCTTAGCCTCTGGACCACCACGGAAGTCCCTGCTTTCCCACCTGAAAAGAAAAGAAACCCTTTGCATTTGTCTAGGATTGAGTAAGAGGGGTAAACTAGTGTCTCTCAAGGTAGTTCTGAGAGCACGCCTGCTCTAAGGGTCATGAGCTTGGCTTCCAGCATTACCATGGGAAGACTGGGGATTCTGAACAATGTCCACCCGGAACGCATGTGTGTGTATGCCCCACACATGGAGACCAGCTACCACCCCATCAGTCCTGAGGTGCCGTGCAACTTGGGTCTGATAAACTTGGGATCTCCAGTGGGTATTTATTAACCTGTTTTCTTTCTTTCTTTTTCTTTTTATATTTATTAACTATTTATTTGACTGTGTCGGGGCCATAGTTGCCGCACGTGGGATCGCCATTGTGTCATGTGGGATCTTTCGTCGCAGCCCATGGACTCCCTGGTTGTGGCGCGTGGGCTTAGTTGCTCCATAGCAGGTGGGATCTTAGCTCCCCAACCAGGGATCGAACCTGCATCCCTTGCATTTGCAAGGCAGATTCTTAACCACTGGACCACCAGGGAAGTCCCTAACCTGCTTTCTTGAGTGGGATTTCTTACTAATTTTTCTCTTTGCCCCATGCATGGCTTTATGGCAGAAAGGATGCTGCAAACACACATATGACTGAAAATACTCAACAGCTCAGAGGTTTAAAACACTTGGAAAGTCACTCCAGGTAGATGCATATCTCTGCTCACTGTTTGAGAGAGATCCTACTACTAATTCCCAGCCCCCCTCCCCCAACCCCGTGGTGGGTTGACAACCATTAATCCTCCAGACTGCATGACTTACATCCTAGAAACTCAATATTGTGACACAACCATTCATTTTAAACTAAAGAAAATGCATGGAATTCTGAAGTCAGAAGCTTGTAATTGTGAAATGAATCTCAGTGTTTTCTGTGTCACCAAGGGTTATATTCAAAGGCAAAGTGCAAAGTCAAAAAACTGTGTAGGAGCAAAATTACTCTTGAAAATCCTCTTAATTGCCTTGAAGTTCAAGATACAGATGTAGCATCTCTCGTGAAGTCCAACATAACCAGTTGTTTTGTTCAAGTGAAAGAACGGACCACCATGACCTTTTCCATTGGGTACCAGATAAAGTGGTTGGCTTGTATTTAAAAGCCACTGTTTGAATGTGCTGTTTGTCGCCCAGGAATCTTCACCATTGCTCACACTCCAAGAGGCCCATGGGACTGAGACACCTCCCACCCCCAGAGAAGAGTGGGGGTCGCTTCTCTGTCTCAGGCTGGGACTTGACACTTCCTGATGAGGGTACGATGGTAGTTCAGGCATCCACACTGTTCTAATTCTTCTTCTGTCTTTTATTTTCTTGAACTACTGAGCAAGAAGAACTGAATTTGTGTGCCGTGACTTGTGTGATGGCTCTGTCCTTAGCACAGGTCGCTCTGTGGTGGTGACTCTGTAATGTGTTGGAAATAATGGTGATAGTTCCATGCCACTGTTGTTGCTCTGACGTACAGAAATGTGAGCCTGTTTCAGAAGCCAAATGAATCGTGTGTAGCCTTGGAGAGCCTTGAACAGAGAGGCGTAGTATCTGTGCATGATTTAAAAACTGAGAAGAGTTTTCATTCGTGTCTTGAGATAACCAAGTTGGTGGGGATAATTGTTTTCCTGCTAGATCCCGTAAAAGCTCTCCAATTCCTATGGCACTGATTTGAGGACCCTCTGCCCTCTAGTGTGAAGACATTGATTTCAATCACACTTTCCCATGCTCTCAAGAGACAGCTACTTGTGTGCTCTGGGGCTGTGCAGCAAGTCCTACTCCGGGCACACAACAAGCGTCTCCATCATTCACACCAAAATTGGCAGCCTCGGAAGGAGCACAGCTTGAAAGTGTGTGTTCCTGGCCCACTCCCTCCCCCGTCTGGCCTGGGACCCCTCTGGTGTAGAGGACAATTAGCAAAAGCAGGGGAGGAAGGCTCAAAAACACAAAGATGCGCAAAGAGAATTATTTCCAAGGGAGAAGCTTTTCTGTTTTCCATGAGGCCTCTGCTGGTCTCTCCAGGGTCTTTTTAGTAAGATCATTGGGTTAATACTCGTCTCTGACCTTCAAATCTCAAACTCGGCAGGGATTTGCAGGCTCGTTGGCTTCTCCATGCCAGGTGGGGCTGAACTTTGGAGGCCTGCTCGGTGGAGGTGGAACCTTTTATAACCCTCAGATGATCACTGCCCTCGACAAACCAGTCTGAAAGTCAACACGGCTTTAACAAACAATTCTCTTGTTTTACAGAGAGAGAATGCAAGCCATGGAGAAACAGATTGCCAGTTTAACTGGCCTTGTTCAGTCTGCGCTTTTTAAAGGGCCCCTTACAAGTAATAGCAAAGATGCCTCTAGGTAAAAAGAAGAAAGCAAACCGATTCAAAATTAATTCAATCTGTTTCTCTTTAATGATTAAGATCATTCATTCATTCCAATCGTTTTCTTGTAATCATTTCAAGGCTGAAAATATCCACGTCTCTATGAATCATGGTTTGTTTGTTTGTCTGTTTCCGGTAATTCTTGGTCGAAGGTAACACTTTGGCCCAAGAAGGGTAAATGGGCTTCCCAGTGCATGATGGCTTTGTGGACCCTGCGCAGTGCCTGCCACCGCCCTCTGCACATCTCCACATCCTCCACCATCTGAAAGTCATGAGTGCGCCTCCGCTGCCCACCTGGGAAGCCTTTTCCATTCTGGCCAGTAGTGGTGCTGATGCTGGAATACCTTCATTGCTTAATACCATCACTAGCTACTGCTGATTGCTTGGAATAGTGAATGGAAGTGGGGAGAAAAGCATTTTGGAAACTGCAGAGCTGACTCTCTTTTTCTTTCCTTCAGCGAGAAAATGATGAAAACCACAGCCAGTAAGAACCAAACAGATGGTGTAGGTAAGTGTTCTTCAGAGCCGCAGGAGGTCTGGGAGCTGCCTTTGATGGGGCTGGTTTGCTTCTGGACATATTAACCTCTCCCTACGTCACCTGTCTGATTAATTCGAGGTGGGGTTTGGGACTAAGCCATTTTGTCCTCTCCCTTCCGTCTTCAGTTATTCACTTCCTCATTCATTTACTCATTGATGAGGTTCTATACTCAACAAATACTTATGTGCCCGGTGCTGGGTAAGGACAGTGGGCACTCTAGGACTGGGCTGCCTACCCACTAATCCAGTGCAGAAAATGGATCTGGAACAGGTCATTGTATGTGTGAAAAGTGAAAGTCGCTCAGTCGTGTCCGACTCTTTGCCACCCCATAGCCTATACAGTCCATGGAATTCTCCAGGCCAGAATACTGGAGTGGGTAGCCTATCCCTTCTCCAGGGGATCTTCCCGACCCAGGGATCGAACCCAGGTCTCCTGCATGGCAGGCAGATTCTTTACCAGCTGAGCTACCAGGGAAGCCCAAGAATCAAACCAGGGTCTAAACATTAAGAAAAAGTGCAGGATGTAGAGACAAGTGACAATAAAAACACAATGGTCCAGAACCTGTGGGATGACATACCATCCGCTGTCGCTCTCATCCTTGGTTTATATCCCTGAGGACAGAGCAGCTGGATTGTACTTGGCATCATGAGTTTCCCATCAAAAAATAATGGAAAGCTGATACATAAAATTCAGACCCTTAAAAAAAAATAACTTGTTTTTTTTTATCAAGAAGAGAAAAATCATTGGCTTCATAATTGGCCATAGTTTGTTGGATACTCAACAAAGTAAATTTTAAAAAGCAGGATGAATGTTTAACCATTAGGGCTAGCCTTGACCAAGGCCATTTCTCTGGGGGAGCTAACACAAACTGAAGCCAAAAGGATGAGGAGGGAAGGGGAGAGACACCCAGGTAGAGAGCAAAGCAGGTACAGGTGCCGTGGTGAGAAATTTAGATGTTATTCTAAATGCACAGGGGAGGCAGTAGAAGCTTCTGCACTGGGGAAGGGCCTCAGCACAGCAGCAGGACGTGACTGGATGAGAAAGCAGAATGAGCTGACAGGGAGCCCACAGGGGTTGAGTCAGGAGAAGTCATACTTGGAACAAGGTCTGCTTTTAAATGCCAGCACTCCCCCCAAAGGCCTGACTCTGGCATCTCAGATGGTAAAGAATCTGCCTGCAGTGCAGGAGACCCAGGTTCAATCCCTGGGTCAGGAAGATCCCCTGGAGAAGGGAATGGTTAGCCACTCCTGTATTCTTGCCTGAAGAATCCCATGGACAGTCTGTGGGGTCACAAAGAGTTGGACACGACTGAGCGACTAACACTTGCACTCCCCCAAAAAAGGCCCCAGTTATATTCCCTGTTGACTTCACTAATGTCTGGGTATACAAATGCATTTTTATAATAGAAGATGTGCATTTCTGGTGGTCTGGCCTCATTTGATCTTTTTTTTTTTCTTTCAATATTTACTTACTCATTAGTTTGGCTGCACCAGGTCTTAGCTGTGGCATGTGGGATGTTTTTAGTTGCAGTGTGTAGGAACTCTTAGCTGCAGCATGTGGGATCTAGATCCCTGACCAGGGATTGAACCTGGGTCCCCTGCATTGGCAGCATGGAGTCTTAGCCACTGGACCGCCAAGGAAGTCCCTGTCTGTGTATACTTGATATCTGTCTTATCCTGCAGACTCAAGGTGGGCCTCTCTCAAGAATATGATGTCTTCCTTTCCCTTGGGTTAGAAATAGACATCATTACCAGAGACACACTTGGCTGTTGAATTACTCAAGCAGCACATGGCACGTTGGCTGATACCCCTAACTGGGGGAAAGCCACAGTGGGTGTTAGTGCCACATGGAAGAATGGACAGAACTGGGGCCTTATGTTGAGACGTCTGCAGGTCCTGATTCCACCCTAGCTGAGTTCAGGCTCTTCAGCTCTAAAGCCGGCAGAGCTGCTCTTCTTTCCAGCATTCCCAGTCCTCATGGGATTGGTTGGTTTCCTTAGAAATCAACCAATGACCTTGACTGCAGCCAGAGAATTGTTTTGTGGCAGCTGCTGACCTTGTCTTCAGAGCACCTGCCAGTTTGCTTGGAAAATATTTATTCACTTATTTTCTGATTATGAACCTATAGGGAGAAAAGGCACCAACTGACCTTGAAGAAACAGAGAGCAGATGGGTGGTTGCCTGCAGGTAGGGGACATAGAAGATGTTGGTCAAAAAGGACCAGCTTCCAGTTAGAGAATGAGTAAGTTCTAACGTACAGTGTGGTGATTGTAGATAAAAGTATTGAACTGGACACTTGAAAGTTGCCAAGAGAACTGATCTTAAATGTTCTCACCCCAAGAAAGACATGGTAATTATGTGACAGGATGAACGTTTTTTGGTAGGTAATAATCCTATGGCCATACATTAAGTGTGTCAAATTGACACATCATACACCTTAAAGTTACACAGGATTGTATGTCTGTTATATCTAATAAAGTCGGGGTGCTACCATTAAACAGACATTAAAACATTCTGTTCCTCTGGCTTCTATTCTAGAAATGATTACTGTCCAATACCACTGTAATCAATGTGTACATGCTGTTTTATATCCTTCTTTATTGCATTTCCCTTTTGGGGTGTGTGTGTGTGTGTGTGTGTGAGTCGCTCAGTTGGGGTGGGGGTGTGTGTGTGTGTTAGCCGCTCAGTAGTGTCTGACTCTTTATGACTCCATGGACTGTGGCCCACCAGGCTCCTCTGACTGTGGAATTTTACAGGCAGGAATGAGTGGGTTGCCAGTTCCTCCGCCAGGGAATCTTCCCAACCCTGGGATCGAACCTGCGTCTCTTGCATTGGCAGGCAGATTCTTTTACCATCACGCCACTGGGATGAAATAATAATAATAGGAAGCATTTAGTGAGTGTTTCCTATGTACCAGGCAATATTTATTCTGAGTGCATTTCTACGCCTGAACTTGTTAACCCCTGACGCAGCCTCATGGGATAGGTACACTCATGATTCCCATGTTCCAGATGAGGAAACTGAACACACATGCATACACACATGACACACATCAACATGCTCCACCAGCCTGTCCTGATGTCTCATCCTTTTGTGTTAAGGTGCCCCAGTCCCTTTAAAGAAAGGTTGTTTCATGTCTTTGTTTTGAAAATTTTTGCCAGCGTCTTTTTTGAAGCATGAGGGAAGGAGCAGGTGTAATTTCTTCAGAATGCGTTTCCCAAAGTGGAATCAATAAGTCCAAAGGGACGAACAGCTGAGGAGCGCTGGCGACACGCTGCCAGCTTTTTCTTCTGAAAGGCTGAGCCAATTTGCGATGCCATCAGCAACACACACATGGGTTTGCTCCCCTGCGTCTCTGCAGAGTTTGGTCTTTCTCATTGTGATGTGTCAGGGCTACCCGTGGTCCACAGGGCTTTCGTTGCCATAGCAGCCTTGTATGGTGTGCAAAATATATTAATTCTTCCAGAATCCTAGGAGGTCAGTGACAAGACAGGAAGTGTTATCTCTGTTCTGTAGACAAGTACATGGAATTATGTAGTGAGTCAAGGAGCTCATTGGGTCAAGGGTACCTGAAAAAGGGAAACCCAGACTTCCTGTTACTTTAGGAATATCTGGTTTACCATGGGTATAAAAGAACAGAAGGAAGCTCCCATTTCAAAGTCATAACCTGTGTTTTATAGTGTATTATATCGTTTAAACACACAACCCTGTAAGGAAGATGTTAGCCATGGAGCTAGTAAGATTCTCAGCCAGTCTGGCCAACCCTAAACCCATGTTCTTCCTGTTACAACAGTCCACATTAAGACACACCTCAAACGAACTTCCCTGGTGGTCCAGTGGCTAAGACTCCACGCTCTCAATGCCGGGGGCCCAGGGTCAATCCCTGGTCGAGGAACTAGACACCTCATGCCACAACCTAAGACCCAGGGCAGCCAAATAAACACATTAAAAAAAAAAATTCTCAGCCAGTCTGGCCAACCCCTAAACCCATGTTCTTCCTGTTACAACAGTCCACATTAAGATACACCTTGGCTGAAGTAAATTACCTGAGAGCAGAGTTGGTAAGAAGAAGAGGCCGTTGCGTGGAAAGGGCTGGATGTACAGAAGGGAGGTGCTGAGAATGACCTGCACGCTGACCATTCTCTCCAGACTAGAATGTGACCATCCCACATATGGGTTCAGAGAGTGGATCCCAGGTCCTGAGACTCGAATCTGAAGGGGGAACTCTTTCCCCACTCGGGGTCCCCACCCACCAGACCCAGCTCCAGTCGTAGATTTCAGGGCAGTTGCTTGTAGCTCTCAGCCTGTCACCGCTGCCACCTGCTGCCACTCCAGGTGGGGAGGGGGATCCAGCAGGGGCTCTTCCCGCTCACTCTGCCCGGAGAAATAATCATCACAGCCCAACAACCGCAGTGGGGTCCCTTTGTGCCAGACACTGGGTGGAGCAGTCCATGTGTGTTAATTCCATCATCCTGCACAACCACACTTATAACCATTTTACAGATGAGGAAACAGAGAGAGACAACTAGGACATGGATACTAAGAGTGATTTCTGGGTTTCTGGTTTAAATACTTGAGTGGATAATAGGGCCACTGGCTAAAATTTGTTCAAGAGAGACAGAAAGAGGTTTGAGGGGGAAAGGGGTAGAAATAATGAATTCTACCTGCTTGTGGAAAGGTCCCGTAGTGACGTGAGGGTCTGAGGATGTGGCTGAATTGTGTGCTGGAGGCAGAGATGTGGGGGACTTTGGCAGATGGTGGTCATGGAAGCGTTCTCCTTGAAATCATGTCCAGTGAGAGGAGAAGCAGGCCAGGATGCAGAAGGCTGGCCAAGGAAGAAATTAGGAAAGAAGCTGACTAAGACAGGGCAGGGAAGAAGACAAGGGCAAGGAAAGTTTTGAAGTTCTGAGAAAGAAAAGAAGTGACTGACAAAGCCCAGTGTCACATCAGGGTGCTGTCATGGCAATCCAGAGTCTATCGGATTGACAGCTGACCATTGGCCACCATATTTTTATTTTTATTTTATTATTTATTTATATTTGGCTGTGCTGGGTTTTTGTTACTGCACACGGGCTTTCTCTGGTTGCAGTAAACAAGGGCTGCTCTTCATTGCAGTGTGAGGGCTTCTCATTGCGGTGGCTTCTCTTATTATGGAGCATAGGCTCTAGGGCACGTGAGCCCAGTTAATTGTGGTGTATGGCCTTTGTCACCCCGTGGCATGAGGGATCTCTCCAGACCAGGGATCAAACCCCAGCAGGCGGGTTCCTAACCACTGAACCTCCAAGGAAGTCCCATTGGCCATTTTATAAAAGGCCAATGCAGTGAATGATAGAGTTAGAAGCCAGGTTAGTGGATTGAGAGGTTATAGATGAGAAAGTTTTATAAATGAACATGAGAAACTTGGTTCTGAAAGGTATTTTTAAAGCCAGTTATCAGGGTTCAGCTCTCACAGACGGCAGGTAAACTTGGGCCTCTCCTCCATGGAGGATGGCAGTGAGGTGCACTGGTGCCCTCAGAATAGAAGAGGAGAAGCACAACCGTGGAAGGAATATGTGTCTTCGTTTGGCTGAGGAACTCTCAGGACAGTTCTCACTGCTGCTGCTGCTGCTAAGTTGCGTCAGTTGTGGCCGACTCTGTGCGACCCCATAGATGGCAGCCCACCAGGCTCCCCCGTCCCTGGGATTCTCCAGGCAAGAACACTGGAGTGGGTTGCCATTTCCTTCTCCAATGCATGAAAGTGAAAAGTGAAAGTGAAGTCACTCAGTCGTGTCTGACTCCTCGCGACCCCATGGGCTGCGGCCCATCAGGCTCCCCCGTCCCTGGGATTTTCCAGGCAAGAGTACTGGAGTGGGGTGCCATTGCCTTCTCCAACAGTTCTCACTACGGAACAGGAATAACTGGCTATAGCGCAGTGTCGTTTCTGTTGGAGAAATTCCTTGAGGGTGTCGTCATTATTTGTACAAATGACGTTGTGTGGTGTGTGTACACGTACATGTACACCTATGCTGGAGGATATGGAGTGATGATCAAGTGACTTGACTGATTTAAAGACTTCCAGTTCACGTCTTCCCTTCCGAATACCTGGTCTCAGAGGCGCTGTGTTAACTCGGTCAAGCTGTTATTGTTGGAAATGTTACTGGCTGTCCTTTCACTGAGGACCCTCACAGTTAGAGAACACTCTCTGGAGTAACTGCAGAGATAGCAGATCTTACTCTTTTGTAAAACTATTTATTAATTTGGCTGCACCAGGTCTTAGTTGCGGCACGTGGGACCTTCGATCTTCACTGTGACACGTGAACTCTTAGTTGCGCGGCACGTAGGAGCTAGTTCCCTGACCAGCGGTCAAACCCGGGTCCCGTACATTGGGAGCGGAGTCTTAACCACTGCACCCCCAGGGAAGTTCCCTATCTTGCCCTTTCAAGGGGGATTTTCCATCTGGAGGGGAAGTGGTCAAAAGTCAGCCCAACTTTTGTTGGTTATGACATGAGGGACCGGTTGGGCTCATAAAGGTAACAGAAAGCTCACCATCTGTCTGCTGGGGCTCCTTTGTAAATCCTTAAAAGGCTTCCCATCTGTTCCCCCGACTCCCCAAGGGGGCCGTGAGAGCTGGGAGACCGGTTCTGTTGGGACGGGCATGCAGGGATGAGGAATGCGGTGCTCCGTCAGCTCTGCACCGGCGTTGCTGAGGCCAAGCAAGTAGGCGGACACTTAGGAGGCACCTCCATGCCCACTGGCACACCACACATGGTCACGGCTCATGGAGGCTCGTGGGGCAGTGTGTCCTGGGGAAGGAGAGGAGGTGGAAGGAGGGGCCACCGTGCTGTACGCACTCCAGGCACAGGGCAGCAAGAGGGCTCTGCCGTGCAAAGCCAGCCTGGGCTGTGACAAACCTTCCATTTGTCCCTTCCAGGAAGGAGGACTGAACAGCCCCTTCAGGGGTGTGTGGGTGTGTAAGTGTGTGTGGGTGTGAGTGTGAGAGTGTTGTGCCACAACATTCTCTACTCTCTACATGAAGCCTGTTCCACAGAACTGCATCGCTGTAAAAAGGAAGTAGCATCTCCTTTTGATTACACCTTGCTGACCCTGTGAGTGCTACTGTGGATCCTTTGGGGGTCACTTTGGGTTTTTTTGGCCGTGCCACTTAGCATGTGGGATCTTAGTTCCCTGACCAGGAATTGAACTCTCGAACCCTGCATTGGAAGCTCGGAGTCTTAACCACTGGACCACCAAGGAAGTCCCTTGGGGGCATCCTTAAAGCAAACTTGCTCAAATCAGGCCCTTCCCAGATGGACTTAGGAACTACAAGAGGATGATTTAAGTTGGACTCAGGGAGCAAAAAAATTATGGCAGTGGCAAAACTGTTTAGGAAGAATTTCTCTCTGCTGCCTTTTTTTGGTTCTTCTCCCAAAGAATATTAGCATCACGCCTGATTTCCTCACTAAAGGAGATGTGTGCAGAGGGCCTGCTGCTTTTAGTCAGGAAATTCCAGGGGACTCAGGAGAGTACCCAATCCTTATTAGCTTTCTCCTGCTGATCGGCCGAATCTCTGCCCAGAACCAAGTAGGTCGTCTTGGGATATATCTGCCCACAAGGAATAGTCACATGAGTACCCTGTGTTGGGGCCTGGAAGTCTAAGTTATTAATATTTTTTCTATTATAAAATTGTAAGAACTTCCCTGATGGTCCAGTGGTTAGGACCCTGTGCATCCATTGCAGGGGGCATGGGTTCGATACCTGGTCAGGGAACTAAGATCCTGCATGTACCGCAGTGAGGGAAAAAAATATATATATAGATATTCACTATATAGATTTTAAAATACAAGAAGTAGTAATATAAAAGATATAAAACTCATAGAATATCACCAGCTAGAGTTTACTATTAATACTTTGTCATGTGTACATCTATCTTTTCTCTGTGTAAACCTGTGTGATTAAAGAAGATACACATGGACTTCCCTGGTGGTCTAGTGCTTAAGAGTCCATGCTCCAGTGCAGGGGGCATGAGTTCGATACCTGGTCAGGGAACTAAGATCCCACATGCCGCATGGTGTGGCCAATAAATAAATAAGATACACAGACAGACAGGTAGCTTCCTTAATATGGCATCATGCTTCACCTACCACCCTGCAATCTCCCTTCTTACAGCACCAAACTTCTAGAATGTAACTTCTCCAGACTGTACTATAACACTGCATGCACGTTCCCTAACTTATTTAAACCCAATTCCCCCCTTTTTGCCCTTTAGAGAGCCAATATCATTTTTAAGATCTTTTTTTTTTTTTTCACAATGAGGGGATGGGCATTTTCTGTGTTGGGATGGGACTTACAGCTTTGACTGCCCCTTCCTGGCATCTCAGGGACTTCGCTGCTCTCTTCTCCTAGGAACTCCCCAGGTTTCCGGTGGGAAGACACTCGGCGCCGTGGAGTCCTCGGGGCCGCCCAGCCAGCCCGTGCCTGCCAGCGCCTCTGCGGTCCACGCGAGCCTGCTCGACATGAGGCGGAGCGTGGCCGAGCTCAGGCTCCAGCTGCGGCAGATGCGACAGCTCCAGGTACAGCCCGCGTTCTCCATGGACGGTGTCCTCTGACACAGGTTCCTCCTCCCGTCCGCCGCCTCCCGCACCCCTGGCCCCACAGCATCTTCCTGGTGGCGTTCTCTGCAGCATCGTTTTGTAGGGATAGCTGAGGGCCAGGATGCAGGCGCCGTGACACCCTGGGCTCCTCTCTCACACACATCATCTTGGTCTAGAGCCTTCTGCTGCAACCACAGCCTGTAGCCACTTCTTTAAGCTGCGCGTGCTTCTTACACATGAAAAAACCATTAAGCATATGTTGTTGTTGTTGTTGTTTCCTTTTTTTTGAGGAGAGCTGGAAGCAGAGGAGCCCTGTGGTGGAGCATTCCCACAGCCAGTTAAGCCTTCCTGCTTCCTAGGGTTTGGCTTTTGCGCTTCTCCCATGAGCACGTGCAGAGGTGCTGCCAGCAGCTCAGGGGTTTTGCAAGGAAAAAACACCTTTGTATTTAGAACTAGGAGTTCAAGCAAGAGGGTGAATTCATAAGGAAAAGGAGCCATCATGGATGATTTGAGAAAAACATCTGCTTTGTTATTTGGATAGTGTGTCTTCTGTAATACTTCCCTTATCCTTTCCCATTCTTAGGAATATATGAACTACACGGGAGTCAAAGGGCAGGGAAAAATGACCCTTCCTGTCACCAGGCATGGTGAATAAATCCCATAAATCTGACTTGGCGTGGCTGGTCCAGGGTAATAAGGAACTGGGAAGGTGTATCTTTATGAGATCAGGTGTCTGCTCCGAGGATCAGCCTCACCCCTCCCTGCCCCTGGTAGCAGGCTGGTGACTGAGGATGTAGTGCTGGCTTAGACGATGCCCAGGCATCCTCCTCGACTTCAAGGAAGCTCGTAGCCCAAATGTTAGGAAAAGGCAGACACGTCCAGGAGCAGGGAGTAGCCACAGGTGAGGCATTCTCAGGGGCATGCAAGCTCCTGTGCGGCGAGTCCAGTAAGGAAAGGGCATTCCAGAACCCCAGCTGCTCTCACACTTCAGCTTGCCATGCATGAGCCCTCCACTTCCCACTACCTGAGTAAAGCTAAGACAGTGATTTCCCCTTGTCCTCTACCTCTGGGAGAATTAACAGAAGGGAAGGTAGCTTGAGAGCATGCCCTGAGCCCTATCACAGATCACACTACTCAGGCTCGGGTCTCCAAAGGCTAGTCTGGTGGCATCCCAAACCCCTCGGACCTCCCATGGAAGTTCACTTCAGTCCTCCCTGAATCATGTCGCCGGGGAAGTTCCCCATCCTTTGCATTCACTTTTCCTTGCTTTGCTGTTTTTAAGACACTTTGCAGTGAAATGAAGCATACAGGGTGGCACAATTCAGTGCCCACAGTGAACAGGCAGTAACTAAGCAAGTGAGTGGACGAGGGGCAGTGGCGAGTTAGCACCTCTAAAGGACAGTCGCCACTCCACTCCAGGCAGCTCTTAACCTGGTAAAATGAGAGTCCATTGTTTCTAGATGTTTCAGTATCTCAAGAGAATCTGGAAATAGAGGGTGTTGTTTTGTTGGTATTTATTTGGCCGCACCAAGTCTTGAGATTCCCAGGTAAAGGACCCACCTGCCAATGCAGGAGACCTAAGAGATGCGGGTTCTATCCTTCCATTGGGAATATCCCTTGGAGAAGGAAATGGCAACCCACTCCAGTATTCTTGCCTGGAGAATCCCATGGACAGAGGCTCCTGGCCGGCTATAGTCCATGGGGTCGCAAAGAGTCAGACACGACTTAAGTGACTGAGCATGTAGCATGCATGTCTTAGTTTGGCATATGGGATCTAGTTCCCCAATCAGGGATTGGACCCAGACCCCCTACACTGGGAGCTCGGAGTCTTAGCCACTGGACCAAAGGGAAGTCACAGGACACATAGATGTTTTATATAAAATATCTAAGTTCATTCTAAAAATGTTGGAAGGTAATTTAAAAATCGATTATTTCATAATCTGCAGGCCAGAGGGCACACGTGCAGGCCAGCAAGTGTCTGTGAGCTCCTGGGTTCTTTGCTGGTGGTTAAGGGGGTTCAGCCTCCATCTTGCACTGCATCTGCCTTTTACTGCCACCTGCTGGTCAAATTGGAAATTGTACGCTCCTAGTCTCAAGAGTCAGACACAGCTTAGTGACTAAACATTTGGACCCTCACAAGGAAAAAAAGTCCTAAATGTGTCCTTTGCAAGGTAGTTCCTATTGCTTTCGAAAGTGAGCGTTTGTTGGTGTTGGGTCAGAGGAGGAACTGCCGTGAACTGTGGCAAATCTGATACCCGGGAGCTGTGATGTATGGGGTGGCGGCATCGCCCTGCTGGTGGATGGCAGTGTTTGGTCCTCTGGTTGGGATGGGCGGGGAGGTGGGGGGTGAGGGACCTCTCACAACTTGCCACTCCTTGTAACCCTTGAACTGAGGAGGCTCAGCTGCAGAATCATAGCTTCTCAAACAAAGAGGTGCTCCAGTCACTTCTGGGTCGTTATCTTAATTACACAGGTTCCTTAATTGCCCCCAAGCTGCTCAGCTTTCCTGGCTTTTGGGGTAAAGAACATGGAGCAGGTGTGCTCTTTTCTTTTTTCTTTTTTATAAAAAATAGATATTTATTTGGCCACACTGGGTCTTAGTTGCATCACGTGGGACCCTTTGTCGCAGTGCACGGACTCGCTAGTTGTGACGCAGGCTCAGTACTTGCAGCCAGTGGGCTTAGTTGCCCCACAGCATGTGGGATCTTAGTTCCTTGACCAGGGATCGAACCAGCATCCACTGCATTGCAAGGCAGATTCTTAACCACTGAACCACCAAGGAAGTCCCCAGGTGTGCTCCTGAGCTGAGATGCTGGTGCAGTTCTAAAGTGCAGACACTCAGGGAAGGAGAAGTATTTTGATTCCTAACCTGGATGCTCTTGTTTCTGCCTCAGTCTTTGCATCCTCTGTGCCTCCATCAGCTTTCTGGCGAGTCTGTTTGAGACCAAACCAGTTTAGAATAACTCAGCCATCTCAGCACCAAGTCCCCCTTAGCACATGTATTATACACCAAAAGGGAAGTGCAAGCCCATAGTGATTATAAGCCCAATAAATGGAGCTATCATTAGAGAGCGCCAAAACTCCGGAACAGTCTCAAAAGAACAAAAATTGAATTAGAAATTCAAATATTCTTTGAACTGTGTTATAAAATAGTGGAAACGAGTGAAATCTTTTTTGTGCTTGGCAGCCGGCTCCACTAATTAGATAATTAAATCAACGGGAAAATCCTAGACTGTCAGGCATAGCCTGTGTGAGCATTTCATTTGCAAAATTGATGGATTATTCTCAAAAGTAGAAATTCGATGCAGATACCGTGGGGTGTGTAGATTTAAATATGGCAAAAAGAATGTCGAGGGAGGTGAAAGAGCCTGAGATGATGATGAAGAAAACCATGGGAACTTTGCTCCCGTTTCCTGCTCTCCAAGCTAATGTGAATTTTCAGTCTAAGAGAACGATTCTTAATTCTGGCTACCCATGAGAATCACCTGAGGCCTTGCAGAAAAATACAAATACTTGAGCACCACTGCCAGAGTCTGATTTCATTGGTTGTGGACCAAAGACCAGACATTGGTGACTCGAGAATGTTCCAGGGTGTGAGACGTACTGCTCTCAGACATTATGAATTTTTAGTCCATTGAGATGCCACATGGAAATTGACATCTCAGTCAGCTGTCACAAGGAGTGAAGCAGAAATACCCTGTATGCATAAACAACACACTTAGTGATTTCAAAGCCCTAACTCTAAACAATGTACCTCTTTCCCAGAGACTAATCAGACATGTTCTCTACTTACTCATAACTGATAAGAGCTACATGGACCTTTTATATTGTGATGGTCCCATTCCAGGTAAGAGCTGCACCTGCAGTTAGCTGAAAACAGCAGAAAGAGACAGGGAAAGGCCTGCTGCTGCTGCTAAGTCGCTCCAGTCATATCTGACTCTGTGTGACCCCATAGATGGCAGCCCACTACGCTCCTCTGTCCCTGGGATTCTCCAGGCAAGAATACTGGAGAGGGTTGCCATTTCCTTCTTCAATGCATGAAAGGGAAAAGTGAAAATGAAGTCGCTCAGTCATCCCCGACTCTTAGCGACCCCATGGAGTACAGCCTACCAGGCTCCTCCGTCCATGGGATTTTCCAGGCAAGAGTACTGGAGTGGGTTGCCATTGCCTTCTCTGAGGGGAAGGCCTAGCTCCTAACAAATGTGCCCTTCAAAAGGTGATCATCTTTGTCTATTACCCTTCCTGGTATGATTTAGGAAAAAAGTGATGAGCTACATCATTGTCCCAAAATGCCACAATCCTTAGGTTTTTACCCAGGTCATCCAGTACCCACAGGAGTGACTGCTATTCTGCCCCTCTTTATGGGCTAAGAGGAGAGAGATGTTTCTGGAAGAGAGGGTTCAAGTTCTGTGAATTTGCTTGGCTTAACCTTGAGATGGATACATCTTTCTCCAGTTGCCACAGTTTTCTTCATCTCCTCCTCCTGCTTCTTGATAAATTAAAAATTGGATTATTCTGAACTCAGTGTTCCATTTTTAAGACTACTGAGAATTGACTGTGTCTTCCCAAGAGAGAGAGGAGGTAAAACATCAACATAAAAAAAGAAACACAGCAGGACACAGAGCCCTTGTACTTGAAATGATATAATTCAGTACCGTTATCGTAAGGTGTCTTTTTATAAGATAGTGCCTCATAGGAATGTGCCAGGGTCTCATTTATCTTCTGACATTCAAAACAACGGTCATGGGAATGTATGTCCCTGAGAAAAGCATGCAGGATGTTGGGCCATACTGAGCAGACCTATTTCTCCGCACCAGGCAGAAATAATAAATGGAACTAGCACAGGAGATGACAGTCAGGCCGCCGTGCAATGTATCAAGCCCTCGATATGCCTGCAGTGGCTAAGATGGGGCATATCTCCCAGATACCATGTGCTTGGTGAACAGGCATCCTATACCTGCTTGCCTACAGCCGGGGGAGCTAACTGGGGAAAAACTCCTGGTCAGGAGTCATTCTGGGGTCTGGCTGTCATGAAACTTCCTGATGCGTTGTACAGCCCCTGTTTACTGTCACTGCCAGACAGCAAAATCAGTTCAATTAAACCATACTGTTGGCAAGCCAGATAGTCTTAGATTTTACCTAAGAACTCATGATGAGTATGTGAGGCACATGTCCATTTTGAGGTGAGTGGAATTTGGTTTAGGCAATTTCCTACCTTCTCAGGGAAGCTGATAGAAATAATTTATTTCGTCCAGTTAAAATTTTTTAAATATTTATGTATTTGTTTGGCTACATCGGGTCTTAGTTGAGGCATGTGGGATCTAGTTCTCTGAGCAGGGATCGAACCTGGGTCCCCTACATTGGGAGTGTGCAGTCTTAGCCACTGGACCACCAGGGAAGTCCCGTGGTCCAGTTTGTTTTTATTTTTGAGTAGTTTTCTAAAAACATCAAGCCACGGCATTTACAACCAACTGAAATTTCTAGAGATGTAGGGATAACTACAGCTGTTCTTGCCCTTCTACTGTTGACAACTGGAACACCAAAAAATAAATGCATGAAATAACTCTATTCAGCATCGGACAACAGACAGCACAGGAGTGTGACCCTTGGGAGAATGAAGGGAAAGGAGACGAAACCTCTAACTTCCTCAGCTTTCTGTCTGTTGACACTTCTTAGATCACAGCGCAGAGAGAGAGAAACCAAACCGAGCACTGACCACGTGACCAGTTAAGGGCAAGGAGCTGATGCAGCTAGGATTTGGGGAGCCAAGTACCAAATGAGAGGAAAGTCTGTGGAGAAAGAATTACGTCAACCTGTGGATCCATCATCGACTAATAGGCCAAGCACGAGTGTTGTGAAAGAGCACTGATCCAGGCACAAAGTAGGAGGCTGTACGCCAGAAAATTCCTAGAGCTCACACAGCTCTGGGAGATGTTTATGTCTGGACCAGCAAGCACAGAGAGGTTTTATTAATCACCTGGGGCATTCGGTAGTGATCAGAGAAAGCCCATGCTTCAGTCTTTTTTTTTCCTTCAGTGTTTAGTTCATACATTTTTATTTATTTGTAGGCACCACATTTTAGTTGCAGCATGTGGGCTCTAGTTCTCTGACCAGGGCTCAAACCCGGCCCCCGCCCCCGGCATTGGGAAATGTATGTAACAAATCCTTAACAAAATATTAGCAATTGAATCCAACAATATATAAAAAGGATAATACATTATCCTGGATTTTATCCCAGGAGTTCAAGATGGTTTTAATACGGGGGAAAAAAAATAATTCAATGTATTTGACCTTTTAGCAGAATGAAGAAGACAATCATATCATTTCAGTAAATGCAGAAAAAACATATAACAAAATTCAATACCGATGATAAAAACACTCAGCACTCTTGGAGTAGAAGCAAACTTCCTTAACCTGATGAAGGATGTCTGAAAATCCTACAGAAAACGTTAACAGTTAGTGGTGAAACATGACCATATTCTCCATAAAATCGGGACCACGGCCAAAGAAGCCTCTTCTCACTTCTCTTTAATTCCGTACTGAATGTCCTAGCAAGTGCAAAAAGAAAGGAAAAAGCATATGGATGGAAACGTTAAAAGTATAATTGGCATTGCTTACAAATCACTTCACAATCATGATTGTGTAATATCAAATCAAAAAAAGATGCTTCCAGAAATAAGTGAATGTAAGCAAGATCAGAATCAAGTCAATACGTAAAAACATTAAGATGTTAGTACACAAAACCTACTAAATCCATACAATAGAAAAGCACTAAGCATGAAAAAGAATGAAGCCCTAAAATTCCAAACAGCATGGCTGGATGTCAGAACAATATACTGAAGGAAAGAAGCCAGATATACAAAACTTCCCAGTGTACAGTTCCATGAGTGTGATATTCTAGAACAGGAAGAACTAATCTAAGGGACAAAATGCAGGTGGGTGGTTTCCTTGAGCTGAGGGTCGGGAAATTGAGTGCAGAGTATTTTTTTAGGGTGAGAACAAATGTTGTCTCCCTTTTTAGTGGTGCTTTCATCAGTGTATACATTTCTCAAAACATCTGACCTGTGCACTATTAAACTGGGTATGTTTTATAGCTTGTAAACCATATCTTTTTTAAAAAATTTATTTGGGTGCACCAGGTCTTAGCTGCAGCATGCAGGATCTTTAGTTGCAGCACGTGGGATCTAGTTCCCTGACCAGGGACTGAACCCAGGTCCCCTGCCTTGGGAGTGTGGAGTCTTAAGCCACTGGACCACCAGGGAAGTCCTAAACTATATCTTAATAGGGTCCTTTTAAATTGAAATTTAGAATGCCTGCTAAGGAAAACTAAATGTAATGATTTGAAGTGCTGGTAGCTGATTTATCTGAAGCATTTAGAGAGATGCTGACACACATCCTGCCTTCAGCACTGTTTTTTGTTTTTTTTTTAATTGTGTGCAACTTCTATCTTTATTTTTTTTAATTAATTTATCTATTTTTTAACTTTACAATATTGTATTTGTTTTGCCATACATTGACATGAATCCGCCATGGGTGTACATGTGTTCCCCTTCCAGAACCCCCCTCCCACCTCCCTCCCCATCCCATCCCTCCTGATCATCCTGGTGCACCAGCCACGAGTGCCCTGTATCATGCATCGAACCTGGACTGGTGATTCGTTTCACATATGATAATTTACATGCTTCAATGCCGTTCTCCCATATCATCCCGCCCTCGCCCTCTGTTGTTTTTTAATTAATTTTTATTGGAGTACAATTGCTTTACAATGTTGTGTTAGTTTCTGCTGTACAGCAAAGTGAGTCAGCTACACGCATACATCTGTCCCCTCGTTTTTGGATTGCCTTCCGATTTAGGTCCCCACAGAGCATTGAGGGTTCCCTGTGCTGAGATTCCCATTAGCTGTCTATTTTATACAGAGTGGTAATCAGCACTAGCACTGCTTTCTGCACACACTAGGAGCCAGTCCTAGAGACAGTGGTAAGAACTCCAGACAGGGAGGGTCGGGGGCCCAGGGAAATAGAAAGAGAACCTGAGCGTGTCTTTATTCCTTTGTGATTTTACTTTCTGTTGCCCGTGCACCAGCCAGAGTGCTATGGGAAATGCAGTGTTCGTCTTCCTCTCTCTGGGTTAAGGCACTCTTTCTGGGCGGGACGATCATACAGCCTGGAACTCAAGGCCCGTCTCTCCCTGACTCTGTTAGCAGCTGAGTAACTTGAATATCATATGCAGTTGTGTTCCTCTGATATGTCTATAGGTTTTCAGAGTGCGCACTCAGTTGCTCGGTCGTGTCCAACTCTTTGCGACCCCATGGACTGTTGCCTGCTAGGCTCCTCTGTCTGTGGGATTTTCCGGGCAAGAATACTGGAGTGGGTTGCCGTTTCCTATTCCAGGGGATCTTCCCAACCCAGGGATCGAACCTGCGTGTCCTGCATTGGCAGGCGGATTCTTTACCACTGAGCCACCCAGGAAATCTTGGCATTTGAGGTTGATTAAATCTGAAGATGTGGAACTGTGAGTATGGAGGGCAGGCTAGAAAGTTATACTCAGATTGTTGTTTAAAATATGTATTTATCTGGCTGCGCTGGGCCTTAGTTGTGTCACGTGAGGTCTTTAGTTCTGGCATACGAACTCTTAGTTGCAGCATGAAGAATCTAGTTCCCTGACCAGGGATCGAACCCATACCCCTGCATTGGGAGCATGGCGTCCTAGCCACTGGACCACCAGGGAAGTCCCTATACCTGGATTTTTGTGCAGAGGGTAGGCACTCCCACCCCTGTGTTGTTCAAGGGTCAACTGTATTGTCATTCAAGCATTGAATATGTGTTGGGTTAACATGCTGTGTGCCAGAAGCTGCTTATGTGCAGGAATACAGCAGACACTGCTGTCTAGTGCTGTCTAATAGACGGTGATTGGAAAATGACTGGGTTGAATTTGACTCTGAACAAGTCACTTCACTTCTCAGGGCTTCACTTCTCCCATCTTTGGAATTTCAATTTTAAGGATTTTAAATATTCTAGCAGTAATTTCTGGCTTCATAGCCACTGTCAATACCCACTGATGATTAGGCCGTAATTTTATTGGAGCTTGTCTGTGAAATTTGGGCAGAAGGGTTAGGGAGAGCTGTGCCACTCAGCTCATGGCACAGTGATGTCATCTGTCCATCACAGTGTTCTTAGACCACAATGCTGAGACTGTGGTGGCACATTAGAGTCATCTGAAGTGGTTTTTTTTTTAATACATTTATATCTTCCATTTCTTATTTATTTATTTGGCTGCACCAAGTCTTAGCTGCAGCATGTGGGTTCTTTAGTTGGGGCATGCAAACTCTTAGCTCTGGCATGTGGGATTGTGTTCCCTGACCAGGGATTGAACCTGGGGCCCCTGCATTGGGAGCACAGTGTCTTAGCTACTGGACCACCAGAGAAGTCCTTGAGGGGTTTTTAAAAATTCCCAGTGCCCAAGCTGCATCTCAGTTCAGTTCAGTTCAGTTCAGTCGCTCAGTCGTGTCCGACTATTTGCGACCCCATGAATTGCAGCACGCCAGGCCTCTCTGTCCATCACCAACTCCCGGAGTCTACCCAAAACCATATCCATCCAGTCGGTGATGCCATCTAACCATCTCATCCTCTGTCATCCCCTTCTCCTCCCGCCCCCAATCCTACCCAGCATTAGGGTCTTTTCCAATGAGTCAACCTTTCGCATGAGGTGGCCAAAGTATTGGAGTTTCAGCTTCAACATCAGACCTTCCAATGAACACCCAGGATTGATCTCTTCCAGGATGGATTGATTGGATCTCCTTGCAGTCCAAGGGACTCTCAAGAGTCTTCTCCAACACCACAGTTCAAAAGCATCAATTCTTCAGCGCTCAGCCTTCTTCACCGTCCAACTCTCACATCCATACATGACCACTGGAAAAACCATAGCCTTGACTAGATGGACTTTTGTTGGCAAAGTAATGTCTCTGCTTTTAAATATGCTATCTAGGTTGGCCATAACCTTCCTTCCAAGGAGTAAGCGTCTTTTAGTTTCATGGCTGCAGTTACCATCAGCAGTGATTCTGGAGCCCAAAAAAATAAAGTCTGACACTGTTTGCACTGTTTCCCCATCTATTTCCCATGAAGTGATGGGACCAGATGCCATGATCTTAGTTTTCTGAACGTTGAGCTTTAAGCCAACTTTTCACTCTCCTCTTTCACCTTCATCAAGAGGCTCTTTAGTTCTTCTTCACTTTCTGCCATAAGGGTGGTGTCATCCGCATATCTGAGGTTATTGATATTTCTCCTGGCAATCTTGATTCCAGCTTGTGTTTCTTCCAGCCCAGCGTTTCTCATGATGTACTCTGCATATAAGTTAAATAAGCAGGGTGACAATATACAGCCTTGACGTACTCCTTTTCCTATTTGGAACCAGTCTGTTGTTCAAGTCCAGTTCTAACTGTTGCTTCCTGACCTGCATACAGGTTTCTCAAGAGACAGGTCAGATGGTCTGGTATTCCCATCTCTTTCAGAATTTTCCACAGTTTATTGTGATTCACACAGTCAAAGGCTTTGGCATAGTCAATAAAGCAGAAATAGATGTTTTTCTGGAACTCTCTTGCTTTTTCGATGATCCAGCGGATATTGGCAATTTGATCCCTGGTTCCTCTGCCTTTTCTAAAAGCAGCTTGAACATCTGGAAGTTCACGGTTCACGTATTGCTGAAGCCTGGCTTGGAGAATTTTGAGCATTACTTTACTAGCGTGTGAGATGAATGCAATTGTGCAGTAGTTTGAGCATTTTTTGGCATTGCCTTTGGGATTGGAACGAAAACTGACCTTTTCCAGTCCTGTGGCCACTGCTGAGTTTTCCAAATTTGCTGGCATATCGAGTGCAGCACTTTCACAGCATCATCTTTCAGGATTTGAGATAGCTCAACTGAAATTCCATCACCTCCACTAGCTTTGTTCGTAGTGATGCTTTCTAAGGCCCAGTTGACTTCACACTCCAGGATGTCTGGCTCTAGGTGAGTGATCACACCATCGTGATTATCTGGGTCGTGAAGATCTTTTTTGTACAGTTCTTCTGTGTATTCTTGCCACCTCTTCTTAATATCGTCTGCTTCTGTTAGGTCCATACCATTTCTGTCCTTTATCGAGCCTATCTTTGCATGAAATGTTCCTTTGGTATCTCTACTTTTCCTGAATAGATCTCTAGTCTTTCCCATTCTGTTGTTTTCCTCTATTTCTTTGCATTGATCGCAGAGGAAGGCTTTCTTATCTCTCCTTGCTATTCTTTGCAACTCTGCATTCAGATGGGAATATCTTTGCTTTTCCCTGTTGCTTTTCACTTCTCTTCTCTTCCCAGCTATCTGTAAGGCCTCCTCAGACAGCCATTTTGCTTTTTTGCATTTCTTTTCCATGGGGATTTTCTTGATCCCTGTCTCCTGTACAATGTCACGAACCTCTGTCCATAGTTCATCACGCACTCTGTCTATCAGGTCTAGTCCCTTAAATCTATTTGTCACTTCCACTGTATACTCATAAGGGATTTTATCTAGGTCATACCTGAATGGACTAGTGGTTTTTGCCTACTTTCGTCAATTCAGACCAGTTAAATCTGAATCTCTCAGGGATGGACCTAGGCATCGGTCATTTTGAGACACATTTAATCATCTTATTTGTCTCTTATGTACCCATTACCACTCACCCTCAACCACCAAAGGAAATAGGTCTATAGGATTTGACACATGGCCTTGAATTTGAGTGTGCCATTTTAGTAACAGCTGGTTTTACTATGTCTGTCTCGCAACTGTAGTCAGAGCAAGTCTGGGCATTAGAACTGAGCTCAAGACATAGCTGAGCCATGGGTCACCTCGCATTTCTACCATCTGGCAAGAATTGTGGATTTTCCATTGTCTGTTATTACCAACTCAATTCACACATTCAACAAATACTGGGTTGGCCAAAAAGTTTGTTTGCATTCTTCTATAACATTTCATGGAAAAACCTGAATGAACTTTGTGGCCAACTCCATATTTGAGTGCCTGCTGTGTACCAGGCATGGTGTCCTGGAGACTCTGTGGAGGGCAGAAATTAACCAGGTGGAGGGAGTAGCATGCAAAGTCCCTGTGGCAGAAAGGAAGGGGGTCAGGCTGTCAGAAGAACAGAGAGGATGGCCCTGTGGCTGGAGCAGAGAGAGCGCCAGCTCCCTGCAGTGCAAGGAGGCTGGTGATGTGTGCAAGGGCCCGACCTCCCCAGGCCTTGATGGCAGAGCCGTAACTGCAGAGAGCATGGCAGGAAGCTGCTGTCCGTGCGCTGTCTCCAAACGTGTTGCCTTTCAGCAACAGACTGACTGTCTTTAAGATCTCAATAAAAAGACAGCATTAGCGAGAGAGTGTGAAAGGATGATCATGACTCATTCAGAGGAGGTAACCCAAGGGTGGCACATTTTTATTTGGTTCCCTCCCAGACAAAACCGCAGGTCTCGCCCCCACAGTTATCCTCCCTGATAATAGCTCATCTGCACTCAGAGCTCGGTTTGTGCCAGGCACGACTGTGCGCACTTTATTGCCTCACGAAGCTCCATTACGCCTCCATGAGATATGAACTACTACTGTCCCTTTCTGTTTGTTTTGGAGAGACACAGAGAGATTAATAACTTGCCCACAATCGCATGGCTACTAAGGAAGACTGGGAACTAATTAGGAAGACTGGGAGCTAATTAGGAAGGCTGGGAACTACTTAGGAAGACTGGGAAATGAACTCAGGCTGTCTTTCTCTGGATGGACAGTTGATAATGGTGATGTTCAAACATGATGGTGGTTCTGTAGGGCTGGTCCATGTTGAATTTTTTTTTTTTTTTACTGTGGACCATTTTTAAAGTCTTTATTGAATTTGTTACAATATTGCTTCTGTTTTATGTTTTCGTGTTTTGGCTATGAGGCATGTGGGATCTTAGTTCCCCAACGAGGGATGGAACCTGCATCCTCTGCATTGGAAGGCAAAGTCTTCACCACTGGACCATCAGGGAAGTCCAAGAAATGGTTTATTTTTTATTCAGAGAAAATGGAAGCCATGATGAGGTTTCAAGCAGCTCAGATGACACAGTCAGATGGCATTTCCTCTCTGTTTGCACAGATGATGGGCAGCTAATAAGAGCGTCATCCCTCCTGTGAGGTGATACACAGTCTATGAAACCACAAAATGAAGGAAACAGTAACAGCTAATTGAAATTTCAGGGGAACTTCAGATATAATAATATAATAGGTATGATAGAGTTACTGGTTTTCAGGCTGATTGAATGAGCTCACTTGATGTATGTGCTATCAGAAAATCGTCCTGCCCCAGGGAGCCACGTAACACCTTGGAAACAGGATTCAAATGTTTGGCTAGATTTTTGTAAAGCCTGGATTGATACTCATACATCCTATACTTCGGGGTGAGAAACAAGAGTACTCTGGAAACCACCTGGGAAAATTATGTGGAAACTGTGGTCTTATGTATGCAGCCTACGTGCATAATCCAGGGAGATCAGTTAATTGTGAAAAGCCTTAGGGCTTATCTGCAAATATCATCGCCACCATTGACAGCAAGTACTGTGTTTTGAGGTTTGTTTTTTTTTTAATTTTATTGAACTATAGTTGATCATTTATAGTGTTGTGCCAATCTCTGTTGTACAGCAAAGCAACTCAGTTATATACATATAGACATTCTTTTTTATATATTCTTTTCCATTGTGGTTTATTACAGGATATTGAATATAGTGCCCTATGCTATACAGTAGGACCTTGTTGTTTATCCTTCCTATATATAATGGTTTACATCTGCTAATCCCAAATCCCAGTCCTTCCCTTCCCCTCCCTCTCAAGTACTATGTTGTGATGGTCTGTAATTACATGGTATTTGGTCCATGGACCCATTAATAAGAGGGACACAGATATTCATTTAATTGTTAGACTGAAATAGTCCATAGTCAAACCAACATTTGTTGAGTACCTTTCTGTACCAAACGGTATCTCATTTAATTTTCATAGTAGAAGAGGCAAGGGAGATGAATGCCCCATCTTTAGAGATAAAGAGTGTGCCCAGAGTCTCTCAGTGCATCCGGGAGTAGGCTTAGGGTTTGATTGTTAGTCCACTTGGTTCCAGAGCTGGTACTCTTGGCTCTTGCTATGAAAACACGTGAGAGTTCATGCCCGTTGTCTGTATGTCTGTCCAGCATTTAGGAAGGACCCTACTATTTTGCAGACAGAGATGTGAAAGTCGGCTTGTCAGCTGGCTACTCAAACTTGGATGCTGGCTGAAGCAGCAATATTATATACAGTCTGTGCTCCCTTCCCTTTTACAGTGAAATAAAGAAAGACTCAGCTATGGGGCTGTTTATCCAGACCCACACCTGGGGCCTGCCAGGCACCCTGGCACCCCTGTGTCAGCCCGGCAAGAGCCAATGGAGGGTGATTTCTTTTGTCCAACAGCTGCAGAACCAGGAGCTGCTGAAGGCAATGATGAGGAAGGCTGAGCAGGAAATCAGCAGCAAGGTGATCGAGACGATGAAGAGACTGGAGGACCCTGTGCAGCGCCAGCGGGTCCTGGTCGAGCAGGAGAGGCAGAAGTACCTGCACGAAGAGGAGAAGATCGTCCGGAAGCTGTGGTGAGTCCAGCCCTTGCAGTCAGTCCCTTGTCGCGTGCATAGCTGTTCAACCCGAAAGGCAAGCCTGTCTTGGCCAAGGAGGCAGCCGTTCCTAGATGGTGTTCTCATACTCTTTCTTTACTGAGCACCTAGTGTGCACATGGGAGTTCTGCTGGTTCTGGGTATCAGTGGACACTCGGCTAGTGCCCTCCATCTGAGCTCAGGAAATTCAACAGTCCTCAGGTGACTGAGCTTATTAGTCTCTTTGGAAGCATCACACTGTTCTGTAGGGCTTGGCAACCCATCAGATGAAAAGGAGCCAGTGGCACAACCCAATGATAAATGGGAAGTCTGAATTTAATCTCGATAAATTAAAACTAATAGCCAAAATAACACGGTGCTAAAATTATCCTCCTATTATTCAACTGTAGTTAAAATCACAAAAGAAGAATTTCAATGTAAAGTATGTCTGATGCACAATGAAAGATGCTGCCTTGAATGCTACCCATCTTCTGTGAGGTTCTTATTGAAAGCATCTATCAAGTCACAGTACTGAAATAAGCAGAGTTTTATTATGCCCCAGTCACTGGGGCAGGCCCATCTGTTATGTTAATGTATGTTTTGTTATGCAGTGAAGATTTATCATAGAACAGTTTCACCTTTTAGTATAATGAATAGTCATTTGTGTGGGTTCTTCTACTGTTGGTAGTTCTCCTGTTTGCTTTTTTGAGCTTCACAAAGCCATTTTAATTTTTTTATTTAATTATTTTGTAATACTTTAAATATTTAAAATACTTTAAAATATTTTAATTTTTAAAGGTTTTGCTCCACTTACAGTTATTACAAAATATTGGCTATATTTCCCATGTTGTACAGTACATCCTTGTAGCCTGTCTTACACTCAGTAGTTTGAACCTCCTGTTCTCCCACTATATTCCCCTTCGCTGCCTCCACTGGTAAGCATCAGTTTGTTCTCTCTATCCGTGAATCCACTGTTTTTTTGTTATATTCACTAGTTTGTGTATTTTTTAGATTTCACATATAAGTGATAAGCATACAGTATTTTTCTCTCTCTGACTTGTTGTACTTAGCATAATGCCCTCCACACCCATCCACGTAAATGCTGCAAATGACAAAATTCCATTCTTTTTTGTGGCTGAGTAGTATTCCATCGTAGATGGGTAAATCTCTTCTCTTTTGGAAAGCATAAACGTCCCCAAATGGGATTGTAAGGGAGCAAATTTCAAATTCTTTCCATGACTAGAATCACCATAAGCCTACAGGATGGGGAGTGTTATGCTCATTGACCTCTTTGATATTTGAGCTGTAGCTTATGTCAAATCAGATGCCAACCCAGTGTGCCTGATTAAAATTAGAATACCCTTCTCAGTGGTAGTCTAGAGAGTCAGATATAAATTTGACCACTGTTCATCAGCATCTCAAAAATAGACTCCAAATTTGTATTTAGTCCATGCACTTATAGACAATCACCCACCGTGAGGTAGTAAGGCTGTTATTTGTCTGAAGTGGGTCTGTGACAGCCCAACTATCTACAACTAGGTCTCAAGGTTCTTCTTGACCAGTTCTTTTTAAAAAATATATAGCCTTTTCATGTTTTTATAGAATTTCCAGTTAAAATTTTCTTCCAGTTTTATTGAGATGTAATTGACATGCAGCACCATATAGTTTAAGGTGGACAGCATAATGATTTGACTTCCACACATCATGAAATTATTGCCACAGTAAATTTAGTGAATATCTATCATCTCCTACAGATACAAAATTAAAAAAATAGAAAAAACTTTTTCCTTCTGATGACAACTCCTAGGATTTACTCTCGTAACAAATTTCATAAGTAACATATAGCAATGTTAATTATATTTGTAGTGTTGTTGATTACACTCCTAGTCCTTATAACTGGAAGTCTGTCAACTTGCTGCCTGCCCCACACTGAAGGTTCTGGCACTGGAATCGCTGTCTGCTTACTGCCACCTAGTGGTTCTTCAAATCAAAGCTCTTTTCCTGTTTCTTTAATAGCGGGGGGTTTCTATTGTCAGTTCAACAGGCAAAATTAAATAATGCACACATCTGTTTAGGGTGGGGTTATTGGTGTACTCATTGGAGAAGGAAATGGCAACCCACTCCAGTGTTCTCGCCTGGAGAATCCCAGGGACAGGGGAGCCTGGTGGGCTGCCGTCTATGGGGTCGCACAGAGTCAGACACGACTGAAGCGACTTAGCAGCAGCAGCATTGATGTGCTCAGGAGACAGGATGTTATTACTGGTGTGTTTGTTGAAGTGGGAGATGTACCCTAAGAGGTGAGTACATGTGTGGACATGCACACCCTCCAGAAATCAGACCTGTGATCATTCATTCTCTTTGCAGCCTGGAGAGGACACTCAGTCCTTACTGACGGGACAATCAGTATAAACCTTAGGTTCTCAGGGGCAAGTTTGTTCCCCTCCTGACCCCAGGGACATTTTAACAATGTCTGTGGAACATTCTTGTTTGTCTCAAGTTAGGGGAGGTTGCTACGGGCATCTATCATAAATGGGTGTTGGAGTTTGTCAAAAGCTTTTTCTGCACCTATTGAAATGATTATATGGTTTTATTCTTCAGTTTGTTAATGTGGTGTATCACACTGATTGATTTGCAGATACTGAAGAATCCTTGCATCCTCAGGATAAATCCCACTTGATCATGGTGTATGATCCTTTTAATGTACTGTTGTTGGATTTGGTTTGCTAGTATTTTATTGATGATTTTTTTTTAAATCTGTGTTCATCAATTATACTGGCCTGTAATTTTCTTTTTCTTGGGGCATCTTTGTCTGGTTTTGGTATCACGGTGATGGTGGCCTCAGAGGATGAGTTTGGGAGTGTTCCTTCCT
This sequence comes from Okapia johnstoni, assembly GCA_024291935.2. Lineage (NCBI taxonomy): Eukaryota > Metazoa > Chordata > Mammalia > Artiodactyla > Giraffidae > Okapia > Okapia johnstoni. The sequence goes on from CM044324.1 coordinate 17,567,874, forward strand.
CTGCAACTTTTTGGAATAGTTTGAGGAAAGGATAGCTCCTATCCCTCTAATGTTTGATAGAATTTGCCAACAAAGCCATCTGGTCCTGGACTTTTGTTTGTTGGAAGTTTTTTCTTTTTAATTAATTTCTTTTGGCGTACAGTTGCTTTACAAAGTTGTTAGTTTCTACTGTAAGCAAAGTGAATCAGCTGTATGTATACATATATTCCCTCTTTTGGATTTAAATTTCCTTCCCATTCAGGTCGCCACAGAGCATTGAGTAGAGTTCTCTGTGCGATACAGTAGCTTCTCATTACTTACCTGTTTATACATAGTATCCACAGTGTATGTGTACCACGTCAATCTCAGTCTCTCAATTCATCCCACCACCCCTGCCCCCTTTGGCATCTACCCATTTTTTTTTTCTGTTTATCTATCCATTTGTTTTGCAGATAAGATCATTTGTACCATTTTTCTAGATTCCATATGTATGTGTTACATATTTTTCTCTTTTTGACTTCATTCTTTATGACAGTCATTAACAGAGGAATGGAGGAAGAAGATATGGTATATCTACAATAGAATATTAGCCCTATAAAGGAACAAAGTTGGGTCATTTGTAGAGACATGGATGAACCTAGAGACTTTTGAAAGTTTTTTAACCACAGTTTGAACTTCAGTACTTATGACCAGTCTGTTCATTTTTTTCTGTTTCCTCCTGGTTCAGTCTTGGGAGGTTGTACCTTTCTAAGAATTTGTCCACTTCCTCCACATTGTCTGTTTTGTCGGCTTAGAGCTGCTGTTCCTGGAGGCTAATATGTCAAGGTCAGGGGTGCTGCTAAATGCCCTACAGGGCACAGGACACCCCCCACCCCCCCCTGCAGAAAAGAATGACCTGGCCCCAGAGGTAAGTGCCAAGGTGGAAAAGCCTGATCTGCAGCAACCTGGGCTCCTCCTTTTGCTGTTTCTCTCCCTCTTTGTCCTCTGTCACATCAGAGTCCACACAGCCCTCCCTCAGTCGGCGTCAGCACCACTGAAAACAAAGAGTGGGTCCTTTGTCAGCTAGGTGGCGGACCTGGGCCTCCCCAAGAAACCTCACCTCACACCCCAGAAGGCTCTCTTAAGCCAAACCAAGCTGCTACTCCCACTTCCGTGGGCATGGAGGGACCCGCAGTACCAGAGGGGAGACCAGGCGGGGAGGCCCGGGGTCCTCTGCCCTTGCACTGTCCGTAGTGAAGGCCCCAGTGCTCACTCCATCTGTGGTCGGCTTTCCCCCTAGTGACCTGGAAGACTTCGTTGACAATCTAAAGAAGGACTCCACCTCGGCCAGCCGCGTGGTGACTCTGAAAGACGTGGAGGATGGGGCTTTCCTGCTGCGCCAGGTGGGAGAGGCTGTCGCTTCCCTGAAAGGTGAGCATCCTCCTTGGAGGGGGAGGGGAATCCTGACAACCCGTCAGACGGTGAAGGATTCGTTCGTGCACGTGGGCAGGTGTTCATCCAGCACCCACCGTGCTGTTCTGGGCGCTCAGGATGCATCCCTGAACAGCAGAAGAAGCGCCTCTCTCTGCCAGGAGCTGGTATTAACACTTTAGTGGCTGCTGTAATATTCAGGAGTAAATGATTCTAATGACTGTTTCTCTTCTCTGGGCTCTTACAATGCACCAGGGCACCTGTGCCAAATTCACTGAATATAACTCGGGGCCCCATGGATACATCCCACATACAGAAATGGGAAATGAGACCTCGAGGGGTTGCGCCCTCCACCCAGGTCACATTGAACCAGCTCTGCCTCCTGAACCCCTGCACTTCTCAACCATGTCCAGTGTTGGGGTCTGGGAGGGGGGCCTGCTTTTCTTGCCTTCGCTCCTGCGGCTCACTCACTGTTCTTGGTCTGCAGGAGAATTTCCAACCTTACAAAATAAGATGCGAGCCATCCTGCGCATAGAAGTGGAGGCGGTGCGGTTCCTGAAGGAGGAGCCACACAGGCTGGACAGTCTCCTGCAGAGAGTGCGCGGCCTGACCGACATCCTGACCATGCTGCGGAGGTGACCAGGCTCGGGAGGACTGGGTGGGCGGCGCTGGGTGTGACCTGAGAGTTTGACACCAGACTTGTTGGTTCTGATCTCATGGCCAGGCAGTCAGTCTTATATGGACATTCTTAATCTGCTCCAGTCCTGGTGTTGGATGTCAAGAGTATAAGAGTAAACCAGACAGAACCCCTGCCCTTATAAAACTTCCTTTCCCACGTGGGAAATAGACACAGCTACCACATAAACCGCCTCCCAACAGCATCCCTCCTGAATTTTCCTTTTTTTAAAAAACAGAACTAGGAAATTACAGAGATGCTACCCTTTAGATCTTAAACCAGATTTGGGAGTCGGTCACAAGCATATGTAACATCTAAATTCTTGGGAGAATTTTAATCACTGTCATCTTTTGATAGGTTTGCATGAGATATATGTTAAAAGTGCAGTTGACTTTTAGATGAATTATTAATCGTAAGGAGCAAATGAGATTTTTCTAATAATAGTGACCTCAAGGAAAGAGCCTCTTTTGAGGTGCCAATGCTACAAAGAGCTCTATAATCTCCTGCATAAGTTTCAGGAGGCCAGCAAAAATCTGAATTAAGCCAACTCTTGCCTCTTCCTGCAGAGAAAACATCTGCCTGGGTACAGGAAGAAATTGTACTTGAATTACATTTTCTCATAGGCTCACTACTTTAAATTGCCAGAGTGAACTTTTTCTTCCAGTAGGATAAAAATATGTTAAAAGGATTCTTCATTAAACTCTTACCTAAATGTGGTAACCTAACCATAAAGACTAAAACAAACCTTCCTTATTAAGTGTTTATAGAGATAGCAGGCTGGCTGGTAACAGTGCCCACCCTCCCTCTTTTCCCTGAAAAACAAAAAATGATATAGATAAAGTTACTTTAAAAATAAAATAAATATAGCTGTCATTAAGCTGCCCATCACAAGCCTTTATATTATTATTTCTTGGGATCTTTCTGTCTAATGTGCTGCGGAAGACACGAAGGTAGGAATACACACGCCCCCAAGGACAGGCATATGTCCTGGAGCCCAACGGAGAAGACAGAGCAGGTGACAGTCATGGTTCAGAGCAACTTTAGCAGGTTAGGAAGATGTTGGAGGGGTTCCATGTGTCTAGAATTTGAGGTGCTGGAAGGATAGCAGAGCAGAGTTGCCCAGGAAGCCCTTAGAAATGCAGACTGAAGTTCAAGAGACAGTTAGAAGGAGTCTTTGCCTAATTCAGAGGGAGGGGGAAGGAGGTTTAGAGTTGAAAGTTGCCTTCATGTAGGTGATTACTGAAGATGGAAGAGGTAGCTCTGACAGAAGGAGAAGGACAGGAGGAAACAGACCCTTGGGGATTTGAGACTGAAGGAACCAGACAGTTAAAGAAGTGAGCAGCAGAGGAGAGCTGTAGAAGGCGGTATCTTTTTTTCAAAGCAAAAGAAAAACACATTTTGGTAAGAAGAGAATGAGGAGCTAATTAAAAATTATGGGTTGAGTATCATATTTGACAGTGTCTTTCATTTGCCTATGTTGATGGTAGCCACCAGCCCAGAGGAAGGAATTAGACCATCGTCATCTTTACTATAATCCACAGAAAAGTACCTGAGGCTCACAGAGGTGAAGTTCCTAGCATTACAGAGCTAGAACACGGTAGCTGATAGTCAAACACAAGCCTGTCTGACCCTGAAGGTCATATCTTTTCCACCATAGTATGGGTGGAGCTGGACATAGTATCAGATGACCGTCGTCCCCCCCCCCCCGCCCCACAAAGCAGAGGAGGATGAGGACTAACCCAGCAGTTAGATTCACAGTCACTCTCAATGTTGCAAAAAGGCTAGTCAGGTCCAGGTGGGGTGGCCAGATGGCTGAGCTGTAGGAAGAGCAAGTAAAAGGAACTGGCGTGTAAACCACCCTCCTAAGATGTGCAGCAGTGAAAGCAGGAGAGAGTGGAAGGTTAAGGAAGCTCTGGGTCAGAACCGAGCGTGTGAGAGCTGTCTAGGCCTGGAATGGGTGCAGGCAGTATGGTTAGAATCATGCATCCACTTTAGGACACCACCACCCCAACAATGAACACAGCAGCCCGAGTAGACCATCTCCTGAGGGAAGAAGAGGAAAGCAACTGCTAAAGATCACTAGGAGGCGGTTCTGTTGCTATGGAAACCCTCAACTCTAAGCTGCTACTTGGGGTTTTAGCATGCCTTAATTTCTGCAAAATCTTGCCTGGTCTGGGGATGACACAGCACTCAAGTAAATACCATACAATGAAACTGTGCGTTACCTGGCTCACTGGTTGATGCTGCTGTGTGGTCTCTCCCAGGCATGTCACCGATGGGCTCTTGAAAGGCTCAGATGCAGCCCAGGCCGCGCAGTACGTCGCTATGGAGAAGGCCACGGCTGCCGAGGTCCTGAAGGCCCAGGAGGAGGCTACCCACACCTCGGGCCAGCCCCTCCCCGGCGCAGGCGTCCCTGGCGACGTGAAGGCAGAAGTGGTACCCTTGACCGTCCACCACGCACAGAGCTCTCCCGTGGTCATCCAGCCGTCCCAGCTCTCCTCCGCGCTGCTAAACCCCGCCCAGCACGCGCCCGGGGGCCTGGGCCCTCACCCCGCCAGCACCCCCACCGCCACGCAGGAGGCCCCCTCTGCTCTGCCATCCCCGCAGATGCCCGGGGACGGCTCCTCCGTGCAGAGCCTGTTCATCGAGGAAATCCACAGCGTGAGCGCCAGGAACAGGGCAGTGTCTATCGAGGTAGGTCTTCCTTCCATTTCTCCTAATTCCGTGAAGGGGAAAGGATGGGGTCCTTTCCCACCAAGAGTTGACAGTCTGGTTGTAGAGACAATGGATATATGTATCAAAGATGTATATAACTTAATATTTTTATCAGAAAATAGATTTTTGATATAGTTTTGATAAAAATATAGCTTTCTATTTTATATACATATATGATAGATTTTTAAAACTCTAAGTAGGTTTCAAAGGCCAGATTAAGAAAAAAGCCATCAGACTTCAGAGAAGAGTCAGGCACCCAGCCTGTAGGAAGGTGAGACAGTGGTGTGCTGGTCAGTGTTTAACAACAGGGAAAAGCCAGATTTGTAGCATTTGGCAGTTTCTGTGGTGAAAAGACTTAACCAACCATTACTGATTATGTAAAAGGCGACAGTCGGCCCTCCTGAGACAATGTGAGCTGGCTCAAGCACACCACTGGTGAATGCAGGGTTGAAAATGAAGTAGAATCTGGGTAAGCAGAGAAGGCTGGTCCCAGACGGCTAAGGCTTGTTCCTTGGATATTAGAGAAATGCTGCTGCTTGGACCAGTGATAAAACGTGGTATCTTCAGAAAATTCATGTGGAAACAAGTATGCAGAACTGATTGAGGTGGTGGGTCTCAAATAAAGGATGCTGGATGGGAAGTTGTTACAAAAGTCTCAGAAGTAACAAGAGAGGGAGGTCTCAAAGTCATACAGTATAGAGAAAACCTGCTGTGTTTTTAAAATATTCTTTTCAGCAAGAGCTGGTGTCAGTGTTCATGCAGCACGCTGCATTCCCCTGGGTCTCTCCTTCCCCTTCTCTAAACAGTTTCCTCCACTCAGGACTGTGTCCTCAGTCCCCAGTCCTAACCATTCCTGCCTCTCTTGCAAGTCAGCAGTGGATAACTTGTTTCAAGAGGAGGTGACATCTTAAAACCACGAAGGCTAGAGTCATAGCCACTGGGCCTCTGAACACGAGGCAGCTCCCCTCTGTTCCAGACTCAGAGGCTGTGCCCCCTAAACTAAGTTAGCTCCTTATAAAATGCATATTGTAAGATGGGGTGAAATGTGATTGATGATGATTCTGCCTGTCAGGGTGGGGAGGAAGCCACAAGCACATCTTCCTCCTGAGAGTTAGTGGATCTGCCACATTAAACATCTCTACATTGCAAAGAGGTCGGTAGGATGATTCTTTTAGTTAAAAATGTCTATTGTGAATCCACTAGGCATAATTACCATTGTGTATTTTAAGTTTTAACAGCACATTCACAGGTCACCCCTGAAATGCTCTGATCCCTGGTAAGGAGGCCTGAGGCTGAGTCTTCCTACTGGCTCTGCCTTTGAGCTTGATTCACTCAAAAGATGTTACTGAGCCCCAGTGAGTGCCAGGCCTTCATAGGCTCTGGGGTAGGCAGTGAACAGAAGGAACCAGGCTCTGGTGATGATAAACGCTAGGAAGGAAAAAACAGAGGAGGCTCAGGATGGTGACAGTGCTGGCTGTTATTCCTAGAGAGTGAATCTTGGGCAAATCCTTCATCTCGCCGAGCCCCCATGTTCTCACTGTAAAATACACTGATTCCATGATCTCCTGGGTCTTTTCTTATTCTGACAGTATGGGGTTCCACTGATCCTGGTACTCATTTCCACTCTTCCCTCTTGAAATGATAATGTAACATCTCAAAATCACAGGAAAATATTCTTTCAAAAAATGTACAGATATTTTAAAATGCATTTTATGTATTTCTGTGTCGAGACTGTAGAACTTAATGGAGCTTAGAGATTACCTCAATACCCCCTTCATTTGGCAAATAGGAAAATTGACCCAGAAGGTCATATGGCAGTTCTTTTGACAGCAGCAGAGCTAAGACATAGGATTAGTGAGTGTTCTGGTGTTTGTTTCTTTGAACATCTCCTCTATGATGAAAGCTCAGTGTAGAAAAAAAGAGAGTTATGGGCTACATGCCTTTGCATGTGTATCTCTGTGTCCCTCTCCTGAGTGCTGGGAGAGTATGTAGCAAGTGCTCAGTAATTACTTAGTGAATGGTTGGGTTTCTGAACTTGCTGCTCTGTGAATGAACATCACTTGGGCTTCTGTGGCAGCCTATTTAAGGAGAGTAGCAGACAGCATAAGGGTCAGGTTTGTCTGATGTGCAGATGTGTTCCTAGACACAGAAGCCAGAGCAGCATTTGACCAGTGCTTTAACTGGGTTACACTTTCTCCCACCTCAGCATCAAATCTCAAAATTTATCAATTGATGTTCCCTTCTGACTTTTGAACTTTCTTCATTGCTGTTGTCCTTCAGAAAGCAGAAAGGAAATGGGAAGAGAAAAGGCAAAATCTGGACCACTATAATGGGAAGGAGTTTGAGAAACTCCTAGAAGAAGCCCAGGCCAATATTATGAAGTCAATTCCAAACCTGGAGATGCCACCAGCCTCAGGCCCCCAGCCAAAGGGTGATGCTCCAGTGGACAAGTTAGAACTTTCAGGTAAGGTGCTATCAGAGCTGTGTGGGCTGGCCGCCCCCATGGGCACAAGCTGGCCAGTGGGATCAAGCTTTCACTTCCTAAAAATCTTATATAATACTGTACCTCTACTATGCCTCAATAAAAAAATGTTTTAATTTATAAGCTTTAGGTACACAATAGTGATTAATAGTTTTTATGGGTTATATTCCATTTATAGTTATAAAATAGTGGCTATATTCCCAGTTTTGTACAATGTATCATTGTAGCTAATTTATACAGCTCAGTTTATAACTCTTGGTCCCTTACCCTTATATTGCCCCTCCTCCCTTCCCTCTATACTCACTGGTAACCACTAGTATCTGATTCATTTTGTTACATGTGTACTACTTTATTTTTTTAGATTCCACATATAAGTGATAGCATAAAGTATTTGTCTTCATCTGACTTATTCATTTAGCATAATACCCTCCAAGAGTCCATGTTGTAAATGGCAAAATGTGATTCTCTTTATGACTTGAGTAGTATGTTGTTGTATATATACACCACACCTTCTTTATCCATTCCTCTGTTGATGGACACTTAGGTTGCTTCCATATTGTGGCAAATGTAAATAATGTGACTATAAATATTGAGGTACAGGTATCTTTTCAGATTTGTGTTTCTGTTTTGGGAGGATATATACCCAATAGTACTATACTACTGCTGGTAATTCTATTTTTAGTTTTTTGAGAATCCCAATACACACAGATGGCCAACAGTTATTTGAAAAGTTGTTCAACATAACCAGGGAAATTTCAAATCAGAATCACAATGAGACATTACTTCACATCTGTTAGGATGTCTTTTATCAAAAAAATCAAGATAACACATGTTAGCGAGGATTTGGAGAAAAAAGTACCAACGTCCACTGTTGATAGGAATGTAAATTTATACAGCCACTGTGGAAAATGGTATGGAAATTTCTCCAAAAATTAAATATAGTACCACATAACCAGCAATCCCACATCCAAGTATACAGTCCAAGGAAACACAGTCATTTCAGAGATACCAACACTCGGGTTCATTGCTGCGTTACTTGTGAAGGCACGGGCTACGGGAAACTTCACAGCTAATGGAGTGGACAACGAAGGTGTGGTATGCATATTCCTATTATATCATATATACATGTGTACATAATATATACTTACTGCATATATATACATATATTCTGTGTATTATATGTATATAGCATATACACATGTATAATATATATGTACAAAATTGTGTTATATATGAACATTATTCAACCATAAGAAATAAGATAACCCTTGCCTTTTGTAACAACATGGACGACAAGTGAAGTGAAGTCGCTCAGTTGTGTCCGACTCTTCGCAACCCTGTGAACTCACCCACCAGGGTCCTCCATCCATGGGGTTTTCCAGGCAGGAATACTGGAGTGGGTTGCCATTTCCTTCTCCAACATGGATGAAGCTGGAGCACATTATACTAAGTGAAAGAAGCCAGACAAAGAAAAACAAATACTGTGTCTCCTCACTTATAGATGGAATCTTAAAAAAAAGGGAACTCACAGAAACAGGGAGTCAAGTGGGGATTAATGGGGGCGGGGAGGCCAGTAGAATGGGGACGTGCTGGCCAATGGATACGAGCTTTCAGTGACAACATGAATCAACTCTGGATATCTCAGGTACAGCATGTTGACAATAATTAATTAATACTTAATATATACTTGAAATTTCCTGAGAGTAGATCTTAAACACTCTCACCACACACATACACAAACCTGTGAAGTGATGGATGTGTTAATGAGTGTGTTAAGCATTTCACAATGTTTACGCTGATCAAATCATCAGGTTATATACTTTACATATGTATAATTTTGTTCAATTATACCTCAAAGCTGGGAGGAAAATAAAGTCCATCTTAACATGAAAAAAATTTTAATTGGGAACAGCAAAGCCTCAGATGTCTCTAGAGCCTTGCTACTATTTTAATTTTTATTGACGACTACTACTATTGAAGAACTGTAACCATAGCAGGGAAGCTGTGTTCTGCATTAGAATTCTAAAACAGTGTCCACTAAGGAAAAATGTAGCTTCTGCCTTTCCTACAAATTTATGACCCTTTGCCACAGCAGCTGGGGGAACAGGAGGCCTGTGTTTAAATTGAGAGGTCTGCCTAGAAAACACCAGCTTTTATGAGCTGCCAGAGGGATGTTAGATCACAGGGAGGAATCACAATTTTTTTTTTAAATCAAAATTATTAGATGGTATATTTAACCAACCAAACCATGGAAATTAAGCATCAGTGTCTCCATAATAATATAAAATAGCTTTTAAACTCAAGCTGGTAAATCTTCAACCAGTTACAAACCATGTGCCTTATTCTAATCTTAAAATTATGGACAAAGGCATTTTACATGCAGCCCAGTGCATCTCAAGTTGGTCAGAGACAGAACCTTTGTCATTATATATGGGAGGGAGACCAGAGCCAGGCTGTTGGCCTCGGGACGAGACCCTATAACCCAGCACCCTCTGCTGCAATCATTGGCCTGTCACCCTGATGACTTACCCAAGCCTTTACTAAAACTTTCATTAGAAAGTCCTCAAGCACCTCCTCTCAACAACTCCATGTCATTTGCTCAGAAAAGACAAAACTCCTGGGATGCCAGGCCTGTGAGTCCCCAGAGTTGGGGCAAAGGCCAGCTGGAAGCTCCGATTCCGAATTTCTGGTTTTAAGGCATTTGCAAGCTCTTGGATAGAGTACTGGTAAAAGGTGGAAGGGAAAGATGTTGATACAGGACAGGATTGAAGCTGTTTGAGTTTTGAGTAAGAAATGCCCCTTTCTGGGCATTTTTGGCAGGAAAGCTCAGCAGACAGCTGCATCTCCTAATCTTTGGTGTCAATACTACTTTCTGCTTCTCTCATTTCTGCGTTTGCTTCTTCCTTTAATTAGTGGAGAGGCCTTTTCTAACCACATAACCATGACCAAAAAAAAAAATCCACTTTCTCCCCAACTCTGTTCTGTGACCCCATCTGCTTCCCACTCTCCCTCTGCCCTTCCTGGGCCAGATTCTACTCTCACCTCCTCCACCTGAAACCTTCCTCTGAACCCTCCTTTTCAGACTCAGGGATGAAAGCTCTGGAGCCCCTGCAAGGGGTTCTGACCTTTCATCTCTCCAGGTAAATTTTTTGGGGTAAGAAATTTGTTTAAAAGTCACACTAAGTAATACTTGCATAGCATTTGCTATAAGCCAGGCATTATTTTAAATGCTTTATGTGCATCCAGGCATTTAATCTTCCCAACACCCCAGTGGAAACATTGTTAACTCATTAAACAGATGAGAAAACTGAGGCAGAGAGAGGTTAATTAAATTGTTCAGGGCCTTTCTAGGACTTCAAACTAGTTAGGCTTCGGGGCCTGTATTTTTAGTTGTTGTACCATGGAGAGAAGAAAGCACTTTTGAGTCAGGTTGCACTGACATTCTAGAAATACAGTGGACTTTCTGGATGTTATCTTTAAAGCTGATTTTGCAATGACACACTCTTTTCCAGAAGACTCTCCAAATTCAGAACTGGACTTGGACAAGCTGGGGGGTAGGTCCCCACCTCCTCCTCCACCACCTCCACGGCGGAGCTACCTGCCAGGATCTGGGCTCACCACCACAAGGTCGGGCGACGTGGTCTACACTGGCAGGAAGGAGAGTGCCACTGCTAAGGTCTGATGGGTGAAGCCCTGCTAAACTGGTCTCTGGGTTCAGATGATGTCCCTAGACAGTCTTCTCTGCTCTCCTTTAGAACATAAAAGGTAGCAAATAGAGAAGTAGAGAATGAACTAGATCTCCAAGGAAGCGCCACAGATGGGAAAATGTCAGTCAGTATATTATTGGAATAGACTCAGCCCCAGGAGTTCTATCCTTACTTGACTTTTAGCTGCAACTATGTGAAATGCAAATCACCAGCTAATTCCCCAGCGTAGCACGCTAAGATTGAAAATGGGGGCTGGGGCAAGCACAAGAAAGATCATCTTACAAAGGTAACTGCGATTAGCTGACCCTGTTGTGGGCGTCAACAGAAAGAGGTTCAGAGAGCTTTCACTTCCACTTAACCTGGAAAGCTTTGTCTTTTATGTTAAATGAAAATGCAGGTTCCAAGGAGGACCTTTCTAAAAGGCATTGAAGTTAAGGAGTTTTAATTCTTCAGTTCATTTGCCAAAATGACACCTTGGGCAAGGAAAAAACCCAAATTACATGTGAGTAGACAAAACAGCCTTTTAGCTTGATTTGAAGAGCTAGGAAGCGGAGGCACCTGACAGTGAGGGAATGCATGCTCTTCTGTGATCTGTCCCCCTTTTGCCAGCACCTCGGGGTGAAAAGCCAATAACTGTGGTTCACACTTTCCACAGGCAAGCAGTGAAGATGCTGGACCAAGTCCACAGGCTAGGGCCACAAAGTGTCCGGCCGAGGAGCCGGCGTCAGCCTGGGCCCCATCACCACCCCCTGTCACTGATTCTGCAAAGGATGAAGAGGAGGAGGAGGAGGAGGAGGAGGGAGACAAAATCATGGCGGAACTTCAGGTATGTGGAGAGGTGACTGACCATGGCTCCCGGCCATTCCCATCTGGGACTCTGGCTGCGTCTCTCACGGATTCATGAGCCAGAGTGGGCATGGGGAGAGCCCTGTGGGACCTGGGCCATGTCACCTGCATCTCTGGGCTGGGCCTCAGGTGGCACGAAATATGTGTAAGGCATGACCATTGCATAAAACAGCTCAGGAAGTGTATGCCCAAAAATTAATTCCAAGCTTTCCTAGCTCTGGCTGGTAGGATTTACTTTCCTTTCAGTGTGAATAGTCCCTGCTTCATTTTAAAAGCACTTAACACATTACTGACTGAGGGATTTTTGCAGAAACTAAGGCCTGTGGCCAGAAGTTAGTTAAGTGAATACTGAAACATCTCAGGTCACTAACATTTGGGTAACAAAAGACATGACTATGTCTGTGGTCGATAATGAGTTAAGATGGGGATTAGAAATATCAGTCCTTCCTAAGGACTGATTCAAGCCCCCTTCAAGTGGGGTACCCTTCTTTCGCTTTAATTCTTAGAATGACAGGCCTGGAATCATGTGGCCTTCTGTCCTCCATGCCAATTCCCAGTCAGTGTCAACGTCATCTTTTCAGGTATTCCAAAAAGCAGAATAATTTTGATTGCTGTTTTCTTTGGTCTACTTGAGAAATGTTACTTTATTTTTAGATTTGTATTTGTTAACAGACCCAGTTTACTCGTAGGTATGATGATGAGGTTCAGGACTACACCCAAAGTTGATCCCATATTCAGATCCTGGGTGTAAATCTGCCCCAGGTGTACACTCTAAGAACTTGTCTAATCAGTCATAAAGCACAATTCCTAGACCAAATTCTATTTGTAGAATATTTCATTTTGATTCATGAATTAATGTAGGACTTTTTTGCCCATTCAATGGTCAGATCAAACTTCCTTAGGGCTCCAGAACATGTTTGCCAAGGTACCAATGGTTTGGTGCAGCCCAAGGATCTGCCTTCATTTGGAGAAGAACTTTCAGACCATGCTATATATCCACCTCAGCTCTTCCATCCTGCTTTCCATGGTAACAACTGCCAATGTTAAGTTGCTTAGGTTTTCCAAGGAAAACCGAGCTGCTGGTTTATTTGTCACATGCATGAGCCCTATCTAGCCTCATTAAAACTCCGACTGGCCTGAGACATCCCCTCCATTAAACAGTTTGCTTACAGGTTTTTAGACCAGTCAGAGAATTTCATTCATAAGAACCATGGATTATAGTCAGTGACTCATGAAAAACAATTGAGTGCAAGGAGGCCTTATCCACTGGGGGCCCTCTGACCAAGACACTGGTAGGTCAAGGCTACTTGCTGCTGGGCATTAGTGCCTGTCGGCAGATGCTGGGGCCATTCATTATAGCATTTGCTCCCAAATTATGGTGTAAATAACAAATATGAAGGGGAAGAGGACAAGATAGTGGAGTAGAAGGATGTCAGCTCATCTCTCACAAAAACACCAAAACCACAACTAACTGCTGAACAGCCATTAACAAAAAGGACTAGAACCTACCAATAAGAGATACTCTACATCCAAAGACAAAGAAGCCAAGATAAGATGGGAGGAGGGACACAGCTGCTGCTATAACATCAAATCCAGTACCTACCAGGTGAGAGACCCACCAACTGAAAGACAATTGTATCGCAGAGGTTCTCCCACAGGAGTGAGAGTGTGGAGCCCCACGTCCAACTCCCCAGCCTGGGGGCCTGGTATCAGGAGGAGCCCCCAGCTTTGAAGGCCGGCAGGGTTGGGGTCAAAGGACTCTACCGGATGGAGGGAAACAGAAACTCCACTCCTGGAGATGCGCACAAGGTCTTATGTGCTCTCAACCCAGGGAAAAAGCAGTGAGTCATAGGAGCCTGGGCCAGACCTCCCTTCTGGTCTCAGAGGGTCTCTGGGGAGGTGTGAGGTCACTATGGGGTCAGAGATACTGGAGGCAGACATACTGGAAAGTACTCATAGGTGTGAGCTCCCCAAGCAGTCACCATTTTGACGCGGCCCCACCCAATAGCCTGTGGGCTCCAGTGCTAAGACACCTCAGGCCAAACAGTCAATAGGAACACAGCCCTGTCTGAGACCATAGCCACCTCTAAACACCCACCCCTTGACAAGCTCCACCCACTAATGGGCAGGAAGCAGCTGCTCTCACCAGGAAGCCTGCACGAGCCCCTTAGATCAGCCTCCTCCCCCAAGAGGCAGACTCCAGAAGCAAGATGAAGGACAGCCCTGGAGCCTGTGGAAAGGAAACCACAATCAAGGAAAGGGAATCAATCAGTGTGCTACACCCATATTAACAAATTAAAGAATAAAAACCATATGATCATCTCAAGAGATGTAGAAAAGCTTCTGACAAAATTCAACACCCATACATGACAAAAACTCTCCAGAAAGTGGGCATAGAGGGAACCTACCTCAACATAATAAAGGCCATATATGACAAACCCACAGCCAAAATCATTCTAAGTGGTGAAAAACTGACAGCATTTTCTCTAAGATCAGAAACAAGGTAAAGATGTCCACTCTTGCCATGATTATTCACTGTAGTTTTGGAAGTCCTAGCCATGACAACCACAGAAGAAAAAGAAATAAAAAGAATCCAAATTGGAAAAGAAGAAAAACTGTCACTATTTGCAGATAACATGATACTATAAATAGAAAATCCTAAGGATGCCACCAGAAAACTACTAGAGCTAATCAGTGAATCTGGTAAAGTTGCAGATTACAAAATTAGTGTATAGAAATGCAAGGGATTTCTGTGCATTAACAACAAAAAAATCAGAGAAATTAAGGAAAAAATCCCATTTACCATAGCAACAAAAAGAATTAAATACCTAGGAATAAACCAGTAACTGGAAAATTCTGAAAGAGATGGGCATACTAGACCACCTGACTGCCTCTTGAGAAACCTGTATGCAGGTCAGGAAGCAACAGTTAGAACTGGACATGGAACAACAGACTGGTTCCAAATAGGAACAGGAGTACGTCAGGGCTGTATATTGTCACCCTGCTGGTTTAACTTTTATGCAGAGTACATCATGAGAAACGCTGGGCTGGAAGAAACACAAGCTGGAATCAAGATTGCCAGGAGAAATATCAATAACCTCAGATATGCAGATGACACCACCCTTATGGCAGAAAGTGAAGAAGAACTATAGAGCCTCTTTGATGAAAGTGAAAGAGGAGAGTGAAAAAGTTGGCTTAAAACTCAACATTCAGAAAACTAAGATCATGGCATCTGGTCCCATCACTTCATGGCAAATAGATGGGGAAACAGTGGAAACAGTGACTGACTTTATTTTTGGGGGGCTCCAAAATCACTGCAGATGGTGATTGCAGCCATGAAATTAAAAGATGCTTACTCCTTGGAAGGAAAGTTATGACCAACCTAGACAGCATATTAAAAAGCAGAGACATTACTTTGCCAACAAAAGTCTATCTAGTCAAGGCTATGGTTTTTCCAGTGGGCATGTATGGATGTGAGAGTTGGACTATAAAGAAAGCTGAGCACAGAAGAATTGATGCTTTTCAACTGTGGTGTTGGAGAAGACTCTTGAGAGTCCCTTGGACTGCAAGGAGATCCAACCAGTCCATCCTAAAGGAGATCAGTCCTGGGTGTTCATTGGAAGGACTGATGTTGAAGCTGAAACTCCAATACTTTGGCCACCTGATGCGAAGAACTGACTCATTTGAAAAGACCCTGATGCTGGGAAAGATTGAGGGCAGGAGGAGAAGGGGACGAACAGAGAATGAGATGGTTAGATGGCATCACCGACTCATGGCCATGGGTTTGGTTGGACTCCGGAAGTTGGTGATGGACAGGGAGGCCTGGCGTGCTGTGGTTCATGGGGTCGCAAAAAGTCGGACAAGACTGAGCGACTGAACTGAACTGAATAAACCAGTCTCTAAGGAGGTAAAAGACCTGTATTCACAAAACCACCTAAGACACTCATGAAAGAAATCAAAGATGACACAAACAGATGAATCAATATTGTAAAGATGAATATACTATCCAAAGCAACCTACAATTGAATGCAATCCCTATCAAATTAACAATGGCATTTTTCACAGAATGAAAACAAAAACTTTTTACAATTTCTATGGAACCACAAAAGACCCCAAAAAGTCAAAGCAATCTTGAGAAAGAAAAATGGAGCTGGAGGATTCAGGCTCCCTGACTTCAGGCTCTACTGCAAGCTACAGTGATCAAAACATATGGTATTGGCAGGATAGAAAGCCCCAAGATAAACCCATGCATCTATGGTCACCTAGTCTATAACAAAGGAAGCAAGAATATACGATGGAGAAAAGACAATAGCCTTTTCAATAATTTGTGCTGGGAAAACTGGACAGCTGCATATAAAAGAAGGAAATTCGAATACTCCCTAACACCATACACAAAAATAAACTCAAAATGGATTAAAGACCTAAATGTAAGCCAGACACTATTAAAACTCCTAGAGGAAAACGAAGAACATTCTTTGACATAAATCACAGCAAGAAGTTTTCTGACCCACCACCTAGAGTAATGAAAACAAAAATAAACAAATGGGACCTAATTAAACTTAAAAGCTTTTGCACAGCAAAGAAAACCATAAACAAAATGAAAAGACATCCCTCAGAAAGGGAGAAAATATTTGAAAACAAAGCAACTAACAAGGGGTTGATCTCCAAAATTTACAAATAGCTCATCAAAAAATTTAAAAAACCAATAAATGGGTGGAAGACCTAAATAGACATTTCTCCAAAGAGATACAGATGCCCCCAAAACACATGAAAAGTTGCTCAACATCACTAATTATCTGAGAAATGCAAACCAAAACTACAATGACGTATTGCCTCACACCAAAGAGACCATCATCAAAAATCTATAAACCAATTAATGCTGGAGAGGGTGTGAAGAAAAGGGAACCCTCTTATACTGTTGGTGGGAATGTAAATTGGTACAGGCAACTATGAAGAACAGTATGAAAGTTCCTTAAACTAAAAATAGTACCACATATGATTCAACAATCCCACTTCTGGGCATATCCAGAGAAAACCATAATTCAAAAAGACACATACGCCCCAGTGTTGATTGCAGCACTATTTATGACAGTCAGGACATGGCAGTAACCTAAATGCTCATCAGAGGAATGAATTAAGAATAGGTGGTGCAGGATACAAAATTAACACACAGAAATCCCTTGCATTCCTATACACCAATAATGAGAAAACAGAAAGAGAAATTAAGGAAACAATACCATTCACCACTGCAACAAAAAGAATAAAATACTTAGGAATATTTCTACCTAAAGAAACAAAAGACTTATATATAGAAATCTATAAAACACTGATGAAAGAAATCAAAGAGGACACAAACAGATGGAGAAATATACCGTGTTCATGGATTGGAAGAATTAATATAGTGAAAATGAGTATACTACCCAAAGCAATCTATAGATTCAATGCAATCCCTATCAAGCTACCAATGATATTTTTCACAGAACTAGAACAAATCATTTCACAATTTGTATGGAAGTATAAGAAACCTCGAATAGCCAAAGCAATCTTGAGAAAGAAGAATGGAACTGGAGGAATCAACCTGCCTGACTTCAAGCTCTACTACAAAGCCACAGTCATCAAGACAGTGTGGTACTGGCACAAGGATAGAAATATAGATCAATGGAACAAAATAGAAAGCCCAGAGATAAACCCACGCACCTATGGGCACCTTATCTTCGACAAAGGAGGCAAGAGTATACAATGGAGAAAAGACAATCTCTAACAAGTGGTGCTGGGAAAACTGGTCAACCACTTGTAAAAGAATGAAACTAGAACACTTCCTAACACCATACACAAAAATAAACTCAAAATGGATTAAAGATCTAAATGTAAGACCAGAAACTATAAAACTCCTAGAGGAAAACATAGGCAAAACACTCTCTGACATAAATCACAGCAGGATCCTCCATGACCCACCCCCCAGAATATTGGAAATAAAAGCAAAAATAAAGAAGTGGGACCTAATTAAAATTAAAAGCTTTTGCACAACAAAGGAAACTAGGAGCAAGGTGAAAAGACAGCCTTCAGAATGGGAGAAAATAATAGCAAACGAAGCAACAGACAAACAATTAATCTCAAAAATATACAAGCAACTCCTGCAGCTGAATTCCAGAAAAATAAACGACCCAATCAAAAAATGGGCCAAAGAGCTAAACAGACATTTCTCCAAAGAAGACATACAGATGGCTAACAAACACATGAAAAGATGCTCAACATCACTCATTATTAGAGAAATGCAAATCAAAACCACAATGAGGTACCATTACACACCAGTCAGAATGGCTGCTATCCAAAAGTCTACAAGCAATAAATGCTGGAGAGGGTGTGGAGAAAAGGGAACCCTCTTACACTGTTGGTGGGAATGCAAACTAGTACAGCCACTATGGAGAACAGTGTGGAGATTCCTTAAAAAACTGGGAATAGAACTGCCATATGACCCAGCAATCCCACTGCTAGGCATACACACCGAGGAAACCAGAATTGAAAGAGATGCGTGTACCCCAATGTTCATCGCAGCACTGTTTACAATAGCCAGGACATGGAAGCAACCTAGATGTCCATCGGCAGACGAATGGATAAGGAAGCTGTGGTACATATACACAATGGAATATTACTCAGCCATTAAAAAGAATACATTTGAATCCGTTCTATTGAGATGGATGAAACTGGAGCCCATTATACAGAGTGAAGTGAGCCAGAAAGAAAAGCACCAATACAGTATACTAATGCATGTATATGGAATTTGAAAGATGGTAATGGTAACCCTATATGTGAGACAGAATAAGAGACACAGATGCATAGAACAGTCCTGTGGACTCTGAGGGAGAAGGTGAGGGTGGGACGTTCTGGGACAATAACATTGAAACATGTATATTGTCATATGTGAAGCGGAACACCATTCCATGTTCTATGCATGGGACGGATGCTCAGGGATGGAGCGTTGGGATGACACAGAGGGATGGGAAGGGGAGGGAGGTGGGAGGAGGGTTCGGGAGGGGGAGCACATGTGAACCCATGGCTGATTCATGTCAATGTATGGCAAAAACTACTACAATATTGTAAAGTAATTAGCCCCCAACTAAAATAAATTAAAAAAAAAAAAAAAAAAAAAAAGAATAGGTGGTGTGTGTATGTATATGTGTGTATATATATATATATATATATATATATATATATATATATATACACACACACAACAGAATACTACTCAACCATCAAAAGGAATTAACAATGCCATTTGCAGCCACACAGATGGGCCTAGAGATCATCATAATAAGTCAGAGAAAGACAAGTATCACAAATAGCAGTTCAGTTCAGTTTCTCAGTCTTATCCGACTCTTTGTGACCCCACAGACTGCAGCATGCCAGGCTTCCCTGTCCATCACCAACTCCTGGAGCTTATTTAAACTCATTCCATTGAGTAGGTGATAGCATCTAACCATCTCACCACCCTCTGTCGTCCCCTTCTCCTCTGGCCTTCAATCTTTCCCAGCATCACGGTCTTTTCAAATGAGTCAGTTCTTCGCATCAGGTGGCCCAAGTATTGGAGTTTCAGCTTCAGCATCAGTCTTTCCAATGAATATTCAAGACTGATTTCCTTTAGGACTGACTGGTTGGATCTCCTTGTAGTCCAAGGGACTCTCAAGAGTCTTCTCCAACACCACAGTTCAAAAGCATCAATTCTTTGGCACTCGGCTTTCTTTATAGTCCAACTCTCACATCCATTCATGACTACTGGGAACACCATAGCCTTGACTAGATGGACCTTTGTTGACAAAGTAATGTCTCTGCTTTTTAATATGCTGTCTAGGTCAGTCATAGCTTTTCTTCCAAGGAGCAAGCATCTTTTAATTTCATGGCTGCAATCACCATCTGCAGTGATTTTGGAGCCCAAAAATATAAAGTCAGCCACTGTTTCCACTGTTTCCTTATCTATTTGCTGTGAAGTGATAAGACTGGATGCCATGATTTTAGTTTTCTGAATGTTGAGTTTTAAGCCAACTTTTTCACTCTCCTCTTTCACTTTCATCAAGAGGCTCTTTAGTTCTTCTTTGCTTTCTGCCATAAGGATGGTGTCATCTGCGTATCTGAGGTTATTGATATTTCTCCTGGCAATCTTAATTCCAGCTTGTGCTTCCTCCAGCCCAGCGTTTCTCATGATGTACTCTGCATATAAGTTAAACCAGCAGGGTGACAACATACAGCCTTGATGTACTCCTTTCCCAATTTGGAACCAGTTTGTTGTTTCCATGTCCAGATCTAACTGTTGCTTCCTGACCTGCATACAGGTTTCTCAAGAGGCAGGTCAAGTGGTCTGGTATTCCCATCTCTTTAAGAATTTTCCAGAGTTTGTTATGATCCACACAGTCAAAGGCTTTGGCGTAGTCAATAAAGCAGAAGTAGATGTTTTTCTGGAACCCTTGTTTTTTCGATGATACAATGGATGTTGGCAATTTGGATTTCTGGTTCCTCTGCCTTTTCTAAATATATCTTGAACATCTGGAAGTTCTCGGTTCACATACTGCTGAAGCCTGGCTTGGAGAATTTTGAACATTATTTTGCTAGCATGTGAGAGTGCAGTTGTACGGTAGTTTGAACATTCTTTGGCATTGCCTTTCTTTGGGATTGGAATGAAAACTGACCTTTTCCAGTCCTGTGGCCACTACTGAGTTTTCCAAAGTTCCTGACATGTTGAGTGCAGCACTTTCACAGCATCATCTTTTAGGATTTTGAAATGATTGAATCTAAAAAATGACTTCTTTACACAACAGAAACAGACTCACAGACTAAGCAAACAAACTTAGGTTACCAAAGGGGAAAGGTTGTGAGGGTTATAAATTAGGAGTTTGGGATTAATATGTACACATTACTATATATAAAATAGATAAGCACTATTATAGCACTCTGTATAGCAGAGGGAATTCTACTCAATATACAGTAGCATAAATGGGAAAAGAATTTTAAAAAAAACCAGATATGTGTATATGTATAACTGAATCTCTTTGCTGTACACCTGAAACTAACAGAACATTGTAAATCAATTATATGCCAATATTAAATAACAAATATAGTATAAATAATCAATTATGGTATAAATAAATCATGACCCAGTTTGTTTCAAATGAAGACAAAGCACTAGGTAATTTCCAATTTGTGAAAGGTGAACAAGCACTAATAATCAAAGAACTATAGGATTTTAGGCTTGCAAATAGTCCTGCACTGCCCCTAAGAGAAGTAATTTCTGTGTTCCAACACTTGAGGATATTTCCCTCCATTGATATCTAAATGGCTTGAATGCTTTCTTTGGCTGAAAGCTATACAAAGGCAGAATATCTAGCTTCCTGTTGTATTACTGGTGATCAGGTAGCAGTGGTGAGTAAAGTGCTCTAACCCTAAGGTAACCAACCTCATCAGTTAGCCTGCTGCATTAGAAAGTCGGCCAGTGGCCCTGCTGGAGCCTTTGCCTCCACAGGCTCTACAGTTAGGCAGCCCCCGGCCCCGCTGAGGCAGGACAAGCAAGGAGCAGCTGCAGCCCCAAGTGTAACTGTGGGACAACTTTTCTGCTTCATGTCACTGGGCATCAGAAGAAAAAAACCACTGGCTCTGAAGTCCAGGGTCTAACAGCCCAATGGAGATGGCGAATGGCCTTAGTAAGCAGACCCCTGGGGCCTCTCCAGGATCAGAGAGGACAGGGTGTCTAAGGAGGGAACCAGGAGCCAGAATAGCTGGGGAAGGGGCCAGGCATCAGCTCTATGTGTATTTTAAAACCTGTGCTGGAATGTTCATGTGGGGAGGGCACATTATTGTTTGTGTCTACAGTTATCTCCAAATGACAGTACTTGACATTAAGAAAATACAAGATGATTATTTGATATTATTCATTTAAATAACTGGTCCTTAATCCTGCCTGCACATTAGAATGATTTGAGGAGTTAAAGTCCTATGACACCATAAAACTCCTAGAAGAGAGCATAGGCAAAACATTATCAGACATAAATCATAACTAAATCGATGTTTGCTTAGGTCAGTCTCCTAAGGGAATAGAAGTAAAAACAAAAGCAAGCAGAATGGGACCTAATCAAACTTACAAGCTTTTGCAAAGGCAAAGGAAACCATTTGTTAAAAATGAAAAGATAACCTATGGGATGGCAGAAAATATTTACAAATCATGTGACAAACAAGGGTTTAATCTCCAAAATATACAACAGTTCTTACAGCTCAACAACAACAAAAAACAATAAAAAAATGGGCATAAGACTTTACAGACATTTCTTCAAAGAAGACATACAGATGGCCAAGAGGCATATGAAAAGATGATTGACATCACTAATTATTAGAGAAATGCAAATCAAAACTATAATGAGATACCATCTCACAATATTCAGCATGGCCACCATTAAAAAGTCTACAAATAACAAATGCTGGAGAGGGTGAAGAAAAAAGGGAACTCTCCTACACTACTGGTGGGAATGTATGTTGGTAAAGCCACTTGGAAACAGTATGGAGGTTCTTCAGAACACTAAAAATAGAATTGCTGAGTGTAAGTCAGCAATTCCACTCCTGGGCATATACCGGACAAAGCTCTAATGGATTAAAGACCTACATGTCAGCCTGGATACTGTAAAACTCTTTAAGAGGAAAACACAGGCAGAACACTCTTTGACATAAATCACAGCAAGATCTTTTTTGACCCAAGTTCTAGAGTAACAAAAACAACAATGGGAACTAATTGAACTCAAAAGCTTTGCACAGCAAAAGAAACTATAAACAAGACAAAAAGACAACCCTCAGAATGGGAGAAATATTTGCAAACAAAGCAACTGACAAGGGATTACTCTCCAAAATAAGTCATGAAGCTCAATACCAAAACAATAAACAACCCAATAAAAAAATGGGTAGAAGACCTCAACAGACATTTCTCCAAAGACGACATAAATATGGTCAAGAGGCACATAAAAAGATGCTCGACATCATTAATTATTAGAGAAATGCAAATCAAAACTGCAATGAGGTGTCACCTCACATTGGTCAGAATGGTCATTATCAAAATATCTACAAACAGTAAATCCTGGAAAGGGTGTAGAATGAAGGGGACCTCCTACAGTGGTGGTGGGAATGTAAATTGACACAGCCACTATGGAGAACAGTATAGAGTTTCTTTAAAAAATAAAAACTAAAAATAGAACTACTATATGATCCAGCAACCCCACTTCTGGGCATATATCTGGAGAAGACTATAATTTGTAAAGGTACATGCACCCTAATGTTTTCACTGCAGCACTATTTACAATAGCCAGGACATGGAAGCAACCTAAATGTCCATCAACAGAAGAATGGACAAAGAAGATGTGGTATATCTATAGTGGGTTTGCCAAAAGGTTCATTTGGGTTTTTCCATAACTCTGAAACCAAAAAAACCTGAAAAAAAACGTTTTGGCCAACCCAACACAGTGGAATTCAGTTCAGTTCAGTTCAGTCTCAGTCGTGTCCAACTCTTCATGACCCCATGGATTGCAGCATGCCAGGCTTCCCTATCCATCACCAACTCCCAAAGCCTACTCAAACTTACATCCATCGAGTCCGTGATGCCATCCAACCATCTCATCCTCTGTTGTCCTGTTCTCCTCATTCCAGAACAGTATGACAAGGCAAAAAGATATGACAGTGGAATTACTCATCCTTAAAAAGGAACAGATTTGTGCCATTTGCAGAGTCATGGATGGACCTAGAGACTGTCATTCAGAGTGAAGTCAGAGAAAAACAAGTATTATATACTAATGCATATGTGGGGAATCTAGAAAAATGGTACCGATGAACCTATTTGCAAAGCAGAAATAGACACAGATGTAGAAAACAAACATATGGACACCAGGGGGGTAAAGGAGGGTAGTTGGGATGAATTGGAATACTGGGATTGACATATGTACACTACTATGTATAAAATAGATAACTGATGAGAACCTGCTGCATAACACAGGGAATTCAGTACTCTGTGGTGACCCAAATGGGAAGGAAATCCAAAAAAGAGGGGATATATGTATACATATAGCTAATTCACTTTGCTGTACAGCAGAAACTTAACACCTTATAAAGCAACTATACTCCACTAAAAACTTTTTTTTTTAAAGATAAATGCACCCCTTTGTTCATAGCAGCACAATTCACAATAGCCAGAACATGGAAACATCCTTCATGTCCATCAACAGATAAATGGATAAAGAAGATGGGGTACATACATACACTAGAATACCCCTCAGCCATAAAACAGAATGAAATGATGCCATCTGTAGCAACACGGATGGACCTAGAGGTTATCATACTAAATCAAGTCAGGATGAGAAAGAAATACTATCTGATATCACTTGTATGTGGAACCTAAAATATGGCACAAATGAACCTATCTTCAAAACAGAAACAGACTCACAGAGAACAGACTTGTGGTTGCTGAGGGGAAGAGAGGGGGGGAGGGTGGGGCTGGGAGTTGGGGACTAGTAGATGTAAACTATTATATAAAGATATATAGGATGGATAAACAACAAGGTCCTAGTATATAGCACAGGGAGCTATATTCAATATCATGTGATAAACCATAATGGAAACGAATATTTCAAAAAGAATGTGTTATGTATATAACCGAGTCACTTTGCTGTACAACAGAGATTGGCACAACATTATAAATCAACCGTAGTTCCATTAAACAAAAATTTGAAAACTTAAAAAAAAAGTCCTACAGTGCAGAGTCTGGCTTAATTCTCTAGGTGTGGCCCAGGTAACAGTATGATGTCATGCAGCCTGACTGAACCAGTCATTTCAGGGAACTTTGCTGCTTGGGTTACTCTCTTGCTCTTACCATCATATGTATTGTCGCTCCCTTTCTGCCCTATACACAGTTGATGCTTTCTCTCTGAAAGCTGGCCACCCTCACTCTATTCACTGGAGTGGCCCTGCACTCCTGTAACTCCAGTTATTAGTTTTCAGAGACAAGTCTGTGGGGCTCTGGTTGCTCCCAGACTGCTCAAAATTCACTTTATTATACACCAGAACAGTCCAGAGCATGGGAGTATGTTGCTACTGCAGTGAACTCTTAAAGATGACTTCCATTTTAAGGTTTAAAAATTTACAGTATCTTGTGCCCTTTCATCTCAATAAAACTGGCAAAAATATAATGGAAACTGGAAAGATAGCTTCTTATTAATTCATTTACACAGTCAGCATTTTTAAGGGTCAAAACTCTTTCATAGAAGCCCTACTAAGTACAAATCAGGTTCACCCAGATAGAATTAAAGGGCTTTCATTTCAAAGGCTCTGTCCATTTCATCTTGGCCCCCAAAGTAAGGGCTTTGCTGACCTGAGGTCAACTGGGGAGCTGGTTTTCAGGGCACTGACTCTCTGGCCCCAGCGTGTCCCACACGCAGGACCAGGCTGGGGTCTCAAACGGGAAATCCTCTGGGTTCCCAGCTGTTCCCTCTGACCGCCTCACTGCACTCCATCCCTGTTAACCTCAGTATTTTAATTCCTTAGGCATTCCAGAAGTGTTCCTTTATGGATGTAAATTCAAACAGTCACGCTGAGCAGTCCCGGGCTGACAGCCACGTTAAAGACACTAGGCCGGGGGCCACAGCCCCGTCCAAGGAGAAGAAGGTAACGTGGCAGTTACACGCTGGCCACCCAGTGGACCGTCCTTCTTTCCTGGCTTTGACACTAACATCGATCTGTGCTTGAGCTTCTGTGCCTTCTCTCTTTTCCTCACCCTTTTTTTTCCCCTCCTTAAACCAATGGAGACACGGCTTGGGGTTTCACTAGAGATCTCTGGCTCGGGTTTCCAGAGTGGATGTTGTGTTCTGTGCACAGCACACAACCATAGATGCAGAATTTAGGCATTTTCTCCCCAAACAAAAGATAAGACATCATCAAGATTTTCTAGAACTGTAAGAGAAAAAAATGGAAACATGAAGCAGGTAGCACTTTTTCCAATTTTTAACATGTCTTTTGGACCAAAGATGTCTACATTAAAAGTAAGCAAAAGCTTTAGATTCCAGGAAGAAAGTTCATAGCAAAATTGTTGACCTGCCATCCACAGGTGTATCCATGGAGACTTTCACACATGTTTGAGGATGCCAGAGTTTTTGTTACTACTACAGATTCTCAAAGTGCACCTTCCAAGTCAACAAGTTCAGTATCCCTTTAGTGCTATCATACTTTGTGTCATTCTCAAAGTTTCCAAAGAGATAACTAGGCTCTAAAGCAAGGTCACTGTCATGACATAAGGACTTTAAAGAAAGTGAAAGTCACTCAGTCGTGTCCCACTCTTTGCGACCCCGTGGACTATACAGTCCATGGAATTCTCCAGGCCAGAATACTGGAGATGGTAGCCGTTCCCTTCTCCAAGGGAATCTTCCCAACCCAGGGATCAAACCCAGGTCTCCAACATCGCAGGCAGATTCTTTACCAGCTGAGTCACCAGGGAAGCCCCTGGTGGCTTAGCTTAAAGTCCTTTCCTCTGAGGACCTTGAGGAAAGGAGATTAACCTGAATGTCTGAACTTCAACTCTGTAAATTGAATCTGGAGCTTTGGTGATTTTTGCAAACAGAGTCATCTTCTATGAATGAAGCCTCTGTCTAAGTTTCAGGGTAAAAAGTCTTAACATTTTCTGCTAGGAACTTATATCTCAGAATTCTAGCTTCCTTTCATTAAAGTCAAACAAATCAGCGACAACATACAGCCCAGTAGCTACTTCATGTAGGTCCCTCAGTCCAGGGATAAGTAAGTTCAGTGAAAAGATACAGGATCACAAAATCAGAGGGCTATTCAAGCACACTCCTTCAAGAGATGCAGTCTTGGCTTATAGCTGCCAGCTGTGCAGCCCTGCCAGAGGCTGACCTGCTGCTCCCTGGCCCCCTGCCATCCCAGAGCCTCAGGTAAACTCCACCTGCCACGTATCTGGCAAATGAAACCATTAACCAGGTGATAGGGGGATCTCTGTGCACCAGGGGAGATTATTGTTGATTCATCTTTCTCATGAAGAAAATCTCCTATTAGTATGAACTGACTGCGTGACAATCACAATGGGAATATGTTGCTTCTTCAGTCTGAGCAGTTTCCTTCTGTGGCCTTACAGAAGGCCCTGGTGCGTCCTGAGTTACGTGCTGTACTTGAACCAGTGTGACTGTTTCTTCTAAAATACTGACCAGGAGCTTCTTGAGGATCCCTCCAGAAATAGTCATCATCTCACTGTAGAATTTTTCTAATTTGCTAAAATGCTGCATGGGGTTTCTTGCCCTGCAATTAGAAATCCATATCCCATCGATCACATAGATCTCAATCAAGGGTTCATCAGATACTGAGCAAGTCTGTACTGATTGTCCAACACCAGGCCATTAAACACTATGTTTAATTACAGGTGCTTTTTCTGGATAATCATATTGAGTATACTGATATCCTTCATAATAACCATGACTATCAGAACTGTCCCCAAATTGTTGTCATTATTAACCTCTTCCTGGGCTATTCATTTTCTCTTCCATAAATCAAATGTTTCTTAAAACTCTTCTCTATCGTGAAGTGCTAGCCTAGTACTTACTTCTATAGCTTATGTTTCTAATTTTGGTTTCTTGCCCAAATGCTTATTACCTCTGCTTCACCAGTTGTCTGAACAGTCAAATCTCAGGGTCCCAAAACAGATACATTCATGAGGCTTAATTACATTTCATGCAGAGTCTTGACTATCTAAGACTAAGATATCATTGTGAGATTACATGACAACTGTGAACAAGTTACCCTTGATAAAGTTACTTCACTTGCTTTGATCCCTGCCTTCATTTTTCTAGCCCGACACCAAAAATGCTAGGTCATGTGAAACCTACACTTGACATCTTTACCTTAGTGACTTTCCGTCAGAGGAAAGTCATTTTCCTTTGATGAAGCAGATCCATTCTTGCTGCTAGATCTGTTTTAAAATACATATATTTCTGGGTGGAATTTGGAATATTTCACTGGGTATGACGTGGACTGACCAGTCAGAACAGATGCCAGTCCTAACCCCCCAGTAAATGGGGTCAGCAGAACGGCGGCCCTGTACATGCCAATTCCTCCTTTGGGTAAATTCACACTCAGGTCCTAGCATAGTAGCTGACTCCCTCTTTGGAGTTGAAACCTTAAGACAAAACCTCATTTATTTTTCTTCTTACAACATTTTACGTCTAAATTTAAAATCTGAATTTCAAATCCCACAAGAGATATTGTTCCACTGTAGCAGCTGAATCTCATTCCACCTGTCTGGGGCCCGATGGGGACGAGGAGAGGTTAAACAGGAGGTGTTTGGTGGCTGATGCACTTCGGATCCTGTG
This sequence comes from Okapia johnstoni, assembly GCA_024291935.2. NCBI lineage: Eukaryota > Metazoa > Chordata > Mammalia > Artiodactyla > Giraffidae > Okapia > Okapia johnstoni. The sequence continues at coordinate 17,596,074 of CM044324.1, forward strand.
CCGTATTTCCATGTGATTAACACTGACTTTGTTGTCTCTCTGTTATTCCTTGGATGTGTACAAACACTCTTTCCATTTCCAGCTGGGCAGTAGGGTTGATCTAGGTTGTCCCTGGTGGGGCTTGGGTTCTTGTGCTTCGTTATGTTGTCATTGCTTTAAATCCAACCGCCTTTTTGGGATCGTGTCCCAGTCAGCTCTGATCACCTCTTCCTCTTGGGCTTCTGCAGCCAGAGAAAAGGCCAGCATGGCCCTGGAAGTGACAAGTCAGGGCTATTGTCAGGGCTGTGGATGGGGCCTGAAGCTACCGCTACACCTCCACCTGGTAGCACATTCTCCATACCTGGTCCTTTCCACTGGGTTCTTACCTTCTGAATCTTGGTGGGAACCTCAGAAACACATCTTCCCTCTGAATCAGAGCACCCAGCGACTCAAAGCTGAATCATAGCAGCACAGTCACCACTTCAGCCTCAAGTATCTGTTTTCTAAATGTTTAGATGACATTTTGGAGGCACTGTCACTCTGAATGGGGAATTGATCATCTTGGCTATGATTAGTTTGAAGGTTATTTTGACACTTTGCTTGGCAAGTGCAAGTACAAACTGCAAGTATGTTTTCAAAGCTATGATTTGACCAAGGAAAAATAATGGTTTTGGGTTTTGTTTTTTTTTTTTCCAAAGTACCACATCCAACCAATGCAGAGCCCTTATAGACAATCCCCATACAAGAAGCATAGCTAAGACTGAAATAACCATCTGGCAGAGATGTGAAAACTTTCCTGGTCTAGTTCCTTGGTTTATAAGCAAGAAACCTGAGGCCCAGGGAAGTGAGATGACTTGCCTAAAATAAAACAGTTAAGTGGCAGATCCGAGCCAGAATCAAAATCTGCCTCCTGATATATTGTGCTTTCTACTACGCCACCCCAATCCTCTGGTTTTAGAGTCAGCTAAGCTCACAGTCAGGTGGTGACAAGAGGATGTGCTGGTCCAGAATCAGTCCCTTTATATTCTCTTAACTGCTCCCCCTACCAACATCTGAAATCCTTGAAGCATTTTGCTAATTGAGATTTTCATCTTGTGTAAACACAGGGCATTTTTGGAAGTTGGAGAACCAAGCAACCCAAGGTAAACAGAGCTATAGGCTTTGGACTGGTGTGTAACAAATGTGCTTGGCCCGCATGTTTTGGAATTGTAATTAAAGGAACACTCTAGTTGTAGTCCACTTTGGGGGCGGGGGTGTGGTTTTGTGGAGTAACGTGTCCTACACTATTCTACCAGAATTTGGAATTTTTCCACGAAGACGTTTGGAAATCTGATGTTGAATATGAAAATGGCCCCCCAGTGGAGTCCCGGAAGGTGAGTTCACCAGATATGTGTTCCAACTGATACCATGCAGATTGATTCCCTTCCTCTGCAGATCCATTTCTGATCACTCTGTGTGGTTTCCCCTCTCCACTCTTCCTCTCAGGTTACCCCAGGGGCTCTCACACCTAGTGACCATCCTAAGTGGGAAAGAGGAATGGAGAATAGTATTTCTGATGCAGCAAGAACAGCAGAATACAAAACTGACATCTCAATGAAGGAAAGTTCCCTCTCCACTAAGAGTTTACTTAGAGACAGTAAAAACCATTCCCAGAAAAATGTGCCTAAGGTCAATTCTAGTTTCTCTGGCGTTAGTTCATTCGAACGTGAAATCAACAAAGGACCTAAAATCTCTGGGCTGCAGTACCCTGCATCTGATGCTGAGAATCAGAAGATGAATTTTGGGAAGGCAAAGGGAGTGAGTCAGCAAGGACAAGAAGATTCAGAGAAGGGTCACCTTCCCTCTCCCACTAGATCAACCGAACTGACAACTCATGATGTCAAAACTCCAGACCAAGAGGTTCCCATGACAGAGTTTGGCCAAGTTGTCCTAAGACCAAAGGGAGCTAAGCATGCTAACACGACCCCTAGTGAGGATGGGGAGTCCACACCAAGTTCTCCCAGCGAGGAGAAGGCAACCACTGACAACATTGCCTTCATGATCACCAAAACCGCAGTCCAAGTTCTCTCCAGTGGGGAGGTCCGCGATATAGTGAGCCGACAGGGGGAAGACGTACAGACGGTCAACATTGACGCCAAAAAAGAGACGATATCCCAGCAGGAAGGCACTGAAAGTGAAGAACCCGTGGTGTGCCTGGACAAGAAACCCGTGATCATCATCTTTGATGAACCCATGGACATCCGGGCTGCATACAAGAGACTTTCAACCATATTTGAGGAATGTGATGAGGAACTGGAGAGAATGATGAGGGAAGAAAAGATAGAGGAAGAGGAAGAGGAGGAGACTGGAGACCCGGCGGTCCAGAATGACACTCCCCAAAAGTTTCCTACGGAGGCGGCTTTGGGCAGCCCTGGAGCAGGGCAGGAGGCTAAGAGTAAATTGCAGCCACACTTCCTTTCAGTGGAGACAGGAGTGTCAGGAGGACAGGAAGTGAATAAAACTGAGGAGATCAAGTTCAACCCAACCAATTCTCCAAGCTCAGAAAGCCAGGGTGACATGACTGATGACCAGTTTGAAAGCCCCAAGAAAAAGTTCAAGTTCAAATTCCCAAAGAAGCAGCTCGTGGCTCTCACGCAAGCCATTCGCACAGGCACCAAGACTGGGAAGAAGACATTACAGGTGGTAGTCTACGAAGAGGAGGAGGAGGATGGCACGCTGAAGCAGCACAAGGAAGCCAAGCGGTTCGAGATCAGTAGGTCTCCATCCGAAGACGCCCCTAAAAGCCTGCTCAAGAGACTAGAGCACCCCAGTCTGGAGAGCAATGCTTCAGTTTCCAGAACTGATGAAATCAGAAAAAATACCTACAGAACGTTGGACAGCCTGGAGCAGACCATCAAACAGCTGGAAAATACCATCAGTGAGATGAGTCCCAAAGCCCTAGTTGAGACCTCGTGTTCTTCCCACAGAGATTCTGTTGCAAGTTCATCCCACACGGCCCAGGAGGCCGGTCCCCCATCCTTGCTAGTCCTGGATGAAGCATCCACTGCCTTAGAGCCCCCCTCATCTATACCTTCAGCTTCACGTAAGGTATCTTGGTCTGATGGAAAGATGAAAAGAGCCAGCTGCTTTCTTAAATCTGCCATAATCACCATTAGCAAAAGGTGTCTTGTGATTGACTCGCTTCTTTCAGGTGGCTCGTTTTGTTTTGTTGTCTGTTCACCATGATCCCTTTCTCTCACACTTCCCTCGCCTTCAAAACAACAACTAGGTGTCTAACAGCTAATCGATTTCTGTTTTTACCTCTGTTGCTGACTGGTGTTGGGAAAACCCCAAGGATGCTGGGCCAGCTATTTGCCGTTGAAGTGATTGCTCTGATACTCATATTAAAATCCGTTTGATCAGTAGTGGGGCAGTTTCATTGTTTGATTCTCCGAATTAACCCCAGTGGTGTCTCCTGATGTCCGTCTCCTAGATCTGTCCTGCATGTAGGGCTGTGGCTTCTCACGTTGAGCTTCTCTGCACACAGTGGGGTGACCTCGGATGACCCATTCACACCATCCTTTCTCTCCCCCTTCTTGCCGCTCCTCCCCACAGGGCTCCACCGGGACCCCTCAGACGAGCAGGATGCCAGTCCCCATGAGTTCCAAGAACAGACCCGGAAGCCTGGACAAACCTGGCAAGCAGTCCAAACTGCAGGATCCCCGCCAATACCGCCAGGTAGTTTTACCTTAAACCCACTTTTGGATGGACACTCTTGCGCTTAAGAAGCAAGTCACTGACTTAGTTTATACCAAATACTGCATTTTTTCTTTGTTAAGATACGGTTTATCTAGACACCCTGGATCTGGGGGCATGAAGAGAGAGTCTCAAAGCCTTTGTTGAACTTCTCACCACGCTTTTGCATGCTCGCAATAAAACATCTTTCACTGTGTGACTCCAAAGTTGACCTGTAAAAACAAGGTGGCAGGCCAGGTGGCTTTCCTTGGGGGAGTGTAGTGGTTCATCAGAACACTTGGGGAAACTGAGAGAAAAGCCTGCCCTGAAAGTCACCAGTACTAATGTGTGTTGACTGCATCGCACTAGAGGCCCATTAACCATCATGATGCCCCACCCCCACCCCAGTAACAGCCCCCCGCATGCCTCCCCACCCCCTGAACCCAGAGATGGTAGGAGAATGATGTGCCTGTTCTCACAAGCGCTCTTCTTCCTTCTTCCCTATTCTGTACATCCTCTGCCCGGCACTTGGGGGGTTTCTACCAGGCCCAGTACAGCATGACAAGACTTAGCTCAGGCCTTGAACTGGTTTAAGTTTGGTTTGGTGTCTTTGATTTAATGATCCTCAGAAGGGCTGTGTTGCCAGAGCCTGTGGACTGATGGTGTTACCAGCTTTCTGACAAACTGTCTCCCGCCGTCTTTGTTTGCAGGCTAATGGAAGTGCTAAGAAAGCTGGTGGGGACTGTAAGCCTACTTTCCCCTCCTTACCTGCTTCTAAGATTCCAGCCCTTTCTCCCAGCTCTGGGAAAAGCGGTTCTCTGCCTTCTTCTAGTGGTGACGGCCCTAACTTCCCTAATCCGCCTGCTACTAAACCATCGGTTCCTTCTAACCCTCTCAGCCCCCAAACAGGACGACCTGCTCCCCCCGCCTCCCTCATCCCCTCTGTCTCTAATGGCTCCTTAAAGTTTCAGAGCCCCACTCATGCAGGTAAAGGTCACCATCTCTCATTCTCACTGCAGACTCAAAATGGCCGAGCAGTCCCTCCCTCCTTCTCCTCCTCCCCCCCCTCCCCTGCCTCCCCTACTTCACTGAATCAAGGTGCAAAGAGCATCAGGAGCAGCCACACTCCTAGCCTCACCAGCTACAAGGCACAGAACGGAAGTTCAAGCAAAGCCACCCCATCCACAGCAAAGGAAACCTCTTAAAGGCCAAATCCAATTAAACACAGTTGGAGTTACATTTAAGAAAAAAAAAAAAATTTTTTTTTTTTTAACAGTCTTATTGTTTTCACAAGAGAATGTAACATATTGCTGTACTGTTTGAGGCTTAATGCTAAGTATGTGCTAAATACTGGATTAATAGACTTCAGTAAAGCTTTTTTTTTTTTTTTTACTTTGTTGCTGTTCTAATTACATAGTGTTTACTGTCTCTATTCAGTACCTGTTAAATGAAGCAAGCATGTGTTACCAAAAAAGAGAGTATGGCCAGAGAGAAGGGTGTGTGTGAGACAGGAAAATAAAAAATGTATTAAGCATGTAAAACATGTATGATTCCAGAATTTTAGTATGTTTTGTATAAAAATATTTTTCATTACGGAGACTAGAAGTGAACAGAGAAATACACAGGTGTGACTATACAAATTGTAAAACAGATACTATTATATTTCCTTTTATTTTAGTGTTATTTAGCTTTATTACAGATTTCTATTTTTGTCAAAACTTCATGGTTCCTTTCGAGATCTTTTTTGCCAAAACATTTTGATACTATAGCATTGTACATTTGAAAGTAGTGTGCTAGACAAGAAGCCAATGAACTTCTACACAAGCCAACACAGAGGTACATGTAGAAGGCAATTATCAACCCTGCTGCACTGCCATAAAAATTATGTATAATAATTTGCCAACCCAAGCAAGCTAGTTCTGCTTTTCTTTCTTTCTTTTCAACATGTTGTGATTCTCTAGTTGTTTTCTTTGCAGTATCTAAATCCTCCCTTTGTTTTCTGAGACCTGGTAACCCACACTACTGCATTGTGGATTTTAAAATGTACACTTCTGTACGGTTCTGTAAACTGATCAATTTTTGTAAATATATAAATAGACGCCAAAAATACTGTATGTGACAGCACATAGAGTAGTTTTCCCACACCAAAGTTCATTTTTATGCATGCTTTAAACATCTATCTTGGGATGGACAGAAATGGGACTTCCCGGACATTTTTAAAAAGCAACAAGTTTGCACAGCTAGAGTGTTTTTGTAAATAAGTGTATTTGTATAACACAGTCATGTAATATACAGAACTATAAGCAGAGACTTTGCAAAACTAAATAAAGGGCTGCATGCTTACTATTTTTGTACCTTGTCCCTATAACTACTTCCTAGTCAAAGAACAAACATAACTGTTACCAAGTTAAATGCTTTTGGCTTTGAGGGCATGATAAGAAAACATGTAACCAGATGCAGATGGGTTTTCTGAAAGCTCTGGAGCAGTGCATGGTGAGTTTCTGAGAAATTCATTACAAATATAGTGCCTTTCCATGAAACCTCCGACCTTCTTCGTGGCTTAGCAAGGTTTAGCTGACAGCAAGCAAACCAGATGGAGTTTCTACCACCCTCCTTTACCAGACGGGCTCTTATTAACTTTTGTTTCTTCATCTCCAGTAGAAGTAAAGTAGAAATAAAATGGCTTTATCACTAAGATTTTGGTTTTTTTGAGTTCTCAATTTTAAAAGAGATCATTGGTCTAGAGGGAAATATTCCTGCTAACATTACCCTATTTATGTATTCATTTTAAATATCAGGAGAAAAGCTAGTGAAAATAATACCAAGATTATGAACTGACTACAAGAAATCTCAGGGACTTGCTTATCATTATTTTTTGACCCTCCACCCCCAATATTTAACTTGATTTGGTGTTAAATACAAATGTTACTATTGCTTTAGCACCTTATTATTAATGTTCTCAGACTTCAGGTTTACTGAGCTGGGATGCCTTCTCCAGGAATGTTAGTACACCTCTATTCAAAGTATTAATTGTAACCACATGTTTCAGGGCACACTCAGGGAAGGTATCTTTTTTGTCCACTTTTAATGCAACATAACTGACACAATACACATATTGCTGCATAAGGTGTGCAGTGTAATGATATGACTTACATACGTCATGAGATGATGACCACAGTAAGTTTAGCGTCCAGAGACGACATACAGATGACCAAGAGGCACATGAAAAGATGCTCAACATCAATAATTATTAGAGAAATGCAAATCAAAACTACAATGACACACCAGCTCACCATGGTCAGAATGGCCATCACTAAAAAGTCTACAAATAACAAATGCTGGAGAGGGTGTAGAGAAAAGGGAACCCCTCTTACACTGTTGGTGGGAATGTAAACTGGTGCAGCCACTATGTAAAACAGTACAGCGTTTCCTCAGAAAACTACAAATAGAATTATCATTAGATCCAGCAGCCCCACTCCTGGGCACATACCCAGATGAAATTGTAATTTGCAAAGATCCATGCACCGGTATGTCCATAGCAGCACTACTGACAAAAGCCAAAGCATGGAAACAACCTAAATGTCCACTGACAGAATAAAGATGTGGTATATATGTACAAGGGAATGTCACTCAGTCATCAAAAAGAATGAAATAATGTCATTTGCAGCAACATGGGTAGACCTAGAGACTGTCATACTAAGTGAAACACAAATACCATGTAATATCACATATATGTTGAATCTAAAATACAATAAAATGAACATATCTATGAAAAAACAGACTCACAGACACAGAACAGACTTGCAGTTGCCAAGGGGGAGGGATGAATGGGGAGCTTGGGATTAGCAGAAGCAAACTATTATATATAGGACCGATAAACAAGGTCCTTCTGTATAACACAAGGAAATATATCCAATATCCTGTGACAAACCATAATGGAAAAGGGTAAGAAAAAGAATACGTATGTATATGTGTAACTGAGTCACTTTGCTGTATAAAAGAAATTAACACAATATTGTAACTCAAATTCAATAAAATTTTTTATAAATTAAAAAGCTTAGTGAACATCCATCATCTCATATGGATACAAAATTAAAGCAATAGAAAAGAAAGTCATTATCTTATACTTTGTAGTATAAAGACCTCCAACATTTTAATCATGTCCCATAATCTCAACAACTACATTATATAAATTATAATGTATATGTTACAATGTACATTTAAAATATATAAACAAGCTAGCTGTTTATGTCAGCTTATTTGCTCTTGTGTATGGACAAGCTGAGAATTCTTTGTGAGCCACTAAACACAGTTTCCAGTTGGAACTTCAGACTTCCCAGAGCCCGAGCCAGGATGCACAGGTGATGGTCAGTGTCAGCCAGTGTAATGAAGCCTGAAGCATGCTCACCAAGTCAGGGAAAGCTCAGCATGGCTCCAGGCATGACCTTGACTGAGACCCAGGCAAGTGCTGCCTGCCTGCTCAAGAAGTTGGAGGGGAAACTACCATACCTGGAGGAATTGAACCCAGGTGCCCAGAGCTCCCATCACAAAAGGGCACCTTGGTTCCTTTAACTGAGGGAATGATGTCAGGTAGGGCAAGCTCTCAGATTTTGTTAAACCACTACCAGCAGATTCTCACTCAGTCAGTTCAGTCGCGAAGTCATGTCCGACTCTTTGCGACCCAACGGACTGCAGCACGCCAGGCCTCCCTGTCCATCACCAACTGCCAGAGCCTACTCAAACTCATGTCCATCACGTTGGTGATGCCATCCAACCATCTCATCCTCTGTCGTCCCCTTCTCCTCCTGCCTTCAATCCTTCCCAGCATCAGGGTCTTTTCCAGTGAGTTGGTTCTTCGCATCAGGTGGCCAAAGTATTGGAGCTTCAGCTTCAGCATCAGTCCTTCCAATGAACATTCAGGACTGATTTCCTTTAGGATTGACTGGTTGGATCTCCTTGCAGTCCAAGGGACTCTCAAGAGTCTTCTCCAACACCACAGTTCAAAAGCATCAATTCTTCGGCACTCAGCTTTCTTTATAGTCCAACTCTCACATCCATACATGACTACTAGAAAAACCATAGCTTTGACTAGACAGACCTTTGTTGGTAATGTTTCTGCTTTTTAATATTTGTCTAGGTTGGTCATAGCTTTTCTTCCAAGGAGCAAGTGTCTTAATTTCATGGCTGCAATCACCATCTGCAGTGGTTTTGGAGCCCCCAAAAATAAAGTCTGTCACTGTCTCCATTGTCTCCCCAACTATTTGCCATGAAGGGATGGGACTGGATGCCATGATCTTAAGTTTTCTTTTAAGCTCATCATTCAACCAACTGGCTGCACCTGAAAAAAGATTCTTAGAAATAAACCATGGGGGCTTCTCAGATTCTGTCAATAACCAATCCATCAACCAGGTCACTTGCTGGCTATTCAACCTGGGGCTTGTCTTGGCTTCCTCGTCTCTTAATAGAAAATAGTAATGGAGTCTACGTCACAGGAGGACTGCTGAGGTTAAACATGACATAGTAATGAAAACTCTTAAGACAGAGCCTGACATATAGCACACTCAATAAAGATTAGTTCAGGCTGGTGTCCTTGTCACTGCTATGATTATGACTGGATATTTCCCTTAAAAGCTGTTGGTCTGGCTGGGGAGGGGGGCAGCACAAAAGCAGGCAGGCAGGGAGTAAGACACGCCTCACTGTGGCTGGAGTTGTCCAGAAGAGTGACCATATGATGGCAGTGAGGGCCCTGAGCCCTCGCTGGTACAATACAGAACTTTTAATAGTGTCTCAGCACTAAAGAGGCTGCTTTTATTTTAATGCTGCTTGAGGCTGAACTTCTTTCCAAAATAAACACATATTTCTAAACAGACTAGGAGCCAAGCCAAGGCCCTTGAATTGTGGTTACACAAAAGCAGTCCTTGGTGAGATCTATTTTGCATTTTCAAGCCTGGGAGGAAGTGTCCCCAAATCACCCCACCCAGATGCCTTGGGTGGTGAGAGGTGCTGGTGGCCATCCCTGAGCTGAATCCCATGAGGAAAAGTGGACACAACTACTAAAGGGGACCCAGAGCAGGCGTGGCCAAGCCTCACCCCTAGCCAGATTCATCTCAGATGGCTTCCACCACCTGCCCTGTGATTAGAAGGAACTTTCTCCCCTCTTCATGTTCTGTAAATGAGAGCATTTGAGAACAACCAGAAAACCCTTCTGGAGGGAGTCAAGGAATAAAAACTCTCAACCCAAAATTCAAAAGTTAATTTTGCAAAAGTAAGGAGAGGATATCACCCAGGAAAACACACCACTCAACCACACTCCTGAGGGGAGACTGTCCAAAAAGAAGAAATGGTCACAGGAGTACTTTGGGGGACAGAATCCCAGACTCTGCCAGGGCTCTTGGCCCTCTATCTCCAGAGCCACTTTAGAGACAAGCTCATCCTGGAGTCAGGAAGGTCAAATCACACTGCACACACTCCACCAAGAAGGTAGTGGAGCTCACAGTGGAAACCTTAGATTTACACAAAATGCTGAATGGGTTCATTGTCCTTGCGTGTATGGGAGTGTGTGTGTTTAATCCTCAGGTCTGTAGTCACATCAACAATAACTGCCATCTGTCCCCTATCACGAGCCAGGTTATGGGCTAAAGTGAAGCGAAGTGAAGTGAAGTTGCTCAGTCGTGTCCGACTCTTTGCAACCCCGTGGACTGTAGCCTACCAGGCTCCTCTGTCCATGAGTGGGTTGCCATTTCCTTCTCCAGGGGATCTTCCTGACCCAGGGATCGAACTCGGTTCTGTGTTGCAGGGAGATACTTTGCCATGTGAGCCACCAGGGAAGCCCAAAGTGCTTCACATATATTGGCTCTTAATTGCTCAAAAGTGTGTGAGTACTTCCTGCATTTATCCTCCTCCCATACTGCTGCAGACACAGGCTGGTAAGAGACAGAAAGGGCAGGTCAGCCATCTGGGATGAGGCCTAGATGATAAGCACTTGACCATTCAGATCAGAGTAGGCAGTTTTTCATTCCTGGACCAAACGGAGCATCATTCAGGAAATCGTCCATTTAGGGACTACTGGATGACAGATTTTGCCTGCCTCAGTCAGTCCTAAAGGAAATCAACCCTGAATATTCATTGGAAGGACTGATGCTAAAGCTGAAGCTTCAATACTTTGGCCATCTGATGCGAAGAGCTGACTCACTGGAAAAGACTTCGATGCTGGGAAGACTGAAGGCAGGAAGAGAAGGGGATGACAGAGGATGAGACAGTTGGAGGGCATCATCAACTCAACAGATATGAGTTTGAGCAAACTCTGGGAGACAGTGAAGGACAGGGAAATCTAGCATTCTACAGTCCACAGGGTTGCAGAGAGTCGGACATGACTGAGCAACTGAACACCACCACCTTCAAACCCTAATGATAGAAAGCAAAGAGGAACTAAAGAGCCTTTTGATGAAGAATTGATGCTTTTGAACTGTGATGCTGGAGAAGACTCTTGAGAGTCCCTTGGACAGCACAGAGATCAAACCAGTCAATCCTAAAGGAAATCAACCCTGAATATTCACTGGAAGGGACTGATGGTGAAGCTGAAGCTCCAATACTTTGGCCACCAGATGTGGGGAGCCAACCTATTGGAAAAGACCCTGATACTGGGAAAGATTGAGGGCAGGAAGAGATGGGAGCAACAGAGGATAAGAAAGGAATGACAGGTGACAGAGGATGAGAAGGGAGCATCATCAACTCAATGGACATGAGTTTGAGGAAACTCCGGGAGATAGTGAAGGACAGGGAAGCCTGGGGTGCAGCAGTCCACGGGGTCGCAAAGAGTCGGACACGACTGAGCGACTGAACACCACCACCTTCAAAAGAGGGGGTAGGCAGAGAAGTGCTCAAGTCAGGGAATTAATAGTCTCATCCTACATCCCTGGAGGGCAGGTGAAGGTGGTTGGGTAACTCAGATCATGACTCTTTTCTTCCTTGAGCCCCAGGAGGACTTAAACCCAAAGGGCATGGGGCAAGGACAGCAGAGAAACCCACCCAGGTGACACAAAGGTCCCGCCCCTCCTGAACAGGCCACATACCCTGTTCCCCATGCTCAGGTCCGGCCACGCCCCAACCCCTATGGCCCCGCCTTCTATACCACTCCTTTATCACAGCTCACAATTTTCCCCATACCTGGTTCAACTGTCCCTTTTCCGGTCCTGGGGTAAGAGGCTCCCAACTGCCTCCTAAAAGGCATTTCTCAAGGATGTTTCCTGAGGCTTCCCAGGCCCAGATGTGAGTGGGCAGTTTGGCTCCTCAGCGAGCCTCTGAAATGATCCTTGCTTTTAAATTACAAATGTTTTCATTCCTCCATACAGCTATGCAGCTTTGCAGCATAATGAATTCTGGGGACAAAACTTCTGCCCAGAACTCAATGTAACAACAAACAATACCTGTAGCTATGCAATATGTACTGGCAAAGAATTTCTGACAAACCAGGGCATCGATATCTCACCTTGGGGCCTGTGGAAGAATCACGCAGCCTAGGGATGCATGATTGTTATCTTCCTTACAATTGCCTACCTGAAATTGTTATTCCTTAAAAAATTTTCTTAAATTCCTCTTTAATTTCAATGATTTACCCTCCATTAAAAAGGGACATCTTGAAAAATAAATAAATTACAAATGTTTTGTAAGAGATAAAATGGTTGATAACATATCCTACCTACTCTCCCACCAAGACATAACAACACCTAACGAATGATAACATAACGAAGCTGTCACAAGCCTGCACCTGATAAGCAGAATTCAATAACAAATGCTTCCACCGCATTTGGAGACAAGCCCTGTGTTTGCAGATATGACTCATTCCAAACAGTGAATGACTCTGTTTGAAGCTTCAAACAAAGCAAATTACAAGTCTCCCTCATTTTACCCATTAAACCCTCAGTTTACCCATTCCTGGAAACTGTATTGCCTATTTTAGGAATGCAGGGGCAGAAAAAAGCTTCTTATTTGTAAAACAGAATTAACCTCTAGACTCAGATCAATATAAACAAGTTTTTCACTACATAAATGTCCAGGGGGACCATACATGGTCCTGCTTGGAGGGGACAGTTCTTCCTTGGCAGCTCACTGCAGGACACCTAGTATCCCTGGCCTGCATCCATGGAATGCCAGTTTTGTCTCCATCACTGTGACAACCAAAAAAAAAAAAAAAAAAAAAAGCCCTCATATACCACAAAGTGCCTCTAAAGGCACTGCTGTTTTGGCTGAGAACCACTGGCATAGAATAAGGAACACAGACTCCACAGTTGAAAAATGCAGGGCAAACTCCAAAGGCACAAGGATCCAACAGAGAGGATCCAGGCCATAGACATCTTCCCCACAAAATAACAGCACTTAGGGCCCACGTGTAGAGCTCAGGTCTACTTATATGTCCTTCTGCCTTTTCTGGAATGTTCCCATGATGCCACTAACCATATTAGCATTTTTTCTCTCTTCATTCACACCTGGAAGACCAAGTGATCAACGACAGAAGAAATCCAACCTGTAAGTCACTGCAAGGAGGCGAGCAAGAGAAGTCTCGAGACGGTCGGTGGGAAAGGATTTTTCTTTTCTAAAAGCTGAGCCTCTGGGTTTAGCAAGGGGCTGCATCGTTTAGAACCAGGTCCTAACCTGCTACAGATACTTTCTCCTTTCTGATTAAATGTGAAACGATGGAGAACAGAGTGGTGGTCAGTGGGCTACACCCCAGCAGCCCAATCTTGCACTTGGGATAACCCTGACTCACGTTCCAGGTTCTCAAACATAGCTACAATCTGGGATCACATGGAAGGCTTTAAAATGCTGAGGCCTGGGTCTTACCTGCAGCGATTCTACATCAGGGATCAGAAGTGCTGCCTGTTCAGGGGACTGTCAAGTCTTTCCAGGTGATTCTAATGGGAAGTCAAGGTTAAGAATCAGTCTCATACTTGGAAAACAGCAGTTCAGGAATATTAAGAATGAGTTCTCTATTAAAAATGAATGGAATGGAATTCCTTTAAGGTCATCAGCTTATTTTTCAGCAGAAACTACAGGCCAGAAGGGAGTCAGGATATACTTAAGTAGCCGAAGGGAAAAACCTACAACCAAGATTACTCACCCTACCTAGCAAGGATCTCATTCAGATTCAGCAGGGGTCTCACTCAGATTCATCAGAGAAATCAAAAGCTTTACAGACAAGCAAAAAGCTAAGAGAATTCATCATCACCAAATCAGCTCTTCCACAAAAGCTAAAGAAACTCCTTTAGGTGGGAGACACAAGAAGAAAAAATCTGAAAAAATAAACCCAAAATCATAATAAAAAAATGGCAATGGTAATAAGAATATACACAGCAATAATTACTTAAATGTAAATGGATTAAAAGCTCCAACCAAAAGACCGACTGGCTGAATGTATACAAAAACAAGACCTATATATATATATATACACACACTATCTTCAAGAGATTCGCTTCAGACGCAGAGACAATACAAACTGAAAGTGAGAGAATGGGAAAAGGCAATTCCATGCAAATGGAAATCAAAAGAAAGCTGAAGTAGCAATACTCATATAAGGTAAACTAGACTTTAAAGATGGTTCTAAGAGATAAGGAAAGACTACATAATGATCAAGGGATCAATCCCAGAGGAAAACATAAAATTATAAATATATATGCACCCAACATAAGAACACCTCAATACATAAGGCAAATGCTAACAGCCATAAAAGGAGAAACTGACAGTAACACAATAATAGTGGAGGACTTTTAACACTCTGCTTATACAAATGAACAGATCATCCAGAGAGAAAATAAACAGAAGCCTTATTTTAAGTATTCAAAATGTATTCCATAGTCTTACCTGGCACACAATGCATAATAAAAGTACACATGCAAATATCAAACCAGCAACTGAAAATTTTCCAGAGATTTGCCTTATTAAAATAAGCACCATTTCCAACGGTTTCAAAGTTCAATTAAAGGATAAGTTACCTTATTTCTTTTTAGGAAACACAAACTTTAAATGACACAATAGACCAGATTGACATAACTGATATTTATAGGACATTCCATCCTAAAGCAGCAGAATACATTTTCTTCTCAAGTGCACATAGTACATTGTTCAGGACAGATTACATCTTGGGTCAGAAATCAAGTCTCAGTAAAATTAAGAAAATTGAAATCAAGCATCTTTCAAACCACAGCACTATAAGATTAGAAATTACAGGAAAAGAAAAAACTGTAAAAATCATGAACACGTGGAGGTTAAACAATACTCTCCTAAATAACCAAGAATTCACTGAAGAAATCAAAGAGGAAAATTTTAAATATATAAAAACAAATGACAATGAAAACACGACGATCCAAAACCTAAGGGATGTAGCAAAAGCAGTCCTAAGAGGGAAGTTTATAGCAACTCAATCCTACCTCAAGAAACAAGAAAAATCGCAAACAACCTAACCTTACCCCTAAAGCAACTAGAGAAAGAAGAACAAACAAAACCCAAAGTTAGTAGAAGGAAAAAAATCACAAAAATCAGAACAAAAATACATGAAATCAAAATGAAGAAAATAGAAAAAAAAAATCAATGAAACTAACAGCTGGTTCTTTGAGAAGATAAAATTTATAAACCATTAGCCAGACTCAACAACAAAAAAAAGGGAGAGGATTCAAATTAATAAAATTGGAAATGAAAAAGGAGAAATTACAACTGACACCGCAGAAATACAAAGGATCATAAGAGACTGCTATAAGCAACTATATGCCAATAAAATGGACAACCTGGAAGAAATGGACAAGCTCTTAGAAAGGTACAACCTTCCAAGACTGAACCAGGAAGAAATAGAAAATATAAACAGACCAATTACAAATAATGAAGTTGAAACTGCAATTAAAAATCTTCCAACAAACAGAAGTCCAGGACCAGATGGCTTTACAGGATAATTGTGTCAAACATTTAGAGAAGAGTTAACTCCATTATTCTCAAAACTCTTCCAAAAAATTGCATAGGAAAGAACGCTCTCCAAGCTCATTTTATGAGACCATCATCACCCTGATAGGAAAACCAAACAAAGATACCACAAATAAAGAAAATTACACACCAACATCACTGATGAACAGATGTAAAAACCTTCAACAAAATGCCAGCAAACAGAATCCAACAACATATCAAAAGGATTATACACCATGATTAAGTGGGATTTATCCTAGGGGTGCAAGGGTTCTTCAATAAGTGCAAATCAATGTGATGCACCATATTGTCAAATTAAAGAATGAAAACCATATGATCATCTCAATAGATGCAGAAAAAGCTTTTGAAAAAATTCAACAGCCATTTATGATAAAAACTCCCCAGTGGGCATAGAGGGAATCTACCTCTATCAACCTAATAAAGGCCACATATGACAAACCCACTGCAAACATTCTCAATGGTAAAGAAATGAAAGCATTTCCTCTAAGATCTGAAATAAGATAAGGATGTACATTCTCACCACTATTATTCAATATAATTTTGGAAGCTCTAGCCATGGCAACCAGAGAAGAAAAAGAAAAGAATTCAAATTGGAAAAGAAGAAGCAAAACTGTCACTGTTTGCAGACAACATGATAGATGACTTCACACAGAAAAGCCTAAAGATGCCACCAGAATACTACTAAAGTTAATCAATGAATCTGATAAAGTTGCAGGATACAAAATCGATGCACAGAAATCTTCTGCATTCCTAAACTCTAATCATGAAAGATCAGAAAGAAATTAGGGGAAAATACCATTTTTTAATACTACAGCAACAAGAAGAATCAAATACCTAGGAATAAACCTGATTCAAGGAGGTAAAAGACCAGTACTGAGAAAACTTTAAGACACTGGTGAAAGAAATCAGAGAAGACACAAACAGAGAAATATCATGTTCTTAGATAGGAAGATCAATCAATATTGTGAAAATGACTATACTACCTAAAGCAATCTACAGACTCAATGCAATTCCTATGAAATTACCCATGGCATTTTTCATAGAATTAGAACAAAAAGTTTTATAATTTGTATGGAAACACAAAAGACCCCAAATAACCAAAGCAATCTTGAGAAAGAAAAATGGAGCTGGAGGAATCAGGTTCCTTGACTTCAGACTACACTGCAAGCAACAGTGATCAAGACAGTCTGGTACTGGCACAAAAACAGAAATATACATCAATGGAACAAGATAGAAAGCCCAGAGATAAATCCATTCACCAATGATCACCTAATCTTATGACAAAAGAAGTAAGAATATACAATGGAGAAAAGACAATCTCTTCAATAAGTGGTACTGGGAAAACTGGACAGCTATATGTAAGAGAATGAAATTATAACACTCCCTAACACCATACACAAAAATAAACAAAATGGATTAAAGACCCAAATGTAAGACCGGACACTATAAAACTCTTCGAGGAAAATACAGACAGAATACTCTTTTTCAAAAATCACAGCAAGATCTTTTTTGACTCACTTCCTAGAGTAATAAAAAAGGAAAACAAAAATAAATGGGACCTAATTAAACTTAAAAGTTTTTGCATAGCAAAAGAAACCATAAACAAGGTGAAAAGACAACCCTCAGAATGGGAGAAAATATTTGAAAGCAAAGCAACTGACAAAGGATTGATCTCCAAAATATGTAAACAGCTCATGAAACTCAGTATCAAACAAATGACCCAATCAAAAAATGAGCATTAGACCTTAGTAGACATTTCTCCAAAGAAGAGATACAGATGGCCAAGAGGCACATGAAAAGATGCTCAACATCAGCAATTATCAGAGAAACACATATCCAAACTACTATGAGGTATCACACCTCATACTGGGTCAGAATGGCCATCATAAAAAAATCTATAAACTATAAATCCTGGAGAGGGTGTGGAGAAAAGGGAACCCTCTTTCACTGTTGGTGGGAATGTATATTGATAGAGCCACTATGAAGAACAGTATGGAGGCTCCTTAAACAACTAAAAATAGAACTAACATATGACTGAGCAATCACACTACCAGGCATATACTCTGAGAAAACCTTAATTCAAAAAGATACATGCATCCCAATGTTCTATTACAGCACTATTGACAATAGCCAGGACTTGGAAGCAACTTAAATGTCCATTAACAGACTGAATGGATAAAGAAGATGTGGTACATGTATACAGTGGAATACTACTAAGCCATTGAAAGGAACGTTACTCAGTCATTTTTACAGACGTGGATGGACCTCGAGTCTGTCACACCTAGTGAAGTAAGTCAGAAAGAGTTATCATATATTAACAAATATCATAAACAAATATCATGTATTAACAATATATGTGGGGTCTAGAAAAATAATACAGATGAGCCTATATGCAGAGCTGGAATAGAGATGCAGATGTAGAGAACGGACATGTGGACAGGCAGTGGGGAGTTGAAGGTGGGATGATTTGGGAGACTGGGATTGATGTACGTGCACTGCCACCTGTAAGAGAGACAGCTAGTGGGAACCTGGAGAATCTGACTGAAGCGACTTAGCGGCAGCAGCAGCAGCAGCAGTGGGAACCTGCCACAGAGCCCAGGGAGCTCAGGTTGGTGCTCTGTGATGACCTAGATGAGTGGGATGGGAGGGATGCTCACGAGGGAGGGAACAAATGCAGACGTATAGCTGATTCACTTCATTGTGCAGCAGAAACTAACACAACACTGTGAAGCAACTATACCCCCAACTAAAAAAAAAAACAAACAAACCCTCACAGATACAGAGAACAAGCTGTGGTTACAAGTAGGGAGGTGGTATGGGAGGGTCAAGATAGGGGAGGGGGATTAGAGATACAAACTGTTGGTAATAAAATAAACAAGATGCGAGGATGTAATACACAGCACAGGGAATATAGCAAAGATTTTCTAATAACTTCAAATGCAGTATAATCTATAGAAATATAACCCTAACCCTAAAACATATTGTATATCAACTCTACTTTTAAAAAAAAGGAAAAAAAAAACCCACAAAAAGATGGAGGCTAAACAATATGCTACCAAACAACCAATGAATCACTGAAGAAATAAGAGAAGATCAAAAAACACCTAGAGACAAATGAAAACCCAAAACCTAGGAGATGCAGCAAAAGCAGTTCTAAGAGGGTCGTTTACAGCAAAACAATCTTACCTCAGAAAATAAGAAAAATTGCAAACAACCTAAGCTTACACCTTAGAGAAAAAAGAATACAGAGTCAGTAGAAGGAAAAAAAATCATAAAGATCAGAGCAGAAATAAACTAAATAGAGATGAAGTAAGCAACAGAAAATGTCAGTGAAACTAAAAGTTGGGTCTTTGAAAAGATAAAACAAAATTGATAAACCTTTAGCCAATCAAGAAAAAAAAGGAGAGGGTTCAAATCAGCAAAATTAGAAATGAAAAAGGAGAAATTATAACTGACATCACAGAAATACAAAGGATCGTAAGAGATTACAACAAGCAATTTTTTATGTATGCCCATGAAATGGAGAGCCTATAAGAAATAGACAAATTCTTAGAAAGATGCAATCTTCCAAGATGGAGCCAGGAGGAAATGGAAAATATAAACAGACCAATCACAAGTATTGAGATTGAAACTGTGATATAAAAACTCCCAACAAACAAAAATGCAAGACCAGATGACTTCATAGGTGAATTCTATCAATTTAGAGAAGAGTTAACATCCTGAAACTCCTTCCTAAAATCACAAATTCTGTGTGACCATCCATTATTTTGATACCAAAACCAAAGATACCACACACAAAAAAGAAAATTACAGTCCAATGTCACTGATGAACTTAGACACAAAAATCCCCAACAAAATTCTAGCAAACCAATAATACATTAAAAGGATTATACACTATGATCAAGTGAAATTTATCCCAGGGATGCAAGAATTTTTCAATATCCACAAAACAATCAGTGTGACACACCATATTAACCCACTGAAGAATAAAAATCATATGATCATCAATAGATGCAGAAAAAGCGTTCAACAAAATTCATCTCTTTATGATAAAAATTCTCCAGGAAGTGGATATTGAGGGAGCATACCTTAACATAATAATGGCCATATATGACAAACTCACAGCTAACAACCTATTCAACAGTGAAAAGCTGAAAGCATTTCCTGTAAGAACAGGAACAAAACAAGGATGTCCACTCCTGATACTTTTATTCAACATAGTGTTGGACATCCTAGCCATGAAAATCAGATAAGAAAAAGAAAGAAAAGGAATCCAAATTGGCAAAGAAGTAAAACTGTCACTGTTTGCAGATGACCTAATACTATACAAAGAAAATCCTAAAGATGTTACTAGAAAACTACCAGAGCTCAGAGCTCAGCAATGAATTTTGGTAAACCTGCAGATACAAAATTAATGCACGTAATCTCTTGAATTCCTATACAATGATGACAAAGGATCAGAAAGAGAAATAAAGGAAAACAATCCCATTTACCATAGTAACAAAAAGAATAAATGCCTAGGAATAAACCTACCTAAGGAGGTAAAAGTCTTGTACTCAGAAAACTGTAAGTTAAGACACCAATGAAAGAAACCAAAGATGACACAAACAGATGAAGAGATATACCAGGTTCTTGGATTGGAAGAATCAATATCGTGAAAATGAATATACTACCCAAAGCAATCTACAGATTCAATGCAATTCCTATCAAATTAACAACGGCATTTTTCATAGAACAAAAATTTTACAATTTGTATGGAAACACAGAAGACCCGAAGAGCCAAGCAATCTTGAGAAAGAAAAATGGAGCTGGCACAAAAACAGAAATATAGATCAGTGAAATAGATTAGAAAGCCCAGAAATAAACTGATGCACCTATGGTCAATTGATCTATGAAAAAGGAGGTAAGATTACATAATGGAGAAAAGACAGTCACTTCAATAAGTGGTGCTGGGAAAACTGGACAACTACATATAAAAGAATGAAATTAGAATACTCCCTAAAACCATACACAAAAATAAACTCAAAATGGATTACAGACCTATATGTAAGACTGGACAACATAAAACTCTTAGAGAAAAACATAGGAAGAATACTAATTTACATAAATCACAGCAAGATCTTTTTTGACCCACTTCCCTGAGTGATGAAAATAAGAACAAAATAAGCAAATGGGACCTAATCAAACTTAAAAGCTTTTGCACAGCAAAGAAAACCATCAACAAGACGAAAAGACAACCCTCAGAATGGGAGAAAATATTTGCAAACAAAGCATCTGACAAGGGGACTAATCACCAAAATATATAAACAGCTCATGAAACTCAATATAAAAATTAAAAAAACTAAAGAATCAAATCAAAAAATGGGCAGAAGACCTAAACAGACATTTCTCCAAAGAAGATATATAAGATGGCCAAGAGGCACATGAAAAGATGCTCAACACCACTAATTATTAGAGAAAGACAGATCAAAACTACAATGAGATATGACCTCACACTGGTCAGAATGGCCATCATCAAAAAATCTACAAACAATACATGCTGGAGAGGGCGTGGAGAAAAGGGAACCCTCCTACACTGTTGGTGGGAATGTAAATTGGTGCAGCCACCATGGAAAAGTCTGGACATTCCTTAAAAAACTAAAAATAGAGCTACCAGATGATTCAGTAGCCCCACTCCTGGGCCTTTACCCAGAGAAAACCATAAACTGAAAAGATATATGCACTCAGTGTTCAGTGTAGCACTATTTACAAAGTCAAGACATATGGATTAAGAAGATGTTGTACATTCAATGAAATACTACTCAGCCATCAAAAAGAGTGAATAAATGCCCTCTGCAGCAATACAGATGGACTTAGATTATCACACTAAATCAGACAAAGCCAAATATGATCACTTATATGTGGAATCTAAAAAAAAATACCAATGAACTTATTTACAAGACAGAAATAGACTCACAGACTGAGAAAACAAATCTTTGGTTACCAAAAGGAAATGGCTAGGGGTGGGATAAATTAGGAGTTTGGGATTAACATTTACACATTACTATATATAAAATAGATAACAAGGACCTACTGTATAGCACAGGGAGCTCCATTCAATATTCTATGATAACCTAAATGGTAAAAGAATTGGAAAAAATGATACATGTATATGTATAACTGAGTCACTTTCCTGTATACCTGAAACTAACACATTATAAATCAATTATATTCCAATATTAAATGAGCAAATAACAAATATGGTATAAATAATCAAATCTGTATAAATAAATCATGATTCAGTTTATTTCAAACGGATGACAAAGCACTAGATAACTTCTAATTTTTGAAAGGTGAACGAGCACTAGTAATCAAAACCTACAGGCTTTTCAGCTTATCCTGCACTGGGCCCCAACAGAAGTAATTTCTGTGTTCCATCACTTGAGGATATTTCCCTCCACTAAGATCTAAATGGCTTGGATGCTTTCTCTGACAGAAAGCTTTACAAAGGTAGAATATATATCTAGCTTCCTGTTGTATTACTGGTGATCAGTAGCAGTGGTGAGCCAAGTGCTCTAACCCCTAAGGTAACCAACCTCATCAGCCAGCTGCTGTATCAAAAAGTTAGCCAATGGCCCTGCTGGAGCCTTTGCCTCCACAGACTGGAGAGTTAGGCAGCCCCCAGCTCCCCCAAGGCAGGACAAGGAGCAGCTTCAGCTCCCTGAGTGTAACAGGGTTCCTGCTCCGTGTCACCGGGCATCAGAAGAAACCCCTGGTTCCAAAGTCCAACAGCCCGATGGAGATGGAGAATGGCCTTAGTAAGCAGAGCCCTGGGGCATCTCCAGGATCAGAGAGGACAGTGTGTCTAAGGAGGACCAAGAGCCAGCAGAGCCGGAGAAGGTCCCAGGCATCGGTTCCACTTGTATTTTAAAACCTGTGCTAGAATGTTCATGTGGGGAGGGCATGGGTTATACTTTGTGTCTACAGATATTTCCAAATGACAGTACTTAGTATTAAGAAAACATGAGGTGAGTATGTGAAATTATTCATTTAAATAACTGGTCTTTAATCATGCCTGCACAATGGAGTAATTTGAGGAGTTAAGAAAGTCCTATGACACCAAAAAACTCCTAGAAGAGCGCTTAGGCAAAACATTCTCAGACATAAATCATACCAATGTTTTCTTAGATAGGTCTTCCAAGGGAATAGAAATAAAAACAAAAAGAAATAAAATGGGGCCTAATCCAACTTACAAGCTTTTGTAAATCAAAGGAAACCATTTTTAAAACAATGAAAAGACAATCTACAGAACGGAATGGGAGAAAATATTTGCAAATAATGGAACAGATAAGGGCTTAATCTCCAAAATATATGAACAGTTCAAATAGCTCAACAATAAAACCCAATCAAAAAATGGGCAGAAGACTCTGTAACAGACATTTCTCCAAAAAAGACATGCAGATAGTAAGTAGGCACATGAAAAGATGCTCAACATCAATAATTATTAGAGACACGCAAATCAAAACTACAATGATGTACTACCTCAAATGAGTAAGAATGGCCATCATTTAAAAGTCCACAAATAAATGCTGAGGAGGGTGCAGAGAAAAGGGAACCCCCCTACACTACTGGTGGGAATGTAAGCTGGTGCAGCCACTATGGAAAACAGTATGGAGCTTCCTCAGAAAACTAAAAATAAAACTACCATATGATCCAGCAATCCCACTCCTGGGCATATATCTGGATAAAGCTATAATGCATTAAAGACCAAATGTAAGGGCAGAGGCTATAAAACTCTTCAAGGAAAACACAGGTAGAACACTCTTTCATAGCAAGATCTTTTTTGACCTACCTTAGAGTAATGAAAATAAAAATAAACAAACAGGACTCAAGTAAACTTAAAAGCTTCTGCAGTGAAAAGGAAACCATAAACAAGTTGAAAAGACAAGCCACGAATGGGAGGAAATACTTACTAACAAAGCAACTGACAAGTGATTGATCTCCAAAATATACAAACAGCTCATGACACTCAGTATCAAAAAAAAAAATTAATCCAATCAAAAAGAGGGCAGAAGATTTAGACAATTCTCCAAAAAAGAGATACAGATGGCCAAGAGGCACATGAAAAGATGCTCAACATCACTAATTATTACAGAAATGCAGCTCAAAACTCTGAGTATATCACCTCAAACTGATCAGAATGGTCATCAACAAAAAATCTACAAACAATAAATCCTGTAGAGGGGTGTGGAGAAAAGGTAACCCTCCTACACCATTGGTGGGAATATAAGTTGGTGCAGATACTATGGAAAACAGTATAGCGTTTCCTCAGAAAACTAAGAATTATCCTATCAGCCAGCAACCCCACTAATAGGCATACATCCTGAGAAAACTAAAATTCAAAAAGACATCTGCACTTTACAAAGTGCACTGCAGCGCTTTACAATAGCCAGAACATGGACGCAACCAAAATGTGCATCAACAGATGAATGGATAAAGAAGATGTGGTACATATATATGCACAATCATAAAAAGGAGTGAAATTGAGTCATTCGTAGAGACATGGAAAATCCCGTGGACGGAGGAGCCTGGTAGGCTGCAGTCCATGGGGTCACTAAGAGTTGGACACGACTGAGCGACTCCACTTTCACTTTTCCCTTTCATGCACTGGAGAAGGAAATGGCAACCCACTCCAGTATTCTTGCCTGGAGAATCCTAGGGATGGCGGAGCCTGGTGGGCTGCCGTCTATGGGATCGCACAGAGTCAGACACGACTGAAGCGACTTAGCATATATATAGCATATAAGGTGACTCCTACGTAAGGAGTGAAGTAAGTCAAAAAGAGAAAGAACAAATACTGTATATGAATGCATGTATATGGAATCTATATGGTACACATGAACCTATTTGCAGGGCCAAGAGAGACACAAATGTAGAGAACAGATGGCGGTGAAGGGTGGGATGAATTGGGAGACTGGGATTGACATATGTGCACTGCCATGGAGCTAGTGGGAACTTGCCATATAGTGCGGGAAGCTTGGCTCTGAGCTCTGTGGTGACCTGGGGTGGGGGAGGGATGAGAGGGAGGGCTGAGAGAGAGGGGATATATGTATACATACAGCTGATTCATTTACTTGTACAGCAGAAACTAGCAACACTGTAGAGCAACTACACACCAATTTTTTTTTAAGTGGCTATTACCACATGATAGCAGATTCACCCTTGAAAAGTATGGCTCAGTCATCACAGATGTTTTTTCAAACTTTTCAACTGTTTTTTTTTTTTTTCCTAAATAGTTGGAATTTATGGACATGTTTTTTACCTTCTGAGAGATGTTATCACCTGGTGCTTTTTTAGAGTCTTGCTTATGTTTTGATACTTCCAGTGGGGCCAGCATCTGCCTACAGTAACTGAACTTAAGAGTCCGTTTGGTCTGCAGATAGCTTAACATGTATAGAACTCAAATGCCTTTTGTAGTTGGAGTAATTTAAGGATCTGACTTCAAGAAAATGCAGATGTAGCTCCTCCCTTAGTTTCTAAAAATCCCTGAAGTCCCAAGATTTGGTTAAATGAGACATTTCAAGTGCAATTATCACAGAGGCCCCACTTGACGGTATTATTTTAGTGATTATCTCAAATGTTGTGTCTGGTCTCTGTTTACACATTACCAATGTAGAAAGCAGAAAAGCAGAAGTGGGGAATCACTCCTCCTGGGGAAAGGGCTGGTGGGAGGGTGGCTCATGTAGACACAAGAGCTATTCAGGTGACACAGGGTCTGGGGACAGGGCAGGGCAGGAGAATTCAGAAACAAAGTGCCGGGAGCCAGCTCACGAGATCCCACCCATGACAGAGTCATGAGGAGAAGGACTGATTGAGCACGGCTTCTCAGGCCTCAGGGAATCTCGGAAGGCTGCCTCAGCGCTCACCTTAAAGATGAGATCTGTCTTTCTTTGTTATAATAAACCTCTTCTTATTTTCTGTGACTTAGACAAAAGGCCTTTTCTGATTCTCTTCTAAAATAGATCTTTCTGAAACCTCAATCGACAAGGCCCCTGAACAGTAACACCCTAATAAAATTATCTAAGATATAGGGTATACTAATCTAAATTCCTCTTGCTAGCATATTGGTTTGTTTAATAAATGTACCTGTGCCTTTGGAGCTAATGTACATGACTGCTCCTTAACAATAAACAATACTGAGAGCCTCCACACAGAAAGCCCCAATGGGCACAGAGCCCTTCGTAAGAAAAAGGGCTCATTAGAAAAAATAAGAAGCATTATTTTATAAAACTTACTTAGTCTACATTTACTCACTATGTTTTTGCTCTTAACGTTTTTAGCCTATATAATGAAAGCATAATAGTTAGAGATTTATATAAATAGAAGTTTAGCTTTAATACAAATAATAAGACGATTGTTAATTCAGCTGGTGATTTTGCTAAGCACTGACCTTGGCGCTACATTGTTTTCAGCTTGCTGTGCCATGACTTTATGAAACCACATTCTTCTCTGTTAGGCTCAAGGCATAAGATAGAGTACAGAAAACAGGTTTTACCTTGAAACTCTGAGTTTATGAATTCTTTCTTTGTCATAATCTGCTGTGCCTGTATTCTTTAAAAAATGTAACTCTGGTATTTTCTGTGCCTATGCAAAAGTGTCCTGACTGATCAACCCTTATCAATAAAGGAGTCACCAGATGTTAGCAGGCCTCCAGGCCAGAAGATGATGTAAACAACTTTAAACTTTTTGTAACTAAAAACACAAACAGTGTCCTGGTTCCGACAAGGGTCAAAAACTGCTGACCCATTGATCTGATTTGGCGTGACTCTACACTTTACATTTGTCTCTATATACAACTAAAAATATAAAAGCTGTCTTGAAAACAATAAAGTCAGAAGACACTTGGAAACACCAAGACTCGCTGTGTCTTTTCATTCATTCGCATCGCCAACACCGTCCAGCCTGAGGGAACTCTGGACCAGCTGGAGCAGGACTCCGACAACAAAGATGCCCAAATAAGCAGAGGAAGACTGGGGAGAGCAAGCCTGTCTTCAACCTCACAGTTTTCGAGTCAGAAGGTGAGGCGTGTGGGATGGAGACGGTCCCAAGAGGCCCCTCTCCTCTCAGATAGCCCCTCATCCTCTCCTTCATCCTCAGAGGTTGAGCTCTTCCAGCGGGCCCCTCCCCACTTCTCCCACATCCTCCTCACCCCAGGCCTTTCCTTCAGCATATAGACAGGTTACCCACTTCCTTTCCCCAGCCCCTAATGTCTGTCTCTCCTTCAGAGAAGACCCACAGAGCCCTGTCTGGGTCTCCAGGCCACCCTCCACCCAACACCCGGGAACGGCTCCCTCCAGGGGTACCCAAACCTCCAAACTGCCATGCCCCGTGCACACCTGAGACAGGCTGGGGCCTGGGACCCTCTGCTCTAGCACTGCAATACTTAGCCCAGGCACCCCTCTCCTCCAGCAACAAAATGCAGAGAAACTGGATGGGACTAAAAATAACTGCATGCATGCTCAGTAAGGGAAAATTCCTGAGGAAGATACAAAAAAACCAAAATGTCACCTCTAACAGCCCACAGGGAAAGCAGAGTACTGCACATGCCTCCGGCACACAGTATCACCTAAGGGTCCACCCCTCTGGCCCGACCCCGGGACACACCCCTACCCTCACCCCATATAAGGAATAAGCTTGACCCCCTCCT
Organism: Okapia johnstoni; assembly: GCA_024291935.2. Taxonomy (NCBI): domain Eukaryota; kingdom Metazoa; phylum Chordata; class Mammalia; order Artiodactyla; family Giraffidae; genus Okapia; species Okapia johnstoni. The sequence goes on from CM044324.1 coordinate 17,623,420, forward strand.
CAGGAGGTGAGCAAGTAAGGGAGCCTCCTGTTACTTGTTCCTCCCACCCCCACCGCAGCAGGGGCCCCAGTAAACCCTCGCCTGAACTTCTCATCTGGCCTCTAACAATTTCTATCAATTAAGGAGGCCAATAACCCTGTGCGCACCAGGACCCAGGAGAAAAGAGCAATGACCCCACAAGAGGCTGAGCCAGACTTGCCTATGAATGTCCGGGAGTCTCCGGCAAAGGTGTGGGTCAACAAGTGGCTGCTACGGGGTCAGAGGCACTGAATACAACAGTCCTGGGAGCTGCAGCTGCTGGCAGAAGCCCTTTTGAAGGAGGTGCTATTATTGTCATTACCCCTACCATAGTTTGGCCTTGGGCCAAACTACAGGGAAGGAACACAGCCCTACCCATCAACCGAAAATTGGATTAAAGATTTACTGAGCATGGCCTCGCCCATCAGAGCAAGACTCAGATTCCCCCACAGCCAGTTCCTCCCATCAGGAAGCTTCCACAAGCCTCTTATCCTTATCCATCAGAAGGCAGACAGAATGGAAACCACAATTACAGAAAACTAACCAAAATGATCACTTGATCACAGTCTTGTCTAACTCAATGTAACTATGAGCTATGCCATGTAGGGCCACCCAAGATGGATGGGTCATGATGGAGAGTTCTGACAAAACGTGGTCCACTGGAGAAGGGAATGGCAAACCAGTTCAGCATTCTTGCTGTGAGAACCCTATGAACAATATGAAAAGGCAAAAGGATCTGACACTGAAAGATAAACTCCCCAGGTCAGTAGATGCCCCATATGCTACTGAAGAAGAGTGCAGAAATAGCTCCAAAAAAATGAAAAGGCTGAGCCAAAAAAAGACAATGCCCAGTTGTGGATGTGACTGGTGATGGAAGTAAAGTCCGATGCTATAAAGAACAATATTGCATAGGAACCTGGAATGTTAGGTACATGAATCAAGGTAAATTGGAAGTGGTCAAAAACAGGAGATGGCAAGAGGGAACATTGACATTTTAGGAATCAGTGAACTAAAATGGACTGCAATGGGTGAATTTAATTCAGATGACCATTATAATAGTAGTATTGTAGGCAAGAATCACTTAGAAGAAATGGAGTAACCCTCATAATCAACAAAAGAGTGCAAAATGCAGTACTTTGGGACCATCTCAAAAACGATAGAATGATCGCTGTTAGTTTCCAAGGCAAACCATTCAATATCACAGTAATCCAAGTCTATACCCCAACCATTAATGCCAAAGAAGTTGAACAGTTCTATGAAGACTTACAAGACCTTCTAGAACTAACACCAAAAAAAGATGTCCTTTTCATTATAGGGGACTGGAATGCAAAAGTAGGAAGTCAAGAAACACCTGCAGTAACAGGCAAGTTTGGCTTTGGAGTACAAAATAAAGCAGGGCAAAGGTTAACAGAGTTTTGCCAAGAGAACACACTGGTCATAGTAAACACCCTCTTCCAACAACACAAGAGAAGACTCTACACATGGACATCACCAGACAGTCCATACTGAAATCAGATTGATTATATTCTTTGCAGCCGACGATGGAGAAGCTCTATACAGTCAGCAAAAACAAGACCGGGAGCAGACTGTGGCTCAGATCATGAACTCCTTATTGCCAAATTCAGACTTAATTTCAAGAAAGTAGGGAAAACCACTAGACCATTCAGGTGTGACCTAAATCAAATCTCTTATGATTATACAGTGGAACTGACAGATTCAAGGAATTAGATCTGATAGACAGAGTGCCTAAAGAACAATGGACGGAAGTTCGTGACATTGTATGGGAGGTGGTGATCAAAACCATTCCCAAGAAGTAGAAATGCAAAAAGGCAAAATGGTTGTCTGAGGAGGCCTTACAAATAGCCATGAAAAGAAGAGAAGCAAAAGGCAAAGGAGAAAAGATACATCCATCTGAATGCAGAGTTCCAAAGAATAGCAAGGAGAGACAAGAAAGCCTTCCTAAGTGATCAACGTAAAGACAGAGAGGAAAACAACAGAATATGGGAAAGACTAGAGATCTCTTCAAGAAAATTCGAGATACCAAGGGAACATGTCAGGGAAAGATGAGCACAATAAAGGACAGAAATAGTATGGACCTAACAGAAGCAGAAGATATTAAAAAGAGGTGGCAACAACACTCATAAGAACTATACAAAAAAGATCTTAATGACCCAGATAACCACAATGATGTGATCATTTACCTAGAGCCAGACATTCTGGAATGTGAAGTCAAGTGGGCCTTAGGAAGGATCACTACAAACAAAGCTAGTGGAGGTGATGGAATTCCAGTTGAGCTTTTTCAAATCCTAAAAGATGATGCTGTGAAAGTACTGCACTCAATATGCCAGCAAATTTGGAAAACTCAGCAGTGGTCACAGGACTGGAAAAGGTCAGTTTTCATTCCAATTCCAAAGATAGGCAATGCCAAAGAATGTTCAAAAGTGTGTCATGTCCAACTCTTTGCAAACCCATGGACTGTAGCCTGCCAGGCTCCTCTGTCCATGGAATTCTCCAGGCAAGAATACTGCAGTGGGTTGCCAGTCCCTTCTCCAAGAATGTTCAAACTACCACACAATTGCACTCATCTCACATGCTAGCAACCTGGAGAAGGGAAAGGCTACCCACTCCAGTATACTGTCCTGGAGAATTCCATGGACTGTATAGTCCATGGGGTCGCAAAGAGTCAGACACGACTGAGCGACTTTCACTCACTCACACACTAGCAAAGTAATGCTCAAAATTCTCTAAGCGAGGCTTCAGCAGTACGTGAACCAAAAACTTCCAGATGTTCAAGCTGGATTTAGAAAAGGCAGAGGAACCAGAGATCAAATTGCCAACATCTGTTGGATCATCAAAAAACTGACAGAGTTCCAGAAAAACATCTACTTCTGCTTTATTGACTACGCTAAATCCTTTGACTGTGTGGATCACAACAAACTGTGGAAAATTCTTCAAGAGATAGGGATACCAGACCACCTGACCTGCCTCCTGAGAAATCTGTATGCAGGTCAAGAAGTAACAGTTAGAACCGGACATGGAACAACAGACTGGTTCCAAATTGAGAAAGGAGTACTTCAAGACTGTATATTGTCACCCTGCTTATTTAATTTATCTGCAGAGTACATCATTCAAAATGCTGGGCTGGATGAAGCACAAGCTGGAATCAAGATTGCTGGGAGAAATATCAATAACCTCAGATATGCAGATGACACCACCCTTATGGCAGAAAGCGAAGAAGAACTAAAGAGGCTCTTGATGAAAGTGAAATAGGAGAGTGAAAAGCTGGTTTAAAACTCAACATTCAAAAAACGAAGATCACGGCATATGGTCCCATCACTTCATGGCAAATAGATGGGGAAACAATGGAAACAGTGACAGACTTTATTTTCTCAGGCTCCAAAATCACTGCAGATGGTGAGGGCAGCCATGAAATTAAAAGATGCTTGCTCCTTGGAAGAAAAGCCATGACCACCCTGGACAGCATACTAAAAAGCAGAGACATTACTTTACCGACAAAGGTCCATCTAGCCAAAGCTATGGGTTTTTTCAGTAGTCATGTACAGATGTGAGAGTTCGACCATAAAGAAAGCTGAGTGCTGAAGAATTGATGCTTTTGAACTGTGGTTGGAGAAGTCTCTCGAGATTCCCTTGGACTGTAAGGCGATCCAACCAGTCAATCCTAAAGGAAATCAGTCCAGAATACTCACTGGAAGGACTGATGCTGAAGCTGAAACTCCAATACTTTGGCCACCTGATGTGAAGAACTGACTCACTGGAAAAGATCCTGATGCTGGGAAAGATTGAAGGCAGGAGGAGAAGGGGATGACAGAGGATGAGATGGTAGGATGGCATCACTGACTCAATGGACATGTGTCTGAGCAAGCTCTGGGAGTTGGTGATGGACAGGGAAGCCTGGCGTGCTGCAGTCCATGGGGTCACAAAGAGTCGGACACAACTGAGCTGAACAACCCTGATTGGTAACATATTTTGTGGTGCTCAACGTGGGCACTTGTCCCCTTCTGGGAAGAGGATCTGGGCACCTCCAGGGCCACCAAAAGCAGCTTCCCCGTGGGTCACAAGTGGCTGCCTGAACCTTTTGTCTGTCTGCCTTCCTATCCTCTGGGGCCTCAGGACCCTCATTCAAGAAACACTTTCCCCTCCCCTTTGTCCCTCTCCCTCTCCAAAAGCTTCCCTTGTGGCTCAGCTGGTAAAGAATCCACCTTCAGTGCAGGAGACCTGGGTTCGATCCCAGGATTGGGAAGATCCCCTGGAGAAGGGAAAGGCTACCCACTCCAGAATTCTGGCCTGGGGTCACAGAGTCAGACATGACATAGCGACTTTCACTTCACTCCCCTAAAATCTCTCTACTTCTCCGTCCTCTCCTCTCTGTCCTCTTACTTCCACCCTCTTCTTCTGAGCCTGGGCATGGGGCAGCTCCAGCATCACTCCTCTCAGTCTGTGAGATTGTTGGCTGTCAGGGCCTATCTTGACAGGTGACCAGCACAGGTGGGCTCTCGCTTTGCAGACTTTGGGCCAGTGGGTTCTCCCTGACCAGAGATTTGGGAGAATCACCTTTATTATCCTGCCGCCAAGAGAAGTCCTGTGGGGACAGGTTGAAGTGGGAGATTCCTATACGCTGGTGGATGTGTGGATGAGGGTCCCACCTGTGGGTTGGGGATCCACAGATGATATACAACTAGCCAGTTTCTGGTTTTGATCACCTCAGTGGGCACTGGACAGGGTGCTCCCTCCTTCCTTGATCCTTTCTAGAAACTAGCAGGTTGGTGCTTGAAAAGGCACATGCAGGGGTGGGTTGAACTAGCAACCTCTGTCTCTTTCTCAGTCTTTTCTGTCCCTCCTCCTTTACCTCTCCCTTGGTCCTCACCCCCACACTGCTGTCCCCTTTATCCTGAAAACCTCTAGCTTGTGCCTTTGTTTTGTGATTGGTATCTCTGTGTAGTAGTTTTGTCTGTTCAACTGCCCCTGGAGCACTTAAGCCTTGAAATGCAAACACAGCCCACACTGCCTGAGACTCCAGACTTGAGTTACCTAGTGAGATTTTAAAGAACAAAAAGAAAATACAGGAGCTTCCACTTTTCTCTCCTCTGCCTTTGCAATGTAACTATTCTGCCTGGGCTCTCAAGAACTAACTACCTGGTTCATCTGTAGTCCCCAAAACTGAGAGAAAAAAGAGGGCCATTTTAGATTCAAGTGGGAAAACTATAAGATCTCTGGTTCCATACAAATTAACTTGTCTAGCTTAAGCTTGTGGGTTTTATACAGACCTGTCCTTACAGTAATAAGTATAATACTTTCATTTACCTAGGGTTACTTTCTATTAAAATATCCATCAACAGGAAAAAAAAATGATATGATTAAATTTTTAAGTAAAATTTTATCTAAATTTAACATTTCCTTGGTGTCTCAGAAGGTAAAGAACCCACCTGCAATGCAGGAGATGTGGGTTTGATCCTTGAGTTGGGAAGATCCCCAGAAGGGGATGGCTACCCACTCCAGTATTCTTGCCAGGAATATTCCATGGACAGAGGAGCCTGGCAAGCTACAGTCCATGGGGTCACAAAGAGTTGGATAAGACTGAGCAACTAATACACCGAAATAAATGTAACTGAAATAGGAACTTTTTGGAAAACTCTATAGGAATAGTTATGCTTTGGAAAAGTCCATCTAAAGCAGTCTCTCTAAATGTTGGCAAATTTGAAACTAAATCATTAAGTTAAAAGATAGGAAGTAATTGAATATTCAGGCCATTTCAAAGAAGATAAAATACTGGAACACTAATTTCCAAACAGGTCTAAATTTACCTACTCTTGTCTTGTAAGAGAGAAACTAAAGATGTTTGGTGCCACCTTGCCAAGTTCTCTACCAACTTATGCATGCTAATGTAAAGAATGATTCATGGCTGCTTAAGGGAAGGAGGATGTGTGTTTTCAGAAAAGAATGCATAAGGAATGGAAATTTATTTTGTTGAAAGGAAAAAATGTGATTTTTGTCCTAGAACTGGGTATTTCTGAATGAGGAAAGAATAAGGGACAACGTATGGTGACAGAAAGTTGCAGAAGGTTTGAAGAAGAGAAACATTAAGAATTTTGTAAGTGGTCAGGATTTTCTAAGGTTGGATTAAATTTAATTAGGCAAATGGATTTTAAGAGTAGGCTGGTGCAAAACTGGATTTGGTTCCTCTCATAAGAGAACAAAGTTGTCCTGGAATGCTATTTGTGATAACAGATCGTGTCAGTTCCTGTGCCTTAAAGTGATCTGTATTTACCTTGGTTTTTTTTCCCCCACTTTAGCTCAAGGAATATTGTTCACAATCTATGATACTATCTGACCAGGTGTTTTTAAACTTTTTAAAATTTTTGACAGACTTCCCAAATATGAAATTCTAATTGAAATTCTCTTTGACTTTCAGTTAACTTTGGGGTGCTTGTTCAAGGAGCCCCTGGAACATCCCAAAGAGAGATCCTAAACTAACTGGGTTAATCTGTAAGGAGAGGTTTGCCGGGTTCTCAGAGAATCTTGACAAGTTTAGGGATGAATTTATCAGGCTGAGGTTGGCACTCTCTCTCACCTGGCAGAGCATCGTGGTTATTCTGGCCCCCTGTTGCACCCCGGATTAGAAGGAGCGTACACTAAGAAAGGCCAGGAACATGCAGATGGCCTTATTGGCTACCAACCCACACCACCAAACTCATCAGGCGGGTGGGGATACACTCCCAGAACATGACTCACACTGAGACTGTGAAGATAGTGTCAGCCAGAAGATGAGACATTATTCATTTATCAGAAGCAATGAAAAGGTGTATGGTGAAGAATGTAAGTTATGATAAGGTCCAAGAGATTGCACAGGAAAAAGATGAAAACCTGGCAGTCTTCCTGAGCTGGGTGACAGAGGCATTCAGGGAAGACACCCAGACAGATCCTGAGTCCACAGAAGGAAGGACACTATTGGCCATGTGTTTTATCATCCAGACCATTCCTGATACCCAGAGAAAATTACCCAAGTTTGAGGCTGGGCCCTAAACCCCACTGTCAATCTTGGCAGATGAGGCCTTCAAGGTCTCTAACAACTGAGACTTAACAGTTATCCAATAAGGATAAGAGGCTAATAATAAAGAAAACGCAGCTTTTAGCTGCTCTGATTCACTCACCACCTCTAGGGGAGTCTGGAGGGCTGAGAAGGCTGGACAGACCACCAAGAAGCTGCCTGGTCTGAAGCAGTGTGCCTTCTGTTGGAAAGGCGGACACTGGAAGGGGGAATATCCTGGGCACCCTCCTGTGGGATGCCAGAGGGGCAACCCCTTGCGAATGTCTCAGACGAGAGGTTCCTGCCCACACACCATCTGACAGGGCCCAGTGCCTGCCCAGCTCCACATCCCACTAGATCCATCCTCATCACTCCAGCAGAGCCTCGGGTCACCCTCAATGTGGTGGGTGGGAGAAGTGAATGCCTTGTAGACATGGGAGCTGTCTGCTCTGTTCTGACATGGCCAACCGGCTCCCCCTCTCCAATGGTGACTGCACTGGACTGGAATTGATGGATGGCCAAAGGTAAGTGATTTGTGTCTCCCCTTGACTGCAGAATCAGGTCCATAATTATTACTCACTTCTTTCTGTACATGACAGAAAGCCCTGTCCCCCTCCTTGGGAGACTCGCTAAACAAGTTAGGAGCCAGTATATTCTTAGGACAGGGTAAAGCCCAAAGAGGGAAAGAATCCAAACAGAGAACACATCTCTAAGGAGCCCCAGATGACCCACATGTTGGGCATCAAATATTCCCCAGGACATCCCCCCCAAAATGAGAGAATAAGTAGCTCCTGTAGTTCAGGATACCTCAGTGCCAGGAAAGGCAAAATCTGTTCCCCCAACTGGAGATCAGTGAAGAAATAATTTAAGAAAGAATGAAGGGATGGTGCCAAAGCAAAAACAACACCTAGTTGTGGATGTGACTGGTGATGGAAGTAAAGCCCGATGCTGTTAAGAGCAATATTGCATGCTGCTGCTGCTGCTGCTAAGTCGCTTCAGTTGTGTCTGACTCTGTGTGACCCCAGAGATGGCAGCCCACCAGGCTCCCCCGTCCCTGAGATTCTCCAGGCAAGAACACTGGAGTGGGTTGCCATTTCCTTCTCCAATGCATGAAAGTAAAAAGTGAAAGTGAAGTCACTCAGTCGTGTCCAACTCTTCATGACCCCATGGAATATTGCATAAGAACCTGGTATGTTAGGTTCAAGAATCAAGGCAAATTCAGGTCAGTTCAGTCGCTCAGTCATGTCCGACTCTTTGCGACCCCATGAATTGCAGCACGCCAGGCCTCTCTGTCCATCGCCAACTCCCAGAGTCTACCCAAACCCATGTCCATCGAGTCGGTGATGCCATCCAACCATCTCATCCTCTGTTGTCCCCTTCTCCTCCTGCCCTCAATCCTACCCAGCATTAGGGTCTTTTCCAATGACTCAACTCCTTGTAATGAGGTGGCCAAAGTATTGGAGTTTCAGCTTCAACATCAGTCCTTCCAATGAACACCCAGGATTGATCTCCTTTAGGATGGATTGATTGGATCTCCTTGCAGTCCAAGGGACTCTCAAGAGTCTTCTCCAACACCACAGTTCAAAAGCATCAATTCTGCAGTGCTCAGCTTTCTTCACCATCCAACTCTCACATCCATACATGACCAGTGGAAAAACCATAGCCTTGACTAGACAGATTTTTGTTGGCAAAGTAATGTCTCTGCTTTTAAATATGCTATCTAGGTTGGCCATAACCTTCCTTCCAAGGAGTAAGCGTCTTTTAATTTCATGGCTGCAATCACCATCAGCAGTGATTTTAGAGCCCAAAAAAATAAAGTCTGACACTGTTTCCACTGTTTCCCCATCTATTTCCCATGAAGTAATGGGACCGGATGCCATGATCTTAGTTTTCTGAACATTGAGCTTTAAGCCAACTTTTTCACTCTCCTCTTTCACTTTCATCAAGAGGCTGTTTAGTTCTTCTTCACTTTCTGCCATAAGGGTGATGTCATCTGCATATCTGAGGTTATTGATATTTCTCCCGGCAATCTTGATTCCAGCTTGTGTTTCTTCCAGCCCAGCGTTTCTCATGATGTACTCTGCATATAAGTTAAATAAGCAGGGTGACAATATACAGCCTTGACGTATTCCTTTTCCTATTTGGAACCAGTCTGTTGTTCCATGTCCAGTTCTAACTGCTGCTTCCTGACCTGCATACAGGTTTCTCAAGAGACAGGTCAGATGGTCTGGTATGCCCATCTCTTTCAGAATTTTCCACAGCTTATTGTGATCCACACAGTCAAAGGCTTTGGCATAGTCAATAAAGCAGAAATAGATGTTTTTCTGGAACTCTCTCACTTTTTCAATGATTCAGCAGATGTTGGCAATTTGATCTCTGGTTCCTCTGCCTTTTCTAAAACCAGCTTGAACATCTGGAAGTTCACGGCTCACATACTGCTGAAGCCTGGCTTGGAGAATTTTGAGCATTACTTTACTAGCATGTGAGATGAGTGCAATTGTGCAGTAGTTTGAGCATTCTTTGCCATTGCCTTTCTTTGGGATTGGAATGAAAACTGACCTTTTCCAGTCCTGTGGCTGCTGCTGAGTCTTCCAAATTTGCTGGCATATCGAGTGTAGCACTTTCACAGCATCAGAAGTGGTCAAACAGGAGATGGCAAGAGTGAATGTCGACATTCTAGGAATCAGCGAACTAAGATGGACTGGAATGGGTGAATTTAACTCAGATGACCATTTTATCTACTACTGTGAGCAGGAATCCCTTAGAAGAAATGAAGTAGCCATTTCTTGGAGTAGTCAACAAAAGACTCTGAAATGCAGTACTTGGATGCAATCTCAAAAACGACAGAATGATCTCTGTTCGTTTCCAAGGCAAACCATTCAACATCACAGTAATCCAAGTCTATGCCCCGACCAGTAACGCTGAAGAAGCTGAAGTTGACCGGTTCTATGAAGACCTACAAGACCTTTTAGAACTAACACCCAAAAAAGATGTCCTTTTCATTATAGGGGACTGGAATGCAAAAGTAGGAAGTTAAGAAACACCTAGAGTAACAGGCAAATTTGGCCTTGGAATATAGAATGAAGCAGGGCAAAGGCTAACAGAGTTTTGCCAAGAAAACTCACTGGTCATAGCAAACACCCTCTTCCAACAACACAAGAGAAGACTTTACACCTGGACGTCACCAGATGGCCAACACCGAAATCAGATTGATTATCTTCTTTGTAGCCAAAGATGGAGAAGCTCTATACAGTCAGCAAAAACAAGACTGGGAGCTGACTGTGGCTCAGATCAGGAACTCCTTATTGCCAAATTCAGACTTAAATTGAAGAAAGTGGGGAAAACCACTAAATCATTCAGGTATGATCTAAATCAAATCCCTTATGATTATACAGTGGAAGTGACAAATAGATTTAAGGGACTAGATCTGATAGACAGAGTGCCTGATGAACTATGGACAGAGGTTCGTGACATTGTAGAGGAATTAGGGATCAAGACCATCCCCAGGAAAAAGAAATGCAAGAAAGCAAAATGGCTGTCTGAGGAGGCCTTACAAATAGCTGTGAGAAGAAGAGAAGTGAAAAGCAAAGGAGAAATTGAAAGATATACCCATTTGAATGCAGAGTTCCAAACAATAGCAAGGAGAGATAAGAAAGCCTTTCTCGCAGTCAATGCAAAGAAATAGAGGAAAACAACGGAATGGGAAAGACTAGAGATCTCTTTAGAAAATTAGAGATACCAAGGGAACATTTCATGCAAAGATGGGCTCAGTAAAGGACAGAAATGGTATGGACCTGACAGAAGCAGAAGATATTAAGAAGAGGTGGCAAGAATACACAGAAGAACTGTATAAAGAAGATCTTCACGACCCATTTAATCACAATGGTGTGAACGCTCACCTAGAACCAGACATCCTGGAATGTGAAGTCTAGTGGGCCTCAGGAAGCATCACTACAAACAAAGCTAGTGGAGGTGATGGAATTCCAGTTGAGCTATTTCAAATCCTGAAAGATGATGCTGTGAAAGTGCTGCACTCAATATGCCAGCAAATTTGGAAAACTCAGCATTGGCCACAGGACTGGAAAAGGTCAGTTTTCATTCCAATCCCAAAGAAAGGCAATGCCAAAGAATGCTCAAACTACTGCACAATTGCACTCATCTCACATGCTAGTAAAGTAATGCTCAAAATTCTCCAAGCCAGGCTTCAGCAGTACGTGAACTGTGAACTTCTAGATGTTCAAGCTGGTTTTAGAAAAGGCAGAGGAACCAGAGATCAAATTGCCAACATCCGCTGGATCATCGCAAAAGCAAGAAAGTTCCAGAAAAACATCTATTTCTGCTTTATCGACTATGCCAAAGCCTTTGACTGTATGGATCACTATAAGCTGTGGAAAATTCTGAAAGAGATGGGCATACCAGACCATCTGACCTGCCTCTTGAGAAACTTGTATGCAGGTCAGGAAGCAACAGTTAGAACTGGACATGGAACAACAGACTGGTTCCAAATAGGAAAAGGAATACGTCAAGGCTGTATATTGTCACCCTGCTTATTTAACTTATATGCAGAGTACATCATGAAAAATGCTGGGCTGGATGAAGCACAAGCTGGAATCAAGAATTCCAGGAGAAATATCAATAACCTCAGATATGCAGATGACACCACCTTTATGGCAGAAAGTGAAGAGGAACTAAACAGCCTCTTGATGAAAGTGAAAGAGGAGAGTGAAAAAGTTGGCTTAAAGCTCAATGTTGAGAAAACTAAGATCATGGCATCCGGTCCCATTACTTCATGGCAAATAGATGGGGAAACAGTGGAAACAGTGAGAGATTTTATTTTGGGGGGCTCTAAAATCACTGCTGATGGTGATTGCAGCCATGAAATTAAAAGACACTTACTCCTTGGAAGTAAGGTTATGATCAACATAGACAGCATATTAAAAAGCAGAGACATTACTTTGCCAACAAAGGTCCGTCTAGTCAAGGCTATGGTTTTTCCAGTGGTCATGTATGGATGTGAGTTGGAGTATAAAGAAAGCTGAGCATAGAAGAATTGATGCTTTTGAACTGTGGTGTTGGAGAAGACTCTTGAGAGTCCCTTGGACTGCAAGGAGATCCAACCAGTCCATCCTAAAGGAGATCAGTCCTGGGTGTTCATTGGAAGGACTGATGTTGAAGCTGAAACTCCAATACTTTGGCCACCTGATGCAAAGAGCTAACTCATTTGAAAAGACCCTGATGCTGGGAAAGATTGAGGGCAGGAGGAGAAGGGGATGACAGAGGATGAGATGGTTGGATGGCATCACTGACTCAATAGACATGAGTTTGGGTGGGCTGTGGGAGTTGGTGTTGGACAGGGAGGCCTGGCGTGGTGCAGCTCATGGGGTCGCAAAGAGTCGGACATGACTGAGTGACTGAACTGAACTGAATAAAAATAAGGTTAAGGCCTGGGGAACATACCCTGGGAAGAGACAATACCCCTTAAAGCCTGAAGCCCTGAGGGGAATCCAACTGCTGCTCAGCAAATTCCAAAACATGGGCTTCTTAGGCCCTGCTAGTCCCTTTGCAACACCCCGACCCTCCCTGTTCAGCAGCTTGGTGGGACTTCCCTGGTGGTCCAGTGGTTAAGAATCCACCTGCCGGGAAATTATCTGCATCAGTACAAGAACATAAATGTGTGAAGTCCAGGCTACATCACCTAGCTGAATATTCTACCAGAATGGAGCTGATTAGGCTGGGCAAATAGAAAAGACAAATTGCTTAAGTGAGGCTCCTTCTGTTCTTTCTCCAGGATTCAGGACCAGGATGTTCTCCAAGACCTAAAGTCTCTCCACTGAAATGAAGATTCACTGGGCTGTGAGTCTCAAGGTAGACATTCAAATGTTGGAGTTTGAGAACTACCAGATTCGAGTGTTGTCTGTATAGCATATAATAGATTTGCACAATAAAGACATGGGTGTTGGACAGCCCTGACTGTAAAAACTGACTCTACTTCAGTGAAAACCATAAACAGCAGTTGGCTTTCTTTACTCTGATATCTTCACAAAAAAAGAAGAGATTGGTCCCAGGTCTCTGCAGGGGATCAGTTCCAGGACACTAGTCCCTCAGTACCAAGATATGCAGATGTTCAAGTACTGTACATAAAATGCTATAGTATTTGTATATAAGTTATGCAATCCACCTGTATACTTAAATCAGCTCTGTGTTACTTATAATACCTAGTACAATGTGAATACTATGGAAATAGTTGACAGCACGGCACATTCGGTTTTGCTTTTTGAAACTTTCTGGAATTTTTTTTCCAAATACTTTTGAGCCACAGTTGGTGGAACCATGAATGTGGATCCCTAGAATACGAAGGACTAGCTGCAGTTATACTCACAAGATATTGTTTAGAAAGATATTCAATAAATGACAGCTATGACTGTTAGTCATAAAGGATACATTAAATTTCTCAAAAATGCTTTCAAATCAAAATACATTTAACTCAAAATCACAATGAGGTATCACTTTAGATATATTAGGAAGGCTATACTCAAGAAGACAGTAACAATATTTGGCAAAGATGTGGAGAAATTGAACCCTCCTACACTACTGAAGAGAATATAAAATGATGTGCAGACACTTTGGAAAACAGGTTGGCAGTTCCTTAAAAAGTTAAGCTTATAGTAACCATACGACCCAGTAATTCTACTCTACATATCATCCAAGAGAACTGAAAATATATATCCCCACAAAACTCGCACACGAACATTCATAGCAACATAATAGCCTAATAGTGGGAACAACCCAATGTCCACTAGCTGATAAATGAACAAATAAAATGTGGTACCAGTGCAACGGAGAGAAACTAATAACTGATATATGTTAAAACATACACGGATCTTTAAAACTTCTGCTAAATGAAAGAAGTCAGATGCAAAAAGCTATACATTATATGATTCCATTTATATGAAATGAAAATAAATGTCAGGACATAAATTGGATTAGCAACTGCCAGGGTCTAAGAAGAGGGTAAAGTGGGGAACACTCAACTGTATGCTTCAAAAGTGTGAATTATCTTGTAAATAGCCTATAATGGAAAAGAATCTAAAAAGAGATTATACATATATAACTGAATCACTTAGCTGTATACCTGAAACTAACACAACATTGTAAATCAACTGTATTTCAATTAAAAAATTTTTAAAGGGTAAAAAAAAAAAAAGAATCCGCCTGCCAACACAGGGGACACAGGTTCTATCCCTGGTCTGGGAAGATTTCACATGCCATGGGGCAACCGTATACCAGAACTACTGAGCCCACAGTCTACAGCCCATGCTCCACAACAAGAGAAGCCACTGCAATGAGAAGCAACACCTGCAGCCAGCAATGGTTCACAGAAAGGGCCCAATTCTTCGTGGCATCACCCAACCACACATCGCATAACCAATGCTTCAAAAGTTGAACGAATTGGGCTACAAAGTTGTGCCTCATCTGCCATATTCACCTGACCTCTTGTCAACTGACTACCACTTCTTCAACCATCTAGACAACTTTTTGCAGGGAAAATACTTCTACAGCCAGCAGGATGCAGAAAATGCTTTTCAAGAGTTCGTCAAATCCCAAAGCATGGACTTTTATGCTATGGGAATAAACAAACTTATTGTTTAAACAAACACAGTGGCAAAAATGTGTTGACTGCAGTGGTTCCTATTTCGATTAATAAGGATGTGTTTGAGCCTAGTTACATAATGATTTAAAATTCAGGGTCTGAAACCATACTTCTGCACCAACCTAATAACCACTACACTTTTCACTTTCATGCACTGGAGAAGGAAATGGCAACCCACACTCCAGTGTTCTTGCCTGGAGAATCCCAGGGACAGGGGAGCCTGGTGGGCTGACGTCTATGGGGTCACACAGAGTCGGACACGACTGAAGTGACTTAGCAGCAGCAATAACCACTAGAAACTCCTCCACAGAACATATAGATTTGGTTCCGGCTGTTTTAGAAGCAGTGGCTTCCCTGGTGGCTCAGATGGTAAAGCATCTGCCTACAATGTGGGAGACCTGGGTTCGATTCCTGGGTCGGGAAGATCTCCTGGAGAAGGAAATGGCAACCCACTCCAGTACTCTTGCCTGGAAAATCCTATGGACAGAGGAGCCTGGTAGGCTACAGTCCATGGGGTCACAAAGAGTTGGACACGACTGAGTGACTTCACTTCACCTTTAGAAGCAGTGCAGCTCCCGACCCAGCCAGCACCAGTTCACTGTTGCTGTCATCAGATGGATGGATCCTTTGTGAGCCAAGGGCATGGCAAAGCTGATCAAATTACAAAACAGGCCCCTTGACTGTTCAAGTTACGGCTCTAGTGACAGGCCCCCCTGCACTCCCCAGCCTGGCCCAGTACTCCCCACAGGAACACAAACATGCTGAGAAACGAGGCTCTGAGGAAGGAAGTATAGGCTGGTATAAAAAGGAGGATAAAGTTCTAATCCCTGAGGCCCAACAATGGAAACTCACCACGAGCCTACATGATGCCACCCACCGCAGGAGGGAGGCACTATGGGACTTGATACAAAAGGCTTCTTCAGGGGAGGGGCTCAAAAGACCAGTAAAACAAGTAATGCTTGCCTGTGATTCATGTGCCCATAATAACCCACAGACCCATCCAATCTCATTACTCAGGTCAATTCAACGCAGAGGGACATATCCGGGGAAAGACTGACAGTTAGATTTCACCCAGATGCTCCCACGATCAGGATGTAAATACCTTCTGGTGATTGTTGACACTCCCATAGGATGGGCTGAAACCTTTCCCTGATCTGAAGAGGCTATGGAAGTCTGTAAGCCCGTCTGGGTTTTTTTTCTAGATTTTTTTTAAAAATTTTTATCTAAATTTTTTTTAGATTTTTTTTTTTAAGTCTTTATTGAATTTTCTACAATATTGCTTCAGCTTCATGTTTTGGTTTTCTGACTGTGAGGAAGTGGGATCTTAGTTCCTCAACCAGGGATTGAGCTTGTACCCCCTGCATTGGAAGGCCCAGTCTTAACCATTGGACCATCAGGGAAGTTCCTGTAAGTCTCTTCTCGAAGAAACAATTTCTCGTTTGGACTTCTGAAGTCCTTGCAGAGTGATAGCAGGCCTTCTTTTACAGCCAAAATCACACAGGAGCTCACAATGCCCCAAGGGATAGACTCCAAGCTATACACCTTGTGGCACCCCCAGTCTTAGTGAAGGTAGAGAAAATGAATCATACTTAAAGAAAACCTTGGCAAAGCTCTGCCAAGAAACTCATGAACCCTGGACCAACCTGCTTCCTACTGCACTTTTCAGGGTCTGTGTAGCCCCCAGGAGTGGTCTGAGGCTTATCCCATTTGAAGTGACCTACAGGCAGCCTTTTCTTACTACTGACATTCTGCTAAATGAGGTCGTGAGCCAGGCCCTGAGTATATTATTAATCGAGGACAAGTTCAGAAGGCAATCCAGGACTATGCCCATAAGGCACTGTCAGTGTTCACTGAAGATATACAGAGAAAGGAGTAGTTCCTTCACAAATAAACCCCAGGGACCAAGTTTTTCTTAAAACCTGGGAAGAGGGGTCTCCTGAAGATCAACTACTGCCAAAATGGAAGGGCCCCCTATAGAGTAATTTTAACCACCCCCCACTGCTGTCAAACTGCAAGGGACATCAAATTGGGTACATTTGTCCAAACTAAAGCTTTCACCTCCAGAAGCCCCACAGGTCACAACAGAAGAACAATACACCTGAGTGTCAGTGGAAGATCTAAGATACCTGTTCAGAAGACAGGCACCATTGACAGACGAGTAAAATGATGTAGTGGGAGGGGGCTCCTATTGGAAGTCTTAACAAGACTGGGGACCTCTCTTGTTTCCTTGGTTGATGTGGTTCTTGACAACTGTCTGCTCCTTGAGTACCTTCTAGCAGAACAAGGTAGTTTGTGCAGTAACTAATACTCCCTGCTACATGTGGATCAAGGTGACAGGACAGGTAAAAGTTAATATTAAGGAAATATATGCCCGGGCAGAGGGGCTTCATAATTTTGGCAGGGGCAAAAGGACCCCGCAGGTCCTTGGAACAGTCAGTGAGGGACTTCTGCACCTCTAAGACAGGCTAGGGTCTGTGGCCTCTGTCCAGCAGGAAGAAATTTCAGAATAGAACTTGAGCCCCTAAAGAATAAGGGTGTAGAGTCTCTCAGGAAAGAATGAGACAGGCCTGGAACCTTTTGCTGCAGTGCTGCAATGCTTGCATCTGGACACATCTCTCCTCAATAAATAAAATAGAGAAACTGTATGGAACTAAAAAGCACATGCATGTGCAGTTGGGACAAATTCTAGACAAAAGATTCAAAGAGACCAAAGAACCCAACTGCCACTTCTGAACAGCCCACAGCAAAACACCACCTAAGGGATGGGCGAACCACCTAAGGCACCCTTCTGGCCTGACCCCCGGACTCATCCCTTCCCTCACCTCACATAAGGAACAAGCTTGCCTGCCTCAGGAAGCAAACAAGCAAGGGAACCTCTTTGTTCTTGTTCCCTCCTGCTGCAGCAGGGACCCCAGTAAGGCTGGCCTGAACTTCTTGTCTGGCTTCTAATCAATTTCTATTGATTAAGGAGGCCAAGAACTCTGGTGAGTAACACGTCCCTCAGTCCCTAACCACGGCTTTACTTAAACACTTTACCTACTAGTATTCCCTATGGAACAAATAAGAAATCTCTGCTCTGTGACAAAGGGCAGTAGGAACCAATTTTCACCTTTACCCACCCACACAGGGCAGTAGCAATACAGATTAAAGACAGAGCTACCATATATGATCCAGCAATCCCACTCTTGGGCATATATTCAGACAAAACTATAATTCAAAAAGATAAATGCACTTCTGTGTTCATAGCAGTATTATTCACAATAGCCAAGACATGGAAACAACCTAAATGTCTATTGATAGGTGAATGGATAAAGAAATCATTTATGTCCACAATGGAATGTTACTGAGGCATGAAAAAGAACTCAATAATGCCAACTGCAGCAACCTAGATGGGTCCAGTTGTAAAATACTAAGTGAAGTAAGTTGGAAATAAAAGACAAATATCATATGATATAATTTACAGGTGGAATCTAAAAATTAGTAACAATATAAACCAATTAACAAAGGAGAAACAGACACACAAAAGTAGAAAACAAAATTGTGGTTACTGAGAAACAAAGATGTGGGAAATAAGAAGCTGGGGTTGAAAAACAGAAACTATTAT
The DNA here is from genome assembly GCA_024291935.2 of Okapia johnstoni. Lineage (NCBI taxonomy): Eukaryota > Metazoa > Chordata > Mammalia > Artiodactyla > Giraffidae > Okapia > Okapia johnstoni. The sequence goes on from CM044324.1 coordinate 17,641,738, forward strand.
ATTACATATAAAATAGATAATCAACAAAGACCTAGGTATAGCAAGGGAAGTCTACTCAATACTCGGTAATAACTTAAGTGGGGAAAAGAATCCAAAGATGAATAGATATTTGTATATGTATAAATAAGAGATTCTGTACACCTAAAACACATACAACACTGTGTATCAACGTTAGTCCAATAAAAATTCAAGTAAAAAGGTAATGAGACACAAGCTTTTGGGGGTGTCCACACACACACTGGAATATTACTCAGCCATTAAAAAGCAGTAACATCGACGCACCTAGAGATTATTATACTAAATCAGACAGAGAAAGACAAATACCATATATCAGTTATATGTGGAACCTAAAAAAATGATACAAATGAATTTATTACAAAATAGAAACAGACCTACAGACTAGGAAAACATATTTATGGTTACCAAAGGGGAAAGGCTGTGGAGGGGAGGGATAAATTAGGAGTTTGGGATTAACATGTACATACTACTATATATATATGTGTGTGTGTATATATATATATATATATATAAAATAGATAACCAACAAGGGGGATGTAGCACAGGGAACTCTATTCAATATTCTGTTATAATCTATACAGGAAAAGAATGGATATATGTATATGTATAACTGATTCACCTTGCTGTACACCTGAAACTAACACAACATTGTAAATAAACCATACTCCAATATAAAAAATATTTTTAAAAGTCTGCCAGCCCAGTAATGCATTAGTGAAGTGCTTTTCTGTAGCAGTTAATCACATTCTGTTTGAGGCAGCACTTAAAGTGGTTTTCAGTGCTGCCCCTTAAGGGAGATTAGATCTAAGATTCCAGGCAGATCAGAAGGCTAAGATTCCTTAGATCTGTAAGGAAGATGAAGTTTGTCTTTGAGCCATTTAGTTTCCTTTCTTGTCTTTCCCCCTTTCTGATTTTGCGATGTCTGGACCACACACACTACTGCCAGAGACTGGGGCCTCGGCGCCTCTCACCTCCACCCTTCTGGTCTCCTCTGGGCCAGAAAAGAGCCAGCCAGACCTGGTCCCTGCTCTTTCCGAAGCCGAGGGACCTGAACACTTCCAGGACCCTCAGAAGGGCTTTTTTATTTACCCCTGCCATCAGTTCAGGTAAACCAAGCCAAGTGGGAATATTTCACAAACAAGAAAGAGTTCAGTCCCCTGGAGATGGATTCAGGAAAGCCGACTTTCAGGAATAAATAGGTCATTACATGGTGTTTGCAGTCAGTCAGTCTTCATTTCCGCAGAACAGAAGCACACAGTGGATGGGTCTGGCCAGGTCTGACACACCTTCTAGGTCCCAGAAGAAAAGAATGCCCTCTCACTGAGTGACCCCAGAGAAAGAAGTTATGTTCTCCCTTCTGCCCTGTCTGTCCAAAATTCCTCAAGGAGACACTCCCACAACAAAGCAAGACATTCCTGCCCTATGGGAGCTGCTGCTACCCGCCCTTCTTCTCAGCTCAAACCATATGCCATGTCCCTCCCTCTCCTCCACCTGCCCTGCTGTCTGTCCTGCCCATCAGACAAGCCTGAGCCACAAGCTGTTCTCTCTGCCTGGAATATTCTAAGAAGCCAGGATCAGGAGCCCTGCTATGAACACTGTCCCTTGCATAATCCTTGGGGGAGCTGGCACATCCCCAAGTGGTGTGAAGTAGTCAGTAAAAATTTAAGAAGTACAGAGATTGAAGTCCTTCCATACACACAGAGATTCATATCAGGACCTGCTACAAGTCATGAAGGACCATGCTTTTTGGTGGAACCTGGTGGAAGATGGCTGAGAAGCTCACATCTGTGTCACCCAAAACTTAAAAGACTCCATCGAGTTCAGCAGCATTTTGCCAAACAACTGTTTGCTTGCTGCCACCTGGTGGTCATTTATGGAACTTCCTCTAAGATATTATTGCAGGAACTTCCCTGGCGGTCCAGTGGCTGAGACTCTGCAGAGGACCCGCGTTGGAATCCTGGTCAGGAAACTAGACCACAGATGATGAAGTTAACAGTTTGCATGCCACAGCTAAAGAACCCACATGCTGCAACTAACACCCAGTCCATCCAAATAAACATAAAACACACACACACACCATTGCAAGCCCTGCTCCTCACTAAATTCAACTTCCTTCTCAATTTTGGCCAGTTATCCAAATGAACAACCAAGAGGTGGTATGCACTGATGGCCCTGGATGAATGTGTGAGACAGGTGGCATTTGCCCTCATTTCAGGACCTCCCTCTCAGAACTACTCAGTAACTCCCGTCATTCCTATTTGGGGGAAAGTGATAAATAAAGTTGATGCTTTTGAACTGTGGAGTTGGAGAAGACTCTTGAGTCCTTTGGACTGCAAGGAGATCCAACCAGTCCATCCTAAAGGAAATCAGTCCTGAATGTTCATTGGAAGGACTGATGTTGAAGCTTAAGCTCCAATACTTGGGCACCTGATGTGAAGAACTGACTCATTGGAAAAGATCCTGATTCTGGGAAAGATGGAAGGCAGGAGGAGAAGGGTATGACAGAGGATGAGATGGTTGGATGGCATAACTGACTGGATAGACATGAGTTTCAGCAAGCTCTGGGGGCTGGTGATGGACAGGGAAGCCTGGGGTTGCAACGAGTCTGACACAACTGAGCAACTGAACTGAGCTGATAAATAAAGCACTAGAAAATTAACAGTTTCCTCCGTTCCCTCTAAGTGCTCTAGGGCTGTAGGAACAAGGCTACTTTGAGTCAAGCATAAAATGGTGGCATTCCAAGTACTGGAGCCCAGAACTGTTATGGACTGAATGCTAGTGTCCTTTTTAAGTTAGGTCTTCCCTAACATGACGGTATTTGGAGGCGGGACTTGCGGGAGGTAATGAAGGTTAAATGAAGTGATGAGGGTGAGGACCTCCTGTTAGGATTAATGCCTTTCTAAGAGAAGACGCCTGAGAAGATGGTCATCTGCAAGGCAGGAGGAGAGCCTTCACCAGAACCCAAGCAAGCTGGCACCCTGATCTTGAACTTCTGGCCTTTAGAGCTGTGAGGACATAAATGTTTGCTGTACAAGCCACGCCCCTTGCCGTGTTTGTTGGCCAGAGGAGCTAAGATAGGAACTGCGGTGGGATATCCTCCGAACTCAAATCCCACGGGCAGGAGTGTGAATCCACACAAGGCAGCCCTCTCTCCTGCCTGTGCAGGAGGCATGAACTTATTGTCCTTTCATTTTTACCTGCGGGATTTCTGCAGTAAGTTGTGCTGCCCATGACAGCAATGGAGGAGCAGGAAGCTACTCACACGTGGGTGAGGGAAGAAGCCAGGGAAACCCAGGGCCTGACTCAGGTAAGCTTACCAAAGCAATGGTTCAACCCAGAACTGAAATCTGAACAAAAGACAGAGCCTAGTTCCACTCTTAGTCTCATGATCCGGTTCCTATTTGAGTCCCCATGATTCAAGTAGACTCTGAGCAGCAGGGCCCCCACAGTGCACTCTCTGGTGTCAGCAAAAGCCCGCTAGGCTCTTCTACGTAAACAAACGCCGAACCACCCAAGCCCCGTTCTACACTGTGCAATTGATACTCTGAACTCAAGTACGAATTTATATGTATCCCTGTTGCATTTCCACCTGTTAAGAGTCAACAGATCATTCCAGGTGCATTAAATAAAATCCAAACCCTTTACTGGGACCCACGGGGCTCCGCTATGCAGCTTTCTACCAACATCTCCAACAGGCTCAGCAGACTCTTGTGCCTCAATGCAAGGAATGCCAAGACATTAACTTTGTGTTTTAGTAACTCTCAGCTTGTGGGAAACCCTAGTTGCACCCCCGAGCCCTAGCAGGATGGCGGGGGAGGTGTGCGGAATTTCCCTCCGCAACAAGTCACGTACTACCAAAAAAGGAGACATTTGGCCCTGGCGTCTTTTCAAAGCACCTCTGTCAGTACCTGCGCTTCCAAAACTCTCAGGGGTCCGCACTCCTGGAGGTCGACTCACTTGGCTTGGGGTGTTCTCACAGCGCATGCGCTGAGTCCAGTTCACTTGGTTGTAGACTCCCCCCTCCCCCCGACTCCATCCCTCCCACCATCGCTGGCAGAGAGGATCCTCCATCTCCTGGGGACCAACAACTGCCTCCCAGGTTTCCAACTAGAGGGGATTTTCCCCTAGGAGACATCTGGGAATATGTGGAGACAATTTTGAGGACTTGCAATTGGGGCCCTGGGGGTGCTACTGGCGTCTAGTGGGTGCGCGCCAGGGTGCTGCTGAACATCCAACAATGCACGAGACAGTCCCCCACGACCAGGATAGACGCGGCTTGTCAACACTCACCTCTGAGACCTTCCTGTCTCCTCGCGGCAGAAGCTCGAGGAAGACGGCGTCTGGCTTGTATACATCCAGTCCTTGGCCCTCGGAAGACGCCAGGGAGGGAGTGGGTTGCATTCCATTTTCCAGCCAAAAGCCTCTCGTCTGGGGGGCAACCCCTTCAGGAGGAGTCGACTGTGACACTGGGGCCCCCAGCGGGTAAGAAGAAAAAGGGTCTCTGGTTCCCTGGGCCTGCTCCCTCTGGCCTTCGCACCCCCAGCTCTTTCTTTTTTTGCCCCACAATTTCACCTTTTCAAAATCTGACCCTTATGCTAGTCTGTCGGCCGTCACAAGTAGGGTTTGGGAGGAAGGGAGGAGGCCGGGGCGTCCCAGGCTGCAGAGCCCGTCCCCCGCAGCAGGCTCTGGACTGCTCCGCAGGGCGCGCCTGCCCGTGGGCCCTAAGCTGAGGGCGCCCAGCTGTTAAATGCTGGGCGTGGAAAGCTCGCTGACCAGGGCGAGGCCGGGAATTTGCTGTTAAAGAGAATCATCTGGTTCTAAAGCTCAGCGAGGAGGAAAGGGCTGAGGAACAGGGGGCGGCTCTGTAGAGCTGGAAAGGCAGAACCCACTTAGGGAAGCCGGGCCTGAGGACCCGCTTTGTGGCCCGGGCTGGTGGTGCCTGAGACAAGGAGCAGCAGCGATGTCGTAAAAGTTGGTTGGAGCCAAAATAAGAAAGGCCTCGCGCACGCTAGGTCACAAAGGCAGCGCTTTTCCATGTAGACAAAAGGGGAGGAGGAGTGTCTCATTTCTCTTGCCCCATCCTTCCATATCCACCTTCTGAAAAGGTAAACCTCGGGCTTGCCCCCGAATGACACTGACAAGCAGGAACTCTCAGAATTGCATCAGCGCGTTAGTGGTTGCTTAGGCAGCCAAGCACGTGCCCCCACGCACTATGGTAACGTGAACTGTTACCATAGCAACAACAGAGGCTTCTGGGAAGATGGTGGCACTGAGAAAAGCTGGCAATATTAAAACCAAAAACAAAAAACCCAAAACTTAAAAAAAAACCCCAAAACTGGAAACCAAAGACTTGAAAGGTTAGCTCAATTACTAATCACTGAGTCACACCAAACCCAAAGGAAGGAAAGCCCTCCCGGCCAAGGCCTTGACCCTTCCCCAACTTTTCTCAAGGAACCAGTATGGTGGGGGCAGTCACACTGTCCAGCTACCACCCTGGGCTCTAACCAGCCCCCTTCTCAGTCAGGGCAGAATTGTCCTGCCTTAGCTGTGATGGTGATTGCAGCCATGAAATTAAAAGACTCTTACTCCTTGGAAGGAAAGTTATGACCAACCTAGATAGCATATTAAAAAGCAGAGACATTACTTTGTCAACAAACGTCCATTTAGTCAAGGCTATGGCTTTTCCAGTGGTCCTGTATGGATGTGAGAGTTGGACTATAAAAAAAGCTGAGCGCAGAAGAATTGATGCGTTTGAACTGTGGTGTTGGAGAAGACTCTTGAGAGTCCCTTGGACTGCAAGGAGATCCAACCAGTCCATCCTAAAGGAGATCAGTCCTGGGTGTTCATTGGAAGGACTGATGCTGAAGCTGAAACTCCAGTACTTTGGCCACCTCATGCGAAGAGAAAAGACCCTGATGCTGGGAAAGATTGATGAGGGAAAGATTGAGGGCAGGAGGAAAAGGGGACGAGAGGGGATGAGATGCTTGGATGGCATCACCGACTCAATGGACATGGGTTTGGGTAGACTCCGGGAGTTGGTGATGGACAGGGAGGCCTGGTGTGCTACGGTTCATGGGGTCTCAGAGTCGGACACGACTGAGCGACTGAACTGAACTGAACTAGCTGTTTCCAAGGAGAATGCCGTCTACTTCTGATCACCCTGGCAGTACGCGAACCCCCGAGTTCAGAGCACATGCACTTCTGCTGAAGACGCACACACTTGTCCACAGGGGACTCAGCCCGGGGCATCCCGGCGGCTCAGGCTGCCCTCCCCTCACAGGGCCAAGGCACGAATGAATGGGGCTTTCTGCCACGCTGTCTTCCCCGGAATTAGAAAAGACACAGCGCTGCTTTAAGTGACTTCATCTGCTTACCTCTCTCCCAGGAACTTTCCTCACATCTTTCCTAGTGGGAACCTGGGCTGGAAGTGGTGCCTGAGGGGAGATGACCAATATTCCAGGGATAAGGGGAGGAGAAAGGAGAGAGGTGACAGGCACACAAAAAGCGTGTGGGGAGAATTGTGGGGTGAGATGGACCCAAGGTCCTTCAGTCCACACACCCTTCTCAGAAAGATGAGGAACCCCATGAAGTTTGAATATTTAAGCTATAATTTTATGATTAAAGAGTTTTGTTTAAGGAATCTCCACACTGTTCTCCATAGTGGCTGTACTAGTTTGCATTCCCACCAACAGTGTAAGAAGGTTCCCTTTTCTCCACACCCTCTCCAGCATTTATTGCTCTAGACTTTTGCATAGCAGCCATTCTGACTGGTGTGAAATGGTACCTCATTGTGGTTTTGATTTGCATTTCTCTAATAATGAGTGATGTTGAGCATCTTTTCATGTGTTTGTTAGCCATCTGTATGTCTTCTTTGGAGAAATGTCTGTTTAGTTCTTTGGCCCATTTTTTGATTGGGTCGTTTTTATTTTTCTGGAATGCAGCTGCAGGAGTTGCTTGTATATTTTTGAGATTAATTGTTTGTCTGTTGCTTCATTTACTATTATTTTCTCCCATTCTGAAGGATGTCTTTTCACCTTGCTTATAGTTTACTTTGTTGTGCAAAAGCTTTTAATGTTAATTAGGTCCCCTTTGTTTATTTTTGGTTTTATTTCCAATATTCTGGGAGGTGGGTCATGGAGGATCCTGCTGTGATTTATACTAGTACAGCCACTATGGAGAACAGTGTGGAGATTCCTTAAAAAACTGGGAATAGAACTGCTATATGACCCAGCAATCCCACTGCTGGGCATACACATCGAGGAAACCAGATTGAAAGAGACGCGTGTACCCCAATGTTCATCGCAGCACTGTTTACAATAGCCAGGACATGGAAGCAACCTAGATGTCCATCAGCAGACGAGTGGATAAGGAAGCTGTGGTACATATACACAATGGAATATTACTCAGCCATTAAAAAAAATACATTTGAATCAGTTCTATTGAGATGGATGAAACTGGAGCCCATTATACAGAGTGAAGTAAGCCAGAAAGAAAAACACAAATACAGTATACTAATGCATGTATATGGAATTTGAAAGATGGTAACGATAGCCCTATATGCGAGACAGAATAAGAGACACAGATGCATAGAACAGTCTTATGGACTCTGAGGGAGAAGGTGAGGGTGGGACGTTCTGGAGAACAGCATGGAAACATGTATATTATCGTATATGAAACAGAACACCATTCCAGGTTCAATGCATGAGACAAATGCTCAGGGCTGGGGCAATGGGATGACCCAGAGGGATGGGATGGGGAGGGAGGTGGGAGGGGGGTTCAGGATGGGGAACACATGTAAACCCATGGCTGATTCATGTCAACGTATGGCAAAAACCACTGCAATATTGTAAAGTAATTAGCCCCCAACTAAAATAAATAAACTTATTAAAAAAAGTTTTGTTTGCCTGATGTCCATTGGAATGGACTAGAGGAATGGGAAGATTACTGTTTCCTAATATTTACAATGGTATCTGTCCTAGAAGTATAATACAAAGTCATATTTCAGCTTTTGTGTTGAATTCTCTAGGAAACTAGAGACGTTATTCTCTGAATCTAAAGGACTTCTCTAAAAAAAAAAACTCCCCAGAGGCTCTTGGGTGACTATGAGATACTAGGAATCTTACGTTGACTTACAAAGCTCTAAGTGGCATCTCAAATGCCTTTCTTCCTCCCACTTTCTCTTCAAAAAGCAGCCTTTTGGTATTCTCAAAAATAGAAAAAGAGAAAATGATTATTTGGGTACACTGAATTATGGTGCATCATGACAAAGTTTTACTTTTTTGGCACAAAAATGACAATGATAAAATTATAAATCTCTTATTCTTACTTGTATGAATAGACACTCCAAACATACAAACAGAATCACCATAAGCAAGGGTCAATAGAAATATCAGATTAAAGAATTAAGAGGTTATGGACTTCCCTGGCGGTCTCGTAGTTGGGACTCTGAACTCCCAATGGCCAAGGAACTGGGATCCCATATGCTACACAGCATGGCCAAAAAAATAAATAAATTTAAAAAAAGAAAGAATTAGAAGTTAAAGACAAAAGAATCAGATCTGATAAAACTGAAGCTATAGCAAGCAACAGATCTAAAATATAATAGTAACAGCAAATACATGTAACAATGAAACAAGGATTGTTCTTTCCTTCATTCCACATGTAAGGAAAGGCACAGAGAAATCAGGTAGCTGTTCAAACTCATCCAATTTTAAATGGCAGAGCCTTGATTTGAAGCAGGCAGTCTGGTTCTAGAATTCATGCTAACATCAATGGATTAAATATTTCATAGACATAAAAGAAGACTTAAAATGTGATACAAACAAAATGGATCTCAAAATTAAGCTAAATTGAGACAACTAAATATAACTTTTAGAAATGAGACACATGAAATTTAAAACTGGACAGATTTTTGTAAAATTTAATAATCTTTAAGTACCCATTATTTCTAAGAATATCTTTGATATACATTTTGCAAGTACTATATGGCAAGCAATATTTTGGAACAGTATCTCACTTAAATCTAATAACCCTTAGAGTAGATACTGTTATCATCATTGTTTGTACAAGGGAATAAATTCAGAGAAGTTAAATAATGTGTCCAAGTTTATGTATCTAGGAAGTGTAGAGTTGGTTTGACTTCTAAATGCATGTTCTCTTTACTCATTATCTCCATGAAAAGGTAAACAGCATACATGACTTCAGCCAGAATAGTTAAATATTACCTGTGTACACAAGTGAAGTTAGGCCAGTGCAAACGTTTATAAGAGATCTCTGCCAGACACAGCCAAAAAGAGGAGGGGGGAATGTTAAGAGCAGGTAATTTTTTAAAAGGCAAAACTTGGATTTCTCTGGTGGCCCAGTGGTGAACAATACTGCTCGCAATGCGCAGGACATGGGTTCAACTTCCTGGTTGGGAAATTAAAATCCCACATGTTGAGAAGCAACTAAGCTCGCACACTGCAACTACTGAGTCCATGTGGCACAACTAGAGATTCCAAGTGCCACAATGAAAGATCCACGTGACACAACTAAGACCTGATGCAACCAAATAAATATTTTTCAAATAAATAAATCTAAAAAACTAAAATAAAAATTAGAATGGCAGTTATAAATGAATAGCATTTAAATATATATTAGTAAGTAATAAAAGTAAGTTTCAAGCCATACAAAGTTCACCAAAACAATTTTTATTTCCAGTGTTTAATTGGGTATGCACACAGGCATGACACAGGTTTGGATCCATTAAGTCCTCATGCAGAATTATATTCTTCTCCATAAAGAAGCCAGTTCCATCCAGGTCACTATCTACACACCTATGTTACAACATTTATATCAAATCTGGTATCTGAAGAAAAGATACACATATAATATGTTCATTTAAGTTACGTATTTTACAGAAAGATTAAAAATTCAAGTCACACAATACTCAAAAACTGTATTAAAAGTTGGAATAGAAAACTCAGAGATCCACCTGGAATGACTAGAGAATGGAAGTTCTGTATCCACCTGTGTTAAAACTGGTAAATGTGATGAAATTTGTTACCAATAAAACACACTTTTTTTTTTTTTGCTAAATGTACGTTATCTAATTTTAACAATATGGCACCCTAAAAACCAAATGTATTTTTATGATGAGGCACTTTTGTTAGTGATGAAACCAAAAGAACACGTCTGCCGCATACGAACGCCAGAAATTTTCTTCAGTAATCTTGGGTGTACACACTATGCAGTGAGTTGCAACAAATACCTTGCTCCTTTGTATACAACTATCCAATATATTTTAAATATATATTTATTTATATATTTATATATATATATATATGTTCTTCTGGCTGTAGTAATGCACCGTAAAGCTATTTCACAGTGCAAAATGATGAAACCAGCCCAAATGAAGGCTGCATAATAACAATTCTGGTACAAGAAAATATTTACAGAGTTACTGGAAAGTGTAACAGTAGCTTTTATTAGATCGAGAAAGAACCCCCAGTTTAAAGACAGGGATGGAGCTGTGCTTTGTGGTCTGGGGTTTCAGACAGTTGATGAGGTTGGACCGTGGCTGCAGAACTGGCGTTTTGGCTCGTGTTCTGGAAGCTTTCTCTATTTATTTGGTCAGGTGACTGTGGTGGTGTGGAAAGAGGGGCCCTGTTAGTTGAAGCCAAGGTGCTGGAAGAACTGTCTGCATCTGACTGGAAAGACAGGGGCGGGTCCCTGGTTGGTATTTCTAAGGTGCTGAGACTCTCAGGCTGGGGGTCCCCCGTGTCCCCTCTGCTCAGGTCAGTCGTACTGGTGCGTAGCCGCTCCCTGGCCAGCCAGTCTGAGATGGACAGGTCCTGGGCAGAGCATTTGGGCTTCAATCGATTCACAGCTGAAAGTTCGGATTCTCTGTCCCCGCTCTGCTCCTGCGCTTTCCAGAAATTCAGAACACTAATTTCAGTAGCATCCCTGTGCCCGCCCAGCGTGTGTCTGCGTTTGATGTTTTTCCTCTTGGCAGGATCGGCGATGGTTTTTTGACTTCCTACTCCAAACATGTCATCGGCCGGGGCTTTGGGCCTCAGTTTTAACCGATCGGCTATTTTTGTTTTCCAAGTGGGTTCCTGTTTGTCCGATTCGCTTCTGGCTGGTGGTGTCAGTAAATTTCCGGTGGATTTTCCTTTTTTTATAACATCGAACACTTTGGTGATGGAAGGGGCTTCTTTCTCATTCTTGGCGTCTCCTAGACTCCCGCTGTCCGACTTGAACCTGGCGGATTTCTTCCTGGACAGAGTGTCACACTCAATCAGTTTATGGGAGCTGAAGAGCTGTCTCCGGCTTTCTAAACTCGAGGTTAAACTTCCCTCCGTGCAGCTGACCTCACTGCATTCCGAGTTTCTCCGGCTGGTCTTCGCAGCCTCTTGGAGTTTTCCTCGGAAGAGCCTGTCGGAGGCCAGGGCGGCGGGGAAGACAGGGAAGTCGCTCTCGCTGTCAGTCTCCACCGGCCGGCCCTCGCTGACCAGCTCGCTCCTCTCGTCATCAGCTTCGTCTCCCCGGCTCTCGGCCATGGACTGCACCTCAGGGCTCAGCCGGCTGGAGTCGAGGCCGGCCAGGTAGGGAGCGGACGGTGCGCCGGCGTAGTCGGAGGTGATGCTGCCGACACTGACCAGGAGCTCGCTGTGCTTGGGCTCGGGGCTGGGGGGTTTCCTGATGGGAAAGCTTGCCGGGGGAGCGGGGGCGTGAGTGCTGAGCGGGGCGCCGGAGTCGGACCCCGTGTCTTCCAGGTGGGAGGACTTCTGGGCCGCGAGGGCCCTGGGGCTCTCTCGTAGGACGGCGAGGCGACAGCTCAGGGTGGGTGACCGGGTCTGCTTGGTGCTTTGGGGGGCCGGCGGCTCCAAGCTCTCCCCGCGCGGGGCCCTCTGCTCAGCTCTGCTGCCTCCGCTGCTGTCTTTCTTCGTGTTGTTTTCTTTGGGAGCAACGGTCCTTTGTTTTCGGCCTGGTGTCTCACTCTCTTTTTTGGACTCTTCTTTAATGTCGTGGTGACCCTGTTCTGAGTTTTCTCTCTTGAAAAACACATTGTCCAGCTCGTCTTCCGAGCTGCTGGGTTGTGCTTTTTCTTTTGGCTTTTTCCTCTTGCGACTGGCAGCCGCGAAGATGGAGGATACAAGCAGGTCCCTGCTGTACTGGTCTTTTCCGGATCCCCAAGAACCCTGGGAAGCAGAGATACAACACTTTGAACGGAACGTCACTGAGTTCACTTTCTGAAAAGGTTTCCCCCCCCAAAATTTCTTTTTGTGTGTGTGCGATTTCTATGGCTTGATTTAAAAAAAAAAAAAAAAAAACTTTTTGAAACTAAAATATAGTTGATTTACAAGGTTGTGCCAATCTCTGCTGTACAGCAAAGTGACTCGGTTATAATACATATAGACATTCTTTTCCATTATAGTACATCAAGGATATTGATACAGTGCCCTGTGCTATACAGTAGGACCTTGTTGTTTATCCATCCTATATGTAATAGTTTACATCTGCTAATCCCAAACTCCCAGTCCTTCCCTCCTCACCCCTCCTCAGTTATTTCTTAACCACTAAAGCCAAGTACTAACAAGGTGTGGTTTTTACACCTCCTTTTAATTTGTGCATAAGCTTTTATTTTCAGTTAATTAGAAATGTGACTAATTAATATTTATTGATCAGCCAAGTCACACAGCTCACATACACCTGTCCTTCAGGGACACATTTTGTGTTTGGTGGCCCCCACCCCTCATTGTTCTTAACTTTTCTGTATCTATGGACCATCCTCGCTTCAGCTATACTCAGTGAGTCTACAGGTTCTTTCCACTGGAACACAGGTTTCATAGTCAATATTCTGACAGCTGAATATAATATTCTGATGCAGGTTACTAAAATCTTGTGACTACCTTTTTTCTAATTACAGATGTCACAAGATACAGATACTGTCTCACATAAGCTGATTAAGACAAGGGAGCTTTTGGGTTCCCATTAGTTCAGTCAGGCTGGATTTGCAGAGACTGGCCTTAGGTAAACTAGGTTGGTAATGTCTTCACTGATCTCAAGGAACAACAAAATCAGAAAGCTCAAAAAACCTAAGGTCAACGCAAGATCTTAAATCCTTACCATAGAAACTCTGTCATGCCCTGTATTGAGAAAGTTGCAGTGCGGTCAACCAGCTTAGTCAGCTATGCCTAATAGGTTCCTGATGACGACTGTTTAAGACCATTTAATTAACATGTTCATAATGCCTACAGGCTCAGTTAATGGGGGAGAGGGGTGTCAATAAACCCTAGCTGGTTTAACACACCCCATTTAAGATGAGCAGGCAGACAGTATGCTGAGTCAGAAGCAGAAAGTATGGTTTCTCTATTGTCATAAAAATTTTAGACAAGCTAGAACTGCTATACTGAAATCTTGAAAATTAAAGTAAAAACTTAGGCTGTTATACTAAAAAGGACTTTCCAAAATCAAATCAGATGTACAGAACTTTGTTTTTCTAAGTTTTAAAGGACTGTCTAATTATCCAGGACTTTTCTGATGGTTATTCACATTTTAACACATTCTGCTGAAGACCTCAGGGAATGATGGCTATGACTGGGCTCTGAATTAGAAGATCTTTAGCCTGTTCTTTAGACTGTCCTCACTTGCTGCATATGACACTGAGCAAGTGATTCAGTTTTCAACAACTCAATTTCATGTTTATTTAAGTGAAAAAATTAGATTATCTTTAAGATTCCCAACATTGATGATTCTGTGATCACGTATACGTTAGAGCAAATGACTTTTACTTCTTATATAATTGAAAACGTTGTTACAAAAAAATATAATTTGGATATCTGCACCATAATTGATTAAGATGAAGAGACTGCTATAATCACAGGTTAAGAAATATGCTTCTAGTAAGAGAGATGGAGGAAATTTCAAAAAAGTTTTTTAAAACATAAAAATCTAAATCTGAAGTCTTATATTCTGGCAAAAAGAGGTGGGAAACTGGTCCAAAGTAAGTAAGTCTAAGGAGACATGACAACATAATGCAAGGATTGATCCTTGATTGCACCCTGTATACAAGAAAAGAAAAAAGCAAACATCGTTGGGATGACTGGTCGAATGTGTGTAAATGTTGTACATTAGAAATAATAATGTATTATTATTATGAACTGCCTGAGTACAATAATTATACTGTAATTATACAGAAGAATGCCCTTGTTCTTAGGTGACACACATGAAAGCACTTAGGGGTAAAGTGTTATCATATTTATAAGTAACTCAAATGACATAGAATAAAATTACATACATATATATCAAGAGTTACCAACCGAAAAGCCTAGGGCAAAAGGTTTGAATGCTAACTATTATTCCAGTAACTTAAAAATTTCCAAAATAAAAAGTTGGGATAAAAAAATGATAAAAAAATTTTAAAAAGACAGTAATGATCACAATATAAGTGATAGTGAATGATATATCACTAAATATTTTGCAATATTTTCTGCAAGAAATTAAATTATAATTTAGTCATGTGACCTCATTATGCTTAGAAATGATATGTAACATTCATGTCTAATTTCCAAATAGAACCTTTAAAAAATTTTACTGACAATTTTACTTGCTCCTATCTCAGCAGAGCAAAATTTGAAATAAAAAACTTTCTAACTATAAGAATGTCTTTAAAACTACTCAAATAGTTGTGTACTTTGGTGGTGGTGTCAACAGAACACAAATTGTGTAAACAAAAATTGACTGTAAAAACAAAATTAATGACCTTGTTGAAAAGAAGGCAAGAATATTTTTATAAAAAATATGTAACGATTAAGTCTGTATCACTACTGAAATGTTTACAGATGAAATACAATGTTTGGCATTTGCTTCAAAACAGTCCCAAGGAGGAGGAAAGTAGGCGGGGCACAGATAAGACAAATGTTGACCGTATGTTAATTGAGGAGGGATAATGAGGACTCATACTAGTCTGTCTACTTTTGTGCATGTTAGAAAATTTCCACATATAAGAACAAAGGGGGGAAGGCCTATTTCTTTGTATTATACTAAACTATGCTGAGATAAACCCAACACCCCAATTCACAATCCAGTATTCCTCTATCATATTCTAAGCATTACTTTTCCCCTTTATAATACTGTTAGTCTGTGTCATCAGACACAGACAGGGGTGCACCACATACGAATCATAACCATCAGCTACAAAGCAATTCCCCCCTACAATATTTCCCAACTGTAAGAAACAATTTACCTTAGATTTTGTTGAGTCACTAGTAGCTGAATCTGTGGGAAGTTAAGGAAAACACGGTCAGTATCGGTCAGATTCTTTACTGCTTCCCACAAACAACGCAAAAACTTATGGAAGAGACAGGCACAGAACAAAATGTGAAAGCAAAACTCAAAAAACAATAGAACACAGTGGATAGTCAGAGCTCACAAAGATGCAAGCTGCACCACAGAAAGCCACCGCCATGAAAGGATGCTGTGAATTGTAGGCAGAATCAGCTCAATGATAGGGATGGCAAAGGAGCCCTGTACTAAACAAAACAGAAACACTAGTGTTTATTAAATTTTCTAAGTATTCAATCTAGCAATAAAACAGCTCGAAGACCTTTTGAAGAATCGCACTATGTACCACATCCTGTATCTGAAACTGATACACAATGTAGAACGTTTGAGATTGTTGGCTGCCCTCGCTACAAATTGAGATGCTCAGACTTGGTGTTATTTGATTTTTGTCAGACTGTCAATGGTAAATTTGAGAAGCATTTACTGTATGCATAATATGCATTCGGATAACCCTGCTTCTAGGTCACTTTGGTGTCATGTTAAATCATGCTGATCTCTGTGCTTTGGAACCCCGGTTTCACATCTGTGCAGTCAGGGATCCTTTTGACTAGTTACACTGCTACCAGTTTTCCAATTATCTAGTAACAAATGCTATTATGAAAATGGAAAAATGGAGAGCATCATTTTACTGTCTGGCAAAACTCAGATTGTACAAGTACAAAGAGGGTAGGAAGGGGCTAGCAGTCTTTAGGACAACACCAATTTTTGAAATTTTCTCTTTCAACTTCAGGGAAATGGATTTTCAGAGTTAATGAGCTGAGCCCCATGCCACGCCCCTTTCAACACATGGCTCAATGCTTTATGACTTTAAGAACTGGTAGACCATACCATGCTATTTCTCCTCATGGTCTGCTTCAGAAATAACAAGAAACAGCAGAAAAACTTTTAAGAAAGTAGTCGTGATCTGTTTACAAGAATCGTAAGAGAAAAGGTACACCACAGATCAACTCGGTGTGCGTTTACAGGAATCGGGGGTTTCTGCAGACAAGGCAGCTACAGTGTGGACAACAGTCGTCCTTCTTCCTACAGTTCCAGCTGTCCATCAGGGACACCACGGAATCCACTAGCGACATTACCGTGTGATAGACTCCTCCCATCTCGCCTGTTCAACATCAGTATAGATTTGCCTGTGTCAGTAAAGTGCTGGAAAAAAAACCCTTTAGGACTAAAACACGAACTAGAGACAAAGGGAGAACATGGTATAAAACATGCTAGGTTAGTTGCAACAGTTTGGCAGGAGAAAACTTTCATCGAAAGAGCCTGCAAGAACTAGTATTTCACCAAATATTAGGGTGGCGATAGAAAACAGAAGAAAATGTCAAAGAGGTTGACTTTTATGGTGACCTCTGTAGTGACAAGATAATATATACTGCATTTATGGAAATGTTGCCCGTGAGCATTTTACATAGTTAACTTGCTGCTTTTTCAACAGAACATCCAGCTCGAGAGTAAGAAGTACTTGTAACAGTCTAGACCACACTTTCTGCCATCACAGCAACCACATACTCAGTAGCGGGTATCTGTTTTACCTTGTGATGACTATTACATGGAAACTGTGAATTAAAAAAAAAAAAAAAAAAGAACAAAACAGTGGTTTGCATGCTCATTTTCCCTCATAGTTCCTTTCTGACAAGCATTACAACTCCATGCACTGCCAATGGCACTACAGTCACTGGAAGATAATCAAGATCAATCAGAAAAGGAAGATTACATTCTTTTATTAGTGGAAAGGGAAAAAGGGAAGAAGAAAAGAAAAAAAAAATCATAGTGAATCGTTACTTATGATTGATTTGCTCTTTCATGTTATAAAAATTTAGCTTTTAACCTAAAGATCAATACTGCCCAGGCAAGAGTTACCTGATACATCTCCAGGGGAGACGCCTGTCCTTCCAATGTTGGTGAGTAAATGATCTATGTTTGGCACTGGCTGGGAGTCTACTGTGTTTTCCTCCTGCACTGTTGTCTATGGTTAATAAACAAAGATCTCTTCATCATCTCTTCAAAGACACTTTCTTTAAAATTCAAACAACATTTAGTAAAAGACACATTACTGAGTGGAGGACATATGCTTAATTTTTTACACTGTTTGCATATAATTAAATACCAAACAAGCATCATACTTGGACTTTCATTAGATCAGACACTGAGGTGCTATAGACCTGCTTCCGAGCTGCAAAGCAGACAATAGCATACAAAGCAGGAAGGTGACACTGTCGTAGGGTCAGCATCTCACGTGTCCCCAGTGAAAAGAACAGAGTATAAACGCTGGCAGCCAATACTTACAAGAGGTTCTTCAGCACCTTCTTCTGTGAAAAACCAGTCATGCTAAAATTTAAAATAAAAAAGATGAAAAAGAGAAATTAAATAACCCCCTAAAGAGATCTATAGTTTGGAGGGTAGCACAGAAAAAAAGTAATTTTCTTAGGGGAAAAAAAATATATAACCATATTCTACCCTGCCAACCATCAGCTGCTCATGAAAAAGAATTTTCTCGATGGGCTGAAGCTTGAACTTACGTGCTGGATAAGTGTCTCTACGATCTTGTACTGGTCTGGCATGTGAGTGACCATGTGTGTCATGTTATCCTCAGATGTTCTCACTAGAGTTGGACCAAACACTATGGCTAGGTTTCTTGGTTCCATCTGCAACACAGGATATTAGAAAACATCATAACGTTTCTTAAGAAACCAGGCTTAAATTCCCATTGCATGTTTGGCATTTTATTTCTAAAAGGTTCTTTTGATGAAAAAGAATTCAAAACAATGGTTGACTGATGTATGTAAAATAGTAATAATGCTTCCTGGTTGGGATTTCCATAAACCAATCTATATGTAAATTTTTTCTTGCTTTAATGACAATATACAACACAACTGACATTTTTTCCAAGAAGTGTTTGATTGAAAGCAATTTATCTGGTTCACAACTAGTATTATAGGGAATTCCCTAGTGGTCCTGTGGTTAAGGCTTCACGATTCCACTGCAGGGGGCACAGGTTCGATTCCTGAACAGAGAACTGCATAGCGTGGCTAAAAAGAAGTATTACTAAAGCTGGATTAACTGACAAAAGTATTAAAATCAAAGGGAATAAAATTTGTAAAAGAATAGGGAAAACCTCTCCCTTCAAAAACTAAAAATTGGAAATTAATATATAAAATTTTCCAAATTTGCCCAAGTGGTACATTAAGATCATGAATATGTAAAAATCTAATGTCTGAAAACAGTCTTTCGATAAAATCTTTACTTCAACCAAGACTTCCAAAGCCTTTTGCTTACCCTTGTACCAATATGAATACCTCAGTATTACATGCCTAGATGTTTGTATGTTTATTTCCATATTTTGTATTCCTGTTTAACTACCCAGTTACCAAAGGTACAAATCTTTTTTGTTATATCTTATAGTGTTTAGTATAATCTTTTGACCTCAGGATTTGATTTAAAAATTAAATAACCAATCCCCAAAACATACCAGACAGTAAAACACCATTGTAGAATTAAAATAAAAAAAAATCAAACTGATCTAGGGACCCATACCAAAAATTCAGTTTCCATCCATCACTATACAGTTGATCTCCTTTACCCTGTCACCCTGCCTTCACCCCCACCCCTCCTTCCCTGCATCCCAACCCTCCTCCCCTCTGGTAACCACTGCTCTGTTCTCTGTATCAATGTATTTTTTTGTTTGGCTTTGTTTGTTTATCTATTTGGTGTGTGAGTTTTTTTTTTTTATTCCATATGATATTCATAAAAAAGACATTTCTTTAAATCAATCAGGAAAAACTACACATGAATAGAATATTAGATAATATTAAGGAATACTAAATTTTGGTGTGTTTGATAAAGGTAATATGGTGGTATTAAAACAAAACAAAGAAAAGGTCTTATCTGTTTAAAAAACAAAGGACACGTCTGTTGTTTTTCACTGTATACCACTTGATACATTTTTACTGTTGTTTTATGCAAGCACTGCACATTCAAAATATTAATATACAGTTGAAAAATAAAAAGTAAACTTTCTCTTTCATTTTTCTTGCTGGATAAACATAAAAGAGAATGTCTTTAAAAAACAGTAATTGATATTTTGGGGATCTTTTGCTTTTAAGAGTGATCTCTAGAGGGACTTGATCAGCAATGTGATGTATTTTAGAGCTTTTGTTTAATTATAACCTATTTTTGATTATTTGGCCTGAAGCAGGGGAGCATGTCTTTTCAACTGAAGGCACTGAAAGCATATCTCTTCAATAAAGAGTTTACATACCTTATTTTTTTCTGAATTTTCTGCTACTGTCTTCAGATGAGCCGAAAGAAACTTGAGTGTTTCGTAATGATGTTCGGGCAAATCGTGAATCTGAAACATATTATTTGCATGATGGATTTAAATGCTGAACTTTTGTTGTACCTCCAAAAATACAAAATAATACCTACTAGTCTTTTTAATGTTTTCAGACGATCTAGAGGATCTTCCTTACGATTGGCTTCAATAAAGTCGGCGTATTTATCTGACAACAGTAAGAACAAAAAAAACAAATTCATCTTAAATTGTTCAAGTGAGCTATAATCAAGTTTCCCTTTAAGATTCAATTTCAAACCACGATTAAAAAGAAAAACAAAATAGTGAAGACCACAAATAGCCTTTGAAATGTTGTCTTTGAAACTGCTATAGTTTTTAATATCTCCTAAGCCAACGCAGGAGACCCAAGAGACATGGTTTTGATCCCTAGTTTGGGAAAATCCCCTGGAGAAGGAAATGGCAACCCACTTCAGTATTCTTGCCTGGAAAATCCCTTGGACAGAGAAGCCTGGCGGGCTACAGTCCATGAGGTTGCAGAGTCAGACACAACTGAGCAACTGAGCACATATGCACATACAAGCCTTATCAAATAAAGGAAATTCCCTAAAACATGAGTTCGCTGAGGGTACATCAGTCTGTCCACTTTCTCTCTCTTTACTACAATACCTGCTACAGGGTCTTATCTCAGTCAAATAGTAGGCTTGGCTGAAAAAAATGTTTTTCTACTAATTGTACCTTAAAATGTCTGAAGGCTTTTCACTGAGAACAATAATAAACATATTTTCAACTTGGCTGTAAACATGAGTGAACAGAATAATATGTATTTTTACTGAACTGTAACAATTTTTTAATAAACTCTACTTTTCACTGAAATGTATTGAGGGAAAAACAATCCAGATCACAAAAATAACACACAATTATGCTTTGTATACTAACAAGAACTAAACAAAACCTCCTGTTCCCTTTGACGAAAGTATTTTTTCCCAGTTTAATTGAATATGCTGTGGGTTCCCAACAAAGTATGGTTCAACTGTTTCATCTGGTGTCTTGGGTGGAGGTAAACTCACCATTTGTGAAGAGAGGTTCTGGGAGTTTTCTGAAGAAGGATTTTAGTAAACTGCTGATCACATTCAAATCTCGCCATTTCTGGTTATGCAAGATAAAAATACAGTACTTTTGTACTCAATATCACCAAAGGGGGAAAAAAAAAAGAACCCAACAACACAGACCAGTAATTCAAATAGAAATACACAAACTTAAAAAAAAAAAAAAGACACAAACTTACATCATCTTGTATATCAATATCAGCCATTCCCTTGTTGAGCTCCTCCTGCATACTGGAGATGGCTGCATTGTTTCCAGGGACTCTGTAAATACCTGTATATTCGAGACCTCTTTCTTCAACTAATTTACAACATATGTCAACTATTAATGGAATATACTGCAAAACAAGAAATAAACATTTATTTAACACCATATGAATGTTTATCTTCAGTTAGTAGATGTGTATCATAGCTAAAAGACCCTTTCCATCAAAAAGGAAACAGTATATGAATTGCTGTTATTTGATACAGAGAAAATGAATATAGACATTGCAGAACTGGGAAGAGATAAAACCAACAGGAGATATTTGAGTCAGTGGGGAAAGAATGAGTAAGTCAAGACAGAAAGGAGAATCCATAGTAACAATAGTCTAAGGAGGCAATAAGAGCAAATAAGAGAACGTGGAAACAGTTCAGTTGAATGAAAGAAGGGTGGAGGGGAAGAAAAGGGTTAGAGTAACATTCACCCACTCATGATAGGAATCTTAACATGGGCATTGTAAACACACACACACCCATTTATATCTATAACACTTTCTCAATCAAGTCCTTGTTCCCATGCTTCTTTAAACATACATGACTTGAAAATGAATTCTTACCAAGCATTTTGAATACATTCCTACTGGCTGAATAATTATTCCATTTCAGAGTCGATACATTAGCAAAAAACATTACAAAAATTACTCAACACACTCATATAGGTCAGAAACACTTAGAGAAACTAAGGTCTGTTAAGACGAGGAAAATATTCAACAGACGGACAAACACGCCGAGATCTGCAGGGCTGTGTACTCAGGTCCCAGTATGACTATGGCTGAATCAATGACTTTAGGAAGTCTGGTTGGCCAGTGTCTCCTACCCGGTTTGTATGAGCTGGTGGGCAATCGTCCAGTCTGACTCCAAATGTTCCCGTAGCAGTAGGCTTTTTCTCAAATGTCTTTCTCATAATACTTGGAATGCCTTTTCTCCACGTGCCTTTGTCTTTTGGAGGACTGGTATCATCTTTTGATTGTTTTTCAAAAGAAAATGCCATAAGAGGAAATGGAAACAAGAGGATCTAAATCATGACTTTAAAGATCCTTAATCAAGATTTATATAAGTCAGAGTCCTGTTCTAAAAAGAATATAACCTTTATTTATCAAACATATTCTATTCTCTTCCAAATATAACACTCCTTTCAACCTTCCAATCTATTAATAGTTGCAATCATGTATGCTTCTTCACCTTTTGACTATCTGTACCATGATTTTCTTTAAAACAGTCAAGAAAACAATCAATGTGACATCTTTATAGTGAGACTTTAGCAAAAGGAAATGTATTGGTTCTATTTCAAAATGAAAGTACCTGGATCTTCATTATTAATCAAACTGGTAGTTTTTGATGTGTATATATGTGTTGTATTTTTCCTCTCTTGGTATTACTGTATTAACAAGAAGTGATGTCTTGGACTCCCATCTTAAGAAAGGCCCCACTAGCCTAGACCAGGGCCCAGTGATCTCTGGGTTAGTTCACCCTGAGCTGAGGTCCACAGAAAAATATGAAAATGTCTTTACAATCCCAATTTTGTTTTATTAAAAAGTTTTTTAAACTGATGATTTCAACTATATTTAGTTGATTTACTACAATCCCTGTTTTATTTCACTTTCTGTTTATTTATTTTTTTGGCTGCACCATGGGGCATGTGGGATCTTAGTTCCCCAACCAGGGATCTAACCCATACCCCCTAGAGTGGAAGCTCGGAGTCCTAACCACTGGACTGCCAAAGAAGTCCCTATGGTCCCAATTTTAAATTCTACATTTATCTAGGAACACTGGTGTCAGTACCTTTACTGAGAAGCTTCCTTTCTGACTCCTCCTTGGGAGAGTGTGGACTCTGAGTTCGAGGCTCTGCTTTAGCACCAAGTAGAGTCTGCCGGATGCTGAGACTCTGGCGAGGGGTCTTCGGCAATGGCTCTGCTTTGCTGCCGAAAGAAAGGGACATTTGTGAACAAACAAGCATTTTTACATCCTGATGACCTAGGAGGCACAGTGGGATTCTCACCTCATTAGACTGTTGTATTCTTTTATTCTTCGACTAATTAGGTCCCTGTTAGTGACTCCAGTGTCCTACAGAATAAACAGAAGGTAAAATGAGGAAGTCAATTCTAAATTCAAATAGGGATCCCACTTTTTTTTGGTGGCAGGGGACATGGTGGGGGGGGCCCTCCATACTACTTTGCTCATTCAATACCGACACTATGGAGTGGTTTTAAAACCTCTACTCAAATCACGACCCAACATCATTATTAAGTGACGAATGCTCCAAGTGCCTCTCCCATTTCCAAGAGCTTTCCATTTATTTCCTGTACCCCCGCAATACCTAGACAACCAGCAAGTTGCCAGTGTTCAAATTTATTGAACTCATCTGTCGTTTTTAATAAATAACTGGGAAACAGAGAGCCAGTTTTTTTCTCGCTAACCCCAGAAAGATTGTTAGAACAGAAAAGCTCAAAACTTTTTCTTTTTTAACCTCAACAATATGCTGCATGGAAAATGCAGAGTTGACCATAAGATGATTTTTTTTTTCCCCCTATTGATTCCAGTTATATATTGACATGTGTCCTCAAATATATTTTTTACTTGTCTCATTTCGATCATAGTGAACATTATAATTTACAAAGAATACAGGCTTTGTAAATCCTAGGATTCAAATCTATTCTTCTCATTTACCAACTGAAAAAGAATATGGTTAAGACCTAGAATAAGATTGCCTGGGTTAAGTCCTAGTCCTGACACTTCTAAGCTATGTGACTTTGGGGACACTACTTAACCTCTCTTTGTCAAATAGTTTCCATGTATGAAACATAGTAATGATAATAGTAGGACACATTCATATGATTACTGTGATTAACCAATGTAAAAATGCTTAAAAGACTGCCTTCCATATGGTATATGCTCAGTGTAATTATTCCTTTCTGAGCTATAAAACTGGGTGAAAATATCTGTGTCTGAAAAATCAGATAGTGATGATGGCTGACATGAAGTACATGTTCATGACCTACCAGGCACTGGGCTGCATTCTTTGTCAGCATCACCTCCACCAACCCTTAAAACAGCCCTACGTCTCAAAGATGAAGTCATCTACTGCCCAGTACGACACCTGGCACAGAGCAGGTGCTGATTCAAACAGGAACTCCTGTGAACTGCTACTTAGAGCTGAAATCTGTATCCAAGTTCTGATTTTCCCTCTTTACTGTGACAAAACTCACTGATTTTTTTTATAGTGGTGGTTGTAGAAAAAGGGTTGTATTGATACGGATCTGGGGTTCATTGTTAGTGACAAACATGGCAGAGTATCAACTATCAGGAAAAAAAGCACAGGCATTTTTCTTATGAACTAAGTTTTCATGATTTAAATTGGATATAATGGAAATGACTAAATTTGAGAACATAATTTGCATAATTTTATGCTTGATGTAGGTGTTCCTGAATACCGTAAGAGGAAAGAACCTTGTGTTTTTCTTTTTTTGTCATAACAATGGGTCACACGAAAGGAGAACAATATCTAAGAAAAACTGTGTTGATAGGAAAAAGGGACCCTTGAGTGAAATCTAGACTTAATCATAGCTGAATCTGCTCTGTAGAGTTTATAGTTATGTACACGTAAAAACAGTATCTTCACTGCTGGAATTTCTGCTGTAAAAATATCTTGATGGCTGTGAGTCAGAAACACCTTATTAAAAAGAAAAAATGGTTTATAACATGATTTCTGATAATGCAAATTTTCTTAGAATCCAATTATTGTATTACTACAGGCTATCTTATACTCTTGCCTGCACCATTTCATTTAAAAAAAAAATCACACGATCAGTATCTCTTTGAATTTGCACAGTGATTTGAGAAGCATTTTCAGTGTAACTTAAGCCCCACAACAATCCTGGTCTTCAGATAAAGCAGCAGAGTATTTAGTCATTAAGGCAATGACCAGGACTAGGAACTTAGATCTCTGATCAGTTCACTGCTTGACAAAGTATGCAGAATATCTGAATAATCTATTTCTCTAGCTCAGTAATGATGATTTTTCCAGTAAGTGAAAATAATATAGAATATTAATATGTACACTGAATTCTCCTTCTTCTTTATTTTTTTTTTTTTGTGGGGGGGAATGCAGCCTGAGGTTTCTGACCTCAGTGCCCTGACTAGGGATCAAACCCATGCCCTCAGCAATGGGAGCACAGAGTTCTAACCACTGGACCACCAGGGAATTCCCTGAGTTTTCCTTCTGAACACCTATTTTTAAGTGAAAATAGCATGCTGTAATTTTTTTAAGTGATGTATCAGATTCTTTCAGTCTTCTTTTAAAACACCGTTGTGAAGGTTGCTGGTTTTATCGATGTCATTTTGGACAATCACCTCCTCGTTTAAATTGCTGCTCTCCTGGATGGTTTTGATCCAGGCTAACATGTCATCCCTGTCTTCAGCCTGAAACAGGCACTCGCAGTCAGACGTGGTGAGTCGAAAGACATTCTTCCTCTTGGTCTCGCTGTAAGAGATGTCTATTAAGCAGGCATTAACACTGATGGGCTGCTCCTCCTCAGACGGAGTCGTTTGTTCTCGTTTATCTTTGTACAGATACAGCGAATGGCCCCGAAGGACAACATACATCTGCTTCCATGGCCGAATACTTCCACCAACTCGCTGGAGAACATGAGACAAATCAGACAGACTCAGCACGCCGCTAAATCTTAGTGCAGGACAGACACACCAAGCAGTGCTGTTAACATACAGAAATGTTAACCCAAGGTGGCGGGTGCCTGCTTTACGTCAACATATATTTGTTAGGGGAGGAAAGACAAAATTTGTGGAGTGTGAACCAAGTTGGGCACTGCATTCCTATCACAGTCAAGGGTAGTGAAACCTCAACTTTAATTGAGCCCGGAAAATAAAGTGCACAAAGTTAATTAGGATAAAGCAAGTGCAGCAAAATATATAAAAAATGCTAACGAAATAGAAAATAAGGAAAAAGATCAGTCAGAAAAATCTTTTGGGTGAAAGCAAGGCTTAAGACGAGTCTTAGATCACGCAAATGACAAACACTGCATAAGGCGACTCCAAAGTGATAGGTACAAGTGATGAATTTAGTTAACAAAATTGATCAATTTTATATGGTCAGGCAACAACATCCAAGGTGGGTTTTCTCAAGAAAAGAAAAGTTTGATACTCTTTTGACAGTATTATAGTTTTCTTATAAATTAAGCTGCCCAAATATTGTAGGGAATTTTCCGGTACAGTTTTTATTGTATTGTTATCTGCTCCATGAAGCATATATTGATACTGTGATATTCATTTAAATACCTCTTATGTTTATAAAATAAATGGAACGATAAAGCTATTTTAAAGGCAACTTAACGAGTAAACTGGAAGATGCTGAATAAAAGTTTTTAAATATTAATATGGAGAATTGCCACTCCCTAAAGGATTACCCTGTGATAATCCATGGGTAATAAATCGTTTAATAAGAGAAGCAGAGTTCCTTCTAAATACTCTGATGTCACTTTAATGTTGCCAAGATAAAAGACAACGTATTCCATATGTAATTTATATAAAGAATGAAAAAAGGAATTAAATATAAAAAGGTATTAAATTAAATCACACTGATCAGAATTTTTTAAAATAATTTTTCCTGTATGTTGACAAAGATATGTATAAATGTTTTTGACTCTTCTTATTATGTATATGTTGCCATTTTCTGTATATAGACTGACTGCTTTGTTTTTCAGGGCCTGCATTTCACAAGCTCACAGTAGCTAAGAAAAGGTACTACCTTGCCCTTATCAGTGACAAGTGGCCTGAAATGAAGCCACCCTTCCTTGGCAGCATCGCTGAAAACCTCTGAGGAAGAGTCTTTCCTGGATCCGGAATCTTCTGATGACTTTTGACTGTCTAAGATCTATAGAAAAGGTCACAGAAAACATAGCAAAATATCAGCTTTTTCCTTTGGAAGTACTTGCATGTCGAAATTGCTTTGCTGAAAGTCTTCTACTAAATCTTCCAGATGAAAGGCTCCTTTTGAAAACCCCTAACTTTATCAATTACATAAGAAAAATTTTTATTTTTTTTTTTAAGATGAGCATCATTTTTTAAAGTCACCTAAAGGAATTTTTTTTAACCATTAAAAAACAACAGAAATAGTATAATTTTCCTGTTCTCAAGAGCTCAGTTTTAGTGAGGAAAGACAAAGAAGAATAAAAAATTAAGAAACAAGAAAATGATCAGATTGTGATTAGTGCCATTTGGAGAATGAAACAATGAGATGCAATAAAAGGAACAACCAAGTAGTGGCTATAAATTGGTGCTGCTGAAGCAAGTCTTCTCTGCACAAAGAACACGTAAGATGAAATCCGGAGAAAACATTTTTAAAAGGGGCAACCATGAAAGGTCAGGGGAAAGAAAAAATTTAGGGAGAATGCATAGCTAATGAATATACGCTCATTGTTATCATCTTCTTTTCTTTTTCTATTTTATTTTTTTGGCTGTGCCATGCAGCGTGTGGGATCTTAGTTCCCCAACTAAGGATCGAATTCAAGTCCCCTGTATTGGCAGGCAGTCTTAACCACTGCACTGTCAGGGAAGTCCTTCACTGTTATAATTTTAAATGTTCACTCTTCCATGGGAGTAAGAGAAACTGCTAGTTATGGATTGCGCAGGATCCTCTAAGCTGTGGCAGGAAGTGTTGGGAGGGGAGACCATGAAGTGACGCATCAGGGGAGTAACACCATCTGATCACACAGCTGGAAGGTCGTTCTGCTTGCTACCTGGAGTGTGGATTTGAAAGGAACAACTATGAAAGGACAACCTACAGGAATCCAGGCAAGGGATGATGGGAGCTGGGAATACAGGAGCAAAAATGAAGACGGAGAGGAATGGAAAGGTTCAAGGTGTGTCCTGGAGGTGGAGTGGACTGGCACGTGAAACGGAAAAGAAAAAAACAGGCTAATTACCGTATTTGACACTTGAACAGCTAGGTATCCTGAAGCAGATTCTGAGAGATGGGGAAAGCTGAGGGATACATGTCTAGGGGAGTCATCTAAGTCTACTTGGCTGTGTAAACCTTGAGCTGCTCATTACACATCCCATTGCAGATGGTGCAGGGCAGGAGCCCACATGAGCTGAAGTTTGGGGAAGAGGTCAAGGCTAGCGAAATACACTCGGGGAGATCTCTGGAGCAGACTATTGAGAAAATGAGGGTAGATGGAGAGGCCAGAGGAGTCAGAATCAGCTCTAGACCTTCCAACGTTTTATATACTAGGTAGAGGCAGAAATGGAGACCAGCAGCAGAAAGTGTTTCAGGAGGTGAGAAATCATGCTGGATACTCCTCCTGAAAAGTCAAATGTGTTGAAAACCCAAGCAACTAGGGACTTCCCTGGTGGTTCAGTGGTCAAGAATCTGCCTTCCAATGCAGGGAACATGGGTATGATTCCTGGTCTGGGAACTAAGATCCCACTTGCTGCGGGGCAACTGAGCCTGTGTGCTCTAGACCCCACGCTCTACAGCAAAGAGCCCAGGTGCCATGAGAAGACCCAACACAGCCAAAAAAAAAAAAAAAAAAAAAGCCCTAGCAACTAGTCTTTTATTGGTAACCTCGGCCTGAACAGTGCCATCCTGATATCTGTGGGTTGAGAAAGACATAACATGGGGGAGTAGAAACCACGGACAATTTTTTCCCAAGGAATTTTGCTGTGGAAAATGGAAGAGTAAAATAGGAGCAGTAAATAGGGGAGAGAGAGAGATTGCGGATTCCAGGAAGGTTTTTCTTTTAAATACAGGAAATAGTAGAACATGCCTTTACATGCTGGTGACTGAATCACTGGAAAGAGTGATTCTGCAGAAGAGAGAAGGGTCCTGAGAAAGGGAACAGTGATGGAATCCAAAGAAGAAATGTGGGTGTTTGTGTTTAATAGGATAATGTTCCAAGTAAAAAGATATTTATTGGCACTTCCCTGGTGGTCCAGTGGTTAAGAATCTGCCATGCAATGCAGGGGACATGAGTTCGATCCCTGGCTGGGGAACTAAGATCCCACATGCCATAGGGCAACTAAGCCCACGTGCCACAACTACAGAGTCCGTGAGCTACAGTGAAAGATCCCACATGATGCAGTGAAGATCCTGAGTGCTACAACTAAGACCCGAAGCAGCCAGATAAATAAAAATAAATTTAAAAAAAAAAGGTATAGGTATTTATTAAACTAAGGGTAAAGAAGGCAGAAAGTGTGAGTATAAGTGAAGACCCTAATATTTTTGAAGAAGGCAAAATAACAAAATCCCTGTCTAACAACTTTTAGGGAAAGGTATGAGGGGAGGGTAGATAAGAGTGGATGGGGTGGATTATATTGAGGGGATGGTGACTGAGTGAAGTAATGTTGAGGACAGAAAAACAAACATACTGCTGGACAGTCAGAGTTTTGTCCATAAACTTGTGTCAATAAAATAGGAAAATCAGCACAATGTATGTGAAGTATTATATATTTGATGAATACATTTATAAATCACAACTTAGAAGGCAATTTTCCAAATGCGCTTGAAGCTTACAGAATAAAGGGTTATGACACTTAAATATAAAATACCTAATAATAAAAGAAACAATTCTCTATGCAGAGCTAAAGTAAATTAAAGTTAATAAAAACATTTATCATTTGCTGGTATTTTAAAAATATTGACTACCTACCTTGATTCCCTTCAGGCTAGATACATGTTTAAAAGACCTGTTGGAAAAGAAATCTATCAATATTTGTAATAAGTGCATAAAAATAACTTAAAGATGTAAAAGTAATTTGACTATTACAACTACTCTTTCATTAATAAGATGACCTTTCATTTTTACCATGTTAAGTGTTCAGGGTTTAATGCAAGTAAGGCAAAAGAGCTAATTTTATAAGTACTTAAACTTTTGATTCAGTGACAGAGCTTTCTTAAACTGTAAGTTAAAACCATCTCTGTATAAAAGGTGAGATTTTGTTTTCTTGGGTTTTTTTAGATCAAAAAAAAAGCTACTCAGATGAAGCATTGGGCTTTATGTTATTAGTTACCCGTAGCTGTAATGCTCTATTAAGGATTTCCACACTGTCAATAATGAGCAGTCCATGGTCACCATCAGTGGTCAGAGAGACCAGCACGTGCACACTCATCCAGCTTGTGGACATGGTCGTAGCAAGTGCGTTATCAGGGCTGGTCACGGCCACCACTCTTCCCTCCGACCCTATTCTGGATGTTTCAGTACGGAGAACAACTCTGAAAGCCACTAAAAAAGATTAGGGCTTCGGAGGACAGGTTCACATTGATTATTCAAAACAATTTAAGTTCACGGGACAAAGCTGTTTTGTGTTGTAATTCAAAATTCATTTAAGGAGCACAGGATTTTGATGTGTGACTGAAGATGCCATGGTCCTTTCCTCTCAGTCCCACCATCATTGCAGGAAGCAGTGTGTAGCTGGGATAAGGAAAAGCTGACTGTGAAACGAAGCTGTTACCGATATCTTTTTGTGAGGGAGAGTAAAGGTGAAGATGGCTCATACATCCCATCCTGCATCGTTAGAATAATCCCTGCCAGTCACTGCCACTGCCCTGGCCACACCTCACACACACTCCCCTAAGGCAGCTAGTCTAGGAAGAGCAAACTGGACAGCAACTGGCAATAGATTCTGGAGTAAAAATTATACATACCCTTTGATATAACAATCCTTCTTCCAACTGTACTCACTCACACATATGCTAAATGAACTATGTATAAATATAGTCACCAAAGGATTATTTGCTGTGGCATAAGATTTGATCATCGAAATATCTACTAATAGAATACAGAATACCAATTAAATATATTACAGTGTAACTACTCAGTGGAAAATTAAACAATCACAAAAAAGAATGAGCCAGGAATACATACACTGAAAGCTCTCCAAGATCAGTGTGGAGAGCACATATCATTTGTTTATAAAGAGAATTAGAATACATACATGAATGTATATAAGCATATGCAAACGTGTGTGATTTTATGCAAGGAGTAGCTCTGGAATTACATAAAAGATAGCATAGCTCTGTCTGAGAGTAGGACTGCGTGACTAGCGGTCTAAAGCAGGAATAATTTTATGTGTATTTTTGTATCATAAAATACTAGTATTGATTTTTAAACACTTTAAAAAAAAATTCAATTGAATGTATTATCACGTAACAATTTTTATTTTTTATTTGCATTTCTAATGTCGAAGTTAGAAAATATATCAGTAAATTCAGTGTTTATACGTCAAGGGCATACTGAGCACCCACTAACAGGAATTTAAAACAACACGCTTGAGACTTACAGTTTTGCATCTTCTCTGTAATCATCCAGGCCCTCATCATATGATTTGGATCGTTCTGTCTTTGAGCTGGGCTGGGCATCCAGGCTGGGAGGCCCAACAGATTCTGCAAGTAAAACCCAACATTCAGACATGTGCAAGTAGTTTCCAGACTCTTTCTTCATGGCAAGATCACCACAGTACCCTACGTGGAAAACTGAGAACGTGAGACAATTCACGTAACTACTCAATGAAACGTACCCTGGTCATGGGAGAGCTGACGTCGAATTAATGGAGCTGAAGTTGTGAGGCTGGGAGGGACCGTTGCTATGGAGGGTACCTGGGAGGTGGAAGCAGAGATGACTGCAGAGGCGGGGATGTGAGAAATGTCGTGATCGATGCTAGGACTGGTAGGTTCATCTATAAGATAAAATGAAAATAAATATTGGGATGTTAAATGGCCTCATCATCATTAATGATAACAATGACAGAACTAATCATTGGTACCCAGTATTGAAAGAACCAGATACAGATCGCAACACAACCACAACAGTAACAGTAAATGACAGAGTCAGCTGTTAAAAGTCTACTCACACAGTTTCTACTCTAGTTAATCCCAAAGAATTCCAAGAATATGATCTAAGAAATCAAATGAGTTGCTTTTACCCAAAATTAAATTGTTTGCTTCTACCAAACAATTAAGAGAACTCCCTGGTAGCTCAGATGGTAAAGAATCTGCCTGCAGTGCAGGAGGCCTGGGTTCGATCTCTAGGTCGGGAAGATCCCCTAGAGAAAGGAATGGCAACCCACTCCAGTATTCTTGCCTGGAGAATTCCATGGACTGAGGTTACAGTCCATGCAGTCGCAAAGAGTTGGACATGACTAACACTTTCACCAAACAATTAATACTTTCACCAAACTGATCATCAAGATACCAAAGTTTACAGGTATTCAGAACCTAAACCTATAAAAGCAGCATGTTTGTGTGTATGTGAGAGGCACGTGTGTATGAAAGATGACCCAGCTTGCCAGCTGACGAATGCTGGAAACATTAATTTTGAGGAATCCAACATTTACCTTAAAATAATTTAATAAATATTAGGTACTGATTTCACCAATTTATCTTTAGGATGATTAATTTTAGCACAGAGAATAAGCCAGCTGTTAGGAATGGGGAAGACTGAGCTACAGGTCAAAGGATTTATATCCTATTTTGCTGGACTTTGTGAAAGCTACTTAATTCCTCTGGATATTAAATTCGTTCCCTATAAAGAAATTGGGCTAGGATTATCAGAAGGGTCATTTATAGCTCAAGAGGACTACAACAATAAATCCACAATAGGGGTAAAATTATCTGTTTAATTTATGTAAGAACATAAAATAGTTAGGGGCTTTCATAAGCCGGGGATTTCTTAGGGGGCTTCTGAGGTTTGGATTTATTTTAAAAACTGACAGATCCGACTGAGAGTGTAGTTATTATTGGATCTACTTTCAATATTAAAGGAACTAGCTGAAAATCCAGGAAATCTGATTGAGGGAAACAATTCTATAATTTTTAGAAGTACAAAGTTTTTAAAAAAATTTATTTCCCTAAGTAAATGAGCATAGTATTCTACAAGGTGTGCTATAGATCAGTCTGAAATACTTCAGGATAAAAGCCAACACTACTACCAAAAGGAAGATGAATGAACATCTAAAATTATTCTGTGGTGAGTAGTTTTGTTACACTTGAAACACATAAATTTATCTAGTAAGAAGATGCCAACTCAAACTTGGGAAATTTGAGCTAAAAAGAGTGAATATTAAATTCAAAATTATTGTTTAATCACCCAGGCCCATGCCTTTTGGGTAAATTTCAGATAACTAAGTTCTCTTGAACTGGAGAAGAAAATGGCAAACCACTTCAGTATTCTTGCCTTGAGAACCCCATTAACAGTAGGAAAAGGCAAAAAGATATGATACTGAAAGATGAACCCCCCAGGCTGGTAGGTGCCCAATATGCTACCGGAGATCAGTGGAGAAATAACTCCAGAAAGAATGAAGAGACGGAGCCAAAGCAAAAACAACGCCCAGCTGTGGATGACTGGTGATGGAAGTCAAGTTTGATGCTGTAAAGAACAACGTTGTGATCCAGCTCTACCCTACAAGCTCTCAGATTTCTGAATTGGTTTAAAATGCCAGTGTCAACAAGGCTGTATCAACCAAATTCAATTTTGGTTAGGCAAATCCTAATTTGGTACACACGTATTGGCCAACTCTGGGGTGAGAGGAACAAGAGAAAATATTTAAAATACGGCAAAAATGAGGGGAGTACGAATTTTAGATGAAACTGAAGTGGGTAATACAACTGGCTTTTTTATATTAATAGTTATGAGCAGTATTATGATGACCTAGACGGGTGGCATGAGGGAGTCAGAATGGAGGGAGGGAATATAAGTATACATATAGCTGATTCGTGTCGATGTACAGCAGAAACTAAGAAAACATTTTAAAGCAATTATCCTCCAATTAAAAATATTAAAAAAAAAACACAAAAAATCAAGATTGGAGAATATACCTTAATACCTGCTACTAAAGAACAAACTACTTAGGAACTCATTATTCATTCTGTATTTTGTGTTTACTTGTGACAGGTGTTGAAATTTATTTTCAGGACATACTTTGAAGCTTTACAGGGCATGTGTGTATAGTGAAAGTGAAAGTTGCTCAGTTGTGTCTGACTCTGCAACCCCATAGACTATACATTCCATGGAATTCTCCTGACCAGAATGCTGGAGTGGGTAGCCTTTTCCTTCTCCAGGGGATCTTCCCAACCCAGGGGATGAACCCAGGTCTCACGCATTGCGGGTGGATTCTTTACCAGCTGAAACACAAGGGTGTGAGTAGGTATAAACAAAATACTGCTAATGACTGACTTTCCTAATTTAAAAACAAAGTGGTTTATTTTCTTCATTCTTCTAAATCTTGCAACACCAGAGGACTGTTAGATGTTAAATGTATAACAAAATGCTGGAAAATTTTCGTTCTGCAAGATGTTTCATTATCTCTGTATTACACAGATAACGAAGTAAATGAATTGGCTCCATTCTCTGATATTTTGGGAAATAAAGCCAAAGCACCTATTTATTTATTTGTATTGTTTATAATACTTTCAAGTAACAAAAATAATTATTAAAATCACAGACTATTAAGACTCTGGAGTGTGATGCTACAAAAGCAAGCCTTAATTGTTTTTTTCCCTTCTAATTTAAATGTTTCATAAAAAGCACAAAGCATAGTCCAACATTCTCCAAAGTATGTTTTATGGTATGCTAAACTGAAATGCTCTAAATAAAAGAAAGGATTCATGGTCAGATACTTCTGAGACAAATTGTATTATATCCTGCCTAGAAAATTCACAAGCTATGAGGAGTACATTCATGATCCTGAGAGTTCTATGATAGACAAACAAACTTAATTTTTAAAACTTGGCATTTCTCAACTTATTTGATCACTAATCTTTGCCCCCCGCCTTTATCAAATGGAATTAGTGTTCCCTGAAAATATTTTGAGTAACATTGCAAATGGTCTCTTTTACTCCATTTCAATGCTGATGTCTATCCTAGTAAGACATACATTTTAAAAAATAGCTAGATCGTTAAGACAAACACCGGGGACTTCCCCAGCAGGCCGGTGGTTAAGACTGCCTTCCACTGCAGGGGGAGTGGGTTTGATCCTTGGTTGGGGTACTAAGGTCCCATATGCCATGGGATGTGGCTAAAAATTAAAAAGAAAAAGAAAGAAAGACCTATTGGTCAGATAAAACTCTGAAGCTCAACAATATAAAAGGATTTCAATATTAAATTTTGGTACTTAAGAATGCTTACATCCATGTAAAAACCAATTCTGTGTTCATATCTCAGTTCTTTATTCTACCCTTCCATGGGTGCTGATCAAATGACATTCAAGAGTAATCATATGCAGTACATTAAGGTCCTGGGAGATATATAAGAAATAAATGGATTATAAAATCATTTTTATATTGTGGGACTTTTAAGTCATGATTCATAAAACAAAAGATGTCACTCACTGGGAACTGTAAAAGAGATTCAAGTAAGTACTTGAAGTAGAATTTGATCAGAATTAATTAGTGAGCATTTTTATTTTGCAACGAACAAACAAAATGGTCTCTTTTAATCATTTTTCTAAGTCTTTATATGTATATACAATTAAATAGATTTTTGTTTTATATTTTAGCCAAAGTTCTCTTTAATAACATAACTGACCTTTTGGTTTATTCCTATACCTAGCAGTAACTGGGAAGAAATATTAACAGATGTAACTAACAAACTTTTTATTATTCTAATATAATTGGATATTATTCTTATTAAGTAGGAACAAATGTAATGCCATTATTCTGGCCCCACAGGCCTGTGAAATACGGTCATGGATTGTAGGGCTTTTTTTGTTTAAAAAATAAATCATAAAACAATCATTTCTATACCATTTCATCTACAATAAAACTATTTTGGGGGGCTGGCCTTAAGGTTACAGATATAACCATGAGCACAATTTAGGCTGAGATTCCCTACAATGTTTACAACTTGAATATGTCATATATATTTTAAAAATGTGAGTTATGTGGAATTTTTTTTAAAAAGCTGATTCTGATAGTGTCACATGACAGTCCAACAGCACAAGAGCTTTAAAAAAATTTCTCTAGAAAAGAAAAAGTCTGAAATAGCACTCAAAGAGAACCACATTATATTACAAAATCATGGCAAACTCTTCTTGAACCTCTCCACTGAAGAGTATGACCTTGGCCTCAAAGCAAAGCTTGCATCACACACCTCCAGAGGGCACTCTTCACAATGCACTCGGTACAAATGGTGCCCCCTGGAGCTGTGCTCTGAGATGAGGCTGAATCAGCGAAGTCTCTATTGCTTATTAACTGTGTGACTTTGGGCAAGTCATTTAACCTCTCCATAGCTTAAATTTCTCATTTATTACATGAGGATAATACTAATGGACATATACGATAATCTTGTTAGCAGATGGTATCTTAGACATGATGAAAGTTTGTTTTGTTTTGCTATACATTTAAACTATCATCTCAAAATTATCACTCATCTAGTATTTCAACAAATATTTATTGAGTTCCTTCTCTATGCCAGGCAGTGGTTCCAGATATTAAGGACACAGATGTGAATAAAAAGATCTAAAATCCTGGCTTTCACATAGTTTAGGCTTTAGATCTGCAGAGAAAGATGTAATAAAAAAAAAAGTACAATGTCAAGTGGAAACAAGTGGTATAAAGATAAATAAAGTAGCTTAAGGACATAGAGAATGTTAAGTTCTGTGTGTATTTCAGATAGGCTGGTCTGGAAAGGCTGCTTTGATAAGGTAATGTTTGAGCAGAGGCCCAAATGTACTGAGAGAGAGACAGTCTTGTGAATATCTCTGGAACGCATTCCAGGGCTGGGAACTGGTGCCAGGGCCCCAAAGTAGGGTGTGCTTGGTGCGTTGCAGGGCTGCTAGGCAGCTGGCGTGAGTGAAGATGGGATGCGCAGAAAATGGGATGCAGGGGCAGAGAGGTGAGGTGCGGTTGTGGGGCAGATCATGGAGGGCCTAGACTGCCATAGGATTTTGGATTCTATTCTGAGGAACACAGGAAGCTAAACCAGGGTTCTGATCAGGAGTGAAATGATCTGATTTATATTTTTAAAAACGTACTGGTTGCTGTGTGGATAATATACCTGGGGTGTGTGGGAGCAGTCT
Organism: Okapia johnstoni; assembly: GCA_024291935.2. Classification (NCBI taxonomy): domain Eukaryota; kingdom Metazoa; phylum Chordata; class Mammalia; order Artiodactyla; family Giraffidae; genus Okapia; species Okapia johnstoni. The sequence goes on from CM044324.1 coordinate 17,678,761, forward strand.
AAAGCCTCAGTGAACATGATAGGTGTTCTAGATCAGGGCGCAGGCTTGTCATTTAAGTAATTTCTCCCCATCTATTCCAGGATTTATTCTAAGACAGAGTAATTTAACAACAAAGAGGTCTTTGCAGTCGGCCCATGAATTAAAATTTATAAAGAAATCAGCTTCAGAAAATAAAAAGCACTGATGAAATGAAAGGTTGATTGCTAGTGATCCAAACTATTCTACTTGGCTATTGTTTCAGCTGAATCAACAACCAAGCACAATTTGGTTCGCTGGGTCTCCCCAGATATGTGGGGATATGTTTCATCAAAATCAAAATTAACAATGGGTATTGGGTATGCAAAGTTTAAAATAAAAAAAAGGAAAACTGATACTAGAAATAATTTTTGAGAGTAAAAGCTTATGGCTCTGGGGACTTCCCTGGTGGTCCAGCGGTTAAGATTCTGCCCTTCCCCTGCAGGGGGCATGAGTTTGATTCCTGGTCAGGGGACTAAGATCTCTCATGCTGTGCGGTGCAGCCTAAATAAATAAATAAAAATACTTAAAAAAAAGAAATTAAAAAAAAAAAAAAAGCTTATGGCTCTGGTTTTTAGCAGAGTGTAGAAAATTCAGAACAAGTGTTTCAAGATCACAGATAAAAATTCCTGGACCTGTTGAACTAGAAATACTTTGCTGGAAAGATTTGTGACATATTTGACATGTTAACCAACAACTATGAGGTGAGCTCACCTATAAATGGGATGGAAGCCAAAGAATCACCGGGTGGAGTGGTACTTGAGGCCTTCCTCTCCTCCATCCTTTTTATGTGGACCTCCCTGCGAGCATCATTAGGCAGCCAGCAGGTGGTGTCTGAGCCTGTCTCCTGGTCACTCACTGCCAAGATGTAAGACTGATGCCTTAAAGGCTGTGGTGTCTGGCGACCAGACGGAGGTTTTTCTCTTAGGATGACAGTTTCTTTATTATCTACAGCATTCGATTGCTGAATTTCCGCCTCTTGTACACTTAAATCTTGATTCCTCTGAGTGACAGGTAATTCAAAATCTGGAGTGCTAGCATTCTCACTTGCCAGAGTGGGGGGCTTAACAGAAGCTCCAGAAAGAGAGGGAGGCTTCCCAGTGTCCATTTGGTGATCGGGGGCACTTTCCGTCCGTAACCATGTCTGCTGATTCAATAAACTGTTTTGATGCAAGTGATTTACTGGTCTTTGGTCTTTGATAGAAACAAATGAGTTCTGGCTGGAGGGTGGTTTCGCGACATGCGTAGAAGGCGCTTTCAAAGAGTTACTTCGGACTTTCCCAAGAGATGACCTGTCTTGGGAAATCCCTCGAGGCTGGGACATTCCGCAAGTAGTTTGAAAATTTCTGCTGGGCTGCAGGGGTTTTAGATCTGCTGGAATTTTTTTAAACTGAGACACTGATCCCCCGACTCTGCTGCTCACTCTCCTGCTGTCAGAATTAACCACACTTGGAGCCACTGTAAAATTGGAGCCTCGGAAAGATTTGTGAATTTCTTGCTGCCTGGATCTCTCGTAAATGCCTCGCCGATCGTCCTGTTCGGTGAACCCACTCCACTTGTAAGTCTGCTTTCGTTCACCATTTGCATCCGGCGGTGGACATTCAGAATGGACGTTTTCTGAGGTTTCACCTTGTCCCTCGATGTAATCCCACGAGCGAGTTCTGTGGTTACTAAAACTAATAGAAGGAGATGTCAGCGCGCCTTGAGAGGCACTCCTCGGACAATACTTCATCAACACAGAGTCCTCCAGCCTCTCCTGAGACACGCTGCGCTGCCGGACCTGGATGGACTGGGGCACTCGGTCCTGAGACGTGCTCCGACGCCGTACCTGCAGGGCAGCGCGGTTCAGCACCACCTGGTTATAATCCGCTGTGCCCTGAGAGGCGGCTCTTAAACTGTCTAACCTTTCTTGAATGGTCCGACAGCCCATGTGCAAGCGCCGGTTGTCAATATACTCTTTGTAAGTTTTATAGTTTTTCCAGTCTATGTGCTGATGGGAGTTGGGAGAGTAGTGGTTGACAGTTACGGAAGGAGACTCCACAGCTGGAGATCTGCTCACCAGACCTTCTGAGTGTCCGCCGTAGTGGCCAGATTTAAGTAAAATGCCAGAAGGTTCCAACGACCTGGAGGTGGGCTGGTGGATGAGATGGGCAGTGGGCATTGAGGACGGCGGCGAGGTGGTTCTCGTCACTGTTTTGAAAGAGGGCTGTTCGTTTCGGCCATACCTCACTTCCTCAGTTCTGTGAGCGGGAACTATGTGGTTGCTTCTGTTAGGTAATAAATCTACAACCTTCTCAGAAGGTACAATGACGGTCCTTACACTCTCATTGCAGACACACACTGCTGTGTTAGACTTGGCCACCTCTGGCGGTGACGGAGGCACTTGGATTTCCATCCTGTAGGCCCTGCCGGGCTGCGTCAGTACTGGGGGGCTAGTCTGCGGTTTGCTCACTGTTGAGTCTGGAGGCGGTGGTTCAGGGGCCTGCGCCATGGCGGGAGGGGCTGATGGCAGCCAGGGGTAGCAGACTGGTGGGGGCTCAGGGATGTTGCGGGCATTGCCGCTGTAGGCTTCATTGCCTTTCAGGTAGGCATCTTGAGAATACGCCTACATGGAGAAGAGAGAAATGGGTCACTTCAAACTCATCAAAGGAACACATTTCCAATCTTGCGATATACTCTTTTATTTTATGGTGCCCTGCCTTGTTCCCGAATGGCATTTGCTAAAGCATGCATGCAGACACAATGTAAAGGGACTCCACAAATTCAGCTAGTCTCTTAGAAAGCAAATAAATTGTAGAATTTGCAAAAAATATAAATTACAATTGCCTATTTTCTCAAAAGATCTGAAACACATCAAATTCTATCCATTCCACCCACCATAATTAGATATGGACATCTTCCTTTTAAAAATTTCCCCTTTTAAGTTTTATGTTTTTTTGCCCCCCAGCAGTTGGCAGGTTAAATGGCTACCTAATAAATCTCACAGCAAAAGAAGTACCTGATCTTTTGCCAGGGTGAAGGTGAACATATTAAAAATCTTCACCAAATACATCTTTACTCTAGGCCCTACTGCTATGATAAATAATATATTGAACATTGTCTTGCCAATTAATGACTGCTGAAAAGCTAAAAATAATCCATTTTGATAAATTAGGTCCTCCAACAGCCATGCTAACTATTAAAATTTTTCAAATAGAGAATATGCATATATTAAAGGCATAAAATATGAATAAAGGTAATTAATCTTCCTGTATATAATTTATATTTTTTATTTTACACTCATGAAAAATTGTACAAATTTATTTGGTCTCTTTTACCTGTTTTAAGGAGACATTTCTCTGTTATGAACAGGCAAGCATGCAATTCCAATTTTTTTTTGATCAACTATTTATGAAATTATCTAGGAATATTTTTAAGCACTTAAAAGCAACAAATTAAATACAGAGTCTACAAAACAGAGCTAATTAAGGTAACTCAGAATTATGTTCAACAGCTGAGACAGTTAGGTGTGGTGTCATGTTACATATTCTTCCCTAATCAAAACAAGCTTTAATTCAAAACTATCTCATATCCTGTCTTTGCATTAGACAGCTTGCAAAGCTCAAATGCAGCCACAAACATAACATAACATAACAGCAAAGTACTAGGAAAGGAGAGAAGGTGAGATGCTTCAAAAATATACAGGGATGCAGATAAATGTTATGTTTTAACACCAGTTATGCATAGGATACAAAAATCAAACATAAGAAGAAAAAATAATAAAGAAAACAATGTATCACAAACACATTCTGCAAATTAGTAAGATTAACACCACGAAGAGATTTCTCTAAGCAAACTGACAGTTTTAATAGATTGGCTTATTACAAATTTCTACAAAACATGACTTAAAAAGCAAGGAAATGGCTTCTGTGCAGTTCTTACCAGAGCTGTGACATCCTTTGTAAATTGTAGCTAGCAGAAAATAGGAAAACATAGTAGAAGCTGCTTACTGACATAAAGACAGAATCATGTTGTCATATTGATGCTGGAAAACAGCAAGCTAAAAATACATCTATACTGAATCCTCTGGAAGGTACCAAGAGAAGTAAAGGGCAGTGAGGCATAAAGATTAACTTCAGTTTCCTTCTGAACATCTTTTTCTCAGGCTTTTATCTGGCTCTGATTTGATTTGTCTACCATTCTTGAAAGCAAAATACATCTGGTAACACGCATTCCTGACAGATATTTTCTTCGATCTGCGCTGCTGTCTGATAATGTGCTAGGAACCTTCCCTTCCACAGGAACAACATTGATGCCTCTCAGTTCCCCTGAGCTTCTTCCATCTCTGCTTCCAGATGACGAAACAAATGCTCTATTATGCATTTAAAATAGTACAACCTCCTCCTTCCCCTGTAAATCGGAGCACAACCACCAGCTGTCAGCTGACTGCCGCTGCCTTGACACTAGGTCTTTGGAATGAAAGAACGACTGTTGGGTTAAATAGGTTTCCCTCAAAAATTAAGATCTTTCCACTCTGTCCCTTTTGTCCTGTTTGATTCGCTTAGGAAAATAACTACTTGGTGGACATAAAAAAATACTGCTTCCACAGTAATTCTTTTTCATTTATAATGAATACTATAGAATCTGAACCAGGAGACCGTGAGAAATGAAAGCCAAGTAGATGAAAGAAAACATGCATACCATAATACTGTGAAGGTATGAAAACAGTCAATCCAAATAGACATTTTGGGTATTTGCCACTGATGTAATAAGCCTATCTTTTTCATGCTGATTACAGTCGCACTGATACTGTTACATGACAGGAAAACTGTGTGTGGATGAGTGTGCTGTCTGGTTCGGTATTTCCAGAGCACGTGTGTGCAGTTTTGTGAAACATCACCTGAAAGGGGTAGGGGGTGGGGTGTATTCCCTATGCTCGATAAAGTAAAGGTTGGCTGGTGGGCTTCGTGACTTCTCAAAACCTGTACTACATTAACATACGCTGTAAAACTCGACATGAAGTTACAAATTTATTTGGCCATGGAACCCATTTTTTTCCTGGGGGTTTTTACACAATTCGAATTTCTGCTAAGAAATGCTGCTCTAGAACTAATAACTTAGAGATATCTCCTTTATTCAAATTCAGGGAGGAGGATTATCTTTTAATAATAGAAGTATATGACCAGAACAAACTTTTTGGTCAACCAATATTAAATACTTGGAAAGGTATTTGACATACTTTAGATAATGCTAAAATTCCTAAATAGTCTATATTCATGGGTCCCCACTTCTGGGTAAAGTGATGGCAAAGGGGTCCTTAAAATACATACACACGGACCATGCATTACCAGTGGACTGACTAAACAGAATACCTTATAGATACAGTACTGTTGTCTAATGTAAGCAAATATGCTTGAGACAACTAAAATATGAATTTATTCAGTAACAGTATTGAATTTCCTCACATATTCTCTCATTTCATGGATACTAAGAAAGATTGTTATCTATTTAAATGTTTCTCATTCTCATAAAGTTTGGAAACCAATACATTCGATTAACATTCCTGGGGAAATCAGCAGTGCTCTAAGGCCTCTGTCGCTTAGTATGTGTTCCAGATAAGTTAAGAGAATAAACTTCAATGGCTATGCTGAGAGGTGTGGAACAGACAGAAATTAGCTCCATGATAAGCTAGAGGAGTAAACTAGGAACAGATAATATGCATTGTAAGGAGTCCTCTTCTCCCAACATGCCATTAGGTATTTCTCTGGAAAACAAACAGCCCACTAAGGAAAGCTTTAGCCAGGGCTTGGGCAAACACTGGGGTGGATTACAGCATTCAACTCTTCCAGGTGAACATGGAACCCATTGATTAAGTTTCCCATTCTGAAAACAGAATTTAAAACTCTATAACTTGCTCATAGCTGTGACTGTGGCGTGCTTTCTCGTGAGTCAGAAAGTAAGTCTTTCACTGAGACATCACGGTCAGACATTTCAATGTTTTAACTACACACTGGGAATCTCTGAATTGTCAACAGGCACCAATCAAACTGAACAAAATATCACTTCAGGTATTCTTTTTATAATGATATTCTTTTATATAGTTTTTATATAATTATATTCTGTTATAATGAAGTCAAAATCATCCTGTGTTAGTAAGTTTGTCTGCAATGACATAAATTTGAGCAGACTCTGGGAGACAGTGGAGGACAGAGGAGCCTGGCATGCTGCAGTCCAAAGGGTTGCAGAAAGTTGGACGCGACTTAGCAACCGAATAACAACAACCATCCATGGCATGGCCCAGAAATTTTTGAGACCAATGTCGTAAGAATTGCATATTTGGCTCATAATCACTTTTATTTTTACATGTAAGTCCAAATGGATACTTCATAGTATATATCCAGAAGTTGGGAATTCAACAGGATATAACAAAAAAAAAACTTTGGCCAATTTTTTTCATTAGTCCTTTTAAATATTACTCTGTGTTTTTTCTTGAATTTTCTTTACCCTTGTTCTTAAGTTTTATATCTTATAGTAGCTTAGTAGTTTAAAAGTTTATAATGTTAAAATTCAAGCCATATCTAATGAAAACAGAATAGTAGCAACCCTGTCATGCCTACAGATCCAAAGGGTTCTCTAAGTGGGGGTTGAGGGGAGTGAGTAAAGAAAGATGCCTTACAGATGTCTTCATTTGGAATTAGAATTGTAAAGAGCATTTAAATAAAATATAATATTAACAGTCTGGATTCTGATTATATGTACAGTGCCTAAGAGTAGCTAAATAATCCAAAAATAATCTTTCAGTTCAGTTTTAGTAGAATGCATCAAAATCACTATTACCATACCTATTACTATAGTATTACTATTACCATACTGCATTTACTGTCTAGCAAATAATAAAAGCAAACCAACAAAAAGCGTGCAGAATAAATAAGCTACTAAGATTAAAATTCCTGCCTACCAGTTCACCATTAACAGGCTGACCTGTTAATTTTAATACCTGTACCTATGACAAAAGCAAAAATAACCACCTATCTGTGTGTATAATTTTCAAATACATGCCAGATATGTCACAGTGGGGCATGGGAGAAGGGGATGTTGAGGACAGCTTATACCTTTCTAAATCATTTGAAACTTTTCTAACAAGCATGTATATTCTTATAATTATTTTAAGTGAAAGTCGCTCAGTTGTGTCCAACTCTTTGCGACCCCATGGACTGATTATACAGTCCACAGAATTCTACAGAATACTGCAGTGGGTAGCCTTTCCCTTCACCAGGGGATCTTCCCAACCCAGGAATCGAACCCAGGTCTCCCACATTGCTGGCGGATTCTTTACCAGCTGAGCCACAAGGGAAGCCCAAGAATACTGGAGTGGGTAGCCTATCCCTTCTCCAGTGGATCTTCCTGACCGAAGAATTGAACCGGGGTCTCCTGAATTGCAGGCAGATTCTTTTTTAAAAGTATATTTAAAATAAGATAAAAAAAAAAAGCAGAAGAAAGTAACTGCTTCAAACTTTCAAAATATGAAAGAACCTTCCAGAATTCCTGTTCTTGTTTCCCTATTCTAAAACAGGACCACCCTGGTGCACATGTGACAAATGGACACCTAATTTTAAATCAAATAATATACTGACTGTGGAACATAATAAATAATTATTTGATTAGAAAGTACTTCTGATAAATCTAAAGGAAAACTTTGGTTAAATCATATGTCTCAATGGATGTCACAATATTCACGGAGTGGTAACTAGGGCAGTGAATGCAGAGCCAAGAGACTGGTTAACCTGACAGTGCAGACCCCGACTGGCAGTGTGACTGTGTCAGCCACTGGAATCCTTCATCTGGACCCAATGGCAGTATGGAACGGTGGTTTAGCTTCAACTACAGGCTATATGCAGTCTCAGACCTGCATGGGTTCAAATCCTAGTGCATCACTTTCTTCCCTGTTACACCAGAAAAGCTGTTTAACCTGGCTGTGTTTAACAGAGAATCTCCACAGCGATCACAACTGATCAACTCAAAATTCAATTTTGAGTCCATGGTGCTAAAGGCTTAACAAAATGTCTTGAGGTGTGAAGGGAAAAGAATGCTCAGATCTAGCCCTCCTACAGTGGGTCCATTTGAGGACATATTTTTTTTTCCCATTAGCATTGCCCTTCAGGGACTTCCCTGGTGGGAAAGAATCTGCCTGAAATGTAGGAGACCAAAGTTCGATCCCTGGGTGCGGAAGATCGCCTGGAGGAGGAAATGGCAACCCACTCCAGTATTCTTGCCTGGAGAATTCCCTGGACAAAGGAGCCAGGTGGCTACAGTCCATGGGGTCTCAAAGAGTCGGACACAACTGAGCAACTAACACTATTACTATTACTGTTGCCCTTTAGGCGACTTGATGGGTGATGGCTATTTCATTCAATGTCTGAGAGGGCAACACAATCATTTTGCTTTTTTAAAAGTGCAACAGGAAGTGCTTTTTATTTTGTAGTTCAGTTCACTTCAGTCGCTCAGTCAGTCGTGTCTGACTCTTTGCGACACCATGAACCGCAGCATGCCAGGCCTCCCTGTCCATCACCAACTCCTGGAGCCCACCCAAACCCATGTCCATTGAGTCGGTGATGCCATCCAACCATCTCATCCTCTGTCGTCCCCTTCTTCTCCTGCTCTCAATCTTTCAAGGCATCAGGGTCTTTTCCAATGAGTCAGCTCTTCACATCAGGTGGCCAAAGTATTGGAGTTTCAGCTTCAACATCAGTCCTTCCAATGAACACTCAGGACTGATGTCTCCTTTAGGATGGATTGGTTGGATCTCCTTGCAGTCCAAGGGACTCTCAAGAGTCTTCTCCAACACCACAGATCAAAAGCATCAATTCTTTGGCACTCAGCTTTCTTTATAGTCCAACTCTCACATCCATACACGACCACTGGAAAAACCATAGCCTTGACTAGACGGACCTTTGTTGGCAAAGTAATGTCCCTGCTTTTTAATATGCTGTCTAGGTTTGTCATAACTTTTCTTCCAAGGAGCAAGCGCCTTTTAATTTCATGGCTGCAATCACCATCTGCAGTGATTTTGGAGCCCAGAAAAATAAAGTCTCTCACTGTTTCCACTGTTTCCCCATCTATTTGCCATGAAGTGATGGGACCAGATGCCATGATCTTAGTTTTCTGAATGTTGAGCTTTAAGCCAACTTTTTCACTCTCCGCTTTCACTTTCTTCAAGAGGCTCTTGAGTTCTTCTTCACTTTCTGCCATAAGGGTGGTGTCATCTGCACATCTGAGGTTATTGATATTTCTCCCGGCAATCTTGATTCCAGCTTGTGCTTCATCCAGCCCAGCATTTCTCATGATGTACTCTGCATATAAGTTAAATAAGCAGGGTGACAATATACAGCCTTGATGTACTCCTTTTCCTGTTTGGAACCAGTCTGCTGTTCCATGTCCAGTTCTAACTGTTGCTTCCTGACCTCCATCCAGATTTCTTAAGAGGCAGGTCAGGTGGTCTGGTACTCCCATCTCTTTCAGAATTTTCCACAGCTTACTGTGATGCATACAGTCAAAGGCTTTGGCATAGTCAATAAAGCAGAAATAGATGTTTTTTTTGGAACTCTCTTGCTTTTTCGATGATCCAGCGAATGTTGGCAATTTGATCTCTGGTTCCTCTGCCTTTTCTAAAACCAGCTTGAACATCTGGAAGTTCACGGTTCACGTATTGCTGAAGCCTGGCTTGGAGAATGTTGAGCATTACTTTACTAGCATGTGAGATGAGTGCAATGGTGTGGTAGTTTGAGCATTCTTTGGCATTGCCTTTCTTTGGGATTGGAATGAAAACTGACCTTTTCCAGTCCTGTGGCCAATGCTGAGTTTTAATTTGCTGGCATATTGAGTGCAGCACTTTCACAGCATCATCTTTCAGTATTTATTTTGTAATGTCACCATAAAAATATGAATTGTCTAAGATTATGATCATAGTCTAAAATATCATTACATAAGACCATCACACGACTGAAATGAATACAAAACTAAGCATATTGTCGATCTAGATATGTTTGAAAAATGAGGGTGCCAAGTACAGGAGTACTATTATAGCATTAGTTTAACAGCATAATGAAGAATTTTTAATTTTACCAATACTTCATGCTTTTCAACACTGTTATCACTGTCTTCTGTAAATTATGAGATTTATTATTATATACCAGTCCTTCCGTGAGGCAAGTTTTAAATCAAATTTTCTATGTCACCTCTCAAAGATGAGCTGAGGACCTCTAGAACCACTTGGTCTATACATCACTTGAGGAGCAAAAGTTCATGGACACCCCATCCTGCTGTTACCCAGGCAAACATATGTAAACTGAGAAAACAAGCTTTCTCTTGGGTAAATGATGTTTACAGTGGCTGTAAAAATGTTCATGTTTTCTTTACAATGAATATTCAACCTCACAGGGGCAAATACATCTTTATAAGCATGTATTTTAAGTAACAGATTTAAGAGCAACATAAATACTTCTGAAGGACCCTTATTTTCATATATGTTTTCTTAAATCCCAGATTCTCTTTGTGTTTTAGAATAGCTTTTTAAAATGACACTTGTAGATATCCTAGCTAAAAACATCTACGTGGAAAAGAAGTTTCTGCATTTTGATGTTCTTCAGGGAACAATGCATAACCTACATTAACTATATACACTCCTTCAATTTCCTAACAAATTATAGGACATGCAAATTTGAATGAAGACTAGGTTTAAAGGTGAGGTTTTCTTTTATTATCAGGGACATGAGCTTTTAATTTCTTTTTTTTTTTAGAATTTTTATTTATTTATTTCTTGATGTAGACTTTTTTTAAAGTCTGTGTTTAATTTGTTACAATACTGCTTCTGTTGTTTCACGTTCTGGTTTTTTGGCTGTGAGGCATGTGGGATCTTAGGTCCCCAACTAGGGATCGAACCCACACCTCCTGCATTGGAAGGTGGAGTTTTAACCACCGGACCACCAGGGAAGTCCCTGGGCTTTCAATTTCTTATGCTTAAAATAAAACAACAAGTTGTAAGAATATGACTTTTCTGTTACAATATATCAGGACCCTTTACTGAGGAACTTGGAAGATCTGTGTGCTTGGGTCAGCCCAGTGAACCAACTTTTCCTTGTGGTGCAACAATTTGTAGTTTCCCTCTACTTTAAATAAAACACAAGGAGACTCATCAATTAAATTTCCCACTGATCACATCCTTAGAACATTATTCCTTGCACTGTTGATCCCCTGCATCAACCACAGAGCATGGGAGGATGATCATTCTGTGCTTAATCCCTTCCCTGGGCATTTATTCATTTCCAGCCATTCTATGAAATGAACTATTTCTCTCACTGTTCTAACAATGTCCCACCAGTGCCTTCACCTTAGCAAGGAAAGAGTCTACTAAAGATGACTCTTCAGTAGAGTTCTGTTTCGGAAGTGCACTCTATCTCTGAGTCAGGAGAATGCAACAGTTCAAGGTCAAGTCTGCCCTACCCTGTAAGTATCACCTCCTGGTCCTTTGCATAAGTAGAGCCCTAGAGAAGGAGCCCCTCTTTATTTTCAAACTAGTGACTTCACTGCCTTCCATGGTTATGACTGTTACTCTTTCATTGTGCTGAATGATCAGGGTAGGAACCCTGCAACTAACTCTACTTGATTAAGAAAACCACCATGAATGGTTATCCTTCCTTGATCAGATACCCCTGACCTCAACAGAACTGTGCACTTAAGAAGGATAGATAATCTTTTATCAGTAAAACTACTATTTTAAAATGAAATCAGCCTGCCTTGAAAACACAAGGTTGATCTCCACTAATTTTGGTTAATTATATTTTATGTGTAAGTCAGTCAGTTCAGTTCAGTTTAGTCGCTCAGTTGTGTCCGACTCTTTGTGACCCCATGGACTGCAGCACACCAGGCTTCCCTAAGTGGAATTATTAGGATTAGCTTTAGTAATAGTTTTTGCTAAAAATAAAAAGTGTTTACTAAGATTATTTAGGACTTTGGTTGAGCCAAGTTCAAATTAACGTCTTATAAATGAAAAACATCCCTATTTCGATTCCTATCACAGGTTCCATCAGTTCTGAGTAAAATAGCAATGACAATTCTCTAAAAGGAAGATTTTTAAAACCACAAACTGCAGCAGCCACTACTATTTCCCCAATCTAATTGTTTTCTTCTGCTGAACTACAAAAGTCAATTGAGGAAAAGTATTCCTGAATGAAATTTGTTATCTTTTTTACCATCAGCAATATCTAAGTCTAATAAAGGCGTTAAGAACTCCATTCAATTTGTTTTCTTTCTCAAGAGGAGAAAGATATTTTAAGACAAATCCTATAGGTTTTCAGCTATCTAATCTCATTCCCTCTCTAAGATGTTAACATATTTTTCCCTTAAGGTGTGGACTGTACTCACTGTGAACATTCCTTCTAATGGAATGAATGGATACTGTTGAAAACTGTTTGGTAAGTTAATTTATAAGCAGTAATCCTTATTGAAAAATTAAGAAATGGCTTTCATAAAACTTCTGACTTTATAATTTTTTTAAAAAGTCTAATTCCTGGGGATATGTACTTCCATTCTGAGGTTTGGCTTTTGGTCAAAGGAATAATCTAGAACAAAACACTGGGGCAAACAAACTCTTTAGGAATCTCATTCCAAATGATAACAGCAAGTTTACTGTGAAATTAATAAAACATTCTCATGTTGCTTAACTGTAAAAAATTGACAATGGTCTGTCTCTCTGTCTCTCTCTCGGTAAAGTGTAAAGAAAAACAGAGTGTTTAAGGGTTTTCCCCCTTAGAGTCTTTTTTAAAAAATCCATTCATAACTATAAAACAATGCACATATTTAAACAAATAAAACTTACCACTTGGAGAATGTCTTCATCTTTTGGCATAACACTAAGTTCCAATGTTGTATCACTGAAATTGAATATACATAAACTATTTTAGGGGAGGCAAAAATTATAAGGACATAAAGGAAAAAAGAGGTAACTCAAGTATTTTTTAAGTTATGAGTTTAACTTGCAGATTTTAAAAATCCTTACTTTCAAATCCAAATCATTAAAATAAAAAGTAGTAATTTTTATGCATATATAATAATTATGTACATATGTATGAACTATTCAAAATTGGTCAAGTGTTCTTTACAACATGCTTCAAATTTAGAAACACCAAGTATAGTACTTATATTGAATATTCCTGGAACAAAACTCATCAATATATAATTATGTATTCCTTTATCTCAGGTCACAGAACAAATTACAAATTTTTACTACATAGTCTCACTGTTTATCAAGTTAAAAACCCATTAACATGAAAATAATCAAAGAACCCTCAAAATTTAACATTTTAAGCAATACTAAACATCCTAATTTTGAAATATTCCCTCTTGGCCTCAGAAGGGAAGGAAATAAGTGTTCACCATCACAACCATCAAAATGATGCCTTATCTTTAAAAACCATATAGCATCTCAACTATTTGCTTTCTTCTCCATGATTTAATTTAGAGCCTTTATAGGAATAGCTCAAAGTCTCATTTTATTTTGGTGCTGCAAGTGTCCTATTGAAATAATAGACAAGTTTCTCTGTTTAAAAGACCTCAAAGGGAAAAATTATATTGAGTCCTGTGATATCAGAATTACATTGAGATATGCACGGATAGTGGTGCTGTCCCCAGCTAGGGCTTCAGCATCTATCCTAACAATACTGAACAGATTTCCCCTCAATACAATCATGAGATTAAGAAACAAACAACAAAAAACCCCAAATCTAATAATTTACTGGTGTCTCTATTTGAACCCTTATTTTTAGGTTCATAAATGCAAAGAGAATATAGTAAACCAGTAAGAACCACAGGTTCAAATAAATCCTACTAAGAAAATACGTAAGTACTTGAATTTCAACATTTAGAGTTGGTAGAAAATACATACTGATGCTTAGATAAATTCTTCTGCAAGGATACATTTTTACATTAATACACTGCAGAATCTCAATGGCTTTGTGCTGCATTAATCCATTTGCTACCAACTGCAGACAAAAGGAACACAATTTTTTAAAAGAAAAATAAGATCATGAAAAAAAAAAAAAACATTTTATTTATTTATTTATTTATTTTATTCTTCAAATTGCTTCACTGGTGAAAAATTAAGACTGTCATTTCAAGATGTCATTGTCGTGAAAGAGGAACTGCATCAGTAACCAAAAAAAAAAAAAAAATTAATGTGGAGTTTGAGGAAAACAAAGATTAAATTATGGTTGTTTGGGGAAAATGGTACTTTTAAAGAAGACATGTTACGAAATACCCCGAAAACCCTTAAATTATAAGTTGACAAAACATATTGGTATATTTATCATGATCTAAATTATTTTCAAAAAGAAAATTTGGGTAGATCTCCCCACTGCCTCTGGGGAGGCTTTCAATTCTTCACCAGTCCCCAGGTTTCCTCAAGACTTAAGATCAAATAGGTGTCACTCAGGAACACCTGGAATCCAATAGTAAGGAGAATATTCTGAGATCAATAAATCATGATCACCCAACTCCAAAAATGGCAACGTATTAGGGCATTTGTGTAAACTGTTGTTTTTGCTTAGTCGCTCGGTCATGTCTGACTCTTTGCGACGCCATGGACTGTAGCCTGCCAGGCTCCTCTGTCCATGGGATTTTCCAGGCAAGAATACTGGAGTGGGTTGCCATTTCCTCCTCCAGGGATCTTCCTGACCCAGGGATTGAATCTGTGTCCCTTGTGTCTCCTGGATTGCAGGCAAATTCTTCACCCACTGAGCCACTGGGGAAACCCACTGGAGAAGCTGGAGTGGGATGCCATTTCCTTCTCTAGGGGATCTTTCCGACCCAGGAATTGAACCTGAATCTCTTACATCACCTGCATTGGAAGGCAGGTTTTTCACCACTAACGCCACCAAGGATCCTTGTGTGAATAAGTGTGATTATAGCATGAACTGCTTTAGACATGGTTAGAGGAGCTTGATATCTTCAGAAAACAGTGAACTTCAATTTAATTACAGATAGCTGAGTATAGCTAATATAAAGCAATAGGTCACCTAAAAGTTACTGTATTTGAATCTGTGTAGAACCTCTTGTGATGATGATCTGGAAATCAGACCCTAGTAGAGTCATGGCTTATTCTTGATTGAAATTTAGTATGGCAACCTCTTCGGCTTTTGATTTTTGTATTTGTAATTTTTTTAAAAAGTCTAGGTGTGTGACAGAGAGAAAGAGAGTTAGACTAAATTATCTTTAGAGTCAGTCACTCTATAAATACTATTCCACCTTTAAAACTCAAAATCGCATTCTGTAGAAAGTAGGCAGACAAGTGGATTAAAAGATGATTTCTTGTGGTCTTTGTTAAAACAAATGAATTTGAGCCAAGAATATTATTCAGTAAGCTATTTAAAGATAAGTTATCTTAGTAGTTTTAAAATAAATTATATATGCAAGTATTTATATAGATATTATAAACAAATTTGATTGTCACTTCAAATAAAAGTAAGAAACTTAATGGCAAACCTAAAATGTATGCCTCTCAGGCTCAAAAGGATTTTAACTACAAATCTAGTAAATTTGCCAAAACAAAGCCACCAAATACGCCATCCTCTGGTAGTACGCTCTTGGCAACTTTCAAATGCATTTTTAACTTTAAAGGAAAGTTTCCTATCTTTACATTGCATCAGCTTCTTATAGGAATACAATATTGTATTAAATCTACTTTCTTCATTGATTTATAAAACCCATCTTCAGCCAAAATTAATCATGTCAAGACTTACCTGTTCTGGATTAAAGCAATTACTTGAGAATAGGTCTTTCCAATAACACTTTCTCCATTGACTTTTATAATTCGATCACCTTCAAAGAGGAATTAAAAAGACACATGAGGAATTCCTTTACAATGTCACTTCTGAGTATTTTTGTAATACTTCTTGAGTAATATACTTATTTTTGATATATCCTTGCTCATTGTTTTCTAAAGTATCTTTTATAAAAATGAACCTAAATTTTAATATCTCCAGATTATGAGATATAATGATGTTTTAAATGAAGAGTGCAGCAATTGATGAATTTAGAGACCTCGAAAAGTATTTTCTCTCCAAATATTTATATATTTATATAAATAAAATAAATCCCCTAATTGTATTTATTTATTTTTTTAAGTTTTTTGGCTATGCAGTGCAATATGTGGAATCTTAGCTCCTCGACAAGGGATAGAGCCCTGGTGTGGAGTCTTAACCACTGGACCACTAGGAAAGTTCAGTGTCCTCCAATTTTAGTCCAACTGATTTGTCAGATTCTCTCAATCTCTTTAGTTTACTGATTAGTGCTACACTGCAGAACTTAAATATGGTTATGCACATGGGTTTGACTTTATATATATTAACTTGTTCTTCATTTTAATGGGGTAAAGGATGTCTGGATGACTCAAAAAAAGTCAATGGAGCAGAAAAGAAAATAAATGAGAGAAAGGACAAGGTAAAGAAGAAAATAGAAAAAATGTACTTTTCGTGTGCCTAGCACAGCCCCTCAACTATGACCAAAAAAAAAATTAACAAATTAACAGTGCATCCTAATATATCTTAGGAATGACACCCAATACTTATATTTGTAGCTGAAAAGATATTTTAATCAAAAGGCAGTGAAAGATAGTTTTTCATTAATTCCCATTTTAAATTATCTCATGTTTAAAAATAAGAGAAAGGGGTAACTATTTTAGTGTGTGCATTACTCTAAACTAAATCCTAGCTAGTTTTTATGAAAATCATAAGTCACAAAATATTTCAGAACAAACAGATCACATCCTGCAGATGTGCAGCTGGGCTTGCTTGCATTGCACTGGAGACTTCAATTACTCTTTGGGGACTTGGGGGGATGGAATGAATTGGGAGATTGGGATTGACACATATACACTACTGATACTATGTATAAAATAGATAACTAATGAGAACTCCACTGTATAGCACAGGGAACTCTACTTGATGCACTATGGGGTGTAAATGGGAAGGAAATCCAACACAGAGGGGTTACATATGTAAATATAGCCAATTCATTTTGCTGCACAGCAGAAACTAACACAACACTATAAAGCAACTATACTGATAAAAATTTTAAAAATAAAGGAAATTTACCATTTTAACCAAAAAAATAAGCTACTCTTTGTGGTGGAATGAATTAATTCATCTCTGGCAGGCCAGGCTCTTCTGGAATTTGGAGCTCCAAGATTATTTTAATTAGACCAATAAATATTTTCATCATTTTACTATTTTGTTCATCTCTGTCAAAATTAAATGTATGCAAAATAGATTGTTTTTAAAGGGCCTCTGAGAGTCCATTATTAAGTGGTAACTAAAAGTGCCCACTGTTTTGAAATTAAAAGATCCTTGCTCCTTGGAAGAAAAGCTATGACAAACCTAGACAGTATATTAAAAAGTAGAGACATCATGGACCTTTGCCGACAAAGGTCCATCTAGTCAAAGCTATGGTTTTTCCAGGAGTCATGTATGGATGTGAGAGTTGGACTATAAAGAAGGCTGAAAGCCAAAGAATTGACACTTTTGAACTCTGGTACTGGAGAAGACTCTTGAGAGTCTCTTGGACAGCAAGGAGATCAAAACAGTCAATCCTAAAGGAAATCAACCCTGACTATTCATTGGTAGGACTGATGCTGAAGTTGAAGCTCCAATACTTTGACCATGTGATGCAAAGAGCTGATTCATTGGAAAAGACCCTGATGCCGGGAAAAATTGAGGGCAAGAGAAAGGGGCAATAGTTGAGAGGGTGAGATGGTTGGATGGCATCACTGACTCAATGGATGTGAGTTTGAGCAAACTCAAGGAAATAGTGATGGAAAGAGAAGCCTGGCGTGCTCCAACACATGGGGTTGCAAAGAGTCAGACGCCACTTAGCAACTGAACAACAACAACAAAAGTGCCCACAAATTGCGTGTGCGTGTGCTAAGTTGCTCAGTCGTGTACAACTCTGTATTTCTGTTGGAATGTATCTATTTGGGTATCAAGAAGCATATAACTAACTAGGTCTCAAAAATAGTAATAACTAATATGAAGAGAAAGGAAGAAACATACAGAAGGAGAGAGAAAGAAAAATATGGACAATGAAATAGGGAAGAAACGAAGTAAGAAATTTCGAGTCTGTTTAAATATCAGCACCTGTGCATAATCCAGCTTCAAAAGCAGGTCCGCCCTCTTTCACCTGTTTAACAAAGATGGTGTCCATGGGTTCCAAGCGGTTTCTTTGTTTTCCTGTGGGAGAGAAAAGATCCAAGGCATGGTTTTACTTCACAATATTTTCATAAAATAGCAAAACAGGAAACTATACTAATTGAGACAATTAAGCCAAGATTTTTTAATGAAGTGTTAAACACACATCCTGAATTTGAATGCTAAAGTCATTATTAAGAGTATTTCATGAGTTCAAACATTTATTTTGCTTCTTTCATAACACAACCACCAAAGTAGCATTGGTTTCCATTTATTGGGAACATTCTGCATGTAAATTACTACACTAAATACTACCATGCCTGAGAGCTAATTTCCATAGTGAGTAAATATTACCACCACCATGGAACAAAACAACACACTGAGGCTCAGGGAGATTAAGTAAGTTCTCCAAGACCACAGAGCTAAATTATACAGGTGGTACTCAAGTCTACTGCTTTTTTTGTTGTTGTTGTTCAGTAATTTATTTTTCTCAAGTCTACTGCCTTTTAATACTGCATGGTATTAAGCACTGAAGTCATAATGCTAAGTAAAACAGTTCTTTCCCTTTAGGGATGCTGGAGGGAGACAGACATATTAATGAAGAATGATACTACAGTATTAAAAAACAGAGACAAATACAACAGACAGTCATGGTGATGAGGAGCAGGTGATCAAATGGGAAAGTCAGGACTTCACCAACTGCTATCCATAGACCAGCTCGGGGACTTGCTAAAATTCAACGTTTGGAGTCCAATCAGAAATCTGCTTTGTCAACAATTTTCCCTGGTGAATCACCTACACACTAACATTTGAGAACAACTGACAGTTTTAATACATAGAAGTCAAAAGAGTCATGGATGAGAGAACATTTAAGTGATAAGTACAAAGGTACGTACTGAGAGAGGACAAACAGGTAGATACTCAGAGTGTGGTCCCCAGACCAGCAGTAGTGACATACCCAGGAAATGCGTTCAGATCTACTGAATCAGAAACTGAAACAGAACACACAGCCCTGGCTCTTTAAAAAGAATGTAACTGAGAAAATAATGCATATACATGTATGGGGTGAATTTAATCCATTTTGTTAGACTGCAACGCTGGGCAGAATTTGATTGACTGTCGAATATAAAGAATCCATAATTGTTGTCATATAAAACTCAATTTTTATCCATTGTACAGGATGCAGGGATCAAGACCATCCCCAAGGAAAAGAAATGTAAAAAGGCAAGATGGATGTCTGAGGAGGCCTTACAAATAGCTGTGAATAGAAGAGAAGCGAAAGGCAAAGGAGAAAAGGAAAGATACACCCATTTGAATGCAGAGTTCCAAACAGTAGCAAGGAGAGATAAGAAAGCCTTCCTCAGCGATCAATGCAAAGAAATAGAGGAAAACAACAGAATGGAAAAGACTAGAGATCTCTTCAAGAAAATTAGAGATACCAAGGGAACATTTCATGCAAAGATGGGCTCAATAAAGGACAGAAATGGTATGGACCTAACAGAAGCAGAAGATATTAAGAAGAGGTGGCAAGAATACACAGAAGAACTATACGAAAAAGATCTCCACAACCCAGACAATCACAATGGTGTGATCACAGACCTAGAGCCGGACATCCTGGAATGTGAAGTCAAGAGGGCCTTAGGAAGAATCATTATGAACAAAGCTAGTGGAGGTGATGGAATTACAGTTGAGCTATTTCAAATCCTGAGAGATGACGCTGTGAAAGTGCTGCACTCAATATGCCAGCAAATTTGGAAAACTCAGCAGTGGTCACAGGACTAGAAAAGGTCAGTTTTCATTCCAATCCCAAAGAAAGGCAATGCCAAAGAATGCTCAAGCTACTGCACAATTGCACTCATCTCACACGCTAGTAAAGTAATGCTCAAAATTCTCCAAGCCAGGTTTCAACAGTACATGAACCATGAACTTCCAGATGTTCAAGCTGGATTTAGAAAAAGCAGAGGAACCAGAGATAAAATTGCCAACATCCTCTGGATCATCGAAAAAGCGAGAGAATTCTAGAAAAACATCTACTTCTGTGTAATTGACTATGCCAACTTTGACTGTATGGATCACAGTAAGCTGTGGAAAATTCTGAAAGAGATGGGAATACCAGACCACCTGACCTGCCTCTTGAGAAATCTGTATGCAGGTCAGGAAGCAACAGTTAGAACTGGACATGGAATAACAGGCTGGTTCCAAACAGGAAAAGGAGTAAGTCAAGGCTGTATATTGTCACTCTGTTTATTTAACTTATACGCAGAGTACATCATGAGAAATGCTGGGCTGGACAAAGAACCAACTGGAATCAAGATTGCCGGGAGAAATATCAATAACCTCAGATACACAGATGACACCAGCCTTATGGCAGAAAGCGAAGAAGAACTAAAGAGCCTCTTGTTGAAAGTGAAAGAGGAGAGTAAACGTTGACTTAAAACTCCACATTAAAAAAACTAAGATCATGGCATCTGGTCCCATCACTTCATGGCAAATAGATGGGGCAACAGTGACAGACTTTATTTTGGGGGGCTCTAAAATCACTGCAGATGGTGATTGCAGCCATGAAATTAAAAGACACGTGCTCCTTGTAAGAAAAGTTATGACCAACCTAGACAGCATATTAAAAAGCAGAGACATTACTTTGCCAACAAAGGTCTGTCTAGTCAAGGCTATGGTTCCAGTAGTCATGTATGGATATGAGAGTTGGACTATAAAGAGAGCTGAGCACCAAAGAATTGATGCTTTTGAACTGTGGTGTTGGAGAAGACTCTTGAGAGTCCCTTGGACAGCAAGAAGATCCAACCAGTCCATCCTAAAGGAGATCAGTCCTGAGTGTTCATTGGAAGGACTGATGCTGAAGCTGAAACTCCAATACTTTGGCCACCTGATGCAAAGAACTGACTCATTGGAAAAGACACTGATGCTGGGAAAGATTGAAGGCAGGAGGAGAAGGGGATGGCAGAGGATGTGATAGTTGGATGGCATCACCGATTCAATGGACAAGAGTTTGAGTAAACTCCGGGAGTTGGTGATGGACAGGGAGGCCTGGAGTGCTGCAGTCCACGGGTCGCAGAGTCTGACATAACTGAGTGGCTAAACTGAACTGAACCACAAAAGTGACTCAAAAAAAGAAAGCAACATCTATCATCAACTCCCCTTACATATTTAGCTATTTATTTTGAAAGAAATCCTCTAAAAGTAGTGAATTCTAACTCTCCTTAAAATGCAACAAGACACAGTGGAAACTGCTTGTGTTTTCCGCAGGAGACAGGTATCCAAATTCCCTGCTTTGCCACTAGATAGTCCAGCTGTAATTAAGTAAACTTTTTTACTTAAAGAAATGATTACTCTTTCTTTCATAGCACAGAGATACGTTTTAACATTCTTGAAAAGTTTCTAGGACTCAAAAAGATAACATATAAATGTGCTCAGCATAGCTTATAACTGGAGCAATTTCTCAGTAAATGTGTATTTCCACTCATGGTGTTTAGATGAAGACTAGTCTTGTGTTTTCAAGAATTAGAAATTTGAAAAGTCATAAAAATACACCTGCAAAGTAGCTATCGTTCAATTTTTAAAACTATTTCTATTTATCGGATCTCTTCCCAAGGAAACTCTATAAATTCTCTATGTTCAGATGACCTGAAAATATTCTGAATCCTCTGGTCACTTTTTATTAGCTATGACAGCCTCAACTGAAGGAAATAAGAGAACTACATGCTAGTTAACTCCCTACTATAAGGAAGAATGTCCTCATTCTGAAGAGAGGTTTGTTGAAATACTTAGGGATAAAGTATTAGTAATCATCAATTATCATATTTTATTATATTGTTACATTTCCATTATTATAATGATAAGGATATCTGCAATATAATTTCCAAATGATTTGAGGGGAAAAAATAAACCTAGATAGCCACACACTCGGACACACATATGGATGGACAGATAAAGCAAATATATATTAAATATGTTAATTGTTGAATACAGACAGACAGCGCATTTGCTGTACTCTGAAAATTATAATACAAAGTTTGGAAACTTTTTCTGTATGTGCCAAGCTTTTCTTTCACAGAACTTGTCATCCACTACTTACAATTACACATTTATTTGCTACATGTTGCTTGTTTGTCTCTTCAACTAAAATGAAGAGCAGGGATTTTTGTCATGTTCACTGATGCTCACAGACCTCACAATGCCTGGCACAGAATGGACGTTCAATATATCATTACTCAATAAATGAACAAATTTCTTATTTGAATCTTACATCAAGCTTTCGCTTACAACTAGTTTGAAAGGGAAACAAATTTTTTTTTCAATATAAGTCACTTAGAATGCAAACACTTAATTCCAAACAAGTTGGTAATCAGGCTAGGTCCTTATGTAGCCAACTCAACATTCACAGCAGTGGGTGTTTAAAGAAAACCATTTACTTTTTTCTTGGCTAAAGATTTGAAGGTTCAATAAGTTTTGTGTATCAAGTCATTGCTTTCATGAAAAGATTTATGTAATAAAAGAAAGGACACATTTTTCTTTTTATTAATGCCTTGCAGTTCACCATGTCCCAAAGGTGATTATATCATACCTACATTTAAAACCATAAAGATATAAATGACTATTAACGACTTCTACGAAATAGTAAAAAGCTGGCTGGATAGCAATACAGTGATTTCTGAAAGTTCTGATAGGAACTTCCACTTACACAGAAGAAATGCAGTTAAAAATAATTTGGTTTTAATTTCTATAAAGGAAACAGTAACTTGGCAATGACTACCACTATAAATTCAGAGACTTTGCCATAAATTGACCAATCCTTCAATATATTATGCCTGCAAATACATGAAGATGGAGTAGACTCAAAGAAGGGCCAATCTTACAGCAAACACTATAGTAACTGCTAAGAGTTGTAGTCTGATCCTTCTTGTTCACTTTCCTTTCTAGACTCTCTACAGAATTCTGTATAGATGTTATCCAATTTCTTCTGGACAGTAGAAAAATTTCCCAGAGACATCCATTAATTACAGACAGGTTTAATAAGAAATATCCTTCTCTTCAATTTCTATATCCTTGACTTTAAGTCTTATGTTAAACACATAGTTCATTAACTTTAAGAGTGTCTTCTTTTTAATATATGCTCTCTGCAATTCCACTCAAACTGGAAATCACAAGCATCAAATTTAAAGTCTGTGTTACTCAATCTCTTATGCCTTTGGTATTTTACAATCAGTTTCTAGATACGCAAAACTAAAAGTCCAACCCTGTGGCAATTCATCAAGAAAATTTATCCCTTACTTCCCTGTAGGATCATTTGGTGGAGTTAGTTGGCTTCCTTGGCAATTCTCAGTAAAAAGTCTCTTTCAATTCTGCACGTGTATTTTATAATTTCTTAGTTTTCTAAAGACCTTATTCAAGTGTCATTTCCTTACCAGAAGAAAAGGGAAATGTGTCTTTTTAGCACACACATGTAACTAAATCTTTCTGTCTTTGAGAAAAGGAAGAAGATGGTGGTGATCTTATGTGAATAAGAATGGCTAAAATAAGCATGTATTCCAGAAAAGTCCCATTTTATTCTATTTTGCCATTTAACATACAATTAGTAAAGACTTAGATAAGAAGACGTAAGAAGCATATATGAATTTACTTGAAGGTGAAAGTGACACTTTGAAATCAGAAAGAATGCAAATACTTTTACATTTCAGTAAATATAATTAGTTGAGGAGAAAACAACTAAAAGAAACAATAATGAATAGGTAATAGCTGCCATCCAAACACTGAATGAGCATCCAGGTGGGTATGATTTTTACTCTTCATATCCAGTATAATGTAGCAGTCAACAGTTTGAGACCTATGACCGGATTATAGGGTTTAAAATCCCACCCCTTCTAGGTTACTGGATTTTGCAAAAATTATTGTCTATCAGAAATTCAAATTTAATTCAGCATCCTATATTTTATCTTACAATCCCATCCTCAAGGGGTTTTAAACAAATGATTTATTGGTGCCCCAGTTAACTCACGGGAAAAATGAGAATGATGATCATTTATTTATTTTCATCTGGCAAGGTTGTTGTAAGGATTAGAAGAGAGAATCCATCAACATATTTATATAATGCCTCATACAAGTATGTTTTTAAGGAATGTTACTACTGTGCTAAGTCTGATGATAAACCTTTAGGTTTATGTAGAGAGCAGGGATGAACGAGGCTGGTGACACAGCACTGTCACACTGTCAGGGCACAACTGAATACTGGTCTAGAGAGGAATGATACAAACTTCACCGTCATATTAGAGGGAAGCTGAAGAGTAGAAACCAAAGGCCAAAGAACAACGAAAAAAAGAAGTAAGAGAGACTGTACTAAAACATTTCCAGTAACTCTGACACAAACTACAAATCTGTCTTAAAGAGTGTGTGTGTGCTCAGTCGCTCAGTCACGTCTGACTGTTTGGGACCCCAAGGACTGCAGCCCTCCAGGTTCCTCTGTCCACGGAATTCTCCAGGCGAGGATACTGGAGTGGGTTGCCATTTCCTTCTCCAGGGATCTTCCCAACCCAGGGATCGAATCTATGACTCCAGAATCTCCTGCACTGGCAGGAGGATTCTTTACCACTGGGCCATCTAGGAAGCCCAGTGTATTAAAGAGATTGGTGTCTAAAAGCCAGAAGCTCTAATGACCTTCTTCTTTGGAGAATGCTAAAACCTAAGACAATTGGATTTAAATTGTTTCAAAATTTGAAATATGAAGTACACAGAGCAAGCAGACTAAACCAAACCGAAGCAACAGATTTTGAACTATACCAGTTACAAACAAGAGCCTATAATGAAGACACACAGAGGGACAGATCAGGGAATCCTATAGTTCTCTGTTCCCTATAGGGACAAGAGAAATGTATTTCTTAGCAGTTAAAAAAAAAAAAATTCTGTAAACAAAGAAATACCATCTTACATTTCAACCAAAAGCAAAGCAGCAGAAGACAATGGCAATTACTCAGATTGAGATTTTTTTTTTAATTTTCCTTCTCTCTCAGAGTCCACAAACATGTTATCAAACAACCTTTTTAATGAAAACAAATTTGTTTTCGTAATGATTGATTTAAGTTTTTTTTATCAATTTCTTTGCTATAAAAAAAAGAGAGAGACAAAAACAAAGAAATGCTCTATCTCTACACAAGAAAAGGCTGTTGAAATTAAACTGGGCTTAATATGAAAGTTAGATAAGCCTTAGAAGGCATGTGCTCTCCACAGAGGCGGAAAGCTAAAGAGGTCACATAATGGCATGCTAAGGCTCCAGGCATTAATTATTTAAAGAAAATCAATTAAATAGCTCATTGAAATTAAAATCTATTTTTCAGACCCCTAATAATTGAAACCACAATGTAGTTTGAGACAGATATATCAAAGTTAAATTTGAATAATGAAAAATGATCTTTGCTTCTCTTTGCTGGGCTGTAGATTGCTACAGGCGAAGGAAAAAAAAAAAACCCAGGGCATGGGGAAGCACTTACTAAGCATAAGTTAGGAATATGGTTCTACTAAGGCAGAAGTGATAAATACGAAATTGAAGCTAGTAATTACAACTGAGGGGAAGAGAATAGAAAAGAAATGGTATAGAAAGGCCTTAGTCATATTTATAATAATTTATGTCTTAGAGAAAGAGAAGAATGAGGTGGTGTTGAAATATCAGGATGACAAAGGTAGTAAGCATTTGGAAGTTACATTTCCCCTTTATTTTTCTGTTTACCTGAAATATTTTATAGCTCCTTTTTAATTGTTGAGAACAGACTTCTAAAAAAAAAGAAGAAAACAGACTTCTAATCTTCATTTTAGGGGTCTGGTTTGCTAATGGCATACAAAACACTTTTAAGAGCCTAACAGACTGTTTAACATGAAAAATCCACATGTATCACTGATGAATATACATCCTATATGAAAATTAAGTAGAATCCAATTTAAGAGGACTGTCATGGCAGATTACTGGGTCCTTTTCTCTTCTCTTCCCTGTAAAGGCAGAAGCACTAAGAGAAAAAAAAAAAAAATCGCATTCCAGCTTTCTAAACCTAGGTGTTTCCAGACTTCCACTTAAGACACTCTCATTTCCACAGTGATGGCTAGTATTTTAAATTACATCTCCCAGGCCTCCAATCTGTTGTCCAATAAGTCTTATGAGCTTTAAAGTCCAAATTCCAATAGTCTCTAGACAATGTCAGTATAAAGTCATCTGTCAGGTCTCAATCACATTTCATCGATTATAAGCAAACACACACTTGCAATTCAACCTCATCTTCAAATAACATCAAATGGAACAAAGCAAAGCAAGAAAATCTGCTAAATATTAAAATACAGATCATGTTCTAACTTATCATAACAAACTTTCTTTCTACCCACACCAGTCTAATTTTTTTGTTTACTTTTTAGTGTGGAAAATGTCCAGAATTTACAAAAGTAGAGAAAAACAGTAGAATAACCCCTGGCCATGAACATAATTTAAACAATTATTCAAAATCTGTCATCTTGTTTCATTTATACTCAAATTTTCTTCCTGAAGTATTTTAGTGCAAATCCTAGGTATGTCAATTCATTCATAAAGAAATACTTCAGCATGATTACTAACATATCAGAACTTTACTTCTGCTCCTTGGAAGAAAAGCTATGACAAATCTAGACAGCATATTAAAAAGCACAGACATCACTTTGTCAACAGAGGTCCGTAGAGTTAAAGCTATGGTTTTTTCGGTAGTCATGTACAGATGTGAGAGTTGGACTATAAAGAAGGCTGAGCACTGAAGCACTGATACTTTCAAACTCTGGTGCTGGAGATGACTCTTGAGAGTCCCTTGGACAGCAAGGAGATCAAACCAGTCAATCCTAAAGGAAATCAATCTTGAATATTCATTGGAAGGACTGATGCTGAAGCTGAAGCTACAATTCATCGGCCACCCGATGCAAAGAGCTGACTCGTTGGAAAAGATTCTGATGCTGAGAAAGATTGAGGGCAGGAGGAGAAGAGGGTGACAGAGGACAAGATAGTTGGATGGCATCACTGACTCAATATGAGTTTGTGCAACATGAGTTTGAGCAAGTTCTGGGAGACAGTGAAGGACAGGGAAGCCAGGTGTTCTGCAGTTCATGGGGGTCACAATGAGTCGGACATGATTTAGTGACTGAACAACAATGAAGAAAAGATAAAATCTGTTCACAGTTCTCCATATTAAATAGTTATTTTGCGCAATGTGTATCATATAAACTGACAACAAACCCAAGACTTCCTTACCTCAATTTCCCTAAAAGCCTACCTAACATTAACGAAAATTATTTCATGACATAGACATGTTAGCACCAAAAGCTATGAAATAAATTTAGAAAGGTCTCACATGCAAAATCACCCCCCCACAAAAAAAACCCTAAAATTAAGTTCTGGAACAAGTTTCCCACTCCCAGTGGAACGCTCTACCTATGTATTCAAATTCAGTGAGGTCCTATATACAAGACAATATACACCACATGGACATCCACACAGAACAGTGTCTGGCATACAGAACGGTGGATGTTCTGTAAATATTACTGCTGATTGTTTCAAATTAAAGTCCTGGTAAATGCCAGTAGCAATACTGCCCAAAATCAACTCAGAGACTTGTTTCAGGAACAAAGCTATTACTGTTACTGCCGCTGATCTGGACTACTTCTCTGAAATAAGGAAAAGGCTGTCACTTGATAGTAATTTGAGTACAAGACCACTAGGTGTCAGTAACGAACCATAATTCTCCGGCATTATAAATCTCCCAGCCAAGAAATACTCTGGAGGGTGTTATTCAGTCAACAAATATTTACTGAGCTCAGACAACAGACAACTTGCCAGGAGCTGATTACTCTGCAACGAACAGTCCTGGGATCTGTCTTCTGGAGTATTTGAAGTTTCTGCAACATCGTTTTTTTCCCTCTCTGAAGCTTCAGGAATTTCACAATGTATCGCATGTGGATTCACAGTCCTGTTATTCCAGTTGTACTAGATTTTAAGTTCTCTGCAAACCCAGAAAAATGTGCCGCAGTGCACTGACCACGGGCAACTATCTTTCCATCTCTGACCATACCAATGCCCGACCACGTAACTGATAAAACCTGGCCATCTTTCTTCAAACCCTTCGTCCTCTCTAGTCTTCAAGACTATCCAGTCTCCCTCAGAAATCACTTTCTGCTAAGTTTACTCACAGATCAGTATTACAACCAAACTCACCAGCAACCTCAATTTCCTCTCCCCCTTGACCTTTCAAAGCATTCCACTTGCCAATGTCCAACTACGGACAATTCCAACCAGACCCTCCCTCTGCTCTTGTTCTTGGTGCAATGGCAACTGAGTAAAACTGCATAACCCACTGATTTCGAGTTTCCCAGCTGAGCTAAGCGTTTGACACTACTGACTAGAGTCTCTTGCTTGTATTGAATATCTTAATTCCCTTTGCCTTGAAGTTGCCATAACAAGCTTCTCATAACCTTCGAGGACTTGCTCTGCCATCTTGATTCCTCACACTGTTTAGGTAACTGTCTCTCTTACTTCACTCTATCTCAACGACTGTATCCTCATTTTTTTCTTTTAAAAAATCTTTTCCTACCCTTACCTCCGCTTCCCTGGTGGCTCAGTGGTAAAGAACCCGACTGCCAATGCGGGAGATGAGAGTTCAATCCCTGGGTCGGGAGGATCCACTGGAGAAGGAAATGGCACCCCACTCCAATACTCTTGCCTGGAAAATCCCAAGGACAGAGGAGCCTGGCAAGCTACAGTCCATGGAGTTGCAAAGAGTCGGACACAACTGAGCGACTAAACAACAAAAATACCCTTACTTCCCTTTGTTCTATCTCAGGTGAGGATTTAGTTACCAGTATTCTTTAGGACTTTGCTCCCTAAATGGTCTCTTCTCAACTGTAAAACCAATCTCTTTCTTCTCTCCAGATCTCGTAACACACAAAAGCTTTTCAAACGTAAAAAAGAACCAACAGAACTTCTCCCCACTCTGCCACACAGCTACCATTTCTCATTCTCCATCCCTTTATTTTCTTACTTCTTAAAGAATAGTCTATACTCGTACCGACCTTCATTTCCTTACTTCTAATCCACGGTTTCTCAGACACTGACATGAATCTTTGGGGGGGCAGCACGCCCACCCCCACCTCCCACCCATTCCCTGATCTAGTTCACGTCACAGCCCACTGACATGCCTGATTCCCTCTGCCCACTGCCCTGAAACTGTTCTCGGTTACTTTACCAATCTGCTACTTGTCAGTCAGGTCAGATCAAACGGTATCTTTTTAGTCTACATCCTAAAGAATCTTCTAGGATGAATGACAAGTTATCCACCCTCCCCTAAAATGATCATCTCTTAATTAGCAAGCCATCAACTCCTCCTGGTTGTCCTTATACCTTCCAAAATTTATTACCAGATTTCCTTTCTGATTCTTATTTCTCTGACCAGCTCTAAGATGTTGCCTTCCCTAGGGGTCTACCTTTATGCTGGATGTCATCATGCTCTCTGATTGTATTTACGACTAGTGCTTAACTGTAGCATACATAATGATGACTTCCAAATTTATCTGCAACACTCACCTCTCCTTATGAGTTCCACTTCCAAAACTTCAACTGGGTACTCAACATTCTACAAGCATTAGAAATGATGTTGTTGTAGATGTAGAGTCACTAAGTGGTGTCTGACTCTGCAACCCCATGGACCTCAGCATACCAGGCTTCTCTTTCCTTGTCTCCCAGAGTTTGCTCAAACTTATGTCCATCGAGTCGGTGATGCCATTCAACCTTCTCTTCCTCTGTCATCCACTTCTCCTCCTGCCCTCAGTCTTTTCCAGCGTCAGGGTCATTCCAGTGAGTTGGCTCTTTACATCAGGTGACCAAAGTATTGGAGCTTCAGCTTCAGCATCAGTCCTTCCAATGAATATTCAGGGTTGATTTCCTTTAGGATTGACTGGTTTAATCTCCTTGCTGTCCAAGGGACTCTCCAGAGTCTTCTTCAGCACCACAGTTCAAAAGCATCAATTCTTCAGCATTCAGCCTTCTTTACGATCCAACTCTCACATTCGTACATGACTACTGGAAAAACTATAGCTTTGACTATATGTAATTTTGTCAGCAAAGTGATGTCTCTGCTTTTTAATACGCTGTCTAGCTTTGTCATAGCTTTCCTTCAAGGTGCAAGCATCTTTGATTTTGGAGCTCAAGAAAATAAAATCCATCACTGTTTCCACTTTTTCCCCAATTATTTCCCATGAAGTGATAGGACTGATCACTTCATGATCTTCGTTTTTGAATGTTGAGTTGTAAACCAGCTTTTTCACTCTTCTCTTTCACCCTCATCAAGAAGCTCTAACTTATCCCAAACTAAACTCTTTGCTCCGGGGAAGGAGGAGGGTGTGTTTCCCTTCTGTATCCCTCAATCAATGGTACCTCCATCCATCCACTCATTCATACCAGAAAAGCCAAGCAAAAATCACAATTCATCTTTATCTGGTGACATACGTTCTATCCCCAAGTCCTATCACCAAAGTTGGGCAAATACAATTTCTAAATACCTCTGAAATCTATTCTCAAATGCTGGTTTTCCTTCAACCTGATAAAATCCTATTCAGCACAAAACATACCCTATCTAAGAAACCCTTCCCTGGTGGTTAGACAACCCTCCGTGCTCAGACCCTGCCACAGTTGTGCAGACTTCTTTTTTTCTACACTTGTGTAACTGTTTCACACCTTCATCTTCCATCATCCTATATAAAGAGTTATTAAATGTATATAGGCCAGGAACTGTTCTGGGTTTAAATTAAAAAAGTAATAGACCAAGTAAATTGGGAGGACTTTCCTGGTGATCCAGTGGTTAACACTCTGTGTTTCCAAGGCAAGGGGTGTGGGTTTGATTCCTGGCCAGGGAACTAAGATCCCACATGCTGTGCAAGGTGACCAAAATAAATAAATAAATAAAAGCTCATTGAACTGTAATGCCTAAAAAAGATTAAAAATAAAATAAAGTTGGGAATTCCCTGGCAGTCCAGTGGTTAGGGCTCCGAGTTCCCAATTCCTGGTCAGGGAACTAACATGCTACATACCGTGTAGCCATAAATACATACAAACAAATTATTTTTAACATTTAAAAAATAATAATAATCTTTCCACTCGACAATCCAACTGAGGCAGAAAAACGTCTGAGAAAAAAGTAGTGGGAGGGATGGTGAAAGGTGTGAAGGAGAGAAATGAGCAGGGTGAGAAGGGAAGGAGAGGCAGAGGCGTGGTGGGAATGCTATTTTTAGGAAACGGGCAGGGAAGTCCTCTCTAGCAGGTGACATCTGAATCACTAGCTAAAGGAAGTGAGATTAGAGGCCATATTGCTCCCTTCCCAGCAATTAGTTTAGTGACTGGCTCATGGCAATGACTCAACAAATATCAGCTAAGAGAATGAATAAACAACAGGAAGGATATTTCTAGACTTAATGCATTTAGCATTCATACGCAAAATATTTCTATTGCAGTTCCACACCAGAGACGAAGTTATCTGTTAAAACTTTGAAAGCAATTTAAGCATCATTATTAGAATTCACTTTGGGGGACTTCCCTGGGGGTCCAGTGGTTAAGACTTCATGCTCCCAATGCAGGGGGCACAGATTCTATCTCTGGTTGGGAAACTGAGATCCTGCATCTTACATGGCATGGTGAAAAAAAAAAAAAAGAATTCACTTTTTATTATTAACTGGATCTATGAATCATATTTTCAGTACAGACTAACTGGAAAAAAAAATGGGCTTATTTAGCTGTGTCTGTGATCAAGGTCTTAAGTTACAGAGCAACTAAGAAAAGACAGCTCAGAATCACCTAGTTACAGGTAATCTCTGGAACAATATTTTCTTTGGAGAAGTGATTTCCAGGACAGTTTGGAACATTAATACTCCAAACATGTACTTCCCTGGACTTTCACCTTTATAGCTCTGTTGTTCAGGTATCTCCAATTAGTTCTCTGAACTCCTAGATTTCATATTTCCTAAAGGATTTAGAACCACTAAAGAGATTTTAAAAATGCATTTATCATCTTGACTGCCAAACTGTCTTCATACAATGTCTTACAGAGCCTTAAAATCTACTCCAAAAATTGGATTTCTGATAACACCTACTTGTAATGTAATCAAATTCCCTTCATTTTAGATTATTGTAAAAATGGTTTCCTGGGGCCTTCTAAAGTGAAGTTAAATTTTTTTTTTTTAAACCTCTCATCAAACTTGACCAGTGTACTAGTTCATTTTACAAATTCCTACTAAGGTCCTGGATTATTGTATTTTTGCTATTAGTGTTCCAGCTTATACACTTATCAACTATGTGAAATAAGATTCCTGGTTTTAAAAAGTGTCACTGAGACTTTGTGTTAAAGGGAGATTGATGGGAGAAAGAAAAATAGAAAGGAACCGTTTTGGGAAAAGAGACAACAGTTCAACAGCTGAGGTCAGATACTAATGTGTTAATTTCTGCAGTTTTGGGAAAAGTCATTTGGGAATAGTGCCACGTGAAAGCAGTAGGACCCCCTTTATTCAACATATTTACTCAACAATATTTGTGGTCCTACTATGTGTCGTGTACTTAGCAGGCACTGAAAATTCAATGATGAATTCAAAATTCAATGAAAATTCAAAAATTCAATGACAGTTTCTCCCCTTAATGATCTCTGTTCTCAAAGTAACACATAAAAACATTTTTTTAATAAACATAATGACTAGTCTGAGTATGTAGAAAAATTTTACTTGGAACCTTCTGATGACCAATTATTGATGAAAGACAGAATCTCCCTTCTTACTTTTCTAGTTTCCTGTATCAGGTTTGTGTTACTGTCTTCACCTCTCAGGAACAGGTATATGAGGAAGCAGAAAGTCTCTACTTGTTTACCACAATCACTTAGATTAACTGTGTCCAAAACATGAGTAGGGATTTTCCAAAAGAGAATCAGGGAAAGAGGCTACCTGCATCTTCCACTAGCTGTGAAACGGCATCTACTCCCCCTTGTCCAAAATATCCCTTCAAAGCCTTGAAAACTACTGAACATATGGAAAGCTATCAAGTTTTCCCTTTAACAAAAAGTTACAAACTCTTTCATTCTTTAAAAAAAGTGCATATTGTGTTGTTGTTGTTGTTCAATTGCTAAGTTGTGTCCAACTCTGCAACCCCATGGACTGCAGCACACCAGCCTTCCCACTCCTTTACTGTCTCCCGGAGTTTGCTCAAATTCATATCCATTGAGTCAGTGATACTATCTAAACATTTCATCCTCTGCTGCCCTCTTCTCCTTTTGCCTTCCGTCTTCCCCAGCCTCCGGGTCTTTTCCAAAGAGTTGGATACTCACATCAGGTGACCAAAGTATTGGTCACTTCAGCTTCAGCAACAGTCCTTCCAATGAGTATTCAGGGTTATTTCCTTTAGGATTGACTGGTTGGATCTCCTTGCTGTCCAAGGGACTCTCCGGAGTCTTCTCCAGCACACAATTCAAAAGCATCAATTCTTCAGCGCTCAGCCTTCCCCATGGTCCAACTATCACATCCATACGTGACTACTGGAAAAACCGTAGCTTTGACTATACAGACCTTTGTCGGCAAAGTGATGTCTCTGCTTTTTAATATGTTGTCTAGGTTTGTCACATCATAGTTTCAAATTATATATATAAATCTCTTTAAATTTATAGATAATATATTTTATATTTATATATTTTAAAAACATTTATATACTTATATTTATTATACATTTACTATATATAAATATTATAAATAATAATATAGTGATATACATAAATAAGTAAATAACATAAATATAACATAAAAATAGAAATAAAACACCATCATGTTCCCAGGAAGGTCACATTTGCCACTCTCCTACCCCTGCAAAGTAGGATTCCCCTAAGGGCCAGTGTTGGCTTGGGGACTCCTCTCTGGCCCAGTACAGGCCTTCTGAGAGCTATGCCATAATTGCCTTCCTACCAAATCCTTCCTGTTCTCTCTTCTTTCACAGGTGACAGAACTGTATCACAGTTTCAAGTGTTCCCCATCCTTGCCTGCCCCTTTCTACAGGCATTTCCTCCAATTAACCTTTGCCATGTCTAATAGTGTTTTGCCATTGTTTCTGTCTTGGTGTTTGCTTCTCAGGGAACCCAAATGATACACCAAATATCAAAAAGACCAAAGTCCACCTTTATGTGAAAGCTATTCTTGAACAGAGATGCAGAAACTCTAACTAAAGTAGAAAACCAAATCTGGTAATATACAAAAAGTATCATACATTAGGAATAATCTTGGTTTTGTTCTGTAATGCAAAGTCAATTTAACATTTAAAAAGTAAATCAATATAATTCACTATGCTTAGTTGCTCAGTCATGTCCAACTCTTTATGACCCTATGGACTGTAGCCTGCCAGGCTCCTCTATCCATGGGATTTTCCAGGCACGAATATTGGAGTGGGTAGCCATTCCCTTCTCCAGGGGATCTTCCCGACCCAGGGATTGAACCCTGGTCTCCTGTATTGCAGGCAGATTCTTTACTGTCTGAGCCACCGAGGAAGCCCATAATTCACTATTTTAAGCGCTTAAAAAGAGAAAAAAAGCCCAATGATTATACGAAAAGATGCTGAAAAATTCAAAATTTATTCATGGAAGAGATATACCACATTCGCAGATTGAAAGATTCAATATTTCCAAATATTCAACTACTGTAAATAATATAAAACCAATCAAAATTCCAGAAGACTTTGTATTGAGTTGACTAAAAAGTTCATTCAGGTTTTTCCATAATATCTTGTGTGCATGTGTGTTACTGCAAATGGACAAGAATAGCCAATCCAATCTTGAAAACAAAACTGGAAGACTTAGTCTATCTAACAGCAACCCTTATCATATAGCTGTAGCAATTAAGATCAGTCTTGCTCCAAAGAAAGTGACCAATGGAATGGAACCGAGTTTGGCAAACTCTCCTGTAAAGGGCCAGATGCTAAATATTTTAGCCTTTGAAAGATTCATACGGTCTCTGCTGCATATTCTTCTGTTTTTAAACAACCTTTTAAAAATATACAACTATTCTTAGTTTGGAAGCTGTACAAAACTGAGCCATATGTCAACCCCTGGAATAGAATAAGGTCCAGAAACCAACCAAAACATATGGAGACACTGTGTGATCAGGTGGTATTACTGAGCAGTAGAAAAAGTACAGACTTTTCACTGAATATTGCCAGGCCAATTCATATCCATATGGGGAAAAAATTAACCTTGATCCTATACCACATGTAGAAATAATCAATTACAGGTGAATTGTAAGTTTGTCAATGACAAAACAATAAAGTATTTGGAAAATAATAAAGGAGAATATCTTCACGACCTTCTAGTAGAAGAAAATTTCTATAATAATACTCAAAGTATTAACTTTATAAAAGAAAAGATTGATAATCTGGGATCTTCCTGACCCAGGAATTGAACTCAGGTCTCCCGCACTGCAGGCAGATTCTTTACTATCTGAGCCACAAGGGAAGCTCTAAGCATAAAAGAAAAGATTGATAATTTGGACTAAATTAAAATTAAGAACTTCCCTTTATCAGAATTACTAATAAGAAGTTGAAAGGCAAGTCACAGCAGAATATCTGCTAAATACAAAACTAAGAAAGTCTTCATCAAAAATATTTGAAGACTCCTACAAAATAATTATTTAAAAGGACTGATAGCTAATAACCAAATAAACGGTAATCAACTTCATCAGTGTCAAGAAACTTTAAATTAACCCAAATTCTACACCACCACACACTCACTAAAATGAATAAAATTAAAAAGACAAATGTCAAGTTAGTAAAGATATGGAGCAATTAGAATTCTCATACCCTGCTGATGGATGTGTGAACTGGTATAATCACTTTGGAAAACGTTTTAGCCATACCTAACAAATGTGACTACGTGCATACCTATGATTCATACCTATGATTCATACCTATGATTCAGTAATGCCATTCCTAGATATACATACCCATCAGAAATGAGTATATAAATGCACAAAGTACACGTAATAAGACGGCTTGTAGTTGTACTGCTTGAAACAGCTGAACATTGGAAACAAATCTAAATATCCACCAACAGTAGACTGAATAACTGATCAAATATGTTCTTTTTGTTTTAAATCAACTTTCTTATTTTAACATAAAATGTATCCATTTAACAGTTTGTAAGCTTTTACAAATGTACACACCCATGCAACCACCACCACAATCAAGATCTAGAACCTTTCCATCAAGCCAAAAACTTCCCTTGTGCCCCTTTCCAGTCAATTCAGGCAACCACAGATTTGTTTAGATTTGTCTTTCCTAGAGTTTCACATAAATGGAATTAGACAGTTTGTACTCTTTTGTGCTTGCCTTCTTCATTAATCAAAATAAAGCTTCATAGGAAAAGCATGAGAAACCAAAGTAGATAAATGAGATTTCACCAAAAGTTAAAATTGTGTGCATCTAAGGAGCTTATCAAGAAAATAAAAAGACAACCTACAGAATCAGAGAAAGATATATGTAAATCATATATTGCCAACGGAAATGTAAAAATGGTGCAGGTGGTATGAAAAACAATTCAGTAGATCCTCAAAATGTTAAACAATTACCAGATGACCCAGCAATTCCACTCCTACATATATATCTCAAAGAATTAAAAAGAGGAATGTAAACAAATACTTGTACATGCATGTTCACAGCAGCACTCATCACAACAATCTAAAGGCGTCTTCATAGTGGCTCAGACTGTAAAGAATCTGCCTGCAACGCAGGAAACCTGGGTTCAGTCCCTGAGTCTGGAAGATCCCCTGAAGAAAGAAATGGCAACCCACTCCAGTATTCTTGCCTGGAGAAATCTACGGACAGAGGAATCTGGTGGGCTACAGTCCATGGGGTCATAGTGACTCA
Source organism: Okapia johnstoni (assembly GCA_024291935.2). Lineage (NCBI taxonomy): Eukaryota > Metazoa > Chordata > Mammalia > Artiodactyla > Giraffidae > Okapia > Okapia johnstoni. Next base: position 17,715,925 of record CM044324.1, read on the forward strand.
GACTAAAGAATCTGCCTGCAACGTAGGAGACCTGGGTTCAATCCCTGGTTCGGAAGATCCCCTGGAGTAAGAAAATGGCAACCCACTCCAGTATTCTTGCCTGGAGAATTATGGATAGAGGAGCCATGTGGTCGCAAAGAGTTGGATAGGACTGAGCAACTAACACTTTCACTTTCAAAGGTGGAAACAGCTCAAATGAATGGATAAACAAACTGTGGTATGTACAAACAACATACCATTGTTCATCCATAAAAAGGAATGAAGTATTGATATACGTGACACATGTACAAACCTCGAAAACATTAACACTAAAGTGGAAGAAGCCAAACGAAAAAGGTTACACATGGTATGATTCCACCTATATGAAATATTTAGAATAGGTTAAGTTCCTCGGGGACAGAAAGCAGGTTGGTGGTTACCCAGGACCAGGGTGAAGGGAGAACAGTGAATGACTGCCTACTGGACATGGGTTTCTTTTTGGGGTGATGGAATGTTCTGGAACTAGATAGAGGGGGCAGATACACATTGTACACACGCCTTTTAATTCTGTGCTAAATGTCACTGCATTGTTCACTTTAAAATGGTGAACTTTATATTAGGTGACTTTCACCTCAAGAAAAGAAATGTTTTGGAGACTGACCCCAGATGCCATGTGTAGTCCACAAACAGATATACCACAATTTAGTCACCCATTCATATGTTGTTTGCTATTTTGGTCAGCTCAATCCAGTGTTTTATTTAATATGAAAAACCAACTATGAACATTTCTGCACAAGTACTTTTGCAGGCATGTTTCATTTATCTTGGGTGAATACCTGTAAGTGCTCTTACCATTTCATACACACACACACACACACACACCCCAAAAACAACAAAAAGTGTGATCTGTTATTATGTAACTGAATCAAAGATGAAAACCAATTGCAGACATTAAAGTAATGATGCTTTATCCTTAAGCCCAGCATATTTAAGATAACAGTACATGTTCATTATAAAAACAAAGAAGAAACTAGAGAACAAGTCTGAAAAGCTAATACAACATTAACCAAATTTTATCTGAAAGTTGAATCAGTTGTTTTTTTTTTTTAATACTGCTTGACTTTCAAGGGAACAGAGCCTCTTTATTACATTACACATTTTCAAGAATGAATTATGTGAGAGTAAAGATCTTTCTGAGAAGCTGGGGTGGGAATTGAGAGAAAACTCTAGAATCAGACTGTTTAGTTCTACCACTTGCTATGTAGACACTTTGTCTCTCAATTTCCTCATCTTAAAAATGGAGGTGTCAATGTATGACAAAAACCACCACAATATTGTAAAGTAATTAGCCTCCAATTAAAATAAATTAATGTGTTCAAAAAATGGAGGTGATAATATCCATCTCAGAAAGTTGTGATGATTAAATAAGTTAACCACACAGAGTCTTAGAATAGTAACCAGCACATTGTAAGTTTGCTGCTGTGGCTGCCACCTCCACCCTGTCACCAATGCCATCATCATCACCCCCACCATTATCATCACCCCATCACCACCTTCCTCATCACCATCATCAATTCTACTTTGTAAAGTATTTTCAAGACAGCTTAAGACACTTACGTTCAACTGAACAGCACTAGAAGCTAATAAAAGTATGTAACTAATTAGTATATTTACCAAGTTATTAGTATATTTACTATATGCTAATATGGACTTCCCTGATAGCTCAGTTGGCAAAGAGCTAATACACGAAATATTAGTATATTTACTAAGTTATATTTAGTATAACTATTAGAGGAACTCAAAGCTCAAATAATTTAACTGTCATTACAGTTAAAAATGGACCCAAAGAAGTTCAGTTAATGCTCCTTTTCAATGATATGAGATGAGTGAACCCCACTCAGTATTTCTACATTTCAAAAGTAACAAGAACACAATCCTGACACCCTACCACCACGCCACAGACCACAGATCTATGCATAATAAGAATTTCTTCTTCTAACCAATTTTCAGGTCCATATTTTAGTGTTATATTATCCTGAGGGAATAGGTTTTCAATCTATTAATGGAAATCAATGGCATAAAATATACTCAATTTTCTCAGCTCTTCAAAATTTAGCTTTTCATTAAAGTGAAGAACATTTGCTCTCTAAACATAGTGAGTGCTGTTCATTAAATGATGAACGAGGCCAATTATATTTCTCTCTGGGGGAATTTGGAATTATTATGATAAGAGAGGAAGGAAGGAAGGAGATGGTGAACGTGTACTTTGTACAGAGGTCAGCACGTGAGACAATCGTGTATAATCAAAATTCTCTGTAAACATTATTTAAATCATCCTGTAAATAGCCGAGTCGGGGCCTCTGGACGATCATATGATAAGATTTTGTTGTTGATCCTCTAGTTTTAGTTGCTTTCCAGGTCCTATTTCTGGTGTCTGGCACATTTGGGTATCCTATGGCGTTTAACTTTGAATTTGGAGATGCCCTATTTGTTTTTTAGAATTAACATATCTTTCCCAAGGTGCCTTAGGCATGAGGGAGGGTTCTATTTCTTGCCACTAAAATATCCTTCATTAGAAAACTCTAACATAGTCTACAGAGCTGTTTAGTCAGAAGTGACTGCAATCACAAAATACAAATTTTTACTACTGAGAAAGTTTACAGAGTCCCCAGCTATCTTTTTTCCTACCATTAACATGCTTGAATATAAAATTTAATGCCAAAGTAGAAATCCAACAGTTACTGAAGCATCCAACAAAATGATACACAAATCTTACAATCTTGGAAGTGTCCCTACATCTAAGCTGAGTTAGAATTTTTCTCATAGAACAAGTAAAAGAGAAATAATGGTAATTACAAACCTTCAATTATTCTTATTTTGACTGTTTATGAAGTTATGATTTAAGGGACAACAGGATGTCAGCAAGATAGCATTTATTATTATCACCAAAAAATAGTTTTCTACCTCAATGGCCTTTTTCTTGTATACAGCATCTGTATTATAGTGCAGAAAACTGACCAACAAGAATGAAAAATCCCAAAAAACAAGAGAGTGCACATATATACAAGATATGAGAAATAATACATAACCGAATGCAAAACGGGTAAAGAGAATAATCAGAAAGTTAAGTGGCAAAAAGAGACTCCACTAAATTGCCAAAAGGTAAAGAACAACAAAACAGAACCTTTCAACTGTTGCACAGAATTCTGGCAACCTAGCAGGATCTCTTAGGAGCTTGAATAAAATTCTGGGAATTCTTTTCTCTCCAGTGATTCTAGGCACTGACTCGGATCACTGCACCGGAGGCTGGGATTCTATTTCATTAAATAAAATTCATAGAAAAGGATTGTGTAATCTCAATACTCTTGAAAATAAGTCTGAAAAGGAAATGAGACTATAAAATGAATATTGAAACGTTCAGCTGAATCAAAATAACAGATTACAAGTCGTCTGTCTCCAAATAGGTTGTGTTTTTAAAACAGGTCTATAAATAACGGTTCTCAAGTCAGAAGAAATTTTTTCGCAGAGAATATGTTCTGACAGACCATCCAATCAGTTTATTTGAAATGGTACTGTTAGTACTAAATGTAAGTTCAGGAGGTCTCTGTAGACCAGCCTGTGACCCCCCCACTGCCAACGGGGATGACAAAAGCAAGCCTGGCCCTGGGCGGCAAAAGGACACAGAGCACCAGGAACTCTTTAAACCCATTCAGCTTTCCAGGTCCATTGCCAGCCGGCTATTCAGACTCCAGGAACAAGGGGCGGTTGCTTCTGTAAGATGTCTCTGGGGCCTCTGAACTTGCTGCTTCCCTGATCTTCTTGTGAATACTTTGTCCTTAGGTGTTCACAAATATGGAACATTCATTTTCAACTTTTTCAATTCAGAGACATTTCACAGAATGAATTTCCTAATGCAGTAAATATATCCGGTATTTATCTACTAATTCTTGACACTATATAAGTCAAACAATTTAAGTCAACAGAACAGTTTCAAAAAGATGGACTTCAGAGTTATACAAGTCTGATTTGGAAGTCCAGCTCTGTCACTTAGCTGTGTGATCCTGGGCAAGTTACTTTACAGCTTTTTCACCCTCAGTTTCCTAATCTACAAAAGGGGAATATTGTCTTACACCTCAAAGCATTATAGCAAGGCTTAAATGAGATAATAGCATGTATTATGATTCCTAGTATAAAGTCTTCAATCATATATTAATTTCTACCACCCTCCAAAAATTTCCAAAAAAATCAAGCAGTTCTCCAAGTATATTATAAACATACCTAGATGATTGCTTTAGGTATTCTCGTAACTTTCTATATTCTTCTTCTTAGGAAGAAAACATACAGATGTTCAGGACTTTATAAATAATCTTAATTTGACAGATCTTGCTTTGCAGGAGATAAGGTGCTTGAATTTATATTTCTCTTATTTTAAAAATCTTAGCTATGCTGTGTTTATTTTAATTCTATAATTAGCATTTTAGGGCTTCCCTCGTAGCTTAGATGGTAAAGCATCTGCCTGCAATGCAGGAGACAACGTTTTAATCCCTGGGTCAGGAAGATCCCCAGGAAAAGGAAATGGCTACCCACTCCAGTATTCTTGCCTGGAGAATTCCATGGACAGGGGAGCTGGTGGGGTACAGTCCACAGGGTTGCAAAGAGTCAGACAGGACTGAGCAACTAACACACGTATTAGCCTTTTAAATTAAATTGTTAACCAAGCTTCTAATTATTATCTCCCTCCGTCTGTTGGACTCGTGATAAGTTTATTACATTTTAATTATTTTTAAGCTATTAACTATATCTCTTGTAGTTATTAAATACTGACTGACTCTGTATTTTCTTAAACTGTAACATTTTTCTTACGTATGATTATCCCCTCATTGACAGCATACAGTGCCAGTAGAATAGCCAGATAATTTAATCTCAAACTATAGTGGTAACTTTCATATCAAAACTCAGTTGTGAGGGATCAGTTCAGTTCAGTTCAGTTCTCAGCAGCATCTCTGACCTCTCCCTGCTGGGTGCCAGCAGCACACTCTCCCCACCACCCCAAATGTGACAACCAAAAATGTCTACTGATGTTGCCATGTATCCCCTGGGGAGAAAATCTGTCCCCAGTTGAGAAGTTCTTTAGACTAAACTGGACCACAGGCTTTTGAAATCAACTTACACTGAGGAATCTGTTTAAAAATATTCATATAAAAGGACGATATTGAGGATGTTACCTACTACATTATCTTTGTTTCCATTATGAGGAACCATAGGAGAAATCCGTCTCAGACTTCAGTGCAAACCAGATGTTGTTTTCTTATGGATAACATGAATCCTTGTGCTTAGTCACTCAGCCGTGTTCAACTCTCTGCGACCCCATGGACTGTAGCCCACCAGGCTCCTCTGTCCATGGAATTCTCCAGGCAAGAATACTGGAATGGGTTGCTATGCCCTTCTCCAGGGGATCTTCCCAACTCAGGGATCGAACCTAGGTCTCCCACATTGCAGATGGTAACTGTGAATCCTCAGCTAATCCTTAAATAATAATCCTTCCTTCTTTCCCTCTTTTTTTTCCCACTGGGAAAGCTCAAAAGCAAATTTACAGCCTGTCTTTGATAACAGTGTAGGATCTATAGCACACATTCATGTGAACTAAACCTCCCGAGTGTCAGTTTAATTCATCTTTTCCCTCATGAAAAGATGGGGCTTTTCTCATAGCTCAGTTAGTCAAGAATCCACCTGCAATACAGGAGAGCCCAGTTCGATTCCTGGGTTGGGAAGATCTGCTGGAGAAGGGATAGGCTACCCACTCCAGTATTCTGGCCTGGAGAATTCCAAGGACTGTATAGTCCAAGGGGTCATAAAGAGTCGTACAGGACTGAGTCACTTTTCACTCTCCCCCATGAATGTTTTAATCTCATTTTTATCTTAGTATAATATGTGCATGTGAACACAAATTCTTTTTTCAAGGAGATTAAATATAAATTAATAAATAAAACAGTATTTAAACTGTAGATTTTCCCAGCAGACCACACCCTTTAGTCTCGCTTGTTCACACTAGTCCAAATCTTCAGCTGGATCTGTATCTTTCAAGTTTTCCCTTATAAATGTTTTATTCTCTCCAGTCAAAGCATATAATGAAAGCTGCTCACTTCAGTGAACAGATATGTCAGAAACATAATCTTCTGCAGAGTACAGTTTTATAACTAAGTCCTTCTACATTTATCAGCAGCATATCTCTCCCAGTAGAAACTAGAAAGCGAGAGGCGTTAAACTCGAGGTGCAAGCGTGTCCAGTAAGTAGCCCAGGCATTAGCACATCAATCCACAGGGTGATGGGGAGACAGAGCACCCACGTCTTTCTCATGCTGATGCTGGTTTTGTCAGTGTTGCCTTTCGCCACTGAGGCCAAGTAGCATTTGGAATCCATCCTGAGCCCCGGAGCATGATAGATGATGACACAGGAGTGGCCCATCTTGCACAACGGTGATAACTATGAAGGGTCCTACCTCACCCTGCACACTCAGATTATTTTTCATAGTGCTGAAAGAAACCATTTTCCTCTCTTTTGAACCCTGAACGTAATACCTCAAATCAGAGATGCTATTACAGAAGTGTATCAACTGGGGAGAGGATGAACACTGTATGGCCCATTCAGGCAGAGGAAAAACCACTCAGGAAAAAATAAAAAATAGTACTATTAGTACCTACACGTACAATATGGTGAATCTCAAAAATAGTCTGACAAGGTGTGGGATGGATTAGGAGATCGGGATTGGCATACATATACTACTATGCATAAAGTAGGTAACTAATGAGAACCTACTGTATAGCATTACAGCACCTACTGTGGTGACCTAAATGGGAAGGAAATCCAAGAGGGGATGCATGTATACACGTGGCTGATTCTCTTTGCTATACAGCAGAAACAAACACAACAGTGTAAAGCGACTTTACTCTTATTGGAAAAAAAAAACAAAAAACCATGCCAAATGAAAGAGAAAAATGAGTACACATTGTATTTTCTGTTTATAAGAAATTCTGGAAGATGCAAAGCTCATCTATCGTGACATAAAGCAGATCAGTGGTTGTCCAGGGCCAGCGGTGTTGACAGCACAGTGGCACAAGGGAACTTTACGGATGATGGAAAGGTTCTTTTCAGAATCACACCTTGATTGGACTGGTGGTTTCCCAAGTGATGTATTTATCAAAACAAAACCTTAAGTAAACAATACACTTAACTGGTACAAATAGGTATTCTTGCTAAAAAGGCATCACTTCAAACAAAAGATTATCGGACAAAACCAAACTGAAGAACACTGCACAAAATAACCATACTACTCAAAGTTTCAGGGCCACGGATTTAAGGAAAGACTGAGAAGCTGGCACAGACTGAAGAATCAAGGCGTTGTGAAAAGTGAACGCAATATGAAATCTGGGAACAGAAAAGGGGCAAAATCCAAATAAATTCTGCAGTTTAGAGAGGCGTGTCATACCAATGCTAACGTCTTGATTTTCTTAGTTGTACCATAGTTATGTTTTTAATGTTGGGGGAAGTTGAAAGAAAGAGTATACAGAAACTCGTCACTATTTTTACAAGTTTTTAAACATCTAAAATTATCTAGAAATAAGTTTTTTAAATGGGTGCATTTTATTGGGTATAAATTGTAAGTCATTAAAGTTCATATAAAATTAAAACAAAAATAAAAATGGCAGTTTTTAAGAAATAACTCGATCCCCAGGCTGATTTTCCTTTCAAGCCCATTAAATAAGTTTAAATCAAGAGTAACGAGAAGGATCAAAATATTTCTCAATATTTGAACCAATAAATCTAGTAGATAAAACGCACACCAAATCACTAAATTTGTAAGATTATTAATCGCATTAAAAAAAAACTCAGAATTACTTTCCACAGAACCATGATACGTTCTGCTACATAACACTAACAAATCATTGACAATAAAATCATCACACATTCAGATCATGGTGACACGAGGGAATCCATTAAATTTTGAAGGTGACAGTAAAAATGTTTAATTTCTATGACTCTCACAACTAGAGACTCTTTTATACGTGGACTCCAAAAACTATATCATCTCACTGAATGTTACTTAAAGAATGGTAGGACATGAGTAGAAAAACTGTCAGAGAAAAACTAAAACTTTTATAAACATACCTCCTCTGTTGCCATTTTCTTCATCCTACAAAACAAAAAGTACAAATTCATGTGAATACATGTTTAAAACTGGTAAACTCACAGCAAGGCTGAACTAAATTCAAACTGCTCTCCTGAAAATGTGCCAATTACAATCTCACTAAGAATGCCTTTTGCCAGAAGGATGAAGCTGTCATGCATGGAGATGGAAAAGCTTCAGGTAAAGCCAATTTAAGGAGGGCAACAGAAGTTCAGTTTCTGACACACTGAGTGTAAGCTGTCTAAAACAGACATCCAAAGAGAGCTGTCAGAAGTGGGCAACTGTATGGATAAAGTTAGCACCTGGAAGAGAGGGTCAGGCTGGTTCATCATTTATGTATTAAACCTTAAAAAATGTGCCTTTTAAGGCTACTACAGCACTCAGAACTATCTTTGGATAAATTGGTTCCAAATTGCTGTATCTTTAAAACATTGAGGTCTATCTACTTGGTTGTGTTCATTGCTACCATGCTGTCTTGCTGCCATGTTGTCAACCTCTAGCTGGGAAATTAGAAAAGCAATTTTGAAAACCTAGCATAAAAATGCATTTACTCAAACATTTGTTGAGTATCATATGAAAAGAAATGTACTATGTACAATGTACTATGGAAAGAAAAACAGACATTTAGTGAAGGGCTGCTAATTTGTTATGTAATTTTTGACCTTTATTTTGGCTGCCCAAATACGTAATTTTTTTTTTTCCTGGTTACAAGCTCTGTTCTGAGACTGTTCTGGCAACAAGGTTGCTAGCTACGTAACATAAGAAAGACACTGTGGTATTAATGGTACATTTTCTGAAAGCTCTACAATATTAATTCTTATACACTCCTTTGAAGTGGATGAACAAGTTTTCAAATTGAAAAGATTTCAATAAATATTTTCCATGTAAAAGTTATAAGACTGAGACCTATTTGCAAGAACATCTGTGTTAAATAACAGCATTAATCGCTGAGGTTTAATGAGCAATTACTGTCTGCCAATTTCTGTGCTATTTTACATGTATTATATCACTTAATCAACCCAGCCACCCATGAGGAAGGTGCTGTCACTGTCTGTTAAGAGACTCACTCAAGGACACAAAGCTGACAAAGAGCAGACACAGGACTCAAACCCACTCTTTTGACTCCAAAGACCTCTGCTGCTAACAGTTACACTGCACCACGGAAATTTCTAGAAATATTTTCCAACAATGCATTTTAAACCTATGTTTGGTAAAATTATCTTTTAAAATTTGTACTCTCTATATCATCATGATCCAACACTCTTCTTCAAAACAAAACCAAAAGACAAAAAACAAAATTCAGTCTTAATATGTAATTAAAGCAAGGGACTCTATTACTCTCTTATGTGACCTAGTATCTAAGTTATACTACTTAAGGCATTTTTTAAGGTAAAGTAGATGTTTGTGAAAGTGAAAATGAAGTCGCTCAGTCGTGTCCGACTCTTAGCGACGCCACGGACTGTAGCCTACCAGGCTCCTCCATCCATGGGATTTTCCAGGCAAGAGTACTGGAGTGGGGTGCCATTGCCTTCTCCGTTTAGGCAATCCAGTTCAACTGTTTTATAAATTTTAGGAACACCAATCTGGTCAGTTTAAATTCCAAAAGTGGCAATAATTCATAATTCTTAAAAATTCTTTAGTAGCTTTAAAGGTTTATCTTATATTTTCCAAGAAAAATATAGTTTAAAAAGTGTGTTGTCTTCAGAAGCAATATGACATTATAAAAGACAGCCCTAGATTTAGAAGAGACTTTCAAATCCTCTAGTACAATTCCCTTGACTTAGAATGGAAATCTAGAGCCCAAAAGAAGTTAAGTGTCTTGGTCAAAGTCCCCCAAGTCTTCTGAATGTCATTATTTCCATTACACTGTTGTACAATAGTTAAGTATCAGGCATTCACGTTGGCCAAATTCAAATCCTAGGTCCACCACTTACTCATTACATGACTCAGATCAGTCTCCACATCTGTTATATGGGGCTAATAATAAAGTGAGATAACGCTCATAAAGAATAATAAAGAATACAGAACAAGTACTGAGCACGTCCGCTGCCATTACAGTGATTCCATTTGCCCTTTATTAGATCGTGTTCCTATATGTTGAAGCCATGAGTGTAATTCACTCTAGAGAAGCTGTGTTTTTAAATTCTGACTTGCCATCATATTACATATCTGAAAGTTAACTATGAATCTAATTCCAATAACTCTACAACTATCCAAATATTTTAATGAACTATTTCCTCTGCAAGCTCTGCCCAGAAAACTTACCCCCTTTCTAGATATTAGAAAAAGCAGAATGAAGTTTAGAATTAGAAGTGCTAGTAAAAAAAGATACGTAGTTCAAAATTAGTATGATCTTTCAGAGGAGATTAAAGTTTTGTCCTAGAAGACAGGAATATACCTAAAAGATGGGAAAGAATATAATAAAAACGCAAACAGACTGGGTTGGCCAAAAAGTCTGTTTGAGTTTTTCCATTACATCTTATGGAAAAACCCAAATGAACTTTTTGACCAACCCAATAACACTTAATCCTTAAAAGACAGAAGGCAGGATGAGAGGAACACAAGGAAACAGCAATTGCCTTGTATTCTACTTTAATTACTTCTCTTACCTTGAATGAAAATTGAATTGCAGACTCTGGGGGATAAACAATAAAATGTCTCAATGTAAAACCAAAGCCTTGAGATGTTCTTTTCAACATAACTGTTTTGGGACCTGGCCAGGAGAACATTTCATCTTCGGATGGTGATACAGTTTCACTTTGTTCTTTTCCATCTTTACTTTTTGATACCTAAAAGGAAAAGACATTTAAATGTTAACTATATAGCACAATATATTTCATCATTTGGGGGAAATGTTATGTGTAAAAATATAACAACTGAGTAGAGGGGAACTGACTGGAGAAAAAGAACCGTATTCTGATGCATGAACTATATGTGGCATAAAAAATCACATAGATTATCAAAAACTCAATTTTTTCGAGAAAGGGATGTTATGAAAAGTTAATCAGAACCAAGAAAGAACTCTTGAAAGTGAGACATATAATGACAGGTTAAAATTTTAAATGCAATATCTAAGGCTAGATAAGCAGCATGGTTTGTGGAGACAGAAAACCAGAATAACTCCAGCAGGAGAACTGAATAAATTATAAAAATTCATATTATGGACACTTAGGGTCATTAAAAATGATGGTAATAATAATAAAAATGAGTTATGGCTGGGGATATTTATTATACACAGAATTTTAAAAAGAATTCACCAAAAAAATTTAAATGCAATAGAAAAAATGAAAGACAACACAAAGAAAATCTCAGAGTATTAAGGAATAAGAAACAGAAACCATGAAAAAAACATGAAACTGTTGCTGAGTAAGAACCCTAAACATGTTGTCAATCCAGCGACAGCAAAGGACATTAGAAAATAAGAGACCAGGCTTCAGGTTCTAAGCATAAATTCAGTATCCACATAAATAATCCTTCCCAAACCCTGGCTTTCCAGTTGTGTGCTTTCCTCTCCCCCCACTCTTGGCTCTTATCTGGTGAGGAGGAAAAGCCTTCTGCAATCTCAAACCAAGGAGCCCACCCCTTCATCCTTCTCCTACGTCAACCCTTACACTCCTACGTCAACCCTTACACATTCTTCCATCTGAGGCTGACCCTACTGCCCCTACCCAGCCCCTCACTGCCCCATGGCCTCACCTCCCCCGTAAACCAGCTTCAGTTCACTCTTCTGCCTTCTCTCATCTCCTCAAAGTCATCTGAGAAAACCTAACCCTGGATAAATCAACATTGCCTGCTCTGCACCTGTACCCACGCAGTTGAACACGGGTAGACAAAAACAGAAAATGAAGCCAACTGCTCTCCCTTCAGTTCATGATCACTGAGCTCACGCGAGCCTTCAGTGTTGGCATCCATTTCTCCCCAGTCCATTGATCCAACAATTATTCCGTACCTTCTCCCCTGCCCTCACTTGGCGCTGATGACCCTGCTTTCATTACGCCGAAGACACAAGCACCAAGATGAGTCCTCTGTCGCCTTCCACATCTCCCCTCCTATTTCCCACTGTCCCACGGTCTCCTGTCTCCTTCCTGTGACAATGGCTGCACTCCCCATTGCTCTAAGGTCCCACCACTTGGTGTAGTAGATCCCAGTCCCTCTTCCCAGACAAAGACACGGTCCCACCCATTCTTCCCTCCCTCTCTTACATCATGCTTTCTCCTTAGGACCTCATTCCCATGGCGCGTGTGTACATTTTTGGAAGTTCTTTTATCTTAAATGGACAACAAAAGTCCTCTCTGACCACAGTCTTCTCCAGCTTCCACTTTGTTTTTCTACCTTTAGAGCAAGACCCCTTGGAAGTTATCTATGAATGCTATCTCTAATTCTTTTTCTCCCATTTGTCTCTTAAGTCCCCTTAAATCAGGCTGTGGCCTCCCTATATCCCTGAAACTGCTCTTTCGTCAAGGCCCTGAAGGCTTCTACATTGTTATACTGAACGGTCAATTCTTAGCTCTCACCTTTGGTGACCGATAGTTGGTGCAGGGATTACTTCCTGCTGGAAAAATTTCTCCACGTGACTTTCCACACTGAATTTCCTCCTAATTCCCAGGCTCCCTCTGCTCAGTCTCCTTTGCTATCTCTTCAATGGCTCAACTTCTGAATTAAGGAATATAAGAAATCAACCCTGAATATTCATTGGAAGGACTGATGCTGAAGCTGAAGCTCTGATACTTTGGCCATCTGATGAGAAGAACTGACTCACTGGAAAAGACCCTGATGCTGGGAAAGATTGAAGGTGGGAGGAGAAGAGGATAACAGAGGATGAGATGGTTGCCTGGCATCACCGACTCAATGGACATGAGTGTGAGCAAGCTCCAGGAAGTGGTGAAGGACAGGGAAGCCTGGTGTGGTGCAGTCCATCAGGTTGCAAAGAGTCGAACATGACTTAGCAACTGAACAACAAAAGGGCTCAGCCCACAGACCTTTCTACCTCTACTCTGGCTTTTGGTGATATCTTCAATTTTTATCTCTAGCCCAGACATCTCCCCAATCTAATAGGTATCTCAAACCTAATATGTTTACCTGGCTGTTAAGATTTTGTATGAAATTACTAGTTCATCAGAGCAGTTGTGAAATGTCACCTTTATCAAATGACAAATACTTGAATATGCTTGATTCTACTACATTTTTCATTTGTTTCACTGGTGAATCTTATCTATTCCTCTACAACAATATACCTTACATGAAGGTATTCAAATTAAAAAAAAAAAAAAAGTTCCTGGAAGCCATTTTTCAAGACTTCTAAATCCTAAATATTTTCATCATAAGTCAATATTTTGGCTGTTACTAGTTAGAAAGAAAGAAAGTGAAGTCGCTCAGTCGTGTCCAACTCTTTGCAACCACATGGAGTGTAGCCTACCAGGCTCCTCCATCCATGGGATTTTCCAGGCAAGAATACTGGAATGGGTGGCCATTTCCTTCTCGAGGGGATCTTCCCAACCCAGGGATCAAACCCGGGTCTCCCACATTGCAGGCAGATGCTTTACCTTCTGAACCACCAGGGAAGCCCCATTACTAGTTAGCTATTCATCAATTTCATTTTCTTTTCCATTTGGGAAGACACTAGATAGTAGCATTCTCCAAAACTGCAGTAGGGGAGACTGGACCAAGTCCTATTCGATGGAATGCAAGCATTATAAAATATAAAAATGAACAGTATTTCTACACACTGTCTGTGTTCTCAGTTGCTTAGTAATGTCCAATTCTTTGCAATTCCATGTACTGTAGGCTGCCAGGCTCCTCTGTCCGTGGACTTTTCCAGGCAAGAATACTAGAGTAGTGACCATTTCTTTCTCCAGGGGATCTTCCCAACCCAGGGATCAAACCTGAGTCTGTTCCATTGGCAAGCGGATTCTTTATTACTGAGCCACCTAGGAAGCCCTTTTCAGTATCAGTATCAGTTCAGTCACTCAGTCCTGTCTGACTCTTTGCGACCCCATGAACCACAGCATGCCAGGCCTCCCTGTCCATCACCAACTCCTGGAGTCCACCCAAACCCATGTCCATTGAGTCAGTGATGCCATCCAACCATCTCATCCTCTGTCGACCCCTTCTCCTCCTGCCCTCAATCTTTCCCAGCATCAGGGTCTTTTCAAATGAGTCAGCTCTTTGCAACAGGTGGCCAAAGTATTGGAGTTTCAGCTTCAACATCAGTCCTTCCAATGAACACCTGGGACTGATTTCCTTTAGGATGGATTGGTTGGATCTCCTTGCAGTCCAAGGGACTCTCAAGAGTCTTCTCCAATACTATAGTTCAAAAGCATCAATTCTTTGGCACTCAGCTTTCTTTAGAGTCCAACTCTCACATCCATACATGACCACTGGAAAAACCATGGCCTTGACTAGAGGGACCTTTGTTGACAAAGTAATGTCTCTGCTTTTCAATATGCTGTCTAAGTTGGTCATAACTTTCCTTCCAAGGAGCAAGCGTCTTTTAATTTCATGGCTGCAATCACCATCTGCAGTGATTTTGGAGCCCAGAAAAATAAAGTCTGACACTGTTTCCACTGTTTCCCCATCTATCTGTCGTGAAGTGATGGGACCGGATGGCATGATCTTAGTTTCTGAATGTTGAGCTTTAAGCCAACTTTTTCACTCTCCTCTTTCACTTTCATCAAGAGGCTCTTTAGTTCTTCACTTTCTGCCAAAAGGGTGGTGTCATCTGCATATCTGAGCTTATTGATATTTCTCCCGGCAATCTTGATTTTAGCTTGTGCTTCCTCCAGCCCACTGTTTCTCATGATGTACTCTGTATATAAGTTAAATAAGCAGGGTGACAATATACAGCCTTGACGTACTCCTTTTCCTATCTGGAACCAGTCTGTTGTTCCATGTTCAGTTCTAACTGTTGCTTCCTGACCTGCATACAGGTTTCTCAAGAGGCAGGTCAGGTGGTCTGGTATTCCCATCTCTTTCAGAATTTTCCACAGTTTATTGTGATCCACATAGTCAAAGGCTTTGGCATAGTCAATAAAGCAGAAATAGATGTTTTTATGGAACTCTCTTGTTTTGTTCAATGATCCAGCAAATGTTGGCAATTTGATCTCTGGTTCCTCTGCCTTTTCTAAAACCAGCTTGAACATCTGGAAGTTCACGGTTCATGTATTGCTGAAGCCTGGCTTGGAGAATTTTAAGCATTACTTTACTAGCATGTGAAGCCCTTTTACACACTGACAATAGGCAATTGGAAATTGAAATTTCAAAAGTAATATTTAAAAAAAAATTTATTTTTAATTGGGGGATAATTGTTTTACAGGGTCGTGTTGGTTTCTGCCATATAACGCGAATCGGCCTAAAAATAACATTTAAAATACAAAATACATTAGGGATAAATATGAGAAAAGATTTGCCAGACCTGTAAACAATGTAAAACTTCCAATGAAATCTGACAGATTTTTCTGTAGAAGTTGATGAACTAAAATTCACTTTGAAATTAAAAGGACCTAAACAACCAAAATAACTTTGAAGAAGCAGAACAAAACTAGAGGACAGTTTAGTTAAGGGATGTATGTAAGATTTTTGTAGGCTAATTCAGAGTAAGAATTAAAATCACAGTTCCTGAATCTGAGGCTAGAGTGTTTCTCCTGTGTCACACTGTGTGTGTATGTGCTTAGTTGCTCAACTGTGTCTGATGCTTTGCAACCCCATGGACTGTAGCCTGCCAGGCTCCTCTGTCCATGGGGATTCTCCAGGCAGGAATACTGGAGTGTGTCGCCATGCCCTCCTCCAGGGGAATCTTCTCAACCCAGGGATCGAGCCCAGGTCTCCTCATTGCAGGCAGATTCTTTACCATCTGAGCCACCAAGGAACTTTTCATCATCTTTTCTATTGTATAATCTGTATAGATTTTCTCCCCCAGTAGCACTTGTATTTAATTTATTGCTTTTATTTTTCTGCAGGACTCTAATTTTACAACTTTAAACAGTACATGCATTAAATATATTTCTAGTATATTATTATGACTTGGGCATCAAAGCTCCCAAATATATTCAAGCTTCCTTTTTCCTCTGAACCATATAGATAAGGCCCTAGGGTCCTAGTGTCAAACTTCAAGTTGCTGCATAGAGCCTGCTGTGTCTTGTTCTACTGAGTTCTTTACAAAATGGAGAAAATGGGATAAAGAGTAAGCAACTTCGTTTTTGCTCTCTGCAAACGAAGTTTTTTTTTTATGTCACAAAGCTCTGTTGTCTCAATTATTTCACCCTCCCAAGAACATCACACTGAATCCTCTGCAGTCTCCTTACCTTTTCCCTACAAGGGAGAGGGGAGGGTTACCATCCTTCCTACATAAAGAGAGAAGATGAAAAGAAACACACACATGTGCCTTCCTCACCTCTTCTCCTCCTTACCCGCAGAGCCTTTTGATCTACTGGATTTTATAACAAGCGCAAACAGCAGGCACACAGCGAAGGACACAGCAGTCGGATTCCTCCACTTGAGAGGACCCTTCAGACGCTATCTCTCTACACGTGTCATAGCTCCCCACCATGAGCACCAATTCGCATGCTAACAGCCTCAGAGTGTAAGAAGCCTAGAAGTGGATGGAATCATAGTGGTCACATGCCTGTGAATGAAGAACTGTCATCTGATTCCCTTAGAAGACTTCATAACAAGGTCGCTTGGTTGAATAACTCAAGATTAAAAGAAACCGAAATAAAACATAAAAACTAGATATAACAACTAGACAAAGCAAAGAGGAGTGAGAGAGAAAGTATTGGGGGACACATTAATCATATAACAATAAAGGTAATAAAAACCTCACAGAAGGGAATGAGCACAGGTATGACCGCACCTTTGGGGATAATGGAAATGTTCTCAAATAGATGATAAAGAAAGTTTCACTACTGTATAAATTTACTACAAGCCACTGAGATGTACAGTTACGATGGGTGCCTTTTTATGGTATGTAAATTATACTTCAACAAAGATGCTTCAAAAGAAAAACTGGCATAGGTAAAAAGTACAAAGTCTAAATGTGTGCCATAGGTGAAAGATGCAGGGCTGTCATGAAAGCAAACACAAGTGAGTCAAAAAAGAATCCCTGTATACACAGTAACTACAGAAGCCCTCAGCTATCTTTTGTAATTATTCATAATTTAAATAGAATGGGGATAGCTTCCTAGTACAATCCAGGAATCATTCACAATAAAGCATAAGAAAGTATTATGCTATGTTCATTATATAAGATCCTAATACTGATTCCATCATATACCTAAGATTATAAGCCCTACTCTTATGGATTATTGAAAATGCTTTGCTATTTTTTTAAAAAAATTTTACCACTGATAATATTAGTAGTACCAGTTACTTAAAGTAAGATTTTTCTTCCTTATTTTAGGGCCGGACTTATTCACAGTGATACAACCCCTTTTTAAGATGACACCTGCTTCCATGTTGCTGTAAATGGCATTATTTTGTTCTTTTTATACCTGAGGAGTATTCCACTGTATATATGTATTGCATCTTCAGGGGCTTCCCAGATATCTCAGTGGTAAAGAATGTGCCTGCAATGCAGGAGACCTGGGTTCAATTCCTGGGTCAGGAAGATCCCCTGTAGAATGGAATGGCTACCCACCCCAGTGTTCTTGCCTGGAGAATTCCAAGGATAGAGGAGCCTGGTGGGCTACAGTCCAAGGGGTCCTTTTTTTTTTTTTTTTTATGGAGGGGACAGAGGACTCTGGCAGGCTACAGTCTACAGCGTTGCACAGAGTCGGACACAACTCAAGTGACTTGGCCTGCACACATATGTTAAGTATACCTGACAACTCTGGGCTTGGAGCTTCTCTTGACGGAGGAAGTCTTTCTTAGCCAAGTTGATAACAATTGAAACCACTTTGATGTTTATTATCTCGATGCATCCAGATATATTTTTCCAATAATTAATTCTAGTTTTCAATAGATATTTTAATATTTAAGTGATAGAAGATGACGACCAAAGAAATTTTAACACTCTCAGGGAACTGAAGTTGAAAAATCTAGAGAATTCACTTTCACTGCTGAGGGCCTGGGTTCAGTCGCCAGTCAGGGCCCTAAGATCCCACAAGCCATGCAGAGCAGCCAAAAAACAGAAAAAGAAAAAAAGAGAAAAATCCAGATGCTTGGATTTAAGTTTTAAAATACTACTCAATTTTTTTTTACGACTTAATTTTTAAGTTCATTATTGGACATTCATTTATAATATCTTTCATCTCGGTTGACTGTCAATATGGGTCCTTTCTCCTGCTTTTCTGTATGGTTTCATTACAGATTGTTTTGAATCGGCTGATATTTTCCCATGTGATTTCCTTCTCTATTCAGCATTCTGGTTTTTAATATAATTTTTATCTAGACAGTACTCTTCTTCCTTCTCTCTCTAAGATTTACTTTCAGATCCCATCATGTTGAAGACATGAGTTCTTAATTTCGCAGTTTTAGAACTTCACTCTCACAAAAGATGGCTACGTTAAAACCTGAAGTAAATGAAAAAAATTAAAAACAATGGTGTGAACTGTTTATAAATAGCTTAGTTTTGACTACCACTATGACTTTGAAACCTTATTTCTAATTTACTTCTGACACGTTATGTGAGTAAAAGTTGCTCAGTTGTGTCAGACTCTTTGCGACCTCTTGGACTATACAGTCCATGGAATTCTCCAGGCCAGAATATTGGCATGGGTAGCCGTTCGCTTCTCCAGGGGATCTTCCCCAACCAGGGATCGAACCCAGGTCTCCCGCATTGCAGGCAGATTCTTTACTGTCTGAGCCACCAGGGAAGCCCAAGAATACTTAAGTGGGTAGTCTATCCCTTTTCCAGATCTTCCCGACCCAGGAATTGAAACGTGGTCTTCTGCACTGCCTCGGAGAAGGCAATGGCACCCCATTCCAGTACTCTTGCCTGGAAAATCCCAGGGACGGCAGAACCTGATGGGCTGCCGTCTATGGGGTCGCAGGCGGATTCTTGACTAGCTGAGCTACCAGGGAATCTGTCAATATTATCAGTCTCACAAAATGGTAAAAATCAGAATGTACTTATCTTCACAAATTACCCATTTCCTGGGCATTTTCTCATAGTTGTCTTACTAGTAGTGATGGTGGGATCAGATTACACTTACTTTTGTCCCTTGGACCTTCTGTGACTAACAATAAACGTTTTTGTGATATTAAAGGAAAGTCTGAGCTTGTTTCCTAAAATAGAGAAAGCATTTTCAAGATGATACCTTAATGGTATCATCATGTGTCATCTGGCATTTGTATAACTTTCCATATCATTTGAAAGAATTCCTCTTTATTACTGATTCCAGAAGCAAAGATGACTGAATCTAACTGGCATGCTTGCTGCATTCATCCTTTCATCTTTAATAGCTTCTGACATTACTTCCTAATTCTGTTATCAAAAATATTCGCTAAAGTAATGGAGGCTGGGGAACGTGATTATCTATTTACCAGGAAGAAGAAGAAAAGGGTTGATCCACAGTTAGCCAACCTCTGCTGTGGTTCACTGATTTTCACTGATACATAAAATTCCATCGTGAATGTACCACTTTTTATCTATTGTCCTCTAAATGGAAATAGGGTTTTCCCATTTTGCTATTAGCAAACAAAGAAAAGAAAAAACCAAGTTGCTAAGAACATCTCCTGTTCATAAAAACATCTTTTGCACCATAGTTTCTTAAGGTATTTACATAGTAGTTACATGGTTTATTTTTTATGGTATTTACCTATGTTTACATAGTACTTAGATGGTTTCTTTAAGGTATTTACCAGGTATTGGATAGATGTTTATAGTTTAATGACAGATGGTAGCTTAACATAGTAAGTTTCAAACGGGTAATTCAGAAACCTGACCTAGACCATGACCATCATCAGTCACTACTCGCCATCTAGCCCATCACTCTTCTCTATCAAAGGGGCAAGTGGACTAGGAGAACTACCTGCCCTTTGCACATGCAGACTGTCAACATATCACTCTCAAAGTTTCACATATATTCCTCTAGTGCTATCCTAAGAAATAATTTTAAAAAATCTCTCATTTATTTAAAAACGTTTATACATTGCAGGGCTGTTTCCTAAAGGAGAAAAAGCCTACACTCTATGTAGGGGGAATATTTCCACTTTAAGATATATCACCAGCCCTATACCAAAACCTCTCTAATTATTAACTAGCATTAACTATGAAGATGAAAGTTCAACTGGCACCCAGCAAGCAGGTACAGGGTATGCTCCACATGTTACGTCAGTATTGCCATATTGAACTACCACGAAGGCGCTGACTGGCATCTATTTACATCTTTTTAAAACGAGGCTCAAAAAAAAATAAAGAGACTTCCCCACAGTTGTAAAACATATAACTCCAATTCTAGAGCTCTCTAAAAAAATAACTCTCTACCCAAAAAGGTACAAGAACTCAACTCAATCTGATTCCAATAAAATTTTTACTTACTTTTCCAGGACTATGGTTTTTAGAAAGAGTATTTGCTGAACCTTACAACTTTAATGACTTATACACAATATGTAATTTTGAAAAAAAAAAAAGTTCATCAGTCCACTTATTAGCAAATAAAACTAAGCACACACTAAACTAACTCAACTATTTATTTCAATACATTAATCTCTTTACATTACATGGCAGACTTAAACCCACATAAGAGACTCCATACAGAAGAATGACCTACTGTATACCTCAAGAACTTTTTTTAATGAAGTCTCAGATAACTTGAATTTTTTTTAGAAACAACAATTCCAAATTAAACTCCTATCAAAAACAAAACTTCCAGAAGTTTATCAGTTTGATTGCTGAACATCTTCTAAACATATTAGAAATGGGTCTGTAACAAATGATGACTGCTATTTGGATAGCGAAAACTATTTAAATCTGCTTTACATATATCTTTTTCTCTTTCCTTTGACAAAGGAGCATAGAATAGAATGACTAAATGAAATACACATCTAAAATGAAAAAAAGAATCTAAAAATGTAATTTTAGCTGCTCAAGTACTTCCCCAAAAAACTATGTAGAGGCACTATATTAATATTTAATGTTTCTGCTTAATTGCTTTTTCCTTGCCTATATCTTAATAAATATGAAACCTCTACAGGCAAGAAGAGAGCCAATTATATAATACAAAGAAATAAATAAGCTATTAAATACATATTTAAAAGTACAGTGGTGGTCAACCACATTCAGCACACACCCAAAATAATAACTGAGCATTATATCACTATAGATATTTACAGCCTCATACAATTTACACTAGTGCAAGCACCTCGCTTCTGCTCTCAAAGCCTAACTAGCTATATGGAACATTTACAATCTATTTCTAAGCATGTCTACCAGAATCGGGGGACACAATTTTATCTACTTTCCTCATTTGCTGTTAACTTGCCAGAAAGTTATTTGCTAATCACAAAAATAGAATGATAGAATGACCATTTAGTACAACAACAACAACAACAAAAAAACCCTTCTTTTTCAAATTTAATACCATACTGATAAAAGTGAAAAAGTGAAGTCGCTCAGTCCTGTCGGACTTTGCGACCCCATGGACTGTCGCCCACCAGGCTCCTCTCTCCATGGGATTCTCCAGGCAAGAATACTGGAGTGGGGTGCCACTTCCTTCTCCAGGGGATCTTCCCGACCCAGGGATGGAACCCAGGTCTCCCACATTGCAGGTAGACGCTTTAACCTCCGAGCCACCTCCCTACTGATAGAAGTCTTCTTAAATTATTAAGCCTAAAATCTCATTCCATGCCAAACGATTTTCAAATTACAAAGGAAAGGTATTAAATTTCCAAAATATTTTTCTGCAAAGGACTTCTGAAGGAATTACTTTACTAACCTAAAGTTTAGTTAAGTCTCTCGTTAACAATATTCTCTACTAGCAGGAAAGGACACTGAAGAAAAGATATTATTCTAAACTCAATCAGGAAAAACCGTGAGAATTCTCATACCCTTATACTGGGAGTACAATCTTTCTGTAAACCCTCTTGGGCAACATTTACCAAGAGACTTAAATTTTATACCTTTTAACCTAATAACTAATGAAATAATAAGAGGGTGAAGACCCATTTTACAAAATGTTCAGCCTAAGGTATAATAAACTCAACTCAGAAATTATTTCAAAGTCCAATAACAGCAAAAAAAAAACAAGGAAGAGTTATGTAAATTACGATACAGCTGAAATATGAAAAAAATTAATGACATGGGAAAATGCCCAAAATATAATATTGAGGGGGAAAGTAAGGTTAAAATGTCAGTTTGACAAAGTGTTTTAGTCTCTCTCTCTCTCTCATACACATACACACACACACACACACACACACACGCACGCACACAGAGTTTGGAATAAGGGGCCAGGGTCCTTTTTTTTTTAGACAATTCATCAATTTTTATAAGGAACCTGTGTGAATGGTAACTTTTGACATCAGCCTGCATCGCTGTGCATCATTGTGTATCACACAAGCTGCATTTTGAACACTTTGTCTGTGTTAATGGAATAATCCACTCTTTTCTTGGTACCAAAGTGCGTTAACAGCAGAAATCCCCAACCAGGGCCTTGCACTACTCAGAGGCGGCCTCCCAGGGCCTGTATCTCATAGAGCCCCTGTTGCGAAGGGTATACCCTACCATCTTATAATTACTTGTTTACACATCTGTATTTTCAACCTTAGAGTAGTTTCCTGGGGACACAGGAGAATAATGTCTTAATTCAGTGCCCATCACAAATTCTGACAAAAAAAATAGGACTCAAAAAAAACAAAGAAATGAAATCTACATGAATTAAACGAGCAAAGTTGACATAAAACAAGGACAATGAAAAACAAACGATTGCTTTAAAACTCTGATGGGGAATTACTCCTGTTTAAGCACTTCCCCATTTTTCTCATTAGAGACAGTAAGGGCATATAGCTCTATTTCACATCAAATAGACAGAGAGTGAAACAGACAGAAGCTCAAATATAGATGTCTATTTTTACACATATTTTCTTGTAAAGAGTCTCTATGACCAGATAATAGGGTTATTTTCAGAAGCTGCTTTTTTTCTGATATGAATAAAATTTTGTTTACTCTGAATCAGAGAACAGACTGTATTTTTAGGGGAAAAACAATCACCTCCCTATCCTTTGGGCAGACAGGAATCTCCGAATTAAGAAGCAAGCTTAAATTTCAGTTCATCTTAACTACTAATGAAATACTGCAGCCCCCTCTGAGCAGACACAGTGATACTGACCGTGTATAGAGCTAGTGAAGATATGGGTACAGAAGGTCAGACCCATATCATGTGGTTTCCCTATTTTGCTTGAAGCACTGTAATGACCTAGAGTAACAGAGATTCATCTTGCTAAAAGTCCATACAAAAAAGCTTTCTGAATCTACATTGATTTTAGATGATCAAAAATACTACACTGGAAACCAATGTTTAACAGTTGCTTCAATTTCCTCAGCCTGAACTATGGAAAAATTTCACAGACTTTTATATAGCTGGAAGGAAACATGGAGATAATATAATCCAACTTGGCCATTCACCATTTTATTAAGCACTGAGTCTCCAAGAGGTTGAGTAACTTGCCAAAAGTTACACGCTGATCGGTGACCTGAACTATTCACTAGGGTCCAAGTGAAGTAGGACAGACTGGACAGAGAGTATTACTCCAATGGATCAGGAGCAAATGGGAAAATAATTCATAAAAGATGTTGAAATGATTTTTGAAGTGTGTAAAAATATAGGTCTCTCTATGTTAGCTAGGATGAAGGCACCCCATATCATGTGAATTATTCTTTTACTCACTAGCTCTCAAAGAATGTAGATCATCATAGTCTGTTATTTCCAGGAGAACAAGGGCATCCTGATACATAAGGTAAGCTCTGTCCTACAAGAAACTTGCCCCCATGAATGGGAAGAGGTATAAACCTTAAAGGGAGTCACATAAAACTACATCTTCGAAAGACGATTCTCTCTCCCCTCACCTCTTCCTTACCTTTAGTTGAAAGAAAGCTTCAAATAGAAGCTCTATATACAAAATATCAAATATACAGGGCTGCTCTGTCTGGGGACAGGGGCAGGAGAGTTTGTACAGAAATCTGCTCCCTTTTGCTAGTTCCTCAGAAACTTGAATAGTCTGTTGAGTTTAAAGATCAGAGAGGTAGCTCAACCAACTTAAATTCACTAAACACAAAAACCGAGACCCAGAGAGACTTGCTGACCATCTCACAGCTAATCAGTGACACAGTTTAGGCTAGAACCTAAGTTTCCAATCTCCTGATCCTGGAACTTCCTCACTGTATTATACCATGAACAGATTGGTTTAGCAATTCAAGAATACCAGCTACTGGATCAGGCACCCTTTGCTTTTTCCATTATAAGTGATATTCATCAGATGCATATATTCATTCAAGACAAATGAGAAAATAAAGTTACGCAAAAAACCAGTAGTAACTTACATACCATTACCCCTCTAGAGAAAACTGATGCCAGTATTTTGGGATATATTATATATATATATACACATATATATATTAGATCTTTTCATATGAAAATATATACAAACACACACAAGAAAAATGCTCTTCTAATCTTATTTTTACTTAATATGTTATGAATGTCTTTCTGAGTTAATATAACATGCGTGTGCACACTAAATTGTGTCTGAGTCTTTGCAACACCGTGGACTATAGCCCACCAGTCTCCTCTTCCATGGAATTTTCCAGGCAGGAATACTGCAGTGGGTTGCCATTTCCTACTCCAGGGGATCTTCTTGACCCAGGGATCAAACCTGCGTCTTTGGCATCTCCTGCATTGGCAGGCAGATTCTTTACCACCAGTGCTACCTGAGAAGCCCAATATAACATATATCTATACATTATTTTTAAAGACTGCATGGTGCTTCACCATACGGATAAACAAAACTTCGTTTAATCACTTTTCGTTTTGCTATTTGGAATGCACAGTTTATTACGCCTTTTTATACTACTGCTGCTATTATTGCTTATTACTACTGCTACTACAACCACCTGTGGACCAATTTCTGTGAAAAACCAGGAATAGGTCATTAGGATAAATTCCAAAGAATGGAGTTGCTGTAACACCATTATGCTGTTTCTTTGTTTTATGGTTTTATATTCAAAGTGTCAAAGGGCCATCCATAAAATAGGGACCAAGTCACACACCTACTGACAGTATATCAGACTACTATATCCGTACACTTGCCAACATTGGGTAGTCATTCTTTGCTAATAAGCTAAGATGAAAACTGATTCTTATTGTTTTAATTTTTTGTTTCTTTCATTTGTAGTGAAACTAAACATCTTTGCAGGTAACATTCAATTCTTAAAGACCCATAATATAAACAACAGAGAAGGGACTTCCCAGGTGGTCCAGTGGCTAAGACTCCATGCTCCCAATACAGCGAACTCAGGATAGATCTCTGGTCAGGGAACTAGATCCCAGTTGCCTCAACTAAGGATCCCACGTGCTACATCTTAAAGATACCACCTGCCACAACTAAGACTCAGAGCAGCCAAATAAACAAATTAATTAAAAAAAAAAACATAGAAAACAATACACAGGTATGTCTCAACTTGTTTGAGACTGAATTGCAAAGAAACACATTATCGCTGTTCAGAACGCAGTTCTCAGACAAAAGGAGGGTTGACAGCACTGTCTTAAAACACAGTAATAGAAACCAAAGCAAAATTCCCAAACTGGAAAGGGAACTTAAAGTGCACAGGGACCCAGAGGTGA
Source organism: Okapia johnstoni (assembly GCA_024291935.2). Taxonomy (NCBI): domain Eukaryota; kingdom Metazoa; phylum Chordata; class Mammalia; order Artiodactyla; family Giraffidae; genus Okapia; species Okapia johnstoni. The sequence continues at coordinate 17,741,863 of CM044324.1, forward strand.
CAACCGGGGGAAGCAGACCCCAGATCGCAGAGAGGAGACAGGCTCCCCGAGGAAAGAGGGTTAAACCAGCTCATGCTCAAAATAATCTGAGCACGGAGATGCACCCGTGCTCTAACTTCAGAATACCCGACGCCAGGGCAGATCTAGCTTTGAGTTGCTATGTCCAGCCAAGGCAGATGACGTGACGCTCGATAACTGCATCCACAATCCCCCAGGGGAAGACTGGCCTTGGAAATGGAGCAACTCGGCTCTCCTCCGACTTCTAATGTGGTAATGTACTGTCTGCTTACAGCCTTTCAGATGCATCACTGTTGCTAGTCGAACCCAATTGTGTCTTGTTTATTTCAAAAACCCAGCTAAGTAAAAACATTCCAAATGCAGGAGGTCCTTGTTTTATAATTTGTTCATGAAAAGTAATGATTAAATACTAAGAAGTATTTTGAACATATTTTACAGGCCCTGGTGGAGCTTACTATTTAAAAGAACCCAGGGAGAAAGCCTTTGGGAAGGCAATAAATTATTTTAATCACTCCATAATTTATGTCTCATAAATACAATTGCCTTTCAACATAACGTTTTTTCTGGAAACTACATTATAAAATGAATCGCTTGAATAGATAATATTTTTACATAGAAAAGAATGCTTTAATTGGCTAAAACACAGAAATGATTCAACAACACATCCGAAAAGTAAATATATAGCAATTAGAAATCTCTAAAATCATTTCCAAGTGCAGTCACAATTTTTAAATAAGCATAATTAAACCAGCTGGATATTATATAAGGAGGAGCTTAAAGTATTATAAAGTACATACAGCACTCATAAAAATACAAATCCAATCTATCTTAAATTTTACTCAAAATGTATAAGGCAGAAATAAGAACCATTAATCACTCAGATCAACCTGAACAGCCCAAAGAAAATTTTGTATTAAAAGAAGGGCTTTTTACGCTCCTTCACATTCCTTTGCTTTGGCTATAGTGCAAGCAGTTTATGGTTCAGGTGGATGCCACAGGGCACTTCTTTAACTACTAGCTGGTTGGACCATTTCCCAAATCAATTTCCAGATCTTTGTTAGTGATATTGATATTCTTGTGATTGTTGCTGCTATTGCATTAATTCAAATTTAATTAAATAATTATAATGTCCATAGGAAGAAACAAGAGTCTGCCTATAAAATAACTTTAACTTCGGAAGATTGCTTTTCCTACATCCATTTTAGCAAGGCTAAAAGGGCAATCCCATTCTCTGTGGATCTTTATTTTTTAAGATTTTTTTTTTAATGTGGACCATTTTTAAAGCCTTTATTGAACTTGTTACAATATTACCTAACGTTTATGTTCTGTTTTGGGGGGGAGGAAGCATGTGGGATCTTTGCTCACTGACCAGGGATTGAACCCGCAACACCCTGCACTGAAAGGCAACGTCTTAACCACTTGACTCCCAGGAAAGTCCCTGTTCCTTCTATTATTAAAAATCTTTACATTCAAGTAGATAGAGTCCATGCACAAAATATTTAACATGTAGTTCCTAAGAACATCTGGAAGATAAAAGTTGCTTAAAGGAGACTAACTTGCTTTGGTTACTCAAAAGTGCTTAGTTGCTCAGTCATGTCCAACTCTTTTCAGCCCCATGGACTGTAGCCCACCAGGCTCCTCTGTCCATGGGGATTCTCTAGGCAAGATACTGGAGTGGGTTGCCATGCCCTTCTCCAGGGGATCTTCCCAAACAGGGATCAAATCCACATCTCCCACATTTCAGGTGGATTCTTTACCATCTGAGCCACCAGGGAAGCCCAAGAATACTGGAGTGGGTAGCCTATCCCTTCCCAACCCAGGGATTGAACCAGGCTCTCCTGCATTGCAGGTGGATTCTTTACCAGCTGAGTTACCAGGGAAGCCCCAAGACTTGTCTATATTATTATTATCATATCAACAAACTTAAACATTAATACCAGGTACTAATTTAATATTAAATATTTCCCAGTTCATGTGAACCTGAAACTCAACCATGGCAATATAATTTAAAAAAAATAGAGAGAGAGACATACAGACCCACGGTGAGGCCTCAGTTCTTATTTTTGTTTCAATTCCGAGTCAGGTACAGCAGTATAAAACCCATTAGTTTACAAATTCAAATAGACTATTCAAAGAAACCAAAACTTCGATGACATTATCCCTCTTTTGTGTATTTTTAACACTGTACTCAAAGATATTGGGTGACTTATCCAAGTTCTTACAACTAGTGAATAACGGGCAAAGAAATCCAAGTGGCCAATAAAAGATGCTCAAGCTCATTAGTCATCAGGCAAATGCAAATCAAAACCATCGTAAGACACTATGACACAGAGACCAAAATGGCTAAAAAAATATTCTTTAACTGGCAAACAATTATTGGCAAGGACATAGCATAACCAGAATTCTCAAATACTGCTGATGAGAGTATAAACTGGTACAACCACTTTGAAAAGCTGCTTGGTAACATCTGTCAATGTTGGGCCATAAAATGTGAACATCCCATGTCCCAGGAACTCCACTCCCAGATCAACACTCAACAGAAATCCATACATGCAAAGCCATGTGCAAACATGTCCATAGCAGCATTATTGAGGATGGCTGAAACTGGAAATGAGCCCAATGCCATCAAAAGTAAAATGGATAAACTGTGGTATATTCATAAAACTACTCTATATAACTTTTAAGTTTACAGCTAATGCAACAAACTGGATGAATTGAAAGCTAATCCTAAGTGAAAAAAGTCAAACACAAATGCAATAACATTCATAATAAAATCGAAAACAGGCGAACCATTACATGGTGATGGATGCCTAGAGAGTTATAATCTTTGGAGGAGAGGATAATATGCAGGGGGTACAAGAGGCTGAAGGGCTGCATCTATAGCTTTATTAGGGTAATGATGACACAGGTGCATTCACTTTGTAAAATTCATCGATCTATGTATTTATGATTTAAAGGTATTTTAGGTATTGCTATATTCCTAGTTACAATGTTTACATGTTTGTTTAAATACAAATCTGAAATGGTCACTTTCATGCTAAAAACCCTACAACTGGCTTCTCATCACACCAGGAAGAAACTCCAAAACCCTTCTCTTGTAGATCCTTCCAGACCAGTCTTGGATATGTCTGATTCCCTTCTCTCCCTCTGTTCACGGATTCCTGCCACACACCTCTCCTGGCTGCCTCAAACACACCAAGCTCTTTCCCGTCTCAAGGATTTTACCTTTGCAATTCCCACTACCTGGCATGCTGGTATTTGTATGGTTTGCTTCCCTAATTCATTTAGGATTCTGCTTAAACATCATCGACACAGAGAAGTGACTCTGAAATAGGAAGAAAGGGGAACTCTTCCACCATCTTGGACCTAGTTGGTTCTAACCAGGCTTTGTCATGTCCTATGACTATGCCATCGCCTGTTTGACCACTTCCAATTTGCCTTGATTCATGGACCTAACACTCCAGCTTCCTATGCAATATTGCTCTTTACAGCATCGAATCTTGCTTCTATCACCAGTCCCATTCACAACTGGGTGTTGTTTTTGCTTTGGCTCCATCCCTTCATTCTTTCTGGAGTTATTTCTTCACTGATCTCCAGTAGTGTACTGGGCACCTACTGACCTGGGGAGTTCATCTTTCAGTGTCCTATCTTTTTGCCTTTTCATACTGTTCATGGGGTTCTCAAGGCAAGAATACTGAAGTGGTTTGCCATTCCCTTCTCCAGTAGACCACATTCTGTCAGACATCTGCACCATGCCCTGTCCATCTTGGGTGGCCCCATATGGCATGGCTTAGTTTCAATGAGTCAAACAAGGCTGTGGTCCATGTGATCAACGGTGAACATCGACATTCTAGGAATCAGTGACCTAAGATGGACTGGAATGGGTGAATTTAGCTCAGATGACCATTATATCTACTACTGTGGGCAGGAATCCCTTAGAAGAAATGGAGTAGCCATCATGGGCAACAAAAGAGTCCGAAATGCAGTACTTGGATACAATCTCAAAAACGACAGAATGATCTCTGTTCGTTACCAAGGCAAACCATTCAATATCACAGTAATTCAAGTCTATGCCCCGACCAGTAACGCTGAGGAAGCTGAAGTTGAACAGCTCTATGAAGACCTACAAGACCTCCTAGAACTAACACCCAAAAAAGATGTCCTTTTCATTATAGGGGACTGGAATGCAAAAGTTGAAGTCAGGAAACACCTGGAGTAGCAGGCAAGTTTGGCCTTGGAGTACAGAATGAAGCAGGGCAAAGGCTAGTAGAGTTCTGCCAAGAGAACGCACTGGTCATAGCAAACATCATCTTCCAACAACACAAGAGAATACTCTACACATGGACATCTCCAGATGATCGACACCGAAATCAGATTGATCATATTCTTTGCAGCCAAAGATGGAGAAGCTCTATACAGTCAGGAAAAACAAGACCGGGAGCTGACTGTGGCTCAGATCATAAATGCCTTATTGCCAAATTCAGACTGAAATTGAAGAAAGTGGAGAAAACCACTAGACCATTCAGATATGACCTAAATCAAATCCTTTATAACTACACAGTGGTAGTGAGAAATAGATTTAAGGGACTAGATCTGACAGACAGAGTGCCTGATGAACTATGGATGGAGGTTCATGACACTGTACAGAAGACACGAATCAAGACCATCCCCAAGAAAAAGAAATGCAAAAAGGCAAAATGGCTGTCTGAGGAGGCCTTACAAATAGCTGTGAAAAGACAGGAAGCGAAAAGCAAAGGAGAAAAGGAAAGATATACTCATTTGAATGCAGAGTTCCAAAGAATAGCAAGGAGAGATAAGAAAGCATTCCTCAGTGATCAATACAAAGAAATAGAGGAAAACAATACAATGGGAAAGACTAGAGATCTCTTCAAGAAAATTTATGCAAAGATGGGCTCAATAAAGGACAGAAATGGTAGGGACCTAACAGAAGCAGAAGATATTAAGAAGAGGTGGCAAGAATACACAGAAGAACTGTACAAAAAAGATCTTCACGACCCACATAATCATGATGGTGTGATCACTCAACCAGAGCCAGACATCCTGGAATGTGAAGTCAAGTGGGCCTTAGGAAGCATCACTACAAAGCTAGTGGAGGTGATGGAATTCCAGTTGAGCTATTTCAAATCCTAAAAGATGATGCTGTGAAAGCGCTACACTCAATATGTCAGCAAATTTGGAAAACTCAGCAGTGGCCACAGGACTAGAAAAGGTCAGTTTTCATTCCAATCCCAAAGAAAGGCAATGCCAAAGAATGCTCAAACTACTGCACAATTGCACTCATCTCACACGCTAGTAAAGTAATGCTCAAAATTCTCCAAGCCAGGCTTCAGCAATATGTGAACCAAGAACTTCCCGATGTTCAAGCTGGTTTTAGAAAAGGCAGAGGAACCCGAGTTCAAATTGCCAACATCCGCTGGATCATCGAAAAAGCAAGAGAGTTCCAGAAAAACGTCTACCTCTGCTTTATTGACTATGTCATTCTTTTAAAGGTTGCACCCTGCTCCCTCCCCTCCTGTCTCAACTTCAGAGGGGCTTTTCCTGACCACCTTTATCTAAATTAGTCTCCCCACTGGGGCTTCCCTGATAGCTCAGTTGGTAAAGAATCTGCCTGCAATGTGGGAGACCTGGGTTTGATCCCTGGGTTGAGAAGATCCCCCTGGAGAAGGGAAAGGCTATCCACTCCAGTATTCTGGCCTGAAGAATTCCATGGGCTGTACAGTCCATGGGGTTGCAGAGTCAGACACGACTGGGCAACTTTCCCTTTCAGTCTCCCCACTGCTCCATCCTGTTTTAGTATTTCCCCATAGTGCTTGTCACAATCTGAGACAATATTGTATGTTTGATTATTTATTGACTCCCATTAAAATGTAACGTCCATAAGAGCAGAGACTTTTGTTTTGTTTGTGTCAGAATAGTAGCACAAAGTAGGTGCATAAAAAATGTAGCAAATGAATAGAAATTGAGCATTTTCTCCTCCTGTAAGGGAAAGCTTTTATTTGCAAATTATATATTTATTTCTGCTTATGTGTTTAATATCTATCTTCCCTACTTGATTTCAATCTCCAGGAACACAGACTTACATGCTCACCATCTTATAGGGAATGCCTAACACAGCAGCCAGGCAAAAACCAGGCACTGAGTCAGTATGCCTGGAAGCAAAAGATACAGTACATCAATACACCACCAATGAACTTCCCTGATGGCCCAGTGGCTAAGATTCTGTATTCTCAATGCAGGGGGCTCAGGTTCAGTCCCGGGTCAAGGAACTAGATCCCACATGCCGCAACCAAAGATTCTCCAAGCCACAACTGAGACCTGCTGCAGCCAAAAAAATAAATAAATAAATATTTTTAAGAAATACACCACTGAAAAGGTCATTACAAATATGCACCGTAACAGGCCAGTCAGGATCTAAACACTGGGATTATTGCCTGAGATAAACTTCTTTAATCTCCAGGCTGTAAAAAGCACCATCCCCACCTCCCTACCAAACATAGGCCCAGAATTATCAATGTAAGAGAGTATTTTGACTGCTCACCATTATTTATGGTAAACTTAACCTGTTCTCATCCGTGCAGAAAAGAGTTCCCACAGCAGGCCTGAGACTGCTGTCCTCAGAGAGGCCTGCTTAAGAGGTTGGCCATGGCTGGCATCTGGGAACTTGGACTTCAGGGGGGCTCCCCTCATTCCGTCACCGATGATAAGAGTGGCCCTCCAGGCCTCAATTATTAGCGCAAAGAATGTGGTTTATGTTGACCCCCTTCCTTCCTTCTGGGGGCCTGGAATTTTGGCATAAGCTAGTCACATGACTGGCCCCCAATGAAAGCTCTGTCTTAAACGAGCCTCCTTTGTAGACAGACGTGTCACACATGTCGTCACAGTTTGTGCTGGAGGAACTGAGTGCGTCTCGTGTGACTCCACTGGGAGAGGACCCTGGGAGGCTTGTGCCTGGCCTCCTCTGAGCTTTATCTCATGCGTCTTCGCCCTTTGCTGATTTTGCTTTGAAACCTTCTGCTGTAATGAATGACCGTTTTGGGTACCATTGCCTTATGAATTCTCTAAGTCACTGAACCAGGAGGTGATCTGGGGGGGTCCCCTCTCAAATCTCCCAATTCTTAAATAGATGATGATCAATCACAACTGTAGAAAAACAGAGGAAGAAAGAGAACAGTGACCCGTGCCTTCTGGCATTCCTGCTTCCCAACAGTCCCCTCTTCTTGAGTGTGGGCTGGGCCTGATGATTCGCTTCTAATGTTTGGAATTCAGCCAACGTGATGCATGTCACTTCTGAGATTAGATTACCAAAGACTGCAACCTCCGCCTTGCCCACTCACTCTGTCTGGCTCTCCTCCTTGGCTTTTACGACGTAAAGAATTACTTATTGTTACAACTGGAAGAAGGAAGCCCTGAAAATCCTCTAATCAGATTATAGATAAGAACACTAAAATCCAGAGAAATGACAGAATTGTTCAGAATCACACAACCAAGAGATGGCAGAGCAGACAGATATGCAGGAACCTCTACTCATAGTCCAAGGCTCACTCTTTCCATCAGACCATCCAACATGCCAAGCAGTTTGCCCCAAGGCTGGGGAGGAGGAACACAAAAAGCTAATGTTTGTAAGTGCTTTTCTCCTTGCAGTCAATTTCAGCTATCATCAAAACAGGCGACTCTGTCATCCTATTTATCCACAGACCATTTGCTCTGTCCTAAAATCTGCCTTTTCCTTCAGAGATTTCCATTTTGTCTTTCTCATTCATTTAAGCCTGATTTCACCCATCAAAAGCTCCCAGGAAGAATACTAGGCCAAGACAGAGTCAGCCTCTGGGCCCTCTAAGTGACAAGTCCAGAGGTAGCTGGCTTGATGCTCAACATCAATATAAACTAGATATTTAAACCAACTAAACTAAGCTCAACATTCTAACTTCACCAGTTTTCAGCTCAAAAGCAATTACGAATATCACTAAAGGGCATTAATGACATTACTTTTTGAATTTTTTTTTTTAATGTGGACCATTTAAGTCTTTATTGAATTTGTTACACTATTGCTTGGCTCAGCAGTAAAGAATCTGCTTGCCATTGCAGGAGACCCTGGAGTCACAGGTTCGATCCCTGGGTCAGGAGGATCCCCAGAAGGAAACGGCAACCCATCCCAGTATCTTGCCTGGAAAATTCCATGGAGGAGCCTGGAGGGCTACAGTCCATGGGCTCACAAAGAGTCAGACGCGACTTAGCAACTAAACTACAACAAACAACAATATTGCTTCTGTTTTACGTCTTGGTTTTTTTCAGCCATTAGGCACGTGGTATCTTAGCTCCCTGGCCAGGGATCAAACCTGAGCCCCTCGCACAGGAAGGTGAAGTCTTAACCACTGAACTGCCAGGGAAGTACATTGCTACTTTTTAAAACTTTATTTCAACATTTTTCTCTGTTCATGCAGACTCAATGTTTATAATGAATTGCTTATATTAACATGGTCACCAACTCATAATATATTTGTTTATATATTAACAAAGCTAAAGTTTATAAAGAAGGCTGAGCACCAAAGAATCGATGCTTTCGAACTGTGGTGCTGGAGAAGACTCTTGAGAGTCCCTTGGATAGCAAGGAGACCAAACCAGTCAATCCTAAAGGAAATCAACCCTGAATATTCATTGGAAGGACTGATGCTGAAGCTCCAATAGTTTGGGTCACCTGATGTGAAGAGCCAACTAACTGGAGAAGACCTTGATGCTGGGAAAGATTGAAAGCAGGAGGAGAAGCGGACAACAAAGGATGAGATGGTGGCATCACCAACTCAATGGACATGAGTTTGAGCAAACTCTGGGAGATAGTGAAAGACAGGGAAGCCTGGTATGCTGTAATCCATGGGGTCAAAAAGAGTCGGACACGACTTAGTGATTGAACAATGAACAACAAAGTCTCAGTATCAGAAGGACTAAGAAAGTGACATCAACTAACCAACATTACAAGGCACTTAAATCTCACAGCTACCACTATTTACGGCAAAATCAAATTCTCTTTTTGTTTCCTTTACCTTTCTTAACCAGCTCTTCAACCATTTATCTCTTCTTCAACCCTGTGTAGACATCATTCCAGACATTCCAACCCTTTTCTCCCCTTTTCCTTCCATTTTTCTCTGTTGCTCCCTACACTGGCCATTAATTGGAAATTATATACATATATATATTCCAATATACATACAAAATTTTTTTTCATTTACTCCACATTCTTAATGAGATAGTTGGATGGCATCACCAACTCTATGGACATGAGTTTGAGAAAGCTCCGGGAGTTGGTGATGGACAGGGAAGCCTGGCATGCTGCGGTCCATGGGATCGCAAAGAGTCGGACATGACTGAGCAACTGAACAGAACTGGCATTCTTAATACAGCTTTAGAATGACTAGTTTTAAAAGCTGATGCGTCAAATGTTGTATCAAATGCCTCAGCTCAGTGTGAGTGGTAAGGGCAGGGACTTCAGAGTTTGACCCACCCCCATCCCTCTCCCCATGCTTACATCCCATCCTTTTTGGCAGCTTCTAGGCTGTGTGGCTGGCCACTTAACCCCTATTTCATCTGTTTCCTCATCAGTAAAATGGGAATATGAAAATAATATCATCACTGAAGTCAGACCCCAAAGACTATAACACTATAGGATTCCATTATATAGGGACAGAAATCAATAAATCAGTGGTTTCCAGAGAAGGTGGACTGCAGCAGGGAACTGACCCCAGAGGGACATGAATGAGTTTTTAGGATGATGGACATGTTCTATATCTGCATAGTCATGACAGTTACATGACCAGATGAATTTGTCAAAATCCATTAAATTGTATGCTTTCTGAAGTGAATTTCTGTAGACAAATTATACTTCCATAAGCCTTTAAATTTTTTAAAATAAATTTTAAAAAGAAAATAATATCATCTCGGTAGAAGAATTAAAGAAGGTTAACAACATAAAGTGCCTGACACCTACTAAGTGGTCGCTAAATGTTACCTATTTTTATCTCTTACAAAATATCAAGCTCTTGGAACATTTTTTCAGCATTTTCAAGCCCTGGTGTTGAAAGTCTGATCACAGGCGCACATGGGATATTTTTTTTATCTCTTCTGCCTTCTGCCAATAATTCTGAGAGTTAATTTTAGGTCAGCAGTTCTCAGACACTGCTGGTGAAATGCAGAAGTGATCTGCTTGGATTTCTCCTAACGACAGTTAAGAGGCCTCTGTACGTGAATTCTCTCCCCCCTGGTTTCACCTGTGAGCTCTACCTGTGGAGAATCAGCCATCGGTGCATCTTGGCAATGTTACTCGTATCCCCTGAACACGGATGTGTTTCTGCTGCCCAACAGGTAGCTTCTTCCAGCTAGAATCACCTACACATCTCCAGGCCCAGGCCATCTGCATAGAAGTGGGCAGTCAGCATACCACAGGCTACACAGAGGGCTGAACTGGAGGTCAGACAGCCAAGAGAAAAGGCCATTGACACTATTATGCCTTGCAAGGCAAAATCCTCAGGATCCTTAACCTGAAGTCCTCGTTTTCAGGCTACCTGAATTAAAATAATAAAAGTTAAAGATGGTTCTGGTTTTCCTTCTATGTTAATAATAAAGCATAAAACAAGGCAAGTTGAGCTCTTGTTCTTTATGTTCAGGTATTCTAGATTAACTGGTCTCTTATCCAGTGATTAAAAGAAAGCATTTAATCCCTTAGAACTTTACTATAAATATAAGTATTTAAATGGGGCTTCCCTAATGGCTCAGTGGTAAAGAAACCACTTGCCAATGCAAAAGATAGGGGTTCGATCCTTGGTCAGGGAAGATCACCTGTGGGAAACAATGGCAACCCACTTCAGTATTCTTGCCTGGAGAACCCCAAGAACAAAGTAGCCTGGCAGGCTACAGTCCATGTAGTCGCAAGGAGTCAGACACGACTGAGCGACTAACATACACACACACACACACACACACACACACAATGTAAATGATATTTAAAAAAAAGCCGTTAAACTAAGCATCTCTTCAAAAAGCAAGCAAACAAAAACCAGCTGTCGGGCTTCCCTGGTGGCTCAGTGGTAAAGAGTCCACCTGCCAATACAGGAGACGTGGGTTCAATCCCTGATCTAGGGAGACCCCAAGCACCACAGCTACTGAGCCTGTGCTCTAGAGCGCGCGCTCCTCAAGAGCAGCCACTGCACCGAGAAGCCCGCTCGCTGCAACTGGACAAAACTCATGCAGCAACAAAGAGCCAGTGCAGTCAAAGGTTAATAATAATAATAAAAACAGCTTTAACTCTTTCCAGGCGGAGCTTTAAAGTGCAGAAGAATCACTGGAGGGTCTTATTAAAATGAAATTCTTAAGTCTGGGTGGGGCCCTGAAAGTCTGAAAGTTTCTTACAAGCTTCCTGGGACCATAGACACTGCGGGCCTGTGGACCATACATACAGAGTAGCTTAAGTGTCAAAAGGGCCATTTCCCAATTCCCTCGGTTACCAAAGGAAAGCCTCCTTGGAGTGGTGTCAGAAGCAGCAGCTGGTTCTAACAGCTCTAAGGAACAAAGTGAACCTTGGGCTACCAACTAGTTCTTAATAACGAAGGAGAGAAGCTCAAGGGAGAACCAATACATTAAAAAAAAATTTTTTTTTAAGTTCTCCACCAGCCTCTCTTTCTGTCTTCCATTTGGTTTCCTCATAGAGGGGAGGAAAACCTTAAGCCAGGATCCTGTATGCCACTCTCCTGGTTTCCAATTCAAGGAAACAACCCAGGATTCCTCTCTGGCTTTTCTTCCTTGAAATAGATTTATATATATATATATATATATATCTCAACAGAATGACTATTCTGTGAAATAATAAAGTTTCTAATCATTCTTCTAATTTTCTTTCCAAGGAAAAAAAATGGATCTTCTTGGATGATATGATTATTTTCCCCTTTGTAACACGTATAACAAATTTGAACGGAACACTTCAGTGAGAAAGGGACAGGTGAGTAAAAACCTAAAGAAAGTGAAGCAGCAAACTGGGCACAGATCTCTGAGAAAAGCATTTCTGGCAGCGGGAACAGTCAGGGCAAAGGTTGTGGGGTTGAAGAGCAAGGAGCCCGGGGTGAGAAGGGAAACATCTAGGTGGAACAGGGTCATGGTGATGACGGAGGGAGAGAGGCACAGCACAGAAGGCCCCTGGCTTTTCTGCAGAATGATCTGGGCAGTCTTTGGGGACCCAGACTAGAACAGAATAACTATAGAGTTAGAACATTATGAATAGAGTAACAACGTTCAGATGTTTAACAGGATCAGACTGTCTGCTGAGCTAGAAACCGACTGTGAGCTCTATACGGACACACACATAGAATGGCGAAGCCAGGCTCTCCCATGCCTGGCGCTTCTGAGCTTTCCTTCAGAATGGTGCAATGTTCTCAGTGGACTTGTGGGAAAATCCAGAACTACGATGACAGGCTATCATCGACATGAAGCTTTAATACCCAACATCTGACTCTGCTGTTCATATTCAGCCCCAAGTTCTAAATGCTGCTAAGAACATCTAAAATTTCTCATGTATCAACATGGAAAAAGAGAGAAAAAAACACAGGATTCTTCCCTTCTGAATGCTGTTGTTGGAGTTAACAGTACGGCTGTCTATAAAATTTAAAACATCACTCATCTCTCACAAAGCCTAAGAATACTTTCCTAAGATTTTCTTAATCCAAATTGCGTTTTGTTAAAGTTATGCGTCACTCTGACCCAGTAATTTCACTTCTGAGATTGGATCCAAAGAAAACAATCCTAAACAGGAAAACAAATTTTAATCACAGAAATATTCACCATACTTTATTTCCAACGGCAAAAAACCAGAAGCAATTTAAATCTCCAACAACAGATAAACAATTATATTATTTATATATATAAAATATTAAATGTTACAAATGCACGTGTGTGTGTGTATATATATATATATATATATATATATCTCCATCCTCTGGCTAGAATATTATACAGCCATTAAAAGTGATATCACACATACACAAAAAATGACATCCCAACAAGATAAAATGTGCATATTATGATTACAACTTATAAAATGCCTCTCACACACACAGAGGGAGAAAACACTATACACAGGAAGAAAGTTGGCAGTAAACATATCAAAATATTAATAGGAATTGTACTGAACTAAGTAAATCAACATATACTTGTCAGTTTTTACACATGACCATGCATTTTATTTACAGGTATTTTTTTACAACTCTAAACATTAAATTAATGGAGCCCCCTTACTCCCATCTTTTTATTTTCAATATAAATCTCCCAGAGCATCACCTCTAGGTACACTGTATCAAGCCAGAATATATTAATGATAGCAAGTATGTATTGAGTGGTTATACACACACTGTGTGAAATACTGCACCCAGGTTACCTCCTTTAATTGTCACAACACTCCGTGATGCAGGTACTATTAGAAAAGGAAGCAGAGGTGAGTGAGTGATGCCAGAGTCACACAGAACCAGCTTCTCCCCTCATCCTGCCTTTTCATTCACTCCTCTCCTCTCCCACACTCCCTACCAACACCCTAAGTTTCCAAAGGTGTTCAGCAGCGTCCGTGGGCAGCTTAGCCTCATAATAAAACTCAAATAAATCCAGCCATTGCCCTAAGTCCTTCTGTAAGTCAGAAGTTACACATCAAAAGCTGAGAGCCACATCTGGCCACAGATGTGTTTTGCATAGATCTCAGTGTTTTGAAAAATCTGAATCAGTCAACATTTTTTAAATTAGCATGAATTGCACACAAAAATGCAAATTTTTAGTTTCTCTTGAAAACTCAATGATGTGACAACAATAGGTCCAACAAGGCGTCCATCTCCTGAAGCTGAATCCCCAGTTAGCCACAGTCTCCTCCAGGCCCAGGTGTCCTCTACTTGACTCTCCCCAGCTCCCTTTACCCTTTAATGGAAACTGCCTAGACACCAAAGCATCAAGCTGGTGACTTCCACCAAAAACTTTAAGCGGTGACATAAAAGCCACAGCAGTGGTCACATGCCAGTTTTACTTCATGCTGTGCTTAGTTGCTCAGTGGTGTCTGACTCTTTGCGATCCCATGGACTGTAGCCTACCAGGCTCCTCTGACCATGGGGATTCTCTAGGCAGGAATACTGGAGTGGGTTGTCATGTCCTTTTCCAGGGGATCTTCCCAACTCAGGGATCGAACCCAGGTCTCTCGCATTGCAGGCGGATTCTTTACCATCTGAACCACCAGGGAAGCCCTTACTTCATGCTAAGTTCTGCAAACTCTTCTTCTGAGAGATGCTAACAACTAAATGGCCTATTATCAGGTCTAAACCACAGGGTAAGTAGCAGCAGCAATCCTGCAAAAGCCCAGGCCAACGCATGTCCAAAAGCACTTTCAGTTACTGACTTACTGGACCAACTTTTCCCGTGATTCTTTTGCAGCCCAAGTATTTCTTTAGGATTAACTACAAGGAAGACATCTTGACGAGGTCCCAGATCTCAAACTAGGAAGTTTTCTGATGGTGAGACCAATAAGTTTAGTGATAGGGGCAAACTGGTGACTAAACACTCTTTTTTTTTTTAACATAAAGTTTCAGCTCTGGTAAGCTCCTGACATTATGAATTTTACATGCTAAGATAATTGCAGTATCTATCTTCTTTTAGTCTCTAAGTAGCCATTTGAAATCCATATTTTTACAGTAATGTAAATCCATTAGGGAAAGAACTAGAAAGTGCATTGAGGGATCAATCTCTTGCTGGAAGAAATATAGACTAAATGACCTTCTCCATCTCTAATTTCTCTGATACATTAGTCTATTGCTCCCAACATAAACCATGAAAATATCTTTCCACCATTCCAGAACAAAAAGAATAGGACATAAAGAAAGGTACAGAGACCCCAAAGTCCCACTTGGAACTAAGTTCGTGTTTCATAAACTTCTGTTAATGCCATGTTTATGGGGGAACTGAGAAATGGCGAAGGTTGTATGTGTGTGGGGGTGGGGGAGGGGGCTGGTACATATCTCGTCATTCACTGCTTTCAATATTTTAAATTTAGTTTTGCTTCTATTAATAAATTTGAAACAATACTAAAGAACTTTTTAAAATAACAAAGACAGAAATCCACAGTGATGAATAATTCTAAGGGGTAAATAATTCGTAAGATTCACTGACCACTGGAATAGAAGGTATCAATAAGACTTCTATTTTGTAACAGAAGCTATTATGCTAAATATGAAGAATATAATTTGTGAATTACAAAAGCAGACTGTACTTGATAATAATGTTGATTGAAGGTTGAAGGGAGAAACACAAGTTTTTGCTTCCTAGGGGAGAAAACTCAAAAGCATATGATAACTGCCATTTAAAAAAAAAATACCTGGCAAAGTTTCTCTATCGCAGAATAACTATTTTCTCAAAAGGCTATGTAGTAGACTAGTAACAGAATCCAAAAATAAACTTACATTTAATCCCATAATGAAATAAATCAAGAACTATTATTTCATTAAAAATGAAAAACTAGTTAAAAAGCAACTCATTCCAAATCTTGCCTACCTTCTCATAGATATAATATTAAATGTCTCTAAAAAGTCTAACATTCATCATGTCTCAATTCTATTGCTTTAATTTTTCCTAGTTTGATTTTTTCAGTAATTTGTTCTAACTTCCCCTCCCACACACTGAAAGCTCCCCAAATAAAGTCTCATCAGAGTTAACTCTTTTAGAGAAATTCAGATAATGAGAGTTGAGATACGCCAAGCTAAACAAGTGTTTCAAGAAAAAGTCATAGTCTAAAAGATCCCTTTTTCACTGTTAAAGGAAGACAGTGATTTCATAGTCTGCATTTTCACTGACTTTTTTTTTTATATATTACAGCAGTTTTGAATTAAAAAAGCAAATATATATATACGTTTTCCAACAAACCTGACCACTCCATGCACAATAGAGATTGCACAATAAACTCCAGTTGTGGTTGATCATGCAGTCTAAGATCCTGAACTGGGCCATGATTGCCTAAAGCGCAGCCTGCGCGTCTTCTCTGACTCAGCTCCTGTTCCCGGAGCTCTGCAGTGATGCGACCGGCAAGGAGGATCTTCCCCTCCCTTTCCTGTCCAAGCAGCAATAGCTCACGGGCAGAACAACACCATCTTCCGAAAGATGCTACACTCACCCTGTTACATCAAGAACGACAGTCTCTTCCAAAAGGTCTTATTCTATATTTATGATCACTTGCTTTTTAAAAAGATCACTGTTTTTTCCTTCCTTCTGGATATCACAGGCTCACATTTATACATTCAATGAAATCACAACTTGGGAAAATGGTATAATCAATCATGCTGGACTACATCCACGACAAGCCAGCTCCCGACACTAGGTTGAGGCAGCATCACCCTACTTCTCTGACCATCTCTTTCTTGTTAAAAAAAAAAAAAAAAAGCCTAGACCTTTAGTAAAACAGATATCATTTCAACTGCTGCTTACAAATGTATGAAAAGGAGCTAACAGCTTAACTTTTGAGCCTCAACTCATTTGGTTGTAAAATGGAGACAATTTCACACCTGCTCTCATGGGGTTTTCAGTATGAAATAACATAGTATCTGTAACATACTTGAAACAGTATCTAACAGACACCTAATAAATGATTGCTATTGTTCAATCGCTCAGTCATGTCTGACTCTTTGTGACCCCACAGGTTGTAGCCCGCCAGGCTCCTCTGCCTGTGGGACTCTCCAGTTAAGAATACTGGAGTAGGATGCCATTTCCTTCTTCATGAATGATTACTACTCTTCTTTAGATGGGCTTCCTTCCTGTCTCAATTAGAATTCTACCTCTCATATCTTATACTACCCCTAGATGATGTCATCCTTCATGATTTTCATTATGAATTACTTCCAAACTTCTCTTCAGCCCTACGCTCTCTCCCAATTTCCAAATCTATGTGTCTGAATTCTCACTAAGTATACGCACCTAGAAACCTTAGACCATGTGTCCAAAATGGAACTGGTCTTCCCTTTCATAACCTGTCCCAGCTCTGCATCACCTCCTTTGCGTAAAGGTGCATCATAAGTTCCCCTGGTCGGGCAAACAGAAACCAAAGTCCTCCCAATTCCCTCTTCCTTATTTCTCACGTACAGTGAGCAACTCCTAGCACTTTGACTAAAACCCACAGTGAATCTATCACTTTTCCATTCGCACTGTCACTGCCTACATTGAGACCCTCATCAGCTTGCTCCTGGACTTCCACAAGTGCCTCCGGCTGATCTCCCAAACAGTCTTTCTCACTGCTCTGGGATCTTCTGGGATCTTGCCCACAGAGGACCACCTAAAGAATCTTTGAAAAAGCCTTCAATGGCAAATAAGTTCAAAAAGCCAAAAACAAAGTTGCAAGGCTATTCAGAGTCTAAGTAGGAAGGTCAGATTCAAAGGCCTCAAAATCTAAAAAGTGAGGCTGTGGGAAGGCTTATTTTTAACCAGTTTTTTAAAATCTTTAGCTGGTTTGTCTTCTCTCTTTAATTGGTGGTGCTCCCTAAGGTTTTAACCATGGCCCTCTTCTCTCTCCTCACCCTTTCTCCTATGAGCTCATCTTATTCCCCAAACTATAATTATAGTTAGTGTAGATTTAACTGACCTTTGCCTAACACACTTGCTGGACAAACCCGAATTCTCACTATATGAAGGCTGGCTGGTCCCATGGCAAGCTCACCTGCCATGTTTGGGAAAATTTTTTCTAGCCACTTAATTTTTGCTCCCACCAAATGAGACTTATGCTTAACACAGTTTATTTTTACACAAATCTCTAAATCAGTTTTACTTTTGGTATCATTACATAGCTTAGACAATACGGAAACTGATAAAATATGAATAAAACTGAGAGTTGATATTTCTATGAAAACATGAAAGCTTTGAAAAGACCCAATAAAGCCTAGTGTTCACTTCTATATTTTTCTCTTGCCTGGTCTTGTACATTTTTCTCTAGTAAGATACCAGAACCTTTTCCTTGCTGGAGTCATGGGGTGTATTCAGAAACTAAGGCTGTTCCTTCTGCCAGAACATTCTTCTTTCTATCCAACTAACTCCTACCTGACATAGCTTGAACACAATCTTCCCAGGAAGATTTTCCCTGATACCTACACTAGGGGAGGTCTGCCTGCTCTATATACTCATAGCTCTCTGCTCTTCTCTTACAATACCGTAACTCACAGCACTGTTATAATTCCTTGTTCACTTGTTCCCACTTCCCACCGTCCAAATACATCCATGAATGCAGCAACCAGATCGTGTCTGTACTTTTTCACAGCTGCATCCCCAGTGCCTGGTATTCAGAAGGTGTTAGTCGCTTAGTCATGTCCAATTCTTTGTGACCCCGTGGACTATAGCCTGGCAGGCTCCTCAGTCCATGGAATTCTCCAGGCAATAGTGGAATGGGTAGTCATTCCCTTTTCCAGGGGATATTCCAAAACCAGGGGTCAAAACCACGGATGAAACCCAGGTCTCCCACATTGCAGGCAGATTCTTTACCATCTGAGCCACCAAAGAAGCCCATTTAGAAGGTACTCAACAAATATTTGTTGAATGAATATGAAATATGGAAAGACAGTTATAAGTATAACAGGATTCTTTGGCACTAGAAGCAGTAAACTTGAATCACTTTAAGATAGTTTTGTCTTGGAGTCTAAAGGGGTCATTATCACCACTTGAGGGCCAAACACAAATTGTGCCTTTCCTCAAATGATCTCACTAAGCTGTCAGAGCAGATTTCTAGCAAAACCCCTATATCCCTACACCATATATTGTATCCCCATCTTGAGATTCTAAAAAATTCTGAAAGGCTGGGGGCGGGGGGAATGGGCTGGGAGGAAGGGTTTCAGGTACTTGATTTTCAGAAGTTCTCAGGTGATTCTTAATAGTTAAGAACTACTAAAAAAAAAAGTTCATACCCAAAGGAAAGAACTTGGAAACTAAAGACACAGCTGTAATCAAGCTTTTACAACTCATTCCTAGACACAGTGTGTAATTTAGTAATAATAGTGCAGCAATACTAATCGCCTTGTTTTTGATTATTGCACTGTGATTATTTAAGATGTTTACAGTAGGGAAATCTGGAGGAAGGATATAAAGGAATTCTCTACATTTCCAACCTTCTGTGAGCCTAAAGTTATTTCAAAATGAAATGTTAGTTTGAAAAAGACCATAAACAGTTGCAACCCAGTAGCAACAAACGTCTCTAACTTCCAGGTGCAATCTTGCATACCATCTACCATGAAAAAAAAGCATGGTGGACTTCCATGGTGGTCCAGTGACTAAGAATCTGCCAATGCAGGGGACATAGGCTTGATTCCACATGCCCCAGCACAACTAAGGCCATGTTCCACAACTACTTAGCCCTCACTCTAGAACCCATGTTCTGCCACAAGAGAAGCCACCGCAATGAGAAGCCTGTGCACAGAACTAAGTGTAGCCCCCACTCGCCACAACTAGAGAAAACCCACAGTCAGCAACAAAGACCCAGTGCAGCCAAAAATATTTAATTAATTAGTTAATTTTTAAAACAGCATGGCTTCCTGGAGGAATAGCTGATTCTGTGTCTTGGGCAGGAAATATACATAAAAGATATGCTGAAAAATCATACTGCTACCAAAAAATTTAGGTTCATGTATAAGGGACTCAGGAGAAAGCTTGAAAAGGCTACCACTAGTCAAAAGTGGGATAACTGGAGCTACAATAAGAAATGAAATATCTACCAGTTAATACTAGGTATGCACAGAATACACACATGGGTCACCTTTGAAAGCCGATCAGAGTACTGATTCATTTCCACAAGGGAAAGAATGAAAAAAAATCATAGTATCATATGATTACTAGGTATTTTCCCAATATACAGTTTATGTTGTTGCTGTTCAGTCACTAAGCCATGTCCGACTCTTTGCAACTCCATGGCCTGCAGCATGCCAGGCTTCCCTGTCCTTCACTATATCCCAGAGTTTGCTCAAATTCCTGCCCACTGAGTTGGTGATGCCATCCAAACATCTTATCCTCTGTCATCCCCTTCTCCTTCCATCAATTCTTCCCAGCATCAAGGTCTTTTCCAATGAGTCGGATCTTCACATCAGGTGCCTGAAGTGTTGCAGCTTCAGCATCAGTCCTTCCAGTGAATATTCAGGGTTGATTTCCTTTAGAATTGACTGGTTTGATCTCCTTGTTGTCCAAGTGACTCTCAAGAGTTTTCTCCAGCACCACAATTAGAAAACATCAATTATTCAGCACTCAGCCTTCTTTATGGTCCAACTCGCACATTCATACACAGTTTACACTTCCAAAAAATTAGGCAATCTGGACCTATAATCCTATATTTACACTCCCAAAAGTCAAACAGATTTGAAAGTCAAAACATTTTTGCAACTCATTGATATTGAAATCTGACCTGCCCGACCTGACACAAATAAATATTCATACATTTTACAGCAGAAATGACTACTCTGATAGCTGCGGGCTGTCTCACAACCTGTATCATCAAACATTTCTAAAACCTGAAAACTTCTGAAAAGCTCAAGGATTTTGGATGATGGATTATAGATCTGGACAAGCAACACTGGAAATAAGGGTAACAGGGCAGCAAGGAGTTCAGAAGAAAAAAAACAGAACAACAGGGCAAGAAGATTACAGAGCATAAGACCATCTCCCAGAACATCTTTTCTACCTACTGCAACGAAGGTGAGAGAAAGCTTTCTTAAGCAAGTATTTAAAATGTGAGCAGGACCTGGAAGGAAGTGTGGGGTTTACATAAACGACAAGACATGGGAAAGGCATCTCAGGTAAAATGAACAGGAACAAACAACACTTCAGATTCTTTCTGAAAACCCTAAAACATTTTCTGAAGCCTACTTTGCTTCACTGTATGGGTCTAGGAAACAGATTTACAGTCTAGCACTTATAGACAGTATATCAAGATGAAATAAATATTAAGGTTAATGTAAAGAGCATAAATATCTAAATTATAACAGGAATAAAGAATACTAAAAGGATGTGACACAAAACTGGAGACAAATAGATACATACTGTATGCTGGAAATCAAAGGACTACTAACTTTTTATCCTGATACATATTTTTAGGCAAAATAAATAATAAACTATACAACCTCATGAAGCTTCCCAGGTAGCTCAGTGGTAAAGAATCTGCCTGCCAATGCAAGAGACGAGGGTTCAATCCCTGGATTGGGAAGATCCCCTGGAGAAGGAAATGGCAGCTCACTTCAGTATTCTTGCCTGGGAAATCCTGTGGGCTGAGGAGCCTGGTGGGCTACAGTCCATCAGGTCGCAAAGAGGCAGACACAACTGAACAACTAAACATTGTCTCATGCACCGAACCTGGAATGGTGTTCTGTTTCATATATGATTATATACATGTTTCAATGCTATTCTCTCAGAATGTCCCACCTTCACCTTCTCCCTGAATCTGAGACTATTTTGGCAGACAAACAAACATATGCAGCTAATCTAAAAAAAAAGAAAAAAAAACAAACAAATTCACTTTTCCTGACCTTGCCTGTTCAGAGTATCTATAGAAAAGCAAAACCACACCATAAAACCCCAGCAGTTTTACAGGTTATAAAATAATAGAGGAAGGAAATGAAGCAAAGATTAAATAAATGAAGGCAGCTACAAAACCAGAATACATTAAGATATTTAACAAGGAGAATTATCTGATTTAACTCTTTTTAAAAGGAAAGCTTAAAAAAAAATACTGTCACCAATATTTCACTGTTTCTCAGGGTCCTTAGGTCAATTGCTTGTTAGAGTTCACAGATATTACAGGTTGACAAAAATTACTTGCTTACAGCTAGCTAGATCGAGCTTTTTTAAGAAATCAGATTCTTGTTACCAAATACACTAGAGGTCCTCTATAGAGAACTTTAATGTCTCAAAAACAGTCAGAATTGGAAAGAAAAGCAGCAAAAATCAGTTCCAAATTCCAAGTTGTGTGCTTCATTCATACAATACATACATCCTTACTCAGAAGCAATGGCAGAGGAAAATCTTAAATGGAAATTGATGTATAGACTGTCAAGTGCTTATTTTAGTATGACTTTTTCCTTCATCTTTTGGTGGGTTTCCTCTTTTATCATTCTCTCACACTCTGCCTCTGCCATCCTGTTCTCTCTGCGTGCAACATTCTGCCACCACCTGCTTCAGAAATTTCTGCGTGTCCTTTAAGACTCTACTCAAGGGCCACCATCTTCCCTCTATAAAAACTCAAAAGGATGAGGTTTGGAGAGCTTCCAGGCTGGTGAACATATGGGAATTTGGGGAGCACATGGAGAGGGGGTGGACCCTCCAGACCTTCCCCCACACCCTGCCCTATATGTCCCTCCTATCTGGCTGTCCCGTGTTACACTCTATTATAGAACCCACGATCTAGTAAGTAGTATGTTTCTCTGAGTTCTGTGAGCCACTCAAGCAAATTAACTGAACCCAAGGAAGGGGTCACTGGAACCAACAATCTAAGTCAGTAGGTTAGAAGCTCAGGTGGCAACCTAGACTTGCAATTGGACACTGAAGTTGCAGAAGGTAGGGAGGTGGTGGGGCGGGAAGGGGGCAGTCTTGCGGGACTGAGCCCTTAACCTGGAGGATCTGATTCTATATCTGGGTAGACAGCATCCGAATTAAGTTGAATTGTAGGACACTCAATTGTCTGATGTCAGAGAATTGCTTGGTGAGGAAAACCCCACCATCACCACCCCACTGAATTGGTATCAGAATTTTACACAGAATTTGCCCATTTCATCTAAACTGTCAAATTCACTGGCGTAAAGTTACTCAAATATTCCCTTTTTATCTTTTTAATGCCTGTGGGCTCTGAATGGTGCCCCCTTTTAATCCTGACGTTGGACATTTTGTTTTTCCTCTTCATTCATTTATCCTGCAAACTGATTTCTGACGTTCAAAATCCTTTCCATGGGTTACCAAAAGATGCCTGTCTTATCTGCTGTCAATTCAAAGCCAACGAGAAAAGACGAACTCTTTGCCTGTCAAATCCATGCCAAACAAACACATCTCTGGAGTTTATAGAAATCAAGCAGTATTCATTTTCTAAGCCATGTGTTTTTAGGTATCCTTATGTTTCCTGAATATATATATATGTGTGTATATATATATATATTTTAGGCTTTATATATCTCCCTTTTTCCTAGAGATCCCACTTGATCCAAATACAATGTTTGAGCAACTTATTTGAAAGTAATAGTTAAATAAAAAGATTATGGCGATCAAATGAAAAGACAGCCAAGAATGGCAGCAGTAGCCAAGGATTAAACAGGGGAAAATGGTTCTTCTTCCAAGTTCCTCTCCAAAACTGAAGAGAATTTGCATTCCTCCTTGGTCCAGAGTAGATGCAGTTATAGCTCCCATAAATGATGAAGTTCTGTCAATCTCAGTCTCAGCTAGGGATTGCAGTTCTGCTCACACAACTCCAGTATTCTCGCCTGTGAAATCCCATAGACAGGAGTCTGGCGGGTTACAGTCCACGGGGTCACAAAAGAGTCGGACATGTCTTAGGAACTAAACAACGACATATTTAAAATTTGCTAAGGGTGTAGATTTTTTATATTATGTAGGCCTCACACATGTTACAATAATAAAGAGTGAGTGAGTGTTAGTTGCTCAGTCGTTTCCAATGCTTTGCGACCCCATGGACTGACTGTGCAGCCTGTCAGGCTCCTCTGTCCATGGAATTCTCCAAGCAAGAATACTGGAGTTGGTTGCCATTCCCTTCTCCAGGGGATCTTTCTGACCCAGGGATCAAACTCAGGTCTCCCACATTGCAGGCAAATTCTTTACCATCTGAGCCACCAGGGAAGTCCCTTAATAAAGAGGGTGGGAGGAAAACTGGAGAGGTAAGGAATATGTTTATGGCCTTGATGGTGGGAATTGTTTCATGGGTGTATAACTTATCCTCAAATTCACTGAGTGTACACATTAAATATATACAGCATTTTACATGTCAATTGTACCTCAATAAAGAGATTTTTTAAAAAAGAAATGAAGACATCTAAAATATTCAGACTCTGAAGTGTTTGTACATCTAAAAATATTACAACCGCAGGACTTTTTAAGATGCTACTCCTGGACCTCTGTGTAAACAGCTTTATCTCTAAGTCAACTAGAGAAGATAAGATTTTCTATTCACTCTTAGTGGCACTGTCTCTACTTAGAAAGCACAAGAGAAATCTGTTCACCACTGCTATCCCTTCTTCTAGATTCACACCCACTTTTTTAGGTCCCTTGGTAAACAGAGCTTAAGACATGGGGTCCAAACTAAGCATCACTTCCCAGAAGAAAATGTCACTTCTCCATACTTGTAAATGCCCTCAAGGGCATCAGTGTTCTCAAAGCTTCCCTTAATCCTTTGAATTCAAATCAGTCTGTCTTGAGAAGCCTATCAACCTTGATGATGCTCTCTGCATCTCTTCATTGGTCTCAGTCTGACTCTATGAGTAAGCTTTTTGCACCTTGTGCAATATCACTTTCACTGACTTCAAGAAATCTTGCTTCTTTTGCAGAATTGGCAGTTAGACTCTGTTATTAGTCCAGATTGTCTTTGTAGCATACTATCCAAAGGACCTCACATCAAAAGACAAGATGGATTCAATGGACAGACAGAACAGCTGTTGGTATTAAATGAGAAGGGTGTGTAAAGAGAAATTATCTGTTTAATGATTAGTTTATTATGATTTATGTTAGAATGATTTCTTAAACCCTTCACAATGTATACTTTGGTAAAAAAAGACATATTTTTTCTTTCACTGTTAACTTTTCCTATTCTTGATGAAGAGTTAAGATGAACAAATGATTATAAGATGCAAATGAAATCATTTTAATGGCTATTTGCATAAAGAAAATATGCCTTCCTGGAACTGACATGAAACAAATGATTTTTATAAGTCTAAAAAGTAACAACAATAGTTTTTATATAACCAGAGTTCTATCACTTTAAAATATTTAACTTTTGATTAAAGTATAACATACACACAAAAAAGAACACCTATTATTGTCAAATTTTAACATGCTCTTTTGTCATAATGTTTACTTTATTTGAAAAGAATATTATTTTGTTATACTAATGACATGCAGAAATACATTTGATTACAAAGAAACTGATTACAATTTTAAGCTTGAAATATTCACTGATTTACAATCATTTAAATTTTCTCCCCGTATTTTTATTATTGTCTTTATGTTGATTTCAATTTGGTCAGTACACTTCTGAAATCAGGGCTGCCCTAAGAACCTAGACCTTGAATGTCATTTTGTTTTGTTCTTCTCAAACTCAGAAGATCACCAGGGGACTTTTTTAAAAGCGAAGGTTTGGGGGTCTAATCCCCAAAGATTCTGATTCATTAACATAATGATGGGGACAAGAACCTATAGTTTGAAAGGTGGTCCAAGGGATTCTAATGATCATCCATATTTGTCTGATTTAAATTCCTACCAAAGCAGGAATCCCCTCTGTAATCCTGTAAATAAAACAGAAGGTCATCCCACCTCTGTGAGAAACACATTCAATTTCAGTTAACTTCTAATTTAACAAAAATTTTTCTTCTGAATTCTGGAAAATGGCCCGTCTGTCTAGCTGCTGATCTAATCTCTCTTGAGTATCTTTGTACAATGCTTCTTAAAAGTTTCCTTTCCTCCATTTATAAAATTGATTTTATACATACACACACACACACACACACACACACACACACACATTTCCCTTTTGAGCAGAGGAGGGTGTCTATGATGTAGTATTAAATGAAAAAATAAGTAAACTAAAAACAGTTTCCTAAAAGCATCATAATAAAGATCTGACTTAAACTGGGTACCCAGAGTACTTCCTCTCCATCATTTACTAAGTATTTAATGTTTCCAGAAGTCAGTATGTAGAACCCAAAGGAGAAAGTAGGTTTCACTGATCTAGCTAACACAAATTCTTTTTTTCCAATGACTTTTCAAAATTGAATTTCAATGATTTTTTAAAATTTCATTTTATTTTTTTGCCATGCCACACAACATGTGGGATCTTAGTTCCTCAACCAGGGATGGAACCCGAGCCCCCTGCCTTGGAAGCACAGAGTCTTAACCACTAGACCACCAGGGAAGTTCCAACACGAATTCCTTTAAATATAGAATTTTTAGGAAAACACTGGGAATTCAAAACATCTAGATATCTCAAGGTTAAAAAAAAAAAAAAAAAAGACTATTAATCCCCCAGATCATTCTAGCTCCTGTTATTTAAGGATACTCTCCATTGTAAGGGAAAAAAATCAAGCGGTTCTTAAGAATATTAGTCCTGTCAAGATCTATTAAAGATTAATGCAGTGAACCAAAGAGTGTAAGTCAAGAGACTAGTCTTCATTAGGTTATAAAAAGGAAAACGAATTTGTAAGATTATAAACAGACTACATACATATCACCACCACTCATAACTATGTCAGGTGTCTATTCAGAACAGAGATAAGCCACCAGGGGAAAAGGCAATAAGTAACCAAGTCTGAAGGAAGAACACGCCCAGTATCAAACAAAAGGAAGGCTCAACAGTAGCTGGCCTAAGGAAAAAAGAAATACTCTCTTTAACCTACCATTTTTTGATTACAGTTTTTCTGATCCACCTAAAAACTTGCCCCCAAATAGATGAATATTTCAGAAATATCCAATTTGGGTTCTAAATCCATTCTCTTATTCATAAATCTACACAGTGCAATTCTTTCCATGTTAATAGATAACTAGAAAAAAGAGGACTTCTAAAAAACAATTTCCATCACACTAAACTTCTTAAATCTATAGTACAGAATATCCACTCGTCTTCAGATTATCTTAGAGGTACAAAAGGCTATCTTTCAGATTTTTTTGTGAAATTAATTATCTGCACAACTCAATTTTTTTTTAAGAATATGACAACTTAAAGTAAAACATTATTTTGGTGGAAGCAATCCAAAACTGAGCTGTTGAGCGAAAACGTCTTCCTGCTTCAAACCAACAGAATATATAGATGGCTCATAATATTTTTAAGACATTTAATGCCTTATGGTCAATTAAAATTAAATAAATACTAGGACAATCTAAGTCCAATATCCTTTCATTTTACTAATGCAATCACATCAACCAGAGAGAAAAACAAGTGCCTACCATATGGTCTTTCTGTAACAGAAAATAGCTGCATTTGATAACAGCATCTGTGCATCTCCATTCAGCACTCCCCATACTTAAATCAGCATGTTAAATATAATATGATGGGTCCCTTTACAAAGCAAAGAACAAAAGAAATTGAGTATCACGCTTGTATCAGATTCTGTGACCTAAAGAAATGAGGAAAGGGTTAGAGATTCTGTAAGCAAGGCACAGGTCTTCATAAACTGTTTCCTTTGGAAGGAATGAATGCTACAAAACACTAACAATGTGTAGAGAGATCTTCTTAGACCTGGGTACCCAGCTCTAAGCTATACATGACAGCTAGAGAGGGGTCCCACTCTATACCTCCAATTCTAGACTTCTGTTGCTGCCACACTTCTTAATTCCAACAGGTTATACTTTTCACCCTAACTTGCAGTGTAAAGCTTCTGCTATACAGTGGTGTTCTGTCATTTAGATTCATGTATATGAAGGAACACACATTTCAAGTTAAATAACAGTGTTACGTTATATTGTATTATCACTAGCCTACAATGAATCTAGCCGACATTAATGTCTAAGTATTGTTTTGTGTAATGTGTATCCTTTTCAAAAAATGTCTAAGTATTATTTTAAGCAACGTAGCTTTGCTAGAAACCAGATTTTCACAAGACTGATAACATATTACCCATTTAAATCTGTAAATGTTATCTTTTTCATTGCAACTTTGGAATTAAAACAAAAAAGAGAAATTCCAAAAATAATACTATCCAGTATACTTCCCATCCTGAATGAACAACTGTTAACATTTTGCCATCGTCAAAGTTGTGATCATTTTTAAACTTGCAATGAAATGTTTATGACATCAAAAATATTAAAAACATAAGGAGCATTCCTATACTGGCCAATCGTTTTAAGAAAGAAAACCTCAGACATACAGTTGGCCCATTTTATCTGTAAGTATTGCATCTGTGGATTCAATCAATGAACAAAGATATTCAGAAAAAAATTTTCCAGAAGGTTCTGAAAAGAAAACTTTGAATGCGTCGCACACTGGCAACTATTTACATACCACTTACATTGTATGAGGTGTTATAAGTAATTGAGAGAGGATTTAAAGTATAAAGGAGGATGTTAAGGGCATATGCAAATACCACCCCATTTTATATAAGGAACTTGAGCATCCGAGGATTCTGGGGTCCACAGGGTGGGGGGTCCTGGAACCAATGCCTTGTGGATACAGAGGGATGACTGTATTTCCTTTTTATAGTTTTGCCACCCATCTGATTCCCCTCCCACTAGTCTGTTAATTACCAGTATCTTACCTTAGCGCAAATTACTTCACACACTTATACTACACAGTTCCTTGGTTACTGTTACTTAGTTACCAGCTTCCCAAAGGTAAGAAAGACGTGAGCAGCCATCCTAACGGAAATGGAGGTCTGAGGAAGAACCTATATCTCACACTACACCTTGTTGTATAATCTAAATTAAGAATTCACGTACTGCATACCTACATGTAAACTCAAGAACATTTGGAAATTTTCCTTAAGTCTTCATTCATTCATTTGAAAAAATATTTGAGGCCTACAATGTGTTAGACTCCTTTCCAGGCACAAGAAAATACCAAGTGAACCAAACAAACTGTACTCTTCACACTTACATACATCATCTGTCCAGACCCATAAGCAAAATCAGATGGACGAGCAGGTCAGATGGAGAGTAAGTGACGGGGAGGAAATGTGAAGCGAGGAAGGAGGCAGGTGGTGTCACGGGGAGGAGGGACGGGAGATTCTCCCTGAAGGTGACATCTGAGCAAATCTGGAGGAGATAAGGAAGCAGGACCTGCAGACACCAGAAGACAGTGTTTCGAGGAGGCGGTACCCAGTGGGAAGGCTCTGGGGCACACCAGGATAGCGAGGGTGGTGTGAAGTGGGGCGTGTTCGGGAGGTGAGCTCAGGGAGGGCAGGGCATGGGAGTCTGTCCAGGGCTCTGCAGGTGCTCTGAGAACCTTGGCTTTTCATCCTGAGAGCGATGAGAAGCCACTAGAAGAACCAGAACAAATGAGTGCCAGGATCTGACTTCTGAAAGGCCCATCAGATGACTATGGGGACAGACTGCAGGCAGGTGAGGTGGGCTAGGCTGAGGGGCAGGCGGCGGTCAGATCTGCATGTGAGGCACCAGAGAGAAAAAGAGGGAGCAAAGATGGCTCCGGAGCCACTGGCCTGGGAGGGTGGGGCTGCTATTGCTTAAGATGAGGAAGACTGTGGACGGAGTGAAAGAGCAGATGGAGAAGCTGGGGGCACAGGGAGGGGCTGGAGAGGAGGAGGAATTTGGTTTGGGATGTGGCTTCTTAGCATGCGAGTGGGCAGGTCAGTTGGATGGGGGAACACGAATTCAAGGGCAAAGTTGGGATGGACACACACACCCACAAATACCTGTGTATGTATGTATGTATATGAATGACCAGCTTATACTTGATATTTAAAACTGTGAAATTGAGTCTGGAGAGAAGAGAGGGTCAAATTGAGCCTTAAGGTATATGAAGACCTGACAGGTCAAGAGGGCAAAGAAACTTCTGGGACTGAGAAGGCGGGAACAGTGAGGCAGGAGGACCATCAAGACAGTATGGTGTGCTGGGGTCTAAGATAACTGTTAATAAAAGCCCTTTCCACACATTCATTCATTATTTCGACACATTTACTGAGCACCTCCTATGCATCACACAGTAGAAACAAACATGGTGCCAGTTTTCATGGAACTTGCAATTCCAGGGGAATATACATAAATAAACCAGTAAGTGATCTTCCTGATAAAGCTCAGAGTGTTGGAGGATAAGGCACTGGGGTCAACTAACCTGGTTTTGGAAGGTCAGGGAGGGCTTTCCTGAGGAAGTGATGTTGAAGAAAAGACCAGAATGAGAGTAAAAATCTGCCAGGGAGGGGTGGCAGTGGAGGAGGGGAGAATGGAAGGAAGTCTGGGAAAAGACAGGATTTATAAGGACCTAAAAGGAAAAGAGAGAGATTGTCATGCCCTGATTGTTGTACAGTAACTCAGCCATGTCCAACTCTCTGTGACCCTGTGGACTGTAGCCCTCCCGATTCCTCTGTCCATGGGATTTCCCAAGCAAGAATATTGGAGTAGCCTGCCATTTCCTCCTCCAGGGGATTATCTCAACCTAGGGATCAAACCCACATCTCCTGCATTGGCAGGCAGGCTCTTTACCACTGAGCCACCAGCCATGGAGGGAACTGAAAATCATTCAGCACAGGAAGCACAGAGAGGTCACAGATGAGTAGGAGAAGGCGGGCCAGAAGTCCTCTAAGACTGTTCTCAGGAGTCTGAGCCTTCTTCCAAAGGCAGTGGGAAGCCAGAAAACTGTTTTAGGTCAGGGAATGCAGCGATCAGCTTTCTATTTCAGGAGGAGCCCTCTGGCTACAGAGACAGGTCAGAGCTGGAAGGGGGCAAGGCAGAGAGCCTGGGACACTAGGAAGCCTGGTCAGTGATTCATCACCATCACCGAGATGCCGCTGACCTGAGCTCAGGGAGTGGCAGCAGGACCTGGAATGTAGACTCAACAAGACTTTGACAGGAGGGAGGAGGAGAGAGAGGGGTCAGGGATGGTAGGCAGGGCTTTGAGTTGGACAGATAACTAGCAGGACTAGTCCTTAAAAGAAGGAAGTCAGGGAGAGAGCAGGATATTGGTTGGAGTAGAATCTGTTGAATTTCAAAAGCATGCAGCCTATCTCCTAAAAAAGCTTTTGGGTAAATAGGCAATTGGCTATCTAGGTCTAGGGAGCAGCCATATAATCTGAGATAGAGTTGTAAATTAGGAATCATGGGCATGTAGATTAATGCCCTGGGACAGTGTAAAATGAAACCCAAGGAGAAAGAAAAGAGAAGAGGAATGGAAAGGCCTGGCTTGAGTAAAAACAAACAGGAAAGAGGCAGCAGAGGAAGCAGCAGCCTAAAGAGAGAGAGAAAGAGAGATGGACAGAGGGAGAGCCTGAGAAGGAACGAGGAAGCCTGGGATAAAAGTAAAGTGTACAGTGTTTCAGAAAAAAGAGCAAAAGTGTAAATTTTTACATGAGTGAATTCCTGCAAAGAAAATGCCTTATTTTATTATTTAAACACTGTTCCAAAACCAACTAACAAACATTTTTCATCAGCTTACAGTACCTTTTAGTCACAGAATCATCTTAGCCTAGGTGAAGAAGACATAAAATGAACTAAGCTAATTTGCATGAGTAAATAAGATTGTTCTAATAATAGACAGCGAAAGTGCTACACACTTGGACAACCCCACAGACTGGAGATTAAAAATGAAGTAACTGTTAGAAATGGGAAAACCAATATGACCTAGAAAGCTTTGCCTAAAAAGAAAAGAGAAAGAAAAAGTAAGTTGAGCCATAAAGAAGAAACGCTATGTAATAGTAAAAAAAAAAAAAAGTAATACCACAGAGGATTCAGGAGTCTATACAAAGTGATTTGTGAGCAAAGTTATTCAAGGCTAGGTATCACAGATCAGCCTACACACATGTCTGCACAACACACACCCCCCCCCCAAAGAAACACTTATCTGGCTCAGAGTGAATGAATTTTGAAATATAGATCTTTAGATGTTCAAATACAACTCTCTTGACATCTATGCTATCCTTATTGTATTATGTTGGATATATTTTATTAAAGTGTCACAATTCTTTATTGGAAAAGGATTGTTTGTTATTTGTTTGCTCTTTACCCTTCCAATATACTCTTGGGGGGAGGGGGTGATGCCTACACTTATCGACATAGCAACACAATTAAATTCTAAACATTTAAGATAAACAAGAAACTTCTGTTTTTCAACAAAGCAACAGATCTTACTCATAGCAGGTGGAAATACTCAATTAGATAAGGCATAAGACAGGGACTCCTTTAATTCCCTACATTGATTTCTCCTGTGCTGCAAAATTAATTTTTGGCTAATACCATTAATATTAAGATATATACTCTCATTTCTTGGTTAGGTAAAAACACACACAAATTTATTATTCAAATACACATTTTAGGAGTGTGTTGTTTTTTTCTTTGTTAGTTTTTTAGCCAGTGATTTTTAAAATTTTAAAAAGAATAGCAGTACTACTCCAGAATGTAATTCTTCTAATAAAATTAAGCACAAAAATTACGTGTGGTATTCAAAAACTTAAATATCAGCCCAAAGCTGAAACCCAAAGTATTTCAATGGCAACTCTCTTTATTAAATATTCACAAGACGTAATGTGCATGGGAATATAAGAGACAACTAAACAGACAGTAATTATGCAACTTCCCCCCATCCTGAGATTTTAAAATATTTTCTGACAACACAGAGCCCTTTATTTCTGCTTCCATATAGAATCTAAACAAACTGCCTATTGTTTAAAAAGCCAAACAACACCTGAGTGTAATATCAAACCCAACTACTGTATACAGTCTCTAAATGAGCAAAATACAGACAATACAGTATTTCCTTGGCTCTCAAACTAGAAATACCATGGTTACATCAGCAGTAAAGTCTAAATGAAAACAAATTTCACCACCCTTAAAAGATATATAACTGTCATTGTTAATAAAAGCCAAGTTTGCAACTGGAAACTGCCTTCTAGTCGAGGACAAGATGTGTCTATTACAAATTCTTGGTTTCCGGGACATCCTTTAAATGACAAAAAAAAAAAAAAAAAAATCAAATAACATTACTTCTTGCAAATACAATGCAAAATAGCATGCTGATTAAAGTCTTCAGGAGTCAATGACAACTAAGGCTTCAGGACCACAGTACCTATCATTATGGAGCAACAATACACATTATGCAATCACTAGGCCTTCCAAAAGGCGTTATTATGGTTCACCATGATCAGAGGATTGTGGTGTTATACTTAATCACGTTTTTACCTGGAAGCAGGTGTTTGCAGGTGTCGAAAAGTAAAACACTGTTTCTAACTGTAAACCTACACTGCAGTTCTAATCAACTGTATAGTAATGGCACACTGATCTAGCTCACCGTGATTTCTGTATAAACTTTCTAATCCAGTACCAGGTCAGCTGCATGAAGCAAGCTCCTCTGCTGCTTTACCAATAAAAATGTAACTTCTGAGTCATTTTTATTAAAATGCCAAAATTCACACACTTAGAACTAGACCCAGTTTCAACGACCAGAAAGTTAAAATGTAACACAAGGCACAAAATAAACCATGAGAGTGATGTCTCACTGGGCGATGTTATTGTTCTAAACATCTAAATAACATCTGAAGTAATTGTCAACCTTTCCATAAAAACATAGGCATCTCAAAAGCAAAGTCTAAAGGAACCTAATTACAGAAACCATCAATAACAAAGTAAACACAAAGAAGCCATTATAGAAACAAACACCAAAAATAAGGAGGCAAAAAGACAGGAGAGGCAACAGGGCATAGGGGTGCCACCAATACACGGCTTTTCTATTTCTGTCCTGCCTGCTCAAAAAATTTCAGGAAGCCTGGTGTAAAGTCTTCTGGGCCCTTCGAAGATGCTGGTATGAAGGCAATATGAGCCACCTGACTGCTCAGGCTGACACTCACAGGACTTCCAAGCAGTGAAAGGAAGGGCATAAACAGCAGAACAGGGAAGGTAGGAGATTTTTAAGGCAGTTGGAATGACAGTTCCATTAAGCCGTTTTCCAAAGCTGTGCCTAAACCATCCACGGGAAAAGACTTGGTTTTCCACCCAAAGCAGAGATTCACAGCAACAGCAAGCAGGCAGGACCCGCATCAGTGTCACAGAGAAAGTGGTCCAGAGCAACAAGGATTCCAGCTGCCTTCTCTCAATCTCCAGAGAGAACCCTGGATACACACATGAAATATACAAAGCCAACCCCTGTCCAGCCCTACTTCAAAACTACCAGTGGATGGGGAGTGAAGGAAAACAAGCTGGTGGTATTCCTAGTCACCTAAAAATGGAGAATTCTGTGGTCTGAGATGATCAAGATAGGGACACTTCAAAGTAAGGAAAATGCCCTTGCAAAACAATCTCTAAAGTGTCTAGAAACAAAACCGGGCAAGGTTTCACCTCCCTACCCATCAGGCTGGGACGCTCCCACCATTCAGCTCAAAGCCCCAAAGCCGATGGATCTTCTTAGACCCCCAAGGCAGCTGACCGCTGCCCCCCACTAGCAGGAAACCTCAGAGACACAAGCCACACAGCTGGGCAGGGACGTCGGCTCTGCACTTACCTCACAGGTGGGGGACCCGCAGGCCTTGAGCTTGGTGTCACCATCTCCCTCAGGCAGACCAGTCCGACGTGTGGCCATCATTTCATTTCAAATTACAAAGAAGGGACCAACCCTTGGGAGTCCACATTGGGAGGGAAATGCCACCATGCACCAAAAAGGTAAGAATTCCACACCAGGTTCCGAGACGGTGCAGGGTTGCTGAGACAAATGAAGGTTTCAATGAAGCGCCTTCCAAATGCCCTGATGATGATTTCTTCCGACTTCAACGGCCTTCACCGTCTTCGTCCATTTCTCCAGACGTAAAAAACAAAGACCGGTCTCCTGGGCAGCTAGTGAAGCCAACTGCAGAAAGCGGTCCCCTTCGTTCCTAGCGCTCCTCCCAAGTCCGAGAGCAATGCGAGCGCGTCGTGAAGGCTCTCCCAAAGAGATCTTTCCTAAAGAGGGAAAAGTTAAAGGACATGAACTTTCTCCAGACGCTGACCTTGGCCTTGCCCACGCGTCTACTCCAAGCTCGCCCTTCCAACACTTGGAAAGATACTTCGGTCCATGCTGATGAATCAAAAGATGAAATAATCTTCCCATACAAAATCAGAAAGAAAAGGAGGGGGATTCTTTAAATCAAGGGGGAAATAAGAAACATCATAACGGCACGATGGTTACCTCAAACATGCCCGGACTTTGTGCAGCCGTCAAGAAAAAGACATTCCCCTTTCAAATGCATTTAAATTCATGTATTTTCTGGGCAAATGAGAGGGAGCTTATGTTCTTTTGCATCACGCGGATAAGAAGACTTTAGAGAAGTTTTGTCCCCACGAGGCTAAAATGGGAGAATACTTTTTCAAAAACACGCCTTGCTCCCCGCCACCTCCCAAGCTCCCTAAAATAAAAACAAAAAGTCAGACTTGGACGCGGCCAGCGGCTCTGTCGGCGTTTCCAGGCGGCCTGGGGAACTTGGGGCGCCCGCCCTCCGCCCTTCGCCCGACCGGCCGGTGTCCCCGAGGAGGCGGCTGTTTTCCTTGGCCCGCGGCGGGGCTGGGCGGGGACGGCGCGGGGCCGGGCGGGGAGGTGTGCGCAGCGGCGGGAGGGACTCCCTCTCCGGGGCATTATTCCGGAGCCACAGAAATGAAGCCGCAGCCCCAGCAACTTTTATTTAGTTGCCGCGCCCCAACCTACGCCTCGACACGATCGTCCCGTTTCCCCGGGGCCGCCTAGGGGGAAAAAAATTTTTTTTTTTTTGGAAAAAGAAAACCACCACCCACCTACCACTATTTCCTCCGCCCAGAGGCGGGTCGGGGAGCTCGATCTCCCGGGAAGGGCGGCCCAAATATGTACTTTCAAAAACGAGTGGGGAGACCAGGGGGAAAAGCCAAACGCGAGGGGGCTCACCCTCCGCGCCCCGCCTGGCCCGGCTTCCAAGGCTCGGCGGCGAGCGGCGGGGACGCGGGCCGGGCGCCGGGCCCAGCCGGAGCGCGCTAGGCCGCAGGCTCGGTTAATATTCATGAGAGCACGGGAGGCGCCCCTCCTCCACGGCCGGCCGGCGGGACCCCGGCGCCCGCCGCCGGCCTTTGTGCCCTTCCCTCCTCCCGCCGGCCCTTCCTCGCTCCGCACACGCGGGCGCGGCCCCTCCGCCCCCGCCAGGCTCCCGCCACCACACTCTCCGGCCCCGCGCCAGCGCCGGGCGGGGTGGCCCTGGGTGGCGGGAAGGGAGGGAGCCCGCGGCGAGCCCGGCTCTCCCTCTCCCACCCGCCCGCCAGCGCTGCGCCCTGTCCGCCGAGGCGGAAAGTCAAGCAGACACGCACCGGAGCAAGCGCGCCGAGTAGATCCGCACCGGGCCGGGCCGGTCCCCCGGACGGCGCGCCCCGCACGCCCGGCGCACAGCGGACCGAGCGGGAGGACGAGCTGGCGCTACCAGCCGCCGCCGCGCTCCGAGGCCGCCGCCCCCGGCCGACCGCTCCCAGACACCGCTGCGACCTGCCCCGGCCGGCCCCGGGCTCTCGGCCGCCGCGGGAGGGCGTGGGGCGGGGCGGCGGCCGCCGGACTCTCCCCTCGCCTCGCCGGGCCGGGCCGGGGCCGCGCTCGGGCGCCCGCGATCGCCAAGTGACAGAACTGCTCCGCTCCGCAGCAGCGCCGAGCTGTTTCCCGGGGGCGGATTTCTCGCTTCTTCCTCCCTGGATCCACCTCCTCCCACTCCACCTCCTTCCCCTCCCCTCCCCAGGGGAGGCTCTGGGGCTGAATATTTTCTGTCTTGAATAATATGGTCCCGGGAACAGACGCTGAAGCAGGGGGATTAGCCTGGGGCGGGGGTGGGGGGGTGCTCGCCAACCCCCTCCCAATGTACGTCGGGACCTACAAGCCCTCACCCGCCCCCAACACCTCCCCAAAAACCAAACACAGAAAACCCTCTCCGCCTTCTCCAATCTCCCGAGCGCTGAGCGGGAGCGGCCAGGAACCTGGGCTTCCACTGGGAAGGGACCCTGTGCTCGGCGTCAGGGCCGGGGAGTGGGGACGATTCTACGGCTAGATACTCAGAATTGGGGTGGGGAGGTCAGGGATCACGGGTCCCAGACTGCGGGGTACGCGTCCGGGTGAGTTTTTGCCCCTATCTGCAGTGGGAGGGGTGCGATATGGGACTTCAAGATAAGGGAGTGTCCTTTCAACGCCCGAGAGCAAGAGAGCTTCTCTTTAAGGAGGCTGGGGGCTCGCAGCGAAGCGTTATTCATTCAATCCTTTGCCCTTTTCATATCTTCAGGGCAGCTGAACAATTCGGCGCGGCTAGCGGAACTGGGAGGGAACGTGGCGGCGCTTCTCCGACCAGCAGGTCGCAGCGGCGCGGGGCCAAGAGCCCCACCGCCGCCCCTCCCCGCCGGATCCCGGGGCTTCGCCCCAGACCCCTGGCGGCTCGCTCCGCCCCGCCGCGCTTCACAACATCTCCCGCTGCAAATGGCCCAATCGGAGGACGCAATGAGAGAACACCAGCCAATCAGGGGCTGCTGACTCAGGCTTCCCTCCACCCTTTGCCCCGCCCCCGGTAGGAAAGCCACCGCCCCTCGGCCTCCCCTTCCCACCCTGCCCGGCTCCGGGGAGGTGGCTAGCAGCTCCAGTTCTCGCCCGGCTGCAGTAGAGGAGCGGGCCGCGGCGGCAGGGATTGTCACCTTGTCACCCTCATCCTCGCCTCCTCCCAGACACGCCTCTCCTCCCTTTCCCAGTCCTCCTGCTGATGCTGTTGAGGGGCATTTTATCTTCACGCGGGCGGGGAACTACCAGCTTTT
This sequence comes from Okapia johnstoni, assembly GCA_024291935.2. Lineage (NCBI taxonomy): Eukaryota > Metazoa > Chordata > Mammalia > Artiodactyla > Giraffidae > Okapia > Okapia johnstoni. The sequence goes on from CM044324.1 coordinate 17,779,546, forward strand.
GTTTCTGATCAGCCGCCACCACCCTCCTGAGGGAGGGAAAAAAAAAAAAAGAACAAAACCAAGAAGCTTTGGGGTCTGCGTACCTTTTCCTTCTTTTTTTTAAAGCACACTCTCCCCATAAGATTTAGAGACACTTCCCCGCTCCGCCCACTCCGCAGTCCACACCCAGCTCGCAGTCCCGAGCCTCCGGTCCTGTTTTTTTCTGTTGAGAAAAAAATCCAAAACCATTCTCAGGAGCCTGAAAACCTGTGCTGTGGTTTTTGAGACCCTCCTAAGAGTGGAAGGTGCCAAACGTTAGAATATACAGCTAAGTCCTTCGCCTTAATTAAAGGAAGGACTCATTTCTATATGGCGGTGAAATTTGCATGGTCTGGACAGCCCCTGACAAAACTAGTCAGCCAATAACAAAGAAAAAAAGAAAAAGAATAAAACAGAAGGAATGCCTGCCAGTCAGTGGGTAATTTACTGAACAGCCCACTGGGCTATAGCAGTATCCACTTCTGGATACTGTAGAGTAAATGAACTAGAAATGAATAGAAAGACAGGGTTCAAGTCAGGGTTCAAGTAGTGTACCTCTAGTGGGCTTACAGAATATGTCCAGATAGAAAAAACAATCTTAAGCACAAAACAGCTTCTTTACAAATGCAAATGGGCATGCATGGCATAACCTGAGTCTCTCACAATTGAGGACATCTAGGGTTGAGGATTTTTGTCATGGAAATTTTTATAAACGTTGATTTTGGAAATAAAGGCTTTCAGTTTGGTAAAGGAGACTAAATGTTGGCCATGGAAGGAGATGTGAAAAGAAGGTAATACACATTTTGGGAGTTGTGGGAAAATAACATAATCTAGGGGGTTTCCTAAGTGGTTCAGTGGTAAAGAATCCTCCTGCCAGTTCAGGAGACGCAGATTCAATTCCTGGGTTGGGAAGACCCCCTGGAGGAGGAAATGGCAACCCAACCCAGTATTCTTTTTTTTTTTAAGATTATTTATTTATTTAGCTGCGTGGAGTCTTAAGTTGCAGCATGTGGCCTCTAGTTCCCTGACCAGGGATCGAACCCCGTCCCCCTGCACTGGAAGCTTGGAGGCTTAGCCACTGGGCCACCAGGGAAGTCCCCCACCCCAGTATTCTTGCGTGGAAAATTCCACGGACAGAGAAGCCAGGTGGGCTACAGTACATGGGTGGCAAAGAGCTGGACACAGCTGAGCATGCACGCCCACTATGTAATCTAGAAAGTCATTTCTAAAGGAGATAAGTGGAAGGATGGGATTACAGTCTAGCTTCATCATTTACCATGTGACCTAGGGAACAGTTTTACTTCTGTAAAGTACTAGAGCTAACAAGTAACAGTGACTACTGTTTATATAGCACTGCCAGCTGAGTATTCCTCCCAGGGCTTTCAGTTCAGTTCGGTCACTCTGTCGTGTCCTCCCAGAGCTTTACCCAAAACTTAATGAGACAGGTACACTTTGGAGCAGGAATTCAAGCCCAGGGCATAGGGTCCAGAGTCCATGTTTTTCTCTACGACACTATCCTTACTTCTAACACAGGTTTTAATAATAACAACAGTAGCCAGCATTTACTTAGCTTACACTGTACTGATCATTGTGTTTTGTGCATAATTGACTTAACCCTACATCTAGAATCAGTACGATTCTGTTGTTCTTGCTACCATATGTATCTTTTTTAATTAATTTATTTATTTGGCTGCACTAGGTCTTAGTTGTGGCATGCAAGCAAGGTCTTCCATCTTTGTTGCAGCATGTGGAATCTAGTTCCCTGAAAAGGGGTTGAACCCAGGCTCCTTGCGTTGGGAGCTCAAAGTTTTAACCACTGGACCACTAGGGAAGTCCCTGCCATATGTATCTTATGTGCATTAGGCTATCTGGATGCAGAAGAAAAAAAGCACAGAGCTAAGATTTGGGAAACCTGAGTCCTAGTCCTTTCCTGGGCTCTCCAGTATGACAGGACCTTCCCACTCTTGTTGGGCTGTTGAGAGCATCAAATGAGACAATAGACATAAAGGAGTTTTTAAAAGGTAAAAACATTATTCCAATTAAAATATTACTATTTTATTACTATATTATAATAATAAATATTACTATAAAATATTATAATTATAAATACATATAGATATGTATTTAAATATTACTATGAAGGAGGGGTTTGTCCTGTTTTCCCAACAGGAACTCTATACTTTTATTTCATTGGCATTTATTAGGAACATGTTAACCCAGGTTAAAAAATTAGGTCTACTCCTTTCTAAGGCATGAACAGTAACAATACTTTAATAACTACTTGAGCTCTCATTTAGATGCATTCTGAGTAGACCTTGTGGATGCCCTCTAGGCATCTGGGAAGCAGCAGCCTTCTCCTTTCCAAAGGCTGACAGTATAATTGGTGGAGGGTGCAAAAAAAGGCTTGGCGTTGTTTTCAAGCTGCCCATCTTGGGTGTTTCACTCATTAACACCTCCACCAGAGGGAGGGCAGGAGAAAGAAAAACCAGCCAAACCTAAATCCTGTGGCTACTTGTTAACTGTTCCAGTGAGAGATTTGGTGAAACAATAGGTTTGGGGATCTTTGGAACTGAGAAGACTTGGAATTGACTGTGGGTTTCGCACTTGGTACCTTGGTATTCTTTATCCCAAATATCATGGCTAAGCAAGAACTCACAGTAATTCTAGCTTTGTTTACTTTGAAAGGCTGATATTTTCTTCTTTGAAGCATAACTAATAAATGTGTAAATTTCCTAGACTCTAACTTCTGAGAGTCTCCCATGAAACAGTCCCAGAAATTCCTCACCCCTGCCCCTGCCCCTCTCGTGTCCACCTCTTTGCGATCCCATGGGCTGTAGCCTGCCAGGCTCCTCTGTCCATGGAATTTTCTAGGGAAGAATGCTGGAGTGAGTTGCCATTTCCTACTCCAGGGGATCTTCCCAACCCAGGGATCGAACCTGTGTCTATTCTATCTGTATTGGCAGACGGGTTTTTTCTTTTTTTCTTTTCTTTTTTTTTTTTTTACTGCTGGTGCCACCTACAGTTAATAGCAACTCTAAGACAACCTTGTACACTGTAATTCTTGCAACGTAGGCAAGACATTCTTAAAGGTGGGAACTATAACCTCAAAATGTTCAGCTTTGAGTTTGTTAATGACACAATAATATTGTTTTGGTAAATCGTTATCTGTCAAAGCCAAAAATAGAACTATTAATAAATTGTCCTAGCCCCTGATCTAATGTCGTTCGGTGATAATCTATAGATGATTTCTACTCTCAGTATGGAAGTTGGCAATTCTAAGAAGCACAAGTGTTTGCCAGCAAATTCCACAGATGAAATGTGTAATTGGGATGAAGCATTCGCAGAACTATGTGTCTAAGGCAGTTAAGACCAATGGCCCCCAGAAGATTAAGCCATTTTTTGGTTTTAAGACTACACTGTATATTTTATTTATCACTCATACAATAGAAAAAGACACATTATCTATTAATATTTCTTTGAAAAAAGACTTTCTTGTTGAATTGAATAACTACAGAAAACTCACCTTTCTGGCATCAATTGTAATCAAGGAGAGGCAGTGATTTTCCACAATAAGTAATTTCTAGGGAATTCCCTGGTGGTCCAATGGATAGGAATCAATGGTTTCACTGCCAGCGGCCCAGGTTCAATCCCTGGTGGAGGGAACTAAGATCTCACAAACCATGCCACTATCAATAATAAAATAGAAATAATAAATAATAATAAAATAAAATAGTGAAACAGATCGCCAGTCCAGGTTCGATGCATAAGACAGGGTGCTCAGGGCTGGTGCACTGGGATGACCCTGAGGGATGGGATGGGGAGAGAGGTGGGAGGGAAGGTCAGGATGGGGAACACATGTACACCCATGGCTGATTCATGTGAATGTATGGCAAAAACCACCACAATATTGTAAAGTAATTAGCCTCCAATTAAAATTTTAAAAAAAATAAAAAATAATAATTTCTAAGATTCTCCTTTCTTCATCACCTCTTTCAAATAGTGTAAATATTTACTAATTTAATGCTCTGCATCTGCTAAATATGTGATTTATTATTTCTGTCTGGAAGATCACTATCTATTTTCAATTATTAATTTCTAATCTATAAGGTATTGATGCTTTTTTATTCAAAGTATATAGTGTGTAGCAAGCGCCACACACAATAGACACACTTGAATAATATCTCTGCCTTCAACTTAACCTGGTCTTTCCTTTCTTTGGACCAGTACTCTGCCTGAATGCTTCTTTGTGGTTTATATGTTTATTTGTTGCTATTAATAAGTTACTTGATCATAAACAATCTTGTTATTTGGTGGTGGCTTAATCACTAAGTCATATCTGACTCTTTGCAACCCCACAGACTATAGCCAGCCAGGCTCCTCTGTCCATGGGATTTTCCAGGTAAGAATACCAGAGTGGGTTGCCATTTCCTTTTCCAGGGAACCTGATTATTATCTCCTTTTCTACCTAGACTATAAACTTCTCTAGGGCCAATTCCTAGGGCATTTGGTTCTTCTTCAGACCTCCATAATACCTACCACAGCTTTTGCACATTTCACTACAAAATTATTCAAGAAAGGAAGGATGATTGTGTGATTATTATTCATAAATATTTATACCTCAAGAAATTCCTGGCCATCCAACAATACTCTGAGTTGCTGGAAGATATATATATATGTGTCTGTGTGCACGTGCCTAAAAGGGAAAGTATAAATTACGAGAGGTGCCCACAAGGAGAACACTTGACGAGGGCCTCAATTTCCAGAAGTACCACATTTTATCTCTTTACCTGACTCCACCTCTGGTGACCAAACTGATTTTTGACCACATTACCATGCCAAGAACTCACAAGGACTTGCACTTTGGCAGTAATTATAAAGCCCATAGTTTAACCGTAATCGCAGACATTCTCTTCTGAATTCAAATATTTATTTCAGCACCTCCACAATTAAAATTGAGTGGTATGGTATTTATATTCATCAGCATTATGAAGAGTTTATGTCTATATTTTGAGAAAAAAGAATAAAAATGTCCACGTTTTTCTTTTACCCTGAGAATCGTGACTTCCATTTATAAGCATTCCAGTTTTCCTTAAAAATATGAGACCAGTTTTTTAAAGGTTTCCACCCACCCAACTAAATATGAGCTGGAACATCCTGTGAAAATACTGTGCAATCTGGGTAGCAATCCAGAGTCAAACTGGAGAATTGAAATATGTCTTCATCATCTTGGGGAAAAAAATACTAAATACCAACCATTCCAACTAAGAAACTGTGTTAGCAATTGATTTTGATATTGTAGGCCTGATCCAGAGCAATCAAATCTTTTTCTTCAGAATTAAAACAATATCCTAGCCTTCCCGTTCACCTTCTCAGGGCAGAAGGAGGAGAGACATCTAAAGACCCCACCAATCCTTGACTCAGTGAAACTCACTATCTTTCAAAACTCCCTTGCACTGTAGATCCCACTCCTCTATTCCTATCACTGCCTGCATTCTCTTCTAATCCCAAGGTCAACTAACCAAGGATTCTACTTTCAGGTAGGAAAGGTTTGCACGATGATATAGGACAATTCACATTTGGGCTTCAGTAGGATAGCTGCATGCTTGCATCACTTTTCTCCCCAAAGATTTTTCAATTACATTTTAATTTTCTAAAATTGCAACACAGAAAGAAAAAAAATAGATACTGCAAATAAGAGAAAGCCCAATCTTGTGCCACTTTCTGTGAACCCACCTCTTGCCTTCTTCCAACCTCCAACTGTGGCTCTTTATTGGCTGAATCCACTCAAAAATAATTCAGCCACTGTCTCTCTCTCTCTCTCTCTCTCTCTCTCTCTCTCTCTCTCTCTCTCTCTCTCTCTCTCTCTCTCTATGTGTGTGTGTAATAACTGAATTATAAGGAATAAGAAGAAACATTTGGGGAATTCCCTGATGGTCTAGTGGTTAAGACTCCATACTTCCAGGGGAAGCAGGGGGCATAGGTTGAATCCCTGGTTAGGAGAACTAAGATCTCACATGGGTACAGCAGGGACAAAAAAAGAGAAGAAACATCTGGCAGAAAATAATGGGAAGGATGACAGGCTTTTAAAAAACACTTCAAATATATAAGAAAAAGACAAAAAGGTTAAAATGATTAGATAGGAGATGAAAAATATGGAGGACAAGTAACCAAAATCCAATTTGGAGAAACCGGTGCATCTAACAAAGAGTTTAGAAGTAATGGAACTAAGAAAATTATTAAAAGATGTAATATACCCTCCTATATCTGTTCTCTCCTTTCATAAAAATAGCATTTTGGCTGGCCACACGGTCAGTAAGCTACACCTGGTTTCTCAGCCTTCCTTCTAACTAGGTGTGGCCCTAAGACTAAATTCAAGCCAATGAATGGTGGGCAGGAGTGAGGGTCTGCCACTCTGGAGGTTTTCCTTAAAAGACTGAACCTGTGTCTTCCTAGCCCCTTGTCCTCTCCATGATGGCTGAAAAAAAGGGATTCCCAGATTTAGCAAATAAAAAATGCCCAGTTCAATTTGAATTTCAGGTAAAGGAACACATTTTCAGTATATCTCAATTATTGCATAAGACATACTTGTACTAAAGAATTATTTGTTGTTTATCTACAATTCAAATTAAACAGGGTGACCTATGTTTTATCTGGGAATCTTACAGTAGGTACTGAAAATGGCAGCATCTCCCTTGACCCACAGATGGAAGTCACCTGTGGAAGATGCTGGAGACATTGTGGCAGGCCTGAATTGACTACTTCTGGATTGCTATTAATACCAGAAACAGACACAGCCTTCCATCTCACCACTTCTATATATAAGGACCATCATATTTCTAAGATCTTTTTGGTATAGGAGCTTAGCTCTTGTCTCAACTATATGTGAACTTTTTTTGTAATGTCAAAGATTAGAAGGACTTACCATGTTTCAGGAATTAATAAAAGAGAATATTTACTTGTGGGGAAGTTGTTAAACTTAGATTATTTGGAAAAAAAAAAAAGAATCCTAAAAGTGAATTGGCTAAAGCAGGGGGTGATAAACTACAGCCCACAGACTGAATCCAGTCTGCTACCTGTTTTTTGGAAAAGAAAGAAAATAAAGCTTTACGGGAATACACCCATGGTTGTTTGTTTACTTGTCTGTGGCTGCCTCAGCACTTTAATTGCAAGAGACCATACTGCCTGCAAAGCCTAAAACATTTTCTATCTGGGTCTTTCCAGAAAAAGTTTGCTGACCTCTGATACAAAGGAAAAACATTACTTCTCAGTATGAATTGATAGGAACAGAGTTTTGAAGAAAAAAAGAATGTGACAAAGATGACAATCATGTAGCCATCCACATGTAAAAGCAGCAGATGACTTCCCTGGTGGTCCAGTGAAGTGGACCCACTCCACTGGAAGTGAAGGCTCCCCATTCCCAAGGCAGGGGGAATGGGTTTGCTTCCTGGTTGAGAAAGATCCCACTTGCCATGAGGCTAGCACCACAGCCATAAAACAAAGCTGCAGAAAGACACTCTCAACTATATAAAGATTTGGGAAATACATCACCTTTCCTCAAAACAATTCTCTGATATGATCGTGTAATGCACTAAGAGAGGACTTGGAGTAAATACAAAAGGAATGAAACAACTGATTATTCTCGCGATTATACAGCACGTACACACTGTGAATCTTCAAAGAAAAGTACTAACATGAACAGTAATGATGCCGTCAGTATAATATACTAGAATAAGAACGAGGGCACAAAAAGTTGAGAGGTGAAAGGACAAAGAAAGGTGAAAGAAGTGTTAACGGTATTAATTTCCTCAATGGTCACAGGGCGTTACGGAAATAGTATTCTCATGGTATTTAACGTAGAAGTATTGAGTGACTAAATAATATAAATAGTGTGAAAAGACAAGCCATGAACTAGCAGAAGATGTATGTCGCTGATACATAACCCACCGAGGATTTATATCGACACTTTATAAAGAGCCCCTATAAACCAATAAATAAAATACAAAAAGATAAATAGGCAGTTCACAAAAGAGGAAACACATGTGGCCAGTAACCATAAAAGATGCTCAGTATCACTGGAATCAGGATAATGCAAATTCAAATGATAATGAGACCATTTCAAATCCATCAGACTGGCAAAAATAAGTCTGATAACATCAAGTGTTGAAGTGTTGATGAAAACAGAAGCTCTTACACATTGCAGGTGGGAAATATAAATTCATCAAACCAGCAAATGGCAACTCTGGTTGCTCAGGCCCCACCCCCTGGATTGTCTACAAAAGCTGTCATGACTGTCATCTCCACCTTGAGATTCAAAAAAGGTCTCAAGTGTAAGATGCCTTCATCTCTTTTTCCCATATTAACATCATCCTGTTGCTTGAGACCAAAAGCTTTGAGGCAGCCTTGACTGACTTTCTCTCACACCCCACATCTGACCATCAGTAGACTCTCAGCTCTAACATCAAATCGTATCCAGCTTCTACTCACCTCCATAGTTCTCACTCAAATCCAAAGCCAATCATCTGTCACCTGAATGACGATGACAGTCTTTAACCAGTGTTGCAGCTTCTGCCCACAACTTAGGTCTGCTCTCAATATGGGAACCAGGGTCATCCCTTTTAGGATCTAAGTCAGATCACATCACTTCTTTGCTTAAAACCATCTACTAGCTTCCCATTTCACTCGGATGAAGAGCCCTAACTTTAAAAAAAAAATTATTTTATTTCTTTGGCTGTGCTGGATCTTCGCTGTGGAAAGTGAGATCTAGTTCCCTGACCAGGGATGAAACCCGGACCCCCTGCATTGGGAGCACAGAGTCTTAGCCACTGGACCACCAGGGAAGTCCTCCAAATTCTTACAATGGTTTACCCTGGTTCTGTTTAATCCACCTCCTGGCTATTGGTTCTAGTGCAGCACCCTTGCTGTTGCTCAAACACAGACACATATTCACAGACACACACACACACACACATGTGTGCTCCTGCAGCTCACCTGCTGTTTGCACCTGCTGTTCCCACTTTACTAGACAGGTCTTCCCTGATCCCCTGCCCCCACTTAAAATAGTATAGTATCCACCCGCCCCACCCCAAGCCAGCTGCTCTCTCCCCACCCCTTAGACTTTAATTTTTCAAAGCACTAATTGCCACCTGGTGTTTTATGTTTTTATTTATTGCCTCTCTTCCCAGCTTAGAATGTAAACCTCAGAAGAACGGGAAATGTGTCTCTTGTTTATTGGTAAATCCTTGTGCCTTGAACAGACCTGGCTTATACTAGACACCCAATAAAATATGTGTTGAGTAAATGAAAACCATTTTGCCAAGCATATTTAAAAATATAATAGCTAGGAAAATTGAATAGCTACATAATCTATTCTAGAAAAAAATTTCCTTCTATATGTCTCCCCTAGAGAAACTGCCACTTTTGTCGGACACGACTGAAGCAACTTAGCAGCAGCAGCAGCAGCAGAAAGTATAAAGTAACCCTTTCCGGAAAATCAGACATAATATGTTCTTCAGTAGGTGAAAGGCAAAATCAGTTTTATGTAAGCAACGCAAGTCTATTTAGCAGGTAAAATGAATATATCAACAAATATCAACTTATATCAAGAGAATTATGTTGAGTGAAGAGGTAAGTTGTGAAGGGATGAGTTGTTTGAGTAAATATTATATACCTATGTATCCATATGTGCAACATATATTGTTTATGATAAACACATCTGAATGAAAAGTATAAAAATCATAGAATAATACACATCAACTTCAGAAGGGAAGAAGGAAGGACAGAAAAGAGGGGTGGGGCAAGGGTTTAGCTGCAGTATTTTACTTCTTTAAAATAAGCTCTGGATGTCCCTGTAGCTCAGCTGATAAAGAATCTGCCTGCAATGCAGGAGATCCCGGTTCGATTCCTGGGTCAGGAAGATCTCCTGGAGAAGGGATAGGCTACTCACTCCAGTATTCTTGGGCTCCCCTGGTGCCTCAGTTGATAAAGAATCCGCCTGCAATGCAGGAGACCTGGGTTTGATCCCTGGGTTGGAAAGATCCCCTGGAAGAGGGCATGGCAATCCACTCCAGTCCTTGCCTGGAGAATCCCCATGGACAGAGGAGACTGGCAGGCTGTAGTCCATGGGGTTGCAAAGAGTCAGACACGATACAACTGAGTGACTAAACACACAAAATAAGCTCTAAAGACATATCAGAAACACATTCTATAACATATACAATGTATTTAGACATAATATAGTATACAACACAATCTATTTAATCTATTTCCACAGCACAATGAAGATCAGAAACTCTTAACAGCATCTGTTTTTAGGGTGTGGAATTGAGAATGGGAAATGAGAAGCAGCAGCACCTTGATCATCATTTGCCCCTAAAATTATTTATGAGAAAGCATTACTTATATTTTTTTAAACGACAAATTTAACATGCCTTTCTTCAGTCTTTGTCAGGACAAACTGATAGGAGAATAAAAACACTGAGGACCTGAAAAACATAATTAACAAGCTTAAAATAAGTATCTATCAAACTCCTTCTCTGAAAATAAAAGACTACCTGCCATCAGGGCTCCCAGGAAACAGTGATGAGAACTGACCATATACCAAGCCATGAAAAAGGTTTCAGTACATTCACAAGGTATTAACAGAAAAAGCATAAGATGGTTTTTCCATTTTCAGTTGGGAGGACGTACATTATGGGGCAAAGAAACGATGAGAGTGAAGTCATAGGAAAGACAGAATGGTGATAAGGAGCGAGAGTTGGGAAAGCAGAGATACTTGCTACTATTTTGCTAAAATATACTATAGAAATATTAGGGTCTTGAGGGGGCTTCCTTGGTAGTTCAGTGGCTAAGACTCTGTGTTCCCAATGTAGGAGGCCCGGGGTTAAATCTCTGATCAGGGAATTAGATCCCATATGCCGCTACTAAGATCCAGAGCAGCCAAACAAATAAATAGTTTCCAAAAGTGGCTCTTGAAAATGGTGGAGAGTATGATTGCATATGTTGAGGGGTGGAGCATGGGAGCAGGAAGGTAAATACATGAATTACAGAAACATGGAAATGGTTCACAGTGGAATGTTTTTGATGGATATCTTCATTCCAAAAGTGAACTGATGTTTTCACTTTCACCAACATTTTCTTTGGCCATTTCCAAAGGTGCACATGAAGATGCCATACAGTGAGCCTTAGCCATAACAATAGGAAAATTGCAAAATTGAATGGAAAAGTACATGCCCCAGCTCTCCAGCCTGTGAAGCGTCTCATTCAAATTTGTGCTACAGCCAGATTACAACCTGCTACATGTCAGGGACCTCCAGTTTGTTCATGGACGCCCAAACTGCAAAATCTGATTTACTAAAGTTTTTTACTAGTAAAATTCAGGAGCATTTTATTTTATTGAAGAATAATTGATGAATAGAGCTGTATTTAAAAGGTACAACCTGATGATTGTATATACATAGATGTAGAATGATTACTAAGATCAAGGTCACCAAATTTACTAATTTAATTAATTTTTTAAAATTGTTTATTTATTTTGTTTTAATTTACCTATTTTTGGCTGCACTAGGTCTTATTGCTGGGTGGGCTTTTCTCCACTTGCAGAGAGTAGGGGCTACTCCCTACTTGTACTGAGTGGGCTTCTCATTATGGTGGCCTCTCTTGTAACAGAGCATGGGCTCTAGGGCTCATGAGCCTCAGCAGTTGAGGCATGAGGACTCAGTAATTGCAGCTCCTGGGCTCTAGAACACAGGCTCAATAGTTGTGGCTCACAGGCTTAGTAGCTTTGGGACATATTGGATCTTCCTACACCAGAGATTGAACCCATGTTTCCTGCATTGACAGGCAGATTCTTTACCACTGAGCCACCAGGGAAGCCCTAATTTACTAATTTTAAAAACTGAGCTAATTACTGAAGAGGGAACTTAGAACCTTGATGTAAAATCTGATTTAGAATTCCAACTACAATTTTGAAAATTGCAGCTTCATCAGGCTAGGAACTGAGTTGATAAAGACAGCAAATTAAATAGCACATGGATTTGATCAAACACATAAAGATTTGTGCTTCTCAGTCCAGGCCAATTTCCAGGAGCTCTAAAAACTCCGGAACCCTCCTACACTGTTGGTGGGAATGTGAACTGACACGACCACTATGGATAAAGTATGGAGGTTCCTTTGAAAACTAAAAATAGAACTATCATATGATCCAACAATCCCACTCCTGGGCATGTACCCTGAGAAAACCATAATTCAAAAAGATACGTGCACCTGTATGTTCACAGCAGCACTATCCACAATAGCCAAGACATGGAAGCAACCTAAGTGTCCATCAACAGAGGGATGGATAAAGAAGATGTGGTACATATATACAATGGACTATTACTCAGCCATTAAAAAGAATGAAATAATGCTATTTGCAGCCAAGATGGACTTAGAGATTATCCTACTAAGTAAAGTCAGACAAATATCATATGATATCACTTATATGTGGAATCAGAAAAGGTGATACAAATGAACTTATTTACAAAACAGAAAGACTCACAGACTTCAAAAGCAAACTTCTGGTTACCAAAGGGAAAGTGTGGGGGGAGGGAATAAATTAGGAGCTTGGTATTAACATATACACATGATTAAATATAAAATAGATAATCAACAAGGATGTACTGTATAGCATAGGGAATTCTACTCCATATTCTGTAGTAATCTATGTGGGAAAAGAATCTGAAAGAGAACGTATATATGTATATGTATAACTGAACCACTTTACTGTACAGCTGAAACTAATATGACATTGTAAATCAGCTGTACTCCAATATAAAATAAAAATTAAATTTAAAAAACTCCTGAGACTCAGGTCACACTGGAAACCTATCAATATAGCCCTCTGGGGATGGGGCACAGGCATCAGTGTTCTTGAAAGCTGCTTAGGTGATTGCATCCTACAGCCAAGAAGACTGGTACCCACTGTTCTGGTTGCAAGTAGAGGAAAAGAGAATGGTTACATCACAGAAGCCTGTAGAAGCTTGACTCTTCAAAAAGTGTGTAAAGCTGCCCATCTCTGTGCTCTTTTATTCTAGAGCAGAAGGCATTTCAAGAGTTCTGATTTAGCCCAGAAATGTGAACTGTTCTGTTTAGACTTCATGAAAGCACGTGTGGGCGATGTCACCATGAAATCACTAGCCATCTGGCAATGCAACAGGAAGTTATTCTGGTTTCAAATAAAGTGAAACAAGTAGGGTGAGGCGGCAATTAAAACTTATCAAAATAGCTTCGATTTTCTGAGTGGTACAGAAGAGTATTCATCCTTTCCAAAGGGATTTTTTTTTTTCCTTCTTCCTTATTTCCATAGAAAAGATTTTTTAAGCTAAGATTTGAGTCTATTATTTTAAGAAATAAAATAAACCCTAATACTTCAAAGACTTTAATAAAAACATAAAGCTTTACTTCTTAGTCTCCTGGAGAACAGTATATAAATCCAGTTAATGGGAATTTGAAGTAAACATTGAAGCTTTAAAACTGAAACTGCTTTAAAATGTATGAAAGACTTGACAGGTACACAGTCAAGGTGGGAACAGGAAGCATTAATGTAGGTAGGTGGGTGAGGGAAAACGGTCTCTATGTTTTTACCATCATTTGGTGAGGGGAAAATGGTCTGCATAATATGTTTTTACAATCATCACTTAGGGGGGGTGTGGTGTCTTGAGGTAATCACCATAACATCAACTGTTCTGCAACCAAGGATTGGCTGTCTTGTTTTGCAATCCACATCTCTCTCCTACTCCACACCTCTTCTTAACTCTTGGCAACTATAGTGTCCTCCATTTCTATAATTTTGTCATCTCAAGAATGTTGTATAAATGGAATCATACAGTCTGTAACCTGTTGGGATCACCTTTTTTCACTCAACATAATTCTCTGGTGATTCATCCATGTTGTCATGTGTATCAATAGTGTGTTCCTCTTGATTACTGAGTAGTTCCCCATGCTGTGGCCATCTCTCAGTCTGTCTTACTATGCATGTGAGGAAGGACATCTGGGTTCTTTCCAGTTTGGGGCTGCTACACGAATCAAGCAGCAGTAAAAATATTTGTTTACAGGTTTTTGCATGAACGTAAGTTTTCATTTCTCTGGGATAAATACCCATGGGTGCAATTGCTGAGTCAGATGCTAATTACAGGGTTTTGTTTTTTCTTTAAGAAACTGCCAAAGTGTTTTCCAGGGTGACTCTACCACTTGGCATTCCCTCCAGCAATGTGTGAGTGATCAAGTTTCTCCACATCCTTGCCAGCATTTGGTGTTATCATTATTTTTTATTGTAGCCATTCTGATAAGTGTGTAGTAAGAGCTCATTGTGGTTTTAATTTGCATTTCCCTAATGTCTACTGTCACAGAACATCTTGTCATGTAGTCTTCTTATGTTTGTTTTATATATACTGTCCAGGTTTTCAGTTATATTTAGCAGGAACAAGAAGGAAAGTACTCCATTATCTTTTATGGTGAGTCAAAATAGAATAGCAGTTAAGGCATCAAGTTCTGCTCTCACATGGCCAAGGTCCAAATCCTAGCTGAATTGAATCCTGACTTTGCAAACTTGGTCAACCACTCTTGCCTCAGTTTTCCAATCTGCAAAATGGGAATAACAGTCATTTTATTTTGAGGATTTAATTAAGGCAAAGCACTTCAAGTAATACGGTCAATTATTTCTATTAAATAGAATTCATATGCCTTTTATGAGCCAAATCATTAGAAAACACCCTGATGCTGGGAAAGATTGAAGGCAGAAGGAGAAGGAGATGACAGAGGACAAGATGGTCGGATGGCATCATCGGCTCAATGGACAGGAGTTTGAGCAAGCTCCAAGAAATGGTGAAGGACAGGGAAGCCTGGCGTGCTGCAATCCATGGGGTCACAAAAAGTCAGACACGACTGAGCAACTGAACAACAACAAAATGCCTTTTATAAAATTGATTATATGATTTCACAAAATTTTAATATTTGCTTCACACTCACCTGGTTTTTTAATATTACAGAAAACTATTTTGATGACAAACTATTTTTCCTTTTTAAAATGACCTTTCCTGGGTGTATCAAGATTGCCTGACATGAAGACTAAGGGATAGTAAAACCTTAGTTGAATCACCTTCATAAATATCTGTTTAATTTATCTCCTTCTCTATACCAATGGAATGCAATGGCTGAATAAGAAAAATTAGGTTTCTTTCTGTTCATTCTGAAAAGTCAAGAAATGAAAAAATTAGAGAAAGTTGAAAATATAAAGAAGGACTGATATTGTAAAAAATAAAAACATTCCTGGAGAACCACACAATGATCAAAAGCTATTAGTGTTGTCCCATTCTATTTCTCGAGTTTCTTGAATGGATAGCTCAGTATATGTCACTCAGCTTCCTTTAAATCCTTGTGTGTGTTAGTCACTCAGTCATGTCCAACTCTTTGAGAACCCATGGACTGTAGCTCGCCAGGCTCCTCGGTCCGTGGAATTCTCCAGGCAAGAATACTAGAGTGGGTTGCCGTTCCCTTCTCCAGAGGATTGCCCCAACCCAAGGATCAAATTCGGGTCTCTCACATTGCAGACAGATTCTTTATCGTCTGAGTCACCAGGGAAAATACTTGTTAAGCTTTCAATTATTTGCGTCAATTGTAGGCATGTCCATGAATTAATGACTTCAACATATAAAATGATCATTTACTCTTTGTCAGGCATTGTGATGGAGGCTATGAACACACACAGATGAATAAGCAATGTCCTGTAGGGAATTTATATTCTGGTAGAATAGACTATACCTTTTCTAGAAATAATCATGCTTTGAAGTAGAACATGAGGTACCAAAGGACACACAGGAAAACCCCACGGTCTAGGGAATCAATTAGAAGTGAAATGAGATTAAAAGGGGTAGAACTGGGACATGCAGAATTGGAAGAAAGGGCATTTTAGAATAAGTACAATCACAAAAATAGCAAAGTAGGATGCGTCCTCAGGGCCCAGTGAGCAGTTCAGGTTGACAGGACCATAGTTGGCAGGAAGAAGGTTCATGAGAGAGAAAGCTGAGAAGACAGGTAAGGACTGAAAAGTCCAGAACCTTTAACGAAATTAATCTAAAGAGCAGAGAGTCTACATAGTAGATAAATTGGTGGGGGGGGGGAAGTTCACTAAAAGTTTTGAGGCATGGAACTGAGTGACATCACAGGAGCTAATCAGGTAGCAACACGGTTGGCAGAGGAAATAGTGGATGGAGCCCACATACAGAGAAAACAGTAGAGTCAGCAATCTGAGCAAGGACTGTGGCAGTAAGCCTAGGTATAGGGACGTAAGAGCCTGATCAGGATAGTCATAGTGGAAACAGAAGTATTGGACAGTCTGAATCCACACGACTCGGATTCGACTGATAATCTGAGAGCTATTTTGGGAGGGGGGCTTTGGATGTGTTGACTTCCAAGTAAGTTCTGGCTGGATTTCAGGTGCACCAGCAGGGGGAAAGCTGAGCCAGGATGGCAGAACAAGATCAGAGCTGAAAATCCATTGTTTACCTTGTATCCGCCATTAGTGATAATCTGGTAAAGTAAGCCTCTTTCTTTAGTAATATTTTTCTAATTTGTTTCTTGGCTATTCTTGTTTGATGAGTCATCTCAAGAAATCCCATTAAGATTTTAATAAAATAGTATTAAATGGATAAATTAATTGGGAAAGAATTCACTTTTAGTATGTAAGAATAGAATACTGCATTTTCCTATTAATGAACATCTGTTTTCTCTTCAGTTATTTGTCTTCCTGTATCACCTTTGATGAAGTTTTATCTTGTTTTCATTTCATTCCTGTTTCTTACTATGCTTGTGTGCATGTATGCTCAGTCATATCCAACTCTTTGCGACCCCATGGACTGTAGCCCACCAGACTCCTCCGTCCATGGGATTTTCCAGGCAAGAATACTGGAGTGGATTGACATTTCCTACTTCAGGGGATCTTCCCAACCCAGGGATGGAACTTGAGTCTCCTGTATTGACAGGCAGATTGTTTTCCACTGCGCCACCTGGGAAGCCCTTATTATGCTTATTCTTGGGTATTTGATACTTTATAGTGATTTACAATTATATATTTTCAAACTATTTATTGGTATACAGAAAAATAACCAGTTTGCATATTTATTTTATTACCAACCAACTTACTGAACTTTCTCCATAGCTCTAAGAGCTTCTCTTTCCTCTTCTTTCTGATATTTATATTGATTTAATTTTCTTATTTCACATGATGACTAGAACAACCAGAGCAATTTGGATAGTAGCAACTGCTAAGGGAAGAAACACTAGGTATTTCCTTAGCCCTTGCATATTCAGAAAAGTCAGTATGTTTTCCTCATAAATGAAAAGCAATTTTACCTTACCTGTGCTGTTTGTTTTTGGTTTTTGGTTTTTTGAATTCTTACTTTACTCACTTTGCATTTTAAACCTTACTTTGCATTTTTATCTCATCCCATCATCTTTCAGTCTTTTTCTTCCCTCTTTGTTATTCTGCTTTCATTCACTGAGATAGCATTTTCCTGCACTTTGTGGAGGAAGGCAAAGACATTCCTGAAATTCTTCAAAACTTTGTGGAGATTATTCTCTTCCTCTAGCTTTATACCATGGTTTATAGACTTTTATTTTTCTTCCGCTTCTCATTCTTCGATAAGATCCACTCACACTTTTTGTCAACAGACAGAAGCGTGGACTGTCCTGGTCCCACTCCGTATATTTGTGGGAAGATGGAGTTCCTTTCTCAAATCTACCGTTTGAGAGCAGGTTAAAATTCTACTTGTTCACTTTCCAGTTTTTAGGGTCTTTTCAATTGTGATTCTACTTGTGACATCTCACCCCTTGCACTTCAAAATTATGGAATCATTGAAAAATGAATATCCTCACTAGGGGTACCTGTAATGGTTAAATTTTGTGTCAACTTGACTGGGCCAAGGGGTGCCCAGATATTTGATCAAACATAATTCTGGGTGTGTCTGTGAGGGTGTTTCTGGATAGGATTAATATGTAAATGAGTAGACTGACTAATAGAAGGGCATGACAGAGGACAAGATGCTTGGATGGCATCACTGACTCAATGGACATGAGTTTGAGCAAGTTCCAGGAGATGGTGAAGGACAGGGAAGCCCAGCATGCTGCAGTCTATGGGGTTGCAAAGAATTGGACCTGACTTAGCAACTGAACAACAGCAGACTGAATAAAGCGGATTACCTGCCTCAATGTGGGTGGGCCTTATCCAACCAGCTGATGGCATGAACAGAGCAAAAAAGCTGAGGGAGAAGGAACTCTTTTTGCCTGACTGCCTTCCAGCTGGGGCATTGCTTTTTTCTCTGCCTCTGAGCTCAAGGTGAAACACTGGCTCTTCAAACCTGCCAGCTTTAGACTTGAACGACATGATCAGTTTTCCTGAGTCTTCAGCTTGCCCACTGCAGCTCCTGGGACTTCTCAGTCTTCAAAACTGGGTGAGTCAATTCCTTATGAAAAAATCTCTTTCTATATACATTGCATTGGTACCGTTTCTCCGGAGAAGCCTAATACAGCACTCCTACCGGCATTCTCCGATCTTGCCCCTCTGCCTTTGGAAGATGACACACGGAGTCTACACCTGCAATTTCCTACCACCAGTTTTCCTGAGCCCTACATTCTGTGCCATCACTCTCTGGAATGATAATCACCTCTGAGTCATAAAAATAAAAACTATAATGACAATGTCTAATATTAATGGGAACTTAGGACTCAAGGGCTATGCTAAGGACTTTATATACCTGTGTGCTTTGTGCTCAGTCGTGTCTGACTCTTTGTGACTCCATGAACTGTAGCCTGCCAGGTTCCTCTGTCCATGGAAGTTTCCAGGCAAGAATACTAGCATGGGTTGCCATTTTCTATTCCAGGGGATCTTCCCGACCCAGAGATTGAACCTGGGTCTTTTGCATCTCCTGAATTGGCAGGTGCAGTCTTTTACCACTGCACTACCTGGGAAGCCCTCTTTATATACCTACTTCTCAGCTAATACAAAAATATAGAAAGGCAGGGGGTGGGGAGGAATGGAGAGTGTCATGAGGAGCAAGAAGAATGAATCAGTGCTCTGGCTTTGAGATAGATCAGGATTTCTAGACTAAGTACCATCTAACCAATATTCCAGTTGCTACAGATACAGGGTGTCTGAGTGCAGGAATCACTGGGATGGTAAAAAGCATATTCCTACCTCTTTTCGGGCAGTTTAGATACACTATGAATCTATGTCTGAGAGACTAGAGTCAGCAGAGCTAGACTGTGAACTCTGTAAGTGTGACTGCAATTGTATTTACTGAAAAATACATTCCCAGTACCTTGCACCATGCCTGCCACAAGACAAGTGTTTACTATATTTTCCATTAATGTTTGTCAAATCTACTTTTCTCTTGGTCAAGATTCACCCCAGATTCTACTAAGTTGTATAACTGTATTAGTTTTCCTTTAGGATAACTTTTCTTTTTAATTCTGTAGTTTCATAGTTATTTTAATGGGCAATTGGGAGAAATTTTATATTTTTTTAAATCAGAAGTCACCTTAATTAATTTTATTTTTATTTTTTTTCAGTTTTTTTTAATGTGAACCATTTTTAAAGTCTTCACTGAGTTTGTTACAATATTGCTTCTATTTCATGTTTTGAAAAACATTTATTTCATGTTTTCAAGGCAGAGAGGATCATAGTTCCCCAGACAAAGATTGAACCTGACCTTCTGCTTTGGAAGGCCAAGTCTTAACCCCTAGACCACCAGGGAAGTCCCAACCTTGACGAATTATATGATATTGTATCAAAGCTGAGGAATGGCTTTACTATAGGTCAATAAGACTACACACTTCTTAAATGGAATCAGATGGTCAATGTATAGGAGTCAGAAATATGAAGGAGGAACATGATTTTGTGACTAATACTTCCATTGCTCAGAGTCCATTTCTTATCTGTACGATGAACAAAATTACACCCCCCCATCCCCCCACCCCACCCCCGGTTTAGGGTGTGTGTGTGTATGTGCTGGGGGAGGAGGGGCTATAATCTGTGTAAAACTGCTTTGCAGACTGTACATCCTGTATATATTTTAGGCTTTCTGGCTGCTATCACTAGAATCATTTTCTGTCTCATATGCTAATCTATGTACAACATCTTTCTGTGACCAAGATTGCAATCACATATTTTGTCCAGCATTCCCAGAAACAACAGTACAGTATTATACTCAATTTCTCTACCAGATTCAAGGGTCATGCTCTCTTTGGCAGGGAGAGAGTTACTGTCAGGAAAATCTTACTGCTGGATTGAGGACAAACCATTAAAAAGTTGCATAAGTCTTTGTCAGCTTTGAGCTGTTGTCCCGCAGGTGTTTTGCTCTGTTGACACAGCTCATGTTTGCCTTGCTTTATTTATTGCTCTTTCTTTTGGAGGAAATCATAGAGAAAACAGGACTCATCCCATGGACAGAAACAGTTTCTCTATTTAGCTGCTGAGCTCCTCGGGAAAGAGGGAAGAAATCAATGAGATGCACGAATGAATAAAAAGTATTCAGCATCAAAACACACTACAGAGAGCAGTGAAGAGGCAGACTAGAAGAACTTGTGCCTGAGGAACTCTAGAGTGCCTGGAAATGGAGAGGAAACGTGAAAGCCAATTTGCTTAATTTTAATCGAGTAAGCAATGCTTAACCTCCAGTCATGTTCAAGGCTCTGAGGAAGATACACAGAGGAGTAAAACAGTTCCTGCCCTCCTGTTGTTTACAGCTGAACAGAGACAATGGAGTGAGCAAATCATAAGAAAGTGGCTGTCAGGACTTTCCTGGCAGGTCCAGTGGTTAGGACTCCGTGCTTCCAATGCAGGGGGCATGGGTTCTATCTCTGGTTGGGAAACTAAGATCCCACATGCTGCTTGGCCAAAAATAAAACATAAACTTCCATGTCCTTGGTTTCATAACCCCAAGATTCTGTTTACAAAAAAAAGTGGCTGTCACCAGCATGCCACCCCCGTTCTAGATCTTTATAATTATTAATTATATGAACATAATTTCTCAAACTATGTATTTTCTTGAAAACACATGTTAAAATCTCATTCTCAAATAAAGCACTTAATGAATTCAGGGAATAAGACTGAGTTGTCTGGGAAGAAATAAAGGTTTTAGGAAACCCAAGTAAGCTTCGGTTCAAACATCTGTCCCTGGGCTTATTGATGGCCCTTGGAAAGGCCGAGCATATAGGAAAGAGTCTTCTTTCTAATATGAAAGGCATATTTGTGTCCCGTGGAATGAGAGGTATGTGTGGTATGAGAGCAGGACCAAGGTCACGGCAGGGCTCCCAGCTCTAATGCATGTTTACTGACTTAGGTTCCTCTACATGGATCCTGGCCTGTTGGTTATTCACACTCACGACTTCTACTGCATTTGTCCTACGGCACTTAATTATTCTTGCAATTTTTAATTGTTCTTCTCTTTCTTCATCGTCCTCTATCTTTGTTATAGTGGAGTTTCATTTCTTGAAGTCCGTTCTATCTCATCTCCGTTTCAGTAACACATTTTACAGACGTGGTTCAGCAGTTTTCTGTTTTTTTTTTTTTACTTCTTAAACCTTTTAACTCTTTGGTGAAGTAAAGGCTTGAAATTTTTATACAATTTGTAAAAACAGATGCATTTGAAGTCTGAATAGATGTCATATATTTGATGACTTGACAGAGTAGAAATGTAAAGCCTCCTTAAAAAAGTTAAATATTCAGAAACACAAGCTTTGTAAGCAATCACTCATCATCTATCTGCTAATTACCCAACAAGGTTAATATTTGTCTAATTTTTAAGGCAAGATGTGTGTAAAGTGCAGAAATCTAAAGCACATATTTTGATAAATTTTGACAAGTGTATAAGCCCATGAAACCACCACCCCAATCAAGACAATGAACATTTCCATCAGTCCAGAAAGTTCTCTCATCTCTTCCAGTTAAGCCTCAACACCCAGGGGCAATTACTGTTCTGACTCCTATCACCATGGATCTGTTCTGCCTGTTCTTTAACTTCCTGTATACAAAGACGTGGTTCTTGCATTTTTGTGACTGTCTTCTTTCACTCCACATCCTGTTTTAGAGATTGGTCGGTATGGTTGAGTATGAATATACTGCATTCTATGAATATGCCACAATTTGTCCATTCAACTGTTGACGGATCTTTGGGTTATTTCCAGTTTCGACTGTTCTTAATTAACATTTACAACTAGCCCAAGTCCACTTTCAAGTAGTTTCCCCACAGACACCCACTGATCAATTCTTGGCTGCATACCTGACAGGGACCTTCTGCAAGGATCTGGATTTCTCTTTTTCTGCACAATTTTCTTCTCTATTCCTCTGTCCTGAATATTCTAGTTCCCACAGTCTCTCTGGACCCTCAGTGCCATCTTCTCAATTCAGGAAGTCAACTGGGTTTTGCCTGGCTTTCTCTCTGTTTGTGCAGAAGTCGAAAAGCTCTCAAATTCTCAAGCTCATAAGCCTTGGTCCGCAACCATGGCACACCCCTCGTTTACTTTCTGCTTCGGAGCAATCCCTGACCTTTGCCTGGTGCTCAGTGTCTTCAGTCATTGCTTTCTCTGTTTTGTCTGGGTTGATTTACTGATTCATTTATCAATTTTCTGGTTGTTGCTTGGTTGTTTCAGCTGGTAGTGTAAAACTGGGCTGGAAGCAGAAGTTTGTGTTTTATCATTTTTGACGCTATTTCAAATGGATTCTTACGCATTCGCTTTCCATTTGCTTGTTTCTAATACCTAGACATGCAACTGATTTTTTTCTGTCTTGACTTCCAAACAAGTACAGTTTTAACAAGATCATTGGATCATTGGATTAAGGGAACAAGAAATCACAGATGAATGGACAAATTACTAACAAAGCTACATGGAAGATGTGGGACTTGAAAGACACATAGAATATACTGTAGATAAAAGGT
Organism: Okapia johnstoni; assembly: GCA_024291935.2. Classification (NCBI taxonomy): domain Eukaryota; kingdom Metazoa; phylum Chordata; class Mammalia; order Artiodactyla; family Giraffidae; genus Okapia; species Okapia johnstoni. The sequence continues at coordinate 17,802,531 of CM044324.1, forward strand.
TCAGCATGAACAAAGCACAGAAGAAGGCATAAGCAAGGATTCCAAGTTGTGCAATTTGAATGAAAGTTGGATTATGAGTAGAGGATTTGAGAAAACAAGTCTCTACATATATGATGGGCTTCCCAGGTGGTACTAGTGGTAAAGAACTTGCCTGCCAGTGCAGGAAATGCAGGAGACAAAGGTTTGATCCCTGGGTCTGGAAGATCCCTTGGAGGAGGAAATGGTAATCCACTCCAGTATTCTTGCCTGAAAAATCCCACAGACAGAGTAGCTTGGTGGGCTATAGTCCACGGGGTTGCAAAGAGTCAGTCACTCAGTCGTGACTGAACACACAACAACAATATATATGATGCATGTGTGCATGCTTAGTCACTTCTCTCCTTAGCTCTAAGAGCTTCTGTTTCCTCTTCTTCCTGATATTTGTATTGATTTCATTTTCTTATTTCACATGACAAGAATAACCAGAGCAATTCTGGATAGTAGCAATTACTAAGGGAAGAAACACTAGGTATTTCCTTGTGTGCCTGCTAAATCACTTCAGTCGTGTCCCGACTCTTTGTGACCCTACAGACTGTAGACTCCCAGGCTCCTCTGTCCATGGGATTCCCCAGGCAAGAATACTGGAGTGGGTTGCCATGTCCTCCTCTAGGGGATCTTCCTGACCCAGGGATCGAACCCATATTTCCTGTGTCTCCTGCATTGCAGGAGGATTCTTTACGGTGAGCCACCAGGAAAGCCCTACATACATGATTTATAAACATAAAGCTTCTGTGCAAGAGCCTTCATGGATCCTCCCAACCAGGTGAAGTCATCTGAAATAAGCTTAATTTCTCTTGCATCTAGTGCTAACAATTCTAATCAACTTTTTGTTTGCCTTTTCATGCAATGTTTGTCTTCCTTACTAGGCTGAAAATTCAGCAAAAACAGGAAATCATGCTTGTTTTTCTCACTGTTGTATTTCCAGCATTTAACAATGAATATTCACTGAATGAATAAGTGGAACCAGGGTAAGAAGTCTGAATTTGACTTCATATCCAATCAGAGTCTTTAAAAGTATGTGCTTTAGAAGAATGATTTAGGGAGATTTTTCTGGCAGCATGTAGTGAACGAATTAGAGAGAGGCAAGGATGAAGAGAAGCTGCTGGAAGAGTTTAAACAGGAGGCAAGGTAAGCCTGAACCACAGCGATGTCACAGAATTTGGAAGGAAATAGACACAAAGGATTTTGTAGAGGGCAAACCAGCAAAACATGAAAACCAAGGAGGAGAAGGAATAGGGGAGTCAATTAGATACTCGATATTTTGAGAGTGGGGAATTGGGAGGAAAACAGTGCCATTTCTAGAAATGGCAATCTAATAGGAAGAGCTGGTTTGAGGGGGTAGCTGTCAATCTTGAGTGTTAATTACCTATGAGCTTTTTAAGTGCATCTATTGATCACGCAATTGGAAACAGTGTGGATCCCACAACAGAGCTATGGATTAGGGACATAGACATAAGAATCATCTTCTAAAGGGGAAACTTAGCCCTAGGGAACGATGAGATTCTAGAGAGAGACGAGAAGGAGGAAGAGGAGAAGCCCAAAGAGACAATTTCTGGAGTATTAACTTTCAGAAGCAGGAGAAAGTCAACAAAAGGTATGGAAATACAAAGTTTTCTAAAGTTGGAAGTGTGTTACATTATGCAAGGAGAGAGTCTGAAGCCACCTAACTGAATATGTGGGGAACTTGAGTAACATAAAGACAGAAAGGGCCATTGGCTTTGATCATTAGATCATGAACAAACTTCAAGATAACAATAGATTATTCTAATGAATAATCCATTAAGGCAAAGGATGGGGGGGCGTTACTTCTGCCACTGTGTAGATGAAGCAGCAGAATCTCAGAGCGTTCAAGTGGCTTTCTCAAGGCCACACAGACAGGAAGCATCACAACTGGATTTTACCCCAATGTCATCCCTGACACCTCCTCTAACACCACACTGCAACCTATCCTTTCTAAGATTCTTCAGGAAAATGTATCTGTTCTCAGACCTCTAGTCATTTTAATTCATCTCTTTATTGCCTATTTCCCTAGGAAACCTGTAAAAACATTTGGATCCCGGTAATATAAAGATTGATATTAGGATTCTGCTGGTGGTCCAGTGGTTAAAAATCTGCCTGTCAATGCAGGGGACATGGGTTCAGTCCCTGGTCCGGGAAGATCCCACATATCTTGGGGGCAACTAAACCCATGCACCACCACTACTGATCCTGTGCTCTAGAGCCTGTGCCCCTTAACAAAGAAGCCACTGCAATGAGAAGCCTGTGCACCATAGCTAGAGAAAGCCCTTGCACAGCAATGAAGCCCCAGAGCAACCAAAAATAAATTCAAAAAAAACTTTTTTAAAGATTGATATTAGCTATTGTCAATAAGTCAGAAGGAGTGAAGGCTCAGAATCCTTGTTTACCATCATAGAGTGTTGTCTCTTGAAATAACACAGGTATAAAAATATTAGGGGATTTCTTTTTCTGTTGGAACAGAGAATACCAACTAAAGGGAAAGGTGGAATTTTTCCCATCAATTCTCTAAGTTTCCTTAGGTTTAAACTTGATGAAGGACTCAGGTAGGTATTTACTTGCTTCATCTAATTAGTGACTTATAGTTATTATCTGAAAAGTCATATAAGAACATAAAAACCCCACTTTATTATAGCACCATAAGGCCCAGAGCAGCATGCTTATTGTCTCAATGTTATTAAACATACATCCTGAAAGACACAGATGTGTGGCGTGGGGTGGAGATAAGTCTCTAAGAATTCTGGTTTACTAAGTTACCTTTTATTTTTTTAACCTTAAGAAAGAAACTCAGGAGATAGTTAAGGTGATAGGCTTGGTTGCTGTCTTAAGATGCTAACTTGGGGACTTCCCGGTGGTACAGTGGCTAAGACTCAGCACTCCCAATGCAGGGGGCCTGGGTTCAATTTCTGGGTGGGTAACTAGATCCCACATGTTGGAACTAAGAGTCTGCATACTGCAAGTAAAGATCCCACATGCCACAATGAAGATCAAAGAGCCCATGTATTGCAACTAAAGATCCGGCACAGCCAAATGAATACATTTTTTTTTTCAAAAAGAAGCTAATGTGAGATGATAATATGTGCTGTTGTCATCTTCCAAAACTTCTGAAACAGATAAGCAGATAAACAAACAAGAAACTAACTGTCCAACCTGCAGAATCTGTTGTTGGAATCTGTGAGTATAAGTTTGGGTCTGCTGATTTCTATGGTGGGCACTTACAAGTAGGAAGAACTGACCCCATCACAATCAATAGTCACCAAGAGGCCAAAGGGGCTGGTTTATTTAGTTCACTCTTTAGAATAGAGTTGCAAGTATTGTCCCAAAGGCTTGATATCAAGGCCTGATGGAAGGCAGCCAGTCTGAGCGAGAGGGAACTCTTTATCATGAGCTAATAAAGGTGTCGGCATGTTCTGAAAGATAGGCATAAGCTGTCTAACTAGTGGCCCACCGTGTAAAGCTCACACCAGAGTTTTGGGTAGTTTCATCCTTCTTTGAGAGGCTCCATTTGGTGAGTACGCTGACCCCTTTGACTAGCACTACAATTTCTTTATGAATTGGTACGATTTCTCAGAAGAAAATAAAGATAATTTTAAGAGCATCTCCGTGGATATTCACTTTTCCCTCTTTCAGAAAGTAATGAAACAAGCCTACAGGTTGGCTTCCATTTTGGTCAAACTGCAAATATGTGACATTTTAGGAATCTTGGGCTATTTCATTCTTCACACCCAATTAATCACAGTTTGGTGACTGGGGTTTGATGGAATAAAGCAGTGCTGTAGATTCAGGGCAGTTCTGTTTCTGGGATTTTGTAGCAACTATGGTTTTAGGAGAGAATGGAAAAAATAAACACACTTAGTAACTCAAAGGCCAGCTGCTTGAAAACTGGCTTGGACATTCTGGACTCATCACCATGACTTTTTCTATTTTCTTCTTGTTGTTGTCCTAAATTGTAAACAGATTTGTGTGGATTCTTCTCTTGTATATTTATATTTGGGGAAGAAGCAGGCTGGGGCATTCCTCTTTTCTACATTTATATAAACTTCAGAAATCTAAAAATATAAGGTCAAGATTTTCTACTGACTAGAAACTAAGAGCAAAGAATTGAAAGAAATGTAATTGATTATGGGTAACTTTTCCTTCCACTGTAAGTGAACCTAGTTAACAGTATCCTTCACCCTAAATAACATCCTCTAGAGTGTCAAAGAGCTTTAGAAAATATTAATTTAGATGCAGAAACCTCAACTGTGTGGATTTGTATTATAAGGCATGCAAGAGAAATGTTTTTAAAAAATAGACTTATTTGACTGTGCCAGGTATCAGCTGAGGCATAAAGGATCTTTTTTAGTTGTGGGATCTAGTTCCCTGATTAGGGATCAAACCAAGGCCCCCTGCATTGGGAGCATGGAGTCTTAGCCACTGAACCAACGCATATATAATTTTGGAGAAGCAGTAAAAATTAAGGTACCGTGGATATTTGGGAGGCAACTCACCAAAATTTATTCTTTTCTTCTGCTTAAAGTACTCTGAGATTTTTTTTGGGGGGTGGGGTGGGAATCTCTTTGTGAATCTGTTGTAAATTAGTCATGAAATTATAGCAATTACAGTGGAATTGATTCAGGCATGGGCCTAACTGGCTTAAACCCAGAACATTCTATCTCTCTTAAGGATTACTTAGGGACAAAGATCATCAATTTTGGGTTAGTGAGACATGTCTACATAGAGTGTAAGTCTTTGGAGAAGTTAGTTCCCTCACTCTTCTCACTACTCCCTCTCCTCTCTCCAAATTCTTCCTCTGATGGAAAGGTCTGGAATAACTAGAGCTATCGTTACAATGAATGGATCTGGCCTTAAGACAAACTGAGTCACGGGGTGGAGGGGAGGGTAGACATGAGAAAGAAACAGATAACAGGAGTAGGTGCCCAATTGGCCTTAAGAACCCTGAGTCAAGTCGTGGATTATCCAGTTACACGCACCAATAAACTCCCCACCCTTTCACTCTTTGGTTAAGGCATTTTGGGCCAGGGTTTCTTCTACTTGCAACCAAAAGCATTCTGATAGCTACAAAGGGGTTGAATTTCCAATAGAAATTTCAGTAACAATGAACATATTCCATAAATGTGCTGATCAATATGGTAGCTACATGTGTCTATTGAGTTGCAGGTGGTGATTGAGGAACTAAGCTTTCAATCTAATTAGTTAAAATTAAAATTTCAATACAGCTATTCCCTAGAGTAGGAAATGGCAACCCACTCCAATACTCTTGCCTGGAGAATCCCATAAACAGAGGAGCCTAGCAGGCTACAGTCCATGGGGTCGCAAGAGTCGGACACAACTTAGCGACTAAACCACCACAGTGGCTACTATTTTGGACACCACATCACTAGATGTCTTTAAGATCTCTGATAGTTTTAACATTGTATGATTTTATGACTGTACTCAGTGCACATAAATAACACCCACAAATAGATTCAAATGTTACCTAAACTAAAATCTGTTGCCAGTACACACAAGACATCTGATTTCCAGTAAAATTGGATATATTAGATTTATGTGTTCATTTAAAGCTGCTGCTATGGCAGCTAATTTATGAGCAGATGATAAAAAGATCAACGCGCACTACTTCTTTCCACATTAGACATTTTATAGCTGGGAAGACGTGGACAAAATATGCAAACTCTCTAACAATATTTTGAGGATTAAGTGAGGTAATACATGTGAAGGATTCGGCATAGAATCTTGCCCAGAGTAAACGTCAGTGAATGGCAGCTATACCTGCTACCACCACTTTGCCCAAGAGGGACAATGATGACCAAATGTCACTCCCATGCCCTTAGTATCTAGAAACACCTCTATCTGAGTAGACTAGTGACAGGTTACTGAGATACTGAAGTTGGAAAAGGCTTAGAGAGCAAGTCACCCAAGGAGATATATTAATAGTTACAGAGGGTTAAATTAAGTATCAGTATCAAATATTAAAATAAGTATCAAAGTAACCAGGAAGTTAGTATAGGAGAGAAATTAAAACCAAGACCTCCTGGCTTGAAATTCAGGGCCCTGTGCATTTTCTCATTGTTGTTGTTGAGTCACTAAATCACGTCCGACTCTTTTGTGACCCCATGGACTGTATCCCGCCAGCCTCCTCAGCCCATAGGATTTCTCAGGCAAGAATACTGGAGTGGGTTGTCATTTCCTCCTCCAGGGGATCTTCCGGACCCAGAGATCGAACCTGCAACTCCTGCATTGGCAGGCGGATTCTTTACCGCTGAGCCACCAGGAAAGCCCTATAGTATACTTTATTTGATTTCACATTTTCCTAGATTTTTCAAACTTCCTAGAAGTCTCTACTCACCTTAGCAAACAAGTTAATACTGGTGATTTACGGAAAACTCCATCTTTTACAATAAGATAAGCTTCTCAAGACCTTTTAATCTCAAGGCTGACTCTAGACTCACTCTTTAAGAAGTGATCGAAGATTTTGGCTGTCAAGGTTATTGAATGTTGGGAGCATAGCTGTTTGAAAGCGAAGTGAAAGTGCAAGTGAAAGTCGCTCAGCCATGTCCAGCTCTTTGTGACCCCATGGACTAATACAGTCCGTGGAATTCTCTAGGCCAGAATACTGGAGTGGGTAGCCTTTCCCTTCTCCTGGGCATCTTCCCAACCCAGGGATTGAACTCAGGTTTCCTGCATTGAAGGTGGATTTTTTACCAGCTGAGCCATAAGGGAAGCCCAAGGATACTAGAGTGGGTAGCCTATGCCTTCTCCAGGAGATCTTCCTGACCCAGGAATCGAACCAGGGTCTCCTGCATTGCAGGTGGATTCTTTATCAACTGAGATATCAGGGGAAATATTTCAAAATTCAACACTGTTCAGATCTCTTTCTCTGTATCTTAAAAAAAAAATCTTTTTTTGGAGTTTTTAATACTGTGTTATGATGGTCAAAGGCAGAATTATAACATAAATCCCTTACCGGATCACAGATTTTCCTCTTCTCTCTCTTGTTGAAGGGCTACCCTTTTTTTGCTTTCAAAATGGAGCAAACAAGGCCTAAAACCAAAATCTCTGCTGATTTAATACTCAGCAATATTTAATAATAGCTCACCTATGGGTCAAGATGACAGAACACAGCCCACCCACAATTTATTACTAAATAAGCTCCACACCTCCAAGCTTAGAAGGTTCAAAGTCATTCCAATTCTTCTCTCTGATTTTGCAGTTGAATTACCTCATTAAAAATTATTATTAGATTGCTATTCCTATTAGATTGTGATCAATATTTTAAGGCAGGAAGATCTGAATGAGAAGGTGAGACTCCCATATGGGTTAATTTTGCATTATATTGCTTCTATAGCTTTAAGATCTGTATCTTTTAAGCTACTGTATGAAATTAAGTACAAGTGTTTTGAAGGAAATATCTGATCTGCAAAGACTTTTTTTGTCCATGGCTTTAAAAAAGGGAAAAATGTGTTCCTAGGGATGCCACATTTCTTCCTTTCTCATAAGAAAATTTAGGGGAGGGGCTTCCTTGGTGGTCCAGGGGCTAAGACACTGTGCTTCCAAAGTAGGAAGTCTGGGTTCGATCCCTGGTCAGGAAGTTAGACCTACACGCCGCAACTAAGAGTTCACACGCTGCAACTAAAGATTCAGCATGCCGCGATTAAGATGCAGTAGAGCCAGATACATAAATAAATATTTTTAAAAAAGAAAGTTTAGAGGAACAAACTTTTTCTCCAAATAAATGTGTACCTTTGTCAATTAGGGGTTAAATTGGCTTTGAGTGTCTAGAGTGGAAACTAATGATGAATTTCAGAATAATTTCTGGGAAGTGTCACCCAAGCTCCAAAAAGGAGACTGTTAAGTTTTTAGAACATAACCCAATGGGAAGTTGGGGACATTCGATATTTCAAACATATTTCAAATATTTATTTCTTGACCGTGCCATGAAGCGTGCAGGATCTTTGCTCTCTGGCCAGAGATCGAACCTGTGCCTCTGGCAGTGGAAGCACGAAGTCTTGACCACTGGACTTTCAGGGAGGTCCCCTCAATCATGCTTAAAGTTTGAATGATACTGGCTTAAACAGTTTTTTTAAACAATATATAGGCAACAGCATATATGGCCCATAGTTCAATTCATGGGCAACAGCACAAAATAACAGATTCTAAAACTATAATAGTGAAGGTTATATAAAAAACTTTAAAATGTAAAGCATGAATGCACATGTAAGGCTACTAGGCATATTCAGGAGGGAATCTGAATAGTGATAGCCAAAAAAATGTCCTATTGTAAAAATAAATGTGATGGTTGATATATACATATGAAGGATGCAATAGGTCAATGTTAATCATATCCTCCATTGCATTTTTTCACTTTGAAAGTACTGAGAGATCCAGTAGTGAGTCATAATGGTTACTTCCAAGCGAGATCAATTTTGAAGGAGCCCTATTCCTGAGACCAACTGATAAATGTCATTTGTAATGGGAAACATTTGCTTTCTGGCTAGTTAAGAGCATTTAGGTAGACTGTAATGCGTTGCAGCTGAAGGGTGGAGCTCCTCTAAAAAGAAGTATATTTTTTCTTTGCCAAATATAATGAAAAAAGTACAACTTCCAACTGCCCCACTATTGATACTCATTCAAGAAAGATTCTTGCAATATGACTCTTTCACAGGAAAGAAAAAACACTGGAAAATCAGAAGAGCAAATTATTACAGTTCAATAAACAGTGAGGAGTTGTTAAGAAGAATAATCAAGATTTATCACTATAGAAACGAAGACACAAGTGAAAACAAAGAATAGATACAGTTTACAGGAAAGTAAGTGTATTTTTACACACATGTTAGAATGGGCTAGTTTTTGTTTTAGTTACAAATAAATCCTAAATCTCAGGTGATCGAGACAATAACGGCTCATTTTTCACTCTGCTCCATGTCTGACGTGCGTTTGCAAGGCAGGTGTGCTCATCCGTGTCACCAGTACTTCCCTAATCAATGTGGGAAGGGGGTTAAAGCTCTACAATACCTACCCCGGCAATGAAATGCCTCCGCCTACAAGTGACACATGTCCCTTTCATTTCATTGGCCAAATCCAGTCACATGGTCATGACTAATTTCAATATTAAAGTGCAAGTCTATCATAGACTTGGAAGGACTTGCTTGCCTGGAGCAAGGAGATCATAATATTTGTGAACAGTTTTAATGGCTATCACATCACTTGTCTGTGTAGTTTTTTTTTTTTTACTTTTTTACTTTGTACTGGGGTATAGCTGATTAACAATGTTGTCAGGTGAACAGTGAAGATGCTCAGCCATACATATATGTGTATCCAGTCTCCCCCATACTCTCCTCATATCCAGGCTGCCACATAACACTGAGCAGAGTTCTCTGTGCTATACAGTAGGACCCTGTGGTTATATATTATAAATATAGCAGTGTGTACATGTCCATCCCAAACTCCCTCCCCCCAACCTTACCCCCTGGCAACCACAAATTCATTCTCTAAGTCTATATCACATCATAGTTGATGAAAGAAGAGCTGGTTGTAGACAAGGACTATTACATGCAAGGTGAGTCCGACAACCAGAATACCAACAATTCAACATGTAAGGAGAATACCAACAATAGGAAGGTATTTGATGTCTTCAAAAGAATAACTTTCACATTTACTGCTAATCAATATATTAATATTAGAATCTAGAAAATGTATCATGTAGGTTGAACAGAAGGATACAAGTAGTTGTGACAAATGGTCCCAACATGCATTTCAGGCAAAACTAGACTGGTCTGCTGGAGAAGGCAATGGCAACCCACTCCAGTACTCTTGCCTGGAAAATCCCATGGACGGAGGAGCCTGGTAGGCTGCAGTCCATGGGGTCGCTAAGAGTTGGACATGACTAAAGCGACTTAGCAGCAGCAGACTGGTCTGCTAGTACCATATATTCTCCATATGTTTACTTAGCAAGTCAAAGACATTTTCTAATGAATTTATTAGGAAGCATGGTCTCCGTTTGACTTTTTTTATTTTTTTAACCAGGAGGAAACTTTCACCCTTATTGGGAGCCCAGATAAAATCTTAGGCAGCACCATGGCACACAAAACAAACTGGACCTGAGCCTCTTGGACTGGGATTGGAGGCCCAGTACTCCCACAGTGGGCCTGAAATACTGCATAAACCCTGAAAAACGCTAGATTGCTGCTCCAAGAACACTTTTCAAAGGAAAGAAGTTGTCTCCTTGTCAAACAATGGAAGTTTTCATTTCAAAAAGCCAAGAATTATGGAGAGACCTAGAGACTGTCATGAGTCCTGTTCAGTTGCTCAGTCGTGTCTGGCTCTTTGTGACCCCATGGACTACAGCACACCAGTCTTCCCTGTCCATCACCAACTCCTGGAGCTTGCTCAAACTCATGTCTCTCGAGTCGGTGATGCCATCCAACCATCTCATCCTCTGAAGTCCCCTTCTCCTCCTGCCTTCAATCCTTCCCAGCACCGGGGTCTTTTCCAATGAGTCAGTTCTTCACATCAGGTGGCAAAAGTATTGGAGTTTCAGCTTCAGCATCAGTCCTTCCAATGAATATTTAGGACTGATTTCCTTTAGGATGGACTGGTTGGATCTCCTTGCTGTCCAAGGGACTCTCAAGAGTCTTCTCCAACCCCACACTTCAAAAGCATCAATTCTTCGGTGCTCAGCTTTCCTTATGGTACAACTCTCACATCCATACATGACCACTGGAAAAACCATAGCTTTGACTAGATGGATCTTTGTTGGCAAAATAATGTCTCTGCTTTTTAATATGCTGTCTAGGAGACTGTCATACAGAGTGAAGTAAGTCAGAAAGAGGAAAACAAATATCATATATCATCGCTTATATGTGGAATTTAGAAAAATGGTACAGATGAACTTATTTGCAAAGCAGAAATAGAGACATAGATGCAGAGAACAAATTTATGGATCCCAAGGCGGGGAGGGAGGGAGGAATGAACTGAAAGATTGAGATTGACATATATACACTACGTACAAAATAGACAACTAATGAGAACCTGTTGTACAGGGAATTCTTCTCAGTGCTCTATGGTGACCTAAATGGGAAGCAAATCTAAAAAAGAGGGAATATATGTATATGTATAACTGATTCACACTGCTACACAGCAGAAACTAACAACATTGCAAAGCAACTCTAATAAAAATTAATTTTTTCAAAAGTCAAGAATTACAAGAGTGACAATGGGCCTTTCAGTTCATTTCTATGTTAATCTATTTACTATGTTTTTAAGAGATAGCACAATATTTATCCTCCAATTTAATTATGTGATTCATGGGATAGTATTATTTGTATCTGTGACTGTGCTATACAAACCTTAATATAATATATGTGTATATGTGTATGACTGAGACATAGTTTCACAAAATCTAACTTGTCTTTACTCCATGCATGGAAATTAAAATTACACAAAATTAACAGATGTTTGCTCCTTGGAAGAAAAGCTATGACAAACCTAGCCAGCATATTAAAAAGCAGAGACATTACTTTGCTGATAAAGATTCATATAGTTAAAGCTATGGTTTTTCCAGTAGTCATGTATTGGTTTGAGAGATGGACCATAACGAAGGCTGAATACCGAAGAATAGGTGCTTTTGAATTGTGATGCTGGAGAAGACTCTTGAGAGTCCCTTGGACTGCAAGGAGAGCCAATCATTCAATCCTAAAGGAAATCAATCCTGAATATTCATTGAAAGGACTGGTGCTGAAGCTGAAGCTCCAGTACTTTGGCCAACTGATGCAAAGAGCTGACTCATTAGAAAAGACCCTGATGCTAGGAAAGATTGAGGGCAGGACGAGAAGGGGGCGACAGAGGATGGGATGGTTGGATGGCATCACCAACTCAATATACATGAGTCTGAGTAAATCTCTGGGAGAAGGTGAAGGACAGGGTAGCCTGTCTATCTCATGGACTACGTAGTCCATGGGGTCACAAAGAATCGCACGTGACTGAGAGACTGAACAACAACATGCAGTAACTGACAGGTTCTTTTCCATACTTTTTTAAAAACACTGATTTCAACCCACTACATTGTTTCACTAACGGATCATGACCTCAGTCTGAAAATCCTGATTTGAGGGAAGTTTCTAGTTGGTATGCCACAGGGATCTAGTCTGTGAAACATTTCTCCTGGTGGTTTGATTTAGGACATTGACTGAACGCTGATTGTCACTGATCATGTTTGCAGACAGACGATATCAGACTGGAAGATGTAGCTAACATGGCCTTAATAGGCTGCAACAGTGGATCCAAGAAAACAGGCTGTGTTTTCAAAAAGTTAAAGGTATAACCCTACACTACATTAAGCGATGTAAGTCACATTTCCCAAATAGGGGACATATTTTAAAATTTATTTCATTTTTGTAGAAGGAGTTATGATTTAAAAATAGAACATATGGGAAAGATTTCAGGATTTTAATTTAGTACAAGCAGGATCCGAGTCATCAGGGTTAAGCGATTGCCAAAATAACCAGGTGAAAAGCAATCAGACAAAGAGGCCCTGAGAACCTTTCCTGAGGCCAGAGTTTACCTGGGTGTTTGCATTTACTTCTCAGAAGCACCTGTTAATCAGGGGGACAATGACAAATGAGAACAAGGACACATGAGGTAGGGGAAGAACCACATCACATGAAGGACAGTTGAAGGAGTGCAGGGTGTGGAACCTGAAAATGCAAGACTTAAAGGAATTTCCAGTAGTCATGTACGGATGTGAGAGTTGGACCATAAAGAAAGCTGAACACTGAAGAATTGATGCTTTTGAACTGTGGTCCTGGAGAAGACTCTTGAGAGTCCCTTGGACTACAAGGAGATCCAATCAGTCAATTCTAAAGGAAATCAGCCCTGAATATTCATTGAAAGGACTGACGCTGAAACTGAAGCTCTAATATTTTGGCCACCTGATGCTAAGAACTGACTCACTGGAAAAGACCCTGATGCTGGGAAAGATTGAAGGCAGGAGGAGAAGGGGACGACAGAGGATGAGATGGTTGGATCACCAACTCGATGGACATAAGTTTGAGCAATTTCTGGGAGCTGGTGATGGACAGGGAAGCCTGGCATGCTCCAGTCCATGGGGTCGCAAAGAGTTGGACACAACTGAGCAACTTAACTGACTGAAAGGAATAGTGGTCTTCAAGTATCAGAAAATCTGATATGAATCACATGAAAGAAAGATGACACTTGGTCCCTTGTCTCTCAGAAGGCAGAATCATTCATTCATTCATTCAACAAACTTGTTGAGCACCTATTACTTTTTATTAAGCCAAGTTTTAGAAGTGCAGGAATAAAAGGAACTCAAAAACCACACAGTCTAGTGGGCATGAAGGACACATCCCAGCTTTCTGAAATTTGCATTTATGTCTCTTGTGGCAGCAGTGTCCCTTGGGCAGGCATAGCCCCCTCGTAGTGCATTGCCTTCTGTGTGGGATCATTTATTGTCCAGACTCATGGTCTGCACCATGTCCCTGACCAGGTCATCATCCAGCAAAAATCTTTCAAAAGCTCCCAGTTACCTCTAGAATAAGATCTAAAAACCAAAGGGCACCCAAGGCTTGTTTTCAAAATCTCTTTTTTCAGCAGTGTCTCCTGCCACCCTGCACCCCAGTCATTTTAAATTAAGTTCAGTTCCCTAAACACGCTGTGCTCCCTCACAGCCTTCCCAATGCTGTATGCCCATCCTCATCACCAGCCCCTGGCTGACTTCTGTGTTTCCACTATGACAACACGGTTACCGCCTACTTCAGGAGGCCCCCGGGACTCCCGCTGGCCGTGTTCCATGAACCCTCCTCTGTGCTCCAGGGCACACAGTCCCCCTTTGTTACTGATTCTAGTGAACTGTCACTTACCTAGAAGCTCTGTGAAGACTGCAATGTTTTCTCTTGGTATCTCAGCACTGGGTGCAGTGGGTGGCGCAGAGCTGGTCTTCAAAAATGCCTGTTAAATGTATCAATGAATGAAGGGTTCTGATTGCACCATGAGATTATTCCCTAAAACAACTTTTAATAGAGTATCATCTGTAAAAATATTGAGTCAGTATGTTGTACACCTGAAATTGATACTGTAAATCAACTATACTTCAATTTAAAATAAAACAGGTACGCATTTCCAAAGATAGAGCTGTTGACTGACTTTCAACTTTTGAAAATGAATCTAAACAGACGAAACGTGAGAGAGCTCTTTAGAAACTCACTTCTAAGGTCAAGACCACCACTGACCTCTAGGCAACAGGAGCCCAAAGTGAGTGAGGTAACACGAAGCACTCCCTGAAACTTGCTCCCCACGAACGCGAGGAGAGGATGAGGAGGGATTGTTGACCGTCATCATCAGAAGGTGATCTCCATTTGCTGCTCTGTGAGTTGTCCTGGCATCTCAGGGGGCATTCAGCCTTTCTCTCCTACATGAAGGCTGGCACCGGGCAGTCCATGTGTCAGGGCAGTAAAACAATCCCGCATGAAGGGCAGCACGTTGTCCGTGGGCCGTGCCAGCCCGAGGAAACAGTGCTGCCTTTGAGAGACACAAAGAGCCACTGTCCTTGCCTCTTTTTTTCTTCTTCAAAAACTGTCAGAGTCCAAAACTCGCTGCGGAGATAACAAAGGCTCCTCGCAGACTGAGCAGAAGGCTGTAGCCATTCCACCTGTAGAATCCCAGCCAAAACCAGCCCACAGGCCACAGCCCACAAGATTAAGGTAGTCAAGCATCCTTTTCACCTGGTCCGTAATCTGAAACAAAAATAAGCTTTGCTGAAAAAAAAAATAGAATGCCCCTCCTTTTTTTTCTCTGCGCCTATTGGTTCAGGACTGCCCTGTTCTCATCCACGGAGTGAATCAGCTTCTGCTTGCCAGGATGTCTCCTTGGTAATATTTACCCCACTTGCTGGTGTCTTCCATGATGCTGCCATTATATCCGTGTACTATAAAAGCCTGAGGAGTTATTTTAGCAAAGACTGAGGAACCATCCATAGAGCAGGTCCTGTGCTAAATGGGAGGTTGGATTGACTGACCACTGAGATCCCTTCCTGGTTCTGTAATTAGAAGGCAGGGAGAGGGAACATGTAATTCATTCAAGTCTGTGGTCACCCGGTAGTCACATTAATAACCCAAATGGCTCAAATGTGGACAGTGCTGCCAAGGAGTCAAGTGCAGAGGGCAAGGGCAGTTAGGAGAGAACAGAGGGAAGAGGAAGGCTAAGAGACAGGGCTGCTGTTAAGAAGAAAGTTGACATCAATCTACACTGGGCACGCGCTATGCTTCAGGCAGGAGCTTGTGACACAGGTGAAACACAAATGGCTTGGAGACGAGCAGTGAAAAAGAGACCTGTACTCAGGCTACTCCAATGCAATGGGCTGGGTGCCAGGGTGTGTCGTGCAGGTAGCACAGCGTGTCTGGAGGGAGATAAAATAAAACTTCTTCAATGAGGCAACGAGTGAGCTTAAGCTTAAGAATGAACAACAGCTGATTTAATTTGGGAGGAGGGGGTGGGAGGATAGTCTACACAGAAAGGACAGCAAAGCTGTAAAGCATGTGAGATCGTAGCAGACACCGAGAGCCGCAGGCGGTTCCTGGGCATGGCTGGCATAGAGGACACTGTGAAAAGACAGCAGAAGTACTGGGAAACAGGGGGCTACCAGACTGTGAAGGTCTCTCCTGCCATGCATAGCAGTGGGGGACTTACTGTCAGTGTTGGGAAGACATGGGTCCCAGAGCCCTGGGGAAGAACTGCTTCCTGGCAGGGACCTGTGGAGCGGACAAAACTTCAGAGAGGGCGAGAGACTATAGGCACTGGACTTCCCAGGCTAACAGAAACAGGAGAGAAGGGGGCAGGGCACAACCTTGAAGAGAGTGACCTAGCCATCAACATTATGACAAAAACTGGTTAGAACCAACTAAGTCCAAGATGGTGGAAGAGTCAACTTCCAGTGGACCTTGAACTTCATTATATGCTCACTGTAATGTGTTAGCATTACAAATTGCCAACATCTGTTGGATCATTGAAAAAACTAGAGCGTTCCAGAAAAACATCTACTTCTGCTTTATTGACTATACCAAAGCCTTTGATTGTGTGGATTACAACAAACTGGAAAATTCTGAAAGAGATGGGAATACCAGACCACCTGACCTGCCTCCTGAGAAACCTGTATGCAGGTCAGGAAGCAACAGTTAGAACTGGACATGGAACAACAGACTGGTTCCAAATTGGGGAGGGAGTACATCAAGGCTGTATATTGTCACCCTACCTATTTAACTTATATGCAGAGTACATCATGCTAAATGCCACGCTGGATGAAGCACAAGCTGGAATCAAGATTGCTGGGAGAAATATCAATAACCTCAGATATGCAGATGACACCATCCTTACGGCAGAAAGCGAAGAACTCAAGAGCCTCTTGATGAAAGTGAAAGAGGAGAGTGAAACAGTTGGCTTAAAACTCAACATTCAGGAAACTAAGATCTTGGCATTTGATCCCATCACTTCATGGTGGGGATGGGGAGATGGGGAAACAATGGAAACTGTGAGAGACTTTATTTTTGGGGGCTCCAAAATCACTGCAGATGGTGACTGCAGTCATGAAATTAAAAGACACTTGCTCCTTGGAAGAAAAGCTGTGCCCAACCAAAGACAACGTATTAAAAAGCAGAGATATTACTTTGCCAACTCAATGGACATGAGTTTCAGTAGGCTCTGGGAGTTGGTGATGGACAGGGAACCCTGGCATACTGCAGTCCATGAGGTCGCAAATAGTGGAACATGACTGAGTGACTGAACTGAACTGAATGTGTTAGCATCTAAATGACACACCCCAGTTCCCAGGCTGCCCATAAGAGGTCAAAAAGTGGGTGGTGGCCCAATTCCTGGAAATCCCTGCCCCTTCTCCAAAATAGTTGGAATAACCCTCCCACTCATTAGCCTACGAAATTACCCAGCCCATAAAAACTAACCACGCCATATTTCAGGGTCTCTTGCCTTCTGAGGTGGCCCATACTCTTTCTGTGGAGTGTGTTTCTCCCAGGGTTATTCTTGCCTTTTGAGATGAACTGCATTCTGTCTATGGAATGTGTAAAAGTGAAAGTTGATCATTCCTGTCCAACTCTGCAACCCCATGGACTGTAGCCTGCCAGGCTCCTCCATCCACGGAATTCTCCAGGCCAGAATCCTGAAGTGGGTAGCCATCCCCTTCTCCAGGGCATCTTCCCAACCCAGGGATTGGACCCAGGTCTCCCACACTGCAGGCAGATTCTTTACCATCTAAGCCACCAGGGAAGCTCAAGAATACTGGAGTGGGTAGCCTACCCCTTCTCTAGGGGATCTTCCTGACCCAGGAATCGAACAGGGGTGTCCTGCATTTTTTACCAGCTGAGCTACCAGGGAAGCTCATGGAATGTGTATCTTTCTAAATAAATCCACTTCTTACCTATCACTTTGTCTCTCACTGAATTCTCTCTTTGCTGAGACATCAAGAAACTGAGCTTCGTTAAGTTATGAGACCAAGGGTGTAATTTCAATTAAAAGACCGTGGGTTCAAGTCCCCGTCTGAGGTGTGCAGTTTCATAGTCAAGATTGTCAGTTCTCAAGTGTGGATGAAGAATGTCGCCAGCCATATCAGCAAACAAAGGACATTTTGGTCATCAAGCCATCAACCACTGCAGCCGTCACAACAGTGCAGCCGGAAGGGGCTTTAAGATGGAGAAAAACAAGATACTGGCCCTAGACAACTAAAGCGCATATCAAAGAGATGGTTCCGATGAGCTCAGCCTCTTGTATATTCCCATACGGAAAAGCACTAAATTTGTTAACTGGAGATGTCTGGGTTTCCTTTAATTAACAGTAATTCTTTGATGTTTCTACTACCTGTTTTTTGTTGCAAAAATATCTATATATCCTGGTTCCTCCCTTACCTCTTTGGAACAGTCCCTCAGAGGTATATAAAAGGCTGACTCCTGGGCTTTCATCCTGGTCAATCTGCTGAATAAAACATAATTCTCAACTTTTAGCTGTGCATTTGTTTTCATTCCATACAAACATGGCAGGAGAGTAGGTGAAAGGCTCATGTGGGCAAGGGCAATAGACATAGCAAAGATGGACTAGAATCTCTTCCTTTTCACCCCCAACTGGCACTGTGGAAGGCCCTGGAACTCTGGGGATGTGGGGAGAAAGGTCCAAGAAGATTCAAAGTTAAATTTCCAGCAACCCAGAGGCTTAGGGCTCAGAGAATACGTGACTTTTCAAAAATTACATATGTATTTCTTTTGTATCAGAATTTGTGGCTTGAGATCTACTTACTACATGGATTACCTCATTTAAGCTTCACAATAACTTACACGCGAAAGTGAAGTTGCTTAGTCGTGTCTGACTCTTTTCAACCCATGGACTGTAGCCTATCAGACTCCTCTGTCCATGGGATTTTCCAGACAAGGTACTGGAACAGGTTGCCATTTCCTTCTCCAGGGGATCTTTCTGACCCAGGGATGGAACCCAAGTATCCCGCACTGCAGGTAGACGCTTTACCGTCTGAGCCACCAGGGAAGCCCCATTATTCTCCCTAGTTTACAGTAATTAAACACGGAGGCTACATAAGGAATGAGCTCATAAATGGAAATATTCTCATTCAAGCACCTCACTTTACCACTGAGGTAACAGAGGTTTTGGAAAAGCTAAATGCGTCTTAAGCTCCGAGCCCAAGCCTGAAGGAAATCCTGGCTATACCAATGTGCACTGGAAGGCAGAGTCTGAACCACTGGACCCCCGGGGAAGTCCTCCAGGGTGCATTTTTTAAAAAACTTGAACACTGCTGTTGTTGCTTCTGCATTTGTAAGGCAGACACATGTGAAAGGCAGATTTCCTGGAGATTTTCTATTTTTTGAAATATTAATTGCGGCCTAGGCTAATAGGCTAGAAGAAGCCTATCGGTCTGCAAGAAGGCTCTTGGTCTCACCAGGTTAACCTCTTGCCCAAACCCCTCCTCACCCATAAGAGCGGCAGCAAATCCAGTGAAGGAGAGGCAGGGGAACCTCTGGAAGGGCCGCTGCTGCTGCTAAAGCAGGTAGGGAGCCCATGGGCATCCAGCCTAGGGAGCCAAGCCCACAAGGCCAGTCAGCTGCCAGAGTCAATGGAGCTCTCCCAGGGCATCAGGGCATCCTGCTTGGAGGTGGAAGTTCCCTCTCTATGGGCAGTGTGCTATTGGTTTAAGAAAGAAACTACTATTTCTAAGAGCCAAAAAGCAGAGACATTACTTAGCTGACAAAGGTCCATCTAGTCAAAGCTATGGTTTTTCCAGTAGTTATGTATGGATGTGAGAGTTGGACGGTAAAGAAAGCTGAGTGCTGAAGAATTGATATTTTTGAACTGTGGTGTTACAGAAGACTCTTGAGAGTCCCTGGGATTGCAAGGAGATCCAACCAGTCCATCCTAAAGGAAATCAGTCCTGAATATTCATTAGAAGGACTGATGCTGAAGCTGAAGCTCCAATACTTTGGCCACCTGATATGAAGAACTGAGTCACTGGAAAATACCGATGCTGGGAAAGATTAAAGGCAGGAAGAGAAGGGGATGATGACAGAGGATGAGATGGTTGGATGGCATCACTGACTCGATGGACATGAGTTTGAGCAATCTCTGGGAGCTGGTGATGAACAGGGAAGCCTGGTGTGCTGTAGTCCATGGGGTCACAAACAGTTGCACATGACTAAGTGACTGGAACTGAACTGAACTGTGTTCTGGAAGTCTCTACCTGTGTTACCTGATTTAACCGTAGTGAGATTACTATGAGAAAGGAATTATTTTCCTTTAACAGGGGAGAAAACTGAGGATCAAAGAACTTAGAGATCCTGCCAAAGTCAGAATGTTAGGAATCAGAAGGGTGAGGTTCAAAACCAGGTATTTTCCCATCCCCCAAACCACTGGCTTGTTTTTCTTCCCCCACTCGACCCCCTCATTTATTTCTAAATCACCCTCCCTTACTGCATTTTTTTTTCCAGTTGTAAAAAGAGCCTAGAAAAGGACTGCTAAAATACCCCTCATTTTCCTTAAAATTGAGTGAACATATGTGGAAGTATTTGGAATGAATAATATGTAAGATATATTGAAAGGATACTTGCAGTAAAAAGATATGTGGCTTGCATTACCAAGGAGTCTCAGCTGAAGTACTGACAGGTAGTGACAACATAAAGATCATTTTGATTCCACGACTGGTACAGGAGAGGCAGGGAGAGGAGGAAGCGCACTGTACTTCCACGTGACTGTTTTTGGAGAATTAAAAAAAAAGAAAAGCTTTGGTGAGCTAATCTTGAACTTGAGGCACTGTTCCTTTGTTGTCCAGCTGCTGCCTTCGAATCCTGTGTTTGTGTTACCCACAATTGCCACGGAAGCGTTTCATTTCATTTATTTATTATTCATATCCCTCTAACTTCCAAAGATAAATGCAAAGCGGGGAAGTGAAGCTTTTTCGTTTTCATACACTAGATTCGTATCTCAGCCGCTTTGTTTTGCTGATATGTCAGCGTAAAAACCACGGAGCTCCTACAACCACCCGTGCAGAGAGCTGGGGGACGGTGATTACTCTAAAATTCAAATATTTGGATTCGATGCAGAGGTCCAGTGCCAAGGACATGCTGATCTGCGATTGAAGAGCTAAAACATGAAAGTCCCAATCTTCCTCTCCCCTGACTGTGTCGAAGGGACGCGCTGTGGATTTAATCTCTTTAATCTGTCTAGCTGCTTCCAAAGCCACAATTATTCTGAAACCAGGCAAGGGCTAGCATTGCTGCTGAGCCCGCCCCTGAGTGCAAGGCGAGGCTGGGACCACGGATCCCCACGGACTCTTTGTTCTGTAGCAGAGGATTCTCTCGGTGGCCAGCTGAAGGACTTTTCTTTGTGTTGTGATTGACAGACATGAATTAAATATCACCCCACTGGGCTTTCTGATTGGTGAATGGCCATGGATTACAAGAATGTCTTGGGAAAATGGCGTTTCATGATAGGGAGACAAAACCAGAAAGGCAGGGCTTTTCCAGCTAATCCTGAACTTGACAACAGCAGAGACCTTGATTCTGGGCTCTGTGTGTGTGTGTGCGCGCGCGCATGCATGCGTGCGTGTGTGTGTGTGTGTGTGTGTGTGTGTGTGTTAGCTTCATATGCCTTGTTCAGGTCTGGGAAGGATGGATCCTAAAATGGTCTAAGAGAACAGGGTGAAGCCAAAGGAAGTAAAATAACTGGCGAGAGAGAAAGATTGTTTTCTTTAAAAGACTGAGGTGGATCTGTGCTTTAAGGATTCTATCTTTCAATGGGTCTGGCATCCTCCTTGAGGCATTTTTTATCTCTCTGTTTTTCAGCAAGGCAATTAGTGTTCCTTAGGGCAGCTGCTGGGGCCTGCAGTGTCCACCCTGTTCCCAGCATACAATGCACAGCCTTGGGCACAAACAGCTATGCATACTCAAGCCTCCGGTTCTGGGCAAATAGAGATGGTGCCATCAGAAAGTCCTAAAGTGTGGAGAGATGGAGGAAAAAAGAAAAGCATCCCAGAACCCTAGGTGATACAGCATGTAGGTGGCCAACTAGGAAAAGAGGAAATGGGAACAAAAATAACAAAATGACAGAAGCCTAAGAGTTGCTGAGGGGTTCAGATGAGTGTCAATTTCAAAGAAACGTGATTACGCTGGTTCAATTGACCCTCAGAGACAGAAAGCAGTGATTCCCAACAGAGGTCAGAAGCAGCATTCTTAGCCTTAAGTTTATATTTTGTGAATGATGTTTTCTGATGCTTGGAATGCTATGGTATAACATATATTCCAGCATGAATGTACACTAGACTCAGGTTTGCTATCAGTGGCAGACAACGTTAGGGAAGAATCTTTTGCCCAGCTTTCTTATTGTTAAGATTTTTTTTTAAAGCCTATATTGAAGTTTTCACAACAGTGCTTCTGTTTAATGTTTAGTTTTCTGGCCTTGAGGCATGTGGGATTTTAGCTCTCTGACCAGGGATCGAACCTGTACTCCCTTCATTGGAAGGCAAAGTCTTAACCACTGGACCACCAGGGAAGTCTCCTGGCTTTCAATAAATAATCAAAATTTTGTAAAGTAATTATCCTCCAATTAAAATAAATAAATTTTTTAAAAAGAGAGAAAAATGCAAAAAAAAAAATCAAAATTGTTTTGCCACTGAGTTGGGCACAAAGGTTCCTTTAGCAAGATGAGAAGGCAGAAGTATTCAAATGTTGGCCAGATTTGGAGCAGTTAAATAGGTTTTTTTTTTTTTTAAAGGGCAAAGAGTTTGCTTGGCCTAGGAGTTGTTACTGTGTCTCGAAAGGTATCTGTGTTTACCAGGGCACCTGTGACAAGCTTGTAACCCTCAACTGGGAAAACTCCTGGGCACCATCCAGGTGAGCAGATGAGAATTGGAAG
The DNA here is from genome assembly GCA_024291935.2 of Okapia johnstoni. Classification (NCBI taxonomy): domain Eukaryota; kingdom Metazoa; phylum Chordata; class Mammalia; order Artiodactyla; family Giraffidae; genus Okapia; species Okapia johnstoni. Next base: position 17,825,010 of record CM044324.1, read on the forward strand.
CTAATATCCAAGTGTCAGCAGAGCAGCTATGGACAAATCCAGAGTAGAGGGGCTGCAGCAGATAAAGCACATGGGGCACAGAGCTTACGAAATCAGGGAAAAGCTGAGAAAACACTTCCCAAACCTGGCAAGAAAATTTGGGCGATAGGTAGGGTCCATGGCACCAAAATCATGCTTGAGCTAAAGATTCATACTCCAGGCATCTCAGCCTGGAGGCTGTAGTGTTTCCTGAAGAAGCAAAAGTGAGTCTTGGTATGGCCAGGGCGAGGAGGCGGTGTGACCATATGGCTCCTCCATGGGGATATGTTGAAGGTGGTTGTGAAGGGAAGAGAAATACAAGGCAGACGTTTTGGGAAAGCAGAACTCGAGCTAACCACCACCACTCTCTGGCTGCTGGAAATGGCATCCTTCTTTTGGGATAGAAGTTTGGGAGTTTTCATGTTCATGTACATTCTAATCAAAGTGAGGTCCTTATTTAGAGGTTGCACAATCTCAGTGGACTGTTTGCAACAGTGGCGAATAGATGCCTGGCTCTTCAGCTTTCAGTGCAACAGTGCCAGCTCCAGGAAGCCTTCCTAAGCTGGACGAGCCCTACTCAGGGAGGAAATATGAGTAATAACAAAGATGCTTCTTTAATAGATCCAAAGCTTGCCAAGCTGTAATTTGGTACATCCCCACCTCCTCCTACCATGTTTTTTTTTTTTTTTTCCTTCCTAAGGTATGCTGTGTTGTTAGGAAAATTTATGAGCTGCGTGTTCCTTTGGCTCTTTTGTGAATCCAAGCAGTTCGGTCCTAATGTCTTGGCTATGATGTCACGGAAGGGAATGGGATTATGAAGGCGTCAGAGGAGTGGACTGGCTGTGATGGAGGGTATGACTGCTAGGGCTGTCATTACAATATACTAAAGTCTGGGTGGCTTAATCAACAGCAATTTAATTCTGTTAGGCTTAATAATTCTGAAGGCTCGAAGCCTAAGATCAAAGTGTCAAAGACCTCTCTCCCTGGCTTGTAGAGAGCCGTCTCCTCCATTTGTCCTCAAGTGGTCTTCCCTCGGTGGGTGTCTGTGTCCTAATCTCCTCTTCTCATAAGGACACTACCCAGATCAGATGAAGCCCACCTCAGTGACCTCATTTGACCTTAATTATCTCCTTAAGGATCTTATCTCTAAATAGATTTTGAGGTACTGGGGGTCTGGAGTCCAACAAATGAATTTGGGGGGAGGGGATACAATGCAGCCCATGGAATGCCCTTGTGGGCTCCCTGGATACCCAGGAGATGTAATTGCTTTGGGGTCTACAATACTGTGGTGAAATAGTCTTTGTACAAAAGCAGAATGCTGGATTTCTGTGGTGGTCCAAGGAAGAAGAATCCTGTTAATGCAGGGTATATGGGTTCAATCCCTGATCCAGGAGGATCCCACATGCCTTGGCACAACTGAGTCGCACTGCAACTACCGAAGCCCTCGCACCCTAGAGCCTGTGCTCCACAACAAGAGACACCACCACAATGAGAAGCCTGTGCACAGCAAATAAGAGTAGCCCCCGCTCCCTGCAACTAGAGAGAACCTGTGTGCAGCGACAAAGACCCAGCACAGCCAAAAATAAATAAATACATAAATAAAGAAATATTTTTTGGAAGGCAGAATGTTTACGGACCTGTGACCAGTGGGTTTCCACTCAATCACAGACTCATTATCATAGCCCTATTATTATAACACACCATGTAATCGTCCCATCAATATCAATAAATATTTACTGATTAATGAATAACTCTTCTTTCCTGAAAAGACTTACCCTTCCTCGTAAGAATTCAACAGCTGAGAGATGAGCCAAGGTCTCAGGTTATCTGCTGATGGCCTCCTATTGAGTGAATTGTGGGCAGTCTCTAGTGAACTGTAAGCATCATAAATAATTCACGTTAAACAACTTTTGTCACCATAAATTAAGAGACTGCTCTTTACGACACTATCACTTCAGTTTCTTCAAGTCTGTTGGCTTGTCTACTGAGTAGGAAACTCCAAGACGGATTTCTCTCCAGAGAATGGAGGACGGGATGCTGGGCAAACAGCCTCCTTCAAAATGAGTTTCTGTGGAAAATGCTAGATTGGCAGGGGTGGGGCAGGAGCCCTTCACTTCAGGCTCAGGCCAGACCAAAGCCAAACACACTCTTGGTTAATTGATGAGCTGTTCCAGGCAGGTTTGCGGGCAGATGGGACCCCCGCACGGCAAGAGAGTCTAGCCCTAGAAGATTCTAGCGTGAGTTAGTTGGCTGTGGTCCCAGAAGACAAGTCCCTGCTCTGGGAACACACTGGTTAACACGTGTCACAGTTACAGCAGCCCTGAGACAGCACTGCCTCGGGACTACCTCTAAGTTAACACAGGCCTTAGAAGGAAGAGCAAAGCTGTGGCTCAGAGTTGGGAAAAGGGATAAAGAATTGAATGCTATAATATCTAAGGCCCAAGAAGATGAAGAGCCTTTTTTTATTGTAGTAAAATACACATAACATGAAACTTACCATTTTGGGACTTCATTGGTAGTCCAGTGGTTAGGAATCCGCCTGCCAATGCAGGGGACATGGGTTCGATCCCTAGTCTAGAAAGATCCCACATGCCATGGAGCAACTAAGCCCGTGTGTCACAACTCCTGAGACCAGGCTCCACAACAAGAAAAGCCACCAGATTGAGAAGCAAGTATAGCAACTAGAGAAATCCCATGCACAACAACGAAGATCTATGCACAACAACAAAGATCCAGCACAGCCAAAATTAATAAATAAATAAGTTACCAAAACAACCTTACCATTTTAATCATTTCAAGTGTCCAGTTTAGTAGCATCACATAAAGCCACGCTGTTGTATAGCCATCATCACCATCCACCTCCAGAACCCTTTTAATCCAGCAAAACTGACACTCTGTACCCACTGAACACCAACTCCCCATTCCCACCTTGCTCCACTGCCTGCCAACCATTCTGCTTTCTGTTTCAATGAACTGACTATTGTGGGCACCTCATATAGGTGGAATCATACAGTATTTGTTTTTTTGTAACTGGCTCATTTCACTTAGCATAATATATTCAAGGTTAACCTAAGTTTTAGCATGTGTCAGAATTACTTCCCTTTTTAATTTTTTAAAATTTTCTATTATTTATTTTTAGTTTACTTTTTGGCTGCACCACACGGCATGTGGGATCTTAGTTCCACAACCAGGGATGGAACCCATGCCCCTTACAGTGAAGCATGGAGTCTTAACCACTGGACAACCAGGGAAGTCCTTACTTTCTTTTTTAAGGCTGAAAAATGTTGCACATTTTGCTTATTCATCCATTCATCGATGGACACTTGGGTCGCTTCTACCTTTTGGCTGTCGTGAATAATGCTCCAATGAACATGGTTGTACAAATATCTACTCGAGTTCCTGCTTTCAATATTTCTGGACATTTACCCAGAGATGAGTTCGCTGGAGAGGCTCATTTCTAAACCCAGGCCTCTCAGGCTATTTTCTAGCCTACGAGGAAACAATAAGAGTAAATAGGGAATTATGGCTTTCCCTGGGTAAATGCTCAGTAATGGGATTTCTGGGTCACATGGTAGTTCTATTTTTTAGTTTTTTTAAGACAACAAGGAGTGAGGGGGCTTCCCTGGCAGTCCAGTGGTTCAGACTTCGCCTTCCAATGCAGGGATGCAAGTTCTATCCCTGGTTGAGGAGCTAAGATCCCATATGCCTCCTGTGGTCTAAAAGCAAAACATAAAATAGAAACAATACTGTAACAAATTCAATAAAGACTTAAAAAAAAAAGAGTAGCACTGAAACATATATATTATCATATGTAAAACAGTCAGCGGGAATTTGCTGTGTGATCCAGAGAACTCAAAGGAGATGGGGAGGGCAACCCATTCCAGTATTCTTGCCTGGAGAATTCCATGTACTGAGCAGCCTGGCAAGCTACAGTCCATGAGGTTGCAAAGAGTCAGACAAGACTGACAGACTAACATTTTCACTTTCCAGGAAGCTCAAACCTGGTGCTCTGTGACAACCTAGAGGAGTTGGATGGGGTGAGATACGGAAGGGAGGTTCAAGAGGGAGGGGACATATGTATACCTATGGCTGATGAATGTTGATATATGGCAGAAACCAGTATTGTATTGATACTGCCATTGATATATGGCAGAAATACAGTATTGTAAAGCAATTATCCTCCAATTAAAAAAAAATTTAAAAAAGACAGCACAGGGGCAAATGGGTGGTGGGATGAATTGGGAGATTGGGGTTGACACATATACACTACTATGTATAAAACAGATAACTAGTGAAAACCTACTGTATAGCACAGGGAATGCCACTCAATGCTCTATAGTGACCTAAATAGGAAGGAAGTCCAAGAAAGAGGGGGTCTCTATATATCTATGCCTGATTCACTTTGCTGTACAGTAGAAGCTAACACAACATTGTAAAGCAGCTATACTCTAATAAGGGCTTCCTGGGTGGCTCAGTGGTAAAGAATCCACCTGCAGAAGACACAGGAAATGCGGGTTCGATATCTGGGTTGGGAAGATCCCCTGGAGGAGGGCATGGCAACCCACTCCAGTATTCTTGCCTGGAGAATCCCATGGACAGAGGAGCCTAGTGGGCTACAGTCCATGAGGTCGCAACAAGTAGGACACAACTGAGCACAAGCACAATATACTCCAATAAAAACTTTAAAAACAAAAAGCGAATAACAAGGACCCCATACTGAGGACTGAACTGAGTTGGCACCTGGAAGAGACCACTAGGCGAAGTCTGATCAAGGAACCTGGGCAATAAGAACTCTGCCCTCAGCCTCTCGAGATACATTTTTATCAGGAAAGATTTTTGTTTTTAAATTAGATACATCCTTTGGATCCCCTAGTTCTGTATCTGTCCTATTCCACCATTTCTTACACTTTCTACATTGGAGGTTATTTATACATGTATCTTAAGTTTCCTACTAAACTGTATGCTTCCTGAGGGCAGCAACTATGTGGCATTCATCTCTGAAACCCCAATAGCATCTAGTATAATCTCTGAAGCCAAACTTTTGGTTATTAAATATTTACTAGAGAGATCCAGATATTAAACATGAGAGAAACAGACCTACTTACTCATTTCCTGGAATTCTTCAAGGAAAGCACCATGCTCATGTCAGCTTAGATGTTATTAATAGCAGTTGAGTAACCAGAGGAAGTAATAATATTGCTGTGGGAAAATTAGGCCACATCTGAAAAATCCTGTGCGACTCCAGGCCTGATTTAAGTAGCCTCTATCCTAGGTATTGAGAATAATCAAGAGCAGGAGAAGAAAATTTGGAAGCTGTCAGATAGAAACAGTTGAATGAATTGACTGTTTAGCTTGGAGATCAGAAGACTAAAGAGAGAGACATAATGAATGCTTGCAAATATTTGAAAGGCTTTCTTGCAGACAAGGAAGTCAACTTAGTTTTGCTCCAGAGGAGGACCTGGGACCAAAGGGTTTGAGAGCAAAGAGACAAGATTCAATTTAACAGAGAACTGCTCAGCTTTTAAATTTGAGCTCGCCTGCAATGGAGTAGACTGCTTGATAAGATTAGCTCCCTGTCCATGAAGAGACAGTCAGGAAATCAGTAGAAAGGAAGATACAGACTCTATCCTGCAGATTCTTGTTTTGACCATCATAGTTTTTATTTCCAAGCCTTTAATAATTTCCATTAAAAAAAAGTGCTGTTGGTTTCAGGGATGTTATATCCCATTCTCTCTCACAAGATTACCCTCAGAAGAAGGTACCTGTCCTCAGAAGAGGACACTTTTCTAGTGGTACTTTCACTTTTTGAGTTTGGTAGCAAAATTCAGGATATTGCAGGATTGCTTTGTTTTCAAATGATTGACCTTTCTTAGCTGGAAGCTCATCATTGTAGCTGGAATCTCCTTGGATCCTGTCTATGAATGCTTTCTTTTATAATTTTTTACGTTTTGGCTGCACCATCGGGCATGTGGGATCTTAAGTTTCCCAATCAGGGATTGAACTCTCTTCCCCTGCAGTGGAAGTGCAAAGTCTTGACCACTGGGCCACCAAGGAAGTCCCCCATGAATGCTTTCTTGCTTCCCACTATTCTCTAGTAGGAATGGGACACACTGTCAGGTGGGATGTGCCAGCAGTCAATGTTCTAGGTATAGAGATTCCCCATTCTGGATGTTTCCGAAGCATTCTCCCAAAGCTCTCATTCATTGTTCCTGCCTACAGGCAGGGAGGCAGTCAGGGCTAATCCCCTCTGACCACTCCTACTGTATTTCTTTTACCAGTTACCTCTACATCAGCCTCTGGGCTCCCTCCCCTCTTGCTTCTCATAACTGCCACCTCCAAGCTTGGTGTTGGAGGCTTGGAGCATTCCCCAGTGACTTCTTCCTTCTACAACAGACTTGTTTTTTGAAAAACATCTTCCTCTATCATTCCAATCCTGCCTGCCTTCTCTTGTTTAGGAATTCCTTATTTCTAGTCCACCAAGAATATCTCATCCTATTTTTCTGTTATGTTGTGGGTTTGTTATTTTAAAAATGTCATCTCCTTTCTGTCATTTTTAGAAATCTGTGCTCAGCTTACCATCTTAATTTACTCTCCTGTCCCTTCCAATTCTAAATGTTGTAATTTTATAAATGCAAAAGGGAGAGTAAACAAAAAACACAGTCTTTATAAAAAGAACTCATTTTAAAACTGTTTTTTCCTGACTATACCAATAATAGTACATAGATGAAATTCCAGATCATTCACAATACCAGTATGAACACCATAATACCCATCTATCACTATGAACATTCTGGAATATATGTAAAATGTACATATATATATATATATATATATATACACACACACACACACACACACACACATAGCTTATTATAAATATATATGCATACATATACATATATAAAATGCTTCCTTTATACACATAGATATATTTAAATGGAATAAGAATAAACTCTACAAATTACCTTAACTCTCTTGAAATCCCTCATAGATGGTTACGTTATTATTTCAGTAATCAAGCCAAGTATAAACTGCAGGTTACTTTTTCTTGTCTTTGAACTCTTTCTGATTTTTCTAATCTTTGTGCATTTTGTCTTATAAGTGTTACTCTTTCACTTCATTCATTTTACTCTTTGTAGCAATCCCTGCAGGGATTGACAACACAAAAACATGGCACTTGCCACCCTAGATGTCTGGGATGACATATCCACACTGCCTTTTAAGGAATTATCCTTAATTTCAACTTTTATTAAAAGAACTTATGATGACAATCTCTTATCATACTGAGTGAAGCAAGACAGAGAAGGAGAAATATTGTATGATATCCCTTATATATGGAATCTAAAAAGAAGTGATACAAATGAACTTCCTTACAAAGCAGAAACAGACTCACAGACTTAAGAGAAGGAACTTGTGGTTGCCAGGGGGAAGGGTGGGGGGGAGGGGGGGGTAGTTAGGGAGTTTGGGATGGACATCTACACACTGCTATATTTAAAATGGATAACCAGCAAGGATCTACTGTACAACACATGGAGTTCTGTTTAGTGTTATGTGGCAGCCTGGATGAGAGGGGAGTTAGAGGGAGAATGGATACAGGTATAGGTATGGCTGAGTCCCTTCGCTGTTCACCTGAAACTATCACAACATTGCTAATCAGCTATGTCCCAAAACAATGTAAAAACTAAGCAAAATTTTTTAATAATAAAATCACTAAAACAAAAAACTTATGAACCCAGTTTTAGAAATCTAATGGCAGTTCCCATTCTTCCTAATTTATATTGCAATTTATATCTGAGTTATATCTTCCTATTTATGTTTTTAAGTAAATCAATATTTGGAGTTTATGTTATTATGATTATGTAAATGTGGTTCTTTTTTGGCTGAGCTAAGTAGAATTGCATCATTATGTTCCCTTTCTTATTCAAATTTTAAAAATGTTCCTGGAATTATTGACTATTTTCTTAATTCTTACAATCGTGAACTCTAACTACTTCATTAGCTCTGTAATATGCCTTTGGATTCTATTTTCTAAACAATCCAGTACTGTTGTTGTGGTTTAAATTCAGATCTTTTCCCTGGAGCTTTCCCTCCTTCCTATTCCTACCTAGGTCACTTCTTTCTAGGTCTGTCCAGCTGGCATCCTCTGTTGGATCCTCCGGTTCCTATAATTTCTGTTTCTTGGTTTTCTCCCTTATTTTTCTGAAAAATAGAATTTAATATTTTTCTGAGAAAGAACACACAAAAGGCAAAACACTTGAGGATTTCAATATCTAAAAAAGATACTGATAATTTGGATAGGGCATAGTACTTTTCAATAAGAAAAAAAAAAAATCCCTCCTATATTTTGAAGGTAATGGTCCATTGACCCCTCGTTTCTACTACCTTTATGATGAAATCCAATGTAATTTTGATTCCTGATACTTGTTATGTGAATGCTTTTATTTTTCCTCTCTAGACATTGTAAGGAATTTCTCTTGGTTTTTGATGTTCAGAAATTCCCCAGGGATGACTCTGGTCTGGGTCCTTCGTGGGAGGTGCTGTGTTGTGTACTTAGTAACTCAGTCGTTTCTGACTCTTTGCGACCCCATGGATTGTAACCTGTCTGGCTCCTCTGTCCATGGAATTTTTTAGGAAAGAATATTGGAGTGGCTTGCCATTTTCTTTTCCAGGGGATCTTCCCAACCTAGGGATTGAACCTGCGTCTCCTGTGCTGGCAGGCAAATTCTTTTACCACTGAGTAACTTGGGAAGCCCTAGGCCTTTTAAATCAAGAAACTCAGGTTGAAGATACTTTTTTGTTTCGTGTGTGTGTGTGTGTGTGTGTGTGTGTGTGTGTGTGTGTGTGTGTATGGGGTTAGATAGTCTGTCTGGTTATACAGAGAAAAGCAGAGCGGCTGCACTGTGTATGAAGTCTTTCATCCATGTCTTCAGTTCTTTGCCTCACCAACCTTCCACAAACTTGACGACCTCAAGACCAGGCTTTTTAGGGCTACCTGGGGGCCAGCTGATGCCCTGTTCTTTGTCGTTTACTCTTGCAGGTGTTAGGTGGCTGCGTCTCCATTCTGCATCACATTTTACCCATTTTTTTTTTTAACCTAAAGAGATGTTATATCATCCATTTGGTCTTTTGCACCGTTGACATATTTATTCCTGACATTCTAGAACTGACATTTTATTAGGTGTATAGGCTTGTGTTAAACTCACTATATTCCACCAGAAGTCTAAAGAGCTTTTAGAGTGGGTCTTTGAAACAAAAATGGCCATAGTTTGCTACAGAAGGAGTTATTGGGAAAACGTTTCCGAACAGAGCAAGGAATTAGGAATATCCTCTCTTTTCTTTAGTAAACATAACTCCTTGCCTGCTGGCAGCAAGTGATATAAGTGACAGCAATCAACTCCAGCCTCTCCCTCTTGCCTGAAGTCTTACCCATTGCTATCTTCACCATGCCTCCTTGCTTGCTAACAATGAAAGGATCTACTATTTTACATACTTTGATCAATGAGTATGGAGCCAGGAGTCACATTGAGTGTCAGTCTGCAAATCTGACCTAAATAGATTATTAGAATAGTTAACCGTAGAGACCAGATGTTACTTCATCTTAAGGGCACTAGATTCTGAATTCTTTTCTTTTCTTTCTTTCTTTACAATTTAAGCAAAGGCAAGAAGAAAGATGGCTTCCCAGGTGGCTCAGTGGTAAAGAATCTGCCTCCCAATGCAGGAGATGCAGGAGAGGCAGGTTCGATCCTTGGGTCGGGAAGATCCCCTGGAGAAAGAAAGGGCACCCTGCTCCAGTATTCTCGCCTGGGAAATTCCATGGACAGAGGAGACAGACAGGCTACAGTCCATGGGGTCACAAAGAGTCGGACACGAGTGAGCACAAGAAGAAAGATGCTGACTGATGTCATGATGCTAACACAGCTGTGCTGTATTACTGATGAGGCATCTGATATTCTTTCCCTAATTAATAATTAAGGAAACTCTTCTAATTCAGAGAACAATCAACCCTCCATATCCCCAGGTTCTGCATCCGTGGATTCAACCAACTGCGGATGAAAAATGCTTGGAAAAAATTTCCAAATAGCAAATATTTGCCACACACTGGCAACTATTTACATAGCATTTGCATTGTATTTTCAACTATTTACATTGTATTACATATTGCAAGAAACCTAGAGATGATACCTAAGGTGTATGGGATGATGAGTGCAGGTTATATGCAAATATTAAGCCATTTTATATGAGGGACTTGAGCATCTACAAATTTTGGTATCTGCAGGGGTGGGGCTTGGGGGATAGGTTGCCCTGGAGCCAATTCCCGTGGATACTGAAGGACAACGGTAGTATATCTCTTGTAGACTTGTTAGGTACCTACACTGGGGCCAAACTGCAGATACTTGAATCCTGGTTCTACTCCTGTGACTTTGGGCAAGATACTCATGTCTCAGTTTCCTCATCTATGAAATGCTGAAATGGGGATACACTGAAATGAGGGTACAATAGTAAGCAGATCATAGGGTCATTGTGGGAATAAAATTAAAATAATATCTCATGCATTGTAAGTACTATATAATTGTTGGTTATGATGATGGCTGTTATTTCACATGGCAGGATGTTGGGACTGTTACTTTGGTTTTAAAGAAATTCAGTAGTGTGTGCTCAGGCACTAAATTGTGTCTGACTCTTTGCAACCCCATGGACTGTAGCCTGCCAGGCTCCTCTGCCCATGGGATTTTCCAGGCAGGAATACTGGAGTGGGTTGCCATTTCCTCCTCCAGGGGATCTTCCCCACTCAAGAGATCAAACCCACGTCTCTTGTGTCACCTGCATTGGCAGCTGGGTTCTTTATCACTGAGCCACCAAGTAATTACTATATAATTTTCAGCTATGATTATGGCTGTTGTTATTACAAATGGAAAGATGTTGGGATTGTTACTTTGGTTTTAAAGAGACTCAGTAGAGGAAAAACAGAACCGAATAGTCTGGAGTCACAGCTGTTGATCAAATACAAGATGTGGAACTGATTCCTTAGCAACCAAGCCTCAAATGACAAATGAGAGACTCGTATTTGAAGATCCCACCTTGTTCCTTTTCTATGTAAATTGTTGTCAATATTTCCAAGGTGAAAGTTCAAGTTGGTCTGATGAAGCTAGTATTCCACACGTGAATAGAAAGGGTCCAGGGGACTCCTCGGGCGCCCATGTGACATCCCTAGGTTTCCTTTTTCCTTCTCTTCAGGAAATCCCCTTCCTTATCTGATTCTATAAATAGATGCAACATGTTGGAAGGCCATGACCAGCTCCAGGTCTGGACGAGGAGTTTTCATAAGAAATGAGTTTTCGCTGTGGCTTCTCTGCAGCCCTGAGCCCTTGCCCAAGGCTGGGGCTGGCGGGCAGGAGGACCTGCACATGGGAGCCAGAGACCAGCGTATGGAGCAGGGGACCTCCCCTTGACTCCGCTTCCTATGGAGGACTGCAATGGGTTGGAGAGTGCCCAGGAGAAAGAGTCTGTCAGATCCAAGTTCCAACTTTACCCCGATTCAATTTCTCACAGCTTTATATACTTTTGTTTCTTCATCTGTAAAGTAAACACGTCTCAGTGTTGTAACGCAGAGCAGATGAGTATATTAGGACATACAAAATTGTTTTGCCGATCACAGAAGTCTTATACTCCCATTCTTCCCTCCTTCTTCAGCTACCCATGATTATTAGTCCAAAACCCCCTCTCCCAGATTCCCCTCGCCAGGCAGGCTCTGTCTGGGTAACACCAGGATGTGTGAGGCCCTGGCGATGATCCTGTAGGACAGGGGTCCCCCACCTCCGGGATCTGATGCCTGGTGATCTGAGGTGGAGCTGATGTAATAATAAAGTGCACAGTAAATGTAATGCTGTGGATGAGATGGTTGGATGGCATCACCGACTCAATGGACATGAGTTTGAGTAAGCTCTGGGAGTCGGTGATGGACAAGGAAGCCTGGCGTGCTGCAGTCCATGGGGTCGCAAAGAGTCAGACACAACTGAGCAACTGAATTGAACTGAACTGAAATGCAACACACTTGAATCATCCTGAAATCATCCCCACCGCCCTGGTCCATGGAAAAATTATCTTCTGCAGAACTGGTCCCTGGTGCCAAAAAGGTTGGGGACCGCTGCCACAGAGTCAAAGCATCACCTCATCTGGGCTCAGTGGGGTTGAGGGTGTCACCTGTCCTTGGGGGGCAGAGTATGGGGGCTTCTGGGAACGTGAACATACCCATGCTGACTTGTTTTCAGGAGCCCGAATGCTTTCCCAGCCCAGAGCTGTTACAGTCCAAGGTTTTTTCAGCTTCTTGGGAAAAAAACCAAAGGGAGCTCAAGAGTGGATACAGCAAGTTCTCTTCAGAACACATTCTTGGCCAGGCTCAGCTGCTTACTGATTCTGAATCTCTGGTGATTTGCTAGAAGTAGGGCCTCAGTCTTACAGCATGAACTCTTTCTTAGAGTATAAAGATTCTCTTCCTGCCTGCCCCCTCTGTTTTGTGCAGAGCGGATGGAGACTTATGCATCAGTAAGATACTTGACACACCTCTATGACTTCTCATTCAGAGAACTTCAGACACTCCAAGGATAAAACTAAGCTCAGCTTAGTGCCCTTCCATTACGGTCATGGTTATTTTCTAGGCAAAATTTCTCTACTTCTAGTTAATTATCAACAAGTACCCCTCTCTTTCTCCTCTTGTGTAAGATTTGGGAGGGAGGCCTTAACAGGCTAACTTCTGTTTTTCTTTACTATTTCGTACTGATTTGACCTACACTAACACCATTTTCCCTTAATTAGATCGGGTCATCACCCATATTGGAAAAGTTCCAGTTTGTGTAAAGGCAAACCCTCATAGCTTAAAGTGCACTATGGGTTAAACTCAGATGCCATCCTGATACCCTCCATCTCAGGATCTTCTATTTCCAAGCTGCTTCTCATCACATAACAATGGACGGGTCTACCGGAAGTTTTGGAGAAATTCTGTCAGACCTCAAGTCTGTCCAGGCCACAGGTATCTTAGGCCAAAAGAGGGCTGTGTTGAGTGAAAAGCAGTACTTTTGTCTGGGACTCTTGAAAGTTCATGTCAATGTTTTTGCTGCTGCTGCTGCTGCTAAGTCGCTTCAGTCGTGTCCGACTCTGTGTGACCCCATAGACGGCAGCCCACCAGGCTCCCCCATCCCTGGGATTCTCCAGGCAAGAACGCTGGAGTGGGTTGCCATTTCCTTCTCCAATGTACGAAAGTGAAAAGTGAAGTCGCTCAGTCGTGTCTGACTCTTTGTGACCCCATGGACTGCAGCCTACCAGGCTCCTCCGTCCATGGGATTTTCCAGGCAAGAGTACTGAGGGGGACCCAAATGGTATTTAACATGGGTTTGCAAACAAGTCTTTCCTGTGTTGGCCATCTGTGACATCACCCGGGAAGCTGCAGCAAAGCTCCTCAACCTCAGTTGAGCAGAAGACCTGATTCTTGGTCTAGGTTGCTCCCATTAGCTGCCACTGTCACAAGGCAACCTCTGAAGGCACTGCCACTCTGGGGAAGCTGCACCTGATGTTGGGGTGTGTCTGCCCAGTCAGGGCCGTCATCGTGGGCCTGCCAATGGAGCTGCTGCCCACAGGAGATGTTGCCCTAGTGCTGTTTCTGGGGTGGGTTCTTCCACCCCCATGGGGCAGCCACCACCAGAATCGGGCTACAGAGGCTGGTATGCAGGCTATTCCCAGGGTGCACTGTGTCCATGATGCCCAGGACCGGCCTCACTAAAGCAGGTACAGATCTTTCTTCCACTTTCAGGCCACCCTTTCACACTTCAGGCCAAACTAGTGCTGCTTTATGTGACTGAAGTCTGTTTTTATTTTAAATTTTTGGCCGTGCTTGGTCTTTGTTGCTATGAGCGGGCTTTCCCTAGTTGCAGCAAGCAGGGGGCTACGCTCCAGCTGTGGTGAATGGTCTTCTCATTGTGGTGGCTTCTCTTATTGCAGAGCACCAACCCTAGAGAACAGTCTTCTGCAGCTGTGGTACAGGGGCTAAGTTGCCCCACAGCCATGTGTGATCTTCCCAGACCAGGGATTGAACCTGTGTCTCCTGCATTGGCAGGTGGATTCTTAACAACTGGACCACCAGGGAAGTCTATGTTCCTAAAGTGTCACAGAGAGTTTTGTGAGGTAACAACACTTTCAAATTTTACTTGCCTCCACCTCTCACCTGCTGAGACGCTGCAGTTTGCTCACAGGGGATGGACCAGTGGGAACTCCTGGGTCCTGGACACCAGGTTATTTGCTCCTCTCACGCTGAGCATGATGCTGAAGCGACCTGGTGAGCACTTTCCTAGGGGTGCTTCACTCCCTTGGACCATAAATCTATCTCCAATCCTCCTCCCAAATTCTAGCCAGAAGCACAGTTTGTAAACCTATTTTGTTGCAGAGAAGCCTAACAGTGTGACTAATCAAAGACTTTTAAGGATAAAAGTACATTTCATTAGGACAAAATTATATGACAGATAGAAAAAATAAAAATAAAGGACATACTGTCTCCAGATATTACATAAGAATTTTCATGTATTTTTTTTGCAACAGATGATAATGAGTATCAAGTTGTCTACGTGTTTGGATTCCATCAGACACATTTCAAAGTGATGTGTACTTTTCTTTAAAACATTAACATTTGCAATCTGCTGGAAATTACACCCTTGGCATCCATGGATACTTACATGGAAAAATTGTGGAAGCTATCTTTAAAACAGGTGAGGGAGTGCAGAGCTTTTCAAAATTCTTTGGAAAGAAAGGTGAGCTGTGAGCAAAAATGTTTGAAGACCTCCACTTTAGAGTGTGGTTCTTTTTCTTTTTTTTGGCCACACTGCATGTGGGATCTTAATTCCTCGACCAAGAGTTGTGTTCCTCTGCATTGGAAGCTGAGAGTTTTAACCGCCGGACCACCAGGGAAGTCCCAAGTGTTTTGCAAAGATGCTCTTGACAAGTGACTCATTCCTATGAATTTTGTTTCACAGATTTCTTTTCATTGAAGTATTTTATACTGTGTTTGTTCAAATCTGTTTTTCACTGGATACCCTGAAGAACAATAATTGTATTAAAGAATTAATGTTAGTTTGGTGCATCCTCCACCCTGAAGGAGCTGGTCCATCTACTGCTATTAGACACTGGCCTTAAGCATGTAGACCTCAGGTTGCCAATCGCTAAATGAGAGAACACACGTTGCTGGGACCACGATAACACGTTTGATTTAAGGCCTCATCTGTTCCCATTCTCTGCTGTCTTTTCCTCCTTCTGCTTTTTAATGTTTAAAAAAAAGTTGGCAAAACTCAAGATTGGCAAGAAGGATGAGTGGGAAGGGAACATAATTGGTGAGTAATCCTTAGTCTTCTCTGTGAAGTTATTTTTGTTGTCCTTCCAACCTCCAAATAACAGTTGGGAGGGAAGAGTGGAGAAGAAATGGGTAAGCTGATTATCACGAGAATCTTTTCCTGGTTGGAAAAAGAATAAGTGTCCCAGGAGAAAGTGACGGACTCCTATCTTCACACTCTTTTCTGTTGGTGAACAAGAGAAGCAGCGTTCAGTGGCTGGAAGCAGGCAAGTTCACTTCTTTCTTTGTTCTGGGAATGAACTGCAGGGTGATATCAAACAGTGAAAACTGGAAATGTAGCCGGTGCGGCACTGAACTGATATCTACGTATCTGTACTTATTTAACTCACGTTTTAAATTACATCCCACTTGGAAATTTGTTGGCAAAGACTGAGAAACTGCATTTGTTAGTGATTGATACTGATAAGTCTATATACACAGTTTTATATACATATCCACACACATATGTTTATGGGAATGTTTACCTTTTGGCTCCTTGTGTTAGATGTTCTGACTATCAGCACTGTAGTCCCAAGAACAGCCCAGATGGTTGGTTCATGTTATACAAGTAAGTCTTCAAGCACCAGTGTTTATCAACCAACAACGCAGGCGTTGAGACTAAGACGGAATGATCAGGTCTCTAGGGCTTCCCTTGTTGACCCCAGGCTCAATGTGAGGGCCAGCCGGTTGTCACGTCTACACACACAGAGGGGGTGGCTGCAACTGCTGAGCCTGATGTCTGTCTGTGAGCTCACTGCCCCAGTGTTCCTGGCTGCCCATGTTCAACCTGGGAGCTGGTATTTCTCGTTCCGATGACCCACATGCGTGTCCTCTGATAGGTGGGCCAAAGGGAACCTGAAAGAACCACAGAGTTTTGTCAAGCTAAACCAGGCTAAACTCACAGCCATCATGGTGCAAATGACCAGACTGAATGCCCCATCCACTGCTGACCCAGAGCTTTGCAGTGATCTGACCCTCAGCTTGGGAGAAAGTCACTTCCAGTCACTAGGTATCATTGTCCCTACCCCAGGTCGGCAAGCTGTGAATGGAGATTCCACACGGAGACTGGAACTTGCTACCCGAAAGCCCCACCTCTGAAGAGCCCAGAGGGGTATACATCCAAGCAGGCTTCAGTCTGCTTGCTGTTTTTGGCCAAGTGGGAGGAGGAACGTGGGAGAGCCCAGGACGTCCCCAGAGACGAGGAGGGCCCTGACTCGGTGTGGCTCCTTTCTGAGTGAATTCCCCTGGCTCGGGCACAGACGCTCACAGCTGTGTGAAGGGCGCTGCAGGGGGCATAATGGCCACTGTGTGTGCCGGAGTACAAACCGTCCCACATAGGCCTGGGCCGGAGAAACAATGGGGCAACAAACAGCCTTCAGAACAATGCACTCATTTCCTGTCCTCACACTGGGCTGAATGAGGCTCAGTAGGCTGGTTCCACCTCACCAAGAGCCCTCCACGGACGCCATCATTTAAGTAGCCCGCTGTTCATCAGGCATGAAAGACACACAGAGAAGATAAATGGCAAGCATTGGGGATGTTTCTTTTCTCCCCCCTGCAAAGCAACATTTAATTTAAACTTTTTTTTTTTTAGGCCCAGATAAAACAGTGTGATAAAAACATTGGAGAGATGTTAAAAGCTATTTCAGTCTTAAGTCTTTCTGACATGAAATGCTTGTGATTCACTATCTCTGATAAAAATACGGGTGTGAAGCTCTCTGGGTTTTTCTGCTTGTCAGCAAGCCAACTGGCTCTGCCGTGACCTCACCTCTCTGTCCTGCCCGAGCACCCATCCTCCTGCAGGAGAAAGTCCTACTGGGAGGTGGTTTCAGATTGTTGTTTACTCACTAAGTCATGTCTGACTCTTTGCAACTTCATGGACTGTAGCCCTACAGGTTCCTCCATCCATGGGATTTCCCAGGCATGAATACTGGAACGGGTTGCCATTTCCTTCTCCAGGGGCTCTTCCCGACCCAGGGATAGAACCTGAGTCTTCAGCACTGGCAGGTGGATTCTTTACCTCTGAGCCACCAGAGAAGCCTTAACTTGAATAGCTACTGAATAATGACAATGCTAATAACAACAGCCAACAGCTACTAAGCACTTATTAAGTAGCAGGCCTGGTTCTAATTCCCTGAACCCTCACCAGAACCCTATGAGGTGAGTACCATTCTTGGTCTCATTTTACAGATAATGAAACTGTGGTATGGAGAGTGTGAACAGCTTTCCTTTTGGCTATGCCGAGTGGCTTATGGAATGTTAGTTCCCTGACTGGGGGTCAAACCAGCACCCCCTGCAGGGGAAAGGGGAAGTCCTAACCACTGGACCACCAGGGAAGTCCAAGGTTGAGCAACTTGCCCAAGTTCATAACTTGCCTTATCAGATACATACCCAGTGTCTCCTGTGAAGCCACCTGTGCAGGTAATCTCCTCCTCCCCATGTCTGTGATGGAATGGCATCCATAGCTCTTGCATGAGACAGGCACGTCTCCAGGGGGCGTTGAGAGGGCTTCCAGGGCAGGCAGTGTTTTGAGGAGGTACAAGAGAGGAAGTGGGAAGAAACGTTGTTAATCTGGGTAGGGAAGGCCTTTGGAGCGGCAACCCCAAAAGGCTGCTTATATTCACGTCTGCCAATTATTCAAACACAAGGACACCCTCAATAGATCTGTTCAGAAGGCCATGCCTCACACGTAGAGTGCTCCTGAGTGTTGAGGCTGGCCGGGCTGACCGTGAGCTATGCCTCCAGACTGCTGATGATGGTGGGAGGGTTTCAGAGGGGTCAGATAGTGGCAGCAGGAAAGGAGAGGGCAGACTGGGGAACATCACTTAAGACAGAAATATGCCCGTGGGACTCTGGACCTGAAAGAGCCTTTAGACATGGTCCAGCCACTGCCTCATTTTGTAAGTGAAGGGCCGGGGGGCTCAAGGCTGAAGCCCCAGCTGATACCACTCAGGTGGTTCAAGGCAAAGTCAGGAGCAAAACCAAGGTCCGCTTTCTCCACCTGCAGAAAAGAACAGACCAGGAGCTTCCCTGGTGGTCCAGTGGTTAGGACTTAGCCTTCCAAAGCAGGGGATTCAGGTTTGATCTCTGGTCAGGGAGCGAAGATCCCATGTGACTTGTGGCCGAAAAACCAAAACATAAAAAAAAAAAAAAGCAGTATTGTAACAAATTCAATAAAGACTTTAAAAATAGTCCACCTCAAAAAATCTTTAAAAAAGAGAACAAAACAAGTTAGAACTATTCGTCAAATACTCACTGAAGCCCAAATACTGTGCTAATTGATGTCTTGGCAAAAATATAACAGGAAGGAGACTGAAGACACGATTCTCCCCTCTCAAGGCTTACAATTTCCCTGGGGATACACACGATTCATAGAATCGACCACTGGTCTAAAAGAGACCACTTGACTCTTTCCTTGACTCTTCCCTTGTGAATCCAGTCACAGTAAGAACAGAGGAGACATGAGTTCAAGGCAGGATCAGGTTGGAGCGGTGGAACCTGGGAAGGGGGTCTATTAATAGAAGTGCATCTGGCTTCCTACTGAGGTAGACAAGAGGGCTGTGAATTTGTAGAGAGAAAGTAAAACACATGTAACGTGGAAATAAATACCTCTTGTGCCAAAAGACAAATGAGCCATTAGTGAGAGCCACCCACACAGGCAGCAAACAGGCTTGTCTGGCGGGCATGGAGAGTGCGTGTCCACAAGTGGTGAGAAATGATGTCATGAAGTGAAACTGGCATTAAAAGCGTTTGTTACACCATGAGGCAGCTGGCTCTCAGGAATCTGCCCTGGTTTCATGGCGCTGAGGAACAAACCAGTCGCAGGCAACACCATGAGATGGGTCCATGCACATTTTCCCAGCACATCACCACCGTACCAACCAGGAAGTGACCTAATGGTGTCAGGAATGGTGATGGTGCTTCTCACTGTCATCCAGGCGTGATGCTGGGCTCACACGATACACTGAGTAAGACAGACGCAGCCCTGATGGGGTGTGTGCTTTTCACAGGTGTGTTGAGTCATAGGCGTTCAGCAGAAAGTCAGCCCTTTTTATGTCATTCAAAAGTAAGGAGGTCTAGCAATACTCAGATGCAGTAAATAATCAATGTATCTTGTGGATGTTTAAATGTGTGAATAAAGTCCTGGGTTTATCCTGCCCTGTCACCAACTCCAGTGGAGAGACAGGCCTCCACGCGTCACTCTTCTTGCTCTGCTAACGGGGAGTGGGGTAGTGTGTGGTGGCCGTCTTGTGTGGTATCCCCATTTCTAGGTGTGCTGCCTCCCTGTAGAGGTTGTAGAAGAAAAACTTCGCCTGCCATACAGCACTGGTATACAGGAGGTGTATCAGGTGGCTGCTGTAACAAAGTGTTACATGTTCAGTGACTTAGAACAATACAAATGTGCTGTTTTGTTTTGCAGTTCTGGAAGCCAGAAGTTCAAAACACCTCTGACCAGACTAAATCAAGAGGATTCTTTCCTTTTTTAAAAAAAAACATGTATTTATTTGGCTGATTCAGGTCTTAGCTGTGGCACTTGGGATCTTGTGGCACTTGTGTTCTGTGGGCTCTTTCATTGTGGTACACGGATTCTCTCACTGCGGTGTGCATGGGCCCAATTGCTTGTCCCACGTGGGACCCTAGTTCCCTGACCAAGGATCGAGCCCAAGTCCCTTGCATTGCAAGGTGGATTCTTAACCACTGGAGCAACAGGGAAATCCCCAAGGTGTTTCTTTTAGAAGCTCTAGGGGACAATCCATTTCCTCACTGGTTCCAGTTTCTAGAGACATCCTCCATTTCTCAGCTCATGGCCTCTTCTTCCACCTTCAGAGCCCGCAGTGGAGCATCTCCAAATTTCTCTGTCTCTGACCTCTTCTGCCATCACATCCTTCTCTGAGTCTGACTCTTCTGCTCTTCTCTGATGAAGACCCTTATGATTATAATGGGTCCACCTGAACAATCCAGGATAATCTTCCTGTCTTAACATCCTTAATTTAAAATCAGCTGCAAAGTCCCTTTCACCACGTGTGGCAATGTACTCACTGTGGGCCTGAGGGCGTGGATATCTTTGGAGGACCATCATTCTGTTGATGGCACTAGGAACAGATGAACTGCACATCACAAAGACATCAGCACTTCCTTCTAGAGCCCTTGCTCACCATGTGACCTTGCCTAGACTGTCTTCCTACTGAACAGCTCTGCCCTGAACCTTCTATACATTCAATGACATTTGACTTCACCAAGAGGCCTCTCTGTATGTGAGCAGCTTTAGCAGTATGGACTCAGAGAGAAGCCCAATGTTTGATGCAAGTAAACATCCCAGGCCATCCCTTTTTCTCAAGTTAATTACAAGCATCTTGGTGTTTGCTATTGCCGATAGGTTTACCAGTTTTCTATTAATGAATTTTTCCTCACAGCTACACAATGAGGAGGCCTATCTGTTTCTTCTGGGTTTATAGATGAATAAAAGCAAGGCCTGGAAAGGACCAGCTGGGCCTGGGAGTAGAGCTCAGTGATGCAGAAGTCAGAATTACTTGGGTTTGGAATTTTGGCTTTAGCATTTCGCGCCTTTGCCTCTAACTGAAAGAGTGGAACCTCTCAGGTCTTACTTGTTTAAGTTACAGCTTAAGAGTTACAACGAGATCAAAATTCTCTTATTCATCCTCTGTTGGCACATGTCCTTTTTATGGGCTTTGAACAAAGCTGTGTGACCCTGGGTAAGCGATTTAATCTCTCTGATACTCATTCCCTTATCTCTAACGTGGAGATGCCAACGCCTACTTCTGAGTTCTGTGCTAAATAATTACACTGAGTTATTGTTATGTTCTTGTATAGCCCGTGATCACAGTGTGTGTGAGTGTGTGCGTGTGTGCATGCTTAGTCACGTCCAACTCTTTGTTACCCCATGGACTGCTGCCCGCCAGGCTCCTCTGTTTATGGGATTTTCCAGGCAAGAATGCTGGAGTGGGTAGCCATTTCCTCCTCCAGGAGATCTTTGTGGCCCAGGGATCGAACCTGAGTCTCCTGTGTCTCCTGCACTGGCAGGTGAATTCTTGACCCCCTTGCCACCTGGGAAGCCCCACGATAGTTGCAGCCAAATCTTTCATGAAATGTCAACACTCTCAATGTCTGGGCTTGAATCTTTCATGAGATGCTTTGTTATGCTCATGACAGATCTCTTTTGAATGCAATTATAAGGATTTGTGCAATCACTCAGTAGCTATATACTATTAGTCATTTTCTCAGGCTATTGATGAATATTCTTCACATAACAGAGCCAAAATTCTTACTAAAAATAAGACAAATTACATTGATTTCTTTTTCCAATCAACCAGTTCTGTCTTCCATTAGGAGATTAGATAAATCAGAGCAGTTTTCATTGAAAAATCTTACAGATTAGTACTGAGTTATGTTGTTTTTGTAATTTATTTGGTGAGTATTGTTTCTAGTATATGTAATATACATATGTCACTGTTATATATATATATATATAACTCCATATATATATTTATGTAACTGTTCATGTTGTTACATTTAAATCTTATTGTGTTTTTAAGAACTCTTATCCTTAATCACTTTCTTGGCCAAATTATTATGCAATCTTTTCATATAAAAATGGAGATACTAAAATGAATTTACATCTACAGGATGCTTGTCAAGAAAAAATTATTTTAGTTTTTTATGTCTCAAACTTAAACTCCTTAACAGAAATAAAACTGCTCTTTTACAGTTTTCTTAACTTATTCCAGATACTGTCAGTGGGAAGACATGTATTTCTATCTCTGTAATCAAGGTGTGCTACTGCCTGCTGTTCTTTTCATCATCTCATATTTTCCCACGTGGCTAGCTAGTATTTTGTAATCTTTAAGAATCTGTGCAAGCAGGCATACATTCATTTATGCATTGTGACGACTGAAATAGTCAACTCCTTCACTAATCTTATTAGTATGGAAATGAGTGGCACATCGTCTTTCTGTGGCAGATCTCCTCTTCTGGTTTCTGAAAGTGGCCATGGCAATATATATGCCATCTCACTTGATTTTCTCTTTTTTTGGCAGCACCATGTGGCATGGGGGATCTAGTTCCCCGACCAGCGATCGAATCTACGCCTCCTTCATCAGAAGTGAGGAGTCTTAACCACTGGACTGGCCAGGAAAGTCCCTCAGTTGATTTTCTTACAATATGATGTTGCTATTCTTTTCTTTTTTTAAAGAAAGAAATCACATTTTATTTATTTATTTGGCCGTATCTCATGGCTTGTGCTGAGAAGGCAATGGCACCCCACTCCAGTACTCTTGCCTGGAAAATCCCATGGATGGAGGAGCCTGGTAGGCTGCAGTCCATGGGGTTGCACAGAGTCGGACATGACTGAAGCGACTTACCAGCAGCAGCAGCATGGCTTGTGGGATATTAGTACCCCCAACAGGGATCAAACCTGGAACTCCTGCAGTAAAAGCAGGAAATCCTGTGATTTGTCCTGAGTGGTGGCAATCTGTGTTCCCTCCCCTTGAATGCAGGAAAATCCCTGTATCTGCTTTGACTCACAGAATGTGATAGTAGCAAGCCTGTCACATAAGCAGCAATACAGCATCCACCTGCTTCTGTCTCTGCACTTGCCTTGGGAACCCAGCCGCCATGTTGTGAGGAAGTCCAAACTACATGGAGACACCACACAGAATTCCAGCCTTAGCTGAGGTTCAGGCTAAAGGCCAACATCAACCACCAGACAGGCCTTCAGATCACAGCTACCCACAGAACTTTCTGCAATTACGGATATTTTGTTTGTGCTTAATACCATATGAGGCCATGGAACAGCTACAATGTAGTTAGTGTGAATGAAAAGTAAATTTTAAATTTAAATTCAGTTCATTTAAATTCAAGTTACTGTATGTGGCTAATGGCTGCCACACTGGACAGGTTAGCCCTCAGCCTTTGCATCTTCTTGCAGAAGCAACCAGCATCATGGAGCAGAAACAAGCCATCTCTACTGGGCTCTCTCCACACTCCCAGCTCTTGGAAGCATGCAAGATAGAGAAATAATTCTTGTTGGTTTAAGCCACTCAGTTTGGGGGTGATTTGTTATACAGCTGCCGATAATGAATACACTCTACTATTTTGCTTGATTTTTTTGTTCTATATAGCAAATAAAGGTACACAAGCCTCTTCCATCTTGTGTGTGTGTGTGTGCATGTGGCTGTGCTGGGCCTTTGTTGCTGTGAGTGGACTTTCTCTCGTTGCAGCAAGTGAGGGCTACTCTCTAGTTGTGGTTCAAGGGCTTCTCATTGAAGTGGCTTCTCTTGTTGCAGAGCATTGGCTCTAGGGCTCACGCTTCAGTGGCTGGGGCAGAAGTGAGAAGTCTTAACCACTGGACTGGCCAGGCTTAGCTGCTCTGTGGCATGTGGCATCTTCCCAGACCAGGGATCCAACCAGTGTCCCCTGCACTGGCAGGAGGATTCTTATCCACTGGACCCCCAGGGAGCCACAAGCCTCTTCCACCTTTCAAAAGCCCTCTAGCTATGGTTTCTCTTCAGAGCCAGATTTCTTGAACAAGTTGCCTACACTTCACCATCCTTACTCATAGCTTACTCACCAGTCAACACCCACTAGGATCTGGATATGGATGAGGTCACAATAACATTAGTTCAGGTTTATTCCTCTCACTTGGAAAATGTGGTACTCCAGCACCCACCCCATCTTTCTCCCTACCTATTTCTGAGTAAATCTCACTCTGGCAGAAAAAGCCACCTCAGGCTTCCCTGGTAGCTCAGCTGGTAACGAATCCGCCTGCAATGCAGGAGACCCCAGTTCAATTCCCGGATCAGGAAGATCCTCTGGAGAAGGGATAGGTTACCTACTCCAGTAGTCTTGGGCTTCCCTGGTGGCTCAGACGGTAAAGAATCTGTCACAATATGGGAGACCTGGGCTTGATCCCTGGGTTGGGAAGATCCCCTGGAGGGCATGGCAACCCACTCCAGTATTCTTGCCTGGTGAATCCCCATGGACAGAAGAGTCTGGCAGGCTACAGCCCTTTGGGTTGCAAAGAGTCAGACACGACCGAGCAACTAAGCACAGCACTCAGCACTCCTGGATGAGGAATTGCTAAAAACAAACAAAAAATGCACTCCTTTCTGGTAAACTAGTAAAAGATACCCCTTTAAGACACCCTTACCTGAAGCCTGACACAGTCCGAGGCTGGATAAGTGGACTGTAGGTGGGTTTCAGCCCTTCCTCCCCCCACCCTCTCACCCCAGGGCCAGCCATCCTCACCCAGGGCACCAGCATTGTGGGCGACATGACCCAGGTGATTGCTATGTTTCTGGGGCACCCAGAGCTTTCTCACACATGGTCATCAACACCCATCTCATGGGGGTGCTCTGGCCTCCTGTGGACACCTGTGGCCCATGATGCATCTCATGAAGCACCCTGGATGTGGACCCCCTTCCCAGCCGAAGAGCTCCCCCAACTCTTCCCATCCCAAGAGCAAAATCTTTGGGATCTTCAAAGGGAGATGTGTTCCTAGGACTCCTCCCTGTGGCAAAGCTGCACCAGGATCCTGTGAAATGCAGGGACCCACCCAGCTGCCCCACTGTGTAGCATGAAGACTACTAGGAAAACATCTCTTCCTGCTGGCATCTTTGTCTGCTCCTCTCCCCAGCGTTCAGATCCACCCACGGGGCATGACTGGGGCCATGGACCAGGCAGCCCTCCCTACCACATCCTCCTTCCTTACTCTGTACACCTCCCAGCATCAACTCCCAGAGTCCCTCCTGTGATCCTCTTTTCCCTTCATGAAGCTCACTGGCCCACCAGGCCTCAGATGTCATCAAGGGACCCAAAGGAACTTTATGACGGTAAAGTAAGCAAAACTCCCAAATGCTATTTTTTGCCCAAATTAGCCAGACATCTGGGTAGAGAGTGTGGTTTGGGGTTTCAATTTCCTAGAACATAGTAACTCGATTACAAAAATGGGGCGATATTTCCATGACAGCAGGTCTTCAGAAGTGGGATGGGTTACCTTCTGTCTCCGCTGGGCAGATCCAAGTTCATGGCACAGGAGGCTGAGGAGGTGGCTGTGTTCACAGTCTCCGCAGGTCTGAGACACAGCAAAACAAGTGATACCCAAAGATATCCAAAGGTTAAAAACAACAAAATTCTGTAAAGCAATATCCTTCAATAAAAAATATAAATTAAAGAAAGAAAAAGACACATTAGGATCTGACCCTCACACAGTTCAGCTTGGGCGTAACCTGGTTCAATATGTGAAATATTTCAGTCCAGTAAGGGCCAGTTTATAATGAGGGGTTCTGATCTGTTTGAAAGATCCAAAAGTATTAGTAAGCATGTTGATTGTAACCAAATGCAAATTTTTCCAGGGAAACATGCCACACACTTTTTTCCCCCTTATTACTCAGCTTTGGGACACTAAAATGCATTGGCTGTTAATCAGATGATAAGCTTTTACATTTTGGGTCTAGGTTGAATAAACTCAGTGGTACTAAACAGATTAGAATTTTCAAGAGAAAAGGATACTAATATTCTTCCCAAGATGATGTTCTTGGATATCACTGTCAAAATGTTGTCTGACTGGAAAACATCTCAGGAATTATTACCTTTCTTGTGTGTTTAATGAATTTTTCTTTTTCAGTATTAACTCTCATAAATTCCTTCTCGAAATCTTGTGAAGTAGATCAATTTCCTTTCTAACCTGAATAAACCTACAGTTCTCAAAAATGATACTGATGGCTACTAAAATTCAACATTTTCAAGAAAATCTTTCAATCATACATACTCTCCGGCTAATTTTATATTTAAAATCAAATGTCTTGAGATTTTTCTAGGTCCTCTGATATAAATGTGGCATAGTAGGAAATTATATTTAGAAGATTATGTTGATAGTTCAAGAAACTGGCCAGTTAGACCAAATTTTCAACCTATAACTTGGATACCAATTCTTCTGTAGAACAAAGCTAGAAAGAATTCCCTCTGCCTGGTGGCCCCTTGGGATAGCTGGGTGTGGTTTATTTTCTTCTCTGACTGGAACAAAGATATGCAGGAAAATCTTCTTTCTACAACTCAAATTCCTTGTTCTTACAAACAAGCTTAAGAAGAGAGAGAGAGAAAAAAAAGCAGCAAATCAAGCCTGGCTTAATCGTTTGCTTATATTGGTGTATATACTGGATTTTTTCCAGGTTAACAAAAATAAAGCCACAGGGAAGATGTATGCAGCCATATATTTAAGCTACTGGCTCACACACAGTTTACTGGCTGCAAGTGTATAAAAGATACGAAGGCGGAAGAAAAACAGTAAGCAGTTATGAGACATAATAAGTTTTCTTATTCTTTATTACTTTAAAGGAAGCTGGAACACGATAACAATACACCACATACAGTTCAGAACCAAACAAAGGCTGCTTAGTTATTTATTTTGCATTTGCTCCTTTTAGGAAGTGAGGAAACAACAGCTCTATTGGCACTCAAATTTATTTTCAATTAAAATCCCCATAAATTAGAAAACCTCTCATAAAACAGTGGAAATGGAAGAAAATGTTATTCAGAAAAAACTTTTAAGTATCCTAGTTTTCTGTAGCACACTGGGTTATGTGAGCAGTCTCATAATGCCACTTATAAAAATTATTCAGCCTCTGTATTCTTCTTCAGGATAATTCATAATAGTGTCTGGCCCTCTGACGGAAATACAAGAACAATTTATACTTGCCCAGTTTCAAGCACTGAAAACACCTTCCCCTCCCCCCACAATTTTGCTATTTGCTCATGTCTCAAATGAATAAACAAGTGCTGCTGAGAGACCAGGGTCTTTGCTGCCATTGTGTTTTTTCTATTTAAAATTCAGAGTATTAAATACAGTTGAGTACATCCAAGCATACATGACATACCGTTATCACATACCGGAAGCTCCAATCAAGAGCACTGGGCAAAGGCCCATTTCAGAACATCATTAAGATGCACTGAACACTGCTGTTCAGAGAGGCTTTGTCAAAGCAGATAATAATGGCCTGTCAGAAGTGTGCAAACAGAAATTTACATTAAATTGTCCTTTTCCTCCTTTATTAGTATGGAATCCAGTTGCATTTCTAGTATATGGGCTCAGAGGTTCACTGAAAAGGCTTCTAGGTTTTAAGATTGTGAAATATCACCAAAGTGAAGTACTTAAAAAAAAAAATTAACTGAAAAATATTTGAGTAAGTAGGTGCAGGTATAGTAATCAACCATAATGACTTTATCAAAACAAAAGAAGGAGTTTCTCAGGGGTGTGAAGGTAGACTGAACTTGTGAGTCACAAGGTGGAGTGTTTAATTTGGAACAAGTCAAATAAAAGCATTGCTTTCTTTTCCTTAAAAACCTTTGGGACTCTTTATGTTATGTTATAATCTCAGAAAAGAAAGCTCGTTCATTAAAATTTTTTTTTTTTCCATTTTAAGTCCTGCTGAGTGAAGATGCCTGGGAGACAAATTTACACACTGGCTTCCTGAGTGTAGTCGTAAGTAGGATGTTATCTGGAGATGCGATGGTAAAATTTTACTTCTTTAGACTCGATACTTTTCTTTGCCGTGTTCATTGATCACACATATGTGCTGAAACAATAAAGGATTTAAATGCATCAGCCTCTTAACAAAATAAGTGCAGAAAATGGGATGCAGTAATATCATCTCCTACTTCATTACTCTTCATTTAAATACATATGAATTGGGCTGGCCAAAAAGTTCCTTTGGTTTTTAAGTAAAAAATCAAAGATACAGTTTTTGTTTTCACCAATAACTTTATTGAACAACATATTTGCTGTTTTGTTCCACTGCTTTCTACCATTTTTCAGGCAACTTTATAACTCCGTCTTCTCAAAACTTCTTATCTTTCTGAGCAAAGGACTGTTGCAGGTGCCTTTTACAGCCTTCCAGGAACTGTAATTTTTTTTTCCATGAAAAGAATTTTGTAAAGACCAAAATAAATGGGCATCTGAAGATGTAATGTCTGGTGAATACAGTGG
Organism: Okapia johnstoni; assembly: GCA_024291935.2. NCBI lineage: Eukaryota > Metazoa > Chordata > Mammalia > Artiodactyla > Giraffidae > Okapia > Okapia johnstoni. Next base: position 17,853,398 of record CM044324.1, read on the forward strand.
ATGAATCAGAACTTCCCAGCTAAGCTGTAACAGCTTTTGCCTGGTCATCAAAGAAATATGCGATTATCCTGCGTTATCCTGATGGAAGATTATGCATTTCCTGTTTAAGAGCTGTTTTCAGTTGGTCTAACTGGGTGCAGTACTTGTTGGAATGAATCTTTTGGTTTTCCAGAAAAAGCTCATTAATAGAGGATTCCCTGCCAATCCCACCATAGACACAACATCACCTTCTTTGGATGAAGACTGGCATTTGGTGTGGTTGGTGATGATTCACTTTGGTTGCCCCCAAATCACTTCCATTCCACATTATTGTACAGTATCCACTTTTCATCACCCATCACAATTTGTTTTAAAGACAACGTTTTCATTATGTTTCAATAGAGAATCACATGTGGAAATATGGTCAAGAAGGTTTTTTGTTTTGCTAAACTATGTGGATGGAGAAGGCAATGGCACCCGACTCCAGTATTCTTGCCTGGAAAATCCCATGGACGGAGGAGCCTGGTAGGCTGCAGTCCATGGGGTTGCTAAGAGTCAGACATGACTGAGCGACTTCACTTTCACTTTTCACTTTTATGCACTGGAGAAGGAAATGGCAACCCACTCCAGTGTTCTTGCCTGGAGAGTCCCAGGGACGGGGGAGCCTGGTGGGCTGCCGTCTCTGGGGTCACACAGAATCGGACATGACTGAAGCGACTTAGCAGCAGCAGCAGCAGCAAACTATGTGGAACCCAAACACCAAAGTGATTAGCATAATCAAGCTAGTACAAACGGTTTTCAACACTTGATTTGGATATTTTGAGTATGTTGGCTATCTCCCACATGGTATAACATTGACTATTCTCAATTAATGTCTTGATTTGATCGCTATCAACTTCACCTGGTCTACTTGACCATGGAGCATTGTCCGCTGAGAAATCTCTAGCACAAAACTTTGCAAACTGTGCTAGACACATTTCATCAGTCACAGCACCTTCTCTATACACTGCACAAGTCTTTTTTTTGCGTTTTGGGTGTGTCTTTACCTTTCTTGAAGTAATAAAACATAACATGTAGACAGTGTTGCTTTTTTCTTCCTTCTTCATTATTAAAATGGCTACACAAAAATTCACCAATTTTGATTTTTTTTAAAAAAGATGCACATTGATATGACAGCTGTCACAATACAATCTAACAAAATTGGTTTGAATGAAGTTAAAGACAACCAAGTGCTACTAGGGCCACCTTATGGAAAAAGATGAATAAACTTTTTGGCCAACGTAATATGTATTTATTTATATGTGTATGTACATACGTATTATGTATATGCACACACACATGCACATATATATGTACACATGCAGCTATCTGTAAAATCTAAAGAGACCCACCAAGACAAAAATTTCTTCCCTGTTTGAGTTTTGAGTTCTTTTCTGAATCCGGGTTTGTAGGTCTGTAACAACAAGATATGCTGAGGGTTGTGGAATATAGGTAGTGGTGGAGATAGACGTGTCCTACTGGTAAAGTTACAGCTTCTACAGTGAATAGAGAAACAGCTGTAATAAACACAAATACAGACTCTCCTTTGATCCTTTTTGGGTAGCCAGAAATGTGTCAGAAGTATTTTGATGGCAAGCAACAGAAACGGCATTGGCTTAACGTACGCAAAGCGGTGGGGAGTGCGGGGGGCTGTTACTAGTAGGAGACCGGGGTAGCTTGCAAAGCCAGAGGAAGAGCAGAGTACTGCAGCAACTGGAAGCCGGAAACAGGCTCAAGAAACCAGCCCAGGCCTAAGCCCTGAACCCCTTAGTCTCCATGGCTCTTGGTTTAAGTTTCTAAATCCTAGGGGAGAGAGATGGACTGGTCCACTTTGGGTTAGATGTTTACCTCCAGATCATTCAGCAATGGTCAGGGTCACACACCTCTGGGTCCATGTCTATAGCCAGTTCTCCCAAGGGGAAAGAGTTATGAGCTACAAGCCATTGTAATTGGAAACTTCTAGATCTCAAGCACTGACACTAAACAGTTTATTGAATATTGACTGTTAGTATGGTCGATGGAGACACAGTTGATGACGATAGAGAAAACTCAGCAGCAAGCTGTCTTTCTGCTTATTTCCTTCGTACAAAATAGAGACAGTCATAACTGCTTCCATCATCCTAATACCAACCTTGCTAGGCAGTGGTGGGAATTCACTGAGACTAAGAATGCCAAGTGCCCAGAACATTCCTGACACAGAAGACACTCAATAAATGGCAGTCATCATCATGGCTATTTTAAAAATCTGTTAAATTGGCATCATTGCGATGTTCTTGTGAAAACGGGGCTAGGGATTTGCATGCAAGACTTACATTTAAATCTCTGAAGTATTCATTGTAATCTAAGGCATAACCCACCACAAATAAGTTTGGAATCTCAAATCCAGCATCTGAACAGAGAGAGGGAGGGAAAAAAAAGAACACAATTTAAATAACATAAATATAAAGCCACCATAAGCTGCTGTTGGCCCTTAACGTGTGAGGACCTTCCATTAGGCAGAAATAAGGGAGAAAAATGACAAACAACGCATAAGATGAATCCAGTAGGACCTGGGACAGAGTGACTACTCAGGGAGACAGGACAAACCAATAAATAGACAGTGAAAAATGACTGCAATCCTTGTAGACAAAGCTGAGAAAGGGCTCAGGAAGCCCCGTGGATAACAAGAAGTATGCCTGAGTCAGGCATATAGCACTGCTTTCTCAAAGCAAGCATTATCCAACAATATCAAGCCAAAGGAAACACTGCAAAAAGCATGAAGTGCAGTTCAATCAGAAGGTATCCCAATACTGTAATATGTGAATAGGGGTACAGGCTGTTGCAACAGGAAGCCATCCTCCCACTGCACTCAGTGTCCTTGGCTGGATAAAGGGCTAGAATGCAAAACCTGAGAGACAAGGTGAAAGGAGACGGGACTGTTCAGCTTGAGGAAGACAATGCTAAGGGTTACACTAATGCTACTCTTTGAATCCACAATGCAGATGATAGCAATTAACTCTCTGTCTCCACTGAGGTCAGGATGAGAGTCTGTCTGTGTGCTCAGTCGTTCAGTTGTATCCGATTCTTTGGGACCCCGTGGACTGTAGTCTGCCAGGCTCCTCTGTCCATGGAATTTTCCAGGCAAGAATACTGGAGTGGGTTTGCCATTTCCTTCTCCAGGGGATCTTCCCAACCCAGGGGTCGAACCCACTCTCTTGCACTTGCAGGAAGATTCTTTTCCACTGAGCCACAGGTCATTAAGGTACTCAGGTTAAGTAAAAAAATGAATATAATGAAAGATGATTTTTCTTGAAAAGGAATTTTTAAAAAGATTTTTTAATGTGGACCATTTTTAAAGTCTTTATTGAATTTGTTTCAGTATTGCTTCTGTTTTATGTTTTGGCTTTTTGCCCGTGAGGCACGTGGGATCTCAGATTCCCAACCAGGGATCTAATCTGGCAAAATCTTAATCACTAGACCACGAGGGAAGTCCCCAAAAAGGATTCTTAAGGAGCATGAAATAGCTCTTCTTCCTCAGGTTTTAAAACTGAATAAATGTGCCTATAGCCCAACGATTTTTCAAATTCTTTCCAGTGTTGGGAAATCTTCTGTTAGTTTATTACAGTATTGCAAATGAGAGATATACTTGCTTACTTTTACAAAACAGTACTTTGGCATAGCCAGTGAACTTACAGCACAGAGAAAGTTACCTCCGTGGTCGACTACTCACCTCCTCAATGGTCCTTGTGATCAAGGATGCTTTCACATGGAGAAACCAACTGGTTCCTGCTCGCAGAAAGTGCTAGAGGAGAGGGACTTGTTTTTCTAAGGATTGCATTGTGTGTCACTGTTAGAAAGCCCGTTTGATCCCTCCAAACTGTAGGTTTCTTGAGAAAAATAATCAAAGAGGAGAAGCCGAGCAGAAGAAAAGATGTCAGAAGATACAAGTGTCATTGAGCATAAAGGAAAAAGTCAACTATGAAAAAGGACCAAAAAGTACAAAGCCTCAGAAATCTGGAAGAAAGACAAAAAACAAAGATTCTGAGCTAGCTAAAAGAATATTAGCAAATCCCAGGAACCCCTAGTTGTAAAGATAATGATGACTTTACAGTGAGTAATGCAATCTCTACAATGGGCAACTCAGACTGGGAAAAGTTGGTTCAAAAGGTAAAACCTTCAAAGCTGTCATGGAGTAAAAGAACCTTGGACCAGCCGGTCAGGAGAACAGCCAGGAAAGAGTTGACTGGCCTCTAGCCGGTAAGTGAGTGCAGTTCCTACCCTTATATTTGCCATTGCAGATGCTACTTACAGATGGAATGTAAGAGTAAGAGCCATAATAGTAATCAGATTGCCTGGGCTCAATAGTGACTGTACACTTACAGCTTTGTGACCCAGCAAGCTCTTTAACCTGGCTGTGGTCAGTTTCATCATCTGTAAAATGGGCACAGCAATAGCACCTACTTTAGAGGAAAGCTGTGAGGATTAAACATGCTCATCTCTTTATAGCTCTTAAAACAGAGTCAGACACACCAAAATCTCTCTCACTATGTCTGAGTCTCTTTCCATTTTGTAAATAAGTTCATCTGCAACTTATTTTTTAGATTCCATATATAAGGACCTACTGTATAGCACAGGGAACTACAATCATTATTTTGTAATAACTTATAAAGGACAAGAATCTAAAACAGAATATATATGTATACAAATGGCCTTCCCAGGTAGCTCAGTGGTAGAATCCGCTTGCCAACACAGGAGAGGTGGGTTCGATCCCTGAGTCTGGAAGATTTCCTGGAGTAGGAAATGGCAACCCACTCCAGTATTCTTGCCTGGGAAATTCCATAGACAGAGAAGCCTGCCTTGGACAGAGGAGCTTTTTGGGCTGCAGTCCATGGGGTGGCAAAGAGTCGGACATGACTGAGCATGCATGCATGTATCCAAATGTATATGTATAACTGAAGCACTGTGCTGCACACCAGGGAACTAACATGACATTGTAAATCAATTACACTTCAATTTTTTAATGTAAAAAAATTAAAAAAAATAATCTCTTACTAGTGCTAGCTATTATTTTATTAATACTGTTGCCGTGACACAAGAAATTTGTAACTAGTTGGATATGTCTGAAGTGCATGTCTTTCAACTTCAGTTGAAATTTTCTCTATATAGTATCTTAGATTATTTCCTTAGACGATTTCTGTTTATTAACCTTGTCGAACCCTAACTATATTCAGATTATATTCCCCAAACCAATAACTAGACAGGAACACGCTATTGGGTCTATCTGGCCAGAGCTAACATTGTCTAGATTTAAGACGTCCACCTAGGAATGCAACTTGTTTTCAGAATAAAGAATCACTGGTTCAATGTCATTGGCACATTACCCATCCATAGCATGCTTCTCATGCTAATGTTTGTTCAGCTTGCTGATGAGAACTGTAGCCAAATTATCCCAGAGGTTTGAGTGCAAATGTAAGCTATAAAAATCAAGCCAAAGTCTGCCTATGCAAGTGAAAAAAAAATCGCCTCTAGTGTTAGAATAATAAATAATCAAGCAGCTTGTTTATCCTTTCTGGTATTACAACTATTCACATCCTGGGGAGGATGGAGGAAACTGCTTTAGATGAGAAAACTCCTTGAGAACACATGTCTGAACTGAAGTGTGAAGATGGTATCTAGAGATATTTGCTCTAATTCTCTGTGTGGTTATACTTGTGTTTGGAGGTGGTGGGGCAGAGTCTCGGATTTCCCTTTGTGTGCTAAAATTCTGACTTGCTGAAGGTCAGCACTGTGCACTGTCTGCTCACAGTTCCTGGAGATGGTAGAATCCCTCAACCTTCCCAGTGCCTCTCTGCATCCAAATGAGACACAGAGAGGACAGATGGGTGGGGACAGAGGCCGAGGCAGGAATCCTGTGCGTCCAAGTCAGTCCATTGGTGGAGGTCACATCTCCCTCCAACCCCCGAACCCCAATTTAGCTGAGTTCTTAGGAGTGAAGGTGCAAAGACTTTAGAAAAACCTACAAATAAAAACATCCGATGTACACAACAGAGTTCCCGGGAAAGGTGTAATTAGAAAATGAAAACCCCTGGTTGTACAGGGTTCTATTGCTGAAGAAGACACAGAGCATTTATGGGACCATCAAATCTTTTATAGCTTCCGTTTCATATGGAATGCTGACAACTAGGAAACGAAAGAGTCTTAAACACAAACCACCACTAGCCAATAAACAACCGTCAACCCCCCACCCCCCCACCAAACACTTACAGTCAGGTTTAAAGCCATCACTTCTAGGTGTTCTCTTCACCAATAAACTACCATTAAAAGAAAAAAAAATGTTCTAGTGATCCAGATAAAAGGTTTGTGACTTACAAATAGAATTGAACATCATTAAAATATATATTTGAAACATGCTTTTTTTTTTCCCCTCAAGCATCTGGGGCATCAGTACAGCCCTTGAATTCCCTCCTAATGCTCCTTATCAGTGAGATTCCGGATAAAAGGGAGGGAGAGGGGCATGGGCACTGGGGCTCGGCCAGCTGCTCCTGGAAACAGCTAACAGAGGCATCAGGAAGGGGCTCAGATACACAGCAAAGCACATCTTCTCCCCCTTCTTCTCTCAGGCTAGCTGTCAAATGGGCTGTTTGTTCAGTGTGGTCAAACCCTAATGCCCCAGGGCAAAGGGTTAGTGATTTGGAACGGACTGCACTCTTTGGAACCAGCATCCTGTGTTAGCATCCCTCTTGGGCAGGTTTGGAAAGACAGAAGCAGTGATGATGTGAACGTGGTACTCACCTGGCTACCTTGATCATGTTGGGCTTGTACTTCTCTATGCTACTGAGCAAGGCTTTCATGGTCCTCCCGGTTTCGACAACATCTTTAGAAAAGAGGACAGACAAATTCAACCAGATGCCTTTGGGTTGCATTAAAAGGCTTTTCATCCAGACAGATGAGTCTAGTCCTTATTAATAATGCATCATAATTAGAATTGCCATCAAATTAGGAGTCTAAGTAGGAGGCAGAGCTGGTTATATTTTTTAGGCAGGTGCATCTTTCTGGAAGCTGGGTTTGGGGGGAATATGTTGGTGACTGTTTCCTCCTAGAATCCTTGAGCTGTGTCAAAAGGCTACATTCAGCATTTGGAGAGCATGTGGGGCTCTCTTTATCGAGTGCATTTGGACTCGTGCATGCGCATTCAAGGACTAAATTTGGCCCTGAGGTAATGTAACACAACATGGGGCACATGAATTTTCATGGACATGGGATGCACATCTGAATACGCTGAATGGACAGATAAATGCCCCCCCCCCCCCCCCCCCCCCCCGCCCCCCCCCGCCCATGGGCTCTCCGCACTTAATAGGAGATTCGATGGCTGGGAAGTGAGATGTATGTGGACAGCAGCTGGTGACAGCCTGTGAGTTCTGAGGGCGCGAGGCTACCGTGAGCCGAGGCTCACCCTGGCTGATGAGCTGCTGCACAATTAGAGCAGAATGGGCAGGCGAAATTGATTGTCCGTGGGACAGAAATCAGCTGTCGGGAGCTGATTATCAAAACAACAGGTCTGAATTTAGCCAGAGTCGGGTAGTGCCTTTTGCTGGAGGGTCTACTTCAAGGGTTATGTCTGAGCCAGAACGGCACATACATATGGCTGGCACACCCAGGCGACTGAACAAAAGCACGACAAAAACAGCTCCCCTGAATTTTGGCCAGCTGATAAGACAGGCCTGCTGAGCTAAAGGACTCGTTGTTTCTTTCTCTTTTCTTTTCTTTTTAAAACAAAAAACAGAAAAACAAATTAAATTAAATTATAGCTTTCCCCTGGATAGCAAATTTTTATACTGATTCTATTTATGATTTAGATGCTGAAGGGAGAATTGTTTCAAGTCATTACAGGTCATTAGCAAGAACACTGAATTAAGGGTGAGGAGAGGTCTAACTTTGGTTTCTCTAATAAAAAAAATTGATTCTGTGGGCTAGTTTTCTCTTCTGTGAAAATGTCTGATTCACAAATAGATCTAAGAACCAATTTAGACATGGGTGGCATCAGATACAAAAGGATAAAATACCACACAACAATTATTGCAAAGCTTCCATTCTACATTATTTCAAGCCAAATTCTAGTTGACTCCTATTCTGTAAATTTGGAGAAGTCTGCACGCAGTGGGAATTCAATAAATCTTTGGCCAATTTGATAACAAGTTCTATATTTCAAAACTCACCATTAGATTCTTTCACTTCCAAGTATGGATAAAGAAAAGTCAGCTTACCTCAACAATGAGGACATTCTGAAATTAAAAAAAAAAAACTATTTAGAATATGATGCAAATCTGGCTTATAAGATAAACACATATTTTGCTTAGAGTTAGAATTTCACAGTTAGCTTAGCTGGTCCTCCACCATCCATATAACCCAAATGCTGGGAGATAATCCAGGACTTACAGATTTATTTTTCCGGTTTTTCTGAATCATGGATGCTGCAATATTGGTGTCTATATTCAGGTTAGTGTTGTGCTGTGCTTAGTCACTCAGTCATGTGCGACTCTTTGCAACCTCATGGACTGTAGCCCACCAGGCTCCTCTGTTTATGGGGATTGTCCAGGCCAAAATACTGGCGTGGGTTGCCATGTCCTCCTCCAGGGAATCTTCCCAACCAAGGGATCGAATCCAGGTCTCCCACATTGCAGGCAGATTCTTTACTGTCTGAGCCATCAGGGAAGCCCAAGAATACTGGAGTGGGTAGCCTATCCCTTCTCCAGGGGATCTTCCCCATCCAGGAATCGAACCAGGATCTCCTGCATTGTAGGCAGATTCACCAGCTGAGCTACCAGGGAAGCAGGCTGATTTTAGATCCTTTACCTGCCTGAAGAACTATACATAATGTCATCCCACTGCCATCATTCTGGCAAGTGACCCCCCTGAGTCTTCTGCGATACAAAGTTCACCAAATTTCCCAGATAAACAGCATTGTTAATGGAGACAGCACAGGCAGAAGGATCCTATATTCAGTGGGGCCATCCCTACACCAGTGTAGCCACCACAATCACCAGGTATCTGGTATTTACTCTTGGATTTTCAACCCCAAAGAAGGGGAGGTGCTTGGTTTATAATTTTAATGTCATGGTTACACTCCTTACTCTGTGCTTTCAAGGCATTCCTCTGCTTCTCCCCTAGGAACACAGATTATGTTTCATTTTAACTTCTTGAATGATTCTTATTCTTGAATGATACCACTAGACTACAAACTCTGCGAGGCATGGAGGGAATCACATTTTTCTTGCTTACTTCCATAGTCTCAGCCACTAGCACAAATACTGCAAACAGATGCTCAGTAATTATTTGTGAATGAAGGAACGATAACTAATTACACTTATTAATGACAAAATTAACCAATAAGTGGATTTGTAGTCACATGTCAATATTGTCCCATCAAATTAAAATACCACTGCGTTCACACGCTATTCCCATTTTAAAAAAAGGTTTGGATATTCTCCTCAATGTAATGATGTCTTTCTTTAGATAACTTTTCCTTTATCCCCATGATTCACACACTACTTTAAAAATTCTATCAAACCATACACTTTGGTTATCTTCTCTCTCATGCAAAAGAGATCTAAATAATGAAAATGTGGACCAACCAACCACTCTGTTAAATCTGTACTATACTACCTTATGTCAACTGCATTCTTAGGTGGAATATCTTTCTGGAAGTGTTTTTCTCTCAAGTATAGTATTTTTATTCATTAAATTCATGAAAGAATCTTAATTTTATCATTAAAATATAAGATTATTTTGTCTGTTTTAAAAATAGGTCATGCCCACAGTATACCCCATGGATCACACTGACAGAGAAATCCCCTTGGTATCCTCAATGCGTTTGCTATATTATTAACCATCAATCCATCACAACTAGTTAGGATGTGCATTTTTAGTTTTATTGAGGCTTATTAGCCAATCAGAACACTGGAAGAATACTTGGTTAATTTAACGTCCTAGTTCACAATCTCTTTTTGTTTCAATCCTATAATGAAAACCCTTTTAAAACTGTTAGTCTGCATTCTTGCCTAATTAAATGAAGTGCACTGAACATAATTAAATCTGTTTTTTCAAAGTTCAGGGCCTTGCAAAACAAGAGTCATTCTTGAGGAGATTAGTTTCAACTACAAGATATAGTAATATCTGGGAATTAGAATTTGGAGAGACATAAATCCAGAGATATAGTGTCAAAATTAATTAAACACATTTTAAAATCAAGGTAATGCATACACATGTTTAAAATAAAATAGAAAAGTCTAAAAGTTTTCTAGCTATTGATGTGTTTCTAACTGGTAAAAGTTTTTCAAAATGCTTATATTTTATATTAAAGCTATGGCATTTTATACTATGCATATCCAGAATATTAGTTCATCTAACAAAAACAGTGGTTTTTCCAGAAGTCATGTATGGATATGAGAGCTGGACCATAAACAAGGCTGAGTGCCAAAGAATTGATGCCTTTGAAATGTGGTACTGGTGAAGACTCTTGAAAGAACCTTGGACAGCATGGAGATCAAACCAGTCAATCCTAAAGGAAATCAACCTTGTATACTCATTAGAAGGATTGATGCTGAAGCTGAAGCTCCAATACTCTGGCCACCTGACGCGAAGAGCCAACTCATTGGAAAAGACCCTGATGCTGGGAAAGATTGAAGGCAGGAGGAGAAGGGGATAAAAAAGGATGAAATGGTTGGATGGTATCAACCTCAATGGGCATGAGTTTGAGCAAACTCTGAGAGACAGAGAAGGACAGGGAAGCCTGGCATGCTGCAGTTCATGGTGTCACAACAAGTCGGATACGACTTAGCAACAACGACAACACACAAAAATGACAATAATCCATTTCATTTTTTTTTCTTTTCTCCTGGTTTCATCGAGATATAACTGACACACTTCACTATGTTAGTTTAAGGGGTACAGCATGATGCTCTGACTTAGATATACTGTGAAATGATTACTGCCATGTTTAGTCAGCATCTATCCTCTCATGTAGATACAATATAAAGAAAAAGCAAAAGGGGCAAAAACTTTTTTTTCTTTGTGATAAGAACTCTTAGAGTTTACTCTTTTTTAAAATTTATTCATTTATTTTTAATTGGAGGATAACTGCTTTATAATGTTGTGTTGGTTTCTGCCATATCTTAGGGTTTACTCTTTTAATAACTTTTACCTGTATTACTCGGTAGTGTTAACTAGTTATCATGTTATACATTCCATCTGTAGTATTTATTTTTATTATAGCTGAAAATTTGTACCTATGACCAGCTCCCATTCCCTGCCTCTGGTAACCACAAATCTGATCTCTTTTCCTGTGAGTGTGGTTTTTGTTTGGTTTTATTATGTTTTAGATTCCACATATGGGTAAGACAACACAGAATTTGTTTTTCTCTGTCTGACTTATTTCACTTAGCATAATGCCTTCAAGGTCCATTCATGTTGTTGAAAATGGCAGGATTTCCTTGGATTTTTTTTTAATGGCTTAATAAAATTCCATTGTGTATGTATATCACATTTCTGTATTTGACAATAATTTCTTTTCTTTTTTCTTTTACTTTTTTGCTGTACCAGGCAGCATGTAGGAACTTAGCTCCCTGACCAGGGATCCAACCCATGCCCTCTGTAATGGAAGTTGGGGTCTTAACCACTGACTGTGAGGGAAGTTCCCAAAATTTCTTAATATCATATAAACTTAGTACACATTCACTAGGTTTCCCAGGACAATTTCCCCAGTTGTCGTTCAAATGGCTTTTTTTTTTAATTGGAGAATAACTGCTTAACCATACTGTGTTGGTTTCTGCTGTGTAACAACATGAATCAGCCATAAGTATACATATATTTCAAATGGCTTTTGTTGTAGCTGGCTTGTCTAATCTAACAACATACAATGATCTTTAATGTCCTTTAATTTAGAAGAGTCTCTTTTTCTGTACTTCTGTTTCTCACTCTCACAACTTTACACATCATCTATTTACTATATTCTTTCACAATATCTCACTTCCTCTCCCCATGCCCCAACATTACCTTGTTAGGACTGTATCTTCTCATACAGGTTACGTTTTTTCTCACTAAAGAGTCAAGTAGTATACTGTATCTCTTTCTAGAGCTTGTTTACTTTTCTTGAAGTTCTTAATTGTTTTTCCTATCATAGTCCATTGTCTTATAATACTGTAATAACCCTTACTTTTTCCTGCTTTTTTTTTTTTCAGGAAGCTTGTCTTTTTAAAAATATTTATCTGGCTGCACTGGGTCTTAGTTGTGGTATATAGGATCTTCAATCTTCAGTATGGTACCTTCTTCTTTTTTTTTTTAGTTATGGCATGCAGACTCTTAGTTGGGGCATGTGGCATCTAGTTCCCTGACCAGGGATTGAACCTCGGCCCCATGCACTGAGAGCATGGAGTCTTAGCCACTGGATCACCAGGGAGGTCCCATTCTAAGCTCTTCTTTCTTAGAAGGATCATAATGAGGAAAACATCGACTACTTATGGTTTAATTGTCTTTCTCAAAGGATTTTTGGAGGATCAAGAAAGCAAACAGGTTGATAAAATCTGTAACAACAGAAAGAATTTTCTGTGTTATGAACAGTACTAAAAAAGTAAAATTATTTAGTAGGATCAAAAATGATGGGCAAGGGAACACTAGTATAGAAAAACCATCTGTTATTGAAAGGGGATTAAGCAGAAAATTAGAGTTTTTTATTGGCTCTACAGAGCAGCCATCAGATATACATTTATTTTCCTTTATAGAACATCAGCTATGTTTTCAAATTCTTTCATTAGTGGTACATGAATTGACTCCTGGATGTTTAGTGGCCTGCCTGTTGTGTGAAAAGCTTACCCTGAACGAGAGCAATGACTTTAATACCTTTGGAAGACTGGCCCTGGCTTGCAAAACAAGAAGTAGCCCAAGAGTAGAGAGAAAGTGACTACCCCAACTATGGAAGCATTTTTCAATACTATCTAAGAAAACTCATCTCTTTACACTTTAGTGGACCAAGATTAGCGACACAAGCTAAGAGAGGAAGACTAACCCATCTTTATACTATCAGTATATAACATGGAAACTGTTATGTAGTAGGTTCTTAGGAAATGCCTGTGGAACAACTCAACAATTTTGACCTCCTTTCTTTCTCTAGCTCATCATATACCCCCTTTATCTTTCCCTTAATGATGTACAGTTCCTCCTTAACTGAGCTATCACTAAATGTCTTTTGCTTTTAATTTTGCACTAAGAAATCTTCTAAAATTCCCATTTTCTTGAGTGGGCTGCCTTGGGAATTTTTTTTTCCAGAACACAGTGTGCCTCTTTAAACACTTCCAATCTGTTGACTCCCATCACTGAATCTGAGATGCTCGCCAGTTACTGTCTTAGTCATCTCATCACATCTAGCTCATTTCCTCCCAGAAAGCCAATGAAATCTGCAGCCTGGGAGCCGCAGGCAAGAATCCTATGGGGAACCTCCACGGCGTGTCCTATCTCTGCTATTTCATTATCCTGATGGAAGCTCATCCCATTGGGTTTCCTAAAGAAAAAGCAAGCAAGGAAGAAATAGACAAAGAAAAGAAAGGACAGACTGATGAAAATCAGAATGGTTTTCTTAAATAGGTTATTCCTTTTAGTCTTGTAAAATGTAAAGCGACCAGGACACCACAGTCTAATCTGCAGTAATGTATTTTGGTGGCTGTGGTTGCACCCCGCTGAGGGACGATGGCAAGAGTGATGGTGAGCTAAGCGTGGGTGCTGAGCCTTCTTGGGAGTGTGACTATAAACCCCATGGAGAAAGGTATATGGTCCAGCATTTCATTTTATGTGACAATTCACAAAACTGCCAGAATCATCAGTCACTGGGCATTTCCATGACTGTTCTCAGCCTAGTCAGATGCAATAGAAAGGAATGTTTAAATAGTTCAGGCAGGCAAGGAAGAAATTTCAGCAGGTTCTGATGCTTCCTTTCTGGCATTTGATTAGAAACTTATTTGACGTGGCGGGCATGCAGTGGTAGGTCTCCTGAAATCTCACACTTAACCTGCACATCTATGTTTGCCCATTGCCAGATTTGGGCCTGTTTCTGTGTGTTTCAGTTTTATTCTGCCCTTTCAGAGATTTCTCTTGAACATGAGTAAAATCGCCTTGCTTTAATGGATACACACATTTTATGAAGTGTTAGGATTAAACCAACTTTGAAAAAAAAATCAGCCAGAGAACGCGTTGTGCAGGCAGCTTAAACACCCCGAGCGAAACGCTTTTAATGCTGTGAGCTGAAGGAGCCATTGAAATGAATCATTGCTGGCTCTCTTTATTCAGCAGCCATGACCTATTTAGAACCATGATTCAGCCAGCCTTTCTGGGGAGCTTTCTTTTGCTTTTAAAAAAGAAAGAGGCAAGGAAGGAAGGAGGGGAAGAAGGAAGGATGGAGAGAGAGAGAGGAAGGAAGGAAGTGACAAAGGAAGGAAGAAGAGGTAATAAAAGAAGCCCAGAAACAGAAAGGGGCATGAGGGCTGTCTAGAGTCTCCGTTTCCTAAATATTTTAACTTGGGCATCTACAGAGGACTTAAGTGACACAGTAAACCTATGGGGTTTCTAACGCGTAGGAAATTACACAGGTGATTTTCTAACTTTCCCTCCTTCAGGAATCACTGACTTCATCCTGCTCCTTCGGAGAGGGCTATTCCTTCTGTTTCACTCCACTTCACTCCTGAAGTTCAAGTGCTCAAACCACACCGTCTCCTCACTGGTTTCTCCACCTGGAGTCTCTCTCTTCTTTCAGTTAACTCTGCCTCCTGTCAGGTGCATTTCCCTAAAACACAGCTTCCTGATGTCACCTCAGCTCAACAAATTTGTGGCTCCTCTTTGCTTTTCTGAGCAAGTTACACTCGTTATTCAACATATTCTTTTTTTTTGGCTTTTTGCTTTTTTAGCTACACCGTGTGGCATGTGGGATCTTAGTTACCCGACCAGGGATCAAACCTGCATCCCTTGCAGTGAAAGCGAGGTGTCTTAACCGCTGGACTGCCAAGAAAGTCTCCGAAAGATTCTATAAACCAACTCCAATTTCAGTTTTTTAAGTTATTATTTTGCTATTTTTTGACGAATTTCCTTCAGTCACACTAGGCCACTCCTGTTCTCTGGCTCTGCTGTTTTCTCCTCTTCCTCCCCAATTCCACATGCTATTCTCTCTCCCTCTCCTGTGCTATTCCCTGACCTTCTGGTCCCAAGTAATACCTCACCTTCTTCTAAGACAATTACAATCCTAAGAAATCATTCCTTCTTTGGATTTCTTTAACCTCAAGCAAAGAGTCTCGTGTGGAAAGGCCCCCTACCCACTAAATGTTCTTCCCTGGATGCCGAGCATTAAAATAGAGAACGCATGAACAAGTTCATGGCAGAGTAGTAATATAATGAAATACGTAACTCCAGTGTGAATTTTTTAATTGAGAAATCGTGTGATCACTCTATGAGAAGGGAGAAGTTAGATGATGACCTGTACCAACCCTTCCAATGCAGATATTCATCCAATACATCTTCCATCCCAGGCAGATATTTATTGCAGTTTCAGACTTTCTTCTACCACCATTTAAAAAAGGACCTGCCCATTGTTATGTGCCTTTCAAGTTTTTTCTCAGCTGGTATAAATTCTACATGATGGGAAGATGCTAGAGGGCCCCTGAAATTTTTTTTTCTGGCTGCACTGCACGGCATGTGGGATCCTAATTCCCCAACCAATGATCAAACCCACACCCCCTACAGCAGAAGCGCAAAGTCTTAACCACCGGGCTGCCAAGGAAATTCCTGAAATTTGTTTTTATAGTTCTCTCAAACTCTTAATGGATAGCCTATTCTGAAAAGCTAAAGAAGGGGTAGGGAGGGCAAGCCATGTGAAAGCCTCTATTCTTTTAAGGAGAAGGAAAGTTAAGAGAATTTTTTTTCACTCCTCCACTCATTCCACATCCTGGTGGGGAAACAGGCAAATGAAAAATAAGCCCCAAATAAGCACCAGAAATTATGGAAAGGGCTTCAGTGGAAAGAGGGTGCTGATACAGCGGCTGGTGGAGAACAGGGGGACAGGAGTTTAGAGGGGAGGAGTTTGTGCTCATTTTAGAGACTCAGGGAAGGCCTCTCTCTGACACAAAAGTCTTTAGGCTGAAATCTAAAGGATGGGAGGAAAGTGAATTCCAGGCAGAGGTCACAGCTTGTCCAGGGTCTTGGCAGGAAGGAGCTTAGCCGGTGTGGTGATGGCCTGAGAGGAGGCGGTGAACGGTGTGCCGTGACATCGGGAAGGAGACAGGGCCCGATCATTGGGGTCTTCTAGGCTATGATAAGGAGTCTGGATTATAATCTCAGAGCACTGGGTTGCCAGGCACAATATAGAACATCCACATACATTTGAATTTCAGATAAAGAACAACATTTTAGTTTAAGTGTGTTCCAAATACTGCATGGGATGTACTTATACTGAAAATTTATTCATTGTTTATTTGAACTTCAAATTTAACTTGGCATCTTGCTTTTGTTTTTTTTTTTAAACTAACTCTGACAACCCTAATTGACAGGCTGCTGAAAGGTTTTCAGGAGGCAAGTGGTGGGATCCAATTTGTATTTTAAGAAAATCTCTTTGACTGCTTCTTGGAGACTGGTTGAAGGGGTGGCAACACCCTGCTTATTTAACTTACATGCAGAGTACATCATGAGAAACACTGGGCTGGAGGAAGCACAGGCTGGAATCTAGATTGCCAGGAGAAATATCAATAAGCTCAGATATGCAGATAACACCACCCTTATGGCAGAAAGTGAAGAGGAACTAAAGAGCCTCTTGATGAAAGTGAAAGAGGAGAGTGAAAAAGTTGGCTTAAAGCTCAACATTCAGAAAACTAAGATCATGGCATCTGGTCCCATCACTTCATGGCAAATAGATGGGGAAACAGTGGAAACAGTGGCTGACTTTATTTTTCTGGGCTCCAAAATCACTGCAGATGGTGATTGCAGTCATGAAATTAAAAGACACTTACTCCTTGGAAGGAAAGTTATGACCAACCTAGACAGCATATTAAAAAGCAGAGACATTACTTTGCCAACAAAGGTCTATCTAGTCAAGGCTATGGTTTTTCCAGTAGTCATGTATGGATGTGAGAGCTGGATTATAAAGAAAGCTGAGCGCCGAAGAATTGATGCTTTTGAACTGTGGTGTTGGAGAAGACTCTTGAGAGTCTCTTGGACTGCAAGGAGATCCAACCAGTCCCTCCTAAAGGAGATCAGTCCCGGGTGTTCATTGGAAGGACTGATGTTGAAGCTGAAACTCCAATACTTTGGCCACCTGATGCGAAGAGCTGACTCATTGGCAAAGACCCTGATGCTGGGAAAGATTGAAGGCAGAAGAAGAGGACGACAGAGGATGAGATGGTTGGATGGCATCACTGACTCGATGGACATGGGTTTGGGTGGACTCTGGGAGTTGGTGACGGACAGGGAGGCCTGGCGTACTGCAGTTCATGGGGTCGCAAAGAGTCGGACACGACTGAGCGACTGAACTGAACTGAACAGTTAAGTTGATGCTTTTGAACTGTGGTGTTGGAGAAGACTCTTGAGAGTCCCTTGGACTGTAAGGAAATGAAACCAGTCAATCCTAAAGGAAATCAATCCTGAATATTCATTGGAAGGACTGATGCTGAAGCTGAAGCTCTAATATTTTGGCCACCTGACGCGAAGAGCCAACTCACTGGAAAAGACCCTGATGCTGGGAAAGATTGAAGGCAGAAGAAGAGGATGACAGAGGATGAGATGGTTGGATGGCAGCACTGACTCAATAGACATAAGTTTGAGTAAGCTCCAGGAAATGGTGAAGGACAAGGAAGCCTGGTGTGCTGCAGTCCATGGGGTCGCAGAAAGTTGGACACAACTGAGCGACTGAACAACAATAGTTAAGTGAAGGCAGAAGTTCAAGGAGACTAGTTAAGCATGGCTCACAGCTGCCCAGAGAAGGCAATGGCACCCCACTTCAGTACTCTTGCCTGGAAAATCCCATGGATGGAGGAGCCTGGTGGGCTACAGTCCATGGGGTGGCTAAGAGTCGGACACGACTGAGCGACTTCACTTTCACTTTTCCCTTTCATGCATTGGAGAAGGAAATGGCAACCCACTCCAGTGTTCTTGCCTGGAGAATCCCAGGGACGGGGGAGCCTGGTGGGCTGCCGTCTATGGGGTCGCACAGAGTCGGACATGACTGAAGCGACTTAGCAGCAGCAGCGGCACAGCCACCCAGAAAAGGGATAGAGGTTGTCTCGCCCTAGAGACCAGTCTTCTCAAACTTTAATGTGTGTAGAATCATCAGGGCACCTTGTTAACATGAAGACTTAATTCAGCAGATCTGGGGTGGGATCTGAGGTACTGCATTTTCAATAAGCCTCTAGGAGTTGCTGACCTTGCTGGTTCCTAGACCAAAGGTCAGCAAACTATGGATGACTGGCCAAATCTGGCCTGCTGCTTGTTTTTTGTAAATAAAATTTTATTGAAACACAGCCATGTCCATTTGTTTGCACTTCATCTACTGTAAACAGCCGCTTTTGTGCTATGATGGCAGCGTGATGCAGTTGCAACAGAAGACTGTATGGGCCACAAAACCGAAAAAATATTTACTACCTGCCCCGACCTGGAATGTTTATCTGACGCCTGCCCTAGAACACACTTTGAGTAGCAAGGCTAGACCTGGAATGTTACCATGGAGATAGAGAGACATGGACAGATTCAAGATGTATTTGAGAGAACAGAGTGTGGTCTACACTGGTTCATTAAACATTGACTTCTGATGTGAGCCTAGGAACCCTGAACTGCAGAATCGTAAGCTGTCATGACAGCTGAGAACCTGGCTAATCAGTGTTGATACATCTTAGAAATATTTACCCAAGAAGCGCAGGGGGTTCTACTTGACGTGAATTTGAATGCATATATCTCTGCACACACAGTGACTGGAAAGATATCACATAACAGTACCCGGTAACCTGGACGAATCATTCGTTGTGCTAGCAAAAAACTGAAGCCGACCTCTGCTCGGACTTACTGTTTGGCTGGTTTGCCGTTTCTCTTACCTGAACTTCCACGATGTCTATTTTCTCATGAGGGGGGTGGTCTTTGCAGTAATTGCAGAAGGGGAAACTGAGGCACAGCCTTATCACCCCTTCTGCTCACTCCACCCCAAGGAAGAAACTCCCCTTTCTTCAATCTCTTCTCAGTCTCTCTTTTTTGAAAAAATTATAACCACTATCCTCTCTCTACCTCCTAAAGGAAGGGACTATCCAGTGCTCACATAAGAGGAAAAATGACTTTAAAACAAAATACAAGATGATTTTAGAAGGCAGGAGAGAAACACTGCACTTTTTCTGTGCAATTTTTTTTTTTTTTTGGCATTCTTTTGGGATTCTTAGAGTTGCCACTTTGACAGATTCCATGGTAAATGCACAAGGTACACCATTTCTCCTATGTGATAAACTTACAAGGCAATGTCATAAAACAAAGTACTAAAACGACATCATTTAAAGACAACCCCAGGGCTGTTAAAAGTTATGAATTTCTGGAAATAGCTTTGATTTTTTTTTTTTAATCTTTCCAGAATGTTGTATTACACAGTGATGTAGTAACATCAAATGGCGGCCTTGTGATACATACATTAACACCAACGAGTGAATTCCAGTTTTTGTAGGACGCAGTTTCCTACTAGATGCTTAACACTCAGATGCTAAGCTATCTTCTGAGGAGAGGAAGGAAGCTATTCTGCAGTGAGTCCTTGTGGCTCTCCAATGTTCCTAGCGTTATTATACAAATTTTTATTAAATATGGCTGCTATCCCTTCCCCAGGTGGGCACTGCAAACCAGTAACAACTGCAGATAGGAGAGATTAAGCTTGTGTAACAGACTCCTTCGTTTCACTTAGAAAGCTGAAATTGCTCAGGGATAATGAATAGAAGATAATGTCAGCAGAGCTGAACAAAAACAAATTCTGTGCTGCTTTCACTCAAAGGCAAAACTTGCATTTCAGGTCACACTTGCACAAAGACCATCTGCTTGATGAAACGACTCTTCCTTCCCAGTGCATGGATTTATGTCAGAATCCAAAGAGTTTTTCACGTAATTATTAAGCTTTGGCAGATTTGGAAGTCCAAGTTAACACTGGAGCTGCCTGCCTCATAATCTCATGGGATACATTTTTTCAACGGGGGACAGCAGCAGGGGGAGGCAAAGTGTTGAAAAATGAAAAAGTCTTCAGATATTCTTTTTTTTAATTCCCTGCCTAAATTTTAAACACTTTAACAAACATGTTTAAATGCCTTACTAAAGTACTTTGGCACCCAGGAGGAGATGAAGGGTGAAAACCAGACAAATAAAGGAAAAGACCTCCCTTTCAGGAGGTACCTGAAAGTGTGAGTAGGAAAAAAAAATGGGAAAAAGAAGAAGGAGTGCTAAGAGGGTTTTGTAATGTGAGGTTGTCTGAAATGAGATTGGAAGGAAGCTTGGAGACGAAAGATTTGGTTTGAGTCAGACCTTGGAAGCATTATAAAAGGAGTGTTTTATAAAAGGAGGAATCATTAAAAGGATCCACACATTCATTTGCATGAATTAGCAAACCCAGGAGAGTGTCTGAAATGGACTGCAGCACTGACCTGAAATGAAGGTTACAAATTCCCCCGCAACACCCAGGCCTCGGCGGGCACAAAGCAGAGTTACATGAACAAACCTTTCCAGCCAGAGTCGAAAGATCATCGCCTCCAATGATCTGCATCTCGTCCATGGACTGGTCATTCTAAATGGAAAGGGGGAGATAATATTTTACTATACAAAAAAGCTGTAAGGCACGTTTCCCCGTCTACCCAGCCAGGGGCTGGATTGTGCCTTGCAAATATAGCACAAATAGCTGGTCCTGATTCATGGTTGCCTATGGTTACCAAGA
This sequence comes from Okapia johnstoni, assembly GCA_024291935.2. Taxonomy (NCBI): domain Eukaryota; kingdom Metazoa; phylum Chordata; class Mammalia; order Artiodactyla; family Giraffidae; genus Okapia; species Okapia johnstoni. Next base: position 17,874,360 of record CM044324.1, read on the forward strand.
GCCAGTCTCTTGCCACTGTGCTTGAGACAAAGCATCCTAATGGTTGACAGGCGAGCCTGTGTGGAGAGGGGATGGAGGGAGCGAGGAGAGGACAAGCAAATCTAATTTCGGAACAAAATAAAACCATGGAAGGTGCCCGAGCCTATTCTGAGGCAGATGGAATTGGAGAAGACAGTCATGCTCCTGGACTTCCCTGGGGTGGTTGGGGTTACAGCAGGGGGAGCTAGGGAGGGGGCCTAGCATTTGTCAGCTGTGCCAACAGCCCCAGTTACAGCCCTGCAGTGGGGAACAATTAGACTGTGGTTCCCAGAGAGGTTAGAAAGCCCCCTCTCCTCACTACCAACGTGGGTCCAATCCCTTATCTGTGTCGAGGGCAATTCTAAAAGGCCACAGATAAGAACTATTACACTTAGCTCTTGAAACAAGGATGATAAAGCCTCAGGAACTTTCTGGAGTTCAGGAATATGAGACTAGAATCCCATTTAGAAGACTTTTCACAATACCTTGTAATAACTTATAATGGAAAAGACTCTGAATAAGAATATATATATATACGTATATATATATGGGCTTCCCATGTGGCTTAGATGGTAAAAGAACCTGCCTGCAATGCAGGAGACCTGGGTTTGATCTCTGGGTTGGGAAGATCCCCTGGAGAAGGGAATGGCTACCCACTTCAGTATTCCTGGCTGGAGAATCCAATGGACAGAGGAGCCTGGCAGGTTACAGTCTATGGGATCACCAAGAGTTGGACACAACTGAGCAACTAACACACACACATGTGTATGTATACATATACCTGAATCACTTTTCTGTACACCAGAAACTAACACAACATTGTAAATCAACTATATTTCATTTTTAAAAAAAGAGACTTTTCACTTAAGTCCTATTAGAGGTTATAAGCATTCCTTTTCACAGTATTCATATACGGAACATCATTCTGCCTCAATTAAACCTCACACACACAAACACACAAAATAAAATATGGGTTGTTTCTTAGTAAATATCACAACAGAATAACATGGGGGCAGAACAGGTAACAGGAAGCAAGCAACTTATTTTCTGGCTTCCTTGCGAAGATGCATTAGAGGAACTGAAGGGGACATCCTATAGGCAACTGGTTTCATGACCAAGCAAGACTTCGGTGACACTGCAGTCCCTTCATCTGAATGATAACCTAAGTGAGCAGACACCAAGAAAGGGAATAGATATATGATGTGCTGAACCAGGAAGTATCTTCGGTTACCGCTGTTGCTTTGGCCTGTTCAGCACTTTTCTCCCTTATTCTGGCAAGAAGGCCCTACCTCTTTTGGGGAGGGAGTTCATTCCCCTAAAAGAATTTTCTTGGGTTAGTTTGAATTGGATTCTGTCACTTGCAACTGAGAGTCTAGACCTAGAGATACACTGTCACGGGCACTGGTCATCAGAAAGGAAAAAAGAAAAAAGCCAATCAACCAATATACTAGTTTTACCAATGGAGCAGCATTTTGTTTTTAACCTTACTGCTCAAGAGAAAACAAAATACCCTTAAAATGTTCTTACTTCCAGTTTGAAAGCATTTATTCCTAACTGCAAAGGAGTGGAGACAATGCTTGAAATGTTTGCAAGTACGTCATAAGTTAGATAAAACCAGTAATTTTCATCTTATGGGAACTGATATCCAAAGGAGAAAATCAAAGACTACACAGAATTCACTGATCTTCTGCTATTTGGGGGTTTTTTTGTTGTTGTTGTTTTTAACGCCTCTGCTTGAGTCAAGTTTTTACTGTCCCATTAGCAAAGCAAGTCACACGAACAAGCCCAGCATTAGTCTGAGAAGCAATCATCAAGGAACAGAACAAAGTACATAGACACAGGGAAGCCATTTAATTAGGGTCATTGATGCAATCACTCTGCACAGTGGTTCAAATACATCCTTATATTCCTAGGATTGATGTATCCTTTTTTTTTTTTAACATAATTAATTTTTTTTATTTTTTTATTTATTTTAGTTGGGGGCTAATTACTTTACAATATTGTAGTAGTTTTTGCCATACATTGACATGAATCAGCCTACTTGGGATTGTTCATCTGATCTTCATAAGACCGACCTAAAGTTTCCTTTCTTTTGCTACCTCTGTGGATTTTTAAAGCAAGTTATACCAGCCTCATGAGTTGGGTGGTTCTTTATCTTTTTTCTGTATGCTAGAAGTTTGTATATGAATGAATTTATCTATTTTGCTAAGGTTCAGTAGAGCTCAGAACAGGTATTATAATTTACAAACAAGGAACTGGAGGCAGTAAGAGTTTGAGTAGCTTGCCCAAAAAAGGCACTACTAGTAAGTGAGGGAATCCAGTTCAGTTCTAGAATTGCCTGGCTTGGCATTATTCTTGTGTTAACAACCCCCATCCCTCACAACATTCCTAAAAGGTAGAAATAATAGTGCATCTTTGAGAGTACCATGGAGAAGAATTGGGTCCTGGTTGTACTAAGGAAGTAAAATATATAAGCTGAAATGGCTAGGAGAAATACACACCTTGGTAGAAATGCTGGTAACAGTTGTGTGGATTTATTTAAATGGCAAAGGAAGGGTGGGAGGGAGGCTCAAGAGGGAGGGGATATATGTATACATATAGCTGATTCACGCTGTTGTATAGGAGAAACTAACACAACATTGTAAAGCAATTATACTCCAATTAAAAAAATTAAAACAAACGAATAAAGAGGAAAGGAAGTCTCCGACATTTAGTCCAGGAATCCTCAGAAAGAAACATATTGGAAATTACTAGTTTTGATGACCTGGTCTTCAGGTACAAAAAAGAGCTCAGCATGTACTGCTCGTACAAAAGAGAATTTGGACTGTTTAGATAATGTTCAGAAAAAAAACATAGCCAAGTAAGAATAAATATCCTGAATTCCTTTTGAGGAACGGGGAGGGGACAAGTAAAGAAAACAAATAAAGAATCACTCTCTCAGCCACTCATTTCCAAAGTCAGAGAGACTTGCTTCAGAATCCATGCACACACAGACTTTCTCAACATTCTCAGCCTCCACAGATGCCTTAACTTTGCTTTTTTCCCTCTTCTTTTCAGCCTCATCCTTCCCCTCAGCTATTCTCCTGTGCTCAGTAAGGTCAACAACACTACATCAAATAGAGAGGCAAACCCCCAACCAAAACAGTTCGTTATAGCACTTCCTTGGTGATCAGTGGTTGAGAATCTGCCGTCAGTGCAGGGGACACACGTTCGATCCCTTGTCTGGGGAGATTCCACATGTTGCTGGGCAAATAAGTCCGTGTATCGAAACTACTGAGCCTGGGCTCTAGAGCTCGCTCTCTGCAACAAGAGAAGCCACGGCAGTGAGAAGCCTGCACACCGCAGCTCGAAAGTAGCCCTTGCTCACCCCAACTAGAGAAAGCCCACGTGCAGCAACAAAGACCCAGCACAGCCAAAAATAACAAATAAGTAAGGAAATATTTTTTAAAAAACACAAACAGTTCATTTTAAGAAGTTTTAATGATCAAAGTGGAGAGCTTCTAATGAAAATGTTGCAGTGTTGAAAAATTTTCAAAAACTCTAACGTGATACAAACTCAGATAACAAGGAGAGATGAACCAGTCCCAGTGTTTTCTTTTCAACCAGCAGTGGATGTAGGACATGACCCTTAACTGGGTCCCTGAGTCCTTTAAGCCACCTAGGGTCAAAGTGGAGGTCACAGGGCAGTGGCTTGTATGTCTGCCCTTTGCTTCACCCAGAGAAACTCCACTTATCTCTGTTGTATTAACTGGGTTCAAGGTAAGATGTGCCAAGTCACTTCAGTCATGTCCAACTCTGTGTGACCCCATGGACTGTAGCCCTCCAGGCTCCTCTGCCCATGGGATTCTCCAGGCAAGAATACTACAGTGGTTTACCATGCCCTCCTCCAGGGAATCTCCCCTCAAGGTAAGATGGTGGGAGCCAAAAACTTTGAAAACTCCTATGTCAATATTTCTGCTTCCTTTTAAAGAGACTTGCCATCTTTTTGGTTCTTGCTCATTTAAATATCCATTTGTTTCTGAGATCATTTTTGTTTAGAATCTCATTCTTACAATATGTGGATGAGCTGGGAGAAAGGAAAACATGGCGACCGGTAAACAGGCAGCTGGTGTCCCTACATGCCCTTGGGGACCAGACTGCCTGGGTTCCAGCCCCAGCCCCACCTCCTATGAGTTGTCCAACCTTGAGGAAGCTACTTAACGTTTCAGTACTCTAGTGTCCTCATCTATAAAAAGAAAATGTCAGTGTTAATGGTTCCTACCTCCTAGGATTATTGGGAGGAGTAGATGAATTAATATGAACTGAGCACTTAGTACCTGGTGTGTAACAAGAAGCAGTTCCTAAAGCCTTGGCTTACCTCAGGATCATCATCTACTGTTAGTCTAAGAAACTTGCATGTCTACCCTAGTTTCTCAACTTCTTTGCACAGTTCATTGATGATTCTTTGCACAGTTCATTGAGTCCGTGACTGATACGTGAATGTCTCGTGCTCTGAGGTTAAGGTTTCTGAGGCTGACGGCCACCCATAAGGCATGTGGTTAAGGAGGACTCCTGTCCTTCTGTGGCAACTGTGCATCAGGGCCATAGTCTTGGTTAAAAACAAGCTCCACTGTATGTACCTTCAGGGTTTCTCAGTGATCCCCCAGTTCCCAAGTGGTGGTGTCTGAATCTTTAGAGTGGACCATTTTGTGGGTATAATTACCCACATCACTCCACTCTGCTGTTTTCATCTTTCTCCTCAATGGACAGAAGCCACCTGGAAATCACGCTTGGACCCACTTTTGTCCTTATCACCTCTTGTCTATTCTTTGTAGGAGCCATTTACAGTCAGTAGAGCAAAGAGTTAACCTTGAAATTGCTTCACAAGATGGCAGCTGTCGATCTGTAAGACAGGAGACTGGATGGCTGGGCTCCTGATAATTTTCCCAACCCTGGCTGCATTTTTGCTTGGGGATCATGAGCTGCTCCAATTCTTCCCTTTGATTCACCATCTTAGCTTAAGGTAATTTAAAATAGATTTACACTACTTGTTAACGACAGAACCTTGACTAAGATTTCATACCAATTTACAGGAGAACTCAATATTTGCAAATATTGATAAGTACGATTAGTGACAACTTACTCATGACACATCATCACTCATCACCGTGTTACATGAGATCCTAGGCATCCCCAGCACATGAAGTACTGCTTCTTCCTCCATGTCTTAGCTGGTGGCTGCTCCTGTCTCATCTCTCTGTCTTTCTTCAAAGGATTAATTCTTACTCTTTCCTCAAGACTCATTTCAGGCATGATCTCTTCTAGGAAGCTTTCCTGGAGTCCTCTGGACTTGATCTGTGTCTGATAACACTCTCTAAATGTCAACAGATCACGTCTAACAATTTTCTGAGAATGCAGCAACTGCCAGTGGCATGAAAACTTCAGCACAAACAGCCTGATTTTCATCCTAATTACACCCTCTGTGGCCGGCACACTGTGGCATCCAGTGTTTGCTGAGCTACACTGAAGTATCTGCATACATGTGTTTGCTATATTTTTAATACCTCTTCCACTACCCACAGTACAACACTAAGTGTTCTCAGGCAGCACTTGGTTTCCCTTGCTCTAAGTTCCTCTTCCAGCTGTCCAGGAACTGAAAGGAGCTTATTGCTCAATGGAGACAGAGAAAAATTAAAAACTACAGATAAACACATGAGAAAATATCTGTAAAGTTCGGTTGAAAGTGGACACAAAGGAAGCTGACTTGAGCAACCTGGAAAATGGTAAGACTGAAAGAATACAGACCTTCCTCTGTGATGTTTGAGTGATTCCCACCCATAAAGAAACTGTTTGTTTACTCTTATTACTACTATTCTATTACACTGGTTTCCAAAGAGCCTTCTCAATACTTTGAAAAAAATATAAATGCAAAAATCCATGTGAATTCTGAACATGAGAAATAAGAAAACAAGAGTTATTAAGATGCACCCGCAATTATTAAGATTAGTCATTCATTTCATGATTAGTAAAGGATGTATTTTAAAGCCTAACTAGCGATTAACCAGGAAAAAAAAATGTATATGTCAGCATGTACAATTTAGCTCAGTTGAAGGGACACATACATTTTGCATTTCCTGAATTTGGTGTGTAGCTTTTGCAAGCACAGTTGAGACGTTATTTGAGGACAAAACAGCTTTCTGTTTAATGACAATGATTTATTGCTCTATTGTGACTGGTATTTCATGCCACCCATTCTCCAAGAGAGGTGCTGGTTAGCTAAGAGTAATCTCTACCCAACAGAGAAAGGCTCTTTTCTTTATGAGAAATAAAGCAATTTTGGGTCAGAAAAAGTGACCACAATAAGAAGAAGAACCTATAGGCTGGTAGGAATAATGAAGGGTCACCAAGAAAAAGGAAAAAGGGAGAGAAAAGGAGAAAAATGGACCTTTGCTTCAATTTAGTTATAAAAGACTCCAGGAAGGAGGAAACTAAGTTTAAAAACCGATTCAGTGTCATTGCTTTACATGGACTCTGAAACCTTGAAGCAGGATATCCTTCTGTTTTGAAACCCGGTATGGATTTGTTGCTTTGGTTTAAATTACATTTTTAAATTATGGATCAGAAGGAAAAAATAAGTTGAGCCCTTGACACATGTCAGCAACCCCAAAGGACTTCAGTAAAATCTACGTGTTCAAATGTGGATGACCACATCCCAGTGGTAACTTTTTTTCTCTTTTTTTTCTTATAAACTTCATCATTTCTTTTTTTTTTTCTTTAAGTATTTATTTATTTGGCTGCATTAGGTCTTAGTTGCTGCACCCAAGATCTTCGTTGTGTCATGTGGATCTTCCGTTGAGGCAGGAGCACTCTTTAGTTGCGGAGCATGGGCTTAGTTGCTCCTTAGCATGTAGGATCTTAGTTCCCCAACTAGGAATCAAACCAGCGTGCCCTGCATTGCAGGGCAGATTCTTAACCACTGGACCACCAGGGAAGTCCTAAGTATCTCTTGAAAGGTCATTTTTGCTACACAGTTTTTTCCCCCTAGATAACCCAGGGAAGATTTATAACTATAATTCTAAATAAAAGAATTCAAATGGAAATTGTTGTTCAACCCTAAAGAAATCTTAAACCAACTCTTACAGACCCATTTTAAGATTGCCAGGGGCTGGGATGGTAAATACAAAGGGTGGAGGGACTGCTAGGACACCCTGAGCTGCAGAGACCTCCAGAACACACACTGCTTTCTGGCATTAGACTGAGTCTACCTTTGTTCCCACCCAGTTGTACTCTGGGACCATAAAGTTCTGCTCCCTTGTGTGACTTCTCAGCTCAAAATATTTTTGCAGTTACCCAGGCCTACAGAAAGGAGTCTCATTTTATCATTGTGTTGGGCAGGGCCATCCTTAGAGTCAGGCAAGAGAAGTCTTGCACATCACAAATACCAAAACACAAAGACATTTGTTTTCTTTTTGGTCTTAAAAGGTAGTTTTGGGGGAAAACTCTGGGACAGTTTGAGCTAATGGGAATTATGCAACAGGGAAATGTGTGCTGAACTGGGCTTTGTCCCTCACCCCCCACACTTGCAGGGTCAAGTTAAGGTGATGTAGAGAAGGTGGTAGTGGCCTACCTTGGGAAACCAGACAAAGAGGGATTGGTCTGTTTTCAAGTTGGCTGCCCTAAATCATCCAAAGCAGGTGCCTCAGAGACTGGAGTCCCCAGATAACTGTGTTCCCTCCCACCTCTCTGCTCAGGAGATAGGGTCTTGGGGGCATCTGAGTTAGCAAAGAGAGGCATGAAGAATCTAGCTGCCCCAACCCCCTGGAGAGCTTAACCTGGCCAGTCCCATGCGGGGTTCAGGCAGGCTTGGTCACCACCCAGGTTCTGGGCCCAGCTGGTGTCCCGCCCTGCCCAGAAGGCACTTGGCTCTGCCCAGGCTTGTCCACTGCCGGGACAAGCTCCGCTCCTATGGCCTTCAGTTCAGGTGATCTGGCTGGAAATATGAGCCTGGCCATGGACAAATCTATAAAGTTTCAAAACCTCAACTATTTAGGCATATGACAGGTGACTCTCCATTTGTTCTCTTACTCTGAACCCCATATATGTAAGGGGCAAGTCTGACTTTGAGAACCATTTACTGAATCCCAGGCGCTATAATGCTAAGGCCACTGCTCACATGAGTCCAAACAAACTCCTGTGAGACATATCTAGCAATCATGCTTCTTGGTATTTACCTAGAGTCGAACACTTGGGTCCATACTAAAATTCACACCCTAGCCACTGTGAAGCAGTATAGAGGTTCCTCAGAAAACAAAAAACAGAATTACCATATGATCCAGCAATCCCACTCCTGGGCATATATTCAGACAAAACTCTAATCCAAAAAGAGACCTATAACCCAATGTTAATAGCAGCACTATTCACAATAGCCAAGACACGGAAACAACCTAAATGGCCATCGATAGATGAATGAATAAAAAAGACATCATATGTACAGAGTGTACACACACACACACACACACACACACACACACTGGAATACTACTCAGCCATAAAAAAGTAAAATAATGCCATTTGCAGCAACATGGATTCAACTAGAGATTACCATATTAAGTGAAGTAAGTCAGACAGAGAAGGACAAACACATATCACTTACATGTGGAATCTAAACTACAACACAAATGAACCTATTGATGAAACAGAAACAGAACCATGGACATAGCAAATAGACTGGTGGCTGCCAAGAGGGAGGGGGTTGGAGGAGGGATGGAGTAGAAGGTTCGGGTTCGCAGATATAAGCTTTTATACACCGAATGGATAAACAACAAGGACCTACTGTATAGTACAGAGAACTATAGTCAATATTCTATGATAAACCATAATGGAAAAGAAATTTAAAAAAAGAATGTATATATGTATAACTGAATCACTCTGCTGTACAGCATAAATTAACACAACATTGTAAATCAACTATATTTCTATAAAAAATATTAAAACTGAAAAAATACTTAAGGACAACTTGTACTTGGATATTTAAAGCAGTTTTATTCACAAGTGCCAAACTTGGAAGCAACCGAGATACCTTTCAGTGGATGAAGGTATAAACAGACTGTGATACATTCAGACAATGGAGTATTATTCAGCACTAAAATGAAATGAGCCGTCAAGCCATGAAAAGAAGATTAAATGCATATTACTAAGTAAAAGAAGCCAATCTGACAAGGGTACACATTATATGATTCCAACTATATGACTTTCTGGAAAATCCAAAACTATGAAGACAGTAAAAAAATCAGTAGTTACCCAGGATTTGGGGGAGGAAGAGATGAGGCACATTTTTAAAGTGATTTTTAGGGTTGTGAGAATACTCTATGACACCATGGTGATGGATACATATTATTATACATTTATCTAAACCCATTAGAATGTACAACACCAAGAATGAACCCTACTGTAAACTATGGACTTTGGGTGATGATGAATCAATGTAGGTTCATCAGCTGTAACACAGGTACCACTCTGGTCGGAGATGTTGATAATGGGGAGGCTGAGGGTGTGTGAAGGCTGTGAATATATGGGAATTCTTTGTCCTTTCCCCTAGATTTTGCTGTGAACCTGAAATTGCTCTAAAAAAAATAAAGTCCATTAAAAAAATCTTGAGGCAACAGGTAACTTAAAAGAAAAAATTAACTTTGCCGAGAGCTTCCCAGGTGGCTCAGTGGTAAAGAATCCGCCTGCCAACGCAGGAGTCGTGGCTTGAATCCCTGGGTCAGGAAGATCCCCTGGAGTAGGAAACAGCAACCTACTCCAGTGTTCTTGCCTGGGAAATCCCGTGGACAGAGGAGCCTGACGGGTTCCCGTCCATGAGGTCACAAAGAGTCAACTTAGTGACTAAACAACAATAACAACAAATTTTGCCAAAAGTCCCACAGCTGAAAAGTGATGGAGCTGAAGACAGAGCAGGGACTGACCCTCTGTCTTGCTCCATCTAACCCATAAGTTAGATGTCTTGCTCTATCTAACCCATAAGTCCTATACTTCTCTCTTGGGTCTGATCAGAAGCTACCTTTCTGTGTGACTTGATCCTTCACCCCTTCTGCACATGAATCATCTGTGCAGACTGTGATTTCCTCTGCAATCGGACCTGACAGTCTGCATTTCCAACGAGCTCCTGGGAGACAAGGATGGAGCAGGTCCAGAGGGGAAACACTGAGCTGCCTGGGTCTGTGCTCCGCCCATACCAACCTGCTGACTGAGTCATTACTGCATCTTACTGATGCTTCCTCCACTCAGAATGTCTTTCTGCCACATCTCTGCTTGTCAAAAATATAGACATACAAATTAAAGTCTACTCTCATGATAAGTTGTCACCTGACCCTCACCAACCCCCAGACCCCTGCCAACAGCCAGAATCAATTGGTCCTTCTGATGGACTTCCCTGGCCTTCAGCACCATTTCATGCAGTGCTTGCTTCTTTTTCGTTAACTGGTGCCTCTCTGCTCACTGGCTGTGCATCTGTTCACTTCTGCTATTTTGAAAGCATGCTGAGAGGGACTCTATCCCTTTCATCTTTACAGGTTCCTTAACACCAAGTGGGGCTTTGTATGCAGAAAGGAACATGACCCCACCTTGCCCCCTTCTTTAGCCCCCTGATGTTGGTCCTCTCTTCTATAAACTAGGACAATAACACCTACCCATTTGGATGGTTGTGAGGTTTAAGTTAAATGTTGTCATGTGAAAGGACTTCGTAACCACTGGTGGCCAGTGGTTAAGAATCCACTTTTCAATGCAGGGGATGTGGGTCTGACCCTGGACCTAAGACCCTAAACGCTGCAGGGCAACTAAGCCCATGTGCTGAAATGAAGACTCCATGCAGCCACAAAAAAACAAAAGTCATATGTAAAATACCTCGCCCACAGTAGCCCCTGACAAATATGTACTGAATCGGATTTTCCTCTTTTATTATCCAAATAAGGAAAGGATGTGGACTTTAAAAATTGAGTTAATGATAGATCCAGGCCTAGTGCCAGGGATCTTAACCTTTATTCCAGTCATTTTTTTCCACTCTGTCAAGTTCTACTGTACTTTATGTGAGTAACATTCCCAGTCATTCATATGACTAAAATTCATTGGTGTTTACAGAAGAAACCTAGAATATTGCTTCCTGGTTCACATTTCCTGTACAAATCGCTGGCTAAAATTCAGACAGGGCTTACAAATAAAAGGCATTGATGTATCCTTACATCTTGGTCAACAATAAAGTAACATAATATATTTCATATCCATCTATAATGTAATGGCACGTCTGTGAAATTCAACACAACCAAATTTAAAAATAGGAAATGGTTCCAGATTAAACATGATTGTTCAAAAGAAAATAAATGATTATGATCAACCAGAATGATTGCCTTTATGGATTACTCACTGGGACACCTTGGCAAACTCACCTGATTTCTCATTTACTTATCTGAAAAACACAGATACTACCAACCACCTTACTTGTTTCTCAGAGTTCATGGAATGTGCAAAAAAAAAAAAAAAAGCCAATTTATGCAAATACCATAAAAATCCAGCAAACTTTCTATGTGTAAAAAATCATTAGCAGTATCTTTGGATATAATCCAGAGCTGAGAGGAAAGGCAATTTATATGAAACCTACAGAAAGTGGAAGACATGGGGAGGTCCAACTATTAAGTGTTTTATCTATTATTATTATTTTTTAGATTTATGGTCTTGGCTTCCAACTGCTCCAGGTACCTAAATGAGCCATGAGCCATGTGAGGAGGTCAGAGAGCAGAATGCTTCTAGAGCCACCTTCCCTTCTTCAGAATAAGAAGATATGGCTTATTTGATGTAGGCATGTTGATTGGCAGTGCAGGCTTGCAGATTCCTTCAGTATGAAGTCATGTCTTCAAAACTGGGTGGGGTGCTGACTTATTAAATTTTTTCTTTTCCTCTGGAAGCCAGGGCTTGGAAGTAGCTGAAGATGACATGCGAACTGAGTTGGGTGGTCTTGGGAAAATTCTGTGTAAACAGCATTGCTCATCGAAAAGTAGCACAAAACACTGCACATCTGTCTGTCCGTATAAGACAAACGGAATCTGGACTCCATTAATGGGCCTGAGGAATAAATTATTCTCTAATAAATGTTTTTATAATCGCAGTGGAAAGGAAGGTCCAGGACACCAAAGGAAATGAGACTCTGCTGGACCGATCTGTCAGCGGAAGCCTGGAGGAGGAGTGGGAGGAGGAAGAAGTCCACAGCTGTGCCTGATGCAGGAGAGGTCGTGCCTTCTCGAAAGATGGGGAATGTAGAAGCTCCAGGAGGGTACCTTATTCTAGACTGCCAAGGAGAATGCCAGGTCACTCCAGGAGGGCAGCCTTCGTCCTTAGCTTTTTCTGGATGATCCAAGAACAACTCAATGAGACATTCAGCTGAGGCTTCAGACCCGATGACCTCTGTGTCCTGAAGGTCACAATATCCACATGACGTGGGCTAATGAGCTCCAGCAACTATGCAACAGGGCACTTGGGCGGTCTGGTTTTTGCATCCAGATACTGCTAACGCACGAAATACCTACTCTTCTCCCCTCTTGCCCCATCAAATGTTTGCTGTCTTAGCCTGATGAGCACAAGGGCCTTTGTTTTGTCAGGGGCGGAACAGAGGAAGTTTGACTGATGCAAAGGTGGCAGGGAGAGAAGAGGAGGCTGGAGTGTGATGTGGTCTCTGTTCCCTGTCTGGCTCACTGGTTTACATTTGAGCCCTAGTGTTGGAGGACTGAACTGCTTTCCTTACAGGGATGATAGGTCTGAAGTACGGTAGGCTCAGAATTGCGTAGAGCCCCTGCCTCTGTGAGAAACCTGGTCCAGGCTGGAGACCCGGAGGGCTGGCTCTCTCATGATAAAGCCCATTAGGGAAGGCTTCCTTAATGATGCTAGCAAGAGGCCTCTCAGGCAGACGGAGTGGGGGCTGGCCAGGGAGGGGGCAGGTGCACTGTGCTAACTGTAGCTGACAGACTGATCTGTAGACACACGTGAGGACCCATTTGGGGACCCTCAGAAATAACTCAAGAATCCTTTCTTAACTGGCTAGAGGGGAACCACCCAACCCCAATTCAATGCACTTTGGGCCTACTCATAAATGGATCCAATTTTGTATTTACCAACTGGTAACATCAAAGGTCAAAGCTACACAGAAAATGGAGTACAGTTTTCGAAATTTCAGGTATTTTTTTGGCATTTAGGTAATCTTCCTCTGCCTACACCAAATTCATTTGCAGTGGAAGTCACAATGTCTTTAACATAATGGAGCTCGAGAAACTATTTTCTCATACACCTTGCTTTTTAATTTAAAAATGTTAAGGCAATGATTTTTATTATTGTGGTAGTTTCAAAATTTCATTATACTTTGGATAAGTCTCTGTGACTTCTGTTTCTTGCCAAGACAGAGTAACAAAGACCAGATTTACCCTCTTGCAAGTCACACAGACTTTTTGGTTTCCCAGTGCATATAAAAGTTATGTTTTCACTATATGTAGTCCATGAAGTGTGCAATACCATTATACCTAAAAAATGTATGTTTCTTAATTTAAAAATACTTTGTTGGTGGTCCAATGGTTGAGAATCTGCATATCAATGCAGGGGACATGGGTTTCATCCCTGGTCCAGGAGGCTCCCACATGTCATGGGGCAACTAAACCTGTGAGCTCCAACTACTGAGCCCTCAAGCTGCAACTACTGAAGCCCGCACGCCCTAGAGCTCATGCTCTGCAACAAGAGGAGCCACCACAATGAGAAACCCTCACACTGCAGCTAGAGAGTAGCCCCCACTCACTGACAGGAGAGAAAGTCCACATGTAGTAATGAAGACTCTGTGCAGCGAAAAAGGAATGAATGAATGAATTAAAAAAACAACTATCGATACTTTAGGGCTTCTTTAGTGGCTCAGATGGTAAAGAATCTGCCTGCAATGCAGAAGACCTGGGTTCAATTCCTGTGTTGGGAAGATCCCCTGGAGGAGGGAATGGCTACCCACTCCAGAATTCTTGCTTGGAGAATTCCATGGGCAGAGAAGCCTGGTAGGCTACAGTCTATGGGGTTGCAGAGACAGACATGACTGAGTGACTAACACTGAAACAATGAATTGATACTTTTAACAACAGCAATAAAAAATACTTCATTGCTAAAATATGTTAGCCATCATCTGAGCCTTTAGTGAGTTGAAATCTCTTTGCTGGTAGAGGGTTTTATTGTAATGTTGATGGATTGGGGTGATATTTCCTGAAGGCTGAGGTGGCTGTGGCAACTTATTAAAATAAGACAACAATGAAGTTTGCTGCATCAATTGACTCTTTCCTTTAAGAACAATTTCTCTGGAGCATGCAGTGCTGATTAGTAGCATTTTACCCACAGTAGAATGAGAACTTCTTTCAAAATTGGAGACAATCCCCTCAAACGCTTGCTGATCCTTTACCAGCTAATTTTACGGACTAGTCTAAATCCTTTGTTGTCATTTCAACAACTGATTAATTTTGCCATCTTACATGGGCAAAATCTTTCATGGTGCCTCAATACAATTATAATAGTAACATCAAAGATCACAGATCATCATAATATAATATGATCATCAAGTATAATAATATAAAAAAGTTTTAAATACTGTGAGAATTACCAAAATGTGACACAGACACAAGGGAGCAATTGCTGTTGGGAAAATGGCGACAACAGACTTGTTTGAAAATGGCATGATACAAACTTCAACTTGTAAAAAAATGGTATGAAACTATATATGAAAAAAATACATGAAACTAAATAAAGTGAAACAAAGTAAAATGAGGTATGACTATATGTTGTTTTAATCTGTTAAATTTGTAGTAATAGGTCATGCAGCATCAGAGAAATCATACAATGAACGGGAGTTAATGGCAGACGGGACATTGCAGAAGAAATGGTTAGTGAACTTGATGACAGCAATAGAGAGTATCCAAGATGGAACAGAGAAAAAAGAACTTAAAAAAGTAAAAAGATCATTAATTAGCTGTCAGCCAATTTTAAGACATTACCTAATAGACGTGTAATTAGAGTACCTGAAACTGAAGAGTGGAGGAAAAACAATTAGAAGAAATAATGACTGAAAAACTTCCATGTTTGATGAAAAGTATAAATCCACAAACCTCAGAAGCTCAATGAAATCCAAGTACAAGCAACATAAAGAAAAACACACCAAAGCATAAAAATAATGATGATATACTTCTGATTAGAAACTAATCAAGTAAGGAAATAACTGACTCAACGGACATGAGTTTGAACAAATTCTGGGAGACAGTGAAGCACAGGAAAGCCTTGCGTGCTGAAGTCCATGGGGTCACAAAGAGTCAGACATAACTTAGCAACTGAACAACAAGGAAATAACGGAAGTACACATTTAAAGTACTGAAAAAAGACTGTCAGCCTAGACTTCTATACCCCAAAAAACCATCATTCAAAAACTGAGGGTGACATAGAGATGGTTTCACACAAACAAAAGGCGAAATAATTCATCACCAGCAGAGCTGTACTACAGAAAACATTAAAGGAAGAACTTCAGACAAGAGGAAAATGATATGAGAAGAGAATGTGGATCTTCATGAAGAATGAACAGCACAGGAAATGGTGACTATATGAGTAAACATAAAGTATTTTTTTTCTTAGTATAACTCTTTTTTAAAACATAAACTTTTAACTTTGGAATAATTTCAGACTTACAGAACAGTTACAAATTAGTATGAGGGTATTTGGATATATGTTGCCTTCAGACACCAACTTTGCATGTTCACAAACAAATTGGTTAAAAGTAAAAGGAAAGAGAAATACATAACATCAGCATTCATTAAAGAAATACAAATCAAAGTACAATGAGATGGTTTTATTCCTTTGAATAGCTGAAATTAACCACCATATCAAATGCTGGTGAGGCTGTAGAGCAAGTGGAACTCATACTGATGGGAATATAAAAAGGTGCAGCCACTCTGGGAAACAGCTGAGCAGTTTCTAAGAAAGTTAAATACACATCTACTACAAAGTCCAGGTATTCATCACTAGGTATTTACCAAGAGAAAAGAAAGCTTATCTCCATACAAAGATCTGTTACAGATGTTCATAACGGCTATACCTGCAATAGCCCCAAACTGAAAACTTCTCTGTCCATCAACAGGTACCAAGTGGGCAGGAGGGTGCTGTGGACTAGAAAACGGAAATGCCTCACACTGGCAAGTAAACAAGTGGGTGTTTATATAGGATCCTGTGCTAAGTGCGCTGTGACCACATGTGCCATGACCACGTGTGCCTCTAACAATGCTTGTGGACTGGCCATTTTCAAAGAGAACTTCATATCCGGCTGAAGTATAAATTAACTTGGAATACTCATTGGAAGGACTGATGGCGAAGCTGAAGCTCCAATACTCTGGCCACCTGATGCAAACAGCCACCTCATTGGAAAAGACTCTGATGCTGGGAAAGATTGAAGGCAAAAGGAGAAGAGGGTTATGGAGGATGAGATGGTTGGATGGCATTAGATTCAATGGACATAAACTTGGGTAAGGGACAGGGAAGCCTGGTGTGCTCAGTCCATGAGGTCAAAAAGAGTCAGACACGACTTGGTGGCTGAACAACAACATATGATAATTTTTAAAACTAAAAACTCAGTTTAAAGAATACCAGTAAACAGATTTGATTAATGTTACATAATTTACACTCAACTGTGGCCAAAAGTTCTAGAAACTTGCTCCAAGGGCTCCACTCCATTTCCACCATAGAGACCAGTAAAGCAAACTTCTTTCAGATGTGCTTTTAAATCACATTCAAGTTGCCAGGGTTCTGATTAGGTCACACTTCTTATGTAAAACTCCTGGCCTGCTTCTCTTTACTCACCACCATCTGTTTCTTCTGCATGCTCACCCCTGATCCTCATTGGCTCTTACACTATGATTTTTACCCTTACAGTCAAAATAGATTCTCTTCTTCTCCCACTTATCTGATGATAAGTGCCGCCAGGGCCAATTAGGTAACGTAGCTGTGGTTTTGTGCTCACATGCCCTTCCAGCACATCTAACTCAGCAGCTGAAATGTAGTAACAAATTGTGGGTACTATAAATACTCTTGTCCACAGTAGAAAGGGACTGAGGTATTTCAGGAGGCAAGTGGCAATGAAAACCATATTCTCCTTCACTAGAAAACTGACAATTCAGGTTCTATTAAAGCTTTAGCTATTTCTGAAGCATTAAAGACCTAAAAGCAGACCTTGCTACCACTGACAACATGGCGAGATATTAAGGATGTATTCATGATTCCCAAACCTGCCACATAAGATGTTCGACTTTTATAACTATTTTTCATTTGGTTGAGAAGAACTGGAACGAGTTTCCAAATTCTCTTAAAACCCTGGGATTTAGCTAATCAATAGATAATAAAATCTCCCAAACTCTGATCATATAACATATGTGTTTGTAAGGGCACCTCTGACTGAAGTGCCATGAAATGGAAGTAGCGCTTCCTATATTACACAATGAGAGAAAACTCACTTAAAATTCAAATGCAACTCTGAAATACACAATACTATTATAATTGGTATTATTAACTATGGTCAACAGGCTGTATCTGACATCATGCTAAGAGTAGATCTTAAAAGTTCTCATAAGAAGAAAAAAGTTTTGTAACTATATGTGGCAATGGATATTAACTAGACTTACTGTGGAAATCATTAAAAACTATTCAAACGCAATTCAGAAGGGAAGTATCCAAACTAAAAAACAAAAGTTTTCATGGGTCCATCTCTTAAAAATTATATAACTATATGTATTATCAAGTTTTCGAAAACACTGACTCTTCTTATAACTAGAAACGTATCTTTTGTTAACTTACAATATTATTAATAGCTAACCTTTACTGTGGTATATGTTGTGCTGGGTTTTACTTGCTTTATCTCATTTTCTTTCTTTTTAAAAAAATTTATTGATTTATTTATTGGCTGTAGGGCACATGGTACCTTAGCTCCCCAACCAGGGGTTGCACCCTCACTCCCTGCATCAGAAGCGTGAAGTCTTAACCACTGGACCCCCAGGGAAGTCCCTTTATCTCATTTTTCAGATGGGAAAATGGTATCTTAATTAAATAGCTGATCCAAGCCCACTCACTGGCAGGGCCAGAATGAGAACCCAGGTCCACCCATGGCAGAGTTCTTACACTTGACCCTTATGGTGAACTTCATGAAAATAATACAAATTTGGGAATTTCCTGGTGGTCCAGTGGTTAGGGCTTGGTGCTTTCACTGCTGGGGACAGGGTTTGATTCCTGGTCAGGTATCCTGCAAACCACGAGATGTGGCAAAAAAAAAAGATACAAATGACCATTAATAAACTCGGCAATGCTACTAGCAGCAGTGCTTCAAAATGAAGGCCTGAGGGCTCCTCCCTTGTCATATCTATTGGAAATGTGAGGGGGGATCAAGGCAGAGGAAGTGCAGATGCTGTTTGTCTCCTGATAATGCTTCTGTGGCTCTCAAAGGAAGTATGAAAATAGGGCAGCTCTGCGGGCCCTCTGGCTGTTGGCACTGCTGCTCAAGCTGTGAGTCACGCTCTGGCCTCTGCCTCTGTGGACCTTGACTGCTTGGTCTTCACCCAGAGACTCTGGAGAGGAGGCAAGGTGGGTGTTGCTCCATCCATCACGGTCGCGTGTAGTCATGAAAGTGTAGTGGTTTCTTTCCCACTTCCTGCCACTCAGGGTTCTGCAGCAGCAGCACGGGGCCCACCTGAATTTGTAGATGAGGCTGAGCGGCCGAGACCTCGATTCCCACTGACCCAGAGCAGCCCCAATTTTGAGGTTTTAGGAAGGTATCACTTTAAAAGTTTCAGTACTGAAAAAAAGTTGGAGAACCACCAGGCTGCTGGAGACGGCATAGTTCAGTGGTTAAGCTCATGGCTCTGGAGCTTGGTAACATAGGTTCAAGTCCAAGTTCAACCGCTCCTGGTTTATGTGCCTCACGGAGCAAGTTAATCCAACCTCTGGACCTCAAACCTATTCTGACTACCGAGTAAGAAGCAATGGTGGTTACTAACCCTATGGACTGGCCTTATTAGCAGGTGAAGAGCTAGAGGGGAATTGCACTAAAATTTAGGAGGAGGAAGAGAAGGGGAAAGAGCTGATGGCTTGTGAAAGACTTGGGACCTGCCTCTCCAGACAGGTCTGAGGTAAAGAGAGGAGTTTACTTGTGTTACCTCTTCTTCTAATAAATCTCTCCTTTCATAATGTGAAAACTGAGGTCCAGAGATGTGACTTACACCAAGGTTGAATTAGAAATGTATATTCTATATTGTTTCTATATCCATGTAGCTTTTCTTTCTTCTGCAAATCTCTAAATTTTTCTTATTTAAATACACAAAGTGGTTTTCTATATATAAGGGGAACTGACGTGAGCTTAGGGAAAAGATGTAGTTCTGGAATACAAGTGAAAGAAAGCCTTAAAACCTAGGAGGGGTGTAAAGTTGAAACTGGCCAAATATATACCTCTGTGCTTAGTCGCTCAGTCGTTTCTCTTTGCAACACTATGGACTGTAGCCTGCCAGGCTCCTCTGTCCAGGGGGATGTTCCAGGCAAGAATACTGGAGTGGGTTGCCATTTCCTTCTCCAGGGGATCTTCCCAACCCAGGGATCGAACCCACATCTCCCACACTGCAGGCAGATTCTTTACCATCTGAGCCACCAGGGAAGCCCAAGATTACTGGAGAGGGTAGCTTATCCTTTCTCCAGCGGATCTTCCAGACCTAGGCATCGAACCGGGATCTCCTGCATTAAAGGTGTATTCTTTACTGGCTGAGCTACCAGGGAAGCCCAAATATATACATCAGTTCAGTTCAGTCGCTCAGTCGTGTCCGACTCTTTGCGACCCCATGAATCACAGCACACCAGGCCTCCCTGTCCATCACCAACTCCCGGAGTTTACCCAAACCCATGTCCATCAAGTCGGTGATGCCATCCAACCATCTCATCCTCTGTCGTCCCCTTCTCCTCCTGCCCCCAATCCTTTCCAGCATTAGGGTCTTTTCAAATGAGTCAACTCTTCGCATGAGGTGGCCAAAGTATTGGAGTTTCAGCTTCAACATCATACACATATATATTTAAATATGGAAACTGTATTTAA
Organism: Okapia johnstoni; assembly: GCA_024291935.2. Classification (NCBI taxonomy): domain Eukaryota; kingdom Metazoa; phylum Chordata; class Mammalia; order Artiodactyla; family Giraffidae; genus Okapia; species Okapia johnstoni. Next base: position 17,894,527 of record CM044324.1, read on the forward strand.
TATTTAACATATTAAGTTGGCAAAAAAGTCCATTCAGTTTCTTCCATAGCATCTTATAGAAAATCCAAAACAAACTTTTTGGTCAATCCAAGATATATATTGCATTTAATAGACTGATTAAAATGAGAATCAATATGATTTAATGCAATCTTTTTAACCTATTACATCAATAATAATGATATATTAGTACAAATTTCCCTGGTGGCTCAGATGGTAAAGAATCCGCCTGCAATGCGGGAGACCTGGGTTCAATCCCAGGTTAGGAAGATCCCTTGGAGGAGGGCATGGCAATCCACTCCAGTATTCTTGCCTGGAGAATACCCATGGACAGAGGAGCCTGGCGGGCTACAGTCCATGGGGTTGCAAAGAGTCGGACACGACTGAATGACTAAGCACAGCACAGTACAAACTTCACTGAAAATTTTTTTCATATAGTAATTCTCAGACCAAAGGAATTTAAAAGTCAACACCAACTTAACCTAAAAATGAAATGAATATAGTGTCTCCCCCTTCTTTCTTATTCTGCGCTGTCACAGAGAAAAAAATCTCAAGCATCTGCTCTCTTTGGCCATGTCACACTCACACCGCAACACGCAGAGAAGGGGCTTTGGCTGGACAACAGGGTCCAGAAGCCACTGGCATGTGCCCAAAAGGATGTAATTATGCGACCTGGCCTTTGTCCACTCAAGCCTCTTCATGAGAATCTCAGAGTTCACTAAGTTCAACTTCTGAGAGTGTAACGCTAGATTTAGTCTGTTTCTAATGGAAGTGGAGAAAAAGACGAGTGCAAATGCACCATTTGGAACTGAGAGAGAGGAAGGACAGAGCATGAGTCATTCAGTCTGCAATGAGGAGCACTGTGCCTCCATGAAACCCAAGGTCATTCCAACTTCATACCAAGGAGAAACTATTGTGGGTGCATTAAAAAAATCAAGAGCTGGCTCAAAGAAAGTCTCTTTAAGGTTGGTTTCAGTCAGTTCAGTCGCTCAGTCTTGTCTGACTCTGCGACCCCATGAACTGCAGCACATCAGGCTTCCCTGTCCATCACCAACTCCCAGAGCTTGCTCAAACTCATGTCCATTGAGTCGGTGATGCCATCCAACCATCTCATCCTCTGTTGTCCCCTTCTCCTCCTGCCCTCAACCTTTCCCAGCATCAGGGTCTTTTGCAATGAGTCAGTTCTTTGCATCAGGTAGCCAAAGTATTGGAGCTTCAGCTTCAGCATCAGTCCTTCCAATGAATATTCAGGACTGATTTCCTTTAGGATTGATTGGTTTGATCTCCCCGCAGTCCAAGGGACTCTTAAGAGTCTTACCCAGCACCACAGATCAAAAGCAACAATTCTTCGGTTCTCAGCTTTCCTTGCCCGTGGTTTGGGAAAGGTCAGTTTTCCTGTCCATGAAAGGGCTTTCCTACCTGTCCTTCAGTCACTACATCTAAACCAATCCAGACAAATGAAAGCAGAAATGCTCCTACCACCTGCTATCATCTCTCAGGATATGTATTTGATGCTTTCTCTTCCCTGTCTCTAAGAATGAAGAATGTTGTTGGTATTTTGGATCAAAATTAGGCAATGTGATGTTCTGACAGAACCCTCCGACGGCAGGAAACTGTGTCAGCATTTTGATAGAGTGAGTGAGTGGCCACAGAGGCCCAGTGGAGTGGAGTGATAATGTTGATGATGCTCTAAAATGTGAGGGAAACCCAGGGCTTCTTTATAAAAATGACCTGTTGTTTCCCAAGAAGTACAAACTGAAGAAAACAATGAGTTGGCACTTTTTGCCTGTATAATTGAGAAACATATTAAAGAGATAGAATGATGATATCCTGAGGTGGTGACAGTGTGGGGGGAAAAAAAAAAAACAACACTTCTATGAACCGCTATTGGGGATACAGTACATATTAAATGCAATTGTTTGGCAGGGAAATCTGGCGATAATGTATCAAAAGCTTTCAAAGTACCACATTTTCTTTATCCATTCGTCTCTGGACTTCTAGGTTGCTTCCATGTCCTGGCTATCATTTAGTAGTGCTGCAGTGAATACTGCCACACATGTCTTTTTGAGTTCATTTTTCACAGGGTATATTCCCCATAGTGGAACTGCTGTCATACGTTAGTTCTATGTTTAATTTTTTAAGGAACCTCCATACTGTTTGTCATAGTGGTTGCACCAACTTACATTCCCACCAACAGTAGTGTAAGAGCGTTTCCTTTTCTCCACACCCTCTCCAGCATTTATTGTTTGTAGATTTTCTTGATGATGGCCATTCTGGCAAGTGTGAGTGGAATATTAGTCAGCCATAAAAAGGAACAAAACTGAGTCAACTGAAGTGATATGGATGAATCTAGAGCCTATCATACAGAGTGAAGTCAGAAAGAAAAACAAGTAACAAAAAAATGTACTGATGAACCTATTTTCGGGGCAGAAATAGAGGCACAGACATAGAGAATGGACTTGCGGACGCAGCGGGGGGAAGTGATAGGGAGACCAACTGGGAGAGTAGCAGTACCATACATACATACACCACTGTGTGTAAAATAAGATAGCTAGTGGGAAGCTGCTGTATAGCACAAGGAGCTCAGCTCTCAGCTCAGTGATGACCTAGAGGGGTGGGTGGCAAGAAGGCTCAAGAGGGTGGGGATATATGTATACTTATGGATGATCATGATGTTGCACAGCGGAAACCAACATAACACTGTAAAGCAATTATATTCCAATTAAAAAAATACGCTTTCAAAGTACACATGGTTTTAGTAGCAAGCCTACTGAAACAATCAGAGATGGGCACAATACATTGTGAATAAGGATGTGTATCACAGCCTTATTTACAATGCAGGAACACTTTAAGCGATCTAAGTATCTAATCATAGTGGGCTACCTGAGAAGTCTATAAATATATGCATATGATGCATTGCTTACTAGTGGTTAAACGTGGTATCATAAATTTCTCTTCCAAAAAATATTTTATTCTTTTTTCTTCCAGTTTTATTGAAATTGACACACAGCACTGTATAAGTTTAGGGTGTACAGCATAATGATTTGACTCACATACGTTATAAAGTGATTACCAAAATAAGTTTAGTGAACACTCATCACCTCAAATGGATGTAAAATTCAAGAAATAAACAAAACCTTTTTTCACCTGATGAGAACTCCCAGGATTTAGTCTCTTAACAAGTTTCATATATAACAGACAGTGGTGTCAATTATATTCATGATGTTGTCCATTACTAGTATCTTTTTATTCTGCAATTGGAAGTTTGTACCTATTCACCACCTTCATCCAGTTACCCCTCTTCCCCCAACCTCCCAACTTCTGCCTCTGGTAATCACAGACTTGACCTCTTTTCCTATGAGTTTGAAATTATTCTTTTTGGTACATGTGCAACTCAGGATTTTCTGAAGTGCAAGTGATAGGCAGCTCATTTGAACTAATTTAAACAGAAAGGTGCGGAGAAGGCAACGGCACCCCACTCCATTACTCTTGCCTGGAATATCCCATGGACAGAGGAGCCTGGTAGGCTACAGTCCAGGGGGCCGCTAAGAGTCGGACACGACTGAGCGACTTCACTTTCACTTTTCCCTTTCATGCACTGGAGAAGGAAATGGCAACCCACTCCAGTGTTCTTGCCTGGAGAATCCCAGGGACGGGGGAGCCTGGTGGGCTGTCGTCTATGGGGTCGCACAGAGTCGGACACGACTGAAGCGACTTAGCAGCAGCAGCAAACAGAAAGGTGACTGTCAAGGAAGAGCTGAATGGCTAAGATTAGGAAGGCAGGATGAATACAGGGCATCCTGAACCGGAGACTCAGATGGTTTCAGGACCCTCTCCTTCTCATGTGTCTGCTTCCACTTCATCTCTGGGCTCATCCTAACAACATCATCACCCAGGAGAAAATAGTTTCTCCCTATGATAAATTCCAAGGAAGACTTGGTTGGTCTGGTTTGGATCGCATGTCTACTTCAATCATTGTATTTGTGACCTGGAAGGATTAGCCTGCTGTGTGTCAAATAGCCACTTGAGATCAACCACTGTGATCGACAGGGTGATTTGGATTCCTTGTGAGAGGCATGGAGGATGGAACAGCATGGTCAGGGACACCTGGGCAACTTCAGTTGCTGATATTATTTATTAGTGTTTCCTTTCCAGTAGCTGAACTGAATTGTGTGTGTGTGAGAGAGATTAAAGAAGAAATATGTCTTACTCTATTTCATGTAGAGGAATTCCCCTGGTGGTTGGGAAGTGGTCTGGGATAAAGGGCACTGGACAGGGGTTACCCTGGGCATGACTATCTCCAGTATCATTGTCTGAATGGGACCAGAGATGAGCTGCCACCACTGAGGAAAGACTTTGAATCTTCCACAAAAGATTCATAAGAAATTCGTACCCACTTCCACAAAAGTGGGTAAGAACTGGTTATGGGAAGCAGCAACTATCTATTCCATTGAAATCTAGCATTTCTAAAACAATGATTTATAACTAACCAGAAAGTGTACTCTATCATGCTATCATTAGAGATGTCACGCTGAAACCCACAGCTTAGAAAGAGAGAGAAAAATCCAGCATGAATCTTTAAAAATCCAAGATTTCAAGACAATAGAGACAGATGACATGACAAATGATGGTCATTTTAAACATGCTACCACAACAGTGAAATGCTCTAATTCTGTTAGAGAACAGCCAACAATGTTGCAGCAAGTATTTCAAATTAAATAATATTGCTGCCTGTTATGGATTTTCTTTATTGTTCAGATGTGGATATCTGTGGATTCTTGCCCACTAAAATTGGGAGATTTAGAAAGTAGATTGAAGACGAATTGGAAATGAGTGCACAGATTTTATTTATGAAGAGAAAAAAAATCTACTGAGATTGCTAGCTGGTGAAGGTTTGAAAATAAATTTAAAAACTTTAATTACTGCCTACTCCCCATTAACAGGCAGAATTTCAGACCTCACCTAATTTCCTGATGCAACCTAATCCTCCCTTTTGAAAAGCACACAATTTATTTGATCATTTCTTATATTGCTAAACTGAGAGAACTTAAAATGTTTGACTCTTCAGAATTTCTTTCCAAATACAAATTCTTATGAAAAGCTGAACAAGTATTGAGAAGACATAAGAGAGATGGTGGTGGTGTTTGGCCAGAGTCCCTTGAAGCCTTGGATCAGTGGGTTACACACCATTTCATGCCTCGGCTCAAACAGGAATGTAAACCAGAAAAAGAAGAAACTGAAACTGCATCTCTGCAGCTGACTTTTTATATAATTTTAGGGAACTTAGTATTTTTGCAACTGAATTTTCCCCACCAACTTCTGCAGCTCCTAAGAAGCTATCCTCTTACTCTGGCTAATTAACAGACAGGCAACACCTCAGAATCTTCTAGAACCTTGAGTGAGGATAAAGAAAGAAGAAGGTGCTAATTGGGTGACCAAAAGAAAATGCTCTTTGAGATATATAGCTCTTTATTTTAGGTAGTTTCCTCAAATCCATTCACTGATTTTTTTTTTTACATCAGTCATTTCTCCTACAAACCAAATCAATGAATCAATATAACATCACTTGCAAGCCCAATAAGTCTGGATTTTAGTTGCTAAATTTTGTACGTTTGCTTTCAGAATTAAAAAAATAAATAACTGGGCTGAACGCTATTTACAAAGATTCGGGATGCACAGTTTATATAAATAAAATCTATGCATAAAGGTTGCATTAAAAAGGAAGAACCTTGCTTCCTGTGCACATCCTTAAGAAAGGAAATTACTTCATGGCCACCTGTCAAGAATGGGTATTTGAAATTTCTAATCTGAAAACTGAACTTCAAACTATCATAGTACAAAGTACTTACAGCCTGGAAATCATAATTTAGCATTGGAAATGAGTTTCATCCTCTAAAACTTCAAAATCATATGCCTCAAATATCATCACACAATTTAACAGGAAATTGTATCGCCATTCCTTTATGCACATGTAGTGGCTCACAGGGCACAGTTAAGATCTCTCAATTGTCAGGCTCTTGTTTCTTGAATGGCCAAGCAGGGTAACATCAAGTCAGTAAGAAAAAAGGAACCTGCAACTGTGTGAGAAAGTAACCAAGTGGGTGTTGCTTTTCTGGCAGAATGTCAGCAATTAGAAGAGTCAAGAAACCAGCAAGGGTCAGAGTGTGTGCACGCTTTCACAGTGAGACAAAAATAGATGTTACCGATGGAAAGTTGCTTTTAAAGAGAGATGACTACCCACTGCCTAACCTCACTAATACACACGAAAGTGTGTTTTTAAAAAGGCTGCCACAGAACATTTCTAATCATTCCCATGTCGTGGAACTAATCACACCGAGAACATCTTCCTGTTGTGTTAAACCACTGCAGTTCAGTGCATTTCTCTTCCTGAACATCTATGAATATCCAACTCCCCCAAAAGAGATGGTCCAAAGGCCAGATGACTTGTCACAGGCTATCCATCTACAAGGTGCAACGCCTCAGAATCTCCCCCATTGAGTATCACCACAATTCTTGCACTGTTCAGATAGGACAAGCCTGCACACTCGGGGTCGCTTTTGGCAGTGAAAATTCTGCTGCAGCAAATCTGGATGAAAGAAGGCTGATGGTTTACAGCAATCGATGTATTACTCATCAAAGCTGCCCGTCTGGCTGGATGGGAGAGGGATATGATGGTCTGGGATTTTTTTTTCCCCCTTAATCTTTAAATTGCTCTTTTGCAGAGCAATAGTTCACATCCTAGTTAGGCACAGATCTCTGCCTGGTTAGTATGATTGACCAACTCACAGAGCCATGTCAGTGGCTCACTACTGGTGAGGCCCAGTTCGTTTTTATCTCCTCTGTGGCCAGAGGCTGCACCCTGAACTACAAACAGCTGCTGCTGCTAATTTGCTTTAGTCGTGTCCGACTGTGCAACGCCATAGACGGCAACACAGCTAGTCATTGTGAAAAAGTGGGTGTCGTTAGAATCTTAGTAGTAGTGTATGCGTGCTCAGTTGTGTCTGACTCTTTTGTGACCCTTTGGATTGTAGTCTGCCAGGCTACCCTGTCCGTGAAGTTTTCCTGGCCACAATACCGGAGCAGGTTGCCATTTCCTCTTCTGGAAGATCTTTAGGACCCAGGGATTGAACCTGTGTCTCCTGCATTGCAGGAAGATTTTTTTCTATCTCTGAGCCACCGGGGAAGCCCTTAGAATCTTAGAGTGGGAATAATTTCTAGCAATTGTCTACTTCAGTCCTTTCACAGATGAGAGACCCAGTCCACTTTTGCCCAAGACCGTGTGATTCAGTAAGTCACATCAGAACCAGGGTTAGAATCTAGTCTTCGTAAATCCAATCCAGTGCAAATGGCCTCTCTGGTTCTTTCTAGAAGCCCTGGAGGAAGTTACTTTTTACATTTTTCTTCAAACTTGAGACCAAAGAGAATGACACTGAAGCTTAGTGAGCTTTTTCCTCCCACCACATAGTGACAAGGTCTTAGGAACAGGAGCCAGGAGCAAAAGCAAGCAAATATCATCTAACAAAATTACAGTTTCCCTAGTGGCTCAGCTGGTAAAGAATCTGCCTACAATGTGGGAGACCTGGGTTCAATCCTGGGTGGGTTGGTTGAAGATCCCCTGGAGAAGGGAAAAGCTACCCACTCCAGTATTCTGGCCTGGAGAACTCCATGGACTGTATAGTCCATGGGGTCGCAAAGAGTCAGACACAATGGAGCAACTTTCACTTTTCCCTGGTGCTCTAAATGTCTAAGACCCCGTGCTCCCAATGCAGAGGGCCCAGGTTTGATACCTGGTCAGGGAATTAGATCCCACATGCTACAACTAAGACCCAGGGCAGACAAATAAATAAATATATATTTTAAAAGATTCTAACTAACTTTCTTTCTCGCTCATGTTCTTGGTGCTCTACCATAATGGTTAGTTTAGATAGTCATTCATTTACTCTTTCAACAAATATCTACCGATTTCCCTAAGACCATAAAAGACTGAGTAGATTATTCAGCACAAATTCTCCACTATGAATGGAATAACACAGGACAGAGACTTTTGTGAGAAAAGATGACTGGATCATCTTCACAGACTAAGTAAATTGTTATTTACTGAGCATCACTTAAAAGTTGAGAACTAAAACAAGGACCTACTGTATAGCACAGATATCCAGTATCTTGTAATACTCTCTAATGGAAAAGTCTTTAAAAGAATAGATATTTATAACTGAATCACTGCTATATACCTGAAACACTGTAAATCAACTATACTCCAATTAAAAAGTTGAAAACTGGTAAAGAAGCCATTGGTAATGTGCTACTTGTAGTTAACTGGTAATAATCACACAAGTGTATTCATATTTACTTGGTGAAAAATTCACTGAGTTGTACACTCACAATTTGAGCACATTTCTGTATGTAATTACACTAGTGGTACATTTGATCTAGTGGGCTTCCCTGGTGGTTCAGACAGTAAAGAATCTGCCTGCAATGCAGGAGACCTGGGTTCAATCCCTGGGTCGGGAAGATCCCCTAGAGAAGGGAATGGCAACCCACTCCAGTATTCTTGCCTGGAGAATTCCATGGAGAGAGGAGCCTGGTGGGCTACAATCCATGGGATCTCAAAAGAGTTGGACACGACTGAGCGACTAAAATTTTCATAGTTGATCTACAATATTATGTACATTTCAGATGTAAAACATCAGTTCAGTTCAGTTCAGTCGCTCAGTCGTCTCCGACTCTTTGTGACCCCATGAATCCCAGCACGCCAGGCCTCCCTGTCCACCACCAACTCCCAGAGTTTACCCAAACCCGTGTCCATCGAGTCAGTGATGCCATCCAATCATCTCATCCTCTGTCGTCCCCTTCTCCTCCTGCCCTCAATCTTTCCCAGCATCAGGGTCTTTTCCAATGAGTCAACTCTTCGCATGAGGTGGCCAAAGTATTGGAGTTTCAGCTTCAACATCAGTCCTTCCAATGAACACCCAGGACTGATCTCCTTTAGGATGGACTGATTGGATCTCCTTGCAGTCCAAGGGACTCTCAAGAGTCTTCTCCAACACCACAGTTCAAAAGCAGCAATTCTTCGGTGCTCAGCTTTCTTCACCGCCCAACTCTCACATCCATACATGACCACTGGAAAAACCATAGCCTTGACTAGAACGGACCTTTGTTGGCAAAGCAACAGGGATTCAAAAATTTTAAAGGTTATACTCTGTTCATGGTTATTAAAAAATCTTGGCTATATTATTTATGTTGTGCAGTATAACCTCCCAATTCCCTACCCCTATCTTGCCCTTCCCCACCCTCTTCCCACTGGTAACCACTAGTTTGTTCTCTGTATCTGTGAGTCTGTTTCTTTCTGTAATATTCATTCGTTTGGTTTTTAGATTCCACATTAGGTGACACCACATAGTATTTGTCTTTCTCTACCCGACTCATTTCACTATACATAACACTCATCCTCTAGGCCCAGAGGGTCAGGGGCAACTCCTCAGAGGTGACTAGGCCCATCTGTGCAGACCTGCTGCCTATCACACCCCAGACACATGGGCCTCCATCCATCCCAGATCAAGTTTCTTCTTGTTCCTGTGCAGTGGGAGGTGCCGCTTCCTCAGCCTGACTCCCATCTCCTCTCATCTTCAGAGAGAGCCCTCTTCTGCATTCATGACTTGGCTAAGGACGCCTCTCCACGGCCTCTCTGCTCCCAGGTTTTGTGTACAACATGCGTGCGTGCCAAGTCATTATAGGTGTGCCTGACTCTTTGCCACCCCGTGGACTATAGCCCACCAGGCTCCTCTGTCCATGGATTTCCCAGACAAGACTACTGGAGTGGGTTGCCATTTCCTTCTCCAGGGATCTTCCTGACTCAGGGATGGAACCCCCATCTCTTACTGTATGCCTCTGTGTGCTATATGCCTCATCGCAGTTCTCATGACGCTGGGGCTGCCAGGTCCCCTCTGAAGTCAAGAGAGGCCTGGGTCACCCATCATGTCAGAATCCTTAGATGCTGGATATGAAGAAACACTAAGAATAAAAATAATATGGTATAATTTGAATGCTAACATAATACTAGCTTATGTGTACATGTGTGCACACACACTTACTAATTCCTAGATGCAGATGGGCCTCGCTCATACCTGGAACTAATGACTCATAAGAATGAATGAATGAGTTTATCTGACCATGTGGAACAAACAGAATAATATCTCCCTTGATACATGGCCAGAATATAGAACACACAGAAGGAACACGAAAGCCTGTCTTTGATTCTTTGGTATCCTTGGCATTTCTGCTAAGGGGCTAGTGAACTAGAACATTTTTATTTATCAAAGAAATAAAAGTGAGATTGCTACCAGACCTCATTTTACAGGAGCAACACACATAAGAGGCTTGCCTCAGCTGTTCCTCTGAGATGACTTGGGGGCTACTGGTTGCTTGCTCCCACTTAAGCATCACAGGCCCTGGTTCTGAAAGGCACAGGGTCCAAGGAATAGAGAAATGGACAAGATGTCAGGCAATTCTGGCACTTTTCCTGATTTTGCTGCTAGCTGATCTTTCCTTTAATGGGTTTCTTTGGAGTATGAGCATACAGTTATGTCATAGTTCTATCCTTTCATAACAGAAAGCAGCTCACGTTTTAACTTTCTTGAATATAAAAGTCACATGAACACATTACAGAAAAATGGGACAGTGTAGATATAAATAAAAATGGAAAATGACCCAGGAGATGGAGAGAGTTATGAGTTATAATTCCCACAGGATAAAAGTATCTGACTTGAATCACTTCTAGGCAAATTCTTTAGAAAAAAAAATCATTTCTATGAAAAAAGCAACATGATAGTTTTTGGAGCTAATTAAAATTCACTTGAGTCTGAAAATCTATAACAGCTTCATCCACAATACTGAAGAAATTCTATTCTTTCAAATGTAATGTCTTAGCAATAAAAAAATATTTTGAATGATTGTTTTCTTTCTTTTTCTTTCTGTCCTTTCTCATTTTAAAACTACATCCAAATACATTTCAAAGTGAAGTATTCTAACCCAGTGTAAAGAGAGAATACAGAATAAAAGACTATTTCATTCTGGAGCCAGGCAACAAAATGTCATAACCTTTGCCCTCAGAGTTTGATTTTCAGTAAAATTTCTTTACAGAGTTTTCTAGCAACCAACTGTTTTGAGCATTAAATATGGGAAAATTTTACTTGAGGGCAACACTGCTTTCTAGGATATGGTCCAAGACATTTAACATGAATGTTGAATAAAGCCTTTTAGAGAAAATTTCACTGACCGTGGCTTCATTTATAACAAAGTCTTAAAAGGCCCAGGGCTACATCACATGTTTACATGCCCACTCCTGTGGTAACAGAAGACCCTCAATGCATTTTTTAAAAAATAAAAGTGTTTTATTTTTTTACCTCTGAGCTTTTTATTTTGTACTGGGGTACAGCTGATTAGCAATGTTGTGACAGTTTCAGGTGAACAGCGAAGGGACTCAACTCAGCCATACCTATACATATATCCATTCTCCCCCAAGCCCGTCTCCCACCCAAGCTGCCACATAACAGACACTCAATGAATTTTTGATGAATTGAATTTAATTGAACATGTACTTCTATCCTTTAATGCATAAAGGACTGGAAGATTCCAAGCTGTATTTCAAGGCAACATTTTTAATGCCTAAACAGTGTTTCTTTACATATTTTGTTATTTTTCAGTCTCCTGCAGGAAGAAATATACTAAGTGACAAAGTGTCTGGTTTTTTTTCTCTAAGGACTGCCAGCATAGCCAGGGCTGGAAGGAGCTGGGAAGGGCTGAGTGCTAGAACTTTCCATGTGCAACTGTACTCCTTCACTGGATCTGAGACTTATTTCCACTTGGACTCTAGTAACCGAGGTGGGGTGTGGAAGCGAGAGATGAACATGAGGAGTTAACCTCTCTCCCAAATAGTCCCTTTGATTTCATCTACCTCAAGGAAAACAGATCTCTGGCTGGACTGAGAATGCAGGAAAGAGGGCGGCTGTTGGAAACATCAACTCCCACCCTGGGAAGATCAATCTCAAATGGACGCCAAAACTTCCTGAGCCTTGGTCACCTCATATGTTAAGTGGGGATGAGAACATCTGTCTCAGGGACTTCCATGGTGGTCCAGTGGCTAAGACTCTGAGCTCCCAGTTCAGGGGGCCCGGGTTTGATCCTTGGTCAGGGAACTAGATCCCACGTGCTGCAACTAAGACCCAGCGGAACCAACTAAATAAGTAAATATTAAATAAAAGAACATCTACCTGAAAGATTGGAGAGATATTGCAGGACTTTTAAATAAGTAGCTGGGATCCACACTCTTTTTATTATAAAAATATCCATTATCTGTGATCGCACTGTTTCCCCTTTGGCCTGTGGTCTCTTCAAGGACAGGGTTGTGAGGGGCTTATGTTTTCGCAAACTGACGGGATCTAGCAGAATCACTGATGCGCTGACTTTCGGTGAATGTTAGTCGAATGGATGAATTTTAAAATATTGTGTATATTTCTTCTTAATTTTGACAGCTTTGTGTAGGGGTAGAACGTCCCTTTTCTCCAATGCTTAACTGTGTTAGTCACTCAGTCATGTCTGACTCTTTGTGACCCCATAGACTGTAGTCTACCAGAAATCCATGGAATTCTCCAGACAAGAATACTGGAGTGGGTAGCCATTCCCTTCTTCAGGGGATCTTCCCGACCCAGGGATCGAACCTGGGTCTCCTGCATTGCAGGCAGATTCTTTACCATCTGAGCCAGCAGGGAAGCCCCAAAATCTTTATTTATTTTTTGGTTGCACCTGCACAGCATGTGGGATCTTAGTTCCCTGACCAGGGATCAAACCCACAGCCCAGCATTGGGAGTGTGCCATCAAGACTAATACACTATTCCTGGCACTAAATTTAGATTTCAAAGATTCTTGTTGCATATTTACACTTGATATTGAAAAATGACACTTTGTTTCATCTCACCTCCTACAGAAAGTCCATGAAACCCTTAGCACCTCAGTGAAATTAGGAAGGGGGCTAATTGAGCAGTACAAGGACCTTTCTCAGTGCCATGGCCAGACTCTATCAACAATGCTGTGTTCTCATGTAGATTTAGTCCAATAAAATGGAAACGAAACAAACAAACCTGTCCAATGAGCTGAAAAATGGCAGAAGATGGAGTATCAGCAGATTAAGGATCATTATTAGCTTGACAACTTACATGTATTTTAAAGACTAGAGGAAGAATGCAGCTTTGGTTGAGGAAAGGGCATAAAGCCAGAAAGCCTAAGATTTAACTCTGGTTTTACCAATCGTGAACTGGATGACCATGAGAAGTCATCTAACAACTCATAGATTTTTCTTTTTATCTCATTATGTATATCACAGCTGTGGAAGATGGAGATAATGTATGTAAAACTGTAGTGTATGGTCACAGTCAATCCCATAATCGACATTAATTCAGTGAGAACCAACTAAAATCCTAGAATTTCTGGTTGTCAGTGTGAGAGCAAGCCTTTACCTCCCCTCAGAAATATCTGTTTATAAATCTATCTGGCTTAAATAAATCAAATATTCAAAAATGCAAGTCTACAAAATAATTCAAGCCCACTTCTTTTACTGCCAAAGGATACTTGACCATATGAATCACTACTGGATTCCATTAAATAAAAACTGAATTTGAAGCAATTAAAATTCAACACAATTTACAAAAATGGTTATTACATGTGACTTTTTAAGTTTAAAAAAACTAAATCGGGAACAATGGACTTCATTTTACAGGTAAGGAGACAGATGGCCAGAGTGTTCAGCAGCTTTTTCAAGCTTGCTTAGGCAATGTACCCCCATGCATTTATTTACTGAATCTCAAACAATTAAAATACACTAACTTCAAAAATAAAGACAGTGATATTTATAACTAGTTTAAAAAAAAATTGACTCTTTGGCAGTTTAATTTGTATATGCCAATTTTGAGCATATAAGTCAATGAGTTTTGACAAATGTATACAGCTATGCCCCCATCACCAGAGACCCCATCGAGAATCACCCCCGAAGCTCACCGTGTCCCTTGTGTTTCTCTCCTCTCTACCTTCAGCCTTTGGCAAATGTTGTTTCGCTTGCTGTTGTGATAGTTTGGGTGTTTGGGGTTTTTTTGTTTTAGAGTTTCACTGAAATGGAATCATACAATATATAGCTCTTCTAGTCTGGCTCTTTTACTTGGCATAATGCATTGAGATTCATCCATGTTGCCGTGTGTATTGCTCTTTGCTTGTTGTTCGTTTTTTATTGCTGACCAGTACTCTATTCATGGATGTACCACTGTGTATCCCTTCTCTGGTTCACGGACACTTGAATTATTTCTAGTGTGAGTTATTATAAAGAAAGTTTCCATTAATAATTGTATACAAGTCTCTGTGTAAAATATGTTTTAATTTCACTTGGAAAAGTTCTTGGGAGCAGAACTGTTGTGTCACATGGCAAGTGCATATTTAACTTCTAAGAAACTACCAAACAGTTTTAAAAAGTAGTTAAACCTTTCTATATTCTGACCAGCAAGCAGTTTGAAGGTTTCAATTTCTCGACATCATCTTCCGACTCTTTGATTATACATACCTTAGTGGATGGGAAGTCCTATCTCACTGCGGTTTTGATGTGCATTTCTTTGATGGTTAACGATGCTGGGAATTTTCCCATGTTCTCATTTGCGACTCATATATCTCTTTTGGTGGATAGCCTATTCAAATATTTTGCTTTTATTTTTTAATTTTTAATTTCTTTTTGGCTGCACTGGGTCTTTATTGCAGATTGCAGACTTAGTTGCCCTGAGGCATGTGAGATCTTGGTTCCCCACAGGGATCAAACCCATGTCCGCTGCATTGGAAGGTGGATTCTTAAGCACTGGACCAACAGGGAAGTCTCTCTTTTGCTTATTTTAAAAAGTTGGGCTATGTATCCTCCTATTAATGAGTTTTGGGGCTTCCCAGGTGGTGCTAGTGGTAAAGAACCCACCTGCCAATGCAGGAGACATAAGAGACGTGGGTTTGATCCCTGGGTTGGGAAGATCTCCTGAAGCAGGAAATGGCAACCCACTCCAGTATTCTTCCCTGGAGAATCCCATGGACAGAGGAGCCTGGCAGGCTACAGTCCATGGGGTCACAGAGAGTTGGACATGACTGAAGCAACTTAGCAAGCACACACGCATTAATGAGTTGTAAGAATTCTTTATGTGTTTGCACGCAAGACCTTTATCAGATACATTTTGCAAGTATTTTCCTCCAATTGGGGCCTAAGCACCAAAGCTTAGAATCAGCCTTGACACCTTTCATTCTCTTTCCTTTCATAATCCAACCCTCCTGCCTCTGTCTTAACATGTATCCAGAATCTGAAACTTCTCACCACCTCCACTGCTCCCACTCTGCTCCACCATCTCTTACTGGGATTACTGCAGTAACCTCTAACTGGTCCCTCTTCCTTTCATTCTATTCCAAACACAGCATCCTGAGTGATCCCTTCAGACCAAAAGTCAGATCCTGTCATTTTTCCACTTGAAACCCTCCAAAGTCTTCCCTTTACTAAGTGAAAACTACAGTTATAAAAACAGACAAAATGTTTACATTTTCATTTCAGAAATATTTCCCATTTATATTTCTTTAAAGTAGACTTGGCCACACAATATAATAAAATCTTTTCACTAAACCAAATACAAAAGATTTCAAGCATGGCCTCTTGGATGGTTCTAATACCATTTGCCATTGAAATTTCAGCCACTTTATAGAGTAAACATTACCTTTTCTAGGGCTGCCCAGCTTCAAAGGCAGAGTTACCCCACAGAGGACCTCTATGCTGAGCTCATGTTCATGCTCGGTCACGTCCAACTCTTTGCAACCCTTTGGACTGTAGCCCTCCAGGCTCCCCTGTCCTGGGATTCGCCAGGCACTCCTCCAGGGGATCTTCTTGACCCAGGGATCAAACTCACATCTCCTGTGCCTCCTGCATTGCAGGCAAATTCTTTACCTGCTGAGCCATGGGGGAAGCCCTCATGTTGAAAAAAACCCTTATAACTGGCTTCCTCTTGTTAGTTCGAAGTTGGGTTAGCAACGAGAGGGAAGTGTTATGTTATCAGGCAATGACTCAAGCAATCTTTGTTGTTGTTCAGTCGCTCAGTTGTGTCCAACTCTTTAAGATCCCATGGACATAAGCACGCCAGGCTTCCCTGTCCTTCACCATCTGCCTGAGTTTGCTCAAACTCATGTCCATTGAGTCAGTGGTGCCATCCAACCATCTCATCCTCTGTCATCCCCTTCTCCTCCTGCCTTCAATCTTTCCCAGCATCAGGGTCTTTTCCAATGAGTTGGCTCTTTGCATTAGGTGGCCAAAATATTGGAGCTTCAGCTTCAGCATCAACCTTGCTGTTTCTTTAAGCTTGACCCATTAAGTAACTTCATGTGTATGGTGGGTTTATAAGATGCTTAATGAAAATTTTAATTATAATAAACTTGTGTTATTTCTGCTAGAAATGACCTTTCTGAGTTAGCCTAAATGATTTCTAATGCCCCTATTAGAATGTATTTTCATTCAGATTACAGTCAGATGCTAATAAGGATAAAGGTCACTCGGGCAATGATTTTAAAGCAAGTTTTAGAATTTATTTAGGGCTTCCCCGATGGTTCAGCAGGTAAAGAATCCACCTGCAATGCAGAAGACGCGGGTTTGATCCCGGGGTCAGGAAGATCTCCTGGAGAAGGAAACGGCAACCCACTCCAGTATTCTTGCCTGAAAAATTCCATGGACAGCGGGGCCTGGCAGGCTATAGTCCATGGGGTTGCAAAGAGTCAGACACAACTGAGTGAGCACAATAAAAACATAAGGGCTAGCATACAAAGCAGCTGTGCATCCAAGATGCACAAAAAAATCTTTCTTTGAGTCACATGTGAAGAAATAGGATTTCCATGGTTATTATTACAGGGAGTTAGAAGATTTTAAACTTAAGGAACTAATGGCCTTTTATTTGCCCTCTGGGGAAATTACTTGACTTCTGGGAATATCTGTTTGACTTTTTCTGTTGATAAATTAAATGACCACGAACTGTAATACAAAAACAAAATCCAAAACCAACACTCTCCTGTGAACCTCTTGGCTCAACTGTTTCAATGCCATAAAGTTTCAGAGTCAAAGGCAGTTAGAAAAATACAAATCAAAGAGCCTGGACTCAAAATTACATATTTAAATAAGAAAATGAAGTCAGTAATAGCTACAAGTAAACATTGTTTTAGGACATAGAACCCATTTGCTAAATTTCTAAATATTTTACTCAAGTGTGAGGAATGTGCCACTTTCTACTATAAAGATGCCAGTTTGGTCTGAGTTACTGTGAAAATAAAAAGAAAGTCATAACATGCTTTCACAAAATTACTTCCTCGGGTTTAGTGATCTGCTTTCTGTTTTGTGAACCAGTGAGAAGAGAACCAACACCCATGAGTACATACTGTAAAAATACATAAGGGAGAGTGGAAACCAGAGAATGAAGCTGAGTTTATGGCCACTGAGTGCCTGGCAACACCCTTAGGCAGCAAGGTGTTCTCTCCTGCTCAAGGTTTCTGCCCTCAGCATCCCAG
This sequence comes from Okapia johnstoni, assembly GCA_024291935.2. Taxonomy (NCBI): domain Eukaryota; kingdom Metazoa; phylum Chordata; class Mammalia; order Artiodactyla; family Giraffidae; genus Okapia; species Okapia johnstoni. The sequence goes on from CM044324.1 coordinate 17,912,128, forward strand.
GGGTGTGGTATTATCTTAACCTCAACACAGGCTATGATCTGGTTTAAAGAGTAGAGTTTAAGAGAAGTCAGTGAAATTTGTTTTGGAATATATCAAGAAAATATGGCCTTGAGCCCTGCTCTGCTTCGTACAAGGTCTAGGCTATGAAAAATGCCTTTCAGAGAATTTTATTGAAACTGCAGGCACAGCCAATTAGGTTCATGTCAAGAAATGCTTCATTTTTTTCCACATTAAAGCAAAGGGCCTCTACCTCAGACCTAACTAGGGTATAATAACAATAATGATAATAATAAATCATGGTTGCTATTTATTGATCATCAATTTGCATGAACCTGTACTTTAGGGGTCTTCTATGGCCCATCTAAGTTGCTGCTCATAAAATCTTCCTGTAAGATGGTCGTGAACAGCCTTTTTTTTATAGATGAGAACACTCAGATTCAGAAAGATTTAGTAGCTTGGTACCAAAAATAAGTATGGGATATTGGAATTTGCATCAGATGCATCTTTATTCTTAAGTTTATGCTTATTGCTCCCATTTTCTTCTTTTCATATGCTTTTTTGTTTAGCTTGCCTTTTCAAAGACCTCTGACATTTGGACAGGGGAATGGGTCTTCTAGCTTCCAAATGAATAAGAGCTTCAGAGGGAATTTACTACTCAACTTAAATGGTAAAACCAGAGCCTCTAATTTTCTTAATGACTGTCCAAATTTGACTTCTGTTTCCTTAAAGGCAGTGTTAGAATTGTACACGCCTCCTAGACAAGGAGTCATTTTCCATGAAGCAGCCCACTTCCTATGACTGGCTGTCTAGGTTAGCTGCTATTGCTGAACCGGTCCTCTTTGTTCCTAAAGACACCGGGCCCTTGTCAAGGCCACTGACAAGTTTCACCTTGCTAAAGCTAGAGGTCAATTTTCAATCTTCTTACTTGATCCATCAACTGCATTTTTGATCAGCTCCACCTTCACTTGGCTTCCAGGACATGATTCTTTGGCTGCTTCTCCTCCGACTCCTGTGCTAGTTTCTTCTTGTTCTCCTAGTTTCTAAATAATAGGATGCCCTGGGGCTCAGTCCTTGGATCTCTTCTCTACCTACTCCCTGGGTGACCTCATCCTTTATCATGGCTTCAGATTCCTTCCATACATTGACCTCTTCATCCTCAACCTTCTCTCTGAATTCTAGACTGGCACATCCAGCTGCTGCTCATTTTAGATGTTCAAGAGGAAAAATAGTTCGAAATCAAACTTCTGGTTTCCTTTCCAAACCTCCTCTTTTCCTACTCTTCCTCATTTGAGGCAAATGGCAGTTCAGTTCTTACTGTTGCACAGGCCCAAAACTTGGGAGTCATTCTTGAAATGCAATGTCAAATCCATCAGCAGCAAATCCAGTGCTCTGGCTTTCAGACATATACAGAATTCAAACACTTCTCACCATGTTTCCTCTTCAGGAAACACGGTTCAGCCTATTATTATCTCTCAGATTACCACAATGGCCTTCCTAATGTCTCCCTGCTTCAATCTTTACCCCATTCATTCTGTTCTCAACATAACAGACAGACTTATCCTTTAAAATAGAAGTAAGATTGTGTCTCTCTGCTCAAAACCCAACAAAGTCTCTCACTTGTTCAAAGCAAAAGTGAACAAGTCTAATTCTGTTACTTCTTAAATATTTATTTACTCGGCTGCGCTGGGTCTTAGTTGCAACATGTAGCATCTCTGATCTTCCTTGCGGCATGCAGAATCTTTAGCTGTACCATGCAAACTCTTAGTTGGGGCATGTGGGACCTAGTTCCCTGACCAGGATCAAACCTGGGCCCCTGTAGTGGGAGTGTGGAGTCTTAGCCACTGGACCACCAGGGAAGTCCCTACTTCTATTACTTGACTTCATCTCGTATTCTATTCATCTCTCCTCACTCTTCTCTACCCTTCTTCGCTTTCCTTCACAGGTACCAGGCACATTCTCACTGTAGAGTTATTATACTTGTTGTTCCTCTGGCTGGAGCTTACTTCCCTTATCCATATAGTGTGCTCTCTGGTTTCCTTCTAGTCTTTGCTTCACATGCTCTCCTCTCCCCCCGACCCCCATCAGAATCCATCTTCTCTAACCAATTCTCCCTTGACCCTCTTCAACTCACCCTATCTCTCTGCTGCTGCTGCTGCTAAGTCGCTTCAGTCGTGTCTGACTCTGTGCGACCCCATAGACGGCAGCCCACCAGGCTCCCCCGTCCCTGGGATTCTCCAGGCAAGAACACTGGAGTGGATTGCCATTTCCTTCTCCAACGCATGAAAGTGAAAAGTGAAAGCGAAGTCGCTCAGTCATGCCCGACTCTTAGCGACCCCATGGACTGCAGCCTACCAGGCTCCTCCGTCCATGGGATTTTCCAGGCAAGAGTACTGGAGTGGGGTGCCATTGCCTTCTCCGCTATCTCTCTGACCCAGCTTTATTTGTCCCTGTAGTACCTCTCACTATTTGATATATTTCATATCTTTTTTGTTTTCGTTTTGAAGCTTTCTGTTGAACCTAGAATGTAAGCTGAAGAATGGCAAGGAATTTGTTTTGTTCACTCCCGTCTCCCTAGTACCTAGAACAGGGCTTGACCCATAGTATAATTATTTGTTGAATGACTAGCCTATGGAAAGTTTGTGCTCAAAAGACCCCCCCTTTGGCATCATCACCTACTTCCTGACAAGGTGGTCTCCACCTAATCTGTAGAGGTTCCCTCTTGTGGCCCGATTGCCACACCTTCCTGTCTTGCCATTGTCCTATAGGTCACAGTGAGTTCCCTGGCTCAGGGGTGCCACAGAAGATGTACCTCCCCACCATTCGCAGTAATTAGATGAGGCCTTACACTTCCTGTGGTCCCGAAGACTGCCACAGTTCCAGGAGTCACTTTAGGACAAAAGCACGCCTTGCAAAAGAGAGATTTCCTCCCATGTTTTGTTGTTCATTAGGGAAACAAACTATTCTCCGTGAAAAGATTCACCACGGGCCTCCCCTTACTGCTCACAGAGCACGGGAATGGGAACTCCTGGTTAGTTTAATGTCCTCTTTAACCAAGGGGCAATCAGAAACTGTTTGTTTTTAGCTCTTGTTGTTAAGAAACTTTAAACAACTGTGAAGGAGTGAAAATAATAAGCTGTTTTTCAAGATTCATGATCTTTGATTCTTTACCATTCTGAACAGAGCACAGATACATGTAAATCTGGGTGGATAAGATTAGGGTAATATAAGGATTCCAAAACAGGTTTCTGATTTAGTTCTTCCCTTCTCCCCCCTTTCTTTCCTTCCATGAATAAATCTCGGCCAAAATTAAAAGAAAAAAAATGCTGGGAAAATGAGCTGCTGGTACCAGCAGCCTCTGTAACGGGAGGCAGAGAAGTTATGGTTGGGGTAGGAGTGGTTTTTAGGTGGGCAAGCAAGAGCATCTGCTACTGTGCAGGTGTTTTTTACTTCCAAGAAGTTTTCCTCCCCTCTTATTTGTCTTCTCTTATTCTGTTACAAAGTCTTGTCTTGCTTTAGAGATACATTATCTTACTTTTGACTTATGTTCAATATTATTAAACTTCATATTTTGAAGTTTTCTTCCATTCCCTGCTTTCTTATCTCTACTTTCCTGGAGTTCTCTTTATGTGTTTTTTTTGCTTTTATTTTGTTTTACGTTGTATAGTCTTTCATGTTAGAGACTGTTTTGCTTGTCTTTTTGTATTTAAAAGTGAGATACAAAAAAAAGCCAACTGATACGAGTTACGTGACCATTAGGCCCAGAGAGTGGTGACAGATGGACTTACAAGGGGGTTCCTCTGTCATTTTCAGGCAAGGGGGGAGCTCCCAAATGCACTAGCTGGAGGTCTTTTCTTTAGAACCACTCAGTTTGTCCAAAGAAGAGTATTCAGTCTCAGACCTCCCTGTCTCACTGATGCGGGTGGGAGTGGTAATACTTCTGGCTGCCAAGAAAGCAGGTGATGGTCCCCAAATCTGATATAGCTAATTTCCCCAGGCCTCTGCTTTACTTGATGCCCTCACTTTTGGCCCCTTTTGATTCATTTTTTTTTTTTTTTCTGAAAATTGAACCTTCAATTTTCTGCAACAGTGGAAGAGGCAGATGAGGGTGGTTTGGAAGGCGAAGAGAGCAGTCACATGATTCCAAACTATGGAGGTGGGGTAGGGAGACCAGAAAGTGCATGGTCTGCACAGACATGAGCCCACTGTCTGCCGGCTGTCATTACGGAGCCCTGAGTCTCTCAAGGTCCTGCTTAATCGCTCTTCGTGTCATTCCTGTGGGCATCTGGGTCCCTCTCACCCTGTGCCATTAGATCCCTTATCCCTGGCACTATTATCTCATCTCCTGTTCAATGTGTCATGTGAAGTGTATATACACAGTGTATATAAAATATATTACTGTCATTTTAGTGAAGAATATAAATCAAATATGTGTGGTCAATCTACCATTTTTATGCAGACATCCCAGGACTTTACAGAATCTAGAAATTCAAACCTGTCAGGACCCCTACCAACCTTGAAAGCTAACCATGTCATTTTACAAAAGAAGACAGGAATGCTCAGAGAAATGAGGGCCTTGCCACCGTGATCTGTAGTGATGGAGTTTTTCTGAGAGCAGCCTGGCCTTCAGGTGTTGAGTCAGGCTCCTAGTTTTACATCTCAGCCCCATTCTCTACCAGCTTTATGATCTTGAGACAGTTTTTTAAACTCTATGGCTCATATTCCTCACTTGTAAAAGGGGGATAATAAAATGGGAGCTTCTCTGGTGGCGCAGATGGTAAAGAATCTGCCTGTAATGCTGGAGACCCAGGTTCGATCCCTGAGTCAAGAAGATCCCCTACAGAAGGGAATGGCAATCCACTCCATTATTTTTGCCTGGAGAATTTCATGGACAGAGGAGCCTTGCAGGCTATAGTCCATAGGGTTGCAAAGAGTTGGACATGACTGAGCAAGTAACACTTTAATTTTTTTAAACTCATCAGGTTCTGGTTAGCATTAATGAATTAATATTTGCAAAGCACCTAAAATAATACTTTTATACTATAGTCAATTATTCAATATTACTATTATTAGTTTGGATAAATCTAACTCAACTTAAAAAAAAAACCCAAGCACAGTGCTATTACAATACTATTACAGTAGAAAGAGATCTTAATTTAAGAATTTGTACAACTAATATTAAGGATAATTTATTCTAGTACATGTGTTCTATATGGAAAGATTAGCCTAATAATACTGCTGACAGAAAATCCATTACCTCTGAAAAAAAGTCTGCATTAATTCATTCTTTTTAAATATGTTTAAATTCATCTAATAAAAGAAACAAACTGAATTACATAATGGTTTTCAAATTAAAACATCTTCATCAATTATCTAAAATGACTAATAATTTTTACAAGAACTCTACTTTTAAAACATCAGAAAAAATATCTCTTTTTGCTGGTCTAAACCGATCTGCACTAAAAGTGAGAGGACTCTGCTCTTTTTACTTAGAAGCCAGGCTATTTACTTTTATAGCCAGGCTATAATTTCTTTCATAATTAAGTATTTCCCTGCCTACAATTCAACAACAGTTAGAAGTGATCTAAAGAACTGAACAATAGAGACATAATTAATACCTTCCTGAGTGACTTGGGCTCAGAGAGTAGTAGAATAAGAGAAAAGTTCTGTTTTCATATTTCAGAATTTATCTTCACGGGGGAGGGGCATCATAGGAGTAGGTGATTAAGAGGTACAAACTACTAGGTATAAAATAAGCCACAAGGATATATTGTATGATATGAGGAATATAGCCAATATTGTACAATAGCTGTAAATGGAGTATAATCTTTAAAAATTGTGCAATCACTGTATTGTACACATGTAACATGTAACACCGCACAGCAACTATGTTGTTGTTGTTTAGTCCCTAAGTCGTGTCTTACTCTTTGCAACCCCAGCTCCTCTGTTCATGGGATTATCCAGGCAAGAATATTGGAGTGGGTTGCCATTTCCTTCTCCAGGGGATCTTCCCAACCCAGGGATCGAACCCGTGTCTCCTGCACTGGCAGGCATTGGCAAGCGGATTCTTTACCTGCTGAGACACCAGGGAAGCCCACAGCAACTATGCTTCAATGTGAAAAGTTTTTAAATTATCTTCATAGGAGGAAGGAGGCTAAAATTGTACATTTTCACTTCTCAGATTTCTGAAACACAGGCCAAGATGAACTTCAGACTTGTGCCCTTACCAGAATTCTAACTGGGGCAGATTCTGGAAGTCATTTCTTCCAGCTGCCTTTCCTAATTAGAAGAGACTCTACAACCAAAACAACACACAGAGGTTAGCAGGGCACTGAGCCCATGCCCACACTTCTGCAGGGGCCCATGAGAGAGGAAAGAGGAATTCCTGGCTTCCGCGTGTCACATGCCTGCCCATGCTTCCCACTGCTGTATTAGATTAGCGTCTGTAGCCAAAGCATTGCTGATTCATCGCGACTACTGCTCTACAGTGACTGCTGAGTCTCTTCCGGAGGCGCTTCTGACCAGTCATTTCTGTCTCTGGCGTGAGTTTCGGGGCCCTTGACGTATTGCAGTGCCCTTTCCCTCCCGGAGAGTCATCCTGTTTTCATGGAAGACTCTCATTTGTCAATGTCTGTTCGAATTCCATGTCTAGTCTCCAGGAGAAAATAGTGCTAGACAAACAAAAAAAGAAGTATTTTCAAAACTAGCCTCTAGAAGAATGCCAAATTAACAAAAACAAAGGGAAATCATTCTTGTCCTTTAAAGCTATGGATCTCAAGCATTTTAATATGTCAAAATTATATTAATATACATTGAAATTACCTAAGCTGGAGTATTGCGCTTAGTAACGGCAAACTCATGCCAGAAAAGTAACCCATATTATAATCTAAAATGGAAACCAAAACATTAAACTCAAACCATGTTATAGCACAATGACCATCATAAAGGATTTTTAAAGAGACTAATTTCCCCCAAAATATTTTCCCCAAGTCATTTTATTATATCCAACTATTTTTTCCCATCTAAATCCAAATTATTCCTTGGTAACTCCCCTAGCATATAAAGCCCATGTGGTTTATAAAATACCTATGGAATATATAATTTCTTAAAGGCTTTATGGCCTTGATGCTAGGTTTTATAGTCTACATCAGTTACAAAATGTTGATTCAATAACATCACTTGAAAATAAGGTCAAGGATTTTTGCTGCCGGCAATTATTTTTGTGCCAAAAAATTAGAAATTGTCTGAACATAATTAATAAAATACCACATTGCATACTTTTGGAAAAAGGTTAGGTACAAATGGATTTAAATGATTTTCAGCACACTTACACATACTATTAACACGTAAGTGTGCTGAAATGCAGTACACTTGAATTTCACGGGTCCAGCATGCATGTGAAGGATACATGGGGCGACACGGAAGCATGAAATACAACTGGAAGCCTGGGGCATGTGCTGCCATCAATACTCCTAGTACACACACGATGTGGAGCCCAGGCCCTGCCTCATCACATCTCTAGGAACAACTCCAACGTCAGACGGGACTGAACTCTTTGGAACTGTTGGGCAGGCAATCAGAACCGAACACCCCATGACTCAGTAGTACGTTTTTCCTGCTGGCTTTGGCAATCAGCCTTGTTCTCAAGATCAGGACCCACTGTACTCTGCATTTCTGTCTTGTTCTGTTTCCCTGCCCAAGTCTCCTCCTAGAAACCTGCCCAGCATTTGTGAAGAACTGGCGTGCTCCCTTCTTCTGCCTATCTACCTCCTAAGCACTGGAGTCCTTTGTCCCCTCCACAGCTCCAAGAGGCAGCTGCGGTGCTATGGTTAAAAATTCTAGTTTGGTGGACTGTGGACACAGCAGGGGCAGGAGAAGGTGGGAGAAATCGAGAGCGTATCACTGACACATATACACTACCATGTGTAAAACAGATAGCTGCTGAATAACACAGGGAGCTCAGTTCGATGCTCTGTGATGATGGCAGGGCAGGGAGTGAATAGGAGAAAGGCTTAAGAGGGAGGAGATATAGGTTATACTTACTGCTGATTCACGTTGTTGCACAGCAGAAACCAACACAACATTGTAAAGCAATTTTCCTTGAAAAAAAAAAAAAGCTCTAGTTTGAGAGTCTGACAGATCTCTATTTCCTGGCCACGTGTCCTTGGGGGCGTCTAACTAACCTCTCTGGTCTCTGTGTCCTTACTTGTGAAAAGGTAGTATTAGTAGCACCCACTTCACAGGCATCTTGTGAGGGTTTCAAGAGTTCGTACATATAAAGCACTTAGAGAGTTGGCCATAAATGAGTATTCAGTGACTATCAAGCTTTATTAATAGCAGAACCAAGAGTACAACACGAGCCAGCAGAAACTACCAGCCTAGTGCTTGGAGCTCTACAGGCTGTGGTCCTTCAGTCCATCTTTCAACTAGCTCTTATGCCTACTGTACTGGACGTCACCTTGTGCTGGCAGCAGAGTCCTTCCCCGGTACCCCCTGCTCTGCACGGGTAAAACGGATACCCCCCTCTGTGTGCTTCCTTATCCCAGATCCAAACACAGCCTGAGGCAGACACTGAATTAAGCACAACTCTGACCCCAGAGTGTTCTCTGAAAACTTGGTTGCCTCTACAATTTAATCATTGCTTCTGCATTATTCCCTTATTTGCCCTCTCAGTGTTCTACGGGAAAGTAAACTTGAATACAAAGGATGTATACTCTAATAAAATGCACAGATACAAGATAAAGACTAGGAATCATAACGAAAAATGTATGCTATAATCCCTGTGTGTGTGTTAGTTGCTCAGTCGTGTCCGACTCTTTGCAAACCCATGGACTATAGCCCACCAGGCTCCTCTGTCCATGGGATTCTCCAGGCAAGAATACTGGAGCGAGTTGCCATTCCTTCATTAACTTATTACGGGCTTCCCAGGTGCCAGAAGAAATATCAATAACCTCAGATATGCAGATGACACCACCCTTATGGCAGAACGTGGAGAAGAACTAAAAAGCCTTTTGATGAAAGTGAAAGAGGAGAGTGAAAAGGTTGGCTTAAAGCTCAACATTCAGAAAACTAAGATCATGGCATCTGGTCCCATCACTTCATGGCAAATAGATGGGGAAACAGTGGAAACAGTGGCTGACTTTATTTTTCTGGGCTCCAAAATCCCTACAGATGGTGACTGAAGCCATGAAATTAAAAGACGCTTACTTCTTGGAAGGAAAGTTATGATCAACCTAGACAGCATATTAAAAAGCAGAGACATTACTTTGTCAACAAAGGTCCGTCTAGTCAAGGCTATGGTTTTTCCAGTAATCATGTATGAATGTGAGAGTTGGGCTATAAAGAAAGCTGAGTGCTGAAGAATTGCTGCTTTTGAACTGTGGTGTTGGAGAAGACTCTTGAGAGTTCCTTGGGACTGCAAGGAGATCCAACCAGTCCATCCTAAAGGAGATCAGTCCTGGGTGTTCATTGGAAGGACTGATGTTGAAGCTGAAACTCCAATACTTTGGCTACCTGATGCAAAGAGCTGATTCATTTGAAAAGACCCTGATGCTGGGAAAGATTGAGGGTAGGAGGAAAAGGGGACAACAGAGGATGAGATGGTTGGATGGCATCAACAACTCAATGGACATGGGTTTGGGTGGATTCCGGGAGGTGGTGATGGACAAGGAGTCAGACACGACTGAGTGACTGAACTGAACTGAACTGAACAGGTGGCGCTAGTGGTGAAGAACTTGCTTGCCAATGCAAGAGATGCAGGAGACAAAGGTTCGATTCCTGAGTCCAGAAGATCCCTAGGAGGAGGAAATGGCAACCCACTCCAGTATTCTTGCCTGGAAAATCCCATGGACAGAGGAACTTGATGGGCTATAGTCCATGGGGTCACAAAGAGTTGGACACAATTGAGTGACTGAACACAAAGCAACCTTATTACATTAGATAAATGGTTTGGTTTCACATTTTTCCTTAATGTATTTAACTCGATGAATTGGAATCTCAAAGTAAACCTCTCCAGAGCAATGGTAAATAATCTCTTTTAAAATCAAACTAGGTATTTGCTTCATGCCAAGCTTGTTCATCCATGCATCCTGAAAGCCAACCGTAAATATATCTTAAGAACCAAAGGTCAAAGACAAAACAAGTAATGGCAACACTCCTTGTTTCGGTAAACATATAAACATGACAGATGTTTCAGCATCTCTATCCAGAGGTCACGGAGAAATTATGTTCTGGTTTTCATAAGTGCTTTTGATTTTGCTTAAGGATTTATGTGGATTGAATCAAACCACCCAGGCTTCTCCCCGATTTATTCTTTGGTAAATAACTCTCCCTTTAAAGTCTGCAAAAATGTTTTGAGGATATTAAAAATATTTTAGATACTAAGGTGGAAAAAAATCTGTAGCCTCAAAGGAATATCCCACCATTTGCAAAATAATATTGGAATAATATCACAAGACCTGAGATTTAAGAATAACCAAAGGATAAAGACAGTTTTTCTGTCACATATTAGCTACTCAAACACTCAGAACTGCCCAAAACCGGCATGCGTACTCGGTTGCTTCAGTTGTGTCCAACCCTGTGCGACCCCATGGACTGCAGCCTGCCAGGCTCCTCTGTCCATGGGATTCTCCAGGCAAGAATACTGGAGTGGGTTGCCATGCCCTCCTCCAGGGCGTCTTCCTGACCCAGGGATCAAACCCCTGTCTCTTCTGTCTTCTGCATTGGCAGGCAGGCTCCTCACCACTGAGCCACCAAGGAAGCCCTTAGTGGTAGGTAAAGTAATAGTGTTCTTTACAATCAGTGATGTCTTGAATTTAACAAACTATGGTAAGTTCTGGAGTTTCTTTTCTCTTAACTTCCCTCTTTTATTCCTTTCTTCTACTTTTCTAATCCTTTTGTTTTTCCTCCCTTTCTCACATGAAAAGGCATGAACATATATATAATGTATATATGTAAAATGTATATATATATATATAATATATAGTGTGTGTGTATATACATATATACACTACAGATATAAACAAACACACACACACACATACACACACACACACACACACACCTGTCTTGGACCCAACCAGCATCTCCGAGAACTGAGGACCTCTTTTCTCCACCTGTTTATCTCTAAAGAATCAAACTGGGGTCCTTTTTCTCACCCCAAGCCCAAGATGAGACTCTACTAAAGGTGGACTTCCTGCCTCAAAAAGAAAGGGAGGATTCATCAGTGAAGCTGTCGAGTCTTAGGACTTTTGTTCGTTAGGAGGATTTTGATTACTGATTCAATCACCTTAATAGTAACTGGTCTGTTAAGATTTTCTATTTCAAATAGCAAGTGTTGGTGAGGATATGGAGAAAAGAAAACCCTTGTGCACTGTTGGTAGGAAAGTAAATTGATGCAGTCACCACGGAAAAAAGAATGGAAGTTCCTCAAATAATTAAAAATGGAACTATCCTATGATTCAGCAATTCTACTTCTGGGCATTTATCTGAAAAAACCAAAACCACTAATTTGAAAAGATTTCTGCATATTTACTGCAGCATTATTCACAATAATCAGTACAGAAACAACCTACATGTCCACTGATAAAAATGGATAAAGAAGAGGATGTGGTATATACACACACACACACAAACACACACACAGTGAAATATTATTCAGCCATAAAAAAGAACGAGTCCTTGCCATTCACAACAATGTGGATGGAATTTGAGGGCATTATGCTAAGCGAAATAAGTCAGAAAAAGATAAATATTACAAGATCACTTATGCATGGAAACTGAAAAAACCTCAGTGATACAGAGAACAGATTGGTGGTTACTAGAAGTGCGGATGAGGTGGGTGGGCAGTAAGAGGTGGAAGAAATGAGTAAACAGTGCTTATCTTTGTTTCTGTTAAAATAAATTTAAAAAAAAAAAAGAAAGGAGGCATTCAGGCCCCCTTACTATGTGGAAAACTTACAGTCAAAGGCTTTGCAGGGTGAAGTGGAAACACTAACTCTCGGGATGCTGGGTCTGGTTTATCCATCCCTTACCCATTCCTCACTAGCCTGGATGATAAAGGATGACTTAAAGCCTTTGTTCTGAACTCTGGGAATGAGAAAGAAGAAACTCCTCTCATGGGAATAGGTCTGTGGCCAGTTCTTTGCTCTAATGAGCCTCTTTAATAAAGGTGCCAGCATCCCCAGGAGCCCACACACCCTGCATGGCAAACGTCTCGGTCCCATTGCAGCCCACTCTGCATTCTATTTTATCTCCAGAAAGCTTCCTCTCGGTGCTGCCAACACACAGGAATTATTGATGAATACAAGCAGGGCATGTACAAGTAGCACAGGGAAGGGATCCAGGGCAACTACGATGCCTCAAATTAAATTCTCGGTTTGTAAAGACTTGAAGTTTGATGAAGATTTTTCTTTGCTCACAGATTAGTTATCGAAATGGTGGAACATGAAGAAATCAGAGTATAGTTCCCTGAATCACACTTGATCCTCACATTGGATTGTACACAGATTACTGCTGCTGCTAAGTCACGTCAGTTGTGTCTGACTCTGTGCGACCCCATAGACGGCAGCCCACCAGGCTCCCCCGTCCCTGGGATTCTCCAGGCAAGAACACTGGAGTGGGTTGCCATTTCCTTCTACAGTGTGTGAAAGTGAAAAGTGAAAGTGAAGTCACTCAGTTGTGTCTGACTCTCCGCGACCCCATGGACTGCAGCCCACCAGGCTCCTCCGTCCATGGGACTTCCTGGGCAAAAGTACTAGAGTGGGTTGCCACTGCCTTCTCCGTACACAGACTGACGAAGCTTTATATCAAGGCAGCATTTCAGAGGGAATAAAAGGAAAAGGCTTGCTAATAATATGTCCACGTACAAAAGAGCTGGCACTTGTTAGCACCTATCAATATTCCATCCGACTTCTCTCATACCCTCCCATTTCTTTACTCCCAAGCCCCTTCGAATAGATATTTTGAAAGGCTTCCCACCCTAACCCCAAAAGAGCTTCTTCAGAACACACTAAGGTGGGGAGTTCAACTGGCAGCTGAATGATGCCCGTTTCTCTTTGATTCAAGCCTCTTCAGCCTCCAGAGTTGGCAGGGAGCTTGGAGTTCAAGGTTTCTTGGAGATTCTGCTAGGTCTGCCTTCCCAAGAGCAGCTCTAACTGAATCCAGAGAGGAAGCAGGTGGAATGAATGTTCTAACCTTTTGGGAAATCTCCATAGCGTAGGGGGCAAATATGAAAAAAAAATCAAATTTCCCATCATTTACAAAAGAAAACCTGTGAATATTTATTATTCATTTTTCCTGGAGGGCATTTCATAGTTTATTAATATCAAATATAACATATGTCAGAAAAATAAGCAGTTAATTGTCTATTTATAGATTTTGCCATTCTTCCAGCAGTTACAGGAGTTGGCTTAACCTAGGTATGTAAATATCAAAATAAACCTCTGGAAAAAATTAAGCTGATTCATTTGGTGAAATTTCCCTCTTTTTAGCCTGCTGCTGCTGCTGCTAAGTCGCTTCAGTCGTATCCAACTCTGTGCGACCCCATAGACAGCAGTCCACCAGGTTCCACTGTCCCTGGGATTCTCCAGGCAAGAACACTGGAGTGGGTTGCCATTTCCTTCCCCAGTTCATGAAAGGGAAAAGTGAAAGTGAAGTCACTCAGTCATGTCCGACTCTTAGCGACCCCATGGACTGTAGCCTACCAGGCTCCTCCATCCATAGGATTTTCCAGGCAAGAGTACTGGAGTGGGGTACCATTGCCTTCTCCCCTTTTAGCCTAATACATCTCAATACATCAACACACCTATAGATTCACAGTATGTTTTAGTGGTCACAATCTTGGGCTTTGGGTTGAACTTGGGTTTGAATATTAGTCCTATTACAAGCTGCTTGACCTTTGGCATGTTACTTAACAGTCCAGGTCTCACTTTCTTCATCTGTAAAATGGGTATAACAATGTTACCAACTGTTATTCATTTTCCCTCTCCTACTGAATCAATCAAGTTTGGAGTCATCTTTATTCCATTTCATCCTTTCTATTTGCTGGGAAGGTATACATAATAGACACTGTATTCTTATTCTTTCAGTGGTTACACTTAAAACTTTAACAGGCATACCTAACCGAAATTTTGTAAATCAAAAACTGCTCTATACTTCTCCTAAACCACAGAAAACCTTAGAATGCTTTTATGCTGGTCTTTTAAAACTGAGTGTGAGCTGGTATTTAATTCCACCTTGATTGTTTTCCCAAAAAATGGGTCATAGTCAGTACTATTATTTCACCGATTATTATCTGAACCAATCTTTGCTATTTACCTACATGCCTGTCAATTCATTTGCATTATGTTTATTCACCTGGATTCAATTTCCTTTTTACTAAAATGTACCCTAAATATACTAAAATAAATTAGGAGGTGTTTTCAGACGCATCTATTAACTCTTCTGGAAGGTGACCACTGATGTCTATAGCTGGCACTCACACTTGAGTTCGAGATCAGCTTGAATGAAAATCTAAGTTACCAGATATTTTCTCTCAGAATGACAATGTTACTACACCATGTCTTCGGATTTCTGCTGTTGCTTTTGAGAAGTCTGTTGATAGTGTAGGGGGGAATTTTTAATTTCTTCCAAGTTACTTTCATGATCTGTTCTTTGGGGTTTTGCCTTTCAGTTTCACCAGACGTGTCTACGTGTGGTCTCACTGGATATGTGTTTCCTGGATATTCATGTCTCCCACCATCTCTAGAATATGATTAGGCATTATCTTATCAAAAATTACCTCTCCTCAATCATCTCTAGTCTTTCCTTATGGAATTCCTAGGTGACATCTTTTGTATCTTCTCACTCAACTTTTCATGTCTCCCATCCTCTCTTATAGTTCATCTCTATCCATGCTACCTCCTAGATAATTTTTTCAGATCTATCTTCCAGTTCAAAATTCATACCCATAAGAACTTCAATCTGCTGTTTATCCTATTATTTGAGTTACTTTCTTATCCATTCAATCGGTATCTTTCTCACTGCTAGACATTCTGTTCTTTCCCCTTCAAAAGTTCTCATTTATTTTTTCCTCTTGTGTTGTCTTACCTTTTACTTAAATCCTTTTGTTTATGTCTTTAGTCATATTAACTATAATTATTTTATATTGTCTTTCACATATCTTGCTTACCTATTTTTGCTATTTACTTTTCCAGCCGATCTTGCCTGTGAAAGATTGCTTCTATGCATCTTTTGTGCTTTGGGTTTGTGAGCTCAGGTTAAGTGAGGTATATCTGTAGGAATCTGGCCGAAGTTAAGGTATTTCCTCCACAGAGGTTTTCCACTTGCTTCTACCAGGCACCTTGAGGCTTTTGTGGTCTGAGACCAATTTTAGTATTAAGTTTTCTAGTTGAAGTTTCTCAGATGATACAGGTAAAGTAAATGAAAACCTCAGACTCACATGTGGTACAGATTCATGTTTAAAAGTTCTCACAGGATATTTACTTTCCCCTCTAGGGCAGGCCAAGAATGACAAGCTAGCTTCTTAGGGTCTCCCATTACTAAGGGATGGATTTTTTTTTTCAGCAAGGGCATATATTTTTGAAGGCAATGGCTTTGCATGAGGGTCTCATCTAACGTCCCATCTGATATAAGTCCAAGGCTTTGCCATCTGTCTCTGCATGGGGGTTAAAGTCAGATTACTAAGACAACTCCCAACCCCCGCTCCTAGGAGCCCCTGGTGCACACTTACGTTTAGATTCTCAGACTCTTCATTTCTGCCTTGGATATCCCCTACCTTCTATGAACTCCAGTATTTAAAAGGCTTTTTAGGGACTTCCCTAGCGATCCAGTGATTAAGACTCCATGGTTTCACTGCAGGGGGTTGCGGGTTCAACCCTCTGTCTGGGAACTAAGATCCCATGTGCCACGATCAGTAAATAAATGACTAAAAATTTATTATTATATTCACCTAGTATTATTAGATGTTTGTATCAAGAGAATTTTCAAGTTGCTTATTCCATAAAGTTGCCACAATTAAATTTTTTGTTTGGGTTGTTAACCTATTTGAATGTATTACTTCGAGAAAAAGAAAATATTTTTTTAAGGTGTAATGTAATGGTGTAACACAAATAAGTGCTGACATAATGCAGTGTTATCTTTGGGTTATTAGATCAGCTGAAAAACTAGGCCCCTCAGATAAATAAATTCTTTTGAGAAATAATTGAAATTAGATTCTTTGCTAAATAAAATAAACACTGAATAGTCTCACAAATTTTGTTGATCTTTTAAGACAAGCTACAAAGTATAGCCTCCTGGGGGCACATGGAATGTAATACATGTAATAAGTTCTCTTTCTCATGCAACTTCTGGATTTTCTCAAGTAATGTCACCATTTCTTAAGGGCAAATTATTGCATAATGACAATAATAACTGTATATATGAACTTAGTATTTGTCTTATATATTTTTTAGAAGAAAAATACAACCAACTCCTTTAATAAATGTTAGCAAACATATTAATATCTCATGAAACAGTAAAATTTTGTGGGAAATGTGATATGTTGCAAAGGGCACAAGCTTGAGAGATAGATGGGTCTGGCCTCTGGTGCCTTCTCTACTATTTACTGGCTGTGTGACCTTATACGAGTTAATTAAACTTTGAGTCTCTTTTTCTTCACCAGATTAAAAAAAAAGAAGCCGAGAGATACTTGGCAGAGTTACAGTCAGGATTAAATGAGATCAAATTAATTAATCTAGCAAGTGCTAAGTGAAAACCACTGAAAAGACAGAAAGAGGGACAGAAGGAAAAATGAAAGAAGGGAAGGAGGAAGGAAAACTTGAAATGTTAAGGAATTCAGGCTGCCAGCGCCTCTCATTTCATTTAAAAAACAGGAGTATGTGGGCCATGCTCTCCAATGAATTAGCCTAATGCTAATTTCTAAGTAACCTTTGTCTAGATGGGTATCATTCAGCAAATTCATTTCATGTCTCGTGGGAAGTGTAATACAACACAAAGACAAGTCAAATTCCCTTGAGACGTCTGACCCATCCATACCCTTGGAAGGTCCATTAGTCACCTTTAGTGGAGGGCATAAAACAACTGGGACCCCTCCTGGAAAAAGAGCCCCTCAAGCGACCTCCAAATGCCAATGGCTGTGACAAGGAGACACAGCCTCTCAGTACACTGAACTTCCAACATTTTCCTCAAACAAATTAAAGAATCACAGAGTGGAAGGATAGGAGGGAGTAAAACTACATGATGCTTTTGATGAGCACCCACAACAGCCTACAGAGTTCTGACTGCCCTCCAGGAACTTCTGAAGGAATGAAAAGAATACCTCAGTGCCATTGTTTCTGCCAAGATGTTTTCGAGATGTCTGCTCAGGATGAGTTGGTTTGGAGGTATGCAGGAGCACCAGACACCCTCAGAGGAAAATGAGTTTGTCCCGTTTCCCTTCCTTGGTGGTTTTATTAGCTTGGGCTTTTAATAGGTCTCTGTGTCCTCGGGACTGTGGAAAAAACTCAAGTGTGTAAAGGGGTGGTCAGCTCAAGACTAATCTGAAGGCACTGAATTCATCTTGGGATGAGGACAGCTTACGTGCTGTGAGCAGAGAAAGCTGGGCTGTTTGCCTCAGAGCCTGGTCTATGAGTATGGTTCTCTATCCATTTCTGAGAGGGTATTTAATCAGGGGGAAAGCTTGCTCTGAGTGAGCAGTCAGGTTTTTATGTGAGGTGATCGATTGGGAGATGATCTGTGTCACCTTGGTGATGAACAAGAGGAAGGACATTTTATAAGAAGGGAAGAGGAGAGAACCAAGTTATGCTTGGTGCCTACATGATTTAAAGGTGGGACAAACACTAAAATGTGTGGTGTGTAAGAACCGATGCTGGTGGTAAACATTTAAAGTCTATTCTCGCCTTCCTCCTTCATCAGAACCCTGGGTAGGAGCCTCCACAGCCTGATCCCCAGGAAAAATAATGTTGATTTGAATATATCTGTTCATTGCTTCAAAAAAATTTTTTTTGGCTGTGCCCCAAAGCATGTGGGATCTTAGTTCCCTGAAAAGGGATCAAACCTGCACCCCCTACATTGTAATCAAAAAGTCTTAACCACTGGACCACCAGGGAAGTCCAAAAATAGCTGTTTAGATGCAGCAAAAATGATCACAATATTCCTGGAGCTATATACATACAAATGTTTGCTCAGAACTAGTAACAAACAAACATGATACATTATAAGAAGTGTTAGAATGTGTGCCTCTAGGTTAAAACACTGATAAAATAGAGGATGTTTAGAGAAATGGATGGTGAAAAGCAGTAATACTGTTTAATCTGACATAGATCATAATGCTATTAGTTTCAGCAAAATTGACCGTATTCTGGACCACAAAACAAGACTTAAAAAATTTAAAAGAACTGAAGTCATACAAAGTACACTTCCTGCAACAGAATTAAACTAGAAATCATACAGAGCTATCTCTGGAAAATCCCCAAATATTTGGAAATTAAACAGTAAGAAATAATCCATGAATGAAACAGGAAGTCACAGAGGAAATTTGAAAATAGTCCGAGTTGAATGAAAATGAAAACAATACAACAAAAATTTGAGGATGCAACAGTTAATATCACATGACTGATAACAAAGTAAGAATGTTTTCTTTCACTACTTCTATTCAGAATTGTACAGGAAGTCCTAGCCAGTGCAGTAAAGCAAAAAAAAGAAAAAGAAAAAGAAAGAAATACACAAATTAGAAAGAAAGAAGGAAAACCATTATCTTCCGAGAAAAACCCAAAAGCATCTACAAAAGAGCTATTCAAGCTAATGAGAGTTTTGAAAAGTCAAGTGTTCGATACACAAAATTTTTATGTACCTGCAACAGACAATTAGAAATTGAAATAAAAGGAAAAGTTTACCATATATAATAGTGAAACCAAGGGCAGTCATCAGTTGGATCCCTTAAACTATAACTTGCTTCATAAATAACATCCTGTAACTGCCTTTCCTGACTAAGCTCTCTTTAATTGTTTTGAAAATTGCACACCCTCCAAGGTTCACATCGCTTAGACAATATATCACAAGACTCCTTTCAGCACCCCCTACAGATAACACCTCTGACATATGGATTGCTACAGTACAGCTGTTCTTTCAGGGGCAGAGAGTTAGTCTCATCCAAGTCAAACAAGCCAAGATCCCCAACCCTTAAACTGGTCTAGTGGCAATATCTGATGGATGACCTTTTGACATCATAGGACCAAAACGCCCACTCTCAGATCACCCTAACACACCATTCACTGAGCATGCATCCTGGAAGGAACACGTAACTCCAACACTCCTGTATAGGACACCGACTACAGGTTATTCTGTAGACATCAACAACATGATTTTTAAACTGACATAGAAAGATCAACTTTCATAAACAGTTATGAAAAAGAACAAAGTTGAAGGACACATACTCTCTAACTTCCAAACGTCTGTGCAGATATAGTAATCAAAACAGTGTGATATTGACCAAAGAATAAGCATAGAGATGAGCTGAACTCAATAGAGTGCTCAGAAATAGACGCACGAATATACAGTCAACTGATTTTCAATAAAAGATCAGAGGCAATTCAATGGAAAAGAATAGTCTTTTCATCAAATGATCTTGGAAAAATTGGACATTCACTTGCAAAAAGAAAAAAAAGAAATCTTGATCTGTATTACATTAATAAATTAATGGCAACCCACTCCAGTATTCTTGCCTGGAGAATCCCATGGACAGAGGAGCCTGGCTGGCTGTGGTCCATGGGGTCGCAGAGAGTTGGACACGACTAAAGTGACTAAGCACACATGCACAACATGAATTATACACCTCGATACACCTAGAAACCTAAAACTAGGAAACTTCTCAAAGAAAATAGAGGCTCAATCTTCATGACCTTGAATTAAGCAAAGATTACTCATATACACAAAGATTTAAGCAGATTACTTATATACACAAAAATTATGATCTACAAAAGAAAAAATGATAAAGCAGAGTTTATAAACATTTTTAAATTATACCCTTTGGGAAAAAAGCACTCTAATGAAAACAAAAATAATAACCCACTGAAAGGAAAATATATTCAAAAACATATTAATAAAGGATTGGTAACCAAAATATACAAGAAACTTAAAACTCAATAATAAGAAACAACCCAGTTTTTAAAATGAGCAAGATATGTGAACAAACATTTCATCAAAGAAACTGTATAAACAACAAAAAAGCAAATAAAAGGATGCTCAACATCATTATTCAATGGGGAAATGCAAATTAAAACCACAGTGAGATACTATTGGCTATCTGAACGAGTAAAACAAAAAAAGGAAAAATAAAGAAATATTAACAATACCAAGTGTTGCCAAAAGTGTGGAGCAACTGGAAATCTCATATAGTCCTGGTGGGGGAGCAAAATTATTTAATCACTTTGGAAAATAATTTGGTAATTTCTTATAAATACTCCCCATATAATCTAGCAATCTCAAGACAAATTTGCTCAAGAGAAACAAAGACATAAGTATATACAAAAACCTGCAAGTGAATATTTTGTTGTGCTGCTGCTAAGCTATGTCTGGCTTTTGTGATCCCCACAGACTGCAGGATGCCAGGCTACCCTGTCCTTCACCATCTCCCAGAGTTTGCTCAAACTCATGTCCATTGAGTCAGGGATGCCATCTAACCATCTCATCTTCTGTCACCCCCCCTTAGTAGCCTTATTCATAATCACCCCAAAAAGGAAACAAACCAAATATTCTTCAGCTGATGAATGACTTTAAAACTGGGGTATCCATACAATGAAATCCTACTTGACAATAAGAAATGCATTATTGGGACATATAACAACATCGATGAATTTCAAATAAAAGATGCTAAGCTTTACAGATTTACTATGGCCACATGGTATCTGATTACCTTATATGACATTCTAAAAAAAGCAGAACTCCAGGGAAAGAAACTGTATCAGCGGTTGCCAGAGCTTGGGGGTTGGGGAAAGGATTAACTACCAAGGGACACAAGGACATTTTTTGTGATAAGGGCTGTTCTGTGTCTTGACTGTGGTGATTTACATGACTATGCATTTGTTAAAACTCATAGAACGCAAAGTGATAGAGGTAAATTCTATTGCATGTAAATTAGGCTCAAATAAACCTGACTTTAATGTTTTAAAGATTTTAGAAGATTTTACAGTAAGGATCAGAGTCAAGTAAGCGGGGGAAAAAAATCTTCTAAGAAGGAGGAACAGCTACTTAAACTAGGATGAGAGACAATTAAAGAGAGAAAAGATTTCCAAGAGATGAAACGAATAAATTAGAGTTAAGATGGCCACACACACCCACACACCCACACACACCCCCCAAAACAAAACCAAAAAACAATTTTATCCTGACCTGAGAGGTCATCAGGAAAATACAGAGTATCTTAAGAAATGAAAAATTTACTAGCTACTCGAAAGCTGAGGCAACTGAGTCAAAGGAAGAGAACGGTAGGGTGGGCAGAATTCTAAGATGCCCTCCCATCCCTGTCCCCGTGCACACACCCTTTGTGTATAATCTCCTCCACTTACCTGTGGGCGAGACTTGTAAATATGATGGGAATTTACTCTCATGATTAGGTGATTAGTCAACTGACGTTGAGTTCATCAAAAAGAGTTTATCCTGAGTAGACCTGACCTGATCGGGGGAGTCCTTAAAAGGAGCAGGGCCCCACTGGAGGGAGCAGTTCTCCTGCCCTGCAAGTGAACAGCCTATGCTGTTGTCCACGAGGCAGGGACCCCAGGGCAGCCTCTCAGAGCTGACAGTGAATCCAGTCTAGAGTCGGCAGGGAATCAGGGGTTGAAATCTGCTAATGACCAGTGATCTTGGAGAAGGACCCCAAATCCTAGAAATGATCAAAGCCCCAACTAATACCTTGATTTCGGTCTGGAAAGATTCTGAGCAGAGAACTTCTGACCTAGAGAAACTGTAGGATGATAAACATGTATTGGTTTAAGCCACTAAGTTTGTGGTTATTCTGTCCCAAAGCAATGAAAATACAATTCAAAGCTAGTGATTTGGGCTTCCCTGGTGGCTCAAATGGTAAAGAATCTGCCTGCAATGCAGGAGACCCAGGTTCGATCCTTGGGGCAGGAAGATCCCCTGGAGAAGGGAACGGCAACCCACTCCAGTATTCTTGCCTGGGAAATCCCAAGGACAGAGAAGCCTGGCGGGCTACGGTCCATCAGGTCACCAAGAGTCGAACACAACTGAGTGGCCATGAAAACCCAGCACAGACTGGAAGAAGAGTCTTTTGTTGGAGATTCCCTGGTCTTCTATCTCACTGCTCTTGGTAACTCATTGTCCCTATAGGTTTTAGTTTTCCATATCTGGGGCCTGACTGCAGTCACCCAAGTACTAATGCTGGCGGGACACCCTCACACAGATCTCCAGGGCCAAGAGAGATATCCAGAGCAGAAATACATCTGTATTTACTGGACTTCCTTAACACTCTTTCTCCACACAGTCATTCGTGAGACTAGGCGCCAGGAAATAACCACTCAACTTTATAGCCATAAAAGAAAACATGAGTCATTCCTGAAGCTTCTTTCCCTATATGAGCAATAGATAGGAGGGTCTCCCTGCCCCACCAAGAACACTATTTGGAACAACAGGTTGTAGTATCTTGCAAATTAAAATACATCCTTCATTTTCATAACATTATTAGTTCTTTGCTTTTATAACACTGTTCATTCTAAACATCATATAATGAAAATGGAGTAAATCATAACTTACCCTGTAACTTTTTAGTCGGATAAAATCAACCTTCATAGAGACACATCTATCAGAATTTCGACTGATGTTCTTCAGGTGTTCTACCAGATCTGCACAGAACTTGTAGCCTCCTTTGAGTACACACAGGACCATAATGTCACAGTATCCTATGTCTTTCATAATATCCTTAGCCAGCCGTTCAATTCTGAAAGAAGGGATTAAAAGATATTAAAGTACAACCATTTCTGAGCATTTTTGTTCCTTTCAAAAAAAAAAAAACTGCATGATGTACTCTACATATTTGATTATGCAGGAGAAAAGTGGAAAAGGTCTTGGGAGACCAAAGCCTCCAGATAAAGAAGCTTTGTTAACGTCAGACAAAGAGAGAGCGTTCAAAACATATTTCTGATAACTATATCATCAGTGGTATATTTTTTCTCCTCTGTGTCACAAAAAAAAAATGATTAAGGTGTAAAACATGATGTCAAAGATCATGAAGGCAATTATTTGATCACTACAGAGCCTGGTTGTTAGCTTTAACAAGGCTTTGATGGTATGTGGTGACATTATACTCACTTTAAAGCAAAGAAAGAGGAAATGGAGAATGACTCACCCACCTGACCACGTTAGACAAGACTAGAGGAAAAGTCAAGCCTGTGGTAACTATCAAAAGAATAATATTTGTCTTTTATTTACTGAAGATAGCATGTTACCTATGTGAAAGGTGCCTCAGACAATCTCAGTGAATACCATTTCCTCGGATCACAGTCTGAATGGTGTCTTCTAAAGTTCTGTAATCTTGCGCTGGCACCCAAAACCTAATTTGGAAGTGTCATTGTATTTTCTCTCACTGTTTCAAATCTGTAAGTCCATTGTCCATATATGCATACAACACTAAAATCTTGAATGGAGGCATGATCTAAGGTGTACGCTTTAAAAAAAAAAAATTCCCACTGCCACTTCAAACTGAATTAGATTTAAAACAAATTCATCGCAGCACTGTTTATAATAGCCAGGACATGGAGGCAGCCTAGACGTCCATCAGCAGATGAATGGATAAGGAAGCTGTGGTACATATACACAATGGAATATTACTCAGCCATTAAAAAGAATACATTCGAATCAGTTCTAATGAGATGGATGAAACTGGAGCCTATTATACAGAGTGAAGTAAGCCAGAAAGAAAAACACCAATAAAGTATACTAACACATATATACGGTATTTAGTTAATCAGTAAAGATAACCCTGTATGCGAGACATCAAAAGAGACACAGATAAACAGAACAGTATTATGGACTCTATGGGAGAGGGCGAGGGCAGGATGATATGGGAGAATGGCACTGAAGCATGTAAATTATCATATGTGAAACGAATCGCCAGTCCAGGTTCGATGCATGATACAGGGCGCTTAGGGCTAGTGCACCGGGATGACCCAGAGGGATGGGATGGGGAGGGAGGTGGGACGGGGGTTCTGGAAGGGGAAAACATGTACACCCATGGTGGATTCATGTCAATGTATGGCAAAACAAATACAATATTGTAAAGTTGAAAAATAGACAAATAAACTAATTTTAAAAAATAAATAAATAAAACAAATGAACTGGGACTTCCTTGGTGGTCCACTGCCTAAGATTCCGCACTCTTTTGTAGGGGGCCCAGGTTCAATCCCTGGCCAGGGAACTAGATCCCATTTGCAGAACTAAGTTCGCGTGCAGCAACTAAAGATTCTATGTGCTGCAACTGAGACCAGGAGCAGCCAGGTCTCAAAGAAAAAAAGCAGAAGAACTGAATGATATGAAAAAATAAAATATTATATCACATATGCTCTATATATAATATATACTTTATACAATATATTTTTATATGCTTTTATATGGGTGTATATACGTGCACATGGGCTTCCCAAGTGGCACAGCGATAAAGAATCCGCCTGCCAATGCAGGGGACATAAGAGATGCAGGTTCGATCCCTGGATCAGAAAGATCCCTTGGAGGAAGGCGTGGCAACCCACTCCAATATTCTTGCCTGGAGAATCCCCTGGACAGAGGAGCACGGTAGGCTACAGTCCATGGGGTCTCACAGAGTCAGACACAACTGAAGTGACTTACCATGCATATACATACATGCATATACACATACACACATGAAATGACAACTATGGCTTCTCAAAAATATGATCAGCTAAACATGTACATCAGCATGCCAAATACTCTATAAAAAGGGACATTTGTTTCTGGCATGATGGAGTGAGGAGGTCAACACATCCTCTTCACAAAAAGCAAGTATAAAGTTGAATGAAACTGTCAAAAACAACTATTTCAGCCCTCTGGAGACTCACCAAAGGTGTGTCCCAAACTGAGACCATTTATTCATGAAACTAGTGACCACCAGGTAGAAACAGAACAGGTCTGTGGCGTCCTTGTCTGAGAATGCTCCCATTCTCCCTGCCCCCAATCAGCTCTATTGTTCAACCAGGTAGTTCAACTGGGGTGGGGGGGCACTGTTCACCTGGTGAGGAGCACAGTCAGCTAACATGGCCGTCGTGGTAGCATGTGAACAGGGAGGGCCAGGGGCCCCACTATCCTGAAGTTGCAATCCTGTTCAAGCAGCTAACTGGCAGACCAGACATGGATTTGATAAGGAGTTCCAAGAGGTTTCACTCATGGGAGAGGGGACCATGACAAACTCTTCATATGTCCCAAGTTGACCGGAAGATAAGGAAGCTAAGGAAGCTATGCCATATGCAGAGACTAGTGTGGGCCCAAGCCACCCACACATCCCTGGATGGTGGAGCCTGTAAGCCTGTGCAGAAGAGACACAAGAAAGCTCTGTGAAAAGTAAAAATCCAGGGAAGACTTGGAAAAGGCTGGAAAGAATTGGGAGATTGGGGTGGACATATATACACTATTGATACTATGTATAAAATAGACAACTAATGAGAACCTACTATATAACTCAGGGAACTCTGCTCAGGGCTCTGTGTGACCTAAATGGGAAGGAAATCCAAAAGAGAAGGGATACACACACACACACACACACACACACACACACACACACACACACACACACACACACACACACATATAGCTGATTCACTTTACAGTAGAAACTAATACAACATTGCAAAGCAACTATACTCCAATAAAAATTAATTAAAAAAGAAAAAAAGCCTGGAAATATGAATGTGTTTGCCAGGCCCCCCCACACATTCATCAGCAGAGAGTGGAAGCCTCACTATCTCGAGGTGTTTGAGAACAATCTCTAATCAATATTAGGCCAAAGACTAGGCTATTCAGACACAGGTGTGAACCCTGGTGAGCAAAACTTAAAAGGAAAAACAAGAAAAAGAAATTGCACATCACCAACAGCTATGCACTGCTGGGGAGACAGTCTTCACAGACTGGCAGACAAAAAAAGAAACAAACAACAAGGGCAATGAGTAATAAATAGTTACAAATATGGTAGAGATTAAACCAAGAATATCACTCATGACTTTAAATGTGAATGGTCTAAAAATGGGCTTCCCAGGTGGTGCTAGTGGTAAAGAACCTGCCTGCCAATGCAGGAGATGTAAGAGATGCAGGTTCGATACCTGTGTCAGGAAGATCTCCTAGAGGAGGGCATGGCAACCCACTCCAGTATTCTTGCCTGGAGAATCCCCATGGACAGAGGAGCCTGGCTGGCTATCGTCCATAGGTCACAAAGAGTCGGACACAACTGAAGCAACTCAGCATGCACAGCATGCACACATGGTCTAAAAACATCAATTAAAGGCAGAGACCGTCAGAGTGGATCAAAAAACACCCCAAGGTATGTTGTCCACAAGAAATTCATCTTAAACACAAAGATCCAGATAAAAGAGCCAGATTAAAGGGATGGAGAAAGATGCACCATGCAAACACAATCAACAGAAGTCTGGAAAAGCTACATCAATTTCAGACAAGGCAGACTTCAGAGCAAGGAGATTGTCAGGAATAAAGAGTGACATTACTGTAATAAAAAGAGGTCAGTTCTCCAGGAAAACATAACAGTCCTTCATGTGTCTGTACCTAGCAACAGAGTGTCAAAAAACTGACAGAACTAAAAGTAGATGAATCCACTACTGTAGTTGGAAACTTCAATACCCCTCTCTTAGTACATGACAGATCCAACAAGGCAGAAAACCAGTAAGGCTATAGTTAAAGGAACAGTACCATGTAACAGCTGGACCTGGTTGACATTGACAGAATACTTCACCCAACGTCCTCCTTAAAATATATCAATAATGAAAAGACAAGCCACATACTAGTGGGAAATATTTGCAAAGCATATGTCTGATAAAGGGATGTGTCCAGAATATATAAGGAACTCTTACAACTCATTTAGAAGACAAACAACAAAATTGCAAAACTGGCAAAAAACTTAAATAGGCACCTCTCCAAAGAAGATGTATGAACTGCTAGTAAGCACACCAATCATTAGGAAAATTTTAAACCACAATGAAACACTTTTATATATCCATGTTTTTGTTTTGTTGTCTTAGTCACTAGGTCGTGTCCAACTCTTTGGCAACCCCATGAACTGTAGCTTGCCAGGCTCCTCTGTCCGTGGGATTTCCCAGGCAAGAATACTGGAGTCGGTTGCCATTTCCTTCTCCAGGAGATCTTCTCTATCCAGGGATCAAACCTCTGTCTCCTGCATTGGCAGGCAGATTCTTTACCACTGAGCCTGGGAAGACCTAGAATGGCTAGAGCTAAAAGGACAAACAATATGAAATGTTGGCAAGTATGTGGAGAAACTAGGGAGAAGGGCATGGCAACCCACTCCAGTACTCTTGCCTGGAGAATTCCATGGACAGAGGAGCCTGGAGGGCTACAGTCCATGGGGTCGCGAAGAGTCGGACACGACTGAGCGACTAAAACAACAACAACAGTGTGGAGAAACTGGAACCTTCAAACGTTGCTGGTGGGAATGAAAAATGGTGTAGCCATTTGGAAAATAACTGGTAGTTTCTTACACTTGCCATAAAACTCAGAATTCCTCTCCAAAAACCCATCCAAGAGAAATGAAAAGATGTGTCCACACAAAGACTTACATGAAAATATTCCTGGAAGCATTATTCCTGGAAGTAGCCCAAAATAAGAAATCTAAGTGTCTGTCAATCAATGAATCAATAATCAGATATTGATTTATATTAAAAGCTCAGAAAACACAAGTTTATAGAGAAAGAAA
Organism: Okapia johnstoni; assembly: GCA_024291935.2. Classification (NCBI taxonomy): domain Eukaryota; kingdom Metazoa; phylum Chordata; class Mammalia; order Artiodactyla; family Giraffidae; genus Okapia; species Okapia johnstoni. Next base: position 17,940,083 of record CM044324.1, read on the forward strand.
TTAGATTAGTGATTGCCTGATGGTGTGGGTAGGAGTAGAGATTGACAACTTTTGATTGACAACAAAATATTATAAAACAATGCTGGTAATTGTTGCGTAGCCATCAAAATGTACTAAAAATCACTGAGTCATTTACCTACCATGGGTGAGTTTTGTTGTATGTAAATTATATCTCAATAAATTCATTTTAAAGGTGGGGATGGGCATTCTTGAGGTCCCACCCCAGACCCCCAAATCAGAATTTCTAGACATAAAGCCTCCTGTAGAGGCAACTGGTCAGAGAAGGGAATGGCATCCCACTCCAGTACTCTTGCCTGGAAAATCCCATGGACGGAGGAGCCTGGTAGGCTGCAGTCCATGAGGTCGAGAAGAGTTGGACACGACTTAGTGACTTCACTTTCACTTTTCACTTTCCTGCATTGGAGAAGGAAATGGCAACCCACTCCAGTGTTCTTGCCTGGAGAATCCCAGGGACGGAGGAGCCCGGTAGGCTGCTGTCTCTGGGGTGGCACAAAGTTGGATACAACTGAAGTGACTTAGCAGCAGCAGCAGCAGCAGAGGCAACTGGTAACCTTGCCAGGATTCAATCCTGTACTAGATCAGGATGCAATTAACTTAAGTTGTAAATTAATTTTCAGATGAGAAAAGACAGAATTTGTTTAAACCAGGGGGTTCCCAAACTCATGTAAAGACAAAGTGTTTCTGAGAGCTATTAAGAGGTGAATCAAGTACAAAGATGCCCACTGCACCAGAGAAGTTGGTTTAACTACCAAAGTCAAGCACATTTCTTCCCCACCCCTCCCCTTTCCTTTGCAAGAATCTGTATCCTTTTTTTTTTTTGGTAGGAGAAATCCAGTTGGTCGATTCTTAGGAAGCTGAATAAATTTTATAAAATTTACCCCTTTTTCAAAATTAGATATTTTTATTGTTTTCTAATCTTCCACCATATTTTATGTGTAATGCATTCATCATAATGGCTGAGGTTGGACTAAACAAAATATTGAGTTAATGCAGCCACTGAATCAAATTAATTTGGGAGAAATTTCTTTCCAAGCATGTGAAAAAAGAAATTGATGAATATTCTATTCAATAGCGGAGACCACTTTTCCCCTACCGTATCAATAACAGGAGTTTTGCATTCATATTTGTCTACACTTCGAAAAGGAAAAATTTATTGAGCAACTGTTTTCCTTGGTGCCATTCAGTGAGTATCACTGGGCTTAGAAATCTGTCTCCCAATCTAGTGAAATAGAGAATGGTATCAAGTATCGGGTGTTCTCTAATGAAATGATTTAGGAATATGTATCTTTAATATGAATTGCCAACTGGGAGGTTTGACAAGTTGGAAGACGCCAAATTTTTCACACTTATTTCTTCTCAGACCTTTTTTCCCTTTAAGGATCAAAACTTGTATTCCATGGAAGGCCATCCGAGGCCGTGAGAAACCCCAAACTAGATCTTATTTTAATAATATTCTATAGTTTGAGAGAACACGCAATATGCAGATCTTATCCAATGGGAAATCTTAGAATTTGAGTGAAAGAATGACATTTCCTTTTGCTTACAGACAGGCATTGATGGAAAGATAACATCCTGGAAATAGTGACCAGCCGGTGCTTTTCAAACTTTCCTTTGGCTGAGGATCTGTTTCATAAGTTAAATTTTAACTCAGAAGAAAGTCATAGTTTAAGAAAACAGAGGCAGAAGTACAAAGGCTTAAGGAAAAGGGGAGAGTGGGAGCCCAAAGTCTCAGCTTGTTCTTGCTTCTCAGAGCTTCTCCCACCTCGATTTCTGAGTGTGAAATACAGGAAGCTTGCTTTTCATATAAATGTGAAGGCTTAAGTATTTGATCTTGTGCAAGAAATCAAAAGTCCATGGAAAGGCAAGAGTCAGGGCATTAAGGCAGCTTTGTTGAAGGGATAAGACCTACAAGTGCTGACGCCTGTGATAGGCTGAATTGGAAGAGGCTCTTACCCACTCCAGCATTCTCGCCTGGAGAATTCCATGGACAGAGGAGCCTGGCAGGCGGCTACAGTCCATAGGGTCACAAAGAGTCGGGCACAACTGAGTGACTAACTTTCTATTACTTTCTTTTCTCTGAAAACCAAGAAACAAATGAGGGTGACTTAGGGGATCAGAAGAGGAGAGCCAAGTGGCTAGGAAGGAGCCAGAGGACGTATGTGTCAAGGGGCTCAAAAGAACAAGAAATAGTACTGGAGAAACAGTTCTGTGCTGCTATTTTTAAACTGCACATATTCTTATTTCCAAAACATTACCACTGAAAACATCATCGTCCACAGACTGGCCAACCTGTGAGATGGAACTTATTCGAGATAAATGCAAATTGCAGGAAAAGCCAGGGCTTCAGGGTATGGCCTGTGAAGGCAAATGAAGGTAAAGGTCACCTCTTAACTCTTCCCGGTAAGAGTCTGTGAAAAATGTGAGACAAATGCCTTCCTGGCCCTCATTTTTATCAATCTATATAGGACATGGCTATTTTGAAGCTATCTATCTTTTGTATGTACAGCTGTTACTATCTTACTATCTATAGTCATTACTATCTTTTGTATGTACAGCCTTCTTACTGTTTCCCCTGAACAAATATCCAAGGAAATCAGAGATTTATTTTACTCCAATTTTTCTGTCCTATAAACATTATATCCACCACTGTATAGAAAAGACTCCGGAATAGGGTCCCTGAGCATACTGTTTGATTCACACAAAAGAGGACTAGACAAAACGGACTCGGCAAAGAGCGCTCACCTGTCCACAATGATGCCATGAGGGATGAGCACGTATTCCAAGTCTCCATAGTAGTGCTGTGGATACGTGAACAGGCTCAAATCATACCCTGGCCAGCCATCCATAATCTGCAAATCAATTGATTTCGGTTACAATATTTTTCATTGGAAATTTATTTTTAAAACCATAAACAAACAAGAGCATGCTTTGTAAAAACGAATACCACTGAAAACAAGAGACTAGGTCTGACGATCCATACGACATTAAATTGTATTCCGTCAACCTAAGAGAAGTCAGGTGAACAAGGTAATTTGTTTCCTGATGAAGGACCTACTGAAGTGAACAGGGAACTCCATTCCTGACTTCTGGCATCACAAGATAAAATTCCAAACTACAGCTAACCTGACAGCATTGTTTGTAAGAGTGCACAAAGGTAAAGATTCAATGTATATTTACATTATAAATATTATCATGAATATATTATACATAACATTATTTTTGTAGTTACAGGCATACCTCATTTTATTGGGCTTTGCAGATAGTATTCTTTCAACAAATTGAAGGTTTATGGCAACCTTGCATTGTCAGAGGATGCTTAGCACTTTTAGCAATAAAGCATTTTAAATTAAGGTATGTACATTTTTTTTTAGACATAATGGTATTGCACACTTAATCGACCACAGTATAGGGTAAACCTAACTTTTGTATGTACTGGAAAACCAAAATAGTAATAATTTGTGACTTGCATTATTGAGATATTCGCTTTAATTTGGTGGTCTGAAACTGAACCCACACTATCTCTGAGGTTTGGCTACTGATACAGACAGCGTAACTCCACATTATTATATTATTATATATACTATTCCATTGTATATATACAATGTGTGTATATATTATACATTGTAATCACCTCACCTGCCTAGGAAAGGTTACCTACTAAAAGTACACATCTCCTGGGATTACTGTGCACCCAAACTTCTGAGTGGTTGGGTCATTTTAGTAAAGACTTCAAAAGGATGTGCTGTGGTGGGAACGTAAGTCAGCCCTGTTGGGAAGCGATTGCTCCAGAAAACTGGTGTATTCAGATAGTGGACGGACTGCTAGCAAGCCTCCCTCTTGCTTAGGACTGGATGTGCAAGTCTGATGGTTAAGATAGTAAAGAGGCGGGAGAGAAAATGCCAGTGAAGACCATGTTCCCTTTACTTTCAGATCATCTAGAAAGACACTCAAGCCAAACCATAGCTGAACTGCAGTCTCCGGTTTTCTGGTTACTCCCACACATCTACATCAGACTTCTTCATGCAGCTGTAAGCTTTCAAGGTCTCTCCTAATGCAGACCTATCCTAATTTCCCAGCCCAATTCCCCATACCATCTCCTCCTGTCCTCAGATTGGTCTGCAGTCAAATCAGGATCCTCCCCAGCTCTGTGTTCTGTTCATTCGTTGTCTCTCACCTACACCCTCTCCCTGTCTAACCCACTCCCCACAGTATCCCAAACTCCACATCATCCGCAGAAACTCAGGACAGGCCCCAGTACTTGCCAACTGTTCCCATCTCTGTGTGATCTTGTTGCCCAAACTCCTCGTATCCCTCAGAGCTCCCTGCTCCTTGAGAAGACTTCTGTCTCTTTCTGCCTCTGGCTTCCTCATCTCACCTGTTTTCTATTGTTTTAAAACCCCTCTGTACTTCATCCAATGCTGGGGTATCCCCCTGCTTTTCCCCTGCCTCCTCACTCGGAACTCAAAACCAGTTTTCTTCCGCCCAGGTTTTGGAAGGGCCATTTAGGGTCCAGACTCCACCGACTCCCATCCTGGTTCCAGGCTCTGGAACGCTGGCCAGACCAAACCCACCGCAGACGAATCCCTTCCCTCTCAGTAAAGGGCAAATCTTCCCAGCTGCTGAGGTCAAAGCCCCAGAGTTGTAACTGACCCCTTTCTATCATCCCCCTCTTGCAACCCAGCAGCGAATCCTATCATCAGCTCCTTCAGAATTTAACCAGGACCACCTTTCAGGGGACTTCCCAAGTGGCGTTAGAGGTACAGAATCCAGCTGCCAATGCAAGATCCCCTGGAGGAGGGCATGGCAATTCACTACAGTATTCTTGCCTGGAGAATCCCATAGACAGAGGAGCCTGGCGGACTACAGTCCATGGGGTCGCAAAGAGTCGGACATGACTGAAGTGACTTAGCATGCACACACACCTCTCAGCATCTCCACTGCCCCGCTTCCAGTCCCTGCCACCACCATTTCTCCCAGGACCACTGCCATGGCTACCAACTTTGCCTCCCTGCTTCCACTGGGCCGGCATCACCCCAACCTCCACCCTCACGTGGCAGCTGAAGTCCTCCTTTGAAAAACGTACCTCATGTACATCATTGCAGATTTCTGCTCAGATTTTTTCAAGGGCTCCCCATTTCACTAAGAGTACAAATGGAGTTGTCACCATGGCCTGAGGTGGCAGGGTTGGGGGCCTCTGACTCATCCCTGGGGCTGTCTACCTGCTTCAGCCACCATTCTCCTTCCTGATGCTTGAATGTCCCAAGCATCTTCTGCCCCAAGAGCTTTACACTTGCTTTTCTTTTGCCTACAACGCTCTTCCCCTGGAAGCCCACATGGCTTACCCTTCACTTCCTTCAAGGCTCCATTCAAACATAACCTCCACAGCGAGGCCTTCCGGACACCAATGTTATAAAACACCCCTTCCTTGCCCCGCATCTTTGTACCTCTCTCACCCAGCCTCACTGTCCTTCACAGCATGTATTTCCATTGGGTGTGACATGTGTACGTGCGCTTGTGTGTTTTGTCTCCTCGCACTGGAACGAACCTTAGCTCCTTCTGGTAGAGACTTTGTCTGTCTCATGCATTGTTGAAATTCCAGTGCTCCGAACACTGACCCGGAATATCACAGGTGCTCAAAAATGCTGAGTGAATAAATGACACAGTCTCCACCCACGTGCTACCCAACCCTCAGTCTGTCTCCTAGTGATAAAGAGCACCACTGTTCACGGCTCTGGAAATTCCTACCTGACCAAGGGCAGACGGGCAGCCAAACAATGTGTCATCTGCGTATTTGCAGAGCGTCACATCGGCTCTGCCTCGATCAGCAAATCGGCTAGGGGCATGACTGAATCTGTTTACAGAGCAACTGCTGGTTTCCACCCTAAGACCTCCTGGGGCCGGCTGTTCACTATCAACACCACTGGTCAGTGCCTGGAACCACCAGCTGAACGCGAGGAGCTTCCAGAAGACTCACTGGCAGGTCATGATAAAGACCAGACAAGGTGCCTGAGCAGCACCCGGCCCCAGGGAGATCACCCAGGGACACAGCACCTTATGGCTCCCCTGCCAGAACACACAGTGGTGGCAGCACATACTGGGGGTTATTCCTCCCACCGTGAAATCCTGTGGTAGCCCCTCCCCAGATGGATCTGAGACCACTCTCTAGTCCATGTTCTGGGCTCAGCTCTGACACTTACTATGGACCTGAGGAAAATTCTATCTGAGACTCATTTCCCCCTCCTTTAAATAGGACACAATAAAAATCCAAAGACAGGGTTGTTTTGAGGATAAAAAGAACCGATAATGTACTTAAGAGTCCTAGTACATTTCCATTTCCATATGTAATGATAAATGTCAATGTCAAAATAAAACAAAACCTATAGCTGCAACTAATACCCGGTGCAGCCAAATAAAAAACAACAACAAACCTACAGACAAAAACCGTACTGGAAATCTGTCGCTCAAAGGCAGCATGGAGTAACAGCAAAGAGCATGGATTAGAAGCCTAACATACCTGGGGGTGCATTTACTAGCTATGGGACCTCAGGCATTAACCTCTCTGGGTCGGGGTTTTCTTCTATAAAACAGCCAATGTCTACCTCATATGGCTAATTTAAGGATTAAACAAAATAGATAATGGATATAAAACTCTTACATCAGTATATGGTCTACAGTACCCTGCAATAAATGCTAACCAGTAAGACACACTGAAACATCAATAGTTTACTTAAAAATTATGTTTTAATTAATTTAAAGAAGTGCTTCAAACCTATTTGCTAAAGTCTTATGGCCCGAGTTAAAGCTGTAAATTTAAAAGTAGAAGAAACGTGTTTCTCTAAACACTATTCTATAAGCCAAACCAGTCTATTTCCAAATGAGTCTGAAATAGTTCATTTTCACTGTCGAGATAAAAGACAATTAGAGATGAGGGAACCACTGGTTTATCCTTAATAGTGCATGCAAAATTGCACTGTAAATGTGTCCCAGACCTGAGGGAATGGAGGCTGTTGGGAACTGCAGATAATTATGTTATTCATCTGCTTTTTGAAAAATCAAAACAAGAAGTCTTTAAATAGTTTCAGTATCACAGATAATACACTCTAAGTTTTTTCAGAACAATGCTTTCTCTGTTCAAAGATGCAAAATACGGCCAAGCTGAGGAAGTGACAAACACATTCACCAAGCCATTTTACATCACATCCAAACCTCAGAACTCCCTCGGACCCTCTGTTCCCCATTTGAAGACATATTGAAGACCTTCTTTTTAAGTCATTAAAACTTAATTTTTTTGCTTAGAATATTTCCTGCTTTATTTTTCAAGTTGGCTGCCCTGGGGATAAAAACAGTTCGGAAACACATACAAAAGGGTAATCTCGGCTCCTCTCTGCTGCTAATTCCCAGACCATGGGCCCCACTCTCTCCTTCAGGCAGTGACCATGGCGGCTGCCAATTTCAGGTTCACATCGACCCATCACCGCAAGAGAGGAAGGGAGTCTCTGCTTCCGGGAACCCCAGACAAGAACAGGAGTTGGCCCATCTGGGGTCACTAGTCCAGGCCCAGAACCAGAGAGGGAGGTGCACTGTGACGAACCCCTCAGAGCCACATGTTGAGAAACTGAGTCCAAACGGATTCCTAAAAGAAGGGCCCTTGGAGATCTGCCACCAGGAGAACGAAGAGGGAACCAAACAGGCCAAATAACACCTTGTGTCCTGCATGCCTTCCTCTCCCATGGAAGGTTCTACACCCGGAAGGTGAAACTCATCACCCCTAGAAAAGTTGTGTTTCCGATGGATTTTCTGATTCCCGCCACGTTTCCATGGGCGGATGGGGAGGGAGACAACAGAAGCACCATTATTTTAGATTTTCGTCTTCTCCCTATTTTCCTACCAAACTCACATGTGTAGGTACTAACTATGGTTCTTCTGATAATGGTTTTGTAAAAGTAAAATATATCTAATAAACCTGATGCCCAAAGAGCAGACAGGTAAAGATCTTTTCTCTCCCTGAGAAGTAACAAAAATACACCAGCTGAGGAGTGGGGTGAGGGGTAGTAGGGGGACACTGGTGAGCCCAGTGTCCTAAGCAGAGTTTCTGAACCTAGGGCCACATCTCTGGCTTGGCCATCCCATGTACTGTTAATAATCTACTAATGTCCCATCTCCCCAATTCAACTGAAAGCCATCTGCACCCAAGAGCCAGCTTCTGTCTCTTCATTTTTCCCTTCTCTTGCACAAAATGTACTCATTTTAGGATTAAGTCATCTAGGCCCCTTGGCCATCTTCATCACCAAGTTTCTACCAACTCAGAGTTCTCTTCACCACCTCATTTCTGGATACTCCAATACACACCCCGATGATCATTCTAGCTACCCCATCTTGAGGCAACTTCACCTACCTTAGCTCAGACGACTTCGTCTCCACTCCACCCTGGCCACAGCCCATCCGCCACAGCTGCCTGAGCTCTGATCAAACCTTTTGGCCAATCCAATGTTATTACCTATCCCTTTTCCCACTGGTACTGAAACTTCCCTTTGGCTTTTTGCAACCCCTTCTTGAGGGGTCTCTACTTTCCCACTATACAGTTCCTCCTGAGCTCTCTTTATCCTCCTGACCCTTCATGCCATTAGCTCACCTTGAATTCACTTTGAATTTGTCTTGCCTGCCCATAGCCAACTTGATGTGAATCTAATTATCCCAAGCTCTACTGGAGAGAATGACATGAGTGCAGGGAATATCTCCACAATACCTTGATTATTTCCAGCCTCAGGGAACCCTCACACTGCCTTCCTTTATCTTTCACCAAATCACCTTGCTTTCAAGAGGGCTTCTTTTAACACCAATAGATTGGGCTATTCACTGTTTCACCATTTGCTTTTTAGACTTTAAAAATATACCTTTACAATTAGTCACATTGATTGGCCTCATCCCTTTTTAAAAGTATCTGTTATTAAATAATAGTACTTACTGTATTTAACCATTCTACTGATGGTATAGTTGTTTGAAAGACTCTCACTACTGCTGGCTTCATAACTGTCTTTGCTATCTTGATGCTATCTGCTCTTTCTGCAGCATGTGACCCTCCTGCTCAATCTTAACCCCCTCATGAACATGCGTGTGTGCTCAATCCTGTCCAACGCTTTGTGATCCCTTGGACTGTAGTCTGCCAGGTGCCTCTGTCCATGGGATTTGCCAGGCAAAAATACTGGAGTGGGTTGCCAGTTCCTTCTTCAGGGAACCTTCCCGACCCAGGATCGAACCTGGGTCTCCCACACTGCAGGCAGATTCTTTACTATCTGAGCCATGAGAGAAGCCCCTGCTTTTGCCCCCTCACCACCTCCATAAAACTCTGTTCCTTAGGCACTGACCACCCTATCTGCTCTCTCCTACTTTCCTACTCATTCTTGGTCTCCTTATCTGGCTTCTTCCACTAAGTCTCTTACATCCGAGGATTTCCAGGTTTCTACCCTCAACAATAGTTTAATTTCCCCACCGTGTTCACCAGGTATCCCCATCCACTGCCAAGTGAAAGTCACTCAGTCGTGTCCGACTCTTTGCGACGCCATGGGCTATACAGTCCATGGAATTCTCCAAGCCAGAATACTGGAGAGGGTAGCCTTTCCCTTCTCCAGGGGATCTTCCCAACCCAGGGATCGAACCCAGGTCTCCGGCACTGCAGGTGGATTCCTTACCAGCTAAGCCACAAGGGAAGCCCAAGAATACTGGAGTGGGTAGCCTATACCTTCTTCAGCAGATCTTCCTGACCCAGGAATTGAACAAGGGTCTCCTGCATTGTAGGCAGATTTTTTTTTACCAACTGAGCTATCAGGGAAGCCCACTGATAAGCATCAGATATTTCTGTTTGCTGATGATTTCCAATCTATCCAGTCCCCCTCCTGAATTCCAAACAGGAATTTCAAACTGCCTCCCGTGCATCCTGACCCATAGGCTTTACAGGCACTAGAGACTCAACTTGTCCAGAACTGAACTGAATGACTTCTTCTTTTTACACATTTTCACCTCAAATCTAGGCCTGACCATCCTCTGCATGGCAAACAGAGTGATTGTTTTTTAAAAAAGCATAAACTGGATGTTATGATTCCTTCTCAGAATGTAATGATTTCTTTGCTCTTGGCAGGTGCTGTCTTGGAGAATAAGTCCCCTACATACGAACCTTCAAGTTGTGAACTTTCAAAGATGCAAACGTGCATGCCAGCCCCTGTATACCAAGTGTTGTATTGGACTACTGTACTCTTCAAGGTACTGTACTGTAAGATTAAAAATCTTATTTTTTGTTTGTAATGTATTATTGTGAAAAGTATTATAAACATTATAGTACAGTACTATATAACCAATTATGTCAGTTAGGTACCTAGGCTAACTTTGTTGAACTTACAAACCAATTGGACTTGTGAACATGCTCTCCGAACGAAACTTGTTCATACGTAGGGGACTTGCTATAGGTACCCTCCTTCAATCTTCAGGTGGCTACCTTCCCCTCAGCCTTCCGCTCTTGGCTTAGATGTCACTCAGGGGGCCAACCTGACCATCTGAGCTAAAATAGCAGCCCCAGCCCTCCTCCAATCACTATCTCCAGACTCTCTTTTCTCTTCTCTCTTTTCTCGTCCCTGCACATATCACTGTCTGAGAGCATATTCTTTGTGTAGGTGCTTAAAGGCAATGGCAACCCACTTCAGTACTCTGGCCTGGAAAATCCCATGGACAGAGAAGCCTGGTGGGCTGCAGTCCACGGGGTCCAGAAGAGTCGACAGGACTGAGCGACTTCACTTTCACTTTTCACTTTCATGCGTTGGAGAAGGAAATGGCAACCCACTCCAGTATTCTTGCCTGGAGAATCCCAGGGACGGGGGAGCCTGGTGGGCGGCCATCTATGGGGTCGCACAGAGTCGGACACGACTGAAGGGACTTAGCAGCAGCAGCTTTCACACTGCTTGCCTGTGTTCCTTTCTAGAATGTAAGGTCCATGAACACAGGGGTCTGTCTGGTTTTCCCAGAGACTAGAACACTGCCTGGAACCCAGCAGCAGGATAAACAGGAACCCAATGAACAAATAAACGAACTCCTTTAAAACTACAGGCCTGGCTGTGAAATTAACACTGGGCAACAGAGTTCAACCCGAACAGATCAGTTACAATGAGATGTTTCCTAATCCAACCTTCCCACTCCTGCAGGCCTCAGTCACAGACTGGATTATCTGTACATTACAGACTGATTTCTGAACAAAGAATCTTACAGTAGGAAGTTGGCCCCACCCACCCACCCTCACCACAGTTTCACTTTAAACCTGACACGTTAAAACCACTACCTTCCAAAGAAGCCAGCAGCCATATGGCAAGACCAGATTTGATTCCAGGATGCTGATCCTTGGATACCCACCGGGCGATGGCTGAGTTTGTGGGGTTCCCAGGGATAAAGAGGATATGGTCTGGGACCCCATCCTCCCACACCTTCTGATACTCCATACACATGCTCTCGAGTTCGCTCAGCGGGTCCTTTTGCAGACACGGATGCTCTCTCGAGGGGCGCTCTCGTGTCCGGAGCTCGTGCAGAGGCCCCACAGTAAGAGCCCTGGCCAGCGCCTCAAAGTTCAAACTTTATGTCCTAGCTGCCCTAGCCACCTCTCAGTATATTTTTTGAAAACAACACGTGAAGCCCGCACTGGGGGAGTCAGGAGGGAGCACGCAAGCACGGAGGCCCGTAAGAGCCACCCGCGGGGGTCCTCGCTGCCACCCCGGCGCCCAGGGGTCTCCTGGTGGCCAGAGGGAGTGGGACCCAGAACCACGCGGGCTCAACCCTGGGGAGTAGCGGATGGCTGTCGGGGGGCGGTGGGGACACCGAGGACCCGGGGAAAGGCTTGTTAAGCGCGGGGTCAGACGGGGGAGGGGGAGGATGGAAGCGACCCGCTGGGAGGGAAGAACAAAGCCGTGGCCAGCTCGCTCGCGAAAGCATTTCGGGCGTTTAATCTAAAAAGGAGGTTGGGGAGGGGGGGTGCCAACGAAGGAGGGGCGGGGAGCGCGCGCCTCGGCCCCGAAATCGGAGTTTGCATTTACCACGACGCCTCGCCCGTAGTCTGGCGCCTCCTCACGGTTCCCGGCCATGTTTCTCCGGGGAAAGAGGGAAGGAAAGGAGCGACCGGGGAGGCTGACGGGCCGGGAGGGGGTGGGTGGGGGCGAGAAGGGGGACCGCTCCGCCCCGGTCGCAGGGCTGGAGAGCCGCTGCGCACCCAGGACCCCAGGCCTGGCGCGGCTCCAGCGCTTCGGCCCGCGCCCCCATCCCGGGCGGATCCTTGGGCGCGGGGCGGGGCGGGGCGGGGCGGGGCGGGGACGGGGGGGGAGGGGAAGGGCCCGGGGCGTCGGTGGGGGCGGGGAGGGGGGCCGGGGCGCAGCTGCCGCGAGGCCGGCTCCACCTGAGCGCGGGTCCCCTGCGGCCACCGCCCGTCTGCGAGCTCGGGGACCCGGGGGACCCAGGCTGCCCGCGGCTCGCCCTTTCTGCAACAGAAGACGTGCCCAGGTCCCCCGCCTCCCTAAGTCTGTCGTCCCCGCTTTCAAGCTAACAAGGTCCTGGAATCCTGCCTGCTTACTTTTGGGTGCTCTTGACCGCAAGTAAATCCGCGAAAGAGCCTGCGGTATAGGATGTTCTCGAAGTGCGGCTGTGGACCAAACTATGATGTGCTTTTAAAACCCTCTAACTGCCCAGCCAGGAGTTGGAAAGAGCTGTGCGGTGGTTTACCCCTGAACCAAACCCGCGGTTACAGGATCTGGACTTAGAAAGAGGGCCCTTCCTTTACTGCTTTCAGGGCGAGGGGGAAAAAAAAAAAAAAAAAGAGTTTTTTTTTACACGTCATCCACTTCATCACTTTTAAAGAACGTATGGTCAGAGTTTGTTTCAGGTTGCAGCTTAAAGCCATAGCTCTTCCCAGATTCACAAGCCTTCTTTTATGAATCTTTTGTTAATTCAACCCCTGATCTCAGCCTTCCCCCTTAGAGGGTCCTGGTTCTTTGTCCCTTCCTCCAGGGCCCGGCTCTCCCTTTAAATGTATTCACTGCCCTCGTCTCTGCCATCTCGCTTCATCCTTTGCAGCCGGCTCTGGTCTGAAGCCTCGAGCTGGACTCAGGCCTCTCCGAAAGATTATTTTGTTCATCTTCAAGATCTGGCGCAAAGCAGGGAAGGACTGCTGATTTTGCTTGGTTTGAGGGGAAAATAGTTATCAGTCCGTGAATGTCGCTCCGGGTGGGAAAAATATTAGTCATTTCGACGTGGCCCGACTCAGCCCTGTGTGCCTTCAGCCTCTTGTGTGTCTACAGCCTGCACGTGCATCGCTGAAATTAGGCGCTGTCCTGCGGGGGGTTGGGGAGCGGCAGGGAAAGGGCGACGGGGAGGCTCCTGCTAACTTTCGCTTAGGTGCTTCTTGCACAGATAAACGTTTTCTCTCATTAAGTGTCAGACGTCCTTGTTTGGGGCGATTTTTATAGTCGGACCCACCTCTTTTTTCAAAGGTCAGGCACCATCTTCTATTTTCATTGTCGAAGACCAAGCCCAGGAAGCATCTTCACAACCAAAGTCACTAAAATTTCCAGGAACTGAAGGTGATGATCAGACTGAAGTGTCCAGAAGACTGCTGGGAAGCCAGCCACCCCACGTCGGGGCAGGTTATGGTGGAGAAGCTGTGTGCTCAGATTCAGACACCTGAACTGCTGAGACACTCAGAGGTTGGAATGCAGTGGTTTACCTGAAGGAATCCCACTGTCTTCCTGCAGCAAAGTCAGGTTTAGCCGTGGGTATGTGGACCTTGGGGACAAGAAACTTCAATATCAGTTACAGATGTAGTTGCTCTAAAGAAAAAAGCTACTACTGTGTGCTCAGCCCAGGCTCTGTGAAAGATGTAAAGGAAATGGCAGATAAATCTTTCCATAAAAAGGCCATTAACTTAAATGTAAAATCCAGTAGGTTCACAATGAAGGAAAAAAAAAGTCACTTACTTGAATGATCGCAGGAATCTCAAGAAGATCCTATAGAGATCCACAGGGCACCCTGGTTTTTTAAAATTGAATTCATTTTATTTATTACCTTTGTATATTTTGATAACATTTTGTGTTATCTAATTATGCTTCTATACTTTGGACTCCATTAACGTAATACAGTATACATTTGACATCACAAATTGCATTTGCAAGAACCAATACCCAAGAATAACATCATCCATCCCGACTTTACTCTTAATCCTGATATGAGGACCAAGAGGCAAAAATTCTTTTTAAATCTCAGATTTCTGTTATGCGTCTACTGCAATGGCTTTAGACGACGATTCTGATTTTTTTAGTAATAATCCATATGAAGTTAGATAATGAAGCTAAGACAATTACGTCCATCAATATGCCTCAATTTTCTCACCAGTAAGAGGGACAATACTGCATATGAAGTTTTGGGTTTTTTTTTTTCTTTCTCTACTGGATGTGAAGATGAGATTAACGTGAGGTGACATGTGAGAGAATCCTTTGAAAAATGCTATAAAACTGTAAGGTGTTAATTTGAGATGGTGTGACAGTGTGTGACCAAATGTTTATAATGTTATCTGATGGGAAAATGACACAGTAATTGCCTTTTTAAGATGGGTGTAGGGTGACCAATCAGGGACAGTTACAATCTAGGGACAAGGTAGATCTGGTATGAGAGTGGATACAGTGAAAAAAAAAAAAGAAAAGAAAATTATTTTAAAAATGGTATTTTAGCTCAGATTGTCCATTTTCTGATACTCCTTTGAAGAAGCTATAAAGATAAAGACTACATCTTTGCAGTTAATAACCAGTAAATATACTTGCATTTTTCAGTCCTTCTCTTGATCTACTTTTTAGTTGGAGGTTCCTGCATTTTCAATTCTGAAATTGTCTAGTATCACTACCACAGTGAAAATGCAAATATTTATGGTTACCTGAATTCTCCACCAGGCTAAAGGCTTTTGTCCTGAAAGTGTTGCAGGAAGGGGAACTGATTCCAGGGCCTGAAAGTGGGCTCTTGTCTATCACTTAGAAATGAATTGTCCAAAGAGACACACATGCTGACAAACCAAGAGACCTTACTGGGAAGGGGCACCTGGGTGGAGAGAAAGAGGGTGAAGGAACCCAGGAGAACTGCTCTGCCACGTGGCACATAGTCTCAGGTTTTATGGTGATGGTATTAGTTTCCTGGTTTTCTCTGGTTAATCATTTTGACTCAGGCTCATTCCTTGGTGGCACACACATGGTTCAGTCAAGGTGGATGCCCGCGAGAAGGATTCTGGGAAGTGGTAGGACACATGGAGTCTCCTTTTGACATTTCCCAAATTCTTCCAGTTGGTGGTGGCTTGTTAGTTATATGTTCCTCACCAGGACCTCCTGTCATAAAATAACTCACAGATATGATAATTGTGGTGCCTGGCCAGGGTAGGTGGTTTCATTCAATATGTTTCCCCTAACAAAAGAATATACTGACCTTTTGACAGTTGGTAGTTCTTGAACTTTTGCCAATGTTAATCTTTATTGAGGAGTGATTCAGTCTATGTGCTGAGTTGTTCTGAGCAGTCACTCAGTGACACCAGATTCGAAATCCAGAAGGGCATTTACTTTTTTTCTGAGTCCTGAAACATGAAAATAAACAAAAAACTCTCAGCCTGGGAATTGTGTTGAAATTCATAAACATGTGAAACTTAGTGACTCAGATTGTTAGTCATAGAATCACTGGTTAGAGTCTGGATGAAGTCCATTGTGAACAAAAGCCAGTAATAATTATGATGATATTTTGCCTTTTCTTAGTGCAGAACAAAACCGTTTACAAATGTTACAAGTACAAAAAAAAAAAAAGTGGCAAGATACTTTATTCCAGATATTCAGGTTAAGTAAGAATCTGGCTACCTTTGAGATATTCTTTTCCCCTTGACATAGATACAGAAAAAAATATA
This sequence comes from Okapia johnstoni, assembly GCA_024291935.2. Taxonomy (NCBI): domain Eukaryota; kingdom Metazoa; phylum Chordata; class Mammalia; order Artiodactyla; family Giraffidae; genus Okapia; species Okapia johnstoni. Next base: position 17,956,056 of record CM044324.1, read on the forward strand.
GTTGCAAATGACTATAACACAAAACAACTTAAGCAAAAGCCTAATTAGTATTCAATTAGCACAGTAAGCCCTCTTTCCTGGACTCTTGTCTGAAGCAGACTGGATCCAATGTGTAATCTTAGAGTAAGCAAAAAATAATGACTCCATAGCAGTTCTTACAAAACAACCCAGGAGCTAAATTCAGAATTTATGTTTTGCATTATGACACTTTCACTGGTAATTAACCTTACCCTGAAGAACACAGGGAGGGTAAAATTTAAGTCTGTTCTTTTGCAATAATGTCAGACACGAATAATACCATCAACATAAGTGCTGGGCTGCTTCAGAGATATCCTCCCACCATCTCCCCCATCTGACCGGAACAGGAATTGGAAAGCTTCGGAGTAGAATAATGCGTCCATGTGTTCCTCCAGATCTCAGAGTCCTGGCAGCCGCCCTCAACTCTCTTGGCCACCATAAAGCAGTCATTGAAAGGACACAGCTGCAGGAACTAGAGGCTAAGGACTAAATAAATCCACAGGGCTGGAGGCACAAGTCATGTACATGACCCTAGCACAATACCTTGTGGTTATGAATGAGCAGATTAGCATCCCAGGGTGCAGTGGCAGCTTATGCAAAATTAATTGGCACCTCAGCCAGTGCCCAGTTCCTAATGGAAAGATGTCCACTTCAAATATACACACATACACACAAAACAAGGAAACCTTAGTTGGTGAAAACTTTTGCTGGTGTTGCAGGAATTGTAAAGACCAACTGGACTGGGAGCTGAATATTCTCTTGGCTGAACATGGATTCTCTTCAGATGAGAGTTGATGTATGACATCCACTTGCAATATCCCAGGAATGAATCCAGTTCTTGTCATGTTCTGCATTGTATTTTAGGGTTATATTTTAGCTTGGGGAAGAGGCTGAGAAGTGGTTGGAGTTCGAGGTCATCTCACATGGGAAAAGAGACTGAGAAAGAAAAAGAAATTTGGACACCGACCTGTCTAGAGGAACATTTCCCAAAGTGTGTTTCAATTCATTTTTCTTTATGTTTGAAAAAGATGAAGTTGTTATTCATTAGGTTTGAGAAACAATGAGATAGGCAAAGCTAAACATTTCTATCTTGTGGAAGGTCTGGGAGTCTTAAATATGCCAACATGTACTGTCAATAGTCAAGAAGACTATAGCAAAATGCAGTGTTTCCCAAACTTTATTTTTTTTACCATGGAAATCTTCTTAGAGGGTGTTTTATAAAAGGTTTTCTAAATTGCATTATTATAAGATATTTGAATTTATACTTATCTGGAAGTAGGCAATTTTATATGAACTTAAAGGCTATATTTGAGAGGACTAAATATTTAAAATATAACATAGTTTTCTGACTATGCATTTTTTTTCTTTTCAAAAATATGCAGTAAACTTAAATGGACATGGCTAAGGCCTTTCTCAACCTTTGAAAGGCCATGGCTTTGCAATTTGTGCCATCCTTCAAGTGGACATGAAACTTGATTATTGTAGAAGACAAGGATTTACTCTCACACCCCCTCCCTCTCCCTCTGCCATTCATACTTTATTTCCGCTCTAGCTACAAAAAAGATCAGCCTTCAGAGTAGCAAGATAGATGCAAGCTATGGTTTTTCCAGTGGTCATGTATAGATGTGAGAGTTGGACAGTGAAGAAAGCTGAACGCCGAAGCTGATGCTTTTGAACTGTAGTGTTGGAGAAGACTCTTGAGAGTCCCTTGGACTGCAAGAAGATACAACCAGTCCATCCTAAAAGAGATCAGTCCTGGTTGTTCACTGGAAGGACTGATGTTGAAGCTGAAACTCCAATACTCTGGCCACCTCATGCGAAGAGCTGACTCATTGGAAAAGACCCTAATGCTGGGAAGGATTGGGAGCAGGCAGAGAAGGGGACGACAGAGGATGAGATGGTTGGATGGCATCATCGACTCGATGGACATGGGTTTGGGTAAACTCTGGGAGTTGGTGATGGACAGGGAGGCCTGGCGTGCTGTGATTCCTGGGGTCGCAAAGAGTCAGATATGACTGAGCGACTGAACTGATCTCATTGTGGCGATCTCCTTTGGTCTCTCTCAGTAACTGCAGTAGCTGCAGTGGCTTCCAAAGACCATTGTTTTTAGACACTGCCAGCATATCGAATATCCAGATGAGCCAAGAGGCAAAGCTAGGATGTGATATAGCAAGTCATGCATTGTCATAGCTGGGACAATGAGATTCTATTGCAGTGGCCAGGTTAATAGTCCTGTGGGGTTTGTACTTGAAGGAACTGAATTCTCTGTGTTTTCTAACTCGGGACCTTTAACTCTACTGACTACCTCAGCTGCACCAGTGGGATTCATGGCAAGTCAAACCTGATTCACAGAGGGTGAAAATTGCTAAGTTTTAATAATTCTGTTCATAACTTTTCATTTTAAGTTTTTGGTTTTGCTCCAGCTTTTTTGAGTATAATTGACAAATAAAAATTGTATGTATTTAAGATATAAAAACCCTCCTGGCTTCCCAGGTGGCTCAGTGGTAAAGAATTCGCCTACAAATGCAAGAGACACAGGTGACACAGTTTCAATCCCTGGGTTGGAAAGATACTCTGGAGAAGGAAATGGCAACTCACTCCAGTATTCTTACCTGGAAAATTCCATGGACAGAGGTGTAGCATGGTGGGCTACAATCCATAGAGTCGCAAAGAGTCTGACACGACTGAGCGCGTGCCCACATACACACACACACACACACACACACACACACACAAGGTGTAAAATGTAGTAACTTAAGACATACCTATACATTGTGAAATAATTACCATAATCATGCTAATTAACATATCCACATAGTAATCACACAGTTGTCTTTGTGTGTGTGTGTGTGATGAGAACACTTAAGATCTATTCAGTTAGCAAATATAAAATGTACCAGATAGTATTATTAACTGTAGTCACCATGCCATACATTAGATGGCCAGAACTTATTTATCTTATAATTGAAAGTTGCTACATTTTTATCATCTCCCAATTTCCACCTCACCCTGAGTCCTCAGAAATTACCACTCTTTTCTCTGCTTCTAAGTGAGAGTATACAGTATTTGTCTTGTCTTATTTCATTTAGCATACTGTCCTCCGGATGCATATCCATGTTGTCATAAAAGGGAGGATTTCCTTCTTTTTTATGGTTGAGTAATAAATCACTATATAGATGAAATAAAATTTAATTTATATTTATAAAATAAGATAATGTATATAACATATAATGGAATGTATAGTATAAATATAATAGATAATATATAACATTACATTATATTACATTATATTACAATATATTACATTATATTACAAGAGAAGACTCTACACGTGGACATCACCAGATGGTCAACACTGAAATCAGATTGATTATATTCTTTGCAGCCAAAGATGGAGAAGCTCTTTACAGTCAGCAAAAACAAGACCGGGAGCAGACTGTGGCTCAGATCATGAACTGCTTATTGCCAAATTCAGACTTAAATTGAAGAAAGTAGGGAAAACCACTAGTCCATTCAGGTATGACCTAGATCAAATCCCTTATGAATATACAGTAGAAGTGACAAATAGATTTAAGGGACTAGATCTGATAGACAGAGTGCCTGATGAACCAAGGACAGAGGTTCGTGACATTGTACAGGAGACAGGGATCAAGACAATCCCCATGGAAAAGAAATGCAAAAAAGCAAAATGGCTGTCTGAGGAGGCCTTACAGATAACTGGGAAGAGAAGAGAAGAGAAAAGTGAAGGAGAAAAGGAAAGATATTCCCACCTGAATGCAGAGTTCCAAAGAATAGCAAGGAGAGATAAGAAAGCCTTCCTCAGAGATCAATGCAAAGAAATAGAGGAAAACAACAGATTGGGAAAGACTAGAGATCTCTTCAAGAAAATTAGAGATACCAAAGGAACATTTCATGCAAAGATAGGCTCGATAAAGGACAGAAATGGTATGGACCTAACAGAAGCAGAAGATATTAAGAAGAGGTGGCAAGAATACACAGAAGAACTGTACAAAAAAGATCTTCACGACCCAGATAATCACGATGGTGTGATCACTCAGCTAGAGCCAGACATCCTGGAATGTGAAGTCAAGTGGGCCTTAGAAAGCATCACTACAAACAAAGCTAGTGGAGGTGATGGAATTCCAGTTGAGCTGTTTCAAATCCTGAAAGATGATGCTGTGAAAGTGCTGCACTCGATATGCCAGCAAATTTGGAAAACTCAGCAGTGGCCACAGGACTGGAAAAGGTCAGTTTTCGTTCCAATCCCAAAGAAAGGCAATGCCAAAGAATACTCAAATTACTGCACAATTGTACTCATCTCACATGCTGGTAAAGTAATGCTCAAAATTGTCCAAGCCAGGCTTCAGCAATATGTGAACCATGAACCAGATGTTCAAGCTGGTTTTAGAAAAGGCAGAGGAACCAGAGATCAAATTGCCAACATCCGCTGGATCATCGAAAAAGCAAGAGAGTTCCAGAAGGACATCTATTTCTGCTTTATTGACTATGCCAAAGCCTTTGACTGTGTGGATCACAATAAACTGTGGAAAATTCTGAAAGAGATGGGAATACCAGACCATCTGACCTGTCTCTTGAGAAACCTGTATGCAGGTCAGGAAGCAACAGTTAGAACTGGACATGGAACAACAGACTGGTTCCAAATAGGAAAAGGAGTACGTCAAGCCTGTATATTGTCACCCTGCTTATTTAACTTCTATGCAGAGTACATCATGAGAAATGCTGGGCTGGAAGAAACACAAGCTGGAATCAAGATTGCCGGGAGAAATATCAATAACCTCAGATATGCAGATGACACCACCCTTGTGGCAGAAAGTGAAGAATAACTAAAGAGCCTGTTGATGAAAGTTAAAGAGGAGAGTGAAAAAGTTGGCTTAAAGCTCAACATTCAGAAAACTAAGATCATGGCATCTGGTCCCATCACTTCATGGGAAATAGATGGGGAAACAGTGGAAACAGTGGCAGACTTTATTTTTTTGGGCTCCAAAATCACTGCAGATGGTGATTGCAGCCATGAAATTAAAAGACACTTACTCCTTGGAAGGAAGGTTATGGCCAACCTAGATAGCATATTTAAAAGCAGAGACATTACTTTGCCAACAAAAGTCCGTCTAGTCAAGGCTATGGTTTTTCCAGTTGTCATGTATGGATGTGAGAGTTGGACGGTGAAGAAAGCTGAGCGCCAAAGAATTGATGCTTTTGAACTGTGGTGTTGGAGAAGACTCTTGAGAGTCCCTTGGACTGCAAGGAGATCCAATCAATCCATCCTAAAGGAGATCAATCCTGGGTGTTCATTGGAAGGATTGATGTTGAAGCTGAAACTCCAGTACTTTGGCCACCTCATGAGAAGAGTTGACTCATTGGAAAAGACCCTAATGCTGGGTAGGATTGGGGCAGGAGGAGAAGGGGATGACAGAGGATGAGATGGTTGGATGGCATCACTGACTCAATGGACGTGGGTTTGGGTAGACTCCAGGAGTTGGTGATGGACAGAGAGGCCTGGCGTGCTACAATTCATGGGGTCGCAAAGAGTCAGACACAACTGTGCGACTGAACTGAACTGATATGTATTATATTACAATAGATATAGGTATTTCACATTTTGATAAAGATTGCATTAAATCTGTAGGTTACCTTGGGCAGTATGGACATTTTAACAATATTAATACCTTTTGATGTTATTGTAAAATAAACATATAACACAAGTGTTTTTCCATGGGATAGTAAACTCTTTATAAATATCACTTGAAATGGCAATGCCAACCATTCCTCAATATATTTTTATTACTTCCAAATTTTGATTTTATAAAAATATATAAATAACTATGTTTTTAATAAATATTTATGTATATTTTAACTATTTCTGGTGGATAAATTCTCTAGAAATGGTATTTCTAAGTTATAGGGTAAAAATAGTTTTAAGACTCTATATATAGTTCTAAATTTAGCTTGCAATATTTATGTCTTTCTTCAATGGAAAATTATAGTAAATCTCAGGATTTTTAACTGAACATGAGTAAAATTTTATTACAAAAATACTTTGAGGTTTGAGGGTAGAGTATTAGCTAACATATGTTAAAAGCTTAGTAATTGGAACTAATAAGAAAATGTCAATTTGAATTTATGATAAATTCTTAACTATAGACTACTTTAAAACAACGTGCTTTTATTGCTATAGTCCATAAAGTAATACCTAGACTAATGAAAAGTTTATGGTACTCTGTCTTAGGCTTTTGGCTCCAAGTCAGGCAGACTCAGCTTTAAAATCAGACTCTACCACCTCCTGCCTGACCTTGGGCAAGTTTCTTAATTTCTTTGCCTTATTTTTTGTATCTGTTCAATGAAGATAATGTTAGTTCCTACTTCTCAGGGCTAATGTGAGGCTTAAATAATGTGTCCAGATAACCTAAGGAGTGCACAATACATTTGATCTATTATTTAAGAAATAATGTTTCTCACTCTAGGATTGACGTCATTGGCTTTTTATTCTCAGAGTTTTCAGCATAGTCAGTCACAGAATATACACCCAGGTCACCTTTTACAGAGAATAAAGAAATGAGAGATGACTCAGGCTTCTCTGTGGGTCTGGGGATTTTGCCAAAGCTTAAGTGATAGAGACAGACTGTCTCAAAAATCATAAATGTCATACCTGGACTTTATACTCATTACCTTTTCACCTTGTTAGTCAAGTTCTATCACCTTTTATATTATGATCTTTTTTTTTTGTTACCTGTGACCTTTTTGCACTCTTTTTCAACATTTCTTTTTTAAGTCTTTTTAAAACTAGTTTATGTTACTGAGCTCTTGCTTTTGGCATACTTCTTGGATTCAGTCCAGTTGTTGAATCAATAAGATTGAATTTTTTTAAAATAGCAAGCTTTTAAAAATGATAAATATTGAGAATGTTACTGAAATTGTCATTTGAGTAGCTGTTCAGAAACCATTTTGTGTTAATTCGGAAAACCTGAGACATAAGTTTCCAATGGTTGTTCTTATTCTTAGAGAGATTAGACATTTTAAGAGGTGTTTTTTTTTTTTCCAAATCTTCTTCCACATTTTCTTCTTGTAAAAAAATAAAATTCAATAAAAAGGAAAAGTCTGGCCTAAAAATCAAACCATGAAAAATCATGTAAAGTAACAGATAAGCAAAAATTCTCAAAATACAGCTGGCCTTTGCATAATGAGAAAAAAACAGAGAAAGAAGACAGTGGAAATAATTATCTAAGCCCAGTTTATGAACTTGTAAAAATTAATGAAGAATACAGGGAAGATGTTCTTTTTCCACAGAGCTCTAAGAAGCTCTACTGTGCTGAGATTCCCTAGGTTTGGAGGTCTAGAAGATTTTGCAAATGGGGGTGCCCAAGTATGTAAACTCCCAAGCATTTTACCAGGTCTTAGACCAGGGTTTCTCAGCCCTAGCAATATTGACAGTTTGGGCCAAGTAAGTATTTGTTGAGCTGTTCAGTGCATTGTAGGAAGTTTAGCTGCATCCTTGACTTTTACCTGCTAAAAGCCAGAATCATTCTCAGCTGTGGCAATAAAAATATCTCTAGAAAGTGTCAGATGTCCTCCTGGAGTGGAGGAAGGGACAGAATCATTTCCAGTTAGGAATCAGTGTCCTAGAGTAACAGATCTTACGCTGGTCTCAACTGTTTCTACTCTGTTTTGAAGAGCAAAAGGTAAGGATTTGTCTGATAGCCAGTACACCCATATTTAATTAGTCTGTAGCCCTCTCTGTATGGAATAAAGTGAGAAAAGTTTGCGAGAGGGTTTTCTTTATTTCATGCTTTCTACAATAGAGAAACATAACCAAACACAAAGAAAACATTATGTTTTGAACATAGAGAAACATATATCAAAGCTTGAGTCAAAAAGCAAAATCAAAACTTGATTTCTATACTTTCTTTTTATTGTGGATTCAATCATTTCTATTTTCTCTTAGTCCTTCAAAATGGGAGTTTGAGTTTATAATATTAATAGCTATAGGGAATTCCCTGGATGTCCAGTGGGTAGAACTCTGCACTTTCACTGCTGTGGCCCAGGTTCAGTCTCTGGTTGGGAGACTAAGATCTAACAAGCTACGTGGTGTGGCAAAATAATAATAATAATAATAATTAATTAATTAATGCACTTATAGGACTCATTAATATTATTTCCATCTCATATAAAGAAAGGTGAGTTTCAGTCAAGGCTGAGCAATATACTTCCCAAAGTACTGATATTTTAAATTCATGAGACTTATGGCAGGATTCAGAAATGAGCTTCTATTCTTAGACCCATCTTTAATACAGAGCCAGCCATGCTAAACTGAGCAAGCCACTGCACAGGTAAGCCCCCCTTACATAGGGGCAAACTAAATCAGGAGTCACAGCAGTGCGGTCTGTGCCCTGTCTCTGCCACTTACTGATGGCCTTGGAACTCATGACCTTGAGATTTAGTTCCTCCAAGTAAAAAATGAGAACAGTCATGATTATCTGATAAGATTATTCTGATGATTGCATTGGTATCAGGATTACTGTCACTTGTGTTATTCTACTTTTCCTCCTTCACCTTCCTTCCTCTCCACTGTATCTATTCCTTGCACACGCCCAGGCCCTCATGGGCCACAACTCTCACACACTTGTCCAGCCGTGATTCTGAGTTCCGGCACTGCAGAAGGCTAGCCAACTTATCCAGAGTATTTAGAAAACTAAGATTGTGTGATTCATAAGATTAAGAGCTCTGCCTTTCAATTTCTTACTACTTAAAATGGTTCTGTTAAATTTCCAAATGCTTAGACGTCTATGAACATAAAAAAAAAAATCAGTTTCTGTGACAATAATCACCAGTGTTAGCACTGGGACAGGAGGAATATTAGAAGTCATTTGGTCCAGGAAGGACTCCTGACCTCTGGTCAGATTGCTTTTACTGACAGTTACTCAGCCCTTCGCAGGCACCTCATCTCATTTTTGAGTTCTAATTACTGGAAAGTTCTGATCTTGCCTGAACCTGTCCCTTTTGGGTTTTCTTCTGGAACAACACTGATTGCATCACCTTCTTCAGCCACTAATGAAGACCATCAGCCATATGGGTCTACTACATTTAAAGACTTGATAAGTGAATGTATCAAATACAAAGCGAGTAAACTAATTCTATAGGCACACGGCCACCTGAAACAGTCCACACCTTGCACTTAGTGGGGGTTGTGTAACTTGGAAGACTGCAGAACTCCTAGAGATTGGGACCTTTAGATACAAAGTTTCAGTGAGTTTACTCATGGAAACTTCAGAATAAGAGAGATAATTGGCAGAGAAAATGAGTTACATTTGTTTTTGACTGCAGTGGCACTCAGATACTGACTTCTTACATGCGTGTAAGAATACTTGGCCCGGAGTACATTCAGATTCGCAGCTTTCCTCCAGAAAAAATGTGTCAAACACACTCCTATGAGGGGTATGAATTGGAAACTCCATCGTCCGTCCAGAAAACAGCATAAGAAACTTGATCGTGGCTCTTATGCAATTTGCATATTGGCACTTATACTACCTTTGTAAAGGAAAACAAGCCAAACATGCAAAATCCTTAGTACTGTAGTGGCTAATAAAGGAGAGATTCCATTGCGTGTGGTATGTGCAACTTACTAACTTCGAAGGCTGTGTCAACTTTCTCAAAGATGGTAACGCCCTCCAGTTTCCTTCCATCTTTTCTCTCAGTGCCTTGGGGCTTTTCTGGACACTACTTTCTGAGGACCCTTTCCGGCATCCACTGAGCAGCCTGTGTGGCCAGCCTGGTTTCCCAGTGCCTTTTCCATGATGCAGCCTCTAACATTCTGTTAGAATGTGCCACTTCACTTACACAGGCACTAAAGTGGATGGAAAAAGCTATGAAAAGCTATGACCAGCCTAGACAGCATATTAAAAAGCAGAGACATTACTTTGCCAACAAAGGTCCATCTAGTCAAAGCTATGGTTTTTCCAGTGGTCAAGTATGGATGTGAGAGTTGGACTATAAAGAAAGCTGAGCACTGAAGAATTGATGCTTTTGAACTGTGGTGTTGAAGAAGACTCTTGAGAGTCGCTTGGACTGAAAGGAGATCCAACCAGTCAATCATAAAGGAAATCAGTCCTGATTACTCATTGGAAGGACTGATGCTGAAGCTGAAACTCCAATACTTTGGCCCCCTGATGTGAAAAACTGACTCACTGGAAAAGACCCTGATGCTGGAAAAGATTGAAGGCGGGAGGAGAAGGGGACGACAGAGAATGAGATGGTTGGATGGCATCACTGACTCAATGGACATGAGTTTGAGCAAGCTCCAGGAATTGGTGATGGACAGGGAGGCCTGGCATGCTGCAGTCCATGGGTTCGCAAAGAGTCAGACACGACTGAGCAACTGAACTGAACTGAAAGTGGATGGACTGTGGGACAAGAAAGATGCTAAAGATTAAGTGAAATCTCGGTGAGGTGTACATCATTTACTCTTCAGGTATCTAAGTGTATGCCTCTCTTTATGACATCCACACTGTCCCTTGTCAACTCTTCTGCTGCCAGTCAGTAGTGGTGAAATCATAGACAATTATCTAACCTTTCTGTGCAACAATTTCCCTATTGCTAGAAAAGGAGGAAAATCATACTGAGCTATAATCTAAAGGTTTTTATGAGCATTGTGTGTGAGTGTTTGTGTTAGTCATTCAGTCATGTCTGACTCTGCAACCCCATAGACGGTAGCCCACCAGGCTCCTCTGTCCATGGAATTCACAGGCAAGAATACTGGAATGGGTTGCCATTCCCTTCTCCAGGGGATCTTTCCTACCCAGGGATCAAATCTGGGTCTCCTGCATTGCAGGTGGATTCTTTACCATTATGAACATGAAGTGAGTTTATTTACATTAAGCACTTAGAACAATGCACACCCTAGTAGCTGCTATATATACATATATATGTATGTACGTAGATGTTTACTATTACTACTATTTTGGGGAAGAAAATGTGGCAATACCTCTGTTTCTCTTTTTTTTTTTTTTGGCTCCTCTTGGCTTTGAGGAGTCATGTAATAATTTAGCTTTTGGGGGGCTAATTTTATAAACAAATTTACTCTTTACTGTGAGCAAGACCTGCTGCTTTGCTCACCATAACAGACCCAGAAGATATGAGACCTTTGGGTAGCAGGTTCAATACCTGCCTCTACAAATTCAGAGTCTTCTTTTTTTGCTCTGTGTGTGTGTGTGTGTGTGTGTGTGTGCATGCACACTTGAAAGAGTGAAATGGATCCAGCTGGTCTGGATTGCCCATTCCTCTGTCATTACTCTACACAATGAAAGCGTGTGATTTCTTTCATCATGTGCAGCTGGTACCACCTGGTCTGTCTCTGAGGGTTGCTATGCCCAGAAATGATGAAAGACTTTGGCTCTTACAAAGAGGAATAAACCTCCAAATGAGCTGAATACTCACCATGGAGGTAAGACATGAAAGATCATGAATTCTGTGTCTTTTCTTTCTGTTGGTTAAGCCCTAGTATTTCTCATTGTGTTACTCTTTGCTTAATTCTACATTTAGATTGTTGAACAAAAAATTTTACAAGAGACTTTTCTCAGTCTCACTATGATCCTCACCCTCCTTTATGCCTTTATTTGGCTAGTAGTGCCATCTATATGTATACTTTTGTGTGAAATATCTATTTTTATATATGTGTATATATATATATGTGTTATATATACATCTATCTCTCTCTATATATATACACATAGGTATATATAGTTACTATATATAAAGATATATATAGAGAGATATAGATATATGTATATATATATAACATATACAGAGATATAGAAATAGATGTTTATACATATATGTACATATATATATATCTATCTTCCAGTTGACCAAATAATCATGGCTTCACATACTCAAGTCTGAAATAAATTAGCTGCAACCTAAAAATATAAGAGGGACTTCTCTGGTGGTCCAGTAGTTAAGAACCCTCCTTGCAATGCAGGGGACCCAGGTTTGATACCTGGTCAGGGAACTAAGGGAGAAGGCAATGGCACCCCACTCCAGTACTCTTGCCTGGAAAATCCCATGGACAGAGGAGCCTGGTAGGCTGCAGCCCACGGGGTCGCAAGAGTCGGACACGACTGAGCGACTTCACTTTCACTTTTCCCTTTCGTGCATTGGAGAAGGAAATGGCAACCCACTCCAGTGTTCTTGCCTGGAGAATCCCAGGGATGGAGGAGCCTTGTGGGCTGCCGTCTATGGGGTTGCACAGAGTCGGACACGACTGAAGCGACTTAGCAGCAGCAGCAGCAGCAGCAGGGAACTAAGATCCCACATGCCATGGAGCAACTAAGCTGTGTGCCGCAACTACTTAGCCCACACTTTGGAGTTCGAGCACCATAACTAGAGAGTCTGTGCACTAAGAGGAAAGACTCTGCATCATGCAATGAAGATCCTATGTGTGGCAACTAAGACCCAACACAGCCAAATAAATTAACTAATTAACTAAATATATATGTAAGAAAATGTAAAGTGATACATTTTCTTATATATATAAATGATAAAGTAATTTTTAAAAAATATTTTAACCAGAGACCGGGCTCCTGGTATTTCTGGTCATCAGTTACATCATCACTGGGACACCAAAAGTGTGGGAAATATTGGTGGAAAATGTTTCCTGGTAGATTTTTAAATCAATATGCTATTAAGATCTCAGGCTCCCATTTCTTCTTCCTTCTCATGCAGATATAGGGAGCAAGGTTTTCCCAGGCCCACGAGGAAGAAGAACTCTGTTTTCTTTCTCTCTGACAACGATCCTTTTCTGGCCGGGGCTGATGAACATGGAAAACAAAGCATAAAATGGGGTTTTCTGAGGTGTTCCTGTCCATGAGATCTGAGATGGCACAAAAATGAGGGTTTGAGAGGCAGCATGGCAAACTGAGAAGCAGGAAACACCTTCTATGTCCTCTGCCAACCTCTTTACACAGATGCTGACACCTCCTCACTCATCAAGCAGCTAAGATCCTCCATAAACTCCTCTGCTGTCCAGGTTCCCCCTGGATCTGCTGTGAATGGTGTAACTGCACACCCACCTTTTTTTATCAGTCCCATATGCTGCCCTACCAACTTAGGTGCCTTCTAACTCCTTCAGTTGGACCCCCTACCTTGGGAGTGTGGAGTCTTAGCCATTGGACAACCAGGGAAATCCCTGTAGCAGAGAGGCTAGTTAATTTTTTTTTTTTTTTGGCTGCATCATGAGTAATGCAGGATCTTAGTTCCCCATCCAGGGATTGAGCCTGCACCCCCTGCTGTGGAAGAGTGGATTCTTTACCACTGGACCACCAGAGAAGTCCTAAGGCTAATGAATTTGAAGAAAAAAGATGGAGAAAGTCTCCTGCTTGCAAAAATGCAAATAAAAAACCTTCTTAAAATTGTGGCTTAAGCAATACCAATAGTTACAGAAACCCTAGAACTGATTAACTACCATGTGGAATGACATTTCAGGCCGTTATAAACATTTATTCTTTCTTATCATGAACATTCTTAGATCATTCCTCAAGGAATTCTAAAATTTTTCTGAGAAACTTTTGCATCATCCTAAACTTGCATTTGCTGAGCTTGATTGCCTCAGGAAAAAATCCCCACTCTTTTATATCATTTTGCATAGCAACGTCTCAAACACAGAAAACATGATGATACATGGAAAACAGAGTCTAGGAGAAATACAGCCTTAGAGGGACTGGGTATGTGTTCCCAGAACCCACTCGAGAACTGTGTTGCTCTCCCATGACAGCTGCAGGGGCCCAACCCATCCATGGTTCTCATCTCCTCAAACTATTCCTTGGAAATTCTTACGAAGTTTTATTTTGAAATCAGGTGAAAATGTGTGTGTGTGTGTCAGGAGAGGGTTGGAAATCAATGTTTATTGCAGGGGGAAAATCCTTTTAAGATGATGTGTATTCCCATAAGGATGGCTGCATATTTTAGAGGTATAGTAAGTATGCACTGTTCTACAACAGTTACCATAGGAACAGAACTCTTTCTCTGTTAGATGGTAGAATAATCATGGTAGGAAATCTCCACAGAAATATCTAAGCTACACAAATTAAGCATTGGTTGGAAGTCAAACCCAACAGATTGTGGATTTAATAGGTAGGTGTTACAGGGTGAGGATAAGAGCTATAATATAAGGGAAAATGTTTGCACATTCAATGACCAAACTGTAAGTTTGCTAAACTAACCATCAAAGTGGGCACTTTTATGTCCACTGCTTTTTTATGTTCCTTGCATTTCCCAGGAGGGCATCACACCAGCTCTTAGCTGAAAGCCATGCTAAGCAATATCAAAGAGGATTCTTACAGCCTGGTTCCTAAGAGTTTATTTTGAAAAAGAGAGCAAATGTGACATACCACTGTGTAAGTGGATACATAGAGTTCTGTGAGCAATTGTGATGTGTTGAGTGGTGTGATATTTGTGGGTGCTTCTACAATGAGCTGGATTTGAGCTAGGTTTTAAAAGAAAGGTAACATCTAGGAAACGGGGGATGTTTTAGTAGAAGGGCTAGTACTATATTACATCTATTTTAAGATATATATTTTCAGGACTTCCCTGGCAGTCCAGTGGTTAAGACTCCACACTTCCAATGCAGGGGATGTGGGTTCAATCCCTGATCAGGGAATGAAGATATCGCATGTTGCACGGTGCAGCTAAAAAGTAAAATGATAATAATAAAAAGATGTGTAGTTTTCACATCTGAACGTCTCTGAAATGAGGCTGCTTTAGAACTCATGCTATCCCATAGTCACTATCAACCAGGTGCAGTTCTGATGTTTCATTATACACATATAAACAAACTTGGTCATTACTTCAATTGAGTTCTGTCCGTTGTTGACTGTATATTTGTTGAGTTTAACTGACATTTACAATTGCACAATTGCACTCATCTCACATGCTAGTAAAGTAATGCTCAAAATTCTCCAAGCCAGGCTTCAGCAATACATGAACTGTGAACTTCCAGATGTTCAAGCTGGTTTTAGAAAAGGCAGAGGAACCAGAGATCAAATTGCCAACATCCGCTGGATCATAGAAAAAGCAAGAGAGTTCCAGAAAAACATCTATTTCTGCTTTATTGACTATGCCAAAGCCCTTGAGTGGGTGGATCACAATAAACTGTGGAAAATTCTTCAAGAGATAGGAATACCAGACCACCTGACCTGCCTCTTGAGAAACCTGTATGTAGGTCAGGAAGCAACAGTTAGAACTGGACATGGAACAACAGACTGGTTCCCAATAGGAAAAGGAGTACATCAAGGCTGTATATTGTCACCTTGCTTATTTAACTTCTATGCAGAGTACATCATGAGAAACACTGGGCTGGAAGAAGCACAAGCTTGAATCAAGATTGCTGGGAGAAATATCAATAACCTCAGATATGCAGATGACACCACCCTTATGGCAGAAAGTGAAGAAGAACTAAAGAGCCTCTTTGATGAAAGTGAAAGAGGAGAGTGAAAAAGTTGGCTTAAAGCTCAACATTCAGAAAACTAAGATCATGGCATCTGGTCCCATCACTTCATGGGAAATAGATGGGGAAACAGTGGAAACAGTGGCAGACTTTATTTTGGGGGGGCTCCAAATCACTGCGGATGGTGACTGCAGCCATGAAATTAAAAGACGTTTACTCCTTAGAAGGAAAGTTATGACCAACCTAGACAGCATATTAAAAAGCAGAGACATTACTTTGCCAACAAAAGTCCATCTAGTCAAGGCTATGGTTTTTCCAGTAGTCATGTATGGTTGTGAGAGTTGGACTATAAAGAAGGCTGAGTGCAGAAGAACTGATGCTTTTGAACTGTGGTGTTGGAGAAGACTCTTGAGAGTCCTTTGGACTGCAAGGAGATCCAACCAGTCCATCCTAAAGGAGATCAGTCCTGGGTGTTCATTGGAAGGACTGATGTTGAAGCTGAAACTCCAATACTTTGGCCACCTGATGCGAAGAGCTGACCCATTTGAAAAGACCCTAATGCTGGAAAAGATTGAGGGCAGGAGGAGAAGGGGATGACAGAGGGTGAGATGGCTGGATGGCAGCACCAACTCAATGGACATGGGTTTGGGTGAACTCCAGGAGTTGGTGATGGACAGGCAGGCCTGGCATGCTGCGGTTCATGGGGTCACAGAGTCGGACATGACTGAGTGACTGAACTGAACCGAGCTGATACTGCTATTCGTCCTGGACATGAAAAACTTGTGTATGCAGAAAGGCATGGGAATAGCAGAGTGGAAAATTTTGATATTAGTTGAAGGACATGCTTGCCATTGGAGGAAAGACCATTATCATCAAAACTTGCAGAAGAAGGGTCAGTAGCTTGAAATAAAATCTCAAAGACAATGTTGGGGTCCTCTCGTATGGAATGTATCACCAACACTACTGACAGCACAGAAATGGTAAAAATCCTTAACTTTAGTCTTTTTATGTCACATGTGAATACATAGGAAAAAATTTCCATCTTGAGGTGAAAAGAGCTATTTCACCAAGTGTGAAATATAACAAACTGAAGAGAAGCCAGGGAATTTGTTGTAAAGCATTTGTCCAGATGGAACCACATGTGACCTCCAGGGTGCTCTGGGCCTGAAGCCTAGCCTCTTGGCTGTGTACAGCCATAGAGCTTACCCAGGAGAAAATTTGTCTCCTCGAAGCCAATAAAGATAAAAGAAACCTGTACGAGTCCAAAAAGCACAGCTCATACATGTGGGAATTGCACAAGATTAAGGTTCATCATTTATATTGTCCTCAGAAAGGCCAGGAGATAGAAAGGAAAGTAGACAGCTTCTGGGTCCCTCTGTTCTGTTGTTTCTCTTGCCATAGAGAAACTTTGAACTCTGTTGGTGAATAGGGGGCCTTGAGCACATAATACCAAACTGGTTATTGTTGTTTTTCAGTCGACAAGTTGTATCCAGCTCTTTGCGACCCCATGGGCTGCAGAATGCCAGGCCTCCCTGTTCCTCACCATCTCCCAGAGTTTGCCCAAGTTCGTGGTCATTGAATTGGTGATGCCGTCCAACCATCTCATCCTCTGTCACTCTCTTCTCCTCCTGCCTTCAATCTTTTCCAGCATCAGCGTCTTTTCCAATGACTTGGCTCTTTATATCAGGTGACCAAAGTATTGGACCTTCAGCTGCAACATTAGTCCTTCCAAGAAGTATTCAAGATTGATTTCCTTTAGGATTGACAGGTTTGATCTCCTTGCTGTCCAAGGGACTCCCAAGACTCTTCTCCAGCACCACAATACAAAAGCATCAATTCTTCAGGGCTCTGCCTTCTTTATGGTCCAACTCTCACATCCATACATGACTACTGGAAAGACCATAGCCTTGACTAGACGGATGTTTATCAGCAAAGTGATGTCTTTGCTTTTTAATACACTGTCTAGGTTTGTCACAGTTTTCCTTCCAAGAAGCAATCATCTTCTAATTTCATGCCTGCAGTCACCATCTGCAGTGATTTTAGAGCCCAAGAAGAGGAAAGTTGCTTCCACATTTCCCTTCTATTTGCCATGAAATTATGGGACTGGATGCCATTGAATATTTAGTTTTAAGCCGGCTTTTTCACTGTCCTCTTTCACCCTCATCAAGTGGCTCTTTAATTCCTCTTTGTTTTCTGCCATTAGAGTGGTATCTGGTTATTATGTCCACTTGAAAGATATGAGTCATTATTGGAATAGAATCCTATGAAAGGTAAGACTTGACAGGTTTCTGAGCCCTAGAAAGGCCTAATTCCTTCTAACAGTCATGAACAGGGTGGCATAGAGATGACAGAAAAAATTCTCTGGCAGGCTGGGAAGCTGTTTACATGGGATAATATCTGGTAAAATTGTCTCTTGTCACAGAAGAGAAACAACATGACTTAGCTACATTCTCAAGGGGGACTGTTTGTAAAAACTTAGAATATTTTGGTGGGTTGACTGTTCCTTGTTGCTTTTAACAAGATACTAGGAAAGAGAAGAACTCAGGCTAGGGGAGTACAGTTTGCACAGAAAGATGAGAGTGAATAGTGTTAAGGAAGGTTCTCTGAACATGGCCTGCAATCTAAAGTTATAAATGTGTAGGCTTCCAGTGTTTTTCTAAGAAAAAGAAAAAACACAAAACACAGGAGTCAGTAGACAACACAAACCCCCACCAATAGGAAGATGAAAGCAAATGTCAGGTGGTTGCAATTAATCCAGATTGGAAATTCGACATGTTGTGGCTGAGGACAGGACAAGTTCCTATATCTGTGACCTCTCTTCCATCCAAAATGAACACACAATAAAAGTCAATGAAACCTCTGTTTTCTTGATGGAATCTACAGTATTGATAGCATGTGGCTGGTAATGAATGATGGAACAATAAAAAAGCTATTCCTTACTTACAAAGTGTTTCCACTGACTATATGATATCTCTCTTGGAAAGTTTATTTTAAAAAAAATTTTATTTCTGGCTGTGCTGGGTCTTCATTGCTTTGTGTGGGCTTTGTCTAGTTGCAAAGAGTCAGGGCTACTGTTCATTCTGGTGGATGGGCTTCTCATTGCGGTGGCTTCTCTTGTGGGACACATGCTTTAGGTGCATGGACTTCAGCAGTTGCAGCACTTGGGCTCAATAGTGGTGGTGCACAGGTTCAGTTGCTCTGTGGCATGTGGAATATCCCTGGACCAGGGATTGAACCCATGTCCCCTGTGCTGGCAGGTGGATTCTTATCCACTGTACCATCAGGGAATTCCTTTTTTAAAATTGTATTTATTTATTTGGCTGCACCAGGTCTTAGTTGCGGCACATGGGATCTTTAATCTTTGTTTCAGCCTGCAGGGATATCTTTAGTTGCAGCTTGTGGGATCTAGTTTCTTGATAAGGGAACGAACCCAGGCCCCCTGCATTGGGAATGAAGAGTCTTAGCCACTGGACCACCAGGGAAGTCCTGGCAAGAGTCTTCTGATCCTGACCTACTTGACAGAAAAAAAAGTATCTGTCAAATCTGAGTAATTCTCCTCTCAATACATATATCATTACTTTTATCTTATACACATATGCCTAGAATACTATTTGAAAAGCACACAAGAGACTGGTTACAGTGGTTGCTCCTGGGGAGGGGATTCAGAGGCTGTAGGAATGGAGCATGAAGGAGACTTAATTCTTGGCTACACACCTTTGGGTAGTTATGAATTTTGAATTTCAGACCATGTATATACATCACCTATTTTCTCTCTCTCACACACAGAGAGAGCAAAATTAAAAATAGTTCCTAATAAAATTAGAAATTTTATTACCTTTTGACCTAATTATTTCATTCCTGGGAATGATTTTCTATAAGTATAGCCAAATGTGTAAAATGGTGTATGTTCATGGTCAACTACTTAGGAATTGCTTTTAATAGGAAATATTGAAAACAGCTCAAATGAAAAAAACTTAAATATGCATCAAAAGGGTGCTGATAAAATCAGACACAATCATGCAATTTAATGCCACATATCTACAAAAAGGAATGAAGAACTTTGTTTTTGTTGTTGTTTAGTTGCTGAGTCGTGTCTGACTCTTTTGCGACCCCATGGACGGTAGCCCGCCAGGTTCCTCTATCCATGGGATTTTCCAGGCAAGGATATTGGAATGGGTTGCCATTTCCTTCTCCGGGGATCTTCCTGACCCAGGAATAAAACCCACCTCTCCTGCTTGGCAGATAGATTCTTTACCACTGAGCCACCAGGGAAGCCCCATGAAGAACATTATGTTGGTAAAAATGAGCTTATTAACTGAAAAAGGCAAGCATTATTGTGTGCTCTTATTTGAGTTTTTAAAAAGTGAGAGAAAGATATATGTATATATAATTATAAAATTAGGTGTATATTGTGTGATATACATATATACATCTATATATATATATCATATATGTATGTACATTGCATATATACACAGGTCAGTATATATCCATTCATATATACATATATATATTCATTTGCTTTCATAAAATATTTCTGAAAAGGTACATAAAAAATTGAAAGCACTGGCTGTCTCGGCAAAGAAGAAGTTGGTGGTAGAGGTTCAGGGGTGAGAGGAATGCGTTTTATTACGAAAGAATTCCACAGATGTTTTCCACATCAGCAGGATCATTTAGATATGTGTATATTCTTGCTTCACAGACAACACTCATCTGATTGCCTAAGTGAAGGCAGATTAAAAAAGAAACAAAAACTCCCATCTAGTCTCATTTCCTATAGATGCAGCATCCTTTGGAATAAAAAGTCTGCATCTGAAAGCCATATCTGCATGTACTGTTTAAAAATTAATATATGCATGGCCTTTTAACACCAATCTTGTGAAACAGTATTTTTAATTTTCAGGGATAATTAGCATTAACTTAGTCTGCAGCTAATTTCAGTTCTTTGTCATCAAGCACATTATGTGTGAAGAAAAAATGACCTCACTCAATATGTTTTTATTATGACAACAAGATTTTTTTTGGGGGGGAAGGGTACCCTTTTTTTAAAATTTTTTTGGCTTCCTTCCTTCTTCTGACCTCTCGGGCCACTCGGTGGCCCTTGCGTCTTCCTGCTCTCCCATCTGACTTCTAAATGCAAGAGTTGCTGAGAGCACATTCATTACTTGGTCCCAAGGTGATCTCATACATGCTGTTAAACTTCCAGATTTATCATTCTACCCCAGATCTCTTTTCTGACTCAAATATCTATCTGTCTCAACTTCTAACTAGATGTTACAAGGTTATCAAAAATTATATTCTTTTTTTGTGTGTATGTGTCTTTGTCTGGTTTTGGTGTCAGGGTGATGGTGGCCTTGTAGAATGAGGTTGGAAATATCCCTTCCTCTGCAATTTTTTTAAAGAGTTTTAGAAGGATAGGCAATAGTTCTCTAAATGTTTGATAGAATTCTCCTGTGAAGCCATCTGGTCCTGGGCTTTTGCATTTTGGGAGATTTTTGATCACAGCTTCAATTTCCGTGCTTGTAATTGGGTTGTTCATAATTTCTATTCCTGGTTCAGTCTTGGAAGATTGAACTTTTCTAAGAATCTGTCCATTTCTTCCAGGTTATCCATTTTATTGCCATATAGTTGTTCATAATAGTCTCTTATAATCCTTTGTATTTCTGCATTGTCTGTTGTAACCTCTCCTTTTTCATTTCTAATTTTGTTGGTTTGTTGATTTTATCTATTTTTTTTCTTGATGAGTCTGGCTAAAGGTTTGTCAATTTTGTTTATCCTCTCAAAGAACCAGCTTTTATTTTTATTCTAAATAACCAACAGGTTACTGAAGAAATCAAAAGGGAAATCAAAAAATTTCTAGAAACAAATAACAATGAACACATGACAACTCAAAACCTATGGGATGTAGCAAAAGCAATTCTAAGAGGGAAGTTTATAGCAATACAATCCTACCTCAAGAAACAAGAAAAACATCGAAGTAACAACCTAACTTTACACCAAAAACAACTGGAAAAAGAACCAAAAAAAAAAAAAAAACCAAATTAGTAAAAGGAAAAAATCATAAAGATCCAAGCAGAAATAAATGAAAAAGAAATGAAAGAAACAATAATAAAGATTATTCTTGATTCTTTCTTTACCATAGCATCCTCCAATCTACTACTCCTCTAGATTTTTCCAACTCAGAAAGTGGCACCCTCACTGCCCAGTTGCTCAAATCAGAAATGTGACTGTCATTCTTTAAACTGCTCTCTTCTTCCTCTTTGAATCTGTTATCAGGTTACATATTTATTTTTTAAATATTTCCCTTCTTCAAGGGATCTTCCTGACCCAGGGGTCAAACCTGGGTCTCCTGCATTGCAGGTAGACTCTTTACTGTCTGAGCCACCAGGGAAACCCAATATTTCTGTAAGCCAACAACTACTCTTTGTCTTCACTACTCAAGTCTTGATCTATGCCACCATCTTCCTTACTTGGAAGACTATGATAGTCTCCCCAGATTCATTCATTCTTACACTTCAATCCACGTAGCAAGTGATCATTGAAAAATACTTCTTGCATTGTGCCACTGCCCTTCTAAAAACACATCAGTGGCCTCTGTTTGTCTCTTCATCTTCACCTTGCACCTTCTTCCCTTCTCAGGACTTTCCTGGTGGTCCAGTGATTAAGATTGTGCTTCCAATGCAGGAGGCACAGGTTCAATCCCTGGTTGGGGAACTAAGATCCCACATGCTGAGTGAAAGTGAAAGTTGCTCAATCATGTCTGACTCTTTGGGATCCCATGGACTATATAGTCCCTGGGCTTATCTACAAAATCTGATTTATGGCCCCCTTTTTATCCCCTTGCAAAATAGCCTCCTGTTATTTTTTTTCTTTCAATTAGTTTCAATTTCAATATAAATAAATGCATTTATATTTATAGTCTGTCTTCCAACATAGTCATTTTGTTCACTTTTCTACCCAGCAACCAGAACAGTTTCTGACTTGTAGCAGACAGTATTTGTTGAATGAGAATGAATGAGCTTTGTTAACTGAAGAGATTTTTATAATTTTTTTTTGCTCTGTTCTAGCCAAGATACAGTGGCACCCCACTCTAGTACTCTTGCCTGGAGAATTCCATGGATGGAGGAGCCTGGTAGGCTCCACGGGGTCGCTAAGGGTCGGACACAACTGAGCAACTTCACTTTCACTTTTCACTTTCATGCATTGGAGAAGGAAATGGCAACCCACTCCAGTGTTCTTGCCTGGAGAATCTCAGGGACAGGGGAGCCTGGTGGGCTGCCGTCTATGGGGTCGCACAGAGTCGGACACGACTGAAGTGACTTAGCAGCAGCAGCAGCCAAGATACCTTTTTGATTATGATTTTTCTTCCTACATAGCTTGATAACTAGGATAGAATGCACTGATCATTTGAGAGATATCTCTTAGTTTAAAAAGTGATCTTCACAACATCTTTTCAGGATAAACACACACACACAAACTAAGAATAGAAGGAACTTGTCTCAACATAATAAAAGCTGTATACTAAAAACAGGGTTTCCCAGGTGGTGCTAGTGGTAAAGAACCCACCTGCCAATTCAGGAGACTGAAGAGACAAGGGTTTGATCCCTGAGTCAGGAAGATGCTCTAGAGGAGAGCATGGCAACCCACTCCAGTATTCTTGCCTGGAGAATCCCATGGACAGGAGCAGCCTGGTGGGCTACGGTCCATAGGGTAACAAAGAGTCTGAAGTGACTCAGCACACACAATGAACATCATCATGAAAACCTGAAAGCTTTTCCCTTAAGATCCAGAACAAGGTAGGGATATTTGACTAGAATTAGGAAGTTCTGTCGTTGTTTGTTCGCCAAGTCATGTCCAACTCTCTTGCGACCCTATGAGCTGTAGCCCACCAGGCTCCTCTGTCCATGGGATTTCCCAGGCAAGAATACTAGAGTGGGTTGCCATTTCCTACTCCAGGGGATCTTCCTGACCCAGGGATCTAACCTGCGTCGCTTGCATCTCCTGTATTGAAGGTGAATTCTTTACCACTGAGCCACCAGGAAAGCCCAGGAAGTTCTAGTCAGAGTAATTAGGCAAGAAAAACACATAAAGGTATCCAAATTGGAAAGGAAAAAGTAAAATCTGCAGATTATTTGATATTCCATGTAGAAAACTCTATAAAGATTTCATACACAGAAGAAAAAACTATTATAATTAATAAATTGCACTTAGCAAAGCAACAAAATATAAGATCAACACAAAAAAGTCAGTTGTATTTCTATGGACCAACAATGAACAATCTGAAATGGAAATGACAAAAACAATTCCATTTACAATAGCATAAAATAGGTTTAGGAATGAACTTAACTAAGGAGGTGAAAGGCTTGTGCAATGAAAATTATTGCTGAAATATGTTGCTGAAAGAAATTAAAATAGATGGAAACACATCCCATGTTCATGAATTGGAAGGCTTAATTAAAAAGTCAATACTACTCAAACCAATCTACAGATTCAATCACTATCAAAATCCCTTTGACCTTTTCGCAGAAATAGAAGCAACTATCCTAAATTCACGTGGAATCTCATGGCACTCTGACTAACCAAAACTGTCTCACAAAAGAACAAAACTGGAGGATTCAACACTTTCTGATTTTAAGAACTTACTACAAAGCTACGGTAATAAAAACAGTGTGATACCATATAAAACAGACATATAGGGCAATGGAATAGAATAGAGAACCCAGAAATAAACCATTACATATATGGTGAAACTGTTTTGGACAAGGGGTCCAAGACCACTCAATGCGGAAAGGACAGACTTTTCAATAAATGGTGTTAGGAAAACTGGATATCCACATACAGAAGAATGAAGCTGGATCCCATCTAACATCATATATAAACCTTAGCTCAAAATGAATCAAAGACCTAAATGTAAGACCTAAAACAATAAAACTCTTGGGAGAAAAAAATGTAGGATAAAATGTTTACAACTTTGGATTTGGCAGTGATACCATCTTGGATATGATACCAAACGCATAGATAACAAGGGAAAAAACAGACACATTTGACTTCATGAAAACTGAAAATTTCTCTATATCAAACGACTATCAATAAGGTAAAAAGGTAATCCATAGAAGAAAATATTTGCAAATCTTATATCTGATCCAGGATTAATACCCAGAATATATAGAAAACTCATAAAACTCAACAACAAAGAACCAAACAACCCAATTTACAAAATGGGCAAAGGGCTTGAATAGACATTTCTCCACAGAAGATATACAAATGGCTCAGGAGTAAACAATCCACCTGCAAGGCAGGAGACGCAGGTTTGATTCCTAGATCAGGAAGATCCCCTGGAGAAGGAAATGGCAACCCACTCCAGTATTCTTGCCTGGGAAATCCCATGGACAGAGGAGCCTGGTGGGCTATAGTCCATGAGGTCCCAAAAGAGTCAGACATGACTGAACACACACACACGCAACACACATAACAATAAGCACAAGAAAAGATACTTAACATCACTAATCAGTAGAGAAATGCAAATCAAAACTAAAATGAGGTAACACCTCTCAACTATTAGTGGGAGTGGTAGTATGATGACTACCAAAAAACAGAAAAGACAAGTGTTGGCAAGAATGTGGAGAAATCGGGACCTTTGTCCAGCATTGGTGGGAAGGTAAAATGAATATTCACTGGAAGGACTGATGCTGAAGCTCCAGTATTTGGTCATCTGATGCGAACAGACAACTCATTGGAAAAGTCCCTGATGCTGGGAAAGATTGAGGATAGAAGGAGAAGGGGGCATCAGAGGATGAGATGGCTGGACAGCATCACTGATGCCATGAACATGAACTTTGGCAAACTACGGGAGATGATGAGGGACAGCACACTGCAGCACATGGTGGACTGCAGCACACCATGGGGTTGCAAAGAGTTGGACATGACTGGGCGGCTAAACAACAACAAAATGGTATAGCAGCAATGTAAAAGAGTATGACAGGCCCTCAAAAACTTAAAAATATAATAACCATATGATTCAGCAAATCTACTTTTGGACTTCTGCCCAAAAGAATTGAAAGCAGGGTTTTGAAGAGATATTTGTACACTCGTGTTCATAGCAGCATTATTTACAACAGCTAAAACATGGAAGCAAATCAAGTGTCCATCTACAGAAGGACGGATAAGCAAAATGTGGTATATACAGATAATGGAGTTTTCTCTATTTTTTTTTCTTTTTGGCTGCACTACACAGCATGCAGAACTTCCCCAACCAGGGACTGAACCCACGGCCCCTGCAGTGGAAACATGGAGTCTTAACCATTGGATGGCCAGGGAAGTCCCCAGACAGTGGAGTATTATTGTTTTACAAAGGAAGAAAATTCTAGATAAGTGAGAATTTATCATATACAGTTGACCCTTAAATGACATGAGTTTGAACTGTGTGGGTCCACTTACATGTGGATTCTTTTCAATAGTAATCACTACGGTACTACATGATCTGTGCTTGGTTGATTCTGAGGGTACAAAACCATGAACATGGAGGAACCAAGTAGACAAAAAGCTGACTATAAGTTATATGCAGATTTCAACTGGGTGGAGGATCAGTGCCCCTAGCCCCTGTATGGTTAAAGGGTCAGCTATATATATTTTTTACATCTGTCCTAAGGTAATAAAGGAATAAAAGAAATGATGCCTATACACAGATGTGACAAAAAGTTTATAGTGAGTTTTCAAAAATATTTGTATATAAAAATTTTTAACTAAAGTAAGCTTTTCTACAATGCTCCCAAATTCTGTGCTTGTGAAAAAGCTTGAAAAAAATTGTCATTGTTTTTCCTGTGTCATCTGTAGAATAAAAATCGGTGTAAGTAGTAGAAGATGTTATTGCTCTGACATTTTTCAATTTCATATATTTTACCAAATTTCTATAAGTTAAAATTTCATAAAATAATATTTTCCTTCTTGGATACTTATAGGCTCATTTATTTTGAGTTGAAGACAGCTCTACTTACATAAACTTATTGCTTAATAAATTATGTAACCTTACAAATAGAAATATTAGAGTTCACAAAATAGAGAAAGCCAGATAGTAAAAGTAATATCCCATATTAGTGAAGTACATTAGTAAATTACAGAATATAAGGCACTTAGAATAGCAGGTTTTGAAAGTTGAAGGTCAGAAAGAAGGTGATTCTCTTTAACAATCCTCAGTGATGCAATTTATAAGTTTTCTCCTTGATTTTATGTTATTTTCTTAATTTTTCTTCCTTCAAATGTAAACCCCTCAGCCTATATAACATGGATATTGAAAATATTAATAGGTGTGAATAGCTGCAAATGACATAGGCTACCAGAGAATGCATGTAATTTGTGGATCTCTGGAACAATATGTAGAACACACTTCAGAGCAGTAAAAGTACTTCTGATTCAAAATACTTTACAGTTTTTAACGTTGTGTTTCTTGCATTAACACAGTGAAGAAAAAAAATGTGAAGTTCTGAGTGCTGACTTGTTCAGGGCCCAGAAATGAATGTTTATCTGAAACAAGTACATAATTATAATGAATTATGCTATAGAACTGGAAAATCTAAAATCAAACTTTAATCAGGTTACAAAGAAACCCTGATGCTAGTAAAAAAAAATTTTTTTTTCTCTATGTAAGTAAATAATCCAATTATTCTTTAAACACTGCTTAGCATTTTGGTAAAGACTTTTTCTATTCTTCATAGTATTTTCCTCCTTGAAAAAACTTATGGTTTAATTTTTGTTTTCTGTGTTTTTTCCATGTGCTAAAATGATTTTATTTTTAAAAATCCACTATTTCTTATTAGCAATATAAATGACTTTGTGCTTTTCGAGGACACCAATGTCGTGCTCCAGCTGCTTCATCTCTTCTTCCAGCTTCTGCTTGCGAATCTTCTTTGGTATGGAGTCAATGAAGACCGAGAGGGACTGAAACTCCTTATGCACCTCTTCCCAGTTCTTTTTCAGCCCCTGCAAGTGGTAAAGAAAACTGTATATACCAAAGCAAACCACAGGAGCAGAGTAAATCACAAAGAAAATTGCACTGGGAGGAAGAACGTAAACAAGTAAAGAAAACTGACAAAAATAACTAAAAAATGATATGTGTTTATCAAGTTCTTGGCCACAGTAACAAAACAGACTGTATAGAGGCCAAACCATGTCTTTGATTGTGTGCTCAGTTCCCATTGGGAGTATTTATTTTCTTTGTTTTTAATCTTACTGTACTTGTTTTTACCATCAAATACATGTATGTGGAATTATGAGTAGTATGAAAATAAGCTCTTAGCAAATGCTTTGGTAAAAACAACTTAGAACTGATATCCCCAAGCAAAAAAAAAAAATTTTTTTGAACAGGAAATTATTTCTTATAAAAATTTCAGTTTTTTTCTTTAGAAAAAAATATTATCCTTATTCTTCAACAGAGAAATCATCAAAACACTAGACTCTGACATAGATGGACATGTTTTCTTGTATCTGACTAAATGGAATGGTATAAAATGATGAAATTCAAATTAACAAGAGATGATCTTTTATGTGTTTTCAATATCAGGAAGAATTCTTCCTCCACATAGTTAAGAGATCTATACTTCCCATTAATCTCTTCTACAAATGACTGAAATGTCATGCTAATTCAATAAGGTATGTGTGTGCGCTTAGTTGCTCAGCCAAGCCCAACTCTTTGCGACCCCATGGACTGCAGCCCGCCAAGCTCCTCTGTCCATGGGGATTCTCCAGGCAAGAATACTGGAGTGGATTGCCATGCCCTCCTCCAGGGGATCTTCCCAACTCAGGGATTGAACCCAGGTCTCCTGCAGTGCAGGCAGATCCTTTACCATCTGAGCCACCAATTCAATAAGGTAGTTAATGTTTAATGTTCTCAGAAACCAACAAATTCAAAATTAGGAATCTCTTTAGGAACAATAATGGTTATTTCCATCTCTGCTTAGTTATTATTTCTTATCACAATGCACTAGAAGCCCCACTGACAAAATGATCAAACTAATTGAACTCATGCAATGAAATTTTATAAATTAATACCTTCTTTTGATCACAATGGGTACACCAATCATGTTATTTACACAAAAATGGAAAGTAAAACAAAATGGAATATTGCCTTGAAATTATGATCCCTGACACACAGATGGAAAAAGATATCTTATTCAAATGTAAACCAAAAGGAAGTTGGGGTAGATATACTTATGTCAGAAAAATCTGACTTTAAAAGTAAGACTAATAAGAGAAAAAGGGCATTACATAATGATAAAGCAGTTGATACAACAAGAGTATATAAGATCTGTAAATATTTAGGTGCCCAATATGTGAAGTGAGTGAAGTCAAAGTCACTCAGTTGTGTCCGACTCTTTGTGACGCCATGGACTATACTGTCCATGGAATTCTCCAGGCCAGAATACTGGAGTGGGTAGCCTTTCCCTTCTCCAGCGGATCTTCCCAACCCAGGGATCGAACCCAGATTTCCCACATTGCAGGCAGATTCTTTACCAGCTGAGCCACAAGGGAAGCCCAACATAGGAGCGTCATAATATACAAAGCAAATATTACAAATTTAAAGCAAAAAACAGACAGCACTATGATTATAGTAGGGGACTTTTAATACCCTACTTACATTAATGAATAGATCATCCAGACAGAAAATCAGTAAGGAAACATCAACTTTAAATGACAGGTTATATCAGATAGATTTTACAGAAATATAAAAAATCTTCCATCCAAATGACTAAAAAGCACACTTGTCTCAAGTGTACATAGAATATTCTCCAGAATATATCATGTATTAGGTCACAAATCAAGTCAATAAATTTAAGAGGACTGAAATCACATCAAATATATTTTCTGATCATAGTGGTATGAAACTAGAAACCAATCATATGAAAAAAATTAGAAAATTCATGAATAGGTGGAGATTAAACAACACGATACTGAACAATCAATGAGTCAAAGGAGAAATCAAAAGACAAGTTTAAAAATACCTTGAGTCAAACTAAAACGGAAATACACTAATCAGTTCAGTTCAGTTCAGTTCAGTCGCTCAGTTGTGTCCGACTCTTTGCGACCCCATGAATTGCAGCACGCCAGGCCTCTCTGTCCATCACCAAATCCCGGAGTCTACCCAAACCCATGTCCATCGAGTCAGTGATGCCATCCAACCATCTCATCCTCTGTCATCCCCTTCTCCTCCCGCCCCCAATCCTACCCAGCATTAGGGTCTTTTCCAATGAGTCAACTCTTCGCATGAGGTGGCCAAAGTATTGGAGTTTCAGCTTCAACATCAGTCCTTCCAATGAACACCCAGGATTGATCTTTAGGATGATTGATTGGATCTCCTTGCAGTCCAAGGGACTCTCAAGAGTCTTCTCCAACACCACAGTTCAAAAGCATCAATTTTTCGGCGCTCAGCTTTCTTCACCGTCCAACTCTCACATCCACACATGACCACTGGAAAAACCATAGCCTTGACTAGATGGACTTTTGTTGGCAAAGTAATGTCTCTGCTTTTAAATATGCTGTCTAGGTTGGCCATAACCTTCCTTCCAAGGAGTAAGCGTCTTTTAATTTCATGGCTGCAGTCACCATCAGCAGTGATTTTGGAGCCCAAAAAAATAAAGTCTGACACTGTTTCCACTGTTTCCCCATCTATTTCCCATAATAAGATTCAGCAAAAGCAATTCAAAAATGGAAGTTCATAGTAATAAATGCCTAACTCAAGAAACAAGAACAATCCCAAATAAACAACCTAACATTACACCTCTGGGAACCAGAAAAAGAAGAACAAAGCCCAAAGTTAGTAGAAGGCAATAACAAAGATTAGAGCATAAACAAATAAAATAGAGACTAAAAAGACAATGGAAAAGATCAGTGAAATAATGACTGGTTCTTTGAAAGGATGAACAAATTTAACATAGCTCTAGCTAGATTCACCAAGAAAAAAAAGAAAGGACTCAAATAAATAAAATCAAAAATGAAAGTGGATATATTATAATCGATACCACAGAAATACAGAAATCATGTTGTCTACTATGAACAACTATATGCCAACACAATGGACAGCTTAGGAGAAACAGATAAATTGCCAGAAGCATACAATCTACCAAGGCTGAATCATGAAGAAAGAGAAAATCGGGACAGACCAATTACTAATAAGAAGTTTAAATTAGTAACCAAAAACCTCCCAACAAATAAAAAGTTCAAGACCAGACACTGGATTCTACCAAACACTCAAAGAAGAATTATTACCAATCCTTTTCAAACTCTTCAAAAAACAGAAGAGAAGGGAACTCTTTCATACTTAATTTATGAAGCTAGCATGATCCTTATACCAAAATTAGACCATGGTGCCACAAGAAAAGAAAATTACAGGCCAATATCCCTTGTAACATAAATGTGAAAGTCCTCAACAAAATATTAGCAAACTGAATTTAACAATCCATTAAAAGAATCATATACAAACATACTTTGGAGATATATCAGGCTTGGTTCCAGACCACTTCAATGAAACAAATAACCCGCCTTGGGTCGGGATCTAGGGAGGAGGAAATGACAACCCATTCCAGTATTCTTGCCTGGAGAATTCCATGGACAGAGGAGCCTGATGGGCTATAGTCCACGGGGTCACAAAGAGTTGGACGTGACTGAATGACTGAGCACACACACGCACACTATATCATAGTCTATTAAGTGTGGAAGAGCATTCTGTCTTAAAAAACAAATATTTTAATAAAAAGATACTATATTGCTAAAAAATGCTAATCATCATATGATAGTGCAGGGTTATCACAAACTTTCAATTTGCAAAAATCTCAATGTCTGTGAAGCACAATAAAACAAAGTATAGTAAAACAAGGTATGCCGGTACTGTAATCAAGTGGGATTTATTCTAGGGGTGCAACATCCACAGATCAGTCCATGTGATATGCTACATTAATAAAGTGAATGATAAAAATCATATGATCACCTCAACTGATATATAAAAAGCATGATAAAATTCAGCTTCCATTTATGATTTAAAAACTCTCATCAAGGTGCACATAGAGGAAACACACCTCAACATAATAAAGGCCAAATATGCCAAGCTCACAGCTAACATCATACTCAATGGTAAAAAGCTAAAAGTTTTTCTCCTAAGATCAGGAACAAAACAAAGATGCTAACTGTCATCACTTTTATTTAACATAGTATTGGAAGTCCTAGCCAGAGCTCAAGAGTGGCATAATTTAAAATTATTGATTACAAAAAAGAAAGAAAATGTAGTCCTTAAAAAGAATGGCTATATATTTAGATTTATGAGGGAATTAGAACTGTCTTATATAATGATACCTTCATAATAAGCCCTCAGAATGCAATCTTATAAACTTTCAGGGGACAACATGGTTTATTTCCATGTTAAGATAAAAATGACTACAGGATTGGACACACTTTATAGAGAAGATTTGTTGAGAAAAAAGGCTACAGATGTTGAACACTTCTTGAGAGAGATTACATCAAGAAAAAAGATAGAAGGAAAAATATCTTTTAAATTTTAAAAAGAGGGGGATGAGTTAACACAGTTCTTAATAGTGTTTGAGAAGTATTCCAAAAAGAAGTCTTCAGAAGAGTTCTATTTTTCCATAGCCTTTCATTATGAAATGGGAAATGTGTTTCCACAGTGCTCTACAGGGGTGCCCACTGCAGAGGTGAAATCTATGTATTTATACACTTTGAAATATCAAAGATTTTTCAAAGCTCCTTGGGTGATATTTCCCTATTACTTGTGGTCAAAGAAGCTATACGTTTCACAGTATTTCTTTTTAAAGGGAGTTTGCTTTATATTCTAGTTTGTACAATAACATTTGGATCAAAATCAACTGCTAGGTATGGGAACTAAATATGATTAATATTTCAGATTATATTGAAATAACCTCTGCTGTTTTTTAGTTATTTCATCTAAAAAAAGCTTTTGTGCACTGCAACAATACTGATTTTCCCTTATTTTTTTATCTTTAATTTTTCTCCCTTCTGGTCTGATACTGAAGCAATATTGTTAATTTTGGAAAAATTTCATATAGGGAGAAGCTGTCATAAAATAGTAAGAAGTGTCTTCAGCTCCAGGCTCCTCTGCTGCCACCCCACCCCCATCCATTTTTTACCTTCTAGTCCTGCTCTGTAACTAGGGGGTGGGGGTTAGCAGTGAGAGTATTAATCCCTATGGGCTGCTCTTTCCCCAGTGTTTGCCCCCAGCCGCTGCCTGAGTTCAGCCAAGGAGGGCACAGGTGGGAAGAAAGTGAGCTTGGGGCATTTCTTCCCCCTCCCTTGGGAGGGAGTCGTGTCACCTGGACACGACTGGCCCTTCCATTTGTGACTACAGTGCCCATCAGGGACCCCGCTCTTCCAGGCTCCAGCTCCCACCTGGCTTTGGTAATGCTGTTTCCAGCCCCTGCCTTTCCAGCCTGGGGTGGTGGTGATTCCCACTGTCCCTAGTCCTGGGTGCCTCAGTGTTCCTCACTGGTTCCTTTAGCACTGCTTCACCTCTGTAAATAGCTCCTTTGTAAATTCTCTTCAGAATCCCTGTCCAGCATGTTTTCTGAATCCCTGGTGGACAGAGCTTCCATCTCTTATACTCTGTGCACGTGTGTGCTACGTGGTGCGAGAACACCTGCCTGCGAACTGGTTGATGTGAGTTTTAGTCCCTCTTTGTTGTTTAGTTGTTTAGTTGTTCAGTTCTGTCTGACTCTTTGTGACCCCATGGACTGTAGCCTGTCAGGATCCTTCGTCCATGGGATTCTCCAGGCAAGATTTCTGGAGTGGGTTCCCATTTCCTCCTCCAGGGTATCTTACCGACTTAGGGATCAAACCTGCACCTCCTACATTGACAGGTGGATTCTTTACCACTGAGCCACCAGGGAAGCTGTCCCTCTTTAGCTAGTTGATAATTTTGTGAACCAGGGCAAATGTAAACCAAACTCCAAGCTCCCTGACAGTAAGGACCACATTTATTTTGCTCACAACAGTATCCTTTGGGCTGGGTAGAAGGCCTGGAACATGGTAGATGTTCAGGAGATCAATGGATGGATGGATGAATGAAAGAGCCCACTTAATATATTTGCATTTTATATCCTCACCTGGGAAATGAGAAGTTTGGAATCTTTAGGCCAGATGATTCCTGCCTGGATAATGGGACTATAATTCTAAAGAACAAGCAGAATGAATCCTATTCGGGGACATGTGAACATATTGTCACAGAACTACATGCAGCTCAACCAGGGGAGGGAGCAGTGTTCAGGGCTTGTTAGAGGCAGAGCCAGTGGCTTTGTTACCATGGCAGCTACATTACTCAGGCTAATAAGACATCCAAGGTGGGGTCAGCTATTGTCCATCAGAGTGTATGCAAAGAAACTTCATGACCACATTAGGAAGCCAAGGGTTGCTGATCTACCACGGAGGTGCCTGGGGAAAGAGCCTTTTCCTTCCCAGGGAAGTTCTTCCTCTCTTTCCCTATCTCTCAGCATTATTTAGATACAAAATGGCTTTCACGAAAGCACGTAAGTTTTAAGAATGACAGAGTCAGAAAAAAGGAGGGAAGAAGGGAGAGAAAGAGGGAGGCAGGGAGGGAGGGAATCAAGAGCAGAGCTCTTCCTGAAAGTGACAGGCAGCCACGTCTGCCAGCCTTCTTGCCTGCCTTCCTCCCTTCTTCTTTCCAGTGCACTATTATTAATCATCCAGGTTTACACTGGGCACCAGGTTAGACAATGCAGAGACTGCTGACCACAGAGAGACTTGGTTCCTGCCCTCAGGCCACTCCTGTCGTGTGGGATACTCTCTTACTCTGCAGTTTAAGGCCCAGCTAAAAACCTACCTACATCTCACAGTGGATGTTCATGCCTGGGAACCTTATAAAACATGATCTGTACATAGACACATATCTCTGTATGTACACATATACAGAGCACCTCTCATCAACTAAATCACAACATAATTCAGAGCAGAAATTTTCTTATGACCCTTGGGGCTTAGCATGATACTCTATGCAGAACAGGTATTTAATAAATGTTTATTGATGATTATGATGACACTGATAAAATGTTAAGAATTTATAACAGCATATGAACCCATTTTTCAATAGAAATTAATGTAAAAATATTTTTTTTCTGTTTTGAAAAGGTCACTAGAAATGGTTTTGTAGAAAGTTTTCACAGTAACAAAACAAGGGATAAAGTACTATTTTTACCTCTGTAAGAGACAGGATGACTCTAGAAGAATATAAGTAGATGCTTACTAAATACTCTTTAAAGATGATTGAGCAACTGTGCTCATATCCCCCAAATATTTTAAATGCTTCAGATAAAAGTCTTGCATTAAAAACTCCAACGTAAGTGTCTTTAAGTCTATTTTAGTCAAAATAAAGAAAATATAGTTAAAACCTAACACTTCGTTATTTTAAAATCTAGACATTTGCTTATAAGAAAGAAAAAAAAAAGTTGGTCTAGGGACAGGACAGTTTCAATTATTCTAGAGCTCCACCTAGTGAAAAATATCTATTTTATGAATATTATTTTTGAAAAATTCAGGGCCATGGGAATGGAAATAAAAATGCTTTTTTCTTTATTTACGCATGTACATTGAAGGAGAAGGTGAACTTTCTTATGACACTACTCAGGAAAAAACAGAAGCTCACTCAGTTGGAAATGAATTATTATTCAACAATCCCTATATTACAACATTTTGCTCTCCCCAAAGAAACAGCTTTGCTGCATGTAATTGTCACGGTAACCAAAAGACAGTGTTGTGATTTCAAAAATCAAAGTGCTGGCCGTAATGATCATTGATGGTAGGCCCTCCCTTCAGAAATGTTCCAAAGAATTCCACGCAGACGTGAATTACAAAACTCTTACCTGCAGAACCGCTTCCCTTTCTTCATCAGATAGCCTTTTCATAGCTGCTTTCCTGAGTTTTTCCTGGATATAGTTATTGTATTCTTCTTGGGCTTTCTTCACTTCCTCGTTTCGCTTACATATATACTCAGGTGTGACACCGTAATCCTTGTAAAGATTTTTTAGAAAAAAAAAAAAATCCTGAAAGTTATCTCGTATACATGCACATACCAAGCAATGATTAGGAACAAAAGAAATGTTACAGACTTAAAGCCTTTGCTCAAAACACGGCAAATTGACAAGTCAGTGATTTTTTTTCCTATTGGGAACTAGTAGCTTTTATCTTGAGGTTCTTTTGCATAATTTTGTTTAAAAAAAAAAAAGATAAATGCTTCTAATGCATTGTAAAAACAGACTCTTAAAACTTCTAGGCACATCTGCTTTAAGAAAAAAAAATGACTTGGGCCCCTAAGGTGGTTTTTGGAAATACAAAATACAATTTTAGGCTCCTGGGCTGCTTATAAGGACTGACAGTGAAGCAATCAGCTGTGATCCTTTCAAGTTAGTGAATGTGTTGATACCACTGTGCAGAGACACAGAACTACTCCCTGCTCATTCTCCAGAAGAACTATTTGAGGATGTACTTGGTGGTAGCTACACTAGTGAATAACAAAGGCAGTTTCTGTCCTCACAGAATGTGTTTTCTGTGGGGAGAAAAGCTCATCAAAAAGATTATAAAATAATATTTATAAATACAGTAAGAAGAAACAGAGTCATGAGAGTTAATTGAGATAAATGTCAGGGAAGATCTCTCTGAGGAAGCAGCTGTTGAGAAATATGAGTCATTGAAACTATGCACAAATATCCTGGTTCTTCTCCTTGGAGGCTTTCCTGCTCTCTTTTCAAGTAAGATGTAGCCATGTGACCTGCATTACCCCGTGTGAGCGCAAGTAACTTCTGTCCTTTTTGAATCTTATGAACTAATGGATGACTTGCCATGTTCTTTTTCTCTCTGGTATGATGATGTTCTTTTTCTCTCTGGTATGTTTTGGGTTGCTGGGTCCTGGAATGAGGACTGGAAGTAGAGCTCCCAAGTAGTTTTTCTCTAACAATGGCCTGGAGGTTCCTGTTTTGATTGTGAACAGGCATTGGATTCATCATGGTGGATCACCAGATGACCGCAATACAAGCCCCTCAACCATCACTATTACAATTTCCTTTTTCCTCTTCCTTCTTCCTCTCCTTTTTTTTTTTGCAACAAGTTATTATTAAGCATAGGCTTCTCCGGTGGTTCAGCGGTAAAGAATCTGCCTACAAGGCTGGAGCCACAGGAGATGTGGGTTCAATCCATGGCTTGGGAACATCCCCTGAAGGAGGGCATGGCAACCCACTCCAGTGTTCTTGCCTGGAGAATCCCATGGACAGAGAGGAGGCTGGTGGGTTATAGTCCACAAGGTCACAAAGAGTCAGACAGCACTGAAGAGACTGAGCACGCACACGTTATATTATGTACTGGAGAAAGAAACAGCAACCCACTTCAGTATTCTTCCGTGGAGAATCCCATGAACAGAGGAGCCTGGCAGGCTATAGTCCATGGAGTCACAAAGACTCAGACACGACTGAGTGACTGAGCACGCTCATTATTATGCATTACTATTCTTTAGAATTTTGTACTCATACTATCTGTGTTTCCAGCATTTTTGTTTCATAAACATGCAAAGTAAAATAGGTTTCGTGTAAGGTACTTTTTATAAGCTTTTTAAGCTTTAAACTTCTACATTTAAACAGCTAAACCCATGCTTCTATAATTTTCAGCAGTGAAATCATATGCTTATCTGATAAGCACCTTTCAGATAGAAATGAAGGTCCTGAAAAGACTAGATTATTGTTCAGTACTTTCAAGATCTGTTTTACTCCAAACCAAACACAAGTGAATATATTCAAACTAAAACAGTACTGTGAATTATTTACGCTACACTGATAGGATGGACAGTTCTAAAGTTGTTTTCCTCTTCATTTCTCTCATTCTGTTACAAAGATAATGTAAAGTGAACGAAAGTGAAAGTGAAAGCCACTCAGTCATGTCCGACTCTTTGCGACCCATGGACTATACATTCCATGGGATTTCCCAGGCAAGAATACTGGAGTGAGTTGCCATGCCCTCCTCCAGGAGCTCTTCCTAACACAGGGATCGAATCCAGGTCTCCCGCATTGTGGGCTGAGCCACCAGGGAAGCCCAAGATATGTAAACTAATAACTAAATCCTAGAATCTTCTGAAAGGTAGTCCTTCCAGATTTACAATAATGACTGTTTCTAGCGACAATTCCACTTCACCAAAAATGAGTATCTTTTAGAGAATGCTTGTTATAATTTTTAAATATACTAATAATTGAAATTAAGGAAAACAAGTATAGTTTTCCTTTACTAAACTACATGTTGTTGTTCATCCCAAATTCTCTGTACTTTCACGACACTAGATTTGAACCAAACGCAGACTTCAGGGGAATGAGAATTGACAATCTAGATAATTTGTTCAGTGAGAGCACTGATTTTTATTGAAGTAAAGGTGATTTACAATAGTATATCAGTTTTACGTGTACAACATAGTGGTTCAAAATTTTTATAGATTATAGATTATACACACCATTTAAAGCTGTTAAAAAATGTTGGCTATATTTCCCTTGTAGCTTACTTGTTTAATATATCCTAGTAGCTTATTTATTTTATCCATACTAATTTGTACCTCTTAATCCCCTCTACTTTGCCACTCCCCACTGGTAACCATTAGTTTGTCAGAAAGCACCATTAGTAATAATAGAATCTTTATGAATAATTTGAATATCAGGTCTTTCTAAAAATTACAGTACTCAATTATATAACACTTTATTATTTAAAAATTTTCCCCATTCTGGTTTTAGCACTGAAAGCTCTGCATGTTTGGGAAACCCTCAGTCCCAGGCAATTGGACAGCTGGTCATCCTATGAAAAATCTTCTCTTTTGGAAGCTAAGAAAAACTATAGCAGTAATAGGAAAAAAAGGTGAAATTATTGAACCATAACTTTGAAGAGGTTTTTAATGTGAATAAGCATTATCATCTTGAAGTACTGCTAATACTTTAAATTATAGGCAGCACTCTGTGAAATACTGAGTCTGGGTCTCTGTAGACAAAGCCAGTAAAGCATATACATGAAATTGCCATCTTAACTGATAGAGATATGTGACAAGTAAAGATATAAACAAATTATAATTATCTTATAAATAACCAAGTTTAGTGAATTTGTTCACTGTTTTTCATGTACATTAGCTGTCAGCTTGCTAAAAGCTAACTATTAAGAGCTAACTAGCTAGTTGAGTGATAGATCAATCTATGCCTAATCTTCACCTTGAATTTTTTAAAAATTCCTTTCTCTTTCTCTATTATTTTTATAATTTTTATTAGAAGGTAATTGCTTTATAATACTGTGCTGATATCTACAATACCACTTAATTTTAAAACAAAATTTAATTGGAGTATAGTTGTTTTGCAATGTTGTGTTAGTTTCTGTCATACAGCAAAGTGAATCAGCTATATGTTTACATATATCCCTTCATTTGGGGGTTTCCTTCCCGTTAGGTCACCATAGAGCATCAAGTTAAGTTCTCTGTGCTATATAGTAGGTTCTCATTAGTTATCTATTTTACACATATCAGATTTTATAAATATATCATAAGGCTACCTTTTTATTGATGTACTTTGGAACCAGTCCTGAAGTTTCAAGGTCATGCTTGTCTCCAGTTCTTTTGTCAACATAAACTGGTTTAGGCTTTTTAGCCACTCCCATAATGACATCAGCTGCATTTGTATTTATAAAATTTTTTTCACTCTGTATTCCCATGACTGGATGGTCAGTCCTCAATGGCACAGGTGGCTTTCTGCGCTCATTCCATTCAAACTTTTTTTCTGTTAAACATAACATTTCCATTGTTAATGTTAAACCATAAACATTGTCTACTCAGTACTATTTATAACATCCAGATATTTTACCATTAGTATATTAGAGTTGTATTAAAAATATATTCAAATATTTAAGGTAAAAATCAGTAATCATAAATGCAAAAAATTAAATGTGAAATAATCAATATGTTGAAGAACAATATAAAAATCTAAGGGAAGAAAATAAACTCCCTAAATCATATGTGAGCTAATACATTTTTATTGGCTATTATGAAAATATTTTCTTATAAAGATTTCAACAACAAATATTCAGTTTGCCCATTGAAAAAAGTTCAAAGAGACATTAAAAAATTTTTCTGAGTACTTTCAATATTATGAATAATCGTTTTCAGAGGAAAGTTACTATAAAATCACAAAGTAAAGAAACCAAACTAGATGTATTGAAAGTCCAAGAATCTGTAAAATTTTTTGCAGATTATCATTACAATGATCATCATTGATTATTATCACAAGGCATAAAAATCATGTAACAGCTGTGCATCCAACATGCAGCTTAAGAAATAAAGATTACCAATACTGTTGAGGTTTCCTATTCACTCCTTGCTGATTACATCTAACCTCCTTAAATAACTACTATCCAGAGTTTACCTTGTTTCTCTATTCCACATTCTCTTAATTAGCAGCAGATGAAACTGGCTGTTTCTACACAATCTCTTTGACTTGACCATTCTGACTCACCTGTTTTGATACAGCCACATAGAAGTGGTCTGTCAACAAGCTAAAATGTAAAATAATTACATTTTATTTCCCAGAACCAAAGGCAACAACTATCTTGACAAAACCTTACTCAAATCTTAACCCCACACACAATTACTAGGTACATTGTCTTTATTCATTTCTGTACTGTTTGAACTTTAAAATCATTTTATATAACTTTTATTATCAGAAAAAAACAATATTTTATTATCAAAGGTCTATGAAATGGATTGATCTATTGTTATGGGCTGAATTGTGTCCTGACCCCCATATTCATATGTTGAAGCCATAAACCCCATTACCTCAGAATGGTACTGTAGTTGGACATAGTTTTAAAGAGGGACTTACGTTAAAATGAAGTCATTAGGGTGAGCCCTAGTCCAATACGAATGATCTCTTTATAAAAGGAGGAAATTTGGACACAAACATAGAAGGAAGACCATGTGAAGACACAGGGAGAAGACAGCTGTCTATAAGCCAAGAAGAAAGGTCTACGAAGAAATGAACCCTGGAAATATCCTGACAGTATTTTTGTTTATTTGTTTGTTTGCTTGCTTTTGGCTGCACCTTGAGGCATGTGGGATTTGTTTCTCTGACCAGGGATTGAGCCCATAACCCCTGCAATGGAAGCACAGAGTCCTAACCACTGGACTCTCACATAATTCCAGGAAACATCCTGATCTTGGACGCTAGCTCTCAGAATTGTGACAAAATAAATTTCTATTTAAGCTACTCTATGGGGCTTTCCAGGTGGCACTAGTGGTAAAGAATCTACCTGCTAATGCAAGAGACAGAAACACAGGTTCAATCTGGGTTGAGAAGATCCCCTGCAGAAGGAAATGGCAACCCCCTCCAGTATTTTTGCCTGGAGAGTCCCATGTACAGAGGAGCCTGGAGGGCTACAGCCCATAGGGTCTCAAAGAGTCAGACATGACACTGAAGCGACTTAGCATGCACATACTTGTTATGGTAGCAGCCCTAGCAAACCAATACACCCCTGATAATTCTATACCCCCCACAAACATTATAAAGGAAGTTTTCAATATTCACTTAGTCAATTCATGAAATATGTTTTTGTTGAATACTTACTATGTTCCCAGGTAGCGTTCTGGGAACTGTGGGTACAGCAGTGAACAAAAGAGACAAAGTCCCCTTTCTCATGGAGTTTACATGATAGTGGGGGATGAAGAAAATGTAATATGTAGACTACGATGAATATATTTGCTTGAACAGTATGTAAAACTGTTTAATGTTCTTGACCTACAAAAATAGTCATCTTCTTCCTATTTAACATACTACTGAGATGTTGTGAACATTGTCAGAAATTGAATTGTGGAGTTCTTACAAAGCCTGGAGCAGAGAATAAACCTGTTACAACCCAAATATTTCCCATCTACTAAACATACCCAAGTAAGGATGGTATAACCAGTTTGCCTAAAAAAACCAGAGGCTTTTTTAAAAAATTAATTTATTTGTTTTAATTGGAGGCTAACTACTTTACAATATTGTAGTGGTTTTTGCCATACATTGACATGAATCAGCCATGGGTGTACATGTGTTCCCCATCCTGAGCCCCCCTCCCACCTCCCTCCCCATCCCATCCCTCAGGGTCATCCCAGTGCACCAGTCTTGAGCACCCTGTCTCATGCATCAAACCTGGACTGGTGATCTGTTTCACATATGATAATATACATGTTTCAATGTTATTCTCTCAAATCATCCCACCTTTGCCTTCTCCCACAGAGTCCAAAAGTCTGTTCTTTACATCTGTGTCTCTTTTGCTGTCTCACATATAGGGTCATCGTTACCACCTTTCTAAATTCCATATATATGTGTTAATATATTGTACTGGTGTTTTTCTCTCTGACTTACTTCACTCTGTATAATAGGCTCTAGTTTCATCCACCTCATTAGAACTGATTCAAATGCATTCTTTTTAATAGCTGAGTAATATTTCATTGTGTATATGTACCACAACTTTCTTATCCATTCGTCTGCTGATGGACATCTAGGTTGTTTCCATGCCCTGGCTATTGTAAACAGTGCCGCAATGAACACTGGGGTACACGTGTCTCTTTAAATTCAAAACCAGAGGCTTTTATATGTTCACGTGAGAAATATTTAGAAGCCAAATTTAATTATGAGTTGAAAGTGCATGCAGATGACTTCCTTAACTATAGCTTTAGAAATGCATTTAAGAGGCAAAAGTGAATTCTC
The DNA here is from genome assembly GCA_024291935.2 of Okapia johnstoni. Lineage (NCBI taxonomy): Eukaryota > Metazoa > Chordata > Mammalia > Artiodactyla > Giraffidae > Okapia > Okapia johnstoni. The sequence goes on from CM044324.1 coordinate 17,998,305, forward strand.
AGAAAATAAAGCAACAGTTTAGGAAGACTGAAAACTCATTCCTAGTTGAGTAAGTAAATTATAAATCTTGCTTTGTGGTTGTGTGCTGGATGAAGCCTAAAGCCTACCCCCATCTTACTCTATGGTGTATCTACCTAAGCATCATCTCGTCTATCAACCTGAGAGTACAGGATGGCAATGAGGCTGATGCTTAGTCGCTCAGGCGTGTCTGACTCTTTGCAGACAATGGGGGAAGGTTTGGAAAAAGGGATGAGGATGTCTGCTCCTGCTGCTGCTAAGTCGCTTCAGTCGTGTCCAACTCTGTGCGACCCCATAGATGGCAGCTCATCAGGCTCTCCTGTCCCTGGGATTCTCCAGGCAAGAACACTGGAGTGGGTTGCCATTTCCTTCTCCAATGCATGCAAGTGAAAAGTGAAAGTGAAGTCGCTCAGTCATGTCCGACTCTTGGCAACCCCATGGACTGCAGCCTACCAGGCTCCTCCGTCCATGGGATTTTCCAGGCAAGAGTACTGGAGTGGGGTGCCATTGCCTTCTCCATGAGGATGTCTAGTCACAAATTATTCCCCCTGATATCCATATTCTCTATGACCACAATTCACTGCCAAATCTGAAAGCCAAATGATTTGGTTTCCTTCTAGGCTTCCCTGGTAGCTCAGCTGGTAAAGACTCCACATACAATGCAGGAGACCCCAGTTTGAAAACCTCCAATTTTTTATTCTTAAGGCCAATGAATTTTTGTGTTTGTTTTACCTTATAATGTTTATAAGAGGAGAGACAGACTTCATCTCTTTTTCCTTATTTGAAACTTAGGATTTACAGTTTGGTAGTTGTGCTATGTAATATGCTTAACTTTGGTGAGTATTCATAAGGATCCAAGTAATACCACTGGTCCTAAGGCACTTAAGGAATTAAATTCTATTTTAAGGTTTTCCAGTATTCTCAAAGTGGTTGTGGGTTGCAAAATAACACTTGAGGAAAAGACAAGAGACTTTCAAAGACTTGAATTTAAACATTAATATTGTCTTTTCATACTTGCTTCTTCCATCTTTCCTAATAATGCCCTCATCCTTTATCATGGCATATGGGTTATGAGAGGAGTGTAGGACACAAAACATTGCCACAGGGAGAAAGAGTTACACTTTTGTCAAAAGGTGATACCCTCATTGCTTGACATACTGTGTTAGTTCTTTGATTCAAGAAGATGGGAAGAGGCTAACTTTTTAAAAGACATAGATTCATTGCCCTCTTGTGTTTATTATCCAAAACCAGCAGGGAAGACATACTCAAGATGAGAAGAAGCTACTTCATGCATACTTGTCACAAATCCTTTTTCATCTATTCTCCACTTTTCTGATGGCCTTTCCCCCAATATCCATATTCTCTATGACCACAACTGACTACATCATTTGTGAGGCCCAGCACAAGATGAAAATGTGGGACTCCTTGATAAAAAGTTATTAGGAATTTCAAGATGACAAAAGCAGAGCATTAAACCAAGTGTGGGATCCTTTGAAGCACAGGACCCAGTGTGGCTGCACAGGTAGCATGGCCAAGAAACTGATTCTCATTCATGAAGCCTCTTCCATTACATCCAATTCTTTCATTGTCCTAATGGTCTTCGAGATCTGAGAAATTTAAAGCCCATACTCAAAGCTAAAATGAGATTCGTCATTGCTTTGACAACTGATAGCAATGGTTGTATTTTCATTTCCTGGAGAAAAGACTAGATAAGGTTTAGAGGCCAAGCAATTTTGCCCATTTGGGGTTTAGAACTCTTATAATTGTTGCTTGTTATTGATGTCATATGGCTAGATCTGAAGATGGTGGGTGGTGCCGGAGGTGGGGCTTTATCATATAGTCCAAGATGTAGTTCAAGATGCTTGCACCTTCAAAAAGAAAGTCTTTGGGGGAGGAAATTTAGCATTCTCTACTCTCTTTTTCTACTACAGAGTAGGGTTTTTGAGAATTTTTTAAAATACATTTTTTTCATTGTAGTGGATTTGTAATATTATATAAGTAACAGGTATACAATACAGTGATTCAGAATTTTTGAAGGTTATACTCCATTTATAATTACTATAAAATTTGACTATATCACCTGTTATACAATATATCCTTATATCTTATTTTATACAGAATAATTTGAACCTCTTAATCCCCTACTTTATTGCCTCTCTTTTTCCCTCTCCCCACTGGTAACCACTAGTTTACTCTGTGTTTGCTTCTTTTTTGTTATATTTACCAGTTTGTTTTCTTTTATATTCCACATATAAGTGATATCAAAAAGTTTACATCTTTGTCTGACTTATTTCCCTTAGTATAATGCCCTCCAAGTCCATCCATGTTGCTGCAAATGGCAATAGTTCATTCTTTTTTAAGGTTGAGTAGTATCCCATTGTATACACATACCACCACTTCTTTATCCATTGATCTGCTGATGGGCACTTAGGTTGCTTCCATGTCTTGGCAATTATAAATAATGCTGCTAGGAATACTATGGTGGATGTACTATATTCCTGATTTCTGCTTTCTCCTAGCCTCTCAAATTCTGTTTAATATGAACTAAAGTTGTTATTACTGTGAACATTTAATATTCACAGACAAAATAATTTTAGTTAAATTACCCATAAACACTTTTAAAATTAAAAAGTGATAAAACCTACTTGGTGGTAGAATTTTTTCCTTTGAATGTTTCTTCAGGAAATCCTTTGGAGAAGGTACTTCAAGTTTTGCTGGTCCCATAGTTTTCATTGCAGTTTTAAATTTCTGCATGTCATCTTTTACACTTGCTTTAAAAATTGATACATACCTAAAATTAACAAAAAAAAAGATGTAGCATTTATATCTTTAATAAAAATCATATAAAGTTTTCAAAAGGATATATATTTCTAATTTACATATATCTATATTCTATATTCTATAATATATATCTATATTCACTTGGAGATAGCCATTAAGCATAATTATCTGAGCCCTGCCCATCAGGCTTAGGCAAGCTAGATTAAAGTTTTACTCTAATAAAACAGTGCCAGGATAAAGATGATCATAGTATTTACTTACTACTCTTTGATCATCTGTAGCATTTATAATGATGTAACCTCTCCCATTTCTGATATTGGTAGTGTGTCTCTCCTCTCTCTCTCTTTTGTTCTTTTTCTTTTGCTTGTAAGTCTTCTCTAATGTTCACATTTGCCATTTCAATGATTTCTGCATTGATCATTATTATATCTCATTATTTGGAGTTTTTCTTTTTCAAGTTTCTTAAGGTGCAATTTTAGCTATTTGACTTTAAACATTTATACTTATACCTGCTTCCTGAGAAATCTGTATGCAGGTTAAGAAGCAACAGTTAGAACTGGACATGGAACAACAGAGTGGTTCCAAATTGGGAAAAGAGTATGTCAAGGTTATATATTGTCACCCTGCTTATTTAACTTATATGCACAGTACATCATGCAAAATGCTGGGCTGGATGAAGCACAAGCTGGAATCAAGTTGCCAGGAGAAATATCAATAACCTCAGATATGCAGATGACACCAACCACCCTTATGGCAGAAAGTGAAGAACTAAAGAGCCTCTTGATGAAAGTGAAAGAGAGTAAAAAAGCTGGCTTAAATCTCAATATTCAAAAAATCATGGCATCTGGTCCCATCACTTCATGGCAAGCAGATGGGGAAACAAAGGAAACAGTGAGAGACTTTATTTTTCTGGGCTCCAAAATCACTGCAGATGTTGACTGCAGCCATGAAATTAAAAGACGCTTGCTCCTTGGAAGAAAAGCTATGACCAACCTAGACAGCATATTAGAAAGGAATGCATATGAGTCAGTTCTAATGAGATGAATGAACCTAGAGCCTATTATACAAAGTGAAGTAAGTCAGAAAGAGAAAGATAAATATCGTACTCTAATACATATATATGGAATCTAGAAAAATGGTAGTGAAGAATTTATTTACAGGGCAGCAATGGAGACACAGACGTAGAAAGTAGTCTTATGGACATGGGGAGAGGGGAGGAGAGGGTGAGATGTATGGAAAGTGTAACATGGAAACTTACATTACCATATGTAAAATAGATAGCTAACGGGAATTTTCTGTATGGCTCAGGAAACTCAAACAGGGGCTCTGTATCAATCTAGAGGGGTGGGATGGGAGGCAGGTTCAAAAGGGAGGGGATTTATGTATACCTATGGCTGATTCATGTTGAGGTTTGAGAGAAAACAACAAAATTCTGTAAAGCAATTATCCTTCAGTAAAAAATCAATAAATTAAAAAAAAAGAGCAGAGACATTATTTCACCAACAAAGGTCTGTCTTGTCAAAGCTATGGTTGTTCCAGTAGTCATGTATGGATGTGAGAGTTGGACTATAAAGACAGTTGAGCACCAAAGAGTTGATGCTTTTAAACTGTGGTGTTGGAGAAGACTTTTGAGAATCCCTTGGACTGCATGGAGATCCAATCAGTCCATCCTAAAGGAAATCAGTCCTGAATATTCTTTGGAAGGACTGATGCTGAAGCTGAAACTCCAATACTGTGGCCACCTGATGCGAAGAACCACCTCATTGGGAAAGACCCTGAAGCTGGGAAAGATTGAAGGCGGGAAGAGAAGGCGATGACATGGTTGGATGGCATCGCCAACTCGATGGATGGGAGTTTGAGCAAGCTCTGGGAGTTGGTGATGGACAGGGATGCCTGGTGTGCTGCAGTCCATGGGGTTGCAAAGAGTTGGACACGACTGAGTGACTGAACTGACTTATCTAATAGAAGCCAAAAATTCCCTCTAGGCATTGCTTCATAGCTGCATAGCACAAATTTTGATATGATATGCCTCCGTTTTCATTCAGCTCGAAAACCTTTTAAATCCCCTTCTGATGTCTTCTTTGTGTTAGAAGTTTGTTTAGACATGTTATGCTTGATCTCCAAGTATTTGGGGATGTTCCAGATATCTCTCTGATTTCTAATTAATTTCTATCATGGTTAAAAAATATAATTTGTAAAATTTCAATCCTTTAAAGTTTTCTGACACTTGTTTTATGGCACAAAGCACAGTCTATCTTGGTAAATGTTCTATATACACTGGAAAAGGAACTGTACACTGCCGCTTTTGGCTGGAGTGTTCTACAACTGACAGGACAAACTGGTTGGATTCTATTTTCAAGTGTTCTAATAATCATTGAAAGAGAGATGTTGAAATCTCTGATTACAATTGTGGATTTATTTCTTCTTTTATTTCTGTCACGGAGAAGGCAATGGCAACCCACTCCATTGTTCTTGCCTGGAGAATCCCAGGGACGGCGGAGCCTGGTAGCTGCCGTCTGTGGGGTCGCACAGACTCGGACACGACTGAAGCGACTTAGCAGCATCAGCAGTTAGTTCTGTCAGCTTTTGCTTCATGTTTGAAGCTCTATTAGTAGGTGCACAGACTTTAGAATTAGCATGCTGCTGCTGCTGCTAAGTCACTTCAGTCATGTCCGACTCTGTGGGACCCCATAGACAGCAGCCTACCAGGCTCCTCCATCCCTGGGATTTTCCAGGCAAGAGTACTGGAGTGGGTTGCCATTGCCTTCTCCTTAGAATTAGCATACCTTCTTGAAAAACTGATCACTTCATTATTATAAAGTAATACTCTTTATCCCTCTTAAAATTCTATAGTCTAAAACCTACTCTGTTTGATATTAATATAACCAATCCAGTATTCCTTTAATTTATGATAATACAGTATTTGTCTATTCTTTGACTTTTTTCTTATTTGTGTCTTTATTTTTCTATGGAGAACATAGAATTTTTATCCTAACAGTTTCATAATTGTTTGGACTATTAACATTTAATGTGATTTTTAAAAATGTGTTTGTATTTAAAATTTCCATTTTGCTATTGTTTTCTACATATCCCATTGCTGGTTCTTCCTTATTTTGTGCTGTCTTATCTTTTGTTTTTATTTTGTAGAAGTTCTAAGGTTTACAATATATATGTTTACCTCATCATAGTCTACCTTCAAGTATTATTATATTACAAGTATTATTATACTACAGGATATAAGAACCTCACAAAAGCATACTTGCATCTACCCCTCCCCCATCTTTATCCTAGGGTTCTGTGAGTGTTATAAAACCTGTAATTCATTGTGGTTATTTTCCCCTTAAAGATCTAAGTATATTGCAAGAAATTTACAAAGAAAAAAAACTAACATTTACCCATCTGTGTGCGTGTGTGTATGCTCAGTTGTGTCCAACTCTTTGTGACCCTATGGGTTGTAGCCCACCAGACTCCTTTGTCCATGGGATTTTCCAGGCAAGAATACTGGAGTGGGTTTCCATTTCCTCCTTCAGGGGATTCTCCTGACCCAGGGATCGAACTCTTGTCTCCGGCGACACCTGCATTGGCGGGTGGATTCTTTTACCATCGAGTCACCTGGAAAGCCATATTTACCATTTTATGTAATCTTTATGTAATTGTGTAAATCCACATTTCCAGCTCATACCACTTTCTTGTGCATGATGGACTTTTAAAACTTCTGGCTTCCTGTGTTTTCTGCTGAAATATTTGCTGACCTTTCTTCTTCCTCTGTATGCAATGTTTCTTTTTTCCTTGGCTGCTTTTAGTATTTTTCTCTTTATTACTGGTTTTAGGAAATTTTATGTTAATTGCCCTTGGAATGGTTTCCCTCTTCTCTTCTTACTCCTCCTCCTTTTCCTTCTTGGGGTTCATAATGATTCTTTGATTTGCAGATTTAGAGATCTCATTAATTTTATAAAAATTTTGACCACTATTCAAATATTTGTTCTATATCTGTCTACTCTCCTTCTGGGATCCTAACTACTCTTGTGTTAGGTTGCTTGATGTGGTCAACAGCTCACTGATTCTGTTTTCCTTTTCAGTTTTTTTTCCTCTTTTTCATTTTGTGCTGTTTTATTAGTATGTCTTCAAATCCAAAAATATTTTTTTTCTTCAGTGTCTTAGCTATTATCCCCATTCAGTATCCTATTTTCATTTTAGATATAGTATTATTTATGTATTCAACTTAGTTTTTTTTTATCCTTCTATTTCTATGTCTTGCTCATGTTTTCATCTGCATTTGGAACACATGAAAATATTTTAAAGTGATTTTAATGTTCTTGTCTACTAATTCTCTCACTGATATCGTTTGTCTGTTTGTATTGACTGATTTTTCTCTTGGTTATATACATTATATTTCTGGGACTAGAAGCTTTTAGTCCAGTTCTAAGTTGGTCCTATTTTTGAGTACACCACTCAATCCCCTGTATCTTATGAGATTCACTCTGGTTGGTGGGAACATAAACTATCTGGCTCTGCTGCTTTCTGCTGGTTATTTCTCTGGCCTTGGTAGTTTCATCATACATGTGGACTGTCAACCAAAGACTTCAGGGAAATCCTCCTGTATACTTTCATAATTTTCTATCTACGCAGTTCTCTCCTCTACGGTACTCTGTGCTATGAATTGTACATGGCTTGACCTCCTCAAATTCTGAATATTGTCACTTTAACTCAGTGAAACTGCTGAATTTTGTTGTAATTTCTATTTCCTGAACTTTTGTCTGGAGATCTTCTCCAGGGAGAATATTGGGACAATTGTAGGCCTTGTTTCCCTTCATTTAGGGATGACCGTTCTGTGCTGCCTACTGTTCAGTGTCTAAAAAACCATTGTTTTACATATATTTTCCTGGTGTTTTAGTTGCTTAAGATGAGAGAGTAAATTCCATTCTTGACTGGAAGCAGAAATTCAGCTACACCACTTTTAGTAACTTATATTCTCATCTTACTATGTAGATAAGTTTGTGTGGAGAAACATTAAAATTTTTCTTGCTTTTAGAAGACTTTCCTCAATCTTGAACTCAATGGCTAGGAATTAATTACAGTCCAAAATGAATGAGCATATTAGATACCTTCAAGATATAATGTTCAATCCAAATCTGTGCCTTCAAATTCCCATGGAAACTGGAATTAGCAAATATGATCTCTTGACTAATAACCTTCTTTGAGGTAAAAAGGAGTGTGTATACTCACCTTTTTAAAAATTGCATCTTGTGATTCATTACACTATTTTGTGTGTGAACTGAAAGCTTACCATGTCATAGAAAACAAGATATTTTATTCTATATGAATAATTTTATTTTTCCAAATTACAAATTTTTTAAATGATGAAACTAATATAATGGTGTATGTCAATTATATCTCAATAACACAAGAATAAAGATCTATTAATATGTTCCCTTAATCTCAACTTTCCAAAAAAAATTTTATATCTCTATGTATGAAATATAACTTGATAATGTGATTTCTTTTCATAATTAATATATGTAAAGCTTACACTTTTTTTTGAATGAAAGGTTTTTTTCAATGCTATAGTGCTTTACAATTTTCAAATCATGCGAGTTTCACCCACATTTCACATAATTCCGTAACAACCCTTTTGCCCCACCCTTGTATTCCCCTTCTCCCTTCACCCCCACCCCCACTGGTAACCACTAGTTTGTTCTTTTTATCTGTGAATCTGCTTCTTTTTTGTTTTATTCACTAGTTTGTTGTATTTTTTAGACTGTACATTTAAGTGACGTCACAGTATTTGTCTTTCTCTGACTTATTACACTAAGAATAATGCTCTCCAAATCCATACATGTTGCTCCAAATGGCAAAATTCCATGCTTTTTTATAATTGAGCAGCAATCCATTGTATGTATATGTGTATATATACATATACACACATCTTCTTTGTCCATTCAGCTATTGATGAACACTGAGCTTGCTTCCCTTACACTTTCAATAGTTGCATTTTATTCCATTTTCTAGATGGTGTGGTTTTATTGTAAAGATCTAGGGGTGACTCAGACAACTGGCCCTACTTTTTAGTTTTTAGTAGATGTGGGCTATAGATTTTTCCAAAACTAAAGTTGTCATATTCAATAAACATACCATACTTATATTTTCTTGCCAACAGTCATGATATATTAAGTCATATTAAGTCTTTAGAAAAACATTTCCATGGCAATTTATTTGAAAGCGACCAAAAGTTGGTACAATCTGATGATGTTTCAGAGTTTTGTTTTGTTTTTATCCTACTCAACTAGATGAACTATTGCTATATGCTTGTTTTAAAATTTCAGGCCAATATTATTACAGCATTTCTTAATCGTGTAGAACTTTAGACTGCTCATAGCTCGCAGTTCAACTGGAAGAGGGTGTCCTTCATCTCACTTTGATTTCATGTATCTATTTTCTAAATTCTCATTTAGCATCTGCATCTCTCATTAGGGTTTTCAACGATGTATGGTTTTATTGTTAACCAACACTTTAATGTCTATCTTTCAGTTCCCCAAGGAGACTGTGATCTCTGAGGTATGGGAGATCAGGTACCATCAATTATGGTTTCCCCAAGGAATCTGCCTCTTTGTGAAAGCTGAACAATCATCTTCAAGACTTGCAAAGAGCTGCAGTGAACTTTCTTGCAATTGGGTATATAACTCAGTGATGCAAAGACTCATAGCTTAATATATTTCTTTCTTACCAAGAATTCTTACTACTAATAAGGGGATTTGGAGAAGGCAATGGCACCCCACTCCAGTACTCTTGCCTGGAAAATCCCATGAACGGAGGAGCCTGGTAGGCTACAGTCCATGGGGTCACTAAGAGTTGGACACGACTGAGCGACTTCACTTTCACTTTTCCCTTTCATGCACTGGAGAAGAAAATGGCAACCCACTCCAGTCTTCTTGCCTGGAGAATCCCAGGGACCGGGTAGCCTGGTGGGCTGCCGTCTATGGGGTCGCACAGGTCGGACACGACTGAAGCAACTTAGCAGCAATAAGGGGACTGGGTAAGGGCAATTATGTTACTATGAGGGCAATTTGTGTTACAGTGGAGAGAGAGAATTGGTTAAATTTTTTATTATGCTCTGTTTTTTATAAATTAGTGTCCTGCAAGGATGACATCTTGTCAAATTAAAAACTCCTCTTGATTGTTGCTGGCAGTGTAGGTTGACTTTACCCTAACACAAAGAGTTCTTTGGCATCACATTTGGATGCCTTCTATTCTCTTCACCATAAGTTAGTTTTTCCTTCTTATTTCTTCAGAGTAAACCAAGGAATTTGAGCTGTCACTGCAACATTACCCAAGGGTGATACTATACATTTGCCAACTAAATAAAGATTTTTCCTATAAAATTTCTTGAAAAAGCCACCTAGACACAGTAAAGCTTTTTAAATTTACCAATAAACAAAACACCTATTTAATAAACTATCTTAACATTCAAATTCAGGATTCTATGAAAAATATAATCTTCCAGTGGGTTACAGAGGAGAAACTTTTATCTTGTACAAAATACTGGAATTTTCGACTAAAACTCCATTCAGCAATAGTTAATTTGAACTCTGAAACTACCAAATCTTACTTTGAATTCCTATTTCCAATCTCTACTAGATTTTCAGAAGTTAATGGAAAACAAAATAGGTATTGGCCTGGTTAAAAAATGATACTCAGGCTTAAAAATGAAGGATCCGTCCAGTTGTTGAAGATGTTAGGCACTCCAAGTAATCACTAAAAAAGATAATTGACAATTAGATCTGAAAGACCTTACAGATTATCCAGTTCATGCAATTTGTTTTACAGATCAGAAAACAAATTTTAATAACGTATTCGAGAACACAAAACCAATCAGTTGCAGAGCCTAATTTTTTGTTTTTAGCCCAGTGCCCTTTCAATGTAGTTTTGACTTGGAACAAGAAAAAGGTAAAGCTGCAAAATCCTAGAAGGAATGAGATTTTCCCTATTCTTTACCTTCTTTTGTTCCCAGAGATTTAAGTAAGTGCTAAGTCCCAGGTGAGTAACTGACACGTTTACTGTGTGGTACCTTTTTGAAAATTTGGGTAACTAAAGGGGTCCTAATGGCACCCCACTCCAGTACTCTTCTGCCTTGAAAACCCCATAGACGGAGGAGCCTGGCAGGCTTCAGTCCATGGGGTCGCTGAGTCGGACACGACTGAGCAACTTCACTTTCACTTTTCACTTTCATGCTTTGGAGAAGGAAATGGCAACCCGCTCCAGTGTTCTTGCCTGGAGATTCCCAGGGACGCGGGAGCCTGGTGGACTGCCGTCTATGGGGTCGCACAGAGTCGGACACGACTGAAGCGACTTAGCAGCAGCAGCAGCAGCAACACCTATATAAAAATCTTAACTCTATCACATATTTTTGGGTCACTGTCAATCCATTCTTCTATCAACTATTAAATCAAAAAAAGACCTTAGGCACTATCTGTGCATTTGTTTCATCAATCCAAAAAAAAGAGGCTCAGAAACAAATAGAAATTTTTATTTGACAATACTCTTGGGAAAAAATAGGTATTATCTTTCTTTAGAGAAAGCAGTGGTGTAGTCAGAAACGAAACAGTGAATTCCTGAAACAAGATATCAAGTATCCTAATGCAGGATAATAGAATTGTGACTTCTCTTTTTTCAACACTAAGACATTTCAGGCTATGTTGTATACCACATCACACACGAAAAATTAAATTACAAACAATTACACACGTATGAACAAGAGGCTGACATAAGAAAATGGCCCTCTCACAGCACTGGACCACCCTCTCTCTGAATTATGAGAAGCTAAATACTTATATTTCGAAACTTCTTCTTTAAGAAGCTGTCACCCAAAGCTACTTCATTGAGATAAAAATAATGGAATCTCGTTTTGAAAGTCATACGATGCTTACTTAATCCTGAAATGGAACAATTCTTCTCCGTTCTTGTTTCAAGTGATAATCATTGCTTACCCACATACCTAGGAGGCTGCGGAGGCTCCTTCCAGTCACTGGGTATGAGGTTATAAATGCTCTCAGAAGGGCCCTTTGGATCCATGGCCATATGAGTCCTGAAAAATACTTAGCTTTTTTCTCACTATAGCAATATCTCCATCCCTTTCTCCACAGCTTGTCCTTTCGTCTCCTACCCTCTTGCCTTCTCAAGGAACTAACGTTTCTTTCACGCAATTCCCCCGTGACGTCTTCTACGAGTCCTCTCTTGGCAAGAAAGTAAACTACCCCTTCTACGACTCTCGGGCTCGCTTAGCGTTGTTGGCGGCACAACTGCCGTGGAAACAGTAACTAGGCAACGAGGAAGGTGGCGTCGCAATCTAGTTTTCCAAACTTTCCTCTCGCAACGGCTCCTTTTCTGTCAGAGAAGCTCAATGTGAAAACCACAGTTTTTATGTACCTTTAGGAGTAAAGGGGTGGAAAATGGCGACCCCTTAAAAATATTGGTCTTTTCTCTGTGTATTTGGGGAAAAAAAAGATAAATTCTACCACAGACAGACGGGAAACTGTACCGCTGTGCAGGCGTCACACAATACTCCCGTCCATAGGCGCGAACCCGGTGGGGCGGGGCGAGCGACTGAGGCCATGATGACGCACATCCGACGTGAAGAACAGGACGAAGGAGGGAGGGGCGTAGGATCGAGTTGGTGAAGCGCAGGACGAGTCGCTTACCAGGTACTGGGCAGCTCGACGGTGGGCGTGGCGCGCGACCGCGGAGGCAGCCCCTGCGCAGGCGCAGAGGCCGCTGCGCGGGGTGGGGCGAGGTGGACCTAGCAAGGCCAGGGTCCTGGGCTGTGGGTCCGCAGTGGCCGGATTCCGAGGTGCGGGACTTTGTCCCGAGGCGGCGCTGGCAGCTCCCGGAAGCTCTTTCCCATTTCCTTTCCTTTCCCCCCGTCTTCTCTGTGTGATTTCCTTGGTGAGTTATTTGAGGAGAAAGGGAAACTGTAGAATCAGTCCGTTCCCATCGCATGCCGTTTTCCGGTCCGTGTCTTCCCCCGTGCGCTGCTGGGCGGTGATCCCAGCAATCTGGCAGCGCCCGCCTTCCCGGCCGCTTGCGTCCCGCGCTCAGCCGTGCGGCCACCTGTGCGAGCGCTCAGGACCGCTCCCCTCGTCCTCCCCTCGGCCACCTGTCTCCCTTACTGTCGTGCCTCGCTCCTTCTCCCCCTGTTTACCTCTTTATCGGGCCCCTCCTCTTAGGGCCTGACTTTGTTTTCTAAGCAAGCAGCCTAAACCAGAAGAATCCTTTTAAACGGGCCTTTGAATTTTTATGCTCCTCCCCCCCCTTTTTTTTTCTGGCGTCCCTTTTTGAAAATAGTCTTGGGAGCGGTTTTATTCCGTTTGATCCTTGTGGTCTTCCATGAAACTACTGATTCCCATATTGACTGCTGAAAGACTCTCATTTAAAAGCCTTTGCCATCCAGAGGCTCTGAAAGACATTTTGGCAATATGGTTCTGACCAACCTTATAGAAGCCAGTCTGCCCAAAGGCAGTAAAGGATGCTTGAAGATAAGAGGCCAGTTTTGGGCCTGTCATTGCCAGGGTGCCCGGTGGTGGAGACAAAGCAGCATGGTAGCTTGGTTGACTTAAAAGAGTTTATTGGCTCTGCCTTCTGAGATGGCCCATGCTCTGTCTGTGGAGTTTGTTTCTCACTAAATAAATCCAGTTCTTTGTAAAACGAAGTTTGCTGAATGTGTAGGTGTTTATCATCTTGGGCTCTTGGTGAATTTCAGTAGATAAGAATAAACTTAGTGTTTTCTTATCCAGTTGTTCAGGTTTCTGTTTTTTTTTGTATCCCAGGCGTTTAACAAACATTTTGTTTCAGATGAATGGCACCTTGGGGTTGATGGTTCTGTTCTTCACATCAGATTTTCTGTTTCCAAAATATTTGTATGTATATGTCACTTTGCTCTTTTCCTTTCCACTTTTGAGTATTTCATGTGTTTGGTTATTTTTGCTTAGCTTGTGTAGAGAATAATTCTGTTCTCTATATGTGCTAAGATTTGAACTGAGGACTTGAAATGGTAGTAGTTAGCCAAATGGACAGTCCTTGGCCAAAGTTTATAACATTTCTAATTAGAAGCAACACTTAAGGACTCTTATGTTTATCAGTTCCTAAAAGAGCAATAAGGGCAAAGCATGATTTCTCTAGTTAGTAAGTACCCACTGGCCTCAGCTAGTCTTGAGTTTCTACTGTTACTGAATACAGTAATTTCAGTGATGTCAGTATATTTATTATGGTTTTAAAAATACTGAACAGAATTTAAAGTCTCACTGTAGTGTGTTTAGTATACAGTCTTAGGGAAGTTGTTAAATCATTTGGAAAGGAACTTTTTCCCCCTTTAGGTATTGGTCTGTAATTCTTGGCTTTTGAAAGCATGTTTACAAAGAATATGTTTCTGATTTTTATAATTCACTCAAAATGGCAGTCCTGTTCAAGGAAATGCCTATGTTCAGTATGTCCACAGAGAATTAGTATTGGTGTGCCATCAGAGGTAGTGAACCTTTTCTGTGAACAGCTAGGTAATAAATATTTTAGGGCCTTGCAGGCCAGATGTATTCTTTTGAAACTACTCAAGCGCTACCATTATAGCTCCAAAGCAACCAAAGACAATACTTAAGAAATGGGAAAAAAAAAATGAATGAGCGAAGTTTTTTTCCCATGAAACATAATTTACAAAAACAACGGTGAGCTACATTTGGCCTGTGGGTTGTAGTTTGCATACACACCTTATATGAATGGTTGTACGTATAAATTAGTTTTTTGTTTTTTTTTTACTAAGGATTATTTCAGTCGACTTAGATGAATAAAATGGTCAGAGGTGGGAGTAGAAATCGGACAACTGGGAGGAAAATAAACCCTTTCTAAAGACATAGTCTTAAAACAATATTTTTCTTAGTTATAGAATTACAAAGAGTACTTAATCATTTGAATTAAATACTCGAGGTCTTTAAGAGAATATTTAGTAGCAAAAGACTAACAACAGAAAAGGCTTAGTTGGCTTTGATTCTAAGATAAAGGCAAAGCTGAGTGGTGAATTTGGAAAATGCTTTGACTGTAAGATCCCTGTGATTACCACGTGGCACTGAAGTGTGGGCCTTCCACCGTGCTGTTTCAATCAGCTAATTAACTTGAGGGCTTGTTTAGAGGGTTTTTACGTATTAAAAGCTTCTAACCTTCTGCTGGTTAGCTTATATCCTAGTATATTTGCATTTTTTCTTATTAGTTATGGGAAAACAATATTGCTGTAAAAATGCAGCAATTTTTAAGAATATTTTAAAACCTTAGAATATCTTTCTTCATAAAATAGTGGACTAGATTTAGTCATTCTTATCTCATTTAAATAGAAATTGTATTAAAACAGGATGACAGGATGACAAGTATAATCATTGCACAACTATTTTCAAAAGTTCATTGAACTATAGCCAGTTCTCATCGTGGAATAATTTTTGAAGTACTACGTCTTATGTTTTATTTTGGGAGAGTAATAGCAAATACTTTAAATGGGTGACAAGTGCTAAATCATTTTCACTAAATAGATTTTGAAAGTTTACCAGAAGTATTGAAAACTAGGTAATTTTATAATGGAATTGAAATTTTCTGGACTATTTTGAAAGTAAAAATTGATGCGGTTATAATTACGATTATCAATCATCTAGTGTAAGCATAGGAAAATATCACTGTAAATACTTTGCAAAAAGGTAATATGTATTTCTGGTTTAAAAATGTAACTTTGTTAGCATTCTTAGACAATAATTTAAAAATGTGTTAAAAAGTGGTTTCTGTACTTTCTTTCCCTTGAAGTCTATATTCAGTTTTGATCAGCTTGCCACAGTAAAATTGTTAAAGTTCATACCTCGAGGTCACACAGTATTTAATATGTACATGTGGACATTCTGTTTCTGTTTTTTAAAGTTCTTGCTGTGATACTGACATGTCACTACCTTTTCATTTGTCTCTGACAAGGTCTTTTATGTCTAAGAAGTAGCTATTGGAACTAGTGGATCAAAAAACTACACTATAAGCGACTAGTAAGAAAACCTGTTTAAAAATTATTAATGTGTAATGGAGTGGTATACATCTTCCATCCCCTAAGGAATTAGAGAGTTTACTAAAATAGTTTTGTGTAGAACTTGGCTCTACACCAGTTATTTGCAAACATCAATGTTTCAGTAAAACCTGAGTATTTTAAGGTCAAGAGATTTGGTCTTTAAGTACTGGTTTTGTTTCTTGCCTCTTATGTGATTGACTCTCATTTTAATTTGAAATAGTTCTGTTCTTTGTCTGAAGAAAAATTGCCTATTCATGACCTCTTTACTGAAAAACATATTAAAATATAAGTAAATGAAAAACACCTAATAATATGGCTTTGAATCATAAAGGAAAATGATTTGCAGCCGGTCCTCACTTTTCACAGGTTCTCTATTTGTGAATTCTACTTGCTAAAATTTACTTATAACCCCAAATTAATGCTTACAGCACTTCTGCAGTCACTCATGGCCACATGCACAGTGGTGAAAAATTTGATTCATGAGATATGCATGTTTCAAGTTGGGGTCAAGTAAGGTGATGCTCTGCTTTCTTGTTTCAGCTCCTACTGTAAACAAGGGTCGTTTTTGAATTCTATTTAAGTGCCACATTTTTTGCATTTTTGTGCTTCCAGTTGCTGCTTTTGTTGTTTAAAATGGCCCCAAGCAGAGGGCTGAAGTGCTGCCTTGTGTTCTTAAGGCAGTAAGGCCACCATGTGCCTTACAGAGAAAATGTGTGGGGTAGATAAGTTTCCTTCAGACATGTATTAAAGTCTGAATTCAGTGGTAATGAATCATTATGTATATATTAAATAAGATGTCTTTAAGCAGAAACACACATAAAACATTATGTATTGATCACTTGGCAAAAATATTGTAACTAGAGGCTCACAAGAACCTAGGAACAGTGTGTTTCCCCCACAGTGGTTCAGTATTCACTAATTCGTATCCATGGTGACTTGATAGACTTAACTACCATGAATAATGAGAACTGACTCTATTACCTCTTAAGTAAAAATTCAGTTTCCAGATAAATATTACATGCCATGGGCGTTATTCCATCTTTTCTTGCATTTGGTTTGCCTACAGTGGATGTTGAAACCCTAAAATTAATTTGTGGCTGAATGTTACAAAACAAAATTTAGTACATAACTTCTTTAATTTTCTTTAAAATGATATTTTTTACATGTTAGAGCACTTTATAAGCTAGTGTCAGGAAGATTTTTATGGCGAAATAATATTGATACTGAATAAATTGAACTGTCACACTTTTCTACTTTGAATTCATATAAAACAAAGGAAGAGTAAGGTTACGAAGGATAAGGTGACGTTAACATGCGTTAACGCTTGTGTTAGTCTTTTGCTTCTAATGGAGTTGGTGTTAAGGATTGTAGCAATCAACATAAAGTGGAAAAGATCAGATAAAAAATTTAGTGTCCATAAAAACAAACCAGCTACTCAGGTAATACACAATTATTACCAATACAGATATCAGAAATTTCTGCGTTGGGAACTAAAAAAGATGATGCTCTGTGATATTATAAGCAAAAGCTACCTGAATAGGAGGTTAAGCAGGCTGCTTAATACAGTATTCTCAAAATAATTAGTGTTAAAGAATAGTACCAGAATAAAAGTAGTTTAATAAAAGAAATTGCTGGTGGGGTTCAAGTGTGCAGTTCTTTGACCCTTTGTTTACTTCAGGGAAAGAATTAACCTGTGCACAACATGGATGAGTGCCCCTGGTTTTCTCTGAAGGTTTATAAACAAGGGCTTCTCTGGTGGCTCAGATGGTAAAGAACCCACCTCCAATGCAAGAGACCTGGGTTCAATCCCTGGGTCAGGAAGTTCCCTTGGAGAAGGGAATGGCTACCCACTCCAATGTTCTTCCTTGAAGAATTCCACGGACAGAGGAGCCTGATGGGCTACAGTCCATAGAGTCACAAAGAGCCAGACATAACTGAGTGACTAACACAAACTAACACTAGCCCCTTGTTTTCTCTGAAGGTTTATAAACAAACCAAACTCTCAAAAAAAAAAAAAAAGCCTAGTTTTGTGCCTAGATATTCTGATTGAATTTATATGTTTTTAGTCTTTTATCACTGAGTGACAGTGGTTAATATTACTATATAAATGAATATTCTTATGTGCCCATCACCATGCCATATGCTTTGAATTTATTATAAATCATTTAAATAGCCAAGAGGTACCCATGTGTGGCAGACACTTTATACTTTTTATAGTCGATATTACATCCAAATCATGAATCAGATGGATAAACAACCTAAAAGAGTAATTCAGATACTTATTTCATACTTTTTCAGTCCACTGATTTCTTTCCGTCTGGTTACTGAATGTACAGTTAAGTCCTTAAAATTTTAGGCGTCATTGTGTAAACTTACATTTATCATTTTGTTATAGTATCTTGTATATTGCTTGATGGCAGAAATTTAGTACTGTTTAGTAAAATTCTTTCTTATCGTAAGATACACATATTGGAAAATAGTATCTTAATCTTTCAATAATAGCTTTAGGGAACCATGAAAAGGGTTAGTTTATTATTTTTCTGTACTTAAAAAATTTGAATTGGACATTTTAACAATAGACTATATGTGGAATTTTATGATACGGTATGAAGTTACAATTAACTTCAAATTTTTTCCATTATAGATTCCACTTTTTGCAAAGACTGAGTTTGCCGCATCATCCACAAACTCTTCACCTCAGATTGGTTCCTGTGTGTTTTCCATTTGCAAGTCAGTGGGAGTTAAGCATATACCAGCTGAAAAGCCAAATAAGGAAATGCATTCCTTCTCCCAGCGGTTCTAAGTTAACTTGTAAGTTAACTTGTAAGTTAAATTCAGTGTAAGCTGAAAATGGTTTAAATGTTTTATTAGAGAACACAGTTTGAGTAGCATGGATGATCAGAGTAGTAAATAACGGAAAGTTTTCAGAACATGTCTAAACACACCATCTAACGTTTAATAGTTGCCTATTGGTTGTACCACGGAATATGTGGAAAGTCTCACTACATGCCTGTAAAGTTACTCTAATCACTTTAAATAAATATCGTAGCAGTTATTAAATTGTACTTTACATATGACTAAATGTCTCACCTGTCTGGCACACATCTGGTGTTTTAATGGTAAGTGTATTTCCAAAGACAGGGATCAGTATGGGGAATTACAGAGCTTCTCCAGATGCCAGCATGAGTTTGTCCTCTTATCAATGGAAACATTCCTGAGTGTTTTTTTGCTATCACTCTGGAGTCTGGGATTTGAGTTGTGTCTCCACTGGTGATGTTTATAGGATAGAAATGAAAGTGATGGTCCGAGTCAGAGAAAGTTATAGATCTGTAGCCTTTGGGTTTGCTGTCAATTATCCATTTTTCTTAAGTATTTACATAATGTTCTCTTTCACTAGCTTTTTTTTAAGCTAGTGGAAAACATGTGAGAATGATTTTTAACAGTATACATGTAAAAGGCATGTAAGAAAGAAAAGGTCATACCTTTGTTCTATAGTTTGGAAAATTCTTTAAGCATTGTATAAGCAGATATTTTATTCTGGTTTCTTGTTGTGAATTCTTTGACTAAGAAATTTATGAGTAACATGATAGTCTATCAACATGTTCATATAACTAACGAGAAATATAGAGACTATTCAGCTTTTTGAATTGCAAGTGTATAGCATCCCAACTCCAAGTAATCCTTATTTACTTGGGTTACAAACCATGAGACAATTTTCATTATAGGAAAAGAAATAGTAATTTGATTTAGTATCTTTAAAAAAAGTATCTATGATATAGCACTTTCAGAATAAATTTTCTGTTTCTCATAGTTACAAATTGTTAAAGTTTTGATTACTCACTGTCTTGAGACTTGAAAAGATTACTAAAAAGATAATATGCAATATATGAGAATTTAGGTTTGGATAATTTTTTAAATGCCATATAAAATTGAGAAAAATTTTAAGTTTATGTACTGTGGGCATGATTCTACTTAATCCTATTGGTATGTTAAGCCTATTGAAATTAGTAACCAAATGTCTTTCTTTGTCTTTATGTTTTGAAAAGGGCCATAGCCAGTTTTTCTGTTGGCTTGGGCAGCAAAGTGAAAAGAGAATGCTCCACTTTAAGCGATGTCAGCATCTGAAACAGATAACTCAGAAATGCTTGTCTCGAATCCATGTGAAAACAGATAAACATCCACAGCTATTTCTTTCAAGAACCTTTGCGCTTGCGGAATTAAGGAAGTCATGGCATTCCATCTACTCTCTTGTTGGAGACAAAAATATTATCTTGATGGGACCTCCCGGTGCTGGGAAAACAACAGTAGGCAGAATAATAGGCCAGAAACTGGGCTGTTGTGTCATCGATGTGGATGATGATATCCTTGAAAAAACCTGGAATATGAGTGTGTCTGAAAAATTGCAGGATGTTGGTAATGAGCAATTTTTAGAAGAGGAAGGAAAAGCCGTGTTAAACTTCTCTGCATCTGGAAGTGTGATTTCCCTTACTGGGTCCAACCCAATGCATGATGCTAGCATGTGGCATCTAAAGAAAAATGGAATAATTGTTTATCTGGATGTACCTCTACTAGATATAGTCAGTCGTCTAAAATTAATGAAAACAGATAGGATTGTAGGTCAGAATTCTGGAACCTCTATAAAAGACTTACTTAAATTTAGAAGACAGTACTATAAGAAGTGGTATGATACTCGTGTTTTTTGTGAAAGTGGGGCTTCCCCGGAGGAGGTAGCCAACAAAGTGCTGAGTGCAGTTAAAAGATACCAAGATGTGGATTCAGAAACATTCATTTCCACAAGACATATTTGGCCTAAAGACCACAAACAGAAAGTTCCAGCGAAATTCTTTAGTGAAGCTGTGATTGAGGGGTTAGCTTCTGATGGTGGACTTTTTGTTCCTGAGAAGGAGTTTCCAAAGTTAAACTGTGGGGAGTGGAAAAGCCTGGTAGGAGCAACATACATAGAAAGAGCACAGATACTTCTGGAAAAATGTATACATCCTGCTGACATACCTGCTGCCAGGCTGGGAGAAATGATTGAAACCGCTTATGGGGAAAACTTTGCCTGCTCAAAAATCGCCCCTGTCAGGCACTTGTCAGGCAACCAGTTCATCCTGGAGTTGTTTCATGGACCGACGGGATCATTTAAAGATCTGTCTTTACAGCTCATGCCCCATCTTTTTGCACACTGTATTCCACCAAGTTGCAATTTTATGATACTTGTAGCCACCTCAGGAGACACTGGAAGTGCAGTCTTAAATGGCTTTAGTCGTCTTAATAAGAATGACAAGCAGAGAATAGCCGTGGCCACATTTTTTCCTGAAGACGGAGTCAGTGACTTTCAAAAAGCACAAATAATTGGCAGTCAGAACGAAAGTGGATGGGCGGTAGGTGTCAAGTCAGATTTTGATTTCTGCCAGACATCTATAAAAAGAATTTTTCAAGATTCTGATTTTACTGGCTTTCTTGCTGTGGAATATGGAACCGTCTTAAGTTCAGCTAATTCCATAAACTGGAGCCGACTGCTTCCCCAAGTAGTTTATCATGCTTCTGCATACCTTGATCTCGTTAGCCAAGGATTTATTTCTTTTGGAAGCCCAGTTGATGTGTGTATTCCCACAGGAAACTTTGGTAACATTTTAGCAGCAGTGTATGCCAAAACCATGGGAGTCCCTATTCGAAAATTTATCTGTGCTTCTAATCAGAACCATGTTTTGACTGATTTTATAAAAACAGGACATTATGATATAAGGGAAAGAAAACTAGCACAGACCTTTTCACCAGCAATTGATATCCTCAAATCTTCAAACCTGGAACGACATTTACACCTGATGGCTAATAAAGATGGACAGTTAATGAGAAGACTGTTTAATCAATTAGAAGAGGAGCATCACTTCCAGATAGAGAAGATCCTAGTTGAGAAACTTCAGCAGGATTTCGTGGCTGACTGGTGCTCTGAGGGAGAGTGCCTAGCAGCTATTCACTCCACCTACAACACTTCGGGGTACATTTTGGACCCACACACAGCTATTGCGAAAGTAGTTGCGGACAGAATGCAAGACAAAACCTGCCCAGTGATTGTCTCCTCTACAGCTCATTACTCCAAGTTTGCACCTGCTATCATGCAAGCTTTAAAGATCAGAGAAATCAACCAGACTTCTTCAAGTCAGATTTACTTACTAAGTTCATACAATGCCTTACCTCCACCACACGAGGCTTTATTAGAGAGAACAAAACAGCAAGAGAAGATGGAGCACCAGGTCTGCGCAGCTGATGTGAATGTCCTGAAGAACCATGTGGAAAAACTTGTACAAAATCAATTCATATGAAAGTTTTCTGAGCAAAAGAAAAAAATTCTGGTGAAAAGCATGCAGTAATAAATCACCAAAGTTGATTTTGAGTACAAATAACATTTTGTTTTTTATGTAAATATGTATGTCTATATATAGATCTGTTATCTTTTGGAATTTCAATAGCCTCGTCTCTAGGTCTGTCCATTGACCCTGCACATGCTCCTTGGATCCTTAATCTAGAAGTGACAGAAAGTAGCATAATGCATGGACCCTCGTGCTGTGTTCTGCACCCATGAGGGATATATCAGTTTCTCCTCCCTCATCCCCACTTTTGAATGGACCAAAATGTCTGGTACTCTATCTGACACTTAAAATATTTCAGCATAGTTGTTACATAGTATATCTGTAACCATCATTAGTTCTTTATTGACTAGAAAGATAATTTACACTCTAACGGTTAACTTATTTGGAAGAAGTAGTAAGCTCATCTATTAAGAAATGGCTGGCATTTTTGACTCTCCTCAAATTCCTTTTTGGACTATAATTAATTAAGTGGATCCTATACCATCTGGATTAAATAAGTGTTCCAGCTTTCACTCCCCTTGGGATGTATATACTTAAGGTGATGTAGTTTGAAAATCAAGACACAAGATTTAAATCTAGGATGTGAGCATCAACAGAACTGCCTGGTAGTAGATACAGAAATAAAATTACATATCTGTTTTAAGAGAAAAGCTTTGCAGAATTCAGAGTATTTGAATAGTCTTAAGTATGGTTATAGTTATAGCAGTGTTCTTGTATTATTTGGACTCGATTCCTATATAATTTGTCTGTTGTCTTTTATTTCAGTGAACATTGTCTTTTTTGGCAGCTAAAAACACATGTAATTGATGCACATATTTAGTGTTTCCTTCTTTGTAGTAACAATACATTATAATCATGATTTACATTTGTGAATTTCTTGGATGTTTTATTTTTGAATTCAAAGATTGTTACTGAAAGGACCTGTTAGTGTAATGGACTACTCTCAACCACAAGATGGCATTCCTAACATAATTTGTCTTTGCTGATAACATTCTGCTTCATTTTCTGGGAGAATTGCCTCCATAAAGAAACATATTGCAGGTTGTCAAGAAAAAAATTGTAAGAGTTTAATGAGCAGAAATGATTTGTGTAAAAATTTAAAAAATTGAACCAACTATGGTAACTTTGTATCTCCAGCTTCTAAAAAGTACATTCTAAAACCAAAACTTGAAAACCAAGAGCAGTTACAAGAAAATAATGGAGGATTCAAAGTTCACTTATTCATGCATGTCTTAGTTATTTTATCATTTGCTTTTAAGGATAAGTGTTTCAGTAGCCGATATGTTTAGAAAATACATGTGAATTTTCCTGTGTGTATGAGAATGCACTATTTTTCTGAAAGTGGTAGGGACAGTTTTGTTTTGTTTTTTAAAAGACATGATTTTTGCCCACAAGACTGTAGTGAAGGAGACAACATGTAAAATTGAATCAGGTTCAACATAGAAGAGTTATTGCAAGACACTTCATGAGTAAGGAAAAAGGAAGGGACACAGTCAAGAGCTGTCAGATTACCATGGGCTGATCAGAAAAGGCGTCACAGGAGACACAGAAGCTGTGGTGAGTCCTGAAGGATGGCAAGATTTTCTAGGTGAAAAGGAAGGGGAAGTACATTCTAGGCAGACAAGGGAAATAGGTACAGTGAGTTGCTCAAGAGAGCACATTCCTTTATCTCCAATTGGTTTGTTCTCTTATTTCATGCTTTCACTTTTTCTTAATACCACATCTAGCCCCTCCCTCTCAGCTAATGTCCTTGCCTCAGTCAAGAGGAAATAAGCCGTCAGTGAAGACATGGCTTCCTATCACCAAATGTCTGAATCTGCTGTACCTGTTTGTCTCCTCACCTGCTCCCCCTGGATTGAATTGGGTGATATTCCTTCAGGTGTGTCTCGGCTTCTGTTCCTGTCAGAATACTCCCGTCACTTGCTTCATCAGCTGTCTCCTCTAGTGCTGCTTCAGCCTCTCCTCTCTGACGGGACCTTCCTTTCTATACCGTTCAGATGCTCTCTTTTCACATCTTAAACAGGATAAGAGCAAAACAAGTCAACATCCACATTCCCCCACCATCTACTCTTGTATTTATGTTCCTTTCAAGACCAAGCCTCTTTGAAAAGAGTTGTCTACATGTGTGGTCTCCACTTCCTTGCCTCTCATGTTGTCCAGAATGTGTAAAGTACGTGTGCTGTTCAGGGAGGAATAATAAAACAGAAACACATGTGCTGCTCCCCACTTTGCTTTAACAGTAGAACACGCCTCATGTTTGACACCTGCTGTGGCTCCTCTTTGATTACATTCATTTCTCTCCCTCAGAAGTAACCACTATCCTAAATTTTCTCTTTATCATTTCCTTCTTTGTATGTACAGTTTTGCCTCTTTTTAAATTTTATGTAAATGGAATCATACTATACATATTCTTCCATGACTTTCTTTTATTCAATAATTTTAAAATTTAACCATGCAGATGACAGAAGGCAGAAGTCATTAATTTTAATTACTGTATAATATTCTATACAATGCCACAATCTGTCCATTTATGTTAGTGGACATTTAAATATTTATCTGTACTTGTATCCAATAGGTGTACTGTTTCATAAAATTTGTATTGAAGGCTAGTGAAAATGAACTTCCAAACATCTGTGATTCTTTCTAATGGTATATAAAAATATATTTCATATCCTAGCTGTATTAAAAATGTGTGGTTTGTTTATAATATGAAAAATTATCAGTTCTTGAGCAATGGTTGTAATTTCTTCCTTCTCCAGTCTTTAAAATTATTTTACAATGTCAAAAATATGGTGAATTTGTAAGATTTTTGAGAAAAATGAGATTTTTAATTGGATATCAATGAAAATAGTAAAATATTTTTTCATCAAAATAGAGTTCAGAAGGTAATAAATTGTTCTGTTTGAAGTTTTTGTTAGATTTTAATAGCAATTCACTTCCAAAAACAATCATGGCAAATACTGTTTCTCTCAATCATTAGATCGTTTAAAACATTTTCTAATTCAAACTACTTAAAACATTAAAAAAAGTAGCTGTTTTCACATGAGCCTCAAACTCATGGGAACATAAATAATAGAGTTTTGTGCAGGAAGATGATTAAAGCCTGATGATTAAAGGCTGTGTATGAAATAGTTGTTGGTGTGGGCCCTGTCTGTGTACTCCAGCCACTCTTTGAAACTTTAAAAACAAATAGCCTCCTTTAAAATCAGAGGTAGAATAAGCTCCTCTGGTTCAAAGAAAGCAAAGCCAAGCAAATTGTCAGTGTCATGGAGAAGGGACCTGTCAAACACAGGAAACCAAACCAACATCATGTACAGCAGTTCTCTGCTCTGTTGGCAAGATTTAGACCAGAGGCCTGTATCAAAAAGTTGTTTGCTTTCTACAGAAGGTGTATTACTCAGTTCAGCTATTTTTCTATCTAAACTCTTTATTGCTGTCTGAGTTCTTGGGTCTTTATTTAAGTGGTGGTAACAATTGTCTTGAGCTGAGGTTCCATGTTCAGATGTGGCGCTACTTGTTCAGTTATTATCATAGACTTTATTGGGATTGTAATGGCCTATACAATGCAGGGTTGCTAATGGCAGGTTTAGTTTCACTTACAAAATATTAGAAGGGTTTGTAATTTTAAATTACTTAAATCCACAAGGGGCTATGTTAAATCAATTCTTATATTTGGTGATGGAGCCCTGAAATTATTTGTTTTGAATTTTATTTACAAGGCTCAAATCAAATAGCTGAAGTTTTCAGAAAATAATTTTACTTGCTCTTGATGCTACCTGTTTTTCTGGGACTCTACAATCTGTTTGAGATTTTAAATATAATTGGCTGACATAATATTAGGAAAAGGAGTACGTCAAGGCTGTATATTGTCACCCTCCTTATTTAACTTATATGCAGAGTACATCATGAGAAATGCTGGGCTGGAAGAAGTACAGGCTGGAATCAAGACTGCCGGGAGAAATATCAATAATCTCAAATATGCAGATGACACCACCCTTATGGCAGAAAGTGAAGAAGAACTAAAGAGCCTCTTGATGAAAGTGAAAGAGGAGAGTGGAAAAGTTGGCTTAAAGCTCAACATTCAGAAAACTAATATCATGGCATCTGGTCCCATCACTTCATGGCAAATAGATGGGGAAACAGTGGAGACAGTGTTAGACTTTATTTTGGGGGGGCTCCAAAATCACTGTGGATGGTGATTGCAGCCATGAAATTAAAAGACGCTTACTCCTTGGAAGGAAGGTTATGACCAACCTAGATAGCATGTTAAGAAGCACAGACAATACTTTGCCAACAAAGGTTCATCTAGTCAAGGCTATGGTTATTCCAGTAGTCATGTATGGATGTGAGAGCTGGACTATAAAGAAAGCTTAGCGCCAAAGAATTGATGCTTTTGAACTGTGGTGTTGGAGAAGACTTGAGAGTCCCTTGGACTGCAAGGAGATCCAACCAGTCCATCCTAAAGGAGATCAATCCTGGGTGTTCATTGGAAGGACTGATGTTGAAGCTGAAACTCCAATACTTTGGCCACCTGATGTGAAGAGCTGACTCTATTTGAAAAGACCTTGATGCTGGGATGGATTGAGGGCAGGAGGAGAAGGGGACGACAGATGAGATGGTTGGATGGCATCACTGACTCAATGGACATAGGTTTGGGTAGACTCCAGGAGTTGATGATGGACAGGGAGGCCTGGCATGGTGTGGTTCATGGAGTCGTGAAGAGTCGGACACGACTGAGTGACTGAACTGGCTGACTGACATAATATTTAAACAACTGCCAAATCAACATGATTCATTACCAGAAAATACATCATTTCTTGTAAATTTCACATCTGTGTAGGGTTCTCTATTAAAGTCCTGCAATTTAATCCTAAAAGATCTGAATAGCATATTTATTCACAGTATTCTGTATATTTTCCAGAAAAAGAGTCATCAGGTCAAAAGGCACCCCCTCTCCCCTTCAGTGTTGTAGCCTACTATGAAGAAATACAGAATATCTTTCTGTTGAGAAAAGTTGAGTATAACTGTTTTACTGGGATCAGAAAGGAGGAAAATATTAGTTTAAATTGGGTCAAGAGCATAAAATTTCTACTGGCCAAAAGTCATACCAAAAAAAAAAAGTCATACTGAAATGAAACAAAATTTTAGGGAGAAAGCAAAGCTAAAATATCCTTTGAAATATGCAGGTCATTCTTGTCAAAGAGGGAAAAGTCACATGTAGGAGATTTGTAATTTGTAAAATGATTACAAATTGTTTGATTTTTCCCAAGGCCTCAGAAAGGGAGAGAGTGCCTACATGTGGTCTCCAGAGTGAGAGGTCCAGAAATTAAATTTTGTTCATGTACACAAAGTTGCACAGATTTAGAGATTTTATCTTCTGCTAATCACACTTATAAGAGTTAATATAAACTAAAATGTGCATTTATTGATTTATAATTGTTGATGCTTTTTTCCAGTGACCACAGATTTGGTCTTTTCTACCCAAGATTCTTCATCTCTTACATGAAGATATCTAGGAGACAGTAGTTCATTTGGCAAATATGAAGTCAAACCACAGAGAGAAGGATAGTTTTCAGGGATATTTCACTAACAATTATCTTATTTATCCAACAACATAGAATACCTCTAGCTGCTGCTGCTGCTAAGTCGCTTCAGTCGTGTCCGACTCTGTGACCCCATAGACGGCAGCCCACCAGGCTCCCCCGTCCCTGGGATTTTCCAGGCAAGAACACTGGAGTGGGTTGCCATTTCCTTCTCCAATGCGTGCAAGTGAAAAGTGAAAGTGAAGTCGCTCAGTTGTGTCCGACTCTTAGCGACCCCATGGACTGCAGCCCACCAGGCTCTTCCATCCATGGGATTTTCCAGGCAAGAGTACTGGAGTGAGGTGCCATTGACTTCTCCGAGAATACCTCTTGAGTAAACAGAATATTCTTCCCTGTTTGACTCAAGGTGATTCTTCTCTGAACAGTGCTAAATAGATACTGCCAACTTTTGATCTTTGGATCATTACTCTGCAAGATCACACACTTTGGGTGAATATGCACCTTTTTCAGATTTGTTACAAAGCAAAAAATTAATAGTCTCAATCCCTGAGAAGCTTATGGAGAACTTAGGTAAGTAATTCAACTTACTACAAGAGCATACAGTAAATACAATCATCAGGACCAGCCAGAAACATGGTGTACCCTGAGAAAGCTAAATTAGATATTTGGTTAGATATTTGGTTCCCATTCAAATTGATGTTCTCTAAGTATGTGTTGCACTTTTATTTTGGAGCATGACTACGGTTTTCTCACAGACCCCCACACAAGCACACTGCAGGGAAGGACAAAGAGGGACACCTTCTGGCAGAGGTTACCCTCTCCTGTGCTGTCCTAAGCAGCTCAGCTCTGGCAAAGAGAAGTGAGTGAAAGTTGTTCAGTTGTGTCCAACTCTTTGCGACCCCATGGACAAACCTTACTAACAAAACAAAAAACAAGGAAACTAACCAAACTCATCCTCTTTGAAAGGCAGTTTAGAAACCCTTTATTGCTATTCAAGCATATTCTTGGATCTTCTCACCTAATTTCTAGAAATTTGTTGCAGTAATCCTAAGCACCAATGGTATTGATAAACACTATCTTCTCTTCCTGAAATATTCCTGTGTGTATGTGCTCCGTCATGTCTAACTCTTTGCAACTTCATGGATTGTAGTTCACCAGGCTCCTCTGTCCATGGGATTTCTCAGGCAAGAATACTAGGGTGGGTTGCCATTTCCTTCTCCAGGGGATCTTCCCAATCCAGGGATTGAACACTTCTCTCTTGTGTCTCCTGCATTGCAGGTGGAGTCTTTACTGCTGAGTCACCAAGGAAGCCCTGCAGTGTTCCTAACAACATGTAAATCTTTTTGAAGACTGGTGCCCTGGACCACTGCCTGGCTGGCTCTCCCCTTATCCACTTCAGGCCATGATCATGTTTTAGACCTGAAACTATGGGATGGAAGTAAAAAAGACAGACATAGAGATCAGACTGAGGGATCAAAGAAGGCATTCTAGAGGAGAGGCTCACACGTGAGTCAAAGTTTAAAGGTTAGGTGATAGTTGACATAGGTGAATTGGTGAGCAGAGGGAACAACATGGTGGGGAGTGCTGGATGTATCACTCAACTTGCCTGAAACAAAATGTGTATATATGGGTTTGTGAAGATGAAGCTAGGAAATCAGGCATGATCCATGAGTTTTCATGTGTCTGAAAGCTAAGAGATATCACTTATGGTAACATAAGTTTACTTGCCATAAACTTACAGTAAGTAGAATACCGTAATCAACACTTGATTTAGAAAGATCGTGCTGGCAGTTGTGTGGGGTGGATGGAAGGGATTAGACTGACAGACCTAAGACTCATTCAGTGTGCTCAGTCACTTCAGTCGTGTCCGACTCTCTGCAACCCCATGGACCATGGCCTGCCAGGCTCCTCAGTCCATGGGATTCTCCAGGCAAGAATACTGGAGTATGGGGCCAGAACATGGACTGCAGTGGTGGAACCTAAAGGAGTGAGCAGTTTCCAGAAATACTTAGGACATTGCTTTATAGGATTTGATGACAGATTAAAGGAGAGGGGCATGGAGAAGGATTAGGGTTTATAAGCTAGAAATCAAGAATATAGGAAGCTGTGCAGAATTGGTGATGAATAGAGTGGAGAGGAGCTGGTGATGGTTTTTCTCATCTCATTGGACATTTAATTTTCACTCTAATATTCCATCACATCCGAGTCTCCAAACCCTCGTTAAAGAAGAGAAAGTAAACTGACTCACTTACTAATGGAAGCATGTGGAGATTTGAAATTTACCTCCAAACAAATGCATCTCTATTTCTCCCCTAACTCCCAAACCTGTCTTGCTCTTCTTTCCTCCTGTCTTTTCTTATCATGTTCTACTAAAAACATTCCTAAATCCTACCCATCTGTTTGTTAGCGTTTTCAATTTGCAAATCAGAATTTATTTCATTTAAATTATCCCCTGAGCATCCACCATTCTTGTTCATTTTAACCTTGGCATTTATATGTTCTTCTGTAGTTAACTTGCTAAAATACTGTCTTGCTTTATTATAAACATTTATCATTTAAAAATTTAATTACAAGTTTCTTTACAAGTTTAAATTCTTTGATATCTGACAAAGTGTCAATACATTACTGTCTAAAGGATGAAGGCTTAGTTAATTGAATTCTTGGTGTACTTCGTTCACCTCATTCTGATAATGGACAATAAAACAGGTACCATAATAAATTATTGAATTCTAAGCTTATAGGGCAGCCTTCTTCACGTAATGTAGCATTTTATCTTGCAGTAATTTCCTAAGGTACATAGTATTATAGCATATTTCTGTTTCTTTATGGGTACCATTTTTAAAAATCTCAATTTTATTTTATTTTTATTATTATTTTTTTGGTGGCACCATGCGGCATGCAAGATATTAGCTCCCAGACCAAGGATCAAACTCATGCCCTGGCACTGTAAGTGCTGAGTCCTAACCACTGGACCACCAGAGAAGTCCCTGCGGGTACCATTTTTGTTTAATATCTACTCACAAATTTTGTTTGTTTTCTAGGGTAGAGTGTCACAGGAAATGGTTTCCCTTTGAAAGGAGTTATCTTAGTGCTTTGGTTATCACAAAAGATGACAGAAACCTGATAGACGGCTGAAAGATTCCCATGAAATTTGTACTCTAAATGGACATGGAACAGTGCTGTGTCCCCACTTCCCCCTGTCTTAGTGCTGCCTATGCCCACATGTCATGATCTCCACTTCCAATAGTAAGAGAACTAGGCATTAGACATTTGTTTAACTGTTAGGGTACTTAAGCTTACATTTAAAACATACTCTTATTAGAGTACCAGTGAGTACTTTTCTCATCTGTACAGGCATCTCTTTTTTAATCTATTTCTTAATCTCTTAACCTTAAAATTGGTATATATTTGTTACAGTGATCTAATAAAATGATATGTGTGAGAAGAGTTTTTAAGGTATACATTATTCTTAGAGTGCCATTTAAAAAAAAAGACATCAAAAAACAGGAACTTCCCTGGTGGTCCAGGGGTTAGGGCTCTGAGCTTTCATTGCCATGGGCCTGGCTTCAATCTCTGGTCTGAGAACTAAGATCCCAGAAGGTGTGTGGTGTGCTTAAAAAAAACAAAAACAGCTCTTATGATGCCGTTACTGATACTGTCTTAAAATTTGAGAAAACTAAGAAAAACACTGATTTTTTTTTTCAGTAGTAGTTTTCTTTCCTGAGAATGATTTAATATATTCATGAAGAATCCCTGCAATCCTTTTAGGTTGATTTCTGAAATGAATGCCAGTTTTTGACACTGGAATAGAATGGGACAAGATGATTTTAATGCACACTTTTGTTTCAAACTATGGTGTTTTTTGTTTTTTTTTTTTTTTTGTCCCAAATAGTTCCTGAATGGTATCTGTGTCTCATGATGTCAGTGATTTGGAATGACCTGGACATTATATCCAGAAATTGTTTCAATCAATCTTTGGTTTGATTTAGTACTGATTAAAGACTTAAAAGATGCTTGCTCCTTGGAAGAAAAGCTATGACAAACCTAGACAGCATATTAAAAAGCAGAGACATTACTTTGCTGACAGAAGTCCATCTAGTCAAAGCTATGGTTTTTCCAGTAATCATGTCTGGATGTAAGAGTTGGACCATAAGGAAAGCTGAGCACCAAAGAATTGATGCTTTTGAACTGTGGTGTTGGAGAAGACTCTTGAGAGTCCCTTTGTCTGCAAGGAGATCAAACTAGTCCATCCTAAAGGAAATCAGTCCTGAATATTCCTTGGAAGGACTGATGCTGAAGCTGAAGCTCCAATACTTTGGCCACCTGATGTGAAGAACTGACTCATTGGAAAAGACCTTGATGCTAGGAAAGATTGAAGGTGGGAAGAGAAGGGGATGACATAGGATAAGATGGTTGGATGGCATCACCAAATCAATGGATATGAGTTTGAGCAAGCTCTGGGAGTTGGTGATGGACAGGGAAGCCTGGTATACTGAAGTCCATGGGGTCGCAAAGAGTCAGACATGACTGAGCAACTGAGCTGAATTGAACGTCTTCTCAAATGGGCTTCCCAGTGGTAAAGAATCCACCTGCCAATGCAGGAGATGCAGGAGACATGAGTTCAGTCTCTGGGTTGGAAAGATCCCCTGGAGAATGAAATGGCAACTCACTCTAGTATTCTTGCCTGGAAAATCCCAGGGACAGAGGAGCCTGATGGGCTAGAGTACAGGGGGTTGCAGAGTTGGACTCAATCGAGCAACTGAACAATATGCATCTTCTCAGCTTCCTTTTTGTCAAGAATAAAAGAATTGAAAGAAAAAAAACTGCAAGAGGATGTGGAGAAGTGCTTTACCAATGTTATGGAGGGGGATTTATTAATTATAATGATTTGATTCATCTCTTTTCTTTCCTTCGCTGGGGAAATGAGAGATCTCCGGGTGGTACGATCAGAATGATACATTTTGCTATTTCTTTGCAAAGCCAAAATGATCTATTAAAAGCCGAGGTAGAGGTACGTTGTATCAAGTCCAGAATTAACCTCACTGACAAAAAAGGGGAATTCACAATCAATAGAATCATAGGCTTTTGATGAGAACGTTATGTCAATCATTAGAACTATCACCTCCATTCCATAATTTAAAGGTTATGGTAAGCTCTAATTCCATAATTTAAAGGTTTACTTACGTCTTACCATCTTTATAATATCCCAGAGGTGGAAAACCTTTCCATATGCTCTATAGAGGCAGTTTTGGAACTAGATCACCTGTATCCAGGCCCTGGTTCCAACGCTAGCTACAAGATCCTGGGAAAGTTACTCTATATTCCTACGCCTTGGCTTCTCATCTGGAACATATGGATTAAATACCTGCCTGGTTAGGTTGTGAGGACAATACGCAACAGTCTTACAAAAGTGAAAAGTTGCTCAGTCGTGTCCGACTCTTTGCAACCCCACGGACTATAGAGTCCATGGAATTCTCCAGGCCAGAATACTGGAGTGGTTAGCCTTTCCCTTCTCCAGGGATCTCTCCAATCTTCACCAATTAAGTAGAAGCTTTATCTAGGTGGGGGGAAAAAATGACAATTTGTCATTTGCAAGTCTGGGCCACAACAGTAGACTCTCACTTTCCTTTTCACCAACTAAAATTAGTTTTTGGCAACGAGATTCAGGGTTATTGACTCTGAAGCTGCTGGCAGTTTAAGTTTTTAATCTATCCAAATTCTTACAGTTCAGAGAACAGAAAAACCCAGTTTCTCCTCTTATAAACTTAATCCAATGTGAACACAAACTTTCAAGGTTCGTTCAGGGATGCTAATTATTTTCGTGTTCAGGTTTTCCGTGATGAGGCCTTTCTTGGATGTCAGTGAGCAGGATTAAACCCCAGGAGCATGTGAGGCCACCCTAAAATGCCTCATTGTCTTTCAGCCTTTCTGGGTCACTCAGTATTTGATTATCCAGACTAATTGTGGGCAAGGAAAGCGTGAATAATCAAATTGTACAGACAAGCATTTGTACCTTATTTTGGCCGACGACTTCATCTTTCTCAAAATTTTTTCCCAAAAGAGCTAAGAAGGAAAGTAGAAGCTTTGTTTCCTGTCTTTGCTCTATTTCCTCTGCCCTTTCAAAGAAGTATTCACAAATGACAAGTTGTCTTCTTCCCAAGAGTCCCCTTCCTTCTGCCCTAAAGAAGTGGTATCAACAATATATCTAGGTAGTCATTCCCTGAGAAGGTGAACTTGCCTGTTTCTAGAACTTTCTGGTATAAAAAAGGAAGACAGAACTTGAGCCCGGACTCTGGCTTTTTTCTTGATCATTTTCCAACAATCTTAAAGGCTATTTTCTTCTTTTTTTCCATTACAGGATTTTTGGCACCTCAGAAGTAATAATGGAAATAAACATTTAACAGATGGTCCCAGCAGCTTCCCTGACACACACGCATAGCACAAAAAGGAAGAATGCATAATATAGTTGATTAGATCTTATTTTAATTTATTTTATTTCTTACAAGATATTCTCCTGGTCACATTTTTCTTTTCTTTTTTTTTGGATACGCCTTTTATTACTGTGGTCCTTTACATGCAATTTCTGAATTGTTTCTCAAGGTCAAGACCCTGTACCTCCCTCAGCCACCTTCCGCACCACAGAGAAATGTCTACTTTAGTGTCAGCACAAATGGCTTCACCCCAGCAACTCTGCAGAGGTTCTGCAGGAAAACTTAGGAAGTGTTCCCTAAACTGCATCTGGTTCTCTTGTGAAACCAGCGGTCACAGGGTGGAAGTAAGCCAAGGAAATATTTGCAACAAGGAGAAGAAAGAAAATAATTGAAAGAATATATTAAGGGTTTTCCACTGATAAGTGTGGGGGGTGGGGGAACCCCTAGGGTAAAAATGTCA
Organism: Okapia johnstoni; assembly: GCA_024291935.2. Taxonomy (NCBI): domain Eukaryota; kingdom Metazoa; phylum Chordata; class Mammalia; order Artiodactyla; family Giraffidae; genus Okapia; species Okapia johnstoni. Next base: position 18,032,984 of record CM044324.1, read on the forward strand.
GCCTCAGGTTAGAGGGATGGCAAATAGTCCTGATGAAACCATCTGTGTTTTCATATTCACACAAAACTCTGTGGGGTCCTTTCTTGAAAGTTGGGGAGAGATCACTAATCTGTTGACATGAACAGAGCAGAAGCAGGGGTGTTGAGGGGCTGAGAACAAACCCAGCTCACCTTTCTGCTTAAAGACCTGTCCTGGCAACCCTCTGAGAGGAGTCTGTAATTCACCATTGCGACACCTAGTGGCTGGCAGCCATGTCTGATTAGCAACATATACATTTATAAAATGTTATTTTTGATTTTTAAAAATGGAAAAAACTTACCTTGAGCTGCAAGATCATGGTTTAACCACCGGAGAACAGAGCAAAAATCCAGTTGTATTTAATCATTGACTTGAAAGTTACATTCCTTAGGATTCTTAGATAAGATGTGCAGAAGCAGGTGAACAGAAACATCAAATCCTTGGCAAGGTCCATTACAATATAATGTCAGGATTATGGGCTAGTGAAATAAGGGAGAAACTGTCCCCTGAGTTGCACAACTTGATAAGATGAAGGAAACAGAAAGTCAACCTAAATCAAACCTTCTCATCTGGAAAGTAAAGAGACAAGTGTGCTAAAGAAAGGCTAAGTTTTGTAGATCTTGATAGTGGTGACCTTGCTTGGGCCTTTCAGATTTTTCCTTCTTCATATCTCTTTGTTTAAGCGTTAAGTATTCTTACATGTTATGGACTGATGTGCAATACTGACTGAACATTTCTAACTCCTCAGGAATACTCATCTAGTGAATACATTTAGACCGATCATAGCCTTAATACAGTACTGGGGAAAATGAAGAGAAATCAAGTTTTCAATCAGGTGTGAGTTTTCTATCATCTTCTACTCTCAATGGTAGAGGCAGCGGCTTGTTCAGTGAAATGAGGTGATTTAGGGTTCATAGGGTGATCATAACAATATTAATATTATCCTCCCTTTTTTACTGTGCCATAACTTATTAAACCAGTTTTCTTTTGTTGGACCCTTAGTATACATATTTGGCCACACCGAGCAGCATATGGGATCTTAGTTCCCTGACAAGGTTTGAACCCTTGCCCCCTGTAGTGGAAGCAGAAAGTGTTAGCCACTGGACTACTGGGGAAGTGCCCTAGTTTAAAATATTCTGACTATTGCAAAGAAGCCTTTAATAAGCTTCTTTGTGCATCATCCTTTGGACCCAGCACTGATACTTTGTTTTAAAAATTATAATGAAATATTTAAAACATATAAAATGCACAAATCATTTTTAAAAATACATATGTACCCACAATTCTGCTTAAGAATTTGATCTTTACCAATATAGTGGGAGCCTCCATGCATTCTTCTCCATCCCGTCTCTTTTCTTATCCCAATGTAACCTTGTCTTGATGTCAGTGTGTAACACTCTTCCATATTCCTTTATGCTTTCACTACATGGTGTGTATCTCTAAGCCACACACATATTAACTAGTTACTGTAACCTTCTCTGATTGCAAATTTAATACACGCTCATTGTGGAAAGGTTGGCAAGATAATGAGGTATAAAGAGAAGTATAAATAAGAATTCAAACAAAATTATTGCCCTAAACACAACAGTATAAATACCATTGTTAGTATTTTGATACATTTTGCTCCTCTTATTACATACTTCAGAAAATCAATTGGGTTCAAAACAATTGCTTTAAAATGAATGGAGCTTCCCTGGTGGTCCAGTGGTTAAGACTGCTCTACTACAGTGGGTGCAGGTTCAATTCCTGGTCGGGGAACTAACATTCTATTGGCCGCTCAGTGTGGCATAAATAAAAATAAATTTAATAAAATAAAATAAAATTGATGTGGCTGTTTCATTTACAAGGTGCTTTTTTTTTTCCCATGGGCCTCCCTTGTGGCTCAGCTGGTAAAGAATCCACCTGCCATGCGGGAGACCTGGGTTTGATCCCTGGGTTGGGAAAATCCTCTGGAGAAGGGAACAGCTACCCACTCCAGTATTCTGGCCTAGAGAATTCCATGGACTGTATAGTCCATGGGGTTGCAGAGTTGGACACGACTGAGCGACTTTCACTTTTACTTTGTTTCCCATCTCACTCGCTGACTTCCCTGTGAGGTCAGTGATGTATTTTTATCTCCATTTTTGAGATGAGGAACAGAGGTCTTGAGAGATGAGTCAGTATCTCAAGATGTCTCAGCTCTCAAGTGAAGGAATCAGGACTCATATCTGGATCTTTGGATTCAGAGTTGGGTGGCTTTTCTGTTGAAATATCCTAGGGTCACCACCATTCCCCTCACTGAAGTCCCCAAAAGTAAATGGTGGCCCTTCTTTCTCATTCTGTCTCCTTGCCTTCTCATGACCTCTTTTCAATTTAAGTGCCAGCTTGCATCTTTATTTTAAATAGATTTTGCCTATGTGTAAAAGTTGACTGGGGAGAAGAAATACAGTGTCATTTACCTTAAAGGCCACATTTAAAAAAAAAATTATTTTTAATTGGAGAACAATTGCTTTACAATATTGCATTGGTTTCTGCCACACATCAACATGAATCAGCCATAGATATATGTAAGTCCTCTCCCTCTTGAACCTCCCTTCCACTTCCCACCCCTCTAGGTTGTTACAGAGCCCTGATTTGAGTCACACAGCAAATTAGAGGTGACATCTTTAAGAAATGGTCCTAGTTTTCAGCTGTTGCTGCTCTGACTCACCTTTCTCCTGAGCTAAGGCCTGTATCCTGAGTAGAGGCACGGCTTCATCTTGATGTTGTCAGAAAAGTCCACGCTTCCAAAATGTGCTTAAATTGCTCCTATGTGGTAGAATCTCTCTCCACGGACATGAGCTTCTGGGAGCAAATAAATTGGTAAAAAAGTAGGGGGTGGGGGGAGGTGGCAATTTCCATTAAGATGACTCTAGATTTGGCCTAAGTTGGAATGTTAATTTTGTCAGAAGTTTCCACAGAAATACTGATGATCAAAAAATTATCTTTTTTTTGCTGTATGGTGGTTTAGTCACTAAGTTGTGTCCAACCCTTGCAATTCCATGGACTAGACTGCCAGGCTCCTCTGTTCCTGGGATTCTCAAGGCAAGAATACTGGAGTGGGTTGCCATTTCCTTCTCCAGGGAATCTTCCTGACCCAGGAATCAAACCTGGATCTCCTTCATTGCAGGCAGATTCTTTACTGACTGAACTATATTCTTTTTGAGTGGTTAACAAAAGGATGCAGTGGAGCTCTTTTATGTACCTTTTCAGCTGCTCTTCTTTTTGCTTTCATTGAGGATGTCTGCAAACATTATGATTCATCTGTCTATTCCTGCAGCACTGCCAACTTCTTTTTTATTAGAGAAATTCCAGCCACCAACTAGAGCATCTCTAGCATGGGAGGTGTGAGGAAGACTTTGGAAATTCTTAATTGTTTTCTGGTGGTGTCTATTTTATTACATTGCTCATGCACAGAAGTTGAAGATGTTACATTATCACCCACCATCGTCAATATAACACGGGTCAGAGAGTACAGTGTAACTACCATATTCCTGGTACTATCTTTAGAACTCCTTTGAAGCAACTGTTATCTCCATTTTGCAGATATGGAAACTGAGGCTCAGGGCGGTTAATCAAGTAACCTGAGTTCACCTTGTTAGGAAGAGACAGAATCAGATTTTGAATGCAGGTCTCTCTGAAATCAAAGTCTGAGTTCTTTAAAGAGTGGTTCGCTTGTGGGACTTCTCTGGTAGTACATTGGTTAAGACTCTGCGATTCTAATGCAGTGTCTTGGGTTCAATCCCTGGTCAGGAAACTAAGATCCTGCATACCACACAGCTCAGCCAAAAAAAAAAAAAAAAATATATATATATATATATATATAGTGGTCCATTCATGGAGTGCTTCTGTCACTTATGTACTGTGTGCTCTAAGTTATGCAGAGGTGACAACACCTGCCTGTTACCCCAGAAGTTTCCAGTTCAATGGGAAGGAAAAGGACACACACAGAAACAATTGCAGTGCAAACCCAGCATGTGAACTGCTATTAAGAAGGACTAGCAACATGTCATGTGGGCCTAGGGGAAGATTAACTCATATTTAAGGAAAGATGAACTCATTGGGGGGAAATGAGGGATTAGAGGAGGGTCTTGAAAAGATACAACTTCATCAGGCGTCACTACAGAGTAGTTTCCATGAAGACAACATTACAAATGTATAAGTCTAATGTTGGAAGAGTGTGTCATTGGGGTTTGATAATTATTAAGTGGCTACTGCTAGCCCCTTGGTCTGTCCTATATCATTCAACTTTAAATACAGCAGGGATTGGTTCTCACCTTTGATGAAATCCTACCGTGATTAGAAACAAGAGAGCCGACTAAGGACATCGAAGGCAGCCAGCAGGAAAGCTGTGTCTGGCAGGTTGGGGAAGGTGGGGGCACATGGCAGGGACTACTGAGGCTTATAGCACCCAACTGCTCTGAGAAGCCCCTGCCCACTCCCTCCCCACAGTCATGCTTCCATTGCTGGCTTCTCCTTTGTAACTTATTTTTCTATTTAAGAGGACACTTGATTGATGTTCATTTTGTCCTGGTATCTGTAGAAAGTATAAAAGAAGATGTATATAGCAAATATCATCTTCACTGTATCACCTCCACAGTCTGGACCAGAGCCTGGCACACGATGCTTGGCCAAAAAAATGTCAAGGGACATTTACTGCATGAAGATCCGTTCGGTGGGAATGGAAGGATATGCTGACCAGTGTTGACATAAGGAGAGATGGAAAAGTCTTGGATGAATTGGATGTGTTTCACCATCTTGCCTAAGGCAGCCTGGTGTGAGTTATTTGTAGGGATGGAAGTGTCAGACGCTGTACCAATACCTAGCTGTCCCAGGGGAGTGGGCATCTCATATATAGAACCCTTTCATCTGCCCGGGCCTCTCTGCTTCAGAAGGTTAGGTGTCTGGAAGGCCTACCTGTCTGTCCAAGGAGAAACCAAGGTTCTAGAATGCTGCTGAGTTTAATGCAAAATAATACCAAGAAGAGAACTTAAGGTGACTCAGAATCTAAAATTGTATTGTGTGAATAGCCAGGGTGCCAGGCTCCCAGGTAAGCTGGCTGGACTGGGAAAGACTAGGGTTGAGGAATACTGGCCTTTACTCTCCACACACCCTCCAACAGAAGGCCAGAGTAAACCTCCACCAGAAATGGGCCCAGGCTGCTCTCATTTCCAAACAGATCGTCAGCAGAAACACAGTGCTCATCTTCAACAAGGTCTACTGAGGAGACATAACACTGAAAGCCTCTGAGTACTGAAGGAACTGAAGAACCATTCTATCTGCTCCCCATGAATGCAGACTCACCTCACTGAAACCATGGTGCCATCTTCCCAGAAGGAGCTCCTCCGATTTTTGGGGTCCTAAGTCACAAAGCTTGGGTGGTGGCTGAACCTGAACTGAATGGTAGGCAATTCACCGTGTTGGCACAGGAGACAGTGCCCCCAGGGTGTGAATCTGTAACGCAATGATTATGTCAAACACCACCACCCTCCTACCACCACTGTGTTTCTTTCAGTGAGACAAGGGGTCTCTCGGGTTCCCTGATGGGCTTGGCTGCCCAGATGCAAAATCTGTGAGCCCAAGAATGTCAGTCTTTCCTGGGGCGCCACCTCCAGCCACCTGCTCCTTGGTGACTGGGTGCCCCGGGAAGCTCACAGGTGATTGAGCCTGTTTGCGATTGTGTGGTGGACACTGGCAGACACTCCCAGCTGAGGAAAATAATTCTGACCCCAGGCTCGACGCTGAGAACCAGGTCAGGGCTCCTCATCCTCCAGCCACCTTCCCTGTCATGGGCGGCGCCTTCTCTGTGCCTGGACTCTGGCAGAAGGAACACGGTCACTCCCAGCAGAAGCAGGCACCCTGTTTCTCCTTCTGTTCCTCGCTGTCAGGCTAGTCTTGTGTTTCCCATACGTTTCCAGCTTCACACAGGAGAGAAAAAAGCTTTGGGCAAGCTCTCCTTCGCCCTTTTTACTCTTTTCTCACATTCCCGTGAGGGTCCTTGGTGAAGGGACAGGAGAGGTAATTAAGCCTGTTTTTTTAATAGCTGTTCTGGAATCGTTCAAGGAAAACCTCGGGCTTTGCATGGCTGCTCCCTGTCTGGGAAGTCTCAGGTCAGAGTCTCTTGAAGATTTTTCTCCTTCTTTTTTTTTTCTATTTCCTTTCTATTTTTTCCTTCTATTTTTCCTCTTTGTGGCGCCCCCCCCCCCCCCGCCCAATCCCCGCCCCCGTGGGCACTGTCCTGTTTTAGGAGGCAGTAATCTGTCTGCAGGCAAGGTCGGGGAGGTGATGGCACCTCTGGCAGGTGGTGACACAGCGGGCCTGGCCTCATCTGTTACTAACTGTTGACACTTGGTCCAGAGGAACACGTTAGGAACAGCGCTCACCTCCAGCAGGCTGCTCTCGGGCGTGGGCAGAGAAGACAGGCAGTGACTCACAACGCAGTGGGAGAGACCCAGTCACTGGGGCTGCAGGGAAACAACGTGGAAGGACAGGCTGGGAAAGCAGGGCGTCTCTCATCCCCCCAGGTCCCCACCACCCCCAGCCTCCACCCCACCCCAGTCTCTCCCTGAAACAGGCTCTCAATTCCCACCTCCTCACAGGCTCTGGCCCATGGGAGATGTGTCTCTCTCTTTTTTTATTTATTTTGTTTCTTTGTCCTGTGAGTTCTTCACAAATTTATGGTTTGTCTAAAAAGTATAAAAACTGTCTGCTTTGGTCACTTCTTTGGTCCCATTTCTATGAGAGACGGCCATGTACAAGAATTAAAATTAGTCCCTTTTTCTTTGTTAATCTGTCTTGTGTCAATTTTACGATGAGCCCAGACACGAGCACTCAAGGAGTGGAGGGGGAAATTTCCTCCTCCCGAGCAGATGCTTCAAAATGGAAGCTCACAGACTCTTAAGGGTTGAAAGGCCCATATGTAGGGCATCTTGCCTGATTGCCCATCTGGTACAGGAATCCCCTCTTCAGCATCCTTGCCAGGAAGCACCCAGACATGGCCAAACATTACCAAGAATATGGAAATCAGGGTGCTTGTTGTCACTGTTGGGCACTCTAAAGACCAGAAAATTCTGTCTTCATTTTTAATCTGATTTGAAATGATATGAAATTAGAGAAAAGGTCTTTACTTTATGGTGATATTTTTGCCCTCCCAAACAAGTCTATCTTAGGCGGCCCTGAAAGAGACACAGTACTTTAGGAAAGGTGGAGGTCCATATTCCTCTCGAAATTACACACAAAATCATAGAGTATGTGTCTATATGCTCTTTTACTGTTTTTCTGGGAATGGGAGCCAGAGATTTTATGGGATTCTGTCAGGCCAAGAGTCCCACAGTCTCTGTGCCATTTGTGAAGTGCTGTGTTGAGTTGATTTTGTCGTATACCCGAGGAGGACAGACAGGCTCCTGCTCTGACCTTACACACCGATACCCCAGCCTGACTGGCTTGTGGCAGGGGTGCCAGAGCTCAGAGACCATGCCGCTGCCTCAAGGCCAGCCACGTGGAGACACGATGCCATTGGAGCCTTCGTTTCAGCTCATGCTCTCTTCTCAGGTGTGTCAGTCTCTCTGCCTTGACTTCACATCAGCAAGGCCCGGCTCTGGAAAAGGCGTGAGGGATATGGGTCATGTTTGCAGAGCTGGAGGGCGTCATAAGGGTTTTCAGACAAAGGGGTACAGAGGCTCATGCATTCCTAAGTCATCATCCGCACACCTGATCAGGAAAAGGAAATGACTGGGAGCATGGTCACTCAGAGCATGTCTCTGCTTGTCCTCAACACACACACACACACACACACACACACACAAACAAAGGGACCCTTTTCTCTCCTGTTTTTAGCAGCAAGCCCTCTCTAGGGGTTATGTTGTCTCTATGTTGATTATTTTAAAAAATTCTGGTGTAATCTACATCCTGAGAGTAGTGAGGAAATAGCTGAAGTGTCTTAATCAGGCATCCACATTCCAAAGGTGGTTAGTTAGCATCTGAAATGTACTAATTAGGGATTGACACTTCAGAGTGCGGGGAGTGACTTGGCATCAAATATTATTACTGATGTCTACACCACACAGAGTGTGTTCATGAGCAGAATGGATGTTAGGAGTAAAATTTTCAGTAGTGGAATGGATGGTATTAAGTCATGCAAACTGGCAGTACAAGGTTTCAAATAAAAATAAACAAACTAAAGCCTCCACATGTAAATATTCTCCTTTTTTCCCCCTGTCCAGTGTGGATCCTTCAGGAGGTTTCACAGCTATGGGATTAAATCCAAAATATTTAGTTCAGCAGCTCTGCATGGCTTGGCTGCAGCTTCAGTCACACAGTCCCACCTACAAGGCTCACACAGGCAGCTTCTTTCCCTTCTTAAGACCTTCTCATATGCTGTTTTCTTGGTGGGAAGCTTTCTGCTACTTGCTGTGTGAACTTGCTTAAGGCATTTATATTTCTAAGCCTCCACTTTCTCATCTATAAGATGTGGGAGAAAAACCACTGTCTACAATATTACTAAGCATGAGATTACATCTATAATAAGTTCAGCTCAGTGTCTGGCATATGGAAAATGGGATCACTATGGTTTATTATTAGCCATCTAGCTAACTCCAACCTGATGAAAACTCAACTCAGGTGAGTTCTTTTCTAAGGGTTTTTCTGGTCACCTACCCATAAACCAAGATAATATATCTCTGCTCTAGGCTTTCACAAAGCCTGGTTGACCTCTGTGTGTGTACACACCATACTTTATAGTAAATTTCTTTGTATGTGTCTATCTCTACCTAAAAACCATTAGCTCTGTTAGGGATTTTTCTTTTTATGTCTCTAGTACTTGGTATCTAATAGATACTCAATAAATATTCAATCAACGAATGAACAAGGGCATGAGCTAATTAGAGATGTGTGAGTCTCCGTAGAGACATCTGGGAGGGAGCTGTGAGGATTAGCATCCAATGGTGGAACGGGAGTCATGTGGAAGGAAGAAGAGTAAGCCCAGCTTGGCTTGGACACTGTAGTAGAATTCAGCTCAATATATGGAAGTACTCCTGCAACTTGAAAAAAATGGAAGGAGCTGCCTTAGCAGTAGTTCTTTTCCCAAGTGATTTCAACAGAGGCTAATAATAAGGCAAACTGAATTTACCTACAGGATAAAGATTTGCCTGTAAGGTGCTGCCTAACGTTTACCTGACATTCTGTGACAATTCCATATGAGAAATAAAACATTTTTTTATTTTGTAAAACATTCCCAAATGAATATTTAGGCTTTATTGCATATTGATCCTATATCTTAATATCCTTAACTTTTCTCCTAAGTAGACTTTTTAGTTTTCAAATGACCTGTATTTCTGCTTGATCAGTTCGATTATTATAGGCTTCCCAGGTGGCACTAGTGGTAAAGAACCCACCTGCCAATGAGGAGACATAAGAGTTTAATCTTATTTTAATAAATGCAGGTTCAATCCCTGGGACGATGAAGAGCCCCTGGAGGAAGACATGGCAACCCACTCCAGTATTCTTGCCTGGAGAATCCCATGGACAGAGGAGCCTGGTGGGCTACAGTCTGTAGGGTCACAAAGAGTCGGACAGGACTGAAGAGACAGCACAGCAGCACATTATTATAGAATATAACACTTATATATGTACTTATCTTATATATAGCTAATATCAAAGCCAGTCTTATTGATAGGATGATATATTCTGTGAGACTTTTGCTTGATTTGGGGAAAAACAGAACTGTAAATTATATGTATCAAATTGTTGGGTTTTAGGTCCACTTACTGAAAGCACAGGAGTGGCTGAAAGAGGCCATTTTGGCTTTAAAACCAGAATGACTTTAAACCAACAAGGGCTTTAAAGCCAAAAATCAAGTAAATCTTGAGCTGAACTAAACCTCTAAATTCACAATATTATTAAATGCCAAATTTTTTTTGATTTCCAGAAAATAGTCAAACTTCAGATAAATCCAAAGCCTGAGACACTTGATCCAATTTGCAGTATCCAATCAATCCTTGAATGGGGAATATTCTCAAGCTATAGCTTGTGTACAAACTTCATATAACCAGGAAATTTCCATGTTGCCTCTGGAACAGGTCTTTCTTTAGAAAGTATCTACTAAGTAGACACTTTGTGAATAGGTTTAAAAAAATAGATCTAATCTAGCCATCTAGAATGAGCTTGTCTTTTTTACTGGCAACGCTGGTGCTAAACATTTGTCAATTTTTTTCTGGGCTTTTTTTGAAAAGCAGAGACACTCGTATTATTTTATGAAAGAACCAGATTATTTCAAGTATTTATATTTTGTGATTGTGCTCAGTCACTCAGTTGTGTCCGAGTCTTTTGCAACCCTATGGACTGTAGCCCTCCAGGCTCTTCTGTTGTTGGGATTTCCCAGGGAAGAATACTGGAGTGGGTTGCCATTTCCTCCTCCAGGGAATCTTCCCAACCCAGGGATCGAGCCTGTGTCTCCTGTATCTCTTGCATTGGCAGGTGGATTCTTTATCACTGAGCCACCTGGAAACCCATTTATATCTTAGAAGCATTTTTTCTTCATTACTTTATACCTTTTTCTCTGCATCCATTGGGCAAGTGTTTAGAATAGGATAAAAGCTATGCCTTCAAGACTAAGGTGGCTCTTTTCATCACGAAGTAGAATAAAGACCACAGCAAGCAGTTGAAATGTGATGCTTCCTGTAAAATAGGTTTGAATAGATTTGAGAATTATTTGGCTCCCTATTTTGGTCAGATGAACAGAAGATTTGTTATATATTGACTCTACTTGTGGTCATGTTGATGGAGTTTATTTAAGTTCATTCTTAAGAATTTTCCTTGGCTTTAGCAAAATGGAAGTATGCTATGGACTTCCATGGTGGTCCAGTGGTTAAGACTTCCTATGCAGGGGGCATGGGTTTGACCCCTGGTTGGGGAACTAAGATCCCAAATGCATGGTTCAGCCAAAAAACAAAAAAAACAACTCACTGAAAACAAAATGCAAATATGCTATTGTTCCTTTGACGAATATGACAACTGGTCATGCCTTTTAGGAAGACTAAACTTCCTGGCAAAAGCCCATGAATTACTTTTTTATTTTTAAATTAATTTATTTATTTTAGTTGGGGGCTAATTACTTTACAATACTGTAGTGGTTTTTGCCATACATTGACATGAATCAGCCATGGGTTTACATGTGTTCCCCATCCTGAACCCCCCTCCCATCTCCCTCCCCATCCCATCCCTCTGGGTCATCCCATTGCCCCAGCCCTGAGCATTTGTCTCATGCATCAAACCTGGAATGGCATTCTGTTTCACATGTGATAATATACATGTTTCAATGCTATTCTCTCAGATCGTCCCACCCTCACCTTCTCCCACAGAGTCCATAAGACTGTTCTATGCATCTGTGTCTCTTTTTCTGTCTCGCATATAGTGTTATTGTTACCATCTTTCAAATTCCATATATGTGCATTAGTATACTGTATTGGTGTTTTTCTTTCTGGCTTACTTCACTCTGTATAATGGGCTCCAGTTTCATTCATCTCAATAGAACTGATTCAAATGTATTCTTTTTAATGGCTGAGTAATATTCCATTGTGTATATGTACCACAGCTTCCTTATCCATTCGTCTGATGATGGACATCTAGGTTGCTTCCATGTCCTGGCTATTATAAACAGTGCTGCAATGAACATTGGGTTACACATGTCTCTTTCAATTCTTGTATGCCCAGCAGTGGGATTGCTGGGTCATATGGCAGTTCTATTCCCAGTTTTTTAAGGAATCTCCACACTGTTCTCCATAGTAAGCCTATGAATTACTAAGCGGCATCACAGCCACAAAATAAGTCATTACAAGTTTTCTGCAGGTATTTCATTATTTGAGAATATGCACCATACAGTGCTTAGGATAGACTCATGATATAGTTCACTATGTTTCTTAAATGATTTCATGTTGTATAAAGCTGGTAAGATAATAACAGTCTCAATCTCATTATACTGAGATTTCATTTTATTTTTATTTTCTAATATGCCATTTCAAGAATAAAGTGAATAAAATGATATCAAACATCTCAGCAGCTGGATGGTGAAATTAATCTCATAAGGGTGCCTCACTCACAGCTATATGTCAATTATGATTATTTCATAGAATAATTTTAAGGAATCCCAAGGGATTGTCAGGCTCACAATGTTTTTAATCAAGGAAATGGTATGGACTTCAGAAAATTCCCACAACTGTATTTTATCAATTCTCTCATTTTTGGCATTGGAAACACTTAGAATTTCATTTCTTATTTAAAAGATTCCATGCTTATAAAGCAGGAGGAGGAGGAGAATTGCCAACAGTTAAGTCTGGCTGAAAATTAACCTTGAAATCCTATAATTCTATATGAATCATAATGTTTTGTTTCTGAATTTATAACAACTTCCCTGGAGGTAATGCTTAAGAGGCTAGAATTTTCTTAGATTAAGCAATCTTGGGAGAATTCTAAAATACTGGCAGCTGTGAGAAAGTCAAGTCTCTGAATTACTTACCATGTCCCCTAAATACTGAAATCAAAATAGCCTTGAGCTTAGAGAAGATATTCAGAAACTGTGCCCCACAGGATTAACAGAGGCTGACGACTAGCAGAAATACTTGAGCCTGTTTTACAGAACAACAGATAAAGGAACAGCTTGTTAAAAACCCTTCTACTTGTAAACTCCCTTCACCGATTAAGCTTGTTTTAGTTCTTTCTTTTTTTCCCCTCTCTTTACTTGTATATCCTCCAAGCTTCACATAGTCTACTTAGCACACTGCAAGACTCCTTAACCACTCCTATAGGTAACACCTCTAACATGGGTTTCTATGGCAACAAGAGCTTACATTGTATTTTAGTAACCTGGATTCAGCTCTTACCCAGTGCAGGCTGGCTAAGACTGGTTGCAACCACCAACCTTAAAATAGGACATGTCAATAAATGAGCTTCTGACATCAAAAGGCCAAAAACTCCACTGTCAGGTCACATTAAGGGCTTCCATTTTTGAATATGCATACCATGAAGAAGCATGTAACCCAAGTACACCTGCATGGAACACTGATGACCTCACATTTTCCCTACCTCCAAGGACCTTTCTGCACACCCAAGACGACCCTGCTTCTTTATCCCATAAATACCTCCAGCCCCTCAGCTTCAGGGAGGCAGATCTGAGATTTGTTCTCCCATCTCCTTGTTTGGTTGCCTTGTGAATAAACTCCTTCTCTGCGGCAACTTCAGTATTTTAGTGTCTGGCTTGCTGTGCATCTAACAAATGAACTTGGTTCAGTAATAGTTCTATATAATGCAACATTTGGGGAAAAAATATATCAGTGTATCTATAAGCAGAGACATATGCAAAATGAATCAGCTCTGGGCACCATTCTATAAGGTATGATTTAAATACTCTGCCCATTCAGGACACTCTGAGAGTCATTACACACGCCCTCTAAGTCCTACCCCCAGTTATTTACTGCTCCACAAAAATATCTTAAGTTGAATACTGGAACCTCGCCCCACTGCTGAGAAGCCTCTGTGGTGGTTCTCTGTGTTCTACTGTCATGTCCATGGGCTTCCTAGGTGGCTCTAGTGGTAAAGAACTTGCCTGCCAGTGCAGAAGATGCGGGTTCGGTCCCAGGGTTGGGAAGATCCCCTGGAGGAGAGCATGGCAACCCACTCCATTATTCTTCTCTAGAGAATCTCATGGAGAGAGGAGCCTGGCAGGCTACAGTCCATAGGGTTGCAAAGAGTCAGACATGACTGAAGGGACTTAGCATGTAAGCATGTACCATGTCTATAGTCCCTTTACTTTTCATTGTTTCTCAAATATATTTATTTATCTTGAGGTAGTGTCATAATATTTAAAGTAGAAATCTCATTAATTTCTTTCCATGGAATCATTTCCTCCCTAAAACCAATCAATTCCTTTGTCAGGCTAAGGAAAGTACAAGGTAATATGTCTCTGTAGTTGAAGAAAACCATAATGGCCTTTTATGTTTCTTGCATGGCTTTACACTTTAAACAGGATTGGGAAGAAGAAGGTTGGAATGGGGAATCTTTGAAAATGGCATGGCAACCTCCACTGACTCTGGGACCTCTGGTACACCCAAGCAAGCTACTGTTCCATATAAGACACAATGCCTAGAAAGTTAGCTTAGAATGGCAATATTCAGTGCATTTTATTGTATTTTTTGACCCCAAATATCTGAGTGATTTTTCAGTTTTTCTGGGTAAGAAAGCAAAAGAATATGGGGGAAAAAATCACACTAGGCTCAGATTTTAAAAAATGCTGTTACAATGGCAGCCACAGTGATTAAGTGCAAGGTAATTTTTTCCTTTTAGAGAAAGAACTGGAGGTATTTCCTGTGGGAGAAAAATGAAGATCTGAAAGATGGTATGACCTAAATCAAATCCCTTACGTTTATACAGTGAAAGTGACAAATAGATTCAAGGGATTAGATCTGATAGACAGAGTGCCTGTCAGAAGGCACCATCAGAAGAACTATAGACAGAGGTTTGTGACATTGTATAGGAGGCAGTGATCAAGACCACCCCCAAGAAAAAGAAATGCAAAAAGGCAAAATGGCTGTCTCAGGAGGCCTTACAAGTAGCTGAGGAAGGAAGAGAACTGAAAGGCAAAGGAGAAAAGGAAAGATATACCCATTTGAAAGCAGAGTTCCAAAGAATAGCAAGGAGAGATAAGAAAGCCTTCCTCAGTGATCAAAGCAAAGAAATAGAGGAAAACAATAGAATGGGAAAGACTAGAGATCTCTTCAAGAAAATTAGAGATACCAAGGGAACATTTCATGCAAAGATGGGCTCAATAAAGGACAAAAATGATACGGACCTAACAGAAGCAGAAGATATTAAGAAGAGGTGGCAAGAATACACAGAAGAGGTATACAAAAAAGATCTTCATGACCCAGATAACCACGATGGTGTGATCACCCACCTAGAGCCAGACATCCTGGAATGCAAAGTCAAGTGGGCCTTAGGCAGCATCACTATGAACAAAGCTAGTGGAGGTGATGGAATTCCAGTTGAGCTCTTTCAAATCCTAAAAGATGATGCTTTGAAAGTGCTGCACTCAACATGCCAGCAAATCTGGAAAACTCAGCAGTGGCCACAGCACTGGAAAAGGTCAGTTTTCATTCCAATCCTAAAGAAAGGCAATGCCAAAGAATGTTCAAACTACCGCACAATCGCACTCATCTCACATGCTAGCAAAGTAATGCTCAAAATTCTCCAAGCCAGGCTTCAACAGTATGTGAACTGTGAACTTCCAGATGTTCAAGCTGGATTTAGAAAGGGCAGAGGAACCAGAGATCAAATTGCCAACATCTGCTGGATCATAGAAAAAGCAAGTGAGTTCCAGAAAAACATCTATTTCTGCTTTATTGACTATGCCAAAGCCCTTGAGTGGGTGGATCACAACAAACTGTGGAAAATTCTTCAAGAAATGGGAATACCAGACCACCTGCCCTGCCTCCTGAGAAATCTGTATGCAGGTTAAGATGCAACAGTTAGAACTGGACATGGAACAACAGACTGTTTCCAAATCGGGAAAGGAGAACATCAAGGCTGTATATTGTCACCCTGCTTATTTAACTTATATGCAGAGTACATCATGAGAAATGCTGGGCTGGATGAAGCACAAGCTGGAATCAAGATTGCTAGGAGAAATATTAATAACCTCAGATATGCAGATGACACCACCCTTATGGCAGAAAGTGGAGAACTAAAGAGTCTCTTGATGAAAGTGAAAGAAGAGAGCAAAAAAGTTGGCTTAAAGCTCAACATTCAGAAAACTAAGATCATGGCATCTGGTCCCATCACTTCATGGCAAATAGATGGGGAAACTGTGGAAACAGTGACTGACAATTTTTTAGGCTCCAAAATCACTGCAGATGGTGACTGCAGCCATGAAATTAAAAGATGCTTGCTCCTTGGAAGAAAAGCTATGACCAACCTAGACAGCATATTAAAAAGCAGAGACATCACTTTGCCAACAAAGGTCCATCTAGTCAAAGCTATGGTTTTTCCAGTAATCGTGTATGGATGTGAGGGTTGGACTATAAGGAAAGCTGAGCAGTGAAAAATTGATACTTCTGAGCTGTGGTGTTGAAGAAGACTCTTGAGAGTCCCTTGGACTGCAACACGATCCAACCAGTCCATCCTTAAGGAAATCAGTCATGAATATTCATTAGAAACACTGATGCTGAAGCTGAAACTCCATTACTCTGGCCACCTGCTGGGAAGAACTGACTCATTTGAAAAGACCCTGATTCTGGGAATGGTTGAAGGCAGGAGGAGAAGGAGACGACGGAGGATGAGATGGTTGGATGGAATCACTGAGTCAATGGACATGACTTTGAGTAAACTATGTGAGTTGGTGATGGACAGGGAGGTGTGGCATGGGGTTGCAAAGAGTCGGACATGACTGAGCAACTGAACTGAACTGAACTGAATCATAGACACCTGCAAATAACCAAATGAATTCCATTAAAGAGAGAACGTCATTTAGAGCTTATTAAATATTATTTTGGCCATTCATAATCAATGTGAATTGAACTGAGCAGAGCAAAAATAAAACTTTAAATGGTAACTGATTTTTCTGTTCTCTCTGCCTTGTGAAGCCACCTAAATAAAGATCTCAAAGTCTGTGTATTAATCTGTCTCTTATTGAGAGGGTTTGTTTTCCTTAGGCAATGTCTTCAACAATGTCTTTCTGTTTTGCCTGAATTTTGACTCTGGATAACAGTGATTAGCTGGGCCCAGTGCTGCTCTCCTATTACAGAGGCAGGTGAAGTGAGGCCTTAATGACACAAGGTGGTAGTTGGAAAAAAAATTGTTTCTCAGTCTTTCCTTTCTGCCCTTCACCCACTCTCTACCACCTCCCTACAGGCCTGCCGGTGTAATCCTGTCAATTATCCCTAGCTCTTGTTAGCTGTTAAATCTCCCTGTTTCTTTGACAAAAATTTAGCTATCACCTTTTTTGGAAATAATGGCATAGAAAATTCTTTCTGATTATAAAATTAATATTCATTTTTAAAATGTTTATTTTAATATTCATTCATCAATATTCATTTTCAGGTTTGGTGGGAAAATATAAAACAAAATGTAAGTTCATTTATAATTCTACTTTTAGAGATATTGGTCTCAGGATTTTGGTGTCTTTGCTTTTTTTAAATTAAAAAATAGAGATAATTTTTTATATTAGACCTCCAGCATGCTGTTTTTCAACTAACACTATTTGGTGATCATTTCTCATATTATTAATATTATATGCATGATTTTAAAGTTGTATTCATATTACATCCTGTGGCTTCATCATAGTTTATTCTATCAATACTGTTCCCCTGGTATAGAGCATCTAGTCTGTTTCCCATTTTGCTTTTTTTTTTTTTAGCTGTGCCATGCAGCAATGTAGGATCTAGTTCCCTGACCAGGGATCGAACCTGTATCCTCTGCACTGGAAGTGCAGAGTGAGCCACTGGACCTCCAGGGAAGTCCCCGGCTTTGCTACTGTTTTTAATGAATAATACTATAACATACTCTCCCTGGACAGGTCAGTGATGTTTTAATAGGGGATTCTTGAAGACTCCAAGTGAACTATTGAAGTTGCTCATTCATGTCCGACTATGCGATCCCATGGACTGTAGCCTACCAGGCTCCTTCATCCAGGGAATTTTCCAGACAAGAGTACTGGAGTGGGTTGCTGTTTCCTTCTCCAGGGGATCTTTCCGACCCAGGGATCGTCCCCAGGTCTCCCTTATTGCAGGCAGACGCTTTACCGTCTGAGCCACCAGGGAAGCCGGAAGACTCCGAGAGATGTGTCTTTAACGTAAAACTACAGAAGTAGGTTACAGGAAGGAGTTATCATTCTGAAGGAAAAAAGGGGCTTTTGCTTAATTTTCTTGCTAAAAGGATTAACTACCTTTGCATGTGGCTGAAGTCAGAGAGAGATGAGGCAACTGCTATTGACTCCTTACACACCCTTAGGTTATCACTTAGGAAGGATGAAAGTGGTGTGAAAGTTGATCAGTTTTCAACTAGTAAACTGAGATCACAGGCTTCCCAGCTTCTGCTTTCCATGTTAGTTAGCTAGCTGCTCAATCGTGTCCTGAATCTTTGCAACCCCGTGGGCTGTAGCCCTCCAGGTTCCTTTGTTTATGGAATTCTCCAGACAAGAATACTGGAGTGGGTTGCCATTTCCTCCTTCAGGGGATTTTCCCAACCCAAGGATCAAACATGCCTCTCCTGTATTACAGGCAGATTCTTTACCATCTGAGCCACTAGGAAAGCCCAATACATGATTCCAAGATGGAAGAGAGGCTGGTGCTTCCATGTGTGGTGATGTCCACTGTTCCCACTGCCTACTTTAGACACATATCATATAGCCCCTCAATGACTGTTTGTTGAAAGAAGAGCTAAATCCTTGAATTGAGCCTTCTTCAAAGAGAGGTGTGTCCACGGCGAAAGAGACACCTTCCTCCTTTCCCAGCGTCCATCATTCTGTTTGTATCTCAGGTGATCGCCCTTTGGGAAGTTCCTCCCTGTAGAAATCCACAGAAGGCTGCTGCCTCCCCCTAGCGGATGTCAGCACTAGGCAAACAGGCTGCTTCTCCCCTGCAGGGTCCAGAAGCCAAGAACTGGTGTCCTTAAACGCCCCCCTGAAATAATGGAATCTGTGTTTCTGAAGGAGACTCTTCCCGCTGCATGGAAGCTTTTGTCTTTAACAGGCCATCTGTGTCTACTGCTACCACAAAACAAGACATCAGGTGAGGTTTTTTTGTTTCTTCAGGGCAGTATCCTGGCCTCTTTTTTTCTTTTAATTAATTCAGCAATCCACTGGGTTGTGCTTCTTTCTCACCAGTTATTATGTCCAGATTCACTTTATGCTGTGCCATGCACTAGAGGTGTTGCTAGTATGAACAGAGCCCAGAATAAAGCAGCTGGGACCCTGAGAATATTCAGATAAACTATGGGAAAAATGTCATAAAAGCACTTCTTTTGCCTTCCTGTAAATGTAAAAATTTAGGAACATTGAGAAAAACAGAAGAGAATATTACAAGAGCTACCTGCAAATCACTTATTTTTACGAGGGTTATGTCCAAAGACTCCGCGATATTCTTTTTCAGAGTTTAGCCAATCACCTCAGATGGACATGCTGCTATTATAAGAGCGAATTGAGAAGCTTTCACACATAAATTGTCTAAATCCCTTATTGATCTCTTCATGAGCTTATAAAGAAGTCTAGCTATGGCCAGATGAGGTGAACTGGTACTTGGTAAAGAGCCTACCTACCTACTTATCGTCTCCCTCCCTCCTTGCCTGCTACCTACACTGCCTTCCTTTCTGCCTGCCTATCTACAGCAAGCTGCCTGAAAGCTCTGGATCTAGATTTTATTATTTGCAAAATTAGAGGATGGAATTAGATGAGACATCAGCAGCGCTTCCAGTTACAGCCAGCATGAAAAACCAGCACTTGGCCTCTTCTTAGCAATCTACGAGAAGGTTTCTTCCCTCTGTCCACCACCATTATTGTTGGCTGATGATCTAAGGCAAGTTCCAACAACAAAGCAGGAACTATTTCCTTTTTCTAATTCCCGGCTCAAGTGTCCCCTTGACACTGGAGTCTGTAGCTGTTCTGACCAGGGCTTCTGAGCATCTAGGTCTGCGTCCGTTGGACACCATGCGCAGTTGTGGTGGGTGAAGAAAACCTTCCTCGATGCTGTACTTGAATTCTTTCCCTCTTATTTAAACTGAGATCAGAACCAACACTACAGCTGTGACCTGTGCAAATACAATAAGCACTTCAGCTCAGAAACAGTTTTACCTCTTTTATTAGATTGGGCTTTCAGTTTGTGTTTGAAGAGGAGCTATTTATGGGCTTGCAAACAAAGTGCTGGAGGAAAGGAATTTAAAGGATGTCCTTGAGCGAATTCTGGGGGTTTTATTTCATGAGGCTAAGCTGCATATTAACCCTTCATCTCCTGGTGCACATGACCTCCACGCTGCTCCCCCATGTCTGGGAGGGATGAGTGGTCGGCGGCCTTGAGAAAGTCACTTCCTCAGTGTGCTGGCTTGTCCCCCAGAAAATGAGAGGGCTGACGGTGACCTCCTGACCACAGAGAAGGAAGAGAAGTTCAAGATGCACAAATCTGCTGGAGGGAAGGCAGGTTCTGGGAATGGTGATTTGGTTATTTGGCTCCTTCATGACTTGGTGTTTCCAAACTTTAGTCAGGGCTCTCCCATTGAGAGAATGCATAAACTTAAAAAAATTAATAAAGTAGCCTACTACTGCTTTGGTGTGCCCGATGTAAAGTAAGATTATAGCTGCGGATTTTATAAAATCAATCTGTTGGACAAAAGATTGTCCAACGGAGTAGAGTTAATTTGAACCCTTGCAGACCACTCCTCTGCCTCTTTCAGTTCAGTTCAGTCTTGTCCAACTCTTTGCGACCCCATGGACTGCAGCATACCAGGCCTCCCTGTCCATCACCAACTCCCAGAGTTTACTCACATTCATGTCCATCGAATCGGTGATGCCATCCAACCATCTCATCCTCTGTTGCCCCCTTCTCCTGCCTTCCATTTTTCCCAGCATCAGGGTCTTGTCATAGACAATGGACACTGTGATTTCACCATGTCATTTTGTTTTCAGTCTTTTCTTCTGTGACCACAGCTTGTCATTTGACATCTCTTACATCTTGGTTAGAGAAAGTAAGAAAATAAATCTTCTTTTTGATTACTTGGTTATCTTTTTAAAAGTGATGGGGGAGGCAGTTGAATCTCCTGTTAGAACAGGGTAGTACTGTGATTCCCAAAATACTTGCACGTGATGTTAATAGAGGAGACTCCAGAAAAAGGGTTTGTGCTCAAATGAATTGAGTTAGCATTTCTCAGAGTGAACAAAGCAGTTCCTGTTCTCACTGAAACCTCGATTGACCCTGCTGCTGTGTCATCCCATGACTAGTGAGAGAAGGAATGAGAGCATCCTTATACTCCTTGGCACTTGGACTTGGTTGAAGTAAAGTGGCTGGTCAGTTGCTAGGGAGTATGTGTTTTCTGATCAAATGACTGGACTCCAGTGCCGAAAAAAAAAAAGGCTGCATTCAGAGTTGCAGGCACCCCATTATACATTATCCCCTGCATCTCCCAGGCTGCCTGGTATACCTTCTGCTGCTGCCAAGTAGCACCGGACAAGACAGCCCTGTCCTGGGCCCCATGTTTAAGAAGACCCTGCTCTGGCTCTCTTCCAAAGGGCCCTCCCTAAAGGCCAAAGAAGCTACACCCACCAAGAGCCCACAGCCCATCTTCCTTCTAGACCTGTGGCTCTCAGATCTTGGTCTCCAAAATGGCAGCATCACATCATCTAGGACTTTGTTAGAAATGCAGATTTTGGGATCCCACCCAGAGCCACTCCATCAGAAACTCCGAAGGATGGGACTAGTAGTCAGTCCCATCTTTTAACAGCCCTCTTGGTGATTCTGCCTGTTCTAATCTAGACCAGACTCTGCGATCTCATACCCAGAGATTCCCTGATCAGATGGCTCTGGGCCCCCTCCAGGGCCTGCAGAGGGGTTTTGAGGACAGATGTGGCTCCAATGGCCAAAAGCAGATCTTGGAGGAAGGCTGGGAGACAGAGCTTGAATTCTGTGGGTTGGGTTGTTCACAGTCATACTCCAAGTATCTAAGTGATTATGAAAGTACATTTTTCAAAGTATGAGGATAACACATACTTTATTTAACAGTCAGTTTGATTTGTAACTTTTAAACATTTAGATATATGGTAGACAGGGCTCCACTTTTTACTCTTATCCTAGACTGTGCAAATGCCACGGGTAATCCTGCTGCTAAAAGTCTGTTCTTTCATTTACCCGTTCATTGATTCATTTATATATGATCTTGTTTAATAACTCGATTGATGTTCTTTGATGTGACAGTTATCATCATACCTTTCTTAACTTCTTTAGTCATAGTCTCCTTTCCTTCACTGAAGGATTTATAACAGCTACTTGGAAGTCTTTTTCTGTTAATTCTACCATCTGCTTGCTCTCACAGGCTGTCACTGTTGCCTGCCCAGGATCTGGGTCATACTTTCCTGTGTCTTTGCATGTCTTGGAATTTTTTTGTTGGAAACTGGACATATTGTCACAACTCTGGTACTTTCCTCACTCCCACTTCCCAGGGCTTGTTATTTGCCAATTTAGTTTTTTAGTGATTGGCAAGATTGTTTTAATGAAGTTTCCTGCCCCCTCCTCCCCCCACTCTCCCCACACACAGTGTTGAACCTCAGATTTTGGTCCTTAGGGACCTACAGCTTTGGGTGGGGGGCAGTCACATTGGGAAGAAGAGGGTTGGATAGAGCTTTAGTCTTCTCTTTTCCTGACCACACCCAGCTGTTAGGCTCCACTATTGCTGGCTGATTAATCACTCTATTATTTTCCAAAATACCCCAGAGGCATAAATTGCTCTGAAGACAAATCCAATCACCTTCAGGTTTCCTTGAAGGAAAAGCTCCTTGATCACTGGTATTTGTTCTGACCCCAGGAGGGAGTCCACCTAGGCCACCTCTGACCTGAGCTCTTCTGAAAAGTAGCCAGCCTCTTCCCTGTCCCACCCTGTCCGCCCCCCCACTACAATATTTACTGTCCAGGAGGGCTCCTAGGCTTGAACTTCTCTATAAATTTGTTGCAAAAAGAAGCCAATTCCTCTGGAAAGAGTTGAGGATCTATCAGTTGCAGGATCTATTGCTCCCTCCAGGCAAAATTTCTGAGTCAGGGCTCTGGAGCTAGGAGCAGGGGCAATGGCACCCCTTCCTCTGTGTGACTCCCCATCCTAGGAGTTGACTCTTCGCCACTTCTAACATGAACCATTGCCTGCCAAGCTGGACCAGTAGTGATGGGGACCCCAGGATTTTCATCAGTACTGCACCTGGGGTAAAGCCTACCTTCCATCAGTGGGGCCTTAAGGGAACCCCCACCTCTCTAAGACACTTGCCTACAACTTAACCTCAGCAACAGGGAGCTGAGGCTGGATGAAAATGCCGATGTCCCACTCCTCCTGGGAAGACAGTCCTCTAATGGAGCTGGGGGTGCTGGTGGTGGGGGTTGGAAGGAGGAGGCGCTGTGATCTTGGCTCCACCAGCCTGGAGGGGAGTCTCTGCCTCACGGAACCCAGAAGGCCAGGAAGCAAATGGCTCAAATACCAGCGATTCCTTTTTCTTACTGAATTTTCACAGATCTTCTTTTTCTTTCTTTTGGCTGCACTGCACGTGGGATCTTAGTTCCCTGACCAGGGCCTCAAACGGGAGCCCCGCTGCAGTGGAAGTACAGTCTTTACCACTGGACCACCAGGGAAGTCCCTAGATTTTCCTGGATAGAATTTTTTTTTTTCTCCCCTTTACTGTATGTCCTTCAAACCATTTCTAGGGGTTTTAATGGGTGTTTAAAAAAATAATTTTCACCAATTTCACTGGAAAACAAGTCTACAGAGCCTCTTGTGCTGTCATATTAAAAACTGATCTTTGTTAAAATTTATTTGGACATTTCATATTTTAAATCTTTTGGAGCACATTTTTGACACTGTTTTTGAATCAGATTGACTGTTTTTGAGTGATAAAATAATTAGCTCATTGTTAGATTTCACATATAGCGGAAGTGTAGTTGAAGTCATACTCATATTTTTAGTCAAAACAGCACTCTTCATATATTAGTCTGGTAACCTCCGGCTTTGTATCAGTTTGAATGAAGAAAATGTCAAATACTAAAAAAAGAAAAGGGAAAAATGTTTCATTTCATATACTGAATTAATTTTCCCATCAAATAAAAAAATTTTTTTTTAATTTATTTGGACATTCTATTGAGCACCTACTGTGTGCCATGTACTATACCATGAATTGGGAGTACAGTAGTGAACAAAAAGGACACAGTCTTTTAGTTCATGATCCAGTCAAGTGCTTGGCATATGGAGGGATGTCAATAAATATTTGTCAAATAAATGTATGGCTGACAGAAGTGTTTCTTTGTTGATGCAGTCTGAACTTGGGTTGGAAAAGAATTTCTAGACACAGAGCATTTCAGAAGGGAGTGGTCTACTAAGAATGAAAAGCAGAGCTAATGTAGGCACTGCAAGGGTAGCAGGTTGACCTCCTGACAGGCCAGGGAAGAGTTGGCACTTTTCATGGGTTAGTAGCCAATTTTTTATGGCCTCAGTTCAGTTCAGTTCAGTTCAGTCGCTCAGTCGTGTCCGACTCTTTGCGACCCCATGAATTGCAGTATGCCAGGCCTCCCTGTCCATCACCACCTCCCGGAGTTTACCCAAACCCATGTCCATTGAGTCAGTGATGCCATCCAACCATCTCATCCTCTGTTGTCCCCTTCTCCTCCTGCCCCCAATCCTTCCCAGCACTAGGGTCTTTTCCAATGAGTCAACTCTTCGCATGAGGTGGCCAAAGTATTGGAGTTTCAGCTTCAACATCAGTCCTTATGGTCTCAAGACTAAGAAAATTCCTGCTGGAAGGTTGGCATTAGGTGATTGCTTAGAGCACTATAGGGACTACCAGGGTGGGCGAAAGTGAAAGTTGCTCAGTGGTGTCCAACTCTTTGCGCCCCATGGACTATACAGTCCGTGGAATTCTCCAGGCCAGAATACCAGAGTGGGTAGCCTATCCCTTCTCCAGGGGGTCTTCTGGACCCAGGATTGAACTGGGGTCTCCTGCATTGCAGGCAGATTCTTTACCAACTAAGCTATTTGCCTAATTGGGAATCAGGAAATCTCCTGGTGATGATCAGGGGGGCTTTTGGCAACAGTTACAAAAAGGTTCAGTCAGTTTCAGAGGTGATCTTGGTTCTGGGCTCCGCTTCTGTGGCCTTGGCGCCAGGCCTTGCACCTGTGGCTTTGGGGCCAGATTCCACATTTTTCTCTGATTTTGTTTTGTTTGTTATTTATGGGAGATCTGGGAAATTTCTGGAACATCTTGCTACCTGGGTTTCTGGACATTTAGAGGCACTGGGAGTGTTATGAGGACAAGAACCTTGTTCTATCATGGAGTTTGCACAATCTTCTAGTCCCAACTTGATGAAAGCACGTCATCTGGCAGTTACTGTTATTATTTTTTGTTACTTTCTCCCCCGTCTTTGGGGACATTCACTGAGGGTTTAATGTGTGCCCGTACCACATGGCCTGTGCTTGATGACTACAAGGGCATCTCCTTGGCATGGTCCTGCCAGGAAAAGTCCTATTTGGGCTTGTGCAATCTCAGAAGACCAGCCTGTACTCATGTCCTCAGAATCCTCCAATTCACATTTTCTTCCAGTACTTGATTATGTGCTTTCCAATGACCTGCGATGCTACATTTCCCTAATTCTTAAAGACCGCTCAGGGAAACAAGACAGAAATACAGAGGCTGAGCTGTGGTAAGAGGAAAAGTGCAGTGTCTAGTCCCAGAAAACACTTGCTGTCATGCTCTGACCCTCGTACTTCATGAGTAGAGAGGACAGTCTGATCAGCTGTCCGGGGGGGTTGTGTTTAGCAGGGTGAAGCTGAGCACATATTAGAGAAACTGGGAAGCTTTATCAGAATATCTGTAGGTTTTGTGTAGGCTGAAAAAGCTCTTCCCAGAAACAGAGTTGTATCGTCTTGGAATTAACTGCTGTCCTTAGAAGCTTGCAGATCAAGACTCTGTTTTCAGCAAATTCCCAAACGAGTGGGTCCTGTCTCCAGCTCATTGTGTTTCTATTTCTGCTCTGAACCGAGGTGCAACTAGACCCAGTGATAAGTAAGTTATTTTAGAGCCTGTAAGAAGTGCTAACTAAGCAACTCCATAGAATAAAGTCCTCCACGCACAAAATGGGGCAATGTGTACCTCCTTCCTGGGATTTGAGAAAGCAAGGCTAGGAGCAGCTAGACTGGCTCTCAGGCAAACTTTTCCCAGGATAACCAGGGTGATCACATGTTCATATGACTTTGTTTTTACAAAGAAGCAGTTCTTCTTTGGATGTGGATATGTCCGTAAATGGATGATATGTAATTTTAGTTTTTGACATTTCTAAGAATATATACTCAAGTCATAACAACTTCTTTCTGGGACTTCCCTGGTGGTCCAGTGGTTGGGACTCTGCTTCCACTACAGGGGGCACGGGTTTGATCCCTGGTGGGAGAACTGAGATCCCGCATGCCCTGTGTCATAATCATAAATAAAATAAAAATTCAGTGGAAATATATTCATATAATTCAATTCAAAAAAATTAAATTCAAAAAAGGATGACTTAACAAAAACAAAAACGCTACTCTGTCATTCAGATACTCACTTAATTCACTTAGCAAGCACTCATTAAGGGTTAACTATGTACCAGACACTGTTCTAAGCACTAATGAATAAGATCCAGTCTCTGACCTCAGGAATCCCCATCTAAAAGGTTAATGGATCCACAGGCATGGAGAACATACAAGGAATGATAAAAAAAACATCTTTGGGAATACAGAAGGGATGGATCTACTTCTGACTGGGTGAAGAGTTTTCAAGGAGGCTTCCTAGGGAAGGTGACACAGATTGAGTCTTCAAAGATGAGTAGGAATCAACCAGAGAATAGAGGGTTGGGTAAAGGATTAGGAGCATAAGGTCAACCTATACACAGACACACAGGTGAGTAACCTCAGAAGGTATTCAAAGAACTACAAGAGCTGGGTTTCTTAGATCAGTAAGAGCAAGACGAAGAAGAAGAAATACATGTGCCAACATGGAGAGCCTATGTATGGCTCGTTAAGCAGCTTAAAACTTTCTTTCTAGGCAAAGAGAAGCTATTGGAGCATTTTATACAGTGAGAGGCATGGTTTGATTGTTGGCCTTGGGTAGAATGTATGGGGGATTTGATGACGGAGAAACCAGAAGGCTGTTATTAATAAATGAATAGTAAGGGTTTGATTCGAGAAACAGTTTGGAGTTAAAGTCTATAAGACCCGGAGACTGCATGTGGGGATGTGGGAGAAGGAGGAATCAGTGCTGGTCAGACAAAGGGTCCCACTGTCAACCTCACCCCTCATCACAGCCTCAGCGCTGTGATGAGCTACCTGTGTTCCTTCCTCCTGCCCCATATAACTTAGACTATAAACTATGGTGCCTGGAAACTTATCTTTTTGGATCTTCATGTCTTAAAGGTTCTTTTTCTCCGAAAACCCCAAAACAAAATGTAAAAATAAATAAGAAGTAAATACCTTTAAAACCTGCTAATGTAGTAGCTAAAAAAATTGTTCAAGTTGATGAACTGAGATTTTATAATTAGAATTAAACTACGTAAGAGTATAGTTTGGGGACATTTTTCTTCCCTTGGAACTTGTCACACCTGAACTTCTAAAAGATCTTTTTTTGTACCCTTTTTGAGGAAGTAGATGAAGATGGAAAAGCATGTTGCCCTTAGCAACGTGACTTGTGCTATCACAGCATTGCTGAGCAAAAAGAGGGACTTAATTAGAGGATATGGACCTGCAGCTGAAGGCCCACCCACTCTGGTGTCAAGGCCCGTCCAGAGGTCAGCATTTCAATATGGGAATAGAAATTGGCCTTAAGTGTAGTTTATCTAATTAATTGATTAATCCAATGAATGTTCTTTAAGCACCTTCTATATACCATACAAAGACAAATACGGCATCTGTTCTCCTGAGAACATATTCTAGTTGGAGGCTTGAGAGAGAGAAAGAGAAGAGGATGGGGAGGAGGCGGGGGAAGGGAGGATTTCAGATAGTGCAAAATGCTGTGAAGAAAGGAAAACAAGATAAATGAGCAGAGAAGGACTAGCAAGTGAATGGTAGGGACGGAGCTGGTCTGCAGTGGGTGCATCACTTATATAATATGATTTTAGTGGCCTGGGTTTCCAATAGCATTATTGGCTTGACATCTGCAGTGGATCTTATTTTAACAACCACCTCTTCTATATTTTCAGTAATACTTGTAAAATTAAAAGAAGAATAGCATCCAGAAAAGAAATGCAGTAGAATTTCTCTTTTCTTGTTACCAGTACTCAACAATGAACTGCAATGATTGCTTACAACTTGGACCAGGTAAAGATTTTGGGGAGAGTGGGAGAGGTATTTTATCAATGACATTGTTTAAACTTGCTGGAGAAAGTGGTAATAAAAAGTAAACCAACTGTTGTCAGATTTCTTATTGCTTTTAAATTCTCTACCACCTTATTAGGCTTCTCTGGTGGCTCAGATGGTAAAGAATCTGCCAGCAATATAGGAGACCTGGGTTCAATCCCTGGGTTGGGAAGATCCCCTGGAGAAGGGATGGCTACCCACTCCACTCCAGTATTCTTGCCTGGAGATTTCCATGGACAGAGGAACATGGTGGACTACAGTTCATGGGGTCGCAAGAGATTTGGACATGACTCAGCAACTAACACACACACACTACCTTATTGCCTGCACCCTGGGCTTGAAGTGTTCCCTAACTGGTCATTGAGTTTTCCTCAAACCCTCCTCGCTCCCATTGACCTGGTGCTTAAAATTCTCCAATTCCTTTCTCTAGGTTGGTGAAAGATTTTCAGAATGCAAATATTCTGGAGTAGTATTGCTTGATATAGTACTCATGTACTTGTGTCGTTTTCACTTTAATTTGGGTTTACCAGAGCCAGTCCTGGGAGTTTAGTCAATCATTCATTTATTCAACACGTTTAATCATCCCACAGTGTGCACCGATGACTATGGTGGGGCCGTGTCCTCAGGGCGTGCAGGGCCTTGTGGGAGAGACAGATGCCTGGAGCAGTAATTGACGTGCAGCATGATCAGGGCTGGGTGTCTGCTAGGCTCTGCACAGAGAAGCCACAGCTCTGCGAGGGGCTGATGGAAGGGAGTGTTAGTAGATGAGAAACACCCCCAGCGAGGTGAGGAGCCGAGGCTGCCTAGCAGCATCCTTAGAGCCCACGTTTGCAGCCAGAGGCACTGTGACTGTCGGCTGGGGCCTCCCTGCAGAGCTGGGTTCTGCAGTCGCTGACTGTTCTGAAAAGACTCATTTCCGCTGCCGTGGGAGACAATGGGGAGGAAAGTGTCTCATTAGTGTGGGGAGGAGGGACAGAGAGATTGTATGAGGCTCTGGAGGAAAGGCAGGGCCACTTCTTCCTTCACAAACACCCCGACCTGCTCAACACCGTGACTCTCCAGAGACTTGGGTTTCCTGAGGGGCGCTTTGCTCTGATAAGTGGCATGAACCTCCTTCACATGAATTTCCCATTAATTAACACACTACTTCCTCTGCAGAGACAGCTGGTGAGAGTTGCCATGAACCGAGGTAACTGAACTCCTGCCAAAGTGTCCATCTTGTGCCTGCTTTGCATAAAATGTGCCTTGTCTGAGGCTGGACGTCATCGGTAGAGAAATGCGTTCTGGGACGCCTTCCCCCAGGAGGGAGCCTGAGCAAACTCCTGTCGGGTAGGGGGAAGCCTGGAGCTGGAGTGAGGCCAGCCTGCCTGGTTTTATGAATCCTGGTTTTATGGGGGTGGTCGGGGATGATGCAGAGGAAACGGTTTAAATCAGAAAAGCCTAGAGAAGTTCTGCAGCCAGTCATTCTAGGTCAGTGCTGGGCTGGACTCTGTGACCAGAAAGGTGGCGAGGAGGGAGTAGGCCAGGTTCACTAGCATCTGAAAGCAGGGGTGGGGGACTCGTCAAAAGCCAGGCTCCCCACAGCTTCTAGAGTCTGGACAAAGAAGCAGAGAAAGACCTACCCCCTCCTCCTCACTATCATAAACCAAAAGGGAGCTGCCTATTTGATAGAGGCCACATGGGCCAGTGGAGAGGGATGAGGTGGGTGATGTGGAGAGGGAGACATTTTTCTGGGCCTTGGTTTTCTCCTCTGAAAAATGAGTTGGTCTTTTGAATTCCTAAGGTCTCTCCTGTTCTGCCCAAGGGTGCATGGAGGGCAGAAGGGGCTTGTGGGCGAAAGAAGAGGTAGCTCAAGTCCAGAGCCATCTCATCTCCTCGAGTTCTGATGAGCAGAGAAGCACTGCACCCAGGAGCCGGGGAAATGACTTGATTGTCATTTTGCTCACAGAGGTCTTCTTCTTACACAGAGGTGATCACATATCAGGGCTTTGAAAAGAACAATACATAGCCCTGGCTCTCAAGGAGTTCTAAGTGTGAAATAAGACATGTTCCTATGACAAATGGAAAACTGGTCCAGACTGCAACGCAGCTTCCAAGCACTCGTCGGAAGCATCGAGTGCCAGCTGAGTGTTCAGAGGAACAGGCTCTCTCAGAACTCACAGAGGGGCTGATTACAGCGCGCTGATTCACGGCTCAGGATGCAGCCACCAGGTAACGTCAATAGAGCTCTGGGGGAAAACAGAAGAGGCAGAAGCTGGAAACTAAACAAATGAGGTCAAGGTCATGAGAGCCATATCTTCTAACAAGGATTTAAAAAATGGTCCTCAGCCACACAGTGGGCCCTCTGTTGGGCCCAAGGGAGGGTAAGAGAGGGTAGGGGAACCTGTCAGGACATGCTCCTCTATGAATGGAATGAAACTTCAAAGGTTGCCAGTTGAGTGCCAACCTCCTGGCCCTACAGGCCTGTTCACAGGATCAGCTTCCACCCCCCACAGCAGTGTCTGCACTGGCTCCTTAAAGGGCCCCGGTCCCTATCAAAGGACAC
This sequence comes from Okapia johnstoni, assembly GCA_024291935.2. NCBI lineage: Eukaryota > Metazoa > Chordata > Mammalia > Artiodactyla > Giraffidae > Okapia > Okapia johnstoni. Next base: position 18,063,660 of record CM044324.1, read on the forward strand.
TCAATCCAGTCCAATCAAAGGACCCTGTGACCGGAAGTACAGCTGGGTTTCACTGGGGCTGAACAAATCAGGACCAGAAGTGGTTCTCTCATCTCTGCACGACATTTGGGCAATCTCTTATCTCTGTTCCCTCTTGGTATCTGATTCCTTCTGCCCTTTTCCCATAGCCAGGCATTCTCTGTCAAGGTGCATCTGGTTGGAAACCAGGTCTGTTCATCTCTCAGCCACACTGTCTGGGATGATGGTCTTTGGGTTACGATTCTAATTCTCAGGGCAAAACATCTCTTAGCTCATCTTGGGCCCTGTATCTAGGTCTGATGCCCATCAGCTGTGGCCAGAGGACACGCTGTCCCTTCACCAGGGCCTGTGGGGAGCAGCTAGTTTCCAGAGAAGGGAGTGTTGACAGGGCCTTTTCTCTAAGAAGCAAGATCAGGGCTGGTCTCATCCTCATAATTACCCACAGGCAGAACAGTCTCCTCTTTGGCTACGCTGTTACAGATAAATTTCTGAAGCCAAAAACCCCATCTGAGAGTCTTATGTGCAGTCCCAATGCTTACAACCAGGCCTGAGATGTGAAACATGAAACATTTGAGATATTCTACAAATTGTGTAAATGGCGGCAGTGAATGAATGGTCACTCAGGGTCACCTGGCTAATGAGGATGGCAAGGAAGTCAGCACAGAGGGTGATGCGCCTCTGGGCTTTGTTCCTAATGCCATGTCCCCCACCCAGCCCTGGAGAAGATCAAAATCCTCTGGCTTTAGAGCCGAGAGGCATTTGCTGTGATGTTTGTTTTCTTCATGCACATTTCCTATTAGTCAACACAATTCTTCCTCAGCACAGAAGTTGGCAGGGACATGTCTGATCAGAGCACTCTGAATATATAGCCAAACTGCATCCTGTGGCTCCTTGGCGTGACCGTCCACGTGTGAGAGCCTGCCATTCAGCCCAGCTGCTGATGAAGTGACTCTTGGTTTCTGCTTTGACGGGAATCTCTTCACCTTTACTATTCTTTCCCCATCACTGAGTTTACTCTCGGCCCTTCCCAAAGTTCAGGACTAATTTGCACTCAGGACTAAGCTTGTCATATGGGGAAGGGGTTATCTTTTGAAGCTGGGTCCTGTCACCTTCGCCCCCTGCTATGGGTGGGTGAGGGGAAGTGTTAACCACTCATCATTTAAGAGAAACTCCGTTTCTGTTGATTTCTCTTCCAAGATATCCCCTGACCCCAAATTCACTGGAGTCTCTATTTATAGAAGGTTGTCTTGTCCTTGTCATGGAGTAGATGTTGGGGCCTAGCCTCAGACCAGTCTGAGTAACTGGAGTCCTCCTTCTCATCCTCTTGACAAGCTGGGCTTTCCAACTGCACAGATCTGTTTTGCTCTGAGGGAAAACTCATTGTCTTGGGCATAATGCTGAATGTAGTTCACATGACTGAAGTCTGGGTTACATGAAGGGAGAAGGTGGTGACTGGGTAGATTGCAAACCCAATGTTCCTCTTCTTTTAAAAAAATCAAAGAGGTCCAAACTTAAAAACATTGTCCTCAGTCCCATCCCTTTTGAAATAAAGCCTGTCGAGGAGTGCTCACGTGGGACACTCAGTTCATCCTCCTGGAGAATGTCCTGGTATGTGGCATTTAAGGGAGGTGAGGTCATGGTCAGGTGCAGAGATTTGCAGGGGCTGTAGGGGAGGCATATGGTGACTTTTGAGTGTATTTGGCTCTGACTGCAAATGCATTTTTTAAAATCTCCTTTAAAAAAACACAACTTTTCATATTTATAATCAATAATGAAACACAAGATAGTGCTTTTTTGGATGCATTGTGGATGTTTTGAAATTGTCAGAGTTCTCATAATTGTTGGCTGTAAAAATGTGCACGGACATGTGTTCTTTATTAAGACATAACCTAACATATCATTCATTCATAACACATTACTGACTCCGCTCCCTCTATTAGCAGCCGGGAAAAGAAACGGAAAGTCGAATTGGAAATGAATTTATATGCTCATTTAGCCTGGTTAATTACCTGCTGAAATAATGTCCCCGATTCTTAATGGGTGCTCCTCTTGATAGATAAGGCAGCTGCCTGAGATGAGGTGACGGCTCAAAAAGGCACCTGGCTCATGATAATGTTTGTCAAAAACATGACAGGAAAAAGCAGGTTGGAATGTTTTATCTGCCAACAGACTAGATGCTGCCAAGCCTGGAGGCAGTTGACTGACAGCCTCTTAAAACTGAGGCTGCTTACATAATAATAGGACCATTTTGTGTTCTTGATAATGCTAATATATGCAAATTTACAGTAATATATTCCCTGAGAGTGCCCTGGATGGACAGTATAGGAGGGAAGCTGAGAGCTTTGCAACGATGGCATCTGAAGTTCTCTGAGGGACTGGGCAGGATGCTTACCTGTAATTTTTAAAATTTTTAAGTTATCCACATTGTGCTTTCAGTTCTATTGATTGACATTCCCACTGTCAACTTTCTGAGGCCACCTCTAGTATGCACTGGTCTTTTTTTTCTTTTTAATGAAGAGCTCATCAAAATGGTATAGTATACATTCCTGTTCTTTAAAAGAGCATCTCCATTTTTCTTTTCCTCAAACAGCCTTAAATTCCTAAAGTTCATTTTACTAAGTTGAAATTATTTACCTTCCCAAGATTGCTGGGAAGTTTGCTGAAGAGAGACAGTGTCCTCCCTATTTTGAAGAGGGAATGGATTTGGGGTGCAGAGAAGTTGTGACTTCTACCCAGTTGGTAATGGAGCAACAGGAAGAATCTGCTTCTCTGATTTCAGGTTAATGTACTTTTTAGATCCCCCTCACTCATTGTTGTTGTTCAGTTGCAAAGTCATGTCCAACCCAATGGACTGCAGCACGCCAGGCTTCCCTGTCCTTCACCATCTCCTGGAGTTTGATCAAATTCATGTTCATTGAGTCAGTGATGCCATCCAACCATCTTATCCTCTGCTGCCCCCTTCTCCTCCTGCGCTCCATCTTTCCTAGCATCATAGTCTTTTCCAATGAGCTTGGCTTTTTGCATCATCAGGTAGCCGAAGTATTGGAGCTTCAGCTTCAGCACCAGTCCTTCCAATGAATATTCTGGGTTGATTTCCCTCAGGATGACTGGTTTGATCCTCCACCACACCTCGCAATGCTATCTGCTATCCTTTCTTCCCATTCTTTCTTTTCATCAGTCACCAGACAACTGGGTTTGCTAAGCTCCTGATGAGAGTTCCATCTTACCCGGCCAGTTGCTATTCTCTGAACACAACAGAATGTTAGAGTTGACAGTTACCTCAAAGAACAGCCAGCTCTAAACTTTTCAGTGTGAGAACTAGACCCAGAGGGTTTAAGCAATTTGCCTGGAGAGGCTGCAATTCTCATATCTAGGTAGTACCCGTGCCTAGGCTGCTATCCATCTTGAATTTTCATCTCTCTTTGTTTCCTAGTGATGGTTACTGTTACTGCTGGCTTTGGTTGAGCACCTACTATGTGACAAGCACTACGCATGCTCTTAGACCCCAGTATGATCCTCTAAACAGGCCACATTATCTATCCTTAGGGCCAGTGTAGTCCAAAAAGGAATGAAAAACTACTGGTCCACATCGGGGTTTTTATAAATTATCATAAAAGAGAGCAGATAAATAATCACAATAATTTATGTGCCTAGCACACAATTACAACAGCAAGAACAACAATAATAATAGCACCCAGTGCTTATGATGTGTCCAGTTCTATTCTAAGGGCTTTATACATGTTAACTCTTTCAGTCTTCTGGGTCACGCTATTTGGTAGTTACTATATATTATCCCTGATTTACAAATTAGAAAACAAAAGCATAGAGAGGTGAAGTCATTTGCCAAAGGCCCCAGAGCTGGTAATCGATAAAGATGGGATTTGATTCTGGGCTGTCTGGCACCCGAGCCCATGTGTCCTAACAACTACATTTCTTCAAGTGATCATTATATGTTAACTATAAATAATGCATAACAACTCTGACTCAGTCTCGCTGGGAACTGAGGGCCAGCACGTCAATCCACAGGGTCAGCCCTAGGGTCCAAGCCGGCTCTGCAGCTTGACCTCCAGTCCCCTTACCAGCCTGCGGACCAGGAGATGGGAAGGAAACCTCATTCCGTTTTCGGAGAGGTTCCAGCATGTTTCCTCTGGAAACAAGCAGGAAACCCAATGCTCAGTGTCCATACAAATTGTGCGCGTTACCCTACTCCAGGAACTACTTACGGAGAACGTTTGATAATGGATAGCGACTTTTCTTGAAAATTCAGTGTGGCCTCTGCCTGGCAAGCATCCCATCCTTCCCCCATATCGTCTGGCAGAGGTGAGGCACTTGGCCTCTGGTCCAGCCAGTTTGGTGGGCCCATTCGCACTGGGGAAGGGTGAAGGCACTTTTTCCTACAGTCTTCCCATAACCTTTCAGGACCTTGCTTTCCAGGTGGTGAGGGCTCTCTGCAGCTCATGGCACAAGCCTTTACCACTAGGGGGCGCCTAGACAGCTCAGAGAGCGCCCCGGCCAGGGGCCCTTTCAGGACGGGAGCAGACTCTGACAGAATGGATTCCTGGTTATGAACTTGACGTTATGCCTGTAGCTATGCTAAGCATAAACATGGGGAAAATGCTTCTGTAGGATTAAATGAGGTCAGCTTGAGTCATTCCAAGAGACTCAGCAACTCTGGGAGCTGCCTCATACTCTCTCCCTGCTGCCGATCTAGCTGTCCCTCCAAACCACAATCACAGACTCCCTTTACAGGGTCTCCTCTCTAAGCAGGGAGTGGAGTGGGTGTGGCTGGGGGGGGGGGTCCCGACACCACCCCTTGTACTGTGGACTGGACCGCTCCTGGGGGTAGTCATGTTAGGGCATCACACTTGGGATCACTTATTGCAGGTGGCTTTACAGATGTTCGGTGACTAATTAGTTGACTAACTTTTTCATTTCTCTCACCTATTTGGCCATGTCCTTTCCTGTTTCTGCAAAAACGATGACAGTAAACCCAAGGAACCAGCCTTAGGAGGAAACCAGCAGGAACGTCTGGCAAGGCCGGAACTATGGTGAGGCAAGCGAGGCACCCAAGCAGCCCTTTGCTTGCCTGAGACTGAGAGCAAACGCCTTCTTTCATTTTATGCCCCAGCAACTCTCTCGCCTTCCTAGTCCCAGCCCAGAACTGCCACTGTGGGAGATACCCAGCCGCACAGAAAACCAGCCAGCTCTTCGTTTTCTGCTACTCTTCTCGCCCCTTACCCCACTTCTCCTCACCCCCAGCCTCCTAAACCTATGGTTCTTCCTGCTCTGGTTCAGATGTTGGTTAATAAGGATTCGTGAGAACTTCCCAGTCAAGGGCCTCTACAATAAAAGTTGCTAATGTTTATTCAGTGCTTTCTGTGTCCCAGAAATGCTTCTAAAAGCTTTACCGATGTTGGGTCACTTAATCATCTCAACAACATTGTGATGAAGGTGTCCATTTTACAGACAAACTAACTGAGGTACAGTGAGGGGAAGATATTTACTCAAAGACACAGTAGATGACATAGGGCTTCCCTGGTGGCTCAGAGAGTAAAGTGTCTGCCTGCAATGTGGGAGACCTGGGTTCGATCCCTGGGTCAAGAAGATCCACTGGAGAAGGAAATGGCAACCTACTCCAGTACTCTTGCATGGAAAATTCTATGGACAGAGGATCCTGGTAGGTTGCAGTCCATCAGATTGCAAAGAGTTGCACACAACTGAGCAACTTCACTTTTTCACAGTGGATGATGGTGGAGCCATGTTTTGAATCCAGAGAATCTTTACCCCAGAGCCTGTACTTAGACATTACACCTTGCTCCAGACACTGAAAACCTTCAAAGACGCAAAATGTTGGATTTTGAATTTCCTGGGAGTTCAAAGCGGGGGAGGTTGTGGTTTGCCATTTTAGACTGGGAATCCCTAAAATCACAAATGATGTCTCCTTGGCAGACTGGCCAAGCCTGAGACCTACTGCCCTTGGCTTACGTTTGAACAGATTGCTGTTTTTCTGAACAAAAGGTTTAGCTTCTTTGATGGTGGATTATTACAATTCTAAAGACCGAATTCACATATATCTTTCTTACTCCTATTCTCGTCTGGTTCCCAATAGATGGCTGTGAACTTGAGAAGGGAAGAGTCTTTTTACTTATCTTTATGTTTCCATAGTCTCCAGTCCTTGGGCTTAGTAGTTGCTCACTAAATGTTGGTCTGTTGGAATTAAATCCCTTTAGTGTGTATCAGCCACCTTGAATCCTGGGCCATGGTACAGGTGCCCCTCTGGGACTGGCAGATGCACCTGTCCTGCCTGTCACTGACATTTTACTCCCTACCTGTGCACAGAAACATGAGCTTTTCCCTTTATTCAGATTTAATGTGTGTGTACTCCAGTCCTCTTGCCTGGAAAATCCCATGGATAGAGGAGCCTGGTGGGCTGCAGTCCATGGGGTCACCAAAAGTCAGATACGACTGAACGATTTCACTTTCACTTTTCACTTTCATGAATTGGAGAAGGCAATGGCAACCCACTCCAGTGTTCTTGCCTGGAGAATCCCAGGGATGGCAGAGCCTGGTGGGCTGCCGTCTATGGGGTTGCACAGAGTCGGACACGACTGAAGCAACTGAGCAGCAGCAGTAGGGGAGTTGGTTTTCTATGATAACTGTGACACAGAACATCATGAATTCTCAATTACTCTATATCTCTTGAATGTATATGAGTAGAAAGGGCTAGGAAATCTACCCTCTATTTCTAACTGCTTGCTTTCAATTTAAACCCTATTATTCTAGCTCAACCTATCTTATCTATCATTTCAGATGCTTTCCTCTGCCACATCCTTCATTTTTTCACCTGTTTCTTTCTATGAGCATTGAAGATCATTTATTTTGTTCCTCAATTTCTGATCTTCACCTTTCTGACAAACTTAATATGCACCCAAATATGAATTTAAATGTTGAGACACATTGACCAAACTCTCTAACCCCAGGCATCTTCAGAAGGCTATCTCCTGAACAACCTTATCTTTGAGAGACCCTGGAATGGGGCAGATTCTGTTTTCAGAAAGGAGATTCAATGGTACTCAGAAGAGTAGGCTGACCCAGAGAAGCCAGGGGCCTCAATCCCAAGGTTGATTCTGAGCAGATCTGAGCCTTTGCAGGTCTGTGGATGAAGTGGACTCACCTGCTGCCTGTGGCCGTTCTGGCCCTTGCCTGTTATGGACAGCCTCACTGTCTTCAGACCTCTCTGCCAGTAGGTTTCTAACATTTTCAAAAGAAAATTCCTGAATCTGATGTGACCATATCTGATCAACCGCAAAGATCACTGAGTCTTCCTTTATTCTGTATCCCTTCATCATCTAAATCCCAAAATTTAATTAACGGTTTTTCAGACCTCTTCCAAAGAACGGGAATATCTTTAGAGTCTTTTCTGAAATAGATGGATTTGTGAGGATCTGGAAGTCATATATAAGCTTTCCTACAGTTACAGAACTGAAATGAAGTTTGGCTTCTATATTTGTATTGATACCTGTGAATCTGTTGCTTAATAAAAGCCCTCCAGACACTCTGAGTGTGATGCTTTTCTTTCCAAAGGCACAGACCTAGGCTTCCTCGTGTCGTCCTTCTGTGTATGACTGTGCTCAGGTGACGATGATCAGCAGCCTGCCCAGGGCAAGAGTCTCCCCAAAAGGGACCCTGAACGTTTTAAGAGGCTACCTTTTAAGAGGCTCCTACAGTGAAAGGGATCAATCCTGCACCTCTGCGAATTAACATTCTCTAGGCCTCATTCTGGGGACATGGGCCCTGAAAGTCTTTCTGTGCTGTATTTCCATAGCCTTTCTTGTGCATCCACACTGTAGCCTCTGCAACTTCCCTTTCCCCCGTGCTAGGATTTCAGGACCTAGGAATTTTCCATGATGTCCTTTCACAGGCTTTTCATCAGCAGGCCTGTGCTGGAGTGTCACACAAGAGTAGCTCCTACAGCTGACCCCGTCTCTGTCTCTTAAAGGCATTGTTTGTGCTGCTCTGCAAATGTTGCCATTGACTAAACTGAATCTGGCCAACACAAATGCTGAAGGGCTGATTCAATGCATGGGAGTATTTCATAAATACTGCATCTGAAAGTGATAGTTTTTCTGATCTTCTCAGGACAATGAATAACTTCTCTGAGTGTTTCTTTATGCCTGTGATTAGCTTATTGAAATGGATTGAACATATTTTTATCCATGTTCTTAGTTCTTATTAATATCAGCAATAGAGTTCTTTTTAGTTTGTTATGGAAATAACTGAAATTGGGAAAGGTAGCTTTAAACAATTTCCAGTAACCAAAGCATAATCAATCGGAAAAATTTTTTGAATTCTTTTTCTTGTGAGAAGCATGAGAAATAATAGGAAAGGGAAAGTGGGGAGTGCCACTCATCAAAAAAATGTTTTAAGAAATGTGCTGGCTTCTATTTCAGGAAGGTCTGCATCGACACTGCTAACACAGACAAATGAAGGAAAAGGAAATGTGGCTCATTAGTTGGTATTTTTCAGAAAGGCTGATTGATAATATTTTCTTGTATTTGAGATAATCAAGGACAGAAAGCAATGTCACCGGATGTGAGTGACTCCCCATGACGGTCGGGAATGCAGCTGATATATGGGTGTCTATTTTCTGTCTGCGGTAGAATATGTCTGTGAAGTCCCTCCCACTCTGTGTCCTTGGTCTTTCTTCCTCTGACCCTTTCACATGACTTTGACTCCTTATTGGTAGGGCCTTTTCCTAGGATTCATTTGCTGATAATCCAGTCATGCTGTTGTCACACAAAGGCGAGTGCTAGAAATAGGCACATCAGGCTATGACACAGCCTTTCTCCTCCTTTGTGGGGGTAATGACCTTATTCAAGACGCTTTTATTAGGTCTTAGTGCTTCCATACAAGTCACCAGGGGTCAGTCTTCCTTTTACAGATTCTAGAGGACGAGTAGAAAAGTGATTGCATTTCACACAACAGTGCTGCCACTTCCAATCTGGGTGGCTCTCCCAAGCCTTGTCAATCCTGTTTTATATGGAAGAGGTAAGGGAGGAAGTTGGGCAATGAGCTGTCATAGCCTGGCTGATTTATCATTTTGCTTTTTTTTAAAACTAAATATTATTATCTTTTTTCTGGCTGTAAAAGTAGTCATTCTGACTGTAGAAAATATAGGGAAAACATAAAGAATAAAATTAAAATCCCACAAAATATCACTGTTATTACATTTTGGTATTTTTCCATCTACAGCTTATTTTCCGAAAACCAAAAATATAAATACTTGATGAAGTTTCACTTATATATGTGATTTCTGTTACAAGATTGGAACCATATTCTACATATAATTTTGTATCCTGCTTCTTTTCACTTGGCATTACAAGGTGGCAGAGACTTCTGTCTTTAAATATGCCTCAGTGATGTAATTTTTAATAGATGCACAATAGTCTACCATATATGACTGGACCAAGGTTTATTTAACTGCTCTCCTACTGTCAACAATTTAGTGGGTTTACGGTTTCTACTATGACAAAGCAATGATAAATAGCCTTTAGGTAAATCTTAGGTAATGAACCTCATTCCTTGGGGTAGATGTTTAGAAGGATAATTCCCAGGTCAAGTGGTAGGAGCGCTTTTGGATATACATACTGGGTGGGCCAAAAATTTCATTTAGGTTTTCCATAAGATGGTACCAAAACACTGAATGGGCGTTTTGGCAAATCCAGTACAATACTGTCCAGTTTCCTTTGAGAACAGCAGTTACAATTTAAAAATCCCACTGGCTGTGCATGAAAGGTCCAGGGCCACCACAACTTCATTAGCATTGTTAGTTTGTATGTGTGTATGTGTGTGTGTGCATGTAAACATACCTCTGCAAATACATAAAATGATATAGATAATAAGATATGGTCTGTTTTTGAAATTAATACAATTTTAAACTTGGCTTTATTGAGATGTAGCTGACATATAAGTGATAGTGCCTGACTTTAACTTGCATTTTAAAAATATTATCCCCTATCATTTTATTTTTAAAAAATTTTATATTATTTATTTATTTAATTTTTGGCCACAGAGCATGTGGGATCTTGGTTCCCTGACCAGGATCAAACCTGTGCCTCCTGAGTCCTAATTACTGAACATCCAGGGAAATCCCTTAATTTGCATATTTTTAAACCAGTAAGGTTGAGTACTTTTACTTTGATATTTACATACATTAAATGATCAGCCATGAACCTGAATTATATTCATTTTCCTAGCAGATTTGTAAGGATGTTAAAATAAGATTTGTATTTATATATATCATTTGTCTTTAGGTTCCTCTTTATAGCAGCAGATAGTAATATAAAACTTGCTTTGCCCATTCAGGAGTGGGTACTCTATATGTATGTGGAGATGAAATGGAAACCACAGAATTATTGTGGTATTTAGGAACTAATCAGTCCGTACAGGCAATTCACACAGTGGCATGGGAGGGAGGGCCTAAAACTGATAAGGAAATAATGAAATTGTTCGAAGACTTGATACTAAATGACAAATGTGAGAAGAAAATTAATAATAATTCCCTCAATTTCATTTTTATTATCCTGTCCCAAAGAATCCAGGTGCCATCATGAGGCAGGTCACTTCTATATTCATAACTACTTGGGCAGCTCAGAGAAGAGTAATTAAAGGCATCAGCTTTGCATCAGGGCTGGCTTTGAGCCAGGTATTTTCTACTTATTACCAAGATACCCAACTACTCTTTGCCTCAATTCCATCAACAGCTAAATGGGCACAATAATGCCTACTTCACGGTGTTGTTGGGGAGATAAAAGAATTTATGTCAGCCCTTAGCATAGGGTCCGATACATAATAAGAACCTGATAGATAAATAGTGGCTGTCACGGTGATCACTGACAAGCATAAAATGTCGTCTGCCCCCAACATCTCGTACTAAGGTCATTGCACAGTACCTGTTATTGTTCGACAGTAAAATTATGGTGAAATGTCTAATTTCTTTTCGTTAATGCCAGTTTAGGCAGGTGGCCTGTTAGCTGGTTTGATTCACCGCCCACCCCCACCGTGTTTCATGTGCTGTTGCTTTTCTGAACCCAGAAGGCAACGAAAATGATCCAACGAGAGGAAATGCAATAAAAAACCAATCCCCAGCGAGATGCCAGCACACACCCATCAGAAAGGCTGAAATCTGAGAAGACTGACCATGCCAAGTGTTGGGGACGATGTGGAAAAAATGGAACTCACATATACTCTTTGTTGTTTAAATTTTATTTATTTTTTACTGAAGGATAATTGCTTTACAGAATTTTGCTGTTTTCTGTCAAAGTTTAACATGAATCAGCCATAGGTATACATATAACTCCCCCCCACATCCCTCCCCAGCCCACCCCTCCAGGTTGATACAGAGCCCCGGTTTGAGTTTCCTGAGCCATACAGCAAGTTCCTGTTGGCTATCTATTTCACATATGGTAATGTAAGTTTCCATGTTACATTTTCCATACATTTAACCCTCTCTTCCCCTCTCTGTCCATAAGTCTATTCTCTATGTCTGTTTCTCCATTGTTGCCCTGTAAATAAATTCTTAAGTACCATTTTTCTAGATTCCGTACGTATGCATTAGAATATGGTATTTATCTTTCTCTTTCTGACAGACTTCACTTTGTATAATAGGTTCTAGGTTCATCCACCTCATTAGAACTGAATCAAATGCGTTCCTTTTTATGGTTGAGTAACATTCCATTGTGTATATGTACCACAACTTCTTTATCCCTCATCTGTTAATGGACATCTAGGTTGTTTCCATGTTCTAGCTATTGTAGATAGTGTTACAATGAACAATGGGATACATGTTTCTCTTTCACTTTTGGTTTCCTCAGAGTATATGCCTAGGAGTGGGATTGCTGGGTCATATGGTGGCTTTATTCTCAGTTTTTTAAGAAATCTCCATACTGCCTTCACAGTGGCTGTATCAATTTACATTCCCAACAACAGTGCAAGAGTGTTCCTTTTTCTCTACACTCTTTCCAACATTTATTGTTTGTAGACCTCTTGATGAGGGCCATTCTGACCGGTGTGAGGTGATATCTCATTGTAGTTTTGATTTGCATTTCTCTATTACCGGGAGAAATATCAATAACCTCAGATATGCAGATGACACCACCTTTATGGCAGAAAATGAAGAGGAACTAAAAAGCTTCTTGAAGAAAGGAAAGAGGAGAGTGAAAAAGATGGCTTAAAGCTCAACAATCAGAAAACTAAGATCATGGCATCTGGTCCCATCACTTCATGGGAAATAGATGGGGAAACAGTGGAAACAGTGGCAGACTTTATTTTGGGGGGCTCCAAAATCACTGCAGATGGTGATTGCAGCCATGAAATTACAAGACGCTTACTCCTTGGAAGGAAGGTTATGACCAACCTAGATAGCATATTAAAAAGTAGAGACATTACTTTGCCAACAAAGGTCCATCTAGTCAAGGCTATGGTTTTTCCAGTAGTCATGTATGGATGTGAGAGTTGGACTATAAAGAAAGCTGAGTGCTGAAGAATTGATGCTTTTGAACTGTGGTGTTGGAGAAGACTCTTGAGAGTCCCTTGGACTGCAAGGAGATCCAACCAGTCCATCCTAAAGGAGATCAGTCCTGGGTGTTCATTGGAAGGACTGATGCTGAAGCTGAAACTCCAGTACTTTGGCCACCTCATGTGAAGAGTTGACTCATTGGAAAAGACCCTGATGCTGGGATGGATTGGGGGCAGGAGGAGAAGGGGACGACAGAGGATGAGATGGCTGGATGGCATCACCGACTCGATGGACATGAGTTTGGGTAAACTCCGGGAATTGGTGATGGACAGGGAGGCCTGGTGTGCGGTGATTCATGGGGTCGCAAAGAGTCGGACACGACTGAGCGACTGAACTGAACTGAATAATGAGCAATGTTGAGCATCTTTTCATGTGTTTGTTAGCCATCTGTATGTCTTCTTTGGAGAAATATCTGTTTAGGTTTTTTCCCACTTTTTGATTGGGTTGTTTGTTTTTCTGGTATTGAGTTGTATGAGCTGCTTGTATATTTTGGAAATTAATCCTTTGTCAGTTGTTTCATTTGCTATTATTTTTTCCCATTCTAAGGGTTGTCTTTTCACCTTGCTTATAGTTTTCTTTGCTGTGCAAAAACTTTTAAGTTTAATCAGGTCCCACTTGTTTACTTTTGTTTTTATTTCTGTTACTCTAGGAGGTGGGTCATAGAGGATCTTGCTTTGATTAATGTCATCGAGTGTTCTGCCTATGTTTTTCTCTAAGACTTTTATAGTTTCTGGTCTTACATTTAGGTCTTTAATCCATTTTGAGTTTATCTTTGTGTATGGTGTTAGGAAGTATTCTAATTTCTGTGTAGTTGTCCAGTTTTCCCAGCACCATTTATTGAAGAGGCTTTCTTTGTCTCATTGTATATTCTTGCCTCCCTTGTCAAAAATAAGATACCCATAGGTGCATGGGTTTGTTTCTGTGCTTTCTATCTTGTTCATTGGTCTATATTTCTGTTTTTGTGCCAGTATCCTACTGTCTTGATGACTGTAGCTTTGTAGTATAACCTGAAGTCAGGAAGCTTGATTCCTCCAAGCTCCATTTTTCTTTCTCAAGACTGCTTTGGCTATTCAGGGTCTTTTGCGTTTCCATATGAATTGTGAAATTTTTTGTTCTAGTTCTGTGAAAAATGCCATTGGTAATTTGATAGGGATTGCATTAAATCTGTAGATTGCATATAGTAGTATAGTCAATATTGATTCTTCCTACCCAGGAACATGGAATATCTCTCCATCTGTTTATGTTATCTTTGGTTTCCTTCATTAGTGCCTTATAATCTTCTGTGTACAGTTCTTTTGTCTCCTTAGGTGAGTTTATTCCTAGATATTTGATTCTTTTTGTTGCAATGGTGAATGGGATTGATTCCCTAATTGCTCTTTCTGATTTTTCATTGTTAGGAACTCACATATACTCTTGATGGCATAATCATTTTGGGAAGCAATTTCTGAAAAAGTTAAACACACATGTACCATAGGGTTACCTTCTCCCCCCAAAGAAAGGAAATATATGTTCTCACAAAGACTTGTACGCAAATGTTTGGCAGCTCTATGAGTAAGAATCCCAAACTAGACATTGAAAAAAATTGTGAAAGTGTTAGTTGCTTAGTTGTGTCCAACTCTTTACAACCCTGTGGACTGTAGCCTGCCAGGCTCCTCTATCCATGGAACTCTCCAGATAAGAACACTGGAGTGGGTAGCCATTCCTTCTCCGTGGGATCATTCCAACCTGGGGTGGGGAGGAGGCGGGGGTTGAACCTGAGTCTCCTGTATTGCAGGCAGATTCTTTACTGTCTGAGCCACTAGGGAACAACATAAATGTCCACCAACAGATGTGTGGATAAACAAATTTCAGTATATCCACATCATGGAATACACTCAGCATTAAAATGGAATGAAGTATTGATACACAAAACAACATGGATGAATGTCAATATCATTATAGTGAACAAAGTAAATCGGACTGAAAAAAGTACATACTGTCTGATTCCATTTATATAAAACTTTAGAAAATCCAAATGAATCTATACTGACAAGTGCTAAATCAGGGATTGCTTAGGTGTGGAATGCGGTGGGGGAACAGGAAAAGATAGGAAGAAGAAATTACAAAGAGGTATGAGGAGACTTGAATATATTGACTTGATTGCACTGATGGTTTCAAGAGGGTATACACATGTCAGAACTTATCAAATGATACACTTTAAATGTGCTCCATTTATTGTATGTCAATTATACTTCAATATAGCTACCTTAAAAAAGGCCAATCAATTATATACTGGTGTGATTTATTCACCTTTCACTCTTTAGTCTCTGGATTTGACTAGTAGTTATGATAAACAGGCATGCAGACCCTCAGCTCTCTGACTTCAACAAAGGTCATGCTTTAATTGGGTCACATACTTCTTGTTATCAATAGCATTTGACTCTTGGACTCATGCCTTTTGGCTCCTAAAACAGTTTTGTTATTTCTGTTCATTTTTCATTTTTTCCATAGTTCTGGTGAATTTTAAATCATGTAAATCACACACACATGTGTAAATTGAATTTTAATATGTGAAACTACTAGAACCTGTTCTTGTTGTTTTTGTTGTTCAGTTGCTAAGTAGTGTCTGACTCCTTGTGACCTCCTTGCAGTACACCAGGCTTCCCTGTCCTTCACTATCTCCTGGAGTTTGCTCAAACTCATGTCCATGGAGTCAGTGATGCTCTCCAACCATCTCATCCTCTGTTGCCCCTTCTCCTCCTGCTCTCAATCTTTCCCAGCATCAGGGTCTTTTCCAGGATCTGTTCTATTCTACATCAACTCCTAGTTCCCAGGAGGCAAACCCCACCTATTTGAATATTAGGTTATAATTAGTTGATGGATGTACCCAAGGAAACTCAAGCACTGAGGCCAAAAGAAGGAAATTCAATTCAAACTGCATTTCAGATGCTTCTCAGTAACAAAGTCACTGCTGAGATGGAGAGCAACCATCCACCTGTTTTCTTTAGCTGTTCCTTTTGGCCCTTCTACTTCATCAGTACTGTCCTGTCATGGAAAAGAGCCAGTACCCAGTTCATCCTTACAGATGCTCCGGAAAGGGCTGGGCTCCCAAGGATGCCTCTGATCTAAGACAGACGCTACCCACACAGCCCGAGAGGAGCCCAGCACTGCACTGGAAAGAGCAGGCTTCTCTGCAGCCCTCTGGCTTTGCTGCTCTCCCTCCTTCATGGTTTGGTGGGCAAGGAATCTGGTTGCCACGGCAACTAACCAGCATCCATTACAGGCTGGAGGGAACATTCCCTAAGGCTCCTCTCCATCTGTGTGTCCTTGGCAATCTCCCTGCCTTGGTGAAGTAGGTGGGGAACCCCTTCCTCCAGGGATCTCCCCCAGCTCAGGGATGGTGTAAATGGGCAGGGGAACTGCGTTGCCATGGCAACAACTCCTCTACTTCTTCCATTCAAAGATAGTCTGGCTCAAGGGATCTGCCTGGTGCTCCCAGTGGCAAAGTCAGCAAGGAAGGAACTGCATTATCTTAATGGTTTCCACGCAGTCTTTCCAAGAGAGGGGTTGCCTTTGTGGGTTGGATCCTGGGGGATGATGGGTAGGAAGTTCGACTAAAGAGGCCTGTTCCCAGGGACCTCGATGCCATGGTTACCTCCCCAGCGGCAGGGACTGGGCAGGTCTTTCGCCAGCGAAGCCCTGATGTCACCTTTCAGATCTGTTCTTGCTCTTCTCTGCTCTGTTTTCTCTTTTTCATATGCCCTCTCCCTCCAAGGATTCTGCTGGCTTCTCCTCTCTGGATTCTTGAGATCACTATGATTATGCCTTTCTTCTGCCCAAGACTAGTTTCAGGGTAGTCTGCAATCTTTGCGTACTGTTACCTTCTCTGCTGTACATTAGGATTACACACACACACACACACACACACACACACACACACACACACACACACACACACATACATCTTTTGAAAAAGGCAGTTTTGTACACAAGATAATGGGGATAGAGGAAATCACAAAACTAATAGGCATGGGAAAGCTGAACCAATTCTGTTAGTTGTATCTGTGTTCATCCAGGTGAGGGCAGATTTTCCCCCAGCAGACTGTCTTCCTTCTCTTATTCTTGGAGCCCTTGGTGGGAACAAAAATAGATTTGGTGCCCAAACATCTGGGTTGGAATCTTGTTTCAAGCGATTCCGACCAGCTGAGAAGTCACAGGTGAGTCATGTACCCCTTCTGGTTGTCCATTTTCTTATCTGCTGAAGGAGAAAGCAAAACATCTTACTTGGAGCATTGTGGTGAGAGCCTGGAGAAGTCATCTATGTATATAAGCACTTTGTCCATACTCAGGCACTTTACAAATCTTCATAATTTTGGTAATTTCTGTTCTCATGGAGCATTCTTTTTTGTCACCTACGGAGGCTTGTGCTCATCATCAGGATCCGTGGGGAGCCAGACCTACGGTAGGGGTTGAGGTGTCTGGAGCACTCGGGTGTCCATGGGCAAGTTGGAAGTATCTGCAGGCATAGTACTGCAAGCTGCTGGTGTGCAAGTCTCCTGATGGAGTCTGAGAGCAATTTGTAGGGTTTGCAGCCCTTTGTTGGATTGCTATGCCCTGGCTGGAGTGAGTCCTCATGACTTTCCAGTATCATTCTGCCAGCCATCACCCATGCTGACTCCCTTGTCATTCTCAGTGAAATGAGAACGCAGTGAGTCTCTTGGGCATTGTCCTCCACCTCTGGGATTATAGCGCATTCTTGATTGATTGTTCAATCAATTATTCATTCAATGAATGGATTAGGGAGCACATTCTAATACCTCCTTTAAGGTAGGTTATGTAACTTCTAGGAGGGTTACTGTCTTCATCTGTACAATGGGATAACCACAGTCTCAAAGAATGATTTTTGAAGATTAACTGAGGTACTGACTAGTAACCGTGTACAGCGGTGCGGCACAGGATACCTGCTCAGTTCATAATTACTCTTCTCGATTGCGACTACGCACTCTTCTCGGTTCCTCCTTGGAAGTACTGAGTCATGCTGCTGTGATTCAGGTCTGCTTGTGATGCTCTCCAACACTTGGAAAGGCTGAGAATTGGCAAAGAAGGGTGGGGCTGTGAAGTTCCACCTGCAGACTATGCCAGGACCAGGGATTTTTGAAATAACAAGAGAAGCTATAAAACTCCTCAATGCCCTTTCTATTCAGTGGAGGGACAGCAAATTTGGCCCTGAATCATGTTGCAGGCAGACCGCTTTGGGAGATCTTCTCTTCGGTTGCCTCCTCTTCCGTTCTTTGAGGCTTTCTGTCCACGTGGCTCAACAGTCAACACCCTCATGCTGATCCCCCAGGGACTCTCACGCACTCTGACCTTCACTTGGTGCCTCCAGCTTGCAAACCTTCTCTAGGTCCTTCCTCCCTCCAAGCTCACCTGACTCACTGTCGGCTAGTCCTCTCAAGTATTAATACAACTCAGTGTTCAGTGGTCTAATCAATAATTTACGGATAAGACATTAAAAAGTAATGAACACTTAAAACACTGCCCCTCCCAGGAAGTATTTTTTGTAGTTCGACTGGGGCTTTCAAACGCTTCACTCCTAACCCCTTCGTGAAAGCTTTCATAGCTACATCAGCCTGCGGTGACTGGGTTCTCCCCTCCCTGAACTACCACTCAACTCAGGGTATTTTAAATTCCATTGTGCTTTAATGATCTCATGTGCTAGTCTGTTCTCCCCAGTGAGATTATAATTTCTTGAAGGCAGGACATTTTTTAAAACACTTCTTGATACACTCTTTTCTGACCAATAGCATGGAGCATAATGTAGACTTTCAGTTAAAAAAAAAAGAGCAATTAGGAACTTCTCTGGTGGTCAAGTGGTGAAGAGTTCACCCTGCTACGCAGGAGATGTGCGTTCAACCTCTGGTTGGGGAACTAAGATCCCACAGGCTGAGCACCAAGGCCCGTGTGCCACAACTAGAGAGTCTGTGCTCTGCAACAAAAGATCTCGCATGACACAACTAAGATTGATGAAGATTCCATGTGCTGCAACTAAGACCCTACACAACAAAATAAATAAATAAATTTCTTATTTTTAAACAAAAGTGCAATTGATTTATAACAGTGAGAATTTCCTTAGCCAAGAATATGTCTTCTCATACACTGGAGTTACATTTGGAAAGCTGAATTCACTTAAACTTCTGATTGATTCTAGACCATTTTGGGGTTCTGTCTCTACATCCTTTCCCCTGAACAATCTCTATAAGGATAATTCTATTTAAGTGAGAACATCATTTCAAGTGGAGTGATTTTACCAGCATTCTTTTGATGGCTTTGTATAAATTTATATCCCAAGAGGCAGTTGTGGACCCGCAAATATACTTTATTCAAATTGTCTAATTATTTCTGATAAACCACTGTCTATCTTAGTTCCAGGAAGTCCAGGTTTAAAATAGGACCTATTAAAGGAAGTGATGCATAATGGAATTGCATCTTCTTTATTGATTAGATATTTTTAAGATGTGCCTTTCACTCAAAACCAAAGGACAGAAATAGAAGAAAAGTATACTCTAAAACAGTTAAATGAGAGAAAAGCAGTGGAGTAAAGGGAAGAAAAATGAATGTTAAAATTAGCTACATTGCTTAAGGTTGTAAGGAAAGAATTTTTTCTTTTACTTTCAGCCAAAGGCAAGTGAGAGTTCCTCAGACATAAGGTCCCTCCAGAAAAAGGCTGCAGGCCTCTGATTCCCCTAGGTATAAGTTAAGGAAATGTTAATAATATCATACAAGGGGACTGTCACAAGAATATACAAGGGTAGAGCTGTCCTCAAAGATAACACTGAACACGTCAAATTCTTTTTTTCTGGGGGGATAAATTAAAATGCCCTTTAAAAGGCAGTGCTCACGGGGTTGGAGTAATATCCTCTGTACTACTAAGGAGCCTGATTTCCTCTGAGGGCTGTTTGCATAATTGAGTTATGCTCAGTCATACCATCCATGAAAGCTAGGCAAGGGGGACTCTAGCATTAGTTTTCCCTTCAGGAAATCACTACAGGGAAAGTAGGGTGCCTCGGGCCATCCTATAGGGCCAGAGACTGGGAAGGGAAGAGACAGGGCCCTCATTGCCCTGGTCCCCATACTTAGAGGATGTGGGTATAGGACATGCAGTAGGTACTCCTGCTGCCACTCAGACCCCTGAATCCCACTTCAGGATGGAGGCATTCGGTCCCTGGTTTCCAGGGTTGGTAGCTGTTTGGAAGTTTAGTACTGTGTCCTTATCAGGCAACTGCCAACAGCTCGAGAGAAGTGCCTTGCCGAGGTCAGGCCCTCTTGCTGAGGGAAGCTGCTCCTGGTGCCTTGTTGTTAAAACCCAGACCCTCCCCATCTCAACGTGGGCCCTGAGGGTCCATCCAGCTCCACTGTTCCCTGCTTGATGACAGTGAGGCCTGTATCAGCTCTGTGAAGCAGGGCCTTCCCTGGTGGTCCAGTGATTAGGACTCAGTGCTTTAACTGGCAAAGGCCGGGTTCAATCCCTGGTTGAGGAACTAAGATCCCACATGCCCTGCAGTGCAGCAAAAAAAAAAAAAAAAGTACTAAAAAAAGACTGCATCACAGTTCAATCTGTCTGTCTCCTAATCCTACTTCTTGTCTCCCCTCAGAAGTGTTGATCTTGAGAGAGGTCCCCACAAAATCCCTACACGGATCTTTGTGTATTGGGGCACTAGAACTATGATAGAACACCTTTTTCAATCTTGAACTAGAATGGAGACTCTTCTACCAGGGAAGTTATCATAAAAGCCTAGGCTCTTAAAACGTGATAGGGCAATGTTAGTTAACTTTACAGGAGGAGCTGAGATCCAGAAAGATAAGAGGACTGAGGTCCCACAAGAGACATCACACTGTGGCCAGGCCCTGACACCAGCTTTGAAGACTCCCAAACCAGGGTTTTTATCCATGTAGTGTGGCCACTGTGTTATCTCCCCCATGCAGGTGGCAACTGAAACTGACTTGCTCCCTTCAGAGAAGAGAGCCACATGAGATAATGAACCATGAAGGGCCCTGCTCCCAGGTCTGGTAAGGTGTTTAGATTTGTGCTGAGAAGGGGCCAGAAGGAGGTATATTGGTTCCACTGCTGCTGATGTTCCTCCAGTTTTTTTTTTTTTTCCCTTTTGATGTTGAGGGGGCTATGTTATGATGTAGGTAATAAACGTCGCTGAGATGAAGGAGGCACTAAAGTACCCTCCAGGCTTCTATAGCTCAGCTGGTCCCATAATAAGCATCTTGACAAGGAGGGCTTGCTGCCAGAGTAACAGCAGTAAAGTCATCCTGAGCTCAGGCAGTCTGCAGAGTTCCTGTGTGTACAGAGCAGCCCCGTGATTACACTCTTCTTGTTTAGTGGCTCATTCTTACTAAATGCTTCACAGTGACTGATTCATTTCCCCAGATATCACTTACCGTATTACTGCCTTCTTTTAGTGAACGAGTCTGAATCTTTCCAGTTTTGGAGGGTCTACCCGTTATGTGAGCTGTCGCTTTCCTTTCTGGCAAAATGTCCCCCTTCCTGCTTCCTAATACACTGTTAGGGGGTGGGTAGGTAGGACTGACTCTTGACCACTCCAACCCTCAACCAAAGCAGGGAGATCCTGACTAACCTGAACCATTCAACATATTCTCATCCCTGTTGCCATGGTTGCCTAGAGATTATCTTATTTCTAAACCTATGCCAGTCAGCCCCTGACACTGCTTTGTTCTTAGTGATTAGTTCCAAGGGGTATAGGAACTAAGATGGACCCAGTAGAGAGGAAGACTTTGGTGGTTGGAGAAATAAAAGCTCCCTTTTCCTCCAAAGTGGTGTCATGTGGAAACTGGAGGCCTGGGACTGATGCATCCATTGATCCATGCTGTGTTAAAGGAGTCTAGCCTAAGATTGAAGATAACACACAGAGGAAGATAGAGTGGAGACCACTCCCAAGGCTGTGCTGGAGTCTTGATCAAACAGCATCTGAATTTCACTCTATCTTTGCACTTTTCAACAGCACATGCAATTTATTTCTTCATTTCCTGTACAGTTTGAGTTGGGTTTTCTGTTTCTTGCAACCAAACACATGCTACTTGTCATGCTTCCTGTGGAGGCTGCTTTTTCTACATGGGCCCCTCTTCTATGCAGTCTTAATCTGGACCTTCTCCGGGAAGAGCAGTTTTAGATGGGAAATAAAACTCTTGCAAAGAGGAAGTTGAAGGAGTAGATCAAAGAGCATCCATCAGTGGATTTTATCCCAATAGTTTTGGTTCAATTTAACCTGGTGCTCAAGGCCTCAAGCTGTGGGTCATGTATTTTGACCTGTCCAAATATTGGTCTTTCCTAAGTTCAGTTCAGTTCAGTCGCTCAGTTGTGTCCGACTCTTTGCGACCCCATGAATTGCAGCACGCCAGGCCTCCCTGTCCATCACCAAATCCCGGAGTCTACCCAAACCCATGTCCATCGAGTCAGTGATGCCATCCAACCATCTCATCCTCTGTCGTCCTCTTCTCCTCCTGCCCCCAATCCTACCCAGCATTAGGGTCTTTTCCAATGAGTCAACTCTTCGCATGAGGTGGCCAAAGTATTGGAGTTTCAGCTTCAACATCAGTCCTTCCAATGAACACCCAGGATTGATCTCCTTTAGGATGGATTGACTGGATCTCCTTGCAGTCCAAGGGACTCTCAAGAGTCTTCCCCAACACCACAGTTCAAAAGCATCAATTCTGCGGTGCTCAGCTTTCTTCACCATCCAACTCTCACATCCATACATGACCACTGGAAAAATCATTGCCTTGACTAGACAGACTTTTGTTGGCAAAGTAATGTCTCTGCTTTTAAATATGCTATCTAGGTTGGCCATAACCTTCCTTCCAAGGAGTAAGCGTCTTTTAATTTCATGGCTGCAATCACCATCAGCAGTGATTTTGGAGCCCAAAAAGTAAAGTCTGACACTGTTTCCACTGTTTCCCCATGTATTTCCCATGAAGTGATGGGACCAGATGCCATGATCTTAGTTTTCTGAACATTAAGCTTTAAGCCAACTTTTTCACTCTCCTCTTTCACTTTCATCAAGAGGCTCTTTAGTTCTTCACTTTCTGCCATAAGGGTGGTGTCATTTCCTAAGTAGTCTGTAGTATCTGTGAGGAGAGGGCCAATGTATTATATGACCTGAATGTAATCCTGCCGTACTGAAAAAATATTTTGCACCATATAGGTGCTTAGAAAATGAGAGTTGAACACAAGCAAATTCAGCTCCTGTCACTGCCATCAGCACATCTTCTGGAAGTTGGGGGTAAAGGACACTCCCCACAATACCATCAAGTTTTGGGATATAAAGTAAACTCCCTTGGCCAGACTCCTCCCTATTAAATCAGCAGCAACTAGCACAGGGTATAGCCCAGAGAAGGTGGTCAAATATTTGTTGAATAAATCCACTTTGAGTTTGTAACCACAAAACTCATGTGGTCACTTAATGGTTTTGAACTACTTCGAGATGTCACAAATTAGGTCTCTTTAAAGTCCAAATTGGTTTGTGTTTGGATTTGACTGACCTTGTTTTCTGTCCACCAGCTGTGTTACTCTGTCATTTCACTCCAAAGACCAAGTGTAGTACATTTATGGAAAGTGAAAGTCACTTAGTCGTGTCCGACTCTTTGCGACCCCATGGACTATATAGTCCACGGAATTCTGTAGGCCAGCTTATTGGAGTGGGTAGCTTTTCCCTTCTCCAGGGGATCTTCTCAACCCAGGGATCATCCCCCGCATGGCAGGCGGATTCTTCACCAGCTGAGCCACAAAGGAAGCCCAAGAAAACTGGAGGGTAGCCTATCCCTTCTCCAGGGGATCGTCCCTATCCAGGAATTGAACTTGAATTGAACTTGAATTCAGAATTGCAGGTGGATCCTTTACCAACTGAGCTATCAGGGAAGCTCTCATACAGGCCATGGAATTCTCCGGGCCAGAATACTTGAGTGGGTAGCCTTTCCCTTCTCCAGGGGATCTTTCCAATCCAGGGATTGAACCCAGATCTCCTGCATTGTAGGTGGATTCTTTATGGGAGGGTTGATAAATAGGCCTTTCTTGAAGGAAGGAGGGATGTGTGAGGAGTAACAGTGAAGGTGATGGGGATAGTGGGGAGTTTTGGTGGGGCTATCTGCCTGCAAGCAATATTGCACAGAAATGCTCTTTATTGACTGTTGATTGTCATGCAGAAAGGGAAAATGTATACAAGATATGCCTACTGGGCTATAGGAGGTGATACTTCTCTAAGAAGTTCATAAAATAACTGTCGTGATTAATAGTGAGTTGGGCAAGCTGTTTTATTAAGTAATAATCCTCTTCTCTGGTATAATCTTATCTTGGCAGAGAACTGCCATAGCTAAGTAAGAAGAAGAGTGGTTTCTCATCTTCACCAGGCTGAACAGCAGAATAACAAGGTTCAGGGAAGGTTCCTTACCCAAGTGTACGTGCGTGCTAAGTCACTTCAGTTGTGTTCAACTCTTTGTGAATCTATGGACTGTAGCCCGCCAGGCTCCTCTGTCCATGGGATTCTCCAAACTTTTTGCAAAAACAAGAAGAGAATTGTCTGTAGAAAAGTGCACCAAGACTAGCCAGCTGGGAGCATTCTGAGTCTGATGTTGATGCGCACTGGCCAGCTTGTCTTCAGGAGACTGGGCATGGAGATCTCTTTGTGTGAATCCTTTCAAACATGCACAAAGTTGTGACTGCCCCTTGCTGGGACTACATCCCCAATAAGCTAGAGCGGCTAACCAGGTTGGGGCAGGGTTTGTCTAATTTGGTTAAGAGTGTCTATCTGAATTCATTAAAATGTAAACAAGATATATCTTGCTGTTTAAACAACATCAGAGTTTGTCTTTGATCTGATACCCAGAAAAGAATCTACCTTGGATGCACCTTGGTCCCTCCTCTGAATTCTCTGAGTTCTCCTCTTTCATCTGTGCATTCCACGATTACATTCTTCATCTTGTCTGCCTAACTGCTAGCTCTTGTAGGGCAATTCTTGCCTAATTTATGATTGCATCCTCCATAGCTCATAGTGCAAGGGTTTTTGGATACAAAAATTAATAGTGATGCTAACAATACTTAACATTTATTGATCCCATACACTGTGGCCATGTGCCAGTTTCTATGAGTTATTTCTATTAACTTATTTCTCCCAACAACTACTTGAGATATGTACTATTAAAATTCCTGTTATATGATGAATTAGCTAAGGCACAGAACTGCTCAATAACTTTCTGGGGTTCATACAGCAAGTATTTGACTAGGCCATTGACCCTAGAACTTGTGATCTTAACCTCTATACTGTATAATAGATGAATAAATGTATGTTGAGGATTTGGTACCTATGCTCTTGAGTGATGAAGGCTATTTGACTTGAGATCACAACAAACTTGGAGGATTCCTATGGATTTCTTACCAATTTTGAGCATTATTTAATCTGGAATATTTCTAGGAGATCAAGTTAGGATGAAACTTGATGCTTATTCATTCATTCATTGAAATATGAACACTCAGGTATTCATCCATTTATTCAATAGGTATTTGTTGAACACAAAATATCGGCCAGGCACTGGCTAGGTATGGGAATATGACAGTGAATAATAAGAAATGTTGTCTTGGTGCTGGTGCAGCTTACCTTCAAGTGGGAATGATGGTGACAAGATGGTTATACTAACAGATACGTGAATTGCTACAAATTGGGAGTATCTCTGAAGGAAGAAGATATGAAGACTGCACACAACAGAGGAACCAGACCAGGGCCAGGTATCAGGCAAGGCTTCTAGAAAAGAAGTCATCTTTTAACTGTCTTCTGAAGAATGATTAGAGGGAGAGGAAGACAGAATGGGTGAGGAAAGCATTCTAGGTAGCTAGTCAGAGAAAACAGCATGAAGGTTAAGAGTTCTGGGCCAAGAGACATATTGGCACATCAGGACCTGTACAGTAACCCTGGCCAAAGTGAGTGAGTTCACTCTTTAAAATAACATTAACTGTAAATCTACATATATATAAACCATCTTACTTTTGAATATGGGATTCTCAGGTGTCTCAGTGATAAAGAATTCACCTGCCAGTGCGGAGATGTAAGTTCGATCCTGGGTTGGAAAGATCCCCTGGAGAAGGAAATTGCTACCCACTCCAGTATTCTTGCCTGGAGAATCCCATAGACAGAGGAGCCTGGTGGACTACAGTCCATGGGGTCACAAAAAAATCAGACATGACTTAGCAACTAAACAACAACTTTTTAATATGCTTATATAATATGACAAGAGTTGGAATCACATGTAATACTGTTCTATAAAGTGCTTTATAAATTTAAATTAGAACATGAATATTCTTCATGTATATATTTCTTATGATTTTTAATTGGCCCCATAATTTATTTAAAAAATCCTTTAGGTATATAACCAACAGTGGAATTGTTAGATCATATAACAAATCTATTTTTAACTCTTTGAGTCACCTCCATAGTGTTTTCCATAGTGGCTGAAGGCAATTGACATATCCACCAACAGAAAACAAGGGCCCCCTTTTCTCCACATGTTTGTCAACACTTGTTATCTTCTGTCTTCTTGATGTTAGTCATTCTAACAGGTGAGAGGGGACATCTCACAGTGGTTTTGACTTAATTATTGCTACAGTGGCAGTCATATTGCAATATAGAAGTGGATCGAATGAACATGTTTACACTTTAAATTTATACAATGTTATATGCCAAATATACTTCTATAATAAATAAAATCCTAGATAAAAAATAAATTTTTAATGTTGCATATTTTTTCTATTTTTTCACTATTAAAAAACACTGAATAAATACCTTTGTATAAAATAACTTTGGCATATTTGTGATTTCTTTCTTTATGTAAACTTTTGTGGGCTTTGGATACACATTGTCCAGTCTCCCAAAAATGGTTATACCAATTTATAATTCCACAAATAGTATATGATTATTTTACTCTATCATCACAAATCTTGGTATTTTTCTCTTTTTAATTTTAAGTTTTCACTAATACAAAATTTTTTTAAAAGGCATGTATTTTTTTGGTTTTTTTCTCTCTTGATTACAAATGAGATTGAGTTTTTATTCCACAGAATTATCAGTCATATGTGAATTAGTATTTCAATATTTTGAGAATAGTCTTTCCAGGTTGACAAAGCCCAACTTCCCAGGGCCTTCTATACAGATGATGAATCAGGTTTTGACCAATTTCTCTATGACCCTGAAAAGATATAATAATCAAACTTTTCTATTAAGAGAGAAATA
The DNA here is from genome assembly GCA_024291935.2 of Okapia johnstoni. Taxonomy (NCBI): domain Eukaryota; kingdom Metazoa; phylum Chordata; class Mammalia; order Artiodactyla; family Giraffidae; genus Okapia; species Okapia johnstoni. Next base: position 18,090,534 of record CM044324.1, read on the forward strand.
TGGCCATATTTGGTACTGAGCTTCTGCTTGTAACAATTTCCTCCGTCGTCTCTTTCCGTTGTCCTGAGAGAGTTTGACCTTGCTAAAGGTCACTGCATTGAGTATGGTGAGTCCCATGTGGTTTGGCAGAGTCAGGCACCCCAGTCAAAGGTCCACATCTCAGCTAGGAAGACAGTAAAGGAAGGAAGTGAAGGAGGTGGGGGAGGAGACTAGGAAGGACATGGGAAAGGAGGAAGGAAAGCAGTGAGGAAAGAAAGAAACAAATTGCTGAAAATACAACCCTGTTTGCCTCCAGTGTCTATTTCTCCTGCCCTTTTGACAGAAGGGCTCCTATTCTATGTAATTCCTTCCTAGACACAGTCTCATTGCCCCATTTAGGGTTATCCTTCTCAGCCTAGACTCCAAAATGCCTTTCTCTTGTCTTAACTTTGTAAAGTGTTTCTCACACAGGATCTATTCTCTCTTCCCATTTCCCTTTCTGACACCTTTTAAATACTCTCTTGACTAAAGTCAGGTCTTTAGTTTTCCACTTGAGAAAACTTCTTCTCATCTATTTTTCCTGAACGGCATTGTGCAGGAAGCCCATGCTCGAGCTACCCTCAGTGTTAAGCAAAGCGAAGCTTTAGGGGAGGTGGGGTGGGGATTTGGGGGATGGGGAGGGAGACGTGCCAGAAAACAGGCTTATCCTATCATCCTGTTTGGCTGGAACACCGCTGGTTCTTTGTAATAGCTTGTGTATCCTCTACTTCTGACAATTTTTTTCTCATGTTCAATTTCCAAATACACGCTCAGGGAGTCCCCAGCAGTGATTTCCCTGAGTCGTTTCCTTCTTTAATTGTCACGTTTCTTTTCGTTTCCGGGATCATTCATTACTATCTGCTCCCCGCATCCCCCCACCCCCCGTCCACCCCCTGCCCATCTCTTTCTCCTCATTCTGTCGGTCAGGGCTGTGAGCAATAGCTCACGTCATCCCTGGTCCCTCTGGCCCCTCATGCCATCCGTGGCCTCTGATGCATCGCTTTAATGACACTGCTGACACCTACACAGTTCTAAAATTCCTTCATTAGTCATTCCTTTGGTCAGGGCTCTTAAGGTCCTTTCAAAATTCATAAATGCTCTCTGGGAAAGTGGCACATTTAGCCACCTTTTAGTTATTAGTTTTTTCATCGAGTAGGTTCAGAGAATGGGGCCATGAGATGATCTTTAATAAACAGGTTTGGAAGGTATGAAGCAGTACCTGGGAAGAGATGCTTCAGCAAAGGACTGAGCAGCCCTGAGGTGGTTCCAGAAGGAAATAGGAGATGCTGACAGCAGTGAAGAGAGACTCCAAAGCCAAAGGCCAAAGAAGATGCATGTGAGGACAATCATTTCATGGTCGTCCTTCATTTCTTCAGACTGACTTCTTTTGGCAAGGTAGGTTCTAGGTGACCGAATAACCTACTGTCCAAACTAGGACACACTGGGGGCTTCCCAGATGGCTCAGTGGTAAAGAATTCCCCTGCCAATTCAGGAGACACAAGAGATGTGGGTTTGCTCCCTGGGTCAGGAAGATCCCTGGAGGAGGAAATGGCAACTCACACCAGTATTCCTTCCTGGGAAATCCCATGGACAGAGAAGCCTGGCGGGCTACAGTCCATGCGGTTGAAAAGAGTCGAACATGACTTAAGGACTAAACAAAGAACGCTTTTGTGGGTGAAATGGGGGGAGGTTGCTCCTAAAAATTATACAGAATCAACAGTCGTAAACAAGATTATCCTGGGCAAACGAGGACACACAATCCTTCTAATTACAGGACGTACTGGTAAGGAATCTCTTTGCAAGGTTTAATGGGGATTTTTGCATTTTCCCCTAGAAGTCAAATTAAAAAAAAACAAAACACAACAAACCCAAACCTGCTTCCTCCTCCTGGGTCCACACAGAGTCACAAGACAAATATTCATTTGAATTTTTAAAATGCACTGATTCTTATTTAATGTATTCTTGGTTCAAAGTAAAAGGTGAAATATGAAAACAGAGGTAGGCTGGGGGCAAGCTGTGAAGGGCCTTGAATGCTAAGCTGAGGAATCTCAACTTAACCCTGTGTGCAAAAAGGAACTATTACGGAGGGGGGGCAAAATGATGGACGCTTTACAAATCCCGCCCTGGTGTAGAGAATGGATGGGTACAGTAAACACATCAGAGCAGAGACCCTTTTGACAGGCAGTGCGGGTGTGAATGAGAGCAGGAGAGGCGGGCACGCAGGGAGGAGGCTTCTTTGAGAGCCTGTGGAGCAAGAATCAATAGCACTTGGTGAGTTACTGGATGTATGGAATGGCAAAGAGGAAGGAGTCAAAGATGACTCAGGTTTCCAGAAAGACCGACTGGATGAAGGGCAAGGCTATATTAGCCCAGATCAGGGATGCAGGATGAGGAACAAGGTTGGGGAGAAAACAAGTGTCATTTTTTTAATCTAATGTATAAAGAATATGGGGAACTCCCTGGAAGTCCAGTGGGTAGGACTCTGTGCTTTCACTGCCTATAGTGCTGGTTTGATCGCTGGTCGGGGAACTAAGATCCCACATCTGTGCCACATACCCAAAGACCAAAATAAAAAAAGAGAGTGAAAAAGCAAGCCATGGATGGAGTGGGCAAAGGTATTTGCAACACATATAACCAACAAAATCTGCACCCCAAGGTACATAAATGACTTCAACAAATCAGTATAAAAAAGATAATTTAAAAATAGATAAAGCAAAAAAAAATAAAAACATCTACAACAAAAGAATATGCACTATGTGCCAGGGCTTTGCAGGTACGTTACATGCCATCTGCTTAATCTTCTCAATAGCCTTCAGAAGGAAGTCTTAGCATTATTTCCATGTGTGCGTGTATGTGTGCTAAGTCGCTTCAGTCATGTCTGACTCTTTGTGATTGTGTGGACTGCAGCCTGCCAGGCTCCTCTGTCCATGGGATTCTCCAGGCAAGAATACTGGAGTGGGTTGCCATGCCCTCCTCCAGGGGATCTTTCCGACCCAAGGATCAAACCCGCATCTCCTGCGGCTACTGTATTGCAGATGGATTCTTTACCACTGAGCCACCAGGGAAGCCCCCATTATTCCCATGCAAATGAGGAAAAGGAGGCACACCAGAGGTTGAGAGGCTTGCTGTGGACAGCCAGCTAACATGTAGTGGAGATGCGGGTGCAAGAGCTCTCGCTCTAGGACTGTGATCACCTCTCTGAGATAAACTTGGAGTATGTTAGGTGGTTGTCATCTGGGGCTAATTGTTGGTATACATTTGGCAGATAAAAATCTATTTCCTTTCATCATTTTTATTTTTCTTCCATTTAGGTATGAGTATTATCAAGGCTTGGCACGCAGTCCCATACTCTTTCCTTTCTAGCTTATATCTGCTTTCATGTCATATCCACGAGATGACACCAAAGCATTGATCTCAGTCTTTGACAAACAGTTGTGTATCTGAAGCCGTCTGCTAACCTTTCTAATTGCATGACTGTTGCCATATAAATATTTAAGCCCTGATTGAGGATCTGTAACTAACTAGCTACATTAACCTGGAACAGTCTTTTATCTTTTCAGGGCTTCAGAGTTTCAATAGCTGACAAGAGGCAGTTTGAAGTGAATACCTATAGTATAAGACTTTAAGGGTAGGAGAAGCCTTAACTATCTAATTACTGATAAAACCTCTTTTCTTTGCTTCTGCATAGCATTCCTATAATTTGTACTGTCCAATATAGTTAAACTTAGAATATATACATAAAATCCAATTCCCTGATCTCACTAGCCACTTTAAATGCTCAGTTGTCACATGTGTCTAGTGGCTACCATAATGGACAATGCTGATAGAGATCATTTTTATCACTGCAGACTGTTTTACTGGATGGCACTATAGATTTACCAACCATCATGTCTAAAGCCAAAATTATTTTCCTCTCCACTAGCTCAAATGTCATAGTTCCTTTGTTTCATGGTAGCACATAACACCATTGTTATGGACTGAAGTGCGTCTCCTCCCCACCCTGTGCCCCAGGTTCACATGATGAAGCTCTAAACCCCCTGCCCTCATGGGACTGTATTTGAAGACAGAACCCGTAGGGAGATAATTACGATTAAATGAGATCATATGTGCGACCCTAATCCAACAGGCCTGGTGTCCTTGTAAGAAGAGGAAAAGATCTCTCTCTTAGCACATGCACAACTGAAGGATGTGTGAAGACTCAGTGAGAAGGCAGCTGCCCGTCAGCCAGGGACAAAGGCCTCACCATAAACCATCTGGGTTGCCACCTTGATTATGAATTTTTGGATTTCAGAACTGTGAGAAAATAAGTGTCTGTTGCTTAAGCCAACCAGTCTGGTTTTCTTTCTGTTCATTTGTCCATGCAGTTTGGCTTGCAGGATCTGACTTCCCTGCTCAGGGATTGAACCCATGCCCTCTGCAGCAGGATCAGAGAGTCTTAACCACTGGACTGCACTGGAATTACCTGGTTTTCTGTTATGGAAGCCCAAGCAAACTAATAGAGACATTCTCTAAGAAACTCAACCTTGAGATCCAGATATGAAGAAAAGAGATCCCTATTTCCATTCATGACTTTACATCTTAACCTAACATCCTTTTCCTCTTTTTTGAATTGCTTCTTCTCTTTTGAATATTTCCTAAATGTTCTCCTTTCTTTCAATTTCCACTACTAACCTTGCATCATCTCATATCTGAGGTACTAGGCTACCCAGCATCATTTTTCCTACTACTACTCTCAATTTATAAATTAATCTCACTGAAAGATTGTTTCCATTTATCTTATTTTTTTGTCACGAATCTTCAGAGATTCTGGATAACACTGAGCAAAACCCAGACTTTCTATCCCAAGATTCACAGTGTGGCCACTATTTACTCTTTTTTTAAAAAAATTTAGATATAATTGATATATAACATTATATTGGTTTCAAGTGTACAACATAATAACTTAATATGAGTATACATTATGAAATGATTATCACAATAAGTCTAGTTAGTATATTTTCTTTCATCATACCTCATTACGAAAAACATTTTTTTTTTTTTTACTGTCCACTCTTAACGCCTCCCCCTGGAGCTGTACACACTCTGAACAAACTGATCTTCTAACCCACCTCCATGCTTTAGCAATCACCGACCTTGCTCCTTGTACCTGTGTCCTGCCCCAGGATGAAGGTGAATCCTGCTCTATATTTTGACCCTTCCAGCTGCTCAATGTCTGTCATCCATCATCTCCAACACAACCCACAACTCCCTTTCTCTCTTCTAAACGTCATTTATTATCAGCAACAAAATCACAACAGACATTACAATAACAACACTATACTGAGTGGTTACCATGAGCCAGCAACTGTGCTTAGGCGTTTAGACTAGTTTACACAATTTTCATAAAACACTATGCAACTAATATCACTGTCACCATTTATAAGTGGAAAAACTGAGGGTCATATTGCTCAGGTTAAGACAAGCCTTAGCTTATCCCTCTTTGTTACACTCTTTCCTGAACAGTGATTTGGTGCTGGGTGCCAGAATATTTCTGTCTTCAAGCATGGATCTTGTTTTCACTCCTAGCCTGGAAACTTCCCAAAGGCAAGTCCCGTGTCTAACACACTCTATTTAGGCGTCAAAGCAGGTCTCAAACTGTACTGATTTTCATTCTACTTACCTTTCTGAATCTCATCCCTTGAATATTGGCATTCCTCAAATATCAGCCTGAGGCCCTCTGCTCTTCTTGCTCTAAATGCTCTGCATTGTAATTTCATGAGCCTTGGCTCCATCTCCAGCTGTGTGCGTTGTTCAGACCTGCCTGGCTGACTCTTCTGGTTAGAGAATACCTGTATAGAGAGAAAGGCTGAATCCATCAAGAACACTGGAACACTTGTGATGTCTGGCAGGGCCAAGGCTAGGAGGAGGACACCCCAGGAGAACCCTAGGGTGCAAAGTTTAAGGAGATGCTCACTCCTTAGCAAGGATGGTGGACTTGCTGACCCTGCACTTTCATGACCCTGAGAACAAGTCCTGGCTGTGACCTCTGGGGCTGGCCTAGGTGAACATGCTTAGGACACCAACAGTGCCGGGTAGTCCCAGAGCCCTTTAACATTTATTATTATGTAATATGAGTCTCCCTGGTGGCTCAGACAGTAAAAAAATCTGCCTGCAATGCAGGAGACCCGGGTTTGATCCCTGGGTCAGGAAGATCTCCTAGAGAAGGGAATGGCTACCCACTCCAGTATGCTTACCTGGCAAATTCCATGGACAGAGGAGCCTGGTGGGCTACAGTCCATGGGGTTGCCAAAGAGTCAGACACGACTGAGTGACTAAGCACACACACACACACAAACACATATTTTCCCTTGTAGTATTGTTTGTACTATGTCGGATTTTCCCTTTATTAGATATTAAGTTTCTTGAGATCAGAAACTTATTTCCCTCTCTAACTCCTCCCCACCAGTGCTTTATAACACTCCAGCCATTCAAAAAAAATGGCTGTGATGTTGAACTGTATCCCCACTATTTTTGGCCAGTCCCCACTGTGGAAGCTTGAGTGAACACTCCCATTCCCCACCCCATCATGTGCCCTCCGAGTTTCATCCTGGACCAGCAGAGATAAAATCTATAAGATATGTAGGGACAAAAGGGAGTCAGTGGAGGAACAGGAAGAGGAGGTAGCCATCAAGGGACCAGAGCCAGAGCAGTGGTTCTCAAAATGTGGTCCCTGGATCCACAACCTTATCTGAGAACCTGTTAGAAATGCACGTTCCCAGGTCCCACTCCAGACCTACTGAGTCAAAAACTCTGGGAGTGGGGCCTAGAGGGCTATGCTTTTTATAAGCCCTGGGGTGATTCTAAGCTGCAGAATGATCAAGTAGTGAGTCAACCTTAGGGCAGGAAAGGATTCCTTGGGGCTAGCCAGAGGGAAGGAACTGTAACCTTAGAATATCAGTCTTATTCAGTAGCAGAGCTGAGTAAGCCTGGCCTTGGGGAATGCAGTTCTATTAAAGAAAAAAATTGAAATCTGTGATGCTTTTGACATTAAAGAGGAGGGTTGAGCATATAGAGAGTTTCAATCTGTTAAATAAAAACTCAAAGAATGGAAAGGATCCTAAAGAGACTGGAGTATCAGGGGACTGCTCAGAGAACCAGATGTTTAAGATTGTGAGTTTCAGAAAGAATAGAGAAACTTACATGGCAGGCTTCACTTAGGACCAGGAGTGCAGTGAAGCCAGTGACATTCATGCCAGACTCATCCAGGTGGGGGAACTGACTTCTCCCAGATATTAGACCTTGTATTAGTCAGACTAATTTCAGAAAATAAAAAGGAGTGTTGGGGGTAGGGGTTGGGGGAGGTGCAGGGGGGAGGAGAGAGACAGGAAGAGATTTTAAGAAATTGGTTCACATGATGGTAAGGGGCTTTATGAGGCCAAAATCTGATGGAGTAGGTTGGCAGGCTGGAGACTCAGGGAAGAGTTGCAGGTCTAGTCTAAAGGCAGTATCCTGGCAGAATTCCTTCTTGCTGAGGGAGGGAGACATGGGGTGGTGGTGGGGGTGTCTGTTGTGGTTCTACCGAGACCTTCAACTGATTAGATGAGGCCCACCCACATTGTGGAGAGCAATCTGCTTTGCTCAAGGCCCATCAATTAAATACTAATCTTATTCAAAAAACATCCTCACAGGAACCTCCCGAACAATATTTGACCAAATATCTGGACATCATGGCCTAGCCAAGCTGAAAAAGAAGACTAAATGGTGGTAGGGGTGCCAATGGTATGGTATACTGCTACTGTGCATTGATAAGTCAGAAAAGCAGAGATCTGACAGGGAGCTCCTCACTAAAGGTCTACCCTACTTTATTTGTGTTCAACTAATTTCCATTTATCAGCTATGTGTGTATAATATTCTGCTTAGAAGAAAGGAGTGAATTTATAAACTTTCACAAATAAATCAAGTAAAAATAATTCCTTAACAGTTTGGGACACCATATCTAAAATGTTAAATTTATCTCCCCTACCATTCTCTTACTCAAGGCTGTTCTAATTTCTAGATCCTCTGCTTCAGCATAATTTGATTGCTTTCCAGGCACTTCCTGATACTCTTCATCTGTTTTGACCCTATTTTCCTTCCCTTATTTATCTCTTTATTGTCTATAAAAATTAACAAGTGTTTGGACTATTCTAATTTTTTTGTTATTATGAATGATATTACTATGAACATTTATGTATAAGTGTTTTGATATGCATTTCCACTCATTTCTGTTGGGGGCGTTCCCAAGTGACATACATGCACATGCTCGATTTTATTAGACTATGTAATGTAAGTCTCCTTAAGCTGCATCTGAGAATTCCAGGTGCTCCACATTTTCATCAACATCTGGTAGTATCATTCTCACTCTGATAAGTTTGAGATGACTATTTTACAGTGGTTTTATTTTGCATTTTCCTGAGTACTAATAAGTTTGAATTCCTTTTCATATGTTTGCTGACCATTTTGATATTTTGTGGGGAAGAAGGGAAGTACCTATTCAAATCTCTTGCCTATTTTCTATTGGGTTGTCCAACTTCTTATTGATTTTTTGGTCTTTATTCACATATTTTGTGTATAAGCCCTTTGTAGCTTATAGGTATTGTGTATATCTTCTCCTATGCTATGGTTTGTCTTTTCACTCTAAGTGGTATAGTTTGATAAACCGAAGGTCTTAATTTTAATGTGGCCCAGTTCATCAGTCTTTTTCTTCATGGTTAGTGCTTTTGTGTCTTATTTAAGAAATCTTAACTCCAAAGTAGTGTAGGGTCTATTATGTTAGAAACTCAAAAAAACTTTATGCTTTACTTTTCATGTTTAGATATATACTATCAACTGAAATTAATTGTATGTAAGGTATGTGTCAAGGATAATTTTTCCAGTGTGCTCCAAGTTGAGTTCCCTGGGAGACAGAATCTGGGACATTGAGATTTAGGTGCAGGAGTTTTATTGGGGTAAACCTATCAAGTACAACCTGAGAGGAAGCAGAAGAAGAAGGATTGGGTGGAGGGAGACTTAAGCTGTGGGAATACAGTTGCATTAGTGACCTAAGCTGGTGGTTCCCAACTTTTGGCACTAGGGACTCGTTTCATGGAGATGAGTTTTCCTTTGACAGGGGGTGGGGGGGTGGTTTTGGGATTCAAGTGCATTACATTTACTGTGTAAATGTACTGTGTACTTTTTATCTACTGCCACTGCTGATCTGACAGGAAGCACTGGTCTATGACCCAGAGGTTGGGGACCTCTGGGATGCTCTCAAACTGCAATGGTCCTTCAGAGACCACTCTAAGCAAGCACCAGGACTTTGCATCCTTATATCAACCAGTCATTGGGTGTGTGTACCCTCAGGGAGAGAGAAATATTGGGTGAAGCAGCTTTCTTTGGCTAAGGGAACTTTTCAGAGAGATGTAGCTCTGAACAGTGAGTAGCAACCTAACTTTCCCAGCAACTGGGAGAATGAGTGCCTCTGTTCTGAAGGTGCATCTGAGTAAGCCAGATGATTCAGGACAATTTATTGAAAAGATTTTCCTATTCCCACTGTTCTGCAGTGCCACCTTTGTCATAGATCAAGTGACCAAGTGTGTGGGTCTGGTTTTGAAATCTATGCTGTTTTATTGGTCTCTTTGCCAATCCTCGAGGCAATAAATATGACACTTTTAATTATTGCAGCTTTATCTTAAGTTTGATACCCAGGACATTTTGCTTCTCAAGGTTGTCTTGTCTATTCTTGGTCCTTTGCTTTTACATTGAAGCCCTCAAAATAGTTCAATTATCACATATACAAGATGTCTGCTGGGTTTTTGATTGGGTTTACACTGAATCTACTAGGTTCAATAGAAGAATTGGCATTTTAAAAATCCTGATTCTTGTAATTCACTAATGTGATCTACCTCTTTCTTTATTTTTGTCTTTAATTTCATTAAGTATTTTATAATTTTCTATGTAGTTCAGTTCAGTCGCTCAGTCGTGTCTGACTCTTTGCAATCCCATGGACTGTAGCATGCCAGGCTTCCCTGTCCATCACCAACTCCCACAGCTTACTCAAACTCATGTCCATCGAGTCGGTGATGCCATCCAACCATCTCATCCTCTGTCGTCGCCTTCTCCTCCTGCCTTCAATTTTTCCCAGCATCAGGGTCTTTTCAAATGAGTCAGTTCTTCACATTGGGTGGCCAAAGTATTAGAGCTTCAGCATCAGTCTTTAGCATCAGTTTTACTGATTTCCTTTAGGATTGACTGGTTTGATTTCCTTGCAGTTCAAGGGACTCTCAAGAGTCTTCTCCAACACCTAGAGTCCTTGAAAATATTTTCCCATCCTTTTTTTTTTGATGCTGCTATAAATAAAAAAGTTCCTTTCATTTTAAAACTATTCATTTTGGTATAAAAAGTACAACAGACTCTTTTATATTCCCTTGTATCTGGCAGTTTTGTTAAACTTATTTACTGATTCAAATAATTTGTAGATGATCTTGGATTTTATGATGCATAATTATGTTGTCATTGGAAAATGACAGTTTTATATCTTCTTTTCCAAAACTTATACCTTTTAACTTCTCTTCCTTACTTTAGGAACTCTGATTTAACGAGGATTAGAATATCAGGTTTAATAGTCATAGCAGATAATTATAGCACAACTTATTTAATCAATATTTGATTGAAGGACATTTAAATCAGTCCTCTTTCTCATAAATAATGCTGTAATGAGCATCTTTTTACACACATTTTTGTGCAGTTGTCTCATTCATTCCTTAGAATGTATTCTGGATTTCTTGGAATAGTTTAACACATATAAATATATTTTAAATACTTTAAAAACAAGTATATGTGGTTATCAGACAACCATGCATTTTCTTAGTAACGTCTGTTTAGAGTTACAATGGGATCACACTTTTCTGGAAAAAATCTAGGGTCTTGAAATGTAAATTTAGAATAAGGATTTTTGTGAGATGTGAGCATACCTACTCTTCTGTATCTGTGTTCTAAAGTCCTCTGACTTCTTGGGCTTCATAGTCTTACTGTATTTTCATAAATCTCTTTCAGACTGTAAGAACTGCTTGATCCCTTGACCTAAATAAAAATGCATTTTCCCAACATTTTACTTTGATATTGCAAAAAGAAAGCAGAGAGAAGAGGAAGAGAAAGAGAGAAAGAACAAAAGAGATAAACAATGTGAGACCTTAATTCCTGCCTTGCTCCCAGCCTTCTGCTTCAAGGTAGCACACTAATTCACTGCCTCAGGGCAGGTATGTGGCAGGTGGAAAGCAGAACCATCTGGAGGATGTTCCCAGCTTTGTTCCAAAAAGTTTAATCCCATTGAGAACAATAATTCCCCAGAGAAATAGTCCCCGGTGGTCTAGTATTAGAAGAGGTTCATAATTCCAGACACAGCAACTCGGGCCCTGTTTATAGAAGATGCTTCAGGGAGGTGGGAAGATCTCAGAGGGGAATACTGGCTGGGGGATCACAGTACAATTCTCAGAAAAAATATAGGACCTCTAGTTAAACTTGAAATTCACATAGACAGCAAATAATTTTTTTCTTTTTTGTACAAGTATGTTCCAAATATTGCATGGAACATACTTACACTAAGGATTAATTTGTTGTTTATCTGAAATTCAAATTTAACTGGATGTCCTCTTTTTTTGTTGTTTATATGTTTCTTCCTGTGGATCTGGCAACCCCAGATCACAGGCACTTCACAGCTCAGCTGTGCTTGGCACGGAGATTCCTGAGGTCCATGTGTGGTCTGGAATGCATCAGAGGGCGGCCAAGTCAAGGTCTATACAACCAGGGACAGAGGCCGTCTTGGTAGTAAGTGGTGATTAAACAGATGACTGAGAAGCCCGCCCCCACCCCCTGTCACTGTATGAAATCTTGGGACCCAGAGTCCAGTCTGGTATGGGAGAGGTAGATCTTTCCAGAGTTTTTGAGGCTGAATTTCTTTCTGATTTTGCTTACTGAGATGAAATATTCAAGTGACAATTAATTTGTTGCCCAGAAAATTAAAAAGCCATGTTCCATGCACATCTGAGTTTGTAAACCATGAATCTTTCTTTGGGATGATACAAAAACAAGGAACAGAGAAGTCTGGAGTTTCAGAATCTGGGTGATTAGCATCTCGACCCTTGTTTCCCAATGGTCAGAGATCAAGAAAAGGCTTTGAGTAGGTCAGGAGTGGAGCAAAGGATTCTGGGTGACTCATGATGACTGCTGCCTATTCCTGCATCTGAATACGTCCTCATATGGTGCCTCTGTTTTCCCCAAGCTGCCTCTCAATTGCAGAGTACAGGGTACGAGGCAGAGGTCCATCCAGCTCGGGCCGCAGGGCCTGCCTCTGGCTCACCCTCCTTAGTCATAGGCAGGGCTTCCACTCATCACTGCAAAGCTGCATGATGGTGGTGGGAGGTATTAGTCAGGGTTGGTCATAGAGAATGTGACCATGACCAGGATCTGCAAACTCAGCCCAAATGAATGAGATTCCTCAAGGAGCTCTGTATGGAGGGAGAACCACCCCCAGGTCATATGTATTGTTTATTACTACAGAACTTTGGCTCCAACTTGCATGGAGCTCTTCTGATCCTGGTGAGTTCAGCTGAACCTGAGCTGTTGTGAAGAGTCCTTTTGTCCTCATGACTTAGAAGCTCAGTCTGAAGGCAGCCAGGCTGTTTTTCTTGGCCCCTTTTCTCCTGGCTCACTCCCTAAATTTTAATGCTTTGCCACTTCCATGGTAAGAAAAAAACCAAAAGGAAAACAAAACACAGAAGTCAAACCTAACTAGGAAAAGATAGCTTAATGAGAAATAATGTAGAGGTCTGAGAAAGTTCTTGCGGGGCCACACTCATCTGCCTGCTCACTGCTACTTCCCCACCTCCCCTCTGATTTCCTTTTGACCTTTGACTGGAGGCTATTTTCATTGATTTCTTCTGGCAAGGATGTGTGGGGATAAGAGGTGCTTCTCTCACTCAGGGGACTCTGGGCCCATACTTTCACTTCAGCTGCTCACATGACAAGTTTAAATAAAGCTAAAGAATCCAAAAGAGGAATTTGGGTGGTACATTATGCAGACGAGATTTTTTTAATATCCAATTCACTCTTCACGCCTCAAATATCTACCCATTAGCACTTTGGCTGGGTTTTCTCCTGGTTCTTGTCCCAGACCTGCCCCCATTTTAGGAAGGAGTGGTGCGAGGGTGGGGCAAACCCACTTTCCTCAATAGACTTTGTAACACAAAGCCAGTAAACTGGAGGCGAAAACCACTTCATCATAATTTGTAGGAAGCTCTGTCCTGGCTTTTAGGAATTCACCAATTCTGAACTCATTTAGCAGCATAGAGACCTATATCTGGGTTTTGTTTTGTTTTTGAGAGCTACTCTTGGAGAAGGCAATGGCACCCCACTCCAGTACTCTTGCCTGGAAAATCCCATGGACAGAGGAGCCTGGTAGGCGGCAGTCCTTGGGGTCGCAAAGAGTCGAGCACGAACTGAGCGACTTCACTTTTCACTTTCATGCATTGGAGAAGGAAACGGCAACCCACTCCATTGTTCTTGCCTGGAGAATCCCAGGGACGGCGGAGCACGGTGGGCTGCCGTCTGTGGGGTCGCACAGAGTTGGACACGACTGAAGCGACTTAGCAGCAGCAGCACCAGCTTTCCATAATGTCCAGGTCAATTTTAAGAGACAAATTTCTTTTTTTTTTTTTTCTTTTTTTTAATAAATTTATTTATTTTAGTTGGGGGCTAATTACTTTACAATATTGTAGTGGTTTTTGCCATACATTGACATGAATCAGCCATGGGTTCACATGTGCTCCCCCTCCCGAACCCTCCTCCCACCTCCCTCCCCATCCCATCCCTCTGGGTCATCCCAATGCTCCAGCCCTGAGCATTTGTCCCATGCATAGAACATGGAATGGTGTTCTGCTTCACATATGACAATATACATGTTTCAATGCTATTGTCCCAGAACGTCCCACCCTCACCTTCTTCCTCAGAGTCCACAGGACTGTTCTATGCATCTGTGTCTCTTATTCTGTCTCGCATATAGGGTTACCGTTACCATCTTTCAAATTCCATATATATGCATTAGTATACTGTATTGGTGTTTTTCTTTCTGGCTTACTTCACTCTGTATAATGGGCTCCAGTTTCATCCATCTCAATAGAACCGATTCAAATGTATTTTTTTTAATGGCTGAGTAATATTCCATTGTGTATATGTACCACAGCTTCCTTATCCATTCGTCTGCCGATGGACATCTAGGTTGCTTCCATGTCCTGGCTATTGTAAACAGTGCTGCGATGAACATTGGGGTACACGCGAGAGACAAATTTCTTGATGATCAAGGAACTGAGAATGAAGTCTAAAATCCTCTGCCTGTATTTAAGAGGTATTCTGACCTTTCTCATCTCCATTCCTAATGTGCTTGGAATGAGTTAAGTAGTAAACAACTTAGCTTTATGAAAATACCTGGAGTGAAGGTTGTTATGTTGCACGGAAAAATATGACTATTCTTCTAGCTTGCTTATATATCTAGCTGCCCTTTCCAGCAACTTGCACTGAACAGCAGCTTGTTTCTAACTTCCTGATGTTTGAAAAAAAGCCCCACCCTCTCCACCCGCCTTCCCAGGTAGGGTTTCTCTCTGCCGTTATCAGGGAGAGATCTGACCTGATACCTTTGACTTCTAAATGAACACTGAAATTGGCCTCTCTGGGATGTCTTGCTGTTATCTTCTTTCAGGTACTGTGGGACACCTTCAAGCCTTTTCAGAGGAGGAGGGCTGGAGCCGTGCTCTGTGCCCTGGTGGCAGGAGAGAAGCTCATACACTTTATCTTGTCTCTTTCCCATCTTTTGTCTGAGGGAATCTCAGATATAGCTGTGATGGTAAAATATGTGAATGGCTTACTATTTATATCTGGTGTTTTAGATGCCATAATGATCATAATACGTATCATCAAATATGTCCGATTGAATTGGTGGTAAATCTTACTTCGATGTTATTGCTTGTATTTAAAAACCCAGGAGTTTCATCTGGAACCAGGCTGTTCTGTCATTGGTCAGAATGGGCTTTCTGGAGAATTATGTTGTGCCGCTGTGTGATCGTGCTGTGTACCCCATGCTGGAAGCTTCGCTCCCCTCCCAGTGGGAGTGCAGCTTCTCATTTCCTCAGCCTTCTGTTCATGATTTATGGATCAGATAGAGGATAATGTTGGCTCCATCTGGAAAGTGGGTCAGCCAGTCTTTGAGGAGACTCATTGGAGGCCTTGAAATAGTGCTCTGGATACAGACTCTAAGAGGAGAGAGACTGATAGGGAAGAGAAGAAAGGGCTGGACTCTCAGGAAGTGAAATCAAATTTCTCCTCAAGTGGATTTCGTCAAAGACGGAGGCTCAGCACAGTGTTATCCCCACAAAGATCTAGTTGAAGACAGGCACTGAAAACCCTTCCTGGTCTCTAATACCTCTCCAGGAGGGTTGTCTGAGCACTGAACTTTCCAAGGTAGACTGCTGGCCGTTGGGCTAAGTCAGTTAGAAGAGCTGACTGTTACCCAGGAGAAGTATTATGTTGGCACCTACTGGAGCAGTTATACCCTTTCTTTGACAAATTTGTCAGCCCAATGAATTGCAAAATGTGGGGGGGGGGTACCCTATCCCATTCTCACACCTCCCCCCCACCCATGAAGGTCAGCCACCTCCCTGAAATCTGTATTCAAAATTTCCTTGCTTTCATTTCCTTCTGTGTGAGAATAAACACAGTTCACTCATCTGTTCTCCTGCGGATAGGCATTCAGATTTTTCCAGGTTTGTGCTTTTTAAACAGTTGATATTATTTACACTCTTACACATATCATGGGGTATACATGTGCCAGAGGTTTTTTTTTGTGCATCTATCAAGAGTGAAAGTGCTAGATCAGAGAGTAGGTGAATGCTGGACATTACTACGTAATCCAAAATTATTTTCTGAAATGATCATACTAATTTACATTTCTACCAGCAAAGCACAAGAGATTTTGTAAAATCCACATCTTTTCTGTCCTTTCCCCATCCAGTGCCAACAACTTGGCATTATTCGACTTTTTAATTTTTGCTAATCATATAGATTTAGTTCATTTGTCTTGTGTTTTAATTTGCATTTCCACGCTCACTAATGAGGTTGAACATTTATGTATTTACTGGCCATGTATATTTCTTCTGTTGTGAAATTTCTGCTCATGTCTTCTGCTCATTTTTCAGTTGGGATATAAGTACCTTAAACTGATACATAGGAACAGTGACTTTTCTAAAGAATAAAAATAATTTTATTCTAAACTTAGGGATTCTACTCCCAAATGGAGTTGACATACGTTATTTTATATATTAAATATATATAATATTTTATATAAAAAATATATAATATATAAATACATTAAAAATAAGAAAATCTTATTTGCATCTGCAATTCAGAGGGTATGCCTGGGCAGCCACATCCCTGACCTTTGGAAAATGACAATCTTGAATGCAACAATTTTCAACCATCTCAACCATCATCATCCTGGTTTCCCCATCTACTTGGAGTCCAAACCATCCTCATCTCTCACTTTGACTAATGCAACCGTTTTCTAACTAGTCTCTGCTTCTACTCTCGCTCTCCTCTGTCAGTCTACAGAGCAGCTGACATGATTTTGTTACTCCTGTCCAAACCCTCCCATGACTTTCAGTTGCCCTTGTAGTAAAACCAAAACTCATTGCCACAGAGCAAAACACTCTATGTGGTTTGACTGTTACCTTCTCTCTCCCTCCAGCATTCCTTGACCTCTGTTCACATAGAAATGTTTGCTGTTTCTGGGACAGACCAAGTTTGATACTGTTTTAGGGGTTTTATGATTATTTTCTGTGGGTTAAGTTGTCTCCTGTGTCTTCCCATGTATCCCCTTTTCACAACATTCACTTGTCTACTCAATGCCACTTAATTGGAGGTGCTTTCCATGACCTCTAATCTCTACATATCTTTTTTTTTTCTCACTATTTACTTCTTTGGCTGTGCCAAGTCTTAGTTGTGACACATGAAATCTTCCATCTTTGTTGCAGCATGAGAACTTTTGTTGTGGCATGTGGGATCTAGTTCCCTGACTAGGTGTTGAACTCAGGCCTGTGCCTTGGGAGCATGGAGTATTAGCCACTGGACCACCAGGGAAATCCCTCTATATATCTTCTTATCCCACTTTATTTTTCCTCACAGTACTTATTACAACTGAATGTAAGCGCCATGATGTCAGAAACTTGACTTGTTTACTGCTGTATCACTTTTATCTAGAACAGAGTCTGGCAAATAGTGGACCCCCATAGGTATTTATTTGTTAAATAATGTAACAAACAATATATATGAGAATGCAACCCCAAAATTCTTCAATTGTCTACACAGAAGTTCACAGATAGCATTAAATCAGCATATGTAAATCATATCATGCAGAATGGATCCTAGGATGGTTCTGAAAGTTGTAAAAAAGTGAAAGCATTAGTTGCTCAGTTGTGTCTGACTCTTTGTGACCTCATGGATTGTAGCCTGCCAGGCTCCTCTGTCCATGGACTTCTCCAGGCAAGAATACTGGAATGAGTTCCCATTCCCTTCTCTAGGGGATCTTCTGGACCCAGGGACCAAACCCAGGTCTCCTTCATTGCAGGCAAATTCTTCACCACCTGAGCCACCAGAGAAGCCCCTAGATAGAGTCAAAGGCTAATTCTAGAAAATCAAGTCAATTGAGAATGCCTAGAGTTGGTAGGTTTTTTTTTTTTTAACAAACTTTATTGAAGTACATTTTACATAGCACCCATTTCTAGTGCAAAATTCAATGATTTTAAATAACTTACTGAGTGGTACAGCTACCATCATCAGCTTTAGAATATTCTCATCCCCTTTCAGTAAGATCCCTCAAGACTTTTTAAAGCTGATTCTTATTCCCGTTTCCAGACCCATGCAACCACTGATCTCCCTTTTGTCTCCATACATTTGCCTTCTCTGGACATTTCATCTAAATACAATACGTGGTCTCTGTGTCCAGCTTCTTCTACTTAGCATAATGTTTTATCTGTGACATATCACAAGTGTTGGCAATTTGTTTATTGTTATGGCTGAACAGGATTCTACTACCTGGCTGTACCACACTGTGTCTATCTATTCTCCAGTTGGTGGATCTTTCCATGGTTTCTGGACTTTGGCTGCTGTGAGTAATGCTGCTGTGAACAATGTGCATGTCTTTGTATGAACATAATGCTTTCATTTTTCTTGGGCAAATGCCTAGGAGTAGAATTGCTGGGTCACACGATAGTTTATACTGGACTCATTTGAGAAACTGCTAATCTGTTTTCCAAAATGACTGTGCACTTTACACTCTCACCAGAAGTATACAAAGGCTCCTGGATTTCTACATCCTTACCAACATACGTTATTGTCTGTCTTATGTATTATAGTCCTTCTAGTGGATGGGCTGCCCGGGTAGCTCAGATGGTAAAGAATCTGCCTGCAATGCAGGAGACAACCTGGGTTTGATCCCTAGGTTGGGAAGATCCCCTGGAGAAGTGAATGGCAATCTACTCCAGTAGTCTTGCCTGGAGAATCCCAAGGACAGAGGAGCCTGGGGGGCTACTGTCCATGGGGTCGCAAACAGTCAGACATGACTAAAAGACTGAGCACTCTTCGTCTGCCAAGGCAGAATGAAACAGAACTCACTTCTAATACATGGATACAATTTCTACTGGAGATCACTAATTATTCTTCAAGAAAAGATATTTGCTTCGGCTTTTGGTTAATTCATTTCAATTAAAAACAACCTTGACATTCAGAAAAGCTTTCTTATTTCTTTCTTGACTTTTAATTACATTTTAAGTTTTTATTCTAAACTATCTGATTTGAGATACAAAAATGAACATTTGAGACAGACAACTACTTTTCATCACTCAGGATACTGCAAAGCCTTGAAAACTGTTTCTCTTTTTAGCCTCTGTTCCCTAGTCTACTTTTTCTATGCTCATGAAGAATCCACTCCTCCCTGGAAGCTATGATAAATGATGGCCATATAGACTGGAAGTCAGCCCCATCACCAAGAACATTCACTAACACAGTGAACAAAAGGAACTGAAAGCCAAAACTTCTCTAGAATTCTTCTGTGTCTGAATAGGGAGCTGTTGGTAAAGACAAGGCAAAAATTTCCCTGAAACTATTGATTCCCAAAAGTCCCTCCAAAGGACAAGTTTAAATGATTTATATATGGCACAGGTCTCGGGCTTCTGCCTTAGACCTGCTTAATGCTAGCACCGAACATAATCAAGAGAAGATGCTTCTAAGTAAACCTCAATAAGGTATGGACATTCTTTCTTCCCTTGTCCTGGGACAATCCAGACTTTCAGTTACTTTTTCATCGAGCACTTGATGTCTGTAAAGGGAGGAGAAAAAAGAGGAAGGGGAGGAGAGACCAACTGACCAGAGATTAGATAGGAACTCTTAAATTTCTTTGCCTTCATTTTTTTTTTCCCCTTTAGGGATAGCATAGGTCTGGAGAAAATTTTTTTTAACTAGGCATATATAAATTACTGTTAAAATAAAACCACAGCTTTGTAAAACTGTTTTGTACCTGGACTCACACTTAGATTTGTCATTTTCTCAGCCTGAAGGTATTTCTGAAACATGTGAAGTGACTGTCTTCTTTTTCTACATTTTGTTGGCATATATTTCCATGCTATGTTTCTTTGTTTGCCTTTCCATACAATCCCAACATTAAGATGATGTCTGAAATTTCAACAATATCAATGCTACTGGATTGATTTCCCTCAAGTTTTTAAAAGCTGCAGCAAAAATTTTACTAGCAGGTTACTACTCTAAACTTGTTCTTTATAAGTGTCTTTGGATTTACAATGTCTGCTCTTTATCAATGAGATATTGTCATTAATTAGTGTCTCCTATTTATGCGTGATGCTGGGCACTTGAAGATCCCAGCTTTTAAAAGCTCCTTCATTCAGACTGAGAGTCAAGTCCTAAACTGATCATGAAGTAAACCCCCATTATGCCCAAAGTAATATGCTGATGAAGGCTACATCATGAATTATAACAACATATGGGTATATATGGTGTGAGGGGCTTCCCTCCAGCAAGGGAAGCAGACAAAGTTGAGCAAAGACAAAATAATCCATTTCCCATCTTTTGCTATCCACAAAGTCCATTTATCAGTAAACTTGGCTTCAAGTTTTTGTTCTTATTCCTTAATAACAAAGAGAGCTGACCCTTGTGTTGAGTGGAGTTGGACTTTGAATAATTAGGTATGATCTTTTTTTTGGTGAAGGTAATATATTAATCCTTTCCTGCACTGTTGCATATAGGGTCAGCATCATGGGAAGTTGTTTGAGGGAAATACATGGCCTCAGCACACTTAGGATTTTCCTCCATAAATGCCATTTCCTAGTGTTCTCTTCCCTTGTGGTCAGGAAGTTCATCAGGGGTGTTTAGTTTGCAGAACCATTTTGTGTGCATAGGGGCAGGAGGATTAAGGGAAACTAGCAACGTGGATCAAAGCCCTAGTGACTTTGTAGAGGGTACTATGCTTAGTGGTATTAAAAATGCACTTCACTAGGAATGTAAGAACAGTCCAAGTCATGACTTCTCAGTGAAAAACAGATGACTCTGGAAAGGGAAGGAGTGTTGTTAGAAGTGATGCTGACAGGCAGTAAGAATTTTAAGGGTAAACCGGAGGCAGATGAGAATAAACTGCTAACTAAAAAACATAAACACCTTGAGTAAGCTTTCTAAGTTACAAATAGAAAACTGCTGAGTGTTTTTTTTTTTTTCTGAGTAGATTTCAGGCATCTTTTCATCCCTTAATGTTGACTTTCTCCTTTCTCCATATAAAATGGATGGGAAAGTGTTACCAAAAGAGCTACCAAAAAGCAACAGATTATAATGGTGAAAAGGACTACTCAGAGCAGTGGTTCTCAAAGTATGATTCTCGTGAGGCAGGAGATAGATGAGCCCCTGGCACAAACAGTCAGAGTTTGTTCTCTGTGGACCGATACTCCAAGACGAAAATAGCAGGACAATTGAGAGAGGAGGCTGAGCCCTGCCCAGATAAGTGAAAAGAGACCACATATTACTCATTCTCGAAGTCAGGAGACTTCACTGACTACACATGCACAGAAAGGCTCCTTGGAGATCAAAAGGAGAGTGATGCTAAGTGACGTAAATACTCATAGGCCTCTTCGGTAGAATTCATCTTGGCCAAGAGATGTGTGCAGATACATGGAAGGATCCTGGGATATACCAAATATAGACTCTGAACCAGGCAAATCATGATTGGTGAAAGGAAACCTGAAGAAACATCTCATAAAGGTAACTGAAACTACCACGAGGGTGTGACTCTCTGAGTCTGCCCTTGTGTCTATCACCAGGTCCTGTTCTTTTCTTCCCTCCTAATACTTAACTAGTTTAGCTGCTTTCCATCTTTGTGGAATTCTTTTTCTGCAAAAGTGAAGAGCCAGGGCGTTGTCACTGACCACTTGTCAAGTGGCTAGGATTTGGTGCTCTCATTGTCATGATCCGACCTCAATCTCTGGCTGGGAGCTGAAGTCCTGCTTCCAGCCACTGTAGGCCAAGGCCACCCAGGATCACTTGAACCAACAGTATCAGCATCACCTGGAAATTTTTTCTCAGGCCCTATTCTAGACCAACTGAGTCAGTAGTGTGGGGGCTTAGGGCACTAATTTGTGCTTTGATGAAAGCTCTGCAGGTAAACCTAGTGGGTATCAACATTTGAGAACCACTAGCGTAGTGATTAAGGGTATGACATCTGGAGCCAGATGGCTGTATTTCTTAGGGCAATTCATTTGGTTGTTTCCCATCTGTAAAATGGTAGCTATACCAAACTCACAGTGTGGTAATAAAGACTACATGAGCTAAAACCTTAGAATAATGCTTGGCCACTGTAAGTGCTGTGTAAACATTTAGGTGATCATGACGATGATGATGATCCTCTTTATAGGTGTTATTTTCATTTTTTTCCACCCACAGCTATGTTTCACAATTTCTACCACGGCTTTGTGTTTACCAGGAGATCTTCTCTTCTAATATATTAGAGTTATTTTCCATGGCTCAAGGCAGTATTTCTCACTCAGCATGTGCTCCATGGACCATTTGCATCAAGATCACCTGTGGTGCTTATTAAAATGCAGATTTTAAACTTCTCCCCAAACCTAGAGTGATGATCAGAATTCTCTAGTGATAATTCTGCATCCAGAAATTTCAAAACCACTGCTCTTGGGTAACAAAGACTATGATCTTCATTTTGCAAATGGGCACAGGGGGCACAGGGGTAGCATATGCTCTGGGAAATCCAGAATCTCAGTAAAACTGGGAATAAGAACTGGATTTCTGATTTTGTGTTATACTGACAGATTATGCTGCTTCTTTGTGGTTTTGTTTGCTTTATTAAGAATTTTATTTGGGTTGTGTCATTTTGTTTCCTGAGACAGAGCATTATTGAACCTAAAAATAACATTTACCTTATAAAGCTAGAACTATCAAGGATGATGAGTTTCTGGAAAATATACCTGGACCATTATCCATGACTCAGCTAAAACTGTTTCAGTTGTGGCTGTATCTAATACATCACTATTGTGTTACAGATGAAGCAAAAGGGCTCAAAGAGATTGAGAAAAATTGTTAAAAATCACATGACCAGATATCAGCAAAGTGGAAAGTAGAGCCAACTGCCAATCCAATGTCCTCTCACCAAATCACACTGTCCTAGTTCTTGCTGATTTAAATGATTTAAAGCAGCACTTAAAATTTTAAGACAATTTTATACTGCTCACATAAAATATGGTCTCAGCAGGTTTTTTTTTTTTTTTACTTCTTTTATTTCATTTAAACATATGCTAATATCACATCTTCCTTTTAATAATGGTGATAAATTGATAATATCCTGACAACTAATAACTCAAAGCCCCATTGTATATTGCTTTTTCATCAGTTCAAAATGGACTGTTGTAAAGCAATTAAATTGACTTTTCAAACTGTGATGAAATGGTTGGGCTTTTTCACACAGTGCATACAGGTCATGCATACATTCTCTGTTTACATTCAAGCTCCCACACAGTATTAATATGCATTTAGATAACTTAGCTCTTAATTTGAGGCCACACATGGATATTTATCTCCTCTACAAATCATGTTCATGTAATTGTGGTAGCACAGAGGTGCTATTCATGCCAGGATCACCTGATTACCTTACGAAACAACTTTCTGTCTCCATCGTTTGTACTTTTTATATTATATATAAACTTCATATTAATGCAGTCATCTTTTCCCATTTCTCTTTCCTGCTAAGTTTCTTTTCATCATACCCTCAGCTGGTTCACTACTACCTACTACCTAGTTAATTACTCCTCATTTGTTATATCTCAGCTCAGTTGTTCCCTCCTCATAGAAGTCTTTTTTTTTAATCTCTTTATGTAAGAATATCCTTGATCCCATACCCTTCACTCTTTACAAATTTACAGCATTTATTTCTTCATGGGGCTTACCACAATATGTAATTTAAAATTTTGCTTGTTATCTCTCTCTAAATACACCTGACTGGGAGGTCCATGTGTCTATCATGCAGATGTCTGCCGCAGTACTAAGCACAATGCCTGATATGTAGTAGAGACTCAGTCAACATTTGTTGAATGAGTATGTCTGTGAGTTGGTGTGGCATTCCATAGTCTGCTTAGAGGGCTATGAGCTTGGGTTGTATCTTGGTCCTTATAAAAACTTCTTTTGGATGATCTCCTTCAGTGATGGATAATAACACAGACATGGGTTGTCTACCTAGTCAGTTAGTCACCTTCACTCTAGACTTGTAAATGGACCAGACCTCCTAGACCATTTGGACCATAGCACTTTATTGTGAGTGAACCTAGGTTTTCTAGGTCATTCTAGACCATAACGTGCTATCTTCCAGAACCTGTATTCTATGGTAGCCTCTGGCCACATGTGGTTATTGAGCACTTGAAATGTAGCTAGTATGAAGTGCCATATGCTGAGAGTGTAAAATACACATTGTATTCTGAGGATTTAGTACAAAAATGTAGACTACCTCATTAATAACTGCTATATTGTTTACTTATTGAAGTGAAATTTGGATATACTGGACTAAACAAAGTATATTATTACATTTTTTTCACCTTTTTCTTTTAAAATGTGCTGCTGGTAAGTCGCTTCAGTCGTGTCCAACTCTGTGTGACCCCATAGACGGCAGCCCACCAGGCTCCCCCGTCCCTGGGATTCTCCAAGCAAGAACACTGGAATGGGTTGCCGTTTCCTTCTCCAATGCATGAAAGTGAAAAGTGAAAGTGAAGTCGCTCAGTCGTTTCCGACTCTTAGCGACCCCATGGACTGTAGCCTACCAGGCTCCTCTGTCCATGGGATTTTCCAGCTGCTGGAACATTTAAGATGATATATGTTGATCTGTGACATGCATTATATTTCTATTGGACGGTGCTATTCTAAACCCAACTAGTTCACCTCTGTTGTTTGGCAACGTAGATGGAAAGTGATCCCCTAAAAGGTTATGACAAAATTGCAAGCACCTCTCATAGCTTGCTCCAATCTTGTTAGACATGCACTAAGAGAAGGACTAGCACTCCTGGAGAGGGGCTCGGGTGCAATTTTGGTACTCTCTCAATGTCCAAGCATGAGGCTCACATGCAATTTATGTTCCAGGACACAGAAACTTTAAATATCTTGCTAGTTGCCATATATATTGCTTAAAATAATACTGGGACTAGAACCCAGGTCTTTCAACTACACCGAGTCACTGAATTACTTACAGAGGGACCTATTAATAAAATTATATCTTCCTTTTCAAATGTAATACTAGAAAATTTTAAAGAATTGTTAATAAGCTATATAGTTTTTAAAAAATCAATTAATGAGGAAATGACACTTCAGTCTTGAAATAAATAGAAAATCATATTTTATATTCTAATAAATTAAACAAACAGAAAATCACGTTATTATTGCTGTATGCCCTATATCAGAGGATTAAGCTGATGACCTTTATTTAGCAAAGGAGTCTACCTTGCAAAGCAAAATCAAAACAAGTCAGATGTAAACATGAACTCTACTTGTAAATAAACACAGATCTAATAACCATTCTTTGCAAAGCTATAAAAGCTCTCTTGGAGACCCAACACTGCAGTTTCAAAAACTAGTTGCCATGTCTTATCCCAAAAGCTATCACCACTGACACACCAGGCACACATCTCTTCTTAGAAAAGGAGACAGATTTTGAAATAATTAGCTTCCTCATCATGATCTTCTGGTTCACTCATTAGTTTACCAATTACCACGAGTCATCTGTATATTCTAGGTGCTCAAGATACTACAGTGACCAATGCAGGCAAACTTTTGTTCTTTGGAGCTTAAATTTTCATCCTTCAGTATTTTCTCAACAAGGAGAATGAAATGATAAGGCAAGTCTAAGCCATGCTATCTTAGAGTGCCATAGGTGGCTTTTTTAAAGTTGGCAATTGAAATGATTTTGAGACTTCCTATCTTGTGTCTTTCTTGGGAAATTTGAAAATGGAGGTGTATATGGAAGATGGAGGTGCATAAGACACTACATATCCAGTACTAAATAGTATTTTTGAATGAAAATGTCAGAAGACCCGGTTAAAGCTTCAAATAAAACAATTCGACTGTGTTAAAGGGATTTTCCAATCCTTTTTTGGGGTCTTAGCATAGTTATTCTGCTCTTCTTTCTTCAGCTGGGACATCCCAATCTATGGTGAATCAGATGTCTTAGTTCTTGCCTTCATTAATTTCAGGAACTCCCAGTCAGAATGGCTCTCCTTCCCACTCACTACAAACTGACTCATCCACATTCTCTCACAGTCTGCGTCCTGCCCCTATCCTCGCCCTTTGGCACATCCTCTGTTTACATTTCCACAGGTTCGCCTTTGTCCCTTTCAAGCAAAGGTTCCTTAGATATGGCATTTTTTCCCCTTAAAGTTCAGCCAGTAGATGTCTCCATTACTCCCTTACAGCCAAGACCTTGGCAAGTAGGGTTTAGTAATTTCTTTAACCGATAACAAGCAGGAGGATTTGGTCATTTGCCTAAAATGAGCAGATGCTCGGGAGGACACGTCTTCATCCTGCGTCCCTCCCCTCCGATATGTGTCACAAATGAAAAGTACTTTCTCCCTCTTTTCCAGGCAAAAGAAAAGACTGATTTAACGAAGCATGCAAGACGCCAACACCCTCCTCCTCAGTACGTCCAAGTTTCCTTCTCTCTGAGCCACCCAAGCTCTGCTTCTCCCTTTACTCCAGGCCACCCACTCCCAGCCCTTCACGCTCTCGAGTCATCAGGGAACGCGAGTGGGTGAAAGGACTGCTGCATCCCGCACCGCTGCCTCCTCCGTGCCGCCTCGGGTTCAGCACTGGACAGCTCCCGCCCCAGCCCAACAAATGGTACTCGGCTGACTGACAGAGGGGCCGACCAAACAGAGAACAAGGCGAATTGAAGCCGCCCTACAAGGGTTTGGTTGCGGCCAAGCTGCATCTTTAAACCGGCTTTCCTCCCGAGAGCAGGGATAGGCAGGAGTGTGGTTTGTGGCCAAACCTAAAGACTCCAATTAACCAGCTGCCTAGCCCTCTTGGCTCCGGAGAGAGAAACGTCTTCAAAGAAACCCTCGCTCTCTGGGACTCGCCCCTGCGCTCGCGGCGCCGGTCTGTGCGCGCGCGCTCCGCGTCTCCCGGCGAAGCGAACGAGGAGGAGCCAGAGCCAGGAGGCGGGAACGACCTGCCACGGGTGAGATGATGGAGCAGCGTCTTCGGCGGCCGCGGCGGCAGCAGCAGCAGCTCTTGAACACACCTCAATGAGAGCGGCGGTGGAAGGAAAGACGTAAGCAGGCTAACTATAGCTGCCGGCTGCGAAAGGGAATGTAACCTGTTCGGTTCAAGGCTGCGAGGTGCGTAATCCTGAGCCGACCCATTGTGGAGCGGGAGCAGCCGGCGTTGCCACAGGTGATTTGATTTCCTGTGACGGTAGCTTAGTCAGCCGGGCATATTTCGGAACATCCCTATTTTAAAGTCCTTTTGGACTGGATGCCAGCTGGAGAAGGGGAAGACCCCTAGTAAAAGTCTTACTGCTGACTGACCACTACAATTTAAAAAGTGACTCCTCCCGTTACCTCCTCTCCGCTCTGCGAGGCAGATGGGAGCCATGGCTTACCCCTTCCTCTTCTGCCTTCTGCTCGTTCATTTGGGATTGGGAGCTATTGGCGCCAGCCGCGAACCTCCAAGTCGGCCGGATTCCCCTCGAGAGAGGACCCTGAGGGCGAAGCAGCACGCCCAGCAGCCGGCTCGAGCCTCTGCCTCAGACTCCTCTGCTCCCTGGAGCCGCTCCACCGACGGCACCATCTTGGCGCAGAAACTCGCCGAGGAGGTGCCCATGGACGTGGCCTCTTACCTCTACACCGGGGACTCCCACAAGCTGAAGCGAGCCAACTGCTCCAGCCGCTACGAGTTGGCGGGCCTGCCGGGGAAGTCGCCTGCCCTAGCCAGTTCCCATCCCTCATTGCACGGGGCGCTGGACACGCTGACACACGCCACCAACTTCCTCAACATGATGCTGCAGAGCAATAAGTCGCGGGAGCAGAACTTGCAGGACGACTTGGAGTGGTACCAAGCGCTGGTGCGGAGCCTCCTAGAGGCTGAACCCAGCATCTCCCGGGCGGCCATCACCTTCAGCACCGAGTCGCTGTCCGCCCCGGCCCCGCAGGTCTTCCTCCAGGCCACGCGCGAGGAGAGTCGCATCCTGCTCCAGGACCTGTCCTCCTCAGCACACCACCTGGCCAACGCCACGCTGGAGACTGAGTGGTTCCACGGCCTCCGGCGCAAGTGGAGGACTCACTTACACCGTCGCGGCTCCAATCAGGGGCCCCGGGGCCTGGGCCATAGCTGGCGGCGCAGGGACGGGCTGAGCGGGGACAAGAGCCATGTCAAGTGGTCTCCGCCTTATCTGGAGTGCGAGAATGGCAGTTACAAGCCTGGGTGGTTGGTCACTCTCTCCGCTGCTTTCTACGGGTTGCAGCCTAACCTGGT
The DNA here is from genome assembly GCA_024291935.2 of Okapia johnstoni. NCBI lineage: Eukaryota > Metazoa > Chordata > Mammalia > Artiodactyla > Giraffidae > Okapia > Okapia johnstoni. Next base: position 18,118,668 of record CM044324.1, read on the forward strand.
CCCGGAATTCAGGTAGGGAGGGGAAAAAAGATAAAAGGCAAAACCTTCCTTCCGGTTTCGCGGGTGGCTGTGAGTGTGGAGAAGGAACACTTGGCTATGACCCTGACGCCTCCCACCCTCAAAGCCCAGACCCGGGCTGAGGGACACCCCACGCAGCCGCAAATGCTTAGGGACAAGAAGCGCCCCGCGTTTGTCAGCTTCAGCCTCTCAGCGAAAGCTTTTCTCTCAAATCAGTTTCCCTGCAAGGAGAGATGCCCTGTTTCTCTCTAACCCTAGGGAAAGCAGGGAGGGGAGTTCCCCGTCAGGGGTGATGCACAGAAACCTGGCGAGCTCAGGGCACGCTAGCCAGGCGCAGACTGGTGAACATCTAATGAGAGTAGAGAAGGGAGCAGGAAGAGAGTTCGTTTTTATCCGCAACTTCGGGATAGCCTCCGCCTGCTTCCTCCTACGTGTGCAGTTTGGGGAGTCAGTCTGTTGTTAGTCAGTTACCAGAGCGCATGATGAAAACAGTCAATCCCGCCGGCAGTTCTGTACCCTCAGCAGTGAGTCAGTTTCAGCAGCATAGCTGTCTCCCTGATCCAGATTTTGCAATTTGGTCTGTATGCTCCTTCTACTCATCTCCCTCCTTCCCCCAATCCATCTCCCATTCCCCGTCCGCTCTTCCTCTTGTTTCCTGTGTTTAGGCACACCTAAGAGTTCTCTGTCTCTTCACGTGCACACCCTTTATAAATGAACCTGACTGAATTAGCCTAGGGAGGGATCAGTTCTCATTGAATTCAATCAGGGAGCTGAGAGGAAACTTAATAGTTCTGTAGTTCCTGCATTTGTGGGAAAATGAGGATGTGCAAATTAGCAGGGGGTAATTGGTACCCTGGGATGTTCCTGATTTTTGGGGTGAAGAACTTTTAGAAGTAGCCCTTAAGAGTGAACCTGAGGAACAGAAAGGAAACAATAGAAACTCCAAAGAGGGACTGGGAGAGGGCCATATATTAACTGGGACCCTTCCCCATTCCCAATGGGAAGAAGGTTTGGGGGGTAAACGTTGCTTCTGTACTTTTTGGGAAAATGGGCAAAAGTGAGGCACTTGTATGTGTTTTAATGCCCTGCTGGCACATATAAGAATGATAACCTGGTGAAAGATACCAGGGCAAGTACTGGGTGGGTGAATGGGAGGAGTCAGAATACTTATTTGTCTTGGCACTGTCATTTACTGCTGAATGACCTCAAGAAATCTGCTTAATCTCTCTGGCCCTCAGCTACTTACTTATCAAGTAAGGGAGGTAAACAAGTGATAGATAGTCTCTAGGGAGACACCCAGTTATAACATTCTGTAGCTGTTAATGCTGGCAACACTCGAGATGACATGAATGAAAAATAACCCCTTTTCTCTGATATTGTATGACCATATTAAATGTTTTTTGTGTGTCTCTCTTTCAAGGATCTTGTCTTAAACCAGCATAACTCTTTCCCACTTTAAGGATAATCTTGTTTCCTTCTAATTTCTGCAGCATCCTATTAGTCAGAGCTGATCCCAGGTTTGAATATTTGCCATATTGCTTGCTCAGAAGAGGAAAGATCAGCAGATGCCATTCACTGCCAAAAAATTGCTTTCGGGCTTCACATAAGCCTTTTCAGGGAGTCCCAGCTCCCAGGATTGAAAGATCCATCTATGTATCCATGTATCTATCTGTATTATCCATCCACCCACCCATCTTACTAATATATACTTTATACTAGGCTCTGTGCTCTGCTTTGCATGTATTATCTTGATTAATCCTCACAACAAACCTATGAGTTAGGTTTTATTAGTTTCCCGATTTTACAAAAACAGAACCTGAAGCTTCTTTCCCAAGATCATGCAGCAGTTAAATAGTAGCAGAGGCACGATTTGAGCTTATTTCATACTTTTTATCACTATGCTAAACTCTGTCTCATGGAGGTGTCCTAGGAGTGCTACATATATTGTAGCTGATGCATAAAAATATATGTATTTTCAAGGATCATATGTGGGACTGGGGATGAGTCCATTTATTCTTAGAACTGTTTCTCATAAGGCTCAGAAAGCATACATTGTCTAAATGAAGCCAGGCCTTTCTGCCAGTCAAGAAAAAAGGCCGAGGACACAAGGGGTCTGAGGTCGTGAGGGTTCACATGACCCTACCGAGTTTTTGGACTATGTTCAGAAAATAGTTTGTTTCCTCTGGCTGAGTCTCTTTAAATGCCTTCATAGTCACTGATGGTGTTCTTCAGCCAAGGCACAAAGCCAGGCCATTCAGTGTCTGGCTCTCTACAGAATCTGGCTCCTCCTAGCAGCATGCATGAAAAGCAGAATAAGTGCTCTCCTGTGAGTACTTCTGCTGCATGTCCTGTGCCACTCAGGTACCATATCAAGGATTCACACAGCTTATAGAAACTGGAAGAAATATTGGAAAGATCAGATGGTCCCTCCTGTTTCATAAAGAAACAGATAAGAAAGGTGAAGTAACTTGTCCAAAAATCACACATCAAGTTTTTAACAACAGCAGAAACAGGATCTAGGCCTTCTTGCTTCTGGCTCACACTATGCTTGCTATATATGTATATGTATGCCTAAAGTATATGGACCTCTCTGGACTTCTGCACACAACTTATATTGAGGAACATAGTTTACTCTCTGTCACCTTTTAGAACGAAAAATTTAGCCCATATAACACAGCTCTTGATTTAAAAAAATTACAGTATTTCACACATTTGAGAAAATTTCAATGGGCCTTTTCTATCTCTTCATACCAATAAAAGGCACAAGTTTTTGATGCTATTGATGTTTTATCATCTAAGATGTGTATTCTAAAATCTTATAAGTGAATATTATACAGGTATGGTAACAGGATAAACACCAAATGAATTTTTGGGAAACCATGACTGGGAGCTCTAATCATTATTTTAAATATATTTTGAACCTATAGAGTGTTATTGGGTTGGCAAACTGTTCATTTGGGGTTTTCCATACAATGTTAACGAACTTTTTGGCCAACCCAATATGTGCAAAATGCCTTCTCTATAACAACAACAACAAAAAGATCTACTGATAACGCTTTCCTCATGGAAGAGAAGAGGAGGAGAAACTGTTAAGGTTTTAATTTCAGTTAATATTTCCCCAGGTCTTGCTTTCAAGACTCAAGCATTTAAATTATACATTATTTATAGAGAATGTAAATCTGAAACATGAAATTCGAAAGCACTGTGGAGAACATGGTCAACTACCTTCTTATATTAATGCCTATCACTGTAAAACACCCCTCAGAATAAATTTTATTCCCCTCTGCTTCAGAGTGACACAAATTTCTTAAATTTTAAGGTCTAGCATAAGACTCACATGGGAAGAGAAATTTATTGCTCTTCGTTTTCTCTTCCTCCCAAAATGACATTAGTTGCTTTACCTAAATGGCTCCTGAGTCTATCATTATAGGCTTATAGTATCAAGACTTAAGCTCTCATCTTCTATCTCAGCAAAGAAAAAAAAAAGAGTAACAACTTAAGATATATCCTAAATTGTATTTATTTATCACATGGGTTTGTGATGTCCTTGTAGTTTTCTTTAAAGTTAAGTCCTTTGGTTTTGTGTAGTAATTTTTCCATGTGGAACTTAAAGTACTATGGAATTGGATCCCAAATCTTTTGAGGTCACAGAAACATTGCCAAGTATGAATATAAGGTACCTAGTGTTTGCTGCATTTAAATTAAGGTAAAGGAAGCTTCGGGAATTAATTCATACTTGATGAGTTGTAAGGGATTTTGGAATTCATTTGTTTTTTTTCCCCTCTTCGAAGGAAATGGCAACCCACTCCAGTATTCTTGCCTGGAAAATCCCATGGACAGAGAAGCCTGGTAGGCTACAGTCTATGGGGTCCCAAAGAGTCGGACATGACTGAGCGACTTCATTTTCATTGTACAATGGAGGAAACTGAGACCCAAAGGGCTAAAGGAATTTGTTAAGGTACAGCTCTTTTAGGGTGAGTTAGAATGACTGGGAACCAATATATCGAGCATCTACTATGGATCAGATGCTTTATAAATATCCTACTGCATTTAATTCTTAATATTCTCAGGTAGGCTTCCCTGACGGCTCAGAGTAAAGAGTCTGCCTACAAATGCAGGAGATGCAGGTTCAATCTTTGGCTCAGGAAGATACCCTGGAGAAGGAAATGTTATTCTTGCTTGGGAAGTCCCATGGAGACAGCCACCCTGTTGGGCTACAGTCCATGGAGTTACAAAGAGTCAGACATAACTTAGTGACTAAACAACAATACTCTTGTAGTTACAACTTCAGAAAAGCTGAGCAACTTACCCAAGGCAGCCAGTTAGTAAATTAAAGAGGTTAAATCAAACTTGGATCTATCTAGCTATGAGGCTTGTATTGTCTTTCTACTATCCTAGGCTCTTGATCACCAATTTTGCTTTCAACTTGCTGTTAAAAACATGATATTGGCTTGAAATAATTTATATTTGGCCAAAGACATGATAGACACTTGTTCTTTTTGGTCAATTATATAATCAAGTATGTTGCATAGGGAGAAGAGTATTAGACTTGAGTGAGAACTTTGCCTCAAGTCCCAGCTTTGTCTCAGACTGGCTGTATTACCTGTCTGGAAATCAGTTTCTGCACAACTAAGTGCGGAAACAGACTTGATGACATCCATATACCTTTGCAACTCCTTGTCCTGTGAATTTTGAAACTACCTATCCAATGGGTAATAAGGAGGCTTTGGAAACAGGGTTCATACACATAAATGCAGTACCCTGTGGAAATGATGATTGATGGGGGAGTAGCATGCAGAAGAAGAGGACACCAAGTGAATGTTAGATCTGAATTTTTCCACAATAGTGTGGAAATGCTATTTGAACATTGTTGTCACTGAGTCACTGACTCCTCAGGGGTTACTTTTTCTCCTTCACAAACATATGCCCACACAGCTCCATCAGAGATTCTGGTACAGATCTCTGCTTGGAGCAAAAGAGGGCAAGAAAAATTACCATCTTGCTCTAGGCCCCTCATATTCTGTCTCTCTTGTGGGTCCTGGTAGTGGTGAAGAGGGTTACCTACAGGAACAGCAGAGAGCTGTCTACCTCAGTAGTAGATCAAAGAGTTTTTAGATGGACTTCTGTTATTGAGGCTTGTGAGTCTCAATCTTTAAACTGTGAATAGTGAAGTATATCTCCTTTGGGATTCTGTAAAGACTAAATGAAGAACTGTCATCCTACAGGAAGTTCAGTAAACATTTTGTATCATAGCTTCTGTCTCCCTAAATACTGTCCTCAGCTGAATACTTTCTTGTTTTAGGTGTATTAAACTCGCATGATTTATAGTAATTTATAATTATATAATGGTTTAGTTTCATTCCTAATTATTGTGAAGGCTTGTAATTACAGTGGATCATGGTGGAAATACTGACCTTGGAGACAGGAGATGTTGGCCCCAGGAAAGGACCACATCCTTGACTATTGTATTACCATGGGCAGCAGTTGTCTTTTCTTTTTTTAATTTTTATTGTACTTGATTTACAATGTTGTGTTAGTTTCAGATGTACAGCAAAGTGAACCAGTTATACATATACATACATCCAGTCTCTCTTTGATTTTTTTCCCATATATACCATTACTGAGTACTGAGTGAGCTCCCTGTGCTATACTGTAGGTCCTTATTAGTTATCAGCAGTTGCCTTTCTAATTGATTCTTCTTCTGTAAATTAAATGGGGCTGTACTAGGTGACTTGTTGGGTTCCTTACAATCTAGAGATCTACGATTATGTATATAAATTAAATATGTCACTTAACTCTTGAAGTTTTGGTTGTAATACTTGAAACCAGTTATTGTATGCTCATTTAAATGCAGATCATATTCACATATGTTCAGTGTTTGACTTTATCATGGTGATTTGCTAACAGGATATTTAAAGAAAGCCCTCTCTCTGTACACTGAATTAAATATATATATGTTAAGGGAAATGAGAATTCCTTTCAAAATAAGAATAAATATGATCTGAGTTTCTAGATGTTGAAAGATCCCCTGAAATTTACTTAAAGTCAACGCAAAGCTGTTGCACAGATTTCTAAACCAAGGGCCTCAGTATACGTGGGTAATTTCTCTCCAAGTAATCAATGTTGAGGCATCCTGAAGCTTATTACTTACTTTTAAAAACAACCTGTCTTTGATTTTCCCTTTGTAGTTGGTGTTAAAACTTCAAAGAAAGCTATTTAGTGTCATACAGTATTATCGTGTCACTTTTTAGCACACGCATTTGGAAGCAGAAATGGGATTTCCAAGACTTAAATAAATGACAAGAGTTTAGGCTTATCCTCTGGAGAGAGAACTAATGCCCTCACAAGACTGATTTTACAGCATCAAATGCTAGATAGGTCAAATTTTACTTTAAACTTCATGAAAGCATCACTTTGTTGATCACCATCCAGGGTTTTAATGCTACCCTTTTATAACACGCACTGTTTTATGATTATACTGTAATGCACTGGGATGTCAAGAAGTATATTGTTGGTGTTATTTCATACTTGGTTGGTACAGAAGCATTAGGGCCTTGTTTGTTTTCTCTCTTCAGTTCTGGATTGATGTTCACAGAGTTATTTAAACAGAATTACTAAAATCAGTTCAGTTCAGTACAGTCGCTCAGTCATGTCCGACTCTTTGCGACCCCATGGACTGCAGCACGTCAGGCTTCCCTGTCCATCACCAACTCCCAGAGCTTGCTGAAACTCATGTCCATGATGTTGGTGATGCCATCCAACCATCTCATCCTCTGTCATCCCCTTCTCCTCCCGCCTTCAATCTTTCCCAGCACCAGGGTCTTTTCCAATGAGTCAGTTCTTCGCATCAGGTAGTATTGGAGAAACTCCATTGGAGTTTCTGCTTCAGCATCAGTCCTTCTAATGAATATTCAGGACTGATTTCCTTTAGGGTGGACTGGTTGGATCTCCTTGCAGACCAAGGGACTCTCAAGAGTCTTCTTCAACAACACAGTTCAAAAGCATCAATTCTTTGGCACTCAGCTTTCCTTAGTGTCCAACTCTCACATGCATACATGACTACTTGAAAAACCATAGCTTTGACTAAATGGACCTTTGTTGGCAAAGTAATATCTCTGCTTTTTAATATGTTGTCTAGGTTGGTCACAGCTTTTCTTCTAAGGAGCAGACGTTTTTTAATTTCATGGCTGCAGTCACCATCTGCAGTGATTTTGGAGCCCAAAAAAATAAAGTCTCTCACTGTTTCCATTGTTTCTCCATTTATCTGCCATGAAGTGATGGGGCCAATTGCTATGATCTTAGTTTTCTGAATGTTGAGGTTTAAGCCAACTTTTTCACTCTCCTCTTTCACTTTCATCAAGAGGCTCTTTAGTTCTTCACTTTCTGCCATAAGGGTGGCATCATCTGCATATCTGAGCTTATTGATATTTCTCCTGGCAATCTTGATTCCAGCTTGTGCTTCATCCAGCCCTGCATTTCACATGATGTACTCTGCATATAAGTTAAATAAGCAAGGTGACAATATATAGCCTTGATGTACTCCTTTCCTGATTTGGAACCAGTCTGTTGTTTCATGTCCAGCTTTAACTGTTGCTTCTTGACCTGCATACAGATTTCTTAGAAGGCAGGTCAGGTGATCTGGTATTCCCATCTCTTGAAGAATTTTCCACAGTTTGTTGTGATCCACACAGTCAAAGGCTTTGGTGTAGTCCATAAAGCAAAAGCAGATATTTTTCTGGAGTTCTCTTGCTTTTTTGATGATCCAGCGGATGTTGGCAATTTGATCTCTGGTTCCTCTGCCTTTTCTAAATCCAGCTTGAACATCTGGTAGTTCATGGTTCACGTACTGTTGAAGCCTGGCTTGGAGAATTTTGAGCATTACTTTGCTAGCGTGTGAGATGAGTGCGATTGTGCGGTAGTTTGAACATTCTTTGGCATTGCCTTTCTTTGGGATTGGAATGAAAACTGACCTTTTCCAGTGCTGTGGCCACTGCTGAGTTTTCCAGATTTGCTGGCATATTGAGTGCAGCACTTTCACAGCATCATCTTTTAGGATTTGAAAGAGCTCAACTGGAATTCCATTACCTCCACTAGCTTTGTTTGTAGTGATGCTTCCTAAGGCCCACTTGCCTTCGCATTCCAGGATGTCTGGCTCTAGGTGAGCGATCACACCATCGTGATTATCTGGGTCGTGAAGATCTTTTTTGTACATTTCTTCTGTGTATTCTTGCCACCTCTTCTTAATATCTTCTGCTTCTGTTAGGTCCATATCATTTCTGTCCTTTATTGTGCCCATCTCTGTATGAAGTGTTCCCTTGGTATCTCTAATTTTCTTGAAGAGATCTCTAGTCTTTCCCATTCTATTGTTTTCCTCTATTTCTTTGCTTTAATTGCTGACAAAGGTTTTCATATCTCTCCTTGAGTTCTCTGGAATTCTGCATTCAAAGGGGTTTATCTTTCCTTTTCTCCTTTGTCTTTCGCTTCTCTTCTTTTCTCAGATATTTGTAAAGCCTCGTCAAGCAACCATTTTGCCTTTTTGCATTTCTTTTTGTTGGGGATGGTCTTGATCCCTGCCACCTGTACAATGTCATGAACCTCCGTTCATAGTTGTTCAGGCACTCTATCAGATCTAATCCCTTGAATGTATTTGTCACTTCCACTGTATAATCGTAAGGGATTTGATTTAGGTCATACCTAATGGTCTAGTGGTTTTCCCTACTTTCTTAATTTTAAGTCTGAATTTGGCAAAAAGGAGTTCACGATCTGAGCCACAGTCAGCTCCCGGTCTTGTTTTTGCTGACTGTATAGAGCTTCTCCATCTTTGGCTGCAAAGAATATAATCAATCTGATTTTGGTATTGATCATCTGGTGATGTCCATGTATAGAGGGTTCTCTTGTGTTTTTGGAAGAGGGTGTTTGCTATTATGACCAGTGAATTCTCTTGTCAAAACTCTGTTAGCCTTTGACCTGCTTCGTTTTGTACTCCAAAGCCAAATTTGCCTGTTACTCCAGGTATGTTTTGTCTTCCTTCCTACGTTTGGATTCCAGTCCCCTATAATGAAGAGGGAATCTTTTTTGGGTGTTAGTTCTAGAAGGTCTTGTAGATCTTCATAGAACTATTCAACTTCAGCTTCTTCAGCATTACTGGTCAGGGCATAGACTTGGATTACTGTGATATTGAATGGTTTGCCTTGGAAACGAACAGAGATCATTCTGTCAGTTTTGAGTTTGCATCCAAGTACTACATTTTGGACTCTTTTGTTGACTATGATGGCTACTCCATTTCTTCTAAGGGATTCTTGCCCATAGTAGTAGAAATAATGGTCATCTGAGTTAAATTCACCCATTCTAGTCCATTTTAGTTCACTGATTCCTAAAATGTCGATGTTCACTCTTGCTATCTCCCGTTTGACCACTTCCAATTTGCCTTGATTCATGGACCTAACATTCCAGGTTCCTATGCAATATTGCTCTTCACAGCATCGGACTTTACTTCCATCACCCGTCATATCCACAACTGGGTGTTGGTTTTGCTTTGGCTCCATCTCTTCATTCTTCTGGAGTTATTTCTCCACTGATCTCCAGTAGCATATTGGGCACCTACTGACCTGGGGAGTTCATCTTTCAGTGTCATACCTTTTTGCATTTTCATACTGTTCATGGGGTTCTCAAGGCAAGAATACTGAAGTGGTTTGCCATTGCCTTCTCCAGAGGACCACATTTTGTCAGAACTCTCCACCATGAGCCATCCATCTTGGGCGGCCCTACACGGCATGGCTCATAGTTTCACTGAGCTAGACAAGGCTGTGGTCCTATTTCTCTGCCATCTTAAGTAATAGCAATTACTAAAATAATACATTGGAATTTTGACAGCTTTCGCAGCTTGATGGCCACTACATGCAAACAGGCAGGTCACTAGTCTTGGGGCTATGCTTGGGAAACTGTGCAGCTAATAGCATCATTAGGCCCTTGCCCAGCACAGCTGTGGCATATACATTGGCTTGTTTTGCTGGTCTTTTAGCCTTATATCTTATTTTTCAGCTTTCAGCAAGAATCCTTTTCTAGGTGTAATTTCTGCTTTGACTGGGCAGTTACTCATCTGGTCAGTCTTTCTTTCTAACACTTGACCTATGAAAAGATTTAGGTGGATAGTCTGTTCTGTAAAATACTTCCTTAGTTTAGGAAAAATTAATGTTCTTGACCAAAAGTCTTTCTCAGGTACCCCCTTGCCCAGCCCACCCCATTTTCTACAACACTAAACTTAATATAGGAACCATGACTGACCAAAGGATGTTACATTGCCTCAAAGCAATCACAGGGTTCATTTAGTTTTATTACCTTCATTATAGGTAGAATTTACAGAAAACAGAGATTAGCTTAAATGTGATCTGACCCCAAGATCATTTTTCCCCAAAATCCCTATTTCCTTTTAGAGAAGGCAGTCTCCATTACAGTTAATTGATACTTATAATTAATTGACATCCAGTTAATTTTTATTATAATATCTGTTATAACTTTACCCCATTTATATCCAGAAATCTTGTTCAATTAGCAAAGTTCCCAGTTTGCTTATAACCTAAAAGGGAACTTAGAATTATATAAGATTTTAGTTTACTTTGTTATGCTAGTTTTCTCACCATTTATGTGTTTTATCCATTGTGTATATGCCTTATTGCATTATTGCGGAAAGATTTCTTAAGCTAACACAACACATGGCTTTTCTTTCAGAAAGAAGAAAAGGTACTGTAGCATAATGTATTTTCGTCAAGTGTAAGATGTACCTTTTCCACATTCTGATGTCACTCAAATTGAGATGTGTCTTATGATTGAGGGCATAGGCATGTCATTTTCCATTGACAGAAACTTTCTTTTAGTGGTACAGAATGTAATAATGCATCTTATGATTAATGGCATCTTATATTTGATTAACTGGGATATTAGAAAATGGGAAATTAAACTCCATAGTCTCTCCAACTACAAAGTTCTATTATCATCTATAAGTTATCAAGATGCGGCAAAACATGCCTGTGAAGAAACAAAAAAAACCTAGACCTTACTTCTGCATATCAATTAGATTGCTATTTGTCTTCATAATAATTTTGTTAAACAAGACAAGCTATACTAAAACATGTAATATATGTGAAATATACAAAACAAGGGGCCAGAAGCTGCAGAAACTTTTATTTTCAGAATAGGTGTGGTAAGGATTATCAAAATCTTTCCTACACCATCTGGCAAAGTATTTCACTCATACTGTGGGGAAATGCCTAGGACAGAGAGAATAAAAAGCCACTTATAAAATGAGAATAGATCTGTCTTTCCATTCTAAAGTGCTTAGAGGTTTCAAGGTAGAAAGAAAAACTTTGTGGTGTAGCCATATAACTAGTCTGGTTAAAGAGATTTAAATGGAATTATGGAGGTGTGTGTTTTTTCTCTTCCTGTTCTAATCAGTTGCATAGAATGGAATGAAGAATTTGGCTTTCCCCTTCTTTGAAGCATTAGACCACTATGTAGAGCAGGGTTTCTCAGCCTCAGAACTATTGACACCTGGGGCCAGATAATCCTTCGTTGTAGGGGCTGTCTTGTTCAGCAGTATCCTGACTCTACCCACAAGATGCCAGTAGCAACCTCCCTGCCCAGCGTGACAATCAAAAATGTCTACAAACATTGCCAAGTATTACCTTAAGGGGTAAAAATGCCTCTGGTTGAAAGTTGCTGGTGTAGAGAGAACACATATAAAAATGCTATTTTGTGGCTATCCTTATTTCAGGAGTTCTATATGTATTTGTGTGTGTCTGTGCATGTATGAGTTTGTCAGATCACATTTCTCTTTGTTTGGAACATAAGATCATTGCATATATAGAAAATGGTATGACTAAGAAATGGAAAATTTTGATGAATCAATGGAATATTAATTTATACTCAAATGTCATTAAGGCTCAAAAAGAACATCTGGCCAAATTATCTGCAGATTTTGTTGCTAAGCATGGTTTTGCCACTTATACAGTTAAATGTCTTATGTTTGAGATTTCTCATTAAAGGATGCATTTTGAAAAGAAAATATGTGTGTGTGTATGTGTATGAATCTGGGGGGACAAAGAGAAGAGAGAGATAAAAAGTAGGGGATGGAGAGGAGTGGGGACATGGAACAAATGGAGATGAAAGAAATGATGAAAAACAATTAACAATCTATGATGCTGTGGAACAGTGTTTTACTTTATCATGAAGCTCTGTTTATGACGGAGCACTTTCACAGTTCTGATAAAACTGAATTATTCTTTTCTAGCAAGTAGTGAGAAATCAAATTCCAGAAGATTTAATCATTATAAAGAAAGGTTGATTGTGCTTGCATTTCAGAGCTTTATCTCAAGAAGTCAAAGCTGTAATTGGGCTGATGCAGAGCTTATCCAATTAAAGAAATATTAATAGCTTACAATATATATATTTTAAATGCTCTGTTTTTTTTTGTTGTTGTTAATGATTTTTTTTTGTTTGGTTTTTGGCTGCATTGCATGGTTTGCAGAATCTTAGTGCTCCGATCCAGGAGTGAACCCAGGCACTCTGCAGTGGAAGCTTGGAGCCCTAAAACTGGACCACCAAGGAATTCCCTAAAATGCTCTTTTCTGCTTTAACTTTATTGATTCAACTAGAGTTGAATTTGAAATTATTATAAATTAAATTTCCTAGAATAATAAGTGACATATAGACATTATATAAGATGGTAACATGTTTAAAGATGCAGTTCTTAACATTATTAATGTCTAGACCTGATGCTGGGAAACACTGAGGGCAGGAGAAGGGGGTGACAGAGGATGAAATGTGGATGACATCACATCCATGATTCAAAGGACATGTGTTTGAGCAAACTCCGAGAGATAGCAAAGGACAGGGAAGTCTAACCTGCTGCAGTCCATGGGGTAGCAAAGAATTTGACACAACTTAGCGACTGAACACCACCACCACCTAGAATCTTATCAAAAGAGACCTTAAAAAATAACAATGACCACATGATAGAAAAGAATGTTTAGGTTTCACCGTGCGAAGTACTGTAGCACAAACTGATGCATGACTAATTCCTCCTGTGCTATCAATAAACATGTAATACATGTGAGCTGCAGGGGCAAGGAATGAGCAGATGGTAGCTGTATATTGTGCTGATTACAGAGAAATGACAATGAATGATGCGAATGTTAAGAGATGAGTCAAAGGCTCAAGAAAAGAAAGACGAACATTATTATTTTTCTGGATAAGGCAAACTTTTGAGAAAGCTGTTTCAGGTGCTGACTTAATAATTAGTTTTGTGGGAAGGCTCTCATAATACAGCCCTCTGAAAGTTATTTAGAAATCTGTCTTTCCACTTTTTTGAGAAAGAGGCAAATAACAACTGGAGCACTCTTTAAGGGAATAATGTTTTAGCAAATATCTTGGGAAAGCTCCTTTTTGAATAATTAGACTTGTAGAAGTAAAAAGGATTTTGTTGTTTAGTTGTTAAGTTGTATCTAACTCTTTTGTGACCCTATGGACTGCAGCCCACCAGGCTGCTCTGTCCATGGGATTTCCCAGGCAAGAATACCGGAGTGGGTTGCCACTCCCTTCTCCAAGGGATCTTCCCAACCCAGGGACTGAACCTGTGTCTCCTGCATTGCAGGCGGATTCTTTACCACTGAGCCATCTGAAAAGTCTCAAAAAGGATTTTAGAGATCACGTAATCTGACTTACTTCTACTTTTACACATGAGGATATTGAAACCCAAGAAAGTGGTGACAGCCACTTGTGTTAGTTGTGGCTGCAGTGAACTTGTAGTTTAGTTAACAGGCACAGACAAAAAGACCCTGAGTCCTCAAGTAAATGCTAACTTCTGTCCATTATTCACTGATTCCAAACTTGGCTGGGTATCATGATCACTTGAAAAGCCTAATAATACCTTCCCAGGCCCTCCCGAAACTCTGTGCAGGAGATAGATCTATATCAAAAACAAAATCCTCATAATTCAGAATCAGATGGTACTTGAACACAAACTCGGGAAAATGTAAACAGAATTTGATAAGGTTGAAGCATATAATTTCTTTTATAAGATTTTAAGAATAAGAACTGAAAGCTGTAAATGCTTAGCAACTTTAGTTTTAGCGGTTCACAAAACCTGGCTGCTGGCTATGCTGGGTACCTGAAGTTTTCCAATATTGTGAATGACCCTCCTGGCAGGGGTAGGATGACTAGCAGGTCATGAAGCCAGGGAGATCACAGGTACTGAGCACTAGGCTGTATCCTGGTTCTCCATCACTTTATTGTGAGTTATTCTTTGTTTTCTCACCCTTAAAACAGGGACTATCATGAGAGCAGCTGCCTCTTATTATAATTTGTCTCTTTATGTAAACTTTCTATTTCCCCAAACAGTTCTACTGGTCTTTCAAATGTAAGGACCATAATTCATAACTTCCCATATTCACTACCATTTGAAAGTGCCTGAATATTTCAGGAAGTATGGAATAGTGTCTAAGAAAAAGAGTTTTAGGATTATAAGCCTAGATTTGACTCTATGAGCTTCTACTTTCACCTACTTTTCAGCCAAGTTATTTAACTCCTCTGACTCAGTATCTTTATCTGCAAAGAGTACAGAGTACAGTGTAAAGAGTAAACAATCTAGTGAATGTAAAGAGCTTAGCATAATGTGTAGAATGTGTTATTAAAAAAATAAAGTATATAACATGTACCTGGCTAAGAGTATAGGTATTGAGGATGTAATAGTGGAAAGGACAGATAAAAATCTGTGTACCTGGGAATTTTTTTGCTCGGGGTGGGGGGACATAGATGGCAAGCAAGATAAATGTAAGTCTTGATAGAAACAAATGCTGTAAGAAAATAAATAATAATGTGGTAAAGAATGGCTGAGAGATAAGGTGGGTTGCAGTAAATAGGACTGTCAGGGAGGATCTCTGTGAAGACTCTGAGTTAGGAAATGATGGATGAGTAGGAGACAGTCATGAAACAAGCTTAGGTGATCATGCTTGAGACAGGGAACAGCAAGAAAAAAGACCTTGGACTGGAATGAGTTTCAGATGTTCTAAGAGCAGAAAGAAAGTCAGTGCTGCTGAAATGTAGTGAGAGGGAGTCCGACATAGAAAATGAGAGCAAGGGATGTAGAAGGTGCTCAATAAATGGTTAAAACAGAGAAACATGTTAAGGGCTTTAAAAACTTCTAGCCCTGCAATAATATGTAGATTGTCAATGTATTTTCATTTGCTTCACTTTCCATTTTTCTTTCCTCCTTCTTTCAGTCTTGGACTTCCTGTCCGGTGCCTCCCTTAGCTCTGGGAGCTTGGGCTTTCCAACTTCTCTGATAGGATTTCAACCAAAGAATAAGCTATTTATAGTTGTTTCATTCTTGACTGTGAATGAATAAACTGAAATAACTGACCAGTAATGAAGGCTGAAGAATGAAAATCTAGAACTTCTTGTAAAAATCAGCTGGGTGCTTTTCTTGCAACCATTTCATCCTCTGCTGCTGCCTTCTCCTTTTGCCTTCAATCTTTTCCACCATTAGGGTCTTTCCCAATGAGCTGGTCTTTGCATCAGGTGGCCAAAGTAATGGAGTTCTCCATCAGTCCTTCCAATGAATATTCACGGTTGACTTCCTTTAGGATTGACTGGGTTTATCTCCTTGCAGTCCAAGGGGCTCTCAAGAGTCTTCTCTAGAACCACAATTTGAAAGCATCAATTCTTCTGTGCTTAGCCTTCTTTATGGTCCAACTCTCACATTCGTACATGACTACTGGAAAAATCATAGCTCTGACTATATGGACCTTTGTCAGTGAAGTGATGTCTCTGCTTTTTAATACTCTGTCTAGGTTTGCCACAGTTTTCCTTCCAAGCAGCACGTGACTTTTAATTTCATGGCTGCAGTAACCATCCACAGTGATTTTGGAGCCCATGAAAATAAAATTTGTCACTTCTTCCACTTTTCCCCTTCTATTTGCCATGAAGTGATGGGACCAGATGCCATCACCTTCATTTTTTGAATGTTGAGTTTTTAAGCCAGTTTTTTTCACTCTCTTCTTTCACCATCATCAAGAGGCTCTTTAGTTCCTCTGCACTTTCTGCCATTTGAGTGGTATCATCTGTATATCTGAGGTTGTTGATACTTCTGGTAATCTTGATTCCAGCTTGTGATTCATCAAGCCTGGCATTTCACATGATGTACTCTTCATATAAGTTAAAAAAGCAGGGTGACAATATTGCCTTGTATGTCAGTATTGTCTTTTATGGTGAGGGTTAAGATGTCAGGTCAGGGGCTGCCTCAGAAACTGCCAGTGAGAGACACAACATACAGAAGTAGGATTGGAAAAGCCAGAGGAGACACCATAAACATTTGGACACAAATTTGAAGGAGGAAGACTTTGCATCATAGGAAAGGATATACAGGTAGAAGTGCATCTCTAATGCAGAGCACTATCAATGGAAAACTAGGATTATGAATTTTGGGAAATAAAATCATCATTAGCTTTTCTGATATGACAAATGTGGGATTCAGCTTATTTGTACTGCATTTTCTTCTTACTGTACTCTATTATTTTATTAATTATTTAAAAAATTTTTCTCTTGGTTATTTTGATTTTTCTATCCATAAATTTTAAATAGTATTTTCTATTGTTTTCTTTTTTACCCTCTTGATCCTATTGCAACACTTTTAGATAATTCAAGATGATTACATTTTCAGTCTGTCACAGCAGTAAAAACAAACAAACAAAAAAAAACAAAAACATGCTTTGTCCATTAACTGCTTCTAAGAGTTGAAATGTGAATATAACGAATCTATGCCATTCTTAGAATGTTCCAATTTCAAGATCAGCTGATCTAAAAAAGGGAGAGCGAATCCACTGGCCAGACATCCTGAAATGTTAAGTCAAGTGGGCCTTAGAAAGCATCACTATGAACAAAGCTAGTGGAGGTGATGGAATTCCAGTTGAGCTATTTCAAATCCTGAAAGATGATGCTGTGAAAGTGCTGCACTCAATAGGCCACCAAATTTGGAAAACTCAGCAGTGGCCACAGGGCTGAAAAAGGTCAGTTTTCATCCCAATCCCAAAGAAAGGCAATGCCAAAGAATGTTCAAACTACTGCACAATTGCACTCATCTCACATGCTAGTTGGAAGGAAGGTTATGACCAACCTACATAGCATATTTAAAAGCAGAGACATTACTCTGCCAACAAAGGTCCGTCTAGTCAAGGCTATGGTTTTTCCAGTGGTCATGTATGGATGTGAGAGTTGGACGGTGAAGAAAGCTGAGTGCCGAAGAATTGATGCTTTTGAACTGTGGTGTTGGAGAAGACTCTTGAGAGTCCCTTGGACTGCAAGAAGATCCAACCAGTCCATCCTAAAGGAGATCAGTCCTGGGTGTTCATTGGAAGGACTGATGTTGAAGCTGAAACTCCAGTACTTTGGCCACCTGATGAGAAGAGTTGACTCATTGGAAATGACCCTGATGCTGGGAAGGACTAGGGGCAGGAGGAGAAGGGGATGACAGAGGATGAGATGGCTGGATGGCATCACCAACTCAATGGACATGGGTTTGGGTGGACTCCAGGAGTTGGTGATGGACAGGGAGGCCTGGCGCGCTGGGATTCCTGGGGTTGCAAAGAGTCAGACACGACTGAGCGACTGAACTGAACTGAACTGTGCAAAATCATGTTATCTTTAGTTTGCACACATATGCATGCAAACTTTTCACCTATTTTCTTTCCATGCAGTTGCCAATGCTCTCCTTTTCATGGTAAACAAACAAAAATAAGTCCTATGCTTTCTTACTTCTAAGATCATCCAACTTCTTAATCAATCATTGTTTGTTAAAGAAAATTTACATTGCTTTTGTTACAATGTTGAAGACATTCTTCTTGGAGTCCCATGATTTATACCAATTGCTTTAGGCCTTCTAGAGAATAACTATCATGGAAATATTTTCAAATTATTGAAATTTTGGATTCAACTATGTGTTGGATGCTAGTCCTCTTATTTCAAGAATTCTTTTCTTCCCACACCTTAACACCCAATTTCAAATACTTTTTCAAAAAGAATCTGTGTAAGATAAAATTTCTAAGTCTTCCCATGTCTGCAAGTGTCTTTGTCTTCATGCATGATTGATAGTCTGAATACAGAATTATAGGTTCAAAGTCATTTTGCTCTCAGAATTTTAAAGATATGGTTATATTGTTTTTAGCATTCATTGTTGCTGGTGAAAAACTTGCTGTTAACCTGATTTATTATATCTTTGTGAGTAATCTTTTTTTCTCCTCATGGAAACTTTTAAGAACTTCTCTTTTTCATTAGGGTTCTGAATATTCATGATGATGTGCTTAGATGTGATTCTTTTTATTCATCCACCTCACCACTTAGTTGGCCCTTCTAGACTTTTCCACTTGGTAATTTTCTTTTATAATGGCTTAAAACTACTTTGTGCTATCCATTTTCTCTTTCTGGAACTCTGTAGTTAGGTATTCATCTTTCTTTTACTTTCACTTTCATTCACCTTTCTGGATTGATCCCCATATTTCTTTACTTTTCTCTCATCTTCCATCTCTTTTTTAACTTTACATTCTAGAAGATTTTTTTTTAACCTTTTGGGAAAATTAGTTTTCATTTGGCAGTCTCTTACTTTTCATGAACTCTTTCTTGCACTGATTGTTTCTTTTTTCATAATTGTATGTTCATTTTCTTAACTTTCTTTGAGAATATTAATTGAAATATCTATTGATTATATTCTGTTCTGTGAACTATTGCTATTTGTTATAGGTTCAGTTATTTTGCTTGTTCATACCAGTTCTTCTCCTTTATACAACCAGTTCATCTCAAATATGATCCTTGTCAGTCATAGTTTTATGACCAACGGACTAGGTTAACATACACAGGTAGATGGCATGGATTCCTGTGGCAGGTGTATAGGCTGAGTTCCTCAGTATACCTCCCCTTGACTGTCAGTCTTTCAACATTTACTTTTGGATGCCTGAGAAGGAAGTGCACAGTCTCTGGGTCACTGCAGATCTTTACTTTGGGAGAACTAATAACCATTTAGAAGTTTTAGTTCTTTCTAGGCATTTCTTTCAATCTCTTTATAGAACAGATCTTTGTTTTTAGCTTGAGAATAAGTGCCACCACCACACACAAGGAGAGGATGTGCCAATTTGAAATCCTTCATCACCTTGATATCTGCTTCATTTTCCACTTTCACTCTTGAAACCTATTGATGTTGAGCTTAAAACCTTTCTGGAAATTCTGCTTAAACAGCAGTTTCCACCTCTGTTCTAGCCTTCTCCTGAGCATGTCCTGGGCTTGGCTGCCACCACTCCAGCCGATCATCAGTAGGATCTCAGAGAATTATGTCAAATCTTTGGTCAACTACTTCTTCTCATTCCATCTTGTATTTATTTACTGCCATTACAGTTGTATGTGGAGGGATGAGGTAGAGAAACATGCTCAATTCACCAACTTGAATAAGAACTCAAACTTAGGTCTTCTGATTGGTTTTTATTACCTTTATACCTAAAGATATGGACATCATATTCAGTTCTTTTGCTTATTTGGTTTGTGTCTTAGGTATACTATTTCACCTCTTTGTGTCCCAAATTTCTCAACCATTATTTAGGGAGAATGATAATGACCATATATAGTTGTAATATAAATAAGGGAGAATAGTATCAGTCATATAACAAGTTCAACGAGGATGTTTTAAGTGTGTACAGATAATATCTGATGCACAATAAGCACCCAATAAATAATAACTAAAAACATATGATTCAAAGCATACAAGTAAGCCCTATATTTAGTTCATAGTTGGGTATCTAACCACCAAAGTACTTTATTTAAATTACAATAGGAATATTTCAGATGTACTTTATAGGCTTACTTAGTTATTATTTCTAAATCAGAAGAATTGGCACATGCTATCTTTCTCTGAAAAATTACTATGAATGACTGGCTTGTACCTTTCGTATAAAATTATAAAATATTTTTATAAAATAGTAGGATCTTGAAAAAAGTCATTTAGAATGAAAAAATTGCACATTATCAGATGTACAATTTGACTTGAAGAGCTGTATGAGTAAGAACCAACAGAAAAAAGAAATTTAATGACTTAAAAAATTACTAACAAAAAAGAACATTTTCACTTAGATAGTGTAGCCAAGCACTAACATAAATGACTTGTTTAATGAAGTCACCAGGAAACTCAAGGTATAACATTGTTATTATATATTTTAAGATAGATTAGTGTTCACATTAGATATTTATTTTCTCTGACAGAATACACTTTGTTCTTAATTTTTCTTCCCTAGCAATTATAAAAAGTGTCTTTGGACATATTATGTAACTTTTCTGAATTCTATTTTCCTCATCTATAAATGAATAAAAATATTTGCTCTTTTATAGAATTGTTATTTGAATAAAATGGGTCAATACAGGTGATCTCTTTGTACTGATTTTCTTGACAAGGGAGTTTCCACCCCATTTAGAAATGGTCATATTCAAAAAGGTCATATAAGGAAG
Organism: Okapia johnstoni; assembly: GCA_024291935.2. Classification (NCBI taxonomy): domain Eukaryota; kingdom Metazoa; phylum Chordata; class Mammalia; order Artiodactyla; family Giraffidae; genus Okapia; species Okapia johnstoni. Next base: position 18,139,221 of record CM044324.1, read on the forward strand.
ACTGGATGTGTTTGAAAAATAAACTGTCCTCTTGTCATTTAAAATTGAAATAGAATCTATCTCAAAATTATTCCAGTAAAGGAAAACAGTAAAATAAGATGTTAGTCAGCTACTTTTGGGAAAGCAGCAAACTCAAAATATATTTTTCAGGAGGACAATCATCTATTATCAAACTCTTAAACCCTAGCACTTTTAAGATATGTGCTGGACTTAACTTTGAAAAAGGATCATCTTCAAGAGCCTCAAAATAAAAAGACTGTATACTTGTGGGTGAAGAACTGACATTCTGATTGACCTTACTTCATTTTATATTTATTGGTTCTCTTTTTTTGAAACCAAACTCATTTTCTGCACAAAAAATATACAGATCGTCCCAAGGAAGGTGTGACCTGATTACCATAAAGCCTTCCAAGAACAAGAAGCCAGACAGATGGAAGACATTTGTCGCTATGTAAAGTTTTGGCAAGCTTCTCTGGACATGTCGGCTGCAAAGTAGCGTGGGGGAGGAGAACATTTTCTTGTGTTGAGGCAGACTGTCATTAAGTTCTTCAAGATACACTAGAGGTGATCAGATTGTGGTCTTGATTCTCCTGTACTTCTTGTAGTGATGGGTTTGAGCTAAATGATCAGAGATGTTTGTGTGGGCATTTCTGAGGACGAGAAGCCCCAAATGAAGAAACTACCCAAAAATGATTGAAAGATGAATCTAGAGTCTTCTACAGTTATATGGAAACAGAAAGGCAATTGCTCTTTGTCCCCTTTAAAGGTCTCTTTTCCTAGATCCTACTCCACTAGCAATGAACCTGTGACATGTGCTCTTCTGTTCATGTACTATTTATGCACAAGTCATTTTAGTTAAATGATTGCTGTAGTTCTCATTATTTTGCTTACTTTTTATTTATACAATTCTGTTTTAAAAATCTCTTCCTGCTGCTATGTATACAACCAGTCGATTTCCCTACTGCTGCCTAGTACTCTATTGCTGCATAGTATGTAGAAATTGTGCAGTTCCAGGGATAGACAGATTGTCTTCGGTTCCTTGCCATTATAATGACATTGTGGTAAGCTTATATGCCTCATTAGGGGCCTGTGTGAAAATTTCCTTGAGAGATAAAACTGAAGTGCAGGATTTCTGGGTCACAAGGAGGGGTAAATGTAATTTTACAAAATATTGCAAGATTGCTCACTAGACAACCTGCATCAGTCTACACACCCACTAGCAAGGCTTAAGGGCTCCTATAGCCTCATATTCCTGCCAATATTTGGCATTATACAGTTTTCTAAGTTTTTGTTGGTTTAATGAATGTAAAGTGACATCTCACTATTGTTTTAGTTTGCATTTCTCTGATTACTGATTAGCTTAAGCATCATTTCATGTGCTTGTAAACCTGTTGGGCTTCCTCTTATTGAACTGCTTATTTATAGCCTTTGCCCATTTATTGTGATTTCTATATTTTTGTTATATTTCAAGAGATTCTAGATATTATTTCCTTGTCAACTTTAGACAGTGCAGTATCGCCCAATCTGTTATCTTTCAGGTAACTTTGACCATAATATTTCCCCTTGAGTGGAATTTTTAAACATTTCTGATTTACTTAATCAAAATTTTACCTTACAGTTTATGCTTCTGGGTTTTATTTATGAGGTCTTTCAATGCCTTGCCTCAAAATAATTCTCTTATAATCAACTAATACTTTAAAGTTTTACCTTTTACAGTTGGATCTTTAACACTGGGAGTTCATCTTTGCACGTGGTATTTGGTAGGGATCCAGTTATTTTTATCTATTTAGTGAGCCATGTTTCCACCCCATCAGCCTTTATCATACATAAAAGTGTCTTATGTGCATATGTATGTCTCTGAGTTCTCTATTTTGTTTCACTGCTTCCCCTGTTTTCTGTCCCTTGTCAGTACTATTATATTTTATTTCCATGGTTGGGTAGTACGTCTCAATATTTGCTTTGGCAAAGCCTAAAGCCTCCCTCTTTCCCCTTTTCACAGCTTCTATTTTTCTACTTAAAGAAAGCGGTCAAGTTTCTAAAAAACAATCTATATAGAATTTTGATTGGTTCTGCATAAAATTTATAGCTCCATTTGATGAGAATTGACATTTTTAATACAGTAAATTATTCCCTGAGAGCATGTGATGTCTTTCCATTATTCAGATCATCTATTTTGTCCTTCATAAGAGTTTCAAAATTTCTCCATGACAGTTTTGTGTATTCTTGATTAAGTTAACTACTAACACAATGAGTTCTGTCCTATTTTAAATGGAATATTTTTAGTTATAACTTTTTGCTGGAAATTGTTGGTGTGTATATAGATTTTTGAACACTGATCTGGTATCTACAAACTTTGCTGAACTTTCTTATTGTTCTCATATTTGTCTGTTGATTTTACTGCTAAATAAAGGATCATATCATCTACAAATAATGACAGTTTACTCTTTTCTCTTCAGATCCTTACATCTCATTTTTTCCCTAGAATTCTTGAATTAGTTGTGACTTTCAGTAACTATGTAAAATAGCATCAGTGATAAACATTTTTGATTTCAAGAGAACAACTTAAAAGAAAATGTTCTTCCTTCAAAGTATAGAGTTGGTAGAGGCAAATTTTACTAAGTTAAGCATTTCCTTCAATTTCTAGTATACCACTAAAAAAATATCAGGTGTTGGAATTTTTACCTGTCATTTCCCAGGTAACTTTTAGAAAATAATTAGTGTTATTGTTGTTTAGTCACTCAGTTGTGTCTAACTCTTTGCAACCCCATGGGCTGCAGCACACCGGGCTTCCCTGTCCTTCACCATCTCCTGGAGTTTGCTCAAACTCATGTCCATTGAGTTGGTGATGCCATCCAACTATCTCATTCTCTGTCGTTCCCTTCTCCTGCCTTTGTTCTTTCCAAGCATCAGGGTCTTTTCCAATGAGTCGGCTTTTTGCATCAGATGGCCAAAGTATTGGAACTTCAGCTTTCATCAGTCCTTTCAATGAATATTCTAGGTTGATTTTCTTTAGGATTGACTGGTTTGATATCCTTGCAATCCAAGGGATGCAAGAGTCTTCTCCAACACCACAGTCTGAAAGCATCAATTCTTCAGCAGTTCTTTATGATCCAACTCTCACATCCACACATGACTACTGGAAAAACCATAGTTTTGACTAGATGGACCTTTGTTGGCAAAGTAATGTCTCTGCTTTTTAATACGCTGGCTATGTTTGTCATAGCTTTTCTTCCAAGGAGCAAGTGTCTTTTAATTTCATGGCTGCAGTCACCATCTGCTGTGATTTTGGAGCCCCCCCCCCTGCCAAAAAGTCTGTCGGTGTTTCCATTGTTTTCCCATCTATTTGCCATGAAGTGATGGGACCAGATGCCATGATCTTTGTTTTTTGAATGCTGAGTTTTAAGCCAGCGTTTATACTCTCCTCTTTCACCTTCATCAAGAGGCTCATTAGTTCCTCTTTGCTTTCCGCCATAAGGATGGTTTCATCTGCATATCTGAGGTTATTGATATTTCTCCCAGCAATCTTGATTCCAGCTTGTATTTCATCCAGGCTGGCATTTCGCATGATGTTCTCTGCATATAAGTTAAATAAGCAGGGTGACAGTGTACAGCTTTGAGGTATTCCTTTCCCAATTTTGAACCAGTCCATTGTTTCACGTCCAGTTATAACTGTTGCTTCTTGACCTGCATACAGGTTTCTCAGGAGGCAAGTAAGGTGGTCTGGTATTTCCATCTCTTAAAGAGTTTTCCTCAGTTTGTTGTGATCCACACAAAGTCTTTAACGTAGCTTTTTTTTTAAAATTCCTTTGTATCTATTCATTCTGCATCTATTTGCATATTTCCTGTTTGCATATTTTCTCTTTAATTCTTGAGTCTCCATTTATTTTCTCAAAGAAATTTAGTTTTTTTATAACTAAAAATTTTTACTATTTTGAAATATTTTTAGACTTTCAGAAGATTAGCAAAGATGATAAAGTTTCCTTTACCTTACCTAGGTGAATATGCTTCACTGAACTTCCTATAACATTAACATCTTCCATAAAATGATCAAAATTAAGAAACTCATATTAGTACAACACTATTACCTAAGTTACAGATTTTATTCTGATTTCCTCAGTTTTTCCACTAGTGTTCTATTTCTCTACCAGGATCCAAATAGGTTATCATATCTTACAGACTGAATTATGTTTCCCCAAAATTCACACATGGAAATCCTAACCCTCAGCACCTCAGAATGTGACTGTATTTTGAGACAGAATCTTAAAAAGAGATAAGTAGGTTAAAATGAGCTTGTTAGAATGGGCCCTAATCCAAGATGTTTGTGTCTTCATAAGAAGAAATTTGGACACAAGAACACACAAAGATCATATGAAGACACAGAGAGATGACAGCCATCTACAAGTCAAGGAGAGAGGCCTCAAAAGAAACCAACTGACACCTTGCTGCTGGACTTTTAGATTCCAGAATTATAAGAAAGTAAATTTCTGTTGTATAAGCCATCCAGTCTGAGTACTTTGTTATGGCAGCCCTTGCAAACTAATATATCACTTGCTTTTCATATTTCCTTAGTCTTCTCCAATCTGTGAGTTTCTCAGTCATTTCTTGCCTTTAAACCATATTCTCTTATGTTATCAACTACCAACTGACACTTCTGAAGTGTGCTGGCAAAGTATTTTGTTGAATATCCCTCAATTTGAACTTGTCTAATGGTTTCTCTTAAGACTGAGGTTAGGGGCATTTGGGAAGAAAACAATAGAGGGGAAATGCCCTTCTCACTGCATTATACCACAGAATACATAGTATCAATATGTCTTTTTACTGGTGATGTTAACCTTGGTCACTTAGATAATGTGGTGTTTCTCGGGTTTGTCCATTCTAAAGTTAACTATTTTTTCTTTTCCATACTTTATTCTAAATGAATCACTAAGTTAAGCTCACACTCAAGGGGAGGTGAATTCCCTTGTTTAACGGATTCAGAATTGCAGTTCTGCAAGATGAAAAGAGTTCTGGAGATTGTTTGCAGAACAATACGACATACTTAATACTACTAAACTGTGGGTTTCCCTGGTGGCTCAGAATCTGTGGCAAATGAATCTTTACTGGTAAAAAATCTGTCTACAAGTGGGAGGCCTGGATTTGATTCCTGGTTTGGGAAGATCCTCTGGAGGAGGGAATAGTTATCCAGTCCAGTATTCTTGCCTGGAGAATTCCATGAACAGAGGAGCCTGGTAGGCTGCAGTCCATGGGGTCACACAGAGTCGGACATGACTGAGCGACTAACAGTTTCACTAGTAAACTACATTTAAACATGGTTAAGATGGTATGTTTTATTATATTTATTTTACTACAATTAAAAAAAATTAAAAAGCAAAAAAACAAAAACAAAAACCAAGCAGCCCTTCTTTAGTTCATGCTTTTCTCCTTGCATTCCATCACAGTCAGCTGGAAAAAGACAGATAGTACTCTCTGAATTTTACTTATAATATTCCTTACCCATATCCACAAGTTCATTTGCTCACAGGTAACAGCTTTGCCAAACTTCCAACTATTATACAACAAAGGTTGCTTTTTTTTTTCTGTCTCCAGTATCATTTCTACATTGTCCTTTAAGACTCACCATGTTCTGGCTTTTATTAACCATTTCTTTTAAGGCCTTTCCAGCTTCTGCCTCTGCCTGGACCCAAAACCAGTGCCATAGGTTTTAGGCTTTTGTTATGTAAGCAACCCCTATTAGGCACCAGACCTTGTTCTGATCGTCTATTGTTTGGAGTAAACCACTGAGGGCAGCTGGTCTACCAGCATCTGGTTTTTATCAACTCTTTAATTTTGACTGAACTTCTGCCCTGAGTCCCCTTCAATGTTGACTAATGAGCTGTTACTGTCAACTTTTGTAGTGATGGAAAAGGAAAAATATTGCCCAAGGTGACATGGTGAAGAAACAAAAGCAGAATCTCAAAACTTTCTGCCAACCTATCCAGTTTTTCTTTCCATTCATTAGGCGATAGCAGTCCATGATAGTTTTCTGTTTGCTTGGGTTTTCACTCTCTCTCTCCCTTTTTGGTCATGGTTATTTTAGCTACTATTTGCATCTCTCTAGCATCTGCCATTTTCCAGGGTTAATTTTTGGGGTGGGCTGATTTAGGGGCTGAGGGAAAATATTAAAAAGACAAAGACAATGGAAATTTTGCCCATGGGAAAAACAATCATTAAAAACCAAATATTATAATAAAGGGTACTAATGGTATGAAGAAGGTAAGCATAGTATATCATGTAGAGAATAGAGAAGTAGTTTCTAAATGAGACTTGTAGTTTATGAAAGGTTTTAGAAAAGAGCCAGATAGAAGTTATGATAGGGAGAGCACAGCTTAGGCAAAAGGACTTCAGGTATAAAGGTATCTATAAAAGAATGATTTTCTGAGATAGCATGAATTATTTAGGACCTCTCAGACTAATTCTGAATTGTCTAGAACAAAGAATGTATGTGAGTGAGTGAATGGAGAAGTCAGAAACAATAGGGGCCTGGATATAATGTTATACCAAACAACTTGGATTTCATTCTTCAGGAGAGTGGGAAATATTGATTTTAAGCAGGTAACTGTGAGGACCATATTTATATATTTCAAAGATTAAACAGACAGCAGCGTTTGATGCTTAAGCATTAGGGCCCCCTGCTTGCATGGGGAACTTTCTAAAGTCCTGGAACAAGCACTAACAATGAGTTTTGTGGTCAATTGTTTTTTTGTAAAATTTGCAAAAGGAAGATATAACTGAATGGTCTCTTTCTACTATAATTTGCCCTCCATTACATTTTCCCTGGGCTGTGGGCATTTTTGGAAATTTGTTAAGCAGAAGTTCTGAATTATTTAACAATACATACTAAATTAGTTTGTAGTCACATCTAAGTTATCTCTAGCCATCCTGTTACAGAAAAGCCTTCTTAGGAATGAAATTACTACCCATTCAGCAGTAGTAACACAAACACGTAAGGCCGAAGGGTCATAGTGTGATAAAAATGTATATTCACGATTTTGTACTTGTTTCTTAAAGAAGGACGCTAAACCTTTCTTAAAGAAGGGCCTACAAATCGAGACCTTCACTGGAGCAATGTCAGACAGGACCAAATAAGTAGACTATTACAGAAATTTTTTAGCTCCATGAGAGATGAAGAAGGCCTGAACGAGGCAGGATTAGCAGAAATGGAGGGGAAGGGTCAAGGTACCTGAAGGGAGTAGAATTTAAGGAACTTGACAAATTGTTTTGATTTGGGGGAGTGAGTTTCATAACAAGTTATCTACCAGGTAACCGTAAGGACGGAAGCCCATCCACGGGACAGAGAATGTTAGGGAAATTCCAAACCTGGTTGGCGGATGAATCTTGTTTTGGCCTTGAGGCCTTTTATAAGTCAAAGAAACAAGGGCAGAAGAATGCTAGTCTGTGGGTCAGCTAAGCACCCAAAGATTTGGGGAACGTTATCTGCTATATTTTCCATTCTCTGGAGGCCACTTACCAGGCTCTTTTTGGCCCTTGTCTTCCAGTCTTCAACCCACCAAACACCAGCCACTTCCGGGCCCTCAGCGCCTCCCAGCGGTGCCGACTCACCGGATGTGGGAGCAGCACTTCCGCCTCAGAAGAGAGCGCTCAGGGGAGCATTGCGCAGGCTTGGCGTGGGTCTTCACAGGCCCAGGTCCTGCCAGCGTGCATGCGTGGGGCTGTTAGCTTTCGAGCATCTGCCTTGCACTTGGCTGCATGGTTTTCGCCACTCGGAGAGCTTTCTCTTCCAACGCAGTCTCGCTGACTTCCACTTCCCCCGCAGGAAGTGTCGGTGCCTTCCCGAGGGCTTTGTAGCTCCCCAGGCGCCAAGGCCCAGGTACTAATGAAGATGAGTCAGCATTGATTTCCCAGCTGGTAAGCGCATGGCTCATTACCTTTGGTGGTTTTGCACTGAGCCCTGGGAGCATTGTGAGCTGGGTTTCACGTCTACGGTGACTTTTTGGTTCTCGTGTAGGAATGTGGAATTAAAAAAAAAAAAAAGGCAGAAAACTCTAGCCGTTAAGATACCAATTTCTTACACTAGGTTTCTCAGGGAAGGGACCAGAGGTAATTGCATCCTTCTGGAATCCCTAATTAGCCCTTGTTCCTAAGCCAGCTCTGGAGGGTTTCGAGATCTTCACTCTCTTGCGACTAAATTGTTGTGGTTAGTGGAGGAAAACTTGTGGAATAGAAATGTATATTTTTATTGGTTTGCTACTTACATTCCTAAGCTGTTCAAGAATATCAAAATGTAGCGGACATAGTTCAGTGGGAAATTTTATGTCGTAGACGATGACTGATAACTTAGTGTGTGAATACAAAACTGCCCATAATTATACCTTGAACCAGCGAGTTAGAAATCTTACATCAGTGAGGCCTATCCTGACCACCCTTTGAAAAAATCTTAACTTACTCTGTACTCCCGTCCATCCCCCTTACCTACTTGAAGGTAGTTTTTTTCCCTCCATCTCACTTTTTAGTTTGTATTACTAAGTGTAATTTACTTATTTATTATGTGCCTGCTCAGTTATGTCCGACTCTTTGCGACCCCATGTACTGCAGCCCTTTCAGCTCCTCTATTCATGAAATTTTCCAAGGAAGAATACTTATTTATTATAGCCATGGTTTATTATTTGTCTGACTAGAGTTAAACTCCATGAAGGCAGGAATTTTTTTTTTCCCCAGCTTACTAATGTCAGAGGCCAAGAATAATTTTGGCCCATAGTAGATGCTTGGTAAGTAATTTATTAAATGAATGAAAAGCTGAATATGTTATTTTCAAAAGACCTAAGGAGAGCCTGGAGTGGGCTTGCTGATTGGCATGAATATGTGGAACACAGTTTTATGTGAAGTCCTGATTGGTAAAGACAGCAAGTCAAGTAGTGTTTATAGAATGCCTGTTGTACCCAAGTGTTAACTTTCCACATATCCCAGAATTTAGCATCCATTCTCTATGAAATATTCTGATACTTCTAAGGACATTTTAAACCTTTGGAGTTTCTTGGGAAAGACCGTGGCATCTCTTATCTTGATATGTATATATACCAGACAATAAGTATGTGTTGAAAAAGCAAATGGTTTTAAGGCATTAGGAGAAGAGAAAGGCTACCCACTCCAGTATTCTGACCTGGAGAATTCCATAAACTGTATAGTCCATGGGGTCGCAAAGAGTTGGACACGACTGAGCAACTCACTTTCACTACTTGGAAATTTAGCTCTTTATTGCATGAATAGTGTTTGTTTTATGGGATTATAGTCCACAGCGATAGTATTTTGCAAACCGGGGCTATTTCTCTGAAGTTTTTTATGATAGATTTTTGCATCTTCCTTTGAGTGATCCTCTGAAAAATGAACTTACACATATTCTGGGTTGTCTGGATAACTAAATACTGATATCAGGTTTTGGTGTGCCTCTTTGTTTTTAAGCATGGTAGCACTAGGTAGTATAGTACCTACTTTGTCATAGGTTATTATGAAAAGAATGGAAACAGCCTTAAAAAGTAAATGATTTATTCACTCTAGATGAAGCCCAAAAGACATTAACCCACTCTGTCAGAAAATTTCACAGTAGTTTAAAAGGAGAAAAGAGATGAGAAAAATGAGTCATAACATGTGGTATTAGGCTTCCTGAATTAGCGGTTGTGCCATATTCCTCTTCTGAGAGGTGACTTAATTTGACACAATGTAATCATTGATGTTTTTAAATTAATATTTTAAATTTAAAAATTGTTGGCTGTATAGCTTTTTACATTTGTTTTGTTATTTTATGTGTGTGTTTTGTAGCTAGAAGAACTATAATACAAGGAATTTGAGGAAAGAGATGCTTTTTTTCTGATCCTATCTATCTTCCCCTCTTAACTCATTCCCTCTTCCTCCCTTGCCCCAAACTTCCCATCCCTGGCCCTGCATTGGGATGTAGGAGTAGAAAGAAATGAGATAAGGGCTTTTAAAAAAATTTACTTTGACAAAAGAGGTATTGGGAGCAAGTATTATTTCAGAGTCAACTTTGCTACCATGTCCAGAGTAATTCTGTCTGGAGTTCAGCCAATCAACAAATACTTATTGAACAGCTACTGCGTGCCAGGCATTATACAGGGAGCTGAAACAGAGAACAGTACAGAGCCTGCCTTTGGTGCTTACACAAAACTAATAACTTGCTGTTTCTGTTCTATTGTCTCTACCTACACTGGCACACTTTAGATGAGTAGAGTAGGCAATTTGGAGAATTTTCCTGCATTCTTGTGCTGATTTGTCTGATTTTTAGGTTAGAACACAGAATTAGAAATTGTAAAGGCTCAGATTAATTTGTTCTTTTTGTCTTTCTCTGTTTTAAGGGGTGTCATGAAAGTAGACATAAATCTTCAGAAGGTGGACATTGACCAATGTTCAAGTGATGGCTGGTTTTCAGGAACTCACAAATGTCACCTTAATAATTCAGAGGTAAGAAAATGGAGATAAAGTTCTCTGAAATCGGAAGCTCAGAAATATATTAGTTCTGAGTAGATTGTATTTGTGTGTGTAAGTGAACAAGAAGTATCTTACTGGGGAAAAAAAATCTGTTACGCAGACCTGACTGTTGCCAAATGAACTGAAGGAGGAGTAGAAAATGAAATTTGTGCAGAATAACTGTTCTTTTGGGGACTAAGAGAAGGCTGAAACTAAAATTATGTCTGAAGTTTGGCTTTAGTCAAAGTCTGACCCTATTGTTCAAAATGAGCTGGAAATTAAAATAGCTGTGAAGTGAGAAACCATCCCAATAGGGGTCAACCAAATTAAACCAAATTATGCACATTTTATGGAGTATGATGCTTTTTGAAACATTGATGCTATTCGTTCAGACACCCTGCCATCTGTCAGAAAAGCAATAGAGAAAGTATAGCCAGGAGATACTGAGAAGAAGAAAACTGTTCGCAAGAAACTGGAAAGGAGATGTGTGTATTTGGTGTGTTTTTTGCAATGTTCAATTCCTGTCCATACTTAATTTCATGGAACTCCAGTTGGCAAGGAACAGGCAGAGAAATCATACGTCTGGAAATAAGACTGTCACTTGTCTTCTTTAAAAAAAAATTTTTTTTTATTGAATGAAAGAGTCTTTAAATTCTGTGGTGCTTTACAGTTGTCAAGTTTAACACAGATGATTTCATATAATCCCATAATAACCCTTTTTTCCTCTACCCCCATTTTGTCCCTCCCCTCATTCCCTCTCCACACTGGTAATCACTGGTTTGTTTTCTGAATCTGTGAGTTTGCTTCTTTTTTTACTATAATCACTAGTTTGTTGTATTTTTTAGATTCTACATTTAAGTAATGTAGAGTATTTGTCTTTCTCTGTCTGACTTAGTACACTTAGCATAATGCCCTCCAAGTCCATCCATGTTGCTGCAGATGGCAACATTTCATTCTTTTTATGGCTGAGTAGTATTCCATTGTGTGTTTGGGTGTGCTCAGTCACTTCAGTCATATCCCACTCTATGCAACCCTATGGACTATAGCCCACCAGGCTCCTCTGTCCATGGGATTCTCCAGGCAAGAATACTGGAGTGAGTTGCCCTGCCCTCCTCCAGGGGATTCTTTACTGCTCGAGCCATCGAGGAAGCCTACATATACATATATATAATATATGCCACGTCTTCTTTGTCCATTCATTTGCAGACGGACACTTAGGTTGCTTCCATATCTTGGCTATTGTAAATAATGCTGCTATGAGTATTTGGGTGCTTGTGTCCTTTTGAGTTAGTATCACCTGATGTTCTATAATTTCAGAGATGACATGTGATGACATCGTCATTTCATTTTTAGTTATCTTATTTCTCAAGTCCCCAAATGCTCTAAAACAAATGTACACTAAAACTCCTGACCTTAAATACTTAAGCTGTCTCTACTTTGAGTCCATGAATTTGAGGAAGGTCAGCATGATTTATTTAAAATAGGGGATATTCCTATAAATGTAATAATCTACATCTTCAATTTGAATTTTTGCCACATTTCCCTGTAGCCCACCATGACCCAAATAATCTTCCACGGTTGCACACATCCCCCCCTACATTCCACACACACCTTCACCTGCCCTCTGTTCTTCCCACCGCAGTATCCCTCAATCCTCTCACCCCCTAATCTCCCTAGGAACCCGCATAGTCCCCTATATCTCTCTAAGCCCATCACATATTCCCACCATGTTCCCACGACCCCCACTTCCTCAGTAACCCACACCCCCCCACTCCCACATCTCGATATACTTCCACATAGCCCACCCTCCACCCCACCCTCTTTGCCTTCATTCCCTTCTTCCTAATTGGGACCCTATTATGTAAATGAAGTATTTCTGTCTTGTCAAGTCACAGAGGTCAAGATCCTCTATTCACCTCCGCTCACTATTTTTCTTATGGATTTGAACTTTGCTGAGTTCCCACTTCCCTTTGATTGGTTCTGGCATTTCTAAACATATGAATTTCAGTCAGTGATTTGGTAAATATTGTTAGCCTGATTATTGTCTCCATGCCGGTGGCATAGAGCTTCATAGCTTTGTCTTTTAGCCAGGGTGGAATTTTTTTCTGCATGAGTGTCAGATTGTGGATATTGATCTGTATGTGCTCATTTCTGTATAGACTTGTTTCAGTCGTGTTTCTGGGTGGTTCAATAAGCAGTCTGTCCAGAAACAAGGAGATATTTGCTTATCAGTCTGTTACAGTTGTTGCTTGCCTCTAATAATCTTGGTGTAGTTTTGTTTTTCCTTATAGCACATCTGTTTATTTGACTAGGTGGTCTTATTGGATGGCTTTTTAGAAAATTGATTTATTTTCATTACATCAGGCTTATCAATTTTCTGTGGGTTGTGTCTTTTTAAAGCTGTCAAGTAAACTAAATTATTTCAAGATAAAATATTATCCTCTGTTCTGGTAAACAGAGATTAGGGTGAAATGTGTAACTTTTGGCTTTATATATGGGAGCATTGTATTTATTCAATTCCTATAGGAAAAAATGAAAAACTCACCCTGTAAGACAACCAACAGTTCAGTGAATCTCATTTGACAATGTCGTACAAAGGTTCAGTGATCAGCAAATCACATCGACAAACACTGAATCTACAAAGTGCCTGTTTGACTTAAACTCTGGGTCCCTTGACCCCCTCACTTGCCGAGGTCCTAGTGTTGGGAGTAGGAGATCTTGGTGTCCTAGGTTGGCAGCCCCTGGTGCATAGTCTGACGGACACAGGGCTGGACTGGAACTCTTTACATCCTTTTGTGGGGCTTCTGTCAGGTTCTGGATTTGGTGCTGATCACTCTAGGCACTACTGCTGGTCTATACCACATTCTCAGACTCAGGAGTAACAATAGTCTTTCAGTTCCTTCTGTGTAGTGATGTGAATTGGAGACTAGGAACTGGCTTCGACTGATATTTTTACTGCTTGGTAAAACCGAAACAAAGCTCTTGTTCAGGGTGTTTTTCATCTGCACTGGCTCTCTTTTGTTCCTTGTCACAAATCTTCTGTTACAGACCCCAAGGATCACTGTGTAAACCGACTTGTTTTGGGACGTACTTAACATGTTAGTTATTTCTAAGAGGTATGAGTCTGCCTGGGCTGCTCAGGTGACTCAGTGGTAAAGAACTTGCCTGCCAATGCAGGAGACATAAGAGATGTGGATTTGATTCCTGGGTCAGGAGGATCCCCTGCAGAAGGAAATGGTAACCCACTCCAGTATTTTTGCCTGGGCCAGAGGAGCCTGGCGGGCTACAGTCCATGAGGTCACAAAGAGTCGGGCACGACTTTAATGACTAAACAACAAAACAGGGGCCTGTCTATGAAAATCCACACCATTAGAAACAGAGACTTGCGTCATGTTCACTGTGGGTTTTATTTTTATCAATGTTTAACATTATTCTCTTGTAAATACTACAGGAAGTGACAAATTCCTAAGTTGTAATTGAGGCAAGCTTTTCACTTAAAAAAATTTTTTTTCCAGTGTGTTGACTTTTCAGCCTCTGAGGTATCTTAAACTAAATACAAACTAAAAACTAAACTTATTTGGAAACAAATAAGTAGTATGTAACCAGTGACAGAAACTTCAAGAGCATTTTAGAAAGGCATGGGATGGTTTGTGAGGAAAATGATTTCTCAACAAGTTTGGGTTGTTACAGGGTTTAGGAGGCCAATAAGTGCTTTTTGAAGGGCATAATAAAATGAGATCTCAGTTGACACCGTGAGTTGAACCAGATTCCAGGATTATTTTGGCCGTTTTTATAACTGATCCAGATCACTGCTACGTGGACTCAATCATGTTTCCTGTGGCCATTTAAATAATTATTAACCTATTTCATATCATTGTTTCATTTGGGTACATAGAATCCTCTCCTACAGAATAGTTTATTAAAAACATTCACATAAATTGCTATTTTTGTTTCAAAGGTTTTCTTTTGCTTGTTTCCTTTAGAAGATTTTTGAAAGTCATTATTTGATGTATGAAACAGTGACCTTGAAACTTTTTGGTTATATTCTATTAGTAAAAATGCTTTAAGCATTCACAAATAGTATTTGTATGTTTTTTAATCTGTAAAGTATATGCATATTTTGTAATATATTTTGTATAAGAAAACTTAATTGGGTTGAGATAAAAATGAAACATTATTTTAATGTAGATTATATTTTATAATAATAAATATTGTCGTTAGTCACTCAGTTGTGTCCGACTCTTTGTGACCCCATGGACTGTAGCCCATCAGGCTCCTCTGTCCATGGGGATTCTCCAGGCAAGAAGACTGGAGTGGGTTGCCATTTCCTTCTCCGAATATATCTGGTTACAATTTTTGAAAAATTTTCAGTGATAGTGTTGTGATTTATTATGCTTTACCATTTAAAATTTTAAAAAGTCTTAGTTTAATACTTAGCAGTGCAATGATTCAGAGGTCTCTAAGTTCAGTTTATTTTTATACTTAGTTTTAATGTCTGTCATGGTTGAAAATATGCCTCAGAAGGATATGTCAGTCCACATTGAAGAAATAAATTGTTGACTGTATTTGCTAAATAACAGTGTTCATTTTTCAGTTTCCAATTTTGCAAAGGTTTTTTTCAGAAATATAGCTAGCAGTTTTTCATTTTACCTTATGTCAGTTGGTCCCTGAAAACTAATTGGAAAGCTGGGCATTTTAATATTTTAAAAGAATAGGTTAAAAATCCACTCAGACTTTCATGGGGAATATTTTCAAATAGATTAGGAAATTTTATTTCCAAGTTTAAACTGTATGGCTATGTGAGTATTTATAGTTTTTGACAACAAAAACCGCATAACACTGAAAACATTTCCAAATCCATTTTCAAAATGCTCACTTCAAAAGGCTTTCTCATGGATTATTAAAATGTCACATTTACTTTGAAGGAAGAGCTTACATATTAAAAAAAATACCTGCTGCATACACACTACTGACATCCACTTGTCATCATTGAGCAGGACAACAAATTTAGAACACTTGCCTTTTTTTGTAAAGAGCGATGAATAACTAATCTTTGAGTTCAGAAATAAGTAGTTCACTTTGAGATAATCAGAAAATCTTTGTGTGGGAAAAGTTTTTCCAGGTCACACACCATCTTATTGATATTATGAAGAATTGTAAATATTTTGCAATTTAAAATAATATACTCTGTAAATCCCCTTGGATACAAAAGGATACAAAATACAAAAGGTAATACTTTCTTTAGAAAAGTTCTGCATTATGGGTATTATCATTCACCTGTCTCTAGACCTGTCCTGTTCAATATGATAGCCACAAGCTTCATATGCCTATATTGAAAATCAACTAAACAAAATTAAGAATTCAGATCCTTGGCCTCATTATCCTGATTTGAAAAATAAAGTAGCCACATGCAACTACTGGACACTGGACAGTGTAGTGGACAAGCCAGGCTTTTGAATATGGCCTAGCTTACAGTGCAGTCAAACCACACAAATTATTGAAACCTTTCAAATCTCTGAATTTCCTTGTATGGGTGAATCATTTTCCTTAAATTCTCTAAGGGACATTTAAGGACAAATTTGAAATGAATTTTGGCTAATGTAATCAGCCTTATGATCTGCTGTATTAACTTAATTTAAAATTAATAATGAGAAATCAGCCAACTATTTTTAATGCCATTATTTTACACTGAAAACTGTAAAAAGTCTTCCAATAAATGGAAGAAAGTAAATGTTGATGACCTTCTAGATATTTACATTTCCATTGTGTTTGTAGTACAAATTCTGTTTTCTCTGATTACCAATACAAAATGTGATGACGTGAAATCCCACTCTTCTCCTTAGATGTAGGGTAGTGATCAGCTGTTCACTGGTGCCCAGCACAGTGCCTGGCACATTTATTGAATTAATAGAGGCTGCCCACTCTGTGCGTAGATGGCCTCCTTATAATATAGAGTTACTGCTTTTGGTTTCTCCACATGGAATTGCTCAGAATAAAGTTAAACTTTTTTTATTTCTTCATAACAAACACAGATATTTGACGAGTGCTGTCCGTATGCTTCCAAGTCTGTCTTTTAGGCTAGATGTCTTCTGATTCAGGCAAGTATGGCTGTTTTACTAGGTTTAATCAAAAGAGGCCATACCACTACTATATAACTCCCCATTTCTTTTTGAAGTTGTTTGAAGACCTAACTTGTTTGATTTCATTATATAGTCCTTTCTAAAATTAATAGAAAACTGATTATATTTTCAGAGTTTTCACTATGCTCCTGAGAGTTATTTGGACTAGATATTCTGTATTGTTCCAAAACTAGGGCTAGGAAATATTTCAAAATAACTGTACTGAGATGTTTAACAAGTCAGTTAAAGGAGAACTGGGTCTCTCTTTTTTTATTTTACTTTTTAACTTTTTACTTTATCTTGGAGTATAGTTGATTAGCAATATTATGTTAGTTTCAGGTGTACAGCAAAGTGATTCAGTTATACATATACATGTATCTATCTTTTTTCAAATTCTTGTTCAGAGCTGGCTCTCTTGTTCAGAGAAAGATGTTTCCAACAACAGAGCAAGGGTTCACCAATAGTTATTGCCATCTTGTGGCTAGGGGAAAGTGGGGGTAGAGAGAGAGAAGGAGGGAGGAATTTTGCAGGGCTCATAAAAACTTCATGCAGTTAGCTATATAGTTGAAGTAGGTGGCTCTTAAGTATCTTTGCAGCCCTAAGATTTTATATGTCTAGTATACTGTAAAGGAAACCACTAAAAGATATTTCCATCCAAAAGCAAAGCTCTGCCTATCCTTGCATTGGAAATACCTTGAATTCTCACACTGCATGTGATTGTGCCTGCCAAACTCCAGATTTTCTTATTTGGCTCTGGGATAATAGTAAAGCAAATAGTTGTTCATTGTTGTCACCTTCATTCAAGCTAGCTTATGGGATTTGATCTCTACTTACTCATTAAGCACTTTGGTAATGAACACCAAAGAATTGATGCTTTTGAACCATGGTGTTGGAGAAGACTCCTGAGAGTCCCTTGAACTGCAAGGAGATCCAACCAGTCCATCCTAAAGGAGGTCAGTCCTGGATGTGCATTGGAAGGCCTGATGTTGAAGCTGAAACTCCAATACTTTGGCCCCCTGATGCGAAGAGCTGACTCATTTGAAAAGACCCTTATGCTGGGAAAGATTGAGGGCAGGAGGAGAAGGGGATGACAGAGGATGAGATGGTTAGATGGCATCACTGACTCGATGGACATGGGTTTGGGTGGACTCCGGGAGTTGGTGATGGACAGGGAGGCTGGATGTGCTGCGGTTCATGGGGTCGCAAAGAGTCGGACACGACTGAGGAACTGAACTGAACTGAACTGATGCAGAACTAATATATTCTGATTGAAGTGAGAAGGAAAAGCCAAATCATGTTTAGTTGACTTTAGGTTGTGAATCTGGAATAATGTGAGCCAGAATGGAGGCATAAGAGGAGTATAATTATTTTTTCCTTGAAGTTGCTTCTTTTTCTTATGAAGGAATCAGATACCAGGTACCATAGAGTAGAAGATAAATCCATTTTTCCACTATGATAAGGTCATGAAATTCGGCATCTGCTTCTGAATAATGCTCCTTTGTATACATTCCATGTCACTGGATTGCATTACCAGCCTTCTTGAACTTGTTGATCTAACGTTGGGACCTTTGAAGTATCTGCTTTAGAATTATAAAGAGGGAGCACATCCTGTCTATTTGAGGTGAACAGACTCTTTCTCTCGACATATCTCTTTATCTGTCTACTTGAGCTATAAAACCATTAAATCTTGATCTATAGCTTTCTACTTTATCAACTTTATGGACTACCTACATTTTTTTTTTTAAAACTGTTAACAAGATCTTATTCATAAGATCTCTTATGAATAGTGTAGGTAAAGGCACTTTCATAATATTTGCTAGTAATTAAGTCTTCTTCAGTCCAGGTCTGAAGAGTCTATTAGACACCAGAAGAGAAGCATCCCTTTGATACAAGTTTGTTTTTCGATCTCTGTGGAAGAAAATAATTATTTAAAAATAAAAAATAAGACATCCATTTCATACTTACTTATTCTGTGAGTTGCCTGTTACTGTTATTCCTGTTTTCTAGATGAGAAAATTAAGACTTAGAGTGGTTTAAGTAACTTGACTAGAGTCATAAAACCAGTAAGTGTTATTTTAGAAACTTAAACTCTAGGAAGGTACTATGGGTGACATACGATTGTTTGGAAAGAGAATCACTGAGTGGTAATGGCCCATGGGCTGATACTGTTAGTCTTGTGGTGTTACCCATGGGGGTTCAGCCAAGAGGCATGATAGAATTTGCGTAACTAATTGGTTAGAAGCATACCAGTCAATAAGAAGTGATCTAGCTCTCAGGTGGCCAAAACAGATTTCTGAGAGGATATGGAAAGCTCACATGGAAATTTGGATTAGGATCCATACACAAGGCCTTCCATCTTGTAGGTGTGTGAGTGGCAGCAGCGTAAGTTTCTTTCCAGTGGTGGTATGCTTATTTCAATGTATGGCAGTGACTTGTGACGGTAGGAATGTCCAGTTTGAAATTGAACTCAAGGGATAAGATCCATTTCCATAGATATAGATATAAAGGGTTTCCCCTGGTGGCTCAGACAGTAAAGCGTCTGCCTGCAATGTGGGAGACCTGGGTTCGATCCCTGGGTTGGGAAGATCCCCTGGAAAAGGAAATGGCAACTCACTCCAGTATTCTAACCTGGAAAATTCCATGGACAGAGGAGCCTGGCAGGCTACAGTCCATGGGGTCACAAAGAGTTGGACACGACTGAGCGACTTCACTTTCTTCTTTCATTAGATATAAGTTGGCAAAGACTGTACACATTGTCTGGACATCAATTAAGAGGGCAAATGTGAAGGAAAGGGACCCTCTTCTTCCTAGCAGGGAATCAGAATACCAGTCAGAATGTAGAAATGAAACAAGTGTGAATATGAAGGATTGCAACTCACTGGGTACTGGGATGCCAAGGAGATCATTATATATAAGTAAACTCTATTGCTGAAGATAAACACTTAAAATACTCCCAGAGTTCTCTGTGATCAGAGATTAGAGTGGGGCTGAGCTTAAAGGTAGGCACATATATATGCAGCATATGCAGCTTGGCTAGAATAGGCTGGGGCAAGGAGATTGTCGTACATACAGCAATAGATATGAGCTCAAAGGACTAGATTTCTTGATCTTTTCAATGTGGTGAAAGAACATCTGATGAAATATGAAGTTACTGAATAGCTTTGGAGTATGTAGCTATATAATGAGTCAATCAGAGGAAAATATATCTCAACCTATTAAACCTTTGCTTTTGTCATTTCCAGTAGCAGAAAAATTGCTACTTGTCCAGCTCTAGATATGAGAGGCAATCAGAATATACAGTGAGTGCCTGGAGTGGGGGGTGACTTTTTAGGGGTTAAATATAGCTTTGCATCATTAGCTTATGAGGAAAAAAAAATCCCATCATGACAGCAAATCAGATCTAATCTGGCACTCCCTGTGCTACAATTATATAAAATATGGTGGAAACTTGTCAAAGCTTTCAGTGAGAAATGAGGCTACTGATGCTTGGCAGCCCCCTTTTTTGAGCACAGTGAAGAATCATGTTGCTTAGCTACAGTCCTTGGCTGATTTAGAAAGCTTTAACTGACTGTATTATTATACAAGAGTTAAACTCTCTTCCTTGATTATCTTTTTTTCTAAAAGAAAGAACCTTCTTTATCACCTTTTTATTTTGGGGTATCTTTACCAAGTCACTTAAGTTTATTCACCCAGGACAAGTTTCAATTTAGCATTGTTTTCCCAAACCCAGGGTTTATAGATTGCGAGAGAATGAGTGGGTGGTTGATGATACAAGCAGAACATAAAGTATTGAAATAGCTTAAATGCTTTTGCCGGAAAAGTAATGTGCAAGAGTCTATTTCAATTTTTTTTTTTTGGTCATTTGAAACTATTGTGTTTTCCCTTCTCTTTCAGTTTATTCATAGTTTGAGTTGCAGTTATCTTTATAATGCACAAGAATGTACAACATTTAACTATATTTTTGAATTTCAAAATGTAAACTGACTGACAGGTGTATGGAAAAGTACAGGGAACAGTGAATGAAACTGATGAAGCAGTAAGTGTGGGGGCTGGAATTGGAACCAAAACACTGTGAAAACAGAAGGATTAAGGAAAAAACAAAGAACTGTCAATGGTGAAGTTTACATCAGTTATTTGTTCATGGGGTAGAAAAGTGTGTAAAGAGGGAAATGTGGGATGTGTCAGAGACCATTTCAATGGGATAAAAATACTCAAGGACTCTTAAGTCTAGAAAGGAATATTTTTATACTGTTCTAAATATGTAGATATCCACTTTATTTTTATAGCTCTTCAGGAAAGAGAGCTGACCCTTAGCAATGCTTTCTAACATCTTACCATAATTATTGTAATGAAGTAGTTCAGTTCAGTTCATTCGCTCAGTCGTGTCTGACTCTTTGTGACCCCATGAACCGCAGCACGCCAGGCCTCTCTGTCCATCACCAACTCCCGGAGTCTACCCAAACCCATGTCCATCTAGTCGGTGATGCCATCCAACCATCTCATCCTCTGTTGTCCCCTTCTCCTCCTGCCCCCAATCCTACCCAGCATTAGGGTCTTTTCCAATGAGTCAACTCTTTGCATGAGGTGGCCAAAGTATTGGAGTTTCAGCTTCAACATCAGTCCTTCCAGTGAACACCCAGGATTGATCTCCTTTAGGATGGACTAGTTGGATCTCCTTGCAGTCCAAGGGACTCAAGAGTCTTCTCCAACACCACAGTTCAAAAGCATCAATTCTGCAGCGCTCAGCTTTCTTCACTGTCCAACTCTCACATCCATACATGACCACTGGAAAAACCATAGCCTTGACTAGACCGATTTTTGTTGGCAAAGTAATGTCTCTGCTTTTAAATATGCTATCTAGGTTGGCCATAACCTTCCTTCCAAGGAGTAAGCGTCTTTTAATTTCATGGCTGCAATCACCATCTGCAGTGATTTTGGAGCCCCCCAAAATAAAGTCTGACACTGTTTCCACTGATTCCCCATCTATTTCCCATGAAGTGATGGGACCAGATGCCATGATCTTAGTCTTCTGAACGTTGAGCTTTAAGCTAACTTTTTCACTCTCCTCTTTCACTTTCATCAAGAGGCTCTTTAGTTCTTCTTCACTTTCTGCCATAAGGGTGGTGTTATCTGCATATCTGAGGTTACTGATATTTCTCCTGGCAATCTTGATTCCATCTTGTGTTTCTTCCAGCCCAGAGTTTCTCATGATGTACTCTGCATATAAGTTAAATAAGCAGGGTGACAATATACAGCCTTGACGTAGTCCTTTTCCTATTTGGAACCAGTCCTATTTGGACTGTTCCATGTCCAGTTCTAACTGTTGCTTCCTGACCTGCATACAGGTTTCTCAAGAGGCAGGTCAGGTGGTCTGGTATGCCCATCTCTTGAAGAGTTTTCCACAGTTTATTGTGATCCATACAGTCAAAGGCTTTGGCATAGTCAATAAAGCAGAAATAGATGTTTTTCTGGTACTCTGTTGCTTTTTCAGTGATCCAGCAGATGTTGGCAATTTGATCTCTGGTTCCTCTGCCTTTTCTAAATCCAGCTTGAACATCTGGAAGTTCACGGTTCACGTATTGCTGAAGCCTGGCTTGGAGAATTTTGAGCATTACTTTACTAGCATGTGAGATGAGTGCAATTGTTGGTAGTTTGAGCATTCTTTGGCATTACCTTTCTTTGGGATTGGAACGAAAACTGACCTTTTCCAGTCCTGTGGCCACTGCTGAGTTTTCCAAATTTGCTGGCATATCGAGTGCAGCACTTTCACAGCATCATCTTTCAGGATTTGAAATAGCTCAACTGGAATTCCATCACCTCCACTAGCTTTGTTCGTAGTGATGCTTTCTAAGGCCCACTTGACTTCACATTCCGGGATGTCTGGCTCTAGGTGAGTGATCACACCATCGTGATTATCTGAGTCGTGAAGATCTTTTTTGTACAGTTCTTCTGTGTATTCTTGCCACCTCTTCTTAATATCTTCTGCTTCTGTTAGGTCCATACCATTTCTGTCCTTTATCGAGCCCATCTTTGCATGAAATGTTCCCTTGGTGTCTCTAAGTTTCTTGAAGAGATCTCTAGTCTTTCCCAATCTGTTGTTTTCCTCTATTTCTTTGCATTGATCGCTGAGGAAGGCTTTCTTATCTCTCCTTGCTATTCTTTGGAACTCTGCATTCAGATGGGAATATCTTTCCTTTTCTCCTTTGCTTTTCGCTTCTCTTCTCTTCCCAGCTGTCTGTAAGGCCTCCTCAGACAGCCATTTTGCTTTTTTGCATTTCTTTTCCATGGGGATTGTCTTGATCCCTGTCTCCTGTACAATATCACGAACCTCTGTCCATAGTTCATCAGGCACTCTGTCTATGAGATCTAGTCCCTTAAATCTATTTGTCATTTCTACTGTATACTCATAAGGGATTTGATCTAGGTCATACCTGAATGGACTAGTGGTTTTCCCTACTTTCTTCAATTTAAGTCTGAATTTGGCAATAAACAGTTCATGATCTGAGCCACAGTCTGCTCCCGGTCTTGTTTTTGCTGACTGTATAGAGCTTCTCCATCTTTGGTTGCAAAGAATATAATCAATCTGATTTCGGTGTTGACCATCTGGTGATGTCCATGTGTAGAGTCTTCTCTTGTGTTGTTGGAAGAGGGTGTTTGCTATTACCAGTGCGTTCTCGTGGCAAAACTCTATTAGCCTTTGCCCTGCTTCATTCTTTACTCCAAGGCCAAATTTGCCTGTTATGCCAGGTGTTTCTTGACTTCCTACTTTTGCATTCCAGTCCCCTATAATGAAAAGGACATCTTTTTTGGGTGTTAGTTCTAAAAGCTCTTGTAGGTCTTCATAGAACCGTTCAACTTCAGCTTCTTCGGCGTTACTGGTTGGGGCATAGACTTGGATTACCGTGATATTGAATGGTTTGCCTTGGAAATGAACAGAGATCATTCTGTCGTTTTTGAGATTGCATCCAAGTACTGCCTTTCAGACTCTTTTGTTGACCATGATGGCTACTCCATTTCTTCTAAGGGATTCTTGCCCACAGTAGTAGATATAATGGTCATCTGAGTTAAATTCACCCATTCCAGTCTATCTTAGTTCGCTGATTCCTACTAGAGCTGTGTCCTAATCTCGATTATGTAACTATTCAGTAGATTTTACTATTGACTTGTCTGTATAATCTGTTTTATACTTGCAGAGGCACTTTTTTCCATCCTTACAGTTCCATGATTACCTGGAGGAAAGTCTATAGAGTTGATTCTGTATTTACATTCAATTATAGGATGTTGGTTAATTGTCTCTATAGTCTTGAAAGTGAAAGTGCTAGTTACTCAGTCATAGCTGACTCTTTGCAACCCCATTGACTGTAGCCCACCAGGCTCCTCTGTCCATGGAACTTTCCAGGCAAGAATACTGAAGTGGGTAGCTATTCCTCTCTCCAGGGGATTTTCCCCCACTCAGGGACAGAACCCAGGTCTCCTTCATTGCAGGCAGATTCTTTACTGTCTGAGCCACCAGGGGAGCCCATTCTAATTCTAATTCTATTGAAGCCCAGATTTCATAGACTTAGATGCTAAACCACTTGGTTTATGGACTTTGTTTTTATGGTCATCTGCAAATCACCTTCATTTGCCACCTTTTAAAATATTTTTGTGTAATATCATCATTTTCAAAGTGTGGTTCTGGAACCCCTCAAGTGGGGAGCCATTGGGATCCTCAAAACCCTGTTAAGGAAGTCTGTGAAGTTAAACCTTTACATAATAATTTTCATAATAACATGATTTGCCTTTTGAACTCTAATTTGTCTTATGGGTGTACAGAGGATTCATAAGATATGATATAGAATCAGATTAAATGCAGAAAGAAATATGACAGTCTAGTTGTCTTCTAATAAGCCAGACTTTTAAGGAGATTTGCAGAAATGTAAAACAATGATACTCTTCTTGCTAAGTCTTTTTTATTTTTGGAAGACATTGTTATTTTTCATAAACATTATGTTAGCGTGTTACAAAATTATTTTTAAATGAATTTATAAATATTTAAAAATTTTCTTCATTTAATATTTAAGATGGTAAATATTAATTGATATAACCAGCGTAAATAAAAGCTCTTTGATATCCTCAACAATTGTCAGGAGTAAAAGGGGTCCCAAGATCAAAAAGTTTAAGGGGTCTAATTTAGCACATTTTTCAGCTCCTGCATGATTCTGACCTTGACTCCACTTCCTGGTTTCTATGCTTTCTCTTCCTTCCTTTGATGATTCTACCTACTGTTTCTCACTTTGGCCACCTGACAGTTTCTGCATATCCTTGGAGTCCTAGGTTTTGCTCCTTTGTGACCCCCTTGGCAACTTGTTCCCACTTCAGGCAGAGCAAGTTGTCTTCTATATGTCACTATAGGGCTTCCCTTGTGGCTCAGATAGTAAAGAATCTGCCTGCAATGTGGGAGATCTTAGTTTGATCCCTGAGTTGAGAAGATTCCCTGGAGAAGGAAATGGCAACCCACTCCTGCATTCTTGTCTGGAGGATTCCATGGACTGAGGAGCCTGGCAGGTTACTGGCTATGGGGTCACCATGGGGTCACAAGTAGTCAGACACGATTGAGCAACTAACATTGATAGTACATTGTACATATTTTTGTTTTAATACCTACAATGCTGTGTTAAAATGACTTGATCACTCTTGAATTATAATTGCTACTTTTATCAGATGCCTGCCCTATTATTGTGTCCTGTATATATGTGTGTACACATGTATATATGTGTGTATATATGTATATATAAGGGTGAATTTAATCCTCAAAACGGTCTTAGAAAATACCTATTATTATTCCAGTTTTACAGATGAGGAAACTGAGACTCAGCTACTTAAAAAACAATATAGATTACATCTTAATTAAGAATTTGAACTAATCAGTCACTGATGAAATTTATGAGCCTTTGAGACAATGGCTGTGGCCTTCTCATACATCTTATTGGTATGGCTGCTTCTGTAGTTTAAGTTCATTATAATATCATTCTTTACCATCTGAGCCACCAGGGATATTTATTTTTTTAGAGTATCTCTTAAGATAACTGTTTTCATCACTGTGTTACACCCATAAGAAAGATTTAGATTAATCCTATCATGACTTGGCAGATAGTCCATCTTCTTTAGGAATGGAAGATTCTAGGTACAGCCTGATTACTCAGGATATTCTTCCTAGTATCTGAAAACCTTTTTGGGTATTTAGATTGTAGGTCTAACTTTAATTTGTTTTACATTTTACTTCATTTATTTCATTTACTCATTGCAAGCAGTTCTAATTAAAAATGAATAAGGGTTCAATTAAAATGGATGGTTTTAATTCTTAATAGAGAACTTCTTTCACAAATACTATAATCAGCTACTATTATTTTTAGAATCAAAGACTCTGTACATGCCACAATGACTTAGTTATGTGCTTTAGTTTCTATTGTTTTTCATTTATGATAGATGCATTTTATAAAAAGAGTATAAAGAATTCAGAGTAGGTGGTTCAACAAATTGACTAGTGATTATTCTCAATTCACCATTGTCACGTATTTTTGTCGCTTATCTAGATTTGACAGAATGAATGAATACATGATGCTTTTAAAAACTACATCTCTTTCTTTTTGACATAAAAATAGAGAGCTTTACAAATACTATTCAGCTAAATCCATGTAAATTCTCCGTCACAATAAAAGTTAGATTGTTTTCTTGGTAGGTTTTTCAGTCTGTGTAAATGTATAACTGGAACTTTGTCAAATTTGCCTTCCTTCTTATCTGTCCCACCCTGTTTCTGTTTTTTATTTGCCTGTCTTTCCTTATTTTCTTTATCTCTTCTGTGCTTTCCTTTTTCCTGTCCTATACTCCCATCCTTTTCCCCTTTCCTATATCTTGTATTTCTTTTTCTTTAAGAAAGAAACCCTAATTCCTAGAAAGAAAAACGAAGGCTAGAAGTTTTAATTTCCAATAAATGTTGGGCTAAGAAGTAGCACAACTTTGTCTGAAGCATTCCTAGAGCAGTGACCACACATCTTTTAAAATATGCTCATACATTTAGTGTCTGTTAATTGAGAAAAACGTAAACAATTCAGGCAAACATAAACATAAGCAATAAGATATTTAATCACTTATTAAAATAGCCTTGTATACATTTGAAAAATAGGATACAGGTGGTTAAAATATGTTTTTAATTTAAATTAGAATGACTACTTGTTATGGTCTCTTGAGTTTTTGAGCCTCTTGAGGTGACTTTATGACTCCACAGAGGTATATGAGTTGCAGGTTCTATAGTCCTTTGATTTGAAAATCAGCCTATTAATAGTATTGCCACACTTGATCGCATAATTGAACATTTTATTTTTATAAAATTCTTCCAAAATTATAAAACAAAATACCGATTTGTTATAATCTTGCAAATAATACAAAGGCTAAAAAAAAAGAAAACAATTACCTCCTACATTTCCTCCTTTCATCAGCTTCGAATTTCACTCTTTTCCATATGCTTTCCATTATTAGACAATAGTTTTTTGTCAATTTATTAAGTAAAAAGTATGTAGTTATTGTTGCTTCATTTATGTTTCCTTAATAACTAATAAGGTTAAATGTATGTGTGTGTATATACATGTAAATAAGCAATTATGTGAATATAATGAAAATATTACAAAATATATATATTTCATATATATCATATCATATCATATCTGGGGAGTTTGGGTCATAATAAATATTTTCTGAATATTTCCCGATTATGCTCTAAGACTAAAAATTAATCTGGAAAAAGAGAGTTAAAAATGTGACATTTCACTAGTAAATTATGAACTGAGTTGTGCTTCTGTTCATTAGTCATATTTTCATTGTCCTTTTATCTGAAGCTAAGAGAAACTTGTGTTTTTTATTGGTGAACCCCCCAAGTTGAATCTTTTCTGTCAGAGGTGGAAGTCAAGAGATTTAAATGTTTTGTATATTCTTTGTACCAGTTATCAATTTATTTTCTCACTCCAAATCCATCCTTTTTTTGCCCCACTTTTGTGATACTGAATCTGAGCCCTCTAACCATTTCCCTTTTGCCATCTGGGACAATATTAAGCTTTTCAGTAGTTGGTATTGGAGAGACACTGTGTGAAGAAGGGATTTTTCTTTCTGGTTCCAAATGTTTTTTCCCTGCTCTCATGGTGAGCTGCAGTTAGTGCAATGCAAGGTACCCAGTGTCACATGCATGTTCTCCTGTGAGTTTTGATGGTACTACAGGCAGCTGGAGGGACTTGCTCCCTCAAATGTGTAGATATCCATGCAAGGTCGCCAGAAACACAACAAACAAAGAAACATGACAACACTAAAGAAACACAGTCATTTTCAATGAGAAACGCCAAAGAAATGGAGAGCTACAAGTTACTTGAAAAAGAATTCAAAATAATTATTTTAAGGAAGTTCAGTGAGATTCAAGGGAACACAGATAATTTGATGAGTTCAGGAAAACAATGTGTGAACAAAATGAGAAGTTCATCAGAGGAGTAGAAATCATAATAAAAAAACTAAACAGAAGTTCTGGAGCTGATAAATATAACAAATTAAAGAAAAATGCAATAGAGAGCTTCAATATTAGGCTCAATCATGCAGAACAAAGAAGCTGTGAACTTGAAGACAAATCTCTTGATAATCTCCAGTCATAGCAGAAAAAGGAAAAGGAAGAAAAGGCATGAAGAAAACCTGTGTGAATTGTGGGATACCATAAAGCAGAGCAACATTCTCATTATTGATATCCCAGAAAGAGAAGAGAGAGAAAGGGACTGAAAGTTATTTAAAGAAACAGTAGCTGAAAACATCCCAAATCTGGGGAGGATGGTTGTCCAAGGATATGAAGCTCAAATGTGCCCAAACAGTTTCGACCCAAGGATATCTTCACTGAGAATCATAATAATCAAACTTTTCAAAACTAAAGACAGAATTTTGAAAGCAGCAAGAGAAAAATGAGCCTTCACATAAAAGGGAACTCAGCAGATTTCTCAGCAGAAACCTTGTAGGCCAGGAGAGAGTGGGATGATATATTCAAAATGGTCAAAGGGAAAAAACCAACCTGCCAAACAAGAATACTTTACCCAGAAAAGTTGTCCCTCAGAAATTAAGGAGAGAGAAAGATTTTTCCAAACAAACAAAAGCTGAGGAAATTTATTACCACTAGACTTGCCTTACAAGAGATGCTAGAGGGGTTTTTCAAGCTGAAATGAAAGGGTACTCATTAGTAACACGAAAACATGAAAGTAGAAAAGTTACTAGTAAAGGTAAATATATAGTCAGATTCAAAATACTCTAATGGTGATGTATAAATCACTTTAAATTCTAGCATAAATTAGAAGACAGAAGAGTTTTAAAAATAACTATAGCTATAATATTTTGTTAATCAGTACACAGTATGAAATGATGTAAATTGAAACATCAACAATAAAAAATGTGGAATCAGGTAACTACAACGTTTTTTATGCAATTGAATTTAACTTGTTATAAGCTTTAAACAGACTATTATAGCTTCTGTGAGATGATACAAAGTCTCTGATAATCACGAAGTAAAGGTCTAAAACAGATAAACAAATGATAAAGAAAAGAAGAATTAAAGCATCAATACAAAAATCACCAGTTTATAAGAAAAACAGCAAGAGAGGAAAGTGGAGTTTAGTTCTAGGTGCATCCTCAGTCGTGTCCAACTCTTTGCTACCCTTTGGACTGCAGCCCACCAGGCTCCTCTGTCCATGGGTTTTTCCAGGCAAGAATACTGGAGTGGGTTGTCAGTTCCTCCTCCTGGCAGGTCCCTTACTGTCTGAGCCACCAGGGAAGCCCAAGAAAACTGTCGAGTTTAGTAATTATAAAACCATACATTTGAGTGATAAGATTGTAGAAAGCATAAAGATTCCATTCTTGATATTTCCAAATAGTTGTCTCAAGCTAACTTAATTAGCACTTAGTTTGCTTTTCCAATGGAAGGCTAATATATGCCTGAATTTAAGAGCTTTGGCTATCGTGTGTCATTCACTTACAGACCATTATAAAGAACTTTGGTGGCTAAGAAGTAAGGAACAAAGGTCTTTTGAAAAGTTTATATTACCAACTGTCCTTTGGGCTTTTGATTTTTGTTTGTAGTATTTATAAAGTATTATTTAATGAAACCAAAGCTACCTATCCATTTTTTTTTTCTTTTTTCCATAGAACCAGTCACAGAGATACCTTGAAAAACGTGTTTTTCTTCATGGTAAAACAGGACAAATTGATTTACAAAACCATCTGAGCCTGTATGGCTTCTAAAAATGGATTTATAATAAAACACTGTATGATGTAGCAGATCTGAAGATAAGCTTCTTAACTGCTTTAGTTTAAAATTATATTGTTATTGAAGAATTCTGGTTTGCCTATTTAAAAAAATGGCTTGTTAAGATTTTCTTTAAATTTTTTAGCCAAGTCACTGAATCAGGAAGTTCTGAAAAGCTCATAAAAGAAAGAGTTCACTAAATTATAAAATAATAAATAATTCAGAAGTGAAAAAATAAATTCTGCTTCCAGTACTCTTACTGCATTGCTATCATCATGTTGAATCATATACGAGAAAACAGAGAATGTAAAGAAGGGTTATAGAAAGGGAAACAGATTTTAAAGATTTTGTTTCAGAATACCTTGGTATTCTTGTTAGAGCAAAGTTGAGTTTGTGATTGTTTGGGGACTAAAAATGAATTTGAAAGATTATTTGTATAATGTGTTTGTTTACTGGTTGTTTCTAAAACTATTGGCAAATTAACTTTCTCCTCTTTTAAAAATATCCATCTACTAGATACATTGAAAACAACTCTTTCAAGAGAGCTGGCTAATCTGGACACTCAGCTACTTGAATACTTAGCCTTGAAATCAACATAGAAAGTCTTAGATCTAGTCCTGTTTCATCTGATTGTTGTTTAGTTGCTCAGTTGTGTCTGACTCGTTTGCGACCCTATGGACTATAGCCCGCCAGGCTCCTCTGTCTATGGGCTTTTCCAGGAAAGAATACTGGAGTGAGTTCCTATTCCCTTCTCCAGGGGATCTTCCTAACCCAGGAATCAAACCCACATCTCCTGCACTGGCAGGCAGGTTCTTTACCACTGAACCACCAGCCTTGGAGGGAATTGGAAATCATTCAGCACAGGAAGCACAGAGAGGTCACAGATGAGTAGGAGAAGGTGGGCCAGAAGTCCTCTAAGACTGTTCTCAGGAGTCTGAGCCTTCTTCCAAAGGCAGTGGGAAGCCAGAAAACTGTTTTAGGTCAGGGAATGCAGCGATCAGCTTTCTATTTCCCTAGGATCCCTCTGCTATGGAGGCAGGTCAGAGCTGGAAGCGGGCAGGCAGGGAGCCTGGGACACTAGTTAGGAAGCCTGGTCTGTGATTCATCACTGCATTGCCACTGATCTGAGCTCAGGGAGTGGCAGCGGGACCTGGAATGTAGACTCAATAGGACTTTGACAGGAGGGAGCAAGACAGAGAGGGATCAAGATGGAAGGCTGGGATTTGACTGGGTGGTGGTTGTTGTTTAGTGGCTAAGTCATGTCCAACTCTTTTGTGATCCCATGGATTGTAGCCTTCTAGGCTCCTCTGTCTATGGGATTTCCCAGGTGAGAATACTGGAGTGGGTTGCCATTTCCTTCTCCAGGGGATCTTCCTGACTGAACCTGCATCTCCTACATTGTAGTGGGATTTTTACCACTGAGCCACCTGGGAAGACTGCTGCATCTGATACTTCCTGGAAATTCTTGCTTTATAATGACATCGTGTTCTATGGATCTGGAATCCCTGCTCTTCCTGGATACTGTTTTCATCAGCTTGTCTAGTTATATAAATTATTTGTATTCATTCTGTCCCGTGCCCTCCAGTCTCTCTGTCCCTCTCTCAGTGTCTTTCTCTCTGTTTCTGTCTCTCACTGCAAATAGCCCTTTAATGGAGAACAAAACTAACTCAGTACTTCTCCCAGAAAATAATTTTAGCAATGATAGTTGAGTTTTGTTTTTCTCTCAGAGTTCATTACAGCTTTCAATATATTTCAATTCAGCTTTATGCATCAAGTCACCAGGTACCTTGTTTGATGGCAGTACTAGAATGACTGTCTTATTTCATATAGTCTGTATTAATTTTGTATTGCTGTAAAACAGATTACTACAAAGTTAATAATTACTACAAAGTTAACAACAAAAATTTGTTATCTCACAAATTTTATAGGTTAAAACTCTAGGTACAGTCTTACTGGGTCCTCTGCTCAGGGTTTCACCAGGTCTCTAGGGGTCATCTGGGACTGTGTTCTTATTGGGAGCATGGGAGCTTCTAAGCTCATTCAAGTTAGCAAAATTTACTTGCATGTGGTTGTAGGACCGATATTCTTCTTTTCTTGCTGGCTGTAAGCCGGAGGTCACTCTCAGCTCTTAGAGGAGCTGAGTGGCTCTCTCACAACACAAAGGCTTACTTCTCCAAACCCAGCAGGATAATCCCTTTTACTTTAAATCTCAGTCCCTTTTGGTAACTCTTGCCTGATTAAGTCAGGCCCATCCAGGATAGTCTCCCTTTTGACTCTCTCAGAATTGTGTCAGCAAAATTCTTTTGTTTCTGTCATGTAAAGTAACTTAATCATAGAAATAAAAGCTGACATGTTTACAGACCTATCCATTCTCAAGGGCAGTGGATTATAAAGAATGTATGCAAAAGGGAATGGGAATTTTGGGGACCAGCTTAGTACAATGACTGCTGCATATGCCATTGGTTCAGGATCCAAGTGTGCTGAGATCTTAGGATATCAGTAAGTGCTGTGACTAAAGGCTTATGGGTCCACAGCTGCTATAGCCTTGTGTTTACCATCTGCATTCACTACCAGTAGCCCTTACTATGAGTACCTCGTGTTTGTGCTCAGTCACTTAAGTCATCTCCAACTGTTTTCAACCCTGCAGACTGTAGGCCACCAGGCTCCTCTGTCCATGGAATTCTCCAGGCAAGAATACTGGAGTGGATTAGCACGCCCTCCTCCAGGGGATCTTCCTAACCTAGGGATTGAATCTGTGTCTCCTGTGTCTCCTGCATTGCAGGCGGATTCTTTACTGCTGAGCCTTCACAGGAACCCAATGAGTACCTTAGGTTTTTTTCTTTTTTTTTTTTAACACCCTATTTTTAGCAGCTGAGTAAATGTTAAATACCTTCTTTAACTACTATTGTAACCTGAAAATATTACGAAGTTGTTTAGAAGAAGAAGATGGGTTTTTATTTAGAGATGACATTCAAGAATCTGTTGGAATTCAGTGTAGCTTATGCGTTCCCCATGAATCAGATCTTTAAAAGTAGTGTGCTTTAATTGTCATCCTCGGTTGTCCTATTTCATGCCCTAGTTAAACAAAGAGATATGCTCAGCAAATCTGCAGATGAAACAAAGCTAATAGCATTAGTAAATGTATTACAGTTACAGAACTGAGATACAAAAATATTCTAACAGAATAAAAACAATTGGCTGAAATTAGCAAGACAAATTTTGACAGAGATAAATATAAAGCCTTGTATTGCTGTTTTCTCTAAATAAAAAATCATTGTCTCAGGTATGGTGGTGAATAGATGGCTTAGCCTACCTCTTAATAAGATTGAAAAAGGCTTGTGGATTTTGGTTAACATTGGCCTTCCATGTGAGCCAATAGTAGTATATGGCTGCCAGAGAAAGCTGATGATTCTATTTAGAAATAAGGGAGGTAGTAATAATGCTCTATCTTCTAGTCAACAGAGTAAGTAAACTATATCTGCTGCCTTCTTTTTTGCTGTTTATTTATCCAAAATAATTTCTCAAGGTTTAAAAACATTTTGAGACCTATTTGTATATTCTCATTTTGTTTATTCTGCTTATTAAATATAAATTACTTTGTATTCATATTGTATCATTTGTATTAACGGTTATTTTTGAGTGACCTTTAATTTTGGCAAAATGTGGAAGTTATTTAGGTCCATTTTCACAAGAGTATATTTTCTTACACAGTTAAGCTTGTTCTACAAGTTTCTTGTCCTTGGATCAAGCATCATCTCCTTTCTTATATACTTTCTTATTCTTTGGTATGTGAATGCCTTTCTTCTACAAAATAAGAATAAAATGTAGCTTTACCAGATGATTCCAAGGCTATGTATTATTAAGAAATAAAAACAGTCCTTTGGAAAGTGTTTCTGTGAGATATTTTTAACTACTAGAGAATTTCACCTGGTGCCTAGAGCCAAATGCCTAGCTTAAATATTCTAAGGCATTTAACATATAAGACTTCAAGTAGGGTTTTAAACTAGGTGTAAGGAACTGCTCATTCAGGGTTCTAGATCACCCCTGGATAAAATGGGCTTCCCTGGTGTCTCAGACAGTTAAGAGTCTGCTTGCAATGCAGGAGACCTGGGTTAGATCCCTGGGTCGGGAAGATCCCCTGGAGAAGAGAATGGCAACCCATTCCAGTATTCTTGCCTGGTGGGCTGTAGTCCATGGGGTCGCAAAGAGTTGGACACGACTGAGTGACTCACACTTTTACATAAAGTAGACATGCATACATGTGCTCATTCATTTTATTCCTTTATGCATTCAAAATATACTTAATTGCATTATAGGTACTGTAATAATTCCTATATATTAATTTTTCTATCTTGAAAATGCTTTAATAGAGTCAATGTCCATTGAACCAGAGGCTTCTTTTAGCCTTTAAAAATGGCTGCTACACTGGCTGACTTCTTCCCTGCCTCCCTCCCCTTTTCTCTCCTTTTGTGCCTTTCTTCCTTGTTTTATTATGCCTAGTATATTTATACCAGGCATTCAAGGCTTCCCTGATGGCTCAGTGGGAAGATATCCCTTGGAGAAAGAAATGGCAACCAACTCCAGTGTTTTTGCCTGCAAAATCCCATGGACAGAGGAGCCTGGCAGACTACAGTCCATCCAACTACAGTCGGATGATGACTCTCATGCATTGGACATGACTTCATGGCTAAACAACAACAATACCATGCATACAAATTAATGTATATAATGCATATTAATAGGGCTATTAATAACAGTGATAATTATAATAGAATTTGTGTAAATACCATTCAGTTTCTAAAATAAATGTTGGAAGCATCCTGGGAGTTTCTCTCCAAGTGCATCTTCCTGCTGCTATCTACCAATGAAAGAACTGTTTGCTTTTTATAGAGGTTTAAAAATCTTTTAAGTATCCTTTCTTTGCTATTTTTCATAGTTTTACTATATACATATGTATCTCCAAACAGTAACGTTTGTACTTTTATTTTTTAGTTTTTTAAAAATTTATTTTTTATTGAAGGGTAATTGCTTTATAGAATTCTATTGTTTTCTGTCAAACCTCAGCATGAATCAGCCATAGGTACACACATATCCCCTCCCTTCTGAACTTCCCTGTCATCTCCCTCTGCATCACCCCTCCAGGTTGATACAGAGCCCCTGTTTGAGTTTCCTGAGCCATACAGCAAATTCCCGTTGGCTATCTATTTTACAAATGGTAATGTAAGTTTCCATGTTACTCTTTCCATGCATCTCACCCTCTCCTCCCCTCTCCCCATGTTCGTAAGTCTATCTGTTTCTCCATTGCTGCCCTGTAAGTAAATTCGTCAGTACCATTTTTTCTAAATTCCATATATATGCATTAGAATATGATATTTATCTTTCTCTTTCTGACTCACTTCACTCTGTATAATAGGTTCTAGGTTCATCCACCTCATCAGAACTGACTCAAAGGCATTCCTTTTTATGGCTGAGTGATATTCCATTGTGTATATGTACCACAACTTCTTTATCCATTCATCTGTTGATGGACATCTAGGTTGCTTCCATGTTCTGCTGCTAAGTCACTTCAGTCGTGTCCGACTCTGTGCGACCCCAGAGACGGCAGCCCACCAGGTTCCCCTGTCCCTGGGATTCTCCAGGCAAGAATACTGGAGTGGGTTGCCATTTCCTTCTCCAATGCATGAAAGTGAAAAGTGAAAGTGAATTCGCTCAGTCGTGTCCAACTCTTTGCGACCCCATGGACTGCAGCCCACCAGGCTCCTCCGTCCATGGGATTTTCCAGGCAAGAGTACTGGAGTGGGGTGCCATTGCCTTCTCCATGTAAATAGTGCTGCAATGAACAATGGGATATATGTGTCTCTTTCACTTTTGGTTTCCTCAGGGTATATGCCTAGGAGTGGGATTGCTGGGTCATATGGTGGTTTTATTCCTAGTTTTTTAAGGAATCTCCATACTGTCTTCCACAGTGGCTGTATCAATTTACATTCCCACCAACAGTGCAAGAGTGTTCCTTTTCCTCTACACCCTTTCCAGCGTTTATTGTTTGTAGACCTCTTGATGAGGGCCATTCTGACTGGTGTGAGGTGATATCTCATTGTAGTTTTGATTTGCATTTCTCTAATAATGAGTGATGTTGACCATCTTTTCATGTGTTTGTTAGCCATCTGTATGTCTTCTTTGGAGAAATATCTGCTTAGGTCTTTTTCCCACTTTTTGATTGGGTTGTTTGTTTTTCTGGTATTGAGTTGTATGAGCTGCTTGTATATTTTGGGAATTAATCCTTCATCAGTTGTTTCATTTGCTATTATTTTCTCCCATTCTAAGGGCTGTCTTTTCACCTTGCTTATAGTTTCCTTTGCTGTGCAAAAGCTTTTAAGTTTAATCAGGTCCCACTTGTTTACTTTTGTTTTTATTTCCGTTACTCTAGGAGGTGGGTCATAGAGGATCTTGCTTTGATTAATGTCATCGAGTGTTCTGCCTATGTTTTCCAAGAATTTTAGAGTTTCTGGTCTTACATTTAGGTCTTTAATGCATTTTGAGTTTATCTTTGTGTATGGTGTTAGGAAGTGTTCTAATTTCATTCTTTTCCATGTAGCTCTCCGGTTTTCCCAACATCATTTATTGAAGAGGCTGTCTTTGCCCCACTGTGTATTCTTGCTTCTTTTGTCAAAAATAAGGGACTCATAGGTGCATGGGTTTATTTCTGGGCTTTCTATCTTGTTCCATTGGTCTATATTTCTGTTTTTGTGCCAGTACCATACTGTCTTGATGATTGTAGCTTTGTAGTATAATCAGGAAGGTTGATTCTTCCAGCTCCATTCTTCATTCTCAAGACTGCTTTGGCTAATTTGGGGTCTTTTGTGTTTCCATGTGAATTGTGAACTTTTTTGTCCTAGTTCTGTGAAAAATGTCATTGGTAATTTGATAGGAATCTCATTGAATCTGTAGATAGCATTTGGTAGTATAGTCATTTTCACAATATTGACTTTTCCTACCCAGGAACGTGGAATATCTCTTCCATCTGTTTATGTTGTCTTTGATTTCTTTCATTAGTGCCTTATAATTTTCTGTGTACAGTTCTTTTGTCTCCTTAGGTAAGTTTATTCCTAGATATTTAATTCTTATTGTTGCAATGGTGAATGGGATTGATTCCTTCATTTCTCTTTCTGATTTTTCATTGTTAATATATAGAAATGCAAATGATTTCTTTGTATTGATTTTGTGTCCTGAAACTTTGGTAAATTCACTGATTAGCTCTAGTAATTTTCTGATACTATCTTTAGGGTTTTCTATGTACAGTATCATGTCATCTGCAAACAGTGAGAGCTTAACTTCTTCTTTTCTGATCTGGATTCCTTTTATTTCTTTTTCTTCTCTGATTGCTAGGACTTCCAGAACTATGTTGAATAATAGTGGTGAAAGTGGACACCCTTGTCTTGTTCCTGATCTTAAGGGGAATGCTTTCAGTTTTTCACCATTGAGAATAATGTTTGCTGTAGGCTTATCATATATGGCCTTTACTATGTTGAGGTAGGTTCCTTCTATGCCCATTTTTTGAAAAGTTTTAATCATAAATGGGTGCTGAATTTTGTCAAAGGCTCTTTTTTGCATCTATTGAGATGATCATATGGTTTTTATCTTTCAATTTGTTAATATGGTGTATAACATTGATTCATTTGCATATATTGAAGAATCCTTGCATCCCTGGAATAAACCCAACTTGATCGTGGTGTATGTGCTTTTTGATGTGTTGCTGAATTCTGTTTGCTACAATTTTGTTGAGGACT
Organism: Okapia johnstoni; assembly: GCA_024291935.2. Taxonomy (NCBI): domain Eukaryota; kingdom Metazoa; phylum Chordata; class Mammalia; order Artiodactyla; family Giraffidae; genus Okapia; species Okapia johnstoni. Next base: position 18,176,903 of record CM044324.1, read on the forward strand.
TTTCCACCTGTGTTCATCAGTGATACTGATTGGCTTGTAGTTTTGTTTTATTGTGTTGCCTTTGTCTGGTTTTGGTATCAGGGTGATGGTGGCCTCATAGAATGAGTTTGGAAGTGTTCCTTCCTCTGCAATTTTTTGAAAGAGTTTTAGAAAGATAGGTGTTAGCTCTTCTCTAAATGTTTGATAGAATTCTCCTGTGAAGCCATCTGGTCCTGGGCTTTTGTTTTTTGGGAGATTTTTGATCACAGCTTCAATTTCAGTGCTTGTATTTGGGTTGTTCATAATTTCTACTTCTTCCTGGTTGTCTTGGAAGATTGAACTTTTCTAAGAATCTGTCCATTTCTTCCAGGTTATCCAGGTTATTGCCTTATAGTTGTTCATAATAATCTGTTATAATCCTTTGTATTTCTTCACTGTCTGTTGTAACCTGTCCTTATTCATTTCTAATTCTGTTGATTTGATTTTTCTCTTTTTTTCTGGATGAGTCTGGCTAAAGGTTTGTCAATTTTGTTTATCTTCTCAAATAACTAGCTTTTAGTTTTATTAATCTTTATTATTATTTCTTTCATTTCTTTTTCATTTATTTCTGCTTGGATCTTTATGATTTCTTTCCTTCTACTAATTTTTGTTTTTTGATGTTTTTTTTCCAGTTGTTTTAGGTGTAAAGTTAGGTTGTCTATTCGATGTTTTTCTTTTTTCTTGAGGTAGGATTGTATTGCTATTAACTTCCTTCTTAGAATTGCTTTTGCCACATCCCATAGGTTTTGAGTTGTTGTGTGTTCATTGTCATTTTTTTCTAGAAATTTTTTGATTTCCCTTTTGATTTCTTCAGTAACCTGTTGGTTATTTAGAAACATATTGTTTAATCTCCATGTGTTTGTGTTTCTTGCAGTTTTTTCCTTGTAATTGATATCTAGTCTCATAGCATTGTGGTTGAAGACGATGCTTGATACAACTTCAATTTTCTTAAATTTACTGAGGTTTGATTTGTGACCCAAGATGTGATCTATCCTAGAGAATGTTCCACAGTAACATTTTTATTTTTGATATTTGAAATAATTTATGAATGCAGTTTATCCTTATTTTGCATCATATAAAGTTTTTTCTTGTTGTTTGGTATTTTTTTTGCCCTACTGTACAGCATGTGGGATCTTACTTCCCCAACCAGGGATTAAACCCACACTCCCTGCATTGGCAGCACAGTCTTAACCACTGGACCACCAGAGAAGTTCCAATAAAAAGTTTTTGATATTATTCTTTACAGATGTGTGTAGCTCTGTTCCTTCATTCAGTTTTAATATTTTGTACTATTGCTACTGTATGAATATACCATACTTTATTTATCAGTTCTGTGGTTCAGTGAACATTTGTGTTTTCAGTTGTTTCTTTTTCCAACAAAACAGTGCTTAAGTTAGCATTCTTAGCCATACCTCCTGGTGCATGCATGCAAGAATTCCTCTAAGGAATGGAATTGCTGGGTCACAGACTATATACATGTACATAATTGCACCTTATCTGTAATGCTGAATTGTTTCTAGAAGTGGCTGTTGCTGGTTTGTATTCCATCAGTATCGCCAGAGAGTTCCATTGCTCTGCCAGATCCCTGGCCCTTGGTATTGTCTGTTTCTTTAATTTTGGTTTATCTGGAGGATATGATATGACATCTTATGGTTTCAGTTTTCATTTCTCTGCCTACTGTTGAAGTAAACTTTTTATTTTGTTATGTTAATTATATTAATGTGTGTGCATGTGTCAGTCTCTCAGTTGTGTCCAACTGTTTGCAACCCCATGGACTGTAGCCTGCCAGGCTCCTCTGTCCATGGAATTCTCTAGGCAAGAAAATGAAGTGGGTTGCCATTTCCTTCTCCAGAGGATCTTCCCAACCAAGGGATCAAACCTGGGTTTTTTGCATTGTAGGCAGGTTCTTTACCATCTGAGCTACTAGGGAAGCCCAGTTATATTAATAGATTATATTAATCAGTCCTTCATGTTTCTACTACCTGGTGAAATGACTCTTTTGTTTTCTTAATATTTCTATCAGACTTTTACGTTGCTAATATTACAGAATTGTAGGATTTGATTATGTATTGTATATATTAATCCTTTTGTGACTTAGTGTGATTCAGTATCTTATCTCTGGTTGTGGGTTTTTGTTGCCTCTTTGAGAAACCAAAGTTAATTTTAATTTATTACTTTAAAAAATATCCTTTTAAATTTGTGCTTTTCATATATTTTTAAGTCTTCCCTTATCCCTTAATCATAGAAACATTTTTCTATAATTTTTACTATGAGACTTAAAGTTTTTCCTTTCCCATTTACATTCTTTTTGTATTTGGACTTGGTTTCTGTTTGGTAGAAGGTAGGAATTCATTCTAATTTTTTAATACTAGCAATCACTGATCAGCACACTTTCCTGTAAAGGACAGAATAGTAGATGTTTTAGGCTTCTCCGTCTGTATGTATTGGAGAAGGAAATGGCAATCCGCTCCAGTATTCTTGCCTGGAGAATGCCAGGGACAGAGGAGCCTGGTGGGCTGCCATCTGTGGGGTTGCACAGAGTCGGACACGACTGAAGCGACTTAGCAGCAGCAGCAGCAGCAGCCGTCTGTGTGGTCCCTATTGTAATACATAACTTTGTCATTGTATCACAGAAGCAGCCAAAGACAAGTTGTAAATGGATGAGCATGCTTGTGTCCCCATAAAATTTGATTTACAAAAAGCAGGAGGCTTATTGGATTTGGCCTGTGAACTGTAGTTGCCAACCCATGATATGGATAACTAATTGTCTCAGAAAATTTTTTGTCTTCCTTTTTCCACTGATGTCCAGTGTCTTCTCTGTTGTATCATGTTTCCATATATGTGTGAGTCTGTTTCTGGGCTTTCCATTTTTAAAAAATAGAAAAAGTACTTAAAATCATTTTACTAGTCCATCCCTGTGCTTATTACACTTCCTAATTACTACAGCTTTATTGTAAGGCTTGGTATATGGTAGGAGAAATCTCTCCTGATTCTTTTCTAGATGTGCTTTGGCCTTTCTTGGCTTTCCCTCTTCTCTGTAAATCTTAAAAATTCAACTTGTCAAGTTCCACAAAATCTCCATTTAGAATTTGATTGAATCATGTTACATCCATTTGGGGAGAACTGAGATTAGAATATTATATGCCTGTTTTTGAGGACATTATGTCTCTCTTTTTATTTGAGTCACCTTTAATGTCTTAAAGTAAATTTTATAATATTCTCTAAGCCTTCCTTGCATAGAACTTTTTAGATTTATTCCTAGCTTCCTTATTTTTGTGTTACTGTGGTAAATGGCATCTTGCTAAAAATTGCATTTTCCAATTCCTTATTATTGATGTGTAGAATTTAAGTAAAAAGTTATACGCTGATCTTACATACATTTACCTGGATAAACTTTCTTAATAATTTTAGTCTTTTCTTTGGGGTTTATTGTCTATATACAATAATAGTATTTTTTCCTTCTTTTCTACTGCTCATGTTTTTCATCTTGTTTTATTCCACTGACTGTACCCTCCAGTAAAATGTTGAATAGAAGTAATGAGAGTAGGAATCCTTGTGTTTTCCCTGATTTTTAAGAATTATTTAACTGCATATTGATATCTTCTGACAGATATTTAAAAATTTAATTAATTTTTGACTGTGCTAGGTCTTCATTGCCATGTGGGCTTTTCTCTAGTTGTGGTACATGGGCTCTAGGACTCGAGGGCTTCTGTAGTTGCAGCACATGGGCTCAGTAGTTGCAGCTCCCAGACTCTACAGCACAGGCTCAGTAGTTGTAGCAGATGGGCTTAGTGGCCCTGAGGCCTGTGGGATCTTCTGAGACCAGGGTTGCAACCCATGTCTCCTGCATTGGCAGCCAGATTCTTGACCACTGAGCCACCAGGGAAGCCCCTGTGATAGAATTTTTGTTTGTTTGCAAGATATATTTTATTAGATCAAGGAATTTGCTTTGTTTTCCCCTTTATACCTGATAACTAAGGTTTTGGATTTGATTCTTGACCTTTTTTTCCTTCCTTATGGCTCTCAGAGGGACTTATATTTTCACATATTGCAAGGCTCTATTTCTCAGGACATCATGTGAAGATGTTTTTCAGGCCAGGGTTGAAGTGTGTTCTCCCAGAGAGACATGGAGTCTGTTTCTGCTAGTGTGGTTACCACTATCTCAGGACCTATTTAACTAAATTTTTGGCCTGTGACTTTTTAGGCCACATAATTAACATGACTTCCTATGCAGGGCAGACTTCTTCCTTTCAAAGAATCTAGAGTTAAGGCTAAGAATCACTTGTATTATTATTTTGGTGGGATTGGTGTTTTTGGCTTTGTCCCCCATCTTTCATGTTCTGAGGATGTCACCCTTCGAAGACATCAGGTTTAAGGGAGCATCTGTAATCAAACCACTCTAAAAGGGCCCTTGGCTTGGTCTTCTGTTATCCACGTATAGCTTATTAAATCTCAGGATCTCGATTAGCAAGAATTGCTATAGTCTCCAAAACAGCTGCCAGTCCCTGTCCTACTGATTTGTGAGGATTTATGCATTCTTTTCATTCTGGCCTTTGAGAATTTCTCTTAATTTCTTGTCAGGTGGACAATACATTAGAAAAAATGTCTTAAAACATTTTATCTAGCATTTTAGTTGTGCTATACCACGAGAGGGTTCTGTGAAAATGTCTTCTGCTCTATTGCCAAAGCCAGTATTTGCCCTTAGCCCTGACCTATGATGGCAGCCTCCTGTCCTGAACCATATCCCATCTGACCATGACTGACATCTAAATCAGCGGTCCTCCAGTCTCAATGCTGCACATTGAGAAGCTTGTAAAAATCCTGACGATCAGGCCACACTCCAGATAAATTATATTAGAATACCTGAGACATCAGTGGCTTTTAAATCTCCCACAGGGTTCCATGGTGTTGTCAAGGTTAAGAACAGCTCTTGAAAATCTAGCTACTCATTTTGATTCCTGTCTCTTCCTCTTCACCTGCCTTTTCCCTTTCCTCAGGCAAATAGTTTACTTTGGAGGCCAGGTTACCACATTCACATAAAACACCAGCTTTCTAACACTCCTAATCCTTTTCAAACCAATATGCTTTTGGTGTAACTAAATCTGTTCTACCTGTGGTCAACTGAAAGGAAGATGTTCAGCTTGTTTTATTTTTCTTTACAACATTCTATTTTTTTAAACCTCTTTCACAAGATGCTGATGCCATTTTGTTTTCCTCTGCTGAGAAATTTTTAGTGCAAAGTCTCTTAATTTGCTAATTAATTCTGATAGACTAGTTTCACAGCCTCAGCAAATCAGTGTGTGATATGCTTGGATTATGAATAGCTTAGCACGGAAAATGATGTAATTTCAATGGAATAAATTAGAGTGAATTAACAAGACAGACTCAGTTATCTTTTTTAATAATGCAGATTTGTTCAGAAATGCACTCTGCTTTATTTGTAAAATGGTCCATGCTTTTAACCATTTTGACTGCCATAGCCCTTTTCCCTTTGGAGCTAATAATAAAAAAAAAGGAGAAGATAAATGACAGGAATAGCAAGGCCAGATATAACCAAACAGAGAAGTAGGGTTGTCACCATACTTTGTTCTAGGTCAAAGTATGTTAATTGACCATGGCTTGTTATTAAAATGCTGTGTTTTATGGCTGTCTTTAATATAATACTAGGACATGTAAAAATGTGATACAGATATAAGTTTATAATTATTTCTTCTGGAGAAGTAATAATGACATTTCCTGCAAGTGAAACAAGTTGGAGCTTTCTTATATAGCTTTATTTACATATCTTTAGAGTTAGGGCTTGGGACCAAGTAGAGTAAATAGAGATTCAGCAACAGTATTAGCAAATGATTAGTTTAGCACGTTAATTTTAGCATCTGCAAGATAAAAGATATCTTCCCAAGTGAACAGATGGCTTCACCAGGAATGGCAGACTTCTTATGATTTAATGGTGAGAGCTGAGGTCTGGAAAGCTTTAGAGAAAAATCACATTCTTTGGGTATGCACTTGGGCAAGTTGGTCTTTAGAAGCCTGCTATTGCTTTCCATAATACTGGATAATTATCATTATTTTCCTCGGGGGAACATTGTGTGGAATAACTAATTAATGATTGCAATGCACTTTGGAAGACATTCTGAGTAACTTTTTAAGTATTTTGCATTTGAGTATCAGGAGAAAATGAGCATGAATAAAGAAAACCTGGAAGTAAGGTTTTATTTCTAGATTGTGAAATACTTTTTCTGACGTTTTACTATGTTAATAGTTTCAATTTCTTTTCAAAAATGCTTTTATAATTTTGTTTTATGTTTACAGCTTTTTTGGGTGGAGAGGGGCATGCAACTTGTGGGATCTCAGTTCCCTCACCAGGGATTGAACCTGGGCCATGGCATTGAAAGCCTGGAATCCTAATCAGTAGGCCACCAGGGAACTCCTTTATTTCATGTTTAAAGATGCTACGTATTACTGTTTTTAAAGATTCTGGTGCTGTGTGATGTTTGTATGTGCCTAGAAGTGGCTGTAAGGTCCAATACACAAGAAATTTTATACAGTGTATTCTGTTAGTTAATGCCATCTTTTAGTTTATGGAGACCTGAATTTTCACCTTATTGGATATATCACAGGTTTGTTTTCAAGAAATGGAATATTACTTAGCTATTAAAAAGAACACATTTGAATCAATTCTAATGAGGTGGATGAAACTGGAGCCTATTATACAGAGTGAAGTAAGTCAGAAAGAAAAACACCAATACAGTATGAAAGTGAAAGTGAATGTTGCTCAGTGGTGTCTGACTCTTTGCGACCCCATGGACTGTATAGGGTCAGAATACTGGAGTGGGTAGCCGTTCCCTTTTCCAGGGGATATTCCCAACCTAGGGATCAAACCCAGGTTTCCCACATTGCAGGTGGATTCTTTACCAGCTGAACCACAAGGGAAGACCAAGAATACTGGAGTGGGTAGCCTGTTCCTTCTTCAGGGAGTCTTCCTGACCCAGAAATCGAACCAGGGTCTCCTGCATTGCAGGCAGATTCTTTACCAACTGAGCTAGCAGGGAAGCCCCCATGTATATGGAATTTAGAAAGATGGGAACGATGACCCTACATGCAAGACAGCAAAAGAGACACAGATATAAAGATCAGACTTTTGGACTCTGTGGAAGAAGGTGAGGGTGGGATGATTTGAGAGACTAGCGTTGAAACATGTATACTACCATATGTGAAATAGATGACCAGTCTGAGTTTGATGCATGAAACAAGGCACCCAAAGCCAGTGCACTGGGACAACCTAGAGGGATGGGATGGGGAGGGAAGTGGGAGGGGGGTTCAGGATGAGGGACACATGTACACCCATGGCTGATTCATGTCAATGTATGGCAAAAACCACCACAGTATTGTAATGTAGTTAGCTTCCAATTAAAATAAATGAATTAGTATATATAAAAAAGAAAGTCATTCCTAAGTGTCACCTGTTAGATATTTTTGACCCTGGCTCTTATTTCTCAAGCCAGTATTGTGGCAACTAGTTTCCAAAGATCCCTGACCCCCAGTAAACACCTCTTGTGTTTATGTCTTTGTCTATCGTTCACACACTGAAACTGAGCTGGCTCTTTGTAACCAAATTGATGCTGCATGTATTCCAAAGACAGGTCACAAAAAGCCCTGTAGCTTCCACCTGGATTTCCTGGAATGCATGCTGTAGGGGAAGCCAGCTGCCATGGAAGAATTGCAATTAACTTTGAGATTTCCATGCTACAAGGTTACTCAAGTTAAGCATTTGAAAAGGTCACGTGGAAATATATATATACGTGTGTGTATGTATAGCACTCATCTCACACGCCAGTAAAGTAATGCTTAAAATTCTCCAAGCCAGGCTTCAGCAATACGTGAACCGTGAACTTCCAGATGTTCAAGCTGGTTTTAGAAAAGGCAGAGGAACCAGAGATCAAATTGCCAACATCTGCTGGATCATCGAAAAAGCAAGAGAGTTCCAGAAAAACATCTATTTCTGCTTTGTTGACTATGCCAAAGCCTTTGACTGTGTGGATCACAATAAACTGTGGAAAATTCTGAAAGAGATGGGCATACCAGACCACCTGAACTGCCTCTGGAGAAACCTGTATGCAGGTCAGGAAGCAACAGTTAGAACTGGACATGGAACAACAGACTGGTTCCAAATAAGAAAAGGAGTACGTCAAGGCCGTTGATTGTCACCCTGCTTATTTAACTTATATGCAGAGTACATCATGAGAAACGCTGGTCTGGAGGAAGCACAAGCTGGACTCAAGATTGCTGGGAGAAATATCAATAACCTCAGATATGCAGATGACACCACCCTTATGGTAGAAAGTGAAGAAGACCTAAAGAGCCTCTTAATGAAAGTGAAAGAAGAGAGTGAAAACATTGGCTTAAAGCTCAACACTCAGAAAACTAAGATCTTCATGGGAAATACATGGGGAAACAGTGGAAACAGTGTCAGACTTTATTTTTCTGGGCTCCAAAATCACTGCAGATGGTGACTGCAGCCATGAAATTAAAATATGCTTACTCCTTGGAAGGAAAGTTATGACCAACCTAGATAGCATATTAAAAAGCAGAGACATTACTTTGCCTACAAAGGTGCATCTAGTCAAGGCTATGGTTTTTCCAGTGGTCATGTATGGATGTGAGAGTTGGACTGTGAAGAAAGCTGAGTGCCAAAGAATTGATGCTTTTGAACTTGGTGTTGGAAAAGACTCTTGAGAGTCCCTTGGACTGAAAGGAGATCCAACCAGTCCATACTAAAGGAGATCAGTCCTGGGTGTTCATTGGAAGGATTGATGTTGAAGCTGAAACTCCAATACTTTGGCCACCTCATGCAAAGAGTTGACTCATTGGAAAAGACCCTGATACTGGGAAGGATTTAGGGCAGGAGGAGAAGGGGACGACAGAGGTTGAGATGGCTGGATAGCATCATCGACTCGATGGACATGGGTTTGGGTCTACTGCAGGAGTTGGTGATGGACAGGGAGGCCTGGCGTGATGTGGTTCATGGGGTTGCAAAGAGTCGGACATGACTGAGCGACTGAACTGAACTGATGTACTTGTTCACATATTTTATATATATATATATATATATATACACTATATATATATGCGCATTTGGCCATTTCACACCTATTGTATCCATCCTATTTGAAATGCCAGATATGTGACTGTAGAAGCATTTTAGGTGTCCAGACCAGCCTTCATATGACTCTAGGACCAGCTGTCATCAATTGCAACTGCAATAGCAAAAAAAAAAAAAAAAGGAAATAATCCTAATTAGAAATGGGCAAATGACCTGAACAGACACTTTTTCAAAGAAGAATATGAATAGCCAGCAGGTACATGAAAAGTTATTCAACATCACTGATCATTAGGGAATGCAAATTAAAATCCCATGAGATATCACCCCTCATACCAGTCTTAATGACCATCATCAAAAAGACAAGTGATAACAAATACTGGTGAAGATGTGGAAGAAAGGGAACCATATGTATTGGTGGGATTGTAAATTGGTACAACTACTGTGAAAAGCAGTATGGAGAATCCTCAAAAAATTAAAAATAGAACTACCATATGATCCAGATTTCACTCCTGGTTATATATCCAAAGGAAATGAAAACACTGTTGAAGAGAGATCTGTGCCCCTCTTATTCGTAGCAGCATTATTTACAACAGCCAAGGCATGGAAATAACCTGTGTGTCCGTCAACAGATGAATGGATCAAGAATATGTGGTATGTGTATGTGTCTTTCTGTGTATGAGTTTGTGTGTGTGCATACACAACGGAATATTATTCAGCCTTAAAAATGAGGATACGCTGCTATTGGAGGCATCATGGATGGACCTTGAGTGCTTTACTGCTAAATGAAATAAGTCAGACAGAAAGACAAATACCTTATGATTTCAATTCTATGTGTAATCTAAAAAGAAAAAAAGGACAGACTCCAAACTCAGATAAAAAGAGCACACTGTGGTTACTGGAGGCTGGAGGTGGGAAGGGGAGGGGGAATTGGGAGAAGGTGATCAGCCCAGCTCACATACTTCTTGTCATCAAAGAACTTGGAGGGTAGCTGTCTGAAATTTAGATGAACAGTAATGAGTGAGGGCTTCTGACACTCAGAGGGCAAAAGAAGCATTTCTGAACTACAGAATAATACAGCCACTTAGTTCAGTGATCCTAATGTAATTTAGTGATATTACTAAACAATTCGTTAAATATGCTTGAGTTTCCTAAATTCTTGCTAAACTTCTGAAGTAGTATTTTTATTAATATATTAATATTATTTGCTTTTTTGATTCTCTTGTCACGTTTTCTTAACAGGAAACTTTTGAATTGGTGCTTATTCAGATAATACAGATGGCATTAATGTGTCACTGCTGTGGCCGGTGATTTATTTCCCCTATTTTCTGCTTCCTTTCTTTTGCTTTCCTTTCCTCCTTCACTCTCCTCTCTCTAACCCTTTTTTCTTTATCCTGCTTCAAGACCCAATCTCTTATTTACATGTTTTCATGCTCAAGTCGGTTCATAAATACAGACAGAAATATGTACAAATGTCAGTTTTCTGTCTTGAGTGGAAATCACCTTCCCAGAATGTTTATAAAAATGGATTGCTTCTCTCAGGAGATTCATTCATCAAGACCGAAGTTGGTCCTCCTGTACAAAATGGAGTGGAAATAGAAACAGTCAAAATATACTAGGATAAACACAGCAATCAGAGATAAGATGAGGAGGGGAAGCCTCATTTGGAGGAAAAATGTTGGCTGCTTGTGAGGCCAAGAAATAGAACAGCAAATGTTCCTTCAAACTGCAGCATGAGAGGAAGGTTATCCAGGGTTGTACTAGACTAAAAATTTTATCCAGGACTGTTTTGAACCAAGGCTGAGCTCCTAGAATTATGGGTAAGATCCATGCATATGTCAATATCATAATTTCATAGGATTCTAGGACAGAAAAGCTGGAAGACTCTGTAGACAAGAAAGGTGTGTCTTAGCTAAAGTCACTCAGTAGGTCATAACTGGGACTGAGATTCACATATTCTGATTTCCAGGTCATTTTAAAATTTCACTGCTTATAAGCACTGTTAGTGTTTTTTGGTTCCTGGAGATGTGCTCCTTACATCACCTGGCTTCTTCTGTATCCTCTCTGGTTTGCTCTGTGTGATGTGATCATCAGGCACCATTTCAGTCACACTTCCAACACTGGCAGGGCATTGTCCATGCAGTATCTCTTAACTTCAAGGGGAGTGACAAAGTAGATAATGCAGTCCAGCTGGAGAATCCTCCCTTTCACACAGAGAGAAGTAGTTTGACAAATGGGCTACCATTGAGAATCTGTTCTAAGAGTATTCAAGGTCTATTTAAAAAAAATTTTTTTTATTGGGGTATAGTTGATTTACAAGGTTGTATTAGTTTCAGGTGTACAACAAAGTGAATCTGTCATACATATACATATATCCACTCTTTTTTATATTGTTTTCCCATACAGGATATTACAGAGTATTAAGCAGAGTTCCTTGTACTAACAGTAGGTCCTTATTAGTTATCTATTTTATACATTGTGTTGTATATGTGTCAATCCCAATCTCCAAGTCCATCCCACCCACATTGGTGTCCATACATTTGTTCTGTACATCTGTGTCTCTTTCTGTTTTGCAAATAAGTTCATCTATACTGTTTTTCTAGATTCCACATATATGTTAGTATATGATATTTGTTTTTCTCTTTCACTCTGTGTGATAGTCTCTAGGTCCATCCACATCTCTGCAAATGACCCAGTTTAATATTCAAGGACTTTCTTAAGGGAATCTTAACTTTTTTGGTACTAATATAAAGGTTTCCACTATGTGTAGAAAATAGCACTCCCTTTGCTTGAAACATATTTTGGAGACAAAAAGATGAGTTATTCATTCCTACTATGACTAAAGTACTTGAAGAAGTCTAGCTCGGCAAGTCTAGCATGAAAATGAAAGTCGCTCAGTCATGTCCGACTCTTTGCGACCCCATGGACTATACAGTCCATGGAATTCTCCAGGCCAGAGTACTGGAGTGGGTAGCCTTTCCCTTCTCCAGGGGATCTTTCCAACCCAGGGATCGAACCCAGGTCTCCCACATTGCAGGTGGATTCTTTACCAGCTGAGTCACAAGGGAAGCAATCTAGCATGGGCTTTAGCTAATTAGAGGGAAAGCATTTCTTTGCTTCCAAATTCATTCTCTCTTCTGTACCTTCTTTATGCGTCAGAGAAAGTGGTTTTGTCCTCAACATGATTCTTCTCTGGTTTACGTGGTTTAGAAAAAGACGCAAGTTGGTAGTGCACCACTTCCTCTGTGAGTGTCCTTTTACAGTTGGCATATTTTTCTCTCCACTTAGCCCATTTATTATTCTGCCTTTGAAGTCAACATTTTTATGAAAGTTATTTACACAACATCCAAGATTGTTTTGATTTCATTATTGAACTATTTCTAAACCTTTTTATCTTTAGGTGATACTTATTTTCCTCCTGTCTTCAAAAAAACATGCACATGCACACACTTCATGTGGTCACGTGCATGCATGTGTGCACAGTCGCTCAGTTGTGTCTGACTGTTTTGCAACCTCATGGACTGTAGCCTGCCAGTCTCCTCTCTCCATGGGTTTATCCCAGCATACTGGTTGCCATTTCCTCCTCCAGGGGATCTTCTTGATGCAGGGATTGAACCCACATCTCCTGCATCTGCTGCATTGGCAGGCGGATTCTTTACCACTGAGGCACCTGGGAAGCCTGTGGTCATACCACATCCTATATAATTTGTGGATGATGAAATAGACTTGCTTCTAAAATAAACTGTTCACTGTGTCTTCAAATAGTAATGATATAAAGGGAGCATAAAAAAGCTTTATCAAGGAGATAATTTTATGTAAAGATTAACATGTATGCATCCTGCAATAGGTATGCACCAGTTAACAACACCAGTGATTGTGTCTGACTTTGTAAAACAACTTACTCCTCAGTGTTCACTGCATATAGACTAGCATAAGGAAATTGGTGACAGCTGAAAAGCAAATTATCAAATTCCAAGCTAGATGAATATATATTTCTGAGGTCAGAATGTAACCCAGTCTTCTGATATATCTAAAAGCCCACTAATGCAGATGTTTTAAAAACTAATTTTGCTCAATGCCACCAAACCATCAAAGCCATATAAACTTTTAGATAGACACTGCAGAGAGATTATGAAGTATTTTTAATTCTGCCAGGTGTTTTGGAAATGAAATAAATTACCTTTATTATGTTTTTCAGTGTGGTATAATCAATTAAGTAAATTCCTAGTTGTAAATATAGATTCTTCATTTTCTGTATCCTAAATTCTTATGTTTGTGTATGATAAGTGAAACTTTATAAAAGCAGAGTTATGCTGACAAAGAAAAAGGAATGAAATTACCAGGAAAACAATATTGCTAGAATTATAGAAATTTATTCTTGTTTGAAAAAGTGGTTGGGAACCATTTGTTTAGGAAAAATTATATTAGATTATGCTAATTTAATCACAGTGTTGTTCTAGAATCCTGCTTATAGCCTCTTGGTATTAAAGGATTATGTATTTGGATTTTGTTTAAATCATCTTAAAAAGTTTCCATAAAGTTAAGCTCTGTAGGCACTGTTTCACAGTTTCATAACAAATTTTACAATTTAAGCTTTGTTGAGAGAAGTGTTTTTAAAATATAGCCCAAGACTGTCTTCATTGGAATCATCAGGGCTGCCTGTCAGAAACACAGTTTTTTGAGGCCCTTCTCAAGCTCGCCACATTTCTGACTTAAGAATCCCAGGTAATTCTATTATACACTAAACATTGAGAACCATCACTTTATTGTAGTAAGCCTTGTATAGACCTCCTCACCCTGAACTCTCTCTTTTTTCTTTTTGGCCATGCTACTCTGCATGTGGGATCTCTTAGGTCCTCACCAAGGGATTGAACCTGCATCCCCTGCACTGGAAGTGGAGTCTTAACCACTGGACTACTAGGGAAATCACCACCCTGAACTCTTGAAACGTCTCTGGTCCTCTAACTTAGTCCCTCAGTAACAACTAAAACAATATCAGAAGAGATAAATGACTTTCATTCCAATAATACTCTTTAACACCCTTCCTTCACATCTTTCCAGAAAGAGAGAAACTAGGGCAGTTTTCAAAGGGAAAACTAAGAAGTCGATGCTTGATAGTTAACTGCTTCCAGGCCTCTTTATCCATCTTTTATTGCCCCAGTTCAGACTTGGTACCAAAGAACTGTCATGACAGTGACCTTCATTTATATAGCCCCTCTTCTTGTGAAAAAGAAGGTACACATTAAAAAATTCATATGACTTGCATCCAGAAGGAAACTTAGATCATTTTGCTCAGTTCTGTCATTTTACAGGTGAAGAAAATGATATCTAGAGAGGTTGTGTGATTTTTTTCAAGGTCATACTCCTAATTGTTGCCAGAACTAGCATAGAGATCCAGGTATCCTGACTCCCAGACCATTGATCTTTTTAGGGCATGTTTTTATAAAAATATTGTAGGGACTTCCTTGGTGGTCCAGTGGTTAAGACTTCTTGCTGCTAATGCAGGGGGCCTGTGTTTGATCCCTGGTCAGGGAACTAGATCCCATGTGCCTCAACCAAGACCCAGTGCAACCAAATAAATATGTTTTTTTTTTAAGTTTAAAAAAATATTGTATATTGTCCTTGTTTACTTGAAGAGGAACTTGTTTTGTGGCTAGAACATCATCACTGACTGGTTTTTTTTTCTTACTGTTTTTAATAGTCTCACTGCTTCCCCAGGTCTGTTTCTATTTATTGTATGTTGTGGGAAAACAGCTAAAAACACATTTCTTATTGAGTGAGCTTCAGTGCAAATTGTGGCTTTCAAAGGAATTAGATCCCTTTTGCTTGAGGTTGAATTTGGTAACACTTTATTTTAGGTGTCAAGGCATGGTACGTTCAATTAGCATTCACTGTAATAACACTGATCAGTGTGAATTCTGTTGATTAAAATCTGGATAGTTGTATTACAGTACTTTGAGCAGAATCCACCCACATGCTGTTATATTCACTGGACTCCTCTCTCTTGCTCTGTTTTAATTTAGAAAAAACAAAACAAAACCTGAACACACAAGAAATCAAAAAATAAAATAGCTTCTGTTTCATCCTTTGGAATGTTTAATTGATGGTTGTTGGATATATTCAAAGTATCTAGTTGGCAGGGACACAGTAACGAGGTCTTTTGCCCTTTCTGATTATGTGACAACTCAATTGGGTAATTATTTAAATTTGGATATAGGGCATTTTGATAACTTATTATAGTGATAAAATTATTCTGCTCTAAAAATCTAGACAAAGAGCTAAGAAACAGAACATTAGTCCAAACCTATCAGTAGGAATTCTTGTAATTGGACCTTGTCTGTAAAAGATAAGGCAAGAGGAATACTTTAACTTGAGTGAGAGAAGAGTCGCATTTTTTTGCACGAAAAATGGTAGTTCTGAAGAATAGAATCTGCTGAGCCCAGAGGCCATTTTGAGTCAAGAAAAATGTTTTTTTCTGTTACAAATGTAAGCAAGAAACTCACCTGAATTAATTTCAGATTTTGAATCAAGAAAAGTGAAGGCAAGTTGAGTGATTAGGGAACAGAAGCAGTAAAAGCATCAAAATATATATCCTAGAGATTTTGCCCCACACCCAGAGTATTAAAAGCATCTACCTATTAATTTGATTTTAATTGAAGCTTCTCAAAGAAAACTAAAAAGTAACAGTGGTTTTGAGCAGAGTTATAATAAGTAGGATTGGACTGTCAGCTCTGACAGAGAGAAAACTCAATAAAAGACTTTTGCTTCTGACAGAGTGATAAATATGATATTTTAAAAATCTGGATAAAATAAAATGTAATTTTAACTGAATATCTAAATTAGTAAAAAAGTAAGGGTAAATCTCCAAATGCCAAAAGTGAAATTTTAGAAGCAAAATCAAAATGAAATTCAAACCTCAAGCAATGATGAAGTTGAAACCAGACAGATAAGCAAGTTTGGGAACTTGGGTTGCATACCAACAAATGCTGGTATGAAGAAACTTGTCTTGGGGATTAATAGCTTCTGGTGGAGACTTGTATGGAAACCTGACCTGAGGCCATCAAAAAGTGGCTAAACCTGGGCCCTCAAAGGGCTAGCAGTCCTCAGAGAAAGGGGCCAAGAAGAAGCCTATTTGGCTGGCGCATTGAACAAAATGATCTGATACCTTGATGACTCTGGTTTGGAGATGTGGAGGTGCTTTCCTAAGAATTTGCAACTATAGATCTCAAGCCTACCCTCATCTGGATCTGAAGCTTGAATTTAAGTTATATGCATAGTAGGACAAATCCTAGCCAAGACATTATTTTAAAGTAATCCTTGTTTGGAATCCTTCCAGTGCTACCCAGCAGAAGCAAATACAAAGCTTCCTTGAAGATCCACCTGCCACTATAGACTCAGAATTACCAGCCACGGCATTTAGCCAAATCTTATGTGATTAAAAAGGGATAGCCACATTAGGAAACCATGAAAAATTTAGTAAAAATGATGGACTGCAGACTTAGATTTCTAAATACTTGAGATATTGGCATTAGCAACAAAATAATGTATTATATTTAACACATAAAATAGAAAGATACCAAAAAAAGAGCAGTACACGAGAGAGTATCAACTGTGGCATACAGAATTAAAGACATCCTTCTAGAAATAAAAATATGATTAATAACTTTGAAATTAATAAATTAAACATGTAAGACTGAGGTGAAGAGAGAATTGGTGAACTGAAAGTGTGATGTAAAATTAGCCAGAAAGCAAAACATAGAGAAATAGGTAGAAAATATGAAAGTTTAAGACAAATGGAGAATTAAGTGAGTACTAATATACGGCTACCCAGATTAATAGATTTAGAAAAGTAGAATAAGGAAGAAATAATGCCTTAGAAGTTTCCAGAATTGATGAAAGATAAAAATTCTTAGATTCAGAAAAGCCCAGTATCTCCCAGCAATGATACATAGAAAGGAAAGCCATATTGGGACATATCATAGTAGAACTGTAAAATAATTTCAAAAGAAAATATTAAAAGTATTAGTGAAAAGTAGCTATTACAAAGGAATAATAGAAACTTAGTATCTTCAAAATGCTAAAGAAAAAACAGTCTATCTAGAACTGAATGCCCACCAAGTCTGTATTCCAAGAATGAGGATTAAGTCAATAACAATCTGAGAGCACTTACCGTTAGCAGGCCAAAGGAATGTCTAAAGGATGTACTTAAGGAAAAAAATCCAGGAAAGATGGAAAAATAAAAAAGAATGGTAAGCAAACAAAATAGTACATATGTGGGAAATAAACTTTATGTTGAAAATAATAATGTATGATATTAGAAAGTATTATGTAATTAAAATGCTGAACACAAATATGTAAGCTAGGAGGGAGTTACGTCTAAGCTGATTGTGTTCTGGAAGACAGTGATTGATAATAGGAATACCCCTACTAGCTTCCATTAATTTAGGGCTTGTAATATACCAGTCATGTTCTGATTGCTATATGTATATTTACCCATCTTAGGGTGCACAATGACCCTATGAGGTTAGTGATTGTTATTTGCATTTTATGGATGATAAAATTGACAACCTGAAGCCAAAGAAGTGAGACAGGATTTGAAATCCAGATGATCTGACTCGAGTCCATGGTCCTAACCACCAGGTTTTCCTACTACTGATTAATTTGAAACTTCTATGCATGGTAACAATTTAAAGGTAAGCCACTAAAAGAAAAAATAGTGTACAGTTGCTTATGCATTAGAGAACAAAAATGGAGTAAGTGGGAAAAATTGTTAGCAATTCCACATAAGCTTAGAAAAATCAGGCCAGATAAAAAGCACAAAATAAGATGGTATAATCAAAGCAAAAGATTTCAGTAATACATAAATATACACAGAAGTTTCTTATTAAAGGAGGTTGAGATGGAATTAAAAATAGAAAATCCAGCTGTATAATGTCGGATAAAATAGACTTGAAAGCAAAAAACACTTGGTTATGAAGATAGTCACTATATAGTAAGCAAAGATTCACCACACCAAGAAAGAGATAATAACATTTTAAAATTATATGCCCATAATAAAAGTTTTAAATTGTATTAAAAATTGATAGAACTGCCTGGAGAAATTGACAAAGCTACTGTAAGGGTGGGAGATACCAGAAACTCCTGGGTCAAACAGTTAACAAGGAAATAGAAGGTTAACCACACAGTCAGGAACTTTCATTTAATGCACATACACCAGACTTTTCACTTCCAAGCTAAGGACTATGTTATTTTTCTCAGTCATTTACAAAAAGAAAACACTTACAAAAATTGACTAGGAAGCCATAAGTCACCTTCATCAACTTTAAAGAGCAGTATTATACTGACCATATCACATGCATTGCCATATGGTAAAATTAGTCATCAGTTAAAAAATAAAGCCAATCCCCTCTCTGTCTTTTTATTTAAATAGTTTAAAATAACTCATGGATAAAAGAAGTCAAAATGGAGATTAAAAAAAATACTTAAAATTAAACAATAGTGAAAATAATATATATCAAAATTTGGAGATTAAGTAAAAGTGGCACTTGGAAATGACTGTATAGTCTTAAGAGCTTGTAGAAGGAAAAAAAGACTGAATATTAATGAGGTAAGTGTCTAACACAAGAAGTTAGGAAAAAGAATAATAAACTCAAAGAAAGTAGAAGGAAGAAAATAAAAAGCAGAAATTAATGAAATAGAAGGCAATATAGAGGACCAATACTACCTAAAGTTAAATGAATAGACATGAAAGTCACTCAGTCCTGTCCAACTCTTTGGGACCCCATGAACTGTAGACCATGGAATTTTCCAGGCCAGAATACTGGAGTGGGTAGCCTTTCCCTTCTCCAGGGGATCTTCCCAACCTAGGGATTGAACCCAGGTCTCCTGCATTGCAGGCAGATTCTTTACACACTGAGCCACAAGGGAAGCCCAAGAATACTGGAGTGGGTAGTCTTTCCCTTCTCCAGGGGATCTTCCCGACCCAGGAATTGAACCGGGGTCTCCTGCATTGCAGGCAGATTCTTTACCAATTGAGCTATCAGGAAAGCCCAAAGCTTAAATGCATAAAATTGCCAAACTTCTGGTGCCATTTCTCAACTGAATATAAAATGTGAAGAGACCCTTCACAAGGATACCAGTGTAGATATAGAAATACAGTCCAGATAAGAACAACTTTAATTTTTTTCTTCTACAAATTTAAACTTTATTTTTAAATTTACATAAATGACAGTTATTTTTAGTATATATGAGTTTTGATAAATTTATAGAATATCTACTGTCATAATCGTTACAGAACAGATCACTCTCCCAAAATTTCTTTCTTTTGTGTCTTGTTCGACAACTACTCACTCAGTCACCCACAACTTCTGGCGATTGGTAATTCTCTTATCGTTCAGTTGCTAAGTCGTGTCTGACTCTGCAACCCTATGGACTGCAAAATGCCAGGCTTCCTTGTCTTTCATTATCTCCCAGAGTTTGATCAAACTCATGTCCATTGAGGCAGTGCTGCCATCCAACCGTCTCATCCTCCGTCGCCCCCTTCTCCTGCCCTCAGTCTTTCCCAGCATCAGGGTCTTTTCCAGTGAGTAGGCTGTCTGCATCAGGTGGCCAAAGTATTGGAGCTCCAGCTTCAGCATCAGTCCTTCCAATGAGTGTTCAGAGTTAACTTCCTTTAGGATTGATTTCCTTTAGGTGATTCTGATACCTGTCCCTAAAATTTTGTCTCTGCCAGAAAGTCATGTAAATGGAATTGTGCAATATTTAACCCTTTGTGTTCTTTCACTTTACATAATATATTTGATAAATGTTCATATGTGTCAGTAGTTTTTTTGTTGTTAAGGAGTGTTCCCTTGTATGATTATACCACAGTGTATGGATTCTTAATTGAATGCTTTAGTTTTCAACCCATTCTCTAGTTGAAAAACGTTTGAGAAGTTTCCAATTTTTTAACAATTATGCATAAAGCTGCTATAAATATTCATGTACAGGTTTTTTTATGAACAGAAGTTTTTACTTCTCTTGGTAAGTCCTAGGAGTGAGATTTAGTTCAGTTCAGTTCAGTTCAGTCACTCAGTTGAGTCCGACTCTTTGCGACCCCAGGAATCTCAGCACGCCAGGCCTCCCTGTCCATCACCAGCTCCCAGAATCTACCCAAACTCATGTCCATCGAGTCGGTGATGCCATCCAACCATCTCATCCTCTGTTGTCCCCTTCTCCTCTTGCCTCCAATCCTTCCCAGCATCAGGGTCTTTTCCAGTGAGTCAGCTCTTCGCATCAGGTGCCAAAGTATTGGAGTTTCAGCTTCAGCATCAGCCCTTCCAATGAACATCCAGGACTGATCTCCTTTAGGATGGACTGGTTGGATCTCCTTGCAGTCCAAGGGACTCTGAAGAGTCTTCTCCAACACCACAGTTCAAAAGCATCAATTCTTTGGCACTCAACTTTCTTCACCGTCCAACTATCACATCCATACATGACTACTGGAAAAACCATAGCCTTGACTAGACGGACCTTTGTTGGCAAAGTCTCTGCTTTTTAATATGCTATCTAGGTTGGTCATAACTTTCCTTCCAAGGAGTAAGCGTCTTTTAATTTCATGGCTGCAGTCACCATCTGCAGTGATTTTGGAGCCCCCAAAAATGAAGTCTGACACTGTTTTCACTGTTTCCCCATCTATCTGCCATGAAGTGATGGGACCAGATGCCATGATCTCAGTTTTCTGAATGTTGAGCTTTAAGCCAACTTTTTCACTCTCCTCTTTCACTTTCATCAAAAAGCTTTTTAGTTCCTCTTCACTTTCTGGCATAAGGGTGGTGTCATCTGCATATCTGAAGTTATCGATATTTCTCTCGGCAATCTTGATTCCAGCTTGTGTTTCTTCCAGCCCAGTGTTTTTCATGATGTACTCTGCATATAAGTTAAATAAGCAGGGTGACAATATCAGCCTTGACGTACTCCTTTTCCTATTTGGAACCAGTCTGTTGTTCCATGTACAGTTCTCATTTCAAGCCTTATTAAAAAAAAAAAGACATATTGTTTTCTAAAGTAGCTCTATCATTTTGCTTTCACACCAGCAATATCTGAGGATTCCATTTGTTTTGCTTCTTCACCAGCACTTGCAATTTTCATTTTTTAAAAAAATGTTAGGCAGTCTAATAGGTATATATTGGTGTATACTTGTGGTTTTAATTTGCAATGCTAGTGGAGGTGATGGAATTCCAGTTGAGCTATTTCAAATCCTGAAAGATGATGCCATGAAAGTGCTGCACTCAATATGCCAGCAAATCTGGAAAACGCAGCAGTGGCCACAGGACTGGAAAAGGTCAGTTTTCATTCCAATCCCAAAGAAAGGCAATGCCAAAGAATGCTTGAACTACCACACAATTTCACTCATCTCACACGCTAGTAAAGCTCAAAATTCTCCAAGCCAGGTTTCGGCAATACATGAACTGTGAACTTCAAGATGTTCAAGCTGGTTTTAGAAAAAGCAGAGGAACCAGAGATCAAATTGCAAACATCCGCTGGATCATCGAAAAAGCAAGAGAGTACCAGAAAAACATCTATTTCTGCTCTAATGACTATGCCAAAGCCTTTGACTGTGTGGATCACAATAAACTGTGGAAAATTCTGAAAGAGATGGGAATACCAGACCATCTGACCTGTCTCTTGAGAAACCTGTATGCAAGTCAGGAAGCAACAGTTAGAACTGGACATGGAACAACAGACTGGTTCCAAATAGGAAAAGGAGTACGTCAAGGCTGATATTGTCACCCTGCTTATTTAACTTATATGCAGAGTACATCATGAAAAATGCTGGGCTGGAAGAAACACAAGCTGGAATCAAGATTGCCGAGAGAAATATCGATAACCTCAGATATGCAGATGACACCACCCTTATGGCAGAAAGTGAAGAAGAACTAAAGAGCCTCTTGATGAAGGTGAAAGAGGAGAGTGAAAAAGTTGGCTTAAAGCTCAACATTCAGAAAACTGAGATCATGGCATCTGGTCCCATCACTTCATGGGAAAAAAATGGGGAAACAGTGGAAACAGTGTCAGACTTCATTTTTGGGGGCTCCAAAATCACTGCAGATGGTGACTGCAGCCATGAAATTAAAACACGCTTACTCCTTGGAAGGAAGATTATGACCAACCTAGATAGCATATTAAAAAGCAGAGACTTTGCCAACAAAGGTCCGTCTAGTCAAGGCTATGGTTTTTCCAGTAGTCATGTATGGATGTGATAGTTGGATGGTGAAGAAAGCTGAGCTCCACAGAATTGATGCTTTTGAACTGTGGTGTTGGAGGGACTCTTGAGTCCTTTGGACTGCAAGGAGATCCAACCAGTCCATCCTAAAGGAGATCAGTCCTGGTTGTTCATTGGAAGGGCTGATGTTGAAGCTGAAACTCCAATACTTTGGCCACCTGATGCGAAGCGTTGACTCAATGGAAAAGATCCTAATGCTGGGAAGGATTGGGGGCAGGAGAAGAAGGGGATGACAGAGGATGAGATGCCTGGATGGCATCACCGACTCGATGGACATGGGTTTGGGTAGATTCTGGGAGTTGGTTATGGACAGGGAGGCCTGGCGTGCTGAGATTCCTGGGGTCGCAAAGAGTCGGACACAACTGAGCGACTGAACTGAACTGAACTGAATGACTAATGATGTTGAACATACTTTCATGTGCTTATTTACCATCTATTATCATATGTCTTCTTGATGAAGTTTCTGATTATTTTTTGTTGTTGGCTCATTTTCTAATTGGGTGGTTTATTTTCTTCATTTGAATTTTCAGAGTTCTTAATATTATATATTCTGGATATCCTTGTTTGTGATGTATTATCCTTCTTATATATTGCAAAATTTTATTTTCTAATATTCTGTGGAGAATTTTTCTGTCCATGATAACAAGAGGTATCCACCTCTAGTTTTGTTATGTTTGGTTTTAGCATCAGAGCAGTACTGGCTTCTTAATATGGTTTGGGAAGTGTTTTATTCTCTTGTGTTTTCTGGGAGAGTACTGTAGAGTTGATATTGCTTTCTTCCTTAAATGTTTCATAGAATTCACCAGTAAAGGCATCTGTATCTAAAGTCTGCCTCTGTCCTTAACTTCCTCTCTTTCTTTGCAACGATTTTTGCTAAAAATTTAATATATATTTAATGTATGACATCATGCATATTTAAAGTGTGCAGTGTGTTATCTTGATACATTTATATATTTTTATTCTTTAATTTCAGAAGGAACCTCCGTATTATTTTCCATTTAAAACTTCACCAACAGTATGTAAGAGTTCCCTTTTCTCCATGTTCTCACTGACACTTATTTTTGATATCTTGTATTCTTGATGATAGCTGTTCTAATAAGCGTGAGGTGATATCTCATTGTAGTTTTGATTTGCATTTCTCTGATAATTAGTGATATTGGGTTTCTTTTCATGTATCTGCTGGTCTCTTGGATGTTTTCTTTGGAAAAATATCTATTCAGTTTGTCTGCCCATTTAAAAATCTGATTGTTTTCTTGTTATTGAGTTGTATGAGTTTTATATACTTTAGATGTTAATCCCTTATCCAGTACATGGTTTGTAAATTTTTTTCCCATTCTGTAGGTTTCCTTTTCACTTTGATGATTGTTTCTTTTGCTGTGTGGAAGCTTTTAAGTTTGGCTTGGTTCTGTTTATTGAGTTTTGGCTTTTCTTGTTTGTGCGTTTGGCGTTATATCTAGACTATCATTGCTAAGAGCAGTGTTGAGGAGCTGTTCGTTAAGCTGTCTGCTGGGGATTTTATGGGATTGGGGCTTAGTTTTAAGGCTTCATCTATTTTGAGTTAATTTTTGTGAGCCGTGTCAGATCGAGGTGCCATTTCATTATTGTGCATGTGCTTATCTAGCTTTTCCAACACCATTTGTTGAAGAGTGGTTTTCTTTTGGAAGATTTATCTAAAATTTGATTTAGTAGATACAGCATTCTTCAGGTTATTTATTTCTTCTTGAATGGCTTATGTCTCTTATCTAAGCTGTCCCCTCTTGCTTCCCCCTAGTTTTAGCGGGTTTTCATTAGTTCCTTCTCCCCACGTTGGAAGATGTTTATTCCATAGAGGGGAAAAGTAAAGAAAGATCTGGGTGGGCGCTTGTGTGTTCTTTTTCTTTTTCTTTTTTTGAAGTGGCTGTTGTTACCTTCCTCCATGCCTACATCACGAAGAATGCTTTCTCTAGACTCTCACTAATCATTTTTTAAATAAGCAGTAGGTCAGGGCAGTGGAGAAGAGCCTGAAATGCTCTGGTTTCCTCTTATGTGTATGTTTCCCCAAGATTTTTACTTACGTGCTCGTACACGTTTAACATTTACCGATTTATTAGAAATTTGGGCTGAATTCTTACTTGTCTCTGATAAAGCATGTGCCAAATAAGCACGTGCTCACATTCCTGTTTCTTCTTGCAGGTACCTGTTTTTCCCTAGATTTTAGGTTAGAGTCTGTTGCCCTACCACTTCAGCTTTCTAATGAGTTGACGAAAAGTTGAGAGTTTTCAAATTATCCAGAGTTTTCTTGGTTATTTTTATTGTGTTAAGGGTAGAAACAATGTTCTTTCCAACTTTTTATGTCTCAAAAGCTGGCAGTACCAATCCATTATGTTTTAATGAGAAAATATGAAAATATGGAGTTTATTGATATATATTCATGGAATATATTCACAAATTACCAAGGCCTTATGTTTAAATAGATCAAGTGTAAATCCCATTATAACATACTTTGTGCATTCTTATATTTACCTTTTCACCATTGATAAAAGTTGGCATGATAAGATAATAATAGCTAAAATACACATAGTGCGTACTATATGCCAAACACTATTTTCATCATGTTCCACATATTTATTTACTTAATCTTCACAACAGCTTTTATTTTGCTGATAAATTGAGGCTCAGTGAAATTAAGTTACTTGCTTAAGATAACATGCCTTCTTAGTAGTAAATTTGGGGTTTGTACCCATGTTTTCAATCATTAAGCTCTATTGCTTCTCAAGAAAAAAGTATAAAATTATGGATGACAAATCAGGGAAATTTAGAATTTTGAAGAGCATTTAGTCCTGCTCTTTCATTTTACAAATGAAATCATAAACAGATGAGTTAAGGGACTTATCAAGGGCTAG
Source organism: Okapia johnstoni (assembly GCA_024291935.2). Classification (NCBI taxonomy): domain Eukaryota; kingdom Metazoa; phylum Chordata; class Mammalia; order Artiodactyla; family Giraffidae; genus Okapia; species Okapia johnstoni. The sequence goes on from CM044324.1 coordinate 18,202,167, forward strand.
ACACACAGTTTGTGGCTGATTTAATATAGAGTCAGGATTTTCCATTTCTCTTCCTATTTTTATTTAATAACATTTAAATGCAAATGGGAATACAGTTCCAATGTTCCTGGAACTTATTTAAATATACTGATTTGATTTCCTTTCAATTTATTTTATTGGGAAGAAATGCAGTCATTTGATTTTCTTTTATGTTGCTGGGAGGAAATGTACTCAAATATAGAAACTTAACCCTTCTAGATTTTCTAGACTTAGAGATTGATTTTTTTAGTTATTTTTCATTCAGACTCAAATTTATTTATAGGTTCAGCTCAAACGGTGGAGGTGAAAGTAATTTTCAGGTTGCTTTTTAATTATATCACATCCACTTATATGTGGCAAGAAGAGAACACATACAGAGTTAAAATAGCCATCTTGTTCAGAAAGGAAAAAGTAAATATTCATAGATAGGAGTCTTCTGTCAAAAGTTCTTTCCCTCTAGATGTTTGTTAACCAATATGTTGATGCATAGAGGCCATTTATTCCATTCAGGCTTTTTCCATAATAACTAACTCTTATTAGTTTTATGAATAAATGAATCTTAGTATTTTTGAGTTTCTGTTTTCTCACCTTCACCTCATGGTACATGAGGATCAAATTAGACACCCGTGTTTATTCACCCATAAGCGCTCAGTGAACTTCTGTTATATGCAAGACACAGTGATGGGCACTGGGGACACAAAGTTTTATAGGACATAGCTGCTGCTTCCTAGTGAGTTTATGTTCTAATATGGGAATTGACATGTAAATAATTATGACATGAAACCAAATATATGAGTTTAATATAGAAAAGTCATGTATGAGAGTCAAAAGATTCACAGGGGTTGAATTTAAAATGTGAGTAAAAGTCCACCAACCAGATGAGGAGAGAGCATTCCAGGCAAAGGGAAGAACATTCCAATGTTTCTTTTTAAAAAAAAAAAAACAAAAAACAACGTTATTTTTCATTTATTTATTTTTGGCTGTACTGGGTCTGTTGCTGTATGGGCTTTTTCTCCAGCTGCAGCGAGTGGGGGCTATTCTCTAGTTGCAGTATGCGGGTTTCTCACTTGTGGAGCACAGGTTCTAGGGTGCGCAGCCTTCAGTAGTTGTGGCATGTGGGCTCAGTAGTTGTGACTCCCAGGCTCTAGAGCACAGGCTCAGTAGTTGTGGCGCATGGGCTTAGTTGCTCTGCACCATGTGGGATCTTACCCACCCAGGGGTCAAACCCGTGTCTCCTGCATTGGCAGGTGGATCCTCTGCCACCAAGCCACCAGGGAAGCTCTAAATGTTTTCTAAGTGTGCATCAAGAAAAGGTACAGGCCCACAAATGTCATTATTTTAAAGAACTATGTATCAAAGGATTATGAAAATCATAATTTGAATTTTGAAAACCATCATTTTATGGTGTTGATAGTAAGCTTAGAGAAATGCTAGTTTTAAATTCATGAATAGGATATGGAGATTAAATGACAAATCAAGACTGTAATTAGTTATAAGAAATTGGATCCTCTAAGCCTTCATTATCATAAGCCATGTTAATTAACATTTCATTAATGACCCTGACAGTGAAATAATCACACAACTAGTGACCCTGTGGGCTCATAAAACATAGTAAACACAAGGTGCATTCTTAGAATATCAAGGTTAAGTAACTGAATTTTGAGATTGGCTGGCATTAAGGTCAAAACCCACACAACACAGAAAAGAAGAGCAAGAAATAGAAAACCTGACTCAGATACAGTATGGCTCTTTTTATCCAATATGTTAAAGACATTTCATAACATTGACTTCTAGAGAATAATTCCATATACTACCTCTCAGATTTTCTAACATGACTGAATTCCTATTTCTACTGTCCTCTTGAATAAAATAATTGGTCATACTCTGGGAAAATTTTGTCTTCAGAGGTTAGAATTTAAGAAGAAAAGTACAAGGCAAGATAGTAAATAACGTATGTAGTCCAGTTTTTAAAGATTTAGTAACAGTCTACAAAATCCATTGGTAAAGCTTAAAAGCAAAAGAGGACAATTCATATGATGATAAAACCTTAAATTGTCAGTGCAGGGAAAAGGAAAACATGATTTCAAAAGAAAAGGGAAAGACAGTAGAAAGCATTCAAAGGAGAGATAGATCAATAGATAAAATGATAGAATTTTTTTTTTGTCTATAGCAACAGAAATATGCTAGATAACCAACTGGCAATGACTTCGTAGCAGAGAGGTGTTCATTTGTATAAGGCAAGGCAATTCATGGAGTATTTTCTTCTATTTGTCTTACTATGTGTGTCTCTCACTTTGAACCTAAGTAGGATAATTTTTATTTAGTTCTTCAATATAACTATTTTACAAATACAATTTCCTTTTGAAATGTTTAATTAAAGCCCGATCTTAATTGAACCAAATACTGCATTTCTTTGGTTCTTTAGGGGCACCAAAGTACTGCATATTAAAGATAAAATTCTACTGTAATAAACATTTAACCAAAATATATAAAAATTTAACAGACTATGTCATAATTAGAAAAAATAAAAATGTTTTTAATACTAACACCATCACACAGTTATCTCACTATTTGTGCATTTTCTTCTCCATGTGGCCATGTCTTTAATATAATTGCAATCATAATATGTATCATTATATTACAATGTTTGTATTGTGAATTGCCACCGCTTTCCACCTTGTGTAAAAAAAGTTCAGGTTAGCTTACGAAGATATGCAGAACAAGATAACATTAAATAAAAAACAATAGGCGAAGAAAAATTCAGGAGAAATACAGAGAAGTGAGGGGGAAATAAGAAATGTGTGAAATAGTGTACAAAACATATGCCATTAGATTCTAAGTTTAGGCCACAAATTTATCTTTGAGCAGCTTCTCTAACACAGGGGAAAATGGGGTCAACTCCTGATTTATGGTGAACTGAAGATTTAAAAAGACAGGTTTGTTTAGGAGAAGTAAGTATTCTTAATCCTGAAGCCATATAGAAATTTTTTTGTTTGTCATAAAGATGATACAGTGACTTCAGTATCACTCTGGTATCAAATATGCAACTCATATATGTTGCAGGGGGCTTTTTATAATAATAATACATTTTGATATATTTAGAGTTGGTAAATACTATAGAACCAAAATTAACATACAATAAGGCATTTTAAGGAGCCATTTAAATTAATGATTCTGTTTGCGTTAAGAATTTAGGAAGTCTGTTTGTAATAACCTGGTTGTTGCTTTTGTCTTAAAAAAATCTTTCAAGGTTACTTTGAATGGACATTTTTTTTTCTTTTCTTTTGGATAATCTCTCCCATGATAAGCAGACAATTTAAAGCATTTCATTGACTTATGATCTAGTTATGCTTTTCAATGTAACCTTCCTACATTTCCTTTTCATGGCTAGTTTATTAGCACTATATAATAGCACCACTGAATGAGGGAATAAAAGATTCGACAATGAGAAATAGAGCTAAGTTCAATATAATGACCTATAAAAATGAGGACAAAATTTGAGGCCAGTGAATGAAATAATGGATTCGAAAGATGTTAACCTAATATATGCAAATTTGAGCCAAATTTTACAGAGTTGTTTTTCTCCCTCTCCCTATACATACATGCATGTACACATAAACACACATAGGTATGGAAAGAAGAAGAAATTTATTTTCTGTACAAAATTCAGTATTTTCCTACTTATACTGATTTATTTTCTCCAAAAATTACTGTGTCTTTTGCTATATAAGACACTTCTCTGTCTAGAATTATGTGGTTCATTAAGAAAGTAAACAATGATGAATGATGAAAAATAACAAAAGAGTTTTAAGGAGTGATCAGTCAGAGTGAGTTGTATGTGATTTTCCAATTAGGAAATGTTTGAGAGAGGTGATAAATTCCAAGGACAGTATGCAAAAGTTATCTTTTACATTACTGAAAAATAATGTCTTTTACCATTTCTGACCAAGGATATAAGCTCACTGATTTCTAAATGACCCTTTGAGATTTTGCAGTTTTCCTTTGTGGCTCAACTATGAAAGATGCATCCTTAATACACTATGGCTTCATGAGTGTTCTTTTTCTAATAGAGAACCAAGGGATTTGCTCAGTTATACACTCTCTACTTTTATCTTTTTTTTAATGAAGAAAAATCTACATTATAACATGGGCTGCTGTATGAAGTCAGGGAAGATATCCGACCATGAAACTGAGCCTCCCACTTAAGTAGTATGTATAATCTTCCAAGGATGAGTAAATTTATTTTACTTTTTTATTGGAGAGTAAATTTTAAATAAAAGGGGATAATCTTCACAATGTCTTAGTGCTTGTTTAGAAGACACAATAAGACACTGTATACCCAGCACAGTAACTAGTAAATACTAGTCTCTCAAAAAGTTGGTAGCCATATTATTATTGCCACTGGTGTAATTTTTTTGATGCAAATTGGCAAGAATAATGACCAAATTTCTTGCAAGGTCCCTGTAGGCACCATGCTTCTGTAGATAAGTGTTTAGGATTCAGTTCAGTTCAGTTCAGTTCAGTCGCTCATTCGTGTCCGACTCTTTGCGACCCCATGAATCGCAGCATGCCAGGCCTCCCTGTCCATCACCAACTCCCGGAGTTTACCCAAACTCATGTCCATCCATTCGGTGATGCCATCCAGCCATCTCATCCTCTGTCGTCCCCTTCTGCTCCTGCCCCCAATCCTCCCCAGCATCAGAGGGAGAATATTAGACATAATTTCTTCATAGTATAATTTCTTCTTGCTTCTATGGATCATCTGGTTTCCTTGGTTCTGGTTTGGGGATTAAAACATTTCTTTAAACTTATAACTTCTCATATTTTAAATATATAGGTTTACTAACAGATCAATTAATTATCTTTTAACCTGTCTTCTTTGCGTCGACTACATTTTTATTGCTGTTGTGTGATCAATCAGCTAATGAAAAATGAATGGAATTCTAGTTATATGAACCAAGGGAAGGACAGCTGACTGTAAGTAAGCAAACAAAACATCTTTAGTGGGAGGACCGTGGGAGAAACTTTGTGAGTCATTATACTTTAACAAAATTTTTAATCAATATTAAAATCATGTTTTAATCTTAATACTCTCATAATTAAAAACAGAAGTTGAAATCCCTCTTTCAAGCAACGTAGTTTGCTCAGCAAGATAATCTGAGTCGTGCTTGTGAGTCACTGGGCTAGCTTTGAGGATGGTGAGTCATTTCAGATTTTCTGGAATAAGGCTACCTGACTATCATTGCTTTATCTTTGGTTTGCAGTGAGTTGAGAAAGTGCCCCATTACAGGTGACAGAAGAGATAACAAGAGGAGTATGGAAAGAAAAGCCAGCCCCTGTGGTTTGGGTATAATCTCATCTATCAGCTAAAGGACCAGTGATTTGTGTATTAAAAGAGAGTCTAACCCAGCAGGTTATCTAATATGGCCAAGAATTTTCCTCTTTGCATCCTAACTAGGAACATGGAAGCAAAATTTTCCATAGGCAACGGCATTCTCCCTGCCTTTTGATTTTAATTTATTTTTTCAAATTAATTTTTCTTGGAGTAGAGTTGATCTACAATGTTGTTAGTTTCCACTGGTCAGTAGAATGAATCAGTTGTACATATACATATATCCCCTCCTTTTTTAGACTTCCATCCCATTCAGGTCACTGAAGGAGCAAAGTAAAATCCCATGCCAGAGTCCAGCTCTAGTTGGGTATAGGAGTACCCAAGGGGTGAACGGCGTCGGCAAGAGGAAAGAATCACACGGGGTCTCTTGAAGGTTCAAAGATAATCTTTTTTTACTGCTTTCAGTTTCTACTTATATAGGACATGTTTTTCTTCGTAATGACTCTTACAATGTTTTTCCGTTCAGATCAACATCCCCTGATTCTAAGATGTGTTGAAGGTTTTTTCCTGGTCCTTTGTCACATTTTGGTTACATGTTTACCCTGAAACCTATTTTTATTCTACTAAAACATGGTCTATGATGTCGTAAATCATATTGTTCCATCTCCTTATTCCGTACAGCCTGCTACTTCAGTGAATACAGCATCTTGCTTCAGCGAATAAGCACTATAGCGGCACCTAAGGTCAAGAGTTTCTCATAGTGGAGCCATTGTCAGTGGTGGTCTGTTTACCATCTACCCACACACCACAAGACTATTTTTGGAAGGGCTAAGTCTTTTGCATTCTACCTTGAAACCATTCACAATACAATTCACATGTTTCTTTCTGTCTATGCTTAGATTCTAGGGGGCACAAATATCTCTAGCATCCCAATCTTTTTGAGAAAAGGTAATTGGCTTATTTTCCCTGGTACATAACCCAAGTTTTCCAGTTATCAATAATAATCTCCTCATGAGGCCAGGTCACAATAGGCTTAGGGCTTGGTTTCCAAATGAACATGGCCTTATTCCCCGGCTGAGTGTTAGGGACCCATCAGCCAGGGGCCTCAGTAGGCTTAATCATTTTGGGAATATTTCTTTGGGACAGAGGATCATTTTTCTTTTCCCTGGACTCTCGTGAACTCACTACAGAAGCCCCTTCAAATCCCGCCAACAAAAAAAGAAACACAGCTAGCCACAACAAAAGCATAGAAACAGAAAGGAATGAAAGTTCTGATCCTGGAGAGAAACTTCTGTGCAGTTTCTTCTTGAGTGGTGCCGTGACTTTGTCATCCGGGAGTAGTTCCAGAACAGCTCCCGACAATCCCATAAGACCAAATAAATGAAGAAGAAATAGGTAATTACCTGAAAAAGACGCAGTCCCTGCCTTTTTAAAACATAAGTTTGCTCTGGGGCAATATGCCCTATCTGAGAGTCATAGGATGTCTAGCTTGTCCGGTGGGTGTCTAGATGTATAAAATGCATAGAAGTTGAAAGTAAAAATTAGAAGACATTATCTTCTGATAAAGCTCTAACCTCTATTGATTTAATACTTTAAAAAGAGGGTATAAATGTTGACTGCTTTGTCAGTATTTCATTTGGAGATTTTTTGTTTTTACTATCCCTTTCTCAGCCTACTCCTTTCCCATCTTCCCCATGTCAGTACTTCCCCAATTCACCTACCTGTAGTCAAAATCCTAAGAATCATGCTCAACTCTTGTTTCTGATTACCTTCATCAGTTCTTTTGTCGACTTCTCTGTCTTCAAAAGACATCCTAAATCTGTGCACTTTTCATTATTTTCACTGTTAAGTCCATAGTCCAAACCTCGTGATATATAATGTGGGTCTTCTCTAGTGGTTTCCTGACTGACAGACCTACTTACACTCTTGCCCTCTCGAAAGTCTATTCACCCGACAGCCAATAATCAATTTAAAAAACAAACCAGGTCTTGTCTTTCAGCTTAAAATCTCCCAATGGTTTTGCTTTCCTTCCCTTTACCATTCAGCCTTCAAATAAAACCTGGAAACACTTTTCACAATCTTACTGGGACCATGAGCCTGCACCTGCTTAGTTCCTTCCAGACTGAGGTGCTTGCTTTGCCAAACAAACTCATCATCTTCTTTGTAATATACTCTTTACAAAGCTCTCCTCTTTTGGTCTCTGCTCCAATATCAGAAGAGCCTTCCCTGACCCTGTTTTAAAGAATAACATATTCTTTAAGGTCATTGATGTTAGAATCAGAGCCTGTAATAGGGATTCCTGAGAAAGTCATTTGTTGACGGAGTGCCCTCAGGAGAGGGGGAATGAGAGGAATATTATAGGGCAGGGAAAAAGCTAAACAAACATGATGGGGACTTGCTTTAGTTTGGTTGCATTGGGAATATTGGAGCACAAATCTTATCAAAGCCTCAGTCCCAGCTGGAGGCAAAGAGGCTGGCCAGTTGTCAAACTTGTCAGTCAGTCATTGGCTGCTCCTGGGATGATGGTGATGGGATGCTGCTGCCTGGATGAGGCAACTCCCATTCAGTGGAAGGCAGTTCTCCAGGGAAGGAGGAAGCCATGAACCCTTAGCAGCCAGAACTGACTGAAGCTGAGGATGGGTACATCCCCTGCTGAGAGAGGATCTGAGTGAGTCACCAACAGCATGCCCTCCAGGTAACCTCCCCAATTATGTACCCTGCTTAACTTTTATATTATCTAAGTATGTGTGTGTGTGTCTGCTGTCTATCAACCTTTTTTTTTTTTTTTAAGAATTAAATGAAAGGTTCATGACGAAAGAGATTTTGTCTTACATACTGCTGTATTTCTAGCGCCCAAATAAGTACTCAGTTCATTGTTGTTGTTGTTCAGTTGCTAAGTTGTGTCTGACTCTTTTGGACCCTGTGGACTGTAGCCCATCAGGCTCCTCTGTCCATGGGATTTCCCAGGCAAGAATACTGGAGTGGGTTGCCATTTCCTCCCCCAGAGGATCTTCCCAACCCAGAGATTGAACCCGTGTCTACTGCTTGGCAGGAGGATTCTTTACCACTGAGCGGCCAAGGAAGCCCACCCAGTACATTGGAATTATCAAATAAAATAATCATGACGAACATGTATTGAGTACTTACAGCGTGCTAGGTATTAATTAATTAAATTATCATGACAATCTTGTAAGAAGTTTACTATTACTATGTCTATTTTACAGGTGAGAAAGATGACACAGAGGCAGAGTAACTTGCTCACAGTTACATATTTAGGAAGTACTGGGTTTAGGATTCAGCTCCATGCTGACTACTACTTTCTATAAATATTTGTTGAGTATTGAAACTGTTGAGTTCAAGTCATCAAGCATTTTCTAGGTAGTTTCTACCTTTCTACCTGAGCACAGACTCAGGTAGCAAAAGGCTGGCACTCGACCCACTCTACTCATTGCTTATGGCCTGTGTTTTAATTAACTCTTTGTGACTCGACGTGCCTATTGTATGTTGTACTCCATATCGTAAGAACTTTGCCAGAAGTTTAAGAATGGGATTTTACTTCTAGATCTGACATTGCTATCTTTGTGAACCAGGACAGCTTTGTCAGTCTCTGTGGCCTGTTTCTTGGTTTGTAAAGTGATACTTTTTTTTTTAATTTCTAAAATTTTTATTGGAGTCTATGTTGGCATTTCAGATACAACAAACTGTGAAAAATGAGTCCTTTCCTCCGACTCTTAACTTCACCACTCTAACAACATCAGGGAGAAAAGAGAAATCCAGTGCTTTGATCATCAAAATATCGAAGTGATGTGTTTTTGCCAGATAAATCCATTTATCTGAGGAATAGTAAAGCTTGATATTGGTCTTCAGTGGGTATTGTTTGAATGAATAAGTAGATGAGTAAATGAACATGTAAGCATCATTTGAGATTCCAGAGTACTGTTTTGTGTTGTTTTACCTGATTAGGCCGGAAGGCATAGGAAGATATGGGCTTCACCAGAAAAGCACAAGCATTTCTAATCTGTTCTCCTTAGCACATGCTACCTATTTCAGTCCTATCACCTGGATGTCATCATTTCAGAAAACATGAAATATGTTCCATTTTATCTCTTAACTCCCACCTTCCTTCAGATTAATATTACCAAAGCTCAGATGAAGGTACAAAATTCTGAGGGTCCATCAGTATAATGACCAGACAACATAGGTGTCAGTGGCGTATAGACCATAATCTTAGCAAGAAAACTAGATTCAGGGGCAAGAGACATAGATTTAAATTTCTGTTTCTGTCAGTAGCTGTGTACTTGTGACCCTTCCTGTTGAGCTGGAATGTGAACTGTAAGAACAAAGAAATCTGAGGTTTTAATATAATATTTGCTGTGTTGTACATTGGGAAGAGCATGCATAGACTTGGGAACCAGTCTTGTGAGGTTAAAATTCCAAGTCTGTTCCTTAATAGCCAAGTGTCTTGGCCATTCCTGAATCTCAGGTTCCATCTGTAGAAAATGAGTAAATGAGAGAATATGATAAGGATTATGCCTAGCAGAGTTGCCTGTTGAGATTCATGGATACTCCGTAAATTCAAGCTTTAATTATCATTGTTATGAAAACTATTTTTATTATTATTGTAAAGAAGGTTGAGCGCCAAAGAATTAATGCTTTCGAACTGTGTTGCTGGAGAAGACTCTTGAGAGTCCCTTGAACAGCAAGGAGATCAAACTAGTCATTCCTAAAGGAAATCAATCCTGAATATTCAGTGTTCACTGGAAGGACTGCTGCTGAAGCTGAAACTGCAATACTTTGGCCACCTGATGCAAAGAGCCAACTCATTGGAAAATACGCTGATGGTGGGAAGGATTGAGGGAAAGAGGAAAAGAGGGCAACAGAGGATGAGATGGTTGTAAAGCATCACTGACTCAATGGACATGAGTTTGAGCAAACTCCAGAAGATAGTGAAGGACAGGGAGGCCTGGCATGCTACAGTGCATGGGTCGCAAAGAGTCAGACATGACTGAGCGACTAGACAATAATTGTTATTTACTTTATTTTATTTTTTTAAAATTTTTTTTTAATTGTTATTTAGATTGAGTTCAGTTCAGTCACTCAGTCATGTCCGACTCTTTGCGACCTCATGAACTACAGCATGTTATTTAGATTATGTTCTGTAATATTAATAGGCTCCTTCTTCTTGTACACTGTTCTGACACTTTGGCTATGCTCTATAGTAAGGCTAACTCCAAGGTTTCACATAATAGAGTTTAGCTGCTTTAATTCTAATTTTCCTAAATTGTTTTATTATAAATATTTGTTTAACTTAGCAAACTTTTGACCTTATATAGTGTTACCCAACAAAATAAATAATTCTCAGAGCATGTTTTTGAAACAGGTTATTCTTTGTTAAAAATCTTTGAATTGGTATCATTATTCTATAAACAATGGATTTTGCCATTAAATTAATAAAATGCCTGTTTTAAAATCTGTTTTATTAAAAGAGAATAATTGCAAATTAATATATCAATATGTATTTTAAGTTTAACAATGGACCTTCTAATTCTCTTAAGAGTGCAATATAAGTTTGTTCTCAATTTTAAGCAGTTTAAGGTACATTTTTATCTTTCTCATTAATTTTTTACTTTTTCCTTTATCAGCTTAGCCAGAATCTTGGCTTTGACTTAAAAGGTGGGTTGTTGAAATATTTGAATGAAGCATAATCTCAAACATCCTGGCCTGTGTATTTCACAGCAGTTTTGCTTCTTTTAATTTCTTCTTAAAAAAAGGTTTTTTAAAAAGAAAAAATAAAAGAAATAAAAAGAAAAAAAAACAGAAAAAAGTTTTTTTTCTTTCTTAGTAACAAGTCTTCTATTTTCTCCTGCCTAGACTTTTGAGCTAATTTAAAAAATGTTCTAGTTTGTTTCCATTGCTGTGCTTTTAGATAGCTTAGTGAGGTCGCCAGGGAGATAAAATCTCCATGTTTGTTTGTTTATTCAAATCAGAAGAAGAAGAAGCTTCTCACTTTACCTTTATGTTTCGTTTTTCAACTTAGTTTCTTTAGCTGGAGCTAAATGTGACTTGATGTATATAGAGTACTTGTTTATTTTCTAAACTGTTCAGTCAACAATGATTTGAGATTGTGGTTAGCATAATTAAAATGGTTTCTTTCACATTTATTTTGTAACAGAGCTATATCCTTCACTTGGGAATAGTTTGAACATGTTTTCATTGCAAATTTTGAATGAAGAGTTTAATTCATATTATGACATGTTATAAACGTTTTGTATCAGTTTTCAATAGAAAACTTCTGTAACAGAGTACCCACATTCATTGGCTAAAAAATAATAACATACATATATTATTTTATACTTTTGTAGATTGGAAGTCTGACAGGGGTCTCACTGGGCTAAAATCAAGGTTCCAACCCCTTTGTGGAAGCTGGAAGGGAGAACCTGTTCACTGGAACTTGTTCTCTGTCCCTATTATTATAACACTGAATTGGACATGAAATTGGACTGATCACTTGACACTTGGACTACAGCTTTGCCTTCCAGATTTTTTCATTCTCTATTTTTCTTCTTGTTGGTCTGTAATATTCCTACCATTTCCCTAAAATGCCATTTTCAGGAGGTCATTTCCCTGATCAGGTATGTACAATGAGTCCTATTGTCCACTCCATATATTACTTTAATTTGATTTCTTAGTTGGCTTTTAAGAGCCTCCATAATTTGGTTTTACTGGACCCCTCCAACCTTATTTTTCACTTGGTACTACATATTGCTCATTAAGTTTCAGCTGTAGTCAGACTGGTTGTTACTATTATTTTTATTATTATATTACCATTCATTGTTCCCTAAATACTTGTTGAGGCCACATGGATACAACTGAAAGCAAAAGAGATATGGTATCTGTTGTCATGATGCAGAGAATCCAGAGGAGAAGACAAGTATTGATAGAAATTAAAAAATACAAAAACATAAATTAGTCTTTTCCTACTTTTTTGCAGTAAATATGCATGCATGCACATGCACACACATACACACACACACACTTTTGTTTTTATATCCTGTCTTTACTATTTGCTGTATGTATTAACACCTGGAATTATTTTCTTCTTTTCCTGCATTTGTACATATGCTATAAGTCTTTTAGAACTACACTAAATTGTGAGTCCATAGTTAAGTTCACGTTGAGTTGAAGGTACTGCATTGGTCTGCAAAATCCAGTTTTGAAAAACTGTTCAGTAGGGATTTAGACTTATCAATACTTTCCAAAAAGATGAAATTTAAGACTTTAAATTGACTCTCAAATAGTAGTGCTCCATGAACACAACCAGCTCTGATAATGATGGGCAAGTTAGAAGTACTCTGGACCATCTTTTATTTATGAAAGTAACATGCAGACACATTATATAAAATTTTCATCACTGCCTACTTGGGAAAGGTTTCAATTATGTATTTTGGAATGCTACCAGTTGAAGTTGAACAAAAAGGATTTCTATTCTTTTTGACAGTTTCACTTTGAAACCGCAGGAAGGCATTTGTCATTTGAAGAAGACAATATTTGAAAAAAAAATAATTTGAAGAATGTATATCTAATCCAGGGTGGCCAATGTCAAAGGAAGCAATGGGAAGTTGGAGCATTGTTTTTATTGAAGAGGCATTTAGGATGAAACCCATGACATTTAAAATGGTGGTTAGCTATTTTTCGTCTTACAGTGGAAATGAGCAACCAGTATATGTCTGAAATATACATAAAAATCTTCCTCCCCTCCCTCCCTCCTTCCCTCTTTCAGTCCCTCCGCCACCCTCTCTCAGGCTTATGTTGTCCTACTCACCATTTTCTGTCTAGGTCATCACCACTTTCTATCTAGGTTCCTCTTGGCTTTAGTTCCTGGATCCATTTTCTGGAAACTTTTGTTTTCTCCTAGTATTATTTAACTTTTCTATGTTCTTATTCCCCTACACAGACTGATCGATCTATAGAACTGATACAAACTTTATTTTCATGAGTAGCCTAATTTTTCTTACCCTATGGACCTTTGAGTGAATCCACAGAACTTCCTTACACCAATCACAGAAGTACTTCAGCCTCCACACATCGGAAGTTTCATGCTGCTAGAGCAACTAATCTAAAAATAGAAATGTCCATTTATGATATCTCTGAAGTCTCAAACATCCATTTCAAACTTTTTCCTCTTTTCTCCAACCATTAACCCAGCCTCCACTTTCCTCACTCTCAGAGGGTGATTTTATCTTCTATCCATGTTCTCAAATTTAAGCCATTTACATAGATACACATGCTTGTCATCTTTCCGCAGGAAATTGCACAGGATCAGATATTTTGCTTACTAAAGGATAAATCTACTTTTGCTTTATTGACTATGCCAAAGCCTTTGAGTGTGTGGATCACAACAAACTGTGGAAAATTCTTCAAGAGATAGGAATACCAGACCGCCTGACCTGCCTCCTGAGAAATCTGTATGCAGGTCAAGAAGCAACAGTTAGAACTGGACATGGAACAACAGACTGGTTCCAAATAGGGAAAGGAATACGTCAAGGCTGTATATTGTCACCCTGCTTATTTAACTTATATGCAGAGTACATCATGTGAAATGCAGGGCTGGATGAAGCACAAGCTAGAATCGACATTGCCAGGAGAAATATCAATAACCTCAGATATGCAGATGACACCACCCTTATGGCAGAAAGTGAAGAAGAACTAAAGAGCCTCTTGATGAAAGTGAAAGAGGAGAGTAAAAAGTTGGCTTAAAGCTCAGCATTCAGAAAACTAAGATCATGGCATCTGGTCCCATCACTTCATGGCAAATAGATGGGAAAACAATGGAAACAGTGAGAGACTGTATTTTTGGGGGCTCCAAAATCACTGCTGATGGTGACTGCAGCCATGAAATTAAAAGACTCTTGCTCCTTGGAAGGAAAGCTATGACAAACCTAGACAGCATATTAAAAAACAGAGACATTACTTTGCCAAAAAAGGTCCGTCTAGTCAAAGCTATGGTTTTTCCAGTAGTCATGTATGGATGTGAGAGTTGGACTACAAAGAAAGCTGAGCACCAAAGAATTGATTCTTTTGAACTGTGTTGTTGAAGAAGACTCTTGAGAGTCCCTTGGACAGCAAGGAGATCCAACCAGTCCATCCTAAAGGAAATCAATCCTGAATATTCATTGGAAGGACTGATGCTGAAGCTGAAACCCCAATACTTTGGCCACCTGATGCGAAGAACCGACTCATTGGAAAAGACCCTGATGCTGGGAAAGATTGAAGGTGGGAGGAGAAGGGGATGACAGAGGATGAGATGGTTGGATGCCATCACCTATGCGATGGACATGAGTTTGAGTGGGCTCTGGGAGTTGGTGATGGACAGGGAAGCCTAGTGTGCTGCATTCCAAGGGGTCACAAGTAGTTGGACACGAGTGAGCAACTGAACTGAACTGAAAGGATAAATCTGCCCATCTCTGACCAGCCCTTGCTCTTTCGGATATCACCTCTCTTCAGCTTGTGCTTCTCCACTGTTAACTTCTACTTAGTCTAGAAATATGTCCAGTCCTAAAACCAACCAAACATCATTGCCTACCTACAAGTTCTTTTCTAACTCTCTTCCTATTTCTCCCCTATCCCCACCCCCATCCAGGCAACTTAAAAGAGTAGTTTGCACTCTTCCTCTGTTACCATTTGTAATTTACTCAATACGGATTAAAATTGAAAAATCATCGCCAATTCCAGTGAATGTGGTTCAGGTCTTATGTTAAGGTATCTGGCATTGTTGCTCTGCTTTGAAACTTTAGAGACTCCTGGTTCTTCCTCTGTGTCAGCCTGATCCTTTTAACAGGAAATACTGAATATCTCAAACCCCCTAAGGTTAAAACTTAGCTCTTCATTTTCCACACCCATGTTAACACTGGAGCTTCTCCTGAACTACCTTTATCATCTGGTCATGCAGGCCTGAGTACTGAGCCATCCTCGACTTTTTCTTCTTCATCCTTCAGATCCAATCAGACATAAGACTCTCCTTTTTATCTTCATTTCCTTGAATCCACATCCTTTTCCACAAAATTTTCATTAACCATTCAATACCTAATCTTGTTTTATGTGTGTTTCTGTTTAAAGACACCTTATTTAGCGTATTTGTGGTAACTCACTGACATTGAACTCACGGCCAACAGCACTATGCCTCATGCCTGAACTAAGGTTATCTGACACACACATTTTCTCCATAAGGCACGTTACGTCATAAGCTTCTTGAGCTTAGGAACACTAGAAGGCACTTCAGCACTATGCCTGGGACGCGAAATCACCAACAAAAAGCTCAAAAATGTGAAAAACATGGCACTTCATAAGCTACAAAAAGGACACTTGTCTATAATATGAGAACTGAAGAAGTTAGAGTGGATATTTATATCTGTTTCTGTGTTCAGTGTGTTGCACTATTTTTTCGGGTTGAGCTGTATGAAGATTATCTGACCTCATACAGGTATATAGTTGGAAAACAAAGAAAATCTCAGTAACATTTTCAGAGAATTGTAGATAGTCTCCTTTATACTCCAAAACATGATTGTGGTAACTGCTTAATGCTATTTCTAACATGGACTCTAAAACCGTTTCAGTGTACTTTTATGGTATATTACATTAAAAACCCATTACTGTGTCTTGCAATTTGAATGAATCTTATAGCCATGCATGACTTTGTTACATATGTAGTAGAGATATTGTTTCACTAATTTATGCAAATATTCTAAATGTTAATGCTCTTCATTAGAAAATATTAAAGTACCATATTTGTTAAAATTACCAATGATCTCATCAGAAAAGGCTTTAATTATTGGGAAGCTGTCAAACTCATGGTGGTAAATACAAGATTTCTAAAACTTGAATTTTTTCATTGGCAGCAAATCTTGCCAGTTGTTTTCCTTGAAGTTCACTTTATGCACTTTCTAAAAAATGTCTGCCAGATATCCAATCTGAATAACTATAATTTATCTGTCAGTTTTTCTTTCAAGGGAAATGGTGTTCCATGAAATAAGTGCTAATTCAGTTCACAACTGAAGCAATTGTACAAGTGATTTTACTTGAGACAAACGTTATAATTTGGTGTACAGCATAAATACTTCCTTCATGCATACTTTCCTCATCACACTGAATATTAAAAAGAAGTGTACTCAAGGATTGAGACTTAATAATATTAATATTTCTTATCACTTGATTAAGGACATTCTTAAGTGAAATTGAATTTTTTTTTCTCCTAGTGCCTGACAGTAAAGAAAACAGCAACTAGTAGTAAAGTTTGGTGCCTTTGCCTTGATTCATGCTGAGATGCCAGCAGTTTTAACATCTGTGCTTTTGCACGATCGGTTCCAGTATTAGTACAGTAGAAAAAACAAATAACATCTTAGTATTATTGGAGGGAAAGCTTTGACATTGCCAACCCCCTTGAAAGAGTCCTGGGAATCACTTGCGGTTTTTAGACCACACTGTAAGAACCACTGATCTAATAGATTTTTCTTTTCTAATTGCTTTTATTCTTGCTTCCAGTGTAGTATTAAATAGTAGTGGAGAAAGCGAGCACCTGTATCTTGCTTCTAATCTTAAGAGAAATATCTTTTATGTTTTTCTGTTAAGAAACTAGTTTTAAGACCAAGATTTATATATTTTATTATGTTGAAAAGTATGTATCAATTCCTGTTTTCCTGGGTGTTTTTAAAATCAGAACCAGATGTTAAATTTTGCCAAGATATTTTGTTTTTTCTTTTGTAATCTAAAGCAATAAGTCAGTGATTTTCTCCTCAGATGCTTTGTTATCTAGTATTATATTAATGGACTCCTTAATTCATTAATATATTTCTTGGAATAAATCTCCCTTGGTCATGATGTGTAATATCTTAATGTAGCATTAGCTTGTTGGATTTAGTTTGTTAGTATTTTATTTTTATAATGATACAGATGTGATATTGATCTGTAATTTTTTGTACTTGTATTTATAGATTTAGATTGTAATGTTATACTTGCTTGACACAAAGAATTTGGAAGATTCATGTCATATTTTGTGCTTTGGAATAACTTTGTGGCATGGGGATGATCTGGTCTTTTAAAGTTTGGTAGAATTCTCCAATGAAACCATCAGGGCCTGGAGCTATTTAGTTGGGAATTTTCTTAAAATTTTCTTTACTTATGAGCTATAATTGTCTTTTAAAACATTGTTGTACTAATTGGATAAAACTTTTGAACTGTGTTTTCTTTGGAAATTATTCATTTCATATAAATTTTCAAATTTATCATAATAAAAATTTGCATCTATGTGTTTTGTTTTTCCATTTTGAATGCTGTTTTCTTCTTCTTCTTCATTGTGTTTTATGTTTGCCTTCTCCTCCCACTTTTTAAAGTATTTTTTTCACTTGTTCAAGGAACCAGTGTTTTGATTTATTATTTAGATCAAAGTTTTTCATTTTTCCACCTCATTGATATTTGTGCTTATCTTTATTATTTCCCTCACTTTGTTTCTTCTGGTTTAGTTGTTTGTTTTCTGGCTTTTCTAGCACATTTATTTGTATTCTTTTGTTCTCATTAACAAAAGTGCTTAAAACTGTAAGTTTTCCACTGACTGTTTTAAGTGTATTTGATAATGCATAGTTTTTTGGGGGGGCTCCAAAATCACTGCTGATGGTGATTGCAGCCATGAAATTAAAAGACACTTACTCCTTGGAAGCAAGGTTATGGCCAACCTAGATAGCATATTTAAAAGCAGAGACATTACTTTGCCAACAAAGGTCCGTCTAGTCAAGGCTATGGTTTTTCCAGTGGTCATGTATGGATGTGAGAGTTGGACGGTGAAGAACGCTGAGTGCCGAAGAATTGATGCTTTTGAACTGTGGTGTTGGAGAAGACTCTTGAGAGTCCCTTGGACTGCAAGGAGATCCAACCAGTCCATCCTAAGGGAGATCAGTCCTGGGTGTTCATTGAAAGGACTGATGTTGAAGCTGAAACTCCAATACTTTGGCCACCTCATGCGAAGAGTTGACTCATTGGAAAAGACCCTGATGCTGGGAAGGATTGGGGGCAGGAGGAGAAGGGGACAACAGAGGATGAGATGGCTGGATGGCATCACCGACTCGATGGATGTGGGTTTGGGTAAACTCCAGGAGTTGGTGATGGACAGGGAGGCCTGGCGTGCTGCGATTCATGGGGTTGCAAAGAGTCGGACACGACTGAGTGACTGAACTGATAATGCATAGTATTTTTATTAACATTATCTTTAGAAATTCTCAAATTGCGATTTTTTTTCTCTTCCATCCACGAGTTATTTAGTACAGGGTTTTTTTTTTCTCCTTAATATTCATAAGGTAGGGCTTTTTATATTTTATTATTAATGTCTATTTTACTGTGTTTTTCCCAGAAAATGAAAACATTTGTTTTTAATACATCTATTTTATGAAATGTACTCAAACTTTCCGTATGACTCATATATGGTAAACTTGTGATTATTTCACATAATCTTAAGATAAAGGATTTGTGTTTATTTCTTAGTGCTGTTGTAACAAAGTGTCATAAACTGCATGGCTTAACACAAATTTATTCTGGCACAGTTCTGGAAGCTAAAAGTTCATAATCAAGGTGATGGAAAGGCAGTGCTCCCTCTGAAATCTGTAGTGATAAATCCTTCCTTGCCTCTTCCTAGTTTCTTATGCTTTTATAGCAGTCTTTGGTGTTTCTTGGTTTGTGGCTACCACACTTCAATCTCTGCCTCTGTCTTCACATACTGTTATTCTTTCCTGTGTCTCTGTTCCTCCTCGTCCTCTTATAAGGATACCAGTCATATTGGATAAGTTCTACCTTGACTCTGTATGACCTCATCTTAACTTGATAACACCACAAAGACCCTTTTTCCAAATAGGGATATATTCATAAGAACTGATGATGAGGATCTCCATATATCTTTCTTGGGGACACAGTTCAACCCCTGACAGTCCATCTTATGGCCACCCTAAATTCATATACTTTCTATATGCATAATACTTTCATCTAATCACACTGTCCTCCAAAGTCATAGCTCATTCTAGCATTAACTTGAAGTCCAAAATGTCATCTTAAGTATCATCAATGCAAAAAGTCCCAAATATCATCACCTAAATCATCTGAATCAATTATGAGGAGACTCAGAGTATGAATTCCTTTTTATGGAAAATGAGTTTTCTGCTTCCAGAATCCAGTGGTAGAGCATCCATAAGATAAACATTTCTATTCCAAAGAGGGGGGCAATTAGAAAGAATAAAAGAATAGCAGATTCCAAACAAGATGATAACTCAGTAGGGCAAGTTGAGTTTCAGGGCCATAGAATAATTACATGTGACTGGATTCCCTGTCGTCTGGGATGGCTGGAATGGTAGGCTTGCTCTGGACCCATCCGTGTAGTGGTCTTATTCTCTTGGGTCTACCATTGGCTCCAGGCCTCTGCATCCGTGGCTCTGCCCTCAAAGTCATTCTTCCTTCACCAAGATAGGGCTAATTTCTATATACTTTATATATATTTTCTTCTACTCTTCTCTACAGTTTCCATAGATAAACTCATACAATAGAGAAAAAAAAGCAAAAAGAAAGGAGAATAGGGAAAAGGAGAAAGAATTAGGGAATAAAACCTGTGATTGGAATTCAGCATGTATTATTCATTCAAAGGTGTGGAAAGAAGAAAACCTTGACTGAAGTACATGCAGAACCTTTCTACTTTATGTCCGTGGGTGCATACCATATATACACACAATATGTATAAAAGAAATAACTAATGAGAACCTGCTGTATAGCACAGGGAACTCTGTTAATGTTCTGTGGTGACCTAAATGGGAAGGAAATCCAAAAAAGAGGGTCTATATATATCTGTACGGCTGATTCACTTTGTTGTACAGAAGAATGCAACTGTACCCCAATTAAAAAAAAATCTTAAGAGCCACCCCCCCCAAAAAAAAAGCCCAGTATCCTGAAACTTTGATTCAGAGTCACCTAGATAACCTGATTTTATTGACTTCTTCAGTTTTTCTATGGCCTTAAGTATTTGCTAGTATAATGCCGCACAAACAGCTAATATATTGCTGTGCTAAGCAGCATTTCTGCTGTCAGCAGTGCACCAGCAAATGAAGTGCCTCACGAGGGAACTGTTGAATTAAATGGTGCACACTGGACTGGCTTGGTTCTCTCTCATTTTGGAATGACTTCACCTTCTCCATTCCCAAGCGAGAAAAAAACTCCATCTGTGCTAGACTTGCATTCTGAAGGGATTTGGGGATTTATGATTCTTAGACGTGGGAGACAGGAGCAGTGCGGCACTAACCAAATGTAAATTACCACACTGACTTTTAGAACTGTTACTGTTGACTAGGGAGTTAATTGCCTGTGTACTTCATTTTTAACTATTGGGCTTATCTGGAAACTGAAAAGTTGAATAATTTGGTTAGTGTATTGGATCTGAGCATTAATCCACTTGAAATGTTCCTAAATGAGAAGGCACTGGTTCTTGCCGTGATAATAAAGGAAGAGAAATACATGCAGACAGGTGTTGGATACCAAGGAATCTTCACAATTTTTATTTTAAAACCCACCTGTGACAATGTTTGGAACTATGGTTCTGATCTCAGATTTAGAGGGATTAGGGCCTTTGATAAGCTTTATTTATTTTAGTAGGAAATTGTTGGGATACATCAATAATAGTACCTTATTAAATATATGTTCCACTTTGTAAATATTTGCTACCTAATGTTTGTTGGAATATTTCCTTCGTCTCTGGAAACCTTGGCGAGTATATTGATAGCATTACATAATCTTTAATGACTTATAAGCTAGTATGTCTAGTAAACCAATAAAAACTATTATATTTTTTCTTTTCAGAAACGAAGCAATTAATGTAGCGTAGTAAAGAAAAATGTAAATGATATTTCATTCATCTTAATTTAGTAATAATTGCATACATGACTTCTTTCTCTTTGCCATTCCCCAGCTCACTGGAAATGTTAGGATCATTCTACCTTGTACTTGGGTGGAAATGCTTATAAATTAGTTTTGCTTTGTTGTAATAATGTGGCTACTAAGGTGCATTCTATTTCCTTTACTCAGCCTGCTGTGCAGATATTCAGGGGTTTTCAAACGTTAAGATTTGAACTTGTTAATCCAGCTGCTGGATCCCACTGTGTCTCTCACTGTGTGTCTCTTCTCAAGTACAGCCCTAGAGGACGGTCATCATCCAGCCTGCTCTTTTCTCACAGATACAGAATGGTCTAGCATCTGCGTTTATTCCCTTTAACTTTTAAAAACCTTTTTCTTCTCACTGAGCTATTCTTTCACTTCTCATTTCTATTCCAGACACTTCCCCTCTTTTTATAGTTGTCCCCTATAGTAATGACTCACATTTATTAAAACTAGAATTTTTATGGTTGCTGAAAAAGCACAGAAGCAAAGCTGTGTATCCTGGAATTTAGCACAAGACAACTCATGTTTGGGGAGGCATCTCAATGTTTCTTTCTGCTCCTTGGATAGTACTGATAGCTGTATAAAAGAGACAGATCAAAATCAAAGAGCACCAGCCCGTCTGAGGGATACGATACAGGATTTTTAGTCTAGTGAGATTGATCCTACTGTATCTCTGATAAGATGATGCTTAGAAATTCGATCCTGGGAATGTTTAGGAAACAGTTAATAGCCTGTGCTGTTGACGTTGAGTTTTACTTTCTGATATCCTTCTTTCCTTCATAGATAAAGCCAGGTTGACTCAATGCTAAGTTGTTCAGTTTGGCTAATTGATGTCTGAATAGTTAAGACCTTAACCTAGCTTTTGGGACGTCATTCTTTTAATTACCGAAGATAATCAAGCAGATTAGAATGGTGTCCAGCAGTCTACATCATATTGGAAGAACATCAGACTATCACATTCTATGTTTGGTCCTATATTGAATGCTCAAATTATGATAAATAGTAATATAATAATAAATGTCTTTTAAAATTTTTACAACAGTACCTTGTCTCTACTGGGTAAAGACTGCTTTCAGATCTGCCACAGAAAAGAAGACCCTCTTTTCTTAGGGTTTAGCATGACACATTTAGCTATATTTTCAGTAACTTTTTTTCTTTACTGACTGATTTCTTGTATTCAAGTTAATTAGACAAATATCACACTTTTCTACCAACTAGTGTTGTTTGGTGTGATCTACTGGCTTGAGTCTATCTAAACTCGATCTTAATTACAGGTGAAGATGAACAAGAGAATTCCATCTGTGAACCCATTGCAGAAAATCAGACTGATTTAAACAGTACTACAAGAGGTGTGATAGCACATTAAAACATGTAGGAAATAGCATGAACCCTGTTGTTGCTCAGTTGCTCAGTTGTGTCCCACTCGTTTGAGACCCCATGGACTATAGCCTATCAGGCTCCTCTGTCCACGGGGATTTCCCAGGCAAAATTACTGGAGTGAGTTGCCATTTCTTTCTCCAGGGGATCTTCCCGACCCAGGGAATGAACCTTCGTCTCCTGCATTGGCAGGTGGATTCTTTACCACTGAGCTACCAGGGAAGCAACGTGAACTTTAAGAAAGACTAAAAGCAATGACTGAAGAGAAATTGCCATCACTGTCTATGGCTTTTGTTAGTATTTCTGGCCTGTTTCATTCCAGGCTCTGCACTCCACGTTAGAGACTTGGGTCATACAGGCTGTGTGTTCTCCATAGTTTAGAATGTGACATGATTTTGAGAAGAACCCATTTTTATCAAGGTTCAAAAAAGATCCTTTGCTCACTCTGGGATTTTGGTTCAAGATAATGTGTGGAACGGGCAGAAGAGAAAAAATGACTGGCAATAAATTGAATTTTGCAAGTTACATAGAGGTATGTTTGGAATACTCTCTATTAAAAAGTTAATATAAAAACAAAAAGTGGAATCTAAAAAATTATAAAAAAAGGAAAAAGTCTTTTGTTTATTTGTCTTTTTTGGCCGTGTCACTTGGCTTGTGGGATCTTAGTTCCCTGACCAGGGATTAAACCCAGGCACTTGGTAGTGACAGTGCCAAGTCGTAACCACTGGATCACCAGGGAACTCCCTGAAAAAGTCCTTTGTTAACATATGGTGTCCAAGGGTATGAAGTACGTATTAATACATATAGTTCTGTGGTTTAAAACTTAAGAGATTCATAGAATGCCTCTATCAGAATCATCTGGGGCTCCTCTCTAGAGATTCTGATTGAATAGACCTGGGAAGGGAAGCAACTTTCTGGGGATTCTGATCTGCTGACGTGTTTGGGAACCACTGCCATCATTAACTGGCTAGATTATGCCATGAAACTCATTTGGAAAAAAACAGATTTTGATGAAGATATAAAAAATATAGAAAATGGTAATAATGGTGAAATTGACACAGCACTTTTTCAGAGTTGACAGTCTCTGGTGTTGGTTTCTTTGGAATGAGATCTAGTGAGAATTCATAGAACATTAGAGCTGAAATCTTACTTAGATATCTCTTGTCCTGCCTCTTCACTTTATAGACCAAAATTATTGTCATTCAGTTCATTTTATTTTTTTATGAGTAAACAGTGTGGGCAAGCAGGAACACATTAGAATTTTTACCCTTGCTTATTAGGGATTTAGTCATTGTCTTAATGCAGAATGGTTTGAAGGCTCACACTTGTGCATATAGTTTTTCTCTAGGTTGTTTTTTTTTTCAGGTATATCAGTGGTTCTCAAATTTAATATGTAGAAGAATTATCACACAAAGTAATATATACATACATATATACTGTATTTAAGGCAGATTTAAAGAGTTTTCTTAATTTTAATTATGTAACATTTGACTACAGGTGATTATAGAGCTCATCCCCAACCTCTCTGTAAGATGTGAGTGCTATAGAAAAATATCTGTCTCACTATAATTAGGGCTTCCTGGGTGGCTCAGTATTAAAGAACCCACCTGCCAACGCAGGAGATGTGGGTTCCATCCCTAGGTTGGGAGGCTCCCTTGGAGAAGATAGTGGCAACCCACTCCAGTATTCTTGTCTGGGAGATCCTACAGGTAGAAGGAACCTAGCGGGCTATGGGGTTACAAAAGAGTTGAACACGGCTTACCAATTAAACAATAACACTATAATTAAGTGATTGGACATGATACAGTGGAGAAAGGAGAGTAACTGAAAATGGATAGTCCTCCAAGAAGAAAAGAATAAATAGTTATTAGTTTCTAAATTCCCTCCAAAATGAAGAGGCCAAAGACATATTAACTAACCATAGAAGCAGAAGTTATATCTCAAAATATTTTGCTCTCAAAGGACATGGTGGTGGTTCTCTTTGGCTACGAGAGGGTAGTGCCAACCATCTAATTGTAGGGCAATTTCCTGGAACTTTGACAGAAAGAAAATGACTGGACAAAGCTTCTTATATGGCATCATTTGGGTTTAGTGTTACTGTGATCCAAGTGTTACCCTCATCCACAGCCTCCTCCTTGTATGCCTGACAGTGCTGCTCAGGTGTTGCTTTACTTTTTAAACCATACATTACAGTTCAAATACAGTATGATTCCTATGGAGGACATGTGTTAGTTTCACTTACAAAAACATTTCGAGAGAGTGATTTCCTCCTAGAAATCCAAGGGAGTATTTTACCTCTAAAAAGCTAAAAATGGAAATTACTGAAAGGACAGTGGGCAACTTATATAAAATGACAACTAGAAGTGACAGTGGATTTATGTCAAGTTTTGGCAAATAAAAATAATACCCCTGAAGTGTAGGTATTAAACTAGTCACTTTGTGGCTAGCTAAATGTTTTTATGAATTTAAGCAGAGTATATTATGAGTAGAATTTGGAAGAAGTAGTAGAATAAGAACCAAAAATTAAATTCATTGTCAACTTGTCCTATTATTAGCATTTACCCCAAATCTATAATGATCAATTTTCACCTACTGGAAACACAGCATCTTCTGCTTTGTTCTGTCTCCTATCATGAAGCTTCAGAGCACCTGGCAATAGAATTGGCAGCTTGATGTGCAAAAACTGCCATGACAGGTCAGTTTCAGTTTTAGACAAACAGTGCAGTTTCTTTAGTACTGTGTAACCAGAGCCAGAATGTACAGCATCTGAAAGAAGCCAGATCTGCATGAGAAGAACTTGAGCCTTGAGTCAGGCCTGAGTTCCAGTTCTGCAGAGCTGGGTCACTTCAGGCCTTTGGCTTCTATGAGACAATTGGTGTGAAGTGGAGGAAAGGCCAGCCTTGGAGGAGCTGTCCCGTGGTGAACAGCTGGCTAGATAGAAAAGGCAAATCTTTTATTTTTAAAATAATCTTTCTTCATATTATTTTTAGAGGAAATTCTGGACAAATATCTAGGAATACTGGGAAATTTGTTCAAGTAGTACAAGTAATTTGCTTATTCAGGATATAAGTGCAGTCTACAGATTTTGGCAATGTTTTCTTTTCTCTAGAATAATCCAACATACGCTTTTGAGTTACTACCAAACAGAGAGAAGAAAATAGTGCTATACTTGGATTTTTTGGCATAAATACGTGATTTAGTAAAGGCTTAAACTTGGTTAGATGCCAAAGAAGCAACTACGTTCTTACTATTAATATTTCATTGCTCACTAATAGGTTTTTTGCATAGGAATAGAAGTTTCTAGTGTTATGAGGTGATGTAATAACAGTTCCTTTTGTTGATGTTATAAGTGCTGGAATATTGTTTTTATAAATAGCTTAACTTTTAAATTTTATTCATGAATCTGACTTGAAGCATCCCAACATGGTAACTAGACTATTTCCTAGCCTATATATTACATAAAATGTTCAACTAATACTGCTTTATGGTATTGTGGAATTTTTCTAAACACAGGAGTGTGTTTCTAAACACAGGAGTGTAGCCTGGTTATGGTGTTTTGTCCAGTAACTAAGACCTTCTCTCTAGATAATTCTTTGCCTCCCTGTCTGGGGAGTTGCAGAGTCTGAAGAAAGGCTATTCTATTAAACTCTTCTGTTGAAACTTCTAGAACCATGTTATCATTTTCTTTATAGTCTACTGATAACTCAATACCTTGGTTGTATCAAGTTTGCTTCTCTGAGACTAAGTCATTGTAGTGTTTAAAAAATCTTGATATGCATCAAGAATTAATTTACTATATTGAGTGCCTTTAATATTTTAAAATTTCCAGTCACAAATAAGGCTAAATGACTCCACCATTTACTAGTTATGTGACCTTAGGAAGTTTAAAGAACTTTTCTGTGATTCTATTCCATTGTTGGTAAAAAAAAAGAAAAAAGGAGATAACAGTACTACCTAAAAGATTTGTTGGGAAGATTTAATAAGAGTTCCTTACATTTAAGTGCTGAGTACAACACACATTAAGCACTTGATAAAAATTAGGTGTCATTGTAATTATTATCATATGTGAAGATCAATTATCATCATGGTACTGTTATTATAAAAGATATGGATATTGGAGCTATATTTGTATTTCCTCAAATATTGAATGGGCATATGTTTTAAAAAGTGAATCATTGTATTTATCTTGTTTACCCATCTCATAAAAATAAGATACAAAATGTGGATAAGCCAATCTCTACTTAAATTTTTATATTTGAACTCCATAATTCTGTATACTTTGTTTTGTTAAGACAAAAAAATGCATAGATAATAGAATCAGGGAGAACATTTTAAAATAGTAGCACTGCAAACATTTCAAATGATGCCAAAGAACCCTTTATGTTGTTCTTCCTTAATTGTGACTCAGTCAGTTATTATAGTAGATGATTTTGGTTGCCACTCCAACAACCATCCATCTTCCCCTCTTCCTCTTCCTCTTCCTTGTTAACACAGTTCTAATGCTGTTCAGGTATCTGCTTGTCTCTCAGTGACTCAGACTTAGATCCTGATAGAACTTATTCAATTTAGTGTGCCCTCTTAGTCCCCTTGCTGGTAATTGATTTAAGCAACAGCGTGTTGTAAAGCTGTAACTAATGAAAGGGAGAAAAAGGTCTGCTGAAGGGATTCTGAGAAATGTTTTATTTGCTCTAAAAGGAGAAAGCTCTCCTTTCCTGTTTCTGGACACTGTGATGCTTGGAACTGTCATAGACATCCTGTGATCATGAGGTCATAAGCTTCAAGACAAAATTGATACGTGAAGATGGCAAAGCAGTAAGATGAAGCTAAACTCGGGTCCTTGAAGATGATGTTAAAGTATTGAATTAACCAACATTGGAATTGCCAACCTCTTGAGTTCTTTTGTAAGGTGATAAATTCCCTCTTGGTGTCATTTAGTTGACTCAGGGTTTTCCGATAAAAGCTAAAAGCATCCTAAATAATAAAAGCATCCTAAATAACATTAGCTAAAAGCTTCCTAAATAATATTACTCATTGTATATTTTTATTTTCTTGTAATACCATGTAAAAATTATGTAAATGGAAAATATAAGTAATTTACAACTATGTGGAATTATGTGGATGCTAAAATTCTCATACAGAATATTTTCTGAAAATATAGCAGCATTTGACATCTTTCTCATACATAAGTAGAAACACTTTTTATAGTGCTTATCAGTAACAATGCTTAACAATATTTTTTAACTTAAAAATTTATGTTAAATTTTTTAACTTTGAAATTTTATTTTCTTAGTTTTTAAAATTTTTATTTATTTGTTTTTGGCTGTTCTAGGTTTTCATTGCTGAGTGTGGGCTTTCTCTAATTGCCTTCTCATTGCAATGGCTTCTCTTGCTGCAGAGCATGGGCTCTAGGGTACATGGACTTCAGTAGTGGCGGCCTTGTGGGCTCAGTAGTTGCAGCGCCCAGGCTCTAGAGCACAGGCTCAGTAATTGTGGCACACGGGCCCAGGTGCTCTGTGATGCTCTGTGGAGGATCCGTGGGATCCTCTTAGACCAGGGATCGAACCCCTATCTTCTGCATTGGCAAGCAGATTCTTTACCACTGAACTACCAGGGAAACCCCAAAATTTATTTTCTAACTTTAAAAGTTCTTTTGCTATATATATATGCTATATGTACAGTGAACTGCATACATCTTAGTTGATACTCAGTTTTTATGAAGTTTTTTTTAATGTTTTTGTAAAGTGAACATACCATTGTAAATCATCACCCAGATCAAGATATAGACCATAACTAGCTCCCCAAAAATCTTCCCTGTGCTCTCCTAAGTCAGCATTGTCCCCTTATTCCAGGGGTAACCACTTTTCTAACACCATAGAAAAAATTTGCCTGTTTTTGAGTGTTGTATTTGTCATATAATATGAACCCTGACTTTTTTTGCTTAACAATTTGAAATGAGATTTACTTACATTATGCACAACAATAGCAGTTTATTTTAGTTTCTACTTAGTATCCTGTTGTATGAATATACCACAATCTATCCATTTTGTATTATGATATATGGTGTTTTTTTGACTACTATGAACGATGAAACAATGAATACTCTAATACATGTTTTTCATTGTATGTATATCCATACATTTCTATTGCAGGTATAATTAGGGGTGAGTTTGCTGAGTCATAGGGGAGGCAGATGTCCTTCTTTAGTAGGTATTGTCAAAGGTATTTTCTAAAGTGATTGTATCAACATGTACTTCTACCAGCCTTACGTGAATGTAAAATTTGCTCCGTGTGCTTGCCAGCATATTATATTGTAAATTTTAATTTAGCTTGTCTGGTGTTGTATCATGCTGTCTCATAGTTTTAATTTTCATTTTAATTGCCATTTTCCTGGTAAATAGTGAGGTTGAGTGTCTCAGTCTTTTAGAGTTCCTGGGATTCTTTCGAGTTCCTATGTACACAGTTTTGTGATCTCTGAATAATATGTTTATTTCTTCCTTTCTGATTCTCACCCCTTCAATTTGTTTTTCTTCCTCACTACACTGGTTAGGAACTCAAGTACAATATTGAATAAAAGTAGTCATTTAAAGGTAGCAGACATTCTTGTTCTCATTTTAGTGGGAAAGCCTTCAATATTTTATCTTTAAATATTACATTTGCTCAGGGTTTTGTGCAGATAGATTTATCATGTTAAGGAAGTTTCCTTCTCATTTGCTAAGCTTTGTTTCAGGAAGGAGTTGAATTTTCTCAAATACTTTTCTGGATTTGGTGCACTACTGGAATTATCATATATGTTTTATACTATCTTCTGTTAACACAGTGAACTATACTGAATGGCTGTTAATATTAACTGATCTTGTATCTCTAGAACAAACTCAGTGTTCTATTTGCTTCACACGTGTACGGCTTAAAAATCAGAAGTGCCTTTGGGAAAAGTGTCATCTTACTTCATTTTATTTATTCTACTCTTGTATCTTAGGTCCTTGAGTTCCGCTGCCTTAGTGGCATGGAACTCGGAACTCCAGTTTTTGTCACCCTAGGTTTAGTAAGACCCATGTAGCCTATGGGTCACATTTTTTGTGTGTGTTTTTAACTGTATACAGATTTACAAGTGTCTTGAAAGGAAAAAACAATGTGACTAGAGCATTCACTTCAGTGAAGTTTATTTAAGCAGAATCGTGGCCCCTCAAGTCCTGGTTGCTTTGGTTACTCTCCACATCCTTAAGACAGGATTTTTGTTTGTTTGTTTTCTTTTATACAGGTCGTAGAGTTGGCCTGAGCAAGAGGGTTCTTTTGAAACAAGTTGCAATTTAATGGCTAGAAATGGGATTTCCACAGTGTGTTTTAAAAGGCTCTGTGCCTATCTTTTGCAGCGTCTATCTAAAGTTCAGTCCATCCTTAATATTGGGTTGGCCAAAAAGTTCATTTGAGTTTTTCCATATGATATGCTGGAAAACATGAACAAACTTTTCAGCCAGTGAAATATATATTCTGAAAAAAAAAAAAAAAAAAAAGAAAAAATTCACACACAAACAAATTAAAACCTAAACATATGAAGGACCCACTTTCAGATTCCCCTTCCCCTTAGATGCCTCCACTTTTCTCTCCGTATCCAGGTGTGATTGTATTAACAAAGTTCCTGATACTTAGTTGTTCTTGAATTATTTCTCTCCTCACATGTTTGATGATAAAAATATACCATACCACCATGTCTTATTGAAAATTGCTAAAATATAGCATACCTATCTGTTCAAGTATAACTTATTTTATTTCTTGGGTAATAATAGCCCTCTGAAATAGTGGGCTAAATTACTTATGAAGTTCGTATTTCTTCCACTTTATTTTCTTTGTTAAGCCTTGAGGTATGTACCATCTCTGGTCCTTTAAGTACTGAAAGAAGCAATTAATAATATAGAGGCCTGCAGTGACCCTCCGTGTTTGTTATTAGTCTTTCCTGTTTCTTTTTCCTTTTTTAAAAGATTTTTTTTAAAATGTGGACCATTTTCCAAGTCTTTATTGAATTAGTTACAGTTGCTTCTGTTTTCTGTTTTGGTTTTTTGGTGAGGCGTGTGGGATCTTAGCTCCCCTTGCAGGGATCAAACCCGCACGCCTTCATTCGGAAGGCGAAGTCTTAACCACGGGACCGCCAGGGAAGCCCCTCGCCACTCCTGTCTCTTATTGTTGTTTCTTCAGCTCTGTAGTCTTTCGCCTTCTCTGGATCCTAATACTTACCTGATATTCTTTTCCTCTAATCACTCACAGAGGTAGATGTGATTTTCTAAATAATTATCTTTGCAAGTTTTACATTTTACAACTATTCTTTGTAAGTAATTTAACTTTGTTGTAAAATTTTGGAATGCCTAGCAAATTGCAACAAAGAAAATAAAAAGCATCTGAGTCTTACATCCTAAGAGAATGGCTGTTAAAATCCTGATATCTGTTCTTCAAGGAGGAGTGTAATGCTTTCTGTTTCAGACAGTTATTCTGTCTCTGAAATCTATCGTTTGTTTTTTTTTTGCTGATGGTTGTTCGTGATAGTCGCTCAGTTGTGTCCAACTCTTTGCAGCCCCATAGACTGTAGCCCACCCTGCTCTTTTGTCCATGAATTGTCTAGACAAGAATACTAGAATGGGTAGCCATTCCCTTCTCCAGGGGAACCTTCCAGACCCAGGGATTGAACCTCAGTCTCCTGCATTGCAGATAGATTCTTTATCATCTGCATCACCAGGAAAGATAGAGATTAATACCCTTTCCCCCTGCCAAGATTTTTTGTGTATAAATTATAGTGTAAGAATGAGGTCTGAGTTCTTAGTTTGCCCAAATAACATATTATCTTCCACAAGGCTCATGATTTTTCATACTTGTATTAATGTGGTCACAGAAACTCAATGTCTCTAGTTAAGTTTCTATTGCCAGCCTCAACCTCATGGGATAGGAGGATCTCTAGCTTTCTTCACCGAAGGAAGGAATTGCATCTTGTCAGGTCTGCTGCTAGATAGACAAAATACTCATCAAGTCAAGTAAAGCATCAATGAAAGTCTCTGTTTGAGCAAAATGAAGTTTGTTCAGACAACTAGCAAACTTCCTGTTTTCTAGGATAGTGAGATTTAGATCTTGGTCTTGTGGAGGTAAGTTTAGGATGCCTTAGTAGCCCCTTTTAATCTGCTCAGGTATTAGAAATGAACATTGCTTGCCTCTTTAAGCAATCGCTGAATATCTAGAGTTTCTGAAATTTGATGTTCAGGCACTTTAAGAGGTAAAAGAAATCATGAGTCCTGTTTCTAAATTTTGACTTAATTGGAAGAGAAAAGAGTAAGCAGATGAATAAAACCTGATAAGGTCCTTGATTCATTTAATTTTGTTCAACCCTCTTAAAATTGAATACAAGAGACCTGTTTTTTAAATTTATCTGTTACTATCTGTATGTTCTTATGAAGATAACTAAATTGCCCGAATCTACTAAGATAAGTCAGTTATTCTGCTTACAGAGATAATATTACTAATTTCACATGACATGACTCATTTAGTGTATGGCTCTATGTCTAGTTTGGTCATAAAATCCTAGAGTTGGAATGTTTACAAGTCTTTCTTGATTTAGCAAAGTCTTTTTCTGTAGTTTCTAAACTTTAGAAGACATAAAGATCATCTGTAGTGCTTTTGAATAGTTCAGATTTCTAGGTTTGGTTCACAAAATATTTTGAACAAATAGATCTGTTTTTTATTGGAGTATAATTGCTTTACAATGTTGTGTTAGTTTCTACTGTACAAAGAAAGAATCAGCTATATGTATACATATGCCCCCTCCCTCTTGGACCTCCCTTCCACCACCTCCCCCATCCCACCCATCTAGATCTAAATGGGTCTCAGAAAGTTTGACATGCACTCCTGACAATTATGAGGCTGGTGGTCCATAGACCATTTTTTGAAAACCATTTTTTGTATACCTTACGTGACTCCTAGCAGGTAGTTATTTATCTTGATACACACACACTGTGGATCCTGGGTTACTGAAAACTGTCAGTACATTTCCAAGAAACAAAAACAATGCCATCATTTCACAAGAGGGAGGAGCTATTAAATTAGATATTTCCTTAAGATCATTATGCATATCAAAGATAATTAGTAATGGAGGCTAGAGTATAACTCAGACCTCCTACACTAATCTGAAGGTACTGGGTCACCTTTGTTATCATTGGTATCTGAGATTCTGTTATTGCTTTGTGCTTGACATTCTTCTCAGAAGAGACATTCATCAAGATTCACTGCTTTAAAGGTTCAACTAGCCAGAAACACTCTTTATATTGTGCAGCATTAATTCAAAATAGATCTAAAAATATAGAGATGTGCTGGTGGTATTTTTTGTGTTACTTTGTTTGGGGCTGGAGATCAAATTAACATTAATTACCTTGATTTTTTTAAAGAAGAGTTACAGAGTCTCAGACTCCACCCTGCTTTATGGTTTGATTCATTCATGGATAAAACATTCCAAATGCTTTATATTAAAAAATTAAATGTTGAAACATGAAGCATATATACCATGATTAATCATAGGAATGCTGGTTTTATGCATAGTTATTATATTTGAGTAATGTAGCTGCTTTCTCTGAAATGAATGCCATTTGCTATGCTTGACCTTGCTGGTATCCATGTGACAAGTAACTGAGGGTAGACCCCATTTGTTCTGTGTTGCCAGAGCATGACATCTAACCTGGCTCTCAGTGGTCCCATCAGCTAATATTTTGCAGACAGAGATAAAAAGGACCCTCCTGCTGGCTGACCAGTGGGAGTTCTGCTAAGCTTCTTTCTGATAAGGTCTTTCTCTTGCCCATTTTACTGTGTGGCAAGGCTCTTGACAAGATTTCTGACTTCTGTAATAGAACAAAAGTTAAAGAGATCTTTGTAGTACTTTGATCTCTTCTGAAATCAGGCAGCAGGAGTACCTCATGTGATTTGTCTGGAAACTATCCTTCCTTATTTCTAATAATCCTGAAGTGTAGCGATGTGTATTTTTATAAATAAAGCATTCAAACATAAGCCAGATTTAAATATTACAAAGGAAGTAAAATATTTGTCTATTAAACCCGGAGAGATACCAGCTCTATTTTCATAACCCTTATAATTTATGGCCATTAATCAGATATAAAATGGTGATATAAGCCTGCTTTTTTTCTTTTTTGAGGTTATTCACATTATCTAAATTCCTCTTGTGAAAGTTGAAATTGGTCAGCTCATGGTGATATTTTCACCATAGTTTCTATTTCAGTTACGTAAAATGTCTTGAGAGGCTTTAAAAAAATTTTTTTTAAATTGTTTTAATTGGAGTATAATTGCTTTACAATGTTCTGTTAGATTCTACTGCACAATGAAGTGAATCGACTCTTAAGTATGCATATATCATACCTCCCTCTTGAGCCTCCCTCCCACTCCCCGCCGGCCCCCCCAGTCCCACCCCTGTAGGTCATCACAGAGCACTGAGCTAAGTTCCTGGTGTTATACAGCAGCTTCCCGCTGGCTCGCTGTTTTACACATGGTAGTGTATATATGTCATTGCTACGAGGAGAAGCTTTTCTCACTTTATGCATAGAGAAATCAAAGCAGAGATAACCTGCATAAATCATTGTATACCAGAAAGCCCTCGGATGAGGTATTGGGTATTAAAATTCATTTTGGCAGTGCTAAGGCATTTGGCAGCAAGATCTTAGTATAGAGGTATGTGTAGGGGGAAGGCACGTGATATGATTCCTAGAAAAGTGTCCTTTGCTTCACCTTTTCTAGGACTCATCTGCCTTTCTTTTCTTGTCCTCCTATACAAAATAAGTATGT
The DNA here is from genome assembly GCA_024291935.2 of Okapia johnstoni. Classification (NCBI taxonomy): domain Eukaryota; kingdom Metazoa; phylum Chordata; class Mammalia; order Artiodactyla; family Giraffidae; genus Okapia; species Okapia johnstoni. Next base: position 18,236,668 of record CM044324.1, read on the forward strand.
ATGTTTTTATATACATGTGCTCATCATAGTATTTTTGTTTCCTGAACTTCAATTTCTTTTATTTATTCATTTGTTCATTCATTCACTAATTCACACAACAGATATTTGGTTTCCAGGTACTCCCAGCCAGAAGACTATAGATAAATTATTTAAAATGAGTATTATGAGATTTACAGAAATTGACTAGGAAGGCATAAGTCATCTTCAGTCAACTTTAAAGAGCACTATTATATGGACTGGGCTTCCCTGGTGGCTCAGTGGTAAAAAAAAAATCTGCCTGCCAATGCAGGAGACATGAGTTCGACCCCCAGGTTGGGAAGATTCCCTGGAGAAGGAAATGGCAACCCACTCCAGAATTCTTACCTGGGAAATCCCATGGATAAAGGAGCCTGGCAGCCTGCAGTCCATGAAGTCACAAAGAGTTGGATACAATTTAGCGACTAAACAACGTTAAAAGATTTATAATAGAAATGCAATCAAAATACTAAGAGAAAATAGTCACCCCCTGATGAGATGGCCACTCTTTCACAGAAGTCTAGGAGCCTGAGCAGGTGTTTGCTTACAGAGAAAGCAGGCATCTTGCCTGTGTTCTCACTCTTAATCTCTCCTAGGCAAGCGACATTTCTGTGAAGAGAAAGTATTCTTGGCATTCTGTTTAAAGCCTTGTTTTCTTTGTTGCAAGTATGGTATCTAGCATTTGAAATTAAAATGTGTGACCCCTTTAAAAAGTCTCCCTCTGAGACCGAGTGAGGGAAGGAGGGTTAATCCAGTCTGTGTGCAGCTTCAGCAGAAGGCAGTGGGTGGCAGTGCTAGCAAGTAAACAACTTTATTTTCAGGTTAAACTGTCCCGGGGCTCCAGGGTATCAATAACTGTCCTGGTGGATGATCAGTTCTTCAGTCATGTCTGACTTTTTACGACCCCATGGAATGTAGTCTGCCAAGCTCTTCTGTCACCCAGGCAAGAATACTGGAGTGGGTTGTTATTTCCTTCTCCAGGGCATCTTCCCAACCCAGGTATCAAACCCACATCTCTTGAGTCTCCTGCATTGGCAGGTGGATTCTTTACTACTGGCACTGCCTGAAAATCCTGACTGGCCTGGACAAATGGTAAAACCTCAATGTCAGACAATATAGGATTATGAAGATTTGGGAGGGGCAGGAGTTAGGGTGGGTTCAGGCTTCTAGAATTGGACTAAATGGTGTCAGGTAATAAAAAGGACATGGGACACAGGAGTAAAGGTAGCTACTGCTCCTTTTATTTGAATTTCCGTTTTTCTTTTGAATCAGGTGGGGACTTGCTTCAGTTTAGGCTGACACCCTGGCCTGAGAGAGCAAAGCTGACATAACAGTAGTTTTTTTGTTTCTTTGCTTTGGTTGTTGTTGTTGTTTTATTATTTATTTTTTTAAATAAATTTATTTATTTTAGTTGGGGGCTAATTACTTTACAATATTGTAGTGGTTTTTGCCATACATTGACGTGAATCAGCCATGGGTTTACATGTGTTCCCCATCCTGAACCCCCCTCCCACCTCCCTCCCCATCCCATCCCTCTGGGTCATCCATTGCCCCAGCCCTGAGCATTTGTCTCATGCATCGAACCTGGAATGGTGTTCTGTTTCACATATGATAATATACATGTTTCAATGCTATTGTCCCAGAACGTCCCACCCTCACCTTCTCCCTCAGAGTCCATAAGACTGTTCTATGCATCTGTGTCTCTTATTCTGTCTCACATATAGGGTTATCGTTACCATCTTTCAAATTCCATATATGTGCATTAGTATACTGTATTGGTGTTTTTCTTTCTGGCTCACTTCACTCTGTATAATGGGCTCCAATTTCATCCATCTCATTAGAACTGATTCAAATGTATTCTTTTTAATGGCTGAGTAATATTCCATTGTGTATATGTACCACAGCTTCCTTATCCATTCGTCTGCTGATGGACATCTAGGTTGCTTCCATGTCCTGGCTACACACCGAGGAAACCAGAATTGAAAGAGATGCGTGTACCCCAATATTCATCGCAGCACTGTTGTTGTTTTTAAATAGTGGGTAAATAGCTGCTTCTCCAAACCATGCAGATACTTACTTCACCCCACACCCAGTCCTGGCTCCCTGGTCTGAAACCTCTGGACATCTTTAAGTAAAAGAGAACCCCTGGGTCTGAGGGGACCTCCAAGTCATGCTCTAGTCCCATGGCCAGCAATTGTTCTGATTGTTTGGTTTCCCTGCCATCCTGTCATTAAATATTTTGCATATCTGTAAAGGGAAACCCACAGTGATAAAGTTAAGGCTGCCACTTAGGTAAATGAAAAATGAACACTGCCAGCTTCACAGAGAGCTCAGCCCATATCCTACCATTGTGTAGGGCAGTCCTTGAATTGAGTCTGATTAAAAAAAAGAATATTAGAGATAGCAATTAAAATTAAACAGAAATTCCTGCAAAATTTTAGAATGTTTCTTGGCATTCATTTTTGCTTTAAAAATGGTATCTCAATTTCTAGAACCTTTCTTAAAGTACATAAGCTTTTTTATATGTTTATATTAATATAGGACTTCCCTGGTGGCTCAGACGGTAAAGCGTCCAAGACCCTGGTTCAATCCCTGGGTCGGGAAGATCTCTTGGAGCAGGAAATGGCAACCCACTCCAGTATTCTTGCCTAGAAAATCCCATGGACGGAGGAGCACTGTAGTCCATGGCGTCGCAAAGAATCGGACACGACTGAGTGAGTAAGTGAAAGTCACTCAGTCGTGTCTGACTCTTTATGACCCCATGGACTATACAGTCCGTGGAATTCTCCAGGCCAGAATACTGGAGTGGATAGCCTTTCCCTTCTCCAGGGGATCTTCCCAACCCAGGGATCAAACCCAAGTCTCCCACATTGCAGGCAGATCCTTTACCAGCTGAGCCACAAAGGAAGCCCAAGAATACTGGAGCGGATAGCCTATCCCTTCTCAAGCGGATCTTCTCGACCCAGGAATTGAACCAGGGTCTTCTGCATTGCAGGCTGATTCTTTACTAACTGAGCTATCAGGGAAGCTGATAGCTAATATAATTTTATATATAATTTAAATATAATTTTAAGAAGCATATAGTATTAAGAAATAAAAGACAAATATGGCTTTGCTGATTGGTTGCTTCTGCCTTTCCAACCTTCAGAGCCTACCTGAATATCAAATCCTCAGATGATACATCCTTATAATCCTTCCCACCTTTAGAGATGTTTGTCCCAGGTTAATGGCACGGGTTCTAGAGATTGCTTTCATTTCTAAAAGGATAAAGCTGCCTAATGAGATGATTTCACACTGTGTTACAAGCCACTGAATTTTGTTTATTGGTATCTGATGTATCTGGCACATGTTTTAGATACCTAAGGAAACAGAATATGCATTGACTGGCTGTTTTGTATGTTACTTTCCTGATTTTTCCTGAAGTTTCTTAGTTTTGAACATGACCGTTGTAATGATCTCAGATGGCCTCTTCCTGCGCGACTTGAGGCAGGGCTTCAGTTCCCCAGCCAGAGATGAGGTTGGGTCCTGGCAGCGAGAGCACCAAATCCCAGCTACTCGACCAGTGGTCAGTGACAAGGCCCTGGCCCTTCGGCTCTGTAGAAGAAAATTCCCACGAAGATGAAAAGTAGTGAAACAAGTAAAGTATTTATTAGGAGGAAAAGGAATATAGTACGAGTGGATAGACACACGGTCAGGCTCCGAGAGAAAGAGAGAGAGAGAGACTGAGTCACACCCTCACAGCAGTTTGAATTGCTTTTATGGGTCAATTCTTCCAGTTTTCCTTTGGCTAATCATTTTGATTTGCTTTGTTCAAAGTGCATATTTGGTATAATATCTCAGAATTTTCCCATGTGTGTACACGCATCTCTCAGCCAAGACGGATACTACCACAAAGACCTATGGGTAGTCTGGCATTAAGTTAGTGTCACTCTCATTTGACTTCCAAGGAACGTTTCTGTACATGTGTTTTAGGGGAGGTCTCCAGACTTCGAGAATGAGAAATACATGGTTTGGGCAAGGCCCAGCCTCCTCTGTTAATTGTCCTGCTATTCTTATTTTGGAGTTCTGTCCATAGAAAATGAATCTCCTATCACTTCACCCTGGAAGAGCCTATCTACCTCCTGCCTCAGTTAAGAATGTAAGAGAATTCAATATATGCTCAAAGAAATAGATGAAAATATAAACCAGATGACATATACCGTGCTAGAAAGAAATCTGGGCTAGTCGTTTCTAAACTGATATTCTGCAGCTTTGTTCGTATTTCTTCCTGTCCTGAGTATTACAGTATTGCTGTGATTGTATCTATTACATCTTCAGTTAAACAGCCTTGTTAAAGTTCTGCAAGAGCAGTAATGCAACTATCTGCAACTTAGGGGAAATAGATTTCTACTGTTGATTACATCGTTCTTCAGGAAAATCTATTTTTTTAACAGTAATTTTTGTAGTACTTAAGTTTATTGTTTAACACTTTTGTAGCACTTGCTGTTTAAAAAGTGATTTACCATGATTAATTATTACCTGCTCCTCACTTGCCTAAGGTAGATTCCGCTTAATTAGAGCTGTTGAATCTAGCATGAAACTGAAGCCAAGTTTTATGCTTTAAATCATTCAAGGTTTCCATTACTGATTTTTTAATAATAAAACTTGGGCCCATAGCCTAAAAAATGAAGCAAACTTTAGAGCTTTGAATGTCTGCCTCCTTGGGCACATTTATGCTTGCTGTGTCTTATTGCGAGATTAGAAGTGGATCTTCCCCTTACTACCAAATCACAGACTTTTCTTATGGAGGAAGGGTCAAAAGTATTAAAGTGGTGATTTACCAGTGTTGAGTCAATCTTTTCAGGTCTACAAGATAAATTTTAATTCAGTAATGAAGTGGTGTCATTTGTGAAATCCTTGAATATCTTGCTTCAATTACCATGGTGACTTAGGCTCTGTCTAGGAAACACGGTATATGTTTTCATGTAAATAGCTATTTTATTCATCTTGCTATCCCCATCTTAAAATATATAGAGAACACTTATTTTATTAAAAAGTGATAATCATGATCAGCTTTGCTTCCTGTTCCTAAATCTAAATATAAATATTCTTACCTATGAAAAAAATGATTTAACTAGCATTTGTGGCTGATCATTTATTTAATAGGTTCACAGAACTTATTTACTCTTACCAAATGTAATTCTTACCTGTTATCACTGAAACCCCAATACCAGTTTTGTGTTAACATATTGTTAGGAATCACCAATACATTTTCTTCTTGAAATTTAGCAGTATTTATAGCAGCTTGTAATAAAAAATGATGAATTATACATTTTTTTCTGGGGTAAGAATCAGGCAATCCTTGTTATTTTTCAGATATTAAATTTTCCTCATTTTCCCATAAGAAAACAAAATGTTGAGTACAGTTAAATTGAATTACTTGAATATATTAGGGAAATAACCAATTCATACTCGTAAAATATTTTGGGCATGAATTATTTTCTACAATTTGCAAATCAGATTGAGGCTATACCAACATTGTATGGACGTTTGGAACGTTTCCAGCATTTGGAATGTTCTATACCAACGTTCCAAACCATTTATCTAGTTTCTGTTTTGTTCTGTGGTTTTTTTTTTTAGAGAGTCTTTGGTAAATGCTTGCCCTCCAAAGTGTGAGTATTTCTAAGGGACAGAGAATTGACCACATATTTGTATCTGACCATCTTTTACTATTAGCTTTTTAAAAAATTGAACCAAAATATGGTTTTAATCAAGAGAAATAACCCCTTTGGGGTGAGTTGAAGGATTTGGGGACAGATCAAAGAAGAAAACATGATGTGATGTGGCAGGAACACAGAATGACTTTTTAGGGTGAATCTTGAACAGTTACCCAAGAGGGGAAGTTCCATGGGGCAGACATCTCAGAGTCAGCGGGACAGGGCCCTCTTTTTAAAAGGGAAGGAAGTCAAGAGAACTCCTGGGAGAGCAGGGAATTGGAGAGAGGCCTTATGTGTCCAGGTAAGGTGTAACTTCATTCTTTTGCATGTCAGCATCCAGTTATCACCGAGCCATTTATTTTTTCCACCATTAAATTATATTGACAGCCTAATAAAAAATCAGTTGACTGTAAATGTAATGCTCTATATTTTTACTCTTCAGTGCTATTCCATTGTTCTATTTGTCTGTCTGCATCTTGTATCACAAGAAAGTACCACACTATCTTGATTACTCTAGTTTTGTAGTCAGTTTGAAATCAGGTAGTGTGAGTCTTCCAGCTTTATTCTTTTTCATAACTGTTTAGGCTATTCTGAGTCCCTTGCATTTCCCTGTGAATTTGGGGATCAGCTTGTCTAGTTTTTTCTCTTTTCTTTGTCTTGGTCTGTCTAGCTAATGATTTGTCAACTTTGTTGATCTTCTCGAAGAGCCAACTTTTTAGTTTTAATTTTTAAAAATTAAAAAAAATTCATTTTATGTATTTTCAGTCTGATATTTATCTCATCCCTTTTGTTTGTTTTCTGTAGGATTTCCTCTTTTCTAGTTTCTTAAGTTAGAAGTCTAGGTTAACTTAAAAATCTTCATTTATAACATGGGCATTTACAACTATAAATGTTCTTTTATTGCTCTGCTCTAGGTATATCCTGGAGAAGGCAATGGCGCCCCACTCCAGTACTCTTGCCTGGAAAATCCCATGGACGGAGGAGCCTGGTAGGCTGCAGTCCGTGGGGTCGCTAAGAGTCGGGCACGACTGAGAGACTTCACTTTCATTTTTCCTTTTATGCATTGGAGAAGGAAATGGCAACCCACTCCAGTGTTCTTGCCTGGAGAATCCCAGGGACGGCGGAGCCTGGTGGGCTGCCGTCTATGGGGTCGCACAGAGTCGGAACGACTGAAGCAACTTAGCAGCAGCAGTAGCAGCAGCAGGTATATCCACTTATTTTGGTGTGCTGTGTTTTCACTTTTATTCATCTAAAAGTGTCTATCTGTTATACTTTCTTTGACTCATTAGTGAACTGCGTTGTTATTTCCACATATTTGTGAATTTCTAAATTACCTTATATTGTTGATTTTTTAAATTTCATCCCATTTTGGTCAAATATGTTTTGTATAAGTCCTCTTAAATTTATTGAGACTTATTTTTGATCTAACATATGGTTATGCTGGACAATGTTCCATGTGTACTTGAAAAGAGTGTATATTCTGCTATTGTTGGGTTGAATGTTTCCTGATAGATGTCCGTTAAATCTGGTTGATTTATAATGCTGTTCAAGTCCTTTACTTTCCTGTTGATTTTCTACCTAGTTGTTCTATTCTTTACTGAAAGTAGGGTATTGAAGTGTCCTATTCTTGTTGAAATTTCTATTTCTTCCTTCAATTTTGTCAGTTTTTTGTTGCATGTGTTTTAGGGATCTGTTTTTAGATGCACGCTGCTGCTGCTGCTGAGTCACTCAGTCATGTCCAACCCCATGGACTGTTTGCGACCCCATGGACTGTAGCCTGCCAGGCTCCTCTGTCCATGGGGATTCTCCAGGCAGGAATACTGGAGTAGGTTGCCGTGCCCCCCTCTGGTCAGGATTGAACCTGAGTCTCTTAAATCTCCTACGTTGGCAGACAGGTTTTTTTTTGTTTTACCACTAGCACCACCTGGGAAGCCCTTTTAGGTACATACATATTAACAGTTGTTATGTCTTCTTGATAAATTGACCTGTTTATCCTTAAAGATTGTCCTTCTTTGTCTCGAGTATCAACTTTTGTTTTAAATTGTATGGTATCTGATATTAGTACGTCCATACCAGTTCACTTTTCTTGCTGATTTCGTAGTATACTTTTTTTCTGTCCTTTTGCTTTCAGTCTATTTGTGTTTGAATATAAAGTGTGCCTCTGGTATACCACAGATAGTGAGTCATGGATTTTTTGTAGGGAGACGACCATTCCTGTTCAGATCTCTTCAATTTGGCTATCGTCTCTTTAAACTGAGGTTTTAAATGTTGAAATTAATAATTTATCTGTGAACGGTTGTTTATTCTAGTTTACTTTATTGCCATTAATGCAAAGACTGTTTTAGTGTTTTAGGGCAAGTCATGTCATAATTTAGCAATTTATGTGGCTGATTTTGGTGAATTCAGTCACAGGACCCTGTATTTTTTATTAAATTGTATTTTGTTCCAGTTAACCTATTGTCCTTTCAGTTTCTGCTTTTATTAGCTTGTATGTTCAGTGTCATTCCAATGACAATGATTGGGATAAGTGCTAACGTTTAGTGAGTATGACTGGGCATCCTGTTTACCTGATATTAACTCCACTCTTGTCACTTGTTAGATGTGTGACCTGAGAGAGGTTGCTTAGTCTCTTCATCTATAAAATTGGGATGATGATAATCAATCATATCTAGCTCACTGAGTTGCTAGGAGGATTAAATGTATTAAAGTGTTTTAAAAATATTGACTAGCATATAATAAATACTATACAAGCATTTGTAAAATAAAATTATCAACTCTATGACATAAGAAGTATTGTTACTCTTATAGGTAAGGAAGACAGGATTTCATGAGATTGAGTAATTTACCATCTTCCATTGCAAGTTTCCATTGCTATTAAGTAGTTAATCTGGAACTTGAACTAGAGTGTGTCACACTCCAAAGTCCATGTTCTTGACCACTTACTCTTAAATATCATCCTCTCAATGCTTCAGTGAAGCTATCATTAAACACATTAAGGAGCATCAAGAGCAGATGCCTTGGAATTCACTGCCACAAATTTCCCTCTGTTAATCAGAGCCCTTTTATGATTATTCAGTAATGTTTAAATCTTTTATCCATTTCTCCATGGGTATAAGAAACTTTAAGAAAAAGTTGTGAGAAATGCTTTGGTGAAGTCTGTGTATATGCCTCGTATGTATATATATTTTGTTGGCATTGTGCTGCTACTGCTGCTAAGTCGCTTCAGTCCTGTCCAACTCTGTGTGACCCCATAGGCGGCAGCCCACCAGGCTCCCCCATCCCTGGGATTCTCCAGGCAAGAACACTGGAGTGGGTTGCCATTTCCTTCTCCAATGCATGAAAGGGAAAAGTGAAAGTGAAGTCGTGTCCGACTCCTAATGACCCCATGGACTGCAGCCTACCAGGCTCCTCTGTCCAAGGGATTTTCCAGGCAAGAGTACTGGAGTGGGTTGCCATTGCCTTCTCCGATTGGCATTGCAGACATCCTCAAAAAGGAACCGAGGGTACTTAAAAATTTTTAAGCTTAGTGCAAATGCCTATTACTCCTTGTAAATCCCCCAGTGTTCTTGAATATGTTTCTTTTCTGAACTTTTATGTATGTTTTATTGAAAAAAATTTTCTTCTGTTTTAAAAAGTCTGTTTTCCTAAAGTCTAGGTTGCATGTCAGTTTTAGATGACATTCCTACTCATAGGTATCAGGAATGCTAAAATTACATAGCTAGTTTATATTTTCATCCCACTTTTTTGTTGGTCAGATTATAGTCTCAGGTAAGGCAAAGCATACTAAAGTTCTAAGACTGGAAAGAGTGTGTGCAGGTTTTTTAATGTTATGGCGTAGAAATTGTTTAGAGGGGGTTGTTTTGATGATAAAGTTTATAACCAGTATTTTTACTGTTTATTTAAAAATATATATTCCTAAAATACTTGGAAACATTTTTGATGTTAAATATTTACTTAAAATGTGTCCAATTTTTAAAAAAACTTTTTTGTGGTTCAGTGATGAACGAAGGGCATTTATGCATCTTGAATTTTTTTCTAGAATTAGATACATTGTTTAAAATATTTTGCATGTTTTTCAGCTAAGAATGATAGCAATTATACCAATTAAAATGATTTTCTTTGTGATGATAAATAATATTTTATTTTTCTCCATAATAAAAGAAAAGCTCAGTGCCATTTGAGAATATAACATTTAGTTTTGATTTAGCATTTAATAGGCGGTATAGTTCCTAGCTTTTGGTTTAGCCCTGTGCCCTTTATTCTTTAGCTGATTTGCTAATTGCTATTGAAAAGCCCTCTAAAATTTCACTGGGGAAATGCAGATGTACATTCAGATTCTAAATACTTGAGAGGCAGCCAAGAACTGAGGGCATGCAAACACATTCTGAGTTTTACATAATTTTTTATATAATTACTTTTAATTTCCAGAAACTTCCTCCTTCAATATAAGTACATAGATCCCTTCTCTATCAGCAAAATGGAATGGATAAAATGTTATGATTCTTTCAAATAAATCAGAATAGTGAAATAGAATTTATATGACAGGTGAAAGAGAAGGGGACATAAAAGATGGAAGAAAATATGGGATAACATTAATTGTATAATCTTTATTGAAATGAAAAACATTGCATAGAAGTACAGAATCATAAGTATACAGCACAATAAATCGTCACAAAGGGAACACACCTGTATAAGTACCTGTAAAAGTACCACTCAGGTCAAGAGAACAAGCATCACCATACTCCAGAAGGTCTTCACATGCCCCATCACATCACCTTCTCCCAACTATTCTCCTAAACTAACAGATATCCTGACTTCTAACACTTCATATTTCACTTTCCTATTGTAAACATTGTATAAATAGAATAATGCAGCACACATGACTTTTTTCAATTTTGTTTGAGAGATTGAAAAATTCATCCATGTTGTTGTATATATGGTGGTTTAGTCACTAAGTTGTGTCCCACTCTTGTGACCCCATGAACTATATAGCCTGCCAAGCTCCTCTGTCCATGGGATTCTCCAGGCAAGAATACTGAAGTAGGTTGCCATTTCCTTCTCCAGTTGTTGTACATAGCATTGGTTTATTTTCTTTGTTGTACAGTATTCTATTGTATGAGCTTCCCTGGTGGCTCAGATGGTAAAGAATCCACCTGCAATGCGGGGGACCTGGGTTCGATCCCTGGTTTGAGAAGATCCCCTGGAGAATGGAATGGCTACCCATGCCAGTAGAATTGCCTGAAGAATAATATTAGATAAATACAGTTTATTTCTCCATTCTACTTTGGATAAACGTTTGGCTTCTTAACAGTTTGTGATTAGTGCAAACAGTTCAGCTGTTTTTGCTTGTCTATTACAGCATGTTTGCGTATCTTTCAATTGAATATACACCTAAGATTGAAACATCTAGATAACAGGATATATTATGTTCAAATTTAGTAGGTAGTGCCAAGTTCATTTACAAAGAGATTGTATTAATTTGTGTGTCTGTCAGCACTATATGAGGATTCTACTTATTCCATATCCTCACTAACACTAAAATTGTCAGTTGTTAAAATTTTAGCCATCTTGATAGATATGTATTGGTTATCTTAAATTTGCTTTTCTCTGATAACTAATAAAGTTGGAAACTTTTCTTATGTTTATTAACTACTGTGACATTCTCTTAATACCTTTGCTCAGTTTTAAATTGGAATGTTTGTCGTTTTCTTATTGAGGTATAAAAGTTTTTTATGTTTGGTATTTGAACTCTTGTATTATTTCTATTAATAATTGTCTGAACATTCTTTGGCATTGCCTTTCTTTTGTATTGGAATGAAAACTGACCTTTTCCAGTCCTATGGCCACTGCTGAGTTTTCCAAATTTGCTGGCATACTGAGGGCAGCACTTTAACAGCATCATCTTTTAAGATTTGAAATAGCTCAGCTGAAATTCCATCATCTCCACTAGCTTTGTTCGTAGTAACGCTTCCTAAGGCCCACTTGACTTCACTCTGCAGGATGTCCAGCTCTAGGTGAGTGGTCACACCATCATGGTTATCTGGGTCGTGAAGATCTTTTTTGTACAATTCTGCTGTGTATTCTTGTCACCTCTTCTTAATCTCTTATGCTTCTGTTAGGTCCTTACTGTTTCTGTCCTTTATTGTGCCCATCTTTGCATGAAATGTTCCCTTGGTATCTCTAATTTTCTTGAAGAGATCTCTAGTCTTTCCCATTCTATTGTTTTCCTCTATTTCTTTGCATTGTTCGCTAAAGAAGGCTTTCTTATGTCTCCTTCCTATTCTCTGGAACTCTGCATTCAGATGGGTATATCTTTCATTTTATCCTTTGCCTTTTACTTCTCTTCTTTCCTCAGCTATTTGTAAGGTCTCCTCATACAACCATTTTGCCTTGTTACATTTCTTTTTCTTGGGGATGGTTTTGATCACCACCTTTTGTACAATGTTACGATCCTCTGTCCATAGCACCATAGAGCAACTTTGAGTTTGCTTTTCTGCTTGTGGATTGTAGGTTCTCTGTGAACCAGACCAAGATTTTGTCCCTCTTTGTTGTTGTAGCAAAGTGCATACAATGGGACTCAGTAAGCAAGAGGTAAATAAAGTCAACAATGAGAAGAAAGTTGCCACTGCTTATGATCTGTGACCACAGGAAGCACAGGGTGTCAAAAGTAGTAGTGAGTTTGTGGTTTAGTGGAGCTTATATTTATCAAGCCTTTGGGCCTTTTTTCTGTAAAAAGATCTAAAAAAGAATTGGCTTGCTTACTCAGTGAGATAAAATCCTAACATTTTTCTGAGTCAGTTTCAACCCCCACAACCCCCACCAAAGCATTTTGCTATGTGTCAGTGTGAAGTGTGTAGACTTTTAAGGTGTCTGCTCCAGACGCTGCACTGGCAACCTTTATCCCTGTGTTGTGAGAGTGGGCTCCACTGAATATAACAAGAATGTTTCAAAAATTAATAATAGAAAATAGTTTCTTTTTTAATTTTAACTGTATCATAAAAGAAAACATCCCTCCACAAAACATCCCTCCACCACTCACCCCAACCCCCGCCTGCAGTCCATCAAGCTTTTTAAACCAGGTTCTCTGGCAGCTAATGAATAATAGAGACAAAATGTAGTTCTTTTCCTCCCTGATGGAATACTGCATTATTTGTTATTCATGAGTTCTTGATTTCCTGGAAGATTGTTGGATGAAATAGGTGGGTGATGTACTCTATCATTGCCTGGAGGCCTTTTAGATTTCCCCTCTTTGAGTGTTTTCCTTTTGTTTTAATAAACTGCTGATAGTTGTAGAGAAGAATCACTGGATGTTAGGATAATTAGCGTGTTTTAATACCAAGTCCCCTCAATCCCACTCACAAATTACCAGATTCAACATTTTACAGTATTTCTTCACAAGTTTCATAGAAGGAATGAAATACAAATAAATGTTGCTGGCTTTTTGAAATAAACTAGAAAACCCCGGTGGCGCTAGTGGTAAAGAACCTGCTTGCCAGTGAAGGAGACATAAGAGATTCAGGTTCGATCCCTGGGTTGAGAAGATCCCCTGGAGGAGGGTATGGCAGCCCACTCCGGTATTCTTGCCTGGAGAATCACCATGGACACAGGAGCCTGGGGGCTACGGTCCATAGGGTCGCACAGAGTTGGACACGACTGAAGCGACTTAGCATACATACATAGAAAACCCAGTTACTATTTCGTCTTGCCAGAGTCAAGCCTTTCATTTTTCTTTATGCTTCTTGGTCTTGCCCTCTACTTTTTCAGTAAGGCTCAGGTGGGGCTAGTGGTAAAGAATCTGCCTGCCAATCCAGGAGACATAGGTTTGATCCCTGGGTTGGGAAGAGCCACTGAAGTAGGAAATGCAACCCACTCCAGTGTTCTTGCCTAGACGATCCTATGGACAGAGGAGCATGGAAGGCTACAATCCATCGGGCTGCAGACAGTTGGACATGACTGAGTACAGTAAATTCATTATAGCAGGGACCCTTTTGGAATTAGATATGTCTTCTGCCAAAGTAGAGTAGAACCATGTTTTTGCCACTAAAGAGAAAGAGGTGACAATCTGGACTGCTGTGAACTCCCTGGTTTCCATTGCTTGGCTTGCTGGGTTTAGTTTGGGACTAAACACCTGTGAACTGATCTGATGATTCTCATTAGACCCAGACCTATTTTCAGGAATTCAAGTAGAGAAGAGTTACTCTACTTATATGCCCTGAGATGAAGATTTGTTTTCCAAGACCTGAGCTTTGGGGACGCTGCTTTGGGAAGGGAAAGGCTTATTTTTTTGCTTGTAAGAGGTGTAAGAATTAACCACATTTCTTAAGATACATTTTGTATATGCATTTAAAAATTAATAATTTTCACAGACTTGAAACTTAATGATTCAGCAAACTGATCCATTTTGAATATTGCTTGAAACCAAGAAGAATGGAAAAATAAAGTTCTTGAAATGAAGTAAATTCCAAGGTGACCGGACAGTAGCATCTGTTCCTGTTAATGGGAGAGTAGTTATTATTCTCTTTGGAGCCAGGCTCCTGGGGTTGAATCCTGGCTGTGCTGGTTAAAGCTTTGGGCGTTACCTTAGCAGTTGTTACCTTAATTTTCTCATCGTTACAATGGAGATAATGATAAAATTGATGTAGGGTTAAATGTGTTTATACTTATACATTGCTTAAAACAGGACCTGGAGTAAATATAAAATATTTACTATTATTTACTCTCACTTTGTTATATGTTATCTCGTGTGCTCTTGCCTTTGTATGTTTGATGATCTAGTTTCCATGTATACAGGCAATTAAAACATAATATAGGAGGGAAAAGACACTTCTGGAAGTAAGTCTATATTTTACAATTAAAATATGATAACAAAATTAAGAAGGAAAAAGAAAATATAAAAACTAAGCAAAAGAACTCAAATAGTACAGCAGTCTGGGCTATTTAGTATATGAGAAAATAGCCATAAACCTTTAATAGCTCCAGAGGGCATTAGTGTACTTCAGCATAGTTCAGTACCTATTGTTCAAAATAATGATTCTGACTCATGAAGGAAATGTTAAATTCTGTTCATGATGTTCAGTTCAGAGAAGCTAGAACGTATTTCACATTTTAGGAAGATTCACAAACAAAATAAAACAAATTAAAAGGTATTTAAAGATTTCTAGAGGATTTTGAATTATATAAATTTTATTGTATTTGCATTTTTGCCTTCTTCTTTCAGTCCAGATTAATCTTCAGAATGATATGTAAATGTGATCCTTAGGCACAAGCATTGTTTCCATTAAATGCCAAACAATACTTCCCCTGTTCATATCTAACTTTAGCCTTCATTTTAGCCATTTCCCTGCTCGTTGGTACCTCCATACAAAATCTTCGTGACTGTCCAGCTGGCCAGGTTTTGCTCTGCAATTATGTTTAACCAGGTGTTTAGATGAATTATATTGTTTGTTTAGTCACTAAGTCATGTCCAACTCTTTCGAGACACTGTGGACTGAAGCCTGAAAAGCTCTTCTGTCCATGGGATTCTCCAGGCAAGAATACTGGAGTGGGTTGCCATTTCTTTCTCCATAGATGGATTATATGTCATGGCAATTATGTGTTGTAGTATGCCCTGCGGTCTTTACATACTTGTTGTTGAGGGAGAAAGACTATTTTGCTCTAAACTCTTAAAAACTTTTTTTTTAATTGTGGTAAAAATACATAGGGGCTTCCCTGGTAGCTCAGCTGGTAAAGAATCTGCCTGTAGTGCAGGAGACCCTGGTTAAATTCCTGGGTCTGGAAGATCTCCTAAAGAAGGGATAGGCTACCCACTCCAGTATTCCTGGGCTTCCCTGGAGGCTCAGATGGTAAAGAATCCACTTGCAGTGCCCATTAAACAGCTTCTCATTTTTCTCTTCTTTTAGTCCCTGGAATGGAGAAGGCAATGGCAACCCACTCCAGTATTCTTGCCTGGAGAATCCCAGGGACGGCGGAGCCTGGTGGGCTGCCGTCTGTGGGGTCGCACAGAGTCGGACACGACTGTAGCGACTTAGCAGCAGCAGCAGCAGTCCCTGGAAACCACCATTCCACTTTATTTTTCTGTTGATTTAATTACTTTAGATACCACATAGAAGCATACAGTATTTGTGTTTTCTGTGACTGGCTTGTTTCAGTGAGAATAAAGTACTCAAGTTTCATTCATGTTGTAGCATGTGACAGGATTTTCTTTATTTTAAAGACTAAATAATAATTCCATTGCTGTTTTACTTATCCATTAATGAACATTTGAGTTGCTTCCACCTCTTGACAGCTGTGACTAATGCTCCAGTGAACATGGGTGTTTGAATATATTTTCAAAACTCTGCTTTCAGTCTTTTAGATATATACCCAGAAGTGGGATTATTGAGTCATATGGCAATTTTTTTTTTTTTGGTTCTTGAGCTCTCTATATCAATCCCTCATTGGATATATGATTTATAGATATCATCTCCTATTTAGTAGGTTGCCTTTTAATTTTGATGACAGTTTCCTTCTCTGTACAGAAACCTTATAATTTGATGTAGATCCATTTGTTTATTTTTACTTTTGTTTCACTTGCTTTTGGAGTCAGATCTACAAAAATGTTATAGATGTCCAGGAGATTGCACCTGTGTTTTGTTTTAGGAGTTTCTGATTTAAGATGTTACATTCAATTCTTTAAACCATTTTGAATTAATTTTTGTAAGTGGTGTAGGATAGTGGTCTAGTTGCATTCTTTTGTGTGGTAGCCGTCTAGCTTTCCTGACACCATTTGTTGAAGAGACTATCCTTTACTCAATGTATCTTCTGATTTCTTTGTCATAAATTAGTTGACCAAAATATGTGTGGGTTTATGTCCGTGCTTTCTATTCTGTTTCATTGATTTTTGTGTCTGTTTTTATGTCAATACCATACTGTTTTGACTACTATAGTTTTGTGGTATAGTATCATGTTATCTGCAAAATAGTGATAGTTTTATAATTTCCCTTACGATTTTGATGCATCTTATTTATTTTTCTCAGCTAATTGCTGTGGCTGGAAATTCCAATACTATGTTGATTAGAGTGGTGAGAGTGGGTATCCTGCCTTGTTCATGATCTGAAAGGAAAAGTTTTTCTTTTCACCATTGAGTGTGATATTAGCTGTGTATTTGTTGTTTCTCATATATGACCTTTATTATGTTGAGATATATTCCTTCTACACCTATTTTGTTGAGTCTTTTTTTAATCATAAGTGGATATTGAATTTTGTCAAATGCATTTTCTGCATTTATTGAGATGATCATATGATTTTATTTTTTTTTGTTAATGTGGATCATGCTGATTGATTTGCAGATGTTGAATCACTCTTGCATTTGTGGAATCAATTCCACTGATCATGGTGTGTGATCCTTTTAATATATTATTGAATTTGGTTTGCTAATATTTTGTTGAGAATTTTTGGTTATTTGTTCATCAGAGATATTGGCCTATAGTTTTCTTTTGTTGAGTTATCCTTGTCTAGTTTTGGTATCAGTGTAATTCTGGCCCCATAAGATGAGTTTGGAAGTGTTCCTTTCTCTCCAGTGTTTTGTATAGATTATTAGATCTTCGTTAAAACTTTGGTAGAATTCACCAGTGAAGCTGTCTTGTCCTATACTTTTGCTTGTGGGGAGGTTTTTGATTACTGATTAAGTGTCCTTGCTGGTAGTCAGTATATGCCACCATCTTGGACCCCCTTTCCTTTGGATATCATTTCATTTTCTTTGTCTTTTTCTATTTCTTTCAGCAGTATTTTTCAGTTTATGTAAGTTTTTTATCTCCGTGGTTATTTAAAGTGCATTTAAAGTACACTAAATACATTTGGTTATTTTGTTGTTGTTCAGTTGCTCATTTGTTTCCTACTCTTTGTGATCCCATGGACTGTAGCATGCCAGGCTTCCCTGTCTTTCACCAACTCCTGGACTTTGCTCAAACTCAGCTCCGTTGAGTTGGTGATGCCATCCAATCATCTTGTCCTCTGTCGTCCCCTTCTCCTCCTGCCCTCAGTCTTTCCCAGCATCAGAGTCTTTTCCCATGAGTCAGCTCTTTGCATCAGGTGGCCAAAGTATTGAACCTTCAGCTTTAGCATCAGTCCTTTCAATGAATATTTAAGGTTGATTTCCTTTAGGATTGACTGGTTTGACCTCTTTGCAGTCCAAGGGACTCTCAAAAGTCTTCTCCAAAACCACAGTTCAAAAGCATCAGTTTTTCAGCACTCAGCCTTCTTTATGGTCCAACTCTCACATCCATACATGAATACTAGAAGAACCATAGCTTTGACTATACAGACCTTTGTTGGCAAAGAATATATACACTACTATATTCTTGGTATCTAAGACTTTGTTTACCTGGATATATCTTGGCTGGATGAATATTTAATAAACGTAACTCACAAATTCCATGTTAGTTACGCACTTAGTTTCACAATCTACTTAGCTAAATAATGATACCTCACTGAATTGGTCTTCTTGGTGTCGTTTGCTTCTTCTTTTCTGCCTAAATTTTAACCTTGGAGTGTCCTGAGTCTCATCACTTTGAATCTATTTTCCTTCACTGCCCATAGGCCCTCCCTTAGTGATCAGCTTTATCTGACCTCATGGCTTTGTCTATCATCTTTATGCAAATGATCACAAATTATACAGCCAGACATCTCTCCTAAACTCCATACTACTTCATCAGACTGCTTATTTGATATGGAGAATTAAATTTCTAATAGACATTTCACATTTGACATTTGCAAAAGTGAACTTTGTGCTCTCTTCTCCGTATCGATTCCACCTGTAGCCTTTCCTAGCTCCTTGATGACAGCTCCATTTTTAAGGTTGCTCAAGCCAAAAACCTGGGAGTCATTCATTCTTCTCTTCCTCTTTCCCATATTTCAGCTATTAAGACATCTTGGTAGTTCCGCCTTCTTAAAACTGTACCTGAGTTTGACTCAATGATTGTTCTTACAAGTTAAAAAAATAAGGCTCAGAGATATTAAGAGAACAGCCCCAAATTCACATAACTGGTAAGTCAGAATTCAAATATATTTTCTGGCTGACCACAAATAATAGATTCTCTTCTTCTACTGGTGCTTCTCCTAAATAAATGTTATAATTGCCTTTTTACTTGTATAATTCAAAACTAGGGTCTGATCTGCTCTATCACTGGATCTTTATAAGTAAGATGTGTTATTTAACTTAGTTCCTGGAGGAATCCTCTACACACAGGATAGTTCTTTCATAAATACTTGCCAACTCAGTTGAATTGACTGGTGCTTACCTGTTCTTGTATTTAGCTCTGGATTAAGAACTGTGTTTTCAGTTATAAGATATAATTGGATCTAAGTATGTGTTGGGTGAAAAAAGAAAGGGTAATAATGAAATAAAATAGTCAAGTTATTTTAGAAAGCTTTTTTCCCAAAGATTTTTCTTGCTATAACCTGTGAATTTGGAGCATATATTAGTTCTTGCTACCTTACTGACTGTTTGTTGGAGTTTTCAAGATATGCAATATTGATTTTGTTACTAATCATTAGAGCTTAGACTGAGGGATTATTATTTTGATAATTTGAAATTTTCTCTCAAAGGCCTCTGTATTAGAGGGACACTTTATAACTTTTAAATTTACTAAATTCTGAGCTCCTCTAATAGATTTTAATTGGCAAAAAAGGCAAAGGGTTGGGATATAGGTAGAGAGATACCAGAGAAGAAATTTCAGTGTTGATCAAATTCTAGAAACACCTTGTTTTACTGGTAAATTGTATTTTAATAGAAGCTATTCCCTCCTTATGTACTTGAATGTAGCATAAGTGAAATATATTAAAATGAATTTTGGTAGGGTTCAGTGATATCTTTGAAAGAAGCCAATATTAAGCTTTTGGGAGATATCCATTATATCCCCTGGAGTGACGTATTTGGAAAGCCAATGATTGTTTTTTGTCATGTTTAGGTACATGTTGAACGTTTGTCTGTGAAACAGATTTTAGGTAAAGAGTGCTTCAGATCATTAATTTATCTTTTTTTCCCTCTTCTAAATTGCACTTTAAAGTTTACTTATTTTGTTAGTCCATCAATTTGGGTTTTTTTTCCCCAAGGAAGAAGTTTGATGAATATTTAATTCATAAAGGCAGTTTCCACGTCTTAAATTCTGTATATCTGTCTGTCCATCTACCTACCTACCTTTGCTTTGGTGGAAATATGTAGCATGGAATCGCTTAAAAAATATTCTTACAGGCTTAGGAAATATCTCTTAAAGCAATAAGATGATATGTGAGGTATTAAAAAAACTGTGTGTATAATTACTTCCTCTGGCAACTGAATGATTAAAGATATGGCAACTGCAGCTGTAATGGCATATATTTATAAAGAAAACTCAGTTTGCTACTTCTAAAAAAATGTCTGTTAGCAAACAAACCTAAAATAAAAGTTCAAAAGTGAGATTTTATTTCAGGAAAATATGATCGTTCTGTTACCATTTGCAATGATGGATATCTGTGGGTCTTTATACAGTGAAATAACCTATGATCAACAGTACTGCTGTCTTTTCTTCTTCATAGTGTATGCCGATTAAAGGCCTAGGATTCGTGCTTGGAGCTTATCAGTGTATTTGCAAAGCAGGATTCTATCATCCTCGAGACTTCTCATTCAACAACTTTCAGAGTAAGTGCCCTTTGGTCCTGTTCATATATGTACATACACATAATATCTGTCATAATTAATTATTCAGATTTTCTTTTAACCTTGTTGAAGTTAGATGATTAAATCCCCACTGGTTTGGCCTTTTTTCATCGCTTAAGGAGTTTTTGCTTTAGTTTGTCATCTCTAATCCTCTGGCATATCACCAAAAATGTGTTTGTTTTAGGTATATTTTCATTTTCAATACCTTTTAAATGCCTGAAAATACTGTTGCTGCTTGGTGAGACCAGTTAGAATTCAGTTATTGTGAGCTGTTGCTGCAGAAGGTTCCTAAAACTAATTTTGCTAGTTTGCTTAATTTATTTATGTATCAATTTGTTTTTATGTAGGTCTGTGTGCTACATGAAGAATTACCACAGAGTTAATAACTTAAGGCAACACAGTCTTATTATCACACAGTTTTAATTGGGTAGCTTTTCATTCAGGGATTAAGTGATTCCTCTGCCCAGGGTCTCACTGAGCCAAAATCAAGGTGTCGCCTGCAATGTGATCTGATCTGAAGCTCAGAGACTCCTTCCAAGTTCATTCAGTTCACTGGCAGAATTCAATTCCTTGCACCTGTGTGTGTGAGGTCCCTATTTTATTGGTAGATACCAGTCTGGGCTTACTCTCAGCTTCTAGAAGCCTCCTCAAGGTCAAGTCATGTGGCCATTACTTTTCAAAGCTACCAAGAAAACCTCCCCAGTTTGTAATCCTGTTCCTATGGAGTCTCATACAGTGTAATCATTCTATAAGTCCTGGGAGTGTTATCCTGTCTCTCTGTCATGTAATGTAAACCTAATCAAAGGAAAGACTATCCCATCATATTTACAGGTCCACCCACATTCAAGGGGAGGTGATGATACAGGGCATATACAGGCAGACCTCATTTTATTGTGCTTTGCTGTATCACACATCAAAGATACTGTGCTTTTTTTTTTTTTACCAATTAAGATTTATGGCAACCCTGTGTTGTCAGATGATGGTTAGCACTTTTTAAGCAATAAAGCATTTTTTTATTAAAGTGTGTACATTGTTTTAGACATAATGCTATTGTACCCTTAATAGACTGGATGCTCTAAACATGACTTTTATATGTACTGGGAAACCAAAAAAATTGATGTGACCCACTTTGTTGTGATTTTACTGTGTTTCAGTGGTCTAGAACCAAACTCATAATATCTTTGAGGTATGCAGGTACTTTAGAATCAAAATTTGCTTACCTGGTTGATTTCATCTTACTCTAGAAGATGTCAAAGTTGCTACTTGAATATTGATTTTTTTTTCACATCGGCATGTAGCCAGCTATTGGGTATAATAATTAACAAAGAGTGTATGGGAAAATGAGGTGGTTTTATGGGAAGTTAGGGTTTGGAGTTGCTAGAACCGAGGTACAGGAATAGTTTAAATAGTCATCCATAAATCTTTGTCAGCCTCATTACTGATCTGAATAGGAATTTGCATCTCTACTGGGTGTAGTTCAAAGGATACATGAGATTCAAACCTGAGTGTCTTCCTCTGGGAAACTTGGCAGATGTTTATAGATCTTTTTTTCCTTAGTTTTTCTCTTGGAAAGTACTGTTCTTCATCTTGAGACAGCTTCCACTTAACTTCTAGGTTCTGGAAGTGAGTAACATTTTACTCTCTCCTAAGTCATATGATTCACAGGGTTCAGCCCATGTTCTGAGTAATGGTTGTTGCAGACATAATTCTAAGATGGTCTCCAAAATTCTGTTCCCACATATGTGTACAATCCCCTCCCCTTAAGTGTGGGTGACACCTGTGAAGATAAGAGGGACTTACCCCCTTGCTAGGCAGTGTTATGTAATAAACGTCATGGTACAGTTGCTCAAGTGTTTACATTGAATTAAATAAGACTCCTTCCCATAGGAGCAGACTAGAGAGAGATTCTAGTGCCGGCTTTGAAGAAGTAAACTGGCTTGTTGTGAGAGGACCATGTGGCTAGCACCCCAGGGTGGCTGCTAAGAGCTCAGGCAGCCAGCAAGAATACAAGGACCTCTCAGTTCTATAAATGCAAGGATCTGTAAATTCTTCCAACAGCCTGGATACTTTTGAAAAGAGGACCTGGAGCTCCAAATGAGAATATAGCCTGGCCCAAACCTTGATTTCGGAGAAGGCAATGGCACCCCACTCCAGTACTCTTGCCTGGAAAATCCCATGGACGGAGGAGCCTGGTGGGCTGCAGTTCATGGGGTCGCTAAAAGTCAGACATGACTGAAGTGACTTAGCAGCAGCAGCAGCAGCAGCAAACCTTAATTTCAGTCTAGTGAGACCCCAAACAGAGAGCCCAGCTTCACTGTGTCGGACTTCTGATCAACAGAAACTGGGAAGTGATTAAATAGGTGTTTTCAGCTGTAGATTTCCAGTAAGTTATTACACAACAATAGAAAACTAATATAATAGCAGTAATGATAATGTATTTTCAGCATGAATGTGCTGTTCCTTGTGTGTGTGCGTGCGCGCACGTGTGTGTACAAGACCATGGCAATAGCCCAGATACTTTGGCATTCTTCACATTTATGGTCCAGACAGAACATATGATTCAACACTGAAGGATTAAGGGGATAGGTTTTAGCTTATGTTCTGTGAAGGTATTTTGTATCTGGTTTACCCACATTTGTTCTCAGCTCCCACTATGTGACTGAAATAAAACATCTAAATATTGTAGAACTAGAGAATGACTGTGCCATTTGCTTATAACACCACCAGGAGAAACTAGTTAACCTTTAACAACTTATCTTTATTTAATTTGCACACTCCTACTTTCTTCCTTATTTTAAAAGCCAGTGTTTTTCACTGACCTACTCTAAGAGGAGGCTGCTTCTTTTCATAAGCCTAAATAACTCCCATGTTGTACACACAACAGCCAGGAAAAAGAGGCCACAGTTTTCAGAAAGATGAGCTATATTTGGGTATAGCTGTGATTCAGCTTGACCTCAGCACAACTGGAACTGGCCTGCCTCAATGACAGAATAGAAAGATAGCTACAAGTTATAATTTGAGGTCAGTAAACTGCTCTTTGACCAAAAATATCTTTCCTGATGGCCTTGCCATCAAGTTGCATGAAAATCTAACATTATTCATTCCTTGGCCCAAGGAATACAAGTTATAACTCACTAAGGTATCTACCAAGTACTATCCAAACTTTTAAAAAATATTTTTGATTTTTTATTATAATTCTACTACATTTCTTTATTTTAATATGTTAAGTTTTTAATTGTAATATCCAAGCAGTTCATATGGTCAGTTTTCATATAGTCTTGAGGAGGTTACGATGAAGTAAGGAACGACCAGATGAATCCCTTGGGCCAAAGGTAAAGAAGATATTGAAGACCTCCAAAATGAGAAAATGTATGTAAAACAGCTAGCACAGTACATGGCATATAATAAATGTTCTTAATAAGTACTTGGCATATAATAAGCGTGCATGCTCAGTTGTTCAGTCTTGTCCGACTCTTTGCAACCCCATGGACTGTAGCCCACCAGGCTCCTCTGTCCATGGAATTTTAGGTGTTCATAGATGTCATTAAATAAGTGAATAAGAAAACAAACAAATATACATGTATATATAAACACACATCAGTGATCCATGTAGATAGAGAATCCTTAAGTATCTTTGGTTTTTAGTACTTTGTCTCTTTATATTTGGATAACCAATTTTTAAACCTAGAACTCTTGGAAAATGAATTCTACATGAATCAGAAGTAAGATGGCACAGCAAAAATCTGTAACAACCAGTGCTTCATTGAGAAGGGCAGTAGGAAGGAGATTTAGAAATTAAAGGTAACAGGAGGAAATCAGTTGCTTGATAGGGGAAATGGGATGTAGGAAACAGAGATGCCCCTGAAAGATAAAATTTATTTAAGTTATAGCTGTGAATCTAGAGAAAAGATCTGAAATTCACACCTATAGTCTGGTACCCCATTTAGAGAGAGGAACTAAGATGCGGTTTTGATCTATTGGAGACAATGTCAGTGCGACTGTTAAAAATCCTGTCAAAATATGAAGTAATTTAGAAATCTTCATTTAGACGTAGGCCCACAGTAAACAAAGGACTTGCAAAGACCAGCAAAGATATGTTCAGATGATTTGATTTAAAACTGTGCTGACAGCCCAGAGACTGTGTTCTTAGCATCTCTCTTTAGATTGGTGGTCATAGGAGAGCTAATATGGTCTGACATCTGGATAGTAGCAGGATTTCAGAATCGCCAAGTACTGATGTGTAACTGTCTCTTCAGATCCAGGCTGTTCACTTCCAGGTTGATGAGATACAAGCTTATGACAAGCTCATCTTCCTCAAATCCATCTGTCACAGTATGAACTGTCTTCAGTACAATCTCATTTCTCTTTCTTGTGGACACATTACCAGCCTCTCAGTTTTAACCTCTCTTGCCTTTTGGATTGATTTCAGCTCACATACATTTCCAGATAAACCCAACTTACAAATGACCCACATGTGAAAGTGACAGCCCCTTCTTTACAGATGCTGGTGGCTGTTGATGGTGGGGAGCAAAGGCTCCCCCAAATCAGAGATTTTAAAAATATGTAGTCTTGGAAGAAAAAAAGTGGGAAACTCTTTGAAAGCAGGTACAATATAGAGACGCTGAGCTCCCAGCAAACTGCTAGGCAAGGCTAAGCTGTCTGTGGGGTGTGAATCTTTTTGCTGCACTTGGGTCTCACACTCCTTGTCCGTCTTCTGTTTCATGACTGGGGAAGCTGGAGATATTTGGTTTTTTGCAGATTAAGTCCAGCAGCAGTCTCTAGTCCAGTCCCAAACTTGGAACAGATGAAAAGAGCCTGAACATTGTATTCTCATAATCAGCATCGTTACTTTTGCTGTTGGTCTTACTTAAGCCTTGTGATCTGGTTTTAATCCCTTTACTCCAGTCATACTAGCAAAATTCTCTAACTGCCTTGGGTTATGCTTTTGTTAATCATTTGCCAAATTTTCAGTTTTTCATATCTTCTTTCATGAATCCATCCTCCTTATAAGGATTGAAATCTAGTCACTAAATGTCTGGCAGATAGGGTTATTTGTTAGTGGGAGAGTTCCCTGTACCACCAATCTTCTTAGACTATTAACTATCACATTTACCTTGTCTTTGACTGATTCTTTTCAATTATTGGGACATACCATGTTGGATTTCCCTCATTGCTAATTTCAGAGCTGAATTTCTACCATAGTTTAATACAGTAATTAAGAGCATGGTCTTTGGGACAAGTCTAATTTAGGTGTGAATCCTGGTTCTATTACTTATTTGTACTGTGCTTAATTATTTAACTAGCCTAAACTTCACTTATGCCATATATAAACTTGTGATAGTGCTATCTGCTTTATAGAATAAATAAGGAATTAAATGATGTAATGAATGTAAAATTCTGATGATAGCAGTTGACACATATTAAATGCTCAAAATACTGTTCTGTTTATGATTATTATTTGAAAGCTTGGGTTTTTCTGCTTACCCCTTTCCTCAGACATTTTGCCCATTTTCATCCCTTCCAACTGGTATCTGCTTCACTTCCCAGCAGAGTAACTTATTTTCATGTCCCAGATTTTTTTCAGTTTTTATCCTTAAAATGGGCCCTGCTAAGAGATATAATACTCAGTCCTCCAGAAAACTTTCTTCTCCCCTACTAGCTGAAATTTTATTAGATTTCTTAACATTTTACTATTTTTGTTTATATGGTTTTATATTTTTAGACTGCTGATGGAAATTCACTTACGTTAACAATCAGCTACCCTCAAATTAAAAAAAAAACAAACCTCTGGCAGGGAAATTTGTTGTCAGTCACTCATACATTAGCTCATTGTTGTGAGTAGAATAGCACACCCCAAACCCCCAAAGGTGTGCATGTTCAAGTTTTCACAACCTGTGAAAATGCTGCTTCACATGGCGAAAAAGGGACTTTTCAGATGTGATTAAATTGCAGATATTGAAATGGGGAGATTATCCAGGTAGATCCAGTTTAATCACATGAGTCCTGAAAAGTAGAGACCCATTCCCAGCTGTGGTCAGAGACAGATGTGAGGACACAGGAAGTGGCAGAGGAATGATACATTGCCATCGTTGAAGATGGGGGAAAGGGGTCCACAAGCCAAGGAATGGAGGTGGCTTCAGGAAGCTGGAAGAGGCAAGGAAATGCAGTGTCTCCTGGACCCTCCAGAAGAAAATGTAGCCCTGCTCACACATCGATTATACAGCCCTGTGAGATCCATATCAGACTTCCAAGCTATAGAAATAAAAGAATGAATATAACTATAGGTGACTCTTTAACCACAAAATGTTACGGGCACTGGCCCTTGTGAAGCTGAAAAATCCATATATAATTTTACAGTCAGCCCTCCTTCTCACACATGGATTTAGCCAACTATTGATCATGCAGTTCTATAGGACATTTTCCAAAGTTTGCATGTAGAAAAATCCACATATAGGTGAACCTGCACAGTTCAAATCTGTATTGTTCAAAGGTCAACTGTATATTTCATATGAGAGGCAATGTAAATTTGTTGTTTTAAGATACCAAATTTTTGGTAATTTGTTATAGCAGTTATAGAAAGCTAGTACACTTAGTAAACAGGTTTCCCAAGTGCCTCAGTGGTAAAGAATCCGCCTGTCAATGCAGGAGACACAGGTTCAATCCCTGGGTTGGGAAGATTCCCTGGAGTAGGAAGTGGCAACCCACTCCAGTATTCTTGCCTGGAAAATTCCATGGACAGAGGAGACTGACGGACTCCTGTCCATGTGGTCGCAAAGAGTCAGACACAACTGAGTGACTGAGCATGCATGCACACTTTGTGTTTCCCACTCAGCATTCATTCCAGTATTCATAGTACCCCATTTTGTTTTTTCTAGAGGAAAATGTTCACAATTCCAAATAATTGCCTATTTAGACAATTCATAATCTAGTGGGATCTTTGTATATGAGGATGTCCTTTGAGTCAGGCAGACGGATTTGACTTTTATCTCTACTTACTCACAGGAGACTTGGGAAGTTTCTCATATATTCTGAGATTCTCCTCTTATTCATACATACATTAGGAATAGTGAAGTCTATTCTTGGCAGTTATGAGGAATAATTGAGATAACATGATATCCTCTGATTATAGTGATTATTATATTAAAATGAATATGGAGAATTTAATCTTTTTATTAGGTATTAGGTATTCTGGGGATTGAATGAAGAAATTGTCTAGAGGCAAAATAATCCACTCATGTTTAATAATTTTATAATTCAGATCAGAATTATTCCAAGATCTATCTAAGGTGGTGTTTTTATCCAAAGAAAAAGATCACTAAAGTCACTTACAAGAAATAAAAATCCAGAAGACAACATAAAAGTGAATATACGATGTATATGTAGCCTTATAGGGAAAGATTGACTATATTCATAGTGAGGAAATATAAATTAAAGTTTTGCACTGGGCTTCATTTTGAGCTTATTTTTACAGCTAGCCATTCTTGATATAAATCCATGAATATATAATAGCTAATCCTGATTTTAGGATATGCAAATATGTATTCATGTCCCAACAGTAGCAGTCTTTTTGGATAACAGTGTAAGCATCACCATGGTTGGGTAACTGTTCTCTCTTGGTGAATGTTATAAATATCGAAC
Organism: Okapia johnstoni; assembly: GCA_024291935.2. Classification (NCBI taxonomy): domain Eukaryota; kingdom Metazoa; phylum Chordata; class Mammalia; order Artiodactyla; family Giraffidae; genus Okapia; species Okapia johnstoni. Next base: position 18,264,691 of record CM044324.1, read on the forward strand.
CAAACACACACAGACAACTCCTAAATGTGCTGGAGCTACTCATGTGCATGTACCTATTTCCACTTCAATTTTGGATGTGATTTTATGAAGCTGGAGACTAGAGGCAGATTGCTTCATCATCCAAAACATATAAAATAATGAACAACAAATGTATCTTCCCATGTGAGCTCATGGCACCATGTTAACTCCAAACAGTGATTGATGAATATGTTCTCTCCAGTTCTAATGAAAAATAAAATATGTGTATGGAAAGGATGATGTTTACCCTAATAATGATTTCAGATGAGCATTATTTGTAGGAGAGCTAATGCTGAACCCTTAATGTCTGGCTTGATTCTTTGTTACTACCAGCTGTTCATTGTCTGTGACTCATCTTTTTCACTCATGCCTGTGGAATGGAAAGAAGAAGAGGTCTGTAACATACAGCATGTGTAGCTAGTCTTGCAAAGGTCCCAGCTGTAATCTTCTGCTATGACCAGTTCCTAGCACTGAGGGCCACAACACCTCCAAGAAGTGACCTCTCATCAACTCATTTGTTGATTGGTTTAAGCGTCTGAAAACCCATCGTCAAATATTACTGGACACTGACCCTGTGCCAGGTATTGTTTAGAACTGGACAAAAGAAAAAATGAGTAAAAAAGTGAGGTTTTTAGGATAGACCCACATCTTCCCAGAACATATTACAGTACCCACAAGCAACAAATGAGGGCCATCTTGAATAGCATATGCTCACTGTCCAGTATTAGTGAAAAAAGTCAAAGTGTTAGTTGCTCAGTGTCCAACTCTTTGCAACCCCATGGACTGTAGTCCGCCAAGCTCCTCTATCCATGGAATTCTCCAGGCAAGAATACTGGAGTGGGTAGCCATTCCCTTCCCTGAGGGGATCTTCTCAACCCAGGGAAGCTCCCCAGTATTAGTAAACTAAGGTCAAAGGTAAGAGCTTTAAAGTTTAACAGGCCTTCATGGGTAGGCATGATTTCTATCCAGATATTCACATGTCTGAACGTTGTGTTTTTGCTCTTGAGCAAAAACTTGAGCAAAACTGAGAAAACACAGTTTTATACTACTGGCACTTAAGAGTCCTCATCAGCAAAACCTTAGTGACGTTTCTATTTAGTGTTTATACTGCAAAGACCTGAAATTTGTAACTGCTGCTTCAGTCCACCCTCCTCCCTTGAACTCATTCCTCATTCTTTTCTAAATCAGCAACTCAGTGTTTTTCTTCCATAAAATGTAGGAAGAAAACTTTCTGGGGTACATTTTGTATATGTGTTAGTTGCTCAGTTGTGTCTGACTCTTTGTGACCCCATGGACTGTAGCCTGCCTGGCTCCTCTATCCATGGAATTCTCCAGGCAAAAATACTGGAGTGGGTAGCAGTTCCCTTCTCAAGGGGATCTTCCCAACCCAGGGATTGAACTCGGATCTCCTACATTGCAGGCAGATGCTTTACTGTCTAAACTACAAGGGAAGCCCTGGGGTACATTTTGAAATATATCAAAATTAAAAGCTACAAAAATAGAAGATATTCAGAATTTCAGAAGTCTAAAAGTTTTCAGTAATTGTAGCTTTGGTGGGTTAATTAGTTCTTTGGGATTTGGAGCAAAAATCCACTTTGTTGCTCACTGCTATCCAGAGGGTCCTCATTTTAAATATTTATGTTTTATTATCAGTATTGCACACACAGTAAAAGGAAACTTTGAAATGTATAGAAAAGAAGAATTTAAAAAGTTGTTTGAAAATCTATTGTTAATTTAATTCTTTAAGTTTATAGTTTTTATACAAATGTCTCTCTATATATGATCTTTCAAAAACTTGGTATATTATATTCATTTGAAATAGTATATACAGTTTTCTTGAACACAGTTTTGTTACGTAGAATTCCATTGAGTAAGTGTACTATGGTTTACTTACCTATCTGAAGTTTATATGTTTACTAGTTTATTTAAATATAAAATTTTACTGATATAAACAAAAATGTCCACAGATTTTGTGTTGTTCTAATGTCAGTGTAAAAAAATTAAGCAAGCAGATAGGTTAACACAGTGTTTACCAATTGTCACAATTTCTCTCAATGGGCCCATATTTACAGGTGAATATTTTAGACTCACCAGTGTTCCTTGGTGCTACTGTAACCTTCTAGTATCCTCTGTACTTTTGCTCAAGGCAGCCTATTTGATCACCCATCTAATGAATTGAAAAGCCGCTATTGCCAAAGCTAATACCTCTTAATAATTGCTGTTTGTCTTCAGTTAGTGTTTGTTTCATCTGAAAGTTCTGAGTATCATCTTTGTTTTTAAGCTTTAGCAAAGCAGATTGGGATTCTGCTTTCCTGAAGCCCATTCGCAAGAAAAAGAAATGCAAAAAGGCAAAATGGTTGTCTGAGGAGGCCTTACAAATAGCTGAGGAAAGAAGAGAAACGAAAGGCAAAGGAGAAAAGGAAAGCTATACCCATTTGAATGCAGAGTTCCAAAGAATAGCAAGGAGAGATAAGAAAGGCTTCCTCAGTGACCAGTGCAAAGAAACAGAGGAAAACAATAGAATGGGAAAGACTAGAGATCTCTTCAAGAAAATTAGAGATACCAAGGGAACAGTTCATGCAAAGATGGGCACAATAAAGGACAGAAACAGTAAGGACCTAACAGAAGCAGAAGAGATTAAGAAGAGGTGACAAGAATACACAGCAGAATTGTACAAAAAAGATCTTCACGACACAGATAACCATGATGGTGTGATCACTCACCTAGAGCCAGACATCCTGGAATGCAAAGTCAAGTGGGCCTTAGGAAGCAACACTATGAACAAAGCTAGTGGAGGTGATGGAATTCCAGTTGAGCTATTTCAAATCCTAAAAGATGATGCATGAAAGTGCCTCACTCTATATGCCAGCAAATTTGGAAAACTCAACAGTGGCCACAAGACTGGAAAAGGTTAGTTTTCATTCCAATCCCAAAGAAAGGCAATGCCAAAGAATGCTCAAACTACCGCACAATCGCACTCATCTCACACGCTAGTAACATAATGCTCAAAATTCTCCAAGCCAGGCTTCAACAGTACTTGAACCGTGAACTTCCAGATGTTCAAGCTGGTTTTAGAAAAGGCAGAGGAACCAGAGATTAAATTGCCAACGTCTGTTGGATCATCGAAAAAGCAAGAGAGTTCCAGAAAAACATCTACTTCTGCTTTGACTACGCCAAAGCCTTTGACTGTGTGGATCACATCATACTGTGGAAAATTCTTAAAGAGACAGGAATACCAGATCACCTTACCTGTCTCCTGAGAAATCTGTATGCAGATCAAGAAGCAACAGTTAGAACTGGACATGGAACAACAGACTGGTTCCAAATCAGGAAAGGAATACATAAAGGCTGTATATAGTCACCGTGCTTATTTAACTTATATGCAGGGTACATCATGAGAAACGCTGGGCTGGATGAAGCACAAGCTGAAATCAAGATTGCTGGGAGAAATATCAATAACCTCAGATATGCAGATGACACCACCCTTATGGCAGAAAGCGAAGAAGAACTAAAGAGCCTCTTAATGAAAGTGAAAGAGGAGAGTGGAAAAAGTTGCCTTAAAACTCAGCATTCAGAAAACTAATATCATGGCATCTGGTCCCATCACTTCATGGCAAATAGATGGGGAAACAGTGACAGGCTTTGTATTTTTGGGCTCCAGAATCACTGCAGATGGTGACTGCAGCCATGAAATTAAAAGACGTTTGATCCTTGGAAGAAAAGTTATGACCAACCTAGACAACATATTAAAAAGCAGAGACATTACTTTGGCAACAAAGGTCCATCTAGTCAAAGCTATGGTTTTTCCAGCAGTCATGTATGGATGTGAGAGTTCAGACTATAAAGAAAGCTGAGCACCAAAGAATAGATGTTTCTGAGCTGTGGTGTTGGAGTAGACTCTTGAGAGTCCTTTGAACAGCAAGGTGATCAAACCAGTCCATCCTAAAGGAAATCAGTCCCGAATAGTCATTGGAAGGACTGATGCTGAAGCTGAAACTCCAATACTTTGGCCACTTGATGTGAAGAGCTGACTCATTTGAAAAGACCCTGATGCTGGGAAAGATTGAAGGCGGGAAAATGGGACGACAGAGGATGAGATGGTTGGATGGCATCACTGACTCAATGGACATGAGTCTAAGTAAACTCCAGGAGTTGGTGATGGACAAGGAAGCCTGACATACTGCAGTTCATGGGGTCACAAAGAGTTGGACAGGACTGAGTGACTGACGTCATCATAATTGAGATTCTATGCATGGAGAATATTTCAAGTTGCTCAGAATCAAGTTATCATCCCACAGGATTTCTAAAAGTCAATAAGTAATGGCTTATATTCTTAATATATCTTTCTAGTTTATGTCTAGCATCTTGAAAAATATAATTTTGAATTAATTTTTATGCATAAATGAATTGAGAACATGAATATTTATTGAGTTGAATGTTATTTTCAACTATATGTTTGTATTACAGATCAGTTAATTTATTCTTTTGAGAGATCCCTTTGATCATTGCCATTTATTTCCTAACTATCCAGTATGTGTAAATTACTGTGTTTGGTGCTGAGTATATAAAGAGGTATATAATTCATGTTCCTGTTCTCTAGGAACTTAACATTTTAAACCATCATAAACTTAAGGTGCCATTCAGTAGATGAACAATAAGCCCATTATTATTATCTACAGTAGTATGATTTCTACTAGCTGCATATATTCTCTTGTCCTAGATAGAGAACTTCAACATAAATTAATGAAATATTTTTGGAACCAGGTTATTTAATCGTGCTTTGCATCCTACAAGAAACACTTAAAGGTAGAAAGCTGTATTCTTAATTTTAGGTTTTTTTTAGCTTCAGAAATCAAGTATCTTACTTTCAATTTTGCTTTCTCTCCATTTTAACACTTTGTGCCCCTTACAGCATCTCATGATTTCATAGTCCATAAGTAAAGTGAAGGCAATTATTAAAGAGAAGTTTCTCATGACAGCACTTCACTGTTTGACATTTGTGAGTTGATCTTGTGATTATTTTGAGCACAAATAATAAAATGATATCATAATTTATCTTCTAAGAGATTTCTTTTTCTCTGTGAATACTTAAACACTCATTTAACCAATGTAGTATTACCTTATATTAGGAAATACAGAATTCTTTGAAGTTATGTCAATTTCCAACCCTTTATCTAACTGCTATTATTTTAGTAGGCGTAATACTGGCTAGCTGTTATTTTAGTCCTACTTGGCTTCCCTAGTTGCTCAGTTGATAAAGAATCTGCCTGCAGTGCAGGGCTGTCTGATTTGATCTGTGGGTAGGGAAGATCCCCTGGAGAAGGAAATGGCAACCCACTCCAGTACTCTTTCCTGGAGAATCCCATGGACAGCAGAGTTAGTCAGGCTACAGCCCATGGGATCACAAAGAATTGGACACAACTGAGCAACTAACTTTCACTTTCATTATTTTAGGCCTACTTGAGGGAAGAATCCTACTTAATGGATTGTATGGGCTTCTCTGTGATATGTCCTGTACTCATGATGATGTTCTATAGCCCAGTATACATTGGGTCTTTTGTCATTTTAATCTAGGTTTGAAAATAAGAATATAAAACCATAGTCTTATTTTACAGAGTTCTCCGTTTATTTGGGTTCAACATATGGATCTCCAAAACTCTAGCAGTAAACATGGCAGAGGAACACAGGCAATTAAAGACAGTCATAAGGGCTTGGAACATGAGGGAGAGACGTGAACAGAGACAGAGTGGGTCTGGATCAACCATTCTCTGTGTTCCTATGGGTCTCGAGGTAATAGGTTGGTAAAGACAATAATGAGGCGGGGTAATTGACATTTGGACACCAGGGATGGACTTTGCAATAGGACCATCTGAGATTCTTGTTTTCCTGAATTCCCCCTCATGTTCTCTGTTTTAACAGGGTGAATCTAAACAAGTAACAGTCTCTGGTAAACTAGGAGTGGGGGACATTGTGATCACTGTGAAAGAACCTTGATTTATGAACAACAAAATAGATGAATGTAAAGGGAACCATAATTAAGAAAAAAATGTGCAACAAAATTGGGTTAGTGAAAGAAATGTGTATCTTTCTCTCATATGCAGATGGTATGTAAGTCTGATTTAGAAATAAGGTTTTTTAGTAAAAGAAAGAATGAAAGAAGAAAGCCTACTTTATATACATATATATAATGTAATTTAATTATGTGCATTTTTGTTGTTGTGGTTCAGTTTCTCAGTCATCTCCGACTCTTTGTGACCGCATGGAATGCAGCATGCCAGGCTTCCTGTCCTTCGCCATCTCCCGGAGCTTGCTCAAACTTATGTCCATTGAGTTGGTGATGGCATCTAATGAAAGTGAAAGTTACCCAGTTGTGTCCAACTCTTTGCGATCCCATGAGCTGTAGCCTGCCAGGCTCCTCTGTCTATGGAATTCTCCAGGCCAGAATACTGGAGTGGGTACCCTTTCCCTTCTCCAGGGGATCTTCCCAACCCAGGGATCAAACCCAGGTCTCCCGCATTGCATGCGGATTCTTTACCGTCTGAACCACCAGGGAAGCCCAAGAGTACTGGAGTGGGTAGCCTATCCCTTCTCCAGGGGATCTTCCTGACCCAGGAGTTGAACCAGGGTCTCCTCCATTGCAGGCAGATTCTTCACCAGCTGAGCTACCAGGGAATCCCGGCATCTAATATACACAAAAATAAATTTCACAGAGAATATACTCCATTTTTAATTGCAGGAGAAATATTTTTTCTTTTTCTGTTTTTCTTAATCTTTGAGTGTGTCTTACCAAAACAGAACAAATAACTGATTTAAACCCAAAAGTTTATAGAGTGTTGCAGAATGCCTTATGCGTCTTTTGAAAATACACTAAAAATATCAGTTGTTGAATTTAGGAAAATGTGAAAAGAAAAACTGTTCTGCCTTTTATTTTTTCTTAACATAAAATTAAGGTTGTTTCCTTTGGTGATGATTTAAGCTCATTGAGCCTCTGATTTGGGTAGTTTGATCAACCCAGATTATTAGAGTGTCTTGCCGTAGTGTGATTCGGCTTCAGTCTGCATAATCAAACGGGAACTGAAGAAGATTCCACTCTTTAAATACGATAGTTTAAACTGGGAGGAATTCATTGTATTATCTTTAATAAATGGATTGAGATGGAGTATTATAAAGGAAAAGACCACAGGCAAGAATAAACTGCTTCTGCAAAGTAATTCACTTTGTAAACATGTTGTCTGTGAGGCCTACCAGTCCTAGGCTTGCTTTTCCCTCTCAGTCCGGCTTATGGTCAGCATGGTCTTCAAATCCAGGGGACACCATTCAAATTGTATTCTATTTGAGTTTGTAACTTAGCAGCCATTTTGTGTGTGCGTGCGCGCAGACACATGTACACACCCTCACATCCTGCATCACATACTTTTGATGTACCTCAGATGTTAGCTACTATGATAGTTAGGGGGCGTGCTGCCAGGATCTCACTGCAAGTGTGTCCAGAATTTCTTTTCTGCCTCAGGGCTTCCGCTGAAGCCCTCTAAGCTTGCCCAGCGCTTGTCTGAGAGTGTGCGCATACTGAAGTCCTCTGGGAACAGCTGTCAACCAGTGGAACTGGGATTGGTAGTTGCTGCCTAAATGCTCCCGCTTCCGTCCTTTGCAGAGACAAATCTGAGGAGCATTATATGCACTTTGGAGAGCGCTCCTGGAAGGATGGAGCCCACATTACCTACAGTGACATCCAACTTAATAATGACTTTTTTTAAAAATTAATTTTTAAAAACTTTTTATTTTTTGTTGAAGTATAGGTGGTTAACAGTGTTTAGTTTCATGCATACAACAAAGTGATTCAGTTATACATATCCATGTATCTATTCTTTTTTGAATTATTTTCCCTTTTAGATTATTACAGTATACTGAGCAGAGTTCCCTGTGCTCTACAGTTGGTTCTTGCTGGTTATCCATTTTAAATATGGCAGTGTGTACATGTCAGTCCCAAATTCTCTAACTGTGCTTTCCCCCTCTCTCTCCTCCCAGTAGCCATAACTTTGTTCTCTAAGTCCATGAGTCTGTTTTGTGTCTTGTAAATAAGTTCATTTGTATCATTGTTTAGATTCTGCTTATGAGTGATATCATACGATATTTGTATTTCTCTGTCTGACTTACTTCACTCAGTATGACAATATCTGGGTCCATCTGTGTTGCTGCAAATGGCATTATTTCATTATTTTTAATTGCTGAGTAACATTCTGTTGTATATATGTACCACATCTTTATTTGTTAATGGACATTTAGGTTGCTTCCATGTCTTGGCTATTGTAAACAGTGCTGCTATGAACATTGGGGCACATGTATCCTTTTGGACCATGTTTTCCTCAGGATATATGCCCAGGAATGGGATTGCAGGGTCATATGGTAAATCACCTCCCAAATAAGTTACCTGTATCCAGATCATTGTCTCAGGCTCTGCTTTTGGAAGACCCAAACCAGGATAGCAGCTTCAGCTCTTTTGGCAGTGGGAAGTCATATTTAAATCCAGAGAAAATATTTATTGGTTGATTGGTTGCTTGCTTTTCTGTTAAAGCTTTTTACGTTTGCAGTTGTGGAGAGAAATAATACAGTGCCCTTTAAAAATATGAGTCACAGCCAAGGAAAGTTTTCTGTGATTAAGGATTTTGTGTGGCATTAATACTAGGGAGTCCTGGGAGACCTCCCTGTCTGCATTCCTTCTCTTGGCTCTAAACACTGTCTAAATTCCCTTGACCTTTGTATCTTTATCTTCCTTCTAGACCTTTCTTCCAAATTCCAAACCCAATATAGCAAGATGCATACTTACCATTATCAGTTGGGCCTCTAGTACATATTTTCACACTGAAATGTCAAGTTTGAACTTGCAGTCTTCTCCAAAGACTTGCCCACAACCATTCTTCTCCATGTTGGTTGTTAGCAACTTCCTCCATCCACTGGTTCATACCAGACACCTGGGAATCACTCTTTTCTTTCTCCATCATTCCATAGCCAACTCATCAGAAAATTTTGTTGATTCCACCTTCAAAATGCATTTGAATCCAGCCAGCTTTTACTGTTACACTGTGGCCCTAGCAGCTATCGAGTTTCACCTGGATTATTCTCAACAGCTTCTTAAAAATCTCCCCACTTCTACCCTTACCTGCTGCAGTCTATTCTTCATAATCAAAGTAATCCTTTAACAACACAAGGCATATCATATCACTCACCTACTCAGAACCCTGCCGATGCTCTCTGTTTTACTGAGGGAAGAATCCAGGCTTTTACAGTGGCCCAGGGCGCCATGTATGATGTGGACCTGTTACTTCTCTGACTTTGCCTTCCACCACACTGCCCTACCCTCAATCCACTCCAGTGACACCAGTCTCTTTATACTTCCTTGTATGTGCCAGGTATGCACCCTCCTCAGGATGTGTACTGGCTACAGGTCAGAGTATCTAACTCCCTTACCTCCTTCACCTCTTTGCTCAGCTATCACCTATAGAATGAGGTCTACCCTAAACACTTAATTTAAAATTGTAATTCTCACTCTGGCATGCCTGATTGCCCTGACCTTGTTCCACTCATTTTTCCTTTCTGCACTTTTCACTTGGTGTGTGTGTTTTAGTATTATTCAAACTTTATTTATTTATTTAAATGGAAGTATAGTTGCTGCCCAATATTACATATTACAGGTGTATAAAATAGTGATTTGCAATTTTTTAAGATGATGTTCTGTTTATAGTTATTATAAAATATTGGCTCTATTAGCACCTCTCAATTTTAACAGACTATATTACTTATTTGTTTTGTTAATTGCTTGTGTCTGTTTGCTCCACAAGACCAAAATCCCTTTTTTGAGCCCATTATTATTCCTATTAACCATGAGCTTTTTTTTTTTTAATTCAATGGAACATTTATTGAAACTATATTCTATTTTTATCATATATTTATTCTTTCAGCTCTGACAACCTAATTTCAATCTCTGCCACTGTCTGGAAACTACTGTCTTAAAGGTCATTGAAGGATGCAGTAATCATTAAACTTCATAGTCTTTCCTCAGGCATCCTCTCTGATCACATTCCAGCATGTTCCAGTATATCCATTTTCTTCTATGACATTGTGAAAACTTCTACCTGTTTAGATTCTTCCTCTTTGAAATCCTTAATAAATAGTTTGTCTACTCCCAGAGCTCTCTGTGGGTTCTTTCACTGACATTGATTCTTCTCCCAGACTCTAATCTTGCATCATTTCTCACTTCTTGTTGTATATTTCTCCTGAACAATGAGTTGGACATCAAATTTAACTTGTCTGCAATGGGGCTTATTCCCACTGACTCCCTCCATATCTCAGTTCTTTCTTGAACTTCCTTGTTTTTGAGCAGTAATGCCTTTCTTTAAAAGACCAATGGATTCCTAATTTCTCTTTGCATCTCCCAGATTTGGAGAAGAGAAAGCCAGGCATTGTGATTTGCATACATTATTGCATTTAATCCCACAACAATTCATATTTCGTACAGAAATAAGATAAGACCCAAAGTGGTCAGGTGAGTTGCCTAATGTCTCAGAGCTGTCTAGGAATGGGAGCCTTATCTGCTGGACACTGAAATTCATACATTTTTCACTGTGTAACAGAGTGAAGAGTTTTAAGCAGTAATATATCCTGCACCAACAAAAAAATATTCAATTATATATGCTATTATGTTTATTAAGGAAGAAATGAAGACAAAAATATATTTTATATAAAGATTGTGAACTTTCAGCAGGAGTCCAGTGGTCATGTATGGATGTAAGAGTTGGACCATAAAGAAAGCTAAGCACTGAAAAATTGATCCTTTTGAACTGTGGTGTTGGAGAAGACTCTTGAGAGTCCCTTGGACTGCAAGGAGATCAAACCAGTCCATCCCAAAGGAAATTAGTCCTAAATATTCATTGGAAGGACTGATGCTGAAGCTCTAATACTTTGGCCACCTGATGTGAAGAACTGATTCATTTGTAAAGACCCTGATTGTGGGAAAGATTGAAGGCAGGAGGAGAAGAGGAGAACAGAGGATGTGGTGTTTGGATGGCATCACTGACTCAATGGACATGAGTTTGAGCAAGCCCCGGGAGTTGGTAATGGACAGGGAAGCCCAGCGTGCTGCAGTCCATGGGGTCACAAAGAGACACAACTGAACTGAACTGAACTGAACAGGAGTTGAAAATAATAAAGACTTTCTGTTAAACTTTGTGTTTTTAAAATACTGTTAACCAGAACAAATTTTGCAAATTCCTCAGTCAGTCAAAGTTGTGTTAGATACTGAGCTGTGTGGTTGTGTTATATACTAAACTGCATACATATTCACATCTTTCATGTTGAGGTCAGGATTGGAAATAGGTTTGAGGATTTTTAAGTGTGTATTATTAATTGCATATTTGTCAGTGCTAAATGGTGGCTCAGTGGGTAAAGAATCCACCTGCAGCACAGGAGACCCAAGAGACATGGGTTCATCCCCTGAGTTGGGAAGATCCCCTGGAGGAGGGCGGAGGGCATGACAATCCACTTCAGTATTCTTGCCTGGAGAATCCCATGGACAGAGGAACCTGGAGGACTATAGTCTATGGGGTCACAAAGAGTTGGCCATGACTGAAGTGACAGAGCATGCAAACTCAACATTTAAAGAGAATTCTTACTTCTTGGGCTTCAGGGCTAAGTTAAGTTTGATAACCAAGACACAAGAATCTAAAATTAAAGATAGATCAGTAACAGCAGTTAGTTAATAGTGTGGAAATGTCCTAGGGGTGTGACGAGTGGGAAATTACACAATAGCTTGTAAGTATGGATTGTCCTCTGGGCAGAGGGTGCACCATCATTAGGCAATTGTACACTGAACAACTGTCGATTAAGTACCATTTTATCCAATTTAGACCTAATGAACTTGGTGGATGAAATCCCTGCTGGATTAAAGAGCAATCAAAGCTTCATTTCAGATTCTCTGCCATCTAGGTCAAGAAGTTCCAAAAGTGTTGTGTATATTTACTTGGTACAGGAATGACACAACTTTCTCATCCTTTTTTTCTGGTTAATTCTTTAGCAAATATTTATAGAATATGATTTGTGACCATAGGGAATTTCCATTAAGGAGTGGTAGATAGTGAAATAAAAGAAAACTGTTCCCTGCCTCTGAGGACTTTTAGTTCCATTTTTGCTAATTTTCCTCAATTGCTCTGAATGACATTTTTTTTTTTAAATCAAAAAGATGAAAAGAATTCTGTTTGAGTCTAAAGGCAAAGTAACTCTCTCTCTCAACCAAGAAGGTTGAAGAAAGGTTTTTAGTAAGAGGGAAAAGGAATGAAGAAGTGAGGATGTGTTTTGACTCTGTACTCTGTCTCACCTACCTCCAAGGTGTAGTGACACTGGTTTTCTTTGAAATTTTCAGGAAGGGGTCCGGATCACCATTTTGTAGAAAGTGCCAAGGATGTGTCAGAAGAAGTCCATGTCTGCCTGCCGTGCAGCGAGGGCTGCCCCTACTGTGCTGACGACAGCCCCTGCTTTGTCCAGGAAGATAAGTACTTGCGACTGGCTATCATCTCCTTTCAAGCCCTGTGTATGCTTCTGGATTTCGTGAGCATGCTGGTGGTCTACCGTTTTCGCAAAGCCAAGGTAAACCCAGGTACCCTGGTTATGATCTTCCTTTTTATTATGAACTGACCGCATTTTAGGCAAATAGAATTGTTCCAAATCCTAGTTGCTTCTCTATTAAGCCGAAATCATTCTATAATACGACTAGAGTATGAAAGTTATATTCCTTAGCTTCTCAGGATAAACAGGAATTGAAAATATGAAACTTTATTATAACAGTTTCTTATGCAGAATGTTTCTGCCTGTTTAGCCTGAAGCTCAAAAACCTCAAAAGACTCTTTTACATCATCTCTTTGGCCTCTCGAGGAATTTCTTTAGCCAGTTCCCAACGTATCGTTAATTTTTTCATGTGTAGAAAGCTTTGTGATATTTATTGCTTTTCACGGATAAGTGTGCAGCCTCTAAAACCAGATTAGGTAGTCTTGTTACGAGTATCTTAAGTTCAATGAGGTTTGCTCATGCCTAACATATCAACTCTGTAGTTGGTAGGTACCAGCAATCATTGGTCAAAGGGTCTTTAACACTGTATCATTTTAAACACAAACTAGATTCTGCTATGTTTTTGGTCGAGGCTGATGATAACAACACCACAGAGTAAATTAAATTTCTGTGGACAAACATTTAAGGAAATAATTATATGCATTTGTCCTGGGTTAAAGATTAAATCTGTCAATAAGCTGTGAGTGATTTTGAGCTCAGCAAGTTCTTCTAAAGCAGTAGCAATTTTTAAAATAGTATTTTAAATATCCTGAATATTAAATATTTAGAAATTATCTTTTTTTTTTACCAAATATTATGATAAGTCACATCTTTTCCTATTAGCTATTTTGAAGAGAGACCATAGCTTCTTACAGCTTAATAATGTGAAGTGTTAGTACAATTTATTTTTGAGTGAAAATTTCAAAGAAAGAAGGTATACCGGGAGGTATAACAGCTTATTCCACTTCTGAAAATAATCTTTTGCTTGATTTATTTTTAGTATTATTTTAACATGCTTTGTTTGAGCTCAGTGGTTTGGAAAAAATGGTGATAGTCATTTTTTAAAGGGAACATACTACAGTTTATATTTTCCCTTCCAGTCCTGTAATAATTTCTTTTTTTAAATTAGAAATTAATTGACAAGTGAGTTTATAAGTGCTCATTTTTGGTTTGGAAAATTAGATGTTTTAATGTAGAATGTGGCTGAAATTCTACTAGGCTAATTATGATGTTCTAATGCCTATTTTGGTGAGAAAAGGAGAGATGTATTATTTTTTATTGTAAAATACACATAACATAAAATTTATCATCTTTAACTGTACAATTAAATGTCATTAAATACATTCACATCACTGTGCAGTCATCACCACTATTCATTTCCAGAACCTTTGCATCATCCCAAACCAAACTCTGTAACCATTAAACAACTCCCTATTCTCCTAATCCCTGGTAACCTTTATTCTGCTTTCTGTCTCTATAAATCTGTCTTTTCAAAGTACCTCGTGTAAGTGGATTTTTACCCTATTTGTCTTTTTGTGTTTGGCTTATTTCACCTAGCATATTTATCTATGTTGTAGCGTGTATCAGAACCTCATTCTTTTGGTGGTTTAGTTGCTAAGTCATGTCCGACTCTTGCAACCCCATGGACTGTAGCCCACCAGGCTCCTCTGTTCATGGAATTTTCCAGTCAAGAATACTGAAGTCAGTTGCCATTTCTTTCTCCAGGGGATCTTCCCTGACCCAGGGATTGAACCCACACCTCCTGCATTACAGGCAGATTCTTTACTGACTGAGCCACCTAGTGCTCATTTCTTTTCATTGATGAATAATATCGGAAAAGACCCTGATGCTGGGAAAGATTGAAGGCAGAAGGAGAAGGGGGCAGCAGAGGATGAGATGGTTAGGTAGCATCATTGACTCAATGGACATGAATTTGAGCAAACTCCCATAGATAGTGGAGGACAGAGGAGCCTGGTGTGTTACAGTCCATGGGGTCGCAACTATTTTCCACAGAGGCCAGACAGCTTAATATTTTCACCAACAATTCATGAGGGTTCCAATTCCTTTGCATCCTCACCAACACTTACTATCTTCTGTTTTTTGTTTGTTTGTTTTATAATAGCCATCCTAATGAATCTGACGTGAATTCTCATTGTGATTTCGATTTACGTTTTCCTATAAGTTGGTGGCAGTCTAGCATTTTTTCATGTGCTTTTTGGTATATCTTCTTTGCAGAAATGTCTGTTCAAGTCTTCTGTTCACTTTTGAATTGGTTGGTTGTTCATTGCTGAATTGTAGGAGTTCTTCATGTATTCTGAATATTACACTTATCACATAGATGCCTTGCAAACATTTTCTTCCATCCCATGGGTTATCTTTTAACTCTCCTTTGATGCCTAGACGTTTTAAGTTCTAATGGACTCCAATTACCTATGTTTTCTTTGATTGCCTGTACTTTTGGTGTCATATGTGAGAAATCATTCCCAAAGCCAACGTCATGAAGCTTTCCTGCTGTGTTTTCTTGTAGGAATTTTATTATTTTAGGCCTTACGTTTAGATTTCAATCCAGATTTAGTTAATTTTTGTATTTGTTGTAAGTTAAGGACCCAACTTCCTTCTTTTGCATTTGAATACCTAATTTTCTCAGCACTGTTTGTTGAAGAGAATATCTTTTCCCCATTGTGTGGTCCTGGCACTTTTATGAAAGATCACTTGACCATACACATGTGAGTTTATTTCTGGACTCTCGAGTCTGTTCCATTTGATCTGTGCCTTTATGTAAGGACTATACTATTTTGATTACTGTAACTATGTAGTAAGTTTTGAAATTAGGATGTGTGAAGCCTCCAAATTTGTTCTTTTCAAGGTCATTTTTGAGTCTCATGAGATTCCATCTGAATTTTAGGATACATTTTTCTGTCAAAATGTTACTGGAATTTTTTAATAGGGAGTGCATTGAATCTGTAAATTCCTTTGGCTAGATTGTCCATCTTAACTGTATTAAGTCTTTCAATCCATGAGCACAGGATGTCTTTATACTTATTCATGTATTCCTTCATTTCTTTCAGCAGTGTTTTGGAGTTTTCAAACTTTTGTCTCCCTTATGATATATCACTTTTTACAAATCGATTTTATGATTCGTATTGTCTTGCAATTAAGTGGATACTCTCATATATTATCTTTTATAGTCTGAATTAATAACAAGTCTGTGATTTTCCTTTTATGCTTAGCTCTTTCATGTATTTCATTTTCTCTGACATCTGTGGAAGGGAGATGTAGCATAATAACATGAAAAAGAATAGAATGGTTCGAAGTTAAGAACTAGTATCTTCAGTGCAGCTTGCTATAGGAGTTTTATAGAAGTTCCGTAGTTTTCTGAAAATGTCTATAAATTTTTCAGAAAAAAATTTACAAATTTTTTTCCTGAAACTTTGTTCTAATACTGGCCAACTGTTACACTGAACATAAGATGATGTTATGTATTTTTGTCAATTTATGACAGATAATATTTCCCTCAGTTTCTGTTTTCCTGAGGTCTACAATGTTGAGCTTGACTCTTACCAAACATTTTAATTCTGTTGAACTCTTAAAATATCCCACAATATCACAACATTTATTTTCACTCTCCTTTATTGAATATAAATGAGAAATTTGGTTCTTTTATTTTTCACTCCACTTTTCTGAATGTAAATGAGAAATTTGGCACTTTTATTTTTCCTCATTTCCCCCATCCCATTTTACTACATTTAATTTATAATTCATTTCCATCAATATTCAATAAAAGCCATCATTAGTTTCAAAGGGAAAGCAGTTCTTTAATATAGTTTGGCTCTCACTGCGTTTAGATTTATGATTTAGACTTCTTCCAAATGTTCATTTGGTTTAATAGCTCATCATAAGACCTTTCAAAATGTGACTTTTTTGCCTTTGAGTTCTAACTTTGACTCATCTTTTATCATTATTAAATATCTATATCTTAAAGTTTATTCAGAAAAGGTAACTTTGTCCCTATGTTATATCCGACCCACCCATCAACTGTGGCTTTTACATGGCAACACCTTGGTTAGGGGAAGAACTTGGGGATTAAGAGTTCCATTATTGCTGGTTCATTTATCTTTTAGAACTGAACATTTTGGGCAGTTTCCAGGATTGCCCACTTTTTGTCTTTTATGGAACAGAATGTCCCAACTGAATGCTTATTGACTTCTTTCTTTACTTTTACCATCATAATATGGTTCTTCTTCATTGAATTTGCAAAAAATATGGTCCTTACTCTCAAATTTCATACTGAGCTTTCTTCTGATATTGGGAAATCTATTTTGTGTTAATTCTTATATTATCTCTGCTGCTCTAGTTCTTCTAGGCTTCTCTTTTAGGACTTTCTGTTAAGTATAGGTTGGGTCTCCAGGCTTTCTCTCTCTTTTATTTTTTTTTCATATTCTCACTGTATTGTCTTCTAAGTGCTACCTTGTGTTTTGAGAAGCTTCTAAGTTTGTCTTCTGCTTCACTCTTCCAGTTTTCAGCACTATCAAAGCTGCTCTCCCTACCTTCATGATATTCTAAAATCCAGCAACTGTTTTTAATCTCTGTAAAGTTGTTCCTTATGTTTTATCTCTCTTTTTATACTGCAAAGGTTTTGGGTCAAAAAGTTTGAGTTAAATCCTAATGCTTTCATTTTCTAGTTGTGTAACCCTAAGGTTACATGTTATGTACCTAATCAGCAATCATTCTCTCTAAATGGCTTTTATCTCATGTAAAATGGGGACTCTCAAGAGTTTGGAAAACAACAGCAATAATGTATATACTCTAAAATCTAGCCTGATTCATATAGTAAGCAGTTCAGGGGGGTACTGAATCTATGAATAGGAACCTTATCACCCTAGCTACTGTGAGATGAATGTTTTTATGTCTTACATGTATATAAGGACTCATTCATTGAAAGGATTTCTCAACCATTCCAAGAGTTACCAAAAGGCAAAAGTATCACAATGTTTAATTTCACAGTTTTGTTCTTATAAGGGGTGAGAAGACAAGAAGTAATCATTTGTAATGAAATGTTTGATTTTGTAATATGATGCTTGATAATATTTACATATTTTTTAAGTATATTTAAGTATATATATGAAGAAACTTGAAGCGCTAGGCTTGAAAGTTAGAGAAGTATAATCATGCTTTCTTTCTTTTTTGACGAGGACCATTTTTAAAGCCTTTCTTGAATTTGTTACAATATTGCTTCTGGTTTATGTTTTGGATTTTTGGCCACCGAGGTATGTGGGACCTTAACGTATGTGGGACCTTAACTCCCCAACCAGGGGTCAAACCCACACCCCCTGCATTGGAAGGTGAAGTCTTAACCATTGGAATGCCAGGAAATCTCTAATCATTCTTTCTGAATTAACTTTCAAATGATCTTCCTTAGGACATAAGAAGCCTGAAGGCCCAGCCCCAGCCTTATAGTTAGGTGCAGGGCAGAGTGTGATCGAGGAAGCATGCCCTAAACCTCCCTATTCCAAACATCAGAGCCACTGTGCCCAAAGTGTTAGTGCTTCACATGTTTCAGTCTTGAAAAATTTTCAGCTTTCCAGGAAGCTTCAAAGCCTTCCTATTTAAAATACAGATACTGTTTAAGTAGGATTACTCATCATTCTAATGATGAGTGGGACTTGAGCTAAAACACGATTGCCACCTTCCATCAGTTTATTGGAGCACTGTTAAAAAGGGTTCGGAGACCGCAAATGGATTTATTCTGCAAAGTGATTGCTTTATTGGCTAACTTAAGCAGCCGTAGGTATTATCAGGGAAACTAATGACATAAGTAGCACATATCTTCTCTCCTTGACTAGGAGTTTCAGGCTCAGGGGGCAAGTAAAGGAAGAAAACCTACTGATGCTGGAGGGCCTTTGTGGGAAGCATGTATAAAACTGTTTTGTCTAAGGATGGCTCACTTCTTAAAGAATTCTATCAAAGTTCAGGATTTCTACAGATGATTAACTGCTCTATCTATCCAAGATATAATGAGTTTACTAGGAGTTATCCCATTCCATAATTTACTAGCCAATCCTCCAGTAGTTTGAACTTGACACAGTCTAAAATGTATTTTGACAGATTCTTTTTCCCTAAATATTTAAAGGCAAGTGTATTTCAAATCAAATATAATGCTTTCAACTCTTATTCGTTTTTACTTCTGACAATTATGTGTGGTGTGTATTAATAAAAGTGCCAGAAGAAATTTGATCTTAAAAAATTATGGCCTTCATCTCAGCATACAGCATGCATCCCCTAGTGTACCTTGTTAACAAGAAAATGTTTTATGAGCTCTTAGTAGAGCTTAGTCTCCCTGCTTGAGTTTAGAGATTCAAATCTTTTCTTCCTCTTTTACTATGGAAATTATTTAACTCACTTACAGATTACCTTTCCTTAAAGCTACTTTTATTAGCAGTAAAGAATGTCTACTTTTTCTGGTCACTAGGATTTTGAATTGTAAAGTGTGAGCTTTAGGACTAAGTATAACATTAAACAAAACGAAATTAAAAAACAAATTGTAGAAAAGTGTTTAATCCGGTAAAGGATTAATGTTCTCATTCTAAGAACAGATAAAACTCTCTTAAGAATCAATATGAAATAGAAAAATATCCAGTAGAAAAACTGGCAAAGAATATCCATCAGCAATTTATAAAACAACATAAAAATATATTGTCTGTAACCATGAGTAATATGGAAATGCAAATTCAAACAATGACATATACGTTTATAGCAATAATTCCCTATGATGGTAAGGATGTTAGAAATTAGGTGTTCCAGTACATTTGCTGATGGTTGTTTAAATTGGTAGAAACTTTTGGATGAGACTTGGGGTTTTGTGTAATAAACATAAAATGCACAGTTTCAATTCAAGAACTCTGTACTGAAGAAATCATATAGGTGCAGGGGGACTTAAAAATATAGTCAGGGTGTATGTGTGTGTATCATAGCACTATTTATAGTACAGACAAACTGGGGACAATTAAATATTCAAAATTGGGTTAGGTCATCCATCCATTTAAATATGGAGCCCATAAAAGTGATCATGTAGAATACGCTAAATGATGGGAGAAACTTTAATGTAATTATTTAATCAACCTTCACTAGCACATTTCCACCATTTTTTAAGTTTTATTTTAGCCCTCTCCATTTTTTCACCTCTTCCTCTCACCTTTTCTTCTCATTCCCTCCCTCTCTGCCTGCCTCCCTCCATTCCTTCTTTCCATTCATCATCCACCTGCTGAGCATCTGTTGAATGCTTGAACCAGACTGAGGATGCAGTGATGAACAAGACAAATAAGATCTGTGCCCTTAAGGAGTATAAATTCCAGTGTGGGGCTGGTAGAGATAGACAATAAAAGAAAAAGAAGACTGTATCATGTGGTTAATAAGTTGTGATCAAAATGAAGTAATATGACATGATAGGCTGTGACTTTAGAGTTGTAGAATTCTGACAGCCAACATGTACGTTGGTATTATCTTCATTTTATATTTGAATAAACAAAAGCATAGAGAATTTAGGAAACCCATTCACTGTTATTTGGGGAATCTAGGATCAACAATTCAGATATGTTTGACTTTGTAACTCATTTTAACTCTTAACTATTGTGCTGTACTGTCACAGAGTCAGACACGACTAAGCAACTAAGCATATCTGTCATATGGTTACAATGAATTTTTTTTTTCTTAAATTTTAAAAAGTAGACATCACCAACTCTGGTCCCAAGAGTAATAATCCAAGTTCTAGGTCAGCATGCATTCTTCATTTTTCCTCATTCCTTTGTGCCTCATCAAAACTTTACATGTCCTGTAGATCATTATTGCTTAGTGCCTACTAGTTAACTGAATAAACTAAGTTCTTGCATGGTAACTAACCATTTTTGTTTTGTCTTTTGGGCCACGCTGCACAGTATGCATGTGGGGTCTTAGTTTCCCAACCAGGGATCAAACCTTGGCCCCCCGCAATGGAAGTACCAGAGTCTTAACCACTGGACCACCAGGGAGGTCCTCATGTGGTACCATTTAAATGGATTTATGTCTTCTTCATCTCTGCTCATTTGTATCACTGGATGGTTTTGCATTTTAACGGCATCCTTTAGTGCCTTGACTCAAGGAGCAGCTCGTGTGTAATGGTTTAGGGGTATGTGTGTGCATGTGAATGTATACATGTAAATGAATGTCAGGGTGGTGGTCAGGGTACGTATGGGGAGAAGAATAGTTCAGCTGAGGAGAAGTCTTCCTTTCTGTGCTTCTTAAGAAATATCATTTAAATAGCCTCCTACCCCATCTGGTGGCAGCAGAACTAATTATGAGTTATGACAAACAGCTAGAGAGATTACAACATAGTTGTGTATGCCTTAAGAGACATAAAATGCTTAATGAATACCATGGCACCATTCCTCTTTTGAGGCACTTACATCTATTTATGTTTATTTGAGTGGTAAAGCCAGTTACATATTAAGTATGCTAAAAATAACTTTAAAAAATTAGTGTACTCATATACTAAATTCCTTGCCAGTTGAAATATATTCTGAGAGACCAATCTATATTTTCTAAATTCCCTGGATCTTCATTTTTAAAGCCCATTCCAATATCATGGAAGCAGAGTGCTTCGCACAATTATAAATTAATGCCTTCGTTAACTATTTATTCATGAACACTTAGCTAGATTTTAAAAGATGATTTTGATACTGGCTTGCCCATGAGAGGCTCCCAATCTAATGAGGAAATGAATATAAGGAAATAGAAAGTATGTGAAAACATGTCCTGCAGTTTGTTGTGTGCTTGGCAAGGCAGGAAATAGGCTCTAGAGTCCATTTATGTAGGTGCCTCTCCTGGCCTCACACTAAAGAGCTCCTAAACCTTAGGTTCAGTTCCAGCCTCTCTTTCTCTCAGTTTCCTTTATGGTAAAATGGGGATAATAATAATAAATCTCACAATAATGAGTCTCATAATAATAAATCTTATAGGACTGTGGTAAAGATTACAGAGTGTGGAATGCTTATAAACTTATTACTGTTAATGATCCATGGAAAGTGCTCAATAAATGTTAGCTATTAATATGGATATGTACAGAATGTGACAGTATAAAATACGAGTGGGTAAGGGTGGTCTGGGGCTTCCCTGGTGGCATAGATGTTAATCTGCCTGCAGTACAGGAGACCCAGGTTCAATCTCTGGGTGGGGAAGACCTCACTGGAGAAGGGAATGGAAACCCACTCCAGTATTCTTGCCTGGAGAACTCCATGGACAGAGGAGCCTGGTGGGCTACAGTCCATGGGGTCACAAAGAGTTGGACACAACTGAACAACTCACACACACACACACACACACACACACACACACACACACACACACACGGGTGATCTAGGAAGACTGGTCTGAGAAGACTTCAAAGAAGAAGTGACACATGAGAAGAATCTTGAAAAATGAATTTCACTGGTCAGAGGCATAGGAAGTGAGAGGGACAAGCTGGCAGAGAGACAAACATATGTGCAAAGATATTACAGAGCCCATGACACATTTGGGGAGATTGAAACCTTTCAATATGAATCCTGAAAAGCCTGACTGAGCATTTTGGACTTTAGGCACTTGAGATAAATTGCTGAGCTGGGAAAGGATGTTAGACATATGGTTTTGGCACTATGGAAGCAAACTTGTAAGTTACTCATTCGTGTATTCAGGATTTTTTGAGGATGCACTAAGTTCCCAGGCATTGTTTATGGATAGTGAACAAAGCAGGATGGTCTGTGATCCTAGGATCAGAGTTCAAAATCTTGTGGGGTAAAGATCAGTGAGTAAATGTGTTACTAAATGCTGGTAAGTGTTATGAAGGAAAGTAACAGTAAAATGAGGAAAGATAATGGGGTTGGGGAGACTGTTTAAGACGACTTCCCTGAGGCAGTGTCATTTGATCTGAGGTCTCAAGGATAACCAGAAAGTGGAGGACAGGAGGGTATTCCAGGAAGAGAATATCACATCTCTAAGGAAGCAGTGTGTGAAGAAGCTTGGAGTGTTCTAGGAGCTGAGGCCAGCATGGCGAGCGAGTTGTAGCAGAGTGGAGAGAGGTGAACTCAGGGAGACTTTAGGGAGAGTCGGGTGCCAGCCATTCGGAGTTCTGTAGACCAGAGTGAAGAGTTTTGTTTATTGTTTTGACATGCAATCAGAAGCCGCTGAAGGATTTGAGGCAGAGGGATAAACTACCTCATTTAGGTATGAAACTAATTTCTCTAGCTGCTCTGCAGAGTAGATCAGTAAGGAACAATATAAAAGTGGGAGAAGTGATAAGAGATCTGTTGAGTTAGTCTAGATAAAAGATAGCAATGGCCTCAGGATGGAGACTAGTGGTTGTGTTTGAGATACATTTGGAGATAGAATCCATGGGGCCTCCTGATGAATTTGATGTGAGAAGTGAAGAAAAAAAGACAAATCAAATTCAGTCCCCCCAGGTTTGTATCTTGAGGAACTGGGTGAAGAGGGGTGCTATCTACTAAAATTAAGAAAATGTGAAACACTGGTGGTTTGAAGGGTGGAGGAAGGAAAAATCAAGAGTTCCACTTCAGACCAAAGTTCAACTATGGTTGCCAGTTCAGCACATAAAGAACAGGATGCCCAATTAAATTTGAATTTTATTTAATTTTTGCAAATGTTTTATAATAGCTTTGTTATTTTGTTTTATTATTATTTTAATGGGATATAATTGCTTCACCATGTTGTTAGTTTCTGCTCTATAGTGAAGTGAATCAGCTCTAAGTATACGTATATTCCCTCCATCTAGAGCCTCCCTCCCACCTCAACCCCATCCCACCCTGCTAGGTCATCACAAAGCACCGAGCTGAGCTCCCTGCACTGTACTGCAGCTCCCCACTAGCTATCTGTTTTACCCATGGTAGTGTATGTATGTCAATCTTAGTCTCCCAGTTCATCCCACCCTTCCCTTTCACCCTTGTCCACATGTCGATTCTCTACATCTGCATCTCTATTCTGGCCCTGGAAATAGGTTCATCAATAATGAATAATGTTTTAGTATAAGTCTGTGACAAATATTGCATAGTAATACTAAAACATTCTTTTTTGCTTCCATGCATTATTTTCCTGGCAGCCCTGATGGTTAAGCCACCTGTGAGAAGTCAAAGTGGAGGAGATGTCAGGTAGGCAATTAGGTATATGAGTTGGAAGCTGTGTGTGGGAGTTTCGGCTAGAGTTCAGGAGTTACAAACAATGAGACATAGGAGTTTAAAGCTGTGACACTGAGATTACCTGCTTAGGAAATGCACAAAGAAGAAAAAGAAGAGAACGCTCATGCCTGAACCCTTCAACATTTTGAAGAAAATTAAAATTCTGGAAACTTTTCTGAAAAAATTAAGGAGTACCCAAAGAGAGTAGAGGATGCCAGATAAGAGTCATATTATAGAATCCAAAAGAGGACAGTAGTTAAAAGGAAGAGAGAGTGACCAGCTGGGGGGAGACTACAGTGTGATGGAATAATATGAGTGGATAAAGCACGCAGTGAATTTGGCAACACAGAAGTCATTGGCAACCTTAGTGATATACTTTTCTGTGATGATTGAGGAAGTAGAGAAAACGTGTATATCTGAAACTTCCAACAACCTTTTTTGGGAGGGGAGCAGAA
Organism: Okapia johnstoni; assembly: GCA_024291935.2. Taxonomy (NCBI): domain Eukaryota; kingdom Metazoa; phylum Chordata; class Mammalia; order Artiodactyla; family Giraffidae; genus Okapia; species Okapia johnstoni. Next base: position 18,288,956 of record CM044324.1, read on the forward strand.
AAGTAGTGTTGACTAGACAGTGATAGTTAAAAAACATGACAAATTCTGAGCTTTCCCAGGAGAATGTTTACAGTAAGTAAGGAAGACATTAGAACCAGCATCTCTGGGATAGATAGAAGAAAAGGAAGGGGTAAAGGGAACAGAGGAATGAGAGGTGTGAGCCAATGCCAGTAGAGAAATTTTACAGAAACAGAGAGGGACTGAAAGAGAGTGAGTTGTTAACAGCAGCAGACAATACAGAGCCATGAAGAAAAATGAAGCCTAAAGCCTAAAATAGTTTACTGCTATATCCATGTCATACTGTTTTAATTATTATAGTTTTACTGGGACTTAAGTGGTAGCTGCTGGTCTTTTTTTTTTTTTCTTTTTTTGTAATTAATTAATTAATTTGGCAGCGCCAGGTCTTAATTACAGCACATGGAATCTTTAGTCTTCATTATGGCATGTGGGATCTTGTTCCCTGACCAGGGATCGAACCTAGGTCCCCTACATTGGTAACATGGAGTCTTGGCCACTGGACCACCAGGGAAGTCCCCTGGTAGTCTTAATTTTTAAAATCTTTTGGATATTTTTAGTCTCTACTGTTCCATATTTAACATTGAGAGAAAGCTTGTCAAACTCAATGCAAAATCCTGTTGGGATTTTGAGCTTGCATTTAATAGTATAAGAATAATTGTCTAGTCACATAGAAAAAGACAGTACTAGGTCTTGTTCTAAGAGCATTTGCAATAAATCCCAGATGAATATACCCCTATGGATTTGGTTATTATGAAGTTACTGAAAACTTTTACCAAGGCAGTTTCTGAGAAGTCAGATTATGGTGGACTCAGAGATAGATTGGACAAAGCAAAGTAGAGAATATAAATATACCACTTTCTTCCAAGAAGCTTAGCTGTAAGGTAAGTAGAAAGAGGCTATCTCTAAATGGACAAAGAGGAGACTCAGGATTGAGGGAGTTTTATCCTAGATGATGGCAACGTATTTATAAACTGCTGGAGAACAGAGAGAGGTCCAGGTTGAAAAGACAGAGAAACATGGGACAGGGTCCCATGAGAACAGAAGGGAAGAGCATCCTGAGCACAGGTGGAGATACTGACTTTGGATAGAAGATCTTCACTGTATCTCAGACTAGAGGAGCGGTGATGCTGATGAAGCATACGTCAATAATTTGGGGTTGAGGTAACAAAGTTGAAGAAATTCTAGCTGGAACTTTCTGTCTGAGGTTTGGAGTAAAGTCATTTACTAAGTGTTCTCAAATAGAGTGGGATAGAGAACTGAGAAAACTATGCTAGTTTGGCAATAGCCACTGCAGGGGAAGGACAGGGGACATCCAAGTGCACACAGGAAAAGACTGCTGAGAGCCCAGCTCAAAGAGGACAGCACAGACGTTTCCCTTAAGTTCTGCTGGAAGGAGGAAAATACAGAAAGTTGAAAAGATGGAAAATAGTAGCATAGGTTGTTATGTTAAATGAAGGGTTATCATTCAAGGAACTACAAATACTTTGCAAATGGCATCTTGCTTTGTGTCCGTTTGATTTTCTTTAAACAGATTCACAACATGTTCACTCTCCAAGTTTCTTAGTACATTTACAGCATTAATATGTGTGACCATTAATTAATTTTAGAGAAATCCCCAGGAGGGAGAGAAATAGCAGTAATTAGCATCTTCAGTCACAAATGGAGAAAATAATGCCAAAGAATACTCCCAAGGTCATAATGCAAACCACTATTTACCCATAATTAAATGAGCAGTGTCTTCCAAATTCAATGAAAGAGCACATTTTATAAGACATTAGTGGGAGTATTGTAGTCGCATGGTGTCTTGAGCCATTTCTGTCTCAGGAGCACAGTATCAAGTTGTAATTGATATATCCCAGTTAGAAGTCAGGAAAATTTATTTTGTGAGTTTTATTTCTTGATACAACAGAGATCAGCAAAGTGTGACCTGCTGACTGTTTGGGGAAAAACAAATCAGAAGAAGAATGTTTCCTGACATGTGGAAATCACTTGAAATTCACATTTCAGTGTCCCTAAATTAAGTTTTATTGCAATAGACCACACTTGCTTATCTACATGTTGCCTCTGGCTGATTTCACACTGTGGTGGCAGAGTTGAGTAGCTGTGATGGACATGGTTCAGGCTGGAAAGCCTAAAATAGTTGCTCTCTGGCCCTTTACTGAAAAAGTTGGCTGTCACTTAAAATGCAGCACCTGTCTGGTCCAGTTTCCATCCCCACCTCTCCCATCTCTCAGTGCCTTGCATCTTGGTGCTATACATTCCAGGGCGTTTGTCTTTTTGTAAGGAACTCTTAAACACTAAAAATGAGTGAATGTACAGCTGTAATTGCAGGTACAGGTCAGGAGCCTGGATACATTTTGGCTAAAAGGTCCCTTTGGCATCCTTTAATTTCACCATGCTGTCACTTCCGGCAGCTACAAACATGACTCTAATTTGGAGCATTTACTAGTTTCTTGACTGTTGTTCTCTTTGTAATATACCAGGGCCTTTTAGATCCTGAACTTTCCATTTTGAAACAGAATGGTTGAGCAGGGAGGCAGAACAGCTAGATCTCAATCTGTATTTCACACATAGTTACAAGCTCAAGTCCATTGCCTGGTTCTAAGTTCTGCAGGCCTGAGAAGCATGGCTTGGCTGCCTTGGATCATAATGTTCAATTTTATGTGTTTTTATTTACTGAAACAGAATTTCATTTGGGCCATGAGCTCTTATGCGTGTGTGCCAAGTCGATTTGATTCTGTGTAATAACCCTATGGACTGTAGCCCTCCAGGCTCCTCTGGGGGATTCTCTAGGCAAGAATACTGGAGTGGGTTGCCATGCCCTCCTCCAGGATGAGCCCTTGGGCCACTGCTAATTCATACTCAGTTTAGTTTTGTTAGTGCCTTTGGTGGCAGATCTTGCTCAGCTGGAGTTCCATGTGTGTCTACTGAACATTTGGAAACAATATTATCTCCTGTATCTGTGTTCTGCAAGCTTGAGGTCCTGAGCCATCCTTTGAGGGGCTTCAGAGCTCATTTGCCCCCCTTCCTCATATTTCTGTCTCGAGTACCTTCTGTCATTTGACTGTCTCTATTCACCCAGATGAATCAGAGAGCTCTCAGGGGCAGGGCAGGCAACCAGGATGGATGCATGTCTTCTTTTCATCAGAGATTCTTAGAGATGAGCTCTCATGAGACCAAGATTCTCACCTGTCTTCCTTTTTCCACATCCATAAGATCATGCTCTTCTTCACGCACCTGTAAATATGTAACCTGGCTTCCATGGGGGCAGAAGGTGCACCTGTTCTTGGTAGGGTTTCCTGTTTGCAATATTGCAATACTGATGAATTTCTCTGAGGCTTCCCTTCAGCATTAGATTTGAGCGCCTCCTCCAGACTTGCCCTCTTGTCTCTGCAGAGATCAGAGATGAGAAATGAACTGAACGCTAGCTGAGCTGAGCCTTGGCCACCACCTTCAGGCTGGGCCCATCTCTGTATAACCCTGAGAAGCAGGGTAAGGCTATGTTAAGAAAAGATACCCTGGACTGTGCCTTGAGCAGGGTTCCTTTGCCACAGCCAGGAAGAGAAAAAGCAGGGCCTCTCAAGCAACACCTTCGTTAATGACTTGTTAGACTTGGGTTCGATCCCTGGATCGGGAAGATCCCCTGGAGAAGGTAATAGCAATCCATTCCAGTATTCTTGCCTAGAGAATTCCATGGACAGAGGAGCCTGGGCGGGCTACAGTCCATGGAGTCACAGAGTCGGACACGACTGAAGTGACTTTCACTTCGGTAGTTGATGTTTGTAGAAGAAAAGCATGGGTTTCCATTTTTCCATTTAATTATCCATAATAGCACCCTCCCAACCATGCCTAGGAAATACATCTGACAGGAGACATTTGTTTCATTTGGAAGAAAGCCGAGTTGACGTGAGAAAAAGTTCAAGTTGAGGAGAAGTGGGCTTCTCATTGACCATTTTTCTCTTTCTTCTCTTGGTTTGCAAACTGTGAGACTTAAATTGTCTTTATAATGCTAATTAGCAAAGTGACAATTTCCTACTTATCACAGACCCTAGAAACGTGCAGGGTTTTTGAGAAATAAAATGTTCTCTGAAGCTCGTTTACCCATTCTAATGACTTGCCAGTTTATTTTATTATTGCTCTATAAAATAGTACTAAATTTAAGTAAAATAATGTTTTATAACGCTGCCGAGGGCTCTTAAGGGTATCTGTTATTTTCTGTTTCAGAATACAATATTCAGATAGGATCATTTTTGACATTTCACTAATGCAGTCAATTTTTAGCTCTAGGATACAAATTTAAAATAGATTAGAGGTAGGACTCCTAGTCTCATTTCTAAAATATTTGGCCTCATTTTCCTTATGAAAACTAGGAAGGATAGGGACGCAAGGTGAATAATAATAGCTGAGAAGCTTAAAACAAATAAAAAGGCCATAACTTTTTTTGGCCTCTGGCAGAATTTAATACATAATTATTATAGGAGCTCTTATCATGTATATGTACTATTTACCCAGCTTCTCTTTTTGAGCTTCTGCATGCCTTTATTTCTAGAATTTTTTCTTCTTACTCAACTCTAACCCACTCCACTCAGCACACACAAATGCCTCACTAAAGCCATGGTGCTACCGCTTGGCCCTGTCAACATGATTCTATATAAAGGTGTCTGTGCACCTGATTCAGTCAGTGCTTAGAAAACCATGTGCTGGCAATGCCCTCATAACCAGTTTTCCTACTCCAGGCTCTGATGACTTGGAGTTTGCTCTTTATGCTGTGTACTTCCCTGGTGGTTCAAATAGTAAAGAATCTTCCTGCGACTCGGGAGACCAGGGTTTGATCCCTGGGTCAGGAAGATCCCCCAGAAAAGGAAATGGCAACCCACTCCAGTATTCTTGCCTAGAGAATTCCTTGGACAGATGAGCCTGGTGGGCCCCAGTCCATGGGATTGCAAAGTTTCAGACATGACTGAGTAACTAACACTTACTTTTACTTTCTGCTGTGGAATTTGTTCCACGAATCTCCTTTTCCTGACTGTTGCCTCCTGGCCAGTTTATTCAGACGCTACTACTAGATGCTTACTGCTGGTGGGTGACTACTGTTTCCCATGAAGTCTCGTGTGCGTGGGTGTCCCTTCAACCTATTAGACTATCAGTTTCAAAGTCCCCTGTACAGACTTTTAAACTTTGGGTGAGCATACCCCTTCTCCAGTCTTAGGAATAAGTTTCTTGGAATGGGGCCTCCACACACATAGCATTCGTTAAATTGTCATAGTTGTTTCTAATACACCTCTAGGTTTGGAAAAGATGACATAACCTTGAAAACTATCTTTCATATCCTCTTCTGTGGCTGGAGGTAAAAGCTAAAAATAATTCTTCTCATCCGGGGAAGTAGAAATGAGACTTTTCCTTATTAATCTAGTATTTTTCATAATCACAAGATGGTAAAACTTTTAGAAACCTTAGTTTATCTCTTTGGCTTTCATGGGTCAAGGAGAAATAAAACCAAGGAGAGATGTATTCCTTGAGGCAGTGACTTTCAGAAACGGTGGAGCCTGGTGGAGAGTGAATGAGCCATTCATAACTATTGTAGATTCACTCACAGAAAGGAAATTCTTGAGCGGCTTATCCCAGATCATGAAATAGCTAAAAAGAAAGTTTATTTTTAAATGTCTATGAAAGATGATTCTAAAAGAAATCAAACATGGGGGAATGCCCTTGATTCATCTACTCTGGGTATTAGCAGCATGAAGGGAGTAAGAGAGACAATAAAAGCATACAAACTAAAATGGAGGTTTAGGGGTTTTTTTCTTTGATACAAATAAGCAAACAGAGAAATGCTCGCCTGAAAGTAAATGAGCAGTTAGCACAACAGCTAATGAAGCAACAATGCAGAACGCAAACACTGGTGGCTCACCAGAGAGATAAATATGGGAAATAAGCTGAAAGACATGACTGCGTGAGGCAGATGTGACAGAAACAGACAGCCGAGGAGCATCACATATAAATAATACAGGCAGCTGGAGTTCAGCTGAACCCACGACCCGCTGTTTTCCTATTAACTCTTCCTAAACAAGCTCAAACATTTCCTCTGCACTCTGGACCCAGAGTCCCAACTGCCTGATTGATATTTCTGCCCGTGTCTCTAGGCATCAGTATGTTTAAAACCAACTCTGCATCTTCCTCTGCCAAAGCTAACCCTCTCCCACTCTTTTCCTGTCACCACCATCCATCAAAGATAGAGGGTGTATTAAAACCACAGCATCATCCCTGACACCTCACTCTCCTTCATCCTCCAGAGCCAGCCCATCACAGATCCTTGTCAAGTTGAGCCTCCAGTGCACTCGCTCGTGTCCATCTCTACTGCCTCCATCTTGGTCCAGGGTACCATCATCTCTTCCCTAGATTGTTACACTGTCCTCCTGCATTTATCCAACTTTTCCAATATCTTCTCTACCCTGCAGCCAGAGAGAGCTTTTCTAAATTCAGTTTAATCATTGTATAACCTGTCTCTTTCCTTAGGAACCCTTTGATGACCTTTTAGCTATAGGATAGAGAACAAAATTCTAAACCATACGTAGAAGTACCAGAGTGATTGACATTGGCTGTCTTTACAACTTCAACACTTAACTTCTCTGCCCTTATTTTGACACTTCAGCCATACCCTTCTGTCACTTGATGAGACACACAGCCCAGGAACTTAGCATCTGGGCTGCACTGCTTGGAACACCATCGTCTTCTCCATCACCTACCTATTCAGCTCCTCTTTCTGCTTCCAGTCTCTCATATCGCAAGCATCTATCACTCAAGAAAGTCTCTCCCAAGCTCTCATTCCTGGTCAGATTTCTTTTCTATATCCTATTGCAGTTCTGAGTAGTCTTTCTATGGCACAGTATTTCCCAACCTTGGCACTATTCATGTTCTGGACTAGGTAACTCTGTGTTGTAGGGAGCTGTCCTGTGCATTGTAAGTAGCATTGCTGACCTCTACCCACTGGATGTAAGTTGTAACAATTAAAAAGGTTTCCAGACATAATCAATACCTCCTGGGGGGAAAAGTTACTCCCTTTGAGAACCACAGCTTTAGAGCAATCACTTCTACTTCAGTCTGTGATGTATGTCTTTCCTAAAAAATTGAACACTCCATGAGAGCACAAAGTCTGTGGTTTATGTGTGCATGCGTGCGTGTGTGTGTGTGTGTGTGTGTGTTGAATGAAAGAATGGGGGAAAAAGCCCCAAAACACCATATGGGATTAATGTCACTATTTGATTATAATCTCCAAAGTTCATTCTTTGTTTCTTGTCCAGAAGGAAACTTGAGAACTCCATCCATAGTATTATTGAATTTCAGATCAGCGTAGTCTTGAGGTAGAGTTCACTACAGAACATTAGTTCTCTAGTATATATGGGGTATATGCTTCTCCTCTACTGTTGGAAACCTCCAGATCATCAGGCTCTTGAGAAAGAGACTCAACTTCTCTAAATCTAAATAAGCATCCTAAAAGTCATAAACATTCTTCACATAGCTGTGTGGCAACTTGGTATTATAAACGACTTGGGAGAAAACTATACCTACAACATAGCTAAAATTTAAGCTCAAAATGGAATACAAAGTCTTTCTTACTAGAGGAATGTATACAGAGGAATGTACTCTCTGCCTTCTGTGAGGTTTTCTAGCAGATCCAAGTAGCTGATGGAAAAAGTAGATATAAACACACTAGTAATAAGTGGAAAAGTAGATAGGAGTGGGTATACAGAGCAAGTAACACTTGATTCTAAATGGAAAGAAACATTAGGAATGTCTTTCCAGAAAAGGTGACATTTGAACTGCTGTGAAAGATGAGTAGGCATTTTCTCAATAAAAGAACAAAACCTGCAAAGTTCTTGGGGTTAAAAAGAGCACAGTGGGACACAGCATGTGGTCTGTAGAATGTTTGAGATGAAGCTGGAAAGGTTGGAAGAGGCTAGAACATGAGGAGCTTTAAATGCTGAGATAAGGAGTTTGGATTTATTTATAGAAACTATCCCAAGGATTTAAAAAAGGAAATGATATGGTTGCATTTGTATTTTATAGAAATCTCTTTGGCAGAAGGTAGAAGACAACCTAAAGCCTGTGCGAGTGCAAGTTTAGAGACCAGTTGTTGTTTTTGTTGTTTAGTTGCTAAGTCGTGTCTGACTCTTTGTGACCCTGTTCTAAGTCGTGTCTGACTCTTTGTGACCCCATAGGCTGTAGCCCGCCAGGTGCCTCTGTCCATGGAATTTCCCAGGCAAGAATCCAGGAGTGGGTTGCCATTGCCTCCTCCTGGAGACCAGTTAGGGATCTGTTATACTAATTTCCAGGAGAAATGAAGACCAACATGACTTAAGACAGTGACACAATAGGTGGGAGAAAGGGAATGACTTTCAAAGACAGGAAGTGGAAATGACATGATGTTGACAGTGGTGAAAAAGAAGAGTCTAGAATGTTCCTCAGGATTCACACATCAGTGTGATTTCCTGCATGCATCATGAAGCCATTAACAAAGGGGATTTCAAAGGAACAGATTTGAACGGACAGAGATGAGTTTGGTTTTGGACACGCTGAGATTAAGTCATTCATGAACTCTAATTATAGAGGGGCCAGGTCTGGTCCTCAGAGGAGAGGTCAGAACTAGAGATAGATTTGCGTTGCCATGATGGGGTCATCACTGATGCTGTGAGAATGAACAGGAATCCCAGAGAAAGGGTGAGAAGAACAGGGGCAGGCTTACTGTGTATCACTGAAGAAGAGTTTCGATAAGAAAGCCCTGGTTCTCAATCTTTATCCAAAACTTGAATCACCTGAAAGATTTATAATTTAAGATTCAGGAAGGCAGTGCAATCAAATTATTTTCATGTCCATTTGCTCTGATTTATTTATTCTGCTGGTGTCAAGAGAACTAATGTTTGAAATGCCTTAAAATAATTTCTATCTATTTACAGCTCTCTGTGAGCCAGGAAATCACAAAATCTTTGTAAATTTTGCAAGTCTTTGAGAAAAGCCTTCATGAGATGCGCTTTCAGACCACAGGCATATGGTGAGAATGCCTACCTTCCAAAGCAGAGACTGAGAAACAGAAAGGTTTGGTTACAGTTCAGATAGTTGCTGAACTGATTTGGCAGGAATGGGTCAGTTCTGTTTTAATGACTACATTTTATTTTTTTAATGGCATACTTTGTCTATGGATTTCCATATATATCTGTTTTAGAGCTTTTAATATTTTATCTGGCATATGGTCTTTTCGTATGAATGATGAGTGTGAGGTTAAAAAATATTCACAACCTAAAAGTTGAGAGTTATGTTTTGTTCAACAAGAATTTTTAGGACTTCAAGCCCACGAGGTCTCAAGTAGCCCTGAGAGAACTGCTCCGAGAAGGCGGAGGCGAGGAGGGAGCTAGGTTAGATAGGAGTTTTGCAGCAAAGGGCAGGTAGTTTGAACATCAAAAGATTATTGTAAATTAAGGAAAGCCAGATATCCCAAGTTAAGGGATTGAGCGCTTTTCTATCAATGGGAAGATGCAAGAGTCTGGGCTCACCAAAATCATTCTTTTGATATGTACCTCAGCTGTTTGGGGCCAGTATCCTGTGTTTTCACATCCTGAGTTTCCTCAGGACTCACTGGCCCCACAGTTACTGATGAGTGTGACATCCTTATTTACTGATATGGCAGGAAATACTCTGTTTCTCATGGAGGGTGTGAATATGGTCATCTTAATGACATAAGCCAATAGCACTGCATGTAGTTATTTCATAATTGACAAGCTCAAATGAAGTTCTAGTCTGTTTTTTAATTGAAATACATTTGACATATAACATAAATTTAAGGTGTGCATATTAATTTAATACATTTGTATATTTTAGTGATTGCCGTTGTAGTGATAATTAGCACCTCTGTCACATTAATGAATTATCTTTTTTTAACTGGTTAGAATAATTAAGTTCTAGTCGCTTGGCAAATTTGATGGTTGTAGTACAATGTTGTCATCTATATTCTAGCCTATTTTCTTCTTATATTGGGTTTCTATTAAAATATGTCTGCCCAAACCAGTTGTAAACAACTCAAATTGAATAACAAAATGTTATTTCATTAAAATTTTTGAGTGTACCTAAGAGAAATTTACACAGACGCTATTTTCAAAATAATTTTTTGAGTGTACTGAGAAATGACCAGGCATATATGTTTTATACAGTAATGATACATTTTCCCGTAAATAGCGTATTCTTGAAGAATTGGATTTAACTTGAATTTTTAATAGATTTTAAGATAAACTAATAGCTCAGCTGTTAAAGAATCCACCTGCAATGCAGGAGACCCCGGTTCAATTCCTGGGTCGGTAAGTTCCCCTGGATAAGGGATAGAGTATCCCCTCCAGTATTCATGGGCTTCCCTGTTGGCTCAGACAGTAAAGAACCACCTGCAGTGTGGGAGACCTGGGTTCGATCCCTGGGTTGGGAAGATTCCCTGAAGGAGGGCATGGCAACCCACTCCATTATGCTTGCCTAGAGAATCCCCATACACAGAGGAGCCTGGCAGGCTACACACAGTCCATGGGGTCGCAAAGAGTCAGACAGCCCAGCACAGTACTAGTAAAGTTTACCCAAAGGCACAGAGCCAGTAAGCAAAACTCAGGTCATAAAGACTACAGAGCTTACATAGTTTTTAAATTTTTATTTTATGTTGGAGTGTAGTTGATTTATAATGTTGTATTAGTTTCAGGTATACAGCAAAGTGATTTGGTTATACATACATCTATTCTTTTTCAGATTCTTTTCCAACATAGGTTATTACGGAGTATTGAGTATAGTTCCCTGTGCTATACAGTAGGTCCTTGTTGATTATCTATTTTATATATAGTAGTCTGTTTGTGTTAATCCCAACCTAATTTACCCCTCCCCTATTTTTCCCGTGTAGCTATGTCTGTTTCTGTTTTGTAAATACCTTCATTTGTATCATTTTTTAGATTCCACATATACATGATATCATATGGTATTTGTCTTTCTCTACCTAACCTCACTTATATGATAATCTCCAGATCCATCCATGTTGCTGTAAATGGCATTATTCTTTTTTTTATGGCTGAGTCGTAGTCCATTGTATATATGTACCACATCTTCTTTAAGAGCTTCCGTATTTAATTAGCACATTGTGTGTGATGTTCCTCTTTCTTGAAGTGTGAATAGGGAACTCTGAGCTTCTTCCTGTCAATTTCTTGCTCCCTTTCTTGTAGGGCTCTCTTCCATCTTTGCAAAGTAACCAGATAGAAGTAAATGAATGGGAAGTATGGAAATGTCCTTGGCTTAAATGTAAATTAATACAATATACAAACTAAAGGTACAAATGGTAGAAATACCAGAAAGTTATGTACTATTGCTTTCTTTGCAAGTTTACCCCTTGTGTTATAGGTCTTGCAAATTGGTGGCACCAATTTCATGAAATTTGAGGTGTAATAAAAGGTCTACTGATTTTTTTCTTTAACACCTTAGTGCAGGTTTCAAATCCTTTGTTATTTATTTTTAAGAAGGTACAGTTTTGTTGTTGTTGTTTTTCAGTCTCTAAGTTGTGTCCAATTCTTTGCAACTCCATGGACTGTGGCATGCCAGGCTCCTGTGTCTTCTACTATCTCCAGGAGTTTGCTCAAATTCAGGTACAATTTACATGGAGTGAAATGCATTCATTCTACAGGGCAGTGAGTTGGACAAATGCATACACCCATGTCATCTACACCTTTATCAAGATGTAGAAGTTTCCATTCGCCCCAGAGAGTTCTCTCTTGCCTACTCCCAGTCAATCCCCACTCCTTCCTCTCAGATTTCTATCACTGTAGTTTAGTTTTACCTGTTCTGGAACTCCATATAAATGGAGTCATGCAGTGTGTTCTTTTTTGCATCTGACTTCTTTAATAAATACTGTATAGTCTTTGAGGCTGATCTTGTCTGTGTGAATCAACACTTTCCCCCTTCTATTTTAGTGGTATTTCATTGTAAGAATATTGTTATAATTTATATATTCATTTTCCTGTTGGATGGATATTTGAGTTGTTCTGCTTTTTGATTATTATAGTAAAGTTGCTGTGAATATTCTTATATATATATATTTTTTTGCAATCAAATGTTTCTCTTTTACCTGTGAGTAGAATTGCTTGGTCACACAGCAGATGTATTTTTAACTTTTATAAGATGTGGCCAAACCATCTTCCAAAGTGGTTGTATGGTTTTAAATTCTCATTTCATGTTCCCATCAGCAATGTATGGAAATTCCCCTTGTTCCAAATCCACTCCACATTTGGTATTGTCAGTCTCTTTAATTTAAGCAGTTTTAGAAGGTATCTTTTTATAGCTTTAATCTTTTCAATCTTTTTGTAAGATTAATTTCTTTTAGTTTTTTGAAAAAAAATCAGAAGCATTCCTGGGCAAGCAGAGACTAGAGTTTTAAACTGTTCTGTATTGTAAAATCAGAGTATTTTATAGAGCTTGGAAAATACTGAAAATTTTAAGTAATAATGTAAAAATTTCCTGTAAGTCCACAATTTAGTTTTTTAAACATTTAATTTCATATACATAAATTATAATCTTAAACTCTTACATCATTAAGTGTGCCCCCAAACTTTGAATTTTATGACATAATAAAATTCAGTATATCATAGAGTATATCATGACTTATTTTACCATTTGTCAACTTTCTGGGATTTGGACTACCCCTAATTTTGTCCCGACATGAATAATGCTGTGTGTGGAACATTCTTATACTAAGTCTTATGTTTGATGCTGATTACTTCTTTGAGACAACTTCTTGCCAGATCACAATGTTGCCTCATTGTCCTGTTTCCAGTCTTTATACCTCATTGTCTTTAATAGAAATCCCAGAATAATGTAAAATCCCACTGCTACTATCAGATGTCCTTATCGTGTGGCTGCTTAAGAATTCCTGCCTCACCACTAAGACTCGGGCAGTGTATTTATGGTGGATGTTCTTTCTTTTAGAAAGTAATGCTTCTGAAAGTTGCTTTCCTCATTAATTTCAGTTGTGATAAGTGTGCCATTCATGGAGGTACTCTATGCAGTTAGTCCAGGCCTCTCACTGGTTCAGGTTTTTGACTGTTGCAGTTTGCTAGAATGTGATAACAGTGACTGATATTAAATGTCCTTTTCCTCCCCCCCTTTTTTTCATGCTTTTTCACCTTAATTTTCACTCTGGCAGATATTAGAATTGTGGATTTTCTTTTACATGAAAAATTTTTGTTTATTGCCTTTTTCTCTGGGCTTTACTGTTTCCATTTTTTTTTCTATCTTCACTTTCTTCCCCCGTAAATATAAATGTGTACTAAAGGTCAGACCCTTGAGGTGATTTTTGAATACTTCTCCTCTTGAAGCTTGTGGTTAAGTACCTTGTGAGTAGACTCAATTTTGGTTGTATTTTATCACTTTTGACCTACTCTGAGTATCTGCCCATCTCTCTCCTTTCATCCTTTTTCTCTTTCTTCTTTCCTTCCTCTTTTGGCATATAGGATTTTCAGTTAATCTTTACTTGAATAATAAGTGAATACATTGTTGTACAAAATTAACACATAAAGAAAAATATAAAAACAGTAAGTAAAAGGCCCTCCATTTCCTCTTGCTTCTACTTCTCTTCTCAGAAAATTTGTAGCATCAAGAGTTTGATCCATGCCCACACACTCATACCATGCCTTTCACTAATAAAGATTTTTTATTTAAAAATTATTTCTAAAAATCTCTGAAGCTTTTTTTTTCTGCCTGTATATATGTATTTTTTTCATATTTTAAAGAGCTTCATTATATCATGTCATATGGCTGAACCAGTAAAACTACTGGTATATTCTCTGTTATTGATATTCCATTTGTTTCAACTTATTTACTAGATATTATGCCACTAGTGCTTTGGTAAACCTTCTTGTGCATATATTTTTGTGCAAACATGCAAGTAATCCTTAAAGACAAACTCCTTTGTGTGGAGTGGCTGGTATAATCAAGTACAGACACTTAAAATGTTGATACTTGAAAACTGCATTATCAAGGGCTTCATCTATTTCTGTTCCTAGTGTGTTGTGAATCCTGTCACATGATGAAAGCTGGATTTCAGAGGCACCTGCCTTATTATCCAACTTCTGCTTCAAAAACAGAAAGAAGAAAGCGAAGCAAACCTCTTCGTTTAGCCTGCCCTCAACAAAGGCTTAGGGGATTTTCTGAGGCACAGATGTGTGGAAGTTACGGTTATTTAGACTGACTCCTGATGGAATTTATGTGCACAACTGAGAAGAAAATACTTTTTTGAAATCTGAACTTCTTCTTTAAAAAATCTTCAACAGAAGATAAAGGTGATGGGTCCCTTTTATCCCTGAAAGGAATCTCTGCATTCCAGTTTCTGATTGAGTGAATGTAGGTACCTTGGTCTGCTTGCTTATCAGAACAGTCTCAGAGGAAACAGTCGCCACCAGTGAGGTTTGGGGCCACCAGTGAGGCACAGTGTGCCTCACTCTTCAGCTTCACTCTTAACTTTCAGAGTTCAAGGTCTTTGCCTTTAGGCATTAAATGTTGACCATATACTTGGTCTTCCAAGTCCTACTTGAAGGAGCAACCATTAAATTATTACTAATCACTAGCGCTCTGATTGGCATTTATGATATCCCTAAGAATGGATAAGATTTAAGGCATGGAAGATATTACCAGTTGGGGATTAAGAGGAATAAGGGAATTCCTTTAAAATATATGCCTGCCTTGAAGAGGGCAGGCCTGGAGAGATGACAGAAAGGGTGACATGAAGGTATTTGTTGTCTGATGCAATGAGATTAAGGCAAGAGGGAATACAGAGGAAGGCAGCTCTGAGAAAGCCCAGAGAATAGTAACCTCACCTATTCCTGAGTGCTGTTCTATCTCCATCCATCCAGTCAGCCCCACCCATTTTACCCCGGACCTAGAATTGGTAGTACATTGAACTAAATGTAAAGAAATGGTTTCTTCTGCTTCTCGCCTCTCTCCTTTTTCTTCCTCCTACCTCCTCTTATTAAGATTTTGACTGTTTAATAATTTCTCTATGTTATAGAGGAGACTGTGGATTAAACGTGACAAATTTCCTCTCCACTTGAAAATGGATCAACCTGCATGTTGCTTTTCAGATTAACCATTTATTTGGTTACCTGCAGCTCAACTGGTAAAGAATCCGTCTGCAATGCAGGAGACCTTGGTTCCATTCCTCGGTCGGGAAGATCCCCTGGAGAAGGAATAGGCTACGCACTCCAGTACTCTTGGGCTTCCCTGGTTAGCTAAGACGGTAAAGAATCTGGCTGCAATGTGGGAGACCTGGGTTTGATCCCTGGGTGGGGAAGATCCCCTCGAGGAGGGCATGGCAACTCACTCTAGTATTCTTGCCTGGAGAATCCTGATTGACAGAGGAGCTTTGTGGGCTACAGTCCATGGAGTTGCAAAGAGTTGGACAGACTGAGTGACTTAGCACACACAGCACACTTCTCGCTCATTACTTAGTGAGATGGTTGGTCAACAGAATTTGGAGGGGATTCTGGAAAATACCAAATGTAAAACCCTGGTAGCTCAAATGGTAAAGAGTATGCAATGCAGGAGACCTGGGTTCGAACCCTGGGTCGGGAAGATCCTCTGGAGAAGGAAATGGCAACCCACGCCAGTATTCTTGCCTGGAAAATCCCATGGATGGAGGAGCCTGGCAGGCTACAGTCCATGGGGTCACAAAGAGTTGGACATGACTGAGCGACTTCACAAAACCAGTATTTCATAAAAACCACTTCTATTTCTACCTTGTATATTTTATATGGTTTGACTACAAAATAGGTTAATCAGTTACCATTAACCAGGATGGGAAACATGAAGAGAAAAACAGATTGGAGAGTGGAAGAAATTAGTTTTTGGAATCTTGAGTTTGAGATGCCTATCAGTCATTCAGGTAGAACTGTTTTACAGCCAACTGAAGATAGGGGCTGGAGCTCCAGAAAGAGGTTTAGGCTGAAGATTTGTAGTCATTACTTTAAAAAGCTTCAGCTATCAATTGCTTATAGAAAACTGCTTTAGTAATAGTTTAACCATCAATGAGATTAAACACAATTGCTTTTTTAAAAATCTATTATGTTGTAAAACTTTTTTCTAATTTTTGGTTTTATCATTGTTTTAATTTTTCAGTAATTATCCACTGTCAAATTTCTACTTGTTCTTAATTATTTCTCTTGTATCTTTTTCAGTTGATAATGTAATCCTAATGCATTTGTATAATACATTTTAGAGCAAAGAATAACTAAGTGGGATCCAACAGAGAGAAGAGAGAAGACTAATGAAAGGAAACCTCAGTTAGTGTGACCTTTTTGAATTCTGTATTGAAGGGTTAGCATTTATTTCTAATTAAAACTTGTGAACTTATTATTGGGAATCTTTCATGAACCATATTCAAAAATAGAAAACTCTAAAATATCAAGGTAGTTATTATACACGTTATGATTTCCTAATAAACATTAAGACTAACTGAAACAGCAGATTTTAGTGAAACAAATGGTTAGAATTGACAATCAGAATATAAGCAGGATGTTAGTTAATTAATATATGACTCCCATTTCCTTTCACTTTGTCTTTTGCTAAACAAGTTTAAGCGATACACTCTATGTGAGCTGAATTTCATAATACCCATTTCATCGTTCTTCTTAGTGCTCCCAAGTTTGGTGAAAATAAGATCCAATTTACTTTGTCTACTCTAGAAATATTTATACTGTTTTAGCGATTGAGTTTTGAATTCCTGTCTACATCACTTTTGCATCTAAATAGCAATTGTTTTCCCACGACACTTTTATAACCTGCCTCTGTTTTTGCCTGTCAGATATAATACTGCTTTTTTTTTTTTTAATTTGGACCATTTTTAAGGTTTTTATTGAATTTGTTACAATATTGCTTCTGTTTTATGTTTTGGGTTTTTGGCCAAGAGGCACGTAGGATCTTAGCTCCCTGACCAAGGATCGAACCCATACCCCCTGCATTGGAAGGTGAAGTCTTAACCACTGGACAGCTAGGAAACCCCTCCTACTGCTATTTTAAACTTCTGAACTGCTTACTCTTCTTACAAATAGGAAGCATCTCTTGCAACTGTATTAAGTCATCTGTTGGTTTATTCACTGAAATGTTCATCATTTTTCTTTGTATATTTGTAAATGTCTTGTCAGATGGAAACTTTTTGGGTCAGTGTGGAGTATAAAATAAGGAACATAAACAAGTTTTAGAATGTTCAGACTATTTCCAAATATTAGACACAGTATGAAATATTTCTTTGTTTTACACTCTGTCTAGTTATTCTGTGCACTTCCAAACATGCCTTGAAAGACAGACAACGTGTTAAAGACAAGCTTAACAGTTCTAAGCAATTCTGTTCCCATTCTCACAATTTTTTTCCTGTTTAAGAAGCCTGGGAAGAGCTGATGTTGTCCAGCTAATATCTGATGGACTCTATTGCCCTTGTGTGAGCAGTAGTATTTTAAAGTAGTCACCTTACAGATCACAGTGTTCAACATACCAAATTAAAATAAAAATCTGAGATTAGAAGTTTCAAATGATAAAGATTGCTTAGATCTGTTGATACTTAGCAATCAAGTGAAACTGACCAATAATTTGTCAAGTCTCTTGAATTTCTCTTGAGTATAAAATACACCTAAGTTTAAAAAATGACTTATGTCACACTAGATGATATTTGAGTTAACCTCAGTGTAACAAAGATTGATATTTGAAAAAGTCAAGTGTTTTGTCTCGTTACTGTGAAATTTTAAAGCACTTATTAATTTATGTTTTAATTATTATCATTCCATTCCACTTTCACGAGGAGGAATTTCTTTCAGTGATCTACTTTTTATTTGAAAATATATCCATTAATCTCAATAGCTTTTAATCAATAATGGAAAGCTGAGCAAATGACATATTTTGCTTTATTAATTTATTGCCACTTTTCTTAAGCAATCCTTTACAAGGCAAGAGTCTTTGTAATATTTCAGTCTGCACCATTCACTTCTGTGTGCTTTTTTGACACTTAGAGAATTCATCTCCATTTTGTGATATATGAGTTATCCTATTTGTTAGTATTGAAGAAAGGAAATTGGAGGTTGCAGATCGATTACAGAGAAGTAGCTGCTATTTTTGCAAAGAAGTTATGGGAAAAATGAGGACAAATCAGGACATGATGGTCCACAGTTTGGGACTGCGTTCCAGTGGCCTCTTTTGGGGGGAGGGGCTGACTCGGGGGATGATGAAGTCTGGTAGGAAGTGCTTTGGACATAAGCACAGAAGGATGAGCTTGACTGAGTAGAAGTGATCCAGAATCTTCCTCCTTATGCATCTAACTTATTCTGCATCTCTGCAATAGCAGTTGAGTGTCAACAACTTGAAGCGAAAATCAGGCACTGAACTCCTGAAAGATGAGACACTGGGGGGACACTTCCAACTGTCTGCATTATGTGAAACAAAGCAAAGAGAGTGGGTAAATGTCTCAAATCCTGCAAAAGCAACCAGAGATGTTTGTGGCTCTCAATAAATGGTGAACCACAACTAATAATAAACTACTGCTTATTTCTTTTTTTCACATTTATAAAATATCATTGACTTTTTCTTTATTTAGTGTGCTATACTATTTAAACAGTATGAAACTATATATTACTCTGAATTTTGTTTTGGGTAAACTTATTTTTCTAAAAGGTCTTAAACAGCACCACTGCATATTACCATTACATACAAAAATGGACTTTCTTGTGAATCTTAGATATTAAAATAATTCTTAGTTAAAGCCGTGTCACAGTTTAATGTTTTCCATAAAACTGTCAGAAATTTTACATCTACTAGCCTCTTTTAAAATAATATCAACCAAATTCCTTAGTTGTAGCTTATGTTTAAATATTCTAATAGTGTTGCATATTTTTGTTAGTACACTGTAACATTCAGTCCTGTTCCTTTGGGTAAGAGGGTCAGATTGGATACACAGAGGAAATTGCCCTGACGTGGGACCAGCAGCTCTGGATGACAGGACCATGTGCTGTCACTCATCAGCTAGAGTGGGCTTAGATGTGTTGACCCCGCCTCTTAAATCTGTCCATAGAAGACTGATGAAATTCCATTGACTGAGAACCTGCTCTGTGTTGGGCAGCGTGATTACAGATCTTTACAGGAGTCCTTCAGGGTGGGCATCACTATATCCATTTATAAATGAAGAAGGTGAAGCTCAAGCAACTTGCCCATGGTCACATAGCTAGTGAGCAGGAGATGCTGAGATTTCAAACCATCTGGATATAAGCCCATGTGTTGTATTCCACAGATTTATAATCATCTGAGTTACTTATATTTCAGTTTTGGGAATCTCTACCCTCACCATTTTCTTCTGCTTTTCTAAACCTTTTTTTTTTTTTTTTTTGCTGTTGTGAATTCTTCTGAAAAACTACTATTGATTTTTAACTAACCACATTTTGAGCAGTTGTTCCTTGACACATTTTTCTAAATCTGATTGGTTTTTCAGTGTTCCATCACAGATCTTCTTAAGACAAACTAATTGCACATAGTCTGTCAAACTGGATGTGTCTGTTCTCATCCACTGATATAATTGTAAATAAAATTATTGAAAATAGCATTCGCATA
Source organism: Okapia johnstoni (assembly GCA_024291935.2). Taxonomy (NCBI): domain Eukaryota; kingdom Metazoa; phylum Chordata; class Mammalia; order Artiodactyla; family Giraffidae; genus Okapia; species Okapia johnstoni. The sequence continues at coordinate 18,308,618 of CM044324.1, forward strand.
CCTCTCAGTGTGAGGATTCTTTTCAGGTTCACCTTTCACATCTTGTCTCCAATTTATTGTGGTCTACTTATTTCATCAGGTGGTTGTTGGGTTTCGTTTGTAATCTCCCTGTCTGTGGTTTTCTCTACAGAAATAGATGAATCAAAAGAAAAAGTGCAGCTTGTGAGACTATTCTCCTGTCAGAATGGCTAATTCTTTCTGTAAATGATATACAATTATAGAGTCTTGGTTTATCATCCAAACCTGGGCTAGTTTGTTCTTTGCAGAATTGAATTCTCTTGCTTTCTTATATTTTCATCCTACATCCTGAAGTCCAGCTATAAAAAAATGTCTTCATTCTCAGAGGTTCCTTTTGTAATGGAGGGAAACTTTAATTGCTGTAAGGCTGAAGGTATTAGCTATGATCAAAAACAGCTGCACTGTTTTAGCAAGATATACATTAATTGCCCCAGGGGTTGAAAAATGTTTAACAATTATAAATGAAGGAGTTAGCCCCTATAGGATCAAGGAAATAATTTCAAGCTATTTTAGTTATTTTTAAAAGTTCTGACTTGAGCATTCTTATCATCTTATTACTTCCAGTAACTCAGCTTCCTTTGCATGCTTGCATCCTTGGCAAATCCTGTGACAAACTATGCTTCATCTTATGACTCTGTATTTTGTATCTGGAGATTATGGAATTGAGAAATTGACTGTGACATAATTTTATAAAATTAGTGTGGTTAGATTAGCCTTTCTCTTTTGGCTACAGATCTGATATCTGACTGCTGTAAACCTTTGCAGGTCAGTTCTGAAAGTTTAAGAAATGGGGAAAGTGGAATGGAGTGGAGTGAGGTAGAATCTGCCCTCATCTGTTGTAAACTCTGGAATGATATTTATTAAGCTGTCTGGAGTCTAAACCAGAGTTAGGCTCAGTAGTTCCCCCAGGTTTCTATTCACCTGTGAGTATCATATGGTTTGGTCATTTTATGCATGTTGTCAGTACTGAACAAAATTTATTCAGTAGATATTATTAAGAAGGGCTTTGTTTAGAATTCTTTGCATATTGCAATACCCAGTGGTGGAATTTTCTACTAGTTGAGTTGACACGTTTTAGATGATTTTTTTCATTTTATTTAATTATTAAAGTACATATAGCAATATATGACTATATCTCCAAAGAAAATAAAATATTTCCAGATAAATTGATACATCCTCAAATATACTTCTCCAGGGGAAGAAAGTACATTCTTGTCAGTTTGGCATGTATCCTCCAGACCTGAATTTGATATATTTTTATATTATATATATGTATATACATATAGAAAACATACAGTTTCCATTTATATGTATATGTTTTATATAAATATTGTACTGTGTAAATATACACGTATTTATAATAGTATCTATATAAATCAGTACTGTATTATACTGTTCAACATACTGTATATTGTTTATCATTTTTCAAGAAAGTTTTTCAGAGTTTTCCACTTAGCAACTCTGGTTAAAAAGAGTTCCATACCACCATTTCTTTTTTCTTTAAAATTTTTTAACATGAACCATTTTTTCAAAATGTCTTTATTGAATTTGTTACAATATTGCTTCTGTTTCATGTCTTGATTTTTTGCAAGTAAGACATGTGGGATCTGAACCCGCACCCTCTGCCTTGGAAGGCGAAGTCTTCACCACTGCGCCACCAGGGGAGTCACCCATACCACCATTTCTGTCTCAGGCAAAACTGTGAAAGATATGAAATTTTTTCTTGGCCTCTGTTATTTTGTTCATTATCTTTTTTTATCCATTCTTGTTTTTCAATCCCTCCTCTCTCCTTCTTTATCCTATCACATAGACACCAAGGATAAGATTCCTGCCCTTAACTTTGAACTTAAGTCAGTGTATTACAACATGTGTGTTAATCGTTAGCACCAAATACAAAATAAAGTACTTTGTTCCAGTTGAAAGAACTTCCAGTTACCAGTAAGTCAATGTGGAAAGGTTTGAGGGAGCATGAGATTTCTTCTTTGTCCCTGAAGTTCCACCTATTATGTACCCACTCTTTCAGTGAGGCCATAAAACCAACTTAGCCCAAGTGTTTGGAAAAAACAACAACAAAAGCACATATTTTGTACAGGCCTTACATCTGATTATGGAATCATTTGTTGAGTTCCAGTTTATAATTTGAAATCATGTTCTCCTCTACCCAACCAGAAGGAAGGTAATGAAGTATTAAGATTGTTCAACACATCCAGATGTAAAGGAGACAGATTATTTGCTCTGAGAATATGTAAAAGTGTGCACCACTACAACTGTTATGAGATAGTGATAGTTGCAATATAGCTAACAACCCACTGACCCTAAAAAAAAAAGAACTTTTATGTTTTCTGCCATCAGGCTGTTGGCTCCTCTGGGGTCATTTTGGATTCCAAGCTTTAAGACAATTTTTATGGCTACTTACATATACCTCTGTGGTTTTCAAATTCACAATCCTGCTGGTGTTTTCTACCTTGAGGAATGCATACCTACTTATTATATGTCAGCCATGATGCTAGCCATTTTTGTGTACTTTATATTTTAATAAAGATATCAGATTTAATATGGCAAAGATTAGGATACCCATTTTATATAGGAGGCCATTGAAGTTCCAGATCACTTAACTAAAGTGGTTGTTTCATAATTCAAACTGAGATAATGTTAACTGCAAAGTCTGTTTTTTCCACTAAGCTTTACAGTTGCTTTTTATATCCTTCATTTTCAAACAATATTGCGTAGATTTTTTTTATAAGCAGTCTTGCATTATATTTTGGACTCTCACTCTAAAGTAGTGTCATTTTGGAGCAAGTTTAAAAACTAAACTATGGAGTATTCATAATTAGGTATGAATGTAATTTGTTGTGTTGGAAATTCTGTCAGCCAAAACCCATTTAAAGTCTTGCTGATAGAAGTTTCCTTCTCACTAAGAGCATCTGCTAGCTGAAATAATGACCAAGAGAGAGAAGCCACTCAAATAATCAAGTCTGTTCACTGACTAAACTCATTTCTCTGTTCCCAAATTCTTAGATTAATGAAGACCCTGAGTTGTTTTGAGGGATTACATAAAGAATTCTTCTATATCTAGTAATGTCTTCCCAGTGTTTTGAATAGGAATTGGAATTTTATTTTTCTGCCTGTCCAGTTATCTGACACTTTTTTTTAAAACTTATATATTTTTGATTAAAGAATAATTGCTTTACTGTATTGTGCTGGCTTCTGCCATACATCAGCATGAATCAGGCACAGGTACATATATGTCTCCATCCTCTCAAACCTCTCTCCTACCCGATCCCGCTCCTCTAGGTTGTCACAGAGCCCCGGTTTGAGTTCCCTGAGTCATACAGCAGATTCCCAGTGGCTGTCCATTTTATGTATGGTAGTGTATATGTTTCCATGCTGCTCTCTCCTGACACTTTTTTTTTCATGTAATGGACTTGTAGTTTAGCATTTCACCTTCTTTTTATTGTTGCAAAATTAATTTAACTAGTTAAAAGTATTTCCTGTTAAAATATCATATTTACACCTAGTGTAATTTGTCTGTATATTTTACGTTGCCCTGAGTGAAAACACGAGTGCTCTAGAATGACCTGTTTTTGTATTCTTACCTGATAGCTTTACTCTGCATTGGTATTTGAACTCATCAAAGCAAAATTTATTATTCTAAATGGGATTGAGTTTTTTTGGTCTTGTATTTCTTGTCACAATTCTAAGCATTTTGCTTTGCAAAGATAATGCTGTTTTGAGTCTAACAAAATATCTCAAGATTATTGAATATATTTGAGAAGGAAATGGCAACCCACTCCAGTATTCTTGCCTGGAAAATCCCATGGACGGAGAGGCCTGGTGGGCTACAGTACATGGGGTCGCAAGAGTCGGACACGATTTAGCGACTAAACCACCAAACCACCACCACCATGCTTAGCAAACTTTAAATAATCAGGAAGTATATTTGAAAAATCAACTTATTCTTTTGAATTTTAAGTGAATAATTTAACTATTTCACAAGGTGAGATACCTCTGGTTTTAAATGTGATTTATGTTATTTAAATAGTAAAGCTGTTACTGAGTTTTGGGGACTGTGTTGTGACATGATGGGAGATGTACCATTGAGACACCAAAACTTGTACCTATGTTTGCTTTATCCACTGGAACCATTGCTGAGGATTTGTGAAGTGGTTTAGGAATAGCATTCAGAAATGCATTTGTCACCGATATTTCAGAAACGCAGGCAAGATTTTCTGTGTCTGTGCATTTCTTAGGTTGACAGGATCTTCTAAATAGTGATTCAAATTTTAGAGAACAACATTCCATGAAGCCACTGGCAATATCATTAAGTCTACCCCCACCTTTACAGTCAGTCTTATTGCATGTTTCAGTGAAGTTTGCCTGTCTGAAATATAAGCCAGTTTCTAATTATCCACCCCCACCAAAGAATGCTGTTCTGCTTGAGGCATTGTCGCAAGAGCATAAATTGTTCCATGCCTAGAAATGTCAGTTAATATTGACATTTTTACTTTTGTTATTTTTTTCAGAGCATCAGGGCATCGGGCCTTATCCTGTTGGAAACAATCCTTTTTGGGTCTCTGCTTCTATACTTTCCGGTAAGTAACGTATTTTTATAATTGCATTTTAAAAATAGCCATTTTATTTTGCTTTGTATGTATATTTGCTTGTATATACTATATCTTTCATATGTTTATGTCTGTGTACAAATTTGTATATCGGTATTTATATTGTTTGCTGTATAGATGTAGATGTAAATGGCTTTACAGATAGATATTCAAATCCTGGCTCTTAACTATTGGGTAACCTTAGACAAGTTGGTTAGCATTTCTAAACTAACCTTGGTTCCTCCTGTAAAATGGTGCTAATTATACTTTTCTTCCCAAATTTGTGAAAAGCAGTTAAGTGCTTAAGTGAACTCACATGAAAGGCATGCTTGGTATATACATATAAATACTGGTTTCCTTCTTCTTCCTCCCTACTTGAATCAGAACCAGGAGACACACCAAGTAGTTAATGCTGAAAATTTCCAAGTGGTTATGTAGAAAAATAAACAGAATAAATGTATGGGGTACTAGTGGTGTAGGTAATCATAATCTAGACCTGCCTATCACACTAGTTATTTATCTGTAACCAGAAAATAGTGTTGATGCTACTGATTCAATTCAACCAACTTCTGTTCAGCAGTTCTTTGGTTAATGTCAATTCTCCTACACAAACTTTAGTTCTGTGAGAGTGATGGCCTGCTTCCTTGTAGCTCACTGTTGTGTCTGCCTCACGAACCAAGTGCCTGTCTCCATAGTGGAGGCACAGAAAATATGCAGTGAGTGAATGAATGAGGTTATACTTGCATGCATTTAGGAACTATACCCTAAAGTAGTGACTGTTGTCCTATTGAAATAGCCTCCAAAGAATCTGCTTGATTGTAGAAGACCAAGAATGATAGTCCTTATTCATACTACTTTATTTAGTGCCTACTAGTTTTTAGCTAGGCATTAAAACATTATTTTTAGGTGTTAGTAAATTTGGGTTTATTTTTTACTTATAAGATTCATACTTAATCCAATCCAGTGGCCATAATAAAGGGTATGGGCCTAAAATCTATAGAAGAATTTTAAAGCCTTTTAAACAGAAGAAGTATCCTAGAAAAGCAGGATGTTGGAAAGAATAGTAAATGTTAGGCTGCTAAATATTCAAAGCAGTCGTTAGAGACCCTTTCATTCACTGGAATCCAGTTTTGTAAACCATCTAATGGACCTATACCTGTGATATCAACTACAGAGAAAAAGAGGAGAAAGAAATGGAAACTTAAAGAGAACAAAAGGTAACACCAATTCTACTTGACAGTTCTGTTATGCCTAGGAGGAAAAAGGGAAGAGAAGACTTAGCAAATCAATCCTGTCCAACAGGAACCTTAGGATACCTCACTGTGTTGACTTCATCTTTAACTAGCTGTCTGTTTCATCTTTCATAACATAAATTCTTTCTGCAGCTTCTTGAAATATTAATGGGTAGCTCTCCAGTTCATGCTGTGTACCTTGGTTTTAAATAAGTTAGTAAATAGTGTTCATGCTCTGATGGCAGAAAGGGCCAAATTATCTAATGAAGACTTGGATATAGCATAAGATACAGAAGGAAAAAAGACATACTACTGATTGAATATGGAAAAGAAAGTAATTTTGTTTTAGGTGAGAGAAAGGGGATGATGTCTCAGAAATTGATAATAAAACCTCTGACTACCTAGGGAATGTTTATGTATGTGGGTGTACCTGCATAGAAATTTTTAACAAGAGTAAGTTGGTCATTAGACCAAAGCTCATTGGCTTTCTTAGGTTTTGCAGAAATGAAGTTTATGACTTTGGGCTTGAGTTTTTCCTATAAGGAGGACCTCTGTAATAAGTGATAAAGGTGATTGAGTAAATATAACCAAAGGATCTAATTATTTGACAGTGTAAATGTGACTTCTGCGTATCTGTTAAATATCTTACTACTTTCTCTGTTCCTTGTGTGGCCTGTACCAGAACTGCTCATAAAATTTTTACTGGGGGTTACAGTTTTGTTTTGTTTTAAGTGTTCTTGAGTAAATTAGAATTGTTTTTCGAGCTAGGTAACTCCTTGGAAGGACAGTTTGAGGATATTCACTGTTCTAGTGAGTTGTTATGCAATGAGCCTTTTCTTCTTTTTATGCTGCATATTGTTGTACAGATTTGCAAGAATTAAGGTTATTTTTGCCTTTTCTAAGCAATCTTAGACTACAGACGATTTCATAACAATGCTTATATTGGAAAGTCCAAATTAGAGATTGTCATCATTCTGCAGATAAGGACAAACCAAAATCTGACTAAATTTAGCATTGTTATAATTGGGTAGCAGAGAGCCGAAGCATTTAAAACATTTTCTTACAGACTCTCAAAAGAGACTCATAATTTGAAGCCCATAGATTTGTGAACAAATGATTAGTCTTCATAATCACCTAAAAAAACTTTCGATTTATGAAAGAAAGAAAAAAACTTTAAAAATCAGCTAAAGTATGTTTTTCTTTCTAAATCATGTAAAATGACATATTATGGGTTAGTAAAGCATATTAAGTAATATGGAGTCTAACGGTTTGTTTTTGGCTTGGCTCAACTACCAGTTTCAGCTAATAAAGTGCATTTTTTCCCTCTAACCTTGGTGATCTATTTGATTGGTGGATGTGACTTTCTATGAAGGACACCAATACATGTATAAATATGGTACTTACTCTCAGGTTGTTCCCCTTACACTCACACCCGCCAAGTCCTATTAAGAAAAGAGCTGTAAAATATTAGAACTGGAAAAGATATCAGACACAACTTGGTCTTGATTCAGCCTCTGTTTTGCGATGAAAGAAGAGAGGCCGAGCGAAGTTGCAGCTCCTCCAGCTTTCCTCCATTAGGTGATGAGAAAGCCAGGGAAAGACTAGTCTCTGGTCCCCTGGCCCAGCGCTATCTTCAGTCTGTGACATCGCTTCTGATGGAGGGGATGGATGTGAGATACAAGCGGTGTTATACAGTGTCATCAGGGAGGCCCGTGTTCTGCCTGTGGATCAGTCACCTTTCCTCTTCAGGCCTCCAAGGCAATAAAAGGCTCAGAGAATAAAACAGGGAACCAGTTTAAAATAGCTTGAGGTTTGGCACTAAGGAGTTTGATGTAAAACTCCCATGAGCTTGGATGGACCATGTTATTGAACCACATGGAGTTTCTGATATTCAACTGTTTTACCTATAAAAGCAGAAATGTGATCTTTCAAACCTAATCAATCATCCTATTAGACCATGCCAGGTTGGTTTCAGCGGCAGAGAACCTAACTCAGTTAACAGACTGCTTTCTCTGTGACCACCCCAAAGCCTAAAACTAAAACTTGGACTTCGACTCCTGTTACAGCACATGTATCTCCAGAAGAGGAGAAAGAGCATGTTACTCCCCTGCATAGAGTTCAAAGGGCAGGAAGTAAAGGAGAGAGAAGTGAAAGTGGGGAGAAAGGGTGAGAATGAGACCATGAGAATACAGTTGAAGCAGCTAAGGTTTTAATCTATTACTATTATTATTTATTTTGATGCTCAGATTAATGCAGAATTGCCAGTGGGAGACCCTTCAAGCTCCCTCTTGCCTTCATTTGATATGTGACTTCACCATTCTTCGAACACCTCCCTACTTTGTAGTGCAACAGAAAGTTCTTTCCATGCCCCAGCCCTGGACTCAGCCTCTTTCTTCTCCAAGGAGCTCTGGTGCTTTTTAGGGGGAAATGGTAGTAATTCGATTCTTGGACAGAGTCACTTCCATTGTGACAAACGCAGGGCAGAAGTTCCCAGTTTTACAACTTGGCCACTGTTTCTCAAACCTCAGTTATCTAGGACATTTTTTAAGGAGATTTCTCCTCAACCCTAAGATTCTATCCTTAAGATAGTTCTTAAACTGATCTAAGACCACATCTTACTTGGTGTCATTTAGATCCATTTGGCTTGATACCAAAGCAAAAGAGAGAAAGGAAATAGAAAGGAAAGTTACTACCCAGGAGCACAGCAGCACTATGGAGAAAACAATATTATGGGGATGTGGTTTCATGCTGACATAGCTCCAAGGGTGCCTGAATACAGAGCTTCCTTAGGGGCTCTGTGGTAAAGAATCCACTTGCCAATGCAGGAGACACGGGTTTTTTTCCTGGGTTAGGACAATACCCGGAGAAGGAAATGGCAATCCACTCCAGTATTCTTGCCTGGAGAATCCCATGGATAGAGGAGTCTGGCGAGCTACAGTCCATAGGGTTGCAAGAGAGTCAGATACGACTGAGTGACCAAACACAACACAGTAACAACAGTCCCCAAACATCTAGAGGATTTTAGGCATATTGGCTTAAATATTGAAATCAAAAGACATCAGAGAACTAGACCACCTCTTCAAGGGAGTTTGACTTGTGGGACGCCAGGTCACTTTGCCAGGTAGGTTAAAATAGAAGAAATGGTTGTGGAACTTCCCTGGCAGTCCAGTGGCTAAGACTCCATGCCCGCAAGGCAGGGTGCCCAGATTCAATCCCTGGTCAGGAAACTAGATCCCACATGCCACAAGTAAGACTCAGTGCAGCCAAATAAATTTTTAAAAAAAGGAATGGTTATAAATACGCTGGGGTTCTGTGCAGTTCCATTTGTCCCCTCCTTCCTGAGCTCCTCTTCCCTAGCAGCCTTCAGACAAAAATCTGATCTGATGAGTAGGGGGAGCAATAGTTTACAAGCAAAGGCATGGAGGTTATCCACTGTGCCTATTCCAGGGTATTTGGTAAAGAGCCTTGGGTCAGCAATGTGTCAGGAATTTATTAATAATCTTCCTTCAGCTGAAAGAGTTTTAATAAACCAAGTCTTAAAGAGTTAAGAACTGGACCCCTAGTTTGGAGCAGTTTTCATCTTTAACCAAATAAATACCAATTAGACTATATGTCTCAAAAATACTTTGCTGCTTTTATGAAATATGATAATTTGTTATTTACAGACTAGGATAAAATGGAAAAATACAAGGAAAAGATCAACAAAAGTTGTTATTATACAGAAATAATCATTGTATACATTTGATCATTTGAGACATCTGTATATGCACATATATAAATTGAAATAGAAAATGGATGGATGGTGGAAATTGAAATACAGATAACTTTTTTAACAAAAGTTAATTGTAATCATTATTTAAATCAAAATACTGAGGTGGAACAAACTATTAGCAATTTTTTGATAAATGAGTCTTCATAATAAACATTATTAGTTCTAAAAGATCTAAAGTTAAAAATATTATAAAATGTTTTAAAGTTGGGTTAATTATTTTTTTCTTAGCTATGTTTCAGCTTTAGGTAGTATCACTGGAATTCAGCTGCCAGCTAAGAAATTGAACTCAAATACAATTCCTTTTGCCCCTTCCTCCCACTTTCTGAGTTTTCTTGGTTAATAATTTTTGAGTTGTTAATGTTTATAATATGCAATTTTGAAGCTACAATTCACATAGTTGTTCAACCTTAGGTCTGTATTTAATGTCTTCCACTGATCTTTGTAACCCGACTTCTTCAGTACTCATTTATTTTTATTGTTGCTTGGTTTTCATTAACAGTTTTTCATGCAGAAGTCATGAGTTCTATAGTTCTTGGGTTCTTACATGTTTGAGAATCTCTGCCCATTGTCCTTATACATGAAGAATAACTTCCCTGAGTATAAAAAAATCACGACTCTATTGCTCAGAATTTGTGTCTGTTTTCTATTTCTGGATCTTAAGAAACCTGATTTTTCCCATGGATGACTTGGTATTTTTGCCTCAGTGCCAATAAGTCATTCTTTTTAGTCTTGCAATTAAATAATCAAAAGTGCTCCTATACCTAAAAAACTGAAACTCCCTTTGCCTGGAACTCACTTCTTCCTATTATCTATGTGACAGCTTCCTCAGTTCTTCACAACTTTGCTGAAATATCTTTAAGGTGAAGTTCACCCTGTTCATCCTACTGTAAATTGCAGACAACACTACTCTTCATAGTACTTTTGATCACTCTCACCCTGGTAATTTCTTTTGCATGGAATTTATCACTTTATATATGAATTTTATTAATATTATTTCTTATACATCTATATCTATATTTTTTTTAAATTTTCTGTCTCCCTCCACTGGAATTTAAGTGCACTCCTGTGTTTCAGCACCTGGAATGGTGCCTGGCTCAACAAATGTATTTTGAATGAATATTTTTCAGACATTCTTCGTTGATTAACATATGCAGTGCAGCTCTTTCCTTATATTATTAATGATGGATTTTCATACCTCTTAAAAGTTATGTTTTACATTTTTATTTATATTCATATTTTTAATTCTAAATCTCAAGATCAGGGCCATGTCTGTTATGTCGATTTCCAACACAGCACATGAAAAATTCATGGAATTTCAATATAATTCCAACTAAAACTGTTACACATATGCATATACACATATATGAATGTATAGCTGTATACTTCTGTCTTTATCTTTGTGTCTCTCTGTTTCTAGACCACTATCTTTATCTCTGATTTCACTATGGGGAGGTGGAAAGGAATGTGGACCAATAACAAAGAATCTTTACTTCATGCCCACAAAGTCTTTCGTGACCCAGCCCCTCTTTACCTCTTTGACCTCATACTGCACTCCTCTCTGCCTCTCTCCCTGCCACAACAATCCTGGCCTCCTTGCTCTTCCTTGAGTGAGCCTGTCATGCACCTACCCTGCAGCCTTGGCAATGGTTGTGTCTTCTTCCTGGAGCACTCTTAACCCCCATTATCTCTCTGGTGAACTCCCTCATCATCTCTAAATCTTTACTCATATGTCAATTCTTCCATGAAAGGGACTTAAAGAACTCATTATTTTGGAATAAAGGGGAAGAGATTAAATAAAAAAATATGACATTAAAGTGAGAATAAACCATCCCTGTTGCAGAGAATTTCTAATGGGACCAAATGAAGACTAATTCTCCCTCATCATCTCTAAATCTTTACTCATATGTCAATTCTTCCATGAAAGGGACTTAAAGAACTCATTATTTTGGAATAAAGGGGAAGAGATTAAATAAAAAAATATGACATTAAAGTGAGAATAAACCATCCCTGTTGCAGAGAATTTCTAATGGGACCAAATGAAGACTAATTCAACAATGATGTGGAGGCAGAAATGTCACGATTTAGTCATAGACTAGGGACATAATGAACGATCCTGAGAATGCCTTCATAGAAACAAATGAGGATATCAGCAGTGATAGAGAATTTGTCAGTTAGATGGGGTTTCAGTCAAAAGAGAAGAAATGGTACCCCAGCAGCAATGTCATAACTAAAGCATGTTTTAGCTTTCTGGTGAAAAAAAAGTATGGAAAGGATGGCATATCAGTTCATTTCTAATTCCCTTGCCAGAGTTTGTGGATTAATGTCTTCGTCCTATGGGAAAAACATGGCAGAAACTTTTTTTGTTCCTTTAAATAAATATTTATTTATTTGGCTGTGCTGGGTCTTAGTTGTGGCATGCAGAATCTTTGTTGTATCATGCAGAATCTTAAGTTGCAATACACGGTACATGGAATTAGTTGCTCTCCGGCATGTGGGATCTTTGTTCCCTGACTAGGGATCGAACCTACATCCCCTACATTGCAAGGGGGACTTTTAACCACTGGACCACCAAGGATAATCCCTCTCTTTTTCAACTGTTACTGTTTTTCCATACAGAAATGCACTTGAATTGTCCCATGCAGGCTCAAGACACGTAAGTAATTAGCTATTTCTGAAGTTTGGTAAGTTACTTTCAGTTAATAAAAAGGCTAACAAATTAACAGTTGAGGTTTTAGGTAATATATGTGAACATGTGGTTTTAGAGAATTTAAGTCTGTGGGAAACATTCTCAGATTTGTCAGACACATATATCAGCAGATTACTACTACTCTGAGATCTTATTCTTGAGCAGTTGACATAAGAAACATTGAAGATACTTAGACAGGTTTGAGAGATAATTAAGAAAATAGCTACAAACAGAATAAAAGTTGTTAATGTTAGAAACATGTCCTGAAAAATAGTTTCCTCTTCAAAGTTAGTTCTTGGGGAAAAAAGTGTAGAAGACTTAAAAACACTATAAAATGCTAGCAAAGTATTCTTGTAAAAATGACAAGAAGGTGACATTTTGACAAAGTAAAGCACACCTTGAATGCCAGGGACTACACAATGTCACTTAACAGTTACAATTCAGTGAAGTGTTAATAGATATATTACTTAAGCCAACAAAAGAGGAAAAATATAAAGAAATAATGCTACCATGGAATCATAGTCATAAAAACTCAATATCAAAATATCCATATCCTGGTATAAGTGTGACTGAAAAAAGAATTTGGACCTGTTGTTTAGAGAGGTCAATATGAACTTTTAGGAGAAAAATTACTTTCCTAGAATATATCAGAGAAGTATGTCAACTTACATGTTTATTTTAGTTATATGTTATCTAAAAGCTGTGATTATGGTATATGACTCTCTCTTCATGTTATAATTTCTATAATATGAGGAAAATAGTCCATATGTTCTGAGAATTTAATCACTATAGGTGTACCTTCATAGATATTGAATGTACATTATCTACGGGAGATGTCATTGATGATTAGAGGTCTGTGGTCGCCACGATTTGTTTATCCTTAAGTTTTCCACATTGAGATTTATTTGAATGTCTTCTCTAGGCTTTGGAGAGAATATGATTTATTCAAATACAGACATGTTCAGATGACATCCTAATCCAAACATTACTTTCCGTTCCACTTTGAATTTTTTCGTTCTTCAACTTTGATTTCTGTAACCAGCATCTACTTTTCATCATGCTTACAGAAATGTGAGAAAAAAAATACTTGTTCTGCTCCGTGGTCTTGTCCACTTCACATAGTCAGTCGTGCTGTTGGGGTCTGGATGTGACTTCACCACAGCTGCCATACAAGTGCTCTTGTTCTCTGTGAGGAGGGATTAGAGGCTTTGCTCCTGGTACGGATTTTCTCAAAACAATTGCACATTTCAGCTTCTGATGTAAAGCATAGCATCTCATCAGATGTTCTGAAATAAAAGACACTCTATAAAAGAAGAGGTCAAGTATACACGGCCAGTACTTCTACCTGGGAAGTCACAGTGAAGATTACTTATTAAAGGCTTTGAGATCTACAGTAGAAGAATGCACTTAAAACTGAACATTTCCCAACTTGCTTGATTTTATTATAGTCTTTTCTGTGTAACACCTATTAAAATATTTGTAATTAATAATGCAAGTTCCATAATGTTTGCCATAAGGCATACATAGTAAAAATCCTATAACATTGCAAAAGTATTATTCTATTTATATGGAGTGAAATCATGTGTTTGTGTGTGTGTCTGTGAGACACGAGCATATGAGATAAACTATAAGAAAGCAGGAGAATGACAAACAAGGATGCTAGTGACCTTGGATAGCAAAGTAAAGAGGCTGTGATCACAGAATAGGGGAATAAAGGGAATTTTAAGAGAATAGTAATCTTCTTTTTCTTAAACTGAGTGGGTGGATGTATGGGTGTTTATTGTATTTATATATGAAATATATATATATATGTATATATCAGGATGAGAAATAGTACAACATGTTTTCATGGCTATGGATGGCCCCGTAGAGATGGAAAATGATGTTGCAGAAGTGAAGTGAATATTGTCATTAAGGAAACCCTTAAGTAGACAAAAGCATATGGGCTTCAGTGAGTAAGTGGAGGAGTTGAACTTAGGTCAAAACACATCCATTTCATTCCTTGTGATAGGGAGGAAGGAGGTACTAAGCCTTCTCTTCCTAAATATCAGATGGAAATCAGGGGTTAGGGCAAGAATAAGAACTTGGGACATTTCTGATAATGTGCAATTTTTAGCTACTTCTCTCGTTTTCCTATCATTCAGGACTTCACACTAGAGTCAGGTAGTATTTCAAGGCAGCTGAAGTCTGGAGCCATGATAAGTAAACTGCAGCATTCTACTTATTTATTTTACCTTTTAGCCTCACCAGCTGGCATGTGGGATCTTAGTTCCCTGACCAGAGATCGAACCCATATCCCCTGCAGTGCCAATGTGGAGTTTTAACCACTGGACTGCTAGAGAAGTCCCTAAACTGCTGCTGCTGCTGCTGCTGCTAAGTCGCTTCAGTCGTGTCCGACTCTGTGCGACCCCATAGACGGCAGCCCACCAGGCTCCACCGTCTCTGGGATTCTCCAGGCAAGAACACTGGAGTGGGTTGCCATTTCCTTCTCCAATGTGTAAAAGTGAAAAGTGAAAGTGAAGTCGCTCAGTCCTGTCCGACCCTTTGCGACCCCATGGACTGCAGCCTACTAGGCTCCTCCGTCCATGGGATTTTCCAGGCAAGAGTACTGGAGTGGGGTGCCAGTGCCTTCTCCGAGTCCCTAAACTACAACATTCTAAATAATTGGTAGTGACTTCCAAGACTTTGTGGTAACTATTCTGTGGTTACAATGGTCTGGCATCATGTCTGCCCTCCAGACAGTTGTGCGTGCATGCACACTGTCATGTCAGTCATGTCTGACTCTTTGCAGCCCTATGGACTGTAGCCCGCCAGGCTCGTCTGTCCACAAGATTCTCCAGGCAAGAATACTGGAGTGGGTAGCCATGCCCTCCTCCCAGGGTTCTTCCTGACACAGGGATCAAACCTGGGTCTCCTGCATTGCAGGCAGATTATTTACCATCTGAGCCACCTGGGAGGGTGAAGAATACTGGCGTGGATCTTCCCAATCCAAGGATCGAACCCCTGTCTCTTATATCTCCTACATTGGCAGGTGGGTTCTTTACCACTCACCACCTGGGAAGCCCCAGTTGTACATACCATAGCAAAATGACTGTCTTTGATAGAACACTGACTCCAGATGAAGGTACTGCCTGTCAAGTCCTATTCAGTTCAGTTGTGTTTGGATCCATGTACTCTTTGGGGTTGTCATATCAGCTATTCAGTTACTTAGGCTATTTCTGCTATCATAAAGCAAATTGAGAATTTGACCATTGTCTAGTTATTCTAATCTGTGTGGACAGATAGTACAGATCTTCAGGACTAAAACTGAATTATCTGTCACATGAACTCAGATAGTTTTAAATAAAGATTTTAAGCTGCAAAAATGAATTAAACAGTTAATAATCCAGGATTTTTGCCAGCTCTTGAAAACGTTGAGTAGTGCTGGAATTTTTTCCCCTTCATTTGGTCAACCTCTTGCCATTTTATTCCACCTTTTTCTGCCCTGCTCTAATAGAATGTTGAAGATAAAAGTTGAATGTGGAACATGGGCAAATTATGCAAGTTTTAGGTAATGTTTAAATGGCATTATTTTCACCTTGGAAATCCTAGCTTTTAGGAAATGGCATTTTACCATTTATTTACCATTTACCATTAGGTGTCTTCTCAGTTTTCCTTAGGAAAATATAATTATTTCTGTCCCTTTGTATTTGAGAAAAATGAATTCATGATTCAAGTCTAGAAAAAGCCTCATTATGATGACATGCTACAAACGTTAAGAAATGGAGTCCTGTATTCAGAGCACTGAATGTCAGGGAGGAGAAAAGGGAAAAAGGAGGGAGGAAGGAGATTCTCTCTCTTATACTTTAACACTGTTAATGCATTTAGCATAAAAGTTAATTAGTGTATTAGTATCAGGGCTTCCCTGGTGGCTCAGCAGTAAAGAATCCCCCTGCCAATGCAGGAGACGTGGGTTCAATACCTGGGTTGGGAAGATCCCCTGGAGAAGGAAATGGCAACCCACTCCAGTATTTTTGACTGGGAAATCTTATGGACAAAGAGGAGCCTGGCAGCCTACAGTGCATGGGGTCGCTAAAGAGTCGGACACAACTGAGCAACTAAACAGTGATAACAACAATTAGTATCACAGAATAACTAAGTATTATGACTCCCATTTCTCCTTCAGTATTACTGTATTCTGCTTGAGTTTATAGCTCAGTTCCTGTGTTTCACTATTATAAGCAACAGTGGAAGCATCAGTTTAATGATAATGAGAGCTAACATTTATTGTGTGATTTTCCATCTACTCTCCCGTATTATATATCCTAAATCTTTTCGTGTGTGTATCTCTTCACACACCCCAAAGTGTAACATAGTGCCTGGCAGATAATAAGAATCCAATAAATATTGTTTCCAGTTGCCTGTAAACAAGGAATTAAATGAGCCAACAGAGCAGAGCTTTGGCGTGACAAAAAGATTCCTGCCCTATAATATGATATGAAAGGCTCTGACAGACCGACTTACCAAATATGCGTCTGTGGTTGACATGTTCATAAAATTAGAATTGTTCTTTAAGTTTCTGGAGACACATGATCGGATTGTGTTAAAGCAGTTGTTTCCTGCAAAGTTTAATATACCACCTAGTGAACATCTTAATTCATAGAATTTACTTAGGTGATCAGTTTTAGGCTTTAGTGTGAAATGGTTAAGACCCTGGACTGTGTAGCTATTGAAACTGACACATTGGCTGTGTGACCTTCAGTTCAGTTCAGTTCAGTCGCTCAGTCGTGTCTGACTCTTTGTGACCCCATGCACTGCAGCACACCAGGCTTCCCTGTCCACCACCAACTTCTGGAGCTTACTCAAACTCATGTCCATTGAGTCGGTGATGCCATCCAACCATCTCATCCTCTGTCATCCCCTTCTCCTTCTGCCTTCAAAATTTCCCAGCATCAGGGTCTTTTCAAATGAGTCAGTTCTTTGCATCAGGTGGCTGAAGTATTAGAGTTTCAGCTTCAGCATCAGTCCTTCCAATGAATGTTCGGGACTGATTTCCTTTAGGATTGACTGGTTTGGTCTCCTTGCTGTCCAAGGGACTCGCAAGAGTCTTCTCCAACACCACGGTTCAAAAGCATCAATTCTTCACTGCTCAGCTTTCTTTATAGTCCAACTCTTACATGCATATATGACTACTGGAAAAACCAAAACTAGACGGACCTTTGTTGGCAAAGTAATGTCTCTGCTTTTTAATATGCTGTCTAGGTTGGTCATAACTTTTGTTCCAAGGAGCAATCGTCTTTTAATTTCATGGCTGCAGTCACTGTCTTCAGTGATTCTGAGCCCCCCAAAATAAAGTCTGTCACTGTTTCCATTGTTTCCACATCTATTTGCCATGAAGTGATGGGAACAGATCCCATTATCTTAGTTTTCTGAATGTTGAGTTTTAAGCCAACTCTTTCACTTTCATCAAGAAGCTCTTTAGTTCTTCGCTTTCTGCTATAAGGGTAGTGTCATCTGCATATCTGAGATTATTGATATTTCTCCTGGAAATCTTGATTCCAGCCTGTACTTCATCCAGTCCAGCATTTCTCATGATGCATATAAGTTGAATAAGCAGAGTGACTATATACAGCATTGAAGTACTCCTTTCCCGATTTGGAACTAGCCTGTTGTTCCATGTCCAGTTCTAACTGTTGCTTCCTAACCTACATATAGATTTCTCAGGAGGCAGTTCAGGTGATCTGGTATTCCCATCTCTTGAAGAAGTCTCCACAGTTTGTTGTGATCTACACAGTCAAAGGCTTTGGCATAGTCAATAAAGCAAAAGTAGATGTTTTTCTGGAACTCTCTCGCTTTTTTGATGACTCAACTGATGTTGGCAATTTGATCTCTGATTCCTCTACCTTTTCTAAATCCAGCTTGAACATCTGGAAGTTCATGGTTCATATACTGTTGAAGCCTTGCTTGGAGAATTTTGAGCATTACTTAGCTAGTGTGTGAGATGAGTGCAATTGTGCAGTAGTTTGAACATTCTTTGGCCTTGCCCTTCTTTGGGATTGGAACAAAAACTGACCTTTTCCAGTCCTGTGGCCACTGTTGATTTTTCCGCATTTGCTGACAATTGAGTGCAGCACTTTCACAGCATTGTCTTTTAGGATTTGACATAGCTCAACTGGAATTCCATCATCTCCACTAGCTTTGTTCGTAGTGATGCTTCCTAAGGCCCACTTGACTTCACATTCCAGGACGTCTGGCTCTAGGTGAGTGATCACACCATTGTGATTATCTAGGTCATGAAGATCTTTTTTTGTACAGTTCTTCTGTGTATTCTTGTCACCTCTTCTTAATATCTTCTGCTTCTATTAGGTCCCTACTATTTCTGTCCTTTATTGAGCCCATCTTTGCATGAAATGTTCCCTTGGTATTTCTAATTTTCTTAAAGAAATCTCTAGTCTTTCCCATTCTATTGTTTGCCTCTATTTCTTTGCATTGATTGCTGAGGAAGGCTTTCTTATCTCTCCTTGTTATTCCTTTTGTGACCTTAGGTGATCAGTGTAACCTCTCTGGACCTCCATTGCCTCATCTGTAAAACGAGGATAATGAAAGTTTATTTGGATGCTTTTATCCATGCCAAATGCTTAGAGTAGTGTCTGACACATATTATGAGATATGTGTTAGTTGAGACAGTGCGTGTGTGCTCAGTCCTGTCTGACCGTATGGACTGTAGCCTGCCAAGCTTCTAAGTCCATGGTATTTTTCTAGGAAAGAATACTGGAGTGGGTTGCCTTTTCCTCCGACAGGGAATCTTCCCAACCTAAGGATCGAACCCGTGTCTCCTGTGTCTACTGCATTGGTAAGCGGATTCTTTACTATTCAGCCACTTGGGAAGCCCCAGTTAACAACGTAACGTATCCTAAAACAGTGGTTCTCCATCTTCACAAGCATCATAATCACCTCAGAGGCCTTAAATCCCCCATTTTGAGTTTCTGATTCCCTAAATCTGGGGTTGGGTCGGAGAATTTGCATTGCAGATAAGTTACGAAGTGAGCTGATGCTGCTGGTTCCTGGTCCTTGAGCCCCATTTTGAAACCCTTTGGCCAAAGGGAGGAGGGTTTTTCAAACTGTGTATAGTGAGGGAATAGATTCGTTTGTACTTGTTCCTTTTGTTTATTCTAATCTGTGGTAGACAAATTCTTTGGTAAAATACAATAAATATGAATTTCTAGGAAAGCAAAATTAAAAAAAAAAAGATACTTCAGTTTCCCAGTTGATTTTGTTTTCGGATAAATGTGAACTTTTTGTTCATACCTACTTTCAAAAAGGGAGAAATTTCATAGTAAATGAAGTGAATATGTGTACATTAATGTTTCATGTTAGGCTAGTGCCTTCTGGTATTTTAGCAATCCTTTCTTTTACCCTCTTTTAAATGGAGACTGGGGCTTCCCTGGTAGCTCAGACGGTAAAGAATCTGCCTGCAATGCAGGAGACCCAGGTTCAATTCCTGGGTCGGGAAGATCCCTTGGAGAAGGGAATGGCAACCTGCTCCAGTATACTTCCCTTGAAAATTCCATGGATAGAGGAGCCTGTAGGGCTACAGTCCGTGGGGTCACAAGAGTCTGACATGACTGAACGACTAACACTGTTTCACTTTCAAATGGAGACTGAGATGTAACATATTCACAGATTTCTGGGATTAAGATATAGATATCTTTGAGTGCTTTTATTCTGCTTACCACAGCAAGCATCAAAACTCCAAATTCCAATCCAGTCTAACCAGAGCCACCCCGGGTCTTTGAGACACTAATATCCAAAGTCTGATTATTTTTTACTATTTATAGTTTTCCAAAGCCTGGTTTTAACTGTAAACAGCCTCCAAGACACACGATTTCTGTTTTATAGTGCCTTTTCTATGAATTTGCCCTTCACATATGTTTGATTTCTGCATAGGGATTAATTTATTTTTCCATAATTTCTTCCAACATCATTTGAAAATTAGCAAAGTTCTTATTAAAAGACCATTTACCTCCTCGATTGTAAACACTGGGCTCTCATTCCTGCAACACCAGCCATCTGTTGGACTTGCATAGTGGATCCCAACTAGGAAAGGGCCTGTTTTCTCATTTTGCACAGTCTCACTTGATCCGTTTTACTCATACAGAGTAAGTTACTGCTTGGCTTTCAGTACAGTGTTTGATTTTGCTGAAAGTTTTGACAATAAAAAGGAAAAACAGACTTCTTCTGACTCCTACTTAAAACTTCAGTTCAGAAGAATAAAACTGTAATTAAATTAATTAAAATAAGGAAGCTTCCCATATGCCATATGAGTTCTCAATGTAAAATAAACAAACAAAACTAAAAATAAAAATTTAAAGAGGTAGTACATAATTGTGAATATGTGAAAACTCAAAAGGTAGGTATAAAAAACCAAGGTGCTTTTAGGATTAGATAGGTGTCAGGGTCAGGTCTAGCTGCAAGTACCCAAGGAACATACGTAAGAGTAGAACCTTTAGAAAGCTCCAATTTCTTTCTCCCATAAGGAGAAGTATGGAAGTGACTCATTCAAAGCTAAATTGCATTTCACAATTACAGGGATCCTGGTTGATTTATTCCCTCTATTCCTTCCAACCATTACATCTTTTCCAAGGGGGAAGCAGGCAAGAAGAATGGGGACAAAGGAGGGAACACTATACCTCTCTTCCATTTAATGTAATTCATCAGAATTTAATGACATGGTGTTGACTTTAAAAAAATGCACGTGAGAGTTGTGGGTCAAATTTTATTTGGGGCAAAATGAAGACTATTGTCCAGGAGACAGCACCTCAGATAGCTCGGAGAAACTGTTGCAAAGAATAGTGGGGGAAGGTCAGTATATGTGTGATTTTCGTGAAGGGGAGTACATGCAGTCAAGCACATATTTTTGCAGAAGGTTTCTGCTGGTCACAAGGAACAGTTGTCACTATGAACGATTTTAGTGCTTTTCTAGATATGAGGCGATACAAGAATTGGGCTCATAAAATCGGCTCCTGAAAATGTCTAACTATCTAAAGACCTATTCTGCCAGTTTTTCCCTGAGCACAGAGTGCCTCATTTCTGCTCTCCACCCTGAACTTCTTTTAGGTTCTGTTCATGTGCAGCAGCAGCACATGACTGAATCCTTGTAGAGGTAGATGGCAAGTGCCAATCTGTAGCTGACAGTGGTCACCTTTAGCTTCAAAGAAGTCTGGGAAATAGTCTTCCATCTAGGCAGTCGTGTGCTCAACTGAAGAACTGGGAGAAGGAAATCTGCCCATTGTGAGATCTCATCTCTGCCATGCATGTGTTTTTTATCTTCTTTTAGTTGCTGATTCATATTTTCTGCATTTTAATGATATATATATATATATATACTCTTTATAAAAATAAGTGAAAGCACTTTTATCTCTGATTTTGCCTAACCATGACTTTTGGAGAGAGAACTAAAATTGCTGAGGTACCGATTATGTAACTCACAATACGGACTTCACCTGGTGAAAAACTACCTGTCACTATTAATTGTAATCTTTATATAGCTCTTCCTTCTTGTTTCTTTCACTTGCCTGGAAAGAAAGTAATTATGTAAGAGATGTGATTCAGACAGGAAGGAAAGTCCTTATTTAATCCATGGGGCTATTAGATAACTAAAAGAGGGACTTGGGCTTCCCTGATGGCTCAGCGGTCAAGAATCCATCTGCCAAGGTGGGAGACTCAATCCCTAAGTTGGGAAGATCCCCTGGAGAAGGCAATGGCAACACACTCCAGTGTTCTTGCCTGGGAAGTCCCATGGACAGAGGAGCCTGGCTCTACTGTCCGTGGGATCACAAAAGAGTTGGATACAACTTAGTGAACTAAACAACAAAGAGGGACTCACCTAATAGGAATTTTCTAATAAGACTTTTCTGTTGATGGCTCACTTCCTTTTAGGGTACACTCATTTCAGTGGTTCAGAAACCTTTGGAAGTTATTTTAAGCTATAGTGTAGGCACAGTAAGTATAGTGTGCTAAATCTGGGAGGGAAAAAAACTGCAGTTTTACTCTAAGCTTTGTTCCCTTTGTTATGAGGGGTTTTCTTTTCTTTTTTTTTTTTTTTTTTTAGGAAAGATAATGTTGCCACAAATGGCTAATTTCTATATATAACAAAGTGCTTAACATTTCTTTGAAGTCAGAGGAGAAAAGAAGACAGGAACTTTTGTTGGCCTGATATCCTAGCTGTAATGAAACAAAGCAAAATTTTTCTTCCAAGTGATTTTTTTCAAAATAAGATAAATACCTACTGAAATTTGTGCCTGTCTTGGGATTAGAGTTATCTCGAACTGGGAGAGTTGCTCAAGAAGTCTGTTTAAGGAAGCTTCTCATTTTAAATTGGAAATTTTATCTGGATTAGGGTTGGGACTGACTTTTAGCAACTGGTGGTTATCTTAGTATACATTGAGCCTTAGCCTGTATTTCTGTTCACATTCCACACTTCTAATTTTTCTTCAGTCACTAAGTAGTTGGCAGTTATAAGGTTCCATACTGTGTAGGGTGATGGTAGGAATTTCAAAAATATTAAGAGGACGTATTTTGAGAAGCTATTTGTAGACAATCCATAGATATTATGGAGCACTGATGAGGTACTGCATTTTTAAAGAATACAACAGTTACAGGCTGCAATGCTACTTCGAATAATGATCCATCCCTGGTAACTCCCTACTCCTCACCTCTACCTGCCCCGAATTCTCTTCACCTGTTTAAGTTTTCATTATCATTCCACCTGTCCTCAACTTATTCTTCAGTTCCCAGGGGGAGACTCCTTTGAACTGCTTTCTTCAGTCACCTTCTCTTTCTTCACCTCCCCACACCTGAATTCTGTATGCGATCATAGCAGCATTTAAAAATAGTGAAGAGAAGAGTCTTCAGTGCATGCTGTTGAGACAAGGACTTCCATGTGGAGAAAATGAGATCAGGTCCTGACCTCACACCACAGACACACACACATACACATAATATCCAGGTAAATTGGAGATAAAAATATGAAAAATTTAAAAATTAGGCTGGTAGGAGAAAATATAGAAGACTATCTTTGTGACCTTGAAAAGATTTCTTGACTAATACACAAAAAGGAAAAACCATTAAAGCAGATTTTTTTTATCATCAAAATTCAGAACTTCTATGTGAAGAAATACATAGAGACAAGATAAAGTAAATCAAAAGAAGATTTATAGATGAGGAAACCCAGTTGGGCAATATACATGTAAAGAGATGTCTAACCTCAAGGGCAATTCAGAGAATGCAAATACAGGTGGAGATACCATGTCACATCCATGCACTGTGGGGATATGTAGAAACCAAACCGAACTTCTCACCTGCTGTATTTGTATACACAGCCACTTTAGAATGCAAATTGTCAGCATTTATACAAATTTAAAAAATATACACATTTTTGCAAATGTACGTGTAAATTATATATGATGTGCATGCATTCATGCTAAGTTGCTTCAGTCATGTCCAACTCTTTGCAACTACATGGACTGTAGCCCACGAGGCTCCTCTGTCCATGGGATTCTCCAGGCAAGAATACTGGAGTGGGTTGCCATGTCCTGCACCAGGGGATCTTCCCGATCAGGGTTCAAACCTGAGTCTCTTATGTCTCCTGTTTTGGCAGGTTCTTTACCACTAGGGCCACCTGGGAAGCCCGTATATAATGTACAAACCCCAAATACTCTTTCTAAATATATACTTTAGAGAAAGACACTTGCTTATAAGTCGACTTGCTTAAGGATGTGCCTAGTGAAAAATCTGTCAGGGGGTACACTGTAATGTTCACCAATTTGGAAAAGAAAATAGATACACGTTCATTTTAGAAACGTTGGAAACCAAAGAAAAGTATGGAGAATTGAGCTTTGTGAGATGCAAGGTGTATTTTCAATGTGGATATGTATGCTGGGGCTTCCCAAGTGACGTTAATGGTAAACAGCCTGCCTGCCAATGCAGGAGACGTAAGAGATGCAGGTTCAATCCCTGGGTCAGGAAGATCCCCTGGAGGAGGGCATGGTAACCCACTCCAGTATTCTTGCCTGGAGCATCCCATGGACTGAGAAGCCTGGTGGGCTACAGTCCATTGGGTTGCAAAGAGTTTGGCACAATTGAAGTGACTTAGCACTCACACATGGATGTATGATATATGCCATGTGTTTGTGTGTGTGTGTGTGTGTGTGTGTGTGTGTGTGTGAGAAAAATGATCATGACAACCAGTTGTATTTTATTTCTCTCTATACCCTTGTGTGCAAAGAAATAGAGGCAAACAATAAAATGGGAAAGACTACAGATCTCTTCAAGAAAATTAGAGATGCCAGGGAACATTTCATGTGAAGATGGGCTCAATAAAGGACAGAAATGGTAGGGACCTAACAGAAGCAGAAGATATTAAGAAGAGGTGGCAGGAATACACAGAAGAACTGTACAAAAAAGATCTTCATGACCCAGATAATCACGATGGTGTGATCACTCACCTAGAGCCAGACATCTTGGAATGTGAAGTCAAGTGGGCCTTAGGAAGCATCACTACGAACAAAGCTAGTGGAGGTGATGGAATTCCAGTTGAGCTATGTCAAATCCTAAAAGACAATGCTGTGAAAGTGCTGCACTCAATATGTCAGCAAATTTGGAAAACTCAACAGTGGCCACGGGACTGGAAAAGGTCAGTTTTCATCCCAGTCCCAAAGAAAGGCAATGCCAAAGAATGCTCAAACTTCTGGACGATTGCACTCATCTCACATGCTAGTGAAGTAATGCTCAAAATTCTCCAAGTCAGGCTTCAGCAATACGTGAACCGTGAACTTCCAGATGTTCAAGCTGGATTTAGAAAAAGCAGAGGAACCAGAGATCAAATTGCCAACATCCGCTGGATCATTGAGAAAGCAAGAGAGTTCCAGAAAAACATCTATTTCTGCTTCATTGACTATGCCAAAACCTTTGACTGTGTGGATCACAACAAACTGTGGAAAATTCTGAAAGAGATGGGAATACCAGACCACCTGACCTGCCTCTTGAGAAACCTGTGTGCAGGTCAGGAAGCAACAATTAGAACTGGACATGGAACAACAGACTGGTTCCAAATAGGAAAAGGAGTACGTCAAGGCTGTATATTGTCACCCTGCTTATTTAACTTATATGCAGAGTACATCATGAGAAACACTCAGCTGGAGGAAACACAAGATGGAATCAAGATTGCCGGGAGAAATATCAGTAACCTCAGATATGCAGATGACACCACCCTTATGGCAGAAAGCGAAGAAGAACTAAAGAGCCTCTTGATGAAAGTGAAAGAGGAGAGTGAAAAAGTTGGCTTAAAGCTCAACGTTCAGAAAACTAACATCATGGCATCTGGTCCCATCACTTCATGGGAAATAGATGGGGAAACAGTGGCTGACTTTATATTTTTGGGCTCCAAAATCACTGCTGATGGTGACTGCAGCCATGAAATTAAAAGATGTTTACTCCTTGGAAGGAAAGTTATGACCAACCGAGGCAGCATATTAAAAAGCAGAGACATCACTTTGTCAACAAAGGTCCGTCTAGTCAAGGCTATGGTTTTTCCAGTGGTCATGTATGGATGTGAGAGTTGGACTATAAAGAAAAGTGAGTGATGAAGAACTGATGCTTTTGAACTGTGGTGTTGGAGAAGACTCTTGAGAGTCCCTTGGACTGCAAGGAGATCCAACTAGTCCATCCTAAAGGAGATCAGTCCTGGGTGTTCATTGGAAGGACTGATGTTAAAGCTGAAACTCCAATACTTTGGCCACCTGATGGGAAGAGCTGGCTCATTTGAAAAGACCCTGATGCTGGGAAAGATTGAGGGCAGGAGGAGAAGGGGATGACAGAAGATGAGATGGTTGGATGGCATCACTGACTCAAGGGACATGGGTTTGGGTGGACTCTGGGAGTTAGTGATGGACAGGAAGGCCTGGCATGCTGCAGTTCATGGGGTCACAAGGAGTCGGACACAACTGAGTGACTAAACTGAACCTTGTGTGTGCCTTAGTCACTCAGTCATGTCCGATTCTTTGTGAACCCCTGGATTTTACCCACCAGGCTCCTGTACCCTTGGAATTCTTCGGCAAGAATACTGGAGTGGGTTGCCATTTCCTTCTCCAGGGGATCTTCCCGACCCATGGATTGAACCCAGGTCTCCTGCATTGCAGGCAGACTCTTTACTGATTGAGCCACAGGGAAGACCTCATATACTCTTGTAACAGAGACTTTACCATTCACCAAATATCCATGTGTTTCTTCACACTTCCCATTCTCCCTTGCAGTAAGTGTGAGAGCCACATGAGTAGACTGGACAATGAAATTGTAAAAAATCACAGTGATTTGTAAAATTGCTTGACCCAGTGTGTCTCCTTTGTCTTTCTCTTTCTCTGCTGTGATACTTTGAGGACATGTCTTCTACATGCGGTGGCTGTAGGATAGAGGAGGACTGCCTGAGACAAACTGGACTTTGTAAGAGTGAGAATAGATTTTTTTAAGTAACTGGAGTTTCTGAATTCATTTCTTTCTGCAGCTTAGCCTTGTTGAACATTGGCTAATATCTCTCTCTGAATAAATATACATTCACAGCCCAGCCTGGCACTTGGTGATGACCTAAAAGAACAGGATGGGAGGTGGGATGGGAGGGAGGCACAAGAGGGAGGGGACATACACGTATATTTATAGTGATGACCGATGTGTGATGTCGTATGGTGGAAACCAACACAATATTTTAAAGCAGTTATCTTCCAATTAAAAATAATAATCATGAAACAATTTTTAAAGGAAAAAATGCTAAAAAAAATTGAGATAAATTATCATTTCAGTTCAGTTCAGTTCAGTTGCTCAGTCGTGTCCGACTCTTTGCAACCCCATGAATCGTAGTACACCAGGCCTCTCTGTCCATCACCAACTCCCGGAGTCTACCCAAACCCATGTCCATCGAGTCAGTGATGCCATCCAACCATCTCATCCTCTGTCGTCCCCTTCTCCTCCCACCCCCAATCCTACCCAGCATTAGGGTATTTTCCAATGAGTCAGCTCTTCACATGAGGTGGCCAAAGTATTGGAGTTTCAGCCTCAACATCAGTCCTTCCAATGAACACCCAGGATTGATCTCTTTTAGGATGGATTGATTGGATCTCCTTGCAGTCCAAGGGACTCTCAAGAGTCTTCTCCAACACCACAGTTCAAAAGCATCAATTCTGCGGCGCTCAGCTTTCTTCACCGTCCAACTCTCACATCCATACATGACCACTGGAAAAACCATAGCCTTGACTAGACGGACTTTTGTTGGCAAAGTAATGTCTCTGCTTTTAAATATGCTATCTAGGTTGGCCATAACCTTCCTTCCAAGGAGTAAGCGTCTTTTAATTTCATGGCTGCAATCACCATCAGCAGTGATTTTGGAGCCCAAAAAAATAAAGTCTGACACTGTTTGCACTGTTTCCCCATCTATTTGCCATGAAGTGATGGGACCAGATGCCATGATAGTTTCCTGAACGTTGAGCTTTAAGCCAACTTTTTCACTCTCCTCTTTCACTTTCATCAAGAGGCTCTTTAGTTCTTCTTCACTTTCTGCCATAAGGGTGGTGTCATCCGCATATCTGAGGTTATTGATATTTCTCCCGGCAATCTTGATTCCAGCTTGTGTTTCTTCCAGCCCAGCGTTTCTCAATTGTCATCTGTCGCTCACTAAAACCCACCTTCCCTGGTGGCTCAGACAGTAAAGAATCCGCCTGCAGTGCAGGAGACCTGGATTTGGTCCCTGGGTTGGGAATATCCCCTGGAGGAGGAAATGGCAACCCACTCCAGTATTCTTGTTTGGGAAATTCTATGGACAGAGGAGCCTGGCGGTCCATGGGGTTGCAAAGAGTTAGACACAACTGAAGCAACTAAACACAGCACACATAACCCACCGAGATCCTCCCTACATTCCTAAAAGTACTCAGGTTTATTCTCTAAATTTTAAATGCAATTCGAATGCTTTTATTATAAAAGTGTTTATTTTTCAAAAAGATAGGAATCAAAATATAAAGATAATAAAAGTTGCCCATAATTCTACAATAAGAATAGGATGTTGATAGTTTCATTATTATCATGTCTTCCTAAATGTATCTTTGTTCTTTCTTTGACTGAAAAAATTTCTGTTTGATAACTAGGTTTCCGTTATGTGAAGGAACCAAAATGCATTTAACAAATCCCTATACTTTAGACATGTGTGTGGTTTCCTATATTTATCATCACAATTAGTGCTATGAAAAGCATCATTGAATCAAAACACTTCAGATAGAAGAGAAGGTGGTGTATTTCTTCCATAAAATACTGTCCCTTGCTTACAGACTTCCCTCCACCACCTCTAGCTTCTTCAGTGGCACTGTTTATTCTGTCCAAGTGGTTTAGGACATATAACTATTAAAACACATTGCTTATTGTCTCCCAAGAATGTGTTATAAGTAACAAAAGAGTTACTCTTTCTAGTCCACTCCTTTTTCATCCTTTGGTCTCAGATTAAATACTACCTTGAAAAGAAAAATGGTTTCATATTTGGACTCTTAAGTTCTTTCTCAATGCTCAAATCCAGGGGTCCAGAATCTCCAGAATCTAATTAATGCCCGATGATCTGAAGTGGAGCTGATATAATAATAATAATAGAAATAAAGTGCACAGTAAGTGTAGTGTGCTTGAATCATCTGGAAAGCCATCCTCCACCCCCTGCTTCGCTTGAATACAAAAAGGCTCTGCTGCCCTAAAGCCCATCCTTTATCCACCCCCTGCTTGCGTGGAGAAATTGTCTTCTGCAATAAAGAATCTACTGGATAATCAATATGAATCAATGAAAATATTAGCTTTTTTCTGTTTTGATACTAAATATTCATTACCCAATATAGTGAATTTGTGTTTAGAAGATTTGTTTTCCTTAATTTCTTTCTGTTTTTTTAAAAATATATAAAGTGATTTTTTTAGATTTGAGTAAAAATTAGCATTTACCAAGAGTGGAATTACAGTAACTACAAAAACCATCACATACAGAATTGCAACTGAAGAGAAAACCATATTCCTAGTATATTTTTTTTAAAACTTACTTAACACCCCTTTTACAAAGAGAGAAGTTTGGGGTGTGTTCATTGTTGAATCAGAGGTGCCTTTGTTGAGGCCTCACTGAAGAGCTGGACTTTGAGAGGTCCCCTAGTGTGGGGCCTATTTAAATACAATGGCAGTTCTCTCCCTGTGTCCCCTGGGGTCTGACTTCAGCATTACTCACTCAATCCCTCTTCCTCTTCTATAACCCAGTGCCATTCTATTCAAGTTTTTCTCTTTGCTCAGATAAGCCCCTTGCTGCTCTTTGTAAATGTCACTCCTACAAGAAGATCGTCTTAAGGTGTTTTCTGAAAGAGTTGTTCTTTTTGTTTTTTTAAAAGAGTTTACTGACTGAAGGCACTCTGAAGGGTAGTTTGGGTAGGGGGCTATTGTTTTTTAACCTCTCAGGAGACCATCTGAAGACAGAGCAGGTCTCAGGAAACTGACTAGACTTGTTGGATGGATAAACCTGCAGCGGAAGAACCGCTCCTCCACTGACAGAGGCTCGTGCCCTGTCTAATGCAGGCAGCTGGCTTTAAGAAATCTTTCTGTCACGGACTTTTCAGCATCTGAATTGGGAAATTATTTAAGCAGCGGTAACCATTTAGTCTAGTGAAGTAATTGTCTGTAATCTAACCAATAATTTGAATCTCAAGGGTGTGAAAACATATTTTTGTGACAGTTTGGGCAGCTTGAGATTGTTAAGTCAGAGTTGATATAGATGACTTTTGACTGCTTTCTTCTTTTTTACAAAAAAGTATATGGAATGATTTTGTAGTTACTTGTTTATTGTATATTCAAAGGGAATGCCCTTTGAATAAGTGTTGCATGGTAAAATAAAGTTGAAAGTGTTGTGTGCTGAATGTCTGTGCCTTCCTAGTGACTTTAAATGCATATTGGTATTTAAAGGCTTAAGTCAGCATTTACAGATGGATTTGATCACAAAGTAAGATATGAAGAATAAAAACAAAGTTTTTATTAACATAAACATAGCAAAAACTATTAACAGTCAGTAGGACATCTTAGAGAGAACTTGCAATTTGATGAAAGGGAAGTTCTAACCATGTTTCTGAAACACGAGGTGATATTATCAGAGAAGTATTTCAGTATTAGTTTGTAGACAAATTAGAAATATTAGTCAGACTGTTGGGATTCAACCTAGCACCAATATTGCCAATTCCATTAAGTATCTCTTTAGGTGGGATTTAGATGTGAGTAATTTTAAAAAATACATTTATTTGACTGCCCCGGGTCTTAGTTGCAGCCTGCAGGATCTTTAGTTCTGGCATAAGGTTGGGCCCAAGCAACAGCATTTTAAAAACTCCCCAGATGATTCTACTGTGCACCAGAGGTCAAGAATCTACGACACAAGAATTTACGTGTCATGTATCGACAGTAAAATTACAGATGTTTACACAATATTGGCACCAGGTTGAAGCCCAGCGATCTGACTAGTATTTGTAAACCTGGGCTCTCTGTGTCAAGATTTTAGGTTGCAGTTTAGCAGAAGAAGTATTTTATTACATGTGACTAATAACCCTCCCACGATCTGTCACCTAGGTGGCGAACCATTTTTGAATTTGGGATTGCTGCTGCTGCTGCTGCTGCTGCTAAGTTGCTTTTGCTTGGGAGGTAAATAGGGTCGCCTTGCTTTAGTTCAGTCAGTACTTATAAGATGTTGGAATGTCATCAGGCGATTGCAGAACTGTAGGATTTGTGTCAAAAGGCATTACCTCCTGGCATGCAGACTGGAGAGCAGCCAAACATTTGCTCCAGAGCTTTAGGGACCCTGGAAGCCTTCAGGGTCTGGAGATACCTTCCTCTTGGGGCCTAAGGAAGCCCTCAGGGGTGACTGAGATATTTCAGATTTGGAGGAACACAGAGTTGAGCTCTCAGGAATTTGGATAAGTGGGAAGTGCAGAAGCATCTGAATTCTGTGGAATTCTTTTCGTTGTAGCCTGAAAATGGACTCAGCAGCAAGCTGATAAAACTAACTAGGTTTCATTTCTTTTCCCTCATCTTTTCCTGAAAGTTTTTTGATGTTAGTAAAATTGTGGAAGACTTTTATTTTACAAATGAGAACTTGCAATTCAAGAGTCTGGAAGAGTTTCATTTATGATTCAGTGAAAGGACTGTTTACCTGCCCTGAAATACAGTGGGATCTGCCCTTTTGCGCCCAGAAGCTCCAGTCCACCTTGCACAGTCTCCTTAATGAATGCTTCATCCCACCCTTTAGAGGGTGAGTTATCAGGACTTCCCTGGTGGTCCAGTGGTTGAGACTTCGCCTTCCCATACAGGGGTATGGGTTTGATCCCTAGTCAGGAAGCTAAGATCTCACATGACTCATGGCCAAAGCAAAACATAAAACAGAAGCAATCCTGAAACAAATTCAATAAAGACTTTTTAAAAATCATCCACCTTAAAAAAAAAAGATCGTATGTCAAACCTCAGCCATTCAAGAGCCTGGGATGTTGCCACCTGTTCTCTGAAGATCACATGTTGTTGTTTCTTCCTCTTGTGTATTTCTTATGGGGTGAATTAGGTATCTCTCTGCTTTTTGAGGATGTGGCAATTAACAAGAGACTGGACCCTGTTCTCAAGGAGCTTATTATCTAGTCCAGGAGACAGGAAATCAGATTGACTAATAAATAAATGAGGATTTGGGGGAATGATGGATGCTGTGGAGAGTATGAAATAGGAGAGAACATGAGACGATCACTCTGGGAGGTGGCATGTGAGTTGAGACTCAGATGAAGAGAAGGGATCCTTTTAGTGAACAGCCACAGCACCCCAGGGAATGAGAGGACCTGGAGGCGGGAACAGGCTTTAACATGTTTGAGGATCAAAAAAGAAGCCCAGAGTGGCCTGAACACAGGGAATAGGAGCAGAGCTCAGGAGATGAGCTCAGGAGGCAGCAGGGGCTGAGTTATGCATGGTCTTGCTGGCAGAAGGGGACTGGGCTGTATTCCTAGTTCAGTGGGAAGCCTTCAGATACAGTAGGCTAGTTGCCTGCACTTGATTTTATTTGAGCCTCCAATTACCCAAATTTTTTTTAAAGCAGAATGCATTTTTTCTGAGATCAGACATCTGTGAATTTTCTTTTAGCTCCATATTAATCTCAGGAGGATTAGCACTGTTTTCTCAAAGGAAGATGTGCGAGAGACATGTGGCTGGATTCTTGCTCTTTACCTGGGGGAATGATTGAGCTTGTGGTCTGCAGGAATCATTAATTGCATCTGATTTACTGAGAGCTGGAGATTTCTTTGAAAACCTGTATTTGATATAATTGTTCCCTATGTACTGCAAATAAATATGGAAGGAAATACTGGTGTGGGACCTTCTTTGGGTTTTAGATGCTATTTACTCTTAATTTGATGATCTGCTTTGACTTTTTCAAAACACTTGGGGATTACCCCATGCCTTTTGGCCAAAAAAAAAAGAGGAAACGAAAGCATAGTTTGGATTCCTATCACTTTTAAATACTAAAAATCAGACAGGACCATTATACAGTCACTGTAGAATGCACACTAAATAACCTTTACACAATTATTTATATGAGATGATCAGTCTTAACTAAATGATCAGATACCTATTTGTTTGGTTTTAAAGCATAAATGATGGTGGGTTTTTTCTGGATGTTTCCTTTCTCAACACATAGAACTGGTTGGGCTCACATTGAAGCAGATGCATGCCTTTAAATCTTGAAGCAGTATAAACTGTGTGAAGTGACTGATAAATGAACAGACCTTACAACTGCAGAGTTATTGCACACGGCAGGTTATTGGCATATAAATTAAACTGCTGCAAGGTAGAAGAATGGAAGAAAAAATAAGGTTGCTGTGTGAGATCAAATTAATTCTGGAATCATTTGGACATTTTATTCCTCTGAAAACAGTTTGCTTGGAGATCTCCAGCTGTGTCTGGCATCAGTTCACATTCACATCGAAGGAAAACGTGCTTTAAGACTTAACGTTATCCAGCACACAGAGGTTTCAATCTGTCATGCACAGAGATAGATGGATGCTTTATGGAAATCACTTCTGGTAACAAGCAGCAAGCCTGAAAGGGGCAGAGGGAAGAGCGAGAACCCAGACTTGCCCTAGGCAAACTGGGCAGCAAAAATTCCCCTCGTCACAGCTCAGGACAGAGAAAGTTGGAGTTGCTTTGGGGAGAGGATAACCAAGGAGAGAGAAGGTTATTGTTGTCACAGAGTCATGTCTGACTCTTAGCGACTCCATGGACTGCAGCATGCCAGGCTCCTCTGTCCTCCACCAGCACCCGGAGTTTGCTCAAATTCATATACATGGAGCCAGTGATGCTATCCAACTGTCTCATCCTCTGTCACCCCCTTTTCCTCCTGCCCTCAATCTTTCCCAGCATCAGGGTCTTTTCTAAGGAGTCAGTTCTTCACATCAGGTCACCAGAGTATTGGAGCTTCAGCATCAGTCCTTCCAGTGAATATTCAGGGTTGATTTCCTGTAGGATTGACAGGTTTAGGGAGAGGTTAAAACCAGGCAGTACTGGGGTTCCTCACAGTGAGCCTGCACAGCGACATGATTCCACAAGGGGGCGCACAGCATCATTCCTGCCCATCCTCTGAATCTCTGCTCAGATGTCTCTCTTCAAGCTGATCATTCCCGATCATCTTAGCAAAACCCTCTCCTTTCATTATTTTCTATCACTGACCCTAGTTTGTTTTCCTTCACGATCATTTAAAATCATTTGTCTGTTTATCAGTGCTTATGTGTGTATGGTCTCTCTCCCTCTCTGAATTAACCACAATTTGCAGGAGGGCCGAATCCTGTTTTGTCAGTATATCCCCAGCAGTGCACTCAGCACTTAAGTCTGCCTGGCAGACAGTAGGTGGGGAAGAAACGTTTGTTGAATGAATCTATAGAGCCTGGAGGAGAACTATCCAGAAATGGCTATGGACTCGAGTGTAGCCCCTATCTTATAGAGAAATGAACATTCCACACCCAAGAGGGCTTAAACCTGTGGGAGGTCAGGTTGGAGAGTGTGCCTGACATGACCTCATTGATCGTCGTAATATTCTATGACTGAGACTGAGGAAATCTTAGTTTCATTTTAGTGCTGAGAGAACAGGACCCACTGTAAAAGAAGCTGTCCAACCTGCCTGCCACATATGGAGCAGAGCCAGGGTCTGAATGGTAAGACCAGACGCTGTGTTTCCTTCCGTCTCATCTTCTGGCCCTGCCCTCCATTCAGTGGGCTCTCCCAACAGCTGCAAGCTATTGTCTTCCCTGCACTAAGTACCAGGGACCCGTTCTTGAGTTCTGGAAAGCTTCAGCCTCCATTGCTAATTTGCTGACACTGCCCCCCACCAGGAGCTGTTGTATCACACACCCTTTGCCCTGGAAGGTTTCCAGCTCTGATTACAGCTTCTTGCAGTGAGACAGTAAAGCCCAGGGAGAGTCCCAGAGAGGGAATGCCTGAGTCTAAGAGTATTTTCAGCTTCCCCTAAGACAGAGAGGTAGGCTTATATAACCTCAGGACAGTTATGATTTTCAAAACTAACTGCTGAACAGATTAAAGTTGATATAGCTAACATGTTTCCACAATTAACTACCCTACCCAGGACCCTAGGCAGGGGAGAACGCTACCGTGTACCAAGCACCTACCATAGGTCAGACACTCTACGTATTAATAGATTGTCCCATATACGTTGAACCAAGGTAAGTGTGGGATCCAGCCAAAGCTCTGAGTGATGCTCTCATTTAGAATCACAAAGTTGCCCTGGTACTAGTCTTGTGACTGAGGGTTAGGGTGGGGCCACTTTGCAGCCTAGTAGTTCTCCAAACACTGAACATAAGCTGGCTTGTTTCCCTGCCCCCAGAAGGCAATGATCTCCCATACTGTTGGCAGTCTTCCAGTGTTGGAGGACTAGCCTGCAAAATTTAGTACAACATGCAGGACTTCCCTGATGGTCCAAGGTTAAGAACTCACCTGCCAGTGCAGAGGACATGGATTCAATCCCTGGTCTGGGAAGATGCTGCATGCCACAGAGCAACTACTGAAGCCTGTATGTCCTAAAGCCTGTGCTCTGCAACAACAGAAGCCACAGCAACAAAAAGCCTGTGCACCACAACTAGAGAGAAACCCCTGCTTGCTGCAACTAGAGAAAAGCCTGCATGCAGCAACAAAGACCCATCACAGCCAAAATTAATAAATAAAATTTAAAAATAATAAGTTTATAGAGATATTTACAGAATAGCAAAATAATGAAAATTGTTCAGAAATTAAAACATAGCACTTTATTACAGGAATCAAGAGGAAAATAAAATTTGGTAGGAAAAAACATTTGGTAGGTAACTCATTAGTTCTATAGATATATCCCATATGGTTTTGTAGTTTCATGAATTGACTAGAGATGGATCAAAAATTTCACTTGGAACTTTCCTACAGCTAACACAAAGTGGGAAACACAGTTATACAATTAGGAGTTTCTCTGAGATAAGAAAGCAAACCGATCATATAGTGAGTCCCAAAGATTCTCATGAAGACCTCTATTCTTTTATATTCCACTGACAAATGCAATAACGAATTTCTTAGAGGTATTTCTGAAACAGTCACCAATTAAGACTAAGAGCATGGCAGCTAAAATGCAATTCAGCAAGATCTGTAAGGCCCCAGACAATGTACAAAACATACAAAACTGTGAGTGTGTAGGGCTCTGATCAGAGCCTTATTTCAGATACTTAAGAGTTTCATACTTGAAGGCAATTTCATAAGTTAAGGCAGCATGAGTGATCTCAGAAACCCTTCTCACTCCTGTAATTCATCGTCAGCTTTAGGGAAATGTCCAAAAAACACTCAGGTGAGCATTTTCAACTAGATTTTGTTAATATTTTTACTCCCCAACTGGGAGGCCAGAGCTTGGCATGGCTGTGACATGTAACAGATACCCTGCTTTTAAGTGAAAGTGAAAGTCACTCAGTCGTGTCCAACTCTTTGTGACCCCATGGACTGTAGCCCACCAGGCTCCTCTGTCTGTGGGGATTCTCCAGGCAAAAGAATACTGGAGTGGGTTGCCATTTCCTTCTCCAGAGGATCTTCCCACACACAAGGATCGAACCCATGTCTCCTGAACTGCAGGTAGATTCTTTACTGTTTGAGCCACCAGAGAAGCTCTGAAAACGTAGCGGGGTTCTGTTTTCAAGGAAGTTATATGCTTACTTTTTCATAAGGAGAAATGTCCCAACAGGGATACAACCCCCTTATTTCTGAAACCCTGTGAAGATAAGGCCAACTTTCATCTAATTCTCCTTGGCTTTAATAATGAGATATGGGAGTTGGAGGGAAATGAACGATTAGAAAAGAGATCTGGCTTTAGCTTTTTCTTGATGGAAATTGAATCAGTTTAATTCACTACAAAGACAGACCTATAAATTTCAAAAGGCTAATACACAATTTACCACTTACATACAAATTTTAAAACTCACAAAATAAAGTTATATATTATTGATGGATGCACATAAATGGAACAAAAGTAGAAAAACATGTCCTGGTGTGTGTACATCAAATTCACTTTAGTGCTTGCCTCTGGAGAAGGTAGGAGACAGTGGGACTGTGGAGTGGAATTAAGAAGCTTCCACTTGATATGGGTAAAGTCTTAAGTTATTTAAAGTCCCAAGGCAATTAGTAGCAAAACTATACATGGTTATTATTAATTTGTGTGGTGTGCAAATGCCAAGGTATTTTATTATCGTCAATTTCTGTATTTTTAAAAACTATTCACAAGATTAAAAGATAAAATTGTGTTAAAGAATGCTGTCAAGAGCTGCGCTGAGCTGGAGAGAGCTGAGCTATCAGATGTTAGACTAACTGATTAAGGTAAGAAGCCAAAAATGAAAGTGACAGTCGAGGCTTTAGTCACTTAGCTGCGGTAGTGTTAGCAAGAGGCTAACCCAGAGGAGGTGCTGGCTTCCCCGCAGTGGCATTTTCTCCCACGGAGAAACTGTTTCAGATAATAAAATAAGAGTGAACACTTCCCAAGATAATAAAAGAAGAGGGAATACTTTGATAGTAAAACCTGACTAGGATATTATAAGTATGTAAAAAACAACTTTCATGAATGTATATCCAAAAATTCCCTAACAAAATATTAACAAATCAGATAGGTAAAAGTAATAATACTTTGTGTTTATCTCAAAAATTCAAGGTTGGGTTAATATGTTTTAAAAATATCAAATACTATAATTCACCACACTAATAGGATAAAGGAGAAAATTGATATATCTTCCCAAATAATGTAGAAAAAAATCTGACAAAATTCAGTACCTATGTATAATAAAAAGTCTCAGAAGAAAAATAGAAGAGCCCTTTTTCAGTGTAATAAAATGCATCAGTCTAAAACCATACTTAATAGTGAAATACATGCTTTTTCCTTAAGATCAGGAACAGCACATAGATATTTGTTCAAGCTAATACCATTCCACCTCATACTGCAAGTCCTGGCTAGTTGTAGTGAGGCAAGATAAGAAAGGGAAAGGGTACAAACTGAAAAGGAAGCAGTAATATGTTTTAATTCATCAACAACATACTTATTTACAATAGACAATCTGAAGACATGTACAAAACTATAATGAATAAGTGAATTTGACAAAATTGTAGGATACGAAGTCAACATACAAAAAATCAATTTTCTTATAGATAGTAGGAAACAACTTAAAAAATGAAAAAATTTTAATTGTACTTACTGTAGCATCGAAAAGCACTAACCATCTAGCAATATGCAAGATATCTACACTGAAAAGCAACAAAATATTAATAAAAATAAAGAAAACGTAATAAATGGAGGAACATATAATGTTCAGGAGTTAAATAGTGGTGACTTTCTTCCATTTGGTCTGTAGAAACATTGCAATTATAAGCAAAACCCCAACAGGCTTTTCTTGTCGAAATTAACAAGTTGATTCTAAATTTTATATAGATAAGCAAAGGATCTAGACTAACCAAACCAATATGTAGAAAGAGCAAAGCTGGAGGGGTTATACTGTCAGATTTCAAGAGTTACTGTAAGGGTCTGTACACAATACAGTGACACAATACAGTGTTAATTGGACCAAGGTAAATAGATAAATCGGACAAAATGAAGTAGCCAGAGATAGATCCACTCGTAGAAGGTCAATTGATTTTTTTTTACAAAGGCGTCAAGGTAATTCAACATGGAAGATTTAAGTCTTTTCAACAAATGGTGCCAAAACAACTGGATAAATATGTCAGGGGCAATGGGGAGAAGGACCAGGAAAAGCCACACAAATCACTGAAAATGAAAGAAAAACTGGATACTTTGGAATTCATTAGAGTTAAAAAGTTTGCTCATCAAAAGGCATCTTTGAAAAGCCTTGGGTTTCAGGGAGGGGAGCGTGGCTGGCTGCACTGGAGGAGGTTGCCATGGCTACTCAAGCATTGCCTTCACTTATAATATGTTATTATACTAGCTCACACTAGTAGAAAGGAAAAGTATAAAGGAAGAATACTAACACAAGATGATGCCAAAAATTGTCATGAAACACATTAACACCTCAATAGCTGTTCTGTGAAGGTTGAGATGTGGTTAAAGGGAATATAGGAATCTTATCAGTTGGCCTGGTGACTGCACCAATGAAGAGCCACTGTTAAAACATTCTTCATAAAAATGGTGTGGGTGAACCTATTTGCAGGGCAGGAGTAGAGACACAGACATGCCGAGTGGACTTGTGGACACAGTGAGGGAAGGAGAGGGTGGGACGAATTGAGAGCAGCATTGACATGTACACACTACCATGTGTCAAGTCAGCAGCTCGTGAGAGGCTGCTGTGTAGCGCAGGGAGCTCAGCTTGTTGCTCTGTGAAGACCTAGAGGGATGGGATGGGGGTGAGGGGAGAGGCTCAAGACGAAGGGGATATATGTATACCTGTAGCTGATTCACATTGTTGTATAGCAGAAACTAACACAACACTGTAAAGCAATTATACTCCAATTAAAAAATATTAAAAAAAAAAAAAAAAACGGAATAAAAAAATCCTTCATGCCTGCCAGTGGAGGGACAGGGGGACCTGATCTATTGTGTTAGAGACCTTGGTCCTACATCCATATCTGCCCTGTTCCGCCCATTGGCTTTTTTTTTTTTTTTTGCTCCTCTTTCTAATTACTGGCAAGCCAGCAACAGTAGTTTGCATATAGTCTTACTTTCTCATCAGTTTGAGTTAAACAAACAAAAAACCCCACTGGCCCTTCTTACCTAACTGCTTTAGCATGACACCACAAACAAATTGTAGTTTCATTCCATTCCCACAGAATAGTGTCTTTTTCTCCTCAACCCTTCATATATTTAGGTCCTAGGGGGAAGAGTCAGGAGATTGGGTGACAACTAGAGGTCTGTGTGCACGTCCCCTTTGTGCCTCTGAGGGGGATCTCCCTCTCCTGAGCCAAAGTGGAACTGTAACTGGATAGCTTCTAAAATGACAGAATGTGAAAGTTTTTTGAAAATTCAAAAGGCTTTCCCAGTACTTGGGCAATTTCTCTATTTTATATAAAATATATTTTAGAGTTCTAATTTGATCCATATTTTATTTCAAAGAGCAAACAGTTAACCTTTTTCCTTGATTTTGAGCTCCTATAAATCGAAGTGAAGGTGCTAACAGACTTCCCTGGTAGTCCAGTAGTTAAGACTCTGTACTTCCAATGTAGGGGGCACAGATTCTATCTCTGGTCAGGGAATTAAGATCCTGCTTGCCACCTGGCACTGCAAAAAAGCAAAAACAAAAACGGAGGGGTGCTTATTAAGTTAAGAAAAAAATACCAGTTCATTCCAGTGCATATGCCCCTACCGTGGGACCGGAGGGGTTGGCGATGGTATGTCCATGGTGTAAGAAATTCAACTGTGTCCTCCAAAAAAGGCAAAAGGTAAGCTCAAAACAGGGAAGACGTGTGCCTAAGACAAATTTTAAAAGCCATAAGCAACAGGCATACCGTGCATAAGAGAAAGGGCCTTTCCTTTATTTTTTTTTTCACAAATTTTGTCAAAGGCTAAAAACCCTCTCATGCCAACTCAAAGCTGGCTTCTGCATCAAGCATGTGATAGTCATTCAGTCTCACAGCAGAATACACACTCAGTGATTCCATTTCTGTGAAGTTTAAGAACAGCCCAAACTGACCTGTGGTCATGAAGTGTTCTTGCAGATGAGAATCCACAGAACTTAGGACCTGTCTAGACACCGCTGACGGGCAGGAGGCCCACCTGACAGCCTCTGAAGCCTTTGCAGCTGTGTGCCCTTACCCTGCTTCCACCCCAACCCCCACCCCACCCCACCACCACAGGCAAGAGGCTGCAGCCAGAGCAGCTACTGCCAGTGAGTCAGCATCAGGCAGGAAAGGTTAAAAATATATCCAGTGAACAGTGCTCCTCAGTTACCCAGACAAATAAGCACATACACGAGAAAATAGACGCAGACGAAAGGTCTGTTTGAGGTCCTGCGTAAATTAAAGGATTTTGATGT
Source organism: Okapia johnstoni (assembly GCA_024291935.2). Lineage (NCBI taxonomy): Eukaryota > Metazoa > Chordata > Mammalia > Artiodactyla > Giraffidae > Okapia > Okapia johnstoni. Next base: position 18,349,513 of record CM044324.1, read on the forward strand.
GACAAAACTCTTGGAGCGACAAAACATCTTTACAGGAAGCAGCAGGAAACAGACCTGGGGTCTGCTCCTCTCCTTTCAGCATCTCTTCTTCTTCTAAAACACTTTTTGGCCTTGCCACATGGCATGTAGGATCTTAGATCCCTGAGCAGGGATCGAACCCACACCCCCTGCATTGGAAGTGTGGGGTCTTAACCACTGGACCACAGGGAAGTCCCTCGGCACCTCTTCTTGCATCAGTACCAAACACTCTCCAACCTGGGTACCGGCTGTCTTCTAACATCTTGGAGCCTGCCTCACTGGGATCCCCTGCTCTGACCAGTGGGCCATGTCCTGAAGAGTTTCCTTCTTCTTGTTGCTGTTTAGTCGCTTAGTCATGTCCAACTCTTTTTCAACTCCATGGACTGTAGCCCACCAGGCTTCCTCTGTCCATGGTATTTCCCAGGCAAGAATACTGGAGTGGGTTGCCATTTCCTTCTCCAGGGAATCTTTCCAACCCAGGGACAAAACCCATGTCTCCTGCATTGGCAAGTGGATTCCTTAACACTGAGCCACCAGGCAACCCCTCTTTCCTTCTGAAAGTGAAAGTCGCTCAGTCATGTCCGACTCTTTGCGACCCCATGGACTATATAGTCCATGGAATTCTCCCGGCCACAATACTGGAGTGGGTAGCTTTTCCCTTCTCCAGGAAATCTTCCCAACACTGAGATCAAACCCAGGTCTCCCACATTGCAGGCAGATTCTTTACCAGCTGAGCCACAAGGGAAGCCTAGAATACTGGAGTGGGTAGCCTATCCCTTCTCCAGTGGATCTTCCCAACCCAGAAATTGAACCGGGGTCTACTGCCCATCAAAACTTCCTTATCCTATACCTCTGCTTTCTAGAACTTATTCTATCCTAAGTGTTTTCAGTTAGTTGTCATCACTCTAATCCTTTCAGATAAATTTCATTAGGAATTTTTTAAAGATAAAAAAGAATATTCTAACAGGCACTGTGACAACCAGGAATAAAAATATTTTAAAATTACCTTTTTATTAAGTGCCTTTAAAGTTGAACTATTGTGACTTCTGAAAGTCCAGTGGTTGGGACTCTACACTTCCACTGTAGGGGGCACAGGTTTGATTCCTTGTCAGGGAACTAAGATCCCACATGCCACTTGGTGCAGCCAAAAGTTTAAAGAAAAAATTGAACTATTTATGACACTTCCTAGTTGTACTTGCCTTATGAGAATACAGTGGCACATCTTATTCCATGATTCTTACCAAAAGTTATTCCAAGAGCTCCTCCTTTCCCGGTGACTTGGACATGTTATCATGCTTCTCAGTTTATCTTAGTGCATTTAGTTTGTTAAACCTTCTGAATTTGGAGCTGATGATTCCTAGATGAAAACCACTTCCATTCATTCATTCCATTGGCATAAATTGAACATACTGCCCAGTGGAGCAGAGATCTAGTGTACAATTGGTATTGCAATGCCATCTAATATGTTCCATAATAAAGGAAAAAAAGGACTCTGAGCACAGAGAAGAGATGGTATTGCAAGAGAGAACCAATAAAGGATGATGGGGACACAGAAGAAGGGACTTTGTAAACCATTTTGAGCAATGTAAACTTTACTTAAATGTAAAACAGGAAGCCAAGAGTGGTTTCTAGGCAAGGGTAAGATTTTATCAGATTTGTATTTTGGCTGGAAAACCTGTGGCAAAATGCATCATATAACTTCTGTTCACCAAGATAAAGATGTCCTTAAGATAGCAAGCAAGTAGTATTCCTCGAAACAGCTTTATTCCCATGGCCTTGAGCCTGTGGTATATGGTCCAAGACAGCTTTTGCAGGTGATACCCACCTTACTTGTGGGCCATGTAGATTTCCCCTCATCTGAGAAAGACAGAGGAGCAGAGCGGCCAAGGAATTGTGAAGTTAGAGTGTGTGGATGTGCAGAGCACACTGAATAGCAGGACGTGACAAAAGAAGATTCTGTGCATGGGAAAAACCTGAGAGTTCAGTTCTTGTAGAGATGAGGGTGGAGGGGAGCAGGAAATTGCAAGAATTTCAAAAGGAGAAGGCTCCTGTCTACATGTGGAAAAATAATTATCTGAAGAACACTGACTTCGAACTACTTCCATTGGAGAGCAATTAATAATTTGATTTTTACCAATGAGAAAATGCGGCCTTTGGATACCAAACAGCTTTTCATTAAAAAGACACATGAAAATGTTGACAATTTAGAATAATTCCACCTTCAATGTGTTTCAACTACATCATCTTGGGCAAGTCACTGAAGTATCTCTGTTCAAGGAACTAGATAATCAAGTATGCAATAAACATTAACAGTTCCTTGCAGAGATTGATTTTTGTTATCAGCAGTTATTACATGTTAAGCAGAGCACTACAGAACAGGAAAGTGAATTGGAGGAGGATTAAAAATATATTGAGAAATCCATTTGTTAATGCTTTATGACACATTCTTGAAGAGCTTTAATGGTAACCCACAGTTAAACTTAGATCTTTATTTTAAGCCCTTTATTTGGAACCGAGTAATAAGAATGTGTCCTCTCCCGAAGGCGCGAGGCAGTGAATGACTCAGACTGAACCAGGCTGCCAGAGCAGTTCCCTCATCACGGCAACTTGATGTTTATGTTAATTTGCCATCAGGAGAGCATTTATAAAGATCAAGTAGAATCACCTAATGCCTGTTTTAAACAAAAGTAAAAAGGGTTTTGCATCAGTCCTGAAGGAATAAGTGTAGGAGAAATAATTACACCACTCTAGCTGATCAGTGCTTTCACATATATTTTTTCCCCATCCTGGGGGGCAGGGAGGAGAGAGGTTATTAACTCAGCTTCCCAGATGAGGGAGGAGATAGAATGAGCTGCTCAAGGTCACACAGTTAGTAAGTGGCAGAGAAGTCCCTTATGTCTCCAAATACTGAAGTCTTTCCCTGTATTCCTCGGCTTCTCAAGAAATCCAGGCTTCTTTCTGCTCAGGGTGTTGAGGGTGGGTCCTGGCACTGCCTACTTCCCCAAGGAGGAAGGAGTGACTTGTGACTGTAGCTTGAATCATTACCTTTTTAGACTTTTAGTGTGGTTTATACAACCTATTGTCTTCTGTGTTCTGCACACTTTCTTCAACAAATAGGGAAGAGTCTTCAGACTCTGAACAGAGAGACGATTTTTCTGAGTGAATGGTGGATGCAAGAGTCTCAGGGGGAAAGGATGACCCACAAAGCTCAGGCAAACAGATGGCCAAGGGCCAGGGGCCGCCTGGGACCAGGAAATGGCTCGGTGAACAAGCATCTTGTGTATTCTCTTCTGGGCAGTAAAAAAGAAAAAAAAAAGCTTTTGCTTTTAATCATCTTTTAGATATTATGAATCTCTATAATTTTTTATCCTTTCTTCTCAAAATGCTATACTTCTACTCTCTTTCTGTGAGTTCTGTGGCACCGTTTGTATCTATACCGAGGTCTGGGGTTCTTAAGATCCTCCAGTTTCTCTGAGGTCATTTTTCTCTATTTTGCTGCCTCCATATAATGTCAGTTCATAGATATCACATATAGTACCTTTTCCATTTCACTCTCGTATCCCTAGTACTTAGAAACAACTCTCCAGGAACTTCTCTGGTGATCCAGTGGCTAAGACTTTGCCTTCCAAAGCAAGGAGTGGGAGTTTGGTCCCTGGTCAGGGAATTCAGAATGCACGTGCCCCTCAGCCAAAAACAGAACATAAACAACAGAAGCAATATTGTAATAAAAAACAATAAAGACTTTAAAAATGGTCCATTTCCAAAAAAAATGTTAACAAAAGAAACAACCCTCCAGACCCCATTAAGAGTCAGGCATTTATATTTATAATTACTACATGAATTTTTTTATTTGTTTATTGCAGAATAATACATTCTTATTATAAAAAGGCCAGCTAGTACCAAAAGATAAAAATAAAAAAGTAAAAATCCCTTCTCTCCTTCCCTACCCCCTCAATCCCCAAGCCATCCACCCCAGAGGTAAATAGTCTTAATCGTCCATTGAGTGAGCAGCCAGACATTCCTTTTTTACATATATACAAACAGAATCATATCTTAATACTCTTATGCAACTTTCTTTTCATTTATAATTTCTCTTAAAGATGTTTCTACAGCAAGAGAGTCAGATCCATTTATTATTTTGAAGTTCGTGGTTTTGCATTTTGTATGGCTATAACATGAATTGTAGGTTTAAGGCATCCCCTCTGGGTGGGAGAATGTTTTCGTTGTTTTTCTATTGCACAGGATGCTTTAGTAAATATTCCTGAATATACATCTCTGCTTATTTTTTATGCACATATATGTGGAACATTTTTCTAAAAGAAGAATTCTTAGGGTATTTTATTAGGTCTTAGAAACTTTCCTTACCCTCCCTGGAAGGATACGGATAAAACTGATGTTTCTTCATTTATCTGTGGTTTATTCAGTGCTTCTATTAATACTATAGGAGTTTTCATTATTTTCATTAAGCTTCTGAGGAAACATGTCCACAGAACTTAAGGAATTTGTGTCCTTAAGTTCTGTGTCATATGTCCCAGATCAAATGTCCAATTAGTGTCCAGATTGCCACTTAGGGCAGTTCAGTTCAGTTCAGTTTAGTCCCTCAGTCGTGTCTGACTCTTTGCGGCCCCACAGAGTGCATCATGCCAGGCCTCCCTGTCCATCACCAACTCCCGGAGTTTACTCAAACTCATGTCCATTGAGTCTGTGATGCCATCCAACCATCTCATCCTCTGTTGTCCCCTTCTCCTCCTGCCTTCAGTCATTCCCCAGCATCAGAGTCTTTTCAAATGAGTCAGTTCTTCGCATCAGGTGGCCAAAGTACTGGCTTCAACATCAGTCCTTCAGCTTCAACATCAGTCCTTCCAATGAATATTCAGGACTGATTTCCTTTAGGATGGACTGGGTTGGATCTCCTTGCAGTCCAAGGGACTCTCAAGAGTCTTCTCCAACATCACAGTTCAAAAGCATCAATTCTTTGGTGCTCAGCTTTCTTTATAGTCCAACTCTCACATCTATACATGACCACTGGAAAAACCATAGCGTTGACTAGATGGATGTTTTTTGGCAAGTAATATCTCTGCTTTTTAAAATGCTGTCTAGGTTGGTCATAACTTTTCTTCCAAGGAGCAATCATCTTTTAATTTCATGGCTGCAATCACCATCAGCAGTGATTTTGGAGCCCAAAAAAATAAAGTCTGACACTGTTTCCACTGTTTCCCCATCTATTTCCCATGAAGTGATGGGACCAGATGCCATGATCTAGTTTTCTGAACGTTGAGCTTTAAGCCAACTTTTTCACTCTCCTCATTCACTTTCATCAAGAGGCTCTTTAGTTCCTCTTCACTTTCTGCTATAAGGGTGGTGTCGTCTGCATATCTGAGGTTATTGATATTTCTCCCGGCAATCTTGATTCCAGCTTATTCTTCATCCAGCCTGGCACTTCACATGATGTACTCTGCATATGAGATAAACAAGCAGGGTGACAATATGCACCCTTGACGTACTCCTTTCCTGATTTGGAATCAGTCTGTTGTTCCATGTCCAGTTCTGACTGTTGCTTCTTGACCTGCATACAGATTTCTCAGGATACAGGTAAAGTGGTATTCCCTCCACAGTTTGTTGTGATCCACACAGCCAAAGGCTTTGGCGTAGGCAATAACGCAGAAGTAGATGTTTCTGTTAAACTGAGGGTATAAAAGTTTAAAACAAAAATAGTCATTTGTTTTTATTACATTTGTTAAGATGGGATAAATCCTGCAAAGTGCCTTTTCTTGTGGCATGTTGGGAAGACACACTAGGGAGGCTCCCTCGTGCTTTCTAGGCTCCCTCTCTGTGCTCTTCTCTCCACCTTGCCACACTTTTCCTGGGAAGCTAAGCACCACTTTTCTGAATGCTGCATCCTGGGAGGTCTAACCTGTGAGTGGATGGAGATCAGAGGAGATGATGGACGAGGGGTGGTGATGGGCTGGCTCCAGGACTGACTGATGTAGAAAGAGTTCCTGCACAGTTAGGGCAAGACCAAAATTTTTAAAATTTGTTTATTTTGTTTAGTTGAAGCCTATGGGTCTCAGTGTTAGACCTTGACAAGGAGTGTGAATGAAAATCTTTCTCTGTTATCTTTAGGTCTTCAGATCTTACTGTGGTTTAGAAAATGTGGCAAGTGGCATTTATTTAAAAGATGCTTGTTAGTTCTACTAAGCAGTGAGTAGAATCATAACTGAGATTGTGGAATCTTGTCATCTTTGTCTTCAGTTTTTAGAGGTGTCACCCTTTCATTTCTTGTTATTTCGTTGGGAGTATTACATTGGAAATTTTAGAGGGGGCTGTGGCGTATCTCATCTACTGTTATAATAACCCCCAAATGTTACTTGTATATATTGTAAAATTTTTAAGTTATGTATTTTTTATTTTTAGTCTATTACCCCTTTTTTAGTTGTTTTGGAATAGTAAGAGCCAAGTTCAAAACAATAAGTTTTAGACCATGGTTATATAATGACATAATCATAACCATAGATCCCTTCATGTATGTAGTAATTTTATTAAGTATTTTTTATTTTTTGTAGTTTGAATCCAACTTCAGATAATTAAATATTTACAGAACATACATCTTCACCCTAAATATTTCCTGTGTATGGAACCATATATCTTGCCAAATATAGAAAAAATAATTTACAACACATTCAAGGACTTTGAATCTACTTATTTTTAAAGCAAATCACATGTAAAAGTGTTTTAATATATATAGTTATGCCTAAATGATACATTTCCAGCCTCCTAGTTCAAAAGATAGCAAACCTGGATATATTAAGTACTAGGTTTTAGCACTAGATAATTTCAAGTGTGTGACTTTTGTGGACTGGTCTCCATCAGGATAAGATATGTGTCATTTTTTGCTTGTTCAATAATGATTGTTGAGAAGGATGAGTGGGCCTGGAAAAATATTTGACTAGCAAGATTTTTCCTTGTATGAAGCTGAGGGAAATTGTATTGGGTTGGCCAAAAAGTTTCATCAGGTAATGGAAAACCCAAATGAACTTTTCGGCCAAACGATGGCACAGTGGTAGAGAATCTGCCTGCCAATGCAGGAGATACAAGAGATTTGGGTTCAGTCCCTGGGTTGGGAGGATTCTCTGGAGAAGAAAATGGCAACTCACTCCAGTATTCTTGCCTGGGAAATCCCATAGAGAGAGCCTGGCAGGCTACAGTCCATGGGGTCACAGAGTTGGACAGGACTGAGCACCGAGGCACACCACAATAGATGTTTAGAGAAAGTCCTTAAAGCCTCAGAAGTCCTTCAGCTCCTTATTAAATAGCAGCTTCATCAATACAGGTCTCACCACCAGCATCTGGCATTCTTCTTCTTTTTTAATAAATGAAACTGTTTACACACACCTACTAACAGAAACCCCAATGTAACACCTTCTTCACCTATAAAAGTGGTTTAATTCACAGCTAGTTTCACTGACCTGGAGCAAGTAACACTTGATGAGTCAATTAGGGAAGTAGAATTGCTGTGTCTGACACTACTAGGAAACTTTCTCAGATCCTTAAAATATCAGGTGTGAAACAGGAGTGGCACACCTTTCAGTGTCAGAGCTTTGGACAGAGCACTGGACTGTGCTGGCCACTGACTGGTCTATCTTCTAAGCATTAGTCTTCCAGAGAAGCACCTGGCTTTGTACCCACTGAACAAACACAGCAGAGGTCAAGTTTCTGTCTCTGGTGTTGTACCTATGTTTGCAAAAGAAAATAATTTTAAAGGTTTCTTCTATTATGTACATATTTTAAAAATGTATGTTCTTTTCTCCATGCTTCTCTTTTCTTCCTGAATTTGTTGTGTTCAGTATCCAAAAAGTATAAGCAAACAAGCTGACTTTAAAACTAGCTAAAAAAAAAATCATGTTTGATCAAATGGGTGGCTAATCTGTGCAGATTTATTTGAAATGGGGGGACTGCTCCAAAGTTTCTCACAATGCCTAGCGCATCCCACCACTTTAATCAGCTGACTGACTTTTCTAAGCCTCTGAAGAAACTTCCAGGGACTTCACTGGTAGTCTGGTGGCTTAGAGTCCTCACTCCCAGTGCCGGGGGTCAAGGTTTGATCCTTGGTCAGGGAACTAGATCCCATGTACCACAACTAAAAGGGTTCTCATGCCACAACTAATACCCAGTGCAGCCAAATAAATAAATAAATTTTTTTAAAAAGGAAGAAGCTTGCAGTGTTGAAGAACCAGTTCCTTAAAATGCCCATAGGGGTACCCCCCCACCACCTTAGACCTTAACACAGAAGGCTTCCTCTCAACAAAATTGGGGGAAACAAACCTCTAGGCAAAGCATAGTGAGTTCCTGAGAGGCAATATTAAAGGTAAAAGGAAATTGGTGGTTCGGGGGTGACACACTTTCTCTCTTGCTGGCCCTAAATGTGTCTCTTTCTCTCTCACCCCGCCCTCCTACACCTCTACTAACAGTTTATATCCTGTGCTCATTCACCCAACAGTTGTGCGTGTTCTTTGGTCCTTAGGTTCCTTAGTGACAAAAGTGGCTCACTTCTATCCTGCTTCACACACTTCAAATAAAATATCTTTATATCTAGCAGTAGCTGCTAGTATTGGAAAGAAAAATGGGAAAAGTTCTTGAAAATATGCCTTAAGTAGTTCTTCCAGTAGTGAGATTTTTTTTATGGGTGTCCTATTTTTGGTAGATTGGTGGGGGTATGGGGTGCAGTACAGATAATCCTCTCAGGGGTATTTCATATGGGGGAGGAAGATATTACTGAAAGTGTGGATACAGGAAAAGGCAAGGCTCCAGGTGAGAAAGGCAGGCAGTGAAAATGCACCTGGCTGTCCCATCTGGGGAAGTAAAGACAGTTAAGCTTGGACATAACAGAAATTTAGAGACAATTGCTAGAAACGCCTGAAAGTTAGAATTAAATACTTTAAATCTGATTTGAAAGCCATTAGGAGACTTTTTGATTTGGACAATGAATGATCAAAATCATATTTTAGTGTTTTACTCACATGAATATGTGTTCATGTCAAAATACACATGTATTAAACATCAGATTATGAAATACTGATTTTAGTTTGTGGGTCATCAGCTGATCCTGAAGGTCTCTTTCTCTCTCTTCTCATCCCACAGGTTGTTATTTTGTACTTTGAGCCAAGCACATTTCGCTGTATTCTCCTAAGATGGGTCCGCCTTCTCGGTTTTGCTACTGTTTATGGAACTGTCACTCTCAAGCTTCACAGGTATATTTTATAGTTCTCATCCCCATGGGAGGATCAAAGTGTTTGGCTTAGCATATAATTGCAAGCTCAGTCAGCCACTTAAATGGTTAAATTTCGGAATTTAGGTAGTAAAATGATATATGTTTTTCATTTTCAAGGCAATATCTTTAGGATTCTCTAGGAAAGCCTTTTAATACAATTGAATTTGAGCAATGTGCTTTAGTAGAATGTGCCATTGGTTATGGAAAGGTTAATTCTGAACAAAAAGTAAGTTTAGAATGAATGTGAAATCATATTTACTAATTAAGAATAGGAAGAAAGACAATACAGCTTAAATAATCAAGCCCAGAGCTATCAAAGAATCCTATATAGTAGAATTCAGCAATACGCTTACCTGACAAAAAGCTGCTGTCCTCCATTCCCAAGTTCCATGACCCAGGGCAATCCTGCTTTTATTCCTTGGGTGAATTTCCAAAAAAATAGTGTTCTTGGTTTCCTTCCTTATCCAATATTCTCCAATGATTATCAGCCTTATAAATTGGAGAACAGGGTAAATTCCCTTTACTTTAGTTTCCAAATCACCTACTTTTAAAAATGTAGGGACTTCCCTGGCAGTCCAGTGGTTAAGACTTTGCCTTCCAATGAAGAGAGGTACTGGTTTGATCCCTGGTTGAGGAGCTAAGATCTCAAGTGCATTATGGCCGAAAAACCAAGACATAAAGCAGAAGCAATATTATAGTAACTGCAATAAAGATGTTAAGAATGGTGCATATAAAAAAAAATCTTTAAAAAATCTTTTCAGGGTATATGATAAATATTAGGAAGAAAGAGGCAGTAAAATAAATTACCAGTCCACAAAGAGTAGAGATAGCTGGAAATGATTCCAGGGCTTTCCCTTGCCTCCACTTTTCAAATGGTAGTGGTGCCAAAGAACATAGGAGGTAAAATAGAAATTTCTCCTGCAGGATAACTGTAGTTCAGTAGAAGAAACCCTTTACGTTGATCAGGTTTAAAGTTGCTCATTAATAATCACAGTAGGCCATTCATACGTTCATGGTAATTTGACTGTAAGTATTTCTCAATAAATGTATCTTGATATGGCCCATGCATGTGACAGTTTATCTTAGATGACATAAATATGTCTTTAAATGCCACCCCTTCAACATTTATTAAATTGTGATCATTGCATACTATTATGCAAGAATCCCACTTAAAATTGGAGTAAAATTGCTTTACAGTGTTGTGTTAGTTTCTACTGTACATCAGCATGAATCAGCTATAGGTATACATAAATCCCCCCTCACTCTTGAGCCTCCCTCCCTCCTCCCCTCCACCGTCCCACCCCTCTAAGATCGTCACAGAGCACCGCGCTGAGCTCCCTGTGCTATACTGTAGCTTCTCACTAGTAGTGAATTCATGTCAGTGCTACTCTCCCAGTTCATTCCACTCCATTGCTCTTAATATTTTTTGTACTTACTTTAATAACTAGAAATACTCCAGATTATCTTTTTGGAACAAATGTAGATACCCTTAACTCTCAAGATTCCTTTTTTATGTATGTCATATAGTAACTTCAGGAGGTCCAGTTTAAATCTCAATTTAGCATCTAGGAAATTATAGTCCTGTATTTCCTACAAAAGAAAGGATTAGATGAGTCTCTTGGAGAAGGAAATGGCAACCCACTCCAGTATTCTCGCCTGGAGAGTCCCATGGACTGAGGAGCCTGGTTGGCGCAAGAGTCGGACACGACTTAGCGACTAAACCACCACCAGATGAGTCTCTAATGTTCTTCCTGATGCTGACTTTATTATTTCCACATCACAGCACACTTTGCTCTCATGTCTGTTTTGATCTCTATTCCTTATATGATAACTGTTTTTTCAACCGGTGCTCACTAAAGGAAATTGACAGCCTATTGACATTGACAGCCTGTCATGGACAGTAAGACTTCTGGAATTCGCAAAAAAATAGATGGCCTCTTGAGACTTGAGAATGATCTCTCTCCCTATGAGTCCTAGGGGTCCTCTCTTATATGCTACAGTTTGCTTATGTAATTGTTTTTTTGATTTTTAACCAACTTACCTTCTCCTTGAAGTGAGGGTCTTACATTGAATCTCCAGCTCTTAGCACAATGACTGACACATAGCGGGTGCTTAATGCTTAGTACTCGATAAATGAATGAATGAAAATGTCAGCTTTAGAATTGGAAGCAGCTTCCCACAGTTCCCTCCACACCTAACACATTCCTATTCCTCCCTTGTTGCATGTCCTCAAGTGTCTGAAACACGTGACACCGTGGTCTGCAAGAGGTTGATTGTGGGACAAAAACACAGCATTGTTGGGTTGGCCAAAAAGTTCATTCTAGTTTTTCCATAAGATGTTACAAAACTTTTGGCCAATCCCATAAATAACACTGAATCATAAAGCAAGAAGATTCCTTCCATTCAGGTTCTCTTTCTATCCTTCTTATTATTTCCAGGAGAAAAATTAGTTTGGAAATAATATGTCTTTACCACCTGCCCAGCAGTTGCTATTTTCCTTGACAACAAAGAGCAGATCAAACTTCAGGCTTAGAGCCTCCCATTGCAATACGATCTAGATGAAACCTATTCTCTTTATTTCACTGTATTCATTTTCATCATTACATTCTATGTGTGGATTATCTATCAGTTCTTCCTTCAAAGTGGCAATATAAAATTTTCTTTAAAATACTTTAAGTAGAAGAAATTTAAAGAAAATATAAGCTGGTACACAGATACAGGCAGGAATCTTGAGAGTGGTATGCAAATAATTGGGATTTGGTAAACTAGATCACTTCATCCTTCTTTTGTTTATTTTAAAGACTGTAATTCAAACTGATTTCTCTCTGTGTGTCTCTAGAAGGCATTGCAGTGAAGGATTACCTACTGAAGGCTTAAATTGAGTGGAAACTATTTCTAATTTAATGAGCTGAATTATTCTTATCCTGTCTGAACCATATGGGTTTATATTGTATTGTTTTTTCCATATTGTTTAAATGGAACTGATTCCAATGTTGTTTAAGGCTGTAAACTGAAGAATCAGCATCCCAGAAGAATGAGAGCAACCCGAGGGAAGTGACTGACTGAGCCAGCTTTCTGTCCCCCATCCGTAGTGCTGCATCTTGCCCATGATATATGTATTCACACATTTGTTAAGTGAATGAATGGGCGGATGGTTATAGTGAATGGAGCTGCAGGGATGTCTCTAGTAGATATCTCTTATAGGCAAGCAACACATGGTCCTCAAGAAAGGGCTTCAAAGATTTTATATTAATAGTAACATGATCGAGAGGAAAGACATAAATCTTTACAAATCCAAACTTGAATTTCAGTTCTGCCATTAATTATTTATACAGCCAAGAATAAATGACTTTAACATCTGAGAATCACTTGTCACCCCGCCTGTAGAGTTGTTGTACATCTTAAACATGATAGAAATATATGTAAATATGTCATGTAGAGGGTTTTGGTTGCAAACCATAGACACTGACTATAGCTAAACTAAGCAAAAAGGGAATTCACTGGAACAATATGGGGAAGGCCACAGACTGAAGAGAAAGCTGAGGATCCAGGTTTGGGCAGACCTGACCCAAGGTGGCTTGAGGGATCAAGGTAGCCTGAGCTAAGGAATAATATCCCTTGAACACCATATTCTCATTTTCATAAGAACTTCATTTTTTATTTCAAATTTTTAAAAAGTAAATCTCACCTCTCTAAAGCTGAAAATTCCAAGGCAATTATCAGTACTGATAAATAAAATGATTATTCTAGTTCCTTGAGAATAGGATAAACAGGAAAAGACCTGAGTTCTTGTTTCATTTCAGCCATTTCCCTCAAGGCTTAGTAAAATTGTTGAACATTTCTTTTTCTGATCTCTCACTGATCAATTGTAGCGTTTACAGAATTCCAGTAGCTCCGAAAACTTGAAGAAAATATGAAAAAGAAATAGGATCTCATCTGTCACTAGAAATAATAGTATTATCCTGGAACTTAACAGTCTCATCACTTTCATCAAATTTCCCACCTTTTGCTTTAGGGGTCTCTCCCCACGTTTGAGAGCCATACAGACAAAGACTACCATGCCAATGCAAAGGAAAGTCACAAGTCTTTTATTTCTTAACAGTGCAGTATAGAAGTGGAACAAGTTAGAGGAGGGAGGTGAAAGTGGTCCACTCCTTCACGGAGAAGTTGTTTTATCACTGACACTGTTTAGAATCACCAGCATAAGGTGGTGATAAAAAGCAGAACAGCTTTGACTTATTATTATTACCTAAAATTCTATACAGAAATTGTTACCTGCACCCAGGACAGACAGTCCCACCACCCCACCTCACTGGCAGGCTGCTCATGCAGTGCAATTTATTTGAACCTGAAACTCTTTGTTTCTCTTTGGAAAAAGAAAGGAGAAAGGGACAGATTTTATCTGGCTCAGTAGGGATCATAAGGAAACCCAGAGCTGAAGTAGACAAAGTGAAGAAGGTTCGTTTATGAAAAGGAGTTACCTTCAGTAACTAGATTTGTTTGACTTAGTACATTAATGATGTAGGACAGATCTAAAAGAGCCTCTCACAGAATACTTGCTAAGCTAGGTTTGCTGGTTGATTGGTTTTAAGACACCTAGGAAGGCAGTATCTCTAGGCTCAGGAAAGCCAAGTATATTTTCAAGAGGAAAAATGAGGAACTATTTTAAATGAAAGGGAATGGAGAGAGATTAAGAAACTTAATGCCAGAAGAACATTTTCCTATTCCCTACGGTATGGTTTCTGAAAACATATTGCCTTTTCCTTTTTCTAAGGCTAATCAAGAAAAAACAAAACTTTTTTTTTTTTGTAGTATATTTAAAACGAACATTTAAGCAAGCTGCAAGAAAACCTTCTTCTGTCTGTGACATGGAGATTTTCATTTCATGCATTATTCAGGACTACCCATTCTGGATCAGTGTAATTCAGAGCAGTTTTCTCTACTGCGCTCATTAGTGCCAAATATTGACGCTTTGTGGGAGAGGATAGATAGAAAGATAGATAGATAGATAGCTACTTTTGTTTCCTATTAAACTTTTTTACTCAAGTGTAGTTGATTTAGAGTGTTGTTTTCATTTCTGCTGTACAGGAAAGTGATTCAGTTTTACATCTATGCATTCATTTTTATATTCTTTTCCGTTATGATTTATCACAGGATGTTGAATATAGTTCTCTGTGCTATACAGTAGGACCTTGTTGTTTTATCCATTCCATATATATATAGCTTATATCTGCAAACCCCAACCTCCCATTCCGTCCCTTCCCCTAGTAAATTTTGAAAAGTGGCTGGAAGATGTTTATACTTATTTATTTTAGGTATTCTTACAAGAAAACATAAAATACAAAAGATACTTTAAATTTTTTAAAGCACAAAAGGAAGAAAATCTTTTTATACATTTCCCCAGTGACTGATGATGTTGAGTTTATTTTTAGGTGTTTATTGGTCATTTATTTATCTCTTTAGAAACATGTCCATTTTTTAATTGGGTTTTTTGCCTTTTAGTGTTGCATGACTTTTTATAAATTCTAGATCTGAGGCCCTTATCAGATAAATTATTTGAAAATATTTTGTCAATATCTGTGGATTTTCTTTTTTACTTTCTTGATAGCGTGCTTTGGTGCACGGATTTTTATTTTATATCTATGAAGCTCAGTTTATCTATTTTTTCTTTTGTACATATGCCTTGGTATGATATTTAAGAAACCATTGCCTAATCTCAGATCAGAAAGCTCTATACCTCTGGTTCCTTCTAAACATTTTATAGTTTTAGTTCTTACATTTGAATCTTTGATTCCTTTGGAATTAATTTTTGTATATTATGTGAGATAGAGGTCTAAACTCATTCTTTTGCACTTGGATATATACTTGTCCTTAGGACCATTTGTTAAAAAGATTTTTTTTTTTTGTGGCACTGAGCAGCTTGTGGGATCTAGTTCAATCCAGGGATTGAACCCAGGATCATGGCAGTAAAAGCACCAAGTCCTAACCTCTGGACAGCCAGGGAGCTCCCTTTTTTATATTTTTGTTTTTAAAGATTATTTTTTTCTTTATTGAATGATATTGGCACTGTTGTCAAAAAACCAATTGACTGGAGATGTAGAGGTTTATTTCTAGATGATCAGTTTTATTCTGTTCTATATGTCTATCATTATGCTTGTATCACATTGTTTTGTTAAATTAACTTGAACCTATAGATCAGTTTAGGGAATATTGCCATCTTAGCAGTATTAGCAGAGAAGGCAATGGCACCCCACTCCAGTACTCTTGCCTGGAAAATCCCATGGATGGAGGAGCCTGGTAGGTTGCAGTCCATGGGGTCGCTGGGAGTCGGACGCGACTGAGCAACTTCACTTTCACTTTTCCCTTTCATGCACTGGAGAAGGAAATGGCAACCTACTCCAGTATTCTTGCCAGGAGAATCCCAGGGACGGCGGAGCCTGGTGGGCTGCTGTCTGTGGGGTCGCACAGAGTCGGACACGACTGAAGCGACTTAGCAGCAGCAGCAGCAGCAGCAGCAGCAGCAGCAGCAGCAGTATTAGATCTTCCAGCCCATGAACACACTCTCCATTTCTTTAGATCTTTTAAAATTTCTTTCAATGATGTTGTATAGATTTCAGTGTACACATCTTTTACCTTCTTGGTTAAATTTACTCCTAGGTGTTTTTTGATGCTGTAGTAAATGAAACTCTTTAATTTCATTTTCAAGTTGCTCATTGCTAATATATAAAAATAAAACTGATTTTTAAATGTTGAACTTACATCTTACAACTTTGCTGAATTTGGTGTTTAGCTCAGATTATGTGTGTGTGTGTGTGTGTGTGTTCTTTAGAGTTTTCTATATATAAGATTGTGTCGTCTACTAGTAGAGACAGCTTTACTTCTCCCATTCCAATATGGATTCATTTTATTTCTTTTTTTCTTGACAAATTACTCATACTAGAACTTCTGGTACAATGATGAATAGAAGTGATGAAAACAGACATTCTTGCCTTTTTCCTGATAGCAGAAGAAATAATCTGCAGATTCCTTCTAACTCTATCAAATATTTGACTTGCAACAGTCTTATAACTCTTTCTTCTCCCTTTATTTTTTCATTATTCTCCCTTATCCTATCTGCTTACAATCAAGTCAAAAGAAAGGAAGGTTACTATGAGATATGAGAGCTAAGGCAGGTAATTGGAACTGATAAAATTACTTATATTGGGGAAGCTGAGTTGTGGGTTTTCCTTCTTATAATAACAATAACTTAAAATAGTCACCACAGTCTTACTGAACTTCATGTCTCATAAATGTTAAAATCTGTTTTTGCCTAGGTGATGCTGATCCTTTTAAATATATCCAGTGATTAAAAAGTAGCATTATGTTACTTCTGAAAATGAAATTTTGAGAAATTGATGAAAAGCTTAATAAACATGAGAGCTTGTGACCATTTAAAGCAAACTGAGAAGCAGTGACTTCAGCCTTTTTTGTGTTGTTTACTATTAAGGTTCTTTTGCCAAGAATTGAGTGGCTTTATATTTGTAAAAGAAAATAATCACCTCCTATCTTTCATCAGAAGCATTTATTTTCTGGAGTTTCTAAGAAAGCAGTAAAATTAATAGAAATTCAAATCTAATGGAGAACTTTAAGACTTCAGGATTATTCCAATTAAATTAGTAGAAGCCTGTATGGCTTGGTTATATACATATTCATTTCCTTGTAGTAAACAAAAAAGATGCGGTTGAATCACAAATGCAAATATTATGAAAATGGAAAACTTTCTGATACTAGAGGTTTTAAATTTTGTTGTCAGCGTAACAAAAACTCAAAAATGTATCTGACGGGTTAGAGCAGTCAGCTCATTGGAAAGACAGGTGCACCAGTCTTAAGCCTTTGGGGAAAAAATTATTTAGAACAGCAGCTCTCAAACTATAGCCTTCATCAGAATTTATTTAAAGGGTTTGTTAAAAAACAGGTTTCTGGGTCATAACGCCCAGTGTTTCTGACATAGTAGATCTGGAGGGGACCCAAAAATTTGCATTTTTAACAAGTTTTGGGATGGTGTTAATGCTACTGGTTTGGGAACCAATGGCCTAGAGCAAGTGGCATCTCAATTGAACCTTGAAGGAATATGTACGAATTGGCTAAATTAGGTGTTTGTATTGATGAGGGGAGAGGGAGGGGCAGTACAGGGAAAGGAGGGCAAAGGTTTAGCTAGAGGACACCTTTAGGACACCTGCATATCGTCCACAGAGACCTGCAGGATTGTAGGAAGGCAAGAATGGTGAGCGATGAGCCTGCTGAAGCAAGGAGGGACCAGTTTTTAAAGGCCTTTTACCATCCTAAGGTAGCTGGATTTGGGTGGAGAAGCATAGGACTGTAAACAGGAGAGAAACAGGATCAGAAGTGCAGCTAGGAATGTCACTGTGTCTTTAATGTACAGTGTGGCCTGATGGTGGGTGAGAACAGTAAGGATACTGGTTAGGAAGCTACTATAGGAAACAGGTTGATGACCAGGAGCTGTACAGTAGCAGTGAAAATGGAGAAAAATAGAAGGATTTGAAAGATATTCTAAGTATTTAAGAGGTAAAAATTAAATTATTTTAAAAAACATTGTTTTATGGCTGTGGCAATTCTTAGTTTTGGCACACGGAATCTTCATTGCTGTGCACTAGTTGTGCGCAACTAGGCTTCTCTCTCTGAACCAACTACTGGTTCAGTAGTTGAGGCAGGTGGGTTTAGTTGCCCGGCCGGAGATTGAACCCAAGTCTCCTGCATTGCCTGATGGATTCTTAATCACTGGACCTCTATGGAAGTGCCCAGAAATTCTTAATTATGCATTTGGTATTTGGAACATAGATGGGGGAGAAGTATCAAAGTTCCTTCCTAGGTTTCTGCTTTGAATAATTCACTGGTTCTGGTCATTCAGACAGGTAACACATGAGCAGTGGGTTAGAGGATACAGGAGTTGAGAGAGTGATGATTTTATTTTGGGACCTGTTGATGTACAGTGAACCACTGAGTCTACAGATCTTGAGCTCAGGAGAGTGATCTAAATAAACCAAAGTTACAGATTTGGGACTCCCTAACAGGTACATAACTGAAGCAGACTCGTGGTTGGAATTTCCCAGGTATAACATGTAGAGCAAAAATAGAAGGGGACAACATTTAAGAGACCCTTGAGGAGCAGTCTTATTTAAAAGGAAGGCTGAGGCAGAGGACTTTGTGCTGGAAACTAAAAATTGCTGACAGAGGAGTAGAATGAAAACCAAGAGAATATGACATAATGGAAGCAATCAATTAGAGGGACTTCCTTCATGGCCCAGTGGTTAAGACTCCACCTTCCGATGCAGGGAGTGAAGGGTTCAGTCCCTGCTGGGGGAACTAAGATTCCATGTACCTTGCTGCCAAAAAACAAACAAAAAAAACATAGAAGCAATATTGTAACAAATTCAATAATGACTTCAAAAACTGTCCACATCAAAAAAAAATCTAGAATAAAACAAACTAGCAATTAGATATTTGAAGAAGATAATCATATAACCTAAGTTATAAGCCCTTCCTGTAGTTTTATGAGCTCAAACAAGAAGTGTGTGGAAAGTGAAAAAGTAGAGGTAGACATATAGTGACAGCCAATTCCTGGATTGCCATTGTTTTTTTATCATTTCAACATGATTTCTTTGAATTTATCTACTGTTAATGAGAACTCAATATATACTTTAAATATGCCCTTTTGTATTAAATTCTGGAAATTTTTTGTAGTCCTCATATATATTACTGTGTTCATTGAGAATAGTGAAACCTTCTCAACAGATGAGATAGCTTAAAGATTTATCTATGAAAAAATAGTAGGAAAAGTAATCTGTATAAGTTTAATGGTTGCACTTTTTCTACAGCTGTATTTCATATTAGTGCATGTCTAAGGATTTAACTTTTAGAACTTGGTTTCTAGGCAGTGAACCCATATAGACTAACAAGAGCTCATTTTTTAAAAGATGTAGCAGAATTTTCTCATTTTATTTTAAGGCAATCCTAGAAAAATGCATCTTATTCCATTTTACAAAAACCAATATCCTGAAATGCTTGGAGTGCAGTGCAGAGTTGTGTTACTGTATTTTCTAGTGTTTGAAAGTCAGTAAAATCAGTAACAGGAGGCTCATGAGGGCTTGGCTTTGGTTTTTCCCTCTTTGGAAATGAGATTTCGGGACCTGACAATCTTGAATTCTCAGACTCTATGATAAATACCCATGAAAACATGAAAATGTCTGATAATTTGGAAGCCTTGAAATACTCTACTGGGATCATTGGCAGCTGCAGCACTATTTGCTCTCTACTGTATTCTTCTAGTAACAGAACTTTATCCAACTTTAAATGGAGTAAAATCTATAAAATATTGAATCACTGTGAAACTGTTAGTTTCACACCTGAGACTGATACCACAAATTAACTATACTTCAAGAAAAAAGGATGATAACAGTGGGTATAATCTGGGAAGAAGTACAACCGATTCTTAACAGGCAGCAATTCAACTACCTGGAGCAGAAGTGTTTGAGGCCGACCAGGAGGGAGGCAAGGCGTTTGCTACCAGTGCTAGTGTGTTTCACCCAAGGAATGGAGAGTAACTCCTAACTGGTAAACTACAGATATTCCTTGACTTACGGTAGAATTATATCCAGATAAATCCATTGTAGATTGAGAGTATCATTAAGTTGTGAAACGCTTCTAATATACCTAGCATCATAATTTAGCCCAGTCTACCTTAACTGTGCTCAGAACACTTATAGTAGCCTCCACTTTGGCCACATCATCTAACACAAGGTCTATTTTATAATAAAGTGTTGAATATGTCATATAATTTATTGAATACTGAAAGTGAAAAACAGAAGGGTTGAATGAGTACAGAATGGTTGTAAGTGGATCAGTTGCTTAACCTTGTGATCCTGTGGCTGCCTGGGAGCTGAGGCAGCAGGAGAGAGTATTGTACCACATACCATTAGCCCAGTAAAAGATCAAAATTCAGATTCGAAGTACAGTTTCTACTGAATGCTTATCACTTTGTTCCATCGTAAAATCAAAATGTCACTAAGTCGAACTATTCTAAATTGGGGACTGTCTGTAGTTAAACGATGAGTAATTAGAGTGATCTTTTGTCTTCTTATTTTATACTAAAACCTTTCTGATGTTGTTCCACGTAAAAATTGAGGATAAGTATTTTATTCAGAATGTAATAAATTCACACTGTGTGTTCAATGGAGTTAAAGATATGGGTTAAAGTGAAAGTCACTCAGTCATATCCGACTCTTTGTGACCCCCGTGCTATAGCCCACCAGGCTCCTCTGTCCATGGATTCCCCAGGCAAGAATACTGGAGTGGGTTGCCATTTCCTTCTCCAGGGGATCTTCCTGACGACCCAGGGATCAAACCCAGTTCTTCTGTATTGCGGACAGACTCTTTACTGTCTGAGCCACCAAAGAAGCCCAGAAATATGGATGGGGGAGGATAAATATGAACCTGCTAGAAAATAACTTTCTTTACTGGATATTAATTCAGGAAGAGCTATCAAAGCCCTGCATTGAAGAAAAGATAGTAAAAAAGTCTAGATTATTTCAGGTGTGTAACTTTCATTTCTGGACTTATAATGATTTTTATGAATAATTCATAGGAACATTTCATTTAATATGTTGAAAAAATGAGATGAAGGAGGAAACAGAAAAGTTGAAAAGATGAATTCATTTGGAAATTGATTATGGATACCCTTATAGTACCATAAACCATTATGGTAGTTTATGTCAAGTCACAACTTTGTGACCTAAAACATCAGAATGAGAGTGGGGAGTTAAAATCAGCTAAGACTATTCTGGAGATGATATTAAAGAAAGGATAGCTGGAAAGATCCCTGTAGTAAGATTGAATTTTGTCTTCACATCATTTTCAGAGATGAAACGGTTCTTAGATACCATGTAATCCAGTAGCTCTCAACTCTGGCTGTGCATTTGAGTCCTATATACACCAAAAAACCCCCACAAATGCCGTTCTTGTAGGTCATATCCCAGTCTTCTTCTTTAATGCAGTAGTCTTATTGAGGGGTATTTAAATAGTCCTCTTATTGTTTTTGTTTTTGTACTCATAATTATTTTTCATTATGTGATACAATGATGACCGAGGGAGACTACATAAAATGATTTTCAAAAAATACCTTTTATAACATTCTACTATAAAGAATAACTCATTTAAGGAAGTTTTTGACTTAGTATAATGTAAAACCCAACTACTAACTTTCAGGACTATTTTTTGATCCCTTAGAAACCCAGTTTGAGCAGTGTTTGCCTATGGATCTTTCTAAGGTCCTGAGAATTTTCCTTGAAATATTAAGACATACTCAAAAGAATTCCATCCTATACAAATCTGTTGACTCACTGACCTCTAACACAGGATATTTGTTCTGCTATTGGAAGATAAAATAGAATGAAATTCAGTAAAAATAACAAGTAACACTTCTTTTTTTTTTTTTAAGTGTTAAAATTCTGCCTAAGTAAGTTGGGTAGATTTAGATTTCACCAAGAAAAATCAGATATTTTAGAGTTTTACTTCCTGGGTGTTAGGTTTGCCTTCACATTTTGATGTCTTGCTCTCCCAGGGTTTTGAAGGTGTTTCTTTCACGAACAGCCCAGCGGATTCCATACATGACTGGTGGACGTGTCATGAGGATGCTGGCTGTGATACTCCTGGTAGTGTTCTGGTTTCTCGTCGGCTGGACATCATCTGTTTGCCAGAATTTGGAGAGGCGGATTGCACTCATTGGCCAAGGGCAAACATCAGATCACCTCATCTTCAATATGTGCCTCGTCGAGCGCTGGGATTACATGACAGCAGTCGGTATGTGGTCACTCTTTTTGTGCAGTTGTCTTGTCGTTTGCCCACTAGAATTACAATGGACTTCCTTAGAAGCCTTGCCAAACCCTTTCACAAACTCTAAAAGAATTTTACATATTTGGTTTTGGTGAAACAATATTATAAAAGGGACAATAATGATATGTGGAATGCAAACTTTTTCTGGGAGTTTCCATTTTTTTTCAGAGGTGTGCAGCTTTGTTCAGAAAATGTCCTTCTTTGTGCAGGAAGGGAGAAACACAGTAAGTAAAGGCAGCTTCTTTATACAGAGACTTTCTGCTTTCCATCCCATCAGTGTGTCCCCATTTGGCTAACAGTCTAATCTTTTGACTTATTTCTTTATTTTGGGAGAAAAAAGGAAATGTGCTGGTATTTTAATATAGTTTAGGTCCTATGATATATCAGACTTGGTCTCTATGGAGCACTCTGGGCAAAATTTCTAATTTATCTTTCTTCTAAAGATAATTTATTGGGAATTCTCTGGAGTTCTGGTATTACACAAACACAGAACCTTAATACTTGTGGGGAGTAAGTTATGTGACTGAGAGACTGGAGAACTTAGAAGAAGCCCATGATGAGTTGGGCCAAAAACACAGATTATTTTTCTGGTACCTCAGTTTTTTGAAAAATGAGAAAGAAAATTCCATAGGAATTTTTCTGTTGTTAATATTGGGCTGTTTTTAAGCTAAGCCTGCAAAGATACAAAAACATTTTATTATTTGTTGTCATTCCCCTCAGTCATCCAGGGACAAATCTTGACTTTCTTTGGCAGATGTCAAAAATAAAAACATGAATTTAATTCCCGTTATCTGTCTCCCATGTTGGCAGTTGTTTGTGGAATGTTCACATTTAGTATTTTGCTAGAAGCTCATAAAATGTGTACATTGTTTACAATTTGAATGGAATAATATTTTTCTGGACAGGGTATTTTAGGACTCATGTAAGCCTGATTTTTGTAGTAATAAAGCAATGTGGGTACATAAAGGGAATGGTTATAGCACTATAATAATAAATAAAGTCAGTTGTCATTATTTTGATCAATAGCAATGAAAATATCTGTAGTTCCATATCAGTAGATATCAGTATCAGTATCAGAAGATAAAACGTGGAACCAAAGTAGGAAGCAGTTCTGATTCTGACTTTCATCTGAATGTGAAAATTAAGCAAATTGTGTAGATAAAAAATTTCTACTTAATAGAAACCTGTAACATTAGTTTACATTCTTCAATCCAAGTTGACCAAACTAGGAAAAATCATTTCCCAATATTACTATGAATAAAAGCACATTATATTTCTTTTATGTTTTACAAAGAATACGATATTCAAAATACATAATGAGGCGTCATTAGGTTGGCAATGAAGAAGCAGGATGAAGCCCAAGAATTTGCTCTATAACAGGTTCCCAGGTGATGCTTCTGCTTTTGGGTGTGAGGCCACACTTTGAGAAGCACTGCTGTACGTCTTTCTCCATTCTAATGATGCCAACTCCAAAATCCCTGAATTTGGGTTGTGTGTGGGGGGTGGGTGTGGGTGT
The DNA here is from genome assembly GCA_024291935.2 of Okapia johnstoni. Taxonomy (NCBI): domain Eukaryota; kingdom Metazoa; phylum Chordata; class Mammalia; order Artiodactyla; family Giraffidae; genus Okapia; species Okapia johnstoni. The sequence continues at coordinate 18,373,203 of CM044324.1, forward strand.
GTGTGTCTTCTAAAAGCAACCTAGATTGAACTTACTGATTCGTCACATCGCTTTCTGATTCTCCAAATTCCTTGAACAGATTTTCAAGACTCACAGTAAACTTAAGCAGCACCAAATCCAGCTTTACATATATATTTTATATCATACTTATTTCTACATCGAGATCACAAATGTGACCTTCTTTAGGGTACAAAATACTTTAAAGTAAAAGACTAATGATAAGGTATAGAGATCAGGAGGTAAGAAGAAGTTAAATGTTTGGTGATAATATTTTTATCTTTTAGTGATTATTTTTGTCCTACTGAATAATTTACTGAACTACTAATAAACTACTGAAACACCTTAGTTTCAAAATTACACTTTTCTTGCAGTGACACAATTCTCTGAAGAAAAATCAAGACACGTGATTTAATAACAGGAAAAAATATTTTAAATTAAGACTATCTTGAAAACTCGAGACATGTGGTTGCTGTAAAAAATTTTTTCACACTACCCTACAGTGGTTGCATTTATTTCTCTTTTGGCATGTAGCATTAGATATTCCGTATTTAACCCCTCTTAATGTTTGCTAATGTGTGCCTCTTTGCAGTTCTCTTTATATATTTCTATAAGTAGCATGTTTACCATTAGATTTTTTATATCCAAGCTGTTATTCAAGAATAAATTAATGTATCTTCAGTCTGCCAGAAAGAAGCATGTACTGAAAGCTAAATTAGTCCCCATTTCCTAAACAGAAATAATTCTGTGCAGGGAAAGGATGGAGATAGGCTTTACCTTGAAGTTGTTGTGAGAAATCTGTGTCAAGAAGCTGTGTATACTTATATTACTGTCAGGAGTCAATTTCAAAAGAAACGAAAAAGTGATATTAACATATTGATAAATATGCCTTCTGAATCAGTTTTACCTGTCTGAAACTTTTTTTTTTAAATACAAATTAAAGAATCATTGGAGTGTGATACTAGTTTTTTCACTAAAGTAGAACTCTAGTTAGAAATATGAGTCATAAATTTAAGTAATGGGTCCTTCCTACTTTTTGCTCACTCCAGAACTGCCCATGTAGGTGATTTTCCTACCACAAGTGTTCCAGAGGAGGAATCAGGTATAGAAAACTACTGGGAAGAAACCTAATTCTCCTCTTGGCTGGTATATTTTAAACACAAAGGCAGACAATGTGTTCAGTAATTCAATTAGCTGTACGCCAGTGTTTAGAAGGAACTGAGAATACAGTAACACCTACTGAGTTATACAGGGAAATTCTAGAATAGCAATTGTTTCTCAGAATTTAAATACTTAATTCTCCTAGAAGATTAGGCTATATTGTGACAGGTGAAATGTGTCACAAGCACCCTTTAATGAGTACTGGGGAAAATAGATTAGACTTCCTTTCCATCTGACTTAGATTAATGATCATGATTTAGGTTCATTTACATGCATCTTTTTTTATTCTAATGTACCACATGCCTTAATCCTGCTGCATCATTTGTTACCATTTTTAAAGTGTACTTTTAATTTTCAATCAAAGAAATGAAAGCTTGACTGTGTTGACAGGCTTGAGCTATGTTCACGAGAAACTCACACATACTTTTTTGGGGGGGCGGGGAGGGTTGTTTTTTTTTTTAAGTTTTTTAATTTTATACTGCACTTTATTGAATCATAATCTGCGAACTTGTAATATATTTAAACATAATGACTTGATATATGATACATTGTGAAATGATTCCCCCAGTCAAGTTAATTAACATATTCATCAACTCACATAGTTTCCTGGGGGGGTGGTGTGTGTATGTGTAAGAATGCTTAAAATCCATTCTCTTAGCAAATTTCAAGTATAGTTACTGTGCTGTACATTAGATCCTCAAAATGTATCCATCTTTTAACAACATCTGTAGCCTTTGACCAATCTCTCCTTATCCCCACAACTTCAGCCCCTGTCAATCACCATTGTACTATTTCTATGTGTTCAATGTGGTTTTGTTTTGTTGTGTTGTGTTTAGATTCTATATATGATACACACATACTTTTTGAAGGTCTTTTTGATAGTTTCTTGAATGAGTGAAATAGAGATTATTTTCCTTGTTTATCTACATACGTCCTCTTCTTAACAATGTTTTATTTCTTTGAGGAGTAGTTATGATGCTGAAGGGCTGAGAGAAAGGATAAATTAATTTTGTTCCTTCATTTTATCCTTACAGTGCCATTTTTCTTTTTAGAAGTGAAGAAATTTTGGGATGGGGTCTTGGGCCAGTGCCTAAAGGACCTGGAGCAGGAGTAATTAAGATATCTGTAGTGATCACAGCTTCTAAGGAGTTTCAGCTCCCCCGTGGAACCTTTGGATTTTAAAGGGTGAAAAATTAAGATGGGGAAAAAAGGTTTTGTTGCTTCAGTAGAGATAGCCTATAGATTAACTCTGTTGTCAAAAGATTTTGGCAGCTCTTTTACTCGTACTAAAGTGACTATCATAGTTTAAAAACAAGCTGCTAACCCATATGGACTGCAAATTCCAGCCTGTTATACTCCCATCCCACTCCGATGCCTGCAGTAACTGTGGGCAGCAGAGCCTTCTTCTGAGGTTTTAGTATGGAGGAATAGGAAGGTTTGTGAGTTTTCCTGTTTCAGCTCACTGAGACCCATTCCCCACAGCAGTCAAAACCAATGTTTATGCCTCTAGTAATAAAGCAAAAGAAAGTCTCCATCGAAGGATGTAATTTAGAGAACACTGGTCAGGAGAACCAGGAGACCTGGGATCCAGACTCTGTTCGTGGCGAGTCAGCAGGGGTGGAGCCAGCTTCTCAGTGGGCGTGTCCATGGGCGTGTCCTACGGCCCTGCTCTGCCCATCCCTTCCTTACTGCTCCCAGGAGCTGAGAAGAGGGCAGGCATTCCTGGCCACAGAGCCCTAGTTGTGAACTCCCGGCAACATCCATCTTCTCCATGCTTCTCAGATGAATACACTGATTTTACGACAAACAGAATTCCTGCAACTCATCAACCACCCCCTTCACGGCCACATCCACACACTCAAAAATGTACCCCCAAGACCACGTGGTCTCACAAAGGCAATCCTCCCTTTAAAATTCTGCCAGAAGTATCCTTTTCACTGTTTTCACCACTGTAAATCTCACACCTATGTTTATTCAAATCAAAGAAAAGACAAATAAGCCTCCAGAATATCAAGGTTTCTGTCTGCAGCCAAACCCTGGAATGCTGGAATTTGAGCTGTTTTCAAGCATTATTTAGTTGTTTGACCTAATGATAACTTCTGTGCAGTCCACCATATTATTAGAATAAAATGGAGTAAGTTTACTTTGTAAATTTTCTAAGTGGATAGGATTTAGAGAAAAACAGAAGATGACATTAAAAGAAACGCTTGGAAAAGGAAAGCTAACTGTTTCATTTATATATTTAGTTGTGCCATGTAAAAATAATTTTTAAATGTGCTAAGAAGCATAAGGCTTCCCTGGTGGCTCAGAGGGTAAAGAATCCGTCTGCAGTGTGGGAGACCTGGGTTCAAGCCCTGGTTTGCGGATATCTGCTAGAGGAGGGCATGGCAACCCACTTCAGTATTCTTGCCAGGAGAATCCCCATGGACAGAGGAGCCTGGTGGGCTACACTCCTGGAGTCTCAAAGAGTCAGACACAACTGAGTGAAGAAGCACACAAGAAGCATAAAACATTATTAATATAAAATGCCTTTGCAGCATGGCAAAGCAGAGGATCACAGCGTGAGAGTCATTTGTACTTGGAAGTTGCTTTTCTCCAGCCCTTGTGGGTGTTCTAAGATCACCAACCTGGGACATCTTCAGTGTCAAAAAACTAATATTATTTCTCACTCCTTTGTTTGACCCAGGCCTTTGGAAAGATAACTTGAAATTACTTTCATTATGGTGTATTAATTTTTTAAAGGCTACAGTAGTTAACTTTTAAATGAAATGTTATTCCTTATAGATTAAAAATGGAATACCTCAGTTTTCTGAAAGCCCTGTTTGAATCTTTTAACTATACCCATGCCCCCCATCAATCGTTTGCCACCAGAAATTATTTTCTAAAGCAGAAGCACAACATATATTTCAACTCCCATAAAATAGCACTGCAAAATTTGGTAACATCTGCATATTTTCTTTACTGATTGCAGTGTTAGTCTGAAGTTAATTATATGAAACTGACATTTTTTTCCTCAGCACAACTTTTATAAATCACATTTAGTTTAATTAGTACTTTGAATAATAAATTGTTTTTCTGCTGGAACATATTGTTTGATATTGCTAATGAAATGATTTTAATGTTCAGCTTAGCTGTTTGGAGGAATATATGTCTTATATTTTTAAATGTAGTTCTCCATTGTAGCACACTAATTAACTTGATAACTACTTTCCTTTTTTTTTAAAAAAAGTGTTCAGTATAACATTATATCAAAACACTGCTATAAGTGGCCAGGAGATAATGTTTTCATAATTCAGTTTTATGTGGATCCTTCTACTACAGCACATTTTTGTGCTAGTGTTATTTAATAATATTTTGTATTCATCATTCTTGAGTGTCAAGTACCACACACTTAGTGGCCCATCAATAAGTATCATTTGCCTTTATTAATCATAATGCCAGTATGATCTTTAAATTGTGCATATAGATGTTAGATGGATCTAGACATCCATCAGTGTTAACTGGAGTGGCAAGGTAACAGAAAGCCTATATCTCTTAAATACATGAAACTGATATCATTTATATTCCTTCAATTCAACAAATATTTATTAAATCTTATCCATGTGTGATCAGTATCCTTGCTATCATCTTTGTGGGCAAAGATAGAAAAAATAATTGAAAGACTCAGTTCTTGTCCTGAAAAATATCATCACAGTCAGGGCTCAAGACTCCATGAACAGTTTTCTCCCAGTTATGTATTGTGTGGCATATTATTCTCTGCATATTGTGGTATAGAGAGTTAAAAACTGTAAGAGATTAGAGGAAGGAAACTTCATTGTAAGTTAGAATCATGGCTGGGGACCTAGGGATGGAGGTGGGACCTGAATCAAACATCAAAAGATTGGTTAATATTTGGAAGTGTGGATGAGAGGAGATTTTGTGTGTGAGTAATAGCATAAACAAAGACTCAGAAGCAAGAATCTTTGGAGTGTTCAGAGGACAGTGAGTCTTCGTGGGTCAGCTCAGAGTTCACGTTGGGGAACTCTGGGAGTTCATGTTGGTTGTATAACATGAGGTCATAGAGGGTGAGAAGTGCCAGGCCAAGCACTTATAAAATAATAGTGAACTACTGAAGATTTCTAAATGAAGATACAAGCAGTTCCTCACAAGAGCTCACCTGAGAGTCAGAGACTAGACAGGAAATCAGGGTCTAAGAACTACAGGAGCACAAAAGAATAAGGCCAAGCAATGGGGCAGCCAACAGGAAGCCCTAGGGGGTAAGAAAGTCTTGAAACTTTCTGACAAGAAAGTCCTCAAAGTCTTGAAACATGTCTGCCCTGGCAGGAACCCCAGTAGTCTTCCATTGGGAACAGAAATTAATTCCAGGGTCCTAAGTGGGTATGAATGAATCTTCTAAGGGAAATATTAATACGAACCAGTGAACCCAAATGGAGATCTGGACAAATCCTGATATGATCGAAGTGGAGTTTTAGAAAAATGAACTTGTCGCTGTTATAAAGAATGAAGTAATATAGGGTGAATCCAGGTTTAGATGGGCAGTTGATAAATAAGGAGTAAACTTATAGGAACTTAGGCAAAGATTGTAATTGTGGGCATAGAGAGAAGTGATACGTATGAAAAATAAGTCTAGGTAAAAATGTATCAGTGAAAGGTGGCTCTGAGATTTCAAACCTGAGTGAAGACGCAATAGTAATACCATGGACAGAAGTACAAGCCTTAGGAAAGGAAGCTTTCCATGAAGACCTTTTCCCAATCCAGTAAGCTTGGCTAGGAAGAACATTCACAGACATGGCCAGTGGCCAACATACAGAATAATCGAGACCTCCACTCTCATATCATGGAGAGCTTTGAGTGAGGTTCATTTTCTCTTTGGCTTTTGACCATATCAGGGTTTTTGAGTAACTCTTGAAAAATGTGTTTACTTAGGGCTTATTGTTTAAATACTGGTAGAAATATGCTGAAACTTTAGCAGGTAAAACACCTGGGCATATGGAACTGGAAATCAGTATTTCAGTATGCAAGTAGATTACCTCTAGGTTACTCATTTTGTGAAATGTTTTTGCTAATTAGAGCTTTCTTTTTGTTAATCGGGTATTATTGTCCCATGAGGTCACGTCACTAAGACAGAGAAAATGCATGGTAACAGTTACTTGATCAGAATAGGTTAAAGTAACAATGTTCAGTTTGAAAAAAATTGTCAAAAGAGGGACTTCCCTAATGGATCAGTGGTGAAGAGTCTTGCCCTTGCCTGGCAGTGCTAGAGACGTGGGCTCAATCCCTGGTCTGGGAAGATCTCACATGCCGTGGAGCAGCTAAGCTCCTGTGCCACAACTACTGAACCTGTGCTCTAGAGCCCACATGCCACAACTACTGAAGCCCACACACCCTGGAGCCCGTGCTCCACAGCTAGAGAAGCTACCGAATGAGAAGTCCATGCATCACAATGAAGAAGTAGCCCCTGCTCACCACAATTAGAGAAAGTCTGAGCATAGCAACAAAGACCCAGCACAGCCAAATTTTTTTTTTTAATTTCAAAAAGTCAAAGGAGATGTTTAACAAAAAGAACTAATTATTTAACATTTGTTTTTATTTGTTTATCTGACGTCATCCCTATCAGAAACTGTTAAGTGCTTTCTGTCCATTATTTGATTTCATTAGCAAATAGCCCCGTGAAATATGTACATTTATTATCCTCATTTTCCAGAGAAGAAAACGGTGACCAGAGGGTTAACTAGCGTCAGATAATGCAACGTTAACTAGGGATCCAGCCAGAATTCCCCGTCAGGTCTAGCATGACTCTGAAGCCCTATCCTTAACTGCTGCGCCATCTTGTCTCTTCGGTCTTGAGCAAGCAAACAAGGTGATGGTGAATTTCACTAAAACTTGGGCATATACCCACCAAAGATCGGATGTCTGTCAGGTGTGAAAGCCATGATGGTTCGCTTATAAAATGTGCCACTGCATGCTTAGCAACCAATTTTCTCACAGTTTGGGCAATGGAGGTCTTTGAACCAGACTCAGTGCTTAAATATCTTAAAGAACTTAAATATCTTGAAGCTGCATGTAAATACATTATAAGCCTTTTGCTACCTTGATGACTTTATTGTGACTCAGAGGCTCTGTGAACAGCTTAAACTTAGGTTCGGGATGTGGAAAATTATTTTACACATTTTAGGAAAAAGCTATTGATTCTCAAAAAAAAAAAAAAAATCTGAGATACCAAACACTTAATTAAAATTTTTTAATTAAAAAATAAAATATACCTATGAATAAACATGGCCTATGTATTCATATATGAATGACATTTTTGTATGCATCTATTTCTGTGTGTTTCTATCATAGACACAAAGTGCCTGCTAAAGTGCTTAAATTTTACTTCTTCCTTCATAAAACTAACAGCGAATTGTGTGTTTTCTGTTCTTCTCACAGCTGAATTTTTATTCCTCCTGTGGGGTGTTTATCTCTGCTATGCAGTGCGGACGGTCCCTTCAGCATTTCATGAGCCACGCTATATGGCTGTTGCAGTTCACAATGAGCTCATTATCTCCGCTATATTCCATACAATTAGGCAAGTGATCTGTAGAGTCACAAAGTAACTGTTTTATTTTTCTGATGTGTTTCAGTTTAATTTAAACAGCAAAACTGGAAAAGATGAATAATGGAAAGATTTAGGAAGGATAGTGTTTTATACGTTGACTAATTTCTTTGTCACAGAAATGACAAATGAATATAGTTTTTTTTTTAAACTCTGCTGTTCTTAGTTCCTTCTGATGAGCTGTTTATTGCCTTCATTTATTTGAAAGGGAACTCACTGTTACTGTATTATGTTAAACCATTTCTGGGGTTGTCATTGAGTGTTGTTTATAGTATGTCATACTTTTTGTTCTGAAGCTATAAAGCAATACATACATACATTATAAAATAGATACAGATAAATCATCTATGATTTCACTCATGTTTATTATGTTAGCTTATACTTTCAAAATCCTAACACTCAGATAACTTACATATGTGAAATCTGTTGAATTCAAAAGCAAAATCCATTTCAAGTTGATGGCTGGATTTTGTGTGCAGTTGGATTTTTTTCGTCATCACACTGTAGGGATGACTCTTCTATGGTAAGAATATATGGCCCTCCATTTCTTGTTATTCCATATGTCTCCATAGCCAAAGAGTACAAAGAAGAAAGAAAGTGGCTTATGAAAAATGAAGAAAATGAAATATACATGACTTATCTTTTGAGAATTTTCACCTGATTCATAATTGAAAATAAATCTCAGCAAGAAAATAAAAGGAATCCAATAGTTTGAAAAATAACAAAGAGATGCCATTCAATTACTTGATATACATTAAAAGTTAAGACACACTTAAAGTAATTAGAAATTTTGAGTATTAGTCTTGGCCCTCAAAGGAAAGATAGAGATTAATGAAAGAATGAGAAAGTGATGATCTATGGAAGTTTTACAGGATGTTTATCATCTCTCACTGTAGTCAGTAATCATAAAATGATATCTTGCATTCAGTTGATATCTGAATGCACAGCAGTGCTTCAGAAAACACTGTTTTAACAGAGCCAAAGTGATAGGAAACATGTTAAATACTTGTTAAAAATAACTTTCTTATTTTGCTTAGACCTTTCCTACAGAGTCCCAAACAGCCCACCAGCTTGACCAGAAGAATCATATAAACCATGAGCTGTGTTCATGTAGACACAAGCTCTATTCAAGGATAAGAAGCAATAACAATTTAAATCAGCTGGATTTACCTTGGCAAATTTTTCCTGGAGTGAAGTAATATGAAATAAGGCATCCAACATCAGCAAAGATATTTTATATCAATAGGATATATATGCTCTTCTTATCTGCTTAAAATATAAAATTATGTATACGTATATGTATGTATTCATATTTGTACATACATATATATAAATTAAAAACTATTACTACAGATTATGTGCAGATTTGCTATCTTTCTTACAAAACTGTCAGACTGAACAAAAAGAACCTAAAATAACCTAAAAGGGTTAAGTCTAGAAGGATAAATAATGAGAAAGCATTTTGTTCAGTCAGTTCTTATTCTTTACTTATTTACCAATAACCTCAGATATGCAGATGACACCACCCTTATGGCAGAAAGTGAAGAAGAACTAAAGAGCCTCTTGATGAAGGTGAAAGAGGAGAGTGAAAAAGTTGGCTTAAAGTTCAACATTCAGAAAACTAAGATCATGGCATCTGGTCCCATCACTTCATGGGAAATAGGTGGGGAAACAGTGGAAACAATGGCAGACTTTATTTTTGGGGGCTCCAAAATCACTGCAGATGGTGATTGCAGCCATGAAATTAAAAGACGCTTACTCCTTGGAAGGAAGGTTGTGGCCAACCTATATAGCATATTTAAAAGCAGAGACATTACTTTGCCAACAAAAGTCCGTCTAGTCAAGGCTATGGTTTTTCTAGTGGTCATGTATGGATGTGAGAGTTGGACGGTGAAGAAAGCTGAGCGCCGAAGAACTGATGCTTTTGAACTGTGGTGTTGGAGAAGACTCTTGAGAGTCCCTTGGACTGCAAGGAGATCCAATCAATCCATCCTAAAAGAGATCAATCCTGGGTGTTCATTGGAAGGACTGATGTTGAGGCTGAAACTCCAATACTTTGGCCACCTCATGCGAAGGGTTGACTCATTGGAAAAGACCCTAATGCTGGGTAGGATTGGGGGCGGGAGGAGAAGGGGACGACAGAGGATGAGATGGTTGGATGGCATCACCGACTCGATGGACATGGGTTTGGGTAGACTCCGGGAGTTGGTGATGGACAGAGAGGCCTGGCGTGCTGCAATTCATGGGGTCGCAAAGAGTCGGACACGACTGAGCGACTGAACTGAACTGAACTGAACTGAACTTGTTTTTAATACTGAGCAGAAATCTAACTTTTGGGAAAGTGCAAAACTTTTTAAAAGTCTGCCTTTATTTTTAACCTCAATTTTCAAATATTTCTATGCACCTGACTTTTAGACCTATTTAGTTGAAATACTATTTTTTTTTAAATGAAGCTTTAATACTACTGCAAAATCCAGTTGTTCTTAAGATATTTCTAATCAGAAGTACAACCTAAAAAAAAAATCTGTCAGTAATTAAAAGCTGATTAAGGACAATTGATGTTAGTATATTTCAAAATTATTTTTTGGAAGAGTCACTTGTTTAATTCAAAATGTATGTACCCATTCTTTTCTCCAGATATTGTCAGGCTAGTTTCAACTTCTGTTGGCATTTGAGATAGGAATTCCCTGTACATAGGATGCTTTTAGACTGTAAATCCATCTTCTCTGATGTACCTGTCTGCTCCAGGACTGGCTATGGCCCCAGAAGATTGGCATTGTATTATTTTCAGGGGTACATTTTATATTGCTTCAGTGCTTCAATACTGTTGTCTCAAAGACTGTAACTTTTTATTAAGTAAGATAGTCCTATTTTAGTGCTTAAAAAGAAATCTTACCTGACCTAGCACAGATGGGATTCCAAAGTAGTCCATCCCTGAACACAATGAATATTCAGTCATGTTCAAAGCAGATATGAAGCTACCCTTCTCACAAAGGAATTCAGAAAGATGTTAATCCAGAGAATCTCTTTTGGTTGTCTGTGAAGGACCATAGTCGTTCTGCACTTCTGTCTAAGTCTATGTTGCTTATGTCTCCAGACACAGGGAAAAGACTCTCTCTGCATTTTGATAACCCCTGAGCTTCCATTTGACCTTGATTTTGGAGGAGTAGGGAGATGGGGGTAAAAATGAGGAAGAAATAGCCTTGATGGAAATTTTACCTGAAATATTAATAATGTGTATTTAGTAAATTTGTCTTGAATATGGTATAATGCAGAAATAAAATTAGTCTCCTCTATTTTTAGGTTCATATATGTTTATTTCGGGCTTCCCAGTTTGTGCTAGTGGTAAAGAAATTATGTGTGTTAGTCCTTCAGTCCTGTCCAACTCTTTGTGACTGCATGGACTGTAGCCCACCAGGCTCCTCTTTGCATAGGATTTCCCAGGCAAGAATACGGAGTGGGTTGGCATTTTCTTCTCCAGGGGGTCTTCCTAACCCAAGGTAAAGAACCCACCCGCAATGCAGGAGACCGGAGTTCAGTCCCTAGGTCAGGAAGATCCCCTGGAGTAGGAAGTGGCAACCCACTCTTGTATTCTTGCCTGGAGAATCTCATGGACAGAAGAGCCTGGCAGGCTATAGTCCATAACATTGCAAAGAGTCCGACATGACTGAAGTGACTTAGCACACATGCATACATGTTTATTTCACGATTATATCATAAGCATTCTCTTAGGATTTAGCTTTTTGAATTTGATGATGCATATCATTGAAACAAAATGCTAACTCTCTAATTCCAGAATCTCATAGTTAGCTTTCATGGATAAACAATAGATGGGAAACATTAAAAGAATATGAGTGCAAAATGACCTTAATAAAAGCAATACCTGGTTTTTGCATAAAGATGAATCCTTAAAACATGAGTTTTAGTTTGTACATGTACCTACTGATTTTTCAAAATATTCCAAAATTGTGAGGACAGATATCAATAATGAATTTTTCCTACACATGTTACTTGCAGGGCCATCCTGAAACAGAGCATTATAAATTCCTCTATAAGATTTTAAATATGACATTTTAAATTATCTTAAAATAATTTGATGCTCTATAAAAATTAAAATTTGTATTTTAATAGATGCACTTTATACATCTACTATATTTCAGTGTTTAAAATAGTTTAAAAAAGATGTACTTTACAAACCATTAGTACATTCATTTTTCCCATTACATTGTTTACCATATCAGTCTCTAGGATCATTCACTAAGACACATATTTACCCATTTTTTTCCTTAGTTCTAATTAATGTTTTTAAATGAAGACTGTTATGATCAAGAGTTATTTGACTGTGTCTGATAATCCAAATTTCCCTGAAACAATCAATTTTTACCCTACTCTTCTTTTGAAGAATTCACATGTGTTCACTGCTTATGCTTTGCACATTCAACTTACCTACAAAATAATCAAGAAAATGTTTAGCACATTATATAAGTATATGCTATCTTTCTTAATGACTGATAATTTAAGGAAATAAAGAGTTTATGTCTTATGCATCTAGTTAGGGTTCCTTAGACCATTATTATTCTGTGATGAAAATAGTGGGTTGGCCAAAAAGTTCATTTGCATTTTAGTTTTTCCATAAGATCTTACAGAAAAACCTGAAGGAACTTTTTGGCCAACGTAATATGTTGTAGAAACAGCAGTATGATTTCTTACTTCCTTGCTTTTACTGATACATTGAGGAAAAGCAAGTATCATAGTGTTTTAAGTAGAGATCTTGTTGGGTTGCTAATATGGTGAATTCTCATTTCAGATTTGTTCTTGCCTCAAGACTTCAGTCTGATTGGATGTTGATGCTGTATTTTGCACATACTCATTTGACTGTGACAGTCACCATTGGGTTGCTTTTGATTCCAAAGGTATTTCTCCAACATTCCTTTTCTCTTGCAAGACAGTTATTTTAAAAGAGAATGAAATTGGTTCTTCTTTGAAAAATATCTGACTATATAGGCAAAGGGTGGTGTGAAGATTTGTTTAACATGCTACAGTATTTTTAAAACTCAGGAAACTATTAATAGGCATCTCTTTTCTTTGGAGATTCATTAAACATCTCACATAATATTTAACTACCTTAGTCTGTACAAAACCATCATCATCCAGTCCAGTCCTTTTCTAAACATTTTGCTATCTATTTATGTTTTAATTATTAGGAGTTCAAGGTGGCCTTTCATTGTAGGTATAACCTCAAGATCATTTTTAAACAGAATTATCTTTTTCTACAAATACTCTTATTTGAATTCATATTCAAGAAAGTGTTGTGTTTTAATCATTCAGAGAATTTTTATGTAAATAGAAATAATTATAATGTTGTATAAAAAGAATCTTCCTTAACAATGAGAGATTCTGACAGAGACTTATCTAGGCAGCATTCTGAAGTGGAGGAAAGTGGGCCAGGACTCAGAATACAGGGATTCTGAGCTCATGCCCCACCCCAAGCTGACTGTGTAATGTGGCATCAGCCAAGACTTTTCATCTCTCTGAGTTTCAGTTTCCTCATCTATGACATGATAGCAATAAGACTGCTTAGAATAAAATGATATCAGAGCTTGGGGGAAAACATACATATTATCATCATTTTCCTTTTTTACATGTAGGAAAACAAAATATTAGAATATTGTATAGCTTTATCAGTGTCCTATAATATAACATTAGCCAAAATCAGAATTGTGATTTCTTTCTCTACCTCAGCTCTCACAATTAACCAAAACACTGAAATTCAGCCTGATTGAAAAGGCCAAGCAATTTTAAACAGAGAGGCATGCCTAATTTCTTCCTTACTTGAATGACACCAAATAGTCATAATTTTTGTCGATTAGTCTGTTACTGCAGTTTATCTTAACCATTTTTATACTTTGTATGATTATATTTTTATTAGATAAGTGTATACTCAGACTATTTATTGATTGAGTCAATAAATTGTTGAGCTCCAGAAAGAATTGAAAGAGTATGTTTATATAGAAATTTGTTTTTGATGTCTCTTACCTTGATTGTAGTGAAGCATCATGGGTGTTTGCATATGTCCAGACTCATCAAATTGTAGACATTTAATATGTGCAGTTCTCCACATATGAATTATATCTCAATAAAGCTGGTTTAAATTTTTTTCTTTAATTTTTACATGAATGTTCATGTAGCCCAAAAGTGGAAAGAACCCAAATGTCCATCAACTGATAATCTGTAAACAAAATGTCAAATACTCACACAATGAAATATTATTCATCAATTAAAAGTAATAAAGCGCTGATACATGCTACAATTTGTACAAACCTTTAAAACATTATGCCAAGTGAAGGAAGCCAGATAAAAGAGGCCACATATTATATGATTACATTTATGTGAAATGTAATAGACAGCTCTGAAGAGACAGAAAGTGGATGAGTAGTGCTGGGGAAAAGAGGGGCTGGGAGTGACTGCTTAATTGGTTTAAAAAGGTTTCTTTTGGGGGTGATGAAAACATTCTGGAATTAGATGGTGGTGATGATTGTACAACCTCAAGAATATACTAAAAAACACTGATTTGTATAGTTTAAAATTGAGAATGTTATGATATGTGAGTTATATCTCAATAAATAAGTAATTTAAAACAGTATTGAGGAGCTTTGTTCAATATCCTAGAATAAGAGTAATGAACAGATCTAAGTCTATGCTCTCATGGTACTTATATTCTGGAGGAGGAGAGAAGGAAACAGAAAAGACAAACAAAATAAATGTTTAAAATAGTATTTTAGATAGAGATACAGTTAAGGAAAAATCAGAAAGCAGGAAATGGACAATACCTGACAAATTACTGTTCTTTAAGCTCATGATAATCTATAAGACTTTGCTCAAGAAAAATAATGCCACCCTTATAAGTAATCTTCAGCTGGTTTAACTAGTAGCATGTGAGATTTTGGAGGACTGGAATCTATTTTCTCCATCTTTGTGGCCTCAAGTTTATGGCACATGTGGTTCCCACAAACATACATAGAAGAGTGAGTGGGAAAGTTCATCAGTTTCTGTGGTTTCTCAGCCAGTCCCAAATACAAAATATTCATTATTACTTAAAGAATTGCCATTTTACATATTATCTCCAATTTATGTTCACCTGCCTAGGTGAATATTTGAACAACAGTTGACATTAAAATATCTCTGTGTTTCTGTATCAAAGGGCAGTCTATTCATTTTTTAAAAAAATATTTCACCTGATGGCCAGCTGAGAGAAGAGAACCCATGTCCACTTTTCACAGGACAGTCACTTGGTTTATTCATTGTGTAAAGTGTGGCTGGATGCTTTAGATTCTCTCCGTTTCCATCGTTTACCCAATTCCCTCTTCCTTGCTTCTGCACTTGAAGAAGAGTAGAGACAGCAAGACTACATGAAACTGCAAAATGTCCAAAGACTCCATGAAGATAACTAGAATATACCAAAAGGTGATGAAAGGAACTTGAGAATACTGATGAGCTAGAGGGAAAAAAAAAATCTGTTATTTCAGTGATTCTTCGCATTTTTAAACTTAGATACCATTCAGCCCAAAAGCCCTGTAAGCTAAGAGGATCACCATGCTCCTCAGAGGTTCCATGGCCCAGTTAAGATCTCACTGACAACACAGTCAAGGCTGGAATTCAGATCTCCTATCCCCTCAGTTTTGAAAGTAGTTTGTTTGAAACTCTGTGTGATGGACTGAAAGTCACAGTCCTGTGATCATTCCAATTAGTGCCCATAGATGAAATACAGCCTCCTCTGTGTGAAGTGAAATGACACTAGATAGACCCCACTGCTGGAAAAAAATATTCCCGCTCAGTTGCCAGTGGGTCCAAATCTCTGCTTTGAGAGTACAGTGTACTCAGAGTACCCTCAGAGAACCTTTCTTTGGGTTCTTCTACTTATTTTCATTTTCAAAATGCAAATATCATTGAAGAGAAGTAATGTGAGTTAACCCTGGGAACCTGAAAAAAATAGAAATCGAAGAGTGAACCAAGTATTAATACCTCATTCTAAGGACTCTATCGTGTAACAAGGACAACAGAATAAAATATGGCAGCAAATCTTTTGTAAAGAGTTCAATGAATGAATTCATCTTAGCTGAGGAAATGATGTAACATTAGAACCTTTAGAAAAATTATTATGCTGTGTCCTCCAGTGGATTGATATCTACAGCTCGTATTGAATCTCTGTTGCAGTTTTCACATTCAAGCAATAACCCACGAGACGACATTGCAACGGAAGCATACGAAGATGAGCTAGACATGGGCCGATCTGGATCCTACCTGAACAGCAGTATCAATTCAGCCTGGAGTGAGCACAGCTTGGATCCAGAAGACATTAGGGTAACACCAGCATTTCTACTTTTCTGTTTTAGATTAGGCCCATTCATACGTCATACATGTGTGGACAGGTGTTCATGTGCTCTTCTTTGTGTTACAGAACTTGTGTGATTATGTAAGGACTGAAGGCATCACATGCAGAGTTTATCCAGTTCTGAAACATAGAATCACAGTATAAGTTAGACCACACAGGCCAGTCTTGATCATCTTAACTGACTTAAGCCGCCATGATGATAAACTAGTTATATGTCCCATGATAATGGTTTAGGAGATCTTGCTGATGGGAAGGCAAATAGACCTGTGAGCAGAGAGTGTGGATTATTTAAAGTAATTGGTGACAATATGTCAGCATTTGGAGGAAGAAGATGCTTTTAGTATTTGATGGTCAGTTGTACAGTAAAATCCTAATCTAACATTAGGTGTAATTTTATCAATGGCTCCGTGTTGCTTCCAGTATTATTCAGGAATAAGATTTTATCAGTAGATAACAGGCCATGTTTTGTCATTGTCCAGGCTCAGCCTGGTCCATGCAGTTAACAAATTCAAAGCGCCCATTCCATGAAGCAAGTGCAGACTGCAGGGGTTCAGGTCCTAAAGTTCAGACACTCTGTGAAACAAGATACAGAGGAGTCAGGAGAAAGTTGAGGAGTGGAAATGTTAGGAAAAGCTCTGTGTTTGGACTTCACATTACAGTAGGCGTTATTAGCTGGCTGAAATGCTACATCCCCCATCACTTTGAATCTGCTCTTATTCTGGCAGGATGAGCTGAAGAAACTCTACGCCCAATTGGAAATCTATAAGAGGAAGAAGATGATCACGAATAATCCCCACCTTCAGAAAAAGCGGTGCTCCAAGAAGGGCTTAGGCCGTTCCATCATGAGGCGGATCACAGAGATCCCAGAGACAGTCAGCCGGCAGTGCTCCAAGGAGGACAAGGACGCTGGGGAGCATGGCTCAGCTAAGGGGGCCGGCGCAGGCAAGAAGAACCCCCAGGAGGCTGCGGGTGGCGCTGGGAAGCCCAAGGAGGAGTCCCTGCGGAACCGGGTCTTCTCGCTCAAGAAATCGCACAGCACCTATGAGCATGTGCGAGAGCAATCAGGCGGCCCGGGCAGCCCTCCTGCCCAGAGCCGTGAGGAGGAGGAGGCTACAGACAACTCTGTGCTGGGGTCTCCAGTGGGAGCAAACCGACCCCGACCCCTGCAAGAAGACAGCCAGGCCGTGTCCACTGAGTCCGTGCCTCTGGTGTGTAAGTCGGCCAGCGCCCACAACCTCAGCTCAGAGAAGAAGCCCGGGCCCTCCCGCACATCAGTATTACAGAAGTCCCTCAGTGTCATTGCCAGTGCCAAGGAGAAAACGCTTGGATTGGCTGGGAAAACCCAGGCAGCCTGCGTGGAGGAGCGGGCCAAAGCCCAGAAAGCTCTGCCCAGAGAGAAAGAGACAAATAGAAAATACTCCAATTCAGATAACGCAGAGACTCAAGACTCTGCCCCCCCAAACTCCAGTCATTCTGAGGAGCCAAGAAAACCCCAGAAATTGGGGATTATGAAGCAACAAAGGGCCAACCCCCCCACTGCCAATTCAGACCTGAGCCCAGGCGCCACCCAGATGAAGGACAACTTTGACATTGGGGAAGTGTGCCCCTGGGAGATCTATGACCTGGCCCCCGGGCCCGTGCCTTTGGAATCGAAAGTTCAAAAGCACGTATCGATTGCAGCTTCTGAAATGGAGAAAAACCCAATTTTTTCCTTAAAGGAGAAATCTCATCCCAAGCCCAAGGCAGCTGACCTGTGTCAGCAGTCCAATCCGAAGAGCGTAGACAAGGCCGAGGTGTGTCCTTGGGAGAGCCAAGGTCAGTCCCTCTTTGAAGAGGAGAAGTATTTGATGTCCAAGACTCAGGTTCCCCTGGGAAGAGCTCAAGGTCAGAACAGTGGCCAACATTGTGCAACCGGTGTGTGTGCTGGGCAGTGTGAAGAACTGCCTTCCAAAGCTGTAGCATCAAAAGTGGAGAATGAAAACCTCAACCAACTAGGAGAGCAGGAGAAAAAGACATCTTCCTCTGAGCGAAACGTGCCTGACTCTCAGAACTCAAGTAATAACTTTCAGCCACCTTTAATGTTGCGAGCTGAGGTGTGTCCCTGGGAGTTTGAGACCCCAGATAAACCAAGTGCTGAAAGAAGTGTAGCTTTCCCTGCCTCTTCTGCTTTAAGTGCAAATAAGATAGCAGGGCCTCGGAAGTAAGAGGTCTGGGGTACTTTTAAAGTGTAGCATCCCCAGAAAGAAAAGGAGAAGGAAGAAACACTGAATTTGATATAAGACAGAAGATACAAGGATCAGAAATACCCATGGAGTATTGGTCAGTTGGGGGAAATGGGAAAGACAGGGATGGAAGAGGGTGTAGGGAGACTGACTTCAGTGAAGAAGTTAGACTGGCCAGGAAGGTCTTTCCCCAGGGAACACTGGGGAAATCCTTACACTTTAGCGTGTTTGGGGGAAGTAGACCTCAATGTCTGCCCCTGATCAATACATATCCTTGGGACTTGGAAGATCCCAAGCAAGGCAAACCAGAAGACACAGAAGAGGTACAAGATTTTGCAAAGGAGAAGAAGGTATCGATGTCTGTGCCCCAAATTCTAAGTAGCTGACTAAAAAGAACTTACTTTACCTATTTAACCTTTATAGCACTGCTAACTTAATGCATCCAAAAATCCCTTTTATATTAATGATGGCTCTCATTTTCTTATCAATGTCTGTTTCAGTACCTTGTTGTGTCTCATATTCAAGCATTCCAGATTGTATAATTTTTGCAAATAACTTTGATATTATGTGACACAACACATTTATGCAATCAGCCGCTACTCAATTGTTATTGCAACTTACAGAAATACCCGCTATCTATCAACTTTAGATGATCCTTGAAGTACAGTAAGCTTTCTCTGGCTTGGGAAGCCATAATTGTTATGATAAAAAACCTTTTAGTTTGGGCTGTGATTTATATGTTGTGAATCTGGATTTGGCTCTATGATTTCACATCATGGTTTGTTATACTGTCTTCATCAGGGTCTTTTTTTTAATACAAGTTGAGTGAATTGCTTTGCACTTTTCCTGTGAGGACGCAGAAGCTTTATTAATATTGGAGATCAAGTGGTCCTTCTTAGTCACACGTCTCAATAAGTTAAGGACAACTTATCTATTGTTTGTTCAAAGTCAGAGATAGATAACGCCTTCATTCCAATTAATTGTCCCTTTTAACTCTTAACAGTATTTCATCCTTAGCAGCATTTCGTAAGGAAGGAAGAAGCTAAGAGTGAGAAAAATATACTGTGCATTATTATTACCATTGGAAAGGGAAGCTTCCAGGAATGACAAGAGAATTCCTGGACTGCAGAGCCAGGGAATTTGCCTTGAAAACAAAGACAGAAAGGGAGCTCCCATTAGCACTTTCAAGGGATTATATTTTTAAAGAGAGAAAATTATTATAGCATCAAGATCATAATATGGATATATTTTTATTATACATACTAAATATATAATATTTTAAATTACCTTAAACTACTTATTCTCATAAACTCTTATTCATTACTTCAGGCAGGGGTAGAACTTGCTGGCTCGAATCCCAAAGAAGTTTATAACTAGAGCTACTCAAAGCCTATGAGGCAGTGTGGGCTCTTCATTCTTCCAAGCGCTGGAAAGTCCTGCACATGGCCTAGGTGAGCTACCAGGCTCAACATTTCAAATGTCAGGTTTATTTGCAAGGCGAAACAGCCCCCACCCCCCAAAGTGTACTTCATAAAATGCATTGCATTCCACACTGATCACCTGGCATGGAAATCCGAAGCTGCTGATTTAGCCCTACTGGTGTGATCATGCAAAGAGATTCCATCGCAAAGCTCAGTCTCATTTTCTTTTAGGATGAATCACTTGAAAATAGAACCCTGACTTCCTTTCTCTCACACTAAACACTAAAGTACCGCGGCTTGTTCGGCTAGGACATTCACAGCCTAAGTAGCTGTTTTTTCATTTTTCTGAGCAGCAAGGAGAAACATGCTATGGGGATAGAAGATGAGAAAAGGGAATCCAAAAGTGGACACAGGGCTGTTCTTAGTACTACACTCAGTGGAAGAGGAAAACCAGAAATAATTCTTACTCATCATCAGAATTTTCTCAGTGATTTGTCTTCAGGATTAACAGGCATTTCCCCATTTTGCAAAGCTGTGTGTAGATCTTCCTCACCCATTTGCTTGCTTCGTGCATTACTCAGGATGGTGGGGTAGGTTTGAAGAGATATAGAAATTCTATTTGTTTGTGCTTTCGTCATGCATTTCCTTCTCCCCTCCCTTTTCAATCAAAGCCTATCTACTGGGTGACCTTGGAATACGACTTCAAGGTACCAAGTTGTGAATTTGGTTTGGAGCATCCAGAACCACCTACTTTTTTCATTTATGTCCAAGATCTGTTAGCACTTTAACTTTTTCAGAAATAAGCATCAGTGACTTTTCACTGCACTTCAGGATGACTCTGCTAGAGATGTGGCCTAAAGAAGACTTGCCAGGTTCTACCTTAGTACAGTCCATAGATTCTCCTCCACCAGCATCAATCAACGAGAGCACCTAGGGCATTCCCCTAGCCTTTCATTGCTATTACTTATCACCAAGAGAAGCTAAACCTGCAACCCTTAAGGTTATTTTCCCAGATTGATAACAGTAAGCAAGCAAGTGAAGAAGCTCTATGAAGTTCACAAACATTTGCTAGGTTGTCCTTCTCAGTGCATGTTCAGGCTGCATCCTGTCCTTGTTTTTAAGCCAGGGTTTATAAATAAGTAGATTTATACCAAACTTAATAGAACTGTATATTTTATGCAAGAGTTCAACGCTTTATGACTTGAATTATAACCCAGCCCATTGTAAACTTTGGTGGCCATATGGATTTGACACTCGACAGTTCTCTTGTATTTGCTTCCTAGGTTTCTGCATGCAAGTGATGACAGGTAGGACTGAAAAAACACTGCCTTTTGACTTCTAGCATTTAGCAACCCAGAGTTGTAGAGTCAATAAAGCTGTCAGTCTCTTCACTTAATCTGTGGTTCTTCTGAAACTATTATCTGAAACCTGCAGCATCCCATCATAAAATATTTGGTAAATTTATGTTGTGATGTGTTACAGCATGTAAATACTTATAACTTCTCTGCAATAAAACATATTTATATGAAAGCGATTTGGGATGATTTGTGTGTTCATCTATCAAAAGTCAAATGTATTTCACCTCACTGACTTTAGGAGGAATTTTGTATATCTTGGGATTTGGTACACCTTACCTACCTGTAGGAATGTATGATTAGCCAAGTGTGGCCTCAGACCTGTGGGTAATCATTTGGAGCCAGTAATACCTGTTAGGACTAATGGTTTTGATTTAAGAACACTCTTGCCAAATGGAAACTGATTCAGATAACTTTTAAAAATCTTTTTAAAGATTTTTTTGATGTGGCCCATTTTTAAGGTTTTTATTGAATTTGTTATATTTAATATTGCTTCCATTTTTATGTTTTGGGTTTTGGCCACAAGGCAGGTGGAATCTTAACTCCTCACATGTAGGATCTTGGCTCCCCAGCCAGGAATCGAACCCTCACCCACTGCAGTGGGAGTACAGAGTTTAAACCACGGGACCACCAAAAGTCCCTCAGCTGCCTTTTTTTAAATTGAAGTATAGTTGATTCATAATGTTGTGTTAGTTTCTGGTGTACAGAAAAGTGATATATCTATATATATATCTACATATAGATATATATGGGCTTCCTTGGTGGCTCAGTGATAAAGAATCTGCCTGTAATGCAGGAGACACAGGAATCCTGGGTTCGATCCCTGGGTCAGGAAGATCCCCTGGAAAAGGGAATGGTAACCTACTCCAGTATTCTTGCCTGGAGAATCCCATGGATAGAGGAGCCTGGCGGGCTACAGTCCATGGGGTTGCAAGAGTCAGACATGACTGAGCACATGCACAGAGCCAGAAATAGATCAGTTCAGTTCAGTCACTCAGTCGTGTCCGACTCTTTGCAACCCCATGAACTGGAAGGAGCCCCACCAACTGCCAGAGCCTACTCAAACTCACGTCCATCACATCAGTGATGCCATCCAACCATCTCATCCTCTGTCATCCCCTCTCCTCCCACCTTCAATCTTTCCTAGCATCAGGGTCTTTTCAAATGAGTCAGTTCTTCACATCAGGTGGCCAGAGGATTAGAGTTTCAGCTTCAGCATCAGTCCTTCCAATGACTATTCAGGACTGATTTCCTTTAGGATTGACTAGCTGGATCTCCTTGCAGTCCAGGGGACTCTCAAGAGTCTTCTCCAACACCACAGTTCAAAAGCATCAATTCTTCAGCCCTCAGCTTTCTTTATGGTCCAACTCTCATATCCATATATTACTACTGGAAAAAACCATAGCTTTGACTAGATGGACCTTTGTCGGCAAAGTAATGTCTCTGCTTTTTAACATGCTGTCTAGGTTGGTCATAGCTTTTCTTCCAAGGAGCAAGTATCTTTTAATTTCATGGTTGCAGTCACCATCTGTAGTGATTTTGGAGCCCCCAAAATACTCTCGCTGTTTCCATTGTTTCCCCATCTATTTGCCATGAAGTGATGAGACTGGATGCCATGATCTTAGTTTTCTGAATGTTGAGTTTCAAGCCAGATTTTTCACTCTCTTCTTTCTCTTTCATCACGAAGCTCTTAGTTCTTTTCCGCTTTCTGCCATAAGGGTGATGTCATCTGCATATATGAGCTTATTGATATTTCTCCCAGCAATCTTGATTCCAGCTTGTGCTTCATCCAGTCTGGCATTTCGCATGATGTACTCTCATATCAGTTAAATAATCAGGGTGATAATATGTAGCCTTGACATACTCCTTTCCCAATTTGGAACCAGTCTGTTGTTCCATGTCCTGTTCTAACTGTTGCTTCTTGACCTGCATACAGATTTCTCAGGAGACAGTTCAGGTGGTCTGGTATTCCTGTCTCTTTAAGAATTTCCCACAGTTTTTGTGTCCCACACAGTCAAAGGCTTTGGCATAGTCAATAAGCAGAAGTAGATGTTTTTCTGGAACTCTCTCGCTTTTTCGATGATCCAGCGTATGTTGGCAATTTGATCTCTGGTTCCTGTGCCTTTTTAAAATCCAGCTTAAACATCTGGAAGTTCACGGTTCACATACTGTTGAAGCCTGACTTGAGAATTTTGAGCATTACTTTGCTAGCATGTGAGATGAGTGCAATTGTTTGGTACAGAAATAGATAATATACATATTACAATATTCTTTTCATATTCTTTTCCACTATGGTTTATTACAGGATACTGAATATATTTCCCTGTTCAGCTACCTTTTTAAATTTACTCAACAAACATACCAGGCCATCTGCTAAGTAATGATGATTATCTTCAAATGAACAATAGCTCTAATAACACTCAGGTCCATAAGAATATCCCAGTCCCTGCTATGGTAATACACAGGAGAGTGTGCCTATGTCTTGGAGCCAAGACTGGTTTAATAGGGAGGCAATATTCACCAGGCTGAAATTCTGCAAAGTCATCAGATATAAAAGGAAAGAATCAAGGCTAGATAGGTAATGGTGCACAACCTTGCTCACCTTGCTTCAGATTAACTACCATTGTATCCTTTAGTAGTGGGAACTCTCAAAAAGCTTTAAATGGGGTGTAATCAAGTGACATATTAGAAGGGATAGTTAGGGAGTCTGGGATTCACATGGACACACTGCTATATTTAAAATGGATAATCACCAAGGACCTACTGTATAGCACAGGGAACTCTACTCAATGTTATGTGGCAGCCTGGATGGGAGAGGAATTTAGGGGAGAATGCATGTATATGTATGTTTGAGTCCCTTCGCTGTTCACCTGAAACTGTCACAACATTGTTAATTGGCTATATTCCAATACAAAATGTTTTTTAGAAAATTTAAAAGAAAGAAATGATTTGTTCCCCCTTTGATAGGCAGCAGCCCAGAAATGTCCTGAAGTGGGACGATACTAGAGGCAGATGGATCAGTTAGACTGTTACGAGAGTTGAGGGCCTAAGAAGGAGAGGGAAAAAATTTTTGATTATTTCATCAAAATAGCATCTTCCAGCGGGTTTGGTGGTGGTGGTTTAATTGTTAAGTCGTGTCTGATTCTTTGCGACCCCATGGACTGTAGTCTGTCAGGCTTCTCTGTCCATGGGATTTTCCAGGCAAGAATACTGGAGTGGGTTGCCATTTCCTTCTCCAGGGGATCTTCCCCACCCAGGGATCAAACCTGGATTTCCTGTGTTGCAGGCAGATTCTTTACTAACTGAGCTACCAGGGAAGCCATTCCAATGGGTTTACAGTTATGTTATAGGAAGCTCAAAAAATTAGAGTAATTAGAGATGTCAAGTATAAATGTTCCTTCTAAGTTTGTTGACATTTTGGATAATTTCAAACGTTTTCAAAGCCCTCTCTGAAGATCAGTGAACCTCAATATCCTCTGCTCATGAGAAAATATGGATGCCAGGTTCATGCTACAGGAAACCTTGAAACTAAACTGGGCTGGGAAAGGAGCAAAGGGCTTGTCTAGATGGAGACAAATTCCTGCCTGAACGTTGCAGGCTGTGAAGCAGCTCCAGAAATAAGCAGGTGTGGCAGGTGGTCAGGGGAGGGAGCTGGATCCACCCTCTGCCTGTATTAGTTCAGTTCAGTCACTCAGTCGTGTCCGACTCTTTGCGACCCCATGAACTGCAGCACGCCAGGCCTCTCTGTCCATCACCAACTCCCGGAGTCTACCCAAACCCATGTCCATCGAGTCGGTGATGCCAGCCAACCATCTCATCCTCTGTCGTCCCCTTCTCCTCCCGCCCCCAATCCTACCCAGCATTAGGGTCTTTTCCAATGAGTCAACCCTTCGCATGAGGTGGCCAAAGTATTGGAGTTTCAGCCTCAACATCAGTCCTTCCAATGAACACCCAGGATTGATCTCTTTTAGGATGGATTGATTGGATCTCCTTGCAGTCCAAGGGACTCTCAAGAGTCTTCTCCAACACCACAGTTCAAAAGCATCAGTTCTTCGGCGCTCAGCTTTCTTCACCGTCCAACTCTCACATCCATACATGACCACTAGAAAAACCATAGCCTTGACTAGACGGACTTTTGTTGGCAAAGTAATGTCTCTGCTTTTAAATATGCTGTCTAGGTTGGCCATAACCTTCCTTCCAAGGAGTAAGCGTCTTTTAATTTTATGGCTGCAATCACCATCTTCAGTGATTCTGGAGCCCCCAAAAATAGTCTGCCACTGTTTCCACTGTTTCCCCATCTATTTGCCATGAAGTGATGGGACCAGATGCCATGATCTTAGTTTTCTGAACGTTGAGCTCTAAGCCAACTTTTTCACTCTCCTCTTTCACCTTCATCAAGAGGCTCTTTAGTTCTTCTTCACTTTCTACCACAAAGGTGGTGTCATCCGCATATCTGAGGTTATTGATATTTCTCCCAGCAATCTTGATTCCAGCTTGTGTTTCTTCCAGCCCAGCGTTTCTCATGATGTACTCTGCATAGAAGTTAAATAAGCAGGGTGACAATATATAGCCTTGACGTACTCCTTTTCCTATTTGGAACCAGCCTGTTGTTCCATGTCCAGTTCTAACTGTTGCTTCCTGACCTGCATACCTGCCTGTATTACCTTTCCTTTAAATGGCTCCTGTGTGGCCTTTTCCTACCTCTGTATACCATTGTGTATATTCTGTATACTCTGGGTAGTTACATGTAGGATCAGTGGTTTCAGGTCTTCATATGTTATATGGTATATGTTATATATTATATGACCTGCCTCTTGAGAAACATGTATGCAGGTCAGGAAGCAACAGTTAGAACTGGACATGGAACAACAGACTGGTTCCAAATAGGAAAAGGAGTACGTCAGGGCTGTATATTGTCACCCTGCTTATTTCACTTATATGCAGAGTACATCATGAGAAACGCTGGGCTGGAGGAAGCATAAGCTGGAATCAAGATTGCTGAGAGAAATATCAATAACCTCAGATATTCAGATGACACCACCCTTAGGGCAGAAAGTGAAGAAGAACTAAAGAGCCACTTGATGAAAGTGAAAGAGAAGAGTGAAAAAGTTGGCTTAAAGCTCAACATTCAGAAAACTAAGATCATGGCATCTGGTCCCATCACTTCATGGCAGATAGATGGGCAAACAGTGGACACAGTGGCTGACTTTATTTTTCTGGGCTCCAAAATCACTGCAGATGTTGATTGCAGGAATGAAATTAAAAGATGCTTACTCCTTGGAAGGAAGGTTATGACTAACCTAGATAGCATATTAAAAAGCAGAGACATTACTTTGCCAACAAAGGTCCATCTAGTCAGGGCTATGGTTTTTCCAGTAGTCATGTATGGATGTGAGAGTTGGACTATAAAGAAAGCTGAGCGCCGAAGAATTGATGCTTTTGAACTGTGGTGTTGGAGAAGACTCTTGAGAGTCCCTTGGACTGCAAGGAGATCCAATCAATCCATCCTAAGGGAGATTAATCCTGGGTGTTCATTGGAAGGACTGATGTTGAGGCTGAAACTCCAATCCTTTGGCCACCTGATGTGAAGAGCTGAGTCACTTGAAAACACCCTGATGCTGGGAAGGATTGGGGGCAATCCAATCAATCCATCCTAAGGGAGATTAATCCTGGGTGTTCATTGGAAGGACTGATGTTGAGGCTGAAACTCCAATCCTTTGGCCACCTGATGTGAAGAGCTGACTCACTTGAAAACACCCTGATGCTGGGAAGGATTGGGGGCAGGAGGAGAAGGGGACTACAGAGGGTGAGATGGTTGGATGGCATCATCGACTTGATGGACATGGGTTTGGGTGGACTCTGGGAGCTGGTGATGGACAGGGAGGCCTGGTGTGCTGCAGTTCATGGGGTCGCAAAGAGTCAGACACAACTGAGCTACTGAACTGAACTGAACTGATATACTATATATTATATACTATATACATATGTTGACTGTGCTGGGTCTTCGTTGCTGTATGTGGGCTTTCTCTAGTTGCAGCGAACATGGGCTACTCTCTAGTTGCAGTGTGTGGGCTTCTCATTGTGGTGGTTTCTCGTTGCAGAACACAGGCTCTAGGATGCTCAGGTTTCAATAGCTGTGGCTCGCAGGCTCTAGAACATAGACTCAGTAGTTGTTCTTGGGCTTAGTTGCGCCACAGCAAGTGAAATCTTCCCAGCCCACGGATCAAATCCGTGTCCTCTGCATTGGTAGATGGGTTCTTAACCACTGGGCCACCAGGGAAGTCCAAGTTTCAGGTATTTGGATGATTCTAAAGAGCTTAAGACAAAAGCCATTGGGGATTAACAAGTCATGGATGTCAAGTATGCTTATGTGATAAGGAAGAAAAGGCCTTTGCAGTGTTTATTGGAAGTGCTTAGTTGATGGCTGTATTATTTACTTATATACCATGATAGTCTTGATTTTTTTTTGTTACAAATTTAGAAACTTTTTGTTGAAAAAACTTATCCAAGAGAACTATTCCTATTACAGACTAACTTTGTCACCAAAGACGAATCATGTCTAACTCTTGTTCTAAACCAATGCAAGTTAGTTAAGATTTTCTTTATTATTATAGCATAATCGATCCTTTTCCCCTTGAATAGTTATCAGGACAGAAATTATGTATTTATAATTTTGGTTATTTTCTCTTTAAATGTGTGTTTCTTGGAAAGTACAAGGGAACACTTGGAAAGCATTGTATGTTTTAATTCAGTATTAACTGGTCAGAAGGCAGATAATGGAGAATCTGAATTGGTTTTCAGTTTCTCTTTCCCTGCAATGAAAATATAATACTTTGCCAGAAATAAAACTCTGTGATGGAATGAAAATGGAAAAGGAGGGATAAATATAGGAATAGTCTGCATTACACAACCATCATATTCCTAGAAAGAAAAATAAGTTAAATATGAAAATAGCAAGTTCATGACAGATTTTATAGAACATACTTCCATTTCCATTCAAACAGCAATAGAAAAGGGTGAAAATAGCCGTTTTAAGAGCAGGATTGTAAGCCCAGTTTTCCCCCTAGCATACCATGGCATTTTATTCCTTCATGTTTTTTCAGTCTTGCTGTTTCAGTTCAGTTCAATTGCCCAGTTGTGTCTTACTCTTTGCAAACCCATGGACTGCAGCACGCCAGGCTTCCCTGTCCATCACCAACTCCTGGAGCTTACTTAAACTCATTTCCATAGAATCAGTGATGCCATCCAACCATCTAATCCTCTATCATCCCCTTTTCCTCCATCTCTCAATCTTTCCAGCATCAGGGTGTTTTCAAATGAGTCAGTTCGTCGCATCAAGTGGCCAAAGGATTGGAATTTCAGCTTCAGCATCAGTCCTTCCAATGAACACCTAGGACTAATCTCCTTTAGGATGGACTGGTTGGATCTCCTTGCAATCCAAGGGACTCTCAAGAGTCTTCTCCAACGCCACAATTCAAAAGCATCAATTCTTCAGCCCTCAGCTTTCTTTACGGTCCAACTCTCACATCCATATATTACTACTGGAAAAAACCATAGCTTTGACTAGACGGACCTTTGTTGGCAAAGTAATGTCTCTTCTTTTTAATATGCTGTCTTGGTTGGTCATAGCTTTTCTTCCAAGGAGCAAATGTCTTCTAATTTCATGGCTTCAGTCACCATCTCCAGTGATTTTTGGAAACCCCAAAAATAAACTCTCTCACTGTTTCCATTGTTTCCCTATCTATTTGCCATGAAATGATGGGACTGGATTCCATGATCTTTGTTTTCTGAACATTTAGTTTTAAGCCAAATTTTTCACTCTCCTCGTTCGCTTTCATTAAGAGGCTCTTTAGTTCTTCTTTGCTTGCTGCCATAAGGGTGGTGTCATCTGCGTATTTGTGCTTATTGATATTTCTCCTGGCAATCTTGATTCCAGCTTGTGCTTCATCCAGTCTGGCATTTCGCATGATGTACTCTGCATATATGTTAAATAAGGAGGGTGACAATATACAGCTTTGATGTATTCCTTTCTCAATTTGGAACCAGTCTGCTGTTCCATGTCCAATTCTAACTGTTGCTTCTTGACCTACATACAGATTTCTCAGGAGGCAGGTCAAGTGGTCTGGTATTCCTATCTCTTTAAGAATTTTGGACATGAGTTTGTTGTGATCCACACAGTCAAAGTAATCAATAAAGCAGAAGTAGATGTTTTTCTGGAACTCTCTTGCTTTTTTGATGACCCAATGGATGTTGGCAATTTGATCCCTGATTCGTCTGCTTTTCTAAATCTAGCTTGAACATCTGGAAGTTCACAGTTCACATACTGTTGAAGCTTGTCTTCGATAATTTTGAGCATTACTTTGCTAGCATGTGAGATGAGTGCAGTTGTGCAGTAGTTTGAACATTCTTTGGCCTTGCCCTTCTTTGGGATTGGAATGAAAACTGACCTTTTCCAGTCTTGTGGCCACTGTTGAGTTTTCCAAATTTGCTGGCATATTGAGTGCAGCACTTTCACAGCATCATCTTTTAGGATTTGACATAGCTCAACTGGAATTCCATCACCTCCACTAGCTTTGATCGTAGTGATGCTTCCTAAGGCCCACTTGACTTTGCATTCCAGGATGTCTGGCGCTAGGTGAGTGATCACACCATTGTGGTTATCTGGGTCATGAAGATCTCTTTTGTATAGTTCTTCTGTGTATTCTTGCCACCTCTTCTTAATATCTTCTGTTTCTATTAGGTCCATACCATTTCTGTCCTTTATTGAGCCCATCTTTGCATGAAATATTCCTTTGGTATCTCTAATTTTCTTGAAGAGATCTCTAGTCTTTCCCATTCTATTATTTGCCTCTGTTTCTTTGCATTGATCACTGAGGAAGGCTTTCTTATCTCTCCTTGCTATTCTTTGGAACTCTGCATTCAAATGGGTGTATCTTTCCTTGTCTCCTTTGCCTTTCACTTCTCTTCTTTTCTCAGCTATTTGTAAGGCCTCCTCACACAACCATTTTGCCTTTTTGCATTTCTTTTTCTTGGGGATGGTCTTGATAGCTGCCACCTGTACAATGTCACGAACCTCGATCCATAGTTCTTCAGGCACTCTATCAGATCTAATCCCTTGAATCTATTTGTCACTTCCACTGTATAATCGTTAGGGATTTAATTTAGGTCATACCTGAATGGTCTATTGGTTTTCCCTACTTTCTTCAATTTAAGTCTGAATTTGGCAATAAGGAGTTCATGATCTGAGCCACAGTCAGCTCCTGGTAATGTTTTTGCTGACTGTATAGAGCTTCTCCATCTTTGGCTACAAAGAATATACTCAGTCTGATTTTGGTATTGACCATCTGGTGATGTCCATGTGTAGAGTCTTCTCTTGTGTTGTTGGAAGAGGGAGTTTGCTATGACCAGTGTGTTCTCTTGGCAAAACTCTGTTAACCTTCGCCCTGCTTCATTCTCTACTCCAAGGCCACATTTGCATGTTACTCCAGGTATCTCTTGTCATCCTACTTTTGCATTCCAATCCCCTATAATGAAAAGGACATCTTTTTGGGGTGTTAGTTCTAGAAGGTCTTTTAGGTCTTCATAGAACCGTTCACCTTCAGCTTCTTCTGCATTACTGATTGGGATATAAACCTGGATTACTGTGATATTGAATGGTGTGACTTGGAAACAAATAGAGATCATTCTGTCTTTTTTGAGATTGCATCCAAGTATTGCGTTTTGGACTGTTTTGTTGACTATGAGGGCTATTCCATTTCTTCTAAGGGATTCTTGTCCACAGTAGTAGATATCATGGTCATCTGAGTTAAATTCACCCATTCTAGTCCATTTTAGTTCCCTGATTCCTGAAAATGTCGATATTCACTCTTGCCATCTCCTGTTTAATTACTTCCAATTCACCTTGATTCATGGATCTAACATTCCAGGTTCCTATGCAATATTGTTCTTTACAACATCAGACTTTACTTCTGTCACCAGTCACATCCACAACTGGGTGTTGCTTTTGCTTTGGTTCTGTGTCTTCATTCTTTCTGGAGTTATTTCTCCACTCTTCTCCAGTATCCATTGGGCACCTACTGTACTTGGAGAGTTCATCTTTCAGTGTCCTATCTTTTTGCCTTTTCATACTGTTCATGGGTTTCTCAAGGCAAGAATACTGAAGTGGTTTGCTATTCCCTTCTCCAGTGGACCATGTTTTGTCAGAACTCTACCATGACCCGTCTGTCTTGGGTTGCCCTACACAGCATGGCTCATGGTTTCATTGCGTTAGACAAGACTGTGGTCCATGTAATCAGTTTGATTAGTTTTCTGTGATTGTGGTTTTCATTCTCTCTGCCCTCTGGTGGATAAGAATAAGAGGCTTATGGAAGCTGCCTGATGGGAGAGACTGACTGAGGGGGAAACTGGGTCTTGTTCTGATGGGCGGGGCCATGCTCAATAAATCTTTAATCCAATTTTCTGTGGATGGCTGGGGCTGTGTTCCCTTCCTGTTGTTTGACCTGAGGCCAAACTTTGGTGGAGGTAATGAAGATAATGGCGACCTCCTTCAAAAGTCCTGTGCAGGCACTGTGGCACTCATTGCATCCTACCCTGCAGCAGCCCACCACTGTCCCCTGCCTCCACCGGAGACTCTTGCTGTTTAGTCCGTCTGAAATTCTCACCCTCCTTTTTTGAATCAGTATCTTACGTGTGCTGCAGTACTAGTGCGATTATAGAATTTATTGTCCAAAGAAAGCCTTTTAGAGTGAAAATGCAGCACTAATTATAATTATGCTTGGTGTATGACATCCCTTATATGTGGGATCTAAAATAACGTGATACAAATGAACTTATTTACAAAACAGACTTAGGGAACGAACTTATGGTTGCACGGGGGGGAAGGATGAGGGGAAGGGATAGTTAGGGAGTTTGGGATGGACATGGACACACTGCTATATTTAAAATGGATAACCAGCAAGAACCTACTGTATATCACAGGGAAGTATGCTCAATGTTGTGTGGCAGCCTGGATGGGAGGAGAGTTTGGGGGAGAATGGATACATGTATATTGTATGGCTGAGTCCCTTTGCTGCCCACCTGAGACTGTCATAACATTGTTAATCAGCTATAGTAGTAGTAGTGTTAGTTACTTAGTTGTGTCCAACTCTTGTCGACCGCAGCCTACCAGGTTCCTCTGTCCATAAGATTCTCCAGGAAGGAATACTGGAGTGGATTGCCATTCAGCTATATTCCAATATAAAATAAAAAATTTAATAAAAAATAATAATGATTATGTTTGGAAAACACTGTAAACTGGGACTATCCCAAGCAACCTAGGATGTTGGTTTGTTTAGCCTGTTCAAAAAAGTGTTGGTCCCATCTGACTCTTTGGCACCCCGTGGACTTTAGCCCACCATGCTCCTCTGTTTGTGGGGTTCTCCAGGCAAGAATACTGGACTGAGTAGCCATTCCCTTCGCTAGAGGTTCTTCCTGACCCAGGAATTGAACCTGGGTGTCCTGCATTGCAGGCAGATTCTTTACCATCTGAGCTACCGGGGAGGAACAGTACTCTTCCATGCTCGCTCCATGAAGCATTTCCTGATGCCAGGAATCAGAATGACTTTCTCTTAACTCTGACCTTAGGAATTCGCTTAGGTCTGTGAATGCACTGACTCACGGTTTATTTAGTTGCATACTGCTCTGAATCATCTACTAAAATAAGAGCCCAGTGAGAGTAAGAACCTCTCTGTCCCCAGTTTCTAACAGTGTGCTTTGCTCTGAGTTCAGTAAATATTGGCCGCATTGAAATATTTGATTCCTGATCATCGTCTAAAATACACCTGAAGAGAAACAGAAACTCAGGAGTTGACTAAGTCTTGCAGCAGAATTTCTAAAGGGTTGAATACTAACCAGTTTTCCACATCCTGGCAGTGTTTAGAAGGTTCACATTATGACTGAACCCCATCAACTCTCTAGCACTGTTGCTCAGCAACTTAAGTCAACTTAAGCAACTTTGTGCCCCCTTGGACTGCAGCACACCAGACTTCCCTGTCCTTCAGTATCTGCTGGAGTTTGCTCAAACTCATGTCCATTGAGTTGGTGATGCCATCCAACCATCTCATCCTCTGTCACTCCCTTCTCCTCTTGCCCTCAATCTTTCCCAGTATCGGTCTTTTCCAGTGAGTCACCTCTTTGCATCAGGTGGCTAAAGTATTGGAGCTTTGGCTTTAGCATCAGTCCTTCCAATGAATATTCAGTGTTGATTTCCTTCGGGATTGACTAGTTTGATCACCTTACAGTCCAAGGGACTCTTGGAATTGATTTGTCACCATAAGGAGGGAGAAACCTAAGGTTTGGGACACGGCCCAGTTTGTTAGAGCTATAAAAACACTTCCATATGGCATAAAAAGTCAGAAATATTTAATTTGGCTATAAGAACTTGCTTTTAGTTATTTGAACTCTTTCTGGAAAATAAAACTTGGTGAGATCTATATAAAATATCCACATAAAAATAAATACTGCTGCTAGGCTTTCAGATGTTTCTAAGACATGAGATCGTTTGGACGAACTGGATGTTTTACTGACTTGAGAATTTCTTATCCATATATTTTATGTTACATAGAAGTAGTCATGATTTGCATGCATAGAACTCTAAAGTTTCTGTATGTGAACAGAAAAATTGTGGACTGATTCAGATTCTCTCAAGATGAATGTTTAAGTGTTAAAAAACCTGGTTAAGATATTAATATTTTGGCAGAAATTTATGACCTTGTTTATCCACCTTGTCTGTGAGCCTCCTGGTAAGCTTCCTCCAAATGAATGGGTCTGGTCCATTAAAAGCTGAAAATGTTCTGTTCCCTTTGGCCAATGCTTGACCTTTTTGGAGCAGCTTAAGTATCAAAGACATAAAAATAACCTGACATTTACATTTACAGAACCTCTCTCCGCAGCTCAAAGAGCTCATTGTTCTGGGAATTCTCAGAAGCATCTTACTCATTCCTCCTAAAGGCACATCCCATTCTAACACCTAATCTTATTTATTTCCTCCCCCTCTTTTTTTAGTTTATTATAAGAGTACTTATATGCTTATTTCCAGATACACTTAGCATAACACAATCCTAGTAATCAAGTTGCTTCATTTGTATCCCAAACATAAATTCAATAGAAGTAAGTTATTCCATATCTATTACCATTTAGCAGCTACAAATTTTTTAATTTTTTTAAATTCTTCTTTTAAGCTTCATCTGGCAGATATTTTGGTTTAATCATCTTGGGTTTTTTTTTTTTTTTTTTTTTTGTAGTACAGCAGAGTGCTGGGTGACCATTTATTTGTTACCTTAGAACGTTTTTTTTATCAAACTAATGAGCATAAAGAGGTTGACTTCTTGCTCCTAACTGCTCTGGGCAATATGGGGAAAGAAAAGGATGAGTTCAGGGATTCAAATTCCCACCTCTAGCACCACGTAAATCACCCAAAAGTTTCTATGTCTATCTTAAAAGAGATCCTTACCTCCTGCAGACACAGAGTAAACCAGACACAGAATCTCTGCAGTTAGCTGCTGAGTTGCAATGCAAATTAAATTTCCAACTTTACAACGTGTTGAAGTCAAGGCATTGATTGGGAAGGAATGGAGTCCTGAAAATTCAAATGGGGTGTGTGGCTGGATCCTGATGAAGCTGGGGACATTGAGTCTTCTTCACCAGTACAACCAACCCTTATAGCTCCACCTGGGGAGATTAACCCTGCTTTGCCGGATAAAGTTGTAATGGCCTCTCCTGAAGAAATTGCCTTGAAAAACATGGCTGATTCTCCTCAAGACATGTCCCCATCACTCTTGTTTGGTTCTAGACCCATAACTAGTTCCAGGGAGCCCCAGAAGATGAGGTGCAAAGAGTGACATTCAAGGAGATGTGTCACACCCTGAAAGACCAAATAATTTTTCCAGTATATCCAGACAGAAATATGGGTGATATTTATGGGAATTAAGTTGTACATGATGATGGTGGAAGGAATGTAAAGCTGGATCAGGCTGTATTTATTGGGCCCACCAAACAAAGATTCTGGGTTCAATGTTGTAACTTGAAGAGTTAGAAAAACTCTGTGTTTTTTTCAGTGTTTTTGTTTGGTTTTGGTTTTGGTCAGTTGAAACAGATCAAGATGGCCTACACTAAATGAAGTTGAAGTGCCTCAGTATCCTTGAAGAACTCTGTGGTCACTCTTCTCTGTGGGTCAGAAATCAGTGAGAACAACTGCCACTGAACTGTGATCCTTCAATGTCATGGGGATAATTGGATCCCAAGGTGGCAAAGGCCATTGGTGGCACTTAATTACCAAGAACAAGGCAGGAATGGTTACTGTAATGGATAGCAGCTTTAAGGCAGCTATCAGAATAGTCTGACTCACAGAGACCTATGTCATTGGTCAGTTGAACAGCTTCCCTATAACAGAAATATTAATAGCTGGACGGTGTCTTAATTTCTGGCTTGATTTCACATGTGGCAGAGTTCTAGGTCAAATGACAGAAGTCTGACTTGAAGCAACCAAAACTTAAAGTCATGGCCCTTGAGTCAGTTCCCACCCCAGAGCCAGTTTACAGACCCAGAACCCCTTGAATGAAGAGGAACCTGAGTCCCCTGGAGAAGGACCTCATCACACTGCCCTAGACTTATGCTATTAATTTTCCTCCCAGCCTTCTCCAGAGATGCCTACTGTCTTTTACAAGGGTGACTCTGCATTGAGGGAAAGGAAAAAAATCAGACTTTTCAGGGAAGACTGGACTCTAGTTTTGACCTGACATTGCAGGTCAACACAGTTGGTGATCAGTGGAGTCTTAGCTCAAGTTTCTCACACCCATCCTGTGGTTTTCTCCTCAGTTCCAAATGCATAATTAGAAATACTCAGCAACCAGCAGAATCTCCACGTGGTTTGCCTGATCTGTGGAGCATGGCAGAAAAGGCCAAGGGGAAGCCACTAGAGCTGCCTAGGTAGGATTAAAGTAAACTGTTAATAAAATCAGTGTGAATTCCTGGAAGTATGGCAGAGATTAGTGGCATC
The DNA here is from genome assembly GCA_024291935.2 of Okapia johnstoni. NCBI lineage: Eukaryota > Metazoa > Chordata > Mammalia > Artiodactyla > Giraffidae > Okapia > Okapia johnstoni. The sequence goes on from CM044324.1 coordinate 18,409,380, forward strand.
ATGAAGGACTTGAAGGATGCAGGGGAAGGGGGGTGGTTTCCACCACATCTCGATACAACTGACTGGTTTGACTTGCAGAGAAAACAGTTCTTCGAGAACGACAGTGGATTATCATAAACGTAACCAGGTGGTGACTCCATTCACATCTGCTGTTCCAAATGTGTTTTCTTGCTTGAGTAAATCAACACATCCTCTGGTACCTGCTGTGTAGCTGAGCTATTGATCCGGAAAAAGCTTTTTGCTCCGTGTGTGTTTGTGTGTGTGTGTGTGTGTGTGTGCTCAATCGCTCAGTCATGTCCAACTCTTTGCGACCCCTTAGACTGTAGCCTGTCAGGTTCCTCTGTCCATGGAATTTTCCAGGCAAGAATATTGCAGCAGGTTACCATTTCCTGCTCCAGAGGATCTTCCTGACACAAGGATCAACCTGCAGCCCTTGTGTCTCCTGCATTGGCAGAAGGTTTATTTACCACTAGTGCCACCTAGGAAGCCTCTACCTGTTTGTAAAGACCACTGGAAGAAGTTTGATTTTAGCTGGCAAGATTAGAAATACATTGTCACCATCCTACTTCAAGGATTTATCAATTCTCCAGCCTAATATCATAAGTTAGTCAGCAAGGACCTTGATTGCATGAGACCTCTTTTCCACAAGACATCACACGGGTCCTTCACCTTGATGATAGGCTAATTGGAACATCTGAGCAAGAAGCAGCAACTACTCTAGACCATTGGCAACAGGTGATGACATGTCACAGGGTGAGAAATAAATCTGAACTATAATTCAGGGATCTTCCACCTCCGTGAAATGTCTGGGGGTCCAGTAATGTGGGGCATGTTGAGATATCCCTTCTAAAAGATGAAGGACAAATTGTTACATCTGGCCCCAACTGTAAGCGAAAAACAAGCACAGCAATTTAGTGGGTTTCAGGAATTGGGAAGGAACATATCGGGTTGGCCAAAAAGCTCTTTTGGGTTTTCCCATAAGAGCTTATGAACTTTTTGGCCAACCCACTATTACTCCCTTATGTTCCATGTACTGAGTGACTAGAAAAGCTGCTAATATTGAGTGGAACCCAGAACAAGAGAAGGTTCTCTGGCAGGTCCATACTGCTTGCCAGTTGCTCTGCCCCTTAGACCAATAGGTCCAGCAGATCCAGCAGTGCTTCAGTTGTCAGTGGCTGATAGAGATACTGTTTGGGGCAGACAGGCCTGATTGGTGAATCACAGCTGAGACTCGGGATTTTGAAGCAAAATCTACCATCCTCTGCAGATAGCTACTGTCCTTTGAGAAACAGCTTTTGACTTGCTACTGGGCCTTACTAGAGACTGAACACTCAACCAAGGTCCACCAAGCTATGGTATGACCTAAGGAACCCATTAAGAAATGGGTGTTGTTTAGCTGGATGGTCAGGACTTGGAGGGCTTCCTCAGGGACACAGTGGTAAAGAATCTGCCTACAATGCAGGAGACCCGGGATTGATCCCTGGGTTGAAAAGATGCCCTGGAGAAGGAAATGGCAACCCACTCCAGTAAAAATTCCATGAACGGAGGAGCCTGGTGGGCTACAGTCCAAGTGGTTGCAAAGAGTCGGACACTTAGCGCTAAACAACAACAACAAGGGCTTGGAAGTAGCATGATTGGAATATTGGTGACAAAAGGGTCTGGGGAAGAGGCCAATGAAGAGAACGCCCTGAATGGACAAAGGAAAATGAGTTTGGATCCCAATGCTTACCAAAGGGTAACCTCAGCAGAGAAGGATTTTAATAATCAAGCAGGTAAGATGATCTGTTCCAGATACCAATCAGTCTCTTGGTATCCAGTCTCTTGGTATCCCGTGCACCCCTGTTATTGCCCAGTCGGCTTATGAACAAAGTGGCTGTTGTTTCAGGTATAGAGGTCAGGCCTGGGCTCAACAATGTAGACTTCTATCCACCAAGGCCTAGGTGGCTAAAGCCACTGCTGCCTGCCCTATTTTAGACCAACACTGAGTCCTCAATATTCCATTGTTCCCCAGAGGTGTCAACCTGGTGACATGTTGATTACACTGGCCATGGTCACCAATTGCTTGGTCAAACTAATCTAGGTTTTGCTGTTGAAGGTATTTTGTAGATGTGATTAACTTTAACAATCAGTTGACTTTCAATAAAGATTATTCTCATTAATATGGCTTGGACTTATCTAGTGAATTAAAGGACTTTAGAGCAAAAACTAAGGTTTCCATTCTCAAGACTGTAGCATAGATCTTGCCTGGGTTTCCAGTGTGTTGGCCTATCCTACATTTCAGACTTGCCAACATCCACAGTGACGTGAGCCAATTCCTTAAAATAAGTCATTCTCTCTTCCCTTCTCTCTCTCTCTCTCTGTGTCTTTCTCTCTCTCTCTCTATGTATATATATGTATACATTATATATATATATATATATATATATATATATATATATATATATATACACACACATATATATATAAATTGAGTTCTGATTTTCTAGAGAGCCCTGACTCATACAAATGAGGAACTAATAGCTCTTACATTATTGACTTACTATAAGGATTAAGTAAAACAGGGACTTCCCTGGTGATCTAGTGATTAAGACTCCTTGCTTCCAATGCAGGGGGTGCGGGTTCCATCCTGGATCGGGGAGCTAAGACCCCACATATCTCAGGGCCAAAAAACTAAACTGTAAAACAGAAGCACTATTGTAACAAATTCAATAAAGACTTTAAAAATGGTCCACATCAAAAAAAATTTTTTTAAAGAATTAATATATGTTAATAACTTAATATGTTGCTGGCACATAGTAAGCCTTCAGTCAATCAATGTTGATAGCAGTGGTGGTGATTACTGTTATATTACCTCATACACACTTCTAGGAGTTCTTTAGCTCATTTAGCTGGTATTTGCCAAAGCAGCAACAGGCTGGTTCCAATTTCAATTTCTTCTCTTCAAACAGCAGTGAAGAACCAATCGATACTTTCTGCTTCTGCAGGTCATACCATCTTGCAGGCAGATCACATTATTTGGGCTTTTGGAACATGATTCATCATTCTTCCCAGACAAGCAGAGGTGAGGGATGAGGAGGGTAGGGGAGAACCCCTCAACTTGGTTCATGGCACCTGGCAGAAGTTGAAGGCACAATGTAACGTGAAATCTTGGTGTCAGTACCAAGAAGCAAGTTTCAAAGCCAGTCTTATACAGGATGAGACCACGGAGGGGATCCACAGTTGAAGCCACATGAATTCAAAGCTAAAGGATGATCAGATGATCTGTTCTTTTTTTTTTTTTTTAGGATGATCTATTCTGGAAGGAGTCTATTCGGTAATAGGTTCCAGTCAGAAAACAGAAACCAAACTGGTTATTTGGGAAATTTTAACATAAACTATTAACCAGTAACAAGGAATTGACTTCCAAGAGGGAGAAGGAGATTTCTTCATAATGCAGACATAGCCAATGCAGAGTGCAGCCCACGGCTTTAGGGCTGAGAGAGGAGGGGGCCCACAGAAGGAACAAATGTGGAAACTCCCCCCCCTGCCATGGCTGAGACCCCTCCCCCCCTTAGAGAGGATGTGCCTGTGCATATGTAGCCCACTGGATGGGGAATTTCCCAAGATTCCACAGGGCAAGCCTGGCTGCCAGGAATCTCCCCATGGAATTCCCTGGGAAGCAATGGAAATCGCTGGAGAGTGTGCACCTTCAGCTCTCCTATACCTCCTTGCAGAAAAACCACCTGCCATGCCATGAGAGCAAGAAAAATACAGGACCAAAAAGAACAAGGGAAGCCTCTTCCTCTTGCAATGTCTTCTCCACATGCTTGAATACCGAGGACTAACACTGTACCAGCTAACAAAGGAGATATATTCCAGGGTCCATCTCCAGGAGCACAAGGCAGGGCAAAGAAGGGGGAACTGACAACTTTTCAATTCAGTTCAGTCGCTCAGTCGTGTCCGACTCTTTGAGACCCCATGGACTGCAGCATGCCAGGCTTCCCTGTCCATCACTGGCTCCTGGAGTATGTTCAAACTCATGTCCATTGAGTCAGTCATGCCATCCAACCATCTCATCCTCTGTCATCCCCTTCTCATCCCACCTTCAATCTTTCCCAGCATCAGGGTCTTTTCAAATGAGTCAGTTCTTTGCATCAGGTGGCCAAACTACTGGAGTTTCAGCCTCAGCATCAGTTCTACCAATGAATGTTCAGGACTGATTTCCTTTAGGATTGACTGGTTGGATCTCCTTACAGTCCAAGAGACTCTCAAGACTCTTCTCCAACACCACAGTTCAAAAGCATCAATTCTTCAGTGCTCAGCTCTCTTTATAATCCAACTCTCACATCCATACATGACTACTTGAAAAACTTTGACTAGACGGACCTTTGTTGGCAAAATAATGTCTATGCTGTCTAGGTTGGTCATAGTTTTTCTTCCAAGGAGCAAGCGACTTCTAATTTCATGGTTTCAGTCACCATCTGCAGTGATTTTGGAGCCCAAGAAAATAAAGTCTGTCATTATTTCCATTGTTTCACCATCTATTTGCCATGGCATGATGGAACCAGATGCCATGATCTTAGTTTTTTGAATGTTGAGATTTAAGTCAACATTTCACTCTTCTCTTTCACTTTCATCAAGAGGCTCTTTAGTTCCTCTTCACTTTCTTCCATAAGGGTAGTGTCATCTGCATATCTGAGCTTATTGATATTTCTCCCGGCAATCTTGATTCCAGCTTGTGCTTCATCCAATCCAGCATTTTGCATGATGTACTCTGAATATAAGTTAAATAAGCAGGGTGACAGTATACAGCCTTGATGTACTCCTTTTCCTATTTGGAACCAGTCGTTGTTCCATGTCCAGTTCTAACTGATGCTTCCTGACCTGCATACAGATTTCTCAAGAGACAGGTCAGATGGTCTGGTATTCCCATCTCTTTAAGAATTTCCCGCAGTCTGTTGTGATCTACACAGTCAAAGGCTTTGGTGTAATCAATAAAGCAGAAGTAGATGTTTTTCTGGAACTCTCTTGCATTTTTGATGATCCAACGGATGTTGGCAATTTGATCTCTGGTTCCTGTGCCTTTTCTAAATCCATCTTGAACCTCTGGAAATTCATAGTTCACTTACTGTTGAAGCTGGGCTTGGAGAATTTTGAGCACTACTTTGCTAGTATGTGAGATGAATGTAATTGTGCAGTAGCTTGAACATTCTTTGGCCTTGCCCTTTTTTGGGATTGGAATGAAAACTGACCTCTTCCAGTCTTGTGGCCACTGTTGAGTTTTCCAAATTTGCTGGCATATTGAGTGCAGCACTTTCACAGCATCATCTTTTAGGATTTGAAATAGCTCAACTGGAATTCCATCACCTCCACTAGCTTTGTTTGTAGTGATGCTTCCTAAGGCCCACTTGACTTTGCATTCTGGGATGTCTGGCTCTAGGTGAGTGATCACACAATTGTGGTTATCTGGGTCATGAAGATCTTTTTTGTATAGTTCTTCTGTGTATTCTTGCCACCTCTTCTTAATATCTTCTGTTTCTATTAGGTCCATACCATTTCTGTCCTTTATTAAGCCCATCTTTGCATGAAATGTACCCTTGGTTATCTCTAATTTTCTTGAAGAGATCTCTCGTCTTTCCCATTCTATTATTTGCCTCTATTTCTTTGCATTGATTGCTGAGGAAGTCTTTCTTATTCTCCTTGCTATTCTTTGGAACTCTACATTCAAATGAGTATATCTTTCTTTAATTTAAGTCTGAATTTTGCAATAAAGAGTTCATGATCTGAGCCACAGTCAGCTCCCGGTCTTGTTTTTGTTGACTGTATAGAGCTTCTCCATCTTTGGCTGCAAAGAATATAAGCAATCTGATTTCGGTATTGACCATCTGGTGATGTCCATATGTAAAGTCTTCTCTTGTGTTGTTGGAAGAGGGAGTTTGCTATGACCAATGTGTTCTCTTGGCAAAACTCTATTAGCCTTTGCCCTGCTTCATTCTGTACTCCAAGGCCACATTTGCATGTTACTCCAGGTATCTCTTGTCATCCTTTTGCATTCCAGTCCCCTATAATGAAAAGGACATCTTTTGGGGGTGTTAGTTCTAGAAGGTCTTGTAGGTCTTCATAGAACCATTCAACTTCAGCTTCTTCTGCATTACTGATTGGGATATAGACCTGGATTACTGTGATATTGAATGGTTTGGCTTGGAAACAAATAGAGATCATTCTGTTGTTTTTGCGATTGCATCCAAGTACTGCATTTCGGACTCTTTTGTTGACTATGAGGGCTACTCCATTTCTTCTAAGGGATTCTTGCCCACAATAGTAGATATAATGGTTATCTGAATTAAATTCACTCACTCCAGCCCATTTTAGTTCCCCGATTTTCTAAAATATCGACGTTCACTCTTGCCATCTCCTGTTTGACCACTTCCAATTTGCCTTGATTCATGGACCTTACATTCCAGGTTCCTATGCAATATTGTTCTTTACAGCATCAGACTTTACTTCCATCATCAGTCACATCCACAGCTGGAAACTGTTTTGTCTTTGGCTCCATTCTTCATTCTTTCTGGAGTTATGGACCTTACATTCCAGGTTCCTATGCAATATTGTTCTTTACAGCATCAGACTTTACTTCCATCATCAGTCACATCCACAGCTGGAAACTGTTTTGTCTTTGGCTCCATTCTTCATTCTTTCTGGAGTTATTTCTCCACTCTTCTCCACTAGAGACACTGGTAATCAGACTTCCCAGGTGACTCTAGTGGTAAACAACCTGCCTACTGATACAGAAGACATAAGAGATGTGGGTTTGATCCCTGAGTTGGGAAGATCCCCTGGAGGAGGGCATGACAACCCACTCCAGTATTCTTGCCTGGAGAATCCCCATGAATGGAGGAGCCTGGTGGGCTACAGTCCATAGGGTTGCAAAGAGTCAGACGTGCGTGAAACAACTTAGCATGCAGGCACAGAGGCAACATAGGTAAAATGAAGACACAGGTTTGGAGAAATGTCCTGAATGCATCAAGGTCGTTTTCAATGTCACAATCATGACCTCTGATGAGGGAGTACGGAGACTAAATAGCAGGAGATTGTGGACATCATGGCTCTTGAATTGAGCTGCTCCTAAACATGTGACTGCACATTCTCTAAGCCTCTCCTCCCCCAGTCAAGTGTTGAAAAGAAATGAAATACACCAGCTCCCTATTCCTCTTGGTAGGTTGGCCTGCGTCCTAATGAGATGTCTACAGCGTACTCTGTGTTAGGGCTTTCTGTCATAACTAGTAACTTCCCAGAGCATAAGCTGGAATGAAACAAAGGGAGATTTGGAGTCGACATTCGCTACAGGAGCATATTTTAATACACTCAATTTGAATGTTTTAAAATTTAATTAACCACTACTATGAATTATATGACGGAATTCACCAACTCAGAGTCAAATCAGTTCTTACGGCCATTTGATTGAACGTCTTAAGCATACAACCATGTAACAGATTTGTTGAGAGACACTGAAAATCTTTCCCCATGAAATGTTTAAGGGAATTTTATCAACCACAATCTCAAAGGACTTAATTTAGGCATAATGACTCCTCTTTCTCTTTCTGCTGCTGAAACATGGAGTCTGTGAATAATTGGAGATGCACACGGCAGTCCACCTGCAGGACCAGAACAAATCTTGCAGTGGGCTAACACCCTGAAGGCGTGCCATCTGTTAACTCCAGGTCTGGGAGAGTCTTCTTTTCTGGCCTTTAAGCTTATTTTTCCTGAACTAAACTAATTAGCCTGCTGTGAACCCAGCTCTCTGTCCAGAGTTGAGAAGGGTGTTTATAGAAGAAACCATCCAGCCAAGACATAGAACTATGAGAAAGCCACAAAGAACTAAAGAAGGGGCCTCAACTTTGTGTCACCAACAATAAAGACAAGAGATGTTCAGACACAAGATAACCCATGTGTGCGACTGCCCGTGGGCAGGACTCATGAAGAAGCTGCATAGACTTTGCTGTTTTTTTTGGCTGTGCCAGGTCTTAGTTGTGGCACGTGGTATCTTTAGCTGTGGCAATGTGGAATCTAGTTCCCAGACCAGGGGCCGAACCCAGGCCCCCTGCACTGGGAGTCTTAACCACTGGACCACCAGGGAAGTCCCTGCCTAATGTTTTGATGTATTTCCTTTGGTGGTGGAGTGGGTTCCAGTAGAAGAAAGACTTGAAATGGCTGATTATTTAAATCCTGGGGTCCAATTCTACTTCTTTGACTCATTAGTTCTGTGACGTGAGGCAAAGGACTCATTAAACCTCAACCTGCTCTATTCCCGAAGTGAGCATGATAACATGCTTTGTCCACCCAAAAGGAAACTGTAAACAGTCAATTCCACCAGCATTTATTATTATTCAGAAGGTATACTTAACAAGATGTGATGAGTCAGAATACTTCTTTTCTTCGCCATACCTCCTATAGTCACCTTTGAAAAGAATTGCACTTAAATAAATTGGAAAGAAAAACCACCTTCGGCTGTATAATTTACCCCGAAAAAAGACAATAGGAAGCAAAACAACATTTCAGGCTCATACACGTATGTATATTTGTTTGTTTCTTTTTAACCCAAAGAAGGCAGTAATACTTTCAAAGAAGCAAGCAAACAAGCCAAGTGCCCAGGTTTCGACGGCAGATGACAGCTGAGAGTCCAGGACAAGTTGAAGGCTCTATTTTTAGTTTTTAGTCAAAGAATAAAAAACCAGACCTTCCTGTGGGAATCATCTACACTGAGTCATGCCAACACATGAGACTGGAATAAAATAGCTCTATAACCCAAAGCATTCATTACCTGAAATCAAGAAACAGAAGTAGTTTTTGAGATTCTACTCTCCTTAAGCTTAGACTTTGAGGGCATTTACTAAGCGTTTTGCCCTTAGTCATTCAGTGCCAATGAACCCAGCAGCTGAGCTGGCTCTTCAATGGCAAAAGAGGGGGAAGGGGGCTTTAAAAAAATCAGCCAAATTAGAAATTAAAGATTATTTAAATCCAAAGCAAGGGATAAAGAACCAGCCACTCTAAATATTATTCAATCAGTTGTTTCAATGATAATGTCTATGTTTTCTGCTCAACCTGAATTGACGAGTCTATTTTCATTTCATCCATTTCATTTCCCCGGGCCAAACACATGGTACTGGGTTACTCTGAGAATGTAGAGAATGTGAACACAAAAATAATATTCAACATCATCTAGGTATGACTTGCACTCAGAAATGTACATGTCATCTGATTTAATGCCCTTCATTTTTTTTCAATTTGCTTTTTTAAAATTGGGGGTAACTTGCTTTACAATGTTGTATTAGTTTCTGCTGTACAACAAACAGTGTGAATCAGCTATATGTATGCATATATCCCCTCCCTCTATAGCTCCCTCCCACCCCACCCCACCCCCATCCCACCCCTCTAGGTCAAAACAGCACCAAGCTGAGCTCCCTGTGTTATACAGCATCTTCCCACTAGCTATCTGTTTCACATGTGGTAGGGTATATATATCAATCCCTATCTCCCAAGTCATCCGACTCCCTCCACCCCCCAGTAACTGAGACCCACAGAATTACAACAACTTTCTCCAGTCAAGTAATAAATTAGTAACAGAGCAGAAATACTCAAAGACTATAATGGTTAAAGTCTTGATTTTCAACAAGAGAAAGAACAGGTTCCAAGAAGATAATGGAAAAATCCTAGATTTATAACTGGAAGCAGTCACTGAAATTATCTATCCTGGCCCTGTCATTTTTAGAGATGAAACGGAACTAGACAGTAAGGATGCTGGCCCAGCGACATTCGGCCAGCTGACAACAGAGCCTGGGCTAGAACCTACATCTTCCGATCTTTGCCTGGGGATCTTTCCACTTCATTAGCATTTAGATTCTTCTCAGGAAAAATTCTAGAATAGATTATTAAACAGATGGCTTGGGAGCATTTAAAAAAGAAAGCAATCATTAGCAGCCAGCATGAGTTCAGTTAGAACAAGTCAGTCATGCCAGGCTAACCTCATTTCCTTTCTGATACAAATGTACACATTATTGAAGAATGCGAAATGGGGATGACGGGGTGGGGGAGTGGGGGAGTATTTGGGGGGGGGCGGAGATACTCTAACAGAATTGAAGAGACCCTGCCCACTCCAGTATTCTTGGGCTTCCCTTGTGGCTCAGCTGGTAAAGAATCTGCCTGCAATGTGGGAGACCTGGATTCCACCTCTGGGTTGAGAAGATCCCCTGGAGAGGGGAAAGGCTACCCACTCCAGTATTCTGGCCTGGAGAATTCCATGGACTGTATAGTCCATGTGGTCGCAAAAAGTTGGACACAACTGAGCAACTTTCACTTTTCACCGATGCTGGGAAATACTGAGGGAAGGAGAAAAAGCAGGTGACAGAGAATGGGATGGTCGGATGCCTTCATCGACTCAGTGGACATGAGTTTGAGAAAACTCTGGGAGATAGTGAAGAACATGGAAGCCAGACATGCTACAGTCCATGGGGTCGCAAAGAGTCAGACACAACTGATCGACTGAACAATAAGAATGGTCGTAGCTAACCTATCTTGGTCTATATTTTCCCCCTCCTTGTTTCCCTGGCCCATGCTGTTTTCAAAACTCCATAATTCTCCATTTCCCCACCTAAGACTGGAACCAGTGAGAATCTATATTCTTTTCTTTTTAATTTTTTATTTTAATTTTTAACTTTTTATTTTATATTGGAGGATAGCTGATTGACAATGTTGTGATAGTTTCAGTTGGACAGCAAAGGGACTGGGTCATACATATACATGTATCCATTCTCCCCCAAATATTCTTTCTCTTAGCAACTTTGTGTGGCTTGGATTCTTTAACCTTCTCCAAATCAAAAATATAAGACTTACATATTTGCAGAATTTTTTTGCTTGTGAATACTAAATATTGAGGGGAAGACTCATAAATATCATATCCTGAGTGGAGGAAGACGTAGGGAATTTTGGATTCACTCTATTATCCCAGTGCTATTGGGTAAATACCATGCATTCTTAAATGCCAAGAGCTCTGGAAAAGGAAGGAAGATATCATTACCAAGTGATACATGCAGAGATGAACATCTCTTAGTTTGTAATGAAATCAAAGTATCAGACTTTCCCATGAATGATCATAGTGTGTATTAATATGGAGATGAGCTATAGAGGAACTTTGAGAAGATTTTGAAAAATTTGTGAAGGGAGAAGAGGTTTTAATCTATATAAATCTTTGTCAATGTTTTGCCTTGGACTTAAGTTACTTAATAACATTGCCCACCACTGGGATGTCAGAGGGAAACCAAAGTTTTCTAGATTAGGGAAGATAACCCAGAAATGTTAGTAGAATATATAGAGCACCTTGATTGCCCAAGACTTCCATGGTCTCCTCATTAAATATTGCGGCCAGATTTTAGGGCAGAGTTTGTGTTGATGAATGGTTCTAGACTTCTCTAGAAGCTGACCACTGCTCTGTTCTTGGCTCTGTATTGTTTAACTGATGTTCTAGATGAAAGCATTTATTCCTTGTTGACCAAATCAGTAGCCAAAAATTTAGGCTCAACTTAACTTCCTACCAATTAAATCCATGAAAACATGGTGCAGCCCCAGGAGATAGTCAACAGCCACTGCTGAAGGTGGTAAATAGAGGTTGGATGAAGTCTGGTGGAGACACATCCCAGGAGATTCAATGCATCTATGAGGCTATGAAGCCAAATAGTCTTTAAGACTTCTATTTTGTGATTGAATTATTCTAAACTAAAGGTCCATTAAACTGTCTAAGATACAAATGCATTCCACTTATTATTGGTTAGGAAAAGTAATGTTTGTTTCTTTTTCATGACCCTCTCTTTTTTTCGCCTGTTCAAGGTGACACAGGCCATATGTGTTCAATATGCTCCGGACCTGGATGAATAACTCAGAGGAGGCCAGCCAACACCAGGGAGTCTCTAGGTTAAAAAGGTGAGAGTGAGTCACAAATGGATGCAAAAAATTATATTTGCAAGACAACGTTTGGATGAGAAAAATATCTCAGAGGAAGAGATCAGTGTATTCTATGACACCCTAGTTTAGAGGAAATACTACTTCAGAGTAGAAACCGTTCCTAAAATACAGTTCCGTTTTAAGTCAGAGAACTCATAATGAGATGTTTTCTGATCATTTTTCAAATGGAAGTCTTCAGGGTGCTTTCAAACAGCTATGTAGCAAGAGGAGCTCTTTCCCTATAAAAGGGAACTCTCTCCCTTTTTAAAGAGAACCCAAGGGTGCCTAGGTCCATGGGGGCTGATGAGCATGCATCTTTGTTATTTCTCAAAGTCTCTGCCAGAATCAGTCTCAACTGCTAGGGAATTACTTCACATCAGCAATATCTTCCCCATTTTCCTAAACACAGTAGTCAAAAGAATGAGAACAAAACAAAATTAGAAAGACAATTATTGATACTATATATAAAGTAGATAACTAACAAGCATGTACTATATAGCAGAGGGAACTCTACTCAATGCTCAGTGGTGACTTAAACGGGAAGGAAATCCAAAAAGGAGGGGCTATATGTAATCATATAGCCGATTCACTTCGCTGTACAGCAGAAACTAACACAATATCGTAAAACAACTATCCTCCAGTAAAAATTTATTTAAGAAAACAAAACTAGAAGACAGCATCCCTATAATCTAGGGTCTCCCTAGTGAGTGGCAGAGAAATGCCCCTAAGTCACAGGTTGGCATCAGTTATAGCAGGAGTGCTGTATGAGGAACAAGGAGAATGAGATTCCTTCCAGTTTTCATGCTTCTTCCATCACTTTGGGTCTTCATCTGAGTCTCACATTCTCTATGAGTCCCCACTTTGGGGGGAAGGATTCTTAGAGATGGGGATATTTGAGCTAAAGAAGAATTCAGCCATAGGAAGAGGTTTTCAGGCAGATGTATCAGCAGGTGTCAATGTCCTGGGGGAAGGCAGTTTGGGCTTGTGCTTGAGGAACTTAGAGGAGCTGGAGGGGCTGAAAGAGACAGAGAGCAAGTGAGCTGCAGAGGCTGGAAAGAACTGGATCATGCAGGCCCTCTGTGCCATAGTCAGGTGCTTCGGATCTTAATCAGCACTCTGAAAACAATAAAGATGTTTAAGCAGCATAGAGACATGTCATGAGTTATGATGTCTAAAGCTTCCTTAAGCTGTTCTATGGAGCATAGGTTGCCAACAGCCTCAGGAGGGTAGGAAGACCAACTTGGTGGCAACTCAAGTTGTGAGAGCAAGATACAATTTCAGCTAGAAGGGCAGAAGGGGGAAAGTGAGAAACTGAGAGGTAGTTAAGGAGCAGAACTGACAAGACCTGCAGCACATGGCTGAGATGTTACTGTTTGGGTAATCCAAGGACGCCTGAGTGGGTTTTTAAAAAGGCTGAATATTTGTGCACAAATGCAAGACAGGGCTATCCCTACAACATCACAGACCAAAATGTGTGGTTCAGCCTATAAAGTGCTACTCTTGGTAAACATGCTTGCTAAATTTATTACTAAACATAACGAGGAAAGAATCCCATATATACATTTACCCACCAGGCACTTTAGTAGACAGGCCAGAATATCATGGACAATAATTATACTACCCACTGTAACTGCCCCCACCCTGCCCCCTGTGGACAGGCCCAAATGGCTCCTTTAGAGACAGATCTGTCCTTGTAGATCTGGGAGCATCTTGAAATTGCCAATGCCGTGCTGCTCCCATGACTCGTTCCATGACTGGTTTCCAAGAGGAACCTTCCCATTCCTACTCAGGGAGTCATCTAGGACATCCTTGACAGTCTTCCTCCTTCTGCAGGGCCCTGGGAGTGGTTGCAAAAGATGCATCCATAAAGCCAAAATACCAGGCAATTATGGCAGCCCCAAATCAAACCATCTACATGATATTATATAGAAAGATGAAGTGATTTATCAGCTGGATTCTTTTTGCCTTTGACTCTAAGGATGAGCTTTATTTAGACATAACTAAAATCACTGTTCCATAGAGAGCTGAGGGCTACCCTGATTCTGGAAGATGCTATATAAAACTCGGCTCTATTTCCAATACTGCTATAGAACAAAAATAAACCATCAGCAGTCTGTACATTCATTTATACATACATACTGTACCTTCTCTAGCTGAAAATATTCACACAACAGATTGAATTCAATATGCTTTCCCTGAAGATGTTATTTCTGAAGAAGAGAAGTGCTATTACCTAAAATTAAAAAGATAAGAACATTAATTGCACCATGATTCCGTTGCCTCCACACAGTCTCCACTGATGAGTCTCTTAATTGCTCCAGTCACAAAGTGATCCAAATAAGAATCTCAGTTTGAGAAGAAAGTATATGGTTGGATCCTTACATTTTGGGCAGGCTGAACTCAGAAGTCAGAAATCAACAGCTGTGTTTCTGGGAAAGTGTCTCTAGAATATTTCCGATCCACTTGAGATCAGTATTTGCTTTCTAGGTATTGCAAAACAGGAAATAGATACCAATATAAATGGGCCATGAGGAGTCCCTTTGAAATTGCACTGGTACATTTTTTTCTGTTAAATAAAGAGAGACTATTTTAAATGATATTACTCTAAGTTAGTAAGAATATTATCAATTGCTGACAGCATTAGAAACTGTTCTAGTCCTGTTTGAAAACAGTTAAGCAATATGAATCAAAACCAATAAAAAATGTATACCTTTTACACACTTTTATCTTCAACTAGTGAAATTATAGCCTAATAAAATATTCCAAAACGTGGGGGGGAAATCACATGCTTAAAGAAGCATTTCAGATCATTCATAATAGTAAAAACTGGGAAGAGACCTATATATCTAACAATAGAGAAATGATTAAATTATGGAGCGAGGCTATATGGGTATCTATTTCCTATTTTGCAACATTCAGAAAGCTGGGGTGACATATTGTGAAGTCAGACAAGGCTAAGTGCTGACCATCAAGGGGTACCTACTACTGTGCCCATGCCTCTAATTTACAACTATATGCAAATACCTAAAAATAGAAACCAAAAAAGCCAAGATCAAGTATCTTTAATGCCTTCATGTCCACTTGAACAATGCTAATAAGCAGTCCTTTGTGGGCTAATACACAATTCCATATGACTAATTTTTTTCTCTGCCAAGTTCACCAGTTAATAATAATGACCTTTTGCTCTATGTAGAAAGTGAAAGTAATCTTGTAACCATTTCCCTCTAAAATGGAATTCCTCCCCTTCCACTAACCTCCTCAGTGTATCTATGTCCCCCAAGACTCTTAATAGGATGTGTGTGCATGCTCAGTCACCGAGTCATGTCCAGCTCTTTTGTGACACCATGGACTGTAGGTTGCCAGGCTCCTCTGTCCTTGGGGTTTCCCAGGCAAGAATACTGGAATGGGTTGCCATTTCCTTCCAGGGGATCTTCCTCACCCAGAGATCTAACCTGTGTCTGCTGTGTAGGCAGGCAGATTATTTACCACTGAACCACCTGGGAAGCAAATAGAATATTCTGCTGCAAATACGCCATTGTCTGGAGAGGGAAGATTTGGCCCTAAACCTCTTTGACTCCTGGGCTTTTGTCTCTCCAGCCTTCTAAGAAGTAAGCATGATTTATAAGTAAAAGTCACCGTGGGACTCACCTAGACTCACAATATATCCCTATCTTGTTATCTGGGAGTTGCCTCAAGGCCCTTGAAAATAACACTTAAAAAGTTTCACATTTCTCACATCTAAAGGGAGTGCTTTATTCCTTTTTTCATATCCAACTTTGTTAGAAAAGGAGTGGTGGAAGCTTGTTATAACACAGCTGAGTAAGGGAAGAAAGAAACGAACGCATCAGAATAAAAAATAAGTAAGTTGGGAAAAAAGTAAGAATAAGTAAGTTACTGTGAAGGGTGAGGATAGAAACCACAATGCATTTCTAACAGCCCAAGAAATTGAGCTGAATCTCTGACTCACAGTCACCCCCCACATCCTTGCCTGGCTTCCAGGGCAAACATGGAGAAGTGGCTATTATCACTAACATTTATTTTTTTTATAGTTGCTCAGAAGATGTTTTAAGATCTCATGCTAAGTGTTCTAAAAAAAGCTATGAGGAAGCAAACAAACAAAAAACCACAATGGAACACAAGGAAACTGTGAGAGGTGTAGATATGTTGATTATCTTGATTGTGGTGATGGTATTACAGGTTCTTACCTGTGTCCAAACTCATCAAACTGCACACACTAAATTTGAGCAGTTCTTTGTCTACAGATTATACCTCAACAAGGCTGTATTAAAAAAACAAACATATCCACATTTTAGCCATTTTCTAGTATTAACAAACAATAGGTTTGCTGAACAGAAATCCATAATGTGCCATAATCAGAACAAATCATGATCACGGACTATTAAGAGTATTGAGTCTAGCATATAGAATGTGGATGATCTGTGATAACGTAGGAATAGAAATAAATCTCTGGGGCTTGGGGTGGATAGCAGCTCAGTGCCATTCAAAATACTGGGAACAGTAGACTTAAAACAGTCATAATTGCAGAAGTGGGCATGATCAGAAGATATATAACTTTTATGCTGATCCAAGAACCATATAATGTTCAATAGGTGTGTACTCACACCCTAGTTTTTTAAGGTATAATGAAATTTTAATGTAATAAAATTGCAACTGGTTAATAACGAGGCTACAATTCCATGTAAACTATGTGTAAACTACGTTCCATGTAGTCTACATGTAAGGATAGCCTGGCTAGTTATTCCTAAGACATATATATATATGTAAATATATAAATATATATATATAAAACTGTTGGTTTGTTTTGCTTTACGACTTTATTGAGGTATAATTGATGTAAATAAATTGTATTATCTGATGAATTTTGACATAATAAACTCCCAGGAAACCATCACTACAGTCAAGTTAATGAGTCTTTTTATCACCCTTAAAAGTTTTGCTCATCTTTTTCATACTCTATCTTTCACTACCCTTGTTTTTTATCTCTGTTCCGACTCTATAGCAAATAATTTAGTTTTTAGCATCACATTCATCGTGACACAATGGGTAGTTATTAACCTTTTAAACTGGGATTGATAATTCTGTCATTTTTATAGTTACCATGAACGGGATTTCCTCTTGGACAGACAACATGGACTCTGCAGGTGAATTAGTTTCTTTGTGTATTTAAGGTGGGCTATGATGAGCGAGAGAGCTGGCCCCTCATCTCTTGTTACTGGAGTAAAACGTTCTAAAAAAGGAAAGGAGGTGGCCAGGTTGGGGCGTATATCCCACTCCTGGGCATGTATCTGGAGAAACCCATAATTAGAAAAGAGACACGCACCTCTGTGTTCATTGCAGCATGGTCATCGTGTGCCCTGGCTGAACTGTGGGCATTTTTAGCATACAAAGGCCGTTGTTGTTGTTGTTGTTGTTCAGTTGCTCAGTCGTGTCTGACTCTTTGTGACCCCGTGGACTGAAGCATGCCAGGCTTCCCTGTCCTTCACCATCTCCCGGAGCTTGCTCAAACTCATGTCCATTGAGTCAGTGATGCCATCCAACTATCTCGTCCTTTGCTGTCCCCTTCTCCTCTGCCTTCAATCTTTTATTTTCTCAGCCTCAGAGACTTTTGCCCTTGTGCATGACCCATTTAGTACTCCACAATACTAAGGTAATCTCATGCGTGTCTCTGGGACTCTTTTTCTGTGTACGTATCTTTCTGCCTTTTGGAATTTTGTGCTATAAATGCCACTCAACTCAATCCCGACAGACTCTGATCTCTGCTTCCTCAATTCAGTGAGTCTATGATCTTCTCAAGTTTCTCCTGCCTGAATGCTGCCCCCCCAAATGCCTCCAGGCAGAAAACCCGAGTGACTGTAGGTAGGGCTTACTGCTTTGTTTTTCTTTTCATTAGCTTATTAGTCCTATATTGATTTTCATCCAAGGTCTCAGAGTGGTTTTCTAGTTTATGATAGCAAGCCTAGTGCTGGTTGTTTCTATCACATCTCGAGAGAAACGTCCCTTTTAAAAAGATACAATGCTCGGTAGTGACCGAAATGGGAAGGAAATACAAAAGAAAGGAGACATGTATACATATAACTGACTCACCTTGCTGTATAGCAGAAACTAACACAACATTGTAAAGCAACTATATTACAATAAAATTTTTTTAAAAAATAAAAAAGATAAGTTGTTGGGTTGCTTAACTAAGGATACAGCAGATACAGTCAAATTGTAATTGCTTGTGCCTTTTCCAGTTGTGCCATAGGATTAGAGTTGATTTTATCCTACAGTTTTCTGTAACCACAAAGAGAACCACAGTAAATCCTCTTTTTCCATTAAAAATTCCCTGAATTGTGGATAGAGAAGCTAGGTCTAGACACTTTAATGAAAATTAAAGATATTTAATCTATTGGAAATTTGCATTTAGAGTATGCTTTTTACATTATTAAGCAATTCTATTCTGTCAAAATGTGAAACTCTCACTAAGAATAGATTTGATTCTTTCTTTTATAATGGACAAAGGAGTGTCTGATCACTAACATACAATGATAAATGACAGTCTTTCTTCTCTGTCTTTGCCTTTTCTCTTTGCATTTGATTAATCTTTAATAAATATTTTGAGGTACCACTCAAGTCCGTTTCTCCAGGGAGTCTTTCCCCAGTTATTTCATCCCTGTTTAAGTTATAATAAAGCTGAACAGCTGCCAGAAAAGAGACCATGGGCCACAGTGCCTTGAAGGATATGGAGGTTTCTCTCTCAGCTGCAAGTTTCAAGGTAAGCAAAGTAGATCCTTCCAGGGTACCTCTCCAATCACAATGGTATCTGTCACCCACATAGAGGCCTCCCCTCCATGGTCAGAGCTGGATTTCTGCCACTTTCTGTCCCAGAACAGCGAGTTGTAGGGGAGAGCAGATGGCGGAAGATAGCACATCCGTATGGCTTACATCCAAAACTCACACATCACTGGTGAGAACTTAGTCTTACGGCCACACCTAATCACGTGTAACCACAGGTTAAAACACACAGTCTAGCTGGAGAACTGTGGCTGAAGTATATTAACATATAAGAAGGGGGGGAGTGTCTTTTGGTAGACATTTAGCAGTCATCTCATTTCATTCTTCATTCCAGACCTAGCAGAGCAGCATCACTGTGAATCAGATGACTCAGAGCAGATGTTCAAAGTAGGAGGGTCCATTTAACAAAGTTTTTAGTTAAATAAAGATTAGTAATTCTGACTCTTGCTTGGTGGTTTTCATCACTCCTTTATGTGAAATTGCATATTCTTTGTCTACTAAAGAGACTTCCTCCAGCCCAGTTTCCATTTGGACAATACAGGAATTCAATGCAATTCATGCATAGATAGGTTTGAGGGACACAGAGACCTGACTTTGGGTGAGTTATTTCTCTAAGCCTCAATTTTTCAGAGTAGAACAATAACTATGTTTCAGATTACGGTAACAATGAAATGAGATATCATTTATAAACACCTGACAGAGTATTTGAGCATAGAGCTGGAGGGCAATAAATCACATTTAAAAATATATTTCTTTCCTTATTTATCTATTTTTTGGCTGTGTTGGGTATTCATTGCTGCACATGGGCTCCCTTTAGTTGCAGAGAGGAGGGACTGCTCTCTCACTGTGGTTCCCAGGCTACTCACTGTGGTGGCTTCTCTTGTTGAGGAGCACAGACTCCACGTGAGTGGGCTCAGTAGTTTCAGCTCACTGGCTCAGTTCCCCCTGCACGTGGGATCTTCCCTGGGCAAGGGATTGAACTGGTGTCCCTTGCATTGCAAGGACAATTCTTAACTACTGGACTATGAGGGAAGCCCTAAATTGCACTTTTGATGTTTCTTTCTTTTTTTTTTTTGAGAAGTGACATTGTACAGGAGACAGGGATCAAGGCCATCCCCATGGAAAAGAAATGCAAAAAAGCAAAATGGCTGTCTGAGGAGGCCTTACAGATAGCTGGGAAGAGAAGAGAAGCGAAAAGCAAAGGAGAAAAGGAAAGATATTCCCATCTGAATGCAGAGTTCCAAAGAATAGCAAGGAGAGATAAGAAAGCCTTCCTCAGCAATCAATGCCAAGAAATAGAGGAAAACAATAGAATGGGAAAGACTAGAGATCTCTTCAAGAAAATTAGAGATACCAAAGGAACATTTCATGCAAAGATAGGCTCGATAAAGGACAGAAATGGTATGGACCTAACAGAAGCAGAAGATATTAAGAAGAGGTGGCAAGAATACACAGAAGAACTGTACAAAAAAGATCTTCATGACCCAGATAACCACAATTGTGTGATCACTCACCTAGAGCCAGACATCCTGGAATGTGAAGTCAAGTGGGCCTTAGAAAGCATCACTACGAACAAAGCTAGTGGAGGTGATGGAATTCCAGTTGAGCTATTTCAAATCCTCAAAGATGATGCTGTGAAAGTGCTGCACTCAATATGCCAGCAAATTTGGAAAACTCAGCAGTGGCCACAGGACTGGAAGAGGTCAGTTTTCATCCCAGTCCCAAAGAAAGGCAATGCCAAAGAATGCTCAAACTCCCGCACAATTGCACTCATCTCACATGCTAGTAAAGTAATGCTCAAAATTCTCCAAGCCAGGCTTCAGCAATACGTGAACCGTGAACTTCCAGATGTTCAAGCTGGTTTTAGAAAAGGCAGAGGAACCAGAGATCAAATTGCCAATATCCGCTGGATCATCGAAAAAGCAAGAGAGTTCCAGAAAAACATCTATTTCTGCTTTATTGACTATGCCAAAGCCTTTGATTGTGTGGATCACAATAAACTGTGGAAAATTCTGAAAGAGATGGGAATACCAGACCATCTGACCTGTCTCTTGAGAAACCTGTATGCAGGTCAGGAAGCAACAGTTAGAACTGGACATGGAACAACAGACTGGTTCCAAATAGGAAAAGGAGTACGTCAAGGCTGTATATTGTCACCCTGCTTACTTAACTTATATGCAGAGTACATCATGAGAAATGCTGGGCTGGAAGAAACACAAGATGGAATCAAGATTTCCGGGAGAAATATCAATAACCTCAGATATGCAGATGACACCACCCTTATGGCAGAAAGTGAAGAAGAACTAAAGAGCCTCTTGATGAAGGTGAAAGAGAAGAGTGAAAAAGTTGGCTTAAAGCTCAACATTCAGAAAACTAAGATCATGGCATCTGGTCCCATCACTTCATGGGAAATAGATATAGATGGGGAAGCAGTGGAAACAGTGTCAGACTTTATTTTTTTGGGCTCCAGAATCACTGCAGATGGTGATTGTAGCCATGAAATTAAAAGACGCTTACTCCTTGGAAGGAAGGTTATGGCCAACCTAGATAGCATATTTAAAAGCAGAGACATTACTTTGCCAACAAAAGTCCATCTAGCCAATGCTATGGTTTTTCCAGTGGTCATGTATGGATGTGAGAGTTGGATAGTGAAGAAAGCTGAGCGCCGAAGAATTGATGCTTTTGAACTGTGGTGTTGGAGAAGACTCTTGAGAGTCCCTTGAACTGCAAGGAGATCCAATCAATCCATCCTAAAAGAGATCAATCCTGGGTGTTCATTGGAAGGACTGATGTTGAAGCTGAAACTCCAATACTTTGGCCACCTCATGAAAAGAGTTGACTCATTGGAAAAGACCCTAATGGTGGGTAGGATTGGGGGCAGGAGGAGAAGGGGATGACAGGATGAAATGGTTGGATGGCATTACCGACTGGATGGACATGGGTTTGGGTGGACTCCAGGAGCTGGTGATGGATAGAGAGGCCTGGCGTGCTGCAGTTCATGGGGTCGCAAAGAGTCGGACACGACTGAGCGACTGAACTGAACTGAACTGAAATTTAAAAAAATTTTTTTTTTTTAAATTATGAAAGTATGATAACAGATTTACAGGAGACTTAGAAAATACAGAACAAGGTTACATATAGTCCCACTATATATTACTATTACTTTTTAAGTAGATAAATTATGATTTTTAGTTGGAGTTTCAATATCAAACTTGAAAAGTAAATATTGTTTGGGAGGGGTCCACAAACTAATGTCATATAGCAGTAAGAGCCCCCTGGGGAACTTCTTACTAATCTG
Source organism: Okapia johnstoni (assembly GCA_024291935.2). Classification (NCBI taxonomy): domain Eukaryota; kingdom Metazoa; phylum Chordata; class Mammalia; order Artiodactyla; family Giraffidae; genus Okapia; species Okapia johnstoni. The sequence goes on from CM044324.1 coordinate 18,431,446, forward strand.
AATTCCTCCTCGCCTTGCTGAATGGCCTTGGACAAGTAACTTCGTCTACCTGGGACTGAAAAATAATAATAATCATGAATTACTTATGAGAGATTACTGTACCAAGCACTGTACATTCATTTTGATGTAAATTCATTTAAGTTATGCCATCAAGGCTAAAAGAACTTAAGTAAATTGTCTAAGGTTTCTCAGCAATGGAGCAGTGGTTTTAACCCAAATCTGCTTTACTCAAAAAAAATTTTCACTCTTCATCAAATGGGTCGGTCAGACAAGATTCTCCTTCAGGTTACATAAAGCTCTAAAATTCAATGACCTTATGAATTTGAGTCAAGGAAAGATGAAAACAGAAGATAGTTGCCTGGAAAACACCACAACAAAAGTGCTTTTTTTGAATAAGGCAATGCATTGGCAGCTTCACTGTGCCTTTTAGCACTTTTGAAGACATACTAGGTCTAAAATGACATATTCGAAAAGCTGATCTGTTTCTCTTACACTCATGAGTCAGGACACTTGAAGGCAAGAAGAAATTCCATGGAAGGTCCACAATGGGGGAATTTCCCCTAACAGAATGCATCCATGTATTATCTCCCCAGCCTCCTAGGGTGGAACCCTTACATCTATTCTTTACTGCATCTCATTGTTTACTTGCCCATCATCGTCTCCTTTATTAGATTCCTTTCCCCCTGGGAAAGGACCAAGATTTTTTTTTTTATTTAAAAAATATCTGTTTATTTCTTTAATGACTGTATCAGGTCTTAGTCACCGCACACAGCCTCTCTAGTAGTTGTGGTCTGCAGGCTTAGTATCCCCATGCCATGTGTGATCTTAGCTCCCTGACCAGGAATCAAGCCTAAGTCCCTTGCATTGCAAGGCAGATTCTTAAGCACTGGACCACCAGGGAAATCCCAAGGCTCGTGTTTAAAACATCTTCCCCAAGCCCAGGGCTGCTGTTTCCCCCATGAGTTGGTGTTTTCAAGCATTTTCCGATGCTGTGGTCCACTTGGGAAATCCTTGCTCTCCACTGACTTTCTTGGTATTGTCACTCATTTCTGAGTTATAGCCCTTGGTTTTATTTTAAGGTGCAGTTTAGTAAATATTTCACCACAGAAGCTTGCAGCAGGACCTCGACAGTGCTAACTCTGCTCCAGATTCACTTGTTTTGTGTGTGTGCTTAGTCGCTCAGTCATGTCCGACTCTTTGCGACCTCATGGACTGTAGCTCGCCAGGCTCCTTTAGTCCATGGAATTCTCCAGGCAAGAATACTGGAGTGGATAGCCATTTCCTTCTCCAGGGGATCTTCCCAACCCAGGGATCAAAGCCGAGTCTCCTGCATTGCAGGCAAATTACCATCTGAGCCATCAGGAAGCCCACTTGTTTTACAAAGAGCAAACTGAAGCTCAGTTCCTGCTCCGCGGAGACAGCCTGCTGTGCTATCATTTACTTCACTCCCATATTTCCACGTGCCAGAATGTGCTTTACCTCCTTCCCTTGTTTCATCCTCCTCAGATGTTATCTAATTATCTGATCTTTGAAAGAGTTTGCCTTCTTTATCTCCATTATGAATCTACTTACTATCCTTAAATACTTATTTCTAAGCTACAAGGTTTTGGTTTTCATTTAGCTTGTAAAACATTTTATTTATTAGATTATTGTAAACCCAGCTGGTGCAAACCCAAATTGGTTTAAACCCCATAGCAGCAGCTTTAAGGAAGACAACAGAAAACAGGCAACAAGCTAGAGTTGTCATTCAGTCAGAATCCAAAGCATAAAATGAAGACAGAGCTAACATGGGGCTCTGGCTCTAAAGTAACTCATTTACTTAATTGTTCAATATTTCTTTTTTTGGAAGGAAGAGGGCTGGGCTGGGTCTTTTGTTGAGGCATGTAGGCTTCTCTGCTTGTGGCGCATAGGTTTAGTTATCCTGAAACATTTGGGATCTTAGTTTCCTGATTAGGAATCAAACCTAAGCCTCCTGCTTTGGGAGGTGATTCTTAATCCCTGGGACCACCAGGGAAGTCCTTTAACTTCAATATTTCTGATCCAGCCCAAGAGCTATGATGATAGATGAGCATGTGTTGGCATGAACACCCAAGTGAATGTGTTCTATTTGAGAGCCACCATGCAGGAATCAGTGTGTAAGATCTTCAACATCTCAAAATTCACATGGCTCTCCCTTCACACCTCCTGAACTGTGTCTGTGTGTGTCTGACGTTACCACTAAATAAACCCCCCAAGGAGAAAGGGTGCTCTTGCCCCCTGTGCATTCAGTAAGCCACCATTCGGAGAGTCTCCTCATCAAGAACCTTCAACTCAAAGTTGAGTCTCAGGAGGGTGCATGCTGTGGGTGTGGAACACCACACACCAGCAAGGGGACAACTCCGTTCTTCAAGCCCTTCTGTTGAAAAGTGAAAGTGAAGTCGCTCTGTTGTGGCCGACTCTTGGTGACCCCATGGACCGTAGCCTACAAGGCTTCTCTGTCCATAATGCTGCAAATTTCCATGGTGAAGAAATATGCACAGTGTCTTCTTGTCTGTGAAATATATTTACTTCTAGTACCTAAGGGCGGGGGCTCTTACTCATGGTCGCCTCTGAGTCAAAGATTAAAATAATGGAGCAGCCATTTAAACACTGAGCGGTAAAAACTGTGTGTGAATGAAAGAAGTCAACAGGTAAGGAAACACAAGTATGAGCAGTGTTGCACCACAGGAAACTTTAATGTACTAGCACAGCCTGGGTTTTCCTTTACAGCCTGACGTTTTCAGCTAGGGAGCAAATGATAAGAGAAAGAAACCCACCTGGTGCCAGTTTCAATGTGTGCCTGTGGCTTCTCTTTTCATACCACCCAGCAACTCTGACACAGCTAGGGGTCCTAGTATCCAACCCAACTCTGACACTATCTTCCTGGAGACAGCATCAAAGTCCACTGATAAGGGCTTAGTCCCACAAGGCTGTCCTCCTCCCCTTAAGACATCAATCAGAAGCCCAGGTGACCACTCGGCTAGAGATTAGAGGTTCCCACAAACCTCTCTGTTTGGATTAATTTGCTGGAGCAGCTCACAAACTTAGAGAAACATTTGGCTTACTAGATTATTGATTTATCATAAAAGGATACCATAAAAGGCTCAGGGACATCCAGATGGAAGGAATGCACAGAACAAGTGATGTGTGTGGTGGGGCAGGGGTGGGGTAGGGGTAGGGGTGGGAATGTGAAGCTTCCATGCCCTCTGGGCTCACCAGTCTCCCTGAATCTCCACGTGTTCACCCACCTGGAAGTGCTCCAATCCCAGTCCTTCAGAATTTTTATAGAGGCTTCACACATAGGCACGGTTGATTAAATCATTGGCCATCGACTGAACTCAATCTCCAGCCCCTCTTTCCTCCCTGGAGATCTAGGTTTGGGACTGAAAGTTCCCACCTCTAATCTCCTGGCTGGTTCCCCTGGCAACCCAAGGCTCCAATCTTAGTCACTGCAGAGGCTTTCCAAAAGTCACTTCATTAACATAACAAAAGACACCTTTATTGTTCTCAGTGCTTAGGAAGTTCCAAGGATTTCAGAAGCTCTGTGCCAGGAACAGAATAAAGACCAGGCCCACATTTCTTATTATAATCACAATATTACAAATATTTTGTGCCACCTTGACCTCTGAAGCTGGCAGAGACTCAAATGGCATAGCTGCAGTTTCTTTCCCTGCGTTGCTCTAGTGGATAAGACCCACTCACCAAACAGTTCTCCTTATCAAGAGGACCAGGACAGTCCATGAGTAGCAGATTTTAGTTTCCTGCCAGCCCATTAGTCAATCCAATCATGTCTTCCTGCAGGAACCAGATGGCACCAGAATAGACCTGGCTCCTGGTTGATCTATTGATTCCCAGTGCGACCTCTGTGTGGCCCTACATGGTGATCAAAAGATGGCCCCCAAATGGTCACCTTCTTTGGCCATCAGACGTCATGAAGACCAGGGGTGATATACAATGGCTCTTTCGTCCTTGTTCTCAGCCAAAGAAAGAGGCAGCTGAGGAAGGACCTTTGAGAATTAGCTTCATTCCTTTCCTTGCCTCCTGCGTTCATCATTTTCCATGGTCTTTTGTTTTCTCCTCTTTCCATCTTTTGAGGTGGAAAGAGGAAACAACAAAATTTTGAGGTCCATCTCTGCTGCTCTACGTGATTGACAGTTTTCATTATTCAAAGTGTTATCTTCTGTTCCAGTTATATCCATTCTAGTGGCAACTCTTCTCTTCATTATTTTTTCCTCAATGTGGTAATCAAACCACCTTCACTGGACTCACCTGGGATCTCTCATAAAATGTGAGTCCTGGAAACCTCATTGGACAGAACCTCTGAAAGTGAGTCCCAAGGGTTTGTATTTTTTTTTCAGATTTATTATAAGTATTAATTTTTTTTTTCCTGTGGGCCATTTTTTACCTTTATTGAATTGGTTACAATATTGTTTCTGTATTTTATGTTTTGGTTTTATGGCCAAGGGGCCATGTGGGAACTTCGCTCCCTGACCATGGATCTAACCCACACCGGCTGCACTGGAAGGTGAAGTCTTAACCATTGGATTGCCAGAGAGGTCCTGGGTTTGTATTTTTAACACACTCCCTTGGTGGTGTTGCAGCACTTTACCGTGGCTACTCACCTTAGCAGTTACATGAGTGACTACATATCACTCATACACCCAACCCCTTAAAGTGAAACCTAGTCAGAGATCCTAGCTGCGTTGAAACCCCAAGAGCAACACCTCTGTGCCTTCGGTGCTACCGCTGTTTTAATGGGGTATTTGTCTTTGAGCACTGGTTAAGAGACTGGATCATCTGCTATCCTCCACTTCACAGATATAGCTGGAGAGACTAAAAATAGACCCCACCTGCACAGAACATCCAAATGGAGCTGCTTCTTTTATTCTGATGCCAGGGACACTGCTCTAGAAACATTTGTTCTCAGTTACTCTTGCTAAGAAGTGGCACGTGGGTTCAGACAGCAGCATGACCTCTTTTGTCTTGTTAAACACTAAGTGAGAGAGAAAAAAAACCTTGCAATTTTAGTCATTATTTATAAATTAATTAAGGAAGTTATCAAATACTGTGTACATTTTGGCATATTTAATTTTCTATTTTCCTGGGACATATTATTTATTAATCTAATGAGGCTAATGTTTATCAATAAAAATTAACTCCTGTTGATCTTACAAATAACTTGACACAGAAACAGCTAAGTATGATCTTCATATACATCCAATTTCAAGTGTTCAGAAAATCATGTAAATCAGAGATTCTAAACCACACGTGTACTAGAATCATCTAGAGAAGTAACATCACAGTGCTTAAGAGTATTTTTAATTCCAGTTCTGGTTTTGAATCCAGATTCTGCCAGTTATTAGCATAGATCCTTGGGAAAGTTATTTAACTTCTCTGTGCCTCAACTTCTCCACTTGTAAAATGGGCATAAGAAGAATATATACCCAATAGTGTCGGTCTAAGGATTAAATTGTTTAATATATATATAAAGTTTTGGAGAAGTATCTAACAACACATATTCAATATTTATTATTATTCAAATAAAGATTATCAGACTGCACTTTCAAAAACGTGAAAAATTTCATCCAAAATAGACTTTAGATATCTACATTTTAAATAGTTATTTCTCACAATTCTGGTGACAGTGACTCACAGTTTAAGAGACAGTAATCTTAAACCAATGGTCTTAAGATGGGTGAGTGAGCAAGTACATAAGGCGATTCACTGGGGTTTAGGAGGAAATGTTTGTATTCTGTTTCCACTTGCCTTCTTTAAAAATAAATTCTTTTGAATACTATTTAAAATGCCAGTTAAGACCAAGGCCCTCATTTGTCTTATATGGTTTAGATGCCACATAGGGGGCAGGAGGAGTCTCTTATCATAAGGAATGGTGTGTCCTCAGTGATGGTTTGATTTCAGTGTCTTGTGATGCATTGCAATTTAGGTTCACATTGGATGAAGTAACTTCATAGATGACCTTTCCTAATGTTAAAATAAATATATCCTGGGACTTCTCTGGAAGTCCAGTGGTCAAGGTTCGAGCTTCCACAGCAGGGGGAGCTGGGTTGATACCTAGTTGGGGAGCTAAGATCCCACATGCCAAGCTGCACATCCAAAAAAGTAATAATAAAAATAAAATAAGATAGATGTATCCTTATACAAGGAACAACTGACTTTAAAAGTATTTTGCTGAGAAGTTATACATCAATGATAATGCTAACCATTTTAGCAAAGGTGAACAGCAAGAAAATGGCAGAGTCTTTATTCACCTTAGCTTTTACCCAAATCCCTCTGCCAACCAAATCTCCAATAAAAGCAATCTCCATGCCATCCATTTCACAAAAAAGAGGCTCCTGAAGTACATTTATCAAAATGACTACTTGGAATATAAATTACTTCTCTTCTCATTACTAATTGTTTTACCCCAAGCATATAGTAGGCATTGATTTATTAGAGAATGTTACCATTGCATTTTAAAAGTTTGGAGACCATGAGAGTAAATTTTAAGATTCAAGAGTCTTTTTGTCAGTGAGTAATTCCACATGTATGGAGTTCAACAACAAAAGTACAAAGCTGTCTTTTTAAGTTGTGGAAAAACTGATCATGGCACTAGAAGACAAGTGTAGAAGTGTAGCAGGCATTCTAAAAGATTCTATGTTTTTTAGATTCAGTTGTTTCCTTGGAGCATAAAATAAGACGAAAAACCCAACTACTCAGTCTGAATCCAGTGACAACTGGCTTCTACCTCTGGTTCGTCCTTGTAACCCTTTTTAAATAAAGCTGCTTAACAAGCGATCTGAATATATTGGGTTGGACAAAAAAGTTCGTTCAGGTTTTCCCATAACATCTTATGGAAAAACCCAAAGGAAATTTTTTGGTCAACTGCAATATTTTCTGTGGGTAGGAGTTAGTTTCCGTTTAGCCTTAGGAGATGACCTGACAAAAGAAATTGTGTGGGGTTCAGAAGAATAAAATAAACAACGGATAAACACTGGTGTGACTGGTGGCTCGGTGCAGGTTGAATCGAAGTTTTGCCGACCAAATGGTTTTGAAAGGCATTTACCATTCTGTGTGTAACTCTCTGTAATTATATCAAAGAGTCATCCTTCTGCTTTGTACTTAATAGAAGCTCACTGTCAATTCATCATCAGCGCTCAGTCTACAACTGCGTTGCAGAATAGTCAGAGTGAATAAGTCTTTTTAGGCTTCATTCGGTCGAAAACGTATTGGGTACCCAAGATGCTTGGACCCCGTGGGAGCATGTAGGCTACTTTAGATCCAAACTTTGGTGTTTGTATTTTATGACACTTACTTAAAACTCAAAAGCATGGCTATACTCCAGCACTCATAAATGGTTGTGCTCAGTCGCTCAGTCATGTCTGACTCTTCGCGACCCCGTGAACTCTAGCCTGCCAGACTCCTCTGTCCGTGGGATTTTCCAGTCAAGAATACTGGAGTGGGTTGCCATTTCCTTCTCCATATAAATGGTTACCTAACTTCTGTTCTATAGTACTACCATAGTGATAGTAATCCACCCATGAAAATTAAATCTGGTTTGTGTTTATGATTACAGGCCCAAGCCTAAGGCAGCAGAGCTTACAATTGAATGGAATCACATGAAATGGCCATTTTTGGAAACTAGAAAGGGTAAAAAATCAGCTCTGGCGCCAAGGAATTCTGAATTCAGGTGGGGCATACCAGCGTTGGTATGTGACTCGGCTCTCACCCTGGGCTACCTGGCCCCAGAGTCAGCCTCTTAACTCTTGAGTGTTTTTCCTGCATTTATCACCCTTGTCAATGTCATTCTCTAAAACGCTGGGCTAGGAATCTGCTGGGCTGAATGTAGTTACTTGGGAAACCTCTGCAAAGAGAAGTCAACTGCTGACTATCTAAAGTCTTTCAAATGGAATACATTCACTTTCCAAAAGTGATCTATGCCCATCAAGGTCCAGAAATGAGTCAATTTTGAGAAATGAAATTGACATATGAAGGCATAAAGTGCACAGTTTGACCAATGTATTTTTTTTCCCCTTCAAAATAGTCTTTGTAGGAGCCTATACACTCATTCCCAAGATGAGGTTATTCTTTAAAATATAGTTGGCACCTCTGTTGGTGTTACCCTGAGAAGGTGGTTATAAAAAACTGTCCCCCTCATCTGACATTCACGTCTCATAAATCTGTTTACCTTGAGGCTCTTGAATGAGGGGCCAGTGCAACAGACAGCACAGGCTCAGAATATTTTAATAGTGATGAATCCACCGAGAGGTATGACCACCTATCATAGTTTAAAGGAAGCCTTTCTGGAGCTGAACAACTCAGGACTGGATCATGGAGTATGTACAAATGAGTTCAGCAGGACAACTGTGACTTATTCGCTCTTGAATGGAAAGAAGATAAGCATGAAAAAACTTATCATGAATGTGATTGGATTTTGGTATACGGTGTCTATTCTGTACTATTTTCTAAGAAATTCTTCAAATTTCCTCTATAGGGAAATTCTCTAAAATGTGAACCTGGAAGGATGGAAGTGCCTTTGAATCTGTCAGGTCACTTACAGGAACTTTTTGGGTTTCTGGGATTTTTTTTCCTACCCCCAGAGGTACCCTTCCTCAGGACCTACCAAGTAGTGTATCTGCATACTCCACCCAGCTTTCTGACAAAGAGGAGATAGAGTTGAGAACTAGAAGGTGGACCCTTCTTTATTCTCTTTCCTTTCTAGAAGTTGCAGCACCCAGTTCAGCCTGCAGCTTCCCATCCACTGCAGCTCTGGTTGTCATGGCACCCAGATGCTTCCCATGAAGCCGGCGTTTGGTCCAGGGAGTACAGAGTCCTGGACGGGAGCTGGCTCTTTTTTTTTTATCATGATGCCATCTTCCAGAGACCCCCAAACGAAGCCCAAGCCTATTAGACTTTTTACAGCAGTTTTTACTGATCTGAAGTAGAGATGCTGATAAATGCACCTGTGAAAACCTTGTTCCTGTAGGTTCTCCTTTGGTCCCCATCTTATAGACTAGCAGGCCCTCAAATGCCTCCTTCCAGGCCACAGGGTCATCTGATGATTGAAAACAAGGCAGAATAAGAATTAGTAGGACATGCAATGTGCCTAAACCATCCTCTGGTTTAATTGTATAGCAAGCAGCACTGTGGCCAAGCTGACTGACGGAGCATCTTCCATGGAGATGCCATTTGTTGGATGTGCTAGAGAAGAAAGGTTCAGGGCAATTGACACCAAACCCCAATGAGTTTAGGGAAAGTGCAGTGATGCAAGGGCACTTGGGAGGTGTGATCAAGGCAGGCTCTATATTCTAAGAGTTCAGGAGCCAGCAGCCCTAGATTGGAGCAGGGCTGCCCACCAGCATTGGCAGACACTGTGTGTATTCAGGATCACTTGGCTCCAGAGCCATCTGATTCTGGCCAAAAAAAAAAAAAAGAGAGCCACTTCACATGGTCCAACATCAGGCTGAGTTCTGTTTTCAGCGCCCCTTGGGGCTCCAGGCATCCCCCTTATACCCACAGCCTCCATGTGCCTGGTGGCTGGGGGACCTCTTTATGTATCCTCTATTTAGCATTGCCCTTGGACTCTGTGTCCTTCCCCTGAATCCAAATCCATTGTTCTTCATGTAGAAATCACACTTCGGTCTGGCTGCAGCTTCAGGCAGTATCCACCTTCTACCCCCACATCATAATTTATCGCAAAGGGATTCACAGTTGAATTGCAATTTGAGTAGGAAAGCAGAGGATGCCTTTGGATACATCTAGGGTGAGAGGTGGATCATAAAGAAGGCTGAGCACCGAAATATTGATGCTTTCGAACTGCAGGGCTGGAGAAGACTCTTGAGGGTCTCTTGGACAGCAAGGAGATCAAACCTTAAATCTTCATAATCTGTACACTATCCATCCTAAAGGAAATTAACCCTGGATATTCACCAGAAGGACTGATGTTGAAGCTCCAATACTTTGGCCACCTGATGTGAAGAGTCGACTCATTGGAAAAGACCCTGATGCTGGGAAATATTGAAGGCAGGAGGAGAAGGGGACGACAGAGAATGAAATGACTGGATGGCATCATTGACTCAATGGACATGAGTTTGAGCAAACTTTGGGAGTTGGTGAAGGACAGGGAAGCCTGGCGTGCTACAGCCCATGGGTTCACAAGGAATCGGACACGACTGAGCGACTGAACAACAGCAACAAGGGTAATGTGGACCCCTTTCTTGGACCCCAATTGTAATCACAACCAGCGGGCCATCTATGTTCTCTAGACTCAAGCAGGCCTTCTTTGGGTGATTATGCAACTGGAGAAGATATGGTACTATTTTCTAGGTCACCCTCGAGATGTATATATTTTTGTCACCTGTTTTGCAATGGGTTTAAATAAAGTGCCCGGAGAGCATTTTGAGATCCTGGAGTTTACCTTCAAGATAATCCCTCCTAAACTTTGTCAGCTTGGAAGCCATTCTTTGGCACAAGGTATCCGCTGTTATGATACTGCAATCTACTGGCAGAAAAATAACAAGATGTCAAACCCTGGGCCCAGGAGTGCTGCCCCCATGAGATTATCTGCTGGGAGGAGAAGCAGGGTAGGGCCCCAGCTCAGACCTTGTTGGCAACAAAAATAGAGTGCTAACGGCCTGCAGTGACATGGAAGAGAGTGGGAAGTGGACAGAGATATTTATAAAGAAAAACGACTCTGAGCATCTGCTAAGTCCCCATTCTCTTATTTTTCCCAGGTCTATTTGTGGCATCTCTTTCCATGGCGCAGGCAGCTCCTTAAAATAAAGAGCCTTGGTCCTGCCGGCCCTTGCCCCCAACCGAGCTCTGAAGGAGGCAGGCCATGAATGATGATTGTCTGTGTCTGGCGTTTTAATTGAAAAACATCCCCCGAAGTGGAAAGATGCGCCGAGGAAATGATCTCACCCTCATTGATTTTTTTCCCCCCAACTTTCAGTTTGGTATCTCTGCGGGTGGAATTCGAGACAGCAGTGCCTCTTAGTGGTAAATCTCAGAACTTCAGGAGAAAGGGAGCTGCCTGACGCTGATGATTCTTGAAATGAGCGAGCAAACAGCGGTCCCTGAGGCCACGTTTCAAACCTGCGGCAAAAACTGTTAAGTCTTCTCTCATCAGGGGAGCTCAGGGGAGCTTCTTCTTTCTGTGCTTCTCTCTCTACCCACTGTTTACAGTTTATAATCCAGTGCGAAAGGCCCCATCCGGGCTTCAGGTTTGTACCAGATGCACAGGAGGAAGCTGAGGGAGTTAAATATGAATTTGGAACTTCTGTCCAGAAAAACAAAAACTCAATGGATTGTATTACCCTCAATAATAGTACTCAAATAAGAGTCTCACGAAGTGAAGGTTATTTAGGAAAATATATTAATGTGATTATTTTGTGCTCATGTTACATGACTCAACATACAAACACAATCATTATTATCGTTAACACTCTAAAGATCTTAAACTCATTATTCAAGCTGCCTTCTTTTTTAGAAAAGAGCTTCGTATGTACAAATAAATATGTAATCATAGAAGAGTAGATTGCACCACAACTAGAGAGTACCCCACCACCACCACCTTTTCCTAATGCACAGATTTTTCTACCTGGTAAACCAACCCCCATTCCATCTCTGCTTCAACTCCTTACTTGAGGTTGATTTCGATTACTATTTTAGTTGCAGGGAGATTTTTTTTTTCCTAACAAGTTTAAAGTGAACAAGCTGATGTTTCCGATAAAAGGACAGAAATTTTCCTCAACCCAGATATTTCTAATACTCTTCCAAGCGGGCCTAATGGGGAAGATATTGAAATCAGCCATTAGTGAACTTGTATCCAGCTTTCTGGACACAGAGGATAGAGCAGCAACTTAAGCTGCTTGTCATAAGATCCACCGCAGGCCTTACGTGGCGTCCCAGTGGTTAAAACTTCACCTTCCAGTGCAAGGGCTCTGGGTTCGATCCCTAGTCAGGGAGCTAAGATCTCACATACGTTGTGACCTAGGTTAAAAAATAATAATAATAAAATAGAAACAATATTGTAATAAATTCAATACAGACTTTAAAAATGGTCCACATCAAAACAAACAAACAAACAAACCTACTGTGTTTTGCTTCAGATGCAAGATGAGGTGAAGACAGGAAACAGCGTGGTGAGCAACAGGAAGTTCTTAGTCTTGAGGATGGATGATGAAAATAGTGCCAGAAGAAGACGGCCTTTCAGGCTGCATCCCTGCTGAGCAGCAGCGAGGTTTCAGAGGAGAAGAGGACCAGAGGCCTGGCCCACGACATGCAGCTCCAAGCTCTGTGCTCGGAGCCAGGAGCTGAGACATAGACCCTACTCCTAGGTTCAGCACAAGAAAGGCAGGGGCCTGTGAGCAAGCATTACGCAAGAGCAGGCTGAGTCTCCCTACTCGCCTGCCCCACCGAGATGGCCTTGGGGCAAAGGAAACCACGAAAGATGTGAGAGCGCCCCCTGGTGCTATCCAGGAGCAGACAGTGAAAGTGCTCCATATTCAAGACTTTTGTCGTGTTGGGGCTCATTCTAGGTCTTGAATTTCATAATTTGTTGCATGCCAAAAGAAAAAAACAAATACTCTTTGACAAAGGTCTCACTCCCATACTTTGAGGTCTGCCCCCTGGCAATTTGTAGTGAGCCAGGTGAGCTGACTTGAACAGACGGAGTCAGAGTTCAAGGTGAGGCCTCAAGTCCAGCAATATGTGACATCCCTAGAAACCCTCAACCTGGCTGGGCATGGGCCCTTCCAGCACAGGCGCCCAGATGCCAATCTAGGCATGACTTAAACGTTGAGGATTTTCCTGCCTGGAATGACTTCGCTTCCTCCCCCTCTTCCCATTCTTCTCCACACCCCATAATTCCTATATTTCCTTTAATTCTTATAATTCTTTTAAGATATGTACTATCCAGTGCAAATGTTCATACCTCCCTAATTCCTTTGTCACAGACATTTTCTTTTCAAAACCTTAGACCTGTAATCGGTTGAAATGATCTTCTATAGAATTTGCTATTTTCTATTATGTAAGTGCCTTGACATAATTTTGTGTATTACCTCAACACCTAGCATTCTGTGCTTTATTTTCTTCATCTACTGCAGAGAACATCAACAGTATCTAGCTCATGGGTCGCCATGATAATTAAATGAGTTCACCTATATGATGTCCTAGAACCAGATACATACTAAATGTTCACAGAGTTAACAATTATGATGATAATGTTCATTGCTATCCTAATATCTTTATGTAGTCTCATAAATATTTTGCAATGAGTAAGTAGCACAAATAATTATTATTACCCAGAACCATGGGTGACTTGAAAATGCAGTTAGTCCTACATCCCAGACTCTTCTAAGAATTGTTCTGCCATCACCAGGCTCATCTGCAGAATCTGGATTGTGTCTTGTTTGGTCTGTGTAATGACCTCCAAAGTGTCCCATGCTGTTAGATAAAACCATAGATAAAGTTGAATAGGAGAGGCCTAAAGATATTACGTTCTTCTCAGAAGGAAAAGAAGGTGCCATTAGTCATATTACTACTGGTGGCTCAGAATTATAGTGGTCTCTGATGTCATGGATATTCCTTACATTATCTAAATTTGAGAATATGGGAAATGACAAGGAACCTTATTACTGAATTATAATATGGACTGTATAGACCCAGGAGAATTAGAATCTCTTAAAATTCTTTTTAAATAAGGGCCAACTGTAATCATTGTATCCAGTCACCACTGATGAATTTAGTTTGCACGATATTGTTTACGTCTACCTTTTTTTTTTTTTTTTACATTATTCTTTCAATATTCTTTGGAAAGACTGATGCTGAAGCTGAAGCTCCAATACTTTGGCCACCTGATGCGAAGAGCCGATTGAGGATAGGAAAGATTGAGGACAGGAGGAGAAGGGGACGACACAGGATGAGATGGCTGGGTGGCATCACAGACTCAATGGACAGCAGTTTGAGCAAACTCAGGGATAGAAGGGCAGGGAAGCCTGGAGTACTGCGCTCCATGGGGTCGACACATTTATACTGTGTAGTAAAGACACTGTCGTTAAAGAAAAGAAAGTCTCTGATCTGCTGGAGTTGAGACTCTAGTGGATAGACACAAGAAAGAAAGGATGGATAGGTAGATAGACGGATAATTGATAGATAGGTGAAAAAAAATATTATGACAGTTGCAGAGTCAGACACAACTTAGCGACTGAACAGCAACTCCTTCAAAAAAAAGGCAATTGACTTCCTTTCATTGAGAAGGAACTCGATTGCCTGCATTGTCACCATTCCATTCCCTCTGGTGTTTGTTCTTTCATACAGTGGGACAGCCCCAAGGATTTCAAGCTTTGGCGAGAGAATCACTTGAGGACTTTGCTATGAACACAGATGTTAGAGCTCAATGCGCACCTCCCCCCACCCAAGCTTTCAGACTCAGTGGCTCTGCCCAGAAATGTGCGTTTTAAACAGTTCCTCTAAAACAGCCATCCTCTGGTCCTCATGTTTAAAACCCTATTCTCTATAGACACATAGGAATAGAGAAGATGCTTTTATTAATAACTGGAATATCATTAGGTCTTACTGTCATCCATGTATTAATTCATTCACTAAAGATTTATTGAGTTCAGTTCAGTCGCTCAGTCGTGTCCCGCTCTTTGCGACCCCATGGACTGATACTGTGTAGTAAAGATACAGTGGTTAAAAAAAGGAAAGTCTCTGATCTCCTGAAGCTTAGATTCTAGTGGCTAGACACAAAACAGAAAGATGGGTGGGTAGATAGAAAACTGATGATAAATGGAAAAAGATATTATGATAGTTGGAAATAAGTTCTTCAAAGAAAAATAAAGGCGATAGAGCATGACAGTTGGAAGGTTTATATAGCGCAGTTGGAAGATCTTTTGGGAAGTGGGCATCTGAGGAGAGATCTGAAAGGACAAGGGTGTAAAGCTCCCCTTTATGAGGGGAGAGCAACCCAGGCAGTGGTAAGAGCAAGTGTCGTGGGCCGGAAGTGGATGTGTCCTTCACGGGATGACAGACCTCAAGGCAGGGCTAATGGGGCTGGAGCCGCATAAAACAGACAGGAAGGCCATGCCCATGGACTCGGGGGGGGGGGGGGTGTCCGGGACAGATCCTGATGGACCTCGTAGACAACAGGGAGGACTTCCTCAGATTGAGGAAGTTGGGAAGCCATGGGAAGCTTTGAGCAGAAGAGCGATGTGGACGTGTTTGTTAAAAAGGATCACTAAGTCTGCTGGGAGGAAAGTGCGGATTCACTCCAAGGAGCTGATGGCAAGTTCCTGCTGCTCAGAAAAGCCACAGAGCATTCTGGTCTCCTTCTCAGAAATAAGTCAAGGAAGGAAAATGTAATATAAGGGAAGCCAAGAGTCTGGAAAACACACAGCAAAGGTCACTGGGTGAGGATTCATAACATCGAAAGCAATTTAAAAGATCACGGTGGATTTTTTTTCAAGCCAAAAAATAACATTGCAACTCCTTCAACTCCATGCCAGTCTTCCCCCTCCTTTTTTTTTTTTGGATGTGGACCATTTTTGGAAGTCTTTATTAAATTTGTTACAGTATTGCTTCTGTTTTCCTGTTTTGTGGTTTTTTTCTCTTTTTTTTTTTTTTTTTTGATCACAAGGCATGTGGGATCTTATCTCCCTGACCAGGGATCAAACCTGCATCCCCTGCATTGGAAAGTGAAGCCTTAACCACTGGACCACCAGGGAAGTCCCCAGGCTTCCCGCTGAGTGGGGCAGATTCTGAGTTCACCGTATGGCAGCTACAGACCAGCACCAGGAGCAGACAGAGACACAGCCTCTAGTCGGCTCTTCTAACTGAGGCTGGCGTTGTTGGGCCGGTCAGTGTGCTCAATGGGCTATGAAATCTGAACAGAAATGGGTCCCAGAATCTCTATTTGCTTTTCCTTTTTTTGGGCCTCACTTTTCTTTTTTCTTCTTCTCATAAACTCCTTTATTGTTTTGAAAAAATTGGACACGCTCCTTTTAAAGAATCTAAGCAATACTTAAAAGTGCAAAAGAGAGAGAGAGAGAGAAAGTCAAAAGAAAATAAAAGAAAAGTTCCCCCAACACCTTTGTCACAGAGCAGGGAGGATGACCATCAAGGAGAGCATGGAGGAAGCCGAAAAGAATCTTTTGAAATAACAGCCTGTCACACAAATGACAAGAGGTCAGGGAAGAACGAGGCCTGTCTGTGCTGCCCAGAAGGCCCCGGGTCTCCCCAGCAGCCCCCTAAACTGCAGGCAGGGCTGGTGCTCTCTGCATGACCAGAAAACCAGGTCACATTGAGAACCTCCTCTCTCTCCATCATGCCCTGCACTGAATCACCCTCCACCATCACAATGGCAAATGCTCTGACCACCTCCATCTCCTTTCTGACTCAGTTTACCATCCTGCCATCAAGAATTCTTTGATCCTGTCTTGATATTTTATTTTGCCCTTGGCTTCAAGGGCCCTAGACTGTTGGATAGAATTTGGATAGGTACCAAGCCCTGGGGTGGTTTTGGAGCGTAAATGAGGGGTTGGGAGTGGGGGAGTGGTTGGAGATGGTGCTGATGTAGCAAAGAGCTTCAAGAAAGGGTCAGGAAGGATGTGTTCAACTTGCCATGAGGTCAGGATCCACTTGACCACAATTAATGGGGAAGAATCACTTCTAATCTTGAAAAAGTCCGTCGCAATTAGAGAAAATGCACGCCCAGCTCAAGCTGTAATTCATGCATGAGCTCAGCTCAAGCTGTAATTCATGCATGAAGCATTCACTGACTTTCCCAGTCTCCCGGGCATTTTTGATGCACTCAACTTCATGCATTTATGAATTACCTACTCATGCTATGCTAGGCATTGGACAAAACAAAATGGAATGTGGTTCCTCTACCCAGGTGAATAAACATCTATCGGAAATAATAAATCATGGTCATTAATGTTATCATAGAAGAATGTGTTGGGGTCACAAAAGGAAAGAGGTCATCTAAATCAGACAGGGAGGTTCCTGGAAGAAGTGAGTGTAGAGGGAAATAGGCATGTGATTCACAGATCAAGGTTTGGAACGCTCGGACACTCACTCCTGCCTCAGAGCAACTGCCCCCTCACCCCCGGCCCTGTGGCTGCGAAGATTTGTGTCACGGCACCCACCTCACCCCAAGACCCTCCCGAACCCAAATCAGCCACAGGAAGTCAGCATCCTTCCCTAGAGACAGCGAAATGGTGGTTCTCAGGAGCCTGGTTGATGGGGACTTCCCTGGCAGTCCTGTGGTTAAGACTCTGTGCTTCCAGTTCTGGGGGTTCAGGTTTGATCCCTGGTCTGGGAACTAACATCTCACATGCTGCTGGGATGCAGTAAAAAAAAAAAAAGGTGGGGAGGGGGGAGGACTAGAGGTGATCAGACAAAAGGTTTGTGGGGCAGGTGATGGGAAAGTCTCCAGGCTTTCTCCAAAAGTACAGGAGGCACGGAGAGAAAGGATGGACAGGGGCCCAGGAGATTGAGCGCCTTAAAGAGGGGTGCAACCAGCAGAGAAGTTTGATGCTATCATACCAGGAGATTTTTGAAGAGGTTTTGACACAAATAACTTTCAATAATGGGTGTAATTTGAGGAGAGTCAGAAAAGGGATCCATGCGGGTGATGTGGGGGAATGAGCGGCAGTGGACTTTCCCTGTCTCGGCTCCTGGCCGGGCCTCCCTATGTCTTACCTCCTGTCATATCAGCAGTGCCCAGAAATGGGGCCAAGAAGACCCCCAGCCCCAGCACCGAACTTTTAGAAGGACTGCGCTGCCTCTCCCCAGCCAGGCTCCTCACCACCCGGCAAGAGCCCAAGGGGCCGCGGGGCCATGTTCTCCTCTTGGATCACGTACATGGGGACCCGGGACCCTAGAATTATTTACCCTACATCGAGTCAGCATCTCCATCTTTCTTTTCCCCCAGAACATCCTCTAGAGGACCAGCGGGATCCCAGCATGTGTACCTGAGGCCAAGTGACGTTGGATGTAATGTTGGGATTACCACACATCACAGCCACCTTATCCCATGGGAGGGACCCAGGGGTGAGGACAGAAGGCCACTGGGTCCAAACCCAGGGGCATGGAGGCTGGGTGTCTTTTCAGGTTGTCCTTCTGGCACTTCAGATTGAAGAATTCTGAGGGCTGAATTCTAACACGACCCTGCATGTCATTATGAAGCCATATTCCTCAAGGGAAAAGTGAAAGTCGCTCAGTTGAGTCCGACTCTTTGTGACCCCTTGGCCGATACAGTCCATGGGAATACTGAAGTGGGTAGCCTTTCCCTTCTCCAAGGGATCTTCCCAACCCAGGGATCGAACCAGGGTCTCCTGCATTGCAGGGGAATTCTTTACCAACTGAGCTATGAGGGAAGCCCTCCTCAAGGGAGGAGGATAGGATATATTTTCTATAACAGATTATAGCTGGGCTTATCATTTTAAATACTGGACACATGTGGACCTGCGTCTATGCAGGTGGGGGCAGCCTGGTCTCGTCTCCACCTCTGTCCTTAGTCACTGACCCCCCAGCCTAGCCCCTGAGAGGATCAATCCTAACAACTCAGGTGTTTATTCACTTCCCCTTTATTTCATATCATGTCTGCATTTATCATTCCCTCCTGAAAGCATTATGTGGTGATATTCTCAACTAACTTTTATAAAGGAATATCAGGATGCTTGCCCTTTGTTTACGTAGCTGAAGAGCTAAATGGTGATGTCATTTTGTCATGAACTCACTGACTGACATCTATGTTCTTCTTTCCTGTTTCTTCAATCTCCTATCAAGCCAACCTGGAATACCGTTGCTTCTTGGTCCTCAAACCACCATGATCCTGTCTAAACAGGGGCATCAGTCTTCGTTTCATTAATTCCGAAGCACTGGGATGCAGGGACCCGCCGTCACCTCTTGCCTGGGTATCAGGTTTGCAGTTTTATTTGCAGTGACTGAGTCTGGTCAGCAGATGGCAATGAACATCTTGCGAGGAAAAGAAATTATCTAGGTTGAGTTAAAAATAAAGAGAAGGGAGAGAAAGAAAACAGGACATGTGTGGAAGCAGACGGCTACAAAGTCGCGCCTGTCTTGTAGGACACGGAAGCACACTCATTGCAGGACCTGCACTGGATCCCAGTCCCACCCACCCTGATTCCTGAGTCCCTGCCCCTCTTTCTAGCCCACGCCTCTTATTCATTGTTCAGGAGAAGTTGTTTACCGGGGATGTTAAATTCACAGCACATACGGACTGGAGGTTTCTGAGAAAGGGAGATGGAGGCCGGGCTGGTAGGGAAGATTGCCCCCGATTCTCAGTTCCAGGAAGGGCTGGGCTCTGCTGGGTGAGTATCCCCTCTGGCCGACCTGCATCTACGGCCTGCCTTTCTGGTCCTTCCCGGCTGCTCTGTATGCATCCAGCATCTCAGTCTGGCTCCTGGCTGCAGAAACAGCCCTCCCCCTCCCGCCCCAACCCCGGGCAGCTCCGGGTGACAGGAGACAGCTAATTTAACCCGCGTGTCCTCATCTCCCTTCTTCTCTGGCGGTTGCCATGGCAACCCCCAAGGCTCCTCAGGCTTTCTCATTGACTGACCAGGCCCGGAAAAACCATTCTGAAATTGACAGTGCTATATTTGAGGAAATTTTAATGAAAGAGCAGGTTGACCTAGTTTTAATGCCTCACAATGAAATGCCAGTTAGTGAGGTGTTAGTGAGGTGTTAGTGAAAGGAAGAGATAGTTGGTACCAGAGGGATGCATAGAGCCATGGAGGCAAAGATGTCATCCTGCTTTATTTATTGCCTCATCTTCCAAAGAGACAGTGCTGAACTCGATCATTCAAGGCACAAGTCTCCCAAAGAGTGGAGACATTTCAGAAAAGGCAGAAGTATAGAACTCCTTTTCCATACTTTAAGAAAAATAAGAACTAAATCTTCCTTCCTGAAAGAGGAAAACAAAACAAAACTGTATTCCCCTGTATTGGAAACCGTAATGAAAAATATGGGGAAAACATCTCTGGTCATTGGCCTTCAAGTTTACCTGCTCTGCTCATATTGATCTGCCCCATTTCCAGAGGCTTTTGTGGCAGGTGTCCCTGGCCAGCCTTGCCTTCGTACTCCGGTCACCCCTTGCCATCTGTGTGGCCAGCCTTATTGATTTGCTTCTCATGATTGGAATGTGGTAAATGATGGTCTGCACTTCTGAGACAAGGATAAGAAGCTGTGGGTTCTGGTTAGGTGCTCTGTGGCTGGGGTCACTAACTGTCCATCATCAGGTGACATGCGCAGTGTACGGAGATGCCACATGGCAAGGAACTGCGGTCTGCCAGCGGCCATGACAGTGGATACGCTAGACACAATGGAGCCTGGAGGTACAGCAGCCCCAGCTTCACTGCAACCTCATAAGACGCATCAAGGAAAGGATCCAGATAAGCTGCCCAGACCCCCGCCCCACAGAAACTGTGAGAGAATGAATGTCTCTTGTTCCCAGCAGTGAAGTTAGGGGGGGATTTTGTTACACAGCTCTCGATAACAAATACAGCCATTCATTTGCTCTCTTGCTTCCATGCTTGGAACTGTGATTATGAGACAGTTGACTCTTGAACAACTCAGGAGTTAGGAGTGCTGACCCTCTGAGCAGTCAAAAACCAGTGTATAACTTTGTAGTTGAGCCTCCGAATCCACGGTTCTGCATCCCTGAACCCAGGCAGCTGTGGATCGTGTAATACTGTAGTTTATCTTTAGTGAAGAAAATCCATGTATAAGTGGACCTGCTCAGTTCAAACTCTTGTTGTTTGAGGGTCAACTGTCTGTGCTTTTAGAGTTTTATACCAGGTGTCACCACTTATAGCTGGGCAATCTTGGGCAGTTTCCTTGACCTCAGTAGGCTTCAGTTTTATAATCTGTAAAATGGCTTAATAAAAAAAGGAGTTAGAATGTACCCAGCTCACAGAAATGCTTAATAAACTATTATTATTAATGACATTTCTATATAACTATTTTTCCCCAAAATTTGTCTTCAGTGCTGATTTCCTCCAAAATATAATTTTTAAAATTAGCAATTTTAGGGCATTGAGGGTCTATTATGAAACTGCAGCTGTAACTATTGGGTTGGCCAAAAAGTTCGTTCAGATTTTTCTATACTCTGGTGCAGAACAACCAGAACAAACTTTTTAGCTAACCCAATACATGGCTCGCAAAGGCATTGTGAACCAGCAGCCCTGAAACTCTAAATTCTGTCCTACAGCCTTGTTTAGAATATCTAAGCGTCACTGCCTCTGTCCAGAGAAGGGCAAGAGCTAGATGGCCAGGAGGACCTGTGAATCTCAAGTTGAGATTTCATGAATACTTCATAAGTTTTGAGACGAGGCTAATTAATATGTTGGGTGGATTAGAAGTGAAAAGGAGTAGGAGTTGAAAGACTTTCCAGTTTTGGTTTTTTTCTCCAGAAGTTTGTGGGTACTCTGGAGATTTTTAAACCTGAAATACTTTGAAAGACATTGGGTTGCTTGAAGGGAAATAAGAAATTTATGAAAAGATGGATAAAGAAGAGAGAAAGAAAGAAAAAATAATGGGAGGGTAAGCACTTTACCTCACCAGCACTGATGTGGTTAACAACCATCACCATCACCTGCATCACAGTCATTAACTGACTGTCTCTTCTGTGTGACTGGCACTGCGTTATGAGACTTGCATGTGTTATATCTAAACACATGCTCAGAGATCACAGACTGGAGGTGAGGGGCTGGATACCCTTCCCCAGGGGCTTCCCCTCCTAGCTCAGGCTTTGGGCACCTGGCAGGATGTACAGGCATTGAAAGACACTATCTGTTCTGCTGCTGTCAGGTACCACTGGTATTAAAGCCAGCCTTCCTCTCCTCTTCATCACTTACACACACACACTCACACACACACACACACACACACACACACACACACACATTTTGCTCCTGTATTGGGGTAGGCCGAATAGAGGGCTCACTTGATATCTGCAGTATGTCCACCATACACATATAGCTCAAATGCATCTCTACCCAGAGTGGGGCTTGCTTTTATTTTTTGAATATTTATTTATTTCTTTGGCTTCCCCGGGTCTTAGTTGCAGCATGTAGGATCTAGTTCCCTGCTTAGGGATCAAACCCGGGTCCCTGCATTGAGAGTAAGGAGTCTTAGCCACTGGACCACCAGGGAAATCTCCAGACTGCAGTTCTAAAACTTTACGGCAACAGAGGAAATACAGGATCTTCGGGCTTATCGCTCTGGGTTTCAGAATGTCCCTCCCCCATGGATTGGTCTGGTCTTCCTTTCACCCCTCCCCAACATTGAGCCTGTTTCCAGCAGAGGCTGCCGTGATATATGGCTCTCCCCCAACCCTCATCCTCTCAGAAAAAACAACCACAAAGTCCTCTGCCAGTTTGTTGCCTGACACTTTATCCTAAAGTGTTTTTTTTGTTTGTTTGTTTTAGGTAAAAAAAAAAAACAAACAAAAAACCTGAAACAAAATCTAAATGCAGTAATTTATTTAGGCATTGACAGACGTGGATGTGTCTTTATGAATTAATTTGCTAAATTAATCAATCAATTTAGCTGAAAAATCAGATCAAGCAGATAACAAGCCAGTTGGATCTGACCTGATTAAATTAGGTGACTAGAAATGTAATCTGATTAGATCAGATCACTCAAGTTGCTATTTCAAAGCAGTCACAGTCAGGAAATGAGAGGTCTTCCCAGGGCCCCAGGTCCTGCCTGCAGAGTGTGTCTGGGGTTGGGGCTGGTGCAAAGGACTTCCGAGGTCCCCAGGGCTGTCCGAACTCAGCTTTTTTAGGAGTGCTGCAATTTCAGATACCAGGCTGCGTGACCAGGTTACCAGATGGCTGCGAGTTTCCTGTTGCTGCTGGAACAAATGGCCACAACCTTAATTGCCTAAAACAACGCAAATTCATGACCTTGTGATTCTGGAGGTCAGAGTCTGCAACAGGTCTCTTGGGGATGCAATCAAAGAGTCGGCAGGATGGTGCTTTTTTCTGAAAGAAGGAAGAAGAATCTATCCTCACCTTTTCCATCTCCCACGAACCACCTGCTCTCTTTGGCTCATGACCTGGTCATTCTAATGTCGTCAGTCACATGACCCTCCTGCCTCTCTCTTTCACTTATAAGAACCCTTGAGACTACTTTGGGTGCACCCAGATAATCCAGGATAACCTCTCCATCTCAAGATCCTTAACTTAATTCTCTCTGCCATGTCCCTTTTGCCACTTCATAGGTTCCAGGATTAGCATCTTTGAGGGGTCATTACTATGCTTTCCACAACAACTAAGGCTACTGCCGGATTTTCTGAAGTCAGGATGACACATTGGTTCCTTACAGACAACTCCACAATTAGAGATACTGAAGAGCCTTATGGGATAAAACCATACACCCCTGATTCTGCCATAGCAACCGAAGTTCTTGAGATTAAAGTAATTCTTCTGCATTAAGGCTTGGCTTCCAGAAACTCCTGCTCCCTAGAAATATATAATGTGGGAGGATGAATGCCATGTTTCTATAACATCCATCACCTATCATCAAAGATGATGGGTTGGTTTATCAAACTCCGTATGATTAAGAGGTGCTATAATTAGGTGGCCCAGTGATAAAAAGTCCACCTGCCAATGCAGTTCTATATCTGGGTCAGGGAGATACCCTGGAGTAGGAAATGGCCACCGCCTCCAGTATTCTTGCCTGGAAAATCCCATGGACAGAGGAGCCTGGGGGTCTATAGTCCATGAGATCACAAAGAGTCGGACATGACTGTGAGCGCGCACACACACACACACACACACACACACACACACACACACAAAGATAATTAATACACTTTGGAAAGAATTCAGCTAATAATATTCAGAACTTGGGACTCTAAGCCCAGGTCCAGACTCTGGAAAAGACACACAAAAAAATAAATTTACATCAATTACTTCTGCATAGGAATTCACTGGTGGCCCAGCGGTTGGGAGTCTGCCAGCTAATTCAGTAGACATGGGTTCAGTCCCTGGTCTGGGAAGATTCCACATGTCGTGGGGCAACAACTGGGCATATGGGCCACAACGACTGAGCCCTGGCTCTGGGGTCCATGCTCTACAATGGGAGAGGCCACCACAGTGAGAAGCTGTGCATCACAGCCAGGGAGTGACTCTGCTTGCCGCCACCAGGGAGGGCCCAGGTACAGTGATGAGGACCCATAGCAGCCAAAAATAAATAAAATTTTTTAAAAGTTACTTCTGCTTAAAACATGTTATGGAAAGATTGCAATAACAGACTCAGCTATGCTGAAATCCTTGTACATAATACTTGTACATAATCTCGTATTGAATATTTCTTTCACGATTTCCTTCTTTTGACAACATGGCACTTAGTAGGTTCTATGTTTGGGACTGGGGAGAAACTCTATAAGGCTAAAGAGAAAAACAGTTTAATATATGCCCTGCCCTAAGTGAATAGGAGTGATGTGGTACTTAAAAGCTGTCTGAGTCTTCAAGGAAGTTGTATTAGTTTGCCAGGGCTGCCATACAAAGGATCACAGATGGGGTCTTAAATAACATCAATGCATTTCTTCGTGGTTTGGGGAGGGAGGCTGGACGTCTAAAGTCAAGATATTTTCTGAGGCCACCCTCCTTGGCTCGTAGGTGACCCTCTCCTCCCTGTGTCCACACCTGGTCTTCACCTGAGTGCTATCTGTGTCCTGACCACCTCCTGTTACAAGGACACAGCCTTATCAGGTCGGGGCCCACCCTAATGACCTCATTTAAGTAACTTCTTTAAACACCCTGTCTCCAGATAGTCATATTCTGAGGTCCTAGGGGTTAAGACTTCAACATGAAAATTTTGGAGGGATAAATTCAGCCCATAACAGAAATGTAGGACTTAGCCAAGCAAAGAGAAGGAATCAATGGAGGTGGAGGAGAGAATGCATATATCTGTGAAGGGAAAAGCTCAAGAGATGAGCTGTAACTTGGGTGAAAGAGAGTTTAACTTGCCTTTAATTAGAGGAAAAGACACCAGCTATAGGGAGACAAGGTAGTAAGGAGCTCCCAGATACCTCTGGAGGGTTCACTAATAAAAGTTCAGTTTCAAGGTTTACAGGTCTTTTTTGATCTATTTTCTGCTTGCCATAGCACTAACTGTACACCCACATTTCACGAGTACCCAGAATACACCTGTGTGCCTTCATGACTAGAGAATTCTACCTTTAACTTTCTGTTATGAGGCAGTCAGTTAAAACGGAAGAGATCTGCAGGTTCTCCCACTTTACCTCTTTGGGGACA
Source organism: Okapia johnstoni (assembly GCA_024291935.2). Classification (NCBI taxonomy): domain Eukaryota; kingdom Metazoa; phylum Chordata; class Mammalia; order Artiodactyla; family Giraffidae; genus Okapia; species Okapia johnstoni. Next base: position 18,456,753 of record CM044324.1, read on the forward strand.
GAAAGTACTGCCATAGTTTAGCTTTGTCAGTAACCTTTCTACCTTAATTTCCTCATGTGTAATAAAGGAAGATATGATGATTCTAAAATTGTACTATTTAGTGGCATTGAACTCACACCTACTTATGACTCTAGAGAAAATTATATAATGTATGTTTCCCAAGGAAATATTAAATTCAAATCATGACTACATAGTGGCTAAATATTGAATGAGGATTAATACCAATAAATAGAAAAACAATTAGCAGAATAATTAGTTGGTATTTTGTGTATATTTTTATTAACATTGATCACTTCCTTGTGGCAATTACTGCCTGTATTAGCTTGCCAGGAGGGCCATAACAAAATGATACCAACTGGGCCATTTAAAGAAGAGAAATTTATTGTCTTACACTTCTGGAGCCTGGAAGTCTGAGATCGGGTGTCATCAGGACTGACTCTTTCCGAGGACAGATTCTGTTACAGGTCTCTCTCCAGTTTCTGATAGCTCCTTGACTTGTGGCAGCATCCCTCCAGTTTTCACCTGGCATTCTCCCTACATGCCTGTCTGTGTCCAAATTTCCCCCTTTTATAAGAACACCAGTCATATTGGAGTAGGGACCTGCCCTACTCCAATATAACCCACTCTACTCCATTGTAACCCACCTACTCCAATGTATATCACCAACTGAATGGACATGAGTTTGAGGAGACTCTGGGAGATATTGAAGGACAGGGAAGCCTGACAAGCTGCAGTCCATGTGATTACAAAGAGTCAGACACAACTTAGAGACTGAACAACTACAACAACTACTATATAACTTCATCTTAACTAATTACATTTGTCACCAGCCTATTTCCAAATAAAGTCAACTTCTGGGATACTGGGAGTTAGGGCTTTAACATATGTGTTTTGGGGGAGACATAATTCAACCCATGACCCTGCTCATTAGTGGGTTAAAAAGTATTGAAACCTGTAACTCTTCCTCTTCTTCCATTTCAAAAGAGAGACTCAGGCACTTAATCAACATATGCCCAGATTTCTGTAATGATACTTTTAATCAATAATCTACTCAAACGCAATTAAGAAAAAACTCATAAGTCGACTAAAAAGATAGTCTTGATTATAAAAGGGATCCTACTTCAGGGGTGCATAAAATCTATTTGCCTCTAGAATTTTCCCAATCCTTTTAGTAAATCTATTTTTCTCCTCCAATGCATGCATGCATTAGGTTTAGAAGTTATTTTTCAGACACTCCACTTCAGGAATTCTGGAAGCAACAAAATATTTATTTTAGACCACCTGTTTTGATCCAGGTGTTTGTAAGTGGCCTGTAAGGAAGAGAATAGATCCTTTCTTATAGCCTGGAATAACCACAATTTAGACTTGGTTGGTAAAACTAAACCAAGTCTCCCTATTTCCTGTGTAGGCTCAGTATTCCTTAGAGCTCATATTTATAAATAAAACGTATGCAACATTTGTCTTTCTTTTGTATCTTACAAGAAAACATTAATAGGACATATCTTAATTCTTCACTTTTTATTAGCTTTTACAGAGAGTAATATTGCTGTAAATTCCATATTACAATAATAACATTTTCTGATAATTTAAGAATTCAAAATGGCCACAAAGGGCTATAACAATTTAAGAAAAACTACAGTTTAACATGGACCTTTTAGAGATAAATGTACAACTGCCATTTGGAAATATTCCTTTAACCCAGGGCTATGGTTTTTCCAGTAGTCATGTATGGATGTGAGAGTTGGACGGTGAAGAAAGCTGAGCGCTGAAGAATTGATGCTTTTGAACTGTGGTGTTGGAGAAGACTCTTGAGAGTCCCTTGGACTGCGAGAAGATCCAACCAGTCCATCCTAGGGGAGATCAGTCCTGGGTGTTCATTGGAAGGACTGATGTTGAAGCTGAAACTCCAATACTTTGGCCACCTCATGTGAAGAGTTGACTCATTGGAAAAGACCCTAATGCTGGGAAGGATTGGGGGCAGGAGGAGAAGGGGATGACAGAGGATGAGATGGCTGGATGGCATCACCAACTTGATGGACATGGGTTTGGGTAGACTCCGGGAGTTGGTGATGGACAGGGAGGCCTGGCGTGCTGCGATTCTTGGAGTCGCAAGGAGTCGGACACAACTGAACAACTGAACTGAACCACTCCGAACATTTAATGCTTGATTTCTTAGGGGCATAACATTTTAAAACCAGATTTAGAACAAAACTCTCATTAAATAGCACCTGGCTAACATTCTCCAGGTAAATCAATTGAAGTGAAAAAGCCTGCCTAGGGACACATAGACTGTATCTTCTAGAGCAGTAGGGACATCTTGTGGCCAATTTTATTAAGGATTCTTCATTTTATTATTTTGGAGGGAGATGTTTTATTTTTAATAAGATACTTTGATTCTAATACAGTGAACTGTTACAGTGTCAGTAATTGTGCTCTATACTGGGAGTCAAAGGATGTATGAAACATAAATTGTGTTTTGAAAAATCTACCAGAATAGAATGAGATTGAAGATTTTGATATTATTTATTTACATACAAGAAATCCAGGTCATCTTGAAAACCAGTCAGTTTGACTGTAATAGATGTCTGTGATTTTTGCCTGGCCTCCATTCATCCTGCATCTGTCAGTCTCTTAGCTCAGTGTTGATTTGGGATCACCAGTGGCTCAGAGGGTAAAGTGCATCTGCCTGCAATGCAGGAGATTTGAGTTTGACCCCTGGGTTGGGAATATCCCCTGGAGAAGGAAATGGAAACCCACTCCAGTATTCTTGCCTGGAAAATCCCGTGGACAGAGGAGCCTGGTAGACTACAGTCCATGGGGTCGCAAAGAGTCGGACACGACTGAGCGACTTCACTTTCACTTTCACCCTCACTCATTGTCCATGTGTTGGGCTAGGACTACTGGTCAATCCCTCTGGCTCCAGGGCCCTCCATTCCAAGTATTCTATTAGGAGCACAGGATCCAAATAAGGTGAAAAATCAAGGGAGTTCACTTCTAAACTTTTGTTTGATCAAGGGGAAGGATCTAGTCACTTTCTGCTGGTGGCTTGTCAGCCTGGAGCTTCTGGTAACCAAAGGCCATGATGTGCGGCAGGTACACCTGGTACTGAAGGAGCCCAGAGGAAACCAAGGCAAGACATGAAGAGAGTTTGAGGTCTGATCATGGGATTGGAATACCTGGACCCAGTTATACTACCACAGAGTGTTCCGTCAAAAGGACTGATCTTAGAACAAATGTGATGGAAAATAATGTGAAATAAATGCAGAGACACACAAATACGTTAGCCTATGCACAAAGTAACATATACACAAATATATAATAAAATGTATTGAGATACAGTTCCAAAACTTAGCTTTAATGAACTGAGTACATTGTGAAAAACTCTCCACATGAATAAATGTTGCACCACATTATTCTTAAGAGTTGCTCAGTTTTGTATGCAATAATGGCATCATAATTTATAAAATCAGTTGTCATCTACTGGACACTTTGAACATTTAGCCCATTTACAAGTTTTTTAGCTTCAATCATGCTGCTATTTTCATGCTTTCCTGAAAAATTGTTAGATTGCTTCTTTAGAATTAGAGAGGGTTTTATTAACAGTTAAATCTATCATTATCTAATTGTATTTGAGATAAAGCAAGTCTAAGTTGGGTGTATTAAGATGGTTTTACTACTACATCTAGTTTAAAAAATTATATGTTACTGCCTTTACCATTATACGTGTGATCTGAGACAGCAGATAATGTCATTAAATTTACCTCTATCAGTGACTCAACGGACATGAATCTGAGAAAACTCTGGGAGATAGTGAAGGACAGGGAAACCTGGTGTGCTGTAGTCCATGGGGTCACAAAGAGTTGGACATGACTTAGTAACTGAACAACAACAACAATAATTTCTAAATTTGGCCCTTTGGAAAAAAAAATACTTTTCATTTTGAATGATAAGTTGTACAGCTACAGTTGTAGATGCCCCTCAAAATGGATCAAGAGAGAACTGAGATGGAAACTGCCAAGGCCTCTCTGTTCAGTGCTTTTTGTCTGGCCAGTTTTTACTCTTAATTCCAAGGTGATTGATTTTAATATACAAGCGCATCCATTCCTGGCCACTAGGTGGCTGTCTATGGAAAAACACTGGCTTTGCGTTTTTTTTTTCCTTCCACAATGCTAAGTAATTACATGAGTATTTGACCTCTTCTCTCCCTTCCAACCTATGTGTGTTGAGATTTCCTTTTTGGGGGGTTTGTGAAGAACAAAAGTTAGTAACCCTGAGTGCCTAAATACTTGGACGAAACATTTATTCTTTTAAACAAAGGGAACATTTGTTATAGCAGAAATATTTCACAGGGTCGGACCGGAAAAGGGTACTGCCGGCCGTGAGTTCAGTGAAAGGTCCTGCCTCCCTCCTGTCCTTCCTGTTTGTTTCTGTCTGTCTCTCTCCCTTTCTGTCTCTCTCCTCTCCCTCTCCATCTCTCTCTTTCTTCCTTTTTATCCTCTCCTTTACTCAGCACTTCGTACTTTGTTTCTTCATTTCCTTGGTGCTGTGGGATTCTGGCTCCAGAGTGTAGCAAGTGACAGAAACTTGAGGCCCGCACCCTGGGGGGAAACTGCAGTGAGTGCAGCTTCAGTTCCGGCCACTCGAGCAGTCTTCTCGGGCTGAGCCTGACAGCGCCCGCAGAACCGGAAGGCTCCTCTTTTACCTGGACCACATGGTCCTTGATGTTGTCCAGCAGCTGGAACAGTAACTCCTGAGTCATTTACACACAAGGAGGTCAGGGGCCAGGTGTGGTTCAGGCAGAGGGAAATCTAGATTGAGTGCTCCAGTCCCATCTTTATCAGCGTGACCCCCTGGCTCTATGCTCATAAGCAGGTTGCCTAACCTCTCTGAGTCCCAGTCTCTTTATCCTTAAAGGAAAGATAATCCTTTTACCCACTTCATCTGATTTTTGTGAGTAGTAATTTTTTAAAGCACTTAGAACTACACCTGAGACATAGTATATGGTCAATAAATGTTAGCATTGATAATCCTAATGACTACAATTATTAACACAGCCTGGTATAGTTGTTAAAAGAAAGCTGAGACTAGCAAATAGCAGATGGGATGACTTAAAGCTCTTTATCTTCAGGCTTTGTCTTAAGATCTCTTTGGACTGAGGACCAGAGTCTTTTTGTAAGATTTTTTTTTTTTTTTAATGTGGACTAAAGTCTTTATTGGCTTCCCTTATAACTCAGTTGGTAAAGAATCCGCCTGCAATGCAGGAGAGCCTGGTTTGATTCCTGGGTTTGGAAGATCCACTGGAGAAGGGATAAGCTACCCACTCCAGTATTCTTGGGCTTCCCTTGTGGCTCAGCTGGTAAAGAATCTGCCCGCAATGCGGGAGACCTGGGTTCGAAACCTGGGTCGGGAAGATCCCCTGGAAGGAAAAGGCTGTCCATGCAAGTATTCGGTCCTGTAGAATTCCAGGGACTATACAGTACATGGGGGCAAAGAGTTGGACATGACTGAGTGACTTTCACTTTCAAAGTCTTTATTGGACTTTCCTGGTGGCTCAGACCGTAAAGAATCCACCTGTGAGGAGGGAGACCTGGGTTCTATCCCTGGGTTGGAAAGATACAATATTGCTTGTTTTATGTTTTGGTTTTTTGGCTGCGATGCATGCCTAATGTTAGCTCCCTGACTAAGAATCCAATCCGCACCCCCTGAATTGGAAGGTGGAGTCTTACCATTGGACTACCAGGGAAGCCCCCAGGGCCCATGGTTAAAAAGGCCTGCTTAACAGGACAAAGCATAGAGTGACAATGGTAAAAACACTGCTATCCTGCTTCCAGCCATTTCGTTTTTTCTGGAGCTGTCAGTAATTGCCCTCTGCTCTTTCCCAGTAGCATATTGGACACCCTCTAACCTGAGGGGCTCCTTTTCCGGTGTCATATCTTTTGGCTTTTTCATATTACTCTAGGGGTTCTCCAGGCAAGAATATTGGAGTGGGTTGCCATTTCCTCTCCAGTGGACCACTTTTTGTCAAAACTCTTCCCTATGACCTGTCCATCTTGGGTCTTAGTGGCTTATACCCTCACTGAGTTATGCAAGCCCCTTTACCATGACAAGGCTGTGGTCCATGAAGGGGTTGGGCTAAAGTAGAAACAGTGCTCAGCTGTGGTTGTGTCTGGTGGTGAACATCAAGTCCGGTGCTGTAAAGAACAATATTGCATAGGAACCTGGAATATTAGGCCCATGAATCAAGGTAAATGCTGCTGCTGCTGCTAAGTCGCTTCAGTCGTGTCCGACTCTGTGTGATCCCATAGACGGCAGCCCACCAGGCCTCCCCGTCCCTGGGATTCTCCAGGCAAGAACACTGGGACATGGTCAAACAGGCAAACTCTGGGAGACAGTGGAGGACAGAGGAGCCTGACATGCTACAGTCTATGGGGTTGCAAAGAGTCGGACGTGACTTAGACTTAGTGACTGAGGTACAGCAACCACCCTGCTTCCAGATGGCATGTAATTGTCTTAAAATTTGAAGTGTTTCTCTTTTTTTTGTCCTAGAATAACATCTTTCACATGTAGAGAGAAATGGCTATTCTTTCCTGCAGGGGAAGTTACAGAAAATGAAACCTAGACTGGTCCTGAAACTGGCCTTATGTTTCCATTTCCAGAATAAGAAGACAGGTAAACTTAATATGTTTCAAGGATGTGACACCATAACTTTGTCTTGAATTGTGATTATACATAAGGCTTCTTAAACATTCTCTATTCTTATGAGAGATTTCTGGTATGTTGTGGCAGTATCAGAATAGAACAAGAAACAGGATTGGGTATTGTTTTCAACAGAAGGAACTATGTTCAGAAATCAAAACTACTATTCTCAGCAGTCACACTGTATTATTTCTGATAATTACTTTCTTTGCTTCAGGCTTTCTTGTCAGATTTTCAGAAATCACAGGTTTACATTTGCATAAGACATGCTGCTTTGTTCCCGAACCCCGAGGGCATTTAAACTGTTTACATAAGGTTTACAGTGACCTTATTGTTAAACCTTAGCAGAGTGGAGAGTTGTTCAGTTCTAAACTCACAAAACAGGTCTGGACACCATGAACTACCCACTTTCTTTTTTTTTTAATTAATTAATTTATTTTAATTGGACGATAATTACTTTACAATATTGTGGTGGTTTTTTGCCATACATCAACATGAATCAGCCCCGGGTGCACATGTGCCCCACTATCCTGAACCACCCCCCCTCCCAACTCCATCCCTCTGGATTGTCCATGGGCCACCCGCTTTCAAAGCAATTTCTTGTCTTGACTTTATGAAGCCACATTCCTTAGGTTTCTTGCCACATTTCTGTGACTGTTTCCATTTTCCATTGATATATGACTTCTCTCTCTCAGTTTAGGATGTAGAATTGGGGAAAGGAAAGATTCTGTCACAGACTTCACTTCTGCCATTCAACCTCCAGTCAATCCGCGCCTTATACCATTGGAGAAAACCACTGTTCTCATCTTTTTCTCTCATAGATTGGTTTTGCCTATTGCTGAACTTCATACAAACAAAATCATCAAGTATGCATGTTTCTTTTGCAGGGTGGTTGGGTAGCCTGCAGGTAGCAGAATGCTCTGTTCCTATCATCTTATCAAAGCAAAAGGAAATTAATGACTGAGAAGAACTTGGGGTACAAGATTGAAGAAGAACAAAATGGCCAGACTCATTCTTCCTGGTTTCAAGACATACTTTAAAGCTACAGTCACCAGGATAGTGTGATATTTATGAAAAAACAAGCACATAGATCAGTGGAACAGAAAAGAGATTCCAAAAATAAACCTACACAAATACTGTCAATGGATTTTTTTTTATTGTGACAAAACACATGTAGTGACCAATTTACCATTTTAACTGTGTTTAAGTGTACAGTTTCAAATTGGGAAAGGAGTACATCAAGGCTGTGTATTGTCATCCTGCTTATTTAACTTATATGCAGAGTACATCATGAGAAGCACTGAGATGGATGAAGCACAAGCTGGAATCAAGATTGCTGGGAGAAACATCAATAACCTCAGACACTTAGATGACACTACACTTATGGCAGAAAGCGAAGAGGAACTGAAGAGCCTCTTGATGAAAGTGAAAGAGGAGAGTGAAAAATCTGGCTTAAAACTCAACATTCAAAAAAGTAAGATCATGGCATCCGGTCCCACCACTCCACGGCAAATAGATGGGGAAACAATGGAAACAGTGACAGACTGTATTTTCTTGGACTCCAAAATCACTGCAGATGGTGACTGCAGCCATTAAATTAAAAGATGATTGCTCCTTGAAAGAAAAGCTATGACCAACCTAGACAGCATATTAAAAAACAGAGACATTACTTTGCCGACAAAGGTCTGCTTAGTCGAAGCTATGGTTTTTCCAGTAGTCATGAATGGATGTGAGAGTTGGGCCATAAAGAAAGCTGAGCATTGAAGAATTGATGCTTTTGAACTGTGGTGTTGGAGAAGACTCTTGAGAGTCCCTTGGACTGCAAGGAGATCCAACCAGTCCATCCTAAAGGAGATCAGTCCTGGGTGTTCATTGGAAGGACTGATGTGGAAGCTGAAGGTCCAATACTTTGGCCACCTGATGGGAAGAACTGACTCATTGGAAAACAGATGGACAGAGAAGCCTGGTGTGCTGCAGTCCATGGGGCTGCAAAGAATCAGACACGACTGAGCAATTGAACTGAACTGAAGTGTACAGCTCAGTAATGTTAAGTACATTCACAATGTTGTTACAACCATCATCACTATTCATTTCTGAATTTTTTAATTATCTTGATAGAAAGTCCATACCCATTAAACAATAATTCCTCTCTCTCAGCCCCTGGTAACCTCTATTCTGCTTTCTGTCTCTATGAATTTGTCGATTCTAGGTACCTCATGTAAGTGGACTCATACAATATATGACCTTTGTGTCTGGCTTGTTTCACTTAGCACAATATTTTCAAGGTTCATCTCAGTTGTGGCATGTACCAGAATTTCATTCCCTGAAAATAATATTTCATTGTGTGTATATATCATATTTTGTTTATCTGTTTACCAGTTGATGGTTATTTGAGACATTTCTACCTTTGGGCTATTATAAAGGATACTGCTATGAATATTGGTGTATGATATCCATTTGAGTCCTGCTTTCAGTTCTGTTGTATATATAACTAGGAGTAAGACTGTAGAATCATATGTTAATTATACATTTGACTTTTTTTTAAACTTTAAAAAAATATTTCATTTACTAGGGTCTTAGGTGTGTCATGTGGGATCTTAGGTGTGTCATGTGGGTCCCACCACTGCGTTGGGTCTTAGGTGTGTCATGTGGGATCTTTCCTGTGGCTCAGAGACTCCATGGTTGTGTTCCATGGGCTCCAGAGCACAGGGGTTTCCGTAGTTGAGGCGCACAGGATTAATTGCTTGGTGGCATGTGGAATCTTAGTTCCCCTACCAGGGATTGAACCCACATCACCTGCATTGCAAGGCAGATTCTTAATCACTGGGCCACCAAGGGAAGTCCCTACATTTGACTTTTTGCCAAACTGTTGGATTATTTTCCACAGTGGCTGCACCACTTTTACACTTTCACCAGCAATACACAAGGGTTCCAATTTCTCCTAGTATTTTATATATATATATATAAATATATAAATATATAAATATATATATATATATATTACACTAATAGTGAAGTGGTATGTCATTGTGGTTTTAATTTGCGCTTGCATTTTCCCAGTGATGAGTGATATTGAGCATCTTTTTATGTACGTACTGGACATCTTTTCTGAAAGAATGTCTATTCAAGTCCTTTGTGCATCTTTGAATTGGGTTGTTTGGTTTTTGTTGTTGTTGAGTTGTTGGACTTCTTCGTATACAGTGAATATTAATCTGTCATCAAATATATGATTTGCAAATATCTTCTCACATTCTATTGGTTGTCTTTCACTCTCTCAATAGTATCCTTTGATTCACAATTTTTTTAATTTTGATGATGTCCAATTTATCATTTTTTTCTGTTGTTGCCTATGCTTTTGATATTATTACATTAAAGAATCACTGCCATATTTAATGTCATGAGGATTTTCTCTTATTTTTATTATAAGAGTTTTATAATTTCAGGCATTTAATTTTTTTGGATGCTCTCTTAAATAGAATTTTTTTTAATGTGAGAAAGTTTAATTCTGAAGGAAGTGGAAGATGACTCTCTGTCCCTTATATGTGAACTGCACACAGCGACTTCCTTATTAATGGTAAGGGGGGAAAGGGCATCTTTATAGTAAAGAAACCTGACAAATTCAGGCACATGGTCAAGGTAAACATCAAGCATAAGTCACATTGGCAGAGGGCACTTTATCTCCAAAATCTTCCTCCAGAAAACCCATAACTCACTGAACCACAAAAATAACATCAGACAAGCTCAGATTGAAGGACAGTGTACAAACACCCAGCCATAACACATTCCTCAAAACTAATGTCATAAAAAATAAAGTGAAAGAAAGTGAAAGTCACTCAGTTGTGTCTGATTCTTTGCGACCCCATAGTCCATGGAATTCTCCAGGCCAGAATCCTGGAGTGGGTAGTCTATCCTTTCTCTAGCAGATTTTCCTCACCCAGGAATCGAACCAGGGTCTCCCACATTGCAGTCAAATTCTTTACCAACTGAGCTACCAGCGAAGTCTAAAAAACTCCTCACAGTCCAGAAGAGTCTAAGGAAATAGAGAACTAAACGTAATGTTCTGTCCTGGATAGAATCCTAGAACAGAGAAGGACATTAGGGAAATACTAATGGCATCATTTCAGGGCAAATAGAAGAGGATAAAGTGGAAACAGTGACAGATTTTATTTCCTTGGGCTCCAAAATTACTGCGGATGGTGAGTACAGCGATGAAATTAAGACACTTGCTCCTTGGAAGCAAACCTGTGACAAACTAGAAAGCGTATTAAAGAACAGAGATATCACTTTGCCCACAAAAGTCTGCATAGTCAAAGCTATGGTTTTTTCCAGTAGTCATATGTGGATGTGAGAGAATCCTTTTGAACTGTGGTGCTGGAGAAGACTCTTGAGAGTCCCTTGGGCCACAAGGAGATCCAACCTGTCCATCCTAAAGGAAATCAACTCTGAATATTCATTGGAAGGACTGATGCTGAAGCTGAAACTCCAATACTTTGGCCACCTGATGGGAAGAACTGACTCATTGGAAAAGACCCTGATGCTGGGAGAGATTGAAGGCAGGAGGACAAGGGAGAGACAGAGGATGAGATGGTTAGACAGCACCACCGACTCAATGGATATGAGTTTGAGCAAACTCTGGGAGATAGTGAAAGACAGGGCAGCCTGGCATGCTGGAGTCCATGGGGTCACAAAGAGTTAGACATGACTTAGTGACTGAACAACACAGCACAAACACATCAGTATTGGTTCCTTAACTCTGGTAAATATGCTGTAGTGATATAAGATGTTAATAACAGGTAAAGCTGAGTGTGGTAGGTATAGGGGAACTCTGTACCATCTTCACAGTTTTTCTATAAATCTAAAACTAGTCTAAAACAGAAAGTTTATTAAAAAATAAAAAGCACATGGAGCTTGGACCATACCCTTTAGCAATGTTGCCAGACTGGTTGATTTTCCACACAATTGATTTGATTGAAATGTGAAATTGTGGGGAAACTGATGATTCATGGCTTTTTGGAGTTCGTAAAAGGCAGATTTATAATATGGAGCTAACACTTCATAGCAATTGAGATGCAATTGTTATCATGAGGTGAAAATTAACAGAAGTTTCAGGTTGGAGAATTATAAGAGAGAATCATCTCAAAATTTCACTCTAGAAAAATTCTTGGACAACTGGTGGTTTATCATGAATCTTGTTTTCAGGAAGAACAAATCTGTAAAAAGAAGGTCATAGGCAATGTTCCTTCAACTCTCCCCCACAGTGATTCCCATACATTTCTAGAGTGAAAACTTTGCTCTTCAGTGAGTTGGTATGTTCATACAGTAGGATTGACATTGTTCTGCCAGGAGAACATCAAAGGCAAGAGAAAAAATTTCAAAGGTGAGACATTTTGAGTAAACACGTCTATTCGAAGCCACTGGTTTGTTTAGTTTGTGCGTTCTGTGAACTCCACTCATTTCACGAGTCACTTCCCAGTGTTTAATTTCCAAGCCAAATCCCAACTGCTAATTCTTCCTGATGTTTCTCCTTAGGAACAACTTAAATTCTTCTATTTAAATTTTAATAACTTTTGCGTAGTTGAAAATGGTGTGATAGCTGATTTAATTATTTTTATCATTGTGGTAAATAATTATTCAAAGTGTATCCATTATGCAAGCCACCATATTAGAAACAAATGTTTAATTTTCTTCCTCCCCACCCCTCAGGCACCATAAATCGACATTTTAGTTATTTTATAGGATAGCATTCAACCTAGAGTTTTGCTGTTTTTCAGTTAATCCCCACGTAGAATTGAGATGATGACGTTAAAGTCAAATTGATGAAGAAGTCATGAAAATTCAAACGTCCTTATTTATATGGATGAGCATGATATTGAATTATGAAAAGTGACTTAATTTCAAATCATTCCTGCTACTTCAGATCATATAGGATTTATACTTTATGAGCATTAGGATTCTGTACTAAAATCCTATTTTAGAATTACAAGTACATTCTTCCCATCTAAATTTGATTTGAACTGTCTCAATAAGTAAATGCTATTTACATTTCTCTAAGGAGTCTATCAGAATTTGATGACTTGCCTTTCCATAATATTTGAGCAAATAAACTTCTTAAAGCTGAGTAACCTTATTCACAAAGAGTTGAAGACAGCTCTTTAAGGTAAACTGTCTTCTTAACGTAAAATTCACATTCCCACTCTGCTGAAGATCACAGATAAGGAAGATACGTTCTCCTAAAGAACAGTGGTAGCACAGTCACCAAAAACATGTAATGTGAGGAAGGTCATCCAAATTATTACCTTTTGGTTCCATATTTATTTCCAAAAAGTGTATTGGATGTCAAGCACCTTCTTCTGTAGTAATACCAAAAGTGACTTGTGTTCTTGAGACCCCAAATGTATTTATGGAAATCAGCATGTCAAGGAACTGGGGATTTAGCCCAAAGGCGTTAAAGAAGAATTGTCTGGTTTATTATCAGTGACTGAGGTCCAGGGAAGCCAATTTGCTTCCTGACACATTGTTTGATTTAGCCACTGAGTGATTCACACCAAATTGAAGACTGGAGGCTAAGGCTGCCTGCTTAATTCCAAAGATAAGCTAGGCTCTTAGTTCACAGACAGCCTGGAGAAGTGACTGACAAATCAAGGAGACTATTAGTGAAGCTTAAATTATAAAGTCTGAGTTGAGAGCTTCGATTAAACATGGACCGTTCCAATCACTCATTAAGGGAGCTCGTTTTTCCCTGTGTTCCCTTCACTCACTCTGACAGTCCATTATCTAGTGAAGATGTAGAAAGGATTTGAGGAGAAACCTAAACACTTAGCATCTGAGGTTGGAAAGTTATGTCAATACAGGGAGGCATTCAGAGTCGGAGGGGTTGATCAAAGCAGAACCTAACTTAGAACTCATTCCCTCAGAGAAGATGTTGCTATGGGCCCCCTCCCACCTCTTATCCCCAGTTCACCACCTAGTACTGCTGCCGAATTGTGATGATGACCAAATGTTTACATATTTCAGAAGGAAAGGAGAGAATGGAACTAAAACAGACAGAAATAGCACAGGCAATATAGACCTCCAAGACTTCATTTTGCTTGGAGAAAATCTGATGTTCCACACATTTAGAAATGCATTTAGAAAAAAATGGGGCTATTTCTGGGATGTTGAAAGAGCTATTACTGTAAGGTTAATTAGTTGAATCAATTTGCAAGGCTCCTTATGCCTTAATGGAGACCAAATGTGCCTGGGGAATGATCATTTGGATAAGTATGGGAGGGGAGGGTGTAGGAAATAATTTTGGAGCCTGAGTCCCTTTTTGGGGGGCTTCCCTGGTGGCTCAGTGGTAAAGAATCCTGCCTACAATGCAGGAGACGCGGGTTTGATCCCTAGGTTAGGAAGATCCCCTAGAGAAGGAAATGGCAACCCACTCCAATATTCTTGAATGGGAAATCCCATGGACAGGGGAGCCTGACTGGCTACAGTCTATGGGGTTGCAAAGAGTCAGACATGACTGAGTGACTGAACAGCAACAGAGTCCCTTTGGAAGAAAGAGAAAGAGCAACAACGAAGTGCTCAGGACAGTACAGAGAAAGGTTCAGAAAAGGAGGTGGGGAAAACCATCGGCGAGGGCCATGTGTCTTGTTTTTTTCCTTTTAATTTAGGCTGGTCTTGGACTTAAGAAAATGTGAAATTCCCTCTCCTCCTCACTGCTCCCTCCTCCTCCTCTCTCTCTCTTTCTCTTTTCAACTTCAGCCTTTGTTCTCTGAGGTCAGTGCAACCAATCAACTCAACCAATATTGTTATGGGTGAAATAAATGGCTGTTCCCTTACCTAGGACCATAAATAACAGGACATTTTGGGGGAAAGTCTTTGAATTCCAGGAAATCAATTTATATGTGACCCTGAGCACACATTTCTTGAGTGAGGTGAGGGTTGTGTTACCCACACATAGCTTTCCCCAGGGAACCCCTTCGAAGATAATTGTCTCCCTTGTTTTCACTTGGATTTTCCTCTTAGTGACTCACAGAGTCAAAGCCGGTCAGCTCTTCTGCATTCTGGCCATGTTCTGAGAAGGCATTCTGTGATTAGAAATGATGGAGTGACTCAAGTCACGAGAACCCATCCCTTTCCCGAACCTGAATCCGGAGAAGGACAAAAAAAAGGAGGCCTGAGCAGTGAGATGCTGTTCTCAGGTTTCTGAGGGAAATGCTGAGGGAGATATTGGCAAACCAAGGGGAAGGTGCTTCTTGCCTCCTGAATTGGATGTTTCTGTATTCGGGAGATATTCACAAATGTTTTATTTTTACTGAATTTCCATTTTACTGATGACTATTTACTGAATTCATCAGTCTTGAGATGCTAGGGATCTTGATACTTCAATTTCCTTCTTTAAAATTATTATTTTTAACTAATAAAGAAAATCACAATTAATAGCAATGAAGACAGCAATACACAAAACAGTTTCTTAAAATTAGCATTTCTTTAAAAAATTTTTTTTAAATTTTATATTGGAGTACAGTTGATTAACAACATTGTGATAGAAAATTAACATTTCTTAAAATTCAAAAAAAAGAGAGAAAAATATGTATATCGGAATAGTCAGGTTCTCTAGAGTGAGCAAAACTTTAGGTGTTTCTTACAACAAAATGGGCAATTACATGAAATTTGATTACTGCTGCTGCTGCTGCTAAGTCGCTTCAGTCGTGTCCGACTCTGTGCGACCCCATAGATGGCAGCCCACCAGGCACCCCCGTCCCTGGGAGTCTCCAGGCAAGAACACTGGAGTGGGTTGCCATTTCCTTCTCCAATGCATGAACGTGAAAAGTGAAAGTGAAGTCGTTCAGTCATGTCCGACTCTTAGCAACCCCATGGGCTGCAGCCTACCAGGCTCCTCCATCCATGGGATTTTCCAGGCAAGAGTACTGGAGTGGGGTGCCATTGGCTTCTCCGATTTGATTACTAATGTTAAAAAAAAAAAGGATATTAGCCTTGAAAATCCCCTGAGCAGACAAAACCAGCTTCATCATACAAGCAAACCTTGATGCTGTTTCTTTTGCAAGACTAATTTGACCTGGTTGCTTCTTGCCTTCTGCCTCTGGAAATCATAAGCAAAGCTTAAACTGTATCCTCAAATCTATAGGAGATAAGCAATAATCAGTTCCTTATCTTTAAAGGAAACTAATACTATAACCAATCACTGTGTCACTGCCTTTCCTCCATATAAGCTACTTTATAACATTTTGTGTTTGGGTTTAAATGCTCCTGGTTTGCAAACTGGGTTTTGGTGTCTGCACAATAACCTTCCAACTAGCTACTACTTTCCTGAATCACTGGTATTACTTCTGCTATTTCTGAACTTTTGACACTAATAAGGTTAGTAAGTAATAGTCAGTGAGTAAAATACCTCCCCCCCTTTTTTGGCACTACTCCACAGCATGTGAGATCTTAGTTCCCCGACCAGGGATCAAACACCTACCTCTTGCAATGGCAGCGTGGAGTCTAAACCACTGGGCCACCAGGGAAGTCCCTCATTAGAATACTCTAAATCTTGAACTGGTAAGCTCTACATCTCTAAATGAGAGTTTGATATATGGGTTGATAAACAAAGACCATCTTCAAAGCCATCGAAGGAGGCTATGGATCAAAATAATGACTATAGATTGAATGTTACAGAACATCTCAGTGGAGGAGCTTTGTATTGATAGAGCAAAAGGATACATTCCCAATGCTTGCCAACTCATTCATTCATGAGATCTGGGGAGTCTCCATGTTTATGCATTGTGCCAAATGAGCCCGAGATGCCAAGGAAGGTCAGGGCCAAGAACTCAGTATTGGCTCTGTACCTCAGGAGTCCTTGAGACCCAGATGAGAATGATTTCTTTGTGAGATGGGGTTGAAGATGGTCAGAGTGTATTTAAGGGAACATGGGAAGGAAAATATTAAGAGCAAGCAGAGACAAACCTTCTAGGGAATTTCACTATAAAAGAAACAAAGAAACAAAACAGTAGCTTGAGGAGGAGATGAGGAGAAAGGAAACTTTCATTTCTTTGTAGGGCATCATCCTCGAGGTGGAGAAAGGAGCTGGGAGTCAATGCAGAGTGGAGGGGCTGACCTCAGACAAAGCTACGGGCAGTTTATCCATCTCATGAGAGGGAAGAGAGGATTATGGGCAGAGATGTACATAGTGAGTAAAGTTGAAGACAGGAAGACATGAAAGATTTTTGTCTTTTTAAAAAAATGTTATTTATTTTTGGCTGCATTTGGTCTTTGTTGATGCACGAGGGCTTTCTCTAGTTGCAGAGCACAGACTCAATAGTTGTGGCACATGGGCTTAGTTGCTACACCGCATGTGGGATCTTCCTGAACCAGGGATCAAATCTGTGTGCCCTGCATTGGCAGGCGGACTATTAACCCCTGGACCACAAGCAAAGTCCGAAAGTTCTTTCCTGATCATTTCTGTCATCAGGTAAATAATCAGCTGAGAGTGAGAAGGAAAAGATTTGCTAGATAAGAGGCGTGAATAGCCCTCTGGGAAAGTAGCTGAGGGAATCCAGGAGGTAGTGGACAATGCTGAGAGCCCCTGAAAGTTTGGGTTCATAAATTCACGGCCACACAGCCAGCTTGGTTGTGTTTTTCTCCACCTGTATTCAGCTCCTTGGATACAAGAGTGAAACAGGCAGAGAAGTGGGTTGAATCCATTCAGTGGTTTGGCCACGTGAATAGGTTGAAGGGGAAAAGAAGCAGGAGGATTTGGTAACATACGCAAGAGAGTTCTAATAATGGGCCATGGAATCGTGGTGAAGAAGAGAAATGAGCCCTGAAGGGAGATAAAAATTGGAAGAATAAAGTGAGTGGATTAGGAATCTCTTATGGGAATTTCCCAGATTACACAAGGAATTCGAATGCAACAGGGACCAAAGTTCCACCTTCCTTTGGATTCAAAGTACAATGTCAGAAAATTCCTCCACCCTCCTCCTCCTTCTCATCTAGAAAGTTCATATAAGCTAAACAAATTATTCACCAGTGAAAAAGCAGGAATCCTATGAGCTCAACGCCCCTGGTAAACAGACATAAACACCGACTCTCTCAGCTAGGTTGTGTAAAACTGTTGATTGGATTATTTTCAAACAAAAAAATTATTGTAAAAGAGGAACTCTAAATTCAAGCAAATCTCACTGGAATGATGTGGGGCCTATTGGTTTACTGCAGTTTTCAGCAAAAGGGAAGTTTCACTCAGGCAGAAAGAGCCCCGTGAAGTCAAGAGCAGATGACCAAACGGCTAAGATCATTTTCAGCTCCGCACGCAGGCACAGCCTGAGTCAGAGCTCAAGCCCAAATTGGGTACTTAAAAAAGCACATTAACTATTTCAAGTCAGCAGGGAGATCGCACAGCTAGCAAAAGCAATTTTGAAAGTGCTAAAGTTGTCGAGCACTGACAATATACTTTCCAAGAGAAGGACTTCACTGCATTGCAGAACAACACCCAGGGGCCCGCCACACTGTGATATGTCTACAACATCTTAGCAAAATATCTGAGCTCTGCAGAGCAATGTAATAATCTGAATTTCCCTGGATATGATCTAATTTTACATATGGTAATGAATGGCTTAGAGAGACTCATAAATAAAAGGTGTAAATCTGATCTAGAAAGACCTTCATGATTTTTCTTTCCATCTTTTATAGTTGTCGTATGTGTTTTTCTCATCTACATCCCCAGGAGTTTGTAGGGATTAGATCAGAGACATTTATGGAAAGAAATCAATACATTCTAGGCTGTGGTTTGAAAGTATAAACTTGTAAAAGCATAATCTATAAAACTGTGACATCTCCAGTAGTCTGAATGTGTTATAAAAATTCCCCTAGGTACTTCCCTGGTGATCCAGTGGTCTGAAAGACTCTGCGCTTTCACTGCAGGAGGCACGGGTTCAATCCCTGGTTGGAGAACTAGGATCCTGCATGCTGTGAGGCTCCGACAAAAAAAAAAAAATTCCCTAGAAAGAGAACATGTTCTGAACTCACATCGTTGGCCCTCGTGGCCTTGAACCGTTGGTTCCAAGACTTGTTTTCTCCGAGCAAGAAGAAGGGAACTGAAATTAGGAGCTGCCCGCCAATGGATCAAACACATTTCACACATGTTTGAAACATGAGTATTATTTCTTTTTTTTAAATTTATTTTCTTGGCCTCACCAACTTAGTTTCCCTACCAGGGATCGAACTCATGCCCCCTGCATTGGAAACACAGAGTCTTAACCACTGGACAACCTGGAAGTCCCAGGGATAGGGATTACTGTATCCTCATGGGACAGGAGAGGAAGCTGGGCTGATGAAGTTTGCCCAAGTCACAAATTCAGTGGCTGAGCTGGGATTCAAACCTAGGCTCCTAGGTCTGCTTGTTAAAAATGTCTTGTTCCTTTGAACAACCAAACAGTGCTGCTGCTTCATTTTAAAAGCTGGTGCCTCCCTGATTCACTTCATTTTTTCAAAGCTTTCCAAATTTTATGGGAGCTTAAAGAGCCGAGGAAATTCCACGCCCATGGGAAACCCCATGGGGCCACCTCTGCTTGAGTGACGCCACCCTACCCTAGCATCTGAGACCCTCACAGCATCTCAGGGAAGAGCAAAGGCTTTTGGTCCGGCCAGACCTATTATTGTCTCAGCTCTGCCATGTCATTGCTGGGTGACCTTGCTATAAGCCTCAGTTTAATTCAGGAAAACAAAATTAAAAGGTACACTATTACCATCATCACAGGGTTACTGTGTGGATTCAATGAGATAATGAATGCAAAATATTTAGCACAGTGCCTAGGAAAATGACATTGTATATTACATTTTTAAAAATCAGCTACACTGGTTAGATCGCTCTGCATTGTTTTTAACAGTTCGCATAATAGATCTGGTGGCATCTTAGTCGTTTTCATTTAATCTTTTTATCCACTCTTGTCTCTTTAATTTGTTTAAAAGCTTTTAAAAGCTTGAATTGTCTTCTATTTCTTTGTATCCACTACTGGGCTCTGGCCCAGGGCTTTGCAGAGAGAAGCTTCTCCAAAGACATTTTCAGTTTATTTCATTGCATAAGATATTCTCTTTAAATAGGAACAGGACAACTAATTCAAGATACACCATGAATTCTGATAATGTGTTTCATTTTTATGCTCTTTGTTTGCTTTTTCCTTTCTGGGCCCATGTTCTGAAATGCCACTTGGCGGCAGCAGTGAGTCAACTTGGCCTTAACTGTTGGGCACCAGAAGGAAAGATTAAATTGAAAGGTAGGGGCTGACAGATAGGAAATGAATAACTCTCAAAATACATCATGAGCTTTAAAATGACTGCGCACTTTGCTACAGAAATCTATTTAAAAGCAGCACACCCTCTTTCAGGCCTCACGCGGGCTTTTGAGGATAAGTGACTTGTTTTCTTTCTAACCCTGGGTGGCAAAGCAAACTGCAAGATGCTTAACTGTTTGCTCACCCAGCAGAATGGAGCAAATGTGTGAGCCTCATCACAAAGGAAGACAAATTCAGCAGGAGTTGATGATGTGAAAAGGCACATCTATGGCTCGGGTTAAATATGACTTGTGTAATTGGAATCAATTAAATCCGTTCAGTGAAACACTGAAATAAAATTCTCCATTAGCCAGATCTTGGCCCTGCCACATGAAAGAAAAGAAAGGTAAGGGTTGTGACAAAGTGAATAGCAGTAGTTCAACCGGCCAAGGAACTTCCTAAAATGCTCTACACCCAGTGCAGATTCTAACTAATTCTCTCACGTCACAGTTTTGCTTATTTATGTTCAGAGTGTCCATCTCTGGGTATTGCAAGGTCAAAACCAACATGCTAATTGTTTGGGGAAAAAAAAGTAAACTCAGACGCTTCAGAACTGTTTTTACAGATTTGACAAAAGGCATAAATAAAGCTCTTAGAAAAAGATCTTTGCTCAGCACCTTTCCCCAGAATCTGAGGAAACAGTTTACATGTTTTTATACCAATAAAGTCTCCATGAAAACTAAATGGAGAAGTACAAGAGGACTGTCCAGTTTCTCCATACATCCACAGCCTCATTTGTGTTATACCTGTTCCCGTACTTATCACAGAGGCATTTCTTCTTCGTTTATTCATTCAGCATTCGCTGAACACCCAATACATGTCCAGTACTGGGACTAAATGGGGACTATATAGATGAAAGACGTATTATCTGTATTTTAATAAAAGTTCGCAGTTTGGGGAGAAATAAACACACACACACACACACACACACCTGTAAATAATTGTAATCATTCTGCATATTTTTAGGCTTGGAATCTATGATTCTTTTTGTAGCGATTTGGAATAATTTTTCAGAGTGTAATCTCAGAGAGCATGCATGCATGTTCAATCATGTAAGATTCTTTGTGACCCCATGAACTGTAGCCCACCAGGCTCCTCTGTTTAAGGGATTTTCCAGGCAAGAATACTGGAGCAGATTGCCGTTCCCTACTCCAGGGAAATCTTCCTGACCCAGAGATCGAACTTGCATCTCTTGCCTCTTCTGCTTAGCACGTGGATTCTTTACCACCGAGCCACCCAGGGAGCCCTTCAGAGAGCATGGATCTCACTTAACAGATGAGAAAAGTGAAGCCCAGACACGTTAAAAGATATGACCAAGGTCACAGCCAGTGAGTGCAAAGCCACAGAAAGAACCAGCGCACTCCCAATTGATGTTTCCAGCACATATAGTAGCATCCTCTCCTAAACCAGAAAACAAAAACAAAACCAACAAAAACCTTCATTTGTTTCCTTTCCTGACTCCTCCCAGGTTCCCACCTGCTTGGGGGAGGTTTTTTTTTTTACAGTGTTACAGTCAGTGTCACCTACCTGGGGACCGCATCAGGCTTGACCTTTCAGTACTTTTCCTATTTAACACAGATTTTTTTTTTTTAATTGGAGAATAATTGCTTTACAGTGCTGTGGTGGTCCCTGACATACATCAAAGCAAATCAGCCATAACTATATATATATATATATATATATATATGTATATACACCCCCCTCCTCTTGAGCCTCCCTCCCTCCCACATTCCACCCCTCTAGGTCGTCACAAGGGTGTTCCCAGTATCATATATGGTAGTAATCCTAAACAGGCTGATGTTTTCCCAAATATGAGCAAATCTTAAGTGTACTGTCTTCAGAGCTATGTAGTGACTCATATGTTTACTTTTCATTATATGTTTATAAAAATCTACCTTTAAACTATATATATCCCAGATCAGCTTGGTTTCTTTACTGTCCTTGTATTTTTAGTTCGATTTTTGGAATTTAGATTATAAACTGCACAAATTGTCTCAAATACTAATATCTTGGTTGGCAGAAAGTTTGTTTGGGTTTTTCCGTCACTTCTTTTGGAAAACCTGAATGAACTTTTTGGCCAGCCCAATATTATATTCTCATGTGAGACCTCAGACTTTTAATCCTTAACAGCATATATTAACAACTTCGTATGAACAGCTTCGTATTCTGATGTAACATGGGAAATTGTTCTTTTCCCTGCTTGTCTGGAATAGGTGGACACCCCACCCCCACCCCACCCGGCAGTTAACCAAAGAACACCCATGATATTGTAGAGGCTGTTCCATACTCTTTAGCTTCGTAAGGCGACACTTTGGGGAATGAGACAATAAAGCCTGAAACAAGAGAGGGAGATTTTATGGTAGAAGAAAATTTCTCTTCCACTCAACCCGTCCAAATTCTCATGGGGACAAGAGATGGGAGGAAAACTTCCTGTACACGTTGAGAACCTAGCGTCTGTTCAGTTCCTTCTCCGGGATGTGGCATCTCACAGAGATGGTGATGAGGGAGTTAGGGGATGGTGCTGTGCCCCTTGATAACCCTGAGTTTCCCTTGGGCTCAGAGCTGAGGTTGGGGCAGAGTCTCAGCCAGAGAAATAATCATCTATCATGAAAGACTTGTGATTATGGGCCACCCCTGTGCACTGATACATTCATTTCCCCTGAACCCTGATACCGCCCTCTCTCTACCCTCCAGGAAAAGGTAGGGAAAGGGCGGAACTTTCATTTGACTTAGTTTGAGAATTGTGGAAGTCAAACCTGGGATTGGAATGTAGGATAGAAAACAAAATAAGGTGTAGAGATGTGTTGACAGAGAAGCTGGATAGAAAAACATCCCAGAAAGAAGTGACCAGATTATATTTTTTGCCAAGAACAGAACTGGACACAAGAAGCAAAAATCAATGTGAATCACAGAGATTTTTTAATAAGCAATATTTACAGACACCTGAGTCTTGTCAGTTATCAGGACCATGAAAATGTATACCTACCCTGCAAATAATCCATTGTAAATGTAAGTTAGTTACTTAGTTGTCATATCACCCAAAATACCTGTCCCCCCCACCATCTTGCTCCCTAGTATGGAGGTAGCTGATTGCATCTTGAATCTGTTGGAGGTGGATGATTGTGTCTTGAATCTGTTTTCACACTTAAAGCCCGTAAGTGTAGCGCTGTTTAGACAAATGGTCCATTACGTTTGCTTCACCTGAGATTCTTTCCAGGGGATGATGCTAGTTCTTTCTAAGTCAAGGAGTAGAAAAGAAAGGCTTATTGAAATATATTCAGCTTCTAACCGTCAGCTGTGAAAGGGGTTAAGGAGTCATTTTATATGATTATTAGCAAATATGCTAATTCCAATTCCCTACCCATTAGGGATTCTCAAATCTCCATGTAGATTGTCTTCTGAAGTAGATAAAGCACGAAGGGAGGAATTAGGATGCATGTCAGTGGGTCCAATAGAGGGTCTGAGGTATGTGACCATGAGGACAGAATGCTATTCAGAATCTTGGGTTCAAAAAGGTCCCAGATGTGCTTGAATCTTAGAAGGGAGGAGGGGCAGGAAGAAAATAAATAAAGAAAAGGGGAAAAATTCTACTTAACACATTGAACACTGCTTCTCTTCAAAACATCAACTTCATACATCAAAGTAGATGAGCTTTACATCATTGCTCCTTTTGGCAAGGGTGGGATGGTACATTCAGATGAGGCTAAATTGTCCAGGAAACAAAAGTGAAAGTGAAAGTTGCTCAGTTGTGTCCTACTTTTTACCAGCTGAGCCACAAGGGAAGCCCAAGAATACTGGAGTGGGTAGCCTATCCCTTCTCCAGCAGATCTTCCTGACCCAGGAATGTAACCAGGGTCTCCTGCATTGCAAGCGGATTCTTTACCAACTGAGCTATCAGGAAAGCTGTAGGGAACAAAACAAGAAAGGCACAAAACTTTTGCTTCTTAAGGCTTCAAATACTACCCTGAAACATTACACCTGAACTGTTTGCCTAAATCTGAAATATTTGCTAATTATAAATAATTTAAGAAAAAGTTTAAAATCTTTCTGATTTGAAAATCTTTGCTCCCAATCCTCCATAGCCTATGGAATATCTGTTTCATAGTTAAATTAAAAGTTTTCATTTTTTCCTCCAGCCCACCCACCCTAAACTCATGCCTAACTCACCTTCCTGCAGAAGTAGGGTGTCACCCTCATTTGGATGCCCCCCAAAGAATATCTAATGTGGCTATTTATGTTGCAAGAAAAACTCACCAGTCCAGGCAAATCTCTCCAGAGGCTCTGATGCCAGCCTTACCAATCTGTGTTTGTGTATTTTGTTGTTTAGTTGCTAAGTCCTCCAACCCTTTTGAGACCCATGGACTGTAGCCTATCAGGCTCTTCTGTCCATGGAATTCTCCAGGCAAGAATACTGGAGTGGTTGCCATTTTCTTCTCCAAGGGATCTTCCCGATCCAGGGATCAAATCCAGATCTCCTGCTTGGCAGGCAGATTCTTTACCACTGTGTCACTTGGGAAGCCCGTCACAATGAAGTTGTAATTATTATAACTACCTATTTCCCTCATCTTTCTCTTTTAAAGTGTGAAGCCAAGGGGAGTCAGGAATTCAACTTCTCCCCCTAGAACTGTCACAAAATTCCTGTTTCTCTATCCAGTCTTTTTTTCCCCCCTAAAGAGGAAAAAAACACCGTGGACTTTGGAGGAAGCATCACTCACTCTGCGTGGGACCACTGCCCCCTCCCTGACCCGCGCGCCTCCCCACTGTCCCCCTAAACGTGCAGTCTGTAACCAGTTGTTCCTGTTGAATAACTGCGTGAGCTGCCAGGCTTTTGCCGCCCGCCTGCAAATACATGGGGAAGCTGCCTGCTTCTCTCAGGGTGGAGACCCCACCTGGGACCCCCCCAGGAGGCCGTTATCAGCGCCGACAGACGGAACCCATCAGCGCGCTGCCAGCCTCCACAACTGGGGATCGCGCGCTTCAGCCAAAAAATTAATTGCTTAGGAAAAAAAAGAAATCGGTGGACTCAGATCATCGGAAAGGATTAAGAAAGACAGGGTTAAGCCAGGGGAAGAAGAAGCCGTGTTCTGCGGGGGCTCCTGATCCACGTCAGCAGATCCGAGTGTGTGATTTGTTCAGCGTCTGATTTGGTTTTCAAATACAAGAAAGACGCAGGATTAGAACTGAAGCGGGGAAGGGGGAGGGAGGAGAAGGCGAGTTAGAGCAAAATGCCCATTGATTTACATTGGGTCATTCACAGGCGTTCTGAAGGGGGGCGTGGGGCAGAATCCACACAAAAAATTTCCTTTTGTATGTTTATGCTTTGCTATGGAAATGTACGTTTAAACTTATTCATTGCCCTTGTTTTTCTTTTTTTTCTTGTTTTGTTGCTTCTACGATTTCCAAATCACCAGGGGTGTTTTTGGCTTTGTTTTGTTTTTTGTAATGGTTTCAAGGGACTATTTTTATAACACACATTTTCTTGTTTCCCGAAATAGTTTTTTTTTGAATAGCGTTTAAAACATTCAACTAAATAAATTTTAAAGATCTTATTGGCTTTATTCAAAGATTTGATTCACAAATCCAGCAGCATCCCCACCAGCAGCTAAAAAGGCAATATGAGGTGCTGTGCTTTTACAAATAGAAGGAGTGGAAGATCAAAGAGCGCCAGGAAGTTATACCAGCAAAGACCTGTTTGTGTCAAGGTCAATTTCCTTTTGGACAGTAAGGGTTCATCACACATATTAGCTCGTTAGTGCTTACTGGGTCCTTCCAGGTTTAAGATTCCATTCCTGGGAGAGGCTGAAACTAAGTAAGGTAGTAAGTCTCAGTGTGGTGACTTGGGGCTTAGCACCAGTGGCTTTGTTTGGTGCCTGTTGTCTTAACAACAGAAAAATTAGTTTTGATTCCATTGCAAAAATCATCTCTCACTGTGTGACCTTTAGTCCTTTATCTTTTTTGATCTCAGTGACCTGCAAAATGAAGGGCATGATTGCTAAGATCCCAAGTAGCTCTTAAATTGTATGACTCGGTACATCAATTTCCTGCAGTATTTAGAAATGGCTTTTAGACAAAATATCTGGAATAAGGAAATAAAGGGACATGGGAGAAAAGGAATCCCTAAAAGAATTACTTGCCACATTACCTAACACAGCCTCTTCTCTGAAAACTTCTCCAATGAAAGAACAGGTCATTATTACCAGTGTCATCAAGAGGAAGCATCAATAGTTTCAGTAATTAGGATGTAGAAGTGAAGGCTACCTTTACTTAATTACAGATTTAAGCACAGTTCTTATTTGTCAAAGTCATGCTTCATTTTAGTTTTGAAACAAAGGTATCTTTGATTGTGGCACAGCAAAGCAGTGTATATTCTGTATCTGAATCGAAACAACCAGTTTTTTCTTTTTCTTTAATTTTCTGCAAATAGACATCTAGGGGCAATTTGGGCTTCCCTGGTGACTCCCCAGTAAAGAATCCACTAATGCAGGAGACAAGGGTTTGATCCTGGGTTGGAAAGATTCCCTGGAGTAGGAAATGGCAGCCCATTTCAGCATTCTTGCCTGGAAAACTCCATGGACAGAGGAGCCTGCAGGCTACAGTCCACGGGGTGGCAAAAGAGTTGCACCTGACTGAGTGACCAAACAATAAAAACAAACCTGATTAAGAATGAATTGTTCTGGGACGTCCCTGGTGGTCCAGTGGTTAAGAGCCCACCCTGAAATGCAGGGGACTTGAGCTTGATCCCTGGTCAGGACACTAAGATCCCATGCCTAGGGACAACTACTGAGCCTGGGTGCTCTGGAACCATGGGCCACAACTAGAGAGAATCCCTTGGGCTGCAACTAAGGCCCGACACAGCCAAATAAATATATTTTTTAAAAATGAATTATTGCAGCAAACTTTTATCATTTATCACATGTCAACTTGCAGCACACGTTGGAAATAAAATACATGCCTTTCCTCAAGGAGCTTAAAATCTAGCAGCCGGAATAAAAACAGTTGCACAAATAAAAATAATGATTGAATAATAGCCACCCTTTATTGAGCACTCAGGCTTCCCTGGTGGCTCAGATGGTAAAGAATCTGCCTGTAATGCAGGAGGCCCTGGTTCAATCCCCGAGTCCAGAAGATCCCCTGGAGTCCGACATGGCAACCTACTTCAGTATTCTTGCCTGGAGAATTCCAGAGACAGAGAAACCTGGTGGGCTACAGACCATGGGGTCAGGAACAATGGGATGTGACTGAGTGACAATCACTTCACTTCACTGAGCACTTATTGAATGTACTTTGTCACTCGACCTACATCCCATATATCTAATCATCAAGACATCAAAGACTGCAAAGTATTGTGCTTAACCTGTTTTTTAAAAGACAATTTTTAAGAGCAGTTTTAGGTTCACAGCAAAATTAAGAGAAGACACAGAGATTTTCCATGTTTCACCTGCTCCCACACATGCATAATCCCCATTATCAACCTCCTCCACGAGAGTGGTACATTTGCTACAGCTGATGAACCTACATTGACACGTCATAATAACTCAAAGGCTACAGTTTATGTTAAAGTGAAAGTGCAAGTTGCTCAGTCGTGTCCAACTCTTTGCGACTCCATCGACTGTATAGTCCATGGAATTCTCCAGGCCAGAATCCTGGAGTGGGTAGCCTTTCCCTTCTCCAGGGGGTCTTCCCGACCCAGGAATCAAACCAGGGTCTCCTGCATTGCAGGGGGATTCTTTACCAACCAAAAAACAGTTTATGTTAGGGTTTTTTTTTTTTTTTTAAAGGCTTTATTGACTTTGTTACAATATTGCTTCTGTTTTATGTTTTGGTTTTTCTGGCCCAAAGACATGCGGGATTTTAGTTTCCTGACCAGGAATGGAACCCTCACTCCCTACATTGGAAGGCGAAGCCTTAACCACTGGACAACTCCGGAAATCTCTTGGGTTCACTCTTGGTGTATTTTTTTTTTGGAGAAATGTATAATGACACGCATCCATCATTATGGTATCATACATAGTGTTTTTACATCCCTAAAAATCCTCTGTTCTCTGTCTATTCACTCGTCATCCACACATCACCCTGAAACAGCTGATCTTTTACTGTTTCCACAGTTTCGCGTGTTCTAGGATGTCATACAGTGTGTATGAATCACGCAGTAGTTAACCCTTTCAGATTGGCTTATTTCACTTAGTAAAATGAGCTTAAGTTTCCTCCATGTCTTTTCATGGCTTGATAGCTATTTCTTTTTAGCACTGAATAATATTCCATTCTTGAACAGCAAGGAGATCAAACTAGTCAATCTTAAGGGAGATCAACCCTGAATATTCACTGGAAGGACTGATGCTGAAGCTGAAGCTCCAGTATTTTGGTCATCTGATGCAAACAGACAACTCATTGAAAAAGTCCCTGATGCTGGGAAAGTTCGAGGGCAGAAGGAAAAGAGGGTGTCAGAAGATGAGATGGCTGAACAGCATCACTGATGCAATGGACTGGGCAAACTCTGGGAGATGGTGAGGGACAGGGAAGCCTGGTGTGCTGCAGTCCCTGGGATCACAAAGATTCAGGCACGACTGGGCGACTGAATAACAGCAATATTCCGTTGTTTGGATGTATTACAGTTTGTTTATCCATTCACCTAATGAAGAGCATCTTCATTGCTTCCAAATTTTGGCAGTTGTGAATAAGATTGCTATAAACATTTGTTCACAGGATTTTGTGTGACATAAGTTTTCAAATCCTGTGGGGAAATACTAAAACCCACGATGGTTGGCTTCTATACGAGGATGTTTAGTTTTGTAAGAAAACACAAAGCTGTCTTCCAAAGTGACCGCACCATTTTGCATTTCCAGCATCAATGAATGAGAGTTCCTGTTGCTCCACATCTTCGCCAGCTTTTGGTATTGTCAGTGTTTGGATTTTGGCCACTCTAAATGTGTGTTTTGGTATCTCATTGTTTTAATTTGCATTTCCTCAATGACATATATTATTTGAGGCATCTTTTCTTATGCTCATTTGCCACTTGTGTACCTTCTTTCATGACACATCTATTAAGAATTTTAGTCCATTTTTTAATTAGGTTGTTTTCTTGTTGTTGTCTTGAGAGTTCTTTGTATATTTTGGGTAACAGTACTTTATCAGATTTATCTTTTGCAAGTCAGTGTGTGGTTTGTCTTCTCATCCTCTTGACATTACCCTTAGAAGACCACAAGTTTTGAATGTTAATGAAATCTAGCTTATCAATTATTTCTTTCATGGATTGTACCTTTGGTATTATATCTAAAAGGTCATTGTCATACCCAAGGTCATCTACATTTTCTCCTATGGTATCTTTTTTGAATTGTATATTTTGAATTTTACATTTAGGTCTGTGATCTATTTTGGTATAAACTCAATAAACATTAGGGTGTAAGCTCAATAAACATTCTTATATATAAGAATAGCTTATAAGCTATTCTTATATATAGTTTATGCTTATATCTGCCTTAAAAATATTCCTAGATTTTTTGGAGATATGGTTGATTTACTACCTGGCTGTGTCTTAGCTTTTACAACCTATATGTGTCTGACCTCTCATGCCAGGCTGTAAAAATCCCATTTTTGGGATTTCATACCTGTGAAAAGACTTTCAGCTGGAAAAATCATTACCCTTCTATAAGATATTGCTTTAAATATATGGATCAGTATTTTGGGGACACAGGTCTTGCTGGAAAATGGTAACTTGTAAAGATTTTTTTTTCTTTTTTTAGAATTAATTCTAAGAGATGTTTTATAATGTGTGAAGTGAAAATGACCTGTCAGAGTGGATAAAAATGCCTTGCACAGAAAGATGACATGTTTAGAGAATATGTTATTTATTGCAATTGGCACCCAATCTCATTTGCTATCGTCAGTGGGGACATTCCATGAGTAGATACATAAATGAAACCAATGAAATGAGACATTTCTCCCTGAAAAACAGTGTGTGGCAGTGGAATGAGGGTGTTCTGGAGCCAGAAGACCAGAGTTCTTGTGTTGATTGCTGTTAAATTGTTACGTGATCTTATACAAATCTCTTCACCTTTCCGGGAACCTATTTCTTCATCTGTGAAGGATGGTGATTGGGTAAGACAGTCTGTGAAGTCCTAGAGTCTATAGTTTATACCTATTCAGCATCATCAGCTTTAGAGATACCTAGATTTAATGAAACCAGGAAGGGAGGACAACCTGATCTTTGATGATCTGATGATATACTTGGGGTTTATTTTCATCTCTCTCTTTCTTTCTCTAGTTGACTTAACATGGTGTAAGCAAAAACACTCTGTGGTGCCTTCCTGGACAGCTTCAAGAAATCAAGACCTGATGAGTTAGGATAAGCAAGTAGAAGATGAGCGAACATTTTTTTTTTTGCATAATTCAAATTGATTTTTTGAAGTCCATCTCCTGGTTCTGCAACACGTAGATTATACAAAAGAAAGGACTCTAGTTTTCTGGTGCCACAGATTTCAAATTTTCAGATGTAATGAAGCATTATCATTCTGTGATAAACATTCATTCATTATTTCTTTATTTACATCTCTAAATGACTTCAACTTTTGATAAAGTTTCAAGGATCCAAGAAGCAAACTTCCCAACCAGTTCCATACAAGTTGCCAAAGTATTGACTGTTCTTGCCTGTACTCTGTCCCTGTCTGATGTAGAGAATTTCCTTCTGTGAGCTCCACGGGGAGGAGCTCTTAGGACATTTCTGTGCTGCCCCTGAAGAGGATCGTCCACCTAGACACTATTTTAATCCCCTTAAACGTGTTTCCAGCCAGTGTGTCTGACTCTATGCGACCCCATGTACTATAGTGCTCGCCAAGTTCCTCTGTGCATGGAATTTTCCAGGCAAGAATCCTGGAGTGGGTTGCCCTTAAACATAATACCCACTTATATGAAATTAGTATTGCCATTTCTCCTGAATCATCTTCCACTTTTTTTCTTTTTAGTTATTTACTATGCTTATCAAGACACTTTATTTCAGTCTACTTTTATGCCTTATTTTATTGTTACTTGTTTAGACTAAGCTACAGGGCCTCCCTGGTGGTTCAGCTGGTAAAGATTCCGCCTGCAATGCGGGGGACCTGGGTTTGATCCCTGGGTTGGGAAGATCCCCTGGAGAAAGGAAAAGCTACCCACTCCAGTATTCTGGCCTGGAGAATTAGTCCATGGTGTCACAAAGAGTCGGACACGACTGAGCAACTTTCACTTTCATACGGACACGACTGAGCAACTTTCACTTTCATACTCAAAAGCAAGGAAGACATCATTATCCACTAGTCACTCCTCCTTATAATATGAAAATACCCTGTGAGTCTGAGTCTCAGGTAGTCTTTCCTCTTTTATTTTTTATTTTATTTTCTTGTTTTCACCAAGAACTTTGCTGAACAACGTATTTACCATTTTGTTCCACTATCTTCTGCCATTTTTCAAGCAACTTCATAATTCTGTCTTTCCCAAACTTTTTATCTTTCTGAACAAAGCACTCTTTCAAGTGCCTTTTACAGTCTTGCATGGGGTTGAAATTTTTTTCCATTATGAAAATTTTGTAAAGACTCAAATAAATGGACATCCAAAGGTGCAATGTCTGGTGAATATAATAGATGACTCAGAACTTCCCAGTCAAGCTGTGACAGTTTTTGCTTGGTCATCCAAGAAACATCTTGCATTCAATCTTAATCTTAATGTGATCTTGCATTATCTTGATGAAAGATTATGTGTTTTCTGTTCACTGATTCAGGTCGCTTTTCTTCAAGAGCTGCTTTCAGTTGGTCTAATTGGGAGTGGTACTTGTTGGATTAATCGTTTCATTAAAGAGTAATTCATATTCTGAATATCTGGAAGATTAGTGTCATAAGAAAATCTCCCCTTACTCAGTAGCCTGTGTAGTTTTGCTCTACTATATGTCATCATTCCAAGTTCCATGATCCATCTTTATTATTATTATGATTAGACATCTCTTCCTTTCCTATTTTGGTTATTCCCATTCTCTGTTCATGTCACCTGCTCCCTTCACTCCCTAATGTACTTCCTTCCTTCTGATGTTCCCCAAACCTGCCACTTTAACTGACAAATCTTAGGCAAGAAAGGGAGGCGTGAACTAGAGATTGGGTGATTGGCCTGATGCAAGAGGAGCCTGAAAACTCAGAGCGTATGCTGTTTTCAGTTTCATTTTAGTCAACTGCTAGTATAGAATGCTTTGTCTCATGACAGATTTGTTGTTTTGTAATGTTCTATTCGTGGTTATGTGTATGCATTCCTAATATTGTAGTTTGAAGGAAACCATTTCTGATTCTGTGGGGCTGTGCACTTAATATCTGCATAATAAGGGATGATTACATTTGCCTGCAAGAGAATATGGATTAACAATCAACATCAGTGCCATGGAAGGCCAGCAGCTGGGTGTGAATGGGATGTTTTCAGAACCACTGTCATTTATGATACAATGGATAAAAACAACTGGATTAATGAATCAAGCAGGCATTCTACTTGCATGGCTCACATTAAAGAGTAGTAAGCCTGTTTATAGAACGTGCTTACTCGACAGCCATCTGTTTATCCTTTGATGCATTTCATCTTAAAGGAAGATTTATACTAATGAAACAGTTTAAACTATCCATAAAAGTTACACTAGTATATCCCCATAAGCTCTGCAGAGCTCCTGTGCGTGCTTTTTAAAATCTATTTAAGCTACTCGGATTGGCTTAATTTTAACAAACTGCTCCTCCTGCTTTCTGTTTCAGCCTCTGACATTTTGTGAGCTACTTACTGTTTAATCTCAAGTCTCCTTCTCTCTGATGATGACAAAGGTGATATCAGTATAACTCCAGAAACACCTGGATATTTCCCACCTGTTCAGTTCTTTTCCATTTGATTTCAGATCAAGTCTTGGTGCCAGATATTTGAGACATTGGGGGTTTTCCTTAGTGACAAGCAGATTCTTTACCACCTAGGAAGCCTTTCTGCCTGACTAAGGGGACTAACTTTGTGGCTTTGGATTACTTCCATGGGCCATGGTCTATGGCTTCTCCATCAAGTTGGCCTTCCTCTTTTATTTATTTATTTTTTAATAGTTATGTATTTAGTTGGCTGCACTGGGTCACAATTGCAGCATGTGGGATCTAGTTCTCCCACCAGGGATCGAACCCAGGCCACCCTGCAATGGGAGCTCAGAGTCATAGCCAAGGACCACCAGGGAAGTCCCAAGTTGGCCTACTTAAAGCAACATTACCTAGACTTGCCTTTTGACTGAACTAATTTCTAAAGCCTTCCTAGAGAACACCCTCAAGTCAGCCTCAGTCAAACAAAATCCTTTGGTCCAAGATGATACTAAGTCATGAAAAGCAAACTCTCACTTCTCTGTGAAACAGTGGCACTCTCTGAAACAGGAGATTGTTGGCTATTCAAACAGCAAATAATATGAGCAGGAGGAGCCTCTTTTCTGGTATTTCTTGCCATGAGTCAGCTGCCTGGGCCACCACAGTCCTCCAGGAGCCAGGAGCTGTCATTTACATGCATTCTTCTCTAAAGAAGATAGACTGGGACTTCCCTGGTGGTCCATGCTCCCAGTGCAGGAGGCTCAGGATCCATCCCTGGTCCACGAGCTAAGATCCCACATGCCATAAGGTGTGGCCTAAAAAAATAAATAAATAAAGACCATCTTCTCATGCCTCCTGTATTGCTTATTAAAAAAAAAAGCAAACACAATTTATTGAGAGGGGAGATGTCTTTGAAAAACACACTGAGAACACATGAATATGAAAATCTAATGAAAATGCAGATTCTCCAGCACCATCCCGCTGATTCTAGTTCATTGACCTGGGCCGGAGCTGGGGCAGCTGCATTTCATGCAGTACTTGGTGGCATGGATGCAGGCAACCCCCACACCTCCTCTGAGAGGTGTTTCTCCTCTGAGAAACACCAATAAAGCTGAAAGTTCTGTGTGGTATCCTAGAAACATAATTTACATAAATTTTTTAAAAATTTATTTCACTAACTTATTTATTTTTGGCTGTGCTGGGTCTTCACTGTTGCTCGAGGGCTTTCTCTAGTTGCAGCAAGTGGGGTGAGCAGGCTTCTCATTGTGGTGGCTTCTCTTGTTGTGGAGCACAGGCTCTAGGGTGTGCAGGCTTCGGTAGTTGTGGTGCACACACTATGGCACATAGAAGTAGTTGCCCCGAGGCATATGGAATCTTCCCCGACCAGGGATCAAATCCATGTCTTCTGCATTGGCTGACAGTTTCTTAACCACTGGACCACCAGGGAAGTCCTATAGCCTACATTTTAAGAAAAGAAAAATTCCTCCTTGGTATAATTCAATTATTCTAAGGCAGAGGCTTCACTGGGGCTTCCCTGATAGCTCATTGGTAAAGAATCTGCCTGCCAATGCAGGAGACTCAGGTTCCCTCACTAGGTCAGGAAGATCCTCTGAAGAAGGAAATAGCAATATGCTCTAGTATTCTCACCTAGGAAATCCCATGGACAGAGGAGCCTGGTAGGCTACCGTCCATGGGGTCACAAAGAGTCGAACATGACTGAGTGACTAAACAACAACAAGGCTTCATAGACTCAAGACAACAGAAATAAGGGAGAAATAGATTTACTTGCTTTACTTCCATTGCTTCACAAAACCATTTTATCCAGCCCACATCTTTCCTCTTAATTAGTGAACACCTTATGCCCACTCCAATATTCTTGGGCTTCCCTGGTGGCTCAGACAGTAAATAATCCACCTGCAACATGGGAGACCTGGGTTCCATCCCTGGGTTAGGAAGATTCCCTGGAGGAGGGCATGGCAAACCACTCCAGTTTTTTTGCCTGGAGAATCCCCATGGATAGAGGAGCCTGGCAGGCTATAGTCCATGGGGTCACAAAGAGTCAGACATGACTGAGCAACTAAGCACATTATACCTGGAAGATTGGAGATGATGGACTTGACTGGCCTTCTCACTACTCCTCTGACATCAGCCAGTTCTCCCACTCTGGCCAAGGAGAAGTGACTACTTGCAAAGTTGACCCAAACAACCCAACAATCCAAATACTACCCTGATCCGTCTACTAGGAGGGGAATCTGAGCTTGTCCTGAACAGTGCCTGAGTTCTGAGAACGCCTCTCCCTGTTTTTCCTTGTGGCTCCTGTGTAACCCTGGTGACACTCTCTAAAAGCACCTGGCAGGCTTTTAGAAAAGACAAATTCCCCAGGTCTGCCCAAGACTCTGAATTAAAGGTCTAACTGGGTTGCTGAAGGAAATGATGTCTGGGCTGCTTTAAAAGGTGGGGGCTGATGCTGACAGATGAGGCATCAGAAGTCTGAGAGCCAGAGGGGTAGAGAGGCTGAGCAGAGAACATTCCAGACAGACAGAATGGGAGCAGGGAGATAGAACATCCTGATACGTCTTGCTAAATTAGAGTTAGGCTAATCCGTCGACCTCAGCAAGAGGTTTCTAAGGACCTTCAGCATTAGATAGATACAAGCACTGCTAGAGAATCTCTTTGAGATCTCACTTAAAATGTCTTGGCCTCAGCTGAATTTATTTTATTTGGTCTGGCCTTGAAAATAATGGAGTTTTCTCTGAGAATGAGCTGTGTGCTTCTGTGATTTGGGGAAGGGCTCAGTGTAGACATGAAGAAGTGCTGGACAGACACTCAAGATTACTGGAAGTTTATATTAATCTACACGCTTTGGGGAATAACTGGAAAACTGGGCTAATTTTATGTTGAAGTAATCCTTGCACTTTTTTCCTTCTTCAGGGATTAAAAGAATCAACTAATGCATGTATTTATGATTTCATTATGTTGGACATTAGGAGCTTTAAAATGAGGTGACTAAAAAATTGAAACAGACAGTAATCTTCAACTGTGTTTTAACGGCACTGGGATGGGAATGAAATAAGGTGGGGCACAGCTGGAATTTCCCTCAAATTCAAAAATGGTTCGCTCAGAAACTTTGTGGGCAATAATCAAGTCTCATACCATTGGATATATGGAATATCTACATTTTTACCCTCTTACATGGACCCTCTGTGAGGTGTGCACAATTGATATCGTTTGTCCTCATTTGAGATGAGAAAACCAAAGTGTACTTAATTGACTTGCCTGCATCTACATGTTTGGTTCATGAAGGGTTTACCTGGGGTCAAGGTCTGATTTCCTTAAATTCCAAGTGTCCTCTAATACAGTTTAGATCATGCCTAATGACAAAGAAGCATACTTAGGTTGAAAAAATGCATTTCAAAAATGTAACTATTTTCTTTGGTTTCTTTCAGTTGGCATTAAAAGATGACTCAAAATACTACCTCTGACTGAGGGATGAGGAAGATAAAAATTTTACCCCCATAGTACAGTGTCCCCCTCACAGCAGATCTTCTGTAAATATTAATATTAATGAAAATCAATAAATATGACAGGACAAAAGTTAGGAGGAAGGCTGAACTCAATACACAGTTTTCTTTTCTGAGGCACGTGGCTTCTAAGAGTTGTGGTCATTGTTGTGTGTGGTCAGCAGAGCTGGAAGGGACCAGCCAGGCTACCTTCTCTGTCCCCACACTCCAGCCCCAGCCCAGGCAAAAGGGCCCATAGTTTATCTTATGTTTTAACCAGTTAAGCCAGGGATGGGTGACTGAACTCAAAAAGCACCAAGTCATTTGAACAGCCAGGGACTGTCTTACTATCTCTAACTATTTGAACTCAAGGGCCAGAAGCGGTCATTAGAAACTAAAGGTCAGCGTAACAAGCTGCAACCTACCCCAGGAAAAGGGAATCATTTAAGGGGAAACAGGGCAAGTTAACATGCAGAGATGAAATTGTGGGGAGAGGAGAGGCCGTGTGGCCAGAGAGACCCACATATACAGAAGAGGGAGCGAGCGGGGAAGGGAGAGACAGACAGACAGACAGAACTTGGTTCCTAACTTCCCAGATTTTAAATACTGTTTCCATGAAGCCCAACTTCATTTCCTTGAGACATACTTATTATATTTCATTCTACCCTTTTCTGTTTTGTGTTTGTTTTTGGAAGCAAAGAGCTTTCATTAGAACATCATATTTCAAAGCCAAAGAGTAAAGGTTTTTAATAAAGCTGAAAAGGAAAATAATGTATTTATCAATTTTGTTTTGGGGGGATTATTTTAATGAAGAGTTTGTGCCAGGGCCTCCAAGGCCATTGTGAGCTGACAGTCAGTATCAAGGGCATTTGAGCAAGTAAACGTGCTCTGTCACCCTGCTCAAAGGGTTATAGTTAGGGAGTCTAACAGCAGACTTGTGTCCGTGGTGTAGCCCAGAATCCTGCTGCCATTTGATGGAAGGACATCCAAGGAGACCTATTGTCTGGATGCTGCCACTGGATTTTTTTTTTTTTTTAAGAAGTTGGGGGTTGAATAGCTGTGACAACAAAAAATAGCTGTTAAGATTCCATTTGGAGCTGAGTCTTTATTTCTGCCAATCATTCATTCCCTTCTGAGCCAAATTAGCATCCAGACAAGGAATCGTGGAACTGGGAGTTGGAAAGGACATTAAATGTCAACTAGTGTGATCTCTTACTAATGAGAAGAATCGCTTTCATAAATTCCCCCACAGAAAACTTGAAAATAGGACTATCTTTCTCTCTCTCATCTCTTTTTATTTTCCTGTCTCCTCAGCTGCTTTCTCTGTCTCTCTTTTTCCCATCTCTGTTTCTCTCTCTCTCTCACACACACAGACATACACACATTCACTCACACATACATTTCTCTGCTAGTCTGTAATGTAGCTCACTTATTGATTCTACTTTCACCAGCTTCAATAAAAAAGAGAAGCAATTTTTCTCTCTTTCTTTTCCATGATGGTTCTTCAAATATCGTGGCATCTGGATTTACTTTCTTTTTGCTAAATAAACTTTCCTCTAGGGCTTGGTTTCACTCCTTCATCATCTCAGTCAATCCTCTCTGTATATGCACTAGTGAGAGAAGGAAAACTTCTCTAGTTGATGTTATTTCAAGATACTCAAAGGTTTAGATTAAAATTAATTGTGGTACCAAAAGTGGCTATCACTTACATTCTATTTTAACATAAGCTTAGACTCTGCAAGTATTTGGCCATGTTTTAACCATGGTTCACTTCCTCCTCCTCTATTTCATGAAGCATTAAGGACGCATCTTATGGCACTGGGTGCTCCAGATAAGAGATAAACCTTGTTCTTAAATTTAGGAGCTGGTGTGATGACCAGGGTAGAGTTCCCTGTTAGTGGTCCCTTGTTGCTAGATATGTTGAGAATGTTAATAGTGTCAGCCATGTCCTTCAGATGCTTCCCAAGACACGAAGAGTTACACACAGTCCAGCTTCGAATAGCTTTCCCTCTAGTTTGACAGGAAGGCAAAGCCGTAAACAGAGTCCATAATTTATAATAAGGCCAAACTGAAAGCTGACTTGTGGAATTAGCTTAAATGCTTTGCATTTTTTCAGGGTTCATTTTTCCACATAGATGGTGTTCCATAGATGTATTCCTCATAAGGATAAATAATCTTCAGAACCCTTTACACCTAAAAAGGAAACTCAAGATTCTTTCCAGCTTGTAGCTAGTATATTGATATGATACAGACCTCGGTTGATTTTGAATGAATAGAGAAAGGCTAACAGACCCAAAGTAAATTACTAAGCAACGGCAGTTCACTCCTTTACCCATAAAATTCTCAGAATGACACCATGTTGAGAGTAAGTCCTCCAAAATTGTTCCATACTCATCTGGTTTCTTTAATAGATGGACAGAGCATAATTTAACCTTTCATCGATGGCTCACTGTCAACATTGTGGACATCAGTCCTGGTACTGGTGATATTACAGCCATACTCTCTGGGCCCACTGAGTTGATAAGGCTGTTTCTGTTATAATCAGGGCTTATTCTCTTCAAGAGTTCAGCTTTTGTTGGCTTTCTATTGGGATCTTGAGTGTATGATTCAGTGCAATTTAATGTATGATGTTCTCAGCCCTTTCCTCTGAAATGAGGTCACCATGTGCCTCTTCTCAGAGCAAAGTTCATGGGTATTGGCATGGCCAAGAGCCCTCCTAATCAGGAGAGGAATAATATGAAGAGCCCTTAGCAAATCGCCCCCAATTTTACATCACTTTCAACCAACAAGGGACTCCTGGTTCAAGGGAAAATATCAGATTAGGGAAAAAAGTTTTGAAAGGGCAGCGTAAGGTCTGAGCTCACACTGGTCAGGGGCCACTGGCTTTCTGCACAGCCCCACAAACTCCGGGTCTAGTCTATTTCCTTATTCATGATTCTCCTCTTCAGAGACACTTTTACTCGGGATTCTTGCTGAGGGACTAAACTAGCCAACACCTGACCACTAAACAAAAGATAGGTTATTATCATCAAGTTAGAAAATACCGTCGGAGTTGAAAAACTAACATATGAGAAAAGTAGTGTCTTTTAAAAAAAAAGGATTAATGCCTTGTTTTCAGAGAAAAATAGAAGCTCAAGTCACAATATCAAATATAGCCATCTGTATTCATTCAATTTAACATGCATTGTGGCTCTGTGATATGCCAGGTATTGAGATACACAGATGAGTTACAATAGTTTCTGCCCTTGAGGGGCTGACAGACTAGAAGGAAGCAAAGACATATGCCAACAGTTACAGTCTAGTGTGCTGAATGCTGTAACAGGCATGGAAATTGAGCTAGGAAAGCAGGGAGGAGAGAAAAAATCAGATGGAGAAAGTGTTAAGTACGGTTAACTTAAGGGATGGAATGGAATTTAAACAAAGAAGATAGGATTTAAGGTTGTTTTTAATTTTTTTAAGGACCATTTTTAAAATGCCTTTATTGAATTTGTTAAAATCTTGCATTTGTTGTATGTTTTGGTTTTTTAACCACAAGTCATGTGGGGTCTTAACTCCCCAACCAGGAATCAAGACTACAGCCCCTCCATGACAAAGTAAAGTCCTAACCACTGGACTGCCAGGGAAGTCCCAAAAGTTGCTTTTAAAAGATGCACCAAAATGGAGGGAATATGGAAGGATAATTTTGACAAAAGTGATTAACAGAAGGAAAAGTGAGATCTACACCACAAGTGTGATGAGAACCTAAGTTTTTTAGAGAAGGGTTTAGAGATTAAAAGATCCCCTGGAGAAGGGAATGGCAACCCACTCCAGTATTCTGGCCTGGAGAATCCCATGGACGAGGAGCCTGGCAGGCTATAGTCCATGGGGTCACAAAAAGTCAGACACGACTGAGCCACTAACACACTTAACAATTGAATGGCAGAGACTGAACTGGGCTCAAATCAAATGCCATGAAAGGGCATTTGGAAAACTGTGGAGAGGGTATTATGTATTTTAAATTAGGAGAATGCCAAGGTAATTTTTAGTTTCTTAACTAAAAAAAAATGAGAAAGCAGTGTTGAAAGCAGTCAGGAATTTAATAAATTGGTAATAGAGAGACCAGTTAAGAGTTTCTGAAATAGTTTACACAAGGGCTGGAGAGGGCTAATGTACAGTGGTATTAGCCATGCAGAGGGATGAGAAGGTATTCCAGAGAGCGAAGCAGAAGTGCCTGGGTTTTGATTGGAAGGGAAGGAGGAGATGGATTCTAGGATGACTACTGGTTTGCTGACTTGTGAGACTTAATAGACTATAACACACACTGAGTGTATTGTTCTGGATAAACTATCTTCGGGACGCCCATGGGGCGTGTGGGCTGCCAGTTATATCTGGTGGTTGGGAATATGTGTGCTCTAGGGAGTGAGGTTGAGTGACTGGTCACATGACCAGATGGGACAAAAAGAGGTAACAGTGAGGTGACGGGGCATGAGTCTGAGTTTGAACACAGGTTTGAAAACTGCAGGTTTAGTAACCGTAGTTTCCCCAGCCCAAAGTGGGATACTTTTTCTGACAAGCATATGTCCAAGTGGGCTTCCCAGGTGGCTTAGTGGTAGAGAATCCACCTGCCAAAGCAGGAGACACGGGTTCAATCTCTGGGTCGGGAAGATCCCCTGGAGAAGGAAATGGCAACTTTCTTCAGTATTCTTGCCTGGAGAATCCCACTGACAGAGGAGCCTGGTGAGCTATAGTCCGTAGGGTTGCGAAAGAGCCAGACACAACTTAACGACTAAACAACAACAACAATATGTCCAAGTATATCCAAATATTACGGATTTTTTTCAAGCCAAGACTGTCCCAGAAAATATTGGTCATACAGTTGCTTTCTAAGTGAGTAAACAAGTGGTCAAAACAATGAAAGAAGCAGTGAAGCTGGGTTGCCAAGCAGTCTGTTGAATTGCTCACCACATCCTTTGCACATAAATGCACTGGTTGTAATATTTCCAGATATTTATTTCTACAAAGTCTTACTTCACTTCACTTCATCTTTCATGAGCTAGCAGTTCTGCCCAGGAAGGGGGACAGCAGAGACAGCCTGTCTTGCCTGTAGAGGCTACAGCTGCTCCCTTTCTGAGTCCTGGCTAGTTGTTTTGGCTCTTATTGCTGAATTGCCCAGTGAAGGGGCCACTGGAACTACAATGACCTACTTTCCCCAGTTCTTTGACATTTAAAAATCTTTACTTAAAAAAAGCCCTCAGGAATACAGAAGATGTGATACATATATACAATGGAATATTACTCAGCCTTTAAAAAGAATGAAGTGATGCCGTTTGCAGCAATATGGGTGGACCTAGAGATTGTCATACTGAGTGAAGTGAGACAGAGAAGGAGAAATATCATAGGACATCCCTTGTATGTGGAATCTAAAAAGAAATGTATCATTTGTAACTTGTTTACAAAACTGA
Source organism: Okapia johnstoni (assembly GCA_024291935.2). NCBI lineage: Eukaryota > Metazoa > Chordata > Mammalia > Artiodactyla > Giraffidae > Okapia > Okapia johnstoni. Next base: position 18,498,533 of record CM044324.1, read on the forward strand.
AAGAGACTCATGGACTTAGCAAACTTATGGCTGTCAGGGTGGGGGGCTGTGGGGTTGTGAGGAGAGGAGGATGGGGAGGAATAGCTAGGGAGTTTGGGATGGACAAGTACACACTACTATATTTAGAGTGAATAAGCAACAAGGAATTCCTGTATAGCACAGGGAACTCTGCTCAATGCTATGTGGCAGCCTGCATGGGAGAGGAGTTTGGGGGAGAATGGATACATGTATGGGGGCTTCCCATGTAGCGCTAGTGGTAAGGAACCTGCTTGCCAATGCAGGAGATGTAAGAGACATAGATTCAATCTCTGGGTCAGGAAGATCCTCTGGAGGAGGGCATGGCAACCCACTCCAGTACTGTTGCTTGGGAAATCCCATGGACAGAGGAACCTGGAGGGCTAGAGCCCATACGGTTGCAAAGAGTTGGACATGACTGAAGTGACTCAGCATGTGCATAGGCATGGATACATGTACATGTACACGTGTGGCTGAGTCTCTTCACTATTCACCTTAAACTATCACAACGTTGTTAATTACCCCAATACAAAATAAAAAGTCCAAAAAAGTCCTCAGTTCTATTTCTTGGAAGAAAAAAAGTTCTGCTTTCTGACCATTCTCCCTGTGGCTTGACCTTTGAATTTTCTGAAGTCTGATCTAACTTTTGTTGGATAGAAAAATACATAACGACAAACAGTTGGTCACCACCCTATCCACCCCCCACCCCAGAAAGACCAGGGATTCACGTACTCACGTGGCTACAGCAAAATTTTCATGAAATCTGCTCTCAAGGGCCTTTGGTTTTACTGTATCATCCATATCTTCAATAGAGGATGGCTTGAAATAAGGAAATCTGAGATATAGCTTGATAAAACCTCAGGAGTGAAGCCCGCCCCTGCAAATTCCTCTGGCAGCCCTCTCTGAAAAGGCAGCCCCTACAGGCTTTAGCAGATGAAAGACAGAATTCACAACCCAGGAACACAAAAACAGTGTATGTATTTTTTATTTGTTTGCATATAAAGTACCTGTGCGTTCATCAGGCTTTCTAAGGCAGATATTCTTTTTTTTTTCCCACAAAATGGGAATGTCAAAATGTCATAGCCAAGTACAGATGTTTTAAGAAAACCATCCAAGGATACAAGGGGGAAATTAGCATTCAAGTCACGATGGCAAGCAGTTTATTCTGGAGTTCATTCTGAGGAGGTAATGACTAGGAAAATGACAAAGAAAACTGTTACTGACCATTAGTGAGCAATCACTCTGTCATATTACTGAGATAATTTAGATAAATGCAGGGTTTTGCTGTCTCCCAGGGAGACCGGCGGCTGATGTCTTTGAGAAAGGCAGCCCTCTTAAAGGCTGCTTTTAACAAATGTATTTTTTCATCATGCAGATGTAAAACAGTCATGTCTGTGCTTGTACACGGGATGTAGTAATAGCTCATTTTAAAAATTTGTTTAAAAAAAATTTAACAAAAATCCCCCCAAACCTCTGTCTGTTCTCTGTGTTTGGTGCCCAGGTTGACATGCTGTCATGCCCTGCAAAGGCTTTTCAGCCACTGTGGAAAGCAGTGTTTGGAAACATAAGGTATTTAATAAATCAATGCTAAGCCTACCATATTTTTGTTCAATTGACTTCTATTATTTTAGCAGCTGCTAATTATGCGCTGTTGATATTTGGAGGTCGGAAACAGATTTCTCTGTTCCATCTGGGTGATCTCCTGTCTCCAGAATAGACTTTCCCCCACCCGAATGCTATAGGAGTTTGGCTGCTGTATTTTGAGGGCAGTGATCATATCAAGGCAAAATGAGTAGACAGAAGGGACAAGATGAAATTTACCTAGTGTTGGTCACAAAATAGTTCATTTTATCTGTGATGTCAGAGGCCTGTGTCTGGGGCCACCCATGTCATTTAGTGCTAAGAGGAAAATAGGAGGGACTCTGTCCATTTTTATAGTGAGTAATTGACAGGTGAATTCCGAGACTATTTTAGCTCAAGAAAATACTGAACAAAACCAACCACAGCCTATTTTCTATTTATTAGGAATTTACAGGAACAGTTTTGGGTGTGGAACCCAGCTTTTATTTGTAGTGGGGTGACGTATGACAGGAGAGAGAGGCTGAGTATGGGGCTGAGTCTGTTACTTCTCTGTACTGGCTGCTCCAATGAAAAATTTTCTAAAATGTGGTTTCCTCATATATAAGAAGGAGGTGAAAATAACTTGTTTTTAGGACTTTTATGAGAATGACATATGATACTGAATATATAGCTATGATGATGATGGTTTTTTAAAAGATTTTTTTTACTGTGGACCATTCTTAAAGTCTTTATTGAATTTGTTACAGTATTGCTTCTGTTTTATGTTTTGGGTTTTTGGTCCCGAGGCAGGTGGGATTTAGCTCCCTGACCAGGAATCGAACATCACCTCCTGCATTGGAAGGCAAAGTCCTGACCACTAGACCCCCCAGGAAGCCCTGGTGATGATTTTTAAAATGCCATATTCACCTCGAAGTAAGCAAAGGTGCTTTTACTATGATGCAGTGTCTGAGGATACTAGACAGGCTCCTCCTACTTGCTTGTCCTAAGATACAGGGAGGCAAAGAGCTGCATGGAAATTCTAATAATTATCCTTCACGCTCTTTATCAACTACTTTGCTTCGTCCTTGCACATGGGTGTTTTGTTTTTATTTTAACATGCTAATTAATTAATTGAAATGCTTGCTAAGAAGAGTGGCTGCCTTGCTGCTGAAGCCTGGGAAGTAGGCCTGCTGTTGAGGAGAGGGGCCAATGAGGGATCCACTGTGTATTTAGGCCTGGCCTGTCCACATCCTCTGCAGGCTCCGTCACTGCATTAGTGTGCTAGGGCTGCCATAGCAAAATACCATAGAGTGAGAGGGTTAAACAACAGAAACTTGTATTCTCACAGTTCTTGGAGACTAGGAGCCCAAGGTTCTAGCTAATTTGGTTTCTGCTGAGAGCTAATTTGGTTTCTGCTGAGAGCTCTTTGTCGATGCCCACCTTCTCACTGGGTCCTCACATGGCCCTTTCTTGTACACAGATACAGAACCATCTCTCTCTGCTCCTCTTCCCATGGGGCCATCAGTCCTATTGGATTTGAGCCAATCCTTGCAACCTCCTTCAATCTTAATTACTTCCAAAAGATTCCATATATCTCCATATACCATCACACTAGGGGTCAGGGCTTCTATAGGGAAATTTCTTGAGGGGGACACAATTAAGTCCCTAGCAGTCATCATCAAAGAGAAGCACATTTTCAGAGATCTCAAATCCTCACTCTTAAAAACTAGTGAGAAACTATTAAGTAGAATAAAATGCAGGGAATCCCCACAGCCCTCCATGTCATAAATAGAGTTTTCCTTTAGATAGGAGGAAAGCATTATAAAGATTCTAATTGCATCATTCCTTTTAACAGAATATCGGATGATACCTTTTGAGGATTTTAAACATATTCTTGAGACTTGGTTTTTTAAAAATCCTAATAAACTCATAGTCTGCTGATTTAGGGCCAGTGAGCTAAATATCTTTGCCTTCAAAACAGATAAGGTAAAATTGTTCAATCCTGGTAGCACATTAGAATCACCTGGAGAATCTGTTTCTTTGTTTTGGTTTGTGTGCATGTGTGTTAAGTGCTGATTCCTGGACTCTTTCCCAAGTCACTTAAATCAGAATCTCTGGGGGTGTTGCTGGCTTTATTAGCTGTAAAAACCCTCCAGGGCATTTTAATTCACTATAAGAGTAGAAAACAACAGATACTATTTCCTGTTTTGTCTCAATTGTTTTAGGGCCAGAATTTAATTTTGAAATAAAAATGTAATAAAATAAATGCATAATCACACCAGCATTCTGCACAAGTAACAACATTGCTGAAACCAAGCTGTTGGCCTGCACAGTAATCACTAAAATGCTCCTCTCCCAGCTGATGTATGAAAGTCTCTATTTAATATATAATGGGGTCCACAACCCACAGTATCTCCAACTCACTCAGAATCAAAGCCCAGCTTCCCGCAGTGGCTTAGGAGAGTTACACTCTCTTTGCTTTACCTCTGTGTCTGACATCATCTCTTCTGCTCTCTTCCTGGCCATCTCTGCTTCAGCCGACTTACCTCCTTATTCTCTATGTTGCAGCCTTTCATCAGTGATTCTCTCCTCCTGGAAGGCTCTGCCCCACATATCCTTGTGGCTGAGGTCCTCATATCTGCCCAGTCTTTTATTTAACTGACACCTTTTTAATGCTGCTGCTGCTGCTGCTGCTAAGTCGCTTCAGTCATGTCCGACTCTGTGCGACCCCATAGACGACAGCCCACCAGGATCCCCCATCCCTGGAATTCTCCAGGCAAGAACACTGGAGTGGGTTGCCATTTCCTTCTCCAATGCATGAAAGTGAAAACTGAAAGCGAAGTTGCTCAGTCATGTCCGACTCTTAGCGACCCCATGGGCTGCAGCCTACCAGGCTCCTCCATCCATGGGATTTTCCAGGCAAGAGTACCAGAGTGGGGTGCCATTGCCTTCTCAGACCTTTCTAATGAGAGCTCCCTAATTACCCTATTGAAAACATGAAACCCACACTCACGTGTGTCCATGCATTTCTGACCCCTTTTGCTCATTCATTTTCCCAAAGCATTTCTCAGTTTCCCACACACTAGTTACTGTTTGTTGTATATTGCTTGTCTCCTCCCACTACAACATATGCTCCATGAAGACAAGTGTCTTTATTCCACAGATGCTTCTTGTCTGGAAAGTTACCTGGTACAGAGCAGCCATTCAGAACACTAGGTTTGCTTGTTTGTTTTTATTTGGCTATGCTGGGTCTTAGTTGCAGCACATGGGATCTTCGTTTCAGCATGCATGCTCTTAGTTGTGACATGCAGGATCTAGTTCCCTAACCAGGGATCGAACCTGGGCCCCCTGCATTGGGAGTGCAGAGTCTTAACCACTGGATCACCAGAGAAGTCCCAGTACATCAGTTTTTAAATGAATGAATGAGACGCCTGCTGGTTTCCATAGATAGGACCCATGGGCAGCCCTGTAAAATTTCAAGGCTCTAGACTCGTGACTTCCAGCTGAGCACCTTCTACTTCCTAGGCCTCGTAGGGGAGCATGGAGGACAGACCCAAGCCCACAGTCATTCTAATCCTGTTTCCGGTATTCCACTGTCAATGGGGAGATAACACTAAATCCAACTACCCCAGAAGAAGGAAAATATTCATTCCACATTTTTGAAGCTATTCCATAATATCCTGGTGGCTCAATTATGTCTGTTTAACATCTCAGTCTAGCTCTTTGAGCTTCCCTGGTGACTCAGATGGTAAAGAATTCCCCTTCACTGCAGAAGACCTGGGTTTGATCCCTGGGTTGTGAAGATCCCTAGGAGAAGGGAATGGCTACCCATTCCAGTATTCTGGCCTAGAGAATTCGATGGACAGAAGAACCTGGAGGGCTACAGTCCGTGGGGTCACAAAGAGTTGGACATGACTGAGTGACTTTCACTTTCAACTCTTTGAAGGACAAAGAAACTTTTCTCACACAAAAATTTTCTAAGTCTTCGTAGGAAGAATAGAGCTAGTGAGTGAAGAATGCCTGTGCTTATCCTCGACAGCTCTTAATCTGACATTATTCAATGGGTAAAATTCCCGTCAAAATGTTCATTACTGAGCCTGATTTTAACACTAGGGAAAAATGTTGTGGAGACAGCTTAGTGTAAGCACCAGGCCTCATTTCCCATCCCTTTGAATTCAAGCTCTTGTCTCACCTCCTGCCTCTGACTCACATTCCTCTCAAGAATCTACTCCACAGAAACCCCTGGCTCAAAGCAGCACAATCTGTCCCCTCGGGACACAAAAACAGACTCGGAGCTGAACGGTTCGTTGTGTTTATTTTATCCTTTTCCCATCATCCTCATGAGGGCTTATCTTCAGGGAAGACAAAGATGTCAAAAACTCTGATTGGATCTTCCCGGGCTTTTCCAATTTCAGGTTGTGGTTTTAGGAGGAAGAAGCTGTCATATAAACTCATCTTTAGCAATATGAGTAATAGAGGAGGAAATGACTTTGAAGTACACATGTTCCTTTTGCTCTCCCAGGTTTGACACATTATAGTGAAATTATAAAGCTTTCATGTTGCCTTCTCTTACTTCTTGGTGGATGGCTGGTGAGAGAAGAAAATTATGTGTAGACACAAAGCACTGACTTTTTAGTCCATGGATTTTTTTTTTCCTTTCACATAGATGTATTTGCCCATACCTGTCTTATCTTTCATCCTTCACCTAATTTGTTGGAAGTGGCCATTTAAGGCATGATGGGGAAGAGAAAAAAGAAGAAAACACTCTTGATATTACAGCAATGAACATTGAGACTGAAAATGAGGATGAGCTAGCATTATCTGTACAATAATCTCTGGGAGGTTCTGATTCCTGATGAGCTCAGGGCAGCCGAGCGGGCAGAAATCATATAGAAACAGAAGTCACACTGCCTGCGTTGCTCAGACTCTGGCATAGAATTGAGCGGTAAGTGCCTTCAGCTGTCTCCTGGTGTGTGACGGGAGGAGGGACCCGACTATTCAGATTGCCAAGCGAACCTGAAATTTGTAATTAATATGTGCAGATGGTAGGGGAGCTTTTTTCTATGAGAGGAGGTAATTGAGGCCAACTCTGCCTGTTCAGTCAGTGGCATCTGAAAGCCTTCCCAGTTTTTGGGGGATTGGAAAGTGTGGGTGAGCCTGAGGTTTGGAGCTGGCTCAGATGGTGAAGAATCTACCGGATTCGATCCCTGAGTGGGGAAGATCCCCTGGAGAAGGGAATGGCTACCCACTCCAGCATTCTTGCCTGGAGAATCCCATGGACAGAGAAGCCTGGTGGGCTACATTCCACAGGGTTGCCAAGAGTCCGACACAACTAAGCTACTAACTCTTTCACTTTTAACTTCACCGCCTATTCCATCAGTGACATCTAAAAAACTACAGTTCTGGGCAGGGAGGGGTGTGGGTGAGGCTGGAGTTTGGAGTGTTCTCATTTCAGGAGCCCCAGTCCCTTCAGTGGTGTCTCAGCTTATGCCTGAGTGGAGCACTTCCCTGCTGGCTCAGATGGTAAAGACTCTGCCTGCAGTGTGGGAGACCTGGGTTCGATCCTGGGTTGGGAAGATCCCCTGGAGAAGGGAATGGCAGCCCACTCCAGTATTCTTGTCTGGAGAATTCCACGGACAGAGGAGCCTGGCAGGCTGCAATTCATGGGGTCGCAAAGAGTCAGACATGACTGAGGGACTAACACTATCACTATCAGAGGTGTCACACGGGGCCTCACTCCACTCCTCCTCAGGGCATTCCTGCTGACTGAATCCCTTTTCAAGGCCCAGTCTCTCCTGGATCATGACAGGATGGAGGAGGGGAAGTGACAGGTGAAGAGGTTTTATTGTCCCTCTCCAGTCACTGCAGGGGCCTGTCAGCCTCATGTCCTACAACTGGAGCCATAAACAGACTTTCAGGTGAGTTCCCACCATCCTTCTAAGCTGCACCAGTTACCTATCAGATCCGCTCACACTGACCCTGGGCAATGACAGTCCACAAGCTTGAGGACCAGCGGCTGACATGCCCACTGCAAAAGTTGTTGATTCAGAGTGATAGGAAAGTTAGGTGTCTGGCGGGGGGTCTTACCTCTGGTTGATGGGAATGTTGCTGGAGAATGAGACACCACAGAAAAAAATGACATGGGAGTCACATATTTACTGTGGGAAAGGAACGACGAACCTGATCGTATTGATCCAGAGTTGGGAAAATGAGGTCTGGAGAGGTGAAATAACTTTCCCAACCACCCAGGTTGTGCGTGCTGGAGTCAGTTAAGAACCCAGAGTCCCTGAGCCCTTCGTTCTATTTTTTTTTCCCCCACTGACTCATAAGAAGTCTCTTCTGACAGGTTCTATTCTTTTAGAAAATCTACTTTATTATCATGCTGAGGCTACTCTCAGCTTGAGCCTGAGTTATATTCACTGCTGACTTGCAGACATACCTGACTGATGGGCTAAAAGCATGAACCAGCCAAAGATTTCTTTGCACAAGGAACAAAGAATTTTGCAAAATAACTCACCCTAAGGAGGCGTGAATTAGTTTCTGTAATAGGACTAGTAAGAACATGTTATGTTCTATTTACTGTATAGTACAGAGAATGATCTTCACTATCTCGTAATAATCTCTAATGGAATATAATCAGAAAAAACTGGCTGAAAGACTATGCTGTACACCTGAAACTCACACAATATTGCAAATCAAATATACTCCAATAATAATTTTAAAAAGAATTTCAGTCAGTCAGTTCAGTCACTCAGTCATGTCCGACTCTTTGTGACCCCAGGGACTGCAGCACACCAGGCTTCCCTGTCCATCACCAACTCCCGGAGCTTACTCAAACTCATGTCCATCGAGTCAGTGATGTCATCCAACCATCTCATCCTCTGTCATCCTCTTCTCCTCCTGCCTTCAATCTTTCCCAGTATCAGAGTCTTTTCCAATGAGTCAGTTCTTTGCATCAGGTGGCCAAAGTATTGGAGTTTCAGCTTCAGCATCAGTCTTTTCTTAAACACGGGTGATTTTTCTGTCAGTCCGTGAACATCTTTCAACTCAGTCTCTCTTGAGTAACTATACAGAGGGAACTGTGTTCACAAAATAATTCACATCAGAGCAAAAATCAGGGAAGAGGTATATGCCCACTTTCACCGAGGAGGTCCCTGGCGTTGTGCAAATCAAGGGCCGTAGGTAGGAAGCAGCACTATGCTTTCTTTGTATATTAGTCTACATGAAGGCCATCCCCTGGAATAGTACAGCCAAATGCAAGGGTCCTTTTCTAGAACATTCAGTTCTATTTACTGGTGGACCAAGAGAGTTGTGAAGAGGGAAGGGTGGAAACCAAAAATCCTGGTTTTGAAACTTCATTGAGTCACTGATAACTGAGAAACCTTAAGAAAGTGATTTCAACTTTCTGGACCTCAGTTTCCTCATGTGTAAAATAGATGAGTAATAAGTTCTCTGGGATTACAATGATATGACTGGTTGTACCCTTCTATGCCTCTTGCCATCCTTCAGTGAGAAATGTGTCCAAGGAACCAGTTTGGGGGGCAACAATTTGGCCCCTTGGAGAACCTTTTCTGCACGATCTGTGGATCATTTCTCAGGAGGAAACTTCCTGGAATGGACATCATTTTGCATGTAAATCAGAGTTGCTGGAGAGATGGCACCTCACAATAGGCCTCTGATTAGCAGCACCCGGAGTCACGAATGGCGGTTGAGTCAGCTACAACTTCCTTCTAAATTGGGTCTGATCGTGCCTGCGCCCTGACAGAACCTCTCCCCTGATCTCCAGAAAAGTGACTTTAGCAGGATATGGGCACCAGGGGGTGGGGCAGTTGATCATAGGCTGCCCACAGAGTCAGGAGACAGCATAGTGAACACACCTCTCTGATTCTGAGTCCTCTGCCCTCCTGTCTGTTCAATTTCACCTTCTACCAGCATGGTTCCCGGAAAGGGGGTGATGCGTGATCATACCAGTGCACCCATTCTTCCCCTTTGGAACATGAATCATGTTCATGGAAACACCTCTAAGGATATTAACATGAGGAGTGACTCTGGGAGACCTTATGTTTATTCACAAAGATGCTTTTCTGACATGTAAAATGCTCTAGAACATTTTAGGAATGATGGAAAGCTTTCAAAGTTTTTTTAAAAAATTAATCCTTGTTGGAGTATAGTTGTTTTACAGTGTTGTATTAGTTTTTACTGTACAGCAGATCATTTTTTTTTGGACAGAATTTTGAATTTCCTCCTTTACCATTGGTCTATTGAGGCTCACCATTTCTTGAGTAATGCTGGCACTTTTTATCTTTTAAAGGAAATTTTCAATCCTGATATTTTCAATTGATTATACAGAATGGCTTTCTATATAATATTTTGTTATAATTGTAATTACCATTCCATCTGATGTTTCATTACTTTGGTTCCACATTCACTGTACTTGTATCCTGCCTTTCCTTAATGGCACATACATGTCTGTCACCTCCATCCCAACTAAAACAAAAAATTCTTTAATTTATTTTTCGCTTGTTTTCCTGCTTAATAACTCACTTTTATCTCATTTTTTCAGGTTTTCTTATATTTTTGTGGTATAATATCTCTAGCTTTTTTATTTAAATGGCTCATGAAAAAAGTTATTTCTTATTTGATAATATAAATGACTTAGCGTTAAGCCTGTCTCTGAGTACAGCTTTAGCTTCATGGTATGGGCTTGATTTGTAGTATGCTTGTCATTTTCTTAATATCCCACAATTACGTTGAGATTTGTTTTGACCCTGGAGTTATGTAGGCAAGCATTTTGTTTTGTTTTATCCCAAGTGATTAAATGGTCGTGAAAACTACTGCTGAAAACTGTCATAGGGTTAGAGCTAGACTACTGTTTTGCTCATTTGTAAGCCGGGGAGTAGAGAAAGAAGTTCTGCAGACAGAGTGAAGGCACAGGAAATCTACGCCAAAAATAATCTCCGAGTGTCTCTGATGTAATGGAAACAGGGACTGCTATTGAAGGACCATTACACTAAACCACAATTCCTCTTACCTTGGGTAAAACCAGGGATCAAACACTCTCTTGTTCCCCTCACCGCCACTCCATCTCTCAGTGACTCCAGACCACACTAAAACTTCAACATTCCATCATGTTAATAAAATCGTGCAATGGCTACCATTTTATAAGTGCTTATTCTTGACTTTGTAGAGATTAAGTAACTTGTACAATGACATGAAGCAAGTAGGTGGTAGAACTAGGATTAAAAATCAGATTGAGTGGCCTCTCATCCATCCTCCCATGCTTGCTCCCTGGAGAGCAACGAATGCCCAGTTGATGAAATGTCTAGTCCAATAAACATAAGTGGTAGGTACATGAACTAAATAATTTGGAATTGCTATTCAGACTCTGTAATGCCCTCAAGGTCCAAGAAAAAGCAACTAACAAATCTGTTCTTTGCACATTATAGACAGGGTAGATACAGAAAAAAAATTTTTTTTAACGACAGGGACCATTGTTAAACTCTATTGAATTTGTTACAATATTGCTTCTGCCTTGTTTTATTTTTATTTTATTTTTTGGCTATGAGGCATGTGAAATTCTAGTTCCCCAACCAGGGATTGAACCTGAATCCCCTGCATTGGAAGGTGAAATCCTAACCACTGGACCACCAGGGAAGTCCCCAGAAAAGAATATTTTTTCATCATCATGAAAGTTGATGCAGGCAAAAGGCCTTTTGAAAAATTTGTGACTCATCATCTCTTTCAGAATCCTCTCTATCAAGTTGCATTTCAATATAAGTGGACAGTAATTTTTTCATTTTCCATGCCTCTTTGCCTCTAATAGTACAGATAAATACAATTTTTACTTATATAAGCAAAATCATCTCGAAGATGACTTCAACTGTAATCATCTGCCAGCCAGTGAGTATTAAATAAACAGTTTATCCCTCCGTCCGCCACAAATACTGCTCACCTCAAAGGAAAAGATTAGCTATGAGACTCCCTACATGAATTCTTGCCTCATAATATATTTGTTTTGCAGAAAAATCTTTCATGTAACAATGTATATATTCATTTGACCATCCTGCATATTTAACTGATCATTTTAAAAACAATAATTAACGATGATAAAGAATTGGGCATTAACTATAGGATGCTGGAGGTCAAGCCCTTGGAAAGTGGCAGAAATTCTGCTGACTCCATGGTTTGTTTCTGATTTTCTCTGATCAGTACACAGCTTATGAGCTACAGCAGACTTTCATTCTGAAAAGTCAATATCCAAGGGCGTATTTTAAATTAATCAAACCTGTTTGTGAGAGATAAGCTAAATTAGTTCTTTAAAAGGAGAATGTGAAAAGCAAACTTGTGTGTTCATCATATTTAGCTTCAAGAAATAGTCTTACATAACTCCAAAGTGGATTTAACTGAACCAAAACCCAGCTTCAAGTTTGAAGCTGCTATGAAACCTCAAAAAAATGTGTTGTGAACTTCTGTACTCATAGGTTGCACTCATTATATTTCCTATTGTTCCATGCATTTAAATCACAATTTAAATTATGGGAGTCAAGTCAATAAATATCTATTAACCTCCCTTATCTACTGTGAATTGAAAATAGAAGTATAAGACCGTTTGTCTACCCAGAAAATAAAGTCTTACTGAGGAAGAAGATATAGACGTATGGAAACAGTTACAGATAAATAAAAATTGTATAGAAATGACTCAAAATTCATGACTTCTAAACAGTATGATATGCTTCTACAATCTCTGTTATTTCTTGCTTCTGTCTTCTCCTTTAATTGTGGTCCAAGCTAGCTCTTTCCAGTTTAACAACAGCCTACAGAAACCTTAGACAGAGGCATGTGTTTTTTTATTTTATCAAATGGGAGATTATTATTATCCCTTGTTTTGAGAGTAGTTTTAATAAAAGATTAGCACACAAGCCTTAAGCAGTGTATAGAAAAGAAGAGCTTCAGAGAAAACAAACGATGTGTCTGGAACCATTTTAACTGGTAGCCAACTTCCTTCTGCAAATATCTATACTCTTTAGATATTCATTGATTTCTTTCTTAAAAAGTCTTTGTTGAATTTGTTACAATATTGCTTCTGTTTTATGTTTTGGTTTTTTGGCTGTGAGGCATGTGGGATCTCAGCTCTCCAACCAGGAATCAAACCTGCATCCCCTGCATTGGAAGGCAAAGTCGTAACCACTGGACCACAAGGAAGTCCCATCCATTGATTTCTTAATCAGTAAGAATTTGAGGATTTGTAGACTGTAGGCTTCTTTAAGAAATGTAATTTTTACCTTGGCTGTCCCCCTGCTCACCAAAGTATTTAGCACATGCTAGACATACAATATTATCTGCTTGCTTGATTTTAAGAAATGAGTGAATAAATATCTCCTTTAGAACAATGTTAAAAATGTAAGGTTAAGTAGCATAATAAAAGTTTGAATAAGATGTCTTTTGATTCTTCTAAATGCAACAGCTTGCATTTAAAACGATCTATATTTCCAATGACCGCACCATACATCAACAAATTGTTAAATATTAGAGCAAGGATGTTGAAAGACTCTGTATTCTTTTGGCTTTGTATGTATAAGTATGGGGATTCATTTCTTTTGAAAATCTAGTAAGAAAGATTATTCCAAATGGTGGGGAAAAAATCCTCAGATTTAAGAAAAGAAGAGTTATTATTTCTAGTCTTTCCTCCTAGTCTCCAGGTGATACTATTTGCAGAGCTTTAGTCTCTCATCTTTCGAGTTTATGGTTGGCAGTGAAACAGATGTCTTTATAAAATAAGTGGTTGAAACAACATTGGCAAATTTCAATACTCTTACTCTTAACTATGCTTGAAGAGCAGTCCCTGATGAGTGCACCATCTGTGATCCACAAAATGGAAATAACTCTTCAGAAAGGAGAGCAACTTCTAGTTGATTAAGTGAAATTAAAAAATCAATTAATGGGGCTTCCCTGATGGTTCAGTGGTAAAGAATCCACCTGCCATGCAGGAGACATGGGTTTGATCCCTGGTCTGGGACGATCTCACATTGAGCCTGTGCTTGAGAGCCCAGTGAGCTGCAACTGCTGAGCCCCCAGGCCACAACTACGGATGCCCGTGTGCCCTAGAGCCTGTGCTCTGCACCAAGAAAAGCGACCTCAATGAGAAGCCTGTGCACCACAACCAGAGGGTAGCCTTGCTCACTCCAACTAGAGAAAGCCTGCATAGCAACAAAGACACGGCATAGCCATAAATTAATAAATAAAAATTATTTAAAAAATCAATTAGTGGTTGCAGATATGCAGTACATTGAATGTTTGTTTACTCCCAAATTCAAATGTTGAAACCTAATCCCCGACGTGATGGTATCTGGAGATGATGATTCTGGAGGTGACTAGGTCATGAGGGTAGAGCCCTCATAGATAGGATTAGTGCTTTTATAAAAGAGACCCTGAAGAGCTCCTTTCCTCCTTCTTCCATGTAAGGACATAGCAAGAAGGAGGTCCTCACCAGACACCAAATCTTTCAGTGCCTTGATCTTGGACTTTCCAGCCTCCAGAACTGTGAGGGATGAATGTCTGTTGTTTAGGTCACCCATTCTAACATATTTTGTTATAGCAGCCTAAGCAGACTAAGACAAGATGCATATAGTTTCCTAATGCAGTAATGGGAGTCTAGATATTTGCATCTTGATCAATACATCAAATTCAGTACATCAAAAGCTGATTTTTCCGTTGCCACGTCTCAGTAACCAGTATAAGTTCCCTCTTCATCATCAGAACAGCCCTCGAAAGTGAGTCCCAACCAACTCCACTGTGCTTGACCCAGCAACATACGCAAAAAGGATGGGCAATTACCACCTGGGAGCCTGGACACTCTGAGAGAGTGTCATTATGGGAATCATTTTCGTAGAGGTTGCTATGGTTTCTGTGCTACATGCTCTATAGTTGGATGATTTTAGTTAATCAATAGCAAGCCACAGTGTAATTATTTTCTCTTCAGAGAACACAAGGAAGAAGAAAAAGCTTGGCATTTCTTGTACAATGTCACTGCTGACAGCTATTTTCTTTGACTATAAAAGAAAGACATGTTCTTACTCTAAATGAAAAGCAGAAAAGGGAAGTTGGGGGAAAATTGAAATAATTTTCCAATTTAGGCTAGCCCTCTAAGAAGTACCAGAAAAGCTATTTCCCCAAATGGTCTTCTTAGAACTTTCAGTTCAGTTCAGTTCAGTCGCTCAGTCGTGTCTGACTCTTAGAATTTTATTATTTTTTTTTAATTAGGATGTTCATCCAGGAGGATGTGAGGAAAAAACTACTCCCACCCACAAAGAACCTTGGGATTTTTCTTACCACCTCTACAGGGTGTCTGGACATAGAGAAGCCATGGTTTGGGCTTATTATTACTCCCCCTAAAGTTAATCACTCCTCCACTTTTTACAGTTTGTTTACTGGATATTACTAAAAGAAAAACATCTACTTCATATAGTTGACAACACACAAACACACAAAATGTGAGAAAGAATCCTATGAAAAGTAGCAGAGAAATAAAACCAACACAAGTAAAACCATTAAACAAGCTCAAGAGATCATTCAGAATGCTAAATATTCAAAAACTGACACTCACTTTCCATTCTAGTCCCAAGAGTTGACTGGGTATAATCTAAGTATGTCACACTCATTCAATTGCTGGTTGGCCACCTTCATACAGACAGTGGGAACAGCACGTGAAAGCCACAGCGACAGGGGCCTCCTCAGAAGTAATTCAAGACTTTTGGGTTGCATCATCAGAGAGGATGAGTGGAGGAACTTACAAAGAGGAAGGCAAGGCTCCTCTTTTGAGGAACTTTGCTTTTGCATGTAGAAGACAAGCGTCCTTGAGTGAGATGGAAAAGTTTTCTCATTGTAAATGTAAAGTTCAGTCAATTTCCTCTTTGAAGGTTGTAACAAGCAGTTAAGGCCTGAGTTCTTTGGTCCCATATAAGCAAGTCCTATCACTCCCCACTGTTTTGCTTTGAAAGGGTATGCTTTATTCAAGCTATATGATATTAGTTCATATTTGAAAACAGGTCTATTTTCAGATAGATCTAGCTCTCTACAAAGTGGCTGTGTTCCTTGACTATGTGAAAAGAAACTCAGAGACTTAACATGTGTCGTCAGATATACAAGAAAAACAGTGGACTTAATAGCTTCAAAAGACAATGTGGACTTACTGTGAATTCCCTTAACTTCTTTTATTTGAAAATAAAACAAAATACAGATAATGGAAAACTTTATTACTTAGGGAATTATGTTCATCTGTTCAGATTAGAAGCTGCCCTTGGCTTTAGTTGTTACCATCACATCCCTAAGCCAACATCACTGCTTTTTTGGGGTTTGGCAATGTGGTGTGTATCCCTGATTTATATGGGAAAATGGGATATCCCCCCTCTTGGCTCATCAGGTAGGCTGAGAATCCATCAGGTTTTGCAGAACTGAGTTTCTATTCACAGTGGCTGGCTTCCTCTGAGCACTAAAGTCACACACCTCTTTCCATTGAGATTTCCCCTGAGGGTGTAGGGGTCTTTGTAGAACATGCAGTCTGCTCATGTTGTGGTTTGCGCCCTTGTTAGCACTTTTGATGAGAACACACAGCACGTACCACCCAAAGTTCAAGTTCACTTGTGAGCTACGAATTGAAGAGTTCTTTCTGTGACAGTAGTCAGATGACATACATTCTCTCCCAATGCACACCCCTCGAAAATGCTACACACGCAAGTAGCTTTTTCTCAAATGTTGTTCACACTTCTGCTCAGAATATTTTTTGCAGCATCTGTGAGGCAGTTCTCATTGATACTTACTTGTTTGTCTGCTTATAAAAAGAATACTTAGTTTTTACGGAATATTTAGAAGATACAGAAAAGTTTCAAATGAACATTGAAAGTTACTTACAGCCGCTATTCAGTAATTACTACCATTAATATATGGTATATTGTTTCAAAATTTTATGTGCACACACGCATGTGTATAGCCAAGTACACACAAAAATACATTGAACTATATATATGATTGTGTATATATTAATACAATGAGCTATAAGGATAATTCTCCAAGCCAGGCTTCAATAGTACGTGAACTGTGAACTTCTAGATGTTCAAGCTGGATTTAGAAAAGGCAGGAACGAGAGATCAATTGCCAAAATCCGCTGGATCATCGAAAAAGCAAGAGAGTTCCAGTAAAACATGTACTTCTGCTTTATTGACTATGCCAAAGCCTTTGACTGTGTAGATCACAACAAACTGTAGAAAATTCTTAAAGAGACAGGAATACCAGATCACCTTACCTGCCTCTTGAGAAATCTGTATGCAGGTCAGGAAGCAACAGTTAGAACTGGACATGGAACAACAGACTTGTTCCAAATTGGGAAAGGAGTATGCCAAGGCTATATATTGTCACCCTCCTCATTTAATTTATATGCAGAGTATGTCATGTGAAATGCTGGACTGGATGAAGCACAAGCTGGAATCAAGATTGCTGGGAGAAATATCAATAACCTGAGATACACAGATGACACCACCCTTATGGCACAAAGTGAAAAGGAAGTAAAGAACCTTTGTTGAAAGTGAAAGAGGAGAGTGAAAAAGCTGGCTTAAAGCTCAGCATTCAAAAAACTAAGATCATGGCATCCAGTCCCATCACTCCATGGCAAATAGATGGAGAAACAATGGAAACAGTGGGAGACTTTATTTTTTGGGGTCCCAAAATCACTGCAGATGGTGACTGAAGCCATGAAATTAAAAGACGTTTGCTCCTTGGAAGAAAAGCTATGACCAACCTAGACAGCATATTAAAAAGCAGAGACATTACTTTGCCAACAAAAGTCCGTCTAGTCAAAGCTAGACTACTGGTTTTTTCAGTAGTCATGTATGGATGTGATAGTTAGACTATAAAGAAAGCTGAACGCCAAAAAATGGATGCTTTTGAACTGGGGTGTTGGAGAAGACTCTTGAGAGTCCCTTGGACTGCAAGGAGATCCAACCAGTCAATCCTAAAGGAAATCAGTCCTGAATATTCATTGGAAGGACTGATCCTGAAGCTGAAGCTCCAATACTTTGGCCACCTGATGTGAAGAACTGACTCATTTGAAAAGACACTGATGCTGGGAAAGATTCAAGGCGCGAGAAGAAGGGGACGACAGAGGATGAGATGGTTGGATGGCATCACTGACTCAGTGGACATGAGTTTGAGTAAACTCCAGGAGTTGGTAATGGACAGGGAGGCCTGGCGTGCTGCAGTCCATGGGGTTGCAAAGAGTCAGACATGACTGAGCGACTGAATTGACTGACTGATAAGGATAACCTTTAGTTTGTCAAAACTATCGCAACTATTTTACTCTTATTTGACATTAACCTTTTGATTTTTAAGAATATTGATGTAAATGATCATCTATTTTAGATCAGTGGTCTTAAAAGATTTGCCCTTTCTGACTCCTCTAATCGCTTTTATGCTTAGAAAGTACTTTCACACATTAATTTTTAACGGAGTTTGAGCCTTATTATTTCATTTTATATTTTTTTCCTGAATGCATCTGGACTTCTTTTTTTACTATAAGATGAAAAGAGAGTATCTAATCTAATTTATTGACTAAATGGCTTATCAATTGTTTCAACTGCATTTTTGACTCTTTCTTCATTGATTTATGAAAACATCTGAATCACATACTATTATTTATATTCTGAGACTTCTTTCTGGGCTAAGTATTATGTTAATCTGTCCTCTTGTAAATTCATTCATTTAACATATTTTTGAGGGTCTGCTAGGTGCCAGACATTCCATTTTAGGCAACGGAAATACAGCAGTAATAACACACACACACATAAATCCCTCCCCTGTGGAGCTTACATTTTGGCACAAATTGGGAAGAGATTAACAAATACAGGACAAGTGAGTGAAAGATTTATTATGTCAGACAGTAATGTGAGATGGGAAGTGAAAAATCAAAGAGAAGGGATGGAGGTTTGTGTGTAGAGGAGGCTGGTGATTACTAGGCTGCTATCAGACAATAGTTGGCACCAACCATCTGACTGGAAGACATAAAATAATCTTAAAATATGAAATACTCATGTCTTGAGTGATGTCAGGCAATGCCCTAGGGGTGAGGGCAGTGCCAAGAACAGTGCTATAACAGAACAGAAATGATTTGTGCAGAAGCACACAGTTGTATTCTTATTTGACATTATAAGCAGGTAGAATCTTTCCCCCTAGGGCCCTAGGACTGACGATGCTGGATTTTATTACCACTTGGACAGTGACCCATAAATGGTCCTTGATTTACCAAACAAAGAGCTGCTTGGTTTATGGATGGCTGTTCCAAGGTGATCAGACAGCATCCTGTTTGGAAGGCTGCCACTCTGATCAATGGAGGTAAACATAAGTCAGCTCAGAGGACTGAATTCATGATGTTTTCCCCTGTGTTTGGGATTTTACCAACTTGCAGGCAGTGGTCAGTGGCTTGTCCATATGGTTAGGCAGGAAAGCAATGGAAAGTTGACCTCTTAAAGGATGCTTGTGTAGGGAAGAGCCTTGTGGAAATCACTGTGGGAATCTGAGGGATCATGTATAAAATTTGGATAGGGAGATAGTGTAGGTAAGATAGTGTTAGTCACTGAGTCATGTCTGACTCTTTGCAATCCCATAGACTGTTCTTAAATGAAACGGAAAAGCATATACCATAAAAGAAAAAATGATAAATAAGAGTATATTAAAATTAAAAACTTCTGCAAATGAAACTTCAAGAATGTGAAAAGATAAACCACAAACTGGGAGAAGTTTAAACATATATATCACATAAGGGACTCATTCATATTCAGAATATTTATAAACCTCCTATGGCTCAATAAAAACAATGACAAATAGAAAAAAATGGATAAAAGACAATTCCTAAATATAAAATAAGGTGGGCCAATCAACATGTTAAAAATATTCCCAAATTACCAACTCAGAACAATGCAAAGTAATACCACAATGAAAAATCCATTAATAGGAAATAATTAAACAATAAAAATATCAGAGAGGCGGTAGAACAAAGAATGTTAATATACTCCTAGGGGGAAAGTAAATCAGTAAATGTATTTTGCAAAACCTCCTGGCATTATTTAGTATGTACCAAAGAGAAACTCTTATACATGTGCTGTCTATGAGATTATTGTGTGAAATAACCAGCATACAAGTGGAAACAATCAAAATGCCCATTGATAGGAAAATGGAAGTAATAACTACAGACAGCATGGACACGAATGATGTAGAGTTATATACATCAACATGTATGAACCTCAGAAATACAAATATTTTGAGCCAAAATGTGGCAGAAGAATATATTCAGTATTTTAAATTTAAAATATTCAAATAAAATATACTTCAAGATTTATACATATATGGTAAAACTATAGTGAAGTGAAAGGGAGTCATAAAGACAAAATTCATAAAGATTCTGGAGGAGGGAGAGGAAAAGAGATGGAGGATTTCCAAGGTCTTAGTTATGGTCTATTTGTTTAGCCAGGTGGAGGTCATATGGTTGCTCATTTATTTTTAATCTTTTTGACTTAAAAGATCCATGTATCTTTCATGTTTATGAAATATATCATATTTTCAATTTTTAAATTAAGGGAAATGTATTCCATGACATCAATAGATTTAAGTCCTTCAGCAGGTACTATGCCAATTACGGCTACTCTGAGAAATTCAGCAAGATCAATGTCACTATAGCTTACCAAATTTTCATCACAAAAGTAATTGGTTTAACAACAGAATATTAAACCAAGCAAGTTAGCTGAATTGTTTTGTACCCTTCTGGCATTAAGCTGATATTCTCAGTCTCATAAGCAGACTGATATTCTCCAGCCTTGAAGAACCACAAATATCACATCTCCCTGCTTAAACAGTGTTCTTAGAACCGTTACCTTCAATTTGATCAGGACTATCTCATACAGTGTGGTAGATCTTGATGGTATTAAATCTCATTTGTTGGATGTAATTCTCCTAACAAGTGCACTTAACTTTCACAGATGTTCTAGGAATTTCTATGTGCATGTGAGTTCAAGAAAAGTGACAACTGTGACTTACCTGTTGGTCCAGTGGTTAAGACTTTGCTTTCCAATGCCAGGGGTGTGGGTTTGATCCCTGACTAGGGAGCTAATATTTCATATATCTCGTGGTCAAAATACCAAAAAATAAACAGAAACAATATTGTAACAAATTCAACAAAGATTATTAAAATGGTCCATATTTTTAAGGAAATTTTTTTTTTTAAAAAGAGAAGTGATAGTGTACAAAGTAGGAAGCATAAAGAATAAACATTCCAAAAAGGGGTTAATGAACTGCTGGTTATCAGATCACAGCCACATTCACCCACAAAAGCAAGAATCACCAGCTTTAAAGATAAAGGTACTAGAGGGACTTCCTGGTGGCCCATTGGTTAGTGATTAAGACTCCACACTTCCAACGCAAGGGATGTGGGTTAGATCCCTGGTTGGGGAACTAGGACCCCACGTACTGCATGGTACAGCCAAAAAAAAAATATATATATATATATATATATATATATATATATATATATATATAAAGGTACTGGGATGATTTAAAAGAGGTTCAAGAGCAGATTTAAGTAAAACATGAACTGAAAACATGTCTAAATAGAATTATAAATCAATTTCAAGAATGATATGAATAAAACAATTTTAATTTTATTCAAAAGTATTTCCTAAGAGGTTTGGTAAACTTAAAAAGTGTTACTAGAAGAGAAATGTGATGAAATAGGAGAGGGATTTTATTCTCCCGATTTACTTCACATTGAGTACTTAAAATCAGCCAAAGCCTTAGAAAACATTTAGATGTTACCAGTTTGTGAACATTGTCCAACACTCCTTCTCCTGTCCCCTGTAGAATATCATTCACCATGCAGCAGAAATCATTATACGGTTATTTAACTTTGGACATCTTTCAATAGATTCTGATTATCTCATTAAAAGCTAAGCCTGAAGGCTTTTGGAACATCTGTGTGTGTGTGTGTGTGTGTGTGTGTGTGTGTGTGTGTGTGTGTGTATGATGTCTATCTTAAATGAAAATTTTACACGTGTATGAAAAAGAATCACATTAGCCTCTGAAAACTAATATCAAGACAGATAGAAGAAGAAAGATTGAAGGTCAATTTGTTTTCCCTTATTTCCGTAAGTTTTAATGTTAGCAATTTCTCTTGTGTGCAATCTGTTTCCTTGTTTCTGGCAAAGAATTTCTGGCTGACAACCATCCAAAATGTCCATACTAGTGCAGACTATGATTTGATTTATGGGAGCAGTGTAAGTGTGTAAAACATTTAATCCGATGCTTTTGACATGTTTGAAGAGGATTTGAAATAAAGGGAATGCCCTGAAAGGGTGGTCTTTCCTAGTAGCTGGTCAGCCATGACTTCCCCAGAAATGCACAAAAGGAGCTTGCTCACGCACTAATCTGGGACTCTGGCTTCCCCACAGATATGCCACGTCAGCCAGCCAAAGGGCTTATGTGAGTCATTTATGCCCTCGTTTCGGATTGAAAAGTACATACATCTGGCACTGTTATGCTTGACTGGTGCTAGCTTGTGGCATATGAACAGCTGAGGAATAAATTTTGGGGACATTATTAACCAAGACCAAAATGGGCCACTCGATTTCACTGGCTTAAAAATGACAGCTCCTGGTTTTCTAAAATGTGTCTTAGTATTTGAGGATGTACGTTACAATATTAGTTACCAATCAAGAGTTGGATATGATTGAGCGACTAAACTGAATTGAACTGAATTCATAAACTTTTTTCTGATCTGTACATATCTATCCTCCAGCAAATTGAAAAACAAAATTCAGGAATTTGTAAATGGATAGTTTAAAAGACATAGAAGGACATTTGCATTTGAGGGAAAGTCAAGCCATTCTTTTGCAGCTGTTTGAATGATGCAAAATCAAAACCCTCTATTAACATTGTGCAGATCCTCTATGAGTGGATACCACTCTACATACTAGGAGATATCAAAAGACACAAAACATTATCTATGCTTCCAGTTCAGTTCAGTCACTCAGTCCTTTCTGACTCCTTGTGACCCCATGGACTGCAGCACGCCAGGCTCCCCTGTCCATCACCAACTTCTGGAGCTTGTGCAAACTCACGTCCATAGAGTCGGTGATGACATCAAACCATCTCATCCTCTGTCGTCCCCTTCTCCTCCCATCTTTAATCTTTCCCAGCATCAGGGTCTTTTCTAATGAGTCAATTTTTCACATCAGTTGGCCAAAGTATTGGAGTTTCAGCTTCAACATCAGTCCTTCCAATGAATATTCAAGACTGATTTCCTTTAGGATTGACTGGTTGGATCTCCTTGCAGTCCAAGGGACTCTCAAGAGTCTTCTTCAACACCCCAGTTCAAAGGCGTCCATTTTTCGGTGTTCAGCTTTCTTCATAGTCCAACTCTCACATCCATACACGACTACTGGAAAAACTATAGCTTTGACTAGACGGACTTTGTTGGCAAAGTAATGTCTCTGCTTTTTAATATGCTAGGTTGGTCATAGCTTTTCTTCCAAGGAGCAAACATTTTTTAATTTCATGGCTTCAGTCACCATCTACAGTGATTTTGGAGCCCAAGAAAACAAAGTCTCCCACTGTTTCCCCATCTATTTGCCACGAAGTGATGGGACCAGATGTCATGATCTTAGTTTTCTGAATGTTGAGTTTACAGCCAGCTTTTTCACTCTCCTCTTTCACTTTCATCAAGAGGCTCTTTAGTTCCTCTTTGCTTTCTTCCATAAGGGTGGTGTCATCTGTGTATCTGAGGTTATTGATATTTCTCCCAGCAATCTTGATTCCAGCTTCTGCTTCATCCAGGCTGGCATTTTGCATGATGTACTCTGCATATAGGTTAAATAAGCAGGGTGACAATATACAGCCTTAATGTACTCCTTTCCCAATTTGGAACCAGTCTGTGGTTCCATGTCCTGTTCTAAATGTTGCTTCCTGACCTACATACAGGTTTCTCAGGAGGCAGGTCAGGTGGTCTAGTATTCCCATCTCTTTCAGAATTTTCCACAGTTTGTTGTGATCCACACAGTCAAAGGCTTTGGCATAGTCAATAAAGCAGAAATAGATGGTTTTCTGGAACTCTCTTGCTTTCTCGATGATCCAGCGGATGTTGGTAATTTGATCTCTGGTTCCTCTGCTTTTTCTAAATCCAGCTTGAACATCTGAAAGCACGGTTCACATATTGCTGAAGCCTGGCTTGGAGTATTTTGAGCATTACTTTACTAGCATGTGAGATGAGTACAGTTGTGTGGTAGTTTGAGCATTCTTTGGCATTTCCTTTCTTTGGGATTGGAATGAAAACGGACCATTTCCAGTCCTGTGGCCACTGCTGAGTTTTCCAAATTTGCTGACATATTGAGTGCAGCACTTTCACAGCATCATCTTTTAGGATTAGAAATAATTCAACTGGAATTCCATCACCCCACTAGCTTTGTTTGTAGTGATACTTCTTAAGGCCCATTTGACTTTGCATTCCAGGATGTCTGGCTCTAGGTGAGTGATCACACCATCATGATTATCTGGGTCGTGAAGATCTTTTTTGTACAGTTATTCTGTGTATTCTTGCCACCTCTTCTTAATATCTTCTGCTTCTGTCAGGTCCATACGATTTCTGTCCTTTTTTGAGCCCATCTTTGCATGAAATGTTCCCTTGTTACCTCTAATTTTCTTGAAGAGATCTCTAGTTTTTCCCATTCTATTGTTTTCCTCTAGGTGTTACCTCCACTTTTTCTAAAAAAATAATATTTATTTATCTATTTTCCCTGCACAGGCTCTTCATTGTAGCTCTTGGGCTTTTCTCTAGTTGCAGCACAGGTGCTCTAGTTGTGATGCATGGGCTCAGTTGCCCCAAGGCATATAGGATCTTCGTTCTCTGACCAGGGATTGAACCTGTGTCCTCTGCATTGGAAGGTGGATTCTTAACCCTTGTCCACCAGGGGAAGTCTCACCTCTGTTTTTTCAAAATTTTAAGTGGTTGACTAGCTGTCCATGTTTTTTAAGATCATAGGAAACATTCAGTTCAGTTCAGTCACTCGGTCGCGTCTGACTCTTTGCAAGCCCATGAACTGAAGCACACCAGGCTTCCCTGTCCATCACCAACTCCCCGAGTTTACCCAAACTCATGCCCATTGAGTCGGTGATGCCATCTAACCATCTCATCCTCTGTCGTCCCCCTTTCCTCCTGCCTTCAATCTTTCCCAACATCAGGGTCTTTGAATAAAAAACCTATGTGTGCAATGTATTTAGTTTCCATTTCCTTTTTATGTTAAGGACCCTCACACCTCTCCTCCAGCACAGCAAGCTGAGGGGCTTCAAGAAAGGAATGTCAACGGGGTTCAGCCCTCCTTGGCAACGTGTCTTCCGAGTCCAGAGATTGAGCTCAACTGAAACCTTTAAGCATCAATGAAGCTGATCACCTATAATAAAAATGTAGCGATTAACATCAAAGTTTAGAATTTAGCCTTTTTACCAGAAACTGCTTAGAATTCAGATACTTAAATTGTACCCCTCCACCTCCTTTTAAATATTGAAAAGCAATATCAATCCATTTTAAGTCAGATCAAATGTTTCTTAGCGAAATGAGAAACCCTCCCTAGAGGCTATATTTCCTTTTTCTAGAAAGTGGACAATGGTATCATGGGAGATCCTCAGTGCTAAAATGCGCTGGACACCATAATAGGATTTGCCATATAATAAATGGTGCTTATTTGTATGCCATTAATGAAGTGATAGGGACAAAGGAAAGCGTATCAGTGGGAATAGGGCTCCAATAATTAGGGCACTTTGAGGTTAGCAGCTGCTCCTGTGTATTTACATATAAGTCAGGCCTTGGAGAAATGAGACTGGCTACTAGCCAGCAGACTGGAGCCAGAGGCAGGACCCCAAGTGTCTGGATTTACAGCTGCCTGGAGGGTCCCTCAGTTGGAAGAGTTCTGCAAGGATAACTAGAGTTCTACACCCCATGGTCCGATGCCCCTATCAAAAGCTCCAGGTACACATGAAGCAGTAGAGAGAGTCTGGAACTGGCTTAGTGCCTGAACTACAGGGGACCAAATTGAGAACACCACACATATTATGAGAAAAAGAATTCAAGTCCAGATTGGTTGCTTGATTCTAATCTACTTCCATTAAGAAATATTTGACAGTGATGAAGAGGAGAGGGTACTAAAAGAGTCTCAACCGTAAAAACAACCATAAAAATGAAAATCTGCCATATTTTCACTTTCAGTTCTTCAATTGTACCCTAAGAGAAGGAAAATTCTATCCCCTAAGTAATTAACAGGATCTGAATAAATAGAGTCTCACAGATACCTTAGAAATGCTGTGGAATCATGTAAGATATAAATAAGTGCTTTAAATTTACTTGCTCCTTCATTTATAATGAATCAAGGCCAAGTTAAGCTATAGTTAAGGATAGCATGGCATTTCTCAGATTTTACATGCCTCAGTCATTTTGTCCTTTCTCACCCCTCATATATGTTCTGATTTCATCCTTACAATGGCATGATGAGTCACCCTGCAGGATTACTTGGGTTCCTATCCCATAGTTTAGATATCAAGATTGAGATTAAAAAGAGATTTGGTGACTTGCTTGAGGTCAGGTGGACAGGACTTGAGTCTACAACTGGAAGCCAGTACCCTTTCCCCACATCAAACTGTTTCAGAATTTTTTTTTTTTTTACTTCAGGTTATATGGTTTTTAAGGCTACAGTCCCACTGTAGCAAAAAGTCACTGGAAAAGTCCAAGCATCCATCTAAATGGTTTGTTGAAACCTCAGAACTCTGACCTTCTGAATTAATTCAGGTCATTCTGAACTTGGCATAGGAACAAACTCTATTTCTCTTGATGTTCTTTTCCTGAATCCTGAATCCATGTACCCTAGAAGCAGCACTGAAGGTACAGTGTTCAGATTTTCTCAAGTGGACCTCAGTGACTCTCAAGTTCTTATTCAGCCTCATATTTACAACCTATTGAGGCTTTTGTGATAAAAAAATCCTCAGATTCATTACTTGGAGCCTTCAAACAAGTCTTGTCTTTTTTCTCTATCAGTGATGATCCACCTGAGCTTGCCTTTGGCTTTTCTTATTTTCTTATAAGAAAATAATATGTGCATTCCTCATATTTTATAATGCACAAAACCTTGAATAACACTGGCTTATTCAAGGAAGAGTTATTGGCCATTCATCTCCTGGCAGTATGTAAATCTTCATCTTCCCAGTTGCATTTTTGTTTATCCCTAAATGCACTTTCTGTTCTCTTTTTGACAAATAGTCTTCACCCTATTTCACCCCCATTCTGGCTTATGGTTTTATTGGCCAAATCTCAGCTTAGCAACTGGTGCTCATCTCAGCTTTCTTGCAAATGTAGTCAGTCTCTGATACAATGTGGGACCAAAAAATTTCTCTTCAGTCAGAGAATCACTGCTATATGTAGCATACAACTAAGGCATATCGCAGGGATATTTTATTTCCTTTGGAACACTTTCTATCAGAGATGCTCATGGCCTGAGAACTTGAGTGATATTTCAGGAGTGATGTCACTTAGCATTTCTGGCTCCTATCCAGAAACCTGGGCATCTCTCCAACAGACCAACTTCATGGTTTGATTTCAGATCCATCCCATTGTGCTAAAGGAAAGTATAAATAAGCGGATAAATTAAAATATGAATGTAAATACACACAGCAATAGCTAAATGATCAAATGATGGGTTCTTGAACTGTCCCACAGTAAACAACTTTCTTCCTTATCAGCTACCTAGGGCAGACCCCACAAAGGCTGTTCTACTCATAGTATTTCTTCAGTTGAGTAGGGCTGGGCACTCAAGGCTTGCTACATTTCCTTTATTTATTTATTTGGCTGTGGCAGGTCTCAGATGTGTCATGTGGGATCTTTGTTGAATCACGCAGGGTCTTTTGATTCGGTGCACAGGCTCTCTAGTTGCAGTGCGTGGGCTCAGTAGTTGTGGCCCTCAGGCTTAGTTGCTCCATGGCATGTGGGATCTTAGTTCCCTGACCAGAGATCAAACCCACGTACCCTGCATTGGAAGGCAGATTCTTAACCACTGGACCACCAGGGAAGTCTCCTACATCTCTTCTCATTGATTTGTGCTGGTCTAGAGAAGGCAATGGCACCCCACTCCAGTACTCTTGCCTGGAAAATCCCATAGACGGAGGAGCCTGGTAGGCTACAGTCCATGGGGTCGCTAAGAGTCGGACATGACTGAGCGACTTCACTTTCACTTTTCCTTTCATGCACTGGAGAAGAAAATGGCAACCCACTCCAGTATTCTTGCCTAGAGAATCCCAGGGACTGTGGAGCCTGGTGGGCTGCCGTCTAAGGGGTCGCACGGAGTTGGACACGACTGAAGCGACTTAGCAGCAGCAGCAACCTTACTCTAACCTTACCTATAGTTGGGTGCTTGCTGACACAATGTCATTTTGGGTACAGCAACCCCATGAGGCAAGATCGGAAACTGAATGCAAGCATTTAAAAGCTATAATGCAATTTTATATCTATTAAATCTAATAAATAACAAAAAGTTGTTTTGAGTTTTGATGTTGTTGTATATGTTTTTTATTTTTAAAATTATTTTTTCTAATACTTCATGATTACATCTATTCTATAAAAGTATTAGCTTTTGATGTATTAGAATTTTGTTCTTTTAATGATTCTTTAGGTGGTTTGAGAAACACAATACTGAAGGCCACAGGCAGTGCCCCAGTGTGGTAAATTAAGAATAAATTCTTGTCTTGTTGGCTCCAATTTTGTAAATGATCTAATGTAGTCTCCCCATTTGAGAATGTGACCTGATGTCTCTTCTCGTCTGGAATCAGACTGATGCCGAGGAAAGGGATGCCTGGAATCTGGTCGCCTCCACAATCCAATAGAGAAAGTTGATGAAAACTAAAAGGTTAAATGCTCTGATTGAATAGCACAAAAAAACCCCAGCAGATCTGAAAGCAACTTCATTTTGTTCATGGGAGTAAGTTTCTCCCCGTGTGGTGACCTTAGAAATGTTCTTCTGGAACACAAAACAAAAAGAAATATACACCAAAAGAGAGTAAATAATTTCTCCATTAAGGAAGTAGGGAGAGTAGAATGAAAAAACATTAAGAACATATGACGTGACATGGTTGTGTTTATTGCCTTGCTTTATAATCCTGGTTCCTTACAAATGCCTGATCAAATAAGTTCAAATGGGACACAGAAAACCAATTCTTTCACCAGAGCTGTATCATATAACATCATTATAAAGCACACACCATCACTAGGAAGGAAAAATGTGTCCCATTGAAACACACTTCCGAATATCTAAAAAAATACCCTCTTACTTAGGAGAATTTATTTCTGAAACAAAATCAAATGTATCTTACAGAACACATTTTCGTTCCTTCTAATGACATGTAATCATTCTGCCTTTATTTTGCCAAGTTTCTCTTCCACAGGTTTCCAAGAAGCCAGGGTTTAAATGTCTATTATTTCTGCAACTCACAAAAATAGAAATAATTTCACTCCTGGTGCAAAGTCCCAATATGAGACATTTCATATGCAACAATTTACATTTCTATTAATAGACTAGAAATTCATATTGGGAGTTTTTTTTTCCCCCAAAACAATGTCACTCATCTGCAGGGATCTACAGGCCCTCATTCATATGCTGGATATACCTAATATCCTTAGACATCTTTTCTTAAAGGGAATGTTTTTCATAACAACAGTAAAGGGATGTATCAGATGACAGATCAGCCAGTATCCTGTGGGAACAAGTCTGTTGTTTCCTTATGATCTGAAAAATTCTGTTTTAGTCTCTCATTAGATCAACAGGGACTTTATCCCAATAGGAGTGGCCGTGTGACACATAGTGCTAGGGGTTATTGAGCCAATGAAAAGAAATGCAAGAAACTGCTTTGTAAAGCAAAGCAATCTCTCCCAGGTGGCCCCAACTTTCTGTGAGATGCTGTTCCATTGTCCCCAGCCCCAAATTCATGAGGAACAAGGGATGCTGGCCCAGGAGAAGGTTTGAGGGCAGCGCTGAAGGCACCCCAGTTCACTGGACATGCCAAGGGATTATAACTGGCTCTGCTCCCGCTTGTCACGAAGAAGGTGGTCAAGTCACTTCTGAGATTCAAGATAGTGCTGAGATTTATGCTAAGCTGTACGATTAATGAGAAATACAACTTTCACCACTGAATCCTAGTGCCTGGAAAAGTACCTGGTGCAGAGTAGATGTTTAATGATAAAAGGAAAGAAGAAAGGAAGGACAGAAGGAAGGGAAGAAGGGAGGGAGGGTGGAAGGGAAGAAAAGAGGGAGAAATCTATTGGTAGATATAATTTTTCTGGGTTGGTAAGTACAATTTATACTATAGGTTGAATAATGTTTACAAAGGAAAGCCAGTGTTGGGCCACGGTGTGTCTGTTTAGGGCTGGGGTTGGGAGGACTTAGACTTGACAGATGCCCTGAAGTGAAAGCTGTGCTGCATGGTCAGACGTAGGTCTCCCCGACTCTTTGTTCAGGGAGAACAGAGGCTGAAGTTCTGAGCACGAGTTCCTGAAGTCAGACAATCACATAGAGCCTGTTCTCAAGGATCTCAGTCTAATATACGGTCTGCTGCTGCTACTAAGTTGCTGTCCGACTCTGTGCGACCCCATAGATGGCAGCCCACCAGGCTCCGCCGTCCCTGGGATTCTCCAGGCAAGAACACTGGAGTGGGTTGCCATTTCCTTCTCCAATGCATAAAAGTGAAAAGTGAAAGTGAAGTCGCTCAGTCGTGTCTGACTCTTAGCGACCCCATGAACTGCAGCCTACCAGGCTCCTCCGTCTATGGGATTTTCCAGGCAAGAGTACTGGAGTGGGGTGCCATTGCCTTCTCCAAATATAAGGTCTAAGCAACCACAAAACAGCTGTAAAAGGATAAGAGCCCTAAGAGAGACACCCATAGAAGGGGCCTAGGACTGTGTTTGGTTACTTTAAGTGGTGGAACATGGGAAGTTGCCTGAAAAGGGGATGTTTGAGCAATACCTGGAAAGGTGGGACTGTGTAGCTTAGACGCTGTATTGTGGCGCTTTCAGACGCAGTCAGGTTGTTGGAGAGACTGACCCCATATTTCTCCTGTGGGACAGGCAGGGCGAATGAAACTCAAAACTCCTGCTTGCCTGCATTTTCCCTGTTCCCCAACAGAGTCAGAAACAGTCATCAAACTCTTGAATCTGAGAACAGCTGTTGTCAGCATCTTATCCCTTCACGACAAACCCCAAACCTCATCGTCCTCTTGGTCCTAGTTTGAGAGCAGACATCAAAGGCTGGGATGAGAAGAGACAAGAAAAACAGACCAATTCATCCTAATATCCCAACAGGCATCTTATCAGTGTCCTTATAATATGAAAATTTGTGTTTTAGTCATTTACTATTTTAACAGGGAATTTCTCCCAGTAAAGGTGGCAATTTGTTGCATAGTGCTAAGGGTAATGGGCTTCCCACATTGTGCTAGTAGTAAAGAACCCAAAGTGTTATTAGGATAATAAAAAGAGGAAATGCAAACTTTATTTGGAAAGCAAAGTAAGTCAACATGTGGTGGTTTAGTTACTCGATCGTGTCCGACTCTTGTGACCCCATGTGCTATAGTCTACCAGGCTCCTCTGTCCATGGGATTCTCCAGGCAAGAATACTGCAGTGGGTTGCTGTTTCCTTCTCCCGGGGATCTTCCCAACCCAGGGATTGAACCCCGGTCTCCTGAATTGCAGGCAAATTCTTTACTGACTGAGACACCAGGGAAGCCCAAGTCAATATGTTCACAATCAAAGATCAAAGATCTGGTATAAGTCCTGGTGTCTTCATGACCCCCTGAACTTCAGGCTAACCTACTTGAAAAATATGTTGTTTTTTTTTTCAATCAGGCTCCAAAGATTTGAAACCTTAAGCACACTATGTAGGAAGGCAATAAATGGGGGAATGGAGAGTGGGTTTTGCTTCTGAAAAGGATAATGAGATGAGTCACTATTTAAGTCAATCTGCAGAGATTTGCAAAATCTTTAAAATGGACTATTTAATGGTTTAATCTTGAGCCCTTAACTTTATAGTGCCTGGAAGAAGAGCATCTCTGTGAAGAGGTGGGGGGTGGATGCTGCTATGAGATAGTATGATGAGAGCTATAGCTCAAGATTCGAGGAGGAAATTGATATATTGGATTCTGAAATAAATTGCAGTGGTCAGGAGCTCTCTGTGAAGCCTGGCTTGACCTATCAAGCAGAAAGATGCTGTAAGTGCTTCTGTGGAAATGGTGGGTGAATTCATCCCCCTTTTAGGAAAATATCTTGACTAAAAAATGCCCTGAGTGCAAAATCAATAAGAATGGATCATTCCAAGCCTCATTCTTCTTTTTACCTTTGTTCCCTGTAGGAATAAATGTCTGGGGGTGTGTTTGGTTGTCACAAGCATGAGGCTGATACTTGTGTCTGGGTGTCTGGGGTTAAAGGTCATGATGCTGCCTGACATCCTACAAACCACAGGACTGTCTTCCCAACGAAGAATTATCTGGCTCCAAATGACCATAGTATTGACAAAATGGAATTGACCTTGATTTACGGTCAATATTTTTTTCCCCAAAACTGTTCAAATTAGTCGTATTTATAATGACTCCCAAGACCAAATCAGAAGCCTCAGCAGGTAGGTAATCCACACCTGTGATGCCTGTTTCTCGCAAACTTAAGAAAAGTATAAGCATTCCCCTAAATCAGGAATAACACAACACTGTTGCTGTTAGTGGCCTCATGTAATTATGTGAGAAATGACGTGATTATACTGAAATAAAATCATGATAATATATCATACAGTTGGATACCATTCCCTCTGGAAAGGCAGCACAACAAAACAGCAAAACACATCAAAGGGATAATA
Organism: Okapia johnstoni; assembly: GCA_024291935.2. Classification (NCBI taxonomy): domain Eukaryota; kingdom Metazoa; phylum Chordata; class Mammalia; order Artiodactyla; family Giraffidae; genus Okapia; species Okapia johnstoni. The sequence continues at coordinate 18,531,064 of CM044324.1, forward strand.
TGCATATATTCAGGATTACTTTTTATATTCTTGGACATTTCTCAGGTCTCAGTGAAATAAACAGACTTTGCGACCCAAGGAACACAAAGCTCAGCAAAGTTTTGGAGAAAATTGCTTCAATTCACATAAAATTCGTTGTCAGGAAAAATAAGGATAGCTACTATTTTCTTTTTTTTTTTTAATAATTTTCATGATTTATTTTTTAATTTTTATTTTCTATTTGAGTATAGTTGATTTACAATGTTTTGTTAGTTTCAGGTGTATAGGAAAGTTATTCAGTTATACATGTCCCTAAGAATAACTAATATTTTCCAAGTGTTTATTTTTTTTACTGGTTTCTCTCCTCACTGTTCGACATGATTTATTTTATTTAACACTCACAAAAAGTCCTGCAAAGTAGGGGTTAGTAGCCTTAGTTTAGAAATGCATTGTCTCAGGCCTAGAGCAATAAAAGAACTCACCCATTTATAGTGAATTCCAGTGTATCTGTTTCCTTTCCCACCCTCATTCTTTTTTGGGGGACTCACAGGTACTAAGTCAGAGATAACAGAAAAGGCCTTTTGGAAATGGAATACAAAACAGAGAAAGAGACTATAGTTAATCTGTATTGTATATTTATATTGATATATATCAATATAAATTACATATCATGTATAGTATATGTATTCTATGCTGTATATTATATAGTTACACTGTATTATATATTTAAAAGTTGCTAAAAGAATAGATATTAAAAGTACTCATCACAGGAAGAAAATAGTTTGTAACTATGTATGATGACAAGTGTGAACTAAACTTACTGTGGTGATCATTTTGCAATATATAAATACATTAAATCATGACATTATACAAGCGAAGCTAACACAATGTTATATGTCAATTATACCTCATTTAAAAAAACACTACTGATATGAAAAAAGGAAAAACTAAACCAATATGACAATGTCATCCAGCAGTGGTGGTTTAGTTGCTAAGTTGTATCTGACTCTTGCAATCCCATGGATTGTAGCTTGCCAGGTTTCTCTGCCCATGGGATTCTCCAGGCAAGAGTACTGGAATGGGTTGCCATTTCTTTCTCCAGGAGATCTTCCTGACCCAGTAATCGAACCTGGGTCTCCTGCATTGCAGGCAGATTCTTTACCAACTGAGCTAGAAGGGAAGCCCCAATGTCATCCTAGTCCTGTGCTGTACTTGGTTGTGACTGACTCTTTTGCGACCCTGTGGACTGTGTCCACCAGGCTCCTCTGTTCATGGGATTTCCCAGGCAAGAGTACTGGAGTGGGTTGCCATTTCCTACTCCAGGGGATCTTCTCGACCCAGGGATCTAACCTGGGTCTCTTACCTCTCTTGAACTGGCTGCACTGGCAGGTGAATTCTTTGTCATTGCACCACCTAGGAGGTTGTCATCCTAGTCATGTCCATACAAAAAATTGCCATAATTGGCTTGTTTCAGGTCTATTAGCACAAGCACTGATGTTCACAACCCATCCACCTTGTATTACAATTTGTGAACAGCAAGGAAAAAATAATGACACACTATTTCATATACATTAACTTTACCATGGACTAAAGATAAGGTCTTGGCAAGTTTAAGTGATGGCAGCTAGGCAATGGCAGAAATTCGTCGAACCATTGCTTACTTGTACTTCCAAGTCTTGCCATCTCTAACTATTTAAACTGAATTATGAGTGTATGTGTGAATGTAATACAGTTTAGGATACTAAATAAATTGTTAAAGCAAACACAAGTTCATCATGGCGAGGCAGAGGGATGTTTCTGCACGAAGGACTAATTTTCTTCCACACTTTTCGTTCTGTGAAGAGAGAAGCTTCTCTTTCCCTGGCCCCAAGTAAAAATGGGATTGAATGGAATTAAATGGCCACAGGTTAGCTGCAAAGGGTGAGGGGTATGCCCTGGGAAACAGGCGGGAAGCTACAGGGACCAAAATGTCATCAGAGAGAGGGTGTAAGGAAAGCTATTGGAAAACTCTCTACCAAATAGGAGAGAAATGGCTGAAATAGAGATCACCAATTCAAATGTCCTTTGGTATCTGACTTTGGAGAGGCAACAGGGTAGAGCGCCCAGGATTAGGGGCTCTGGATTCAGCCACTTGGGTTTCCATCCCAGTTTCACCACTTATTGACTGTGTGACCTTGGACAAGCTTGTGCCTAACTTCTCTGTGCCTCAGACAGTACCCACTTTCTTCAGTTGCTTTTGTCCCCTTATGTAACATCTTTTTACACTTAAGCTAAATTAGATTAACCTTAAAGTGCATGCTTGCGTGCTCAGTTACTCTGTCATGTCCAACTCTTAGGGACCCCATGGACTATAGCCCACCAGGCTCCTGTGTCCATAGGATTTCCCAGGCAAAAATACTGGAGTGGGTTGCCATTTCTATCTCCAAGGGATCTTCCTGACCCAGGGATCGAATCTGTGTCTCCTACATTGGCAGGTGGATTCTTTACTACTGAGCCACCTGCAAAGCCCCTACCTGTAAAGAGTCACCCAGTATTGACCAGGACCAACAATTAATCTCAGATCTTTTAACTTGATATTCATATGTTGATTCCATACCACAGAAATGCTCTTAACAAGGATCACTGTTATGGAAAATAGTAATGGGGGGAGGAATAGAGGGATAGACTAGAGGGAAAAAGTGGGAAAAGTAACAGATACTGAAAATGATGAGGAGAGGTGATATAATTAAAGTGGAAATAAGAAGTAGTAAAATGAATGTCAAATATGAACAGAAGGAGGGAATGGTTGGTGATTAAAAGACATTATATTTATGCATCTTAGTAGTGGGTGAAATGAGCCTTATGCATTACAGTATTTCTAATTTGAGCAACAATTTGTAAGCTATAAATGTTTATAATGAGTGTAATTTGTTCAACTTATGTTATGGAATAATGTAAGACACAATGTTAGCTATTAAGAGACAATTTGCAGGTTTACAAAGGGATAATTAATTTTTTATTGGAACATAACAGATTCAAACATAAATCATTTTATTAATCTTACAAATCAGAGAAATTTATGTTTTAGATAAACCTAAAAAATAAGCTTATCTATAGCTGTGCTAGTATCTAGATTTAAAAAAAGACTAAAGAAAAATGACAAGTAAATGCAATGCCTGATCCTTGATTCAATCCTGGATTGAAGAAAACAGTATAAAGTATATCAAAGAGAAAACCGAATCAATTTGACTAGGGACTCTATATCAGATAATATTATCATGTCAATGTGTATTTCCCGAACGAACTTTTGGGCCAACCCAATAATTGGTGAATCTAGGTTAAGAATATTTGAGTCTCATTATAATATTTTTTCAACTTCCCTGTAGGTTTTTCAATTTTCAAAATAAAAACTTGGGAAATTACACAGTTTTGAAATTTACATGAAGTCAGAAATCTGGATGAAAAATAGCTGAGATTACTGGGGAAGTAATAGTGTGAGTAATTTAGGTTTTAAACATTTAATTCTCTAATTCCATAAAAGAAAGATATACAGACAATCTATTCATCATTCTGCTATTCAATCAATTAGATGACTCTCTTAGAATGTAGTTGATTCAATTTCTCTGAATGATAACTCTTCGAAGAGAAAACAGAAATGGAAATCAGTAAACCTTTTTCTTTCTTCTCTGACTAGATCAATTATAAGACAGCAATATCAAAGAGATAGAGTACATGTTACATAAATGATACAAAGGTCTTTAAAATCATTGAGGAAGCCAATACAGACAAATATGTAAATACAGAAATCCAGGTTAGCTCTGAAGAATACTAGCACCGGCCTCTCCCAATTTCCCAGAAGTGTCATGTAGAAAGACAACCACAAAACCCAATCACACCTTTTAAAATAAAAGGAAGAGATGTGGAGAAATTCTCATTAAATTCAACTGTGGGGGACTAAAAGAGAAATTCCTTTCTCAACGTCATGCACTCTACATTCAGGATGATAAGACAGAAAGCATTAAAGAAGATAAGAAATCTTAAATTAACTTCCTGCTAGCCCTGACACATGGATGTAAGGATGACAGTTACAGGGATGGTTTTCCAACCAGTTCTTTTTTTTTTTTTTAACAAATTTTTATTGAAGTATAATTGATTTACTATGCTGCATTTAATTTTTGCTGTATAGCAAAGTGTCTCAGTTTTATATATATGTAAATATATATCAGATATTTGGCATTACCAAATCTTTTTTAAATTAATTAATTACTTTTAATTGGAGGTTAATTATTTTACAATATTGTGGTGGTTTTTGCCAAACACTGACATGACTCTGCCACGGGTGGACATGTGTCTCCCATCCTGAACCCCCCTCCCACCTCCCTCCCCACACCATTCCTCTGGGTTGTCCAAGTGCACCAGCTTTGAGCGCCCTGTTTCATGCATCAAACTTGGACTGTTCGTCTATTTCACATATGGTAATATACATGTTTCAATGCTATTTTCTCAAATCATCCCACCCTTGCCTTCTCCCACAGAGTCCAAAAGTCTGTTCTTTATAGCTGTGTCTCTTTTGCTGTCTCACATAAAGGGTCACCATTACCATCTTTCTAAATTCCATATATATGAATTAATATACTGTATTGGTTTTTCTTTCTGACTTACTTCACTCTGTATAATAGGCTCCAGTTTCATTCACCTCATTAGAACTGATTCAAATGTGTTCTTTTTAATAGCTGAGTAATATTCCATTGTGTATATGTACCACAGCTTTCTTATCCATTCATCTGCCAATGGACATCTGATTGCTTCCACATCCTAGCTGTTGTAAACAGTGCTGCGATGAACATTGGGGTACATGTGTCTCTTTCAATTCTGGTTTCCTTGGTGTGTATGCCCAGCAGTGGGATTACTGGGTCATATGGCAGTACTATTCCCAGTCTTTTAAGGAATCTCCACACTGTTCTCGATAGTGGCTGTACTAGTTTTCATTCCCACCACAGTGTAAGAGGGTTCCCTTTTCTCCACACCCTCTCCAGCATTTATTGCTTGTAGACTTTTGGATAGCAGCCATTCTGACCAGCATGAAATGGTACCTCATTGCAGTTTTGATTTGCATTTCTCTGATAATGAGTGATGTTGAACATCTTTTCATGTGTTTGTTAGCCATCTGCATGTCCTCTTTGGAGAAATGTCTGTTTAGTTCTTTGGCCCATTTTTTGATTGAGTCATTTATTTTTCTGGTATTGAGCTACATGAGCTGTTTGTATATTTTTGAGATTAACTCTTTGTCAGTTGCTTCATTTGCTATTATTTTCTCCCACTCTGAAAGCTGTCTTTTTACCTTGCTTATAGTTTCCTTCGCTGTGCAAAAGCTTTTAAGTTTAATTAGGTCCCATTTGTTTATTTTTGCTTTTATTTCCATTACTCTGGGAGGTGGGTCATAGAGGATCCTGCTCTGACTTATATCATAAAGTGTTTTGCCTATGTTTTCCTCTGGGAGTTTTATAGTTTCTGGTCTTACATTTAGATCTTTAACCCACTTTGAGTTTATTTTTGTGTATGGTGTTATAAAGTGTTCTAGTTTCATTCTTTTACAAGTGGTTGACCAGTTTTTCCAGCACCACTTGTTAAAGAGATTGTCTTTTCTCCATTGTATATTCTTGCCTCCTTTGTCAAAGATAAGGTAGCCATAGGTGCATGGATTTATCTCTGTGCTTTCTATGTGTTCCATTGATCTATATTTTTGTCTTTGTGCCATTATCATACTGTCTTGATGACTGTTGCTTTATAGTATAGTCTAAAGTAAGGCAGGTTGATTCCTCCAGTTCCAGATTGCTTTGGCTATTCGAGGTTTTTTGTATTTCCATACAAATTGTGAAATTATTTGTTCTAGTTCTCTGAAAAATACTGTTGTAGCTTGATAGGGATTGCATTGAATCTATAGATTGCTTTGGGTAGTATACTTATTTTCACTATGTTGATTCTTCCAATCCATGAACATGGTATATTTCTCCATCTATTTGTGTCTTCTTTGACTTCTTTCATCAGTGTTTTATAGTTTTCTATATATAGGTCTTCTGTTTCTTTAGGTAGATTTATTCCTAAGTATTTTATTCTTTTCGTCACAATGGTGAGTGGGATTGTTTTCTTAATTTCTCTTTCTGTTTTCTCATTGTTAGCATATAGGAATGCAAGGGATTCCTGTGTATTAATTTTATATCCTACAACTTTACTCTATTCATTGATTAGCTTTAGTAATTTTCTGGTGGTGTCTTTAGGGTTTTCTATGTAGAGGATCATGTCATCTGCAAATAGAGAGTTTTACTTCTTCTTTTCCAATCTGGCTTCCTTTTATTTCTCTTTCTTCTCTGATTGCTATAACTAAAACTTCCAAAACTATGTTGAATAGTAGTAGTGAGAGTGGGCACCCTTGTCTTGCTCCTAACTTTAGGGGAAACGCTTTCAATTTTTCACCATTGAGGATGTTTGCTGTGGGTTTATCATATATGGCTTTTATTATGTTGAGGTATGTTCCTTCTATGCCTGCTTTCTGGAGAGTTTTCATCATAAATGGGTGTTGAATTTTGTCAAAGGCTTTCTCTGCATCTATCGAGATAATCATATAATTTTTATCCTTTAATTTGTTAATGTGGTGTATCACATTGATTGATTTGTGAATACTGAAGAACACTTGCATTCCTGGAATAAAGCTCACTTGGTCATGATGTATGATCTTTTTAATATGTTGTTTCCAGTCAGTTCTTTTTCTTTTCTTCTTCTTTTTTTTTAATCAGGTGTCTTCTGAGCTTCACTTTTTACCTTCATTGTAATGTCATTCATTCATTTTGGTAACTTCTCCATGGAGATCCCAATGCTCTCTGAAATGCACAGTCACTCATAAAAAAAAAAAATCGCTGGGAAATTGAAAGAGAGGAAGAACCCCAGCAGTGGGGCCATTAATGTTAATGAAATGCTTGTTAATCTCACATGAACATCACTGGATGGTCAACACCAAAATCAGATTGATTATATTCTTTGCAGCCAAAGATGGAGAAGCTCTATACAGTCAGCAAAAACAGACCGGGAGCTGACTGTGGCTCAGATCATGAACTCCTTATTGCTTAATTCAGACATAAATTGAAGAAAATAGAGATAACCACTAGACCATTCAGGTATGACCTAAATCAAATCCCTAACGATTATACAGTGGAAGTGAGAAATAGATTTAAGGGACTAGATCTGATAGACAGAGTGCCTGATGAACTATGGACAGAGGTTCATGACATTGTACAGGAGACAGGGATCAAGACCATCCCTAAGAAAAAGAAATGCAAAAAAGCAAAATGGCTGTCTGAGGAGGCCTTACAAATAGCTGAGAAAACAAGAGAAGCAAAAGGCAAAGGAGAAAAGGAAAGGTATACCCATCTGAATGCAGAATTCCAAAGAATAGCAAGGAGAGATAAGAAAGCCTTCCTCAGCGATCAGTGCAAAGAAATAGAGGAAAACAATAAATGGGAAGACAAGAGATCTCTTCAAGAAAATTAGGATACCGAGGGAATATTTTATGCAAAGATGGGCACGATAAAGGACAGAAATGGTATGGACCTAACAGAGCAGAAGATATTAAGAAGAGGTGGCAAGAATACACTAAAGAACCGTACAAAAAAAATTCTCAATGATCCAGATAATCATGAGTCAAACATCCTGGAATGTGAAGTCAAGTGGGCCATAGGAAGCATCACTACAAACAAAGCTAGTGGAGGTGATGTAATTCTAACTGAGCTATTTCAAATCCTAAAAGATGATGCTGTGAAAGTGCTGCACTCAATATGCCAGCAAATTTGGAAAACTCAGCAGAGGCTACAGGACTGGAAAAGGTCAGTTTTCACTCCAATCCCAAAGATAGGCAATGCCAAAGAATGCTCAAACTACCACACAATTGCACTTATTTCACATGCTAGTAAAGTAATGCTCAAAATTCTCCAAGCCAGGCTTCAACAATACATGAACTGTGAACTTTCAGATGTTCAAGTTGGTTTTAGGAAAGGCAGAGGAACCAGAGATCAAATTGCCAACATCCACTGGATCATCGAAAAAGCAAGAGAGTTCCAGAAAAACATCTATTTCTGCTTTATTGATTATGCCAAAACCTTTGACTGTGTGGATCACAATAAACTGTGGAAAATTCTGAAAGAGATGGGAATACCAGACCACCTGACCTGCCTCTTGAGAAACCTGTATGAGGTCAGGAAGCAACAGTTAGAACTGGACATGGAACAACAGACTGGTTCCAAATAGGAAAAGGAGTACATTAAGGCTGTATATTGTCACCGTGCTCATTTAACTTATATGCAGTGTACGTCATGAGAAACGCTGGGCTGGATGAAGCACAAACTGATATCAAGGTTTCCAGGAGAAATATCAATAACCTCAGATATGCATATGACACCACCCTTATGGCAGAAAGTGAAGAGGAACTAGAGCCTCTTGATGAAAGTGAAAGAGGAGAGTGAAAAAGTTGGCTTAAAGCTCAACATTCATAAACCAAAGATCATGGCATCTGGTCACATCATTTCATGGCAAATAGATGGAGAAACAGTGGAAACAGTGGCTGAGTTTATTTTTGGGGGGCTCCAAAATCACTGCAGATGGTGATTGCAGCCATGAAATAAAAAGATGCTTACTCCTTGGAAGAAAAGTTATGACCAACCTAGACAGCATATTAAAAAGCAGAGACATTACTTTGCCAACAAAGGTCTGTCTAGTCAAGGCTATGGTTTTTCCAATAGTCACGTATGGATGTGAGACTTGGACTATAAAGAAAGCTGAGTGCCAAAGAATTGATGCTTTTGAACTGCAGTGCTGGAGAAGACTCTTGAGAGTCCCTTGGACTGGAAGGATATCCAACCAGTCCATCCTAAAGGAGATCAGTCCTGAATATTCATTGGAAGGACTGATGTTGAAACTGAAACTCCAATATTTTGGCCACCTGATGCAAAGAACTGACTCACTTGAAAAGACCCTGATGCTGGGAAAGATTGAAGGCGGGAGGAGAAGGGGACGACAGAGGTTGAGATGGTTGTATGGCATCACCGACGCAATGGGCATGAGTTTGAGTAAACCCCGGGAGGTGGTGATGAACAGAGAGGTCTGGCATGCTGCAGTCCATGGAGTCTCAAAGTGTTGGACAGGATGAGTGACTGAACTGAACTGAACTGTTAATCTCATAAATTTCTACATCAGATCTCCATCTAAAACAGGAACCAGTTAACACCCAATGGTGCACAGAGAGAATCTCAGGCCCCTCCTCTCCCTGACTATTGCCTTCCTATTGGCAAAGTCTCAGCTAATACTAATCACTTCAGCACAAATATATATACGTACATATACCAATATGCATTATGTGTGTATATTCATATTTATATATGTTACTAAAATTCAACACTAACTATAGCAACTAGATCAAAAGATTGAGAGGAGGAAGAAGTCATATATCAGTGATATTTTAAGAGTTGCCAGCACATAGCAGAAATAAAACTCAAGCTGATTTTTTCATCTGTTTGGTTATTGATTCTAAGTTCAACTTTATTTTTCAGTCAGACTGCTGCTCCTGTAAATTGATGTAGCACAGAGACCAAAGTGCATAGGGAGTATTTGAGTTATACGAGGACAAGGTGATGAGGTTATGAAAGCAGGAGAAAGTGAACGGAATCCAGAGAGACTTTGCAAAACCATTATATAGGATTTCATGGGGACTAAACAAAATCAGAAGATAAGAAGAATGAGTCATTGATGACTCAAAAAATTAAGCTTTAGTAATGCAGGAAATGATGGTGCCACTGACAGAGAGTGGGAAATGAACAAGTGGGTGGATTGGTGGGTGGAAGCTGATGGTGAATTTAGCTTTGATAATCCAAGGAGAAAACTTCAATAAGCATTTAGTAACACTGAAACTATCGAGAAGAGAAGAAAGATGGAAAAGAATATCTCAGAAGTAGTAGTAGAGATGACACAGGACACAGTTGAAATTTTACCTTTTTTTCTCTTTAATACATGATGCGCTGATTAAACACTGAATCCTGCTTCATTCTACAGAGGGTTTGAGGCAGTTTACACTAAAATGAACAGGAGATTATTGTTGATATATTAATCTGGTATATAAATTCATTTATTTTTAACTTCATCTTTTTCTTTTCCAAATAAAATGATTTCATTTTTTTTCCTTGACCCTTTCCTAGATCCAATTTTTATTCATCCAGTTATATTTATTTTTAAGTCTTTATTGAATTTGTCACAATGTTTCCTCTGCTTCATGTTTTGGTGTTTTGGCTGTGAGACATGTGGGATCGTAGCTCTCCGACCAGGGACAAAACCTACACCCCCTTTATTGGAAGGTGAAGTTTTAACCACTGGACCACCAGGGAGGTCCCTATATTCATTTTTAAAAAAGTTTTTTTGTAATCCTCTGTATTGGCGTGGTAATAGTTTTTATCACACATAATGTTTTGTGTTGTCTCATTTTGCTTTGTTATGTATCATATAAAATAGTGGAGTCTAAGTGGTAAGGATCATGGTAACAGCATTTGAAAATCATGATTGAAATTATATGTGTACATATACATTTTTTTCCACCATGTATTTATACCTTTGCTCTCCTATTTTCCCAACAGCAGTTAATTTTTGCAGATTTTTAATGGAAAGTTTTGAAACTAGTCTCCCTCCTCCAGTATCTAAGAAACGAAGAACTTAGATGGATCTTTGACTTTCGTGGTAATAATTATGATAATAGATGTGTCAGGTAAGAGAATTTGTGGGTGGAATTAAGCAGGAATTTTGTGTTCTTTCCAGTTAAATTTTAGTTTTAGCAGGTTAAGTTGAACTTGGAAACTTCATTTTGTTGTTTAGTAAAATGAGTATTGGGTTGGTAATAATTGGTTATTGAATTTTGTCCATTTTCATGTGCAATATATAGGAGAGGTAGAAATTCAGCAGAAGCATCATAACACATTCCAAGGAACCCATGAAGGCCCATTGTCTTGGTAAGAGTGGAATTTCAGATATGGATGGAAATCATTAATAATGGGGCAGTGAAAAGAGGAAGGGCTAGGTAGGACCTGGCAATCTAAGTATCACAATATCAATAATGTAGGATGCGAACAATAGGTGAAACAAGGTGTGGCTTACTTATCAACTCTCTACACTGTCTTCTCAACTACTTTTTTAAATCTAAAACTATTCTAAAATTTAAAAGTTTAGTTTTAAAAGTCTGTGATTAATAATTTCAAGAAAGTATGTTGATATATAGGAAAGAGTTATAGGAAAGAATTTTACCAGAATATCTGAATCATTAAAAAAAAAAGTCAAATAGATAAAGCAGTTCAGAAAAACACGGCAACTTGGACATAGTAGAAAGCAGAATTTGTGAACAGGAAGACAACCAAAATACTATCCATATTTGGATATTAACTAATCCATGTTAAGAGTTAGTAAGAAGGGTGGGCTGGTTCTCTCCTGGCAGTAAAGAATAGCTCTTGTCCAGAAGCTTTCTTGAGACCCCTATCCAGTGCTTACTGCCCCTCAATAGATGAAACACAGTCTTTGAGGTGGAATGTTTAAATACATCCCTGAATCAAGAGCTTAGCAGAGAGGTAGATTCCTAAGCCACAAGAATTTGACTCCTCTGGAGTTTCTTTAAACAAACTGTGGATGGTTGTGATGTCATCAGCCCTTATAAGAAAAGGCTTCAAAAGTACTGCAAGGCTGATGTAAGAAGTTCCCCATTGTCCTTTTTGTCAAGAGTCCTGGAGAAATTCCTATCTGATTCTAGAATCAAAAGTAGTTGTATGTGCTCGCTTTGGTGGCACATATACTAAAATTGGAACGATACAGAGAAGATTAGCATGGCCCCTGCTCAAGGATGACATGCAAATTCGTAAAGCATTCCATATTTTTATGATGATGATGTGTCTCCATTCCTGGAATGTCTGGAAGAAAGACTGCAGAGAAAGGCACAGCCTACTCAACCTGCTGATGAACCTGCAGAAAAGGCTGATGAACCAATGGAACATTAAATGATAAACCAGTCTATATATGTATTGTTATACACATAAGAATGCAGGAGCACATACTGATGACAATAATCTATACTTTGGACCAAAAGATGCAGAATGGTGGGACAGAATGGTATGTTTTAGGAATCAGTTCAGATGTGAGTTTTTCCTAAGCTGCCACCAAAACCATATAATTGGGTTCATTTTTCTTTAAGAGGGTCTCTATAATCATTTTCTAGAAAGTATAGTTCTCTCTACTAATGTTTTTATATGAAGAACATAGTGTCTTTGTGGTTTTAAAGACAACTGTGAAATAAAATTGTTTCACCTGCTGAAAAAAAAAAAAAGTAGTTGTAACTTTCCTGAGCTGTTGTGTTTGTTTTTATCTCAAGGACACAATGAATCAGATCTGCCCCGATTTTCTTTTTCACCCTGCCTGCTTCCTGCTGCCCACCGATATCCAGCTCATCTCCTTCCACAGGGAAGGCGGGACTTTCAGCTCTCTCCAGGGTGGAGTCACGAGACTAGCTCTGGCCAATGAGAATGAGCCAAAGCAACACGACCACCGCATTTAATTGCTAGTGCAAGATCCTTCAAAGCTCTTTTTTTCCTCTGCAGAGTGAGCGACCACATGAGAGACACTGACTTCTCAGTGGTGTAGAAATTAGAGAGGGGGTGGGGAGCAGGCCTCCAGGTCACCTGTAGTAACCTTCCGGTTACTGGAAAGAGAAACTAAAGCTTCACGGTTTCAAGCCGCTGAGATTTCGAAACTGTTTTTACCATAGCAAAACACAGTCTATCCTGACTAATATTAATATGTACAGCTGTCTATATAGCCTATTAATGGACAGATGGTCGGTTGTTATTTTATGTATTTTAGTCTAATTTCTTTATTGTTTTGCCTCAAACTTGCTTTTTTTTTTTTTTTATCATTCAACACAGTTGAATTTGAATGTATCCAATCTTGTCACAGCTTATGCATCCTTGTAGGCCATTTTGGATGCATAAAGGATGCATAAACTGTGACAAGATTGGATACATTAATCTGTGTTGAATAATTATAGGCCATTTTGGCGGCTTCCCAGGTGGCGCTAGTGATAAAGAACACGCCTGCCAATGCAGGAGATGCAAGAGACTTGGGTTCGATCCCTGGGTGGAGAGAATCCCCTGGAGGAGGCTGGCAACCCACTCCAGTATTCTTACCTAGGCAATCCCATGGACAGAGGAGCCTGGTGGGCTATGGTTCATAGGGTTGCAAAGAGTCAAACACGACTGAAGTGACTTAGCAATAGCAGCAGCAGGCCATTTTGAGAATACGTGGTGAATAAATAAGGAAAAATAATGTGTTGATATGAGAAGAACATCAGTATCAGTATCCTATACAGGATAAACTGAGATTTTTAAACACAGGCTACTCTGGAAATTTTCTTCTAAGAGAAAATACTTACATAAGCCGAGGACTAGCAACTGCATTTCCAGAGAGATAACACTAGAGGGCGCGTGGAGTTAGAGTACAGTATGACCCCCATTGGCCAGTACAGGTGCACTAAGAAGAGCTGTTATTGCCCAAGGATTTAAGTAGGAGTTTTGGTTTGTGTATTTTTCCATATTTTAAATTTCAGAAATCCATATTAATTGACCTTCTTTCTAGGGAAAATGATGAAATGAATTGGAGCTTGCCTGTCTGTAATATTATTTTACTATGAAATTCAGACTTCAAGGGCGTGATACTTGGGGTATTTTGGAGTCTGTTCTCACAGGCATTTTCTTATGCAGAATTCTACCCAAACTTGTTCAACGTTCTACAGTTTTTTTCACTTCTTCCCTCAAAACCAACAAGTCTGGCTCTCTCTTCCTGGGTGAGGCCTGGTAAGTGGAAGGTTTGTTATTGTGACAATTTAATTTGAGATAAAGTGTTGATGGCTGACAATACCTTATTACTAACCATGCTTACAGGCTTCCCAGGTGGTGCCAGTGGTAAAGAACCTGCCTGCCAGTGCAAGAGACTAAGAATCACAGGTTCAGTCCTTGGGTTGGGAAGGTCCCCTGGAGGAGGGCATGGCAACCCACTCCAGTATTCTTGCCTGGGAAATCCTATGGACAGAGGAGCCTGGTGGGCTATAGTCCATGGGGTCTCAGACACTCGGACATGACTGAAGTGACTTAGCAGGCACACAACCTTATACCTACCTGTCCAGATAGAATTATGTTTTTTATCTAAAAATTTACTTGTTTAACCTAAAGGGGACTACAGAGGTAAGTGTGAAAGTTGCTTCATCGTAGAGGGCCTTCCAAGGTTGAGTATCATATGATCTTCCTGAATGTACCTGTGAGCCTAAATTCACAGCAATTCATCCATCACCCAAGATGGTAGTTCTGTCAGTGGAATTACGACTCACATGGCAAGTTGAATACTATTAATATTTTATAGAAGAATTTGTTATTCAGATCCCTAGTTGAGGGTAAAGCATCTGGAGTTTTGGTATGTTCATGCTATTTTTGTGCTTGTTTAAATTTTGGAAATAGTGATGGGAATTGATACAGGGTTAAAATGCATTTGATAATCTTCAAACATTCCTCCGTCAACAACCTCAACCTTCTCCCTTTCATGAAAAGTGTAGGATAAATGAAAGAACTCAGATTTTAGAGTCAAGTAAATCTAGATTTAGACTCAGGCTACCACATTATCCTGAATTTTAAATTCCTCAACTGTAAACATAAATTACCATTTTAGTGCAAATTAAAATGGATGTAAATTTCACCTACATTTCAAGGATTTGGGGGAAGCTTTATGTCATAGTTCCAAAGAATAGCAAGGAGAGATAAGAAAGCCTTCCTCAGCAATCAATGCAAAGAAATAGAGGAAAACAACAGGATGGGAAAGACTAGAGGTCTCTTCAAGAAAATTAGAGATACCAAAGGAACAGTTCATGCAAAGATGGGCTCGATAAAGGACAGAAATGGTATGGACCTAACAGAAGCAGAGGATATTAAGAAGAGGTGGCAAGAATACACAGAAGAACTGTACAAAAAAGATCTTCATGACCCAGATAATCACAATGGTGTGATCACTCACCTAGAGCCAGACATCCTGGAATGTGAAGGCAAGTGGGCCTTAGAAAGCATCATTATGAACAAAGCTAGTGGAGGTGATGGAATTCCAGCTGAGCTATTTCAAATCCTGAAAGATGATGCTGTGAAAGTGCTACACTCAATATGCCAGCAAATCTGGAAAACTCAGCAGTGGCCACAGGACTGGAAAAGGCCAGTTTTCATCCCAATCCCAAAGAAAGGCAATGCCAAAGAATACTCAAATTACCGCACAATTGCACTCATCTCACACGCTAGTAAAGTAATGCTCAAAATTCTCCAAGCCAGGCTTCAGCAATACGTGAACCGTGAACTTCCAGATGTTCAAGCTGGTTTTAGAAAAGGCAGAGGAACCAGAGATCAAATTGCCAACATGCGCTGGATCATCGAAATAGTAAGAGAGTCGCAGAAAACCATCTGTTTCTGCCTTATTGACTATGCCAAAGCCTTTGACTGTGTGGATCACAATAAACTGTGGAAAATTCTGAAAGAGATGGGATACCAGACCACCTGACCTGCCCCTTCAGAAACCTGTATGCAGGTCAGGAAGCAACAGTTAGAACTGGACATGGAACAACAGACTGGTTCCAAATAGGAAAAGGAGTACGTCAAGGCTGTATATTGTCACCCTGCTTACTTAACTTATATGCAGAGTACATCATGAGAAACGCTGGGCTGGAAGAGACATAAGCTGGAATCAAGATTGCCGGGAGAAATATCAATAACCTCAGATATGCAGATGACACCACCTTTATGGCAGAAAGTGAAGAAGAACTAAAGAGCCTCTTGATGAAAGTGAGAGAAGAGAGTGAAAAAGTTGGCTTAAAGCTCAACATTCAGAAAACTAAAATCATGGCATCTAGTCCCATTGCTTCATGGGAAATAGATGGGGAAACAGTGGAAACAGTGGCAGACTTTATTATTTTGGGCTCCAAAATCACTGCAGATGGTGATTGTAGTCATGAAATTAAAAGACGCTTACTCCTTGGAAGGAAAGTTATGACCAACCTAGATAGCAGATTAAAAAGCAGAGACATTACTTTGCCAACAAAGGTCTGTCTAGTCAAGGCTATGGTTTTTCCAGTAGTCATGTATGGATGTGAGAGTTGGACGGTGAAGAAAGCTGAGCGCCGCAGAATTGATGCTTTTGAACTGTGGTGTTGGAGAAGACTCTTGAGAGTCCCTTGGACTGCAAGGAGATCCAACCAGTCCATCCTAAAGGAGATCAGTCCTGGGTGTTCATTGAAAGGACTGATGTTGAAGCTGCACTCCAATACTTTGGCCACCTGATGCGAAGAGTTGACTCATTTGAAAAGACCCTAATGCTGGGAAGGACTAGGGGCAGGAGGAGAAGGGGACGACAGAGGATGAGATGGCTGGACGGCATCACCGACTCAATGGATATGAGTTTGGGTAAACTCTGGGAGTTGGTGATGGACAGGGAGGCCTGGCGTGCTGCGATTCATGGGGTTGCAAAGAGTTGGACACGACAGAGCGACTGAACTGAACGGAACTAATACATTGGAAGAAAAATTTCTACTATAAGTGCCTGTTATAAAATGTGCCTTGTAGAAGGTTCTTTTTCTAGGTGATTACTGAACATCAGCAATTCTAATACTGATCTAGACCACTCTTATCTGCAGAGTGAATACAAAGGGAAATGTAAAATTCCATGAAATCCCTGATTATCTATGCCTAATTTCTATTGAGTCAGAGCTTGTTCTTTGACATTCTTTGCTACAGATCTTTGATGTTTCCATTCATTTCCTGGAGTCTAAAATGACTGGACTGGGTGACATTCTCTCCATAGTTTCTGTCCTGTGTCTCAAAATCATTCTGAGGGAAGAAGAATCAGTTTAGTTTCATCATCCTTTCTTTAAAGGGACAAGTAACTCCAGTCAAAGTATTAATTTCCATGATCATTCTATTACAACATCTTGTGTGAACCAGGCACAGTGGTCAAAACTGATTAAAATACAATTAATGTGCACCCTCTTGGGTTTCACTGTAAAATATAATTTTGTGCACTTCAAATTTAATTAATTAAGATTTTATAGCTAAATTTTCTGATCCTTTTTTTGTTACTTGTATCATTTGAATCATACATATATTATTAAAGTTTAAGAAAGCTATTTCAGACAGGAGTCCACTCTATTTTTCTAGTCTGAAATTCTTCTCAACTTCACTGAGGAACCAGAAGACTGATGAATCACCTCTACCCTAAGGACAGACTTCTTGGACTCTGTTCTGAGTTGTCACTGCTTTCTCTTCCCTTCCCCATCTCCTCTCATTCGCACCTCCTGAGCCAAAGCATTGATGCTTTTGAACTGTGGTGTTGGAGAAGACTCTTGAGAGTCCCTTGGACTGCAAGGGGATCCAACCAGTCAATCCTAAAGGAAATCAGTCCTGAATATTCATTGGAAGTACTGATGCTGAAGCTGAAACTCCAATACTTTGGTCACCTAATGCGAAGAACTGACTCATTTGAAATGACGCTGATGCTGGGAAAGATTGAAGGCAGGAGGAGAAGGGGATGACAGGATGAGATGGTTGGATGGCATCACCGACTCAGCAGACATGAGTTTGAGTAAACTCCGGAAGTTGGTGATGGACAGGGAGGCCTGGCATGCTGCAGTCCATGGGGTCACAAAGAGTCAGACATGACTGAGTGACTGAACTGAACTGAACTGAACTTGTCCTTTTAACCCTGGAAAATTAGCAGAAACTGCATGAGATTGTTAGTTATTTTGAGCATAGGAAATGGATAAGCTGTACCATATGAAGAACAAGGGGGAGATCTTTGGAAAAATAGGATGCAATTGTAAGGATGAGAAAATAGGACAGAACAGCAGTATAGACCAGAAGTAGGGCCAGGACAGCAACCAAGGAGAAATAGGTACGTTGGGGAAATAGAAGATGAAAAGCAAGCTTCACTCACGACTGAAAGGACTGTCACCAGGCACAGACCGAGAACAGGACACAGTGTGGTTGAGACTGAGGGTGAACAAATGGAAGAAGCTACTGCTGCCCTGGTCAACATTCTTGGAACAGCAGTTGGTTTTGTTGTCAATGAAAGATGAGAATAAGATCATTACTGCTGATGGGACTGATTGTGAAATACTTGGACTCCCTCAAGATGGCAGGGTTTATATCCTCCCCCTCATTTAGTCTTCTCAATATCAAAATTCACTTGGATATATTTTAGTAGGTGGAGTCAGGGCTCTCTGAACTGGGAATTTACTACTCTGCCTTTGAGCAAGAGATCAGAGGAAGGAGAGGATGGAGAGTGTCAGGTGCTAATCGATGAGACTCAAGGATTGGCTGGAACGCTGGGCATATTGACCTACAAAAGTGAAAGCACTAAGCAAATCCATAGAGTCGTAAGTACATTGGTAGACGCCAGGGGCCAGGTGTAGGAGGATGGGAAGTTAGTGTTTAATGGGGACAGAGTTTCCGTTTAGGAAGGTGAGAAATTTGGGAGATGGATGATGGTGGAGGGGCACAACAATATGAGTGTACTTAGTGTCACTGAGCTGCACAACTAAATATGGTGAAAACAGTATGTTTTATATTATGTGACTTTTACCACAATAAAAAAAATTAAAGAAAAAAAGGTGAAAGCACTAAATTGAAAGAGAAGAGAAACTTGTCAAGAGGTCAGTGGAGGGAGAAATCCCCATTGATGGCAGGCATTTGTATCTCTTCCCCATAAAAAGAAAAGCAAGGTCATCTATAAGAAAAAGGGGAAGAAGGGGCGAGGGAAGAGTTGGCTTGAGTCCACTAAGGATGATTTATAATTACTAATGTTGTCCATCAATTAAAATCTAAAAAATATTTTAAATTTATAATGTAAATATCAAGCCTTTAATTCATACTGGCCCTATGAATTAATGGGACTTCCCAGGTGGTGCTAGTTGTAAAGAACCTCCTGCCAATGCCAGGAGATATAAGAGGCATGGGTTCGATCCCTGAGTTGGGAGGATCCCTTGGAGGAGGGCATGTCAACCCACTCCAGTATTCTTTCCTAGAAAATCCCGTGGACAGAGGAGCATGGGGGGCTGCGGTCCATAAGGTCACAAAGAGTTGGACATGATTGAAGCAACTTAGCACAAACACACATGAATTAATAGAACCGAGGCAGAAAAAAATTTTTCTCTATACCCAGCAATTTAACTAGGATGAGAAGACTCTTGAGAGTCCCTTGGACTGCAAGGAGATCCAAACAGTCCATCCTAACGGAAATCAGTCCTGAATATTCATTGGAAGGACTGATGCTGAAGCTGAAGCTCCAATACTTTGGCCACCTAATACGAAGAACTGACTCATTTGAAAAGATCCTGGTGCTGAGAAAGACTGAAGGCGGGAGGAGAAGGGGATGACAGAGGATGAGATGGTTGGATGGCATCACCGACTCAATGGACATGAGTTTGAGTAAACTCTGGGAGGGTGATGGGCAGGGATACCTGGCGTACTACATACAGTCCACAGGGTTGCAAAGAGTTGGGCATGAATCAGCAACTGAAATGAACTGAGAGACTCCAGGGACTGTAATGACAGTGTAGGTTTAGAAAGAAGATCTCCAAGCCTACATAAGTATTAACATTCAGCTTAACTCCCCCATCTTCCAAAATCACTCCTAAATAATTGAGTTGTACTAAAGGAAATAAAACCAATATATGAATAATTACCAAAAAAAAAAAACAAAGAAGAGAGAAGAAGAAATAAAAGTACTGACATTTTCAGGAAAGACAAATGGGGTTAAAATTACAGCCAAATGAATTAACTGTATTTTTTTGTTTGTTTGCATTTTTTTGATCATTTCACTCTGCACAATACATATCTATGGGGCCTCCCTGGTGGCTCAGCCTTGAAGAGTCTGCCTGCCAATGCAGGAGACTCAGGTTCAATCCCCAGGACAGGAAGGTCACCTGGAGAAGGAAATGGCAACCTGCTCCAGTATTCTTGCCTGGGAAATCCCATGGACAGAGGAGCCTGGCAGGCTGCAGTCCACAGGGTCACAAAGAGTTGGACATGACTTAGCAACTAAGCAAAAAAAAACAATATATATCTATATCATATAATCTAGTTCATAGAAAAACAAGTGAAATAGTATATCAATATTTACCAAAATCAGACCAAAAAGAAAAGAGACGTGATACTGAGATAGTATATACTTGTAGAAAATGCATATTTGCTATTTTACTTTGTATTTTGATAATACTCTCTATTTCACAGAGTATATATTTTGTTTAATTTTGGGGGAAGAGAATCACATTATTTTTATTAATTCACAATTCACATCAAAGCAGTTCATTTAAGGAGACCATGCACACATTTGCCAAATGCCTTGTCATCTCAATTCACTTCTCCCCCATAAGAACATCCTCTGTTGTGATTTAGCCAGTTCTTTAGTTTAAACTTCTTGATTAGGTTAACCCACACGCAAATTTGCTCTGATTCTGCACCTCCTTGAAATCCACACAAAGCTCATGGTCACTCTAGGTCTGGGTCAGAATCTTGCAGCTCACAGTGGCCAGGACCAAACTGCTGCTGGAAGGAAGTGGACTGAGTTTCAGATCTCAGTTAGTTCAGTTGCTCAGTCATGTCCAAATCTTTGTGACCCCATGGACTGCAGCAAACTAGGCTTCCCTGTCCATCACCAACTCCCGAAGCTTGCTCATACTCATGTCCATAGAGTCGGTGATGCCATCCAACCATCTCATCCTCTGTCATCCCCTTCTCCTCCTGCCCTCATTCTTTCCCAGCATCAGGGTCTTTTCCAATGAGTCAGTTTCCCATCAGGTGGCCAAAGTATTGTAGCTTCAGCTTCAGCATCAGTCCTTCCAATGAATATTCAGGACTGATTTCCTTTAGGATGGACTGGTTGGATCTCCTTGCAGTCCAAGGGACTCTCAAGAGTCTTCTCCAACACCACAGTTCAAAAGCATCAATTCTTCAGCCCTCGGCTTTCTTTATGGCCCAACTCTCACATCCATATATGACTACTGGAAAAACCACAGCTTTGACTAGATGGACCTTTGTTAGCAAAGTAATGTCTCTGCTTTTTAATACGCTGTCTAGGGTAGTCATAGCTTTTCTTCCAAGGAGCCAGTGTCTTTTAATTTCATGGCTGCAGTCACCATCTGCAGTGATTTTGGAGCCCGAGAAAATAAAGTCTCCCACTGTTTCCACTGTTTCCTCATCTATTTGCCATTAAGTGATGGGACTGGATGCCATGATCTTAGTTTTTTGAGTGTTGAGTTTTCAGCCAGCTTTTTCACTCTCCTCTTTCACTTTCGCCAAGAGGTCCTTCAGTTCCTCTTCACTTTCTGCCATAAGGGTGCTGTCATCTGTGTATCTGAGGTTATTGATATTTCTCCCGGCAATCTTGATTTCAGCTTGCGGTTCTTCCAGCCCAGCATTTCTCATGATGTACTCTGCATATAGGTTAAATAAGCAGGGTGACAATATACAGCCTTGATGTACTCTTTTTCCAATTTGGAACCAGTCTGTTGTTCCATGTCCAGTTCTAACTATTGCTTCTTGACCTGCATACAGATTTCTCAGGAGGCAGGTATGGTGGTCTGGTATTCCCATCTCTGGAAGAATTTTCCACAGTTTGTCGTGGTCTACAGTGTCAAAGGCTTTGGTGTAATCAATGAAGCAAGTGTTTTTCTGGAACTCTCCTGTTTTTCTGATGATCCAACGGATGTTGGTAATTTGATCTCTTGTTCCTTTGCCTTTTCTAAATACAGCTTGAACATCTGGAAGTTCACGGTTCATGTACTGTTGAAATCTGGTTTGGAGAATTTTGAGCATTACTTTGGTAGTGTGTGAGATGAGTACAGTTGTGTGGTAGTTTGAGCATTCTTTGGCATTTCCTTTCTTTGGGATTGGAATGAAAACTGACCTTTTCCAGTCCTGTGGCCACTGCTGCGTTTTCCAAATTTGCTGACATATCGAGTGCAGCAATTTCACAGCATCATCTTTCAGGATTTGAAATAGCTCAACTGGAATTCCATCACCCCACTAGCTTTGTTTGTAGTGATGCTTCCTAAAGCCCACTTGACTTCACACTCCAGGATGTCTGACTCTAGGTGGGTGATCACACCATCGTGATTATCTGGATCGTGAAGATCTTTTTTGTATAGTTCTTCCATGTATTCTTGCCACCTCTTCTTAATATCCTCTGCTTCTGTTAGGTCCATACCACTTCTGTCCTTTATTATGCCCATCTTTAGATGAAGTGTTTCCTTGGTATCTCTCATTTTCTTGAAGAGATTTCTAGTCTTTCCCATTCTATAGTTTCAGATCTAAATGTAGGATATTCTTGTCTAGAATATTTCACAAAGTGGGAACATTTGATCACTTTTATTTCCCTCCAGAAGTGGAGCTTGTTCTCTGAGAGTGAAAGCTTCCTATCACTCCCACACATCAGTATCTTTCTGAGATCCTGTCTGCACCTTTAGCATCACGCACCATGATGCTTTAGGCTGTGGGCAAATGGCTCTGCTGTCTATGGTTTTGTAGAAGGAGGACAATTCCTTTGTATTAGAGTTCAAGATTCAACTCTCCAATAATTACCCTGAAGACTGCCCTAAATAGCTTCACTGTTCTTTGACTGTTTGCCTCTAGTGTCGGAGTTCCTCTAGGTCTAACCTCCCTGGACAGCATGTTTGATGTGCTAAAATGGCCTCCCATTACATTTTCCTGTAGACCAGATTCTGACTTCTGAATATCAAAGATTCTTCAAATTTTCTCTTGCAGTGACCAGACTCTTCTTGTTTTCCCATGCTACTGTGTATTTTTTTTCTTTTTAATATAAGGAGAATGGTTGGGACTGAGGGACTGCATATGTCCTCAGTCTACCTTTTTGAGACACTCTCATTTCTCTGTTCAGTTCAGTTCAGTTGCTCAGTCATGTCTGACTCTTTGCGACCCCATGAACTGCAGCATGCCCAGCCTCCCTGTTCATCACCAACTCCCAGAGTTACTCAAACTCATGTCTGTTGAGTCAGTAATGCCATCCAACCATCTCATCCTCTGTGGTCCCCTTCTCCTCTTGCCTTTAGTCTTTCCCAGCATCAGGGTCTTTTCAAATGAGTCAGCTCTTCGCATCAGATGGCCAAAGTATTGAAGTTTCAGCTTCAGCATCAGTCCTTTCAATGAATATTCAGGACTGATTTTCTTTAGGATGGACTGATTGGATCTCCTTGCAGTCCAAGGGACTCTCAAGAGTCTTCCCCTTCATATTCTGTGGACGAGTCATACTCATCTAATAACCCTATAGGTACACACCTTTTGCTTTTCTTCCTTCATGTCTTTCCTATTCTAGTGCTGCTTTTGCTACGCATCTCTTTGCTCTCCTTGAGGACTTTCTGTTCTTTGAATACTTCCCCTGGTCCTTAAGTCCAAATTCAATATTCTTCTCCAGTGAATCGTTACGGCCTTTAATTTGAATCACTGTTATGACTATGTTATAACCTAAAGCAGGATATATTATCTTTGGACTTATCATTCCTTCACAACCACACACACTGTCTTTCTTATCTTTCTTTGTATTACTGTTACACATCACAGTGCCTTCCACATAGTAGGGACACACACCTGTGACTGCAATTAAATTAATTTGAATTTGTGGCAGTTCCCACCAATAAGAGAAAATTCATCTTTATGCTATGCTTGGGCTGACAGTTTTAATAACTAGTTTTTTTTTAATTAGTTTATTTTATAAAGTTTCTTAGTATGGTATTTGTTGAGAAGCACAATAAAATAAATTATGCTTGTGATTAACTTTTGTCCTCAAAATTGAATTGCTATCTTTTTCACACCTTACATTTTTATATCAGGAACCTCAAAGAGAATATTCAAATATTTCTGGTTTGCTCAGCACTTATAGACATTAGCTGATATAATATTTTCTTAAACAATGCTATCTACACAGCACATACACCCTTAATCTCTTGCAAAGGGTAACCACACTGCCACATATGATCATTTATCACAACACCTCCCTTAATCATTCATGCTGCTCAACATCATCAGACATCCTTCCATCAAAGTGTGTCTCCATGGTAACGTAAGCCAGATTTGGCCATTTGGCCTCTGTTTGGAACACAAAGGTCACTTGAGTGTTTATGACATTTGGATTTTGGACTGTATTTACAAAACTACAAATTCTGCATGGTTTTGACATTTGGATACACTCTTTATTAATAGTGTTGTCCCTTGGTGTACACATATGTTTCAATTTGAAATTATATTTGCTTATTGGAAAGGAAAGCAGCCAACGTAACCAATTTTAATGAGATTCATTTTTGTTTCTTCATTACATTTCTTTTCAGAAAATAATACTTTGTGCTTTAAAAGAGTGTTTTGTAGGAAAATCATTGTAAAATGTAAATCACTGAATTTGCCGAAAAAAATCTCAACTAACAAAACTGAAAAAATGTTTATTATTTTGTAATGTTGTCTTGGTGGGCTGCCATCTATGGGGTCGCACAGAGTCAGACACGACTGAAGCAACTTAGCAGCAGCAGCAGCAGCAGCAGCTTTTTCTCAAAATATAATTACATCTTGAATTTTTGTTGAAATGAGATAATTATTCAAGTTGTCAGCATATTGTTACCTTTCATAGACAGAAGGTATTGAATTTTAGGATGGAAATAATAAAGTGCATGTTTTTTTCTGGATAATAAGACTCAATATCACAGGATCAATACTTTCCAAGTATATCTATTTAAAATAATAAGAGCTAACATTTACTAAACGTTTTCTACATGCCTGATTCTGGCCTAAATGATTTAGATATATTAATCTATTTCATTCTCATAGCAACCCTAAGAAGTTGATGCTACTATACTCTCCCCTTTTTTACCAGTGAGAAACTGATACCCAGATAGAGTAAATAACTTGCCCAAGGTATACAGCTACTAAGTGGCTTAATCAGGATTCAAAGTCAGGCAGTCTGGTTCCACATCCTAAGTCAGACTGCCTCCACCTTTTAAATTATGGAGATTCCAAACAAGATCATGTCTCCAGAATTTAAAAAAAAAGTATACTTCACCTGAAGGAATAAGCACCTTAAAATAGCTATTAAAAAGTCTTCAACTTATCAGATATTTAAGTATTGAAAAACCCAGAAAGCTAGTCTGAACAGTGGGGTCTTTTTTTAAATAATTTTATGTATTTATTTATTGGCTGTGCTGAGTCTTCATTGCTGCACAGGCTTTTCTCTAGTTGCAGTGAGCAGAGGCTACTCTCTAGTTGCTGAGTGCAGGCTTCTCATTATGGTGGCTTCTCTTCTTTTGGAGTACGGGATCTAGGGCATGCGGGCTTCAGTAGCTGTGGCTCCTCAGCTTTAGAGCACAGGCTCAGTAGTTGTGGCACATGGGCTTAGCAGCTCCTCAGCATGTGGGACCTTCCTGGAGCAGTGATCACATCTGTGTCTCCTGCATTGACAGGTGGATTCTTTACCACTGAGCCACCAGGGAAGCCCTGGGGTGTTTTTTAATTAATTAAGATTTTTTGGCTGCTCTGAGTCTTTATTGCTGCACATGGGTTTTCTCTGGTTGTAGCGAGAGGGGCTACTCTCTAGTTGCACTGCTTGGGCTTCTAATTGTGATGGCTTCTTTTTCTCACTCTGTCTGTTGGGACACAACTCTTTGGAAAGGTTCTGTTTACAGCTCCCTGGTAGATCTTTGCTCTGCTTCATGGAGTCTCACGCCAAAGAGATATTTCTGTGTAGCTCCCTCTTCTCTCTGCTCTTTATGGAAAAGTTTAGCAGCTTCAGCCTCCATGAACTCCAGTCTCTGACAGCTCAGGTCAGGAGGATACCTGTATCCTGTTTGGGTTCCCCCCTCTCATGACACAGTTGTGAAGGACTTCCTGATGGAAATCTGGGGGCAATTGAGGGCTCGTATAACTTCTTTCCTGTGTCAGATATCACAGCCCTGTGCTGTCTGTCAACTGGTAATGGAGTAGGACCCTAGGGGGCCTTCCCAGGACAGACCCCATGCCCATGTCCTCTGTTGTGGCTCCTCTCTGAAGTACCTGGATAACAGTATCTGATGCTCTTTTCCTAAGTTACTTTACAGATGCTAAAACCACCGCCAAATGGACGCCATTCACTGGTTGATGATCATGAGCCCCTAGACCTACAGACACCTGACGACTGATAATGTTAACAGCCCTGTTATCATCATCCAATCAGAGAACTGTGCATGAGCTCATCTCATATCCTGCAACATCCCCCCACCCCAGCCCTGCACCTGGCCTTTAGAAATCCTTTGCTGAAACACCTGGGGGAGTTTGGGGCTTTAGAGTGCAAGCCACCCCTTCTCTATTTATTGGCACTTTTACAAGAAATGCTACACTCTCCTTCATCACAATTGGTGTCAGTAGATTGGCTTTACTGCTTGAGGGCAAGTGGACCCAAGTTTGGTTGGGTAACAAACCAATACTTAAAAACACTTTGTCCAGTCCCCCAGTGGTTTTCAGTGGGAGGGCAGGTTGTGTACCAGTTACTCCATCGTGGAGAAAACAGAATTTTTTTATCCTCTCTAATGGTCCTTTCTGTTGTGTAGGTCATGCTATATGAACTAAAAATTAAGCCATTTCCCTCTGGTGAGTCATATAGAAAGTGAAAAGTGAAAGTGTTAGTCACTCAGTCATGTCCGATTCTTTGCGACCCCACAGACTGTAGCCTGCCAGGCTCCTCTGTCCGTGGAATTCTGCAGGCAAGAATGCTGGAGTGGGTAGCCATTCCCTTCTCGAGGTTATGTTCTGACCCAGGGATTGAACCTGGGTCTTTTGCATTGCAGGTGGAATCTTTACCATCTGAGCCACCAGGGAAGCCCGAGTCATATAGAACTCGTCCTTTATTAATCAGTTGCTGGGAAAATGAAATACTTTTCTCATAGAAACCTCATTATGTATTTTCAAATTTAACAAAGATGTGTGTTCCAGGGCCTAGGATTGTAATCACAAATTATAATAGTGAGTTGGTAGGAAAATGCCTGAAGAATTTCAAATAACTTCCAAATATAACAGATGACCTACATGCTATTAATCCTCTGCTATAACAGAGGCCCTGCTACTAAAAGCAGAGTCCAATCATTCCAAATCCTCTGGAAATGATAATTACTACTTTAAAGTTGTGATTACATAAATCTGTCATGGTTCATGATAAATGTACTCTTGCAAATTTGTTTTCAACATTAAGGAAAGTTTAGGTTGCCATTTTTGAGAGCTTTAGAGAGAATTTTACTATAGGCTTTAAGATGGATGCTGTCCAATTAGATCCACAAATCCTGTGCTTAGTAAAATTATTTCATGCCAGATACACTTCAGAACCTTTTACACTTACATTGAAGATATAATATATTAGTGTAATACATTTAATTATGGAAATTTAGGGTATGTTAGAATTCAACGTGGACTTTTTGTGGTGTTTTGTTTTTATTTGTGTTTTGTTTGCTATTCAAAGTGCTTTTAAACAGCTCTCTGATTATGCCTAACTCAAGGAATGGAAGATGTTAGCTCTTATGTACAAGAAATAACTGTGTAGAATGGTTAGATAAGTAGCAAAAAGGCTGGCCTTTTTGTCTCTCCTCCACTTCTCTTATCTTGGGATGACAGCTCAGAAAAATCCATTGGGTAAAGGTATACTGGACGGTGCTGTTTCTAGACACAATTTCTTGGATTGCCCAAGCCCTGTAAAAACTGTCTCGAGAAGAAAAAAGGAGGCCAGCCGGTAGAAAGAGTTGGGCATCCAAAGCCTAAGGGAACAGGTACGCTGTGCAGCTGACATGGTGGACAGGAGGGTGGTCCTACACAGGTGAGTAGAAAAGAAGCACAGGTAATTCCAAAGCAAAGGGCACAGAGAATTGGGTGAGCAGGGAGAAGTAGCATTGAGGGAAATCTCTCAGAGCATCACGGGAACCCAGCAAGCCAGTCTCTTGGAGCAAGATTAGAAAGACAAACGCAAGCCTTACTTCTGGAAGGACAATGGTACTAGAATGGGAGGGATGGAACACTAAGGTATGAGTTGGACTGACCACAAAAGGACAATTTGGAGTCTCAGAGTTTCAGGCAAGAGCTCTTTAGACCATTCAGTCTCATGTGTAGGTATCTTTGCAGCTTTTTATGAAGCTGAGCCCAAAGGAGGGAGTCAGGGGGCAGAGCTGTGGGGGTAGGAGCAGACACGGGGTGCAGACATTGGTAGGACCAGAAATCCGCAGCCTGCCTGCCACGTGCTTAAATGTTTCATCTCCAGAAACAGGTTTTTTTTTTTTTTAAAGGCAGTTTTGAGAGCAATGGTCCATCCCCAGCCTTTTTGACACCAGGGACCAGTTTCAGGGAAGACAATTTTTCCATGAATGAGGGGTCGAGGGCGTGGAGGATGATTTCGGGATTATTCAAGTGTACTGCATTTATCGTGCACTTTATTTCTATTATTATTACATCAGCTCCATCTCAGATCATCAGGCATTAGATTCCATACATTGGGGACCTCTGTTTTAGAGGATCTCTTAGAATAAAATATATTACCAGAGAGGTAACACTTTAAATCCCTAAGAGACTAGTCCATAGCATGTATTAATTTATTAGATTAACTGTTAGCTTCAAACAGAGAGAGTAAGATTGTGAGAGAATGAAATTCAGACAGGAGACTTAGAGGATATCTGAAAGAAATAGAGTTCCAGAGTAGGTAATGTCACACATATTGCTGATGAGTGGGAAATTTGTGATTCATGTCTCTCATTTCAGATTTGCCCTCTAACCAATGCACACTGAGAATTCACTATGTGCCCTGCACTTCTAAATCCCTTTATGTATATTATTTCATTTGATTTTCTACCATATGGGTATGTTTATCATTTTCATTTTAGAAATAGAAAAACTGAGGCTCAAATCATTTCCCACGATCACACAGCTAGTAAATTTCAAAATGGGGATTCACACTCATCTAAGTGATGACTGAAACAGTTTTACAAGAGAGTCTTTTAAAGGTTCAGGTGAGAGGTTTTGATGGTTTCGCCAAGAAAAGTGTCATTGGAAATGCGGGAGAGAAACTGGGTTTCAAAGTGGAAGAAATTTTTCTCTACCCGTTAGGAGCTTCTAGCTGGTCTAAGAATTCAATGGACATAAGACAGATAAACAGGCGAAAATTAAGCTTAAGTTGAATAATATGTATACATAAGAGAGATGCAGAAAAACCGAGCAACTCACCAAAGTGGCTAAAACCCTCACCTTAATTATCATTATCAGCTAAGACAAAAGAGGATGTTGAGTGTAGTGACTTGGTTCTTCAAAGGGGAGGAAAACCAACTGACATGGAGACAGAAAAGCAAAAGTTTGGTAAATAAATGTTTGTTGGGCCAGAGACAATGGGACACAGAGAGGAATTTTAACCAACATTCTTTGCTGGGTTCTTCACTGTCCCCACACCTTTTTCATATTATAATGCTCCATGGTGATAGCTCCCTCCCTGGTATAGGTTTTCTGTTAATATTTTTTTTGGCAGCTAAGGGGGAGGTAAACAGAAAGACTTCCTGCATCTTCTGTTTCTTAAAGGTAATCAACCTAAATTAATGCTCATGTGGATAAAACACATTTTAGGGTGGCAAATTTTACTCCCCTACAGGGGCAAAAAATAAACATCAGAGAGAACAAATCAATAGTTAGCCTCTATTTGTGGAATGCCACCATTGTCAGAGATGGTACCAGGAATACTGTCATGAGAAACCAGACATGACTCAGACTTCATGGGGCTGATAGCCTAGCAGGGAAAAGATGTTCAATCAACAGTGATGAATAACTGTAAATAAATATCAACTCCATAAAGGGTTGAAAATAGAGGTACCAGGTGGTGGCTGCCATCAACAGAATGGACACTCCTGTCTTGGTAACCAGAATTTAAGCAAAAAGAGGGAATGAAAAATGGTTCTGAAGGTGAGAGAGGATGGACATAGGAAAATCAGGAAGAAGAGTGGTTTAGCTGGAAAGAAGTGACAAGGTAGGTTTACAACATGATGAGTGTAGGGTGAGCTTGAGACACCCAGGAATTGTCCACCGAACAACTGGAGATAAGGTTTGTGCCAGAAGCAAGGGCAAGAGACCTTGTCATGAATCCCAGAGAAATACTTTGTACACAACCAAGCTGGACACCATGAAGGAAGAGGTTCAAGAGTCTCTGGGGCGTGATCTTCACTCCATATCCATGTCTAGACCTGTCCTTGTGACAGAGGAGGGGAGGATCAGTCAGGATGGGTAAACAAAGCTGGTAGCTGCAGGTTTCTGAACTTTGCAAGCATCTCTTTAAAAGCCACAGTCTCTCTTTTAAGTAATAATAGCTAACAGCACTTCTGGCTCATTCTGCACCTGAATGGCCCTTAATTTAGTCTTGCTAACAGCACCAGGAAGAAAGCACTATTATTATTAAACCCCTGTAAACACCGAGAAAATTGAGGCCCAGGGAGGGTAAGTAACTTCCTGAGCTCCACCACTCTGAAGGCTTCATCCTAGATTCAAACTCAGGCTGGGCTTTTAACCACAACAACAGACCCAGTGGACAAGGAGCAAATGAACTTTTGCTTCCTTCAAGTCCTAGTGTAAAGAGGAGAGAATGAAGTTCCTTGTTTCCTCTTGCAAAAGCAAAATGTATATAATTTTATACCCCAATGCTATTAGCAGGGAACTGATACTAGCCTATATCTCTAAGTCCTAAGTGTTTTAAATCTATTTCATCAGATTCTGAATTTTGTCTCCTTTTGTCACAGCTGATGCTTTCACATGGTCAAGATAACAGATGCTCCATCCATGAGTTATACTAACCTCCTCTTTGTGACCACTCTCGTAACAGCTTTGAAGATGGGGAGGAAGGAGGTCAGGATGCCAAAGGAGGCATCAGAGGATATCTAATACTGGAAAAATTGTCTTATCAAGAAACTTCCAAAAGAGCCTCTAAAGCCTATGGGAAGTTGAGCCAGGATAACCAAATACAGCAAGAATTATCTCTCTCCTTAGCACTTGCTAAAAATTAAACGTAACCATGGGAAAATTTCCTGACCTCTGTAACCTCTGATCCCTCATCTGTTTCATAAAGCTAATTTGAAGGTCACTCTATGTCACCCTTCTGAGGATTTAATGAGATAACACTTATATGCTTTCTGCATGGTGTATGATGCTGAGCAAGGACTCAATAAATGTTTGCCTTTAAAAAAATGAGATACTATATATGAAAGTACTTTATAAGCTTAAGCACTATATAATTGTGATATTTCTTAGATGCAGCAAAAGAGAAAATTGACTCAGTAGTATATTGTGAATACATAGGCACCTCAGTTCAGTTCAGTTGTTAAGTCGTGTCCAACTCTTTGCGACCCCATGAACTGCAGCATGCCAGGCTTCCCTGTCCATCACCAACACCTGGAACTTACTCAAACTCATGTCCATCGAGTTGGTGATGCCACCCAACCACCTCATCCTCTATCATTCCCTTCTCTTCCTGCCTTCAATCTTTCCCAGCATCAGGGTCTTTTCTAATGAGTCAGTTCTTCACATCAAGTGGCCAAAGTATTGGAGCTTCAGCTTCAGCATCAGTCCTTCCAATGAATATTCAGGATTGATTTCCTTTAGGATTGACTGGTTTGATCTCCTCGCAGTCCAAGGGACTCTCAAGAGTCTTCTCCAAGACCACAGTTCAAAATCATCAATTCTTTTGATATAGGCACCTATGAAAATCCATTTCAAACTGAAATATTGATTACTGTTTCCCTTTAAGGATCTTATTTTCTATGCTTAACATAACATTATCTAAAAGCCACTAAGTATTTTCTGAGCAACCAAATAATAAGAGTTGCACCTCTTTAGAACCGAATAATAAAAGTTGCACCTTTGAAAACAATATGAAACATTTAAGCACCAATGACCTAGTGTTCTCATCTAGCTTTGTGACTTGTTATCTTCCAACATCAATGTTTCCATTGTCACTCTGCTGTTTCAGATAACAATGCTTTCTGGACACTTGCCTGATAGCCATTTAAGAGATTAGGGGCTTTCTTTTTTTTTTTTTTTCTTCTTCTTAGTCTACCACTGTGTTGATTCCCAGCTATACAGTTATCATTTATAAATCAGTGGAGCAAGAAATTAAGGACACACTGGCAGCCCTGCTTGTGGAATACCAATATCAGCAAAGGTACAGGATGGCTTAGCTTATTGCCTACTATACATCTGATTAAAACACTCCTCCTCAAAAAAAAAAAAAAGCACAATTACCTTAATTATCAGGAATAAACAAGACACAGTAATAATTAGACTAGGAAATGATTAAATAAATTTCTCAGATTTTATAATATAAAAATGAAGACCTGGGACTTCCCTGGTGGTCCACTGATTAAGACTCTGGGTTCCCAATACAAGGGGCACAGGTTTGATCCCTGACTGGGGAGCTAAGATTCCATACACTGCACAGCATGGCCAAAAAAATAAAAGCAAATATATTCCAATAAAAATTAATTTAAAAACAAAGACTTGATTTTAATGCTTTGCATTCATCTTTTTGATTCTTACACAAACATAAATTTTAACTTCCACACTATCCATGGTTGTTCCCTAGGTTTGCTTGGAAGTGCAAATGGTTTTGCGTCAATCACTCAGTTTAGTCGCTCAATCATGTCTGACTCTTTGTGACCCCATGGACTGCAGTACGCCGGGCTTCCCTGTCCATCACCAACTCCCAGAGCTTGCTCAAACTCATGTCCATAGAGTCGGTGATGCCATCCAAACATCTCATCCTATGTCGTCGCCTTCTCGGCCTGCCTTCAGTCTTTCTCAGCATCAGGGTCTTTTCCAATGAATCAGTTCTTCCCATCAGGTGACCAAAGTATTGGAGCTTCAGCTTCAGCATCAGTCCTTGTAATGAATATTCAGGACTGATTTCCTCTAGGATGGATTGGTTGGATCTCCTTGCCATCCAAGGGACTCTCAAGAGTTTTTAACACCACAGTTCAAAAGCATCAATTCTTCAGTGCTCAGCTTTCTTTATAGTCTCACATCCATACGTGACTACTAGAAAAACCATAGCTTTGACTAGACAGATCTTTGTCAGCAAAGTAATGTCTCTGATTTTTAATATGCTGTCTAGGTTTGTGCCAATAATATTTCATGAATAGGAAGTGAAAGAAGGAAGTAGACAATTGATGGATATTAGTATAACTGAGTGAGCTTAGTCTTTGTCTTTGTGAGGAAGGATCAAAATTCACCTTCCCTGTTATATTTTCATTTTCCTGTAGACACTCTGGTGAATTGTCTGGTTAGGAAGGAGC
Organism: Okapia johnstoni; assembly: GCA_024291935.2. Classification (NCBI taxonomy): domain Eukaryota; kingdom Metazoa; phylum Chordata; class Mammalia; order Artiodactyla; family Giraffidae; genus Okapia; species Okapia johnstoni. Next base: position 18,564,491 of record CM044324.1, read on the forward strand.
TGCCAGCATGCCTGAATTCTGCCAGTGTGTTGTGGTTGGCACCTGTGATCTCCTGTTAAGAATTTAGGGCAGGCAAAGGAAATAGCACATGTTTAACAAAATCTGGAATATGTCAGAGTCTTCAAACTCCAGATAGTTCCTTCAGTCATTTCACAGTACTTCCTGGAAGCCACAAAATATTAGTCCATGGGCATGCAAGATTCCTGGTGTAGAGAAATTTGCCTTAACAGATATTAAAATATAATACAATGATACAGTAGTGAAAATTGAATGATCGGGGTAAAAGAACCAGCATCTCTGAAGCCCTAAAGTGTGAAAATTTATATTTGAAAATAGAATATTACATGAGGAAAATTAAAGTGAAAGTAGCTCAGGCTTGTCTGACTCTTTGTGACCTCATGGGCTATACAGTCTATGAATTCTCCAGGCAAGAATATTGAAGTGGGTAGCGTTTTCCTTCTCCAGGGGATCTTCCCAACCCAGGGGTTGAACCCAGGTCCCCTGCATTGCAGGTGGATTCTTTGCCAGCTGAGTCACTGTATTATTTCACAAATTAGGCTGGAGATCGATTAATTACTTCAAACCATAAACAGGCAAGACCTTCAGCTTATATTCCAAATAGATTCCAGCTGAGGAGCTAAACATAACAAAGAAATCCATTAGAAATCCAGAAGAAGATGCAAATGAATAATAGTTTGTTAGGCAAGGACTTCATGATATAAAAATAATAGAGGACAGTATACATCTTTAAATGATGATATTAGACTGCATACATATATAAAAACTCTGATGTCTTCAATATTAAGAAGTTTAAAAATAAATATTGATGTGAATATATCATATTTGTATGTGTAATTTCCTTCCTCTGGTTTTGTTTGCTAGGAGGTCCTGGGAGCCGTGATACCACAAATGCAATGCGCACACCTGGTAAGCAGACTTGGTTTCTAAGTTTCAAACTTCGATAAAAGAATCCAGGTCTCTTTGGAGAAATGGCTGGTTCCAGGGCTGGGGTGGGAAAGTACAAAATGGACCTAGATCAGTTTATTGTGCCAGAAACTAAGAAAATACTCAAAGAATATTGGGGTTAAATTAAAAAAAACAACAACATAGGAGCTCCTTCTAGCCAAATCTGCAGTGGTCTGAGCATTAGAATACATGATAGCAATATTTAGTTTATAACCCAACATATAAAATAGGAAACCATGAGTCTATATTGATTTAAATTAATAGTGAATCAACTGAAAGCCTGAGGTGAAAAATTCTTCCCCTCAAAATTACTTATTACTGACAAAGGGAGAAGGAGTAATTTTACAGAGAAGAATCCTGACTGATGCCACCTTAATCAAATATTTAAAGTGAACATGACCAACATTGGGATAAATCTAAGCAGTGTTACATCTGATAAGATGTAATAAGAACACAGTATCTCCTCTGTGATATTCCTGATAAAGCTGTATAACCGGAATCTAATGATAAGGAAACATCAGCAATGCCACAAGATGTACAGCATGATAAATATGATTAACACTGCTGTAGATTATATATGAAAGTAATTAGGAGTAATTTCTAAGAGTTCTCATCACAATGAAAAGTTTTTTCCTATTTCTTTAATTTTGTATCTATATGAGATGAGGGATGTTCAGTAAACTTAAACTGTGGTCATAATTTCATGATGTATGTAAATCAGTCATTATGCTGCACATCTTAAACTTATACAGTGCTATGTGTCGATTATATCTCAATAAAACTGGAAAGAAAAAAATGTAAAAACAAACTCATGAGGAACATTCCACAAAATAATTGACCTGTAATTGGGGCTCAGTGATAAAGAATCCATTGGCAATGCAGGAGACACAGGTTCAACCCCTGGGTCAGGAAGATTCCCTGGAGAAGGAAATGGCAACCCACTCCAATATTCTTGCCTGGGAAATCCCATGGATGGAAGAGCCTGACAGGTTATGGTCCATGAAGTTGCAAAGAATCAGACACGAGTCAGCAACTAAACAACAACAATGCCACTGTTCTATATTTAAGGAGACTAAAGTGACCTGGCAACTAATGAATTATGACTCTAGATTAGATCCTTTCATATAAAGACGTTATTGGGACAATTGTTGAAAACTGAAATGGGGTATGAAGATGAAGTGGTAGTCATGTATCAAGGTAAGTTTCCTGAATTTGATGGTAGGTAATTAAGTAGCAAAATATTCTTGCTTGTAGGAAATTCACCAAGACATTCAGAGATGGTGAGTTATCATGTAAGAAACTTAGTCTCAAACGGTTCATGAATATAAAAAACATTTTTGCAACTTTTTTTGTAAGTTTGAGATTGTCTCAAAAAATAAAAAGTGTACCTCTTTTAAACTCTCCTTTGTCTTTAGACAATTGGATACATGTAAACATTGTGTTAGTGTCATATATTTTTGGTCTATCAGTCACAGCATCTTCTCTTATACAAATTTATTATTTATTTTTTTAAAAGACTTGTTTGCTGTGGACTATCTTTAATGTTTTTATTGAATGTGTTACAGCATTGCTTCTGTTTTATGTCTTTGTTTTTTTGGCCAAGAGGCATATGGGACTTTAGCTCCCCAACCAGGGATCGAACCTGCACCCTCTGCATTGGAAGGTGAAATCTTAACCACTGGACTGCCAGGGAAGTCCCTCTCATACAAATTTTAAGTGTCAAACATCAGGGGGATTATTAGGATATAACTGTATCCTTTGTGTGTGTGCTAAGTCGCTTCAGTCATGTCCAACTCTGCAACCCTATGGACTGTAGCCCACCTGGCTCCTATGTCCATGGGATTCTCCAGGCAAGAATACTGGAGTGGGTTGCCATGCCCTTCTCCAGGGGATCTTCCAAACCCAGAGATCAAACCCACATCTCCTGCCCTATAGGCAGATTCTTTACCACTGAACCACCAGGGAAGCCCAACTATATCCTAGAACCATATAATTATTTTTAAATGTTTTTATTTTGACAAGTAAATCAAAATACATGAGTGTTATGTTGTTTTAAAGTAAGGTTAAAGTACTACATACAAAGTTAATCTGATCTGCATATACATTTATGACTCAAAGGAATTGTAACGTTTCAACCAGGTTGAATATCTGGTATAGTGTAAATATGGGTAATTTGTGTTTATTTTTATTTTGGCATAGAGTCTTAATTTCCTACAATGGCCATTCATTTTTAATAGTAAATACTGGAAGTATAAAAGTAATTAATATAGAGTGATGTGAAGGAACAAGAAGTAGTTTGATAAAAGAGGAAATAGCTGAGGACATGAAACTCTATTAAATATGTTACAGAAGCTATAGTAGTAAAGAAAGAATTAAGTAAGACCAGAGACCAAGCATTTTGCCAAAGAGGAGATTCTTGATTGTGAATCTGTTCCTATTTCTGTGGTTTTGCTAAAGTACAGCTTTAATTCTTGAGTGCCCTAAAGGGGAGTGCCAGAAGAAAGATGAGGGCTGTTAGGGCAGCGGCTGGCTGTTGGCCTGGGTTTGTTTCTCTGTTGTTTGGTATGGAAGTCAGAGACAGTGTGTATGAAGCCCACAGCACAGTGACTGGCACACAGTTTCAGGGGGTCCTGCCAGGATCACTCCTCTGTTGGTACGGGGAAACCCGGGCAGCCCCAGATGCTCAGAGCATCTTTTACAAGAAGCTTGTCACCAACCACCCCTGTTCATGCAAACAATAGACCCCCTTTCCTACCCACCCTAGATGGTCAGGGGTGCACAGCAGGGCTTAGCCTACAATAAAGAAGGGTCAATAGGCATTGCCAGTAATCTCCAAATCCAAATATTCAGTCTCCTGGCAGGGACAGAATCATTCTTGTTCTCAAATCAAAAGGACTTCTCTGCTATCAGAGAAAATGAATGTGTTTAACTACCTTTAACATTAATAGAAACACCCTGCAGAAATCCTCTAGAGAAACATCAGACATCATGGATTTGACAATTCATCATGCTCTTTATTCTAGGCTTGCTTTCAGCATATTTGAAATCAGCTAGGAGGCTTCTGTTGATACAAAATATTTGCAGACTTGGATCTTCTGATGCTAAACAGATCATATGACAGATGGTGAGGAAGTATTAGCTGAAACTACCACACAATGATATGAAGGGAATATTTCTCTGCAGAGAAGTCTTGGAAAGTGTCATATAAACTCCAAAAATCAACATCTCAAAGGGTTTAAATTCAGGGTGATTTTCTAGAAAAAACTGTGTCAGGCTTCTTGAGTTCAAATCCCAATAGGCCGATAATAACCAGATAGGTGATTTTGAGCAGGTGACAAACTCTGTAGACTTTGGTTTCCTCATGTGATAAATGGATAAATGGAATAGTCTTCTGGGGTCACAGTGAGGATTAATGAGATGATGGGATATATACAACACTTTTATAAGGAAAGCATAATAGCAATTAATATCATCACTATTATTTTAATATTATTAATGCATTTGTTGTAAGTCAAATAATCAATACCTATGTGCTGAAAAGGCATGTGAAGGCATGCAGATGGAGAAGGTGAGAGAAAGGATGAAGAGAAAGAAGCAGAAGATAAATAGATTATTCCTCGACCCCTAACATTTAGATCTTTATTCTGTTCCTAGTCCTCTCCATCTCAGTAAATGGAATCACCATCCATCCAGTTGCTTGAACTAAGTATTTCCCAGTCTCCCTTGAAGAGCCCCTTTCCTTTACGGATTGGCCCCACCCACTCTCCATGCAATCCCAATTATTCTAATCCCACCATCATCCCTCCCTAGTTTTTGGTAACAGCTTCCCAACTCTTCCTGCTTTTTCTCAAAGCCCCCTCTGACCCACTCTCCATGAAAAACCAGCACCATCCTACTACAATACAAATCAAATATCTCTTTTCCCAACTGGAAATCCTTTAGTGTTTACCTATTGTACTTCAAATAAAATCTAAACAATTCCAAGGTCCTGCCTGATCTACATCCTAAAATGTGCCCCAACTACTTCCTGTTCCTCCCTCTCTCCTGATAGGCCAACCTCCTACTACTTCATCCTTCCCCACCTCACTGCCTTTGCATATCTTCTCTCTGTGAGGACACTTTCTTTTTTGCACAATTGTCTGATTCCTTCCTGCTCTTCAACTAAGAGCTTCAAGGTCACCACCTTAGAGGGACCCTCCCAGTACTCCAACTAAAGCAGCCAACCTCTTTCCCTCAGTTATTCTCTAGATCGGCACACTGTCTTCTTGATGGCACATGAAACAGTTTGTAATTATTTTGTTTAGTTGTTTAAAAAAAAATTTTTTTTGTCAGTATCTTCCTAAGACTGCAAATAAATTGAAGGCTGGGGTTGTATCTGTCTTTTTCATTAAAAAAAATTAATTGAAGGATAATTGCCTTACAATGTTGTGTTAGTTTCTGCTGTACAACAACATGAACTGGCTCCGTAAGTATACATATATCCCCTCCCCAACATTAGAAATCAACTGTACTTCAGAGGGATGTCTGCAGGAAGGCTCCAGAATGTCTCTAGTTGTCTGGACTCTTCATCCCTCTCCCAGATTTCTCTGTCCCCTTTTTGTTTCTGTCTTTTTATTTCTACTTGATATGGGCATCTTAAATTAACTAGGAGGTCTTAGAGTATTTCCTCCAGCCCCAAACTTTCACTCCTATATGCAGGAGTTTGCTTTGAGGCTATTTATTTGTTCTGATGCTACTGTTTGGCTGATTCCTTAGTCTGAACCCTGAACTGAGCTCCCAGGAAGCTATCCTGGCCAGGTTTCCACTAATCCGGTCTTTCTGGAATGAACAATGGGTTGGATATGACCAGAGTTACACAGAGCTCCGAGATCCCGAGTTACTAACTGGGGATTATTCACAGTGATTTCACCCTGAGTCCCCATCTAGAAACTTAGGCATTAGATCTTAAGGACAGCCTAGTGTTTCCTAGATATCAGGTATTTCATTTTCTTAATTTTTATTTTTGGCTTTGATGGGAGTTTGTTGCTGCTCAGGTTTCCCTAGGTGCGGTGAATGGGGGCTACTCTTCATTGCAGAGGCTTCTCTTGTTGTGGAGCACAGGATTTAGGACACACAGGCTTCAGTAGTTGCAGCACGTGGGCTCAGTAATTATGGCTCTTGGGCTCTAGAGTTCAGGCTCAGTAGTTTCGGTGCAGGGTAAAGGAAAGCTATACGGCTCAAAATAGCCTGGAGTTAAAACTCTCCTCCAGGTTCTCCCCACCATTCTATACAGAATAAAGAACTTTCTCCCCCGAAGAAAGGAATGGACATTAAGATTGATTACGTTCAGCTCCCAGCCAATCACAGTCTCCGGCCGGTCTCAGGCTTTCCTTACCTCAGTTGTTGAAAGCTAACTAATCAAAAATAATCATGAGGCAAAACAGACCTCCTCGAAAGGATGCATCTCCGCATGTATATGTTTTGTATATATACCTACTCTCTTCTTGACTTAGTGCAGCAGCCCACTAATCTGACTGCTGCCCCTGCTCGCCTCATTAAATGTGATCTGTTTCCATAAAGCGCTGGTCTCGTTTTTTTGTTTTTTTCCGAACCTAGCCTTCTCTAACTCCCTTACCTTACAGAGGGGTTTGCGGACTCTGCGGCATGTGGGATCTTCCCAGACCAGGGATTGAACCTGGATCTCCTGCATTGGCAGGCAGATTCTTTACCACTGAGCCACCAGGGAAGCCCAATATTAGATATTTGATTACACTGTATTAAAATATTTCATTTGAGGAGAAAACAATTAACAAATGTGTATCCCAGAAGAGAACATCATTGTTAGTGACAATTCTCGTTGTCCCAGGGAGTCCTGTATCTGACACTTGAGTGCCTCCTCCAGGTGATCCGATGATCAAATCATCTCAAATGACGGCCTCCCTCCCAGCACTATCATGCTTCTGTCATCTCACACCTGAACCACCACACATGCCTAGGACTCCCTCAGGGGCCTGGACTCTGTGGTCTATGGCAGAATGGGCACTTCAGAGTCTTTACAAAAATGATGCTTATAGAGCGCCACATCTGTGCTGCCCACATGGAAACTCTCAGCTTCCAGTGTAACTTGCTTCACTTACAGCTTTCATCCTTGCCCTTGGCCTCAGTCAAGGTCCATGGACGTGGTTGAATGACATCGTCTGCTCTGTGCACCCCTCTGATGACTAACGCTGTGTTTCTGGGTCAAGCTTGTCACGACTCCTTTCTCCCTTAGGGTAAGTGCTTTCCTAGTTCACTCCTCCACCCCTTGTACAAGCAGACTTCTGATAAGCTGTCCTGCTGGCTCTCTCAGCATGCCTGAGGGTTAGCTTTAGGACACCCCAGGGACTTCTTGTCTCCAGAAAGAAGACAGCACCCCCCTCCCGCGCCATAAACCCCTTCACATATGTCTATAGAGAAAGAGCTACAGATGAAAAATAAAGAAAACACGGTTGCTCCTGTAGGGAGAGTTGAAGCATAGGCTGTTTCCTCCTTTGGATATTCTGTTACTTTTGTCCCTGTTGTCTGGTTTGAGAGAGGATGCCCAGCTTTTAGGTTATTACCATGACAGATAAGTCTATTGCCTCTACTTGTGAGATGGGCTGTGACACAACCTAGTTCTGTCTCCTAAGTGCCCTACATTTCCTGTCAGCTGAGTTATACTTGAAGAATCAGCACTGTTCTGTTCTGGTTGGTTCCGGAGTTCCCTCAATGCACCTTCATCATGCAAGGAATTTGAGAGCTTTTTGATAAGAGCCCAGATGAAAACTGAACACTCTAGAATGTTTTAGTTAAAAACTTCATGTCTGATTTAACGTGGAAATCAACTGAATCAAAATATGTTACATAAGATGACATTACATTTTGGCCTGGAGACAGAGTAATCCACCCAATTCGCCTTTCTTTACTTCTCTGCAGGTGCTGACCCCAGGAGCACTCCCAATATTTTTTGGATCTGGCTCCTAAAGCAAACAAAAGCAAAAGTAAACAAATGGGAAGAAAAGTAAACAAAAGCTTAAAAGCTTTTGCACATCAAAGGAAACCATCAACAAAACAAAAAGAGAACCTACTGAATGGGAGGAGATATTTACAAATAATATAAGCAACAAGGGGTGAATATCCAAATACACAAACTGCTCATGCATCTCAACAGCAAAAAGCCGAATAACCTGATTTAAATAACAGGCATAAGACCTGAATAGACATTTTTCCAAAGAAGACATACAAATGGCCATCAAGCACATGAAAAGATGCTCCACCTTGTTAATCTTCAGAAAAATGCAAATCAAAACCGTAATGAGATATCACCTCACATCTGTCAGAATGGCCATCATCAAAACAACCCCAAAATAGCAAATGTTGGGGCAAATGGGAGAAAAGGGAATCCTCGTACACTGTTGGTGGAAATGTAAATTGGTACAGCCACTGCGGAAAACAACATGGGGGTTTCTTAAAAAACTTAAGTAGAAATACATGACCCAACAGTCCCACTCCTGGGTATATATTCAGAAAAACCTGAACATTAATTAGAAAAGATACATGCACCCCTCAATGTTCATAGCAGCATTATTTACAATAGCCAGGATATAGAAGCAACCCAAGTGTCCATCAATAGATGAATGGGTAAGGAAGATATGGTACAGATATACAATGGAATACTACTCAGCCATAAGAAAGAATGAAATTTGCCATTTGCAAAAACATGGGTAGACTTGGAGGTATGCTAAGTGAAATAAGTCGGACAGAGAAAGATAAAAACTGTATAACATCACTTATATGTGGAATCTAAAAGATACAAACTAGTGAATATAGCAAAAAACGAAATGGACTCACAAGACAATGGACAAACGAAATGGACAGATCACATTAGTTAGTAGAGAACAAACTAATGGTAAACAGGTGGGGAGAGGGAAGAGAACAGGGGCAAAATAGAGATAGGGGATTAAGAGGTACAAGTCACTATGTATAAAAGACGTAAGCTACAAAGATATGTTATACAGCTCAAGGAATAGCGCCAATATTTTATAATTACTATAAATGGAGTATAACTTTTAAAATTGTGAATTACTATGTTGTATACCTGAAATACATATAATATTCTACATTAACTATAACCTCAGTATAAATAAATAGATACATAAATCAATAAAAGGAAATATTTTGCAAGATTATAGAGTTTTTCAGCCACTCCAGAGCATCCTTTTGCTATAGTTTTAAAATCTCTCTCTCTCTCTCTTTGAGTTTGTTAAGCTTGTGACTTTCAAATCTATCACTTATGGAAATTTAGAATTAAGTTAAAGTCTATTTTAATTCAATAATTAGGATATAAAACTTAAATATACTTTTCTGCACATTTGTATTATGTATTGTATTGTGTGTGTGTGTGATGTGTATGTATTACACATACAGCGATGTGTATGTTATATGTAATGCGTTTTTTGCCCATGCCATATTAGCAGAAAGCAATCATACCTAGTGCCAAGCAAGCCTCCTGTATCTGGCATGAGTCTCAGAGAAGAAAATTTGGTCCCTTTCTGTTCCAGGACCGAAGACCAAGAAAATGGTTCAAAAGTCTCCTGGGGAGAGTGTTTATCACGTTTCCATTTAATTTCTTGGTTCTAAAGAAATCTTCAGTTACCTCTGAAGTTTTCTCTTCAGGAAAACCATGTAATATAACGATATTTCACATTTTGATTGTGACTTTGAGAATGGTTTCATAAATGCTGTTTTATTGGGTCTTCACAAATCTCTTGCAAAAATCCATTATGTCTGGCCTTACCATTCTGATTTTACAGATAAAGAAACTGGGTCTGTGTGTCCATGTTTAACAGCCCTTAAGTAATAAATCCAGAGTAGAACCAGAGTCTTGAAATTGCATCAACTTACAATGTATATATAGCTATATTATGTGTATATATACATATATATAAATGTACTATATATACAAACCTATATGTGTATATGCAATATTAATATACTATGTAAAATAAAATGTATTTATAAATAAAAATCATATATATATTATACACATGCATACATGCAGACAGGCCAATCAACGGTGCGTTAATAAGATTAAACAACTGCATTTGAATCATGCTTCCATCAAGAGCTCCCCACAGAATTGTTCAGTCAGTTCAGTCGCTCAGTAGTGTCTGAATCTTTGCGACCCCATGAATCGCAGCACACCAGGCCTCCCTGTCCATCACCAACTCCGGGAGTCTACCCAAACCCATGTCCATCGAGTCAGTGATGCCATCCAGCCATCTCATCCTTTGTCATCCCCTTCTCCTCCTGCCTCCAATCCTTCCCAGCATTAGGGTCTTTTCCAATGAGTCAGCTCTTCGCATCAGGTGGCCAAAGTATTGGAGTTTCAGCTTCAACATCAATACTTCCAATGAACACCCAGAACTGATCCCCTTTAGGATGGACTGGTTGGATCTCCTTGCAGTCCAAGGGACTCTCAAGAGTCTTCTCCAACACCACAGTTCAAAAGCATCAATTCTGCGGCACTCAGCTGTCTTCACCGTCCAACTCTCACATCCATACATGACTACTGGAAAAACCATAGCCTTGACTAGATGGACCTTTGTTAGCAGAGTAATGTCTCCGCTTTTCAATATGCTATCTGGGTTGGTCATAACCTTGCTTCCAAGGAGTAAGCGTCTTTTAATTTCATGGCTGCAATCACCATCTGCAGTGCTTTTGGAGCCCAGAAAAATAAAGTCTGACACTGTTTGCACTGTTTCCCCATCTATTTCCTATGAAATGATGGGACCAGATGCCATGATCTTAGTTTTCTGAATGTTGAGCTTTAAGCCAACTTTTTCACTCTCCTCTCTCACTTTCATCAAGAGGCTCTTTAGTTCCTCTTCCCTTTCTGCCATAAGGGTGGTGTCATCTGCATATCTGAGGTTATTGATATTTCTCCCGGCAAACTTGATTCCAGCTTGTGTTTCTTCCAGCCCAGCGTTTCTCATGATGTACTCTGCATATAAGTTAAATAAGCAGGGTGACAATATACAGCCTTGACGTACTCCTTTTCCTATTTGGAACCAGTCTGTTGTTCCATGTCCAGTTTTAAATGTTGCTTCCTGACCTGAATACAGGTTTCTCAAGAGACAGGTCAGGTGGTCTGGTATTCCCATCTCTTTCAGAATTTTCCACAGTTTATTGTGATCCACACAGTCAAAGGCTTTGGCATAGTCAATAAAGCAGAAATAGATGTTTTTCTGGAACTCTCTTGCTTTCTCGATGATCCGGTGGATATTGGCAATTTGATCTCTGGTTCCTCTGCCTTTTCTAAAACCAGCTTGAACATCTGAAAGTTCACGGTTCACGTAATGCTGAAGCCTGGCTTGGAGAATTTTGAGCATTACTTTACTAGTGTGTGATGAGTGCAATTGTGCAGTAGTTTGAGCATTCTTTGGCATTGCCTTTCTTTGGGATTGGAGTGAAAACTGGCCTTTTCCAGTCCTGTGGCCACTGCTGAGTTTTCCAGATTTGCTGGCATATTGAGTGTAGCACTTTCACAGCATCATCTTTCAGGATTTGAAATAGCTCAACTGGAATTCCATCACCTCCACTAGCTTTGTTCGTAGTGATGCTTTCTAAGGCCCACTTGACTTCACATTCCAGGATGTCTGGCTCTAGGTGAGTGATCACACCATCGTGATTATCTGGGTCATGAAGGTCTTTTTTGTACAGTTCTTCTGTGTATTCTTGCCACCTCTTCTGTGTATTCTTGCCACCTCTTCTTAATATCTTCTGCTTCTGTTAGGTCCATACCATTTCTGTCCTTTATCGAGCCCATCTTTGCATGAAATGTTCCCTTGGTATCTCTGATTTTCTTGAAGAGATCTCTAGTCTTTCCCAATCTGTTGTTTTCCTCTATTTCTTTGCATTGATCGCTGAGGAAGGCTTTCTTATCTCTCCTTGCTATTCTTTGGAACTCTGTGTTTAGATGGGAATATCTTTCCTTTTCTCCTTTGCTTTTCGCTTCTCTTCTTTTCACAGGTATTTGTAAGGCTTCCTCAGACAACCATTTTGCTTTTTTGCATTTCTTTTCCACATAGAGTTGTTAAAAGGAAAGAAATGAGACTGTGTGAGAAAGCATTTAGGTGTAAATCACCATGAAAGTGGAAGTGAAAGTCGCTCAGTCGTGTCCTACTCTTTGCGACCCCATGGACTGTATCCATGGAATTCTCCAGGCCTTAATACTAGAGTGGGTAGCCTTTCCCTTCTCCAAGAAATCTTCCCAACCCAGGGATTGAACCCAGGTCTCCCTCATTGCAATCGGATTCTTTACCAGCTGAGTCACAAGGGAAGCTCAAGAATATTGGAGTGGGTTGCCTATCCCTTCTTCAGAGGATCTTCCAGACCCAGGAATCGAACCAGGGTCTCCTGCATTGCAGGCGGATTCTTTACCAACTGAGCTATGAGGGAAGCCCGTAAATCACCATAAATGACAGCAATTAAGTTTTTCTCTCCTGCTGTTCAATGTGACAGATAAATATTAACCACTTGAAGACAGGAGCCATTTCATTGACTTTTCTGTTCATCAGGGACCCTGACACAGTGTTAAGTCCATATGGGCAATACTGATAGGAGATGAATAAATAACTCCTCATTGAAAACACAGCATTAATAAAATGACAAAACCTCTTAAAAACAGATAAAAATTAAAGGAGAGGAAAAAACAAACAGGACACTGAGTGTTATGCAGGATGGATTGCTGACGGAAAATGACCTCTGATGGGCTTCACTTTGCCCTTCTCAGCTGTTCATTTGCTACCAGTAATGATATCAATCATCTTGGACCCCGGGAAGCTGGAGTAAAGATGATTTTGAAAAAAAATGTGCTGTGGTAACATGGATCAAAGTGTCAAATATTGTTTTTTCTTGTATTTACTTTCAGAAATACTCAGATGATCAGATGCTAAAAACTCAGTTTGTTTCACGGGCATGAAGATGGTTCACCATCACAGAGGAAGAAGCAATATGTCCCTGGATAAGCATATATAACCTATTTATGTTCCTATACGGGAGGCACCATGGCGGACCAGCATGCCCTACAGTGCCTTCTCTGATTGAGTCAGCAAGACAAATGGGCACTTGACATTAGCTAGTGGGAATCATAATAGATTTAGCTGAGCAGCCTTATGTGAACTTTGTTTGCTACTTTTTTTGTGTCATCTACCCAAAGCAGAAGCCAGAAATGTCCTCCTTGTAGGCTTTTTGTAATATTCATGAAAGGAAACTTGGGGATCCTGCATCAGTTGTGAGAGGGAGGGGATGATGATTTGATGACTGAGGTAGAGCTTGGACACACACATTCTGTAAGTCTGCCTCCCTCAAGTCTGTGGTTTGAACTAACTCCTTGGGATGAAACACCCCCGAAAAATTAATCAGCCTAGTATTTGAGGAGGCTCTAGGTGCTTCTAGAAAAGGGCCCAACTGGGTGCTTCTAGTCTTGGCTTATCAGGAAAAAAAAAAATGAATCAATCAGAAAGGATGGAAAGTGGAAGGAAATCTGGGGCCACTCTGGTAGATTTTCTTACCTCCAGTCTCCCAAGACTAGACTCTCCAGCCTGGTGTCCACCTGTATGTTTGTTACCACCCAACAATTGCTTCCTTCCTTGACTGTCTGCAGCTTTTGCCTTACCAATTCCCATTCTTGAATTTCTAACTATGGTGGGAAAAAAAGATTTCAACTCCAGTGATTGAGGTTACTTCAGCTCCTTCCCATCACACTTCCTCATGGGTACTCAGCAAGGTCTTTACTCTTCCTTCATAGTTTCTGATTATAAAATCTTTGTCTTCTCCAGGAGACCCAGTCTCCACCTACACACCTGCATACACACACTCTCATTTACTGTCCTGACCAGCTCTGCGATGCACTGCCCACTTTCACTGCATATCTCTATTACAAAAGCTTTCTATATATTTCCTCTCTAGGTCTTCTTTCACCTACATTTCCAAAGACTAACATCACCTTTCTAGGGTTAGGGGTGCCAATGTGTTCCTTTGCCTTCTCCTGGATTCACTCCATTTCTTCCCACCTCTTTTCCCTATCTTTTCATCCAGTCATTTAGTCAACTGCCAAACACAGCTCCCACTCTGTGAGAAGGCATCAAGGACAAAGAAATGAATAAAAGAGGATTTCTGCCTTTGAGGAGATATATAAACAAAAGTCCTAATGCAATGTGCTCAGAGTGGTTTTAAATGTACTATGAGAGAAAATAGGGTTCATGCTTCAGGGTTGTTTGGAGGAAACTTATGGAAAGCCATTTGCACAGGGCAAGACATATGTGCTTAACATCTGCTATATTTTTTTTTCCAAGATTGGAACGTGCTCTTCAGTCGCTTTTCTATTGGCTTCTTTCTCTAATCTCAACTAGTCTAAAAAGTCTTTCCTACACTGCTGTCCCTCTTTCTTTTCCTTTAGCATCTGACTTCTTATAAGAGCCTCCACTGGCTAATTTTTCTTCTTTACTACACATTTATTCTAAAAATATTTGTGACCTAGAGTGAGATAGGAATCATCCCAGCATATGTGTGTATGCTTACACGCACGTGTGCGTGCGTCCACGTGCATACACACACACACACACACACACACACACACTGTGCACTTCATTTTATAAACAAAACCTTTTGGATTACCTATATTTGTGTGTATATGTGTGTGTGTGTGTGTGTGTGTGTGTGTGTGTGTGTGTGTGTAAGTGATTTCAGAAATATTTGGTGAGGACAGTGGCAAAGCATTCCCGAGGACTTCTCTGACCTGCTTTGCAGAAGTACTTTAATTAAACCACAGTCTTTTAGGATCTTCTTTATCAAGTATACTTTTAAAGATGTCAAACTCCCCAGGGTTGCCTTTAGCCAGTCAGTCCCTTGGAGATCAAAGTTCACATCTTAATTTCCAGATCTGTTCTAGAATTGGATCTCTCACCAGGAGCCAGCGAATCAAATAACATTTAATGTGGCACTTGTCCAGGTGAGTATAATGGGCCATGGAAATCATCTTTCATATCATACTCACCTAACTTAAAAGGCTTTTAAATTAGGCTCCATTCTAGATATTCTATATCACCCCCTTCACAATCTTTTCTGGAGCAAATGTGCATCATCTCATTGGCGATATACTATCCCTGAAGATACAGCATAGCCCTGTATGTGCTCAGTTGTGTCTGATTCTTTGTGGCCCCATGGACTGTAGCCTGCCAGGTTCCTTTGCCCATGGAATCTTCCAGGCAAGACTACTGGACAGTGAAAGTGAAAGTTACTCAGTCGTGTCCATCTCTTTGTGACTCTATAGACTATACAGTCCATGGGATTCTCCGGGCCAGAATACTGGAGTGGGTAGCCTTTCCCTTCTCCAGGGGATCTTCCCAACCCAGGGATCTAACCCAGGTCTCCCGCAGGCAGGTGGATTCTTTACCAGCTGAGCCACAAGGGAAGCCCAAGAATACTGGAGCAGGTAGCCTATCCCTTCTCCACGGGGTCTTCCCCACCCAGGAATCAAACTGGGATCTCCTGCATTGAAGGTGGATTCTTTACCAACTGAGCTATGAGGGAAGAATACTGGAGTGGGGTCCCATTTCCTCCTCTAGGGGATTGAACCCAAGTCTCTTGTGTCTCCTGCATTGGCTGGAGGATTCTTTACCTCTAGTGTCACCTGGGAAGCCTCAACCCAGGTAGTTTTAAACTTATACTTAGCAGCCATATTGAACATGTGAATTACAGTCACCATTGGCACACTTTGATGTAAACTGAGAAATATTTTGAAATGGGCAAAGCACTGTTAGGACATGATTTTTATTAGGGAAACCTGGTTAGTATTAGACTAGTCTCAAGCTTACTTCTGCATCTTTTCTACATTTTTCCTGTTTATTCATATTTCTAATTTTGTCCCATTAATGAATTCAATGTATTACTGTTCCATTCTCCCAAATTATTGAATGAATAAAGTTGGTGGATTACTAAATGGTTGTCCACATTTGAAAGTTCTTATTGTTAATTGATCAGATAGTGAACAAATGAATAGGGTTGTAATGTGTGAGCTTTTCATTTCTTACTTTCTTGTTTATCTCAAAACACTGGTTTTGAAGTAGTTTTTCAGATTGCATTATTAGAATGTCCAACATTATTACAGGTTAATTTTTTAAGTGAGTGGGGTCCATAGTCGTTCTAGAACTGTCAGTTCAGTTCAGTTCAGTCGCTCAGTCATGTTCGACTCTTTGCGACCCCATGAACTGCAGCACACCAAGCCTCCCTGTCCATCACCAACTCCTGGAGTCCACTCAAACCCATGGCGATCGAGTCGATAATACCATCCAGCCATCTCTTCCTTTGTTGTCCCCCTCTCCTCCTGCCCTCAATCTTTCCCAGCATCAGGGTCTTTTCCAATGAGTCAGCTCTTCGCATGAGGTGGCCAAAATATTGGAGTTTCAGCTTCAACATCAGTCCTTCCATTGAATATTTAGGTCTGATTTCCTTTAGGATGGACTGGTTGGATCTCCTTGCAGTCCAAGGGACTCTCAAGAGTCTTCTCCAACACCACAGTTCAAAAGCATCAATTCTTCAGCCCTCAGCCTTCTTTATAGTCCAACTCTCACATCCATACATGACCACTGGAAAAACCATAGCCTTGACTAGACGGACCTTTGTTGGCAAAGTAATGTCTCTGCTTTTTAATATGCCGTCTAGGTTGGTCATAACTTTCCTTCCAAGGAGTAAGTGTCTTTTAATTTCATGGCTGCAATCACCATCTGCAGTGATTTTGGAGCCCAGAAAAATTAAGTCAGCCACTGTTTCCACTATTTCCCCATTTATCTGCCACGAAGTGATGGGACCGGATGCCATGATCTTAGTTTCCTGAATGTTGAGCTTTAAGCCAACTTTTTCACTCTCCTCTCTCACTTTCATCAAGAGGGTCTTTAGTTCTTCTTCACTTTCTGCCATAAGGGTGGTATCATCTGCATATCTGAGATTATTGATATTTCTCCCGGCAATCTTGATTCCAGCTTGTGCTTCTTCCAGCCCAGCATTTCTCATGATGTACTCTGCATATAAGTTAAATACGTAGGGTGACAATATACAGCCTTGATGTATTCCTTTTCCTATTTGGAACCAGTCTGTTGTTCCATGCCCAATTCTAACTGTTGCTTCCTGACCTGCATACATGTTTCTGAAGAGGCAGGTCAGGTGGTCTGGTATGCCCATCTCTTTCAGAATTTTCCACAGAACTGTGGAATTTCTAGAACTGTAATATAGCAAATTCTGAAAAAGTTTAACACTTTCATATACAGTGTTTCATATTAAATATTCAAGTTCTATGTTGAACAGAGAAAGAATACTTATCTTTGTCATTTTTCAGAGTTAAATCAAGTAAATAAAACAAAGTAAAATTTTTTCTCTGAGAAGCTTAGAACATTACAGAGTCAAATACTTCAGTTTATCTTATAGGAAAAATAGTGATTTCCATTTTTCCAGTGGAAAATTGAGATGGATAAACCATCTTACTCAGTGAATCTGCATGTGTCAGCAATAAATCCCATTCTTTGCAAAACAGTGAGACCGGTTATGATCATATTTAGTTTTCCTCAGTTTCTGCCTTGATGTTCTTCTCTTTGGAAAGCTCCCTAACTTCCAGATCCTGTGAAACAGAGCAGAACGTTATGGTCCTTGCCCCCCCACATCTCCTCAGCCTTCCTTTTGTTTGTGGAAAAAACTTTAGCCAAAGAATAAGTTTAATCAGAGAAGTAAGAAAATGCAGAAACAAAGGAAACCAGTCAAAGGAGACCAAAAAATAATAGTTTACTTATTAGACAAAGGCAAGGACCTTTAGTTCCTTCTCAAGGGTCATGGTTAATATTCTGAGCCATAGCCTGTGAGCTGCTTTATACATACTGAAAACCTCACCAGGTGGAAGAAGTTAATTACAGGATGACCAGACTTCAGCCATGACATGAGCTACCACAATTCCAAGAGCTGGCCTCAAGAAAATAGGAACAAATTCATCTTGGAGCTGAAGATTAACTGTACTTAAAATAATCTGTTAAACCACCAATGACCAATTTCAAGATGATTAAACCACCAATGACCAATTTCAAGATGACTATCAGAGGTGACTGTGCTGTTTCTCCATGTAGCCCCCCTCCCTCAATATATAAAAGGTCTTACCCACTGACTGTCAGTGGTGGGAGGAGGGTGGGGGTTGGGGGGTAGAAGGTGGGGTGGGGTGAGTGGAGAGGATTGTCCTTTGGATAGAAATCTTCTCCTCTACCCTTCAACCCCAGTTGCTGGCATCTAAAATAAAGCAAACTTTCCTTTCCACCAACCTGGCCTCCTTAATGGCTTTTGAGTGGCAAGCACCCAGATCCCACTTTCAGTTACACTGGGATCCTTCACTTGAATTTAGTCTCACAACAAGCTCTAGATTTTTCTACCCTTTTTTACTCCCAGGCCCACCATCAAATATTAGCAGTGCCTTGTCCCACACCCTCTCAGTTCCTGTTCTCTGCTGGTTTAGTTTGCTAAGTTGTGTCTGACTCTTGCTACCCCGTGGACTATATAGCCCACCAGGCTCCTCTGTCCATGCGATTCTTCAGGCAAGAATACTGGAGTGGATTGCCATTTCCTTCTTCAGGGGATTTTTCCCACCTAGGGATTGAACCTGGGTCTCCAGCTTTGCAGGCAGACTCTTTACTAATCAATCCAATAAGTTTTAATCAGTGATAATATCTTTCTCTTTAACACCCTTCCTGACTGTCTCCAGCCTCCAGCAACATGGAACTATGCAGGATTTGGAGTCAGAGGATCTAAGCTGGAATCTCCTGGCTCTTGAATAACCCAGACCTCATGTTACACATGAGGATAATATTGACCTTGTGGAAAGCTTAGAAGAATATGTAAAATGAAATACATAACATCTGTTTACCATTAACAACTGATACACATTCTATTGAGAGCTTTGAATGACTCACACATTGCAAAGAATATCCGATCCATTTATAAGTCAGTGGGAAGATTATCTGGGGGATATCTTGGAAGTTTCCTACCTTTCTATGCAAAAGCAAGCCTATGCATTAAAAGGCAAGCCACCTCATCTCCTATCCATGAGGATGGCTACTCAAAAACAAAACAAAACAGAATTTAACAAATGCTGGAGAGGATGTGAAGAAACTGGAACCCTGGTGTGCTATTGGTTGGAATGTAAAATGGTACAACCTCTGTGGAAGAGTGTGGTTGTTCCTCAAAAAATTAATATTAGAATTACTACTTGCTCCAGCAATTCCTCTCTTGGATATATACCCCAAAGAAATGAAAGGAGACATTCGAGGTGTTTATATAAATATATTCATGCTCATAGCAGCATTATTCACAACAGCCAAAAGGTGGAAGCAAGGTCCATCAATGGATGAATGAATAAAATGTGGCATACACATCCAATAGAATATTATTCAGTCTTAAAGGAAATTGTGACTTATGCTACAACACAGATGAATCTTGAGGACATGATGCTAAGTAAAATAAGCCAGTCATGAAAGGACAAATGCCATATGATTCTACTTATCTGAAGTAACTGGAGTAGTCAATTCATAGAGACAGTGGACTGGTGATGCCAGGGGTGTGTTGGGGAGGGGTATGGTAGTCCAGTGGGCACAGTTTCAGTGTTACAGGATGATAAGAGTTCTGTGAATGGATGGTGGCGATGGTAGCATAACAATGTGAATGTACTTTAAACTACTGAGCTATCCACTTAAAACTAGTTAAGGCAGGAGATTTTAATGTGTTATGTATTTCACTACATTTTTTTTTCTTTAAAAAAAGGACAATCAACCCATCTGATATGTCAGAGTCCCTCACTTCTTATCTGAACAATTGTTTATCAACAAAGTGTCTAAAAACAAAGAGATACCATAAGAATTTATTATTTTAGGCAACTTTTAACAAGGCACATCAGCTACACATCCCATGTATTATACATGCTCAACTACATATACATTTGCTTCTCATTACCTGGGTACACTGCTTATAAATAGCGCAACCTTGGGTTACTTAATTTCTTTTGGTCTTAGTTTCCTTTCTTTGTAAAATGAAAATGCTAATTTCTTTATGGTTGGGTTCTTGTGAGGATTCAATGAAATGGTGAATGGGAAAGGACCTGGTAGGCATATGGCACAGGGAGTGCTTAGTATGTTCATTTCCTTTTATAGATAAATTCAATGAAGTGAATATTAATTGTGCCCTAAAGTTCACAATTTTAAAAGATCAGAAGGACAGATGTTTAAAAAAGGGAGTGAAAAACCACACATTTGGTGGACTTGGAGAGAGAAATACGTTGGAGGATCTGAAAACATTTTTAAACATATTCCCAAAGGTGGATTCTATTCTTTGTTTATTGTTATTTCTCTTGTTTGACATTTACTTTGCTGGTTTTCCTGCTTTCCAAAGCTATCTTGCACAGAATCTACTGCCCCCATTACACTAATTGGCAGTGTAAATATTTTAACAAACTCTGTGGGGTTATTTTACCTCAGCTTTAGCCAAATGTATAATTTAACACTACCAAGACAACCTGCTTCACCTCACCATTTGAGGCTTCTCAGCCTTGAATTAATTACATGATGAAGAATTTTGCCATGTTCTGAAATCAGAAATTGGTTTATAACACAGAAGAAAGGCTGTGTCTGTGTTTCAGCTTCAGGAGCTCTTGGGGGAAAAAAAAAGTACATTGGGATTTTTATTAATGTTGCTAAAATCGATGGGAACAAAATTCTTCCATAGATGTTCATGTTCTGAATTCTTGCCCCATTCATTAATTGTTATAATTATAGGAAAGTGTGAATAGATCACTAATCAGAAAAAGTTTACCACAAATCATCTTTGCCTAAAAACTCTGTGGACTTTAAAACTATTCACAATCTAAAAGTAGAGAGTTAACATTTTGTTCAGTGGGACTTTTGGGGACTTCAAGCCTGGGAGACAGCATCTCAAGGAACCCTGAGAGAACTTCTCTGAGGAGGGGAGGGGCGGAGCCAGTTTTGCAACAAAGAGCAGGTAGTCTGAACATCAAAAGATTACTGTTAATTAAAGAAAACCAGATATCCGACATTGAGGAATTTAGCACTTTTCTATGTATGGGAAGATGCAAGAGTCTGGATTCACTGAAATCATCTTTTTGATATGCACCTTACTTATCTGGGGCCAGTTTTCTGTGTTTTCACATCTAGAGTTTCCTCAGGGCTCACTGTAGGGAGTGGCTGCTATCTGATGGCTGCTAGATGGCAGGTATTCTTTCTTTTCTGAGTTCCCTCAGGGCTCACCAGCTCACTATCCATGGTGTCTGCAATTGCTGATGACTGTGACATCCTTTGTTTACTGATACAGCAGAAAATGAACTCTTATTTCATCGTCATTAAAAGACTTAGTAATCTTAGTAACTACTCACCCCACCCCCTTCCATTTAAAAGAGAGCTGTTTGCGAAACCTGTGGACCATTTACTATATGCTCCTGAGAGGGTCACCACACGGGTATGCTGTCCATGTTAGGCATCTTCCTCCAAAGCGAAAGTGAAAGTTGCTCAGTCGTGTCTGAAGTCCATGAAATTCTCCAGGCAAGAATACTGGAGTGGGTAGCTGTTCCCTTCTCCAGGGAATCTTCCCAACCCAGGAATAGAACCCAGGTCTCCCGGCATTGCAGGTGGATTCTTTATCAGCTGAGCCACAAGGGAAGCGCTGAGGGATACAGCCTATGATTTAACTTACTGTAGAGTTGTGATGGCAAAGCCAAGGTGAAAGTCAGGGAAAGGTTGGAATACCAAGGAGAGTGAAAATCTAAAAGAAGGCAACACCATTAGTGATTGAGATAAGGCTTCATTTGAGAACTAGTTTCATTGGGCTGCAGTTTTTATTTCTTTTTATTTTTTTGACGTGGATCATTTCTTTTTTAAGTCTTTTTGAATTTGCCACAAGATTACCTCTGCCTTATGCTTTGGCTTTTTCATTTGGTTGGAAGGCTTGTGGGATCCAACCCCCTCCCTCCAGGCAATGAACCTGCACCCCCTAGCTTGGAAGGCAAAGTTCCAACCACTGGGCCTCCAGGGAGGTCCCTGGGCTGCAGTTCTTGCACAAATATTTCAGGGAGGAGTTTCTAAGACTCACAGTGTCAGAAATAACATTGACTGAACCCCCCCCGACCCCCCCACTGGCCAGGCACCATAGATTTGCATGTTATTTTACAGCAGGAGGTCCTGGTAAGGAACACAGAACTGTTCCAACTGGAAGAATTTGGGAAAGGTCAAAAGGAGATGCCAGGTGTCCTATCACCTCCTAGAATCCTCTCTGGCAACAATCTTGGCTGAGCAATGTGTGCACCACCAGCAAGGACCCTGAGTCAGAATGATTGCCCAAGGACAACCTGGAAACTAAGCCCATCACCATAAAACCCGAGACACATGGCAGAGTAGTCCTCCTGGGTTCTCTTACCCTGCTGCTCTCCGCCCAGTCCCCCTTTCTCAATTGGAAATGAGATTTTATTAAATCTCTTGGTTTGTCAACACGTGTCTCCTCGGACAATTCATTTCCAATTGTTAGATAAGAGCCCACTCAGAGGCCCTGGAAGAGGTCCCCCTTCCTGCAACAAAAGCAGGGATGAGCCCTGTTCCTTCTCTGGTTTTCTCTCCTGAATCTCTGCACCAGCTGTGCTGGGTTCACTTACAGGGTGCTGTTGGCTTACAAGGTGGGGTCAGCTTCCGGCAAGTCCATTCAGTTCCTGCTTTCTCTGAGCCTCTGAGCACCGGACAGGTGGGTGAAAACAGGAATCAGAGAGAAGAGGTGGGTTTCATTCTTTAATCCCCACTTCCCGCTTTTTCCTCTCTAGTTCATGTTTATTAGTCTGCATAATGTTTAATTCTCTTTTGAGAGTAATAAAGACGACATTGTACCCTGAGCCACAGCTCTTTGTATCTTGTTTCTAACTGGTTAGAAATAAACTCCCCTAAACCTCTGGCAGAGACGATAAGCATCTCCTGGATAAACTGGGGAAAATACAGGAAAAAATAACAGTAGACACAGATGCATAGAACAGTCTTGTGGACTCTGAGGAAGAAGGTGAGGGTGGGACATTCTGGGACAATAGCATTGAAACATGTATATTATCATATGTGAAGCGGAACACCATTCCATGTTCTATGCATGAGACAAATGCTCAGGGCTGGGGCATTGGGATGACCCAGAGGGATGGGATGGGGAGGGAGGTGGGAGGAGGGTTCAGGATGGGGAACACATGTAAACCCATGGCTGATTCATGTCAATGTATGGCAAAAACTACTACAATATTGTAAAGTAATTAGCCCCCAACTAAAATAAATTTATTAAAAAACAAAAACAAACAAACAAAAAATAACAGTAGAGAAAATATTGTGAGATGGCAGAAAATGAAAGCAGTAAAAAGAGCTTTTGAGCAGAACAAAGTAACACAGGAAACAAAGGGCAAGTAAACCCTGCACTTTCTGGAGCTAAAGTGAACACGAACCTATTCTAAAAGGAGGGCTCTGAACATTCTAAAAAAGCTGTAACTTATGCCTAACAATTACTTACACGTTAGACACACTATGTGAAATTTAGAATTCATTGTTTCCACCCCAAATCCACACCTCCTTCTGTATTTCTCTTCTGTTTCTGGGACCACAGTTCTCTAGCTAGTAGATGAACAGTATGTGAGTCACCTTGAGGCTAGACTTAATACTTCGTCTTATCTCCATCACACACCATCCCTCCTGTGGTTTTACTGAAGGCTTCCTGACAGAGACAGAAATGGTTCTGTTCTTTCACCCTCTAGCAAAACATAATCAAATGGCTCCGGGATCTCTTAGTTCTTTCCCTAGAGTCTTTTCCCAAACATTTCAATTCTACTCTGCCAAAACAAAACCCTGAATTGGCCAAATTCAATTTTCCTAGAAAATAATTATGCAACCAGCTCTTATCACAAAAACACACTCATGGCGAGCGGAAGCGGGGTGGTAGTGGTGTGCCTGTCCATGCTGATTGGCTTAGACACTGTTCTGTTCTTGTGTTAGTGCCACATTCTTAATTATTATAGTTCAATAATATGTTTCTTTCATTATTATCAGACAGTTCTCAAGCTTTTTGTGGTTTTGAACTCTCCATTACACTCTTGAAAATCATTGAGAATTCCAAAGAGATTTTGTGTTAGATTCACTGATATATACCATATCAGGAATTAAAACTAAGAAAATAAATATTTGTTTCTAAATTAATTTTAAAACACTAGGAAACTCATTACATGTTAACATAAATTACATTTTTTAATGAAAAATAATTATATTTTCTGAAACAAAGGAAATTTAGTAGGAGAAATAACATTGTTTTACATTCATGTAAATTCCTTTAATGTTTTGTGTGATAGAAGACATTTCTGCTTCTGTATTCAATCTGTTGTGATAGCACATATTATGCAACCACTGGAAAACTTCATTGTATATGCGTTTAAGAATGGGAGTAAAAAAGATTTAAAAACAAGTCTCAATATTGTTTTGAAAACAACTTAAATTCTGTGACCCCTTGAGAGGGTTTCTGGGACCCCAGATGCTCTCAGACTATAGTCTGAGGACTACTGTCTTAGCTATTCTAGCTTGTAGTTTCTCAGATGAATTTCAGAATATTTTGTCTCAGTTTAGGAGGTATTAATTCTGTATTTAAAATTCTGTCTTCTCACTTAAGGATATCCTATGTCTCTTCAATTAACAAAATAATTTATACATGATTTCTCCAAGGTGATAGTCCTGCATTTTCCTTTCTCAGATCTCCCCCATTTCTTACTTTTTATCATTCCCAGTTATTTTATGGTCTTTGTTGCTATTGTGAACAAGATTCATTTTTCCATTGTATTTTAACTGGTCTTTGTTGACCTCTTACAATTTTGTATATGGCCATTTGCTTATTCCTTATTAATTCTTAAGTTTAATAATATATTTGGTATAATATATTATTTTAAAGAAAGAACTTGAAAACTTGAGTCTTTTTATATAATATTAGTATTGGTATGCTATTATCAATATTCCAAGATACTACATATTAGATGAGATATATGATAGTTTGAGAAAAACCCACTGTTTAAGTTTTGGATTTCAAACATATTTTATGAGGAAGGATCTTGAAAATGCTGAATGCCTTTTTGACATCTACTCAAACGCTATTTTTTTCTTAAGACAAATGCATTGATTTAGGACTAGGTGACCTCTTCTAGAATTCTTCTTATTTAGACATCACAAATGATACACCAATTAGATTATTATCACAATTAAATGACATTTTGATTGTGGGTCTCACCTTTTGAAGGGGAGGAAGGCATAACCACGCCCCAAATGTCACCTGAGGCTGTTCAGGGAACCTGGCCATCCAGGTGTCAGGGATGACCAGAGGACTGGTGATTAACGTCTTCAGACTGAGCCCCACTTTGGCAGGCCGCTAAAGTGAACTGGTATTTGCGGGGATATCTCAGTATCTACTTTTCTTCTCAATTTCGGGATCAGAGCCCACTGGCTTAGAGATGACATCCTCGTGGCATGAGCCCCACGGAGTTTGGGGGAAGACATCGCGCTTTGCTAGGAGAAATTGCTTCAGAAAAGTGGGCCTGTCCGAAGGGGATGTTCAGGATCTGGCGGGTCCCCTCCCTTGCCCCCGGGCTACAGGCCAAAGAGGCGTGACCGAGACCCAGGAAACCCTTCGCAGTCTTGACCGCCAACCTTGGGCCCTGCGAGGTGCGCGGGGAGGACGGGGCGGCTTCCTCTCCCGGCCGTCACCGGGGGCTGCAGCGCGCCGGGGTGGGAGGAGGAACAGCACTTGAGACCCTGGAGACGGGCCGCCCCCTCGAGTGCCCCGCCCCGTGGCCCCGCCCCCTCTCTAGCGCTCCGCCCCGCCCAGGCGCGCCCCCAACCTGCGCCCCTGAGGGAAGGCTGGAGACGGTCGTTTCCGGCCCAGGTAGGGGTCTGGGCTTCAGCGGCGGGGAACCCGGGGTCAGGAGGCATCGCTTCCCTGGCTACAGGTGGTGTGTGGGGTGCGCGCCGGAAACCGGACCGGGAACCGGACCGGGAACGCGAGAGGGACTCGCGGGGACCGCGCGCCTAGTCCCGGCGGTTTCGGGACACCTGTGGCCCGCGCAGCGCCTGGTCCACTCGAGGGACCTCCTGCTCAGGACTGATTTATCTGGAGCAGGTCGGTGGAGCTGGGGTCCATGCCCCGCCAGACGCATCTGTAAAGTTTCCTTTTTAAGGATAAAGGGCAGACAAGAAAGAACACTGCGGTCATTACTAAGAAGTAGAGAAATCCTCCCAGCAACAATGTCGTTTCGACTTGTTCACCAACAGCTCTGTTCTGTAATAGTTTCTATTTGAACCTTGCTAGAATTTTTCTGTGAGAAATTAAAAAAAATTAAATAATATTTTACTATTAGTAGGATGATAGTTGGATGTAAGCTTTGAAACAGACGTTGTAATGGAACTAAAATATATATATATATATAATGTTTTAAATTGGAAAACTCCAAGAATCCTCACGGATTTGAGTTTTCTTGGTGATTGAATGGGTTTTCTTAAAGCTGCTTACATTTTTTGTTTGTTTGTTTATTTCTCACTGATCCAGTAACTTTACATTTACTTTATGCCTGCACAGGATGTGTGGTGTTCCGTGTTAGTCGCTTGAAAAATATTAAACCTGAATAATAAATTGTTGTCCTGTTATACTACCTCAATGTTTCCATGTTTAGCTTCTAAACACTTTTTTCCCAGATCCCTTGATGCTTAAATCTGTAACACTGAGTTTGTTGTGTGTTACAGACCCAGGAACACAGCTGCAGCCTGGACATTTACTTTTTGTCATGATATCTGGACAGAGTTATTTTCAAGCTTTGCTAAAGGTAGGTGATAAAGTTGGCCTGTTTTCTGGATTTGCAGGAGCCTAAGTGCTAAGTTTTGACAGATAAATGACAGTGCATGTTATTCATGCCATATTGATTTTTATTACACTGTAAAAGATAATTGTTTTAAAATGGGAAATTTTAGAGATGTATGAGATTTCAAAGATAACTTGTTTTTTATGTGTCTATTCATGTGATGTCTAGCATGTGAAAAATTACTCTCATTTGTCTTAGTCTTTTTTTATTATTGTTGAGAACAAAAAAGTGCACATTAAAAGATTCAATGTGGTGATCTTTAATACCAGACTGTATCTGTTTGAAGATATTTTGGTCAGTCATATAAGGAGTACCACTGTCCTGCACTTCCTTTTTTAAATTTTCTCTTTACAGCCTAATATTTTTTGTGCAAATATTCTTTGAAAAATAACTTTTGCCTGTCAAATCCAAACTATTTGAAGGTCCATTAGTTACTACTAATAGGGTGATAAACAAATATTTGAAAGTACAAATATACTTTAGACTATATAGATGCAAATTATGTCAAGTTTTGCTGTAAAAATGTTTTATCACTTTAATAATTTCTGCAGTGTCAGTGCTCTAAACTGTTTACACCCTCTTCCCGCCCCCCCCCCCCAATTTTTTTTTCAAATGAGGGTCTCTTCATTAGTTTTTCCCCTGGATTGATAATTTGAAAGGTTATATCTAACAAACTCCCTTTCCTTTGCAATAGCAGACAAACTCAATTATCCATTAGAGGGACTTCCCTGGTGGTCCAGTGGCTAAGACTCTGCCCTCCTGGGTTTGATCCCTGATCAGGGAACTAAATCCCATCTGCCATAACTAAGAGTTTCTATGCTGCAAGTGAAGATCCCATGTGCTGCAACTAAGACCGAGTGCAGCAATATAAATAAATAAAATTTTTTTAAAGTTATCCATTAGAAGGTAAACAGATTTCCATTAGACTTTAAAACTAATTCACCGAAGACCCCATACCACTTTAAGGACACACAGGGATTTAGGAACCTCCAATTGGGAAGCATTACTCTTTAGAACCGAAATCATCTGCCACTGAACATCAGATTTCTACCATGGACTTTGTCCTGGTTTGTTTCTTGACTCTGCCATTTACCAGCATTATGACCTTAAAAAGTCTAATCCTCAGTCTTCTTTTCTGAAAATGGGGACACAGTAATAATGCCTTTCTGAAGGGCTTCTCTGAAGTGTTGAAGTGTTAAAGTTAAATGACATAATACATGTAAAACTAGAAGCCCAGTAGGTACTTGGCACTGATAAACAGTCAGAAAAATGCTTGCCACTGTTATAATCTAGTTTTCCAGGATGTCTCAGGGTGATTATACCAGGTGGAGAGGTTCTTGTTGGTTGGTCATTTTTTAACAAAGAACACAAAACAAACCTCATGTAGAAGTTATAGGCTGATAGCCTAAAGGCTGAATTTGATATATTTATTTGGGTCAGCTTTGTATTTTAAAATAATGGATACTTCACAACTATTACTAAATAGTTTAAATTTTGTAAATTTGAAGTAAATTCCCAGAGTCTTAAAAACAAGGGGACCAGGCAAGGCAGGGCTTGTGTCTGCCAGCCCTGCAGCTAGGATGGAGCTGTGCATTTTGGATGGGAAACAGTGCCCTCAACTTGCCATAGTTCCTCTAAACTCCTTGCATTTATTTCATCCAGATGTTCTTCACTCATACATTTTACCTCCTTTGTCCCTGCAGACACCTCATTTTGTGATTTCTGACTCAGAAACTATCCCTTACTAATCGGAACAGGCAGTTGTGTGGCCAAAACTATAACTCACCTTGCATCCTTGACAAAGGAGGTGAGTTGTCCCGTATCACAATTTACAAAACATCATTTCCTCATACAACTCATTTGATACTTAGGTCAACTCTGAGAGTTAGTTCAGACATGGTTGATTATTCCATTTTACAGCTGTGGATGCTGACATTTATAGGTTTCTACTAAAACTTAAAATAATGTTTTAAGTTTCTAGGAAATGATAGCCTTTCTTGTGGTTCCAGCATGTAAGCACATGCTTTTATCACAGTAATTACAGAATGAGAAAATGAGTGATGGAAAGCAGAATACATAGATAGAAGTATATAAGTAGACCTTTTCCCCCTTCTCTGCAAAACATTTTTTAAGCAAATTGAAGGGAACATAACACTAATTATGGTTTATTCAAAGCAGACCATACATATCACTGGACAAGGTCTGTTTTAAACCAAACTTTATTGCCTGTGTTAGTGAAAAGCTGGAAGGATGTGTGAAGAGTTCATTTGGTCTGTAGTGAACTGAGACCAGAGATTTCTGTCAGTTTGTGTTTTAAATTTCTTTGAGAAAGTAGGTAGTTAGAACTTGTTTAGTGCTTCAGCCTGGTGTCTCTGAAAGGTGGTTTTATATGGAAGACTCACTTTTCTGTAGGCTACTTTTAACCAGCAAGGCTTTATGACTTTCATAATCATTCCAGGAGAATATTCTCTACAACAAATTAAAATCAGGAACAGTGCTGTTCTAAGACTTGTCAGAAGGCAGCTGAGGCTGTGGTCGGTGTGAGAGGTGAAGAAGAAAGTAGATTGAGTTTAGAGGGGCCAGAAAGGATCTGGAGGACACAGTAAGAACGTGGATTTTGAAGGACTTCTAATGGGAAAATAATGTTGTCTGGCTTATCTGTTGAGATCTTTCTGGGATGCTCCTTGGAGACACACGTGTTCTGCCCCGCTGGCATTCTAGGATTCTCCTTCTATCACAGGCAGGAGCTACTTTTGAATCTAATGTAAACCATATGCATGCAGTGGAGTTTAAACAGCTTGGCAGAAGGGAGTGTATAAAGGGAAGAGTCTTTCCATAACACTCTGCAGAAAATACATGATGTGTGTTTTGAAAAGTGAGAATCACAGTATTAAAATATCGCTCAGTTTTGAGTAAAACCATCTGCTACTTTTTAGTGTGTTTTATATCATGGGCAAATGGCATTTTCATTGCATTGAGAAATGGTGTTCTCTGCCTATCTTTTGGAAAAGTTAACAATTAGGTTGATTATTTTTTGTGTTATATGGGAAAAGGAAATGTGCTCATGTTCACTTATGAAGCACTTATCCTTTAATTGAGTTTCTGGCCCCTTCTGCTGATAAATTTGTTCATTACCTATAAAGTATTAAAAGATACTTAGAGTGATTTTCTGGTACTTAAGAACTTAACATAGTCCCCTTAGTGATTATATGAGTAAAGAATTGAGTATTAGGAGTTATAGTATGAAAGCACATTAATGCAAACATTCCAAAAAACTAACTTTTATTTTTCTGTTTTTTTCCCCTCTAATATTAGTCTAATTAGTCTAAATTAGTCCACTAGGTCTAATTTTTAAGTTTCGTGATAAGAAATTTATCATTTTATGATCTTTTTAGTCTCTGCTATAGTTTGTTAGTCTTTTCAACCTTAGTATTGCTCATCTGTATCTTCTGTTTTTTTTTATATTGATCAGTCTTAATAGAGGCTTATCTATTAAAAAATTCTCTTTAAAGAACTGTTGTATTTATCATTCTCTAATCTGTCTTATTCTTTTTCTGTAATGTCTTTAATTTCAACTCTTCCTTTTTTCTACAATCTTTGCTTTTATTTTGTAATTACAATTTTTTAGCCTTTCTTCCATTCTAAGATAAAATTTTAGGCTATATGTTTTCCTCTGTATACTGCTTTAGCTGTATCCCATAAATTTTCATGAGTAGTGTTTTCATTATTATTCAGTTTTAAATCTATTTTTAAAAAGTCATTGCATTTTTTCTTTGGCCCTTAAACTGTTTAGTAGTTCCTTTTAAAGTATCCGATACTATAGGTTTTTAAAAACTTATCTAGTAGTTGTCTTCTTACTTAATTACATGGCAGTCATGTATGCTCAGGCTTCCCTGGTGGCTTGGACAGTAAAGAATCTGCCGGCAATGCAGGAGACCTGGGTTTGATCTCTGGGTCAGGAGGATCCCCTGGAGAAGGGAATGGCCAGCTGCTCTAGTATTCTTACCTGAAGAACTCCATGGACAGAGTAGCCTGCTGGGCTATAGTCCATAGGGTTGCAAAGAGTCAGACATGACTGAGCAACTAACACTTTGAGTTTCATGTACACTCGGGAAGGTTATTTGTTGTTAGATACAGGATTTCATGTGTATTTCAGGATATCCATTCAGTACAAACAGATGACACAGATGGAGAGAATACCATGTTTTTGAATTGGGAGAATCAATACTGTGAAATGACTATACTCCTCAAAGCAATCTATAGATTCAGTGCAATTCTTATCAAATTACCAATGGCATTTTTCACAGAATTAAAACAAAAAGTTTATAATTTGTGTGGAAACACAAAAGACCCCGAATAGCCACAGCAATCTTGAGAAAGATAAACAGAGCTGGAGGAATCAGGCTACTTGACTTCAGACTATACTACAGAGCTATAGTAATCAAGATAGTATGCTACTTGCACAAAACTAAAAAGATAGAACAATGGATCAGGATAAAAAAAGCCCAGAAATAAACCCACACACCTGTGTTCACCTAACCTATGACAAAGGAGGCAAAAATATACAATAGAGAAAAGATAGTCTCTTCAATAAGTGGTGCTGGGAAAACTGGACAGCTACATGTGAAAGAATGAAATTAGAACACTCCCTGACACCATACACAAAAATAAGCTCAAAATGGGTTAGAGTTGTTTAAATCTTATTTATTCTTAAGAACTTTTTTCTTTACTTAATCCCCCCCAAAATCACTGACAAATTGTGTTAAAATCTCCCACTAAAATTGTGACTTTTTCCCTTTTTCTTTGTATTTCTTTCAGTTATTTCATATATTCTAGGCTTCTGTTTTGAGCTTTTATATTTTCTTGGTGAATTAAGTCTTTGATTATTATGTAGTAACCCTCTTTACCTCTAGTAAATAATTTTCTTTGAGTACTTTGTGCCTGATGTTAATCTAGTCACATCACTTTCTTTTGTTGAATGGTACATGGTACCATTATTTTATTTCCAGTCTATCTTTATCTATAGTTTATGTGAATCTCTTGCAAACAGCTGTGAGCTACCAGTTTCTGTCTTTTCATGATAAGTTCGGTCCATTTACAATTTTTGTGATTATTGGCATATTCATATTTCTTTTTACAGGGTATTTTATACTTTCTATTTCTTCTTTTTAAAGCCTTCCTTTATTCTCCTTTCCAGAGTTTTTTGACTGAGTTTGTTAACATCAGTTTTTCTCTTTTAATATTTTGAAAGTTATGCATGGTATTTTTAGGGTCTAATGTTTAAGTGTTTGACATGGATATCTTAAAGCCTAAACTTATAATTAATATTTTTAACTGCCTCTTTGTATGAGGAACTTAAGAACATTTTAAATTCTAGCACTCTGCTTTTGATTATTATAGTTCATTTTTGTCTATTATTGTGTCTTAAAGTCAGTGTTAGTTTAGATTTACACACATGTGTAACTATTTACTGTTTTTGGTAATTTAGACCTTCCTTGTCATTATCATTGTCATTCTTCAAAGACATCCTTTAGAAATTCTGTTTCTCAGGGGCCATTGTTGTTAAACTGAATTTTTTAAGGTGAAAAATATCTTTAATTTACCTTTGACTTTGGAGGATACTTTTGTTTGTGTTAGATGAGCAGTTATTTTAGCATCCTGAGTATATTATACTATTGTTTTCTATTGAAATATCAGCAGTCATTCTAATTGTTTCCCTCTATATGTGATATATCTTTTCTATCTGGTTGGTGTCAAGAGCCTGTCATTGTCTTTGGTGTTCTCTAGATTCATTGCCATGTATCCAACTGTGAATTTTTTAAGGAAATGTACTGAGCTTCCTAAATTTGAGCGTTCATACCTTTTGCCTGTTTGGGAGAACTTTCAGCCATTATCTGTTGACTTTTCTCCATTCTCTCCTCCACAAACTGGTTAGATGTGTGTTAGACTGAATCAGTCAGGAAAATAGAATTAATACCAAGTAGTTCAACAGAGGGAATGTAATATGGTGCCATGGTCTGAATATTTGTATTCTCCCCAAATTCATACGTTGAAACCCTAACCGCCTGGGTAGTGGTGTTGGGAGGTGAGGCCTTGGGGCAGTGATTAGGTCAGGAGGACAGAGCCTCACGAAGGGGATTAGCATCTTATAAAAGAGACCCAGGGAGGTAGCCTCTCCCTTCCACCACATGGGGTTATAGCGGAAACACCACACCGTCTAGGAAGTGGACCCACATCTAATGCCAAGTGTACCAGCAACATGATCTTGGACTTCCCAGCCCTTGGAACTATGAGAAATAAATGCTTGTTGTTTCCAATCCACCCAGTTTATATTATTTTTGTTCAAGCAGCCTAAACAGACTAAGGCATAGGGGGAATTCGTTATAAATGTTTTGGCATATCTGAAAGCCCAGCAGAAGGTAATGAGGTGATCTCAGAGTTAGGATGGTAATCTTAAAAATTGTCATTACTCCTTGTACTGTAAAGTGACATCAAGAGATGGTCTTACCAAAATGCAAATGCTGAGGCCGGCTGGAACCATGGCAGGTCTACCCTACAGAAACAGGGATCTTCATGGAGATGGAGCCACATGGACATACCACAAAACTAGAGAAAGTAGAGGAGAAAGATCCTCCTCCCATCCAGTCTCCCGCCTGGCACACCCACTGACAGAATCCAACAGTGGAGGACACCAGTGGGACAAGGAGTTTGGGGAATACAGTTTTGAGATGTCAGCCCCTGAGATTCAGGACACAGAAGGTCACGCATGGATCTGAGCGCAAGCAGACAATTGTGGTCTCCCTTCCATATCTCTCAGTTTGGGTCTCCTGTTTTCCATTACTTTGTTTCCCCATACTGTGTCCAAAGTAGCATTTTTTCTGTGGTAAAATATACGTTACATACAATTTAGCCTTTAACCACTTAAAAACTATGTTCATTTCAGTGGCTACATTCACATCATTGTACAATGCTCACCACCATCCATCGCCACAACTTTTTTTTACCTTCTCAAACTGAAACTCTAGCTGTTAAATAATCTTTCCCATTTCCTTTCCCCAAGCTCCTAACAACCACAATTATACTTTCTGTCCCTGAATTTGACTGTCTGGGTACTGTGTGCCAGTCATGGTTTTAGAGTCTTTGGGATACATCAGTGAACAACCTGGATAAAATATTACCCCTCACAAGGCTTACATTCTAATAGTTTGGAAAAAATAAAACATATAAACAGGAAATAATGTAATGTACAGAGAGGTAATAAGTGTTAGAGCAGGGTAAGGGGGACCAAAAGTTGGGAGGCAGGATGGAGTGGAAGAGGGCAGGTTGAGATTTTAAATAGGTTGGTCAGGTTAGGACTTATTGAAAGGTGTTGGCTGTTGTAACAATTAAAAGAGTGAGCCGTGTGTGTATCTGGAGAATGAACGTTCCAGGCAGAGGGAAGAGACAGCCCAATGAGAGATTGTCCCTGCTGTGTATTAAAATGAGCCTGCAGGCAGTTTGGTTATTTTAGTAAAGAAAAATTAGGTGCAGGTTTACAAAAGTGGTCAGAATAATTGTTGAGATGAGTGTTAAGAGCCTGAAGTAAGATACTTTTTTATTGTATTATGGTCTATCATGAAAAAAACTCAGTAGTTTAATATATAAAAAAATCAACTGAAAAGATTTTTATTATTAAAATGTAGCTTTGTAAGTACCTTTTCAGAGTTCTGGTAAATATGTAATAAAAATACAGTAAATATATATGTCAAAAGTAATTCTTCAGCTTACATGATCATGTAATTAAGAACAGCTATATGTTTTCATTTTGTGAGCTGGGGAATTATTTTTTTATTCTATGAGTGCTAAAGGACTATAAAAATACAAATATTTCTTTGTACAGTGCAATTTACTATAATCATTAAACAAGTTGTTTACTAATTGTGACATTTTATTTTATTCTTAAAGAATAAATAACTGTGTATTTGAAAAGGAATAGTTTAGGAGTCATAAAATTTGTTTCTGTTCTAATTGTTGAAATTCTGTAATGTTTAATTTTGAGGAAGTCATTTTAGTCTTCTTTTGCCTACTTGTTGGGAGTTTTGTTTGTTTTAAGTGAGGCTTAACTGAGGCTGGTATGCTGCAGTTCATGGGGTTGCAAAGAGTAGGACACGGGTTAGTGACTGAACAGCAACAACAAAACCCTAATATTTAAAACAGCAGAAATTAAAATTATGTTCATTAACATTGACAGTGAAAAGGCACTATTCCATAAAATGAATGTTTTTCCTGGTTGAAAACTTCTATTTCAGGCATTTAATAAGATTTAATTTGTTGGTTTTTTTTTTTTTTTTTTTTTTGGTTTAACGTTTACATCATACGGATAGCATAAACGCTTATTTGCATGACTCAAGTAGATAGATGTAGAAAGTAGTTATCTTGTCACTGATTATGAAATCACTGAATTGGATGATTATTACTGATTACTTCCTACTTGTTTTTTTGTATTTTGGGTCAAAGGCACAAATTTCATAAAGATTAAGTGTTCTAAGAACTATTCCTAAATGTGTTTTTATGTAGTGATGTAATTTTCAGCAGGCATTCCTAGCTATTTACTGAATGATGTCCCCTTAAATATAATGAATCAGAATATGATCATTATTCTGTTTAGATTTTCAGATTCTCTTCAGCTCCTTCTAATCCTTATTTCTCTCATTCTTTTCTTTTTTTTGTACAAATATTGATTCACTCATTCAGCAGCTACGTATTTAACATCTACTATATGCCAGACACAGAGTTAGGCATTATAAGATTTGTAAGTGAATTGAGAGGTAAGGTTTCAGCTGTCAAATTAACAGATAAACAAACATTTGCCCATTTAGCCAGCATTTACTAATTATCTGCCATGTGTTAGGCATTGTTCTGGGAACTGGGTACAGAGGTAAAAGTAACAAAGTCTGTACCTCTGTAGCTTACATTCTGATGAAGGAATAAAATATGCAGGGGAGATCTTTTTTAAAATGTGATATTTGAACTGAAATATGATTGATGAGATGGAACAAACAAAAAAGACTGAGGTCGGACAACAGTTATGGATGATAAATAGAATGAACTCCTGTTTGATGCACATTGGCTTGTGGGTTTTGAGATGGGAAGATTAAGGAGTTTATTGTTGCTTCCATTTTGTCACTTAATTATTAAATGAAGACATCAGCTGGGAAGTTTGGTGGGAGAGTATGGACAGCAACGAGGGAACAATCTGAGGAGAGAGAAATTTGAGGACGGAGATCACTCTCCAGAGAGAAGTGAATACACAAAGCAGGGAAGTGCAGTAGGATTGCTGGACAGCATTGAGGGTCTGCTTGTAAGTTTTTGATCCTGAATTTAAAGTGAAATGGTTCAGCCAAGTTGTGTGGTAATCTCCAGCTACAGGCACACGTGTGAAGAAGATGTAAGGTTTAACCAGAGTTGGTTTTTTAACCCCAGGGGACTGGCGGTGAAGAAAGAGATAAACAAGAATGTTTAGGACATTTGCAAGGAAGTTATAATAATTCAAGCTGTAGAATTTATGCTGTTGTGCTGTGTGCTGTGCTTAGTCGCTTAGTTGTGTCCAACTTTGTGACCCCATGGACTGTAGCCCACCAGACTCCTTTGTCTGTGGGCTTCTCCAGGCAAGAATACTGGAGTGGGTTTCCATGCCCTCCTCCATGGGATCTTTCCAACCCAGGGATTGAACCCAGGTCTCCTGCCTTGTGGGTGGATTCTTTACTGAGCCACCAGGGAAGCCCGGTTTATGCTGGGGAAGGAGAAAATGAAGTGGAAGTGAAGGCTGAAGAGAGTTGATGGATATAAAGAAAGTGAAGAGTCAATGGATTAGTGGATTGGATGAGGTTGACAGTTGTAGTCAGACAAATGAATTTCATGGGCTGATATTAGTATGTAATATTATTACATATTATTACATATTAATAAATTATTACATTTATTAATAGACCTGTTTCTATGTATATGTATACACATCCAAGAACAACTTCAGTCAACTTTATAACATTGAAAAGAGTGAGGTTTTGCACAGATAACCAACAAATTCAGAGGGCCACTACAGCAGTTCATTCTTTTTTTTTTTCTTTGTAAATTTATACAAAGGATTGAATGGAATATAAGGAAAACATGAAAGGTTAGTAGCACTACTTGGAAGATCTTATCTCAGCTTATGTATGAAATCTTTTTTAAAATCACTTGACCTCATTGGCTATGTTCTCCTAATTGAGCACTGTGCCAGGTGCTGGGCGTGCAGTAATATCAGGTCATGGTGTGTTCAGAGGGCTCATGGAGCACAGAGGTAGGCACACAACTCAAACGGGGTGGAGAGTGGTTAGGTTTGGAGGAAATGATATCTCAGCAGATATGTGAAAAGATAAGTAGGAGTTAGAGCTTAGCAAAGAAACCACAGACCCAAGTGAGAGCAAAGAATGTATGTGAGGATACTCAAGCAAGAAGGGGATGACCTGATGGATCCCAAGTGGGTTGGTTTGTAGTGTCTGAGGGAAGATGTAGTAAGACATGAGGCTAGGAAATTAAGCAAGGGCCATATTTTAAAGGATGTGGTAGGTTATATGAAAGAAATTTCATACTAAAAGCAATAGGGGACTGATTGTTGGATTTTACATAGAGCAGTGATATAAAGCACAATCACTTCAAAATGCTGTAGAGGATGTGGAGAAAAGGGATATAGCCATTATGGAGAACAGTAAGGAGATTCCTTAAAAAATTATGAATAACCCTATCCTATGACCAAGGGATCCCACAACTGGGCATATACTCTGAGAAAACTACAATTCAAAAAGAACCCATGTACTCTGGTATTCATTGCAGTGCTATTTAGAATAGCCAGGACATGGAAGCAGCCTCAGTGTCCATTGACAGATGAATGGATGAAGTGGATATTCAATATTCAATGGAATATTACTCAGCCATAAAAAGGAACGAATTTGACTCAGTTGTACTGAGGTAGATAAACCTAGAACCTGTTATACAGAGTGAAGTAAGTCAGAAAGAGACAAACAAATGCTGTATATTAATGCATATATTTGGAATCTAGAAAAATGGTACTGATGAACCTATTTGCAGGAAAGTATTGGAAACGCAGATGAGGAGAACAGTCTTGTGGACACAGCGGAGGAAGGAGAGGGTGGAACGAACTGAGAGAGTAGCATTGACATATATACACTATCATGTGTGAAATAGATAGCTAGTGGGAAGCTCCTGTATAACACAGGGAGCTCAGCCTGGCACTCTGTGATGGCCTAAATGGGAGGGATGAGGGGGAGGGGAGTGAGGCTGAACAGGGAGAAGATATATGTATAATTATGACTGGTTCTCGAAGGATGTTATCCAGGAGAAACCAACACAATATTGTAAAGCAATTTTCCTTCAATTAAAAAATAAATTAAAAAACACAAACATTTTAAAATGTGGGATTTGCTTTGATGAAGAAGTTGGGTTTTTATCATTGCTACGGTTTATTCTAAAATTCCTTCATTCATGAGTATAAAGCAGTAAATCAAAATGGTTTAAATGTGTGCCTCTAATCTGAAAATAATTACTAACAGTAGCAATTAATACGGGACAGTATTAAACATAGAAAGCCCTGCTTACAAAACATGATTAAAGTCGTATTCATCTGTTTGCAAAAAGAATTGAAATTAAAAATTTCTTTGACTCTGAGTACATTTGGTTACTGCTGTGTATTTTCCATCATATCAGTGAAAATATTAGATAATTTCCCATGAGTTTGTGTGTGCTGTTTAATATTACCAATCAAATGTCAATGAAGCTCTGTACTTTTTCTCTCCAGTGATTTAAACTTTTGAGATGCTTCCATTAATTGGAAAATCAATCATCTTTGATAACTTTCCTGACCCTTCTGATACTTGGGAAATCACTGAAACGATTGGCAAAGGAACTTATGGAAAAGTTTTTAAAGTGTTGAATAAGAAAAATGGCCAAAAAGCAGCAGTCAAAATTCTGGATCCCATTCATGTAAGTCGCATGGTGTTTTTTTCTTGCTTGCTAATTAACTTTTTAAAAAGCTGTATTAAACAGTTAAAAAGTCCATTGGTATCTTATCTTGATTTATTTATTACAATGTCAGTTACAATTTGAAGGAAATGTTTGTTTAAAAATGTCTTGTTAGATTTTCCTTGTTAAATGCTTAACATACATTAGAAGGTCTGATAAACACTTGATAAACAAATAAATATATAGTAAAGAGAAGTATAGGGGCTTCCCAGGTGGCACTAGTAGTAAAGAACCTGCCTGCCAATGCAGGAGATGTAAGAGAAATAGGTTCGTTCCCTGAGTAGAGAATATCTCCTGGAGGAAGGTGTGGAAACCCACTCCAGTATTCTTGCCTGGAGAAGCCCAGGAACAGAGGAGCCTGGAGGGCCACAGTCCATAGTGTCTCACAGTCAGATATGACTGAAGTGACTTAGCATGTACACATGCACAGATAAGTATATCTGTATATAAGTTTATCTTCTCTCAAGCAGCTCAATGGTTTGATTTAATATTTTTGGATTTCAGAGTGTTGTCAGCATATAGACTCCCGGGTCTAGAAGTAACCCTAAAATTGTCTAATGTCTTGGCCAGATTTCATTTTTCTCCTGTGTTTATTTAGGCTTCAGGCAGAATTCCTCTTATGCCAAACTAGAAATACATTTTTCTTTCAAAAAAGGGAAATTAATTTTCAGGTTTACCTAAGTGTTTCCAAAGCAGAAATGGCATTCCTTTACAGGGAGTGGTTCCTTGTGAAGAATTCAATGTCATGGTCAGTCCATATGGCCTCTTTTCCAGCAGTGCCAATGGGCTCCTCCTTTGCTTTTTTTGGGGAATAGCAGTTGTGATCAGGGAAACTCATCTTGCTTTGCCTTTAAGAGCACGAGGAGATGGGCAAGATTCTTTTTTCCCGGAGTCAGAGGCTAGATGTTTGGGCACGTTTTCAGCTACTAGGACATACGTAGGTCTCCCCTAGCACATGGGGGAACCAGAATAAACTCAGTGATTCCGTAATCCCCAAACCTCTCCTGAGAGCAACTTCTGCAATTGCTCAGCTCTTGGAGAAGGCAATGGCAACCCACTCCAGTATTCTTGCCTGGAAAATCCACGGACGGAGGAGCCTGGTGGGCTACAGTCCATGGGGTCGCACAGAATTGGACCGACTGAGCAACTTCACTTTCCCTTTCCCTTTGTGCATGTGATGGTGGGTGTGGTTTGATAGAAATGATTAGTCCTTGTCACAGCTCTGACACTCACAAAGCCTGCAAAAGGACTCTGCAAAAAGTTTCTGGCCCTCGGTTCATCTTAGGGTTGCTCTTTCTTTGCATGTTGCATGTTGCATGCCTGCTCAGTCACAAAGTTGTATCTGACTCTTTGTGACCCCATCTACTGTAGCTTGCCGGCTCCTCTTTTGTCCATGGGATTTCCCAGGCAAGAATACAGGAATGGTTTGCCATTTCCTTCTCCAGGGGATCTTCCCAACCCAGGGATCGAACCCATGTCTCCTGCATTGGCAGGCGGATTCTTTA
Organism: Okapia johnstoni; assembly: GCA_024291935.2. Taxonomy (NCBI): domain Eukaryota; kingdom Metazoa; phylum Chordata; class Mammalia; order Artiodactyla; family Giraffidae; genus Okapia; species Okapia johnstoni. The sequence continues at coordinate 18,605,012 of CM044324.1, forward strand.
CCACTGAGCCACCAGGGAAGCCCACTGGAGGAAAAAAATGAGAAGTACTGGGCTTAGGCTTAACTGATGCTGCATGTCTTCATATTCTGTTGGAAAGTTCTTATTGTTAAAACTGAGGGAAGCGAGATGCCAATTAAGCTGTATCAGAGTAACTGCACCACTGGTCTTTGCAATTACAAGTCTGCCTTTTGAACTTTGCTGTTAAGGATTGGGGTTCATGGTGGCAAGAGAAAGGGCTCCAGGCTGATCTCAATGTGTGGCCCCACAGTCAGAGTCTCTCTCCTATTCCTCTGCTTCTTTATGAACAAGAACAAATGACTTGTGAATATATGTAACAGTTATCCTTTCATAATTTCACATTTGCTATACAGCCTACCTTACAAGTCAGGTTTTGTTCTCTTGCTTTAATGAAACATATAGATTCATAGCCGTAGTATGAAATGTGTTCTTTTGCTGCTTTTATTCTTGTCATAGTACATATATATATTTTCTAAGAATTCTTTATTTACTCTTCATTCATCATGCCACAAGTCAAATAAAAAAAGATTTATAACCAGGAGATTATAATCTCAATAAAATAAATTTAAATGCACCCAGCATTTTGCAGAGTGGCTATTTTTTTTATTAAAAAGGTCTTACTGTTATGGATTTTGAACTCATAATCTCCTCTCCAAGAAAGGGATGAAATGAGCAGGCCTAGAAGGTAGTAGACAAAAGACTAGTCCTGGATCACATACTAACCAGTTCTGTGACTCTAACTGCCTTGAGCTTTTGTTTCTTTTTTTTTAAAAAAATTAATTTTCTTAGCTTTAGTTTCTTCCTTAGACTAGTGTTCTGGTCTAAAATTCTTTACAGCTTTGTGATTCCATGATTCTGTCTTAAAACAATGTGGACATTAAATGTTACCATAAAATATTAGAAGTCTTTTATTTATGACAGTGAATTGTTTTATGTATATATGATTTTCTAGATACATGACTAAGTGTGTAATCTTGTTTGCAATTTTATTGACAGGATTACAACCTATTCTACTTCTGGTGAATGAGTCTTTAGCTAATTAAAGGCTGTATGCCATCTTATATAACTTAACCCTTTCACTTTTTTGGAAAGGTAGGAGTTTATTGCATGTATGATTGGTTTTTGATAGTGTTTAAAATATCCTATACTTCAAAGAAACAAAATGAACCAGCTAAAAGTTTTCATGTCAAAACAATGATTTTACCATTGAAATAAAGTTAACACTACAAAGAAAGGAAGATCACCTTAAGCAGTTCTTCATATATATTTTTTCCCTAGATTTTGTGATTAGAATTCTTTATTTTTATTTTTTAACTTAAAAAGTTTAATTTGGCTGAGTCAGGTCTAAGTTGCTCATGGGCTTAGTAGTTTAGGTGCCCAGGCTTAGTTGCCCAGCGGCATGTGGGATCTTAGTTCCCAGACCAGGGATCGAACCCATGTCCCCTGCATTGGAAGGCACTGGACCACCAGGGAAGTCCCTATATATGTTGCTTTCTAACTGCACATAAAAATAGCCTTTTATTTATTTCTTTTCAATGAAATGAACATAATTAGAGTTATTTTTGATTAGCAGGAAAATCACGATCTCTCCCCTTAAGCAGTGTAATGAGAAATTTCAATACATTGTATTGAGCACAGTAGAAACTATTCTGACCTTGCTTCAACAAAATAAAATTCTACATTCAGTATTCTAACTTATGTTTTTTTTGCTTCATTCATGTTTTTCTCACCGATCTCTCCCCATGACTTTTTGAAACTAGGATATTGATGAAGAGATTGAAGCAGAGTACAGCATCCTAAAAGCACTTTCTGACCACCCTAATGTGGTCAGATTCTATGGCATGTACTTTAAGAAGGATAAAATAAATGGAGATAAGCTGTGGCTGGTTCTTGAGGTAAGTGTTTAGCATTATCTCCCATGTGGTAATTTACAGTGTGGTCTTGGAACGACATGTTTAGCAACGTCACCCCCATAATTTCATAATGTTCATCTGATATGTTCCATTCTATATCTTTTGTAGAATCTTGTTCCCAGTTCTGGTCTTGCCATCTTTAGAAACATTAGTAAATGAAAGAAAATTAATTAAAGATTAAAAGAAAATGTTTCCATAATAGAAGACTAAAGAAGCTAGGATATTTTCCTGGCAGATGAGCATACTAAAAAGGGACTTCATTATAATTTTTATTTATTCATCTGTGTTTGGTGTAACACGTGACTGAGGCTCAGTGCCAGGTGCTATGATATGAGATAAAATTAATGTAACTGAGGCTTCATTAGGCGAAAATGGTGAGTTATAATTTCTTCTTCTGACTTCACTGAATACTAATGACATAAACTGCAAAACCAGGTACTTTTAGTTCCCCATATCTGTGGGTTCCACATGGTCAGATTCAAACAGCTGTGATCTGTGGATACAGAGAATCAACTGTATTTACATTTATGAGGGGGGAGAAATCCTTACTAGAAGTGGTGTTGAACACTGAATAAGTTGCCAAAGGGATACTGTAGAGTGTGCCTTTTCAATTCCTTAGAATAGCTTGGGACAGTTCTCTCTAATGCAAGAGTATTAGAAGGTGCACCACTAAGGTTACTGCCAGTCCTAGAAGACTGTGCTTTTTCCTGATTTTCACTGGATATTTTTATTGAAGTTGAAATAATAATTAATTACAATAAAATTTGTAAAATTTTCTTAAAGCTTCTTTTATCAAACCCAGGGCTAGTGAAACCTTTATTTGATCACCTTAACAGCATCTATTTATTGTATTTACATTATTTGATTTTTTATAACATTAGTTTCTGGTGTAAAGCGAGGTGATTCAGTTATGTATATTTATATGCTAGGCTGTGTGTATGCTCAGTCATGTCTGACCCATGGTGACCCCATGGACTGTAAGCCTGCCAGGCTTCTCTGTCCATGAGATTTTTCAAGCAATAATACTGGATGGGGTTGCCATTTCTTCCTCCAGGGGGTCTTCCCAACCCAGGGATAGAACCCAAGTCTCTTACGTCTCTTGCATTGGCAGGTGGATTCCTCATCTCTGAGTCAGTTGGGAAGCCCATATATTTATATATATTAATATAATTTTATATATGGTTTATCACAGGATATTAAATATTCCTTGTGGTGTACAGTTGGATCTTACTGTATATCCATTCTATTAATATATGTAATACTTTGCATTTGCTAATCCCAAACTCCCAATCCGTCTCTCCTCTGCCTCCTCTTCCTGTTGACAACCACAAGTTTGTTCTCTGTGTCTTGTATTCACATTATTTTAGTAGCATTTGATTATTCTATTTCTTTTTTTTTTGGAATGTACCATTGATTTCCCTGTACAGTAATAATTTGCACAGTCTCCATACTTTATATTTTTTTATGGTGGTTTTTAAATGAATATACAAGTAGTGATCATTGTAGAGAATACTTGAAACCATAAAACGAACCACTCTTAATTCTGAATATATTTTCTTCATCTATTTTTGTATGTTTAAAATGATTGACAATATCACTTATCAATTTAGCCTACTTTCCAGTTCATATAATTTCAGATAGACTTAATCATTTTTATCTTTAAAAAAATACATTCACTTGATTAATTTTTGTTGTTCAGTCACTAAGTAAGTCCAACTCTTTTTGACTCCCTGGACAGCAGCACTCCAGGCTTCTGTCCTTCACTATCTCCCAGAGTTTGCTCATATTTATGTTCATTGAATTGGTGATGCTATCTAACCATCTCATCCTCTGCTGTCCCCTTCTCTTTTTGTCTTCAGTCTTTTGCAGCATCAGAGTCTTTTCCAGTGAGTTGGTCCTTCACAGCAGGTGTCCAAAGTACTGGAGCTTCAGCTTCAGCATCCATCCTTCCAATGAATATTCAGGGTTGATTTCCTTTAGAATTGACTGGTTTGATCTCCTTGCAGTCCAAGTGACTCTCAAGAGTCTTCTCCAGCACCACAGTTTGAAAGCATCAATTCTTTGGTGCTCAGCCTTCTTTGTGGTCCAACTTGCACATCTGTACATGACTACTGGAAAAACCATAGCTTTGACCATAGGGACTTTTGTTGGCAAAGTAATGTCTCTACTTTGTAATACACTGTCTAGGTTTATCATAGCTTTTCTTCCAAGGAGCAAACACCTTTGAATTTCATAGAAAGCAGTAATGCAGGACAGTATTACTGTAGATCCAGGTTAGTGGTGCCACCTTTTCCTGAGCAGGTAGGTATGTGTTTTTGCTGTGTTGGTTGTTGAACCTGGAAATAGATGGTTCATCTTCTCTACTCTTTCATTTTCTAATCCATGTTCTGAATTTTGGCATGATTATTGATTGCCCCTCTGGAACCCTACATCCTCTTGCTCCATCCTGGAGGTCTGCCAGGTGTCTGACCCTTGCTGCCTCTCTGCTGCTCATCTGGGTGGAATCCACTTTCCTGGATTCCTTGGTCTCTTCTTTCCAAGGTTATTTCTCTGTTTTGCACATCAGGAATTCTGTGCATTTCTCCTGTTACTCACTGTGCTGATGTCACCAAATATTGAGTCCCTTCAGTTCAGTTTCTCTAGGGAGCAAAACCTCCAGTCTGTGTGCGTGTGTGTGTGTGTATGTGTGTGTGTGTGAAGTGCTCTGGCAGGCTCTTGGATGTGGATATTTTGAATGTGGGGTAAGAGGGCATCAAGTCTTTTGAAAAGAGACCTCCAAAAGAAGCCTTGTTTTCTGCCCCTCCCCTCCCACCTCCTCCACTTTCACTATTATCTTGCCCTCTCTGGGTTAAATCTGCTCAGGTGACCTCAACACAGCTCCCCCACCTAGTACTTTGGTTTGTGGCTTTCTCTGTGTTGCTGGATCAGTTAACCACTCAGTCACCTGCATTCCATGTTGAAAAATTTTGTTGCGATCTCTTCTTCACTTCTCTCCCATTTTGTTCTTTTTTCTCTGGTGGTTTTATGTTGGGTTTTTTTGGTTTTTTATTTGTTTACTGGCATTTTCATGGAGATTCATGAGTAAGAGGAAATAAATGTATATATCTAATCTGCCACTTTTGATTGAATCATAGTCTTTCAAAATTACAATAGAATTTTCAAGAACCTTTTCAGAATCTGAAACTATTATTTTATAGAAGTTAAAAAAAGTTTGTTAAGAGCCAGGCATGTTCTTTGATGATAGGCAACTTATTTCGACTTCAGAATTATTTTGTATTTCTCAGTTCAACATAGCTTTATATTTTTAGTTAAATCACACAAAAAACAGAGCAAAACTTTTACTTCTCTCAATACAACCAAGTAACAGAAAATAAATTATGAACTTAAGCCATTTTGTCTTAAATTAATGGATACTTTACTTCGTATTTATGTTTGTGTATTTGAGATGTGATGCTCTGCAAATCCTTGATGGACTCCTGAATAAAAATTTTGTATATTTATATTTTTGAGAACATTTTCAATAATGCATCTTTTATTTTTTTTCCATGTAAAATAATTGGAAAATTAGCATTTGAAGATTCAGTTGTTCTGCTTAATATATGCCTAAATGGGCAACGGCAAAAGTATAAATCTTTCCCAGAGTTTAAAAATATTGAATAAGATTGGTTGATGTCTTTTATGCCTAACAAATTACTATTCTAATTATATTGTCATTTCTTAGTATTATCACTCAGGGTTAGGTGAGAGTTGAAGATTCCAGGTCATAGTTAAGTGTTCTTTTGAGAGAGCAGAAAAGATTGATTAAAAAGGTCTTGGAACATCCAGTACAAGCGAAGTGGCGTCCTGATGCAATGAATCAGCAGAGACTTAGCTTCTTTGAACTTTGTACATTTTTTTAAAATTTATTTTTAATTGGAGAATAATTGCTTTACACTGTTACGTTGGCTTCTGCCATAGAACAACATGAATTAGCCATGAGTACACATACATCTTCTCCCTCTTGAACCTTCCTTCTACCCTGCTCTGCATCCCATCCCTCTGCATTGTCGCAGAGCACCAGTTAAGCTCCCTGTGTTATACAGCAACTTCCCACTAGCTATTTTACATATTGTCTTTATAATTGTGTTCATTATTAGATGTAAGAGTTGGAAATATTCCTTAACGGCTTGAGAAAAAAGAATAAACAGTAGTTTATTAAAATAGTATTTCAGAAATCTGATCTATTTGAAATTCAGAGTTGGGGGAAAATGGAAAAAGCAAAGAGCTGGCAAACTGTATGTAAGACAATTGATTTACATATGCAAGTTAGACTGATTACATATACACATAAGTGGTACAATTACCTGATTTATAAACATGAATAGTGCAGGTGCTGCTTTAAAGGCACTTTCAGAAAATTGGCTTGTGGCATCAATACTTTATTCTACAAAATGACTGCTAATTATACCTCTTATCATAATAAAGCTCCAATAAATTATTTTGCTGGCTTCAGCAGTAAAGAATCTGCCTTCAGTGCAGGAGACACAGGAGATGTGGGTTCGATCCCTGGGTCAAGAAGATCTCTTGGAAGAGGACGTGGCAACCCACTCCAGTCTTCTTGCTTGGAGAGTCCCATGGACAGAGGAGCCTGGCGGGCTACAGTCCATAGGTCACAGAGTCGGACACAACTGAAGCAACTGTGCACGCATGCAGGCGCACGAATTATTTTGCATGAGGGTACCCAACGGATGGCCAAATAGGAACTTTGGTGGTACCCAGAAAGTCATGCTAATAGTGCTAGACTTCTGACATGAATCTGCGTAAAGATGGTGCTTCTTGGAGGGTCTGAGTAGCATCCTCGTTATCAGCCTGATATGTGTTGGGGGTGGGCGACTGTATCAGCTTGGACAAACTCTCACCCAGAGATTTTTCATCTTGAAAAAATCATTGTATTTATATTGCAATCAGAATTGAAATTCCAAGAAGAGAATTACTTGCTCAGATTTTACTGGGCCATCTATTTTCTCTATTATTTAGTTGTAATTTTTAAATTATTGCTTTCATTTTGATACAATTTTTCCTCTTCCTGTATTTTTCTTGAATTTTGTTATACTATAATTTCTTGAGCATGAATAATATACAAGGCTCTGTTTAGAAATTATTTCCTTCTAAATTCTCTGTATGTTCATTTTCAGAACATACAGAAGAGCACTAGTTACTACCCCTCCTACATTCCAGTTACACAATTGTAATGAAACTACGAAGGAAGAGAAGAGGTAGATTTTCTTCTGTGGGAAGTGATATACATATATATATATATATATATTTTTTTTTTTTTTGCAAAATGTCTATGGGAATTTTTACTGTCACTGGTATTTGGGTTTTCCTAATGATGTCAGCATAAAGGCAGAAGTAGTTTTTTTTTTTTTACTTATGCCTTTTGAAATACCATGCCTATATTTAATATTAATTTTTGCTTATTGCTATTACATATCTTTTGACTGACATGCTTTGTAAAATGTAGGTACCTCTTTTAAATTTTTAAAAATATTTATTTATATTTATCTGTTTATTTGGCTGTGTTGGTTCTTAGTTGTGGTACTCAGGATCTTTGCTTGGGGCATTTGAAATTCCCTGACCAGGGATCAAACCCAGGGCCCCTCCATTGGGAGCTCTGAGTCTTAGCCACCGGTCCAACAGGGAAGTCCCTGTAGATTTTGCTTTTGCTTAGTGTTTCTTTTCACTCCTAGTGTCTACGATGGAGGGTCAGGAGCAGGATGGAGGGGGACATCGGGAAGTGGGAGGTGGTTCATTTCTGCATATCCTTACCAGTAAACCAGGAGATGAAATGAAAAAACAGGATTGAAATTGAGTTAAGTTGGTCTGGTATTAGGCATCTACTGCAGATGAGCGCAGAGGGCAAAACTGAGATTTAACTATAATTTCCCCCTTCTTAGTTGGATGAACAGCAACACCTTAAGTACACAAGGAATATAGTCTTCTGTCTTAGCATCTATTTGTCTAGTGTATGCTCAGCCATAAGGGAACCAAAATCCAGAGTTAGGACATCTTTTTGTTAAAAGATCTTTCCCTTCATAATCCAGTCTTAGCTGTAATTGCTCCTTTCATGGCAGTACTGCAGGCTGAATTCTATTATTTATCTGAATTAGTCCTGATTTGTTCATTCTTAATAGTGACACTGCTTTCTCTTTTTGCTTTCTAATTATAGCAATTTTTCTCTTTGAAATTATATTCTTTTCAGGAGATCAAAGGCTGGAAATTACAGGTGGCATTTGTAAGCACAAAAGTTCAGTAAATAGTCCTAAAGCCTCACAAATGCACATTTCTGGTAACAAAAGTGATTTTCATGGACCCGAATGCTAACTTTTGTGCATCATGCATTGTTGGTTATTCTGCCTTTATACTTACATCTAATAAGTAAGATATTGTTGGTCATGAGGAAAGGAAACTATAAGATGACAGAAAATGAGTTAGGATGAATGAGTGGTTTCTGTTTGCTCGGCTATTAACTCTTTAATGTTGGTGCCTGGGAGATAACATGTACATGGAAGGGAATAGGGAACCGCTGCAGGCTTTTATATGTGGAAGGGGGCAGGGAAGCAGGACAGGGCTGCAAACCTGAGCTTCTGAACCACTCTGATGGCACAGCACTGGTCCTTCCTTTCTTTAGTTGTGCACAGTGGCAGTGGAGTAGACAAATGACGATTCTTTTCATGCTCTTAGGGCTGGGACAACCATTCCCAGCTCTCATATAAAAGGCTGTTATTTGATGTACTCACCACAGAACAAGACAGACAATTACCTAGACTTGTCTCATTTTTTTTGTTTAAAGGGCAAGATGGAAAAGCAGTATACATGTACTCCTTTATATTCTTATAACCCCCAAAATACATAAAAACAAATATAATGCTGGTATATCTTTTTTTCCTAATAATACTTCAGTGCTTGCAAATGCATCTGCTCTCTGAATAGGAGTGCAAGTTTATAATATTAACCACAGAGGGAAAAATGTGAGATGTTTTGCTATTTGGTAAATCAATATATTTTGACTGTGTGTGCTAAGTCTCTTCAGTCGTGTCCAACTCTTTGCGACCCTATTAGTTTCTGGTGTAAAGTGAGATGATTCAGCTATATATATTTATATGCTAGGCTGTGTGTGTGCTCAGTCATGTCTGACCCATGGTGACCCCATGGACTGTAGCCTACCAGGCTCCTCTGTCCATAGGATTCTCCAGGCAAGAATACTGGAGTGGGTTGCCATGCCCTCCTCCAGGGGATCTTCCCAACCCAAGATCGAACCTATGTCTCCTGTAGCTCCTGCATTGCAGGCAGATTCTTTACCGCTGAGCCACCAGGGAAGCCCACATTTTGACCAGGCAGATTAAAAGATTTCTTCTACGCTTTCTTGTTTATCAAATATATCTTGTTGCTCACATAACCAGTGTTTGATGGTGTTTTCCCAAGAATTTTGAAATGCTTTAGGATGAGGGATGCTGTTTTTATCTTGATTTAGTGGTTACAGGTTTGTACACAACTACCAAAATACATCAAAATGCATACTTCAGTGAGTCAATTAGAATGTGTGTCTGTAATAGCTTAAACATACTACTTCTAGTTTACAAGTTAGAAAAGTAATGTGAAAATTGTACATATTATAATATTACACATTAGGAAACATTGTTAGGTGATGGTGCCACTCTTATTAATATTTCATCAGTCTTTTATTGGAATGCAGAATTTTCTACATCAGTATATGTATTTTATTGATACTGAGTCACACATTTCACACTTTGAAGAGGCACCTTCCATTTCATGTAAAAAGATGGCCTTCTGTCATTATGTGTGTGTACATGCATAAGTGTCCAGGACTAAAGTATATTCATCCAGTCACTTACTAATTCCATAAATATCTATTATTTTGGGCCAAGCATTTTGGTAGGTTTTGGGTATTCAGTAGAGAATGAGACCAGCTGTCATCCTGGTGCTTAGAGTCTAATAGTGCAGAAAGACAATTTAAAGCTTAATAGACAAATTAATTAAATAATTATACATTGTTTTTGATACTGTGGGCTTCCCTGGTGGCTCAATGGTAAAGAATCTGCCTGCAATGCAGGAGATCTAGGTTTGATTCCTGGATTGGGAAGATCTTCTGAAGGAGGGCATGACAACCCACTCCAGTACTCTTGCCTGGAGAATCCCATGGACAGAGGAGCCTGGCTGGCTACATACAGTTCATAGGGTTGCACAGAGTTGGACATGACTAAAGTGACTAAGCAGCAGTAGCATTGATGCTATGAAGAATAGAAGTGGAGTGCTAATAAAAAATGAAAAATACCTTTTGTGAAGAGAGAAGTCAAAGAAGGCCTAGATGAGTGGGTAACACTTAAGCTTCCACCTGAAAAAAAAGAAACAAACCGAGGATCCTGTTAGTACCTTTGTTCTTTAATATATACTCCAGATACTCTGGTTAAGACTCAGCCTCATCTCAAACCCACAGAAGCAGAAACTCCAAGAATGAGGGCTCAGAAACTTACTTTTTAAACAAGTCCTAAGGTGATTCTTATCAAAGGAAAGTTTGGAAAACCCTGCCAGAGGTCCTTGGATTTCAGGGTGCATTAGAAATAATTTGGGACTTCTGCTACTGGCCATGACAGTAAGTTGTGTCACATCACGCAGTTGTACCGTAAATACCTAAAACACTACATAGAATATATTTTTAAAAACATAACAATTTTCCAACACTGTGAAAGAGACAGCTTAGGCTTGTGACATTGAGAAAAGGAAATTAGAGGAACACTACAATCATTGCATCTTTATTCTTGGAGACAGTTTCCAGATCACGGGGATAAGGAGGACTTTCCCAAGGAAATAACAGCAATCTTGCTGAACTGAAAAGATTGTCAAGACAGAAGTGACTGAAATTTTCAAAGAGAAAGTTAAGCAGGAAAAACACTCCAGAAATCTGCATAGGGGTTCCCTTGAGTCTTTGATTGGAAACCAAGCTGGAGATGTATAGGGCAAGATTCCAGGCAGTTGGGCAATAAACAATAATAAGGGTAAGAATTACTGAAAAGCAGTAATCTGAACAACTACTGGAGTTTGTGCAACCTGGAGGGATACTTGAGTTCTGACCAGTCAAATTGAGGAATCTTTGTTGAACATCTAAGACACTTAGTAGAGACCCTGCTGACAGGTTATGCATTAAAGGAAGGGTTAGACTCACCCTAGAATAAGAACTACCCTTGGCCTCCTATAAAAATTTCAAAAACAGGGCTTGAAATGTTCATGTCAGTCCACAAGTAGATGAACTGCCTGAAAGAACAAAATTCAACATTCATTAAGAGAAGACAGCAAAATCTGAACTCTTTAAATGTAAAATTAGTTATGGCCATCATTTAATAAAAATTATTAAATATGTAAAAAAGCAGGAAAAGGTAACCATTGTCAGAAAAAGAATCAGTCAAATGAAACAGACCCAGAAATAATCAGGATAATGGAATTAGCAGATAAAGACTTTAAAATAGCTATTATAACAGTGTTCTCGAATGAAATTTCAAGAGTTAGGTTAAAATGAAAATAGGAAAGGAGAGGACAATTCAGATTAAAACCACAATGTAACTACTAGTACACACTCACTAAAATGACTGAAATTTAAAAGACTGATAATTCCCAGTGTTGGTGAGGTCATGAAGCAAACTGAACTTTTTTAGATTATTTAGGCAGTGTGAAATGGTGTAGTCACTCTGCAAGCAATACAGCGATGTCTTATTGCATCTATAGTTACCTTATGATCTAAAAGTGTCACTTGTAGGCATTTGCTAAAAATTGGTTTCTATAAAAAGAATCAAACACTTTTATAAAATGAGCAAAGTAAAACCTAGATGAGTGTCAGAAAATGAGTTTCTGCTTTTGTGGTCTCACATGGGATATTATCAGACTAAGTGAGGGTCTTAGAGCATTCAGAATAAACAAAAAACAATGAAAAACAGCAAAAGTCAGAAATGCCAGCTGGAGAAATCAGTAGTCCTTTTCCAGAAATTATGAGTAAAAATCTCATATCCTGTCCTAACATAGTAAAGACAGAATGCACTTTGAAAGCTTATAAAAGCTGTCTTTGGAAGTGAGTTGTAATGATCTGTTTAGAGATTTAGTTTTCTTTTTCTTTAATGTTTGACTACAGCCTGAGTAGAGAATTCACTTTTAGGGCTGCTCTGTTCTTTCATTAGTGTAGCTCTGGTTTAAGAAAATTATACTTCAATTTTGTTCGATGAGAGAACATGAAGGCCCTATTATAGCGTTGTGTTACAAAGCGACACTTATGGGTTTTTTGGTCCCCTGCTACAAATCTCTTTTTAGTCTGTCTTGGTGATTTAAGAATTGCATAGGGTTAATATGACACAAATCATTTCCCTGAATGCAGTTCTTTTTAAGTGGAAACATATGGTCATTTTCAATTTTTATGATCTATTGCTTAATTTAAGAACATTTGCATTTCCTTTAATATATTTTAATCCTTCACATTCATTTAAACACTAACATACTTCAGTTAATTAAAAAAAAATTTTTTCTTCATATGTGAAAGACATTTTATGCTAGTCAAACAAAAGTAGATTAAAGATGATATTTGAAATTTTGAATGAGGATTTAGAAAATTCATGGTGTTATCTTGAGCATCTTTAGAAAAAGATCAGCCCCGAATTACCTTGTGGCTTATTGACATTTGGTCCCTGTGGTCTGTTTAATAAATGCCTTGTTTGTTGTATTTGTCCTCTCCTTTTCTCTTTTCATTTTAACATATCTTTTTTATGTTTATAAAATGGCATTTTATATAACAGTAAATATTAATGACAGCTTCTTCAATCAACATGAATGAACTTTAGAAGTATATTATTGGTTAAAGAAAAAAGCAAATCCAAGTAGGATACTATTTGTATAAAACACAAAGCAAAGCAAAACTGAACCAACTATTTTAGAAGAAATGTATTTATAATGAAGAAAGAAGTTTTAAAGACAGGAACGATAAACACAAAATTTAGGATAGTGGTTATTTCTCATGGGAAGAAGCAGAAGGATGGCATAATTTTAACACAACAGTAGGAAAGAAGAACCCTTAACCTGACTCTTCTTGAAGTTTAATTCAAAAGATCCTTTTCCATTCTGAAAAATTAAATCACAGTTCCTGCTTAAGTAGCAGCCAGATAGTAGAATGATTATTAATGGTTTCTAAGCTAACATTATGGGGCATGTGTAATAACTTGGATTAATTTTGCATGCCCCTTCACTATTAGTTGAGGACCTTTTTGAATATACTTGATGTTGGCAGCTGGATTTTTAAAAATTAATAGATTTTATTTTTTGAAGAGGTTCAGGTTTGTGGACAAATTGAGTGGGAAGTTCAGCGAGTTCCCATTACCTCCCCCCCAAGTTTTCTTTGTTATTAACATCTTGCATTGGCATGGCATATTTGTTATAGTTGGTGAGACAGTGATGACACGTTATTATTAACTAAGGGCTACCCTGGTGGCTCAGAAAATAAAGAATCTGCCTGCAATGCAAGAGACTTGGGTTCAGTCCTTGGATCGGGAAGGTCCGCTGGAAGAGGACATGACAACCCACTCCAGTATTCTTGCCTGGAGAATTCCATGGACGGAGGAGCCTGGCGGGCTATAGTCCATGGTGTTGCAAAGAGTTGGATATGACTAAGCAATTAATATGCATGCATTATTAACTAAAGTCCATGGTTTACATTAGGGTTAATTTTTTGTACTACACATTTTACAGATATTTTAAAGACTTTATTTTTTAGAATAGTTTTATTAGCATCACAGAAGTATTGAGAGGAAGGTACAGAGTTTTCTCATATGTCCCCAGCCATCACACATGCTCTGCAATGAGTTTTGAAAATTTAAAAAATGGTCCTAAACTTAGTTCCTTTAAATAAGTGCTTTGCAATTTAAGGGCTCTGAATTTCATTTTGATCAATTTTTAATAATTTTGTGACCCCATCATGCTGGGCCACACTGGAGGCAGCATGACCCTGTATTCTGCTGCCAGAATACTCTTCTGCTTATCCCGTTAAAAGGTGTTCCCTTTCCTGCAGAAGAAAATATCCATTTTGGAATGCCAGGTCTGCCTCTGCTCCTGTAGAAGATGAAAATTTTGTTTAATATAAAAAGACACTAGTTATAAATGGAGCATCTAAGTGTTCATTTGTGAGTTCGTGTTTAGATTTTAAATACACTTATAGAAACAATATTATAAAAGAGGGCTTCCCTGAAGGTCCAATGGTTAAGACTTCACTGTCCAATGCAGGGGTTGTAGATTCGCTTCCTGGTGGAGGAGCTATGACCCACATGTCTTGTGGCCAAAAAAGCAAAAGGTAAAGCAGAAGCAATATTGTAACAAATTCAATAAAGACTTTAACAGTAGTCTGTATCCAAAAAATCTTAAAAAAAAAAAAAACTTTGATATCACACAAGATGTCTAGATTGACCTGTCAGCCTGGACAACCTGTTAGGCGATCATGATGTATCATGATTAAATGTAAGGCTGGACTCTAAAGTCAGTCTGTCCAAGTTCCTGTCTTAGCTCTGTCACTACAATGTGATTTTTCCTGAGTTACCTTACTATTTTGTGCCTCAGTTTCCCAATCGTTAGTATGTAGATGATAATAATACCTACTTTACAGAGTGGTGAGACATATGGATAATGCATGTAAATGGGTTAGGAACGTCCTAGCATAAAGTCTGTGCTCAATACAACTGTTATTATGTAATTCATAATGTATCAGAAGTGTTCAGGCATCCAATAAAATCTAGATACCATGTTAGAAGAAAGTTTGAGAGAAAATATGTTCAGTATTTCAGACAAGGATGTTAAGAATGCACTTTCTTTCACCTTTCTCTACTCTGTTTAGGTCAGTAGAGTCAAGGAAATGACAACTCTTAGTTCTCAGGTGCTGAGGTGACAGAGGAGACCCCAGAGGTCAGGGTAAGAGTAAGGAGACCATGCACCAGAGACCTGCGGGGAGAGACAGAGCTGACAGCAAATACTGAAGGATCCAAGTTAGGGGCCCAAGAGTTCCTGAGGTCAGAGTTTTGCTGGGGCCTTTCAGCTAGTTATGCCCACCTCGTGCTCCACTGCTGATGCCAGCGTTTCTCTCCTCTGCAGATAGACTCGTGCTTATGCTAAGTTGCTCAGTCATGTCTGACTCTGTGACCCCGTGGACTATAGCCCGCGAGGCTTCTCTGTCCATGGAATTCTCCAGTCAAGGTTGCCATTTCCTTCTCCAGGGGATCTTCCCGACTCTGGAATTGAACCCATGTCTCCTGCATTGGCAAGCGGATTCTTGAACATCTGAGCCACATGTAGCTCCTTGTAATGTTTGTGGCGGGACTTCATGTTACCTAGCTTGGAAGAAACCCGGATGTGAAAAATTCCCCTACCGTGTTCTTCCTTCTTGTTTTTCTTTTTCGATTCCTCTGCTCTTGGGAGATGCAAAGGGAGAAAGTTAGGAAACGTGATATTTAAAATAGTTTTCTAAAATACTATTTGTAATCCTTATTTCAGTGCACTGTGAGATTTTACCAGAGAGGAAGTATGTTTTCAAGTTAATGCACAAATGAACCAGTATATAGCCATGGATTGAGGTCATACTGTACTATTAATTAAACTATCAGGAATCATGTCTTTTTGCCTTTTCATACTGTGAAGAGCTGACTCGTTGGAAAAGACCCTGATGCTGGGAAAGATTGAGGACAGGAGAAGGGGGCAACAGAGGATGAGATGGTTGGATGGCATCATTGACTCAGTGGACATGAGATTGAGCAAACTCTGGGAGATGGTGAAGGACAGGGAAGCCTGGTGCGCTGCAGTCCATAGGGTCACAAAGAGTCAGACATGACTAAGTGACTGAACAACAATAGCATCAGGAATCAAGAGTACTTTTAAGAGCTCTAGGTCCTAAAATTTGAAACTAATTTATAGAATCATAATTCTTATCCTTGAATTTAAAAGTCAAGCCCAGTGCTTCTCCAGATTCTCTTCTAAAATTAATTCATATGGAAACTGTGTTCCAGTAATTGATTGTATACTAGTACAAGTTTATATGTTCATTTATAAAATCATAACAATGATGGGAATAATCATTTGAAACAAAAAATTGGAACAGGTGTTTTAAATGTTTTGAGAAAACCTTTTATAGCAAGTACTTAAAATGTCACATCCATTTTAATATCTAAAAATATTCTTTTTTTGAAATATTCTTTTGTAGCTGTGCAATGGAGGATCAGTGACAGATCTTGTGAAAGGATTTCTGAAGGAGGGCAAAAGAATGAGTGAGCCCATAATTGCCTATATTTTACGTGAAGCACTGTTGGTAAGGCAGTTTAAATTATTTGTGCATTAATTATGAGGCAGTTCTAGTTACATAAAAAATGTGTATCCTATTTTTAGAAAAAACACTTCATTAGTATTTATTGATGCAAGAGCAAGATGCAAAATCTGAAATATTTAGCATAACTAAATCCTCTTTTCCACTAAAAATCTACCATCCTTGTGTCTACAGAATCCTGAGTTTTGATCTCCTAGGTATATTTCTGAAATCAATGATGATGAAGGTAGATACTGTATATTTTTACTAATAGGTTTTCATTTGCCATTATTTATTTATTTTTAACAGCCATTATTTAGAATAAGTATTTAGAATTTTTCTTCTATTGAGATTAGCACATTTTAAATAAAATATTTCCTAAAGGCCAGGATTATGCCCTGGTTTTTCAAAATTTTTTTTAGTCCAAAGTGGACATGATGTACTTTGATTCGACTAACTCAATGTGAAACATTTACAAAGGCTTGAGTGTTAATTTTAACATGTGTTCACTATTGATTTTGTAAAAATGCATCCTTCTGAAATAAAATGTGTTCTTATTTGATATTTCCTTCAAAAGTCACCATATTTATTTTCCACTTCCAGGGACTTCAGCATCTGCATAACAACAAAACTATCCACCGTGATATAAAAGGAAATAACATCCTGTTAACCACCGAAGGCGGAGTTAAACTCGTAGATTTTGGTAAATTTTGTTTGAAATTCATGAATTTGAGCTGCAAAATGAGTAGTATGATCTGATCAGTTTCCATCAGCCTTACTTTCTAGGCATTGACAGTAGAGAAAAAAAAAAAAACCAGTATCTAATTGAGGTAAGAAAGTTGCAGAGATTTTTAAAACTTTGGCAAATGAGAGATTCCTAGAAGAAAGGATGAGTTCTTTCAAGTCAGCCAGCGTGTGTCTGTAATGCCCCTGAAGCAGTATGTGGTTGCTTCTCTAAAACAGAGGGGCTCCAAATGATGCCACTGAGTCTAAGTGGTAGCACACGGCCCTTACTGTTGATTGCTTTACTGATGGGCAGGTGCCCAAAGCCACAGTTTTGAGACAGGAGAGGAAATCTTCAAATGTCTCTGGGGTATCTTCCCTTCTAAGAAAGAAGCTCAAATCAAGATGGACTCTTTCTTCCTTGGGACCTTCTGTGTTTTACTGTGATGCCTGCAACCACCTGGTTCTATCCTGAGATGTTCCATCCCAACCCCTGAGAGATGGGGGGAAGGAGGGTCCTTGGTGACACAGTCCAGCCGCTAAATCAGCTCTGAACCTCCCCTGTCTCTGGACCTTTTGTCGCATGAGATAATAGATTTCCACATTGACTGAGCCAGTTGAGTGTCTGTGTTGGAGCCAGGGGCACCGTAGCTGATACCTCTGCTCCTCCTCTTCCAGTTGTGACAGAGCTTTCTCCCCTCTTCTCACTGGATCCCCAGTAACACGTGACACCAGAAAGAGTGGGTGACATTATCCTAGGATGTGTCGGTATCGTTGTCATCCTCCCCTTCCTGCACTCAAGTTGGGGAATGTATCTCTCTGTATATTTCTGTATTTCTGTGCTTATCACATAGGATGATAATGGTCTTTTTGGTCTTTATATGTAGATAAAGATACTTAAGCACATATTAGTAGATCCTCCTCCTCCTCCTCCTAAGTTGCTTCAGTCATGTCCAACTCTGTGCGACCCCACAGACGGCAGCCCACCAGGCTCCCCTGTCCCTGGGATTCTCCAGGCAAGAACACTGGAGTGAGTTGCCATGCCCTTCTCCAGGGGATGTTCCCGACCCAGGGATAGAATCTGCATCTCTTGTGTCTCCTGCATTGTAGGCAGTCTTTACCTGCTGAGTTAGGCCCGATGAAAATTGTTAAAACAAGTGTAAATAAACATCTTCTTTAGGCGCACACACACCAAAAAAAAAAAAAACCCTTGATAAATGAGTCACTCTGAAAAAAGCAACTTGATGGAACACCCTCCAGAGTAGCTCAGAGTTAAAATATACATCTGGATAATAAGCAAAGTGGCCTTTATTACAGTATCTTTAGAAAGTAGTCATAAGTTGGAAAGGTGACAAAATGAGAACTTTGGTTTTATACTAATTGTCTTAAAGACTTTGCTGTCAGCACCAATTAGAAAAGAGCCTATGATATGTGTTCCTAGCGTCTGATACCAAAATGCTATTATTTGCATATAAAACAATGCTTATATTTGTATTCTCCATCATAAAAAGACATGGAGTCAACTCACCTAAAATGGTTTAAGGTTTTCATATGAATTAAAACTTGAGGATGGAGGTGCATACAGAGTAAAATTTCTCAAGGGCAGAAGAAATAAGATGTGCTAAGCCCCAAACTGCCAAATCAAAGTGAAAATCAATGTCTTCATTTTATGTCTAAATCAGATTTTCAGAGAAGGCCGCAGCTGGGAGTAAGGGGGCTTAGAGTACATTTTTATTTTAATTTCTCACCTCATAAAGTGTGCGGTATGCTCATTATTGGATATTGAAGATCTGTACTTGGATGGCTGCCAGTCCTCCAAGTGTCCAGAATGGAACTCCACCACCTCATCCATCCCTGGAAATCTGTTTCATATCAAGAGTTTCTTGTCTTGGAAAAAGTCTCAGTATCTGTTTTGTTGCTCAAGCCATAAATGTCAGAAATCTCTGATTCTTGAGCCACCCTTTGTTTTCACCTCTTGCATCTACAGTGAGTCACAAGTTTCTCTCTCTCTGTTATAAATCCCCAGACCATGTCTTTATCACCCTTCCCTTGGTCCTTGGCATCATCTCTGACCTGGGCTCCTGCAGCTTCAC
The DNA here is from genome assembly GCA_024291935.2 of Okapia johnstoni. Lineage (NCBI taxonomy): Eukaryota > Metazoa > Chordata > Mammalia > Artiodactyla > Giraffidae > Okapia > Okapia johnstoni. Next base: position 18,624,130 of record CM044324.1, read on the forward strand.
CTTACTAACCCCCTGCATCTAGTCTCATTCCTTTCCTTCCAGACCATTGTCCACACTCCATCTGCAGCCAGAAAGCTCTGTTGACCCAGTCACTGTCTTGTTCAGTATTCTGTTCAGTGGTTTCCTGTAGACCTTACGATCCTCTCCGCTGCCCCAGAGTAAGCACTTAGTGATTAACATCTTTTTTACCCTTTGATGCTCATGAGGGACTCCCTCTTCCTGTGGCCTAAGGGCCAGGCCAACACAGACGCTTCTTTCAGTCCCTTAAATGTATCCACCCTCTTTCTAAGTTAGGGCTCTTATATATATGTGCTGGAGGAAGTATTTCAATATTGATTAACATGCTTTTCTCTTGTTTATGCAAGAATGTGATCTTCACCTATCTGCCAGAGGCATCTCTCTGTCTGGGGGGAGGCTAAGATTTGTTTCAGAAGGAATGCAATAAGATGGCTGGGGTTAATAATAAAAAATAAGAATGTATAGCAAGGCCCAGTTTATCTCCCCAGGAATGTCTGTCTAAATTGCTTTATCTTCTCTTTAGAATATGGAGGGGGAAATTCCAGGAATCCATCATAGAGTTTCCCTTAAGAGCAAACAGAAAGAAGATGGAAACTCTTTCTGGTTCTCGGGTAATTGTGAAAAAGTGAAACGGAGGAGGTGGGACAGTGAAATGAATTTTGAAAAGTGAAGGTGACAAGAGGGCACCCTCACCCTTTCCAACACCATCACTCCACGCCCCAGGGGAGGGCCCTGCAGAGTCTGTGCCAGCCCAGACGGCAGTGACCACGTGGTCCTGACCTGGAGGTAGAGATTGATGAGGTAGAGGGAGCACTCATGCATGCCAGAGTTCTCCAAACCCTTATCCTCTGTTCCCATTAACCAAAAATAACTTAAATCTGGCTGGGGAGTTTCTATAGGGGGTTGCTCAGGATGGGCATTGAGGCACAGAGCAGATCACCTAGGCCAGGTCTGAGTAGGAATCACAGCCAGACCTCAGAACCTTGTCTGCCTCGGCTGAGTCTTCATGTGCCAGGAAGGTCTACAGGAAGCCCTGCCTGCATAACAGGCCACAGGCTCGCCAGATGCAGACTGTGGCATGAGAGGCCAGGGAGAAAGACACATGGCCCCAGAGACTGGAGACTCACCACACCCCAGGACCCTCCCTCTTCTCCTCTCCACAAGGTCTTATAGCCACACAAGATCTTATAAGCCATCCTTCACCCTGTACAGACAGTAACATCTTCAGGAGGGAAGGAGGTGGTGCCGTCTGAGAGATGGAGCGAAGGCAGAGATGGAGCAAGGCCTTTCATCTAAGAGAGAATGAATTCTTTCTCAAAGGACTTAGGATTTGGGTCTGAGCTTTACTTCTCCCAGCCAGTGGATAAGGGCATGCTTGCTCAGTCACTCAGTCATGTCTGATTCTTTGTAACTCCATGGACTGTAGCCCACCCTGCTCCTCTGTCATGGGGCTTTTCAGGCAAGAACACTGTAGTGGGTTGCCATTTTCCCCTCCAAGGGATCATCCTGACCCAGGGATTGAACCCACATCTTCCTGCATCTTCTGCATTGGCAGGTGGGTTCTTTACCACTGGGCCCCTGAGTAAGGGCATAGGAGAGGCCATAATAGTGAGAGACCAAATGAGGAAATCACAAATACCTTTTCACTATGTATCTAAGTATATTGTCATTGAATTTTGTGACCAGTTACAAACATGAAGCTTTCCCTGCATAGAAGCCTCCCCTTGTTGCTGTACCCAGATGACTTCTGTCTGCCTAGCTGAGAACCTCTCCAGCACTCTATTCTTTCTTTTTTTTTTTAATTTTTATTTTATATTGGAGTATAGTTGATTAAAAATTTTGTGTTAGTTTCAGGTATACAGCTAAGTGATTTAGTTATATGTATACGTCTATCTTTTTTCAAATTCTTTGCCCATTTAGGTTGTTACAGAATATTGAGCAGAGCTCCCTGTGCTGTACAGTAGGTTCCTGTTGGTGATCTATTTTAAATATAGCAGTGTGTACATGTCCATTCCAAACTCCCTGTCTATCCCTCCCCATCCCACCCTTCCCTCTGGTAACCATTAATTCGTTCTCAAAGTCCGTGAATGTGTTTCTGTTTTGTAAATAAGTTCAGTTGTATAATTTTTTTTTAGATTCCACCTATAAGGAATATCATATATTTGTCATTGTCTTTCTGAGTTACTTCACTTAGTATGATTATCTCCAGGTCCATCCATGTTGCTGCAAATGGCATTATTTCATTCTTTTTAATGACTGAGTAATATTCCATTGTATACATGCATTGTATCCTTTCTTCAGCCAGCCAGTTATCACACTCTATTGTAATCATGTGTTTAATTTGACTACTCTGCCTGCTAAAGTGTGAGGTTCAGGATGGCAGAGTCTCTGTTTGGTCTATCACTCTGTCCCCAGAACCAAGTTTGGAACTGGCGCATTGGAAGTGCTCAGTAAATATTCTTGAATGAAGGAGTGAATGGGAAGCAGGACTTTCCATATAATTCTGTGACCCTGAGAAGGTCACTTAAAATCTCCAGGGACGACAATAAGAAAAACAGTGTCTACCTCATATGATTGATCATTGTGGAAGGTAAATGGGGTAATACAGGTGAATTGCTTAGTATAATTATTAACATTTTATAATTTAAAAAATCTGCATTATTACCATTATTGTAAAATAATACTGCCACCTCACCCCTAGCTCAGTATTGTACATATAATAGGTACTTGAAAAATGATAAGAAAATACTTTATTTAAATAGTTGCTAAATAATGAAAATCTGAATTCCCCAAATTGGTGCTTCTTTCTGGTTTTTTTTTTTTTTTTAATAGCCCTTTGCTAGAGTCGATTGGGTATTAACTTTAAATATCAAGCTATTTAATTACACTAATAGTAAGATTCAGTTTGCTAGTGCTGGTTATAAGTGCAGCCTTTAGAAAACCTTTTGTTTTCTTCTTAGGTGGGCTAGACTTTCACCAGCTGCCTCAGAGAATAAAAAGACAAGTGAGCTTGCAGACATTATTAATGAAATACATTAACAGTCACTGGTATATGATCAATCAATAAATAACATGACTTCCCAGGAGAGAAACCCCTTTAGGAAAGTCAACTAAGGTCTGAAAAAGCAGTCCTCATTTGGAATAGAAAATGCAGGAGAGACTAAGGCAGTCCTCAGTTCTCATTTCTACAGATTTCTCTCTGGGGACCTTCATTTCTAATGGAATAGTTAACATTTCAATACAAAAGTACAGAATGTACTTCTGGTGATTTATTTAGACATCGTTCTTATGACAGACTATTTTATGGCTTTCAATCTCTTAGTACTCATGTGCCCAATTTTAGGCCAAATCCCCAATGAGTAATGTAGGTCAAAGAGAAGTTGTGACTTATTCATTAATAACCCATGCTAATAACTCTAGCATCACGTGACCCAGGTCCACCTGAACTTAAAAACTATGAAGTTCCCTTCTTCTGGAATCACTCAAATGCTATTCAGGGAGGCCGAGTAATCGTGGGAGTCGGGGTGCAACTTAACATATGGTTTGGGCCTGAAAGGGGTGAGAAGGGTGTCCTCGGTGGGAGGGTGGGAGCAGTGGTTTGGGACATTGAGTCCCAGATAAAGGGACAAAGAGAGTGTTTGTCTAGGGGGATGGTGGTGACCCCAGTCAGAGCCTGAACTGGGTAAGAAGGAGATCTGTGTGGCTGGGAGTCTACATGGAGACAAGGGACAGGTTACATAAAGGGGGCTCAATACTATGAGGAAATATACTGAGATCAGTGGGAGTCAGGTTTTTTACTGTTAGAGATGAGAATTATGAATATGGAAAGAGAACCGAACCCCGTGATTCGGGATTGCATTGGAAGTGTCACTGTGAACTCAGGGTTTTCGATATACAGAGAGGTATATAAAAATAAATTTAATGTGTATGTGTGTGTGTGTGTACCGGTTATCTGGCTATGTCCACTAAAAGGACATGCATGCTTGATGCCCCAAGAGCAAGCACATCAAGCACCTAGCTCTTAGTTTTTAAACATAATTCTCAACCAATAGGAAGCAAGGATTTGTGGGAAAAGACTGATTTTTTAAGGCTGTACAAGCTGAGCCTGGAACTTGATGTGCCAAGAAGTAAGGAAAAACTCGAAGAAGGATGGAGACAATGTCAAAAGGATGTAGAAGCCACATTGAAGTGATTCTCACTGACCAAATCTGGGACAATTTGAGCATCAAAGTAATGATAATAATGATGTGACAATGGTATCTATTGAATAAAGTAGAAATCCATAAATTCATACTTGCATACTTACAGACATCAATAGATGAATGGAAAAAATCAAAAGCTTTTCTTTACAGAAGAATGCCAACTTAATGAATGTAGAAGGAATAGTGAAATTTTTGAAATTACCTTTTGGCATCCATCATAGTACTAATTGGAGAAGGAAATGGCAACCCACTCCAGTATTCTTGCCTGGAAAATCCCAGGGACAGAGGAGCCTGGCAGGCTACAATCCATGGAGTCACAAACAGTTGGACATGACTGAAGCAACTTAGCATATAGTAATAATTAATTCATCCAAAAACTTCAGTGGATGCTAAACTAGTGAGTTAAGTTTTGATTAAAAATAAAATATTTAGTCTCTAAATACCGCTGCATAAAATACTTAGGTACAAAAGAAAAAGAGAAAACTTTACAAGCTAGAAGCCTAGCAGACACAGACTTAACCAATTATACAAAGTAAACACAACTATGTGACAAGTGGAAATCACATGCCACCTAATAGGAGACAGTGAGACTTCCCTTCCGTGATAATCCTGCCAAAAATATTAATCATGGAGGGAATATCTGACAGGTCCAAGTTCAAGAACATTCTACAAAATAACTAGCCTGAAATCCTACAAAAGTATCAAGGTCGTAAAGTTCAAGGGAAGCCTGAGGAACTCCTTTAGATTGAAGGAAACCAAAGAGATAGGACGACTAAATGCAGCATATGATCCTGGATTAGATCTTTTCATTGGAAGGATGTATTTTGTTGTAAGGGTACTTGCAACAATTGATGAAATATGAATGAAGTCTGTAGGCTAGATGGTAGAAAGGAATCAGTGTTAAATTTCCTGGTTTTATTAGTTGTATTGCCAGTATGTAGGGGAGCGTCCTTGTTTGTAGCAATCATACATTAAAAGTATTTGGAGGTGAAAAAGCATCAAGCAACCCACTTACATTCTGTGGTTTACATACTTACATGCTTGAGGAAAGAATATTATTTGTACTTCTCTTGCCAGCTTTTCACTAAGGTCAAGATTATGTCAAAAAAATGTAAACTACGGAGAAAATTTGGAGATGATACAGATGTCTAAAGATGTTTATGTACATGTTTAAAGATTATGTAATATGTACACATATATAGCTACCAAATATGTGTATTTGGTAGTTGAATGTTATGCATCTTGAAAACTGGAGAACTAGTGCTTTGTATAATGAAATGATATATTGAAAAAAAGAAACTAGAGGAAAGAACCATTTTTAAAAGTTGGCAGAGCTTAAGAATTTTCATCCCTATACAAAAAATTAATATTTTCCTCAGCTCGAATTTATTTTTGTACTTCAGAGGGTGACCTTTATTTTATTTGAAAGGAAAAACACTTATAAATTCTTTGATTTTGTAAAGCAAAACCATGAATAAATGGGCTCTTTATTTTAGACCTTGTGGTTCAAGCTGAAGCTGTGGTCTCCAGTGTTTCAGACTGAATGTTTTCTCAAGTTGAACTAAGCAGTTTAACATTACAGATAGAGTTATATGTCTTGGTCAAGGGTCTTTCAGTTGTAAGGACAAGAACTGCAAACTAGCTCCAGAAGTGTGTAAGATTCACAAGGCAGTCTCCTAGGTAAGAAGAACAGGAAGAAAGGGACTAGAATGAACAAAAGAATGGAAAGCAAGAATCAGGACAGCTTGCTGTCTCTTACTCTCTCACTGGAGAAACCCAATCTCTCCTCTCTTTTTACATTTTTATATTTATTTTTAAATTTTTGGCTGCTCTGTATCTTTATTTCAGTGCATGGTCACTTCTCTAGTTGCAGCACACAGGATTAGCTGCCCTGTGGCATGTGGGATCTTAGATCCCTGACCAGGGATTGAACCCACGCACGTCCCCTACATTGGATTCTTAACCACTAGTCTTAACCACTAGACCACCAGGAAAGTCCCTCTGCTTCTCTTTGAGTGTCTGCAGAGCAGCCTCTGGAGTCTCCATGCTTCCCAAGAAGGCTTCTCAAAAATAGGAGCCTCAGCCTTCACAGCCTTTATGACCTTCTGGGTCTAGTGCAGCAGCTAACTGGTCCTGACTTTTAGCACCTAAATCCAAAGGAATTTGGAGTGAGAGTTCAGTTGGACAAGCTAGGTCAGATGTCCCCTCTTATCCAGTCAGCCATGACCGGGCATTGGGCTGGTGCAGTCCGAGCAGATCTGCCAGGGCCTTCCTCTTCTGCACATAATTGTAAATAAAGAAAGTTTTTAAAGAGAGTTATAGAGAGGGTGAGACAAATTTCCAAATATCCTAGAGAATATTTTTTTTCTGATTGATGGGCACCGCCCTATTTCTGAGAGATGTTCAAAATTTTAGTTTTTAATTGTTGCAATGAAGTTGCATAAAGTATACCAAAAAGTTCTATTATGAAGTTAATGGATTTCAGACATTTTGAAAGAATTTTTTTATTTAGCAGGAGGCAAAGGGAAACTTTTTTAAAAGAGATTTTTTTTTGTTTTGATGTGGACCATTTTTAAAGTCTTCATTGAACTTGTTACAGCATTGCTTCTGTTCTGTGTTTTGGGTTTTGGGCCCCAAGGCATGTGGGATCTTAGCTGTCCAGCCAGGGATGGAACCTGCACCCTCTGTGTTGGAAGGTGAAGTCTTAACCACTGGACCGCCATGGAGTTTGCAGGAAAGCTTTATATCTAGGGATTTACCTAACACCGAAACAAACGACCTCAGGGAAGGTTAGAAATTTTGATACAAGTCACCGATTCTGCCTTTCCATGATGGGATCGCTTTAGGAGAACCAGAGCTAACTTTCCTATTTTTTAAGAATCACCTCTTTGCCTTCTCAGTTTTTCTCATTGTAAAGGAAGTGTTGTGGACTAGCACTAAATGATCTTCGTCTGCTCTGGTATTTTAATCGCTGAAGAGCTTTAAGCAAGTAGAAGATTTTTGTGGTGGGGCAGGAGACAGGACAATGAGGAATGGGGCATGATAAAAAAAAAAGGGTCAGTCATAATATGTACCATCAATGAGGAGTATCCTATATACCAGACTCTCTATAACTGAGGCCCAGTGTATCCATAAATACACACATACAAAGTCACACAGAATCAAATGGCACAGATGGGCAGCACACGTGTAGAGTTCATATGTTCAAAGCAAAGAGGGTACTGCGAGCAGTGTGATCTTGACGACTTTAGAGAAAACACTCAGCATCTCCATTATAAGAAATGAGCTGAGTATTAAAAAGGAGGATCTCATGCCAGGTGAACTAGAGAGAGGACAGATTTTCAAAGGAAATCACATTCGTATTGACAGGAGGGGTGATTACATAGAGTCATCTCCATCTGTCATCTTCTTAAAAGTCTGAAACATTTTTATTTATTTATTTGGCTGCACTGGGTCTTAGTTGCAGCATGTGGGATCTAGTTCCCTGACTGGGGATCAAACCTGGCCCCCTGCATTGGGATCTCAGAGCCTTAGCCACTGGACCGCAAGGGAAGTCCCTCTCTGTGTCATCTTACAGATTCATTAACCTTAAATCTGAAGAGAACCTTGAATATCATTTGGTATATTAAGTACAGAAATGTCAGAAGATTTTTGCTATCCCTTGTATGCAAATTGTTGTGTGACTGAATTTCCTGATGAGAAAATATAAAACTTTCATGAAACTCACTAAATAGTTGTGACCCAAAAGTAATAAAGAATCGTTGATTGATTCCAATTTCCTAAAGTAGCAATGAGAAAACGAAAGCCTGGGCTCACTCTGAGATGGATCTGAACTAAGGCTGCCTTGCTCACCTGACCTCTAAGTCCCTGCTCTGACACGTGTCAGTTTAGAGTTAGAGTCCAGTGACCCCCAGTGCATGCACTCATTTTCTCCTGGTCAAGGCCATGGTCCCTTTGGAGAAGGCTGTGAGAAAGATTATTGGGTTTGCCTGCCAGTTCCGGAGATGTAGGAGATGCGAGTTCAATCCCTGGGTTGGGAAGGTACCCTGGAGAAGGAAATGTCAACTCACTCCAGTATTCTTGCCTGGAAAATTCCAGGGGCAGAGGGGCCTGGTGGACTACAGTCCATGTGGTTGCAAAGAGTCGGACACAACTGAGCAACTGAACATGCACACGTGAGGAAGATTAACAGCATAAATTTTGAGCAGTGAGCTGAAGTCCTTTCTCATGGGGCCAGCCTCCCTTTCATTCAGGGAGTTGATGTCTGTAAACCAGCTCAAGTCTTGGGATTGATTGAGGGCCTGTGACTGTTTTTATGCTTCAAGTTAGACTTTTGTTCACCTGACTTAGAACTGTTCTGCTTATACAGATTAAGAAACACGTAGTAGGCTTCCAGTCTGTTTCTCTTGAAGAAACTGAGAGATCAATTTGGCCACCCCATAGGTCGCTGCAGCTCAGACTGTTCTGATCACTGCTCTGACTCTGCTGCCACTTGGCGCCTACCACTCTGTGTTCCATCACTCCCACTGCATTTAGGTTTTCCAGTTCAGGGGCAGCAGGTCCCCTTGTAAGTTCTAGCCTGCAGAGGAGAGTGATAACAGAGCTCTTCAGAGATGCTGGGGCTGCCCTCAAAAATGTATTTCTCATGCTTGTGTTGGAAGTTATGTCCTCTGGACCCTCCATGTTGGGTGAGCAGGTCTTAAATGATAGACCCCCCTCTTAACACTACAGTCATCCTAAGTCTTTGCATCCCTTCCTCTAGAGTGAACCAGTTCTGTTGTTTCAAGTTCATTTACTGGAGCCACTTTTTGATCCATGTCTGAGCCAACCAGCCAAACTTGTTAGATGCAATGTTAGGGGCAAGATGTCTGCTTAGTGGGCTCATATCAGTAACTTTAGCCTGATTCAAGTTTATGTTTTTCCTTCCACCATATACCACATCCTTAATATCCACTCCCACACATATTCCCTGAATTTCTGTCTACATAAAATTTGAAAAATCAAGTAGCTCTTTGTACCACACCTGTAGGGTTCTTGTGGGACTAGAGTCTGATTATAGGTTTAGAAGCAAAGAGAGGTGGTTGGGGTGGATGCTGAGAATTATCAGTGTCTTGTAAGGCAGCTATATTAGAGGAGACCATTAATGCAGTTTCCCTGGGCAAAGGCAAGGTTAATCTCCTCACATGGGCTGAGAGAGGCTACCTCTACTGGCAGAGAAGATTCATCAGAATTTAGGGGTTCAGAGCCCCCACCTTCAATAGGATCTTCTCATACACCTGCGTTCCAATTTTTGAGATCCCATTGCTTCCCAGTCAGTGCCTTTATTTTAATGGCAGACACCCTCTGAGGTTGGGGGAATTCAGTTTGCATCTTAATCCAGCCACTCGCAGGATGAGATTCTGGGTTTGGTTTTCAGCAGTCTCAAATCTGGCTGCAGGAGAGAAGGGTCTCTTTTGGGGGCAGACGCAGAAGCTTTTGGGTCATTCATGCAGCACTTGAACTGGGAATTTGAATCCCTGAGCTCATCCTTTTCTTTCCTCATTTTGTCCGGCAGAATTAAAAGCAACCAGCCAGTCTCAATATACTTGTTCATTTGACCAAAATGTTCAGAGATATCATATACGTGGTCACGCTGAACTGTTCCTCTAGTGAGAGTTTAATTATACATGTTCAATGATGGTATTTTGTGTATCTCTATCGCCATATCATGCCATGGATTTTTGGTGCTCTCTTGACTCCTGGAAATGGAGCCATTAATGTCTTTGAATCTAATCAGATTTAAGCATCAATTCCAGAAATCCCAGGACCAATTCAGAAAACTCATCTTTAAGATTCTGCACCTCTGGCACCACTCTCAGCACTGATATCTGCATCTGTCAGAGTTCCCCAGAGACACAGCTCAGACAGGATGTATACTGTGTGTATATAGAGAAACTTATTTTAAGAAAATGGCTCCTGTGACTGCGGAGGCCTGATGACTTCAAAACCTGATGGGGGGCTGGTGGGCTGAAGACCCCAGGAAAAAATGCAAGTTGAGTCCAAAAGCTGTCAGCTGGCAGAATTCCTCATCTGGTGGAGATCACTATCACGATCTCTCACTGGATGAGGCTCATCCACATTAAAAACAATAATCAGTCTTACCCAAGGTCCATTGATTTAAATGCTAATTCTCATCTGAAAACCACCTTCCCAGAAATATCCATAAGGACGTTTGACTAAATAACTGGGCACCATGGCCCGCCAAATTGACACACAAAATTAATCATCACACCATCCTAATGTCACCAACAAAATGAGGGTATTAGATGGTATAGTTAATTTTATGGCCTCAATTCTCATCCCTGCAGTGTTTTGCTTTTAACAACAAAACCCCAAGCTCTTCCCTTCGCTCCCTTGAGATGGCAAGGGTCTTGTTCAGTGGTTATAGCAAATCAAGTTCCCTGAAGTCATCTGGTCTTTTTGAAGCACCTTGGAAACCACATATCTGATGTTTCTTCTCACTCTCACAGATCTGAGTCCTAACCACAAATATAAATCCTGTACATTTTTTCCCCCCTGGAAACAGGACGTAAGCCATAGGGGACAGGGTGGCTGCCCAGCCATTAAACAGCTGAGGAAGCCTTATTAGATGGACTTAGCAATTCCCTAGCAATGTAATCAAAGCAAAGTGCTGAAGAATCGTTGACACGAACCTCCTTAATGTTCCTGTGGCTTTGAGTTTTAATGGCTTATTGCCCTCTCTTCTAATCTGTTTTCCATTCAGCCCGATGTCTTGTTGGCTTCTGTTCCTTTTAATATCTTCTTTGTATCCCAACTTTCTGCCTGGAATTTTCCATCTTTGGCCTCTTCTCCTTTGACATGCTTATATAACTGTTTACTTTGGTGACTTATTCCCTTAGCTCCTCTCTGGACAAGATGATTTTCCTTAATTTCTTTACTTCCTGCAGCTCCCAAACTCATAATTTAGATTCTTGTTGCCTTTTAAAGTAATTATGTCAATCATTTTAAACTGAATTTTGCATTTTTCTACCTTATTAGCTAATTTTCTTGTGGGAATTTATGTTAAGTAAAAATGCTCTTTGTCCTCAGGAAACTCACTTTTCTGTCCAGCTGAAAATGATCATGTTAGATATTTTAACCATTAAGCTGCCTTCTATCACTGAAGTTGGTTCTGTTGGAAAGATGATCTTGGGGTTAACAGTTATTGCAGAAACACTCAACAAACATTCTTCCTCTGTCACTCTTTCATAGGTGTGTGTATTGTGTTTAACCTAAGAATCATCTAATATTTTCAGAGTCAGGGGTTTCTTATTCTACCTACTTGCATTTTTCCTTTTTCACTTATTTTGAGACTTTTTTGTTTTTCCTGCTTCATATTCCAGGCTAAATTTTTCTTGTTTCCATACAGTTTACAGGGACCAGGTATAAAACATCCTTTCTGCAGGATCCCAAAAGCCTCTTAATATATGAGACTTTACTAACATTGTGGGCTTCCCTCATAGCTCAGTTGATAAAGAATCTGCCTGTAATGCAGGAGACCCCAGTTTGATTCCTGGGTCAGATCCTCTGGAGAAGGGATAGACCACCCACTCCAATATTCTTGGGCTTCCCTTGTGGCTCAGCTGGTAAAGAATCTGCCTGCAGTGCAGGAGACCAGGGTTTGATTCCTAGGTCAGGAAGATCCTCTGGAGAAGGGATAGGCTACCCACTACAGTATTCTGGCCTGAAGACAGTCCATGGGGTCACAAAGAGTCAGACACTACTGAGTTATTTCCACTTTCACTTGCACCACTAGCATCAGAACTCATTATCCCAGATACACCATTGGAGTGAAGAAATAGCCAGCTTAATTATGAAATATTCATAGTAGTTAATATCTTAATACCATCCTTTAAAATTAGCTTTGTATGTTTCATACTGTATATATCAATATATCTACAAACATATGGAAAGTAGTCTATGTCTGTATTAGGTATGCTTGCTCAGAAGTTCCTTGTTGTTTGGAATGCAAGAAAGGAGTTTGGAGGCCAGATGTTTGCTTTAAAAAATTCTAAATTTATATTAATATAGATAAAAGTAATATCAGTTCAGTTCAGTCGCTCAGTCGTGTCCAACTCTTTGTGACCCCATGAATCACAGCACACCAGGCCTCCCTGTCCATCACCAACTCCCGGAGTTTACCCAAACTCATGTCCATCGAGTCGGTGATGCCATCCAGCCATCTCATCCTCTGTCGTCCCCTTCTCCTCCTGCCTCCAGTCCTTCCCAGCATCAGGGTTTTTTCCAGTGAGTCAACTCTTCCCATGAGGTGGTCAAAGTATTGGAGTTTCAGCTTCAACATATACTCTCATATTAATATAAAACCTAATGATCTTAGGCTTTGTAAGCTCATTATTATTGACCATTACCCTTGTTAATCTGCTCCTTTATGTGTAAAATCATTCTTGTTCTTGTATTAGAGTTCTGTGATTGCAGGCAGCAGAAACTTAACTCTGACCCACTTAGGCAATAATACTGAAAATAGCACTGAGTGACATACAAAGTCAAGGGAGAGACTGGGCAATCTGGCCTCCTAGGAAAGGGCTGTGGCATCCCTGTACCTCCAGAGCAGCTTCACCTGGAGCAGCATCACTTGGACTAATCCTTTGAGCCCCGACTTTGGGTGACTTGCTCTAGTCACCTCGCTGCCTGACTGTCTCTGCTCAAGATTCACGTTTCCAAGAGAAAATCTGAATGATCTGTCTTGGGTCCCATAATACATCCTAATGAACTTCTCAGCATCCTTCTCCATTTATTTCCTTTGAAATGTGGAGGGACGGCCCTTTCCTGTCATCCATATCTATAAACTCAAACACCAGGGCATGACTGCTTGCTGAAAAATGCCAATTCTAGCGACATCATCTTTTCCTTATCTCCAGAAAGAAGAAATAACTATCAAGTGATTAGTCTGTCACTTTCTTGCCAGAAGCAGAACTTTAGATATTTTACCAAATCATGTTTATTTTCTACCCCTTTTACATTTTGCTTAAATGACATTTGAATTCTTAGAGAATCTTTATGAAATCGGAACTGATGTTTACTAAGGGGAAAATGGAGTTTTTGATTTTTCATAAGTCATTAGAAACTGTTAGAATAAATTTTAATAGATTTATAATCAATTTTAAATTAAATTTCTTTAAAATCCATTTACTCTTCCTACTTATAGAAATAAATTCTGTACTCGGATACTGTCATATAAGTCAAGCTTAGTTATTTCTGCCTTTAATTCATAGGAAAAGACAAGATGAAATGTTTAGAGTAACATTTAATTTTTCTGGAAGCTAAAATACTTGGAGAGAGATGTGCATTTTGGAGAAACGTGTGTTAAGTGTTTATTCCCTTTCTTTAGATCATCTGTTAGAAATATTCAAGACAACCTTCAATCTCAGATTAGTTCATCTTCTCTGAATTTCAAAAACAATTTCATGAGGATATTTTTTCTGTCAAATAAAATTTTTAAAGGCAAAATTTGAAGGCTTAGGTACAGATCCTATTTAGGACAAGATCCCACTTACTACATCAGTAGAGGAAGTCCTTGAGGGACAGAATTAATGTAGAACCAAAACATACTGCTTAGCCCTCAGCTCAAGTGTATTTCCACCAGTGAAATGCTCTTTTGACTGAATATGACTTTTGAATTTTCATGACCTTTGAATTTGATACCTCATCTTGGAGTTATCAGATATATCCAGTTTTAAACCTCAATTAGTGTCTTTGTTCTACTTGACTTATAAGGTCAACAGCCAGAGCCTAAAACAAATGTGACACCCAGCAGGTAATTTTCAAAGAAAGGATGTCAGGAAGTTAAAAAGTTCACAATTTGGGACTAACAAAAGAAGAGAGCGACAGGATGAGATGGTTGGATGGTGTCACCGACTCAATGGACATGAGTTTCAGCAAACTCCAGGAAATAGTGAAGGACAGAGAAGCCTGGCGTGCTGCAGTCCATGGGGTCGTGAAGTGTTGGACATGACTTAGCAAATGAAACAACATCAAGTCCAGAGTGAGGTCAAGGGAAGAAGCACCGTGCAGCCAGAGGAGCAGAAGTATGAGCTGTAAGGAGGGAGACTATATTCTGGATTTTCTTAAGAGCCAGTTATGATTGTATCTAACTAGGTAGAATTAATGGGATGACAAGATTGAAATATTTCATTAAACCTCCTGATTGTAATCTTTCTGTGTATAGTCTCTCTAAAGGAAAGTAACTGATCCTATTGATGCTGTTGGTTTAAATATTAATATATGTGATGGAGTGGCCGAAAGTTCATTCAGGTTTTCTTATAACAGCTTACAGAAAAACCTGAGTGAACTTTTGGGCCAACCCCAATAATTTATTTGAAACTTCCAGTCAGGTGTGATTTGTCCCAAGATGATAGACGGAAAATAATTTTATTTGCATTCACAAGTCACCTGCTATGTGTATGCCACCATATGAAACAATCCAGTTCACTAGAATCTAGTAGTGGGCTGCTGCTGCTGCTAAGTCACTTCAGTCGTGTCTGACTCTGTGTGACCCCATAGACGGCAGCCCACCAGGCTCCTCTGTCCCTGGGATTCTCCAGGCAAGAATACAGGAGTGGGTTGCCATTTCCTTCTCCAATGCATGCATGCATGCTAAGTCGCTTCAGTTGTGTCCGGCTCGTGCGACCCCATGGACAGCAGCTCACCAGGCTCCTCTGTCCATGGGATTGTCTAGGCAAGAATACTGGAGTGGGTTGCCGTTTCCTTCTCCATTAGTAGTGAGAGGAAGGAGCAAAGGGAGCCTACCATTCAAATCACAACCACGTGCAAAAATATGCAATACAGACAAATAGTTTAAAATCTAGAAAGTCAAGGCTGTAGAGATTAGTATAATCTGGAGCAGATGAAGTCAGCATGGGGGAATTTAAGCTTGACATGGAGGGTTAAGTTTGAATAGGTTTGGATACGAGAAATAGAAAATAGGAGGACCATTGTATGTCTTGGATATGCAGACATCCTGAGTTCAGATGCCTTAAGGTGAAGTTCAAGTCCAGTGGCAGCTGTAAGAGAATCAAATTTGTTTGTAAGCAGATTTATTGCAGTTGAAATCTTAACCTGAGTAATGAATGCAAAAAAGTAAGTCTCGTCTCTTCCTTCCAGGTGTGTCTGCTCAGCTCACCAGTACCTGGCACCGTCGGAACACATCTGTAGGAACACCGTTTTGGATGGCTCCTGAGGTTGGATAGAGTTTTTTTGAGGGAGACACATGGCATGTTTGATCCTTTCTGAGTTTTGTTTTTGTGCACGCTGTAGCTCCATATGTGTGCTAGAATCTACTAGAAGAAAATGTCAGTTGTGTTGTCTTTATGTGAGATATTTGTGTGTGTGAGGAGTGACATGGGAGATGATAAATGGGCTGTGAGCGAATATATGAATACATGAAAGACTGAATGAATAATTCAGATGAGGTAGAGAGAAACTACAGTGGAATAGCGCAGGTTTGAACTGCAGGTCCACTTACCTGCAAATTTTTGTCAATAAATATAGTACCTGTATTTTCATTTTGCAATTCTTCTGTTTTTATTGAAGTATAGGTGATATACAATGTTGTGTTTCTGCTGTATAGCAAAGTGATTCAGTTATACATATATATGTTCTTTTTCATATTCTTTTTCATTATAGGTTATTACAAGGTATTGAGTATAATTCCCCATGCTGTATAGTAGAATCTTGTGGTTTATTTCTTTTATACATAGTAGTTTGTATCTACTAATCCTCAATCTCATTTTACAGATCTTTAAATTAACTAAGTGTGGGGGAAAGTTTGTGTTTAATCAGAGCTCACAATGTGTGGATTCAAAAGAACCAGGGTTTGAGTCCTGGTTCTATCCAAACTGTTTCAGGTTCCTGCCCTTGGGTGAGTCATACATCAGTTTCTCTGTTTTTGAGGCAGAAATAGCAGTACGTGGATTTTCAACTGTCAGAAGATTGGAACCCTTAACCTATGTGTTGCTCAGTGGTGAGCTGTACTCGCAACCTTATGTTTTCATTAAATATACTTTTTATTGGAATATAATTGCATTATAATGCTGTGCTTCTGCTGTACAACGAAGTGAATTAGCTGTATGTATACATATACATATACCTCCCTCTTGAGCCTCCCTCCAATCCCCGCTTCCCCATTCCCAACCCTCTAGGTCATCACAGAGTGCCCAGCTGAGTTCCCTGTACTGTGTGATAGGTTCTCATTAGTTATTTATTTTGTACATAGTGGTGTACATGTCAATCCCAAGCTCCCAGTTCATCCCACCTTACATTTCCCCCACTGGGTCCACATGTCCCTTCTCTAAGTCTGCATCTCTATTCCTGCCCTGAAAATAGGTTCATCTGTACCACTTTTCTAGATTCTACATATATGCATTAATATCTTTCTGACTTACTTCACTCTATGTGACAGACCCTAGGTCTATCACATCTCAAAAGATGACCCAACTTCGTTCCTTTTAATGGCTAATATTTCATTGTATGGGCTTCTCTGGTATCTCAGTGGTAAAGAATCTGCCTACAATGCAGGAGATGCAGGAGACCTGGGTTCAATCCCTGGGTCCATAAGATCCCCTGGAGGAGGGCATGGCAACCCACTCCAGTATTCTTGCCTGGAGAATCCCATGGACAGAGATGCCTGGTGGCCGTGGTCCATGGGGTCGCAAAGAATTGGACATGACTGAGTGACTGAACACATAGTACATAGCACATTCCATTGTATATATGTACCTCATCTTCCTTATTCATTCTTCTGTCAGTTGACATCTAAGTTGCACATATCTCTGTTAATGATATTTAGATTTTGTTTTTAAGTTGGATAGAAATATAAAAGTTCCTTTTTTGTAGTTCAGTTGCTCAGTTTTGTCTGACTCTGCAACCCCACGGATTGTAACATCCCAGGTTTATCTGCTCTTTACCATCTCCTGGAGTCTTCTTAAACTCATGTCCGTTGAGTCAGTGATATCATCCAACCATCTCATCCTCTGTCATCCCATTCTCCTTCTGCCTTCAGTCTTTCCCAGCATCAGGGTATTTTCTAATGAGGTGGCTCTTCACATCAGGTGGCCAAAGTATTTTAGTTTCAGCTTCAGCATGAGTCCTTCCAGATGAATATTTAGGGTTGATTTCCTTTAGGATTGACTGGTTTGATCTCCTTGCTGTCCAAGGGACTCTCGAGTCTTCTCTAGCACCGCAGTTCAAAAGCATCAGTTCTTTGGTGCTTAGCCTTTTTTATCGTCCAGTTCTCACATCCATACATGACTACTGGAAAACCATAGCTTTGACTATACGGACCTTTGTCAGCAAAATAATCATCTCTGCTTTTTAATACTCTGTCTAGGTTTGTCATTGTTTTTCTTCCAAGGAGCAAGCGTCTTTTAATTTCATGGCAGCAGTCACCATCTGCAGTGATTTTGGAGCCCAAGAAAATAAAGTCTCTCACTGTTTTCCATTCTTCCCCCATCTATTTGCCGTGAAGTGATGGGACCAGATGCCATGATCTTCGTTTTTTGAATGTTGAGTTTTCAGCCGGCTTTTTTCACTCTCCTCTTTCACTTTCATCAAGAGGCTGTTTAAATTCCTCTTTGCTTTCTGCCATAAGGGGTAGTGTCATCTACATATCTGAGGTTATTGATATTTCTCCCTGCAATCTTGATTCCAGCTTGTACTTCATTCAGCACAGAATTTCACATGATATAGTCTGCATATACATTAAATAAGCAGGGTGACAGTATACAGTCTTGACTTTATTTAAAATTGGATGCAGGCTTTTAACCTATATTTATAGTAGGTCCTATGTTGAGTGTCTCTGCTTAGGGCCACATCACACCTTGGAAGATTTATTTCAGCATCACCTGTGGGAAGATGTAGAAAAACTGCTAAAATAGTTGAGGAAAAGTTTTCTAGAGTCACATCTTTTCTCCACAGTCACTTTAGTGTTAATGCTTTTCATCCTTTTAGTTATATTTATCAGTAAAGAACATTTATGTTTGAAAACTCAGCCATCTTTGGGAAAAGCTCTGCTATTTGCCTACATCTTTCTAGGGAGGGACAGGAAGAGAAGTAATTTAAATACTGCATTAATATTGCAAAATCATAGAATTAAATTTGCTGGAGGATCAAGTCCTGGTGTGCTGTTCCTATTTTGATACTAATTCAATTACTACTTGAAAAAAAAAGATAAAATGTAAGTGTAATGTAAAATATGGAGAAAGGATAAATTATCTTAAGAAACTTTTAAAATAAAATATGTGTAGACTGTATAGTCATATAAACAAACACAAAATTGAATAAAAGAATTTCAAATGTGGGTTGTTTCTTCAATTCTGATATATTACTAGTGTTTTAAAAGCTTGTGAAAAGTTTAAAAATGAAAAGTTAATAACATCTAGCTGTAATATCAAGCTTTACATCTTATCTACATATATGAATAATTACTGTAATAAATACTATAACTATATAATTTCTATTAAATAATTAATAGTCTAGTTTTATATTTTTAATATATTAATTTATAGTAACAAAGCCATTATTATATTTTAAGTTTGTCATTTAGTAAAAACAATTTTGATTAGTAGATCTTGGAACAACTCTATGAGTAAAGGTAATATTTTTATCTAAAATATAACTATCAGAGTAATAAATGAGTTAATAATTAAAATTGATACTCCTTACTATGCAATTATTAGGCAGTCATTTTACTGATAAGTCATTATTTACTATTAATAAGCCTACTGTAGCACAAACATGGTTTAAAAGTGCTTTCCTGCTCAGCCAACCAATAATATGTAAAAGAGAAAGGTTCATTGTGGTCTTTTCAAATTATCCTATAAATATATGTTTAACATTTTGTGCATATTATATTCATTTCTCTGTAATAAGCATTTGCCAACTTTTGAGTGATTGGCAATACTTCAGTAAATTTCCACTTACCTAGAATTGTTGAAGAATGTGTTTTGAATAATCAACTATCTAGTTAATGAAGACATCATATAAATACCAGCTGTATGTTATTCACATCTGCTGCTGCTGCTGCTGCTGCTAAGTTGCTTCAGTCGTGTCTGACTCTGTGCGACACCATAGACGGCAGCCCACCAGGCTCCGCCATCCCTAGGATTCTCCAGGCAAGAATACTGGAGTGGGTTGCCATTTCCTTCTCCAGTGCATGAATGGAAAAAGTGAAAGTGAAGTTGCTCAGTCGTGTCCAACTCTTAGCGACCCCATGGACTGTAGCCTACCAGGCTGCTCTGTCCATGGGATTTTCCAGGCAAGAGTACTGGAGTGGGGTGCCGTTGCCTTCTCTGCATTCACATCTAATTTCTAAGAATTAGGAAACGATAAGGTAAACAAGGTTGTTTAAATCAATTATAAGTTGGAAAGTGGCATTCTTGATTTGACATCCTTTTCAATTAAATTCTAGACCAAAGGTAGCATTTGTTGATTATGTAAAGCTATCCTTCCCAGAGTATGTGTGTTTCATGGTGAAGGGGGGACAGTGGCTGTGATAGGTGACCATGTAACTTATTGTACAAGCCAGGACAATTTGGAGAGTCAACCGGGAAGGTATTTATAATGTGTCTAGGGAAGTGAGCATAAACTAAGAATGTCATGGGTACATTGGGACATAAATTCACCCACTGTGCCAACATAGGGATGTTTTAATGTGTTAAATTTGATGTTAAGTGGAGTCAGAAAGGTGAAATGCTATTCCAGACAGGATCTTAGATTTCTTTCATTTTGCATCTCATTTCATATTACTGTAGTTAAATGATAAGAAGTCTAACCTGCCATCATCCCCAGATTATGTTTTATTTATCTTGTGAGTTGGCATTCACAACATGTAAAATTTTTTTCTTGTTCTTGAATGACATCCTGTGATTAGTAGAATTTTTAAAAAAACCTTATTGTAGCTTAACAGAGACATCACTTTGCCGACAAAGGTCAGTATAGTCAAAGCTATGGTTTTTTCCAGTAGTCATGTATGGATGTGAGAACTGGACCATAAAGAAGGCTGAGTGCCGAAGAATCGATGCTTTTGAACTGTAACTGTGGTGCTGGAGAAGACTCTTGAGAGTCCCTTGGACTGCAAGGAGATCAAACCAGTCAATCCTAAAGGAAATCAACCCTAAATATTCATTGGAAGGACTGATGCTGAAGCTGAAGCTCCAATACTCTGGCCACCTGATGTGAAGAACCACTTCACTGGAAAAGAACCTGATGCTGGGAGAGATTGAAGGCAGGAGGAGAAGGGAGAGACAAAGGATGAGATGGTTAGACAGCACCATCAACTCAATGGACATGAGTTTGAGCAAACTCCGGGAGATAGTAAAGGATAGGAGCCCTGGTGTGCTGTAGTACATGGGGTCGCAAAGAGTCAGACACAACTGAGCGACTAAACAACAAAATTTACTATCTAGTGTGCTCCCAGATAACTGCTAACATCTTATCAATGTTTATTTTTATCCAGTTATTTTTCTCTTGTTGATGGCATAAGCCTTTTTGTATTTCTCCACACTTGTCTCATTTCTGCCTTCAAGTTGTCAGAAAAGATGGAGGCCATATACCTAGGCTTCCTGCAAGCTTACTTTTCTTTGTATCCTTCAGTTTTTGTTAAAGATGTGTTCTTTATCTTTGCCAAGATGAATGACTCCATTTACTAATCAAATGTTTATCAGATGACTATCATTGCACAAGTTTAAGCTGTATGTTTGATCCCATCCCTTCCCATTAGGTACACTTTTTCATTCCCCTTTCTGTTCTGCATTTTCAAAAATACTTTTTTTTTTTTTTCATAGACTTCTTCCCTTATTGTTTTCAATCCTGCTAAGATATTCTACATTCTTAGAAT
Organism: Okapia johnstoni; assembly: GCA_024291935.2. Lineage (NCBI taxonomy): Eukaryota > Metazoa > Chordata > Mammalia > Artiodactyla > Giraffidae > Okapia > Okapia johnstoni. Next base: position 18,645,241 of record CM044324.1, read on the forward strand.
AAATCTACCACTACTAATTATAATTTGAGGTTTTACTTCCCCATGTTAGTGCCTTGGCTGGAAGCTCTCAAAGCTCATCAGTTTGAACACTTACACATCATTCTAAGCATTTTCCTATGTGCTTATTGAAGTTGTAAGCTTCCTTTTTCTTTCATTTTCTACTAGGTAATTGCGTGTGAACAGCAACTGGATACAACTTATGATGCCAGATGTGACACGTGGTCTCTGGGGATCACGGCCATTGAGCTGGGGGATGGAGACCCTCCACTAGCTGACCTACATCCCATGAGAGCACTCTTCAAAATACCCAGGTCAGAGGGCTCTCACGTGGGTCCAGTACCTGCCAATTTTCTCTCTTCCTCCAGCCACTGAATCCTTGCCAAGCTCTTCATGGAAATATCCAGATATATTTCCACGGGTTGGGAGCAGAGTGGCCTGGAATATCATTCTGCTTCTTTCAAGACACTCTTTTTGTACCATAGTTTTATTTTCCCTGGTCTAAGTGCAAGAGCTTTCTCTTGGTATTGTGCGTATGTGTGTGTGTGTGTGTGTGTGTGTGTGTGTGTGTGTGTGTGTGTGTGTGTGTGTGTGTTTTCTTTAGCAAGGATTTGAGCTTGGAAAACAACACTTCCTGTCACTCTTGATTCACTCCCAGATTCGTCAGTGAGGCTCCCTGGTCCACAGTCCGTGTAACAGTAATGTGCTCTGTTCCACTCTTATCAATCTAATGATTTTTTATTACTTGCTAAGACTTCCCTTTGTTTAGAGCTTTAAAATGATAGTATTAAGAAAGTTAGAAGTAGAATTTTTGATAAAATAATAATGATTTTAAATATGTTAGTGTTTTGAATATGTTGATATAAAACATTAAGCTTAGAAAAATAATCTCTTTGGAGCCAGGAAGGCACTCTCCTGTGTAGACACCTCCCCTTTTATGTGTGTTGTCAGATTTTCCCGCTTGCTTATCACTAATTAAATGCTGTTTTATACATGTTTTGGTTAGTTCCTAGATATTTCAGAAAACTGGCATGAAAAGACTGCCTATTTTTATTGTACATGTATTATCTTTTAAAGACTTTCTTTTCAAAATATTATTTATTTTTAAATTTTGGTTGCATTGGATCTTCATTGCTGTGCATGGACTTTCTCTAATTGCAAAAAACAGGGGCTACTCTCTAGTTGTGGTGCTCTGGTTTCTCATTGTGGTGGCTTCTCTTATTGAGGAACATGGACTATAGGGCATGTGGGTTTCAGGAGTTGCAGCTCGAGGACTCAGTAGTTGTGGTGCATGCATTAGTTGCTCTGCAGCATGTGGAATCTTCCTGGACCAGTGATGAAACTCATGTTCCTTGCATTGGCAGGTGGATTCTTATCTGCTATATGACCAGGGAAATCCTAAAGACTTTCTTATGGATTTTGCCTGCTATCTTAATTTTAATGAAATGCACAGAGAGGGCCTATGGGAACATGGGTCCAGGGTGGAGAGGTGAGGTATGCTAAAATTTGTTCCCACACTCTCCATTAAATAAACTATGGGATCCTAATGCCTGCAGAACATTGAATCATATGTAAAAGCCCTCGTCGGGGGTGGTTGCAGTCCGAAAGAAATAATGCCAATATGACCTATATATTTCCAAATAGGTCTATTTGGAATATATGATATGGAATTAAATTAGTGTAAAGCATTCAAATTTGTTTTTAACTTTACCTTGTAATTTTCTGTCCTGCCTGTATTTACTGAGTTATAATACCTTAAATATATATCATCCTTTCCATAACAATTTCAATGTATCTCTCAGGTCTTACTGTTTGTAAAATATATTGCTTATTAATAAGTGGGGCTTCCCAGGTAGCACTAGTAGTAAAGAACCTGCCTACCAATGCAGGAGATGTAAGAGATGCAGGTTCAATATATGAGTCAGAAGCTCTCTGGAGGAGGGCATGGCAACCCACTCCAGTATTCTTGCCTGGAGAATCCCGTAGACAGAGGAGCCTGGCAGGCTACGGTCCATAGGGTTGCACAGAGTCAGATATGACTGAAGTACAGTAAGTGGGGAAATGAGATTACAGAAGAAGAGCAGAAAACCTGCTCTGTATCAAGTCTAAGACATTTCACTAAATTTGAGGAAAACCAACAGAATCTGTATATCCTAATTCCTATTGTCATTCTGTTTGTGAGGTGAAGCACTGTTTTTCCGGAGCTATTTAAATTATGGTTTAAGTGAACATAGTTAGCCTAGGGTTATTACTCTTAATGATGATGCCGCATGAAAGAGGGATGCTACTGTTGATCTATATGGTACCTGTGAGCAAGGTACCTCTGGAAACTGTACCATCTCAGTTGTTTCTTATTCCTTGTACTGGCAGTATATCTTTAAAATACAATTCTAAGACTACTGACTGAAGAAATAATCAGGTAAAAAGGGGGATCTGTAAAGCTACCTCGTTCTGAATGTTCTAAAATCATCAAAATCTTGCTCTACTCGAAGCAAACCAGTAAATCTCTTAAAAGAGAATTTTTCAGGAGAACAAGAAGCCAAGCAAAATTGTTGGAGAAAAGAATTACTTCTTTTAATGTGCAAATCAGCAATCTTCAAATAGTCCTAAGGATTGTAAAATGAGCTTTCACTGTGATCTAGTGGAGAGTAGCTGCACTTTTCTTTAATGAGCCTGTACAGACTGTACATTAATTTCATTGTAAGCTTTTTAAGGAGTAACGCAGAGCTGAAGACAAAGTATTTCCATTCCACTAATGAAAACAGAGAGCTGTTGGAATTAACATAAAGCGGTACTTCAGGAGATTCAACTATCATGGTTATCATGGTTGATCAGTGTTGCTTGATTACAGTTAGAGATCAGCCTCATTTTCAGATGATGTTCCTTTGTGTTCATGAATATCACAAAAAAGAAAAGATTTGTTCAGCTTAAAATGAAAAGAATTAATAACAGAATCTTGCAGTGGCATTCAGCGCTTTATTGCCAATCATATTTTCCAGTTCCCTACTTTTGTAATCTTGTTTCTGGCCATCTACCCAAGTAACAACAGAACAAGTCATAAAGGCACTCTTCTATAAAGGCCTCTCTGCTAAGGTTTCTTGCATATTCTGAACAATCCTCCTTTCGGGTCACCTTTGTGTCTCCTGAATATCCCTCAGAGATTTTTGTAGGACTCAAAGTAAAAAATCTTTTCCCTAGGAGTCATTGTTTCTAATCAGCTAGTATTTATGTTTTCCTCTAGGGCTCTCAGTTCAAAGCAAGAAGGTTCTTTCAAAGAAAAAAAGAAAGATCAGCTGGGGAAAAAAATGGGTATATTATGTACTTTCAGAGAAGCAAGGAACCTGTCATTCCATATAAAGAATGATTAATAACTAATCATCTGTCTTTGAATTGGAAAATGATGGTAATGCTTGATTATACCTGGCAGGATTTGAATGCGGTGATACATTAGTCTGTCTAGTCCTCTTGGCCAAAGTATCTTATTTTTCTAGGAATCCACCTCCCAAACTGAGGCAACCTGAGATATGGTCAGCAGAATTCAATGACTTCATCAGCAAGTGAGTAACAATAGAGTCTTTTCTTTTTATTATGGGTTTTTTTTTTTTTTTTTTTAATTTTGATGTGGGCCATTCCAGGTGGCACTAGTGATAAAGAACCCACTTGCCAATGCAGGAGACTTAAGAGACCCAGGTTCAATCCCAGAGTCAGGAAGATTCCCTGGAGGAGGGTATGGCAACTCACTTCAGTATTCTTGCCTGGAAATCCCATGGACAGAGAGGCCTGGCAAGCTACAGTCCATAGGGTCACATAGAGTCAGACAGGACTGAAGCGACTTAGCAGGCACACATTTTTAAAGTCCTTTTTGAACTTGTTACAATATTGCTTCTGTTCTGTGTTTTGTTTTTCTTTTTGGCCAGAAAGCATGTGGGATCTTAGCTTCTCCACCAGGGATCGAACCCACACCCTCTGCATTTGAAGACAAATTTAACCGTTGGACCACCAGGAGAGTCCTTAGAGTCTTTTAGAGGAGTCAAAGAGATTCCATCTTGCTATGACTTTGAGATGGGCCTTTTATAACTATTCCTTCAAGCTTCTGACTCGCCTCTTTATCTATTAAATAGCCCCATGATCTTTGTCAAAACAAGCATTTGTAGTGTCTTCTGAATGTTCAGTGAACTTATTATTGTTTTGATAATGATCTCAGGGTCACATTCATTCACTTATTGATGACTGTGCTTCTGCAGATGTTGCATCACCCATGAATGGGTTCTTCTGTCCACCTGCCTTTTGCAGTCTTTCCCATAGCATCTCCCACCTTCTCACCCATCATATGTTCAGTCAGTTATTTAGCCCTTCAGTTTTCTGCATCACTAATTCTCATCACAAAAATAAGGTGATAATTCTCATCACAGCCAGGGAGTTTTCGTTGTACTTGGTAAGTCAGATAATCATACAGATAAAATCTTAGATATTTGAAATTCACTTTTAATTTGACAGATATTTAGTATAAATGCAGTGCCTCTAGACAACTGAGTAGAAGCTATGCATCAGTTCAGTTCAGTTCAGTCGCTCAGTTGTGTCCGACTCATTGCAACCCCATGAATCGCAGCACACCAGACCTCCCTGTCCATCACCAACTCCCGGAGTTTACCCAAACTCATGTTCATCGAGTCGGTGATGCCATGCAGCCATCTCATCCTCTGTTGTCCCCTTCACCTCCTGCCCCCAATCCTTCCCAGCCTCAGGGTCTTTTCCAATGAGTCAGCTTTTCGCATCAGATGGCCAAAGTATTGGAGTTTCAGCTTCAATATCAGTCCTTCCAATGAACCCAGGGCCGATCTGCTTTAAGATGGACTGGTTGGATCTCATTGCAGTCCAAGGGACTCTCAAGAGTCTTCTCCAACACCACAGTTCAAAAGCATCAATTCTTTGGTGCTCAGCTTTCTTCACAGGCCAACTCTCACATGTGTACATGACCACTGGAAAAACCATAGCTTTGACTAGCTGGACCTTTGTTGGCAAAGTAATGTCTCTGCTTTTTAATATGCTATCTAGGTTGGTCATAACTTTCCTTCCAAGGAGTAAGCGTCTTTTAATTTCATGACTGCAATCACCATCTGCAGTGATTTTGGAGCCACAAAAAATAAAGTCTGACACTGTTTCCACTGTTTCCCCATCTATCTGCCCATGAAGTGATGGGACCAGATGCCATGATCTTAGTTTTATGAATGTTGAGCTTTAAGCTATGCATCAGCTATTTCTAAATCTGTCCATGAAATTTTTTTCACAGTCTTTCTCATGACTTCACCTTGAAAAAATAAGGGAAGGGATGACTGAAGGTTTTAAATGGGAGAGAAGGGGTCATTAAGCTTGAATGTGTCAAACTTCACTCAGAAAATGTAAAAAGGGAAGAAAAGTAGAGGAACTAATCCTCTTTGTCCATATTGAAATTGCTTGTTTTCATACCAAGAATATCTGCTTTCTATAAAGGCAAGAAGCTGATTTAAGGGTTATGCAAACACAAGAAATATTGGCAATGTTTTTTCTTTTAGTTTTCACTTAACTAATCATTGCTACATATGTACTACGCACTGCATAGTATTTAATGAACTGCAGTCGAATTCCATAGACCTCATAGGAGGATCGTTGGTAACCTTGAAGTGTTCCCCATGACTTGTAATCATGACTCATGTGGGCAGATCCTTTCATGCGGATCGTTAACGCAGCTTGGTGACTTTGACATATTCCACACAGTTTCACCTCTGAGAAGCATTTCCTCGTTTCCTTCAGTCAGTTAAGTCTCTGCCCGGGAAGCTTTTCCTGTCCTTGGTTCCTCTTCCTCCAATACCATTTCCTCTTTTATTTCACTCTCTGTTTAGAGATCTTGCTCTCTAAGTAAACAGTAACCAACTCTAGGGCACCAAATGTGCCTTACGTTTCATTCTCAGTCCAGTGGCTGGCACACAGCAGTTCAACTGTTAAGGTTTTACGTGAATAAAATAATCTCCAATGTGATTAATCTCAGTACGGAGATACAAGTGTTGCAGGTGGCAGAAATTGACACATTGTGCTAAACTAAATGAAAACTAAGAGCACATCTTATTTTGAGACATTGTCATCCTTATTCTTTAGCATCTTTTAGCATCCCTGGGTAGTATATCTTTGTGTTTGTAAGCTAAGTTGCTGGTGTCTGACTGTTTGCAACCCTGTGGGGTGTAGCCCACTAGGCTCCTCTGTCCATGGTGATTCTCCAGGCAAGAATACTGGAGTGGGTTGCCATGCCCTCCTCCAGGGGATCTTCCTGACCCAGGGATCTAACCCTTGTCTCAGGCATCTCCTGTATTAGCAGGTAGGTTCTTTACCACTAGCACCATCTTGGAAGCCAGTATCTGTTTAGTTAATTTCAGTAGAATAAACTGCCAAATTCTCATACCAGAAGAATTAACAATACAGATAAGAAGTGGCATGGCTCAGGTCAGGCTTGGGTTCCTTTTTTGTTTTTTTCTATCCTCAAATGACAGCCCCACTCTGACCAGTTTCCTCATAACCATAGATCCTCAAAATCTCAGGATTGAAAGAGTATGCAGAGTATGAATCCTTCTTGAACATGGTGCATTGAGAAGCCAATCAGTAATCCCCTGATAAAAATAATCTTACTTCCCAATGCTGCCCATTCCATCGTCTGTCAAAAAGTTCGCCCTTATATGGACCAGAAATCTATTTCTCTTTTAATTCTACCCATCAATCCTAGGTTTTTTGTTTCCTTGTTCTGAAAACTAGTCTAACTCTTCTTTCCAATATCTGAAGACAGCTGATTAAACATCCGATGTTTGTTCCAGAGTTCCTCCTGTGATGCTGTTTCAGGTGCTCTCACCTGGTTGATCCTATCAAGAGGTGTGATACACATTAGTACGTGTACTGTAGGACCTCAAAACCCATCCACTGACATGGGATTTAAACATCCTCAGTGCATAAGCCCTTGCACATGAGTTAGTAGTTTTATCATGTAGAAAGAAATAGACCAATCGAGAAACCTTTAAAAGCGTTAGTGAAGGGAGACTGAAAAGTTTGTTGTAATTTTAGATAAGCATTAAAACTGTAATGACTTCACTATTGTTTATCTTTCGCTAAAAGAGACTTGGCAGTGGGGACTGAGTTCAATTAGCACTCTGCAGTAATGCTTGCTGGGAGGCAAGGAAAGTAGAATTTAGTTGAAAGTTGGTTTCACTACAGCATAATCGCCCACAGATATGTACACTTTCACAGACATTAATTCCTCAGATTTCAGTTTTAACATTTTTTTGAGATATGTTTCTTGGGCTGAGCATCAATGAAGAACATCATTCCTTTGTGTTAGAGTAGTTTTTAGGACTGTGAATAATAAATTCAAAACTCTAACTTATCTAATAATTGCATGTTCCTTTTTGCCAGTGCAGGTGTTTGACTAAGGATTATGAAAAGCGTCCAACAGTGTCAGATCTTTTACAGCACACATTCATTACTCAAGTTGAAGGCAAAGATGTGATGTTACAAAAACAACTCACAGAATTCATTGGCATTTATCAGTGCATGGGAGGCACAGAAAAGGCCAGGTAATCAAATAATATTTTGACTCCTAAAGTCCAAAGATCATCTAAAGAGTCTGACAGATTTATAATGCAATGGTTGTTAAGGTGAGGAAAGAACTTCCTGGTTTAATTATTTCGATTCCTTGGTTGTGGTTTGGAGATAAGGTAGTATTTGCATGAAGAGTGAATGTCTCAAGTTGAGTTGCATCCTGATATTGGTAACATTACTTGCAGCAGTTTTTAAACAACTTCTTCATAACAAAGAATATAAACTTCAATAGGTGATTAGCATTGGCTTATATTTTCTTGTATTTTTCTCCTCTTCTGTGAAGTAAGATACCTTAGATTTGAGATTTAAAAATGAACATAACACTTGAAATATTTTTTGACACTATTATTTTTGGTATCATTTTCCCTGGTTGAATTGCATTCAAAAATCATTTTTAATGATCTGTTATGTACAGTTTTCATAATATTGACTATTTTTACTGCTTATAGATAGTATATATGTTTATTTTAGGAAGCTTAGAAGATACATAGAAGTATACAACATAAAATCAATTATAAAAGTTAAATCTATACCTTCTAGTATCTTATTATTGGAAATACATTTAAAAACAAAATTGAAATATATGTGTCCTGGAGCTTGCCTTCTTTCACTGACTAGTGAAAGAATATTCATATCTTTAAATATCCTTCTACCACAAATTAAAATTATTTTAATTTTATATTGGGGTATAGTTGATTAACAATGATGTTTTAGTTTCAAGTATACAGGAAGGTGATTCAGTTATACATATACATGTATCTGTTCTTTTTCAAGTTCTTTTCTCATTCAGGTTATTACACAATATTGAGAGTTCCCTGCGCTATTCAGTAGATCCTTGTTATTTATTTTAAATATAGCGATATGTACATGTCAATCTCAAACTGCTCTAATCATCCCACTTGTCCAAACATATGTGGTTTTTAAACCAAAGTATAAGGCAAATTTGAGACATACTTCAAAGGATTAACAAATGAAAGATGAATTTAAAAAATTGTCCAAACTTTTAGTTCTACAAGTGCCTGGCTCAAGCTGTCAATTACTTATCTAAGTGTGGGACTTTATGTAATGTACATTCACTAGAATTGGATTTTGATTTTACCAAAAGAAAAGAAGGAAGCAGAAAAATCAATAGGAAATAATAACAGGGTTCTTTCACTGCAATACAATACATCGCCCAATTTTACTTTCTATTTTCTGGGCAAGATAATTTTCCTCTAAAGTTTCTGACAATGTCATGGTGAGAATTACCCTTAATACACAGGACTTCTAAAATGCTATCCTGACTGCTCTCATAATAACTCCTTTTCATTCCTGTCCCCACATGTGTATTTCAGAGAAACTTGCTTCAAACTCAACGAGTCCAACATGGAGCCTGTGCTGTCCCACCACAAATTAGTTCTTTGTTCCCTTTATTTTTAGTGGCACCACCACTCACCCCATAACCACTAGAACTCTGAGGATTACCTTGACGTATTTTTCTCTCCTACTTACCATAACACGGCTAAATTTCTTACAGCCCCACTCAGCCCATTATCAGTTGTGATATAGTGCTTGCCACCATAGAAATGATGGATTGAGACAGCATTCATGTTGTCTCCATATTCACTGAGGCCGATGAGGTGCTCCACACGGGTCTGACAGCTGAAGCAGCTGTAGACTATGTGCTCTGTGTTCTTTGTCTTGGTCAGACTCTGCCATCAGCTCATGCCTTGATGAGACCTTTTCTCCTGGATTTCACACAGATAATTCCTTTGCCTTTTATTTTGAGGCAAATAAGATACTTTTTAAAAATGGTCTTCCTTTTTAACTTAAAAATAGCATGTACATAATCATTATATAGAGTAGGAAACTTCAGTCCCTAAAAGGAATAAAAATAATGTCCTGTGAGAGTTTGGAAGAAGCTACTAGTACCTCCACTGGCAGTGACACCAGGGCTCATCCAGGAAGCAGTCTTTAATCCACACCCAAGAGAGAAACCTGGAGAAGGCAATGGCACCCCACTCCAGTACTCTCGCCTGGAAAATCCCATGGACAGAGGAGCCTGGTGGGCTGCAGTCCATGGGGTCGCAAAGAGTCGGACACGACTGAGCGACTTCACTTTCACTTTTCACTTTCATGCATTGGAGAAGGCAGTGGCACCCCACTCCAGTACTCTTGCCTGGAAAATCCCATGGACGGAGGAGCCTGGTGGGCTGCTATCCATGAGGTCACACAGAGTCGGACATGACTGAAGCCACTTAGCAGCAGCAGCAAGAGAGAAGCCAGACTTAATCCTGTGAAAATAGAGTTACCACTAGATGAACATAATTGCTCTAAGGACCAGCTTGAGCAAAATCATGAAAGCAAGGAGAAGTACATTTAATCAGAATTGTAAGGAGGAAAATTTAGAAATAGGATTGAAGAGACACGCAGAGACCAGACTACAGAGAGCACTGAAAGTCAGGTTGAGTGAGCGGTTTGACCTGGGTCCCTGACAGCCCTGATAGGGCAGGTCCCTTAGGCCCCTGTGTCCTGCTGGGTACCCTCCTGCCATTGGTTCTAAAAAGTAAACTACAGATACACCAAGACATATTGGGGCAGTAATCTTGAATACCTTTTGCTTTTCCTCTGTATTTCTTCCTAACTTTAAACTGTTGTTATTTTTTCAAAAGTGGGGAAGTTAGTCCTTATTATGTTTAATTACCAAAGCATTTAGTGGCTACTGTTGGATATTTTGAAACAAGGAGCCTATTGACATATATGCTTATTTCTATATTTTTGTGGGATGTTTTAATTGGTCTGTGCCTGAGAGTGTGCATGCATGCATGTGCATGCTTCTAAGTATATTTGATTTTGAAAAATTCAAATCTCATTTTGGCCAAAATAAGGGATTGAACAAATTTTCTTTGGAAGATCTAAGAGAAAAGGTCTCATCAAGGCATGAGCTGATGGTAGTGTCCAACCAAATCAATAGCCTGGAAAGAGACTGATGAAACCCTGGGAATGTAGTAAGCTTCCATCTAGGACCAGGAAATTTAGAAAAGAAACGATCACTTCTCCTTCCCCACCTGAGATATCTTCTTATGCCTTTCTTCACCACTTCCCCTTCTGGAAAAGCTCCTATGTAAGGGCTGAATAGCTTTTAAACATGGTCTCCAGGAACTTTATAAGGAATAGATGACTGAATCAGCACTCCCTGGAAGACCATTATGAGCATTTTTGTTCCTAAGGAGTAATAAATAAATTCAAATAAACAGGAATAGGCAGTTGCTCACAAGCTTTTCTGTTTTACAACTCAACATTCAAAAAACTAAGATCATGGCATCCGGTCCCATCACTTCATGGCAAATAGATGGGGAAACAATGGAAACAGTGACAGGCTTTATTTTCTTGGACTCCAAAATCAGTTCAGATGGTGACTGGAGCCATAAAATTAAAAGATGCTTGTTCCTTGGGGAAAAAAGCTATGACAAACCTAGACAGCATGTTTAAAAGTAGGGACATTACTTTGCTGACAAAGGTCTGTCTAGTCAAAGCTATGGTTTTTCCAGTAGTCATGTATGGATGTGAGATTTGGACCATAAAGAAAGCTCAGTGCTGAAGAATTGATGCTTTTGAACTGTTGTGTTGGAGAAGACTCTTGAGAGTCCCTTGGACTGCAAGGAGATCAAACCAGTCAATTCTAAATTTCCCTAAGTTCAGGAAGTCAGTCCTGAATATTCATTGGAAGGACTGATGCTGAAGCTGAAGCTCCAGTATTTTGGCCACCTGATGCAAGGAACTGATTCACTGAAAAAGACCTTGATGCTGGGAAAGATTGAAGGCAGCGGGAGAAGGGGAGGACAGAGGATGAGATGGTTGTATGGCATCACCGACTTGATGTACATGAGTACAACTCCCATGAGCAAGCTCTGGGAGTTGGTGATTGACAGGGAAGCCTGGGGTGCTGCAGTCCATGAGGTCACAAAGAGTCGGACACAACTGAGTGACTGATCTCCTTTCCTGAGTTCTTTCATTATTGTCTTGGGTAGATAAATTACATCATTTCATGGTAATTTCCAGAAAGCCTCAAACCCTGGCTTCTTGCCTCTTGAACTTGAAGCCTAGTTTAGCTAGGTAAAATATACTTAGGTTAGTTTCTTTCTCTGGAAGTATTACATACATTGTTCCACCATCTCTTAGGCAATGTGTATTGCTGTTGAAATAACCAAGGCAATGACATTCCTCATTTTGCTCCTGATTGGCTGCTTCTGCAGAATGCCCATAAGGTTTTCATAATTTTGCCCAGCTGTGTCTTCATGTCAGTATTTCCATATCAATTTGGCCTATATCCTGTGGTGTGTGGGAGCCTGCACCTCTGGCTCATGAGAGCCAATTGGGTCTTTGTTCTCTTCTTGTGTTTTGTGTTCTCAGACCACATACTTATCACATCTGTGACCTCAGTCATGTATATTCTGCATTTTGTTGCTTTTCTTTCCTGATTTTCCTCCATTTCTTTTCTGAATCGAGCTGACTCAGTTTTTCTGTTGCCTACTTATCTCTTCATTAAAGCTTTGTGCCTCCTCTTAAAGATTTTTCTCTTTTAATGTTCAGTTCAGTTCAGTCGCTCAGTCATGTCTGACTCTTTGTGACCCCATGAACCACAGCACGCCAGGCCTCCCTGTCTATCACCAACTGTCGGAGTCTACTAAACCCATGTCCATTGAGTCGGTGATGCCATCCAACCATCTCATCCTCTGTCGTCCCCTTCTCCTCCTGCCCTCTATCTTTCCCAGCATCAGGGTCTTTTCCAATGAGTCAGCTCTTCACATCAGGTCGCCAAAGTATTGGAGTTTCAGCTTCAACATCAGTCCTTCCAATGAACACCCAGGACTGATCTCCTTTAGGATGGACTGGTTGGATCTCCTTGCAGTCCAAGGAACTCAAGAGTCTTCTCCAACACAACAGTTGAAAAGCATCAATTCTTCGGCTCTCAGCTTTCTTGATAGTCCAACTCTCACATCCACATATGACTACTGGAAAAACCACAGCCTTGACTAGACGGACCTTAAGAAATGTCTATGAGGGATGGAGAACTTTTTGTCTGAACTTTTCCCATGATTCTTTCATATGGCATATACTCTTCTTCTGTCTTTGCTAATCACTCTTCCTTCTCCATTTTTTAAAATTACAAATATGTGATGATGAATCTCGTCTCAAGTGGGACTGGGAACAGCTGTGTTCTAGCCCATAAAAAAGTGGGCATGATGGAAGGGTGAATTGTCAAGTCTTTAGTTTGAATTAAGTTGTTTCTCTTGAACATCCTCTCACCACATCTGTATTTTCTCTCTCCCCTCAATTTTGAACCTTGAAGAGGTCAGAGTACAGGGCCATTAGTTGGAATGAGCCCAAGTAGCACCATTGTATTCTCTATGGCCCATGACACAAACCCATGATGACCATCTTTTTATATCATTGTGTAGCAACTGCCTCTTTTCCCTTTGTCTTGCCTCCCCCTGGCCACTGGCCATCCCTCTGTTGGACAAATATGTGACATCACTGTTCCCTGGTGTTCTGCAGGTCCTCACCCTCTTGCTCTTTTGCATGTTGATCTGGTCTTATCAAGACTTTTCACATTTCCAGCAGAGCCGAACCATGCTCTGGAAACTGATAGCTCCAAGCAAGGCTCATTAAGTAGACCTATCAGGATTTTTAATTTTTTTTTAAGTCTCTATAGATATTGGTTGAGCTCGAAAGAATTACATGTTGGTTCTCAGCTTCTCTCATTTCAACACAGAGTTCACAGGATTTGGTAGTTGTGCTTTATAGCCTGTGGTTTGGGACTGTGGCCATTTCTGTTTCTCATAAAGGAGACTTCTCTCTACTTGCCATTCGTTTTGCTATTTAGCAAGTCTTAAGGGAAGGGAATGGGCTTCCCTGGTGGCTTGGTGGTAAAAAATGCATCTGCAGTGCAGGAGATGCAGGAAATGTGGTTTTGATTCCTGGGTCAGGAAGATCCCCTGGAGGAGGAAATGGCAACCCACTCCAGTATTCTTGCTTGGAAAATCCTGTGGATAGAAGAGCCTGGTGGGCTACAGTCCATAGGGTGACAAAGAGTCGGACATGACTGAGCAACTGAGCATGCAAGGAAAGAGATTGATTGCTCTATGATCTTAACTTGAACTAACTGTCTCTTCTTAGTAAAGTAGGACAGGGTATGATGGATTAGATACGGTCACAATTTTTCAGACAATTCTTGCATTAAGAGTGAGATTCTGTGTTGTTTACCCTTGAACCTGGCATTTTCTGTGACTTCCTTGGTTAATATAATAAAAGATAGAAGATGTAGTGCTATGATATTTTTGAGCCTAGCCTTGCTGAAAGCACTGAGCAATGCCCAACCTGGCCAGAAAGTACTTCATGTGCTGAGGGAGCAGCAGGGGTTATCAAAGTGACCAACAGAGTATCAACTATTGACACCCAGCTGAGCAAAAGCTGAGTCACAGGTGTGTCTGGCTGAAGCCAACTTGTCCATGAGCAATTTTGAGACATATGGGGACTCTCTAAGGCCACAAGCATGTGCAGGCAAAGTTGATTACTAGTATTATAACCCTTTTTTACACTTTTTCACTTTCACTTTCATTATGACCCTTTGCTGTACCTGTAAGAGCTTCTCTGGTGGCTCAGATGGTAAAGAATAGGCCTGCAATACAGGAGACATGAGTTTGATCCCTGGGTCAGGAAGATTCCCTGGAGAAGGGAATGGCTACCCACTGCAGTATTCTTGCTTGGAGAATTTCATGGACGGAGGAGCCTGGCAGGCTATTGCCCATGGAGTTGCAAAGAGTTGGACATGACTGAGCAGTACCCATAAGCGGTGTGGGACAGCCCACACTGTGCCACTCCAGAAGACACTGTTCATTTTATATTTCACCTGAATGCTCTCATTCCCAGGCACAGAGACATGCCATGAATGGTGCCCCCTGGAGTTGCACCATCTAGATTGTGGATGAGGAGCCTGAGAAGATTCTGAATACATTTGTTTTACAACAGAAAATAGAGTCCCATCTGTCATGCTAGCTATGTATTTGTAATGTTAGAACAAATAAAGAATTGGATAGAGTAAAAAGCTGACCCTGGTTCATTGTTCATTATTTTGGTCCTAATTTAGTTTGAAAAATTTTGTCCTCCTGAGGGCTTTCACATAAAAATGCTTTCAGCAAATCTGTATGAGGATGGAAACCTGTGATGTTTCTCTGAAGTTCATGTGGGCAGATTTATTGGTCATTTCCTTAATCTTTCTAACATCATTCAATGGAAGATTGTTTTACATTAGCATTTAGTATTGCAATATGCTAGTTCATTAGAGGGAAACCTAAATTTTATTAGATGTTAGGGCCACTTTACAAATTTGGAAAGCTTATATCAGATTCCCAAATTCCTGTAATGTTAGTGTTTCCACTGATGTTCTAGAAGTCATTAATTATTTTAATTATGGCATTATCCATTTTTAGCTGTTTTAATTTGACTCAAATTCTTACTTGTTCTTAAAATATATGTACATTTATTTCCTATAGTTTTATAATTATTTTATCTAAAGAGGCTCCTGAAAGGAACCATATTTGATTTCATGACATAAAAATGCTATGAATGCAACAAATGTATGCACTTAATTAGAGCAAAATATAACACAATTTTTAAAAAGAACAAAATTTCCTGAAAAATTCTGAATGTGTATCTTTGGCCTTTCCCTTAAAGGCATTAGTCTTTTTTAAAAAAATTTAATCTAGAGAGGAAAAAAAAAAACCCTAAGGGATTATCAAGAGGCTTGACCTACTTATGAAGGTTGCAAGAAATACTGCAGTATTGCCTCTCTGTGTCTTTTCTTTCAAATTAGCAAAAGCCTAGGATTTGACTGCATCCATTTTGGGGATTATTGCTATAAAGAAAACACACATTTGCATAGAATTATTTACTATTGAATTCTGCAGTGCCTCATAGGAGGCAGGCCACTGAATATAGACACTCCTAATTTTTTTGCAGCAAAGAGAGGTGAAAGAATTGAGTGGAGGGCAGGGCAACCATTTTCTCTGAGTGCCTTCACATTTGTAGTTCTCTAAATATGTATAGCTTCCCTTGTGGCTCGGCAGGTAAAGAATCCGCCTGTAATGCAGGAAACCTGGGTTCAATCCCTGAATTGGGAAGATCCCCTGGAGAAGGGAAAGGCTACCCACTCCAGTATTCTGGCCTGGAGAATTCCATGTATTGTATAGTCCATGGGGTTGCAAAGAGTCGGACACAACTGAGCGACTTGCACTGCACTGCAAATATATTTTTGCTCTCATGTTAGAGGCCTTAGTAATAAGTATATTGAGAGTAACTCCCTGGAAAATTTTTGCTTTAAAGTAGTGAAATCTGTTAACCATCTTTTTGCTGGGAAGAGGAGAGAAATATTTTTTTTTTTAAAAGATAGTAGTCAAGGTTTAGAGCAGAAGATTTCAGCCTTTAAGTAGAATTCAGAATGACATGCCTCTCATCCCTTCCTGCCAGGCACGTAAAGCTTTATCTCTGGCTGCTCAGCTGTCCTAATCTTGTTTGCTTCCCCGTTTAGTTTTGTAATCTCTGCCAAAAAAAAAAAGTGCTGTATTTAACAGAATTTTTAGTTTTGGAAGATTATGATTCACTTTGAAGTTAGATTTTTATACATTTATATAAATACAGCTGGGTTTTTTTTTAAGTGAAAGATCTGACATCACAATCCCCAGTGTTTTGTCAAAAAGAAGGAAAGAAAGGGAGATAAATAGCTAGCTATGGCGAGAAATTGCAATAGAATACTATGACTTCATGGTTGTTTCTTCTATAGATATGACTGTACCACAAGATCCCCTCAAAAACAGTATGTGTCTATTAACTATATAAGTATATATTTTATATATACTTATAAAATACAAATATATAAAATTTAAATACATTACCTGGACAGCCCAGCCTACAATGTGGGTGTTGTTCCCTGTCCATGGATGAAAATGCAGCTCTCCTGTATTTAGTAAAACCTGGTAGAGGGCGGTCATCATTTCTGTTTGGGACAAGTTAAATTTAATATGCCAATTAAACATGAAAGTAGAGTTATCCAGTAGGGAGTGGATATAGGAGTCTGGGCTTTAGGGGAGAAGCCCATGTTGGAGATAGTCATTGTCATTTGCTTGTAGAGGTATTTAGTGCTGTGACACAAACGAGGTCACTGAATGTGAGGATTTGGGAATTTGGCAGGGGGAGAGGAGCCAGAAAAGGTGATTGAGGGATTGTGGCCCTTTAAGGAGGAAGAGCAGGGGAACGTGGTTGGTTGAGAACCACATAAACCCAGTGTTTCAAGGAGGGAACAGTTAGTTCTGCCACAGAGTGCTAAAAATTTTAAAAACTGGAGTAATAATGAGTTTGGACACACAAGTTCTTCAGTGACCTCAACCAGATCCTCTTAGCAGAGTTGGGTGGAGGGCAGCCCCCGTTAAGAGAATTCTCGTTAAGGTGAGGAATCAGGTGAGGAAGAGATAAGGAATATGAACTACTCTTTAGGAAGCTCAGCTGTAAAAGAGGAGAGACAGGGCAGTAGCTGGAAGACACTGAGGGTCAAAGTAGAGATTTTTTTTTTTTTAAAGATAAGACATACTAGAGCACTTTGTACACTAACAGAGGGAGAGGTTGATGCCACCGAAGAGATGAGAGCATCACAGCAGTGATCTTGGAGAAAGCAAGTGTGCCAGCGAAACAGCTGGCCTTTGCCCAGAGCAGGAACAGGCGTCCTTGGCACCGAGAGCAGGCTGTGAGGGTAAGAGGACACCAAGATGAGATCCTGTTGAGTTGTTTAAGAATTATGAGCGTGTGAAAAGAATGAAAGGAGATATCAAAATGTCACCAGTGCTTATCTCTTGGGGATACAGTTACAGGTGATTTATTTTCTTATACCTTTTTTGGTATTTTTCAGTTTTTTTTAAAAGCTAAGAATATTTTATATACTTGTAAAAATGAATGTGATAAAGATAATCATACACTCTCCCTGACCCTACATGCTATCATTCCTCAGAAAGTCAGACTACATGCGACTTGTCAGCTGTGTTTATTCTTGTTTTTTTCAAATGTTTATTTATTAATATTTATTTGGCTGTGCCAGGTCTTAGTTGTGGCACTTGAACTCTTGGTTGCAGCAGGTAGAACCTAGTTCCCCAACAAGGGATTGAACCCAGGTCTCCTGCATTGGGGTATGGAGTCTTAGCCTCTAGACCCACCATGGAAGTCCTTGTGTTTGTTGGAACCAGATCGCTTTGCTGTACTGATGTTTGTCCTACAGCTACTTAACTCTACACATTGAAGGAATTGTGCTACCCCATCTTTACAACAAGACCCTACTTACAGAAACCATCTCTGCTCTTGGTTGTCTGTAAGCTAAGCGTGAGGAGAAGAAAGCTGTCAGGAACTCTTGGCAGATAGGGGAATCACCAAACATTCTTGGCAAACACAGATGTCAGTTTCATGTCAACATCTAAAACCAGGTCACTCTAAAATAATGGCAGAGGAGTCACATTCACAGCAGAAACAGACACGATTTCTCAGTGGGAACATTTTTCTTTGGCCTCTAGATAATTATGTACAAAAGAGGAAGGGCTGTGTGAATGAACAGGGCCATCAGAAGTGTCTTGGAGCTGGGTACTGATGATATCTGTCACTCCAGTCATCGCCAAAGCTGATCTGCTCTTCTGGCTCGTCCAGCTGCGGTGTACCTCTTTCTCAGCATCATTTCAAAACTGCACAATTGGCCAAAAGGGTCAAACTGAAGATCAATAAAAACTAGTCTTCCAGAGCACACTGGTGAGAGCCTGTACACCCATGGGTGTTACCAGTTGTGACTTTGTTAGTGGAGTTTAAAGATGTCTAAGGACACTAAAACAAAAGCATTGATTAGATTTCTGTTTAACAAAGGATTTCTGTACTATCCCAGTGGCTCCTGAATCACCTTAGAAGATAGAGCTTGATATTTACAAGAGAATATTTAACCAAAGTAAAAGCAAATAAAGCTGTGGCATTACAATAGTACAACTGAATAGTAAGGATAAAAATTTCACATGCAGCAGCAAGAGTTGTTTCTTTTTTTCAGTGTGTAGAACTGAAATACAAGTGAAGCTATACTAACCACCCCGGAGGGTATTTCTGACCTTTTGACAACATAGAAAGGAAATATTTGTAGTTTGAAGCTATGTCTCCCCAGTCATACAGAGTAAATGAGAAATATAATCTGGTTAACAAGCTGTACTTTTCATAAGAAGACAAAAATCTTATTGGAAGGATGCTGACTTTACCTTCTCCAAGTCTTACAGAAATTAAATCTTTAATAAAGTAACAAGAATGCAAATTAATTCTATAAAATGAAAGCAAAAGGAAAATGTAAAAAGTGTAGAAGTACCTTGAAAGATAGTGTAATGATGAAGATTAGACAATTTCCTTTGACAAATAATCATTATTCATTTATTCATCCTGCACATATATTGAGTACTTACCATGTTCCAGCTACTATTTTAGGTGTTTAGAATGTGTGTTCCATGTGAGTACAGACTTTTATCTGTCTTCATAGCTTTATCCCAGCTCAGAACAGTGCCTGAAACATAATAGATGCTTCAGAAATTTAAATATTTTGTTGAATGAATGCAGTAGTAGGTGTTGAAATGTACAGTTTAAGGCTCTACCGTATTTTGTGTGTATGTATGTGTGTTTGGGATGGGGGAAAGTGACAAATCACAGCAGGCATAGAGGTCTCATGGAGATCTCATATTGATCCCTTGCTGACCTCCCTTTTCACAATTCTTAAAATTAAGAAATTGGAGGGGGGATTAATTAAAATTAAGGGGGGATTTCCTAGGTGGTCCAGTGGTTAAAACTAGGTGCTTTCCACACAGGGGATGTGAGTTTGATCCCTGGTGGGGGAGCTAGGATCCCACATGCAGTGAGGTATGGCCAAAAAATAAAAATAAAAAAAATGAAAATAAGAATAATAAGACAATTTTAAAAGAAATACTAAAAAAATGAAAGAGAATTGGACTGAATATAATTTAGTGTCTTTTCTCACTTTTATACCCTATGATGTGGTCAATTGTGTAACTTTTAAAATATTAAGATAATATTGTTGATTCAACTAATCATGCCGCTTGAGAGAGTATACGTGTGAGTCCTTCACTTGTGCTACTTTGTTGTCACAGCTATAAACTGCCGCTTTTTTTGGCCCCATTGTCTCTATTATGTTTAAGACCCAACCAAGTGACTGACAGCAGTGCTGACCGTGCTTTCTGGAGCAGTCCACAGTGATGGCTGTGTCCAGCAGTCACTGGTGGTGCAGATACACAGATGTGGGAGAAATATAAATAGGCAGCCCTAGCAGCCAGGAGGCTTCTGTAGTTTAGCTGACTTCAGGGTGAGCAGTGCCAAACCTGCAAGCAGTGGGAGATGGGGTGAGGGGGTCGGAGTATGCTGGAGTATGCAGACACCGACAGGGGCCTTTTCACCACCTTCCTCCAGCACCTGTTACTGTTAAAGTCTGAGCACTGCAGTGACCCAGGGAGAGAAACAAAGGAAGACTTGTTTGCTGATATAATGCATAATTCCTGTGAGATACTACCATCAGGATAGATGGAGGATTTAATCGTAAATGTGATGGAGTCCTTCAGAAGCAATGATGTTCAGGAATCCTCCATCAGCAAGGCCTGGGGCCACATTTTCTCACTCTCTACTCAGTTCATGCTGATTTTAGTACTGTGTTTGTACATTCATGTTTGGAGAAGGTAGAGGGTCACCTCTGGGACAAAAAGAGTGAAGACAACTAAATATAAAACAAGTAGAAATAGAAATTAAATATAACTTAAATTAAAAGTTATAATTCAATATAACTTAGAAGTAAATATTAAATATAAAATAAAGTAAATATAGTATTAAATAAACATAAAGACAGTGAGGGCTCAAACTCTGACCACAAATGGAAAAATAAAATATAGCAGGCACTGTATAAATCACTTTACATGTATTCTATCATTTAATCTTTTAATATCTGTATGAAATAAGTCATTATTATTTCCATTTTATTTCTGAAGAAGCAGAGTAAGTTCCTTGCCCAATGCTACATGGCCAATAAGTGGTAGGGCCACAGTTGGAATAATAATAGCAATTATATATAAAGCATTTCCATATGCCCATTCTAAATGAAAGTTTCATAAGACATAATCCATTTTGTTTATCCTCACAAAATCTTTTGTTATTTGATCTGAGCATGCAGATTCTAGAGCCCAGTCTCTTAACTGTAACATTGGTATCATTAATACTATGGTGTAAACAAAGGAAAGGATTTATATAACTTCACAAATAACTTTTAATTATGTAACCACCTCAGAATTCAGTTCAGCGTTAACAGTTTATCAGTCAGTCTCTGTTCCTGCCTGGCTTTCTGGCTGTTACTGCTACCTCTTTGGCCTTCCCTCATGTACCTTGGCTCCTCTACCCTTAAACTGAAAAAATAAAAATAAAGGAGTTATGCTCCAGAATAGGGCCAAACCATCTTTCAACTCCCCCAATGAAGTCTAAACAAATGGTAAAAACCTAGATCTTCAAAGTCATAAAAATGGCTTTGTATTTTCTCTTCAGAATGAAGCAGTCAGCCATATGCTCCATAGTATGCCTATCAATTCACCAACTTCATTTGATAGAATTCCAGGCCTGGAAGGCAACAGAGATTATATGATTCAGCTATTTTTGTTTTTTAATTTTTAAAAACATTTTCTGTTGTAGACCATTTCTTAAAAGTCTTGAATGAATTTGTTACAATATTGCTTCCATTTTATGTTTTGGTTTTTTGGCCACAAGGTATGTGGGATCTTAGCTTCCCATGTGTGCATGCTCAGTCACTTTAGTCATGTCAAACTGTGATCCTATGGACTGTAGCCTGCCAGGCTCCTCTGTCTATGGGATTCACCAGGCAAGAATACTGGAGTGGGTTGCCATGCCCTCCTCCAGGTGATCTTGACCCAGGAATCAAACCCATGTTTCCTGCATTGCATGGCTCTTTACCTACTGAGCCACTTGGGAAGCCCCTTAGCTCCCCAACCAGGGATCAAGCCCATAGACCCTGCATTGGAAGGCGAAGTCTTAACCACTGGACCACCAGAGAAGTCCCTTATTCAGTTATTTTAATATACTGGACTAGGTAAGGTTATTAGCTTCCAACATTTTTTGGTGATGACATCTTTTTAGAAAGTGATGATAGAGATAAATTTATCTTCCCAAATTAAAGTAAATAAGCCTAAAAAGTGTGTATTCAATACAAGATTTCTCTTCTAATATCTCATGGTATCTCATATTCAGTGTTTGTTCTTTAAGAGTTCTTGATGTATTAGATTTATTAATTCTTTGTCTATTCTACATATTGTAAATCTTTTCTTCACTTTTTAAATTTGTGTTCTTATTATACTCGTTAAAATTATCCTGTCAGATCTCTTGCATTTTTAATTCTCTTTTTTTGTCTTTTCATGCTTACAAATTCCATTCTTACTACATTATTACACAACTGTTCTTTTGCATCTTCTCCTAGAACTTTTATGATGACATTTTAAATTTGTAAGTTTAAATCCATCTGGAATTAATTTTTGCTTAAAGTAAATACATGATTCCAAAAATTTTAACCAGCTGTTCCAGCATAATTTCTTGAATTTTTTTTTCTTTCTCTACTAATTTGAAATGCCACATTTATCATATAATATGTTCTTAGAATAGATGACCCTACATTACATTCACTACTAGAATTTTAACTTTTCTTGGTTCTTTTTTAAACCTAGTGATAATGTTTATTTCTGAAGTATAGTAAAATGATTTTTTTCTTTATGAAAACGTGCTACCCCACCCTGCCCTTTGATTAAAATATTCCATTGGCTTCCCATGGTACCTGGAGTCTTGCCTCACTCTGGACCACTGTCTTTCCCTCTGTTTCATCTGCGGGGCTTGTCCCTGAGACCAGGTCTCAGGCATGCCTTTCCCCCCTCTCCCCATCAGCTATCACCCTGCCAGCCTCCCCACTCTCAGGTAAAAGTTTCCATTAAAACTGAATCACTGAATCAAATTCTGTGAATATTGTGTGTATTGGGGCAAGAGGTGAGAAAGGTGGTAGGTCAGATAAGTTTTGGTGCCTAAGCTGAATTTACTGTTCAAAGACTTCTCAGAATTGGGATGTGAATCAACAGGGAAGGATACAGGACTGGTCACTAAGTGATACTATCATTTGCACACCTGCTGGTTTGATGGGGCTCAACATTGCAACTCAAGCCACCAAATGTATGTTTACACTTTGGTATTCTTGATGCAATACTTGGTTTCTGTCCACAAGTTTCTTCCAGTCTGGCGAGAAAGGGAATATACCTAATTCTTCTCAGTGATGCATTTTCACTGGAAAACCCTACAGCAGCTTCACAGCAAGGGTGATATTTGAGCCTGACTTTGCATGATAAATAGAATTTTGCCAGACATGTAAGGAAATTCATTCCAGGCAGAGGAAACAAAATGAACAAAGCACAGGATCTTGAAAATATGGGACATCTTAGGAATATTCTATATAGTCATGAAGAGTGTTGGAAAGGTTGCAACAAGCCTCTGAAGATCCATGAATTACGTACCAAGGAATTTTTAAGTTCTACTACAGAAGATTCCCCTGGAGAAGGAAATGGCAACCCACTCCAATATTCTTGCCTGGAAAATTCCATGGACAGATGAGCCTGGCGGGCTACAGTCCATGGGGTCATGAAAGAGTTGGATATGATATAGTGACTAAACAACAACAAGAAGAAGAGTAAAAGAGGACCCATCGACAGTGATGACTTTGAGTGAGTGAGAGGAGATGGAATCCAGTGCACAGAATGGGCATCTGGCCGTAGATGGTGGTGGGAAGCATTATCAATAATGGCTTAATTCTCTGGTGGTGGTGGTGGTTTAGTTGCTAAGTCCTATCTGACTCTTGCAACCCCATGGGCTGTAGCCTGCCAGGCTCCTCTGTCCATGGGATTCTCCAGGCAAGAATACTGGTTGCCATTTCCTTCTCCAGGGGATCTTCCTGACCCAGGAATTGAACCCAGGTCTCCTGCATTGCAGGCAGATTCTTTACCAACTGAACTATGAGGGAAGCTCTAATTCTCTGCCATAATCTCAGTTTTCTGAACGTTGAGCTTTAAGCCAACTTTTTTACTCTCCTCTTTCACTTTCATCAAGAGGCTCTTTAGTTCTTCTTCACTTTCTGCCATAAGGGTGGTGTCATCCACATATCTGAGGTTATTGATATTTCTCCTGGCAATCTTGATTCCAGCTTGTGCTTCTTCCAGCCCAGCATTTCTCATGATGTACTCTGCATATAAGTTAAATAAGCAGGGTGACAATATACAGCCTTGACGTACTCCTTTTCCTATTTGGAACCAGTCTGTTGTTCCATGTCCAGTTCTAACTGTTGCTTCTTGATCTGCATACAGATTTCTCAAGAGACAGGTCAGATGGTCTGGTATTCCTATCTCTTTCAGAATTTTCCACAGTTTATTGTGATCAACACAGTCAAAGGCTTTGGCTTAGTCAATAAAGCAGAAATAGATGTTTTTCTGGAACTCTCTTGTTTTTTCGATGATCCAGCAGATGTTGGCAATTTGATCTCTGGTTCCTCTGCCTTTTCTAAAACCAGCTTGAATATCTGGAAGTTCCCGGTTCAGGTATTGCTGAAGCCTGGCTTGGAGAATTTTGAGCATTACTTTACTAGCATGTGAGATGAGTGCAATTGTGTGGTAGTTTGAGCATTCTTTGGCATTGCCTTTCTTTGGGATTGGGATGAAAACTGACCTTTTCCAGTCCTGTGGCCACTACTGAGTTTTCCAGATTTGCTGGCATATTGAGTGCAGCACTTTCACAGCGTCATCTTTCAGGATTTGAAATAGCTCAGTTAGAATTCCATCACCTCCACTAGCTTTGTTCGTAGTGATGCTTTCTAAGGCCCACTTGACTTCACATTCCAGGATGTCTGACTTTAGAAGAGTGATCACACCATCATGATTATCTGGGTCATGAAGATCTTTTTTGTACAGTTCTTCTGTGTATTCTTGCCACCTCTTCTTAATATCTTCTGCTTCTGTTAGGTCCATACCATTTCTGTCCTTTATCGAGCCCTTCTTTGCATGAACCTTTCCCTTGGTATCTCTAATTTTCTTGAAGAGATCTCCAGTCTTTCCCATTCTGTTGTTTTCCTCTATTTCTTTGCATTGATCGCTGAGGAAGGCTTTCTTATTTCTCGTTGCTATTCTTTGGAACTCTGCATTCAGATGGGAACATCTTTCCTTTTCTCCTTTGCTTTTCGCTTCTCTTCTTTTCCCAGCTATTTGTAAGGCCTCCTCAGACAGCCATTTTGCTTTTTTGCATTTCTTTTCCATGAGGATGGTCTTGATCCCTGTCTCCTGTACAATTTGGTTACCCCTGAGCAAAAAAACTTCTCCAGACCTCATGTCAAATCCAGATCTTTATGCTGTTATCAGAATTGCTGAAATGTTTCACTTTGAAAATACACTTCCTCGTAACTGAACTCAACCTTCTATATATATGCATTTTACCTTTTGAAAGTCTCCAGTATGGCTTATTTTGTATTTCTCTTAAATTCTGCTGAGCAATAATTGTTCAAATTATCATTTCTTGACCACCAGTGACCTAACACTACCTCAGACAAAACTGGAAATCTAATGAATGCAAATCTCCTGAACTCATCACTTTGTAACAGATTAAATCACACATTGGAATTTAGAGGAAACGTTAAAGAATATTACATGTAGGATAGGGACTTACCTGGATGTCCAGTGGTTAAGACAGTGCTTCCAATGAAAGCAGTTAAGACTGTGCTTCCAATGCAGGAGGCACAGGTGTGATCCCTGGTCAGGGAACTAAGATCCCACACGCTGTGCAATGCAGCCAATAAATAAAATAAATAAAAATATATAGGATAGCTATTGATGGAAATAATGAACTCCTCTGATCATCCATGAAGTAAGTTTGATGTGTTGCATTTTCCCAGTGGAGAGGAGAAAGCATAAAATACAGGAGGCTGTTTTCTGGTAAGTTGTTATTGTCAAATTTAAGTAAATAAGCTTTATGGAGGTTTTTAAGTCTCTTGGTATCTAAATTTGACTTTAGTGTGATCAGTAATAAGTTCTCAAATCAGACAGGTTTTCCTTTTCATTGTTCCTCAGACATGAACGTCTTTACACCAAGAAAAGTAACTTCAGCAAACCTTTAATTTCTAGTCTCAAGGATGTAGATGATTTAGCAACCCTGGAAGTCCTGGATGAGGTAAGAAACTCAGTTTAATTAAGCCTTCTATCTATTTTTAAAAATTTATAGAAGTGATTTGAGCAGGAGGTTCTTTAAATGGCATCTGTAGGTTTCATGCTTTCTTCATCGTTTAGTTTCCTGATGATCTCTCCTGTCCTCAGTTTTTCTGTGCGTAACTCACATTTCCAGATCTCCCCAGCCTGGTGTCAACTTCTTCTTGTATTATACTCCAGTCACAAAGATGCTAGTTCCCACAAGCTTGAGTTGCTTAGATCACAGTCCTATTCTTCCCCTCAGTTTTCTTCAGGAGTCTCAAAAGGATGATTTACTGTATTCAGAAAACTATTTGCCTTTTACCCCACCATCTGGCTTCTCTGATGGCTCAGATTGTAAAGAATCTGCCTGCAATGCAGGAGATCCGAGTTCAGTCCCTGAGTTGGGAAGATCCCCTGGAGAAGGGAATGACTACCCACTCCAGTATTCCGCCTTGAAAATTGCACGGACAGAGGAGTGGACTACAGTCCATGAGGTCACGTAGAATTGGACACAACTGAGTGACTTTCACTTTTTTTTTTTCTTTCCACCTTCTGGCATAATCCCTCCTTTCCCTCTTCTGTTTCACACTCAATGGCAGGACCCAAAGCCTCTTAGATACCTCAAGAGCCCATCTTTACCATGGTCTGTGGACCCTTCATGGGATCACAGAGTCCACCTTTTAGGAAATGAATTCTGCTTGAAACTCCTTGTCCCAATGACCTCAGAAATGTTTCACACATCTCTTGTGAAGGTGTAAGTCCAAACCAGTAAATTATGGTCTCAGCCTCTTTATCCTCATCTCCTTTCATTTCATATAATCACATCATTAGGAAAATAAAAGACTCCTTTTCAGTAAAAGGTTGGATTCACTATCCTGCCTGATCCACAGATTTTTATTTTTTAATACTTCTGAGGCATACCTGAGCATTTTGCTTAAAAATGCAAGAAATCAGGAGGCATTTTCTGAACAGAAGTAGTCATTTGGTAAATTTAGGGTTGCATAAACAACTCAAGTACTTCATCAGAATAATCTCTCTTCAGAACATCAAACATCTCGTAATCAAATAGTGTTTGCAAGTCAGA
The DNA here is from genome assembly GCA_024291935.2 of Okapia johnstoni. Taxonomy (NCBI): domain Eukaryota; kingdom Metazoa; phylum Chordata; class Mammalia; order Artiodactyla; family Giraffidae; genus Okapia; species Okapia johnstoni. Next base: position 18,672,301 of record CM044324.1, read on the forward strand.
GATTTGACAACACCTTTATGAATCTTTGTGTATCACATTTGCCAATGATGTGAATTCTTAGGCTTGTGGATTATAAAGAAGACTTTGCTAATCATATGGCCAAGCTACATATTAAACACTGGTTTTGTTTCTATTAACTGTATTTTTGTGTGTATGTCTATTTTTTGACTGAAGTTACTATGTAAGAGCTTTTGTTTTTGTGTCATATACTATAAATGATGATTCCTGGCACTATTAAAATTGATTCCATATACTCGTATGATTTATCAACTGTGGAAGTTACTTCTCTATACTTTTTATTCTGTCTCAAAGCCAAATATTTTAGTGAAGGACCAAGACATTCCACAGAGCCCTTGACTAACCTTGATTTGGAATCAAACCACATTCACCATATCTTCCCTTCCCTATTGTAGTGTTCTTTCTCTTTACTTCATCTATGCATTTACGTATTTCCTTGAAAGCATTGTGTATATATAATCCCTGTAACTTAATGTGTCCTATGGAAAACATAGGTTGCAGTGACATTCCTCTATAGCTTTTGAAAGAAAAGAAAATACCCATCAAAGGATAAGATAGTTGATGACCTGAGGTTATACTTCTTACTCTCAATAGATCTATTTCTTTCTGATCCTGTTCCAGATTCCAGATGTTTTATTTATTTGTCATCATTTATTTTAAAAATGATCATTGACCATCAATGATTTTTTTTAAGAGAAAGAAATTATTTTTATTTCATTATAGAATACAGTCTCAGAGCAACTTGAGAAGTGTTACTCCAGAGATCAGATCTACATGTATGTGGGAGACATACTCATTGCTCTTAACCCATTTCATAGTCTGGATATTTATTCGGCAGAGGTATGTGGTGTGACTTGTATTTTCTTACTTTGTACAAAAATTATGTTCTTTAGATATTTAAATTAATTTAAGTGATGGAGAAGGAAATGGCAACCCACTCCAGCATTCTTACCTGGAGAACCCCATGAACAGAGGATCCTGGCGGGCTACAGCCCATGGGGTTGCAAGAGTCGGACATGACAGCTACTAAACCACCACCAAATGATGCTAAATAAAATTTTATCTAGTCCTTTGAATAAATAGTTAAGGGATTTCTCTGGTGGTCAGTGGTTAAGACTCTGCATTTCCCCTGCAGGGAGCATGGGTTTGATCCCTGGGCAGGCGACTAATATCCCACATGTTGTGCTGGGTAGCCAAAGAAATCATTGATCACAACAATGACCAAAATAGCTGCAAATTCATATTTTAAAAGCTTTTTAGAACCTTTGAGTAGTGGTCACATACACATGGTTCTGGGCAGAAAATAGCTCTCAGTAGCCCCCACAGCACCGATAAATAAATAATAGTTAAATGTGCTCTGCTAAGTCATGTCTGACTCTTAGTGACCCCATGAACTGTAGCCCATCAGGCTCCTCTGTCCATGGGATTCTCTAGGGAGGAATACTGGAGTGGGTTGTCATTTCCTACTCCAGGGAATCTTCCTGACCCAGGGATCGAACCCAGGTCTCTTAAGTCTCCTGCACTGGCAGACAGGTTCTTTACCACTAGCGCCACCTGGGAAGCCCAGTTCAGTTCAGTTCAGTTGCTCAGTCTTGTCTGACTGTTTGTGACTCCATGGACTGCAGCACGCCAGGCTTCCCTGTCCATCACCAACTCCCGGAGGTTGCTCAAACTCCTGTCCATAGAGTCGGTGATGCCATTCAACCATTTCATCCTCTGTCATCCCTTTCTCCTCCTGCCTTCAATCTTTCCCAGCATCAGGGTCTTTTCCAATGAGTCAGTTCTTCACATCAGGTAGCCAAATCAGTTGGGAAGCCCAGTAGTTAAATAATTATTGTTAAAATATAGAATTAGAGAAGACAAATATATCTGGATGCAGTTTGTGGTCTTTGTGTGAGATATGTTATTTCTTTTCAGTTATTGGTAATTGGTAACTGGTTCACGCTAAGTGTCATATCAATAAACAGATGCCTAAAATGTGTAGACTTAATGTCTATCAAGTATGAGAGAATCAAAAGTAAAATTACATTGTATATATAGGTATTATGTGCTTAGTGGCTATAAACTCAGCATTATGAGTTTAAAAATTCCTCTTGACATATGGATTGATTTTTTTTAATTAATTTATTTTTTAATTGAAGGTTAATTGCTTTATAGAATTTTGTTATTTTCTGCCAAATATCAACATGAATCAGCCATAATGCCCCCTCCCTCTTGAACCTCTCTCCCATCTCCCTCATCATCCTACCCCCCTAGATTGTTGCTGCTGCTGCTGCTGCTAAGTCGCTTTAGTCGTGTCTGACTCTGTGCGACCCCATAGACGGCAGCCCACCAGGCTCTGCCATCCATGGAATTTCCAGGCAAGAGTACTGGAGTGGGGTGCCATTTCCTTCTCCCCCTAGGTTGTTACAGAGCCCCTATTTGAGTTCCCTGAGACATATGGCAAATTCCCTTTGGCTGTCTATTTTACATATGATAATATAAGTTTCCATGTTACTCTCTCCATACATCTCACCTTCATCTTTACTCCATCCTTATAAGTCTGATAAGTCCTCACTTAAGACTTATAAGCCTATAAGTCCATAAGTCTGTTCTCTATATCTTTCTCCATTGCTGCCCTGTGAATAAATTCATCAGTTCCATCTTTCTGGATTCCATATATCTGTGTTAGGAGATGATATTTATCTTTCTCTTTCTGACTGACTTCATTCTGTATAATAGGCTCTAGGTTCATCCACCTCATTAGAACTGATTCAAATGCATTCCTTTTTATGGCTGAGTAATATTCCATTGTATATATGTACCACAGCTTCTTTATCCATTTGTCTGTCAATGGGCATCTAGATTGCTTCTATATTCTAGCTATTGTAAGTAGTGCTGCAATGAACATTGGGGTACATTGATGGGGTACATCAATATTTGATTGATTTTTAATATCAGTGATATATTTTATGAATTTAAGTATATATTTATCTAATATTCAACCCCTAATGTTTAAATATAGCTTAATATTCTGGAGTTAAGCTAGGCTTTTTATTATTTATTTTATGTGTGTGTTGTATTTTTAGTTGGGTCCATACTTGTCTAGTTATTTGTGTAGTACTCTGGAATATTATTTTTATACTGTGCTTAATATAATTTTTTGTGTGAAAATATATAATTCTCTCATTCTCTACCATTTTAAGAGTTAGAAGAATAATGCATATTTAACATTGACAAAAGTTTTAGAAGCTTTGGGCTTGAGTGCATATTCTGCTATAAATTAACTATGCAATCTTGGGCAAGTCAAATGAAAAAGTGTATGTTATTAATAAATGATATGAAAGGAAAAAAGTAGTACTTGTATGTCAGACATTATTATATCTAAGCAATAGTTAACAAAATGATACCTAATTGTCTTATTTATAAATTGCTTATTTAAAGAAATTATAGGGACTTCCTTGGTGGTACAACGGTTGAAACTCTGTACTTCCAGCTCAGGGAGCAAGAGTTTGATCACTGGTAGGGTAACTAAGTTACCACATGCCCCATGGCCAAAAGAAAATTTAAAAATAGATAAATATAATAAATTATAGCATATGGAAACCTTAAGTTCTGCTTTGGAAGTGGTATTCACTTCCAAAAGAGTCATTTAAATACCACTGACCACATTATGTCATATTATATCATGTCATTTTTCTCTGTTGTTTTATATCAAACTTTTATTTTACGTAATTGTGCGTGATTTTTGCATGTATGTGTATATGTAATATGTGTTAATGTTTTGGTGGTTTAGTAATGCTTTGCAGATATTTGATGGACCTGTTGCTTTAAAAATTAGTGCTCTATCTGTAAATAAATAGGATTTAAACAGAAACCAAAGCCCTGCAACACATGTTCTTTTTAACTTCTAGCATTCCAAGTTGTATATTGGAGCAAAGAGAACTGCCAATCCTCCTCACATTTTTGCCATGGCTGACTTAGGATACCAGTCTATGGTAACATACAGTTCAGATCAGGTAAGGAGAAGCTCACATTCTTAGAAATTCTCCTCTTAGTTTCTTGTGTGTCCATTGAATATTGTGAGGATGAAGTGTTCTTACTAGTCCCTTTTTTCACTGCACAGTGCATTGTTATTTCTGGAGAAAGTGGTGCTGGAAAAACTGAAAGTGCTCATCTCTTAGTGCAGCAGCTGACAGTGCTTGGAAAGGTATAATTTAGTTTCTTTCTCTATCCTCACAGAGATATTTGTTATATTTCAGAATTTAATTGATGAAGTTAATATCCATGAGCTACCACATTTAATAATGCCCAGAAATTATATTATGTTTGTTTTCCTTTGTGAGTGAAAAATATAACAAAAAGTATAAGAAGCATATGCTTTTGTTTTGAGCAAATTCTAAATTTTTTCACTCTTAGTAGACAAGGCTTTATAAATGTAATTTTCTCTCTTTCTGGCCCTAATATATTCACTGAATACTTTCTTTACTTCCGCTTCTTTTGTTACTAGCAAGTTGAAGGGGAGTCAATATACAGAAATTAATTATACATACCAAAACTGATCAGTTATAAATTTAAATATATCATTTATATTAGCACCATAAAAGCATGAATTATTTAAGTCTGTATCGTACAAACCATGTGCAAGATTTGTATGCTGAAAAATAGAAAAAGTTGATAAAAGAAATCAAAGAAGACCTGAATAATAGGAGAGATATGACATGTTCATGGATTAGAAGATTTAATATTATTAAGATATCAGTTCTCTAGAAATTGATCTATAGATTCACTGTTGTTTACAGTAAAAATCCCGGCAGGATTTTATATGTTAGAAACTGAGAAGTTGAATCAAAAATTTTATGTGGAAAAGGCAAAGGAACTGTAATAATCAGTTTTGAAAAAGAACAAAATTGGAGGATTAACAAATACTACCTCATTTCAAGACTCACTATAAAGCTGTAATAGTCAGGACAGTGTGTTATTGAAGAAAAGATGGCATACAGATCAAAGGAATAAAGTAATCTGCAGAGTACTGTATCAATATTGCTGAAGCTCCAATACTTTGGCCACCTGATGTGAAGAACTGACTCATTGGAAAAGACCCTGATGCCTGGAAAGATTGAAGGCAGGAGGAGAAGGGGACAACAGAGGATGAGATGGTTGGATGGCATCACTGACTCGATGGACATGAGTTTGAGCAAACTCTGAGGGTTGGTGACGGACAGGGAAGCCTGGCATGCCACAGTCCATAGAGTCGCAAAGAGTTGGACACAACTGAGCGACTGAACTGAATCTGCACGTGTGGCTTATTGATTTGCAACAAAAGTGCAAAGATCAGTTAATGACAGTCTTTTAACAAATGGTGCTGGAATATGTCCATACAAAAATATTGAACTTCACACTAGGCCTCACAAACTGTAAAAAATTAACTCCAAATGGATCATAGACAAAAGATTAAACCAAAAACTAAAATTTCTAGAAGAAAATTGTCAGTTAACTTTGTTCTTCAGGGTCAGGCAAAGAGTTGCTAGATGCAACATAAAAAGCTTAATCCATAAAGGGTAAATTTGATTTCACCAAAATTAGAAACATCCTGTTCTCTGAATGACACTGTTAAGAAAATGAAATATGAGCTATAGACTCAGAGAAACTATCTGCAAGTCACATACCTAATAAAAGACTTGTATTCAGAATATATATTTGAAACCTTTTAAAAATTCCAAAGTAAGAAATCAAATAACAAAAAAGGAACAAAAAAATGACTAGCCATTTTACCAAAGATATATGTAAGTGGCCAAAAGCAAATGAAAATAGGATGTTCAACCCAGTAGTCATTAGGGAAATGCAAATTAAAACCACCATGAAATACCATCAAAATGGCTAAAATATTTTTTAAAAGTCTGATAAGGATGCAAAGTACTGACAGGGATGTAGAGGAACTGAATGAAACTCTCTTACATTGCTGATGAGAATGCAAAATTGTACAGCCACTTCAGAAAACAGCACAGAAGCTTCTTAGAATGTCTAACCATACTCATTATACAACTCAACAATTCTACTCCTAGGTATTTATCCAAGTGAAATAAAAACCCGTGTTCATACAAGAAAAGTATAGATAATTTATAGCAGCTTTATTCATAATCTCCAAGAAGGGGAAACAAGGGAACTAGGAAATGAATAAAGAAACAATGGTATATCCATTCAATGGAATATTACTCAACAACAGAAAGGAATGAACCCTGATATAAAGCAATAAAGCTCACTGGGTGAGATTTGGATAAATCTCAAATTCCCTAGGCTAAGTCAGAGAAACCAGATTAAGAATACTACATTCCGTATGGTTCACTTTCTGTGTCATTCTTGCAAATTTAAAACTGTAGGCACAGAAACATGTCAGTGATTGTTGGGGGCTGAGGGTGGAGGGAAGGATTGACTGCAGAGTAATGAGACAAGTTTGGAGGTGATTGGATTGTTCTATATGTGAATCGTATTGGGAGTTGTATGATTGCATATGTTTGTAGAAACTTCCAGAAGTATACTCTATAAAGGGTGAATCTCACTGTATGTAATTTTACCTTAAATTTTTAAAATGGGGTTGTAACATCTGGCAACAAACCAAGAATATGTTCTTTTATGTTTACATCTTCATAAAGTGCTTAGCAAAGAGACCTTTCATTTCATACAAAAATAAAATTTTAATTTTTTTTTACATCTTGACATTTTCTGTAGGCTAATAACAAAACCCTGCAAGAGAAGATTTTACAAGTGAACAATTTGGTGGAAGCATTTGGGAATGCCTGCACTATTATAAATGACAATTCCAGCCGATTTGGAAAATACTTAGAAATGAAATTTACCCCTTCTGGAGCTGTCGTGGGAGCACAGATCTCTGAATACCTGCTGGAGAAATCTCGAGTTATCCATCAAGCTAGGTAAGTTCACATCACCTATTTCCTATTATCTGGGAAACGTAAGCCAAGATGATGCTTTTGTTTTAATAGTAAAGTGTCTTACTCATGTAACAGAAGTTCAACAAAAATTTGCTCATCTACTATGTATGAGGCATTGCCTATTGGAAACAGAGATCCCTCAGCACTATCTTACTCTCTTATAGGTTATATCCAGTAGAGGAGTTAGTTGTTGTTTTAGTCATTAAATTGTTTCTGACTCTTTGTGACCTCATGGACTGTAGCCCTCCAGGTTCCTCTGTCCATGGGATTTTCCCAGGCAACCAACTGCAGTGGGTTGCCATTTCCTTCCCCAGGGGATCTTTCAATCCAGGGATCAAACCCACATCTCTTGCACTGGAAGGCAGATTCTTTACTAATGAACCACCAGAGAAGCCTAAATAACCTACATTTATGAAAACAGATAGAAAGCCTAAGTCCATCATAGAAGTACTAACAGGGTAAATCAGAGTGATTTCTTAAGTAGAAGAGAATATACTTCTCTACACAAAACATATGTGAAATTTAATTAGAAATAACTTATTTTTTTCTTTTAAATGCTGGTATATGTAAATAGATCTTTGTATTGATTATATTCTCCCCAGTGTTTATACACAAGGGACCCAAAAAAAGAAAAAAAAAGGATTCAGGAAGGGGTTTTATTATAGTGTCCTTTTCCTTGCCTTCTGATTAAGCCACCAACATGATATTCTGGTATGTTCAGGTTGAGCAAGTTCCTTTTGGCAGTTTATAGCCGAATGACAAAATTTCTCTTCTGTCCTCATGATCCCAAACCATCTTTGTTTGTTGTTCTGATGAAAAAACTAATAATCGCATTGAATTTGTACTCTGGTATTTTTTAAAAGTTGTGGCAATTTAGAGTCTTCCGTTTTTCTTTTCTTTTTTTGATAAGATCTCATGGATTTTAATCTGCTTTTACTTTTAAAATTAATTTATTTTTTAATTGGAATATAAGTGCTTTACAACATTGTATTAGTTTCTGGTAATACAATAGAAACTGATTCTGATTCACAATGAAGTGAATCAGCTTTATGTGTACATATATCCCCTCCCTCCTGTGTCTCCTTTCCACCCCCCATCCCACCCCTCTAGGTCATCAGAGAGCACTGAACTCAGCTCTCTGTGCTATACAGCAGCTTCCCACTATCTATCTATATTACACATGGTAGTGCATGTTGGTTTTATGCTGAATTATCTACATTGTTGTAGTTATGTGTTGTATGTTAAATTCCCAGAAATTTAGGTACAATAGAATTTAATATAAATGCCTTTAATATAAGTATTTGGGCTTCCCTGGTGGCTCAGACAATAAAGAATCTACCTGAAAAACAGGAGACCCAGGTAGATCCCTGGGTCTGGAAGATCCCTTGGAGAAGGGAATGGAAACCTACCCCAATATTCTTGCCTGGAGAATCCCATGAACAGAGGAGCCTGGAGGGCTATAGTCCATGTGGTCGCAGCAACTAAGCAGGCACACAATATAAGTATTTAATATTAATACCTTCAAATTTGCTCTCATAAAAATAATGTCATTCATGTTTATTGGACTATTGCACCATATAGTGTAGAAAATAGCACAATTACGATCGTATTTTAGGCATACTATAAAGAAAGTAAGTAAAAAGAAACTAAGAAGAAAGAAGAAATACTAAGAAGAAAGTAAGCTTATTTTCAGCTGGCCTAAGTTCTCTTACCTGGAAAATCCCATGGATGGAGGACCCTCATAGGCTGCAGTCCATGGGATCGTGAGGAGTCGGACACGATTGAGCGACTTCACTTTCACTTTCAAATGACTTTAGTTTTACATTGTTTATTGGGGGAAAGTATTCCAGGTGGAAATACATCTCAGTTATAATTCAAGAACATCTGCCTTATGATTTTTCCATTTTCCAGGTTTTTTACATTTATTTTTTTCTTTTACTTAATCTGAATTTCATTTTTAAATAGAGAAGCTTTTTTATGATCTTTAAAAGTGAAAGTATCATAGATGTAACAGAAGAATTCTTAGTAGGTCCTTTAAAAGATGATACACTGGGTCATTCAGGAATTGAAAGGAAAAAACCAGTTCAAAGGGTCTAACTGAGAGGACTGTTTACAGAGGTAGAGGGCTGGAAAAGCCAAGAATAAACGGTGAGATACGCACAGACTAGCAGTGCTGCGAAGTCATCCCAACCCCTGGGTCTGAGGGCAGAAGGAGGGGCCACACCCCAGAGCCTGCTGAGAACTAGTGCTATGGAGGGTTGTTGCCTCTTGGGAGCTGCTGCCTGAAGGAATGTGGTCCACCCTCAGTATCTGTGGGGGACCCTGAGGAAGCCTTAGTGGGTCTACAATAGGGGTAGGCCAGAGAATACAGTGACCCTTGAACACTATGAGGTTAAGGGGTGCCAACTGCCCTTGCAGTCAAAAATTTACAAATAACTTTGACTTCCCCCAAACTTAGCTAGTAATAGTCTACTGTGAACCAGAAGCCTTCCCAATAACCTATAGTCAATTAATGTGTATTTTGTTAAAGTATATGTACTGAGTCTTATAATGAGGTAAGCTAGAGGAAAGAAAATGTTATTAAGAAAACAATAAGGAAGAGAAAATATATTGGAAGTACTGTACTGTATCTACTGATGTCATCTCTTTACAAGATGAATCATCTCTCAATACCTATGTCAATATTGTCTTAGATGATGTTTTCGATGTTATCCTAACACTGGACATCAAAAGGAAAAGATAATGTGAAAAATAAATTCATATTTACTAATTGCTTCACAGTAGCCTAGCTGATATACTAATGAATGTATCTTATTCTTTTTAAGAATCTTAAAAATATTAGGGCACACAGTATTACAGTCATATTCATCATACAGTATTGGAAACATTGGTACATTTAAAAAAAAAAAAAACACTTGGTGACGATAGGCTGATATGCAATTTCTCCAATTATGAGAGAGAGCCATGCTGCATGGTCATGTAATTCTTTGAGAGCAGAGTGATAGAATAGTAATAAAAGTAACACATGGTTAATTTTGTTTTAACTGTCACCACCCTCTGTATGCCTGGGTAAAGACAAGTTCTCCACTTCATCTCGCACAAGATATTCTACACACATTTTTTTTTAATATTGGAAAAATTTGCATATAATTTTCCATAATTCATATAATCCATATAAATGGACCCAATTCAAACCTGAATTGTTCAAGGTCAGCTGTCTCATCTGGTGACTTGCTGAACCCCGGGGTTTGCCCCCAGGCCGTTCTAACATGGGTATCACTAATCATATGAGCTCTCCCTTCTTGACATAGTTAAGGCAGGACATGAGATTGGGTAGTCTTTGGAGATACCCACAAGATGGATAATCTTTTTTCCTGTTCCTTTAATTCTCTAATTGTTTATCTACTGAAGGTCAGTATATTTCTTATAACATCTGCAGGTCTTATCAAATTACAGTCCTCAGTAAATGTAAACAGATAATTAACAAGAACACCACCAATTGTGCGTGTCTACACTTATGAGTCACTCTGCTAATTGTGCACCGCATCATTTAAGTGTTAAAGGTGTGACATGTAGAGCAATCAATGTGATTTCATTAGAACAAAGCAAACTAAATTATATGCTGTGCCTGTCTTAGAGGAGTTTTGTTATTTTGTGGTAAGAAAAGACCAGAAGTGAACTTTCAGTTTTGTTCCAATCTTGCTCGTGTACAACACTCTTGTTCATCAAAGTGTTACTGGTGACTGCCACAAATGATGGCTGGAGGCATAGAAGGTATGAACACAGTCAGCTCTAAAGGATGCGGCCATCCTCATGTCAGCATCTGAGCCTGTGGACACCCCTGTTCTTGAAACGCTCACCTGTCTTTGCTTTCATGACTGGACTCATCTCTGAGTTTTTCCTCTGACTTAGATTCATCCATCCATTCCCAAAATGTGTACCTATCAAAAGTCTGTTCTTGGAGTATTTCTTTCTCTGAATATTTTCTCGCTTAGCAATTTCTTCTGACATCACGGCCTCAATGGATAGCTCTATGTGATTGACAGCAGAAGATGTGTGTCTTGCTGTCTCCCAAGTTCATATTTTTCATTTCCAACAACCTACTTTCATCTCAAATTCAGTTGAATACAGGCATACTTCAGAGATATTTGTGGCTTTGGTTCCAGCCCACTGCAATAAGGTGAATATCACAGTAAAGCAAGTCACATGAATTTTTCGGTCTCTTGGTGCATACACAAGTTATGTTTACAATATGTTGTAGTTTATTATGGGTGCAATAGCATTACATCTAAAAAAACCAATAAGCATATCTTAATTAAAAATGTTTTATTGCTAAAACATGCTAGCCATCATCCGAGCCTTCAGTTCAGTCATTCAGTCCTGTCTGATTCTTTGCCACCCCCGTGGACTGCAGCACGCCAGACTTCCCTGTTCATCACCAACTCCTGAAGCTTGCTCAAACTCATGTCCATTGTGTCTGTGATGCCATCCAACCATCCCATCCTCTGTTGCCCCTTCTCCTCCTGCCTTCAGTCTTTCTTGACATTCGTTGGTTGTTTTCCAACAAATCAGTCCTTCACATCAGCTGGCCAAAGTATTGGAGCTTCAGCATCAGTCCTTCCAGTGAATATTCAGGGCTGATTTCCTTCAGTCAGTTATAATTTTTGTCTGGTGGAGGATCTTGCCTCCATATTGATAGCTGCTGACGGATCATGTTGGTGGCTGCTGAAGATTGAGGTGTCTGTGGCAACTTATTACCAATGAAGTTTGCCTCTTTGATTGACTATTCCTTTCATGAATGATTCCTCTGTGGCTTGCAATGCTGTTTGATAGCATTTTGCCCACAGTGGAACTTCTTTCAACACTGGAGTCAGTCCTCTCAAACCCTGTTGCTGCTTCATCAACTCCCTTTATGTGATATTCTAAATCTTTTGTTGTCATTTCAACAATCTTCACACCATCTTCACCAGTAGATTCCATCTTAAGAAACCACTTTCTTTGCTCATCCATAAGAAGCAACTCTCTGGCCATTCCAGTTTTATCATGAGACTGTAACAATTCCATCACATCTTCAGGCTCCACTTCTAATTCTCATTCTCTTGCTATTTATACCACATCTGCAGTTACTTAACTCCTCCACTGAAGTCTGGAACCCCTCAGTCATCCATGAGGGTCAGAATCAACTTCTTCCAAATTCCTGTTAATTTTGATATTTGGCTTCTTCCCATGAGTCATGCGGGGAAGGCAATGGCACCCCACTCCAGTACTTTTGCCTGGAAAATCCCATGGACGGAGGAGCCTGGGAGGCTTCAGTCCATGGGGTCGCTAAGAGTCAGACACGACTGAGCAACTTCACTTTCACTTTTCCCATTCATGCACTGGAGAAGGAAATGGCAACCCACTCCAGTATTCTTGCCTGGAGAATCCCAGGGATGGTGGAGCCTGGTGGGCTGCCATCTATGGGGTCGCACAGAGTCGGACACGACTGAAGCCACTTAGCAGCAGCAGCAGCAGCATGAGTCATGAATGTTCTTAATGAAATCTAGAGTGGTGAGTCCTTTCCAGAAGGTTTTCAATTGACTTTACCCAGATCCATCAAAGGAATCACTATCTATGGCAAGCATAGCCTTACAAAATATATTTCTTAAATAATAAGACTTGAAATTCAACATTACTTCTTGATCCATGGGCTGCAGAGTGGATGCTGTGTTAGCAGGCATGAAAACAACATTAATCTCATTGTACATCTCCATCATAGCTTTTGGGTGACCAGGTGCCTTGTCCATGAGCTTTCAGAGTTTGGAAGAATTTTTTTTTTTTTTCTGAGCAGTAGGTCTTCAACACCTCATTGTAACCCACATTCCTTAATTGTGCTATTATAGATCCTTGGAAATGCTGATTATACTGAGAACCGCAAAGTCGTGGAACTTGAGATTCATAAGAAACAGATTTCTCATGCAAGAGAGAAAACTGAGCCCCAGAAAGACAGGGTAGAAGGTGGTTAATGACTTGGGCTTTGGAGTTAAACAGCCCTGGTGAAATCCAGTTTGGCCATCAACTCTGTGACCTGAGGGGAGGTTAGTGTCCCCTCTAAGCGTCAGTTTCTTTGTATGTGAAATGAGGGGGTTAAGGCAGGTGAATAAAATCATGTAGCACTCACCACCACCTGGGATGCTCTATTCATTATTACTTTGTTCCCACTGGTATGTAAACTTTAAGAAGTCAGGGCATTTTGACTGCTCCTGCTGTATCCCCAGTGCTTAGGAAATGCCTGGTGGGCACACAAATATGTACTGAGTGATTCATACAAAGCGCATAGCCGAGTCTGTAATTCAGTGACAGTTGTAGTTGAAAATACTAAAGACAGTCGCAACCACAGAAGGCCAAAATCCACTATTCCAGGAAACCCTCCGTGGCACTCATGTTGTTCCGATAATTATATCACCAAAAAACTTTAGCAATTAATAAGTGTTCTTACTAACCACCTTCCTGAAAATGTCTTATCTTTTCAGTGGAGAAAAAAACTTTCATATTTTTTATTACATCTATACTGGTTTAGCTGAAAAGAAGAAATTAGCCCATTATAAACTGCCAGAAGACAAGCCTCCCAGGTAACGCAGCAGCTTGAACTTTTTATAAATAATACTTCTACTTTTCACTAAATTTTAGATTCTCACCTGTCCTTTGGGATTCCCCCCTTTCCCCCAGATACCTGCAGAATGACCACATCAGAACAATACAGGACATGATAAATAATAGTTTCTATAAATCTCAATATGAATTAATTGAGCAGTGTTTCAAAGTCATTGGTTTTACAATGGAGGTGAGTATGGAAGACATTTAAACCTTTAAGCGTCTTTTTGTCATCACTCATGGTAAGAGTTAGCATTTATGGAGTGGTCCACATGCCAGACATTGTGCTCAGTGCGTTACATGGATAATTTTTTAAATTACTGAAATGACCTTATGAAATAACTAGGATTATCAGTTTTATCTCATACTTGAGGAAACTGTGGCCTTGAGATATAATTGAGTTTGGTTTTGTTCTTAATCTTTTATTTTATATATATTTACCTCTCCAGCATATATATAAAATTTTATGTAAATACATAAATGTGATCATGTCACACTTTTTTTGTGCAGTGTTTTCTTCTTACAGCTTTATTAAGATATTATTCACATACTGTACAAGTCAGCCATTTAAAACTGTACATTTTAATGACTCAAGATAGCCACAGAGGTGTGCATCCTTCTCCATAATCACTTTGAGAATATTTTCATGTTCTAAATTTTTTACCCCCAAGGAAACCTGTTCGTGATTGGCAATTCCTCCTCATTCCCACCCCACCTCTACTTCTGTCACCCTTGATCTGCTTATTCTGTAAATTTCACGTGACTTGGATGATGCATTATGTCACCCTTTGTGATCAGCTTCTCTCGTTTGACATGATGTCTTCAAGGCCCATGCGTGTTGTAGCATGTGTCAGTACTTCACTGCCTTTCATTGAGGTGTGCTGTTGCATTGTATTTATATACCTCATGTCATTTATCCATTCATCATGTGATGGGCATTTGGGTCGGTGCCATTTTTCGGCTATCATGAATCATGCTGCTGTGATCTTCCATGTCCAAGTTTTTATGTGACATGAGCTTTTGCTTCTCTTTGGTGTATACCGAGGAATGGAAGAGCCAGGTTACAGAGCAACACTATTTTTAACCTTTTGAGGAACTTACCAGACTGTAAGCAGCTGCACTATTTTTCAGCTCAGTAGGTAGGTTCGTTCTTCTCTCCATCTTCCCCAGCACTTACTATTATCTGGTTCTAGCCACTCTCGTGGGTGTGATATGGTATGTCCCTGTGGGCTTGGTTTACATTTCCCTAAAGGCTTATGATGCTGAGGTTCTATTTCATGTACTTGTTGGTCATTTATCATTTACATATCTTCGTTAGAGGCATCTGTTCACATTCTTTGCTGATTTTTTAATTAAGTTCTTTTTATTATTGAGTTGTAAGAATTATTTGTGTTGTAGATACAAGTGTCTTACATGATTTGCAAAAATTTTCTCTTTTGTTGTCTTTTATTTTCTTGATGGTGCCTTTTGAAGCACATTATTTGTATTATTGATTTTATTTAAAAATGTTTTTTATTAATGTATGAATTTGGTTTCTTGTTTTCTTTTTTAATGAGAATGCTTAGTTTCTCTATTCACATTCCTTATTTAATAATGAAAGCATTTAAGGCTATGAATTTATCCTTGAATAATAAAGATTTCTTTCTGTGTCCTAGGTTGTATTTTTAAAATTTTTATAACAAAGTATCTTGTTTAATAGGGACTGTTAGAGAAGCATTCAGACTCTGCTCTTAGCAGCCTACTGTTTGCTGTGTTGATTCAGTTCTGTGATAAGAATACTTCACTATGAATGTGAATCAGGCTTTTAGATGAACTCTTGCAGGAAAGTAGTGTGCAGTTTGTTGGATTTTAATTTCATTTTCATAAATGACACTTCTACAACTTGAAACTGTTCATGTATCTGCTTAAAAAGTTTACTGAAATTTCTTGGGTTATCAAATCTCTACTAAGAGCCTGAGCTAAAAATAATACCTAATTCTTTTCAAAAAATTTGGAAAGTTTTATCAGCAGGATATAAAATGCAGAGAT
This sequence comes from Okapia johnstoni, assembly GCA_024291935.2. Classification (NCBI taxonomy): domain Eukaryota; kingdom Metazoa; phylum Chordata; class Mammalia; order Artiodactyla; family Giraffidae; genus Okapia; species Okapia johnstoni. The sequence goes on from CM044324.1 coordinate 18,687,909, forward strand.
GCTGATGGAAGTGAAACGTGACGAGATCATTCAAATTATGTGCAATGATATTATTGAATCTAATTTTGTAGCATGTTTGTCAGGAGCTGCTGACTCCTTTCTAAAATAGAAGGCTGTCAACAGTAGCCTTTCATCCATTAGATACATTTGCTCACCCCCAAGTAATTATTTCAGAGCTGTACCTGGGGACTTCCCTGGCCATCCAGTAGTTAAGACATCACCTTCCAAAGCAAAGGGTGTGGGTTCCATCCCTGATTGGGAATCTAAGCTCTTACATGCCTTGAGGCCAAAGAACCAAAAGAGAAAACAGAAACAATATTGTAACAAATTAAATAAAGACTTTAAAAATGGCCCACATCAAAAAAATCTAAACAAACAAACAAAAACCCGCTGTACCTGTTCTCTGCATAGGTCAAAGTTTGCTGCTGAGTGCATTTTCTCAAATGCAGAGCCTCTTCTGTTGGCAGCTCTGATGACAGGTAGTTCCCCAGTCTTGACTTCTTTTGGAAAGTCTTTGACTCCACCTGGGTATCCAAGCTGTAGGCCTGAGGGGAAGTATTTTTAACAACCTTGACCTTAGTGAATGGGGTGTGATCTCTGCCAACTTGATGAGGTTGGAGAAGGAAACATGAATGGCTTTTCTTTTGACTTGAAATTAGGGCCTCCTCTTCAGAAGAGGTTTAGGTAAACAAGGATAATCCTTCTCCATCAGGAAATATTTCAACTTTTAGAGTTAATTTTTCTGGTGTGGACTTTCTCCATAACCAAGAAAATTCAGATGTGATGGGCGGGGGGGGGGGGGGGTGCTCTCTATCAGGCTGCTTTTACAGCCCCAGAATTTAGAGTCCCCCTTGAGTTCTGAAATACTTTGCTTCTATGTTTCTAGGTGAATGAGCCTGTTGTGGGAAGGAGTGGGTGAGAGCTGTAGGAGCCATAGGGGACCTGGAAGGCTGTTTTCAGGATCAACCAAGGAGAAATGGCTCCTCTAGGGACCAGAGAAGAATTATTACCATGACTTTCCCAAAGAGTTTTCAGTTTTTGCCAGAAGATTAAGAGCTAAATGGACAAGAGGTAAACATACTGTAGACTCACTGACAAGCTAGGGTTGAATGCATCCTTAGGTAAATACTTTACTCACAGGAAACCTTGGGCTGAAGTTGAATAACTTTTTGGTTTGGAAGTAGAGGCTCCAGCTCAGCCATATTTATTTTGGATAATTCATTCTTTCCATAGATTCATGGACCTTGCCTAGAACTTTGGCTGTCCACTCTATAAACTGCAGTGCAAATCAGGAAACAGTGGTTCTGTGGTCTCTAGGCAGAAAGGAGATGATTGGAGACTTTCTCTCTGTTGATGCATTCAATTGTTTTAGGCTATGAAATGGAAAAAAGAATTCATTTTTAAGATTTCTGAGGGTTTTTAGGGAAGCTTGCTGACTTTGCTCTTAGCTGTAATGTGTTAAAATGAAGAACTTTCTATGGGTGCGAAAGATGCATGGTTCTTAAAGGACCAGTGCATAAATTTCATTCTTCTACTGTACCCTCACAGAAGAAAGAAAAGGAAGGAGGAAGCATGGAGGAGGAGAATAAGCAGAAGTAGCAGCCAAGGTTAACAGAGTGATTAGATTGATATATAAGGACAGGACAGTTTGCTTGATCAGTTACAACCTTTGCTGGAGATTTGGGACAAAAATGATGAGGACAGAATGGAGTTGAACAATTGAGAGAGTACTAAGCTTATAGAACTCACTGTGGATATCTCATGTGAAGAGTGGTGTGGTTTGTGCCATGAGGTCTGGGTAGTGAACATTATATGACACTAAAAACTGTGCTGTCAACCTTACCTGACTACCTTTTGGGAACAATACTAATCTGACTTGAACATTTGGAGTTAGAGATGATCCTGATAAACACACTTCCTAATAAAATAGACATTTTTATTACTAGTGAAATTAGTGTGTTTATAGGTGGTTCAGCTCTGGGAGAGAAAGTCCCTGACTGGGAAGGCATGAGTTTCAGCCATATTCCAAGTGACATATGGCTGCCACCCAGAGATTTCAGACAAGCCATGAGAGACATTCTGGGTGATTCTACATGCCCACCCTGTTTCAGGCTTAGTCCAATTCTTTGTGAATCTATGGACTGTAGCCCACAAGGCTCCTCTATCCATGGGATTCTTCAGGCAAGAATATTGAAGTGGGTTGCCATTTCTTCCTCCAAGAGATCTTCCTCACTCAGGGATCGAACCTGCATCTCTTGTGTTTCCTGAATTGGCAGTCAGGTTCTTTACCACTAGCTCCACCTGGGATGCCCCTTCCCTCTCCCTGACCTCCCCAGAACTGTGCCATCACCCACAGCTTGTAAGTATGGAGACAAGTCAATATAAGCATTAGGGGGTATCCTGGCTCTTAAAGCAGAAGAGGATGCAGTGATTAAAGAAAAAAAGCAGCGTCTACTCTTGTCTCCAATTGTTGGTCATAATATGAATGTAGCTAGTGGTCGATGCCCCTTTGGACTGTGGTCTGGCTCTATTGGTTGCCTGGTTAGGGGGAAACAGAAGAGGTTAATTGGATCTCAGAGCATCCTCCAGACTGGAAGCATGTCGTCCACCCAGCAAGCAGCTTCTGCTGCCAACCCAGAGCTGGACTTCTTTGTAGCTCTCTTTTCTGCTTTGCATCATCAGAGGAACTTATCTTTTTACCAGTTCCTTCCCCCAGAGGTTGCTTTCTTAAAAGCAGGGTATAAGTTTTAATTGGTTTGTTGGTTTGTTTACTTCTAAGTTCGAATCATTAGAGGCAATGTTTCACTTATATTTGCCTCAACTGCTTTCCGTTGCCTGGCAGAGCAATGTTTAGTCACATTACAAGGAAACGAGTCTAGCAGTCAGCATCTAGTGACAAATATAATTCATTTATGTAAAACTGCAGGTTTCAGCTTAAACATAGTCAGTGTTTATTGAATATCCAAACACACAGCTTAGGAGGAAGGAAAATATAACATCTCTTTCTGGAGCTGAAGCACAATCACTGCTAAATATTTTTGAAGATTTTTAGTCTAGTTCAAGGTGACCCTCCTAGAAGGTGCTGGTCTCCCACCTAGAAGCAGAGCCTCCAAGAGTTAACAAGACAGACTGTCCTGGATGAGATAGAGTGGAATTAAACTGAGTGGGTGTTTACTTCCTTTTTATCCCACTCCTGATTTTTTTTATGTCATCTCACTGGCTTTTTTGGATGTGTCCTTTGTCCATAGCTGCTTCAACTTCGTCTTGAAAAGAGGCAACTTGCAAAATAAAATTAAATGGCTTGATTTTCATATCCTCTAAGCACAGCTTGCTGCCTTTCACAATTTTGGTGACTCTCCAATAGAGAGAATGTTTCTCTCTCTCTCTCCCTGTTTCTTTCTCTCTATATCCTGTCTTTCTCTGGTTGGTGTTGACAGCACCAATGGTGTATGTGTCTCTTTAAACTTCCCTGGGATTTAGTTTATTTGTACATTTGTGATTCAGCACACGCCAGGCAAATTGACAGGCAAATCAAAGTAAAATATTCTCTAAAAATAGCACTAATTAGAAAACTCTAAAACTTTTAAAAACACATGATTCCCTAAGCCATTTTCTTGCCATAGTTTTAAAATAAATGATTAGTAGTTTTATGAGTCAACTCATTTAGAGGCAATTTTTATCATGTCACGAGAGGAATTTTATTTGTCTCCCTTTGCACAGAGTCATATGTCTTTTGTCGAAGATGAGAATGCCTTTTCCCCCCACTGCTTTAATTTTCCTTATATTTTTTGTGACAGTCTAAAATCACAATATAGTACATTTTCTTTGGATTATCAGTTGTGGCTTCCACTATGACCAAATAATATTTGTGAAGTAAATTTTAAAATATTTTAAAGCATCAGACAAAGTGGTGAATTTCTATGAAACATTTTATTTTTAAAAATTGGTTTTAGTCAGAATGGGAGGGGCATAAAAGTCCCTTTTAGTTAGTCATTTCATAATAATTTAAAAACAATAATTTGGTACCTGGTTGTCTTCATTCAACATGTATAAAAAGTTACAGTTCTTGAACATCATAATTCAGCCAGCATTGATGATTTGAATAGAACGAGAGGACCAGGGAAGCCAGTTGGGTTCTCTTAATTTGGTATCATTGTCCGTGGGATGACCTTGTTATGCTGGAGCCTGGAGATTCTACCCTGGTCTGTCTGCAGCCACAGTCACTGCTTTGCTGTTCTCAAGGTGAGAGAGCTGCTAACCTTTCCATGCTGTATTTCAGCAACTTGGAAGTATATACAGTATACTGGCTGCAATCTTGAACGTTGGAAACATTGAGTTTTCTTCTGTGGCAACTGAACACCAGATTGACAAGAGCCACATTTTGAATCATGCAGCTCTGGAGAACTGTAAGTTTTATCATCTTCCATTCAAAACTGAACTCTTAAAAAACATCTGATGACATAGTGAGAGTGTCACATCGGGGCAGTTGTACATTTATGGAATCCTAAAAAAGAATACTCAGATTCAATTTGCGTCAAGTGAAGTTTCCAAAGTCCACTCTTTAAAACAGATCTTCGTGCCTGCAAATTAACTAATTACTGTAGGAAACATTTCTAAAGACTAGGCTTTCGTGACTATTTTAGGAGCTATTTACATTTCAGTGTAAAAGCACAGAAAACATAATTAAGATTTAGAAGACTGATCTGAAAGAGTTGAAGTTGTTATTGTGTAAATTTGGCATGTCTGTCATTTATAGGTAATAAAGATTTGAATATTTATTTTGGTACCGAATGGAGTTTTATACATATTCATCTTAGGTTGGTGTTGGTTCATTTTGGAGTCATTTTCTGTGCAAGAAAAGTACATCATGGTATTTGCTTCAAATCAACTTTTATTGACTGAGTTTAATGAATTATTTCAGTAATTTAAAGTTTCTCACTGATACTGTCCTGTGGCAAACTTTTTTTTAGAATATACCCTATTTTTATTTTTAATATTGGCATATTCCCCACAATTCCAGATCGGTTAAAGTTTCATTTGTAACCTGGGAAATATGATATAGAATTTAATTTATAGTAAGTCCCCTCCATACGAACAAGTTCCATTCCAAGAGTGCGTTTGCAAGTGCATTCTGTTCATAAGTCCGTCAAAGTTAGCTTAGGCACCCAATTAACACAGTTAGCTATATAGTTCTGTACTGTAATAGATTTGTAATACTTTTTACACGAATAATACATAAAAGCAAGCACAAAAATAAAACATAAATCTTACAGTATGGTATCTTGAAAAATACAGTAGTATGGTACAGGAGGCATACAGGGGTTGGCAAGCAGAGTTACTGACTAGAGAAGGGAGAAGAGGTGGGAGATGGTAGAGATGAAGGATCATCAGCAATAGGAGACGGAGGGCAAGCTGCAATTTCACTCATGCCTGATGTTTATGGCACAGGTTCTGGTTCCTTGCTAGAATCAGAGGCAAGCTCCCATCTTTGAAAGCTCACAACTTGAAGGTTCATATGTAGGGGACTTACTGTATATATTTTTTTCTGATTTATACTTACTTATGAACAGAATGAGATGTTTTTGGGTGATTTTGGAGAGCCAAATGCCAAACCACCCTGGTCTGAACCTGTCCACAGATCTCTATCATCTTCATCCTACTGAGTCTCTGGAACCAGCTGGGTAATACAGCAGATGTGTCTGAGGTTGGCATTTAATGACATAATCTGTTCTGGCTTTTCTTATATAAAGAAAACTTAATTGGCCCATACAGTATTAGGTTATCAGAAGTGGAAAGAGTAGCCAAAAAATACCATGATAAGATTCAGACCTCACTATCTGATCATGTTTAGATGACTTATCAGCACCAACAGAATGAGCTGCAATAGAGCTATGATGTAGATATAAGTACATGAATTACCACCAAACTGAACAATGATTTTGATGATTGACAACCTATTTTTGTATAGCAGGAGACAGTCATATGGGTCACAAAAGGTTAATATTAATATAGTTAAAATTAATTAAACTACTTCCTGAAACAACCACTCATGGGAAACAGAAATTTTACTAATTTACATGAAAATGATTTATAATTAAAGATACAAGGAATTATCTGCAAATGAAGGCTGTGGCTCTGGATGGTTTTATAGGTGCGTGGTTTCAATCAGGCACCAGTTTTGTCCTTTCTCTCCTGTAACTCTCTCTCAAATATGGCCTCTGCTTTTTATCTCCATCATCATTATTCTCATCCAAGACACATCACCTCTCACCTGAACTGAATGACCACCCAGTGGTTTATTCCACCTTAACTCCTGAACTTTTCCAGGCTGTTCTTCACAGTTCATTCAGGAATCACTTACCACATGTGTTCATGGGATCTCTCAGTCTCCCTCTCCCACTCCTTGCCCATTCCTTTTCCCCCCTCCATCTTCCCACTTGTACTTCTTGATTAGCTTCTCGTTTCCTCTGGATGAAGACCATCAAGATGAGAATTTTGCCTTACAAGGTGTTGTACTTAGCAGTGTATCCCCAGGTAAAATGCCTGGCATGTAGTAGATGCTCAATAGATAAACAGGTCAAATGAATGAATAATGGGGGAATAGAAATAGATGTACCAGTCAAAGTAAGAGACCTTAATCATAAACAGAGCTAAGTAGAATTAGCAGGAAAAGCATTACAAATCACTAGGGAATCAGTGTTGTAGGGACAGGCAACTGGCTGACCATTTGAAAAACGAGGGGTTTGAATCCTTCTCATACACCACATACCAAAGTGATTTCCAAATGTGTATCAATATAAATGCAAATAAATATATAAATTACAGGAAAAAATGCACTTATATAATCCTGAGATGAGAAAAGACTTGAAGGACTTTATGTGAGAAGATTGCATATAAGTTTTAAGTAGATATTTGACTACATAAAAATTTGAAGTTTCACCCTAAAAGCAGGAAAATAAATTGCAATGCAGATGAAAAATGAGGAAAAATACTTGCACTGTATATATCAAAGCATTATTCTCTTTAAATTTATAAATTGGTTAGGAAGAGATGAATGTATCAATGAAAAAGGAGGCAGTTTACAAAATAAGAACCAGAAGTCACTAATAAAAATATGAAAAGAAGAAACTATTCAGCTTTTCTAGGAACTAAACACAAATTGAAAGAAGAAAACATTATTTTTAAAAATAGTCCTCTCTGGAGTCCATGAGTTTGTGTTGAAATTATTTTCTTTCATTTAACTGATGGGAGTATAGTTGGTTCAGAGTTTTTGAAGAGCAATAGCATATCTCAAAAGGTTTGAATGTGTTTATATACTCTGAACCAACTGCTAAATTTAGGCAGTTTATGCTAAGAAAATAATACAAGACAGGAACACAGATTCATGCCCAAAATATTTATCCTCACATTCTTTACAATTGTGAACATATGGGAACAACCTAAGCATCCAACAATTTTAAAATTGATACATTATGATATATGTCAGAATATTATGCAGCAAAACAAAATGATGCTAGCAAATACTATTCAACAAAATTGGAAATGCTTAAGATACTAATGTAAAATGTATGTGCAGAATAGTGGCAATAAACATGCCCAAAAGAAAAGAAACACAGAATGTTTTCTTTGAAGGTAGGGATTTCTGCATCAAGCCAATATTACTTATGCAATGTGAAAAAATATTTTGTTTAAATAAGGCTGAACAATTTTGGCCACGTAGTCAAGAAATATCTTTTCCCAAGTGCTAAAAGTAAATTTAAAATATTCAAAATATTTTAAAAGGAGAACAACTGATTGGAGAAATTAGCTTATCTGTCATATAATAGTTTGGTTAAGGATGTTTATTAAAAATGAGTTTTGTTCACTGAGTTTAAGTATTATTCATTTAAAATTTCTCTGATATTTAATTATCATTAAGTATTAAATATTCAGGCAGCAAGTTTTAACAAACTTTAATCATTGATATATGTAACTGATAAGTAGTATGATAAAAATATATGGATGTTAAGATATTTTATGCTCCTTTGTTTCTTTATTGTAAACGTTACTTAAAAGACATTTGTTTGCATATATCCTTTAAGTTTAGGTAACCTCTCAATTAATTTCTGTATTTTGAAAATGTGTCTGTATAATCACATTCAAATGATACAGAAGTTTTCATTATGTTTTTAAATTAATTAACATAACTCAGTGAAATTATGTTTGACGTAACCTAAACAACCACTGGCTTGTGCAGTTGGTTGCTCTGTCAGTCACTTTGGTTTGGGTCGTGCTATGTTATACAACAGCCTGCAACCAACCAGTCAAGATAAATGGAGAAAGATAATCAGGAAGAGACATAGAACACTTATTGAATAGGAGCTTCTTTTTATATTATAAAACACTCACATGCTTATTTCATGTCATTTAAAGAAGGTGAATCAAGACATTTTCATTTTCTGGGGACTGACTTCACTGTCATAAAGTCTTCTAACAATACCTCTGTTTATTTATTTATTTTTAGCTGCTTCTTTGCTTTGCATTCAAGCAGATGAGCTGCAAGAAGCTCTCACCTCCCACTGTGTGGTCACTAGAGGAGAAACCATCATACGACCCAACACTGTAGAGAAGGCTACTGACGTCAGGGATGCGATGGCTAAAACTTTATATGGACGCTTATTCAGTTGGATAGTCAACCGCATTAATAGCTTATTGAAGCACGATGCATCGCCCAGGTAAAAATCTTTATAGAACATGCTCCCCAAATGTCAACTGATGTAAATCTGTTTTCTAATTTACTGAGTTTTCTATGAGTTCCTTTGAAGATGTTTCTAACTAGTATCACTTAATTATTAAAGTTGTATTTCTAGTAGATCTGCTTTATTTCCTAATGATACCACTTCACTGCACCATGTAGCTGTAAAACTTTTAGAACTGCTGGAACAAAAACTGTAGCAATGTGAATAAACATAATAGAAAGTGATTTTTTTAGTGTGACTTCTTACTATCATTTTACATGTTCTTTTAATTAAAAGGTGTACCGTGAAGCATATATACCATTTTATACTTGCTGAGAATGTCTGTTCAGCAGTTCTTTATGTTGAGGGGTTGAATTAAATCTTCAAGGCAAAAGAAAGCTCTCTTTTCTTTTTTATTTATTATATTATCTTATTTATTTATTTTTGGCTGCACTGCACAGCATGTGGGATCTTTGTTCCCCAACCAGAGATTGAACCTGAGCCCCCCTGCACTGGAAGTGCAGAGTCTTAACCAGTAGACTACCAGGAAAGTCCTGGAAAACTTTCTATTCATATTTTAACCCAGCAAGGGTACATATGACCTCCAATGAAATTTGGTTCAGAAATGCTCTAGATAACTAGTAAGTGATAGAGCAAGGTACAAGCAGTAGTATTATGTGACCATAACCGATGTAAAATATAAGGTAAGTCTATGGCCTGTCTATACAACCAGGAATTATGCAGAGATATATCTTTACGTTTACATTCACAGCTTTATTCTTTAAATCATGCAATCTTTAGAAATTGGTATGTGAAGAACAAGATGGATTTCTACCTTAAGATCGTCTTATTCACATGTGCTTACTATGCATAAAAGACCATTTTATACACATTTCAGGCCTGCAATTCATTGTTATTTTTCCATTACAATACATACCACATCATATCATTCAAACTGTTCAAGGGACTTAAGAACATGGAGGAATAACATTCTTGACTATCTGTCCCTCAAAATCAATGAACAGAGATAACCTTTGTGAAGGAGCAGGGGAAAGAACACATCTGGAATACTGAATTGTAAAATAGTATTTAACTGTATTTTAAAGTATTGCATTATAAAATAAATAAATATGTATTTATAACTTTCTCCAGGTTATTGTGTGTTCCATATTAAAAATGACAAGTGAATAATTCAAAAACAAATAACTGTTCTTTAAAATAAGTAAAATATTTTTAGCAGAACATTTTAATTGTCCTAAAATGAGACACAAAATGCTCTTTCACAGCGTTTTTGCTTTTCTGGTATGGCTTTTACTGAACATATTCATGCTGTATTCTGAGTGTTTGGTAGGTTTTCCCTGTGATTCATGACTCACTCGGGGCTGTGATTTTTTGTTTACAAACCTATAGGGCAAAAAAGGTTATTTTAAGTATTCAAGATAGTATGGAAATAGTTTATGAAGTACAGGGAAAATATTGTACTGTCTACATCTTAAAATGAATGCTACCTACTTTATGTTCTATGGAGGGAAACTTTTTCAATTAAGAAAATTTTCACTCTGTGTTCTAATAATACATAGTTTCTTAGCTAAATCACAAAGGTGACTCAGAGATACCTTTCTTTCTTTCTTTTTTTTTTTTTTTTGATACCTTGCTTTCTATTACCTCCTAAGAAAGTAAATAAAAGCTCAAAATAATACCTCTTTAATTTTCCAGTGGCAATGGTGATGAACTAAGCATTGGCATTCTGGATATATTTGGCTTTGAAAATTTCAAAAAAAATTCCTTTGAGCAGCTGTGCATTAACATTGCAAATGAACAAATTCAGTTTTATTTCAACCAACACGTGTTCGCCTGGGAACAGGTGAGTTGAGATGCTTTGTTATATATAGTATACATGCATACAGTATGTGTGTTCTGTGAAGAATTGTACAATGAAGTGGGATCTAAATCATAGATTTAAAGCCTGAAACATTCAGTAAAGACTACAAAAAGATTTCCTTTGCTCCGTGCTCCTAGTAAAAATAAAAACAAGCTAAAAAGCTGGTATGCATTTAGTATGTCTTGATATGTGATGTTGAATGTGCTCCACCAAAAATCGCTGGACTCTTCTCCAAAACTTAGCATATCTGAGCCATTACAAACAAAGGAAATTTGGAAATTTAAGTAAGCAGATGTGTCTAGGGATTTCTTTCTGTAGACTGCAAAGCTGAAATTCTGTTTGGAATTTAAATACACACCTAAAATGCATTAAACTTCAGAATTCCGGTTGCTAAGCAACATAACACAAGATAATGGATTTGATGTAAACGCCATGAGATGGTAATTTTGTCAGAGTACAATAAGTAATTTATGATTCAGCTTCAAAAATCAGAGTGTTACTTGAACTGCATTTGGCAAAAATGTAGTATTAAAATTATTTAATCAAGCCTAAAAGAAATAGTCATATTTTATATAATTTAGCATGTCATTTTTCCTTTAAGTAATACTATATTGTTGTGTGTTTACTGTTATATGGTTGTGTGTTCAACTTACAATTGAAGTTTTTGTTTAAATTTGAAATAAATTAGAGGTACATGGATTTTTTTTAATTCAAAATACTTAGCTTTATTGCAAATTTACTTTGAAATCACGTTTTGAAAACAGTGGTTGCACAAAAAATGTTTAGATTGTGACATTTCTCGGGGCTGAGTTTCTCCACAGTTTACCTGAAACTGTCCTAACATTGTTAATCAGCTCTACCCCAATACAAAATAAAAAGTTTTTTTTAATAAAAGGGGCAAGAATTTAAGATTTTATCTGTATTTGAATTGCTCTCATCCACCCCAGATTCTTGTTTCTCTCACCCTCTTCCTTTCACTGCTTCTCTATGCCTCTCCATTAGTGCCATCCTTTAGCTTAGTTATACAGTGAAATCTTTTGAAATCTTTAAAAACAAAACCTTTTTTCAGCCTGCTTATATCTGTAGCTATGGCCCTCTCTCTTCCCTTCACAATCAAGGTCCATGAAAGCATATTCAACATTCACTGTAATATATTGATTTCTTCCCCACCTGGGTACACTGAGTCCATAGCATCTGACTACTGTGTAGGAATGACTCTTCTTAATCTCATCAGTCACTAAAATCAGAAACATTTTAGTCTCCACATTATTGGTCTTTCTATATCTTCAACCCTGCTGACAGATTCCTATTCTGGAAAACCCTGCTTTGGGCATCCCTAACATGCTTTCTGTTTCTCTTCCTCTTTGATGATTTCCTTTTTTGATTTTTCCTGCACCAACCCATACATCAGTGGTTCTTAACCCTGGCTGCATATTAGAATCACCCGGGTAAAATTCCAGTGCCCAGATCCTGTCCCAATCTATTTAAGTCAGATGTCTCTGAATGAGACTGAGCTATCACTAATTTTTTAAATGTTCCCAGTCTAGTCCAACTGAGTACAGCCAAGGCTGAGAATTACTGCCCTAAATGCTAGCTCCCAAAGAGTTCTATCCTTGATATCTTCTCATATTCACTAGAAAGAAAGAAAAGGAAAAAAAAAAAACAAAAACGCACAGTCATGCCTGACTCTTTGCGATCCCATGGACTCTGGCCTACCAGCCTCCTCCATCTATGGGATTTTCCAGGCAAGAATACTGGAGTGGGTTGCCATTTCCTTCTCCAGGAGATCTTCCCAACCCAGGGATTGAACCTGGGTCTCCCGCATTGTAGGCAGATGCTTTACATGGTAATATGGGAAGTCCCATATTCACTAGGAAAGAATCTATTTCCAATACTTCAGCTACTCTCTATGTGCTAGAGATGCTGCAGTCCCCATCTGTAATCCCATACCTCTCTGATCCTCCTCCTGTAAGGACAAATTCCAGAACTTGATCCAGAATTGAATTCATCTTCCCCTCCCACTTATATTCTTTCTCAGAGAATGGCATCTCTAACCACCAGCTTACTCAAGTCAGAAATGTTATGTTACATTTCATTTCTTATTCATGAAATCCAAAAAAACCAGTGAGGCTTAAATTTTTTTTTTTTTAATACTTATTTGACCGAGCCAAGTCTTAGTTGCAGCAGGATCTTCTATTTTAGTTGCGGCATTCAAGAACTTTAGTTGTGATATGTAAACTCTCAGTTGCAACATGTGGGATCTAGTTCCCTGAACAGGGATGGAACCCAGGGCCCTTGCACTGGGAGTGTGGAGTCTTAGCCACTGGACCTCCAAGGAAGTCCCCAGTGAGACTTTTCTTGCTCCTTCCTCCTTTATGCTCCAGTAAAAACATGACATTTGACAGCACAATATTTGGTTTTCGTTTTTGCTCTCTTTCACTAGGCTGAAAGCTCCTTGAGCAATTATGTATTAATTCTTTTTATATCTTCAGAGCCTGATGTAGAACAAATGCTCAATGAATATTTATTAAATCAATATCATCTTGCTTTAATGATTCAGTGTTCACAGCATCAATGCTAACCAGAAATTGAAACAAGTAAACTTGTGATGGGGGCGGGGGTGGTTGATTTGGACTTTTTGATAGGAATCTATTCAGATTACCTGCTTCATAGGATCTGGTACATCTTCATGCATTTCCTGTCTGTTTAATTAATTAATAATGTGTGTTGGTAGGCTTCTCTTATTCTTCTCTTTGAGGGATTAAGCTTAGAACCTGATGTTATTGGAACTAGCCTTTAACCCAATGTACATGTCCTTCAACAATTATTTGCTTTTCACTTTTAATAGAATGTTAGTTTATGGTTCACTTTGACTGATAGCCTTGAATTTCATTTATCATCCTAATGCTTGTAATTATTTTGTGTTTGGGCTTGCAACAAATGAAACTCCTCTATATGACTTTTAAAAAACTATCCTTGAGAGGCTTTCAAGACAAAATCAACTCAAAATTGCTCCAGCAAATTAAAAATGCGATTAAGATCCAGGATTATGCAAAACACTTGGAGGAATTAAGTCCATTCCCAATCCTTTCAAGCACCTTCATGGGGTAAGGACCCGAGAATCCCTAAGACCAAACATTGGCAGCTGAGTGACCAGGTCAGTGAATCTGTGATTTGGTGGACCCAGGAGTAGTCAGGGATTCTGTTGATTTTAACATGTGGGTGCACCTGATTGGGTTTTTTTTTTTTTTTCCTTTCATTCTGTCACTCCCCTGTGAAGGCAAAATTTATAACTGAGAAATGCTTATGTAGCTGTATGTATTAGCTACCACAGATAAAGAGAACATTTCTACTAAGGGGGGCAGCTTTTCGTAATAGCCCTCACACTGAGTCTCCACGGTAATTTGTAGCCAAGATTTTGCTTCTTTGGGGTTTGTTTTTGCTTATTTTCTGATTTTCTGCCATGTGGAAGGGAGCTCAACAGTAGGCAAAGAGTGATAGAAAGCTTGAAGTTCTCTTCAAGTCAGAGTCAGACTGGTGCTGCAGTGATGGGTTTTTTCCTTTTAATTGTGCACTGTGGTGTAATCATTGTGGTACAGACAAAAAGAAATGAAGTCTGTTTCCTAGAAGTTTACAATTCAAATTAGAGAGAATGAATATCAACCATGGATTAGTCCCCCATGGGCATGAGTTTGGATTGGAATAAATGCCATTGTTCTTTAGACTCAGAATTCTTGTGTGATGCTCCAAAGCGTTGTTCTAGAATCCTGAAGATTGATTCTACTTCCTCATATGCCTATTGATGGGGATAAGCTTTCTGATCCATTAGCACATTTTTCTGACTATTAACCAAACTAGAGTTGGTTTTTAAAGTGAGCTATTGATAGTTGTTTCTCTAAAGGATAGGATTATATATATAATATACATATATGATTCATGTATGCACCCGTGGGTTTAAAATTAAATGTCAGAAGTCATTTTATAAGCAGGAAGCTATTTACAGCACATAATGAAAGCAATAACTGCAATAACTGACTTATCTCAGAATGTGATGTGTATGAATTTTATCTCCAGCTGTTCATATTCTAAAGTATAAAGCTTTTGAGGATTTGGACATGGGCTCCAACACATAATTTGTGGCAATTGCAAAGAACAAAAATTCGTTCAGTTATATAGTATCTACACTTTCCACTTTTTTTAGCATCATAAAGTAAAAAGAATCGATAGTCTGATAAAAGATAAACCCTTTATATGTTTCAGATTGTTTTGCTTGCAAACTGTGAATTTTTATTTTATATCCAGCTTTTTCCCCCTGTTGTACCACGTGTGTACAGTGGTAGTGGCATTTGTATTCTGTGCGCTCTCCAAGGGATAAAGGCCATTTTATGGGCATTTTCCTTATCAGCATTGACAGCCTGTACAGTGAAGAAACCCTTGGTATACAATAAATTTTCCTTTATAAATGGTTGGCCAAATTTTCGGCTACTGTTTGAGATCACACCAGATGTTCCTTAAACTTCTCACCTACTGAGTATGGAACACACATGCACGTGTGTAAACACACACACACACACACACACACACGTCACTCAGTCGTGTCCAGCTCTTTGCGACCCCATGGACTGTAGCCTGCCAGGCTCCTCTGTCCATGGAATTCTCCAGGCAAGAATACTGGAGTGGGTTGCCATTCTCTTCTCCAGGGGATCTTCCCGACTGAGGGATTGAACCCAGGTCTCCTGCATTGCAGGCAGATTCTTTACCATCTGAGCCACTAGGGAAGCCCTAGTATGGAACCTGGTACCGAAATGAGTGGATGCACGTGGTGCATCCCTGAAGCTTCTCCTGGCTGTGAGCAAGCTGCCTTTTCCCTCTGGCTCTCACAGGCTGCTTTCTGGACTCCTGGTCCTCTCCACCCCTCACTCAACACCCATGATGCACACTGTTTCTCTTCCATCAAGGAAGTGGGTCAACACCCTGAATGTGATGTGGGTATTTGTGGTACTTATTTTGATAATTTGATAATATTTTAAAAAATATTTTAATTATGATTAAAAATAATATTGAATGAGATATACAGTTAGGAGCATAGATCTGTATACAGCTACTATAGTTTTCTAATGTGAGGGTAGAGCACAGTATTGAAAAACTGAAAAACATTTTTTGGTGAAGACTGAAACATGACAGTAAAGGAGAAATAGTTTAAGGTAAAAGAGATCCTGGTGTATAGAAAACTACATGTCTGAATTCCTAAATGAAATGTCTCCTTACCCTAAACCAGTGCCTGTCAATGGAATATAAATTTGTTAAATCCTTTATGGCTTTTAAACACTTTTCAAGGATAGGTACCATATACAAAAAGTGACTAGATAAAACTTTCCATTTCAAAATATATTGTATAGCTCTTTTTTCAGAAAAAAAAGGAGCCGTTCTATGGAACATCATTTAAATCTTCTGTCTACAAAATTCATTGTGTGTGTGTTAGTCTCAGTCGTGTCTGACTCTTTGCAACCCCATACACTGTAGCCTGGCTCCTCAGTCCATGGAATTTTCCATGCAGGAATACTGGAGTGGTATGCCATTCCCTTCTCTAGGGGATCTTTCAACCCAGGGATCAAACCCTGGTCTCCTACATTGCGGGCAGATTCTTTACTGTCTGACCTACCAGGGAAATATATGTAAAATGTAATATATATATATTTTATTAGGAATTATCCAAAATACTGCCTCATTAGGTTACTTGTCAAATTCTGAATTAAAGACCTATGTCATTTCAAATTAATGATGATCAATATTCCCTTTGGCTTGCTATAAACATTAATGTAAAAATGAGCAGGACCATTGATATCAGCTTTGAATAGAAAATACTGAAAGAAATATATTTCCAGTCATAAATTTTATTTAGATTTTTACAATGTGAATATTTGCTACTTTGCTTTCTTCATTTTTAGTTTTTTAAAAAGTTATTTCAGTAAAATATTATTACTAAAAATAATATGTATATAGAGAAAGAGAGCAAATGATAAAGCAAATGCAGTAAAAGGCTAGAAATTGAAGAACTGAGGTAAAGGATACATAGAAGTTCTTTGTACTGTTCTTGCCACTTTTCTGTTAGTTTGAAATTAGTTCAGCATAAAAAGTGGCAAAATTTCTTTTTTCACTGTAATAAATGTGCTTAATTCACCTCAAGTACTGATAACACCCAAAATCACAGATTTTCAACCTATAAAGGTTTTCATTCTCTCTTAGAATGAATAACTTCTCAATGGTTTCTTTCCACATGGGCAACATTTTCATAAATATGTACACTCATATGAGCAGTTGGTGCTTAAGAATTCTTTTACTAAAAGACAGACACCAGGGAATAAATGTATATGTGTGGCCTCTTTCCCCCTGCAAATGTGCTGTCAACAACACATTCAGTTATCTATTAAGTTTTACAATGCATTCAGGCAGTGTCAACATTCAGAAATGTTAAAACCAGAAGAAACCTAAGTAGATCATTTATACAGTTCATAGATACAAATGACTCCCTGCGACTTGCCCAATGTTACAGGCTGATTAAACAAAGCCAGGACTGAATCCAGGTGTCTGATAGCCATCCAAGCATCTTCTCATTAACAAATAA
Organism: Okapia johnstoni; assembly: GCA_024291935.2. NCBI lineage: Eukaryota > Metazoa > Chordata > Mammalia > Artiodactyla > Giraffidae > Okapia > Okapia johnstoni. The sequence goes on from CM044324.1 coordinate 18,705,133, forward strand.
AATTGAAAAGAACCAGGAACCTAATAAAGTATTCTCTCATACAGAAGAAAAAATGCTCCATCTCATTGAAAGAAAGGAAGAAGAAAGGAGGGAGAGAGGAAGGAAGGGAGGAAAAAGAGAGAGAGAGAAAGAGTATTTTCACATGAAAGGCCAAGGAGAATCAACCTAAATCAGGAAGGAAGGAAAGTGAAGAGAATGGTAGCACTGAGGCAGGTGGCAGCAGCGGTGACAGACACTGTGACAGTGGGACAGTGTAGAGACTCCCTAACAGGAAAGATATAGACCTCGTAGATGCAACAACTGGAAAAGAGAATATAGCAAAAACAGAGGAGTCCTAGGATGTAACTTAAAGGTTGAAATGGAAAGGCAGGGAGCATTCTTCCTGTGCCCTAAGGGCCTGGATGGCTCAGTGGTAGAGAATCCTTCTGCAGTGCAGGAGCCGCAGGAGACGTGGGTTCAATCCCTGGGTCAGGAAGATCCCCTGGAGGAGGACATGGCTACCCATTCCACGTCTCTATTCTTGCCCGGAGAATCCCATGGACAGAGGAGCCTGGCAGGCTACAATCCATAGGGTCGCAAAGAGTCGGACATAACTGAAGCGACCTACCACTCATGCAGAGGACAGGAACTCTACCTTTTTCATCTTTATTTCTACCTTCTCCAGTCCCACCTACCCCTAAATATACATGGCTCTATCTGTTAATGGTAGCCACCCTTCCACGCTGCTGTGTGAGTCTGAGGACAGTGTAGTAATCTTGAATCTCTCCTGGGGTGACATTTTGACCCAAAATATTTAAGCTTGTGGTTTAGGCCATAGCTGTGGATGCATCTTCCATAGACTTTCTTTCTACCCTGTCCGTCCACACCTCACACTCAAAATTCATTGCAAAACAAGGAAATCTTATCCCAGGCATGAAGTTTTCTAACAAACACAGATTCTCACTTCCTTTCTCCTTGATATATATTTAAAATGATCCCTTTTTCAAAAGGAATTTGGGGCACCTGAACAGAGTAAGGATTTTATATGTTAAACAGCTCAGCTTGACTGTAGTTAATAACTCTACTGGGGACTTCCCTGGTGGTCCAGTGGCTAAGACTCTGTGCTCTCTGTGCAGGGGACCTGGGTTCAATACCTAGTTGGGGAACTAGATCCCACATGCCACAATTAAGACCCAGCACAGCCAAATAAATAAATAAACATTTAAAAAAAAACCCAAACTCTACTCATCCTCTTTGAAGGTATTTTTTAATGTACAGGGCATAACAGAGGACTTTCTGAGTAGTTATATGGGCTACATATCTCCACATATACTTAAAAACAATGTTTTGAGATCATAACAGCTATAAGAATACATAATATGTTGTTTCAGGCATAATCATTTTACTGAGAGTGCTTTGTAAATCCTAATAACATTTTTTTCTCCATCAATTGCCTGGAGATACTAACCAGTGTCTTAAAAGTCTAATCCCATTGTTTTCCAAGTTACTCATATCTGCTCTGTGTAACCTGCCACCAAAGCAGTCAGTGGATTTTGACACAAGCAAATAGAAGTGAAAAATGCATTGGTTTAGACCTTAACCTTGCACACTTTCCATAGAAAACAGACAAAGCCTCTTTGAACTTTGCAGTTGCCATTTAAGCTATAATCTGCTGTCAGCATAATGTGTCTGACAGTCAAGTAATTCTAGGTCTGTGTACATCTCTCAAGGTTACCTTCCAATGAAAAAGCTGTGAAACTTCATTTCACAGTTTCCATTTTTTGTAAGTTTCCATTTTTTTGTACTGGGTAAACTGGACGTCTTTCAGGTGATCTACCTTTCAGAGCAGTGGGTTCTGCCTCATTTTTATGTATTAAGATTTTTTTGTATTTAAAAATACATGTTTATTTTTTCCTGGTGATACTCGAACTGTGATTGGAATTTTATAAGGCTCTAAAAGCAGTGGTTAAAAGATTTTCATATTAAATACCCCACCTGCCATGGGCTAAATTCTTCCACCAAGATCCCAGATAAATCCTCTTTCTCAGAACCCCTTGTAGTACATTGTACATAGCACTTATCTAACTTGTGTTACCTTGCATTTTAGGTATTTATTTACTAATCACTCAGTTTATCTTAAATCCACTGAGGACAGGGACTTCGTTTTAAACATCTCTTTATCACCCATCACAGTGCTTTATTATAAAGTTTTCAATGAAAATAATATATTTAAGAATATATTATTGAATAAAAATATATATATTCAAGAATATATTAAAATAGTAATGAAAATAGCATGTAACTTGAATTTGTTAATGGAGGAGAACGTTCTGCCCCAGACAGTGATTATCTGTTATACTTCCCCAGCAATAGCTGCTTTAGAACCTGAGACCTGGTGTGTACCTTCCATGTAAGTGTCTCTAAAGGTCAGAGTTCAGAGGTTATCTGTGTTATCTCTCAAAGACTGCAGCACTGGGGGTGGGGAAGGACACAGCGTGAAGGCAAAAATCAGAAGCAAAGCTGCAGCATGATTCTTCCTGTCCCTTTTGTAAAATAGATCATCGGCATCTATGTTGTGCTGGTACTGCCATCTTAGAGTAATTATTGTTTATTGTTTCTATATTATGCTTTTGACATTACAGTATACTCAACCACAAATGATTACTAGTGTATCAGGTATTTTTACTTTGTTAGATGGAGATTGTTACTTCCATTTAGTAGATGAGAAAATGGACACCTAAGAGGAAGAAAATTCCAAAGGACAGATGGCTAGTTAAGTGGCAGAGCCCAGACGGGAACCTGCATGTTCTTGGTTCTTCACCCATCGGTGGCTCCTGTGACCCACAGTTGCTTATCCCAAATAATGTAAATGTCATCATGATTGAAAAGTGATGTTCTTGAGAGATTCAGCATTTCTGAAGTTAGATAAAAGGCTGAAATTGGGGGAAATGTGACCCTAAGATACACCTAATTAATATTCTGTCAATTCTTGAGGACTTCCCTGGTGGTCCAGTGTTTGGGACTTTGCCTTCCAATGCAGGAGGTGCCAGTTCCATTCCTGATCAGGGAGCCAAGATCCCATGTGCTTCACAGCCAAAAAAGCCAAAACATAAAAAGCAAGCAATATTGTAGCAAATTCAATAAAGACTTTAAGAAACAGTTCACATCAAAAAAAATCATTAACAAAAGAAATTATGTAACATGATTTTATTACAGCTCACTAGCAACATAGTCCCCCATGTCTGGAAAGCTTGAGATTCTAATAGGAGGAATTCTAATACAAGGAATAGAAACTTTTTATTGCTACCCTGAGTATCAACAGTGATGACTTTAATGAACTAGCACATCTGGAGAGAGAGAAATAAAATGATACCCTCAGTTTAAGGACAAGGTCATAGGGGGCAATTTTTTATATGTAGAGCAGAATTTTAGGTAATTCCTGCCAGTTTACATATTGTTCACAAAATTTTAAGCATTTCTATGCCTGTCATGTCCCGTTATAGAATGAATACCTAAATGAAGATATTGATGCTCGAGTTATTGAATATGAAGATAACCGGCCTCTCCTAGACATGTTTCTGCAGAAGCCAATGGGTTTACTGTCCCTCCTTGATGAAGAAAGTAGATTTCCCAAGGCCACCGACCAAACTCTTGTAGGTGAGTTTTAAATTCAGTATGTCTACATAGTTTTCATGTAATGCAGTCATATGATTATGAATGGTTTTTTTAACTTTTAAAGTTACTTAGTAGAATATTGCTGTGACAAAGACTAGACATCTACCTTTAAAGAAGAGGCTTTTGATCTAATACCTGGACCAGTGAATGTTTATAATAGGATGAAATATGCAGTGGTAAATTAAGCAAATTTCCATATTCAACTTCACCTTATATTATGGTAGAACCCCGACCATAGCATTTTATGTTAGAAATGACCTTAGAGATCATCCAGCCCAAAATTAGAAATGGAAGGGCAGGGCAAAAGGACAGCTCTCAGAATGGAAAAGAGATAGATGGAAAAGAAAATAACCCCAAAGTTGTGGGGAAATCATTTCACGCTAGTCAGTTGATTTTGATGTTAAAATGTATCTCCCATGACATGAAATAACAGAACTTGTGTTGGTAAAATTATTGTAGAACTTCCTTTATGATCCTATTGTGTGTCCTATGTAATCAATAACCTATAGCTCCTCTTAGAGAAAAGAGAGACAAAATACCAAATGTCTAGGCTCATGGTTTCACATCCAGTTGTGTTTCACAAAGCTCTCTGGACAATCTCAAGTACTTGATTTCTTTCCTCTGTTCTTAGAACGTGGTCTCTAGACCAGGGACATCAGCATCCCCCTTGGAAACTTGCTAGAAATGTTAATTCTTGGATCCCACTCCAAGACCTATTGAGTCAGAAGCTCTGGAGGTGGGACCCAGCAGTCTATTTTAAGAAACCCTCCAGGTGATTCTGATGCTTGCCATGGTTTGAGAACTGCTGCTCTGAATCGTAATGGAATGGTAAAATTCATGATCTCGAGTTTTACCTTACCATTTATAATTACATTACAAATCTACATGTAGTAGTTATATAAAATTTCAGTTTTTTCACTGCACATTTTCCATTTTATGGTGGAAGAGATGATTCTGTCATTCAGTATTTTTTGAGGCATTCCAACATGCTTAATCTTGGAGTTAAATTTTTTTCTGCAGAAAAATTTGAAGGTAATCTGAAATCACAGTACTTCTGGAGACCTAAAAGAATGGAGCTTAGCTTTGGAATTCACCATTATGCAGGAAAGGTAAGAACTCTGAAGCACTATAACTGAGGTTCTCTTTAGTCTTTTGTTGAATAATGAAGCTACGAAAATTATGGCCCCAAATATTTACAAATAGTTATAATGAGATAAAGAGTCCATCTTTCTGATCCTAGGATCTGGCTTGGGCTGCAGTTGGCTGGCAGTTTTCCCTTCTTTTAATGATAACTGGGAACCTTTTATATAAACTGCCTTCTTCAGACTTGAGATGCTTCTCTGTCCACCGCAGCCTTTGTCTCTCCTCCTTCCCAATAAGAGAAGGTACCAGGCAGGAGATATGGCCCAATAACTGAGCTGATTAGATTGGATTAGCTTATGGTCAGGCATGCAGTTAGAGAAAGCAATGTTTACGCACTGACGGATACACTTTCCTATACCAGTGCAAACCTCAGATATGTCATCCTGCGCCCAGAAAACGGTTTCTTTTCCTTCTTTAGAGGATAACAGATATTTCCCTCACAATGACATTATAAATATTGGAGGACTAAGAAGATATTCAAATCAAGAAGGGGAATTCATAGAAATACATAAACAAATAGAATAATGTTAAGAATTCTAGTCTAATAGAACTTCTGTGTCAGTCAACATTCCAGACTTTTGTCATTGAAAGCAAAATCTACCTTAAATATTTTAGTTATAGCCTTTCTCATGATTTTCAGCACACAATTTTATAAATAAGTCTCCTTTAAAACAATCATTAAGAATTTCCTATGATCATTTTATCCAGTTATTTTTAACTATATTAGTCTTCTTGGGCTGCCATAACAAAAATACCTCTGGCTGGGTGTCCTAAACAATGGACATTGTATTTCCTCACAGTTCTGGAGACTAGAAGTCCAAGATCAAGGGGCCAGCAGATCTGGTATCTTGTGAGGCCTCTCTTCCTGATTTGTAGGTGGCTGCCTTCTCTCTATGTTTTCATATAGCCTTTTCACTATGTATGTGTAAGGAAGAGAAAGAGATTTCCTGTGTATCTTCCTCGTATTATAAGAACATCAGCACTCCACTTCTACACTTTCACATGTATCTATTGATAATGATAATGATGATGATAGTGAGGACAAGGGTGATGACATTGATTGTGACAGTGTTGGTAACATACTTTATCAACAGGTCATCTATAATGCAAGTGGGTTCTTAGCTAAAAATAGAGACACTCTTCCCACTGATATTGTGCTCCTTTTGAGGTCATCAGAAAACAGTGTAATTCGACAACTAGTCAACCATCCTCTGACAAGAACAGGTAAGCTGAGGTGATTTCCTTCCATTTTTTTTGTATGTGTGAGTTGGTTTTTAGTTTTATAAAGAAGCTAGGTTTCCAGTAAAGTGTTTGAAGTGCTCACCAGAAAGTTTGGTGGTGTTTGAGCTTCTCATTAGAAGAGTACAGTCACCCCCAGAGAGTTTAGAATTATCTGCTGCGTCAGGAGCGGGCAGCATGGGATGATGCTTTGAGATTCCACAAGTTTAGTGAGTTCTGCCTTATTGATTAAAATGTCACATGCCTTTGTTCCAACCAACTATATAATCTTTGCATTTGCTTTTAAGTACAAAAAGTGTAATTTGGTTTGTTTTTCTTTATGGGAGTTTAACATTATTCTCTGCACTTCATTTTTTATAGTTTGAATTATAGTTGAGATATAATTCAACTACAGTTTATAGTTGAGGCATAACTGACATAGAATAAGCAGCACATACTTAGACAGTAAAATTTGATGAGGCCTTGACATACATAGACTCCTATAAAACCATCACCACAGGTAATAGTGAACAAATTCATTATCCCCAAATGCTGTTTCTCTTGAGTCTTTATTGTCCTTCATTATAGTCCTTCATGCCCCTATCCGATTGTTTCAGCATCGTTTGTTAAAAAGATTATTCTTTTCTCTAGTGCATTGCTTGGGCATCCTTGGAGAGATAGAGAAGGAGAGAGAGACTGTTTATTTCTGGACTATATTGTGAATCACTGGTATTTGTCTGGTTTTATGCCGGTAATACACTTCTTGATCACTGTAGCTTTATTAAAAATTTTGAAATCAGGTAATATAAGTCACCTAGCTTTGTTCTTCTTTTCCAGAGTTGTTCAGGTGTGATTATAATTCCTTTGCCTTTCTGTGTAAATTTAAAATGAATTTGTCAATTTCTACCCAAAATGCTGGTGAGACTTTGATTGGATTTCCCTGAAGCTATAGATTAGTTTGGGGATATCTGCTATCTTCATAATGTTGAGTCCTCCAATCAGGGAGCACAATATGCTGATTTTTCAAGTCTTCCTTAATTTCTGTCAGCAAGATTTTGCAGTTGTCAGTGTACAAGTCTTGCATGTTTTCTGTCAAATTATCTGCTATTATATCACATTCTATGCTCTAATAAATGGTGCTTCTTAGTTCAAATTTTGTATGTTCCTAGTATATGGAAATCCAGTTGATTTTGTGTATTGATCTTTTGCCCTGCAATGTTGCTAAACTCATGTTAGAGTAGCTTTTTTTGTAAATTCCATAGGTTTTCTACATAGATGGTGATGTCATCTGGGACTAAAGTGTTTGCCCTTTCTTTTTCATTCTTTTTATGTTGTGTTTCTTCATATTGTCTGGTTGCACTGCCCAGAATTACAGATGCAATGTTGAGTACGAGTGGTGAAAGTGAACATTCTTGGGTTATTCCTGATCTTGGAGGAAGCAGTCAGTTTTTCCCCATTAACTATGATATGTTAGCTATAGGTTTTTCATAAATGTCCTTAATCAGGAGGAAGTTGCTTTCTGTTTCTAGTTTGCTAAGTTTTTATCAAGCATGCATGTTTAAATTTTGTCAAATGCATTTTCTGCATCTACTGAGATGATTATTTGGTTTTACTTTGTTTTGTTTTTAAAATCTATAAAAATGGTGAGTTGCATGTATTGGTTTTTGGACATTATATAACTTTAATTCCTGGGAAAATCTTGACATGGTCATGATGCATTTGACTATGTATTGCCAGATTCAATTTGCTAACCTTTTGTTAAGAATTTTTGCATCTATGTTCATGAGGAATATTGGATTGTAGTTTTCTTATGATTTTTTTTCTGATTTTGGAATCAGAGTAATGCTGGTCTCATAGAATGAATTGAGAAATAATGCTTCCTCTCCAATTTTCAGGAAAAATAGGGTGAATATTAGTGAGTCGCTCAGTCGTGTCTGACTCTTTGCGACCCCATGGACTATACAGTCCATGGAATTCTCCAGGCCAGCATACTGGAGTGGGTAGCCTTTCTCTTCTCCAGGGCATCTTCCCAACCCAGGAATCAAACCCTGGTCTCCTGCACTGCAGGCAGATTCTTTACCAGCTGAGCCACAAGGGAAGCCCAAGAATACTGGAGTGGGTAACCTATCCCTTCTCCAGCAGATCTTCCCAACCCAGGAATCAAACCGGGTCTCCTGCATAGCAGGCAGATTCTTTACCAACTGAGCTATGAGGGAAGCCCCCAGGGTGAATATTATTTGTTTCTAAATGAACTTTGTAGAATTCACCAGGGATGTCATCTGAAACCAAAGGGTTTTTGTGTGTTTGTGTGTGACAAGGCTTTTAACTACAGATTCAACTCTTTGATAAATACAAAGCTATTCAAGTTATTTTATTTTTGAATTAGCTTTAGAGTAGTTTTATCTTTTAAGAAAATTTTCTGTTTAATCTGTGCTGTCAAATTTATTGACATAAAGTTGGTAATAATCTCTTATTATCCTTCTGATATTTGTAGATCATGAGGTTGTATCTGTTCTCTTATTCCTGATAAAAATAACTTGTGTCCTCTCTCAATTTATTTTTGATAGATTTTCTAGAGATTTGCCAATTTTATTGATATTCTTGAAGAACCAACTTATTGAGTTTCATTGATTTTACCTATTGAATTTTTCATTTTATTTTATTGATTTTTTTTTTTTTTGCTTCTGTCTTATTGTTTTCTTATTTTTCCTTTGGGGTTTATTTTGTCTTCTAATTTCTAAGGTGAAAACTTAAGTCATTGATTTAAGAAAATTTCTTCTTTTCGAACATAGGTTTTTTAAAAAAATAATTAATTTATTTTAATTGGAGGCTAATTACTTTACAATATTGTTGTGGGTTTTGCCATACATTGACATGAATCAGCCATGGGTGTACATGTGTTCCCCATCCTGAACCCCCCTCAAATATAGGTTTTTAAAAGCAATGGGTCTATCCTAATTAATGTGCTATTCACACTTTGTATAATCATCATGCTTCCATGAAATCTCTAAGTCAATGGTCGTTTTTTCCCCAAGTAAATTTTCTTTTCCAAAACTTTCCTTGGTAATTGTAAACAAAAACAAAACAGAAACCCCACTAAGCATAATTCCCAAAGCTGCCCTCTGATAATCCTTGGTGACCACCTCTGTCCACTCACCTGTGTCCAGGAAGAGTCTCATTTCAAGAGTCACCTGTGCAGAGGCAGTTTCAGCCCAGAAGAAAAGCCACACTCTCTCACCCTGGAGCTTTTCCTGAAGTGATGAGGGGAGGGGGATGAGAGCAGAGCAGTGGCACTGCCCGCCACTGCCCGGGCAGGGTTCCTTCCCGCACCCTCAGCTCAGAGCCAACCTTCTGCAGCCACCAAAAGGCAAAAAAAAAGTGAAAGATTTGCCAAAACACATAGCCTCTACTTATCGCCTAAAAGGACAAAAGAAAAACAGTCTTCCTGAAGTGACACTGAATTCTGGAGATATTTCAAACACTTCTACTAGGATGATAAACTCATGGATAATAGGTTGGTTGGTGTACTGTGCTTGGTGGGGGCAGTGACAGCTAACATTTCCAGGTACCCACCTCACGCCACGTCATCAAAATCCCGTGAGGCGGGCATTATCATCCCCATTTTATGGACTCACACTGTGACTCAGAGACCAAGTAAATAATCCACAATTTAAGCACTACAGCTGATATGTAAACCCAGGTCTTCTTGGCTTCAAAGGACATAATATTTTCACTACACCACGAGTTTTCATAACTTCTGTTGTGTACAGTTATATAGCCCAGCACCAGGCACATATTTCTGAATGTTAGGTTGAAAATGTCCTTTGCTCTCAACCATGTTTGATTTGCCTATAAGTACTTCATGTGAATTAATGATCCATATGATTTTTAACATCCATTGTAAAGCTGACATTTGCGTTAAAGAAAAGCTCAGGGAATTTCTCTGGCAGCCCAGTGGTTAAGACTTCGCCTTCCAATGCAGGGGCTGCAGGTTTGATCCCTGGTCAGGGAGCTAAGATCCCATGTCCCTGGTGGCCAAGAAACCAAAACATAAAATAGAAGCAATATTGTAACAAATTCAATAAAGACTTTCTACATAAAAAAAAAAAAATCTCAGGTGCTATTTAAAACACACACACAAAGAAGCAAATTGTTCCCTTTGTCCTAATTACCCCATATCTTGTAGCGGGTAAAAGGAAATCTAAGACTTACGTCTACTTTTTCTATTTTTTTAAGCTGGAAGTTTTACTTTTTTTCTGCATTTAACACTAGTTATAGATTTTCGAGTAATATTATTTTATTTCTAAGTGTCTCAATGACTAGTTAACCAAGCATGCATATTGTGGGACCAGCAATTCTTATTTTAACTTTCAAGTGGAGGAAACCTTGTAGCCATTAAAGATTCTAAAAGCTGTATGAATTTTCTCTACATTCCCATAGGTAATCTGCCACATTCTCAAACTAAAAACATAATAAACTATCAAATGAGAACTTCAGAAAAATCAATCAACCTGACAAAGGTAAGAAAATGTTTTTCATGGCAGTAAGTCTAAGAACCTAACCTTCTCATACAATGGCAGTATTTTTATAAGGCTAAACAGCCTTCCCTTCATTTTCTCTTTTTGATATTTCTTTTTCTCCTTCAACAGATACTATGTTATGTTCATATTACTGCTTGTCACTTAAATAATCATGCATTTCTGATATAGTCCCAACTCCTCTTTTATAATTAGTTTTAATGTTACTCCAAGACCAACTAAATATGTATTAGCTGAAGTCAGAGATATTCACATCCCATGGAAAACTGATTAAAATCCCAATTAGACTGACAAAACAATTTAAAGTAAAAATTCAGCGTTTTGTCATTTTATGTATGTGAAAGCGTAGACTAAGGAGGATTCCACATGTTCCCCTGTAGATCATAAAGTACGACAGATGCTGAAACATCACTGTCTTTCTTGGTCTTAGGGTGAAATTGGAGAAGCCACTCGTCACGCCAGAGAGACAACCAACATGAAAACACAAACAGTTGCATCCTATTTTAGAGTAAGATGTGACATTATGATGTGTTGTGCTTAAGCATGTTATTTATTCTAATTGAGAGTTGCCGGTTAAAAGTAAGTAGCAAATATCAGAATGCTATTAGCAAAGAGGAATTTTTGTTGTATTTCATTTACTATCTGTTAGATATAGAATAGGGCTTCCCTCGCAGCTCAATCAGTAAAGAGTTTGCCTGCAATGCAGGAGACCTGGGTTCGATTCCTGGGTTGGGAAGATCCCCTGGAGAAGGAAATGGCAACCCACTCCAGTATTCTTGCCTGGAGAATCCCATGAACAGAGAAGCCTGGCAGGTTACAGTCTATGAGGTCTTAAGAGTCGGACATGACTGAGCGACTAAGCACACAGCAGAGATAAAGGATATATTAGGCATTGTCAAAAACCTATGGATTGGTTTACTTTGGTTTTTTATCGATAAAATTATTGTATACTAGGTCAGTTTAAGGGAGGTCCATAGCTTGGTTACAATTTTTCCATAGAACCAAGCACATTTTCACTAGAATAAAGCCTAAAAAGGGTTATCTTTCAATGATATGATAACCATCAATCCTTCTTCCAGCCCTGAATGATCTTAGGGTGGACAGACAGATGGGACAGGGTCAAGCATTCATCTCCATCAGTACCTCCCTGTACCTGGACGAGCTGAAAACCTCAAGAGAAAAATAGAACCAGTGTGGACATGGGGCAAAGAGCAGGGACACCAGGGAAACACAGTGACATGCCAAGGAAGTGGTTCACTGTGACCTCAGCATGGAATCAAGGTGACTTTTCTTCCTGAGACAAGATAGGAGATAGCAAAGAAAAGAAGCCCTTTGTTCTCTCTGTGTGCTGGAGAACCTACCTGGCCTTCATTACTGGTTCCTGGTCTTGTTTATATCTTCTGATGAAATGGTAATTAACCAGGCAATGAAAATGAATAAGATACCACCTAAAACTTAGAAATTATTGATTCCATGTAACATGGAGGGAGAGGAGGAAATTGGGTTAGATTTACTCTGTGTTCAGTGAATAAATCCAGTTCTCAACAGAGTCATGAAATACTGTTAAAAATAACCGAGTAGCTTTATTAAATATTTTTTCAGGTCTTAAGAGCTTTAGCAGACTGTGTGTGCTTAACCACCTTTGAGTATCACCTCATGTATTTATATGCTAAATATCTCATTTGCTTCAGATGCATCCACCTTAGAGCAGGCTCCAGACCAGCTGAATGAGAGTATTTACAGCCAGATTATTTCTTTTGCTTTAAGTGAGTTATGCAAGACCATTATCATACCACTGTTGTTGATGTCAAACACTGTGTGTATGTTAAACCATTCATTCATAAAGTCGTTTTGTACCTCAGGCAGCAGTGAAAAGGGATATATTCCATATAGTATGTAATATATTTTAAGTATGTAACATATGTATGTGTAACATATTTTCAGTTATTTTTCATTCTGCAGAGAATTAACATAATATAGCACTCTTCCTGGGTCCGTAAGAAACTCCGATGCCAAAGAAGCTCCAGTTTCGAGGAGTTCTTGCTCAGAATGCCAGCAGACATGTCCATCACACTTCTATCTCTAGTGCCTGAAAGATGTTTGTGGGACTAAAGCGTTGATGACTCACAGAGAAATATAATGAAAAGGGCCCCATAGTGGCAGAGTCCAGCTGTTTGAAGAAGCTCACAATTGAGTCTCAGTGCCCGTGAGGAAGCCATGCAAATCCAGTGCTTTGTCAGCTGCCCAGTTCTAAGATTTAGTTTGCACTGGCTTCATCACCCAGGCTTGAAATGTCCATCAGTAAAGGAGATTCAGCTAGCAACAGCTGTCTCTGTCCATATATTCAACAGTTGTGATCCTGGTCTTTGACATACTGGAGTTGACTTTAAAAATATTCACTACCTACAAGTTGAGAGTTATGCTTTATTCAGCAGGAATTTTTAGGACTTCAAGCCTGAGAGACAGCATCTCAAGTAACCCTGAGAGAACTGCTCTGCAGAGACGAGGAGAGAGCCAGGGTACATAGAAGTTTTCCAACAAAGGGCAGGTAGTCCGAACATCAAAAGATTATTGTTAAATAAAGAAAATCGGATATCTGAAGTTGAGGAATTTAGCGCTTTTCTGTGTACAGGAAGATGCAAGAGTCTGGGTTCACTGAAATTATTTCTTTGGTATGCACTGCACCCATCTGGGTCCGATATTCTGTGCTTTCACATCTTGAATTTTCTCATGACTTACTGTAGGGAGTGACTGCAGTCTGATGGCTGCTAGATGGCTGGTGTTCTTTCCTTCCTGAGTTCTCTCAGGGCTCACCAGCTCACCATCAGTGGTGGCTGCAGTTGCTAATGACTGTGACATCCTTTGTTTACTGGTATGGCAGGAAATACTCCATTTCTCACTAGTTTTCTGAGATTCCACTTTTAGTTGAACCATTATTATCCTACTGTGTTGCTGGCTGTCCAGCAATTGGCTGCTGTTTTAATAAGGTATTGCTGCAGAAGACAGTTTTCATATCTGTCTGATTAAAATATTTCTAAAATAAGAAAATCATCAAACTAGAGCAGATTAGGGTACCTAAGTACATAATGGATTTGTTTGTTTTTATAACTGTGTCTTCCCTGGGGAAGGGCATGGCAACCGACTCCAGTATTCTTGCCTGGAGAATCCCTTGGACAGAGGAGCCTGGTGAGCTACAGTCCATGGGGTCTCAAAGAGTCAGACATGACTGAAGTGACTTAGCACACACACACATAACTGTGTCTTATATATTAAAGTGCAGTAACTTCTCAGTCCTTGTTTTAGGACTGAGATGAAAACCGACAAGGACTTTGTACTTTCTTAGAAAAAAAAAAGAGCTAGACAAGGAAATTAATAGTATAAGGAGGAAACCAGATTGTGTGCCTAAATATTGTAATTTGTCAAGTTTCCCTGAGAGGATATAATTACTTCCAAACAAACTATATCAAAAATAATATTCAGGGCCTTTCCAGTCCCAAGCACCAGCCTTGAAATTAATATGTAACATTTTCATGTTAATTAAGCCTATTAATAAAAGTTGTGGTAAGAGAAAAAAGCAATATTATTTATTAATTAAAGTTGCCTTAAGAATTTACAGGAAACCTTTGAATACATACATTCCTAGCTATTGCTTCTACGTTTTTAAGAGTAAATACCATAAATATAGTAATATTTTAAAAAATATACTATAAATACAATTTTTATTAATGCATATGTTAGTTATATGCATTAATAAAAATTATATATTACTGTGTAATGCTCAGTTTTCAGATTTTATTCTTATAATTAAAAGAAAGATGTGCAGGCTCCTAAGGGTTTATATGCTATGCTGGGAATTTTATTTTTGTTGCATATTACAGTATTCTCTGATGGATTTGTTATCTAAAATGGTGGTCGGCCAACCTCACTTTGTCCGCTGCATCAAACCAAACAATGAACGTCAGGCAAGAAAATATGACAAAGAAAAGGTTGTGCTCCAGCTTCGCTACACAGGCATTCTGGAAACAGCAAGAATCCGAAGGCTGGGATATTCACATCGGATACTTTTTGCCAACTTTATAAAACGGTGTGTGAACTTCTTTTTAAGTTTCCTTGGACATTTTATATAAAAATTCTTGAGAAGAATGATAGGAAACAGAAAGAAAATGACTCAGGTGTTCTAGAAAGAAGGCACAAAAGTGATTGTGTATCAAAAGAGAAGGTAACTCTTAATAGGGGCTGGAGCTGTCTGTTGTCAGCTGGGAGACCCAGGTAACATAGGGAAATTCTCCATTCTGTACACAAAAGCAGGTAGCCCACATGTTCTTGAGTTTCAAATCGCAAATTAAAATTTGACCTTATCATCACACTTTTCATTTTTCTGAAGAGTTCATGTTTAACTTGCTCAACTATCAATATAAACAACATTAATATAATCTTAAGAGAAGTACCCTTAAACTTCAGTGACTATTTTTATATACAAGGCATTGTGCTAAATACTATGAAAGACAGTGAACTTTTTTTCTTTATTGTATTGTAAGCACAATAACCAACCTTTAGTATATTAGAAACCGAAAGGAAATTTTGATTATCTGTACTTTTTTTAAGACTCAATAGACCTTAAATGTGGCTTATAGATTTTTTAAGATGAAGTTCAATAGCAAAAAAAGCAATTATGTACTTGGAATATACTGGAATTAACCTAATTTAGATTAGTATTTTCAAAATAATTTTAAGTCCATTTTTTTCTTTTTTGTATGGTACCTGTTTCACAAGGACATCATTTGTGATGTTAAAGGAGACAGCATATTTATTTACTTTTTGGCTATGTGCCATGGAGGATCTTAGTTCCCTGACTAGAGATTGAACCCATGCCCCCTGCAATGTAAGCATGGAGTCCTAACCACTGGACTGCCAGGCAATCCCCTTTTTTTCTATTTCTCTACCCATACTTAGTCTCGTGGCCCAGATAGTAAAGAATCTGCCTGCAATGAAAGGAGACCCAGGTTTGATCCCTATTTGGGAAGATCCCCTGGAGAAGGGAATGGCTATCCCCACTCCAGTATTCTTGCCTGGAGAACCCCATGGACAGAGGAGCCTGGCAGGCTACAGTCCATGGGGCAACAAAGAGTCAAACATGACTGGGCGACTAACACTTTCACTTTCACATCTAGTCTGGAAGACAGTGAATTTTAACACTTACTTGGTCCTCAAGAATCCAGTTAGGAATCTCAGAGCCATAGACATGGAAAGTTAGTAAACAGTGTAGGGTAATAAATACCAAGATCCAAAGAGATAGTTTGTAGTGTAAGAGTTTAGGAAAGTGAAGGGTGATCTCCACGAAGGCTGATAAGAGATACTATCAAGAAAAAGTGCTGCACGGGGATCTGGTGGGGGTGGGGGTGGTCATGGTTTGTGGAGAAGACAGGAAGGGGGTCCATCTCTGTGTACAGGTTGGTGCTCTGAAAACCAGAGGGACGTGGGTGAGACTAGCTCAGCAGCATGTGTGAGTGAAGTGACAGGAGTGATAAAGATGGGATCAGATGGGAAAACTGATCAGGTTAATGTTATGAAGAGAGAGCCCTGAATGCTAGACTAAACCAGTAGTTTCAAAACTATCCATGGTTTTACAACATGGACTGTAGAAGAGATGAACCTATTTTCTTGATGATTTTGTAGTTGATGTATTGTATTACTTATTTTGGAGAAGGAAATGACAACCCACTCCAGTATTCTTGCCTGGAGAATGCTATCGACAGAGTAACCTGGCGGGCTACAGTTCGTGGAGTTGCAAAGAGTTGGACATGACTGAGCGATTGAGCATTACTTATTTGGAAGGTCAGAAGTGAGAATAAGTTTTTAAATATGCTTCCAACTCCATGCTATTATAGAATAGCAAATTACTACATGATAAGTGAATAAGGGAAAAACTAAATTTCTGGAGAACATGTGAATAGTCGTTCCGAATCTAGAAAGCTCCAGAAATAAAGGGCTAATAAGCCTTTTCTCTGTCACAAATTTGAAAACTGTCATCTGAATTGGCATAGACTCTTAGGAAGGCAGGACAGTTTGCAAAGGCCCTGTGAAGGTGTAAATAGGACTAAATAACCCTCCCTGTCTGGCCTTATCCTTTGAATAACCCTCCTTGTAAGATGTAAAATCATCAGACTCTTTGTCCATTCTGTTATGAATAAACTCTTCTATTGTGTGACAAAGAGATAATCCTAAAGGAAGACACACAACATGAACTTAATTTGCACAAGACACTGGGTTTTTACTGTAGTTATTTCTAATGAGCCCTTACATTAACTAAAAAGCTGCTGAAGTTGGATCCATTTTTCCACCAGTCACCGATGCACAATTGTTTGGGTGTCAGAGCTCTGACACAAACAGAATTTAGTGAAGGGAGAAGTACACATGCTTTGAAGTGAGAAAATCCAGATTTGAATCCCAATTCTGCCACTTATACTAAACGTGTGACCTTGTTCAGCATTACTTGAGTAACATTCGAGCTTCAGTCTTGCCATCTGCAGATAAGGGTGATGATGTTAGTTAGCATCTCCTGTATAGGTGGTTATGAGCACTGAATGATGCAGTATTTATGAAGGCTACAGATAGAACCAAATGTGGGCAATACATTTCAGCTATAACTATCTTCATTATTGTTTTTGCTTCAGTCCCAAACTCCCCAAATTACTTAATACCTCCTGTGCTGTGATCTCAAATGCCACCATATAAACCACGAAGCAAACTCATAAAAACAAAGTAGAGTCAGTATGTTGGCTTTAAATCAAGAGGCACAACAAAGCACAAGCTGGTTGGATACAGTGAGTGAAGAATAGGGGAGGATCTAGAATAACACACAGATTCCTAGTTTTAGTGCCTTTTTAAGAAGGGTAAAGAGTCCACCTGCAATGCGGGAGACCTGGGTTCAGTCCCTGGGTTGGGAAGATCCCCTGGAAAAGGGAAAGGCTAGCCACTCCAGTATTGTGGCCTAGTTAATTCCATGGACTGTATAGTCCATGGGGTCGCAAAGAGTCGAACACAACTGAGCGACTTTCACTTTTAAGAAGGGTTGACATCATTCGCAGAGATAGGCACTAGCAGAGGAAAGAAAAGGTGATGCATTTTGCTGAGTCTGAAGTGTCTGTGGGATAAGCAGGTGGGGATGTCTAGCAGGCAGCCAGGAGTAATATGTTTCCTGTTTATGAAAACAGGGCTGAGGATGTGTGTATAGGAATCATCACATATAGGGAACAGTTAGAGCCATGCATGTAGATGAGACACACATGGAGAGAGCTTAAAAAAGAAACAGAACTCAGAAAAATCTAACATTTAAGCAGCAAGTCTAAATATGAGGCCTGTTGAAGAGACTGAGAGGGAGGGAGAAGGAGAAATGGGAGGCCAGGGTGGGATGGGAATGTTGGGGACACAAGGAAAGAACACTTAGGATTAGGATGGAAAAAAACCGGCTAAGGCTTTATCACTAAAAGATCATACGTTGAAAAGGAATCACTGAAGTGAAAAACACAAATTATACAAGTGGACAGTTTGGAATTCAGTTTACTGAAGAATTGTTCTAAGAAGCCTGAAGGACCCACTAGGCTCCCGAGACTCTGAACTTTTATGAAATACTAACCAGCCCTCTCTCCCTTTCAAAGGTACCAGGTTCTCTGCTACAAGTGGTGTGAAGAGCCTCCATTGAGCCCTGACACGTGTGCCGCCATTTTGGAAAAAGCTGGTCTTGATAACTGGGCTCTTGGGAAAACCAAAGTAATGTTTTCATGTAATTTTCAAGGAAAAAAAGTAATACTTATAGTGGATGTATGGAAAATTACATATTGCAATGATAGAAAATGTCATGGCTTTTCATGTTGTAGAATCTCTAGCTTGTAATAGGGAAAGAAAATTGATAAATTCATAAAGGTTTTTTTCTTCAGCAGGATTAAGTATTTTGCTCTCATACAGATTTCTTTTAATAAATTCAAGAAAAATATATCTTGAAGATTTATCCCCAAAAGGGTGGAACGTACGAGTCTAGAAAATTTTTTATTTTCTCTGTTTAATTACCACCAAATATAGTCAGAAAGCTGTTGAAAATCATAATGAATTCAGTAGGATTCTGTTTTTCTTTTTTTCCTAATTCTCAAATCTGTTTCTGTTGTAAACTTGAAATTTATCCGAAGTGAAATGTTGTTACTAGACTCACTATAGGATTTGGATACTGGAATGTTTATGGATCAAATTTGGGAGCCTATGAGATATTAGCTTATTTAATCCCTTAAAGAATGAAGTACAAAATCATAATCCATTTTGAATCCATTTTGAATAAGACATATGGGTTCTTGGAAAAAGGATGTATTTGCTTCTCAGATATCCTCAGAGCATTACAAACAGGATAGAGATAAGGAGATAAACATGGTACCAGGTCCTGGGAGGACACTAAATGTATCATTGGGGAGGATGGAGAAAGAGCCAAGCTAAGGCAGAGGTACTCAGATTGACTACTCAAGAGTAATTGCTATCAGCCACACCATAGATGTGGACTGAAATTCCACATTTGCCAAGAAATTTGTATTAGCTGCAGGAGGTATGGGACAGGATTTTCATAATGTTCAGATGAAAAGTTAGGCCTGTTAGTTATCTATTTTATATATGGTAGTATCTATTTGTCAATCCCAGTCTCCTAATTTATCCTCCCACTCATTTCCTCCTTGATAACCATTAGTTTTCTACATCTATGACTCTGTTTATGTTTTGTGAATAAGTTCATTTGTACTATATTTTTTAGATTCCACATATAACCAATATCATATGATATTTGTCTTGTAGCTGATTCACTTTGCTGTACAGCAAGAACTAATACAACATTGTAAATCAACTATACTCCCATAAAAATTAATTTTAAAAAAGAGAAGTTAGTCTTATAAGAATTTAGGGAATTTTTAAGTGTTTTATCTTATACTGAGTGTCCTCCATATTCAGTGAAGTGAAAGTTGCTCAGTCATGTCCAACTCTTTGCGACCCCATGGACTAAGCAGTCCAAGGAATTCTCCAGGCCAGCATACTGGAGTGGGTAGCCTTTTGCTTCTCCAGGGGATCTTCCCAACCCAGGATCGAACCCAGGTCTCCCGCATTGTGGGCGGATTCTTTACCAGCTGAGCCACAAGGGAAGCCCAAGAACACTGGAGTGGGTAGCCTGTACCTTCGCTTGCAGATCTTCCCAACACTGGAGTCGAACCAGGGTCTCCCGCCTTGCAGGTGGATTCTTTACCAACTGAGCCATCAGGGAAGCCCATATTCCATATTCACTAGTCCATATTTATGTTAGTATTTAGTGAGGGGAATTTCTGAGCATTAAAAAGATATTTTTCAATCTGTATTTTTCTCACATTATTTTCTTTCAAATTCTCACAAAGATGAATTTTTCTGGCTGAAATCTCAAGATTTACTGTCTGAAACACATGCCTAACTTCAAATGGAGTTTTAACTTGTAAAAAGGCCTTTGCAGTTCCAGTTTTTCATAATATTTAAGTAGCGTTTTAAAGCTATTTGTATTTTTCCACTTCACCTTTTCCAACTCATTAGGATGGATTCAATATAAGAACATTTCTAATGTTGTGCAAAAAAAAAAATGACCTTTTTAGATAGATTGAATTTTAAATGAATTGTCAACAGTAGAATGGACTAAATATATTAACGTCTAGAGTCTTGTAGAAATTAAAACTAAATTCAGTCAAGACCTGTAATGTTAAACTGTTGGCCCTTGGTGCCAAGCTTCAAAGTACTGGGAGAATTCTATAGTCAGGGTCACCAGGTCTCATGACTCAGCTCTTAAATTTGAATTTAAGTGACTTTCTTAGTGGATTTAATCAACTCTCTTTGAGGTGATTTTCATTAGTACATTCAACCATTAAAAGAAAAAATATACCTTCCTGTTTCCTGGAGGTGGCTGAAAACTCTTAGCTGAGAACAACTCCAAGTCTTCAGGCTCCCCTGTTGCTTCCATTCATTTTAATTTTAGAATCATTGAAAATCAGCCCTCCGGTCTTTATGGTGGCCACTGGGTCCAGCAAGAAAGTTGTTCATTCTCCATGGGGTCCTCTCTCTGCCTTATTCTCTCCACTGACAACTCTGTGAACCCCTGAGGGCAGTGCCCCTGGTATCCTTGCAGAAAAGTATATAGCATAGGTCTCAATAAACAATTGGTGAATGAACTCCTATAATTGTCCTCTCTCTTACAAATAGGTTTGTAAGAATTTTTAAGTTTGGGAAATTTAATTGTTTCCTTTCAAAATAGCATAAAAATTAGCTTTGCCCAGAGTATCTATTGCTAAAACTTTGATGAAAGAGTTTGATATCTTCCACTCATACTGGGCCATCCAGCAAAAGCTAGATATCTATTGCAAAGAAACAGTATGATTGTTAAACTATGCGACAGTGAAAGTGTTAGTCGTTCATTTGTGTCAGACTCTTTGCAACCTCCATGGACTGTGTTCCTTCTCAAAGAGGCACTGTCTTCAAACATAAAAATCTGTAAGTTGATAGCAACATCCAGGCCAAAGAAGCAAAAGATAGTGATTTCCAAAGTCAAAAAAATATTTAGAAATTATCTGGTCTTTTGAGCACCACATGACTGTTTCATATCTGCATGCCATAGTTTTATTTGCATTTTAATTCTTTTAAGGTGTTCCTTAAGTATTATCATGTGGAACAGCTAAATTTAATGCGAAAGGAAGCCATTGACAAGCTGATTTTGATTCAAGCCTGTGTCAGAGGATTCTTGGATTCAAGAAGATACCAAAAAATACAGGAGAAAAGGAAAGAGAGCGCTATAATAATACAGTCAGGTAACCGCTCAGAGCATCTCACTGTGTAACAAAATATAATGCTATGTTTAGATGTAGGCATGAAATCAAATCTTACATACGAACCTCCAGTCTTATGTAGGTTTTGTGTTTAATTTCAAACTCTTGATACTTTCTCTGTATTAAATCTGAATGATTGTTTTAGAGATTGACACTTTTAATATCTGAATAAATATTTTGTTTTAAGCAAAATAATTTTTAAATTTGCTGTCACAATGAAACACAATTGACCTATTGTGCAAGATACTGAATTAATTGTACATTTCAAGAATCATATTATTATAACCCATTGGACAATATCATTTTCCCTATTTTATTCCAAAGGTTACACTTGCCATAATTTTTGACAACTTAATGAAATCTCATTTTGTTAAAGGGCATCCATTTCTTTCCATTAACCATAGGGAAAGAATATTTATAGTCATATTTCACAAGTTTTTATTAAACATATTAATAGAGTTTAGATTTCACTTTCTGTTTTTCTGTAAGAAGCAAAATTTAGAATCCAGCATGGCTTGATACAGTATCTAAGACTTTCAACTAAATATCCATAAGAAAAATGTATTTTACTCTGTAATCCAATATACATACTATGCACAATGCACTCTGATAGTTTTCTATTCTGATTTATTCCATTTCATTTCTAGATGCTAGATTTGGCCCACTAAATCAATTTTATGATCCACCATTTATTTGCAACCTACATTCTGAAGAACATTGCCGTGGTGGGCAGAGCAGTTGACTAACATTCAAGAGATTCGAGGTCCACTTACAATCTGTCAATCTGTAAAAGCTCATCAACATCTTTTGGAATTTTAAGCCCTTAACTTCTCACTGGGTCATCAAAAATGAAAACCCTGTAACTGAGATTTAATTCTTTATCCTCAATTCCAAACTTCATAGAACACTGAGAAAAGAGATTTTTCATAACTCACTTGAAAGTGAAACATGACCTAATATTCATAGTCCTTTATTCATCCCAGTTAGTAACAATTGTGTGTTTTTCTGGCAAAATAATCATGTGTTTGATTATGGAATGCTGAATTGCCATGGGGAATGTTACCGAATATATGTTAATTTGTCCTGAATTACTTTTCAAAAAAATTTTTTTAAACTTAAATCTGAATTTTGAAATATATCTGGCTCCAAAGATAATTGGCCAAAAGGTAATAGGGGTTTCCTCCCATGAATAGTATGAACATGGCAAAAATGAAAGGAACATAAACATCAGCAGATTTTAAACAAATGAGTGAGTCCATTTTGTCTTTTTCATCAACTTAGATCATCTCTATCATTTTAGTTTCATATTAATACTCCCCTTAACATGAAAGGTACTTTAATTATTTTCTTGCTAAAGCTTGTCATCTGGAACAGTGTTGTTAATGAGTCCCATATTTTTTACAAACCTATTCTCTCTGTAGTCTTTAATTTCATTTTCCTCTTTGACAGTGATGGTCAAAACTCATTTGTTTCTACTCATTGAAGTAATATTTATTATGTATTATAATTAACACTACTCTGGGCTTCATATGTTTCAGCTACAAGAGGCCATCTAACCAGGAAACAAAGGAAGGAAATTGTTAACACACAAAACACAGCAGTAAAAACTATTCAGGCTCAAGATCAGGAATTTGACTATAAGAAAAACTTTGAAAATAAAAGGTAAAATAATATTCATTCTTATACTGTCTTGACATTATAGATTTTTCACACTGGAAAGTCATGAAATAAAGTCCACAGTCTTTCTCATACCTAACCAGGTTCCTAACAGTGAGGCATCAAATGTCAGTGGACATCCTGTGGCCACTTCTGTGTCCTTTATTCTGTTTGCGAGTTTGTTGGCATTTCATTCCAATGACCACACTTTCCTTCTTAAAAAAAAAGTCTTATTTTCAAGTTAAGGGAAAATCATTCCAAGTATCCTTTGGAAAGGATATTAATAAAGGCACAGCTGTGAAATTTTGGCCAGCATATTACAAGATCATGAACTGTAGCAGGAACATTGCTTTTCCTTTAATTTTGTAAGATATTTTCTGTGATCCGTAGACATAGAGGTTATCAAAATACAGTATGCCAGCCTAATGAACATCCTCAATACTGGTCTCAAATCTAGATATAGTTTCTACACTATATAGTTTACACACTTCTCACTGTAGGTACTTTGTTTGGAAAAGGACATATCTCTTTATTTTTAATTGGGATATAGTTGCTTTACAATGTTGTATTCATTTCTGCTCTACAATGAAGTGAATCAGCTGTATGTGTACACATTTCTCCTCCTTCTTGGACCTTCTTCATGTCCCCTCCTTCATTCTACTCATCTAGGTCATAGACCACTGAACTGAGCTCCCTGTGCTATATAGCAGGTTCCCATTAGCTATTTATTTTTACACATGGCAGTCCAAATACTTCAGTTCCATTCTCTTCATTCCATCCCCCTTCACCCCATGTCCTGTCCATTCTCTATGCCTGCATCTCTATTCCTGCCCTGCAAATAAGTTCATCTATACCATGTTTCTAAGTTTCACGTGTATGTATTAATATGTGATATTGGTTTTTCTCCTTGAAGTGATTAAATTCCTAGAGTTTTGATACCTCAGTAAGTGAAATTATGCTAGGTTATTTCTCACTCTTAAGTTGATGCTGGTTTTCTAATTATCTGAATAGCCATCATGGTTGTCCCTAGAGAGGACAATTTGGGGAAACACTTGATTATTGTGACATGATAAGTTTTTAATTTTGAGTTTTTTTGTCTCTTTTGCTTTTCTCCCAATATAACATGTGCTATTGCTGAGCAAGGTAATAAACTCTAGTTTAGTATTGTATATTCTGATGCAATATATTTTACACAGGGAATCTTTTGTGAAGAAGCAGACAGAGAATTCAGTCTCTGCTAATGAAACTGTCATTCCAGCTCCAAATATTAATAATAAAGGGAGTACATCTGTAGTGAAGACTTGTACTTTCAAAGCTGAGGGGGAAGCCACAAATGCTATGGAAAGTGATAACAGAGGATATGAGACTCAGAAAAAAATGAACAACATGTATGAGGAAGAGGCTAAGCAAGAACTATATCTGGTGCAGGACACTTGGGCAGAAGTAAACACCAGTAACAAGTATATGAAAAACTTGGAAGAAAATAGTGAGATAAGGAAAATAGGAAAAGAGAACACAGTGGTCCAGAATTTTTATCAGAAGTACACAGAGGAAAGGAATTTTGAAGACTTGAAAGCAGCATGTCTAGAACAGAAGGCCCTATCAGAAAGGCCAAGTTACCCAGGACTTTGGTCAGCAGGCAAGGAGACTCCAGGTCCTAACAAGTCTTCTTGCAAAAAGACATTAGAACCTTGTCTCACCCAGAGATCGGTTTGTCAAAATGAAAATAGCAGGGACAAAGAAAAGAAGACATCTGTGATCACCCAGAATGCACCTGTATGCAGCCGTCAGAGGAGCCATCTGAGCCATGGGGCGGTCCAGGAGAGGCAGGGGAAACCAGCCATGCAAGCCCAGGAAGAAGACAGAGCCGCGGTGTTCATTCAGAGCAAATACCGGGGCTACAAGAGGAGGCAGCAGTTACGGAAGGACAGGATGTCTTCTTTTAGAAATCAAAAGGTCGTTGCAACACCGACAGAAGTAGCAAGAAATACTCACAATTTATATTCCTACCCCACAAAACTTGAGGACTCCTGTAACATTAGGATGAAGAGCGATAAAGACGCAAAAGCAATTTCAGAAAAAGAAGCGTGCGATTTGGCAATTTTTTCAAAACAGGTATGTAAACGAACAGATGTATTTACTAGTACAGATCTCTAGGAACTCCTCAATAACTGAGTTAAACAAACAATTGGTAACTGTTTCATCTGTTTTTATGAGACTGCAAACCTTTTCAGTAAAACATTTCAGAGGCTGTGCTATTCAAATAGCCATATATTTTAAAACAGTTTTCTATGATAAAAACAGTATAAAATATGATAGAAATCTAGTGTAGTAAGGAGACTAGTCATTGAGTGAATAAAACCTACTAAAATGCTGGCATTTGACAATGCAAATTTCCATGTTTCTGAGATCTCCCATTATAGCATTAAAAAAAAGTTTTCAAAATCTTCTACAGTCTATGCTTTCCCTACCCCATATTTTAAGAAGACATAATTATGCATCAGAATCAGATGAGTAGCACTACTGAACACATGTGCAGTGAAGATGAACATCTGCATGTTCCATCATAACAACAATGAGGACCATAAAGAAAAATCACAAAGGAAAATTCCCTCTTGAAGAATATCTCATGCTGTTCGTAGGTGTGTTTCAGCTGCTTATAAAAGGGGCAACAGAACTTCTTCTGAGTGTACAGTAAGTCCTCCGGATACAAAGGAGTTCCGTTCCAAGTGTGTGTTCATAAGTCCAATTTGTTCCTAAGTTCAACAGAGTTAGCCTAAGTACCCAACTAATGCAATCAGCTGTATATATTGTACTGTCACAGGTTTATAATACTTTTCACACAAATAATATATAAAAACAAAAAATAAAAACATTTTAAATCTTACAGTACAGTACCTTGAAAAGTCAAGTAGTACCACACAACAGCTGGCCTACAGGGGCTGGCATCGAGTGAACAGGCAATAAATAAAGATACTGCACTAGTGTACTCCACACACTGCTGTACAGTAAAGTACACAAAAGCACAGCTATTTGTAGAGGATGCACGCACGTGACAATGTATGCCAGACATGCGACCTTATGTGATTGGACATGTGAAAGCATGTTTGCATCTTTGAAAGTTCACAACTTGAAGGTTTGTATGTAGGGGACTTACTGTACATGGAACTTTGATAAATTAGTGCTATAGAGAGATCACAGGGACGACCTTGTCCCTGCTCCCTTCAGGCTCTCTCTCTTTCTAGGTATTTGACCTTGAGAAGATCCCTTTAGGTGTCAGCACCCTTATATTCTCCTGTGTAAAGTGAAGGAGTGTCACTAGATGACCTCTAAAATGCATATTGTAAATGAGTATGTACTACCAGGGTAGTCAATAGTGTATGAGATCATAGAAGAAATAGCATAATGGGTTAGAAATATCATAATTGGTTATTACCTATTACTCCTGAGTCCCTAATCTCTACTTATTGTCTGATGGTGGCTGAACCCACAAGAAACACAGTAACTGCCCGTGGACACCCCCAGACTGCTGTGGTTGTGGCCTGAACATCTCCAACCTCTACCTATTCATAGACCAGTCATTGATAAATTCAGCCCCTTCCTGTCCTTTTCAGTTTAAGCACATGGAAGTAATGAGTTTAATATACATGCAGTCTTTCCTTTCCTTGTGATTAACATGCTCACTCTAAAGACCAAAGCAGAGATTAGGACCCTGACCTGCTCTGGGACTGAGACATTCAGGAGATGTATAGTCGCTGGGCGTCTACCTAGAGCTGCCTAATAACACCATGGGAATGGACTCAGTGCTCACGGGAGCAGTGGTAGAGACGGAAAAGTAGGAGCCCCACTTCAACCTAGCAGGTTGTGTTATCAGACAGGGTAGAGAGAGGGGCCCAGATGGAACGAGGAAGAAAGTAGCCCTATCATATGACATCCCTTATATGTGGAATCGAAAAATAAATGATGCAAATGAACTCACAAATCAGAAATAGACTCACAGACTTAGAGAACAAACTTATGATTGCTGGGGGAAGGATGAGCGGAAGGGATAATTAGGGAATTTGGGATGGACACGTACACTCTGGTATATTTAAAATGAATAACCAACAAGACCTACTGTACAGCACAGAGAACTCTGCTCAATGTTATGTGGCAGCCTGGAGGGGAGGGCAGTTTGGGGGAGAATGGTTACATGTACATGTATGGCTGAGTCCCTTCGCTGTTCACCTGAAACTGTCACAACATTGTTAATCAGCTATACCCCAATACAAAATTAAAAAATAAAGCCAGGTGAAGAAGCCTGAACAGGAAAGGAGGGAGTTAATACAGTCTAAGTCAGCAGACGGATTCCTTGGGGTAAAAGAAAAGCCAGGGCAGCAGAATGGTTCAGGAGGGAAGACAGAGCTCAAGGACCCCAGGAAAGAGTTACCAGCAGAGAATGCTTCTGGAGGGTGATGTGTTTGGCAGTTTGGATTGGAAAATGTGAGATGGTGCACAGAATAGGAGGTTTCGTCGAGTGAGCACTCTATCTGACCTGCTGCAGGGTCAGGGTGAGTCCTGGAGAGGAAGGACATGAGAACCCCACAGGGAGCCGATCAGAAATTGATCAGACCCCCAGGGTGTCTGTGGAACTGGCTGAAGTCCTTTCTTTGATTTAATTGGACACCTGACCTTCTTTTTAGGTCTCAAAGCTATCTGAAGAATATTTCATTCTGCAGAAAAAACTGAATGAAATGATCTTGTCCCAGCAACTGAAGCCTCTTTATTTTGGAGTCTATCCTCATAAGCCAATTACTAGACGAGTTTCTTCTCATCAGTGCATCTCAGGTAAAAATGGGTAGGCTTGAAACTTCCAGAAGGGACAGGCAAAGCCAGATACTTGATTTGTTTGTTAGTTGCCTACCTTTATTCTATGGAAGATTTGAAGTGACTGTGTTCTATCTTTGCAGGAACTTTCATTTCCAGTTCATTTTTTTTATGTTGATACACACTTTTCCAGAATATTCCACATATCTCCTACCTTTTCTGATTTCATTCTTTTTTTTTTCTTTTTCCCCCCTTTATATACACTCTAACTAGAACTTGGCTTAGGACACCAGAAGAAAATAGAATGGGATGAAGTTGAGGGTGGGAGGCAGAGAGCAAGGTATAATTTTGATAAGAGGGAGCAAACAAGTGAAATATATCTATTTCTTCTGTTGAAATCTGTACATTAAGTAGAAGATATGAATCTAGAAGGTTCAGATTCACAGACCTAGATGCACTATTAAATTTTCTTCTTATCAACCTAAATCACACTCTGCCCCCATTCACTAAAACAGTAGATAATGTCCAAATGAAAACTGAGGAACTAAGTATGAACTAAGTATGAAGTTGAAAAATAAAATAGTCAACCAACTGCTTGTTTTATATCTTTGTTTTGATAAAATTGTTATACATTGAATTTGATAGGACTTAACTGCACCTGCATTTTCCTTGAGAGAACTATGTACAGGATTTATATAACTGGAGAGTGGCCATTTGATCATAGAGTCTATGCTGTTGTATTCAGAAGTGTACAATGACATCGCATTATTTCTTTGAATAGTGTGCAGAGTTGCTCCTTTTTGGGGGGGAGATGTTTTCCTTCTTAATTATGGTGCACCTGGCAATTTGTGTTGACCGCTGTGAAGAGAAGAAAAAGATTAATTATAGGAAAAATATACGCTGGTAACACAAAAGCATATTTTCTTTCTCTCTTTTCACAAAGAGGCTATGACTGTCCAACAGGCTATAATTTTTTAATGGGTTGCAAGGTTAACAAATAAGGACACTACCATAATCCCCATGCTTTATTTACACAATACCATCAGTAAATTCAGCTCTACATCATGGCAGCCCCTTGCCATTCCTACATACAGTAGATAGAATGAAAATGCTTTTGTGTTGCTTCTGTTTATTTCTAAGTTTTTATGGCATCTAGATTCATGTAGTAGTCCTAATATTATGGCGTTATGGTGCAGATTTTGTATTCTTTTAGGTATGCCTAGCATTTTAAATGCTGGCCTTAGAAATGCATTTTGCAAACTATCCAAGAATATATCTTTACATGTATCTGTAAATATATTTACATTCATGTGAAGGCCAAGTAGCTCAAATAATGTTGGTTCATATATTTTATAGGAATATTTTAAATTAAGAGTAGAAAGTAGAGATCAGAAGTTATACTGCTTCACACCCAAAATAATCCAGTGAGAACTTTGTCTTTCTAAACTTATTTGCTACTACTCTGCCTTCATAGAAATAATACTAGAACTTCACTGGTGGTTCAGTGACTAAGACTTCGCCTTCCAATCCAGGGGGTGTTAGTTCGATCCCTGGTTGAGGAGCTAAGATCCTACATGCCTTGCAGCTGAAAAACCAAAACGTAAAACAAAAGCAATATTGAAACAAATTAAAAAATGACTTTAAAAATGGTCCACATAAAAAAATCTTTAAAAAAAGGAAATAATTCTAATTCCCTCCAAATCTTTCATAACAACAACCTTCAGTATCCAAAAACAAATGATTTTATTTACAACCTTACAATTCAGTGAGTATCATTTATGTTTATCATTTTAATTATATTAAATGCTAACATAAAAGATCAATTTGGCTTACATAGGTTTACACTGAATTATTGATTTTTGGTGAGTTAATGGATTTAATTCTGACAAAACAGTTGACTTAGAAGCCTTAAATGGAAACAGCTAAATTTTTTACACCCAAATTATGTCTTCTCATCCTATAATTTTTATCTGTTCTAAACTACAGAATACACGAACCTTCCATGGAAGCAGCAAGCAATGAACAGTGTATTTCTCTCTAACTTCCTGTTAAATTTCATATTAAAAAAATGCATGAAAAAAAAAAGACTAAGCATGTCTGCAGCACTGAAAACAGTTTTTTCTTTACATATTTTGACACCATATTACTTAGCCTCACGAGATCAATTCAAAGGGAAATTACATAGCGTATTTGATAAAATAATATAGTCAACAAAGTAAATTCACATAGTTTATTTATAAGTTTATACCACATAGAGAAAATACCTTCTTAAATATCTAGTATATTTTAAAATTTTTCTTATAACTAGACATACTGGGCTAGTATGTAAACTCCCAAATATCAGAATTGAACCAAATTACATTTTCTGATAGTGCTTAAATTTTTCAGATTTGAGGAGAATAGATAGAAGTCTTACCTTATACAGAATACCCCAGTATTAACCAGACATATTAATGATTTAAATGTGAGAAATAAATTAAGAGAAACCAAATAATATGAACTGACTATTTCACAGTCTCTGCTTAGGAGCCAACAAAGCAGCAGAAGAAGTAATAAAAGGAATTGAATTACAGAGAAAAATAGTGGTCAATTTAGAGTGTGCAAATGTTAAAACCTTCTAGAGATTAGAAAGCATCGTTTCAAGTTAAAGAGCTACAGACAATCTGGATAAAATGTTTAGAACAAATGGAAAAATGGTTGCCATATGTAATGTAGAATGACCTCATAAATTGTTAAGAAAAACACTAACTCAATGGAAAATGGGCACAAGACATTGATATATTTATAGAAGAACAAATGCAAATGGAAAGCAATCATATATAGAATCATTCTAGAAATTAAAAATATAAATTAAAACACGTTACTGTTTTTTACTCATCATGATGGCAGAGATGAAAAAATATATGACAGTGATGAGAATGGGCTAGTTTAATTATCCTCAAACACTAATTGTGAGGCTAAAGACTCAACATTTCAGAAAGCTATTTAGCAATATGTAAAGAAAAGCTTTGAAATAGTTTTTATCATTCTCCCAGTAAACCCACTTATAAGAACGTAGCCTAAGGAGCTAATCAGAGCTGAAAGAGAAAAATAATGTACATGGCCAAAAATAAAATTAGGCAATAAGAAAATGATTAATAAGTAATGACACATTCATATATGGAATATAAACAGCCCTTAAAGATAATTTTTCAAAGAACCTTGGCAAACTGCTAGCTAATCTAGCTACAGGATACAAGACTGCAGAATTGGAATGAGAATCCTGTAAATAAGTCACTTAATCTTCCCCTGTGTCTGGTGGTTCACTAGCAAGAGCATCCAATACAGAACTCTAGAGCAGGGGTCCCCAGCTTCCAGAATCTAATGCCTGATGATCTGAAGTGGAGTTGATGTAATATTAATAATAGAAATAAAGTGCACAATAAATGTAATGCACTTGAATTGTCCCAAAACCATTCATCTCTCCCCACCATCCATGGAAAAATCGTCTTCCACGAAACTGGTCTCTGCTGCCCAAAAGGTTGGGGACCCCTGTAAGAAGCCAGGAGACTGGTGGAGGGGGGCACCAACTGCTTGCTCCCCTAGGGTGGATGCCCTCCATCCCTCCCTACTTTGGACCTTCAGAGTCCATTCTATATATAATGAAGAATCTGAGTAACATTCCTGCAGCCTGCCCAGGGCTTCCCCTCCATGTGGGAGAACACTAGAATGCCATCTCTGGATGGGTCATCTTTGCTGCCAGACTGTCTTGTGTCACCAAAAGCTTGCTTGCCGTCTCCGATGGTCATGCCTGTGACCAGACATGCCCTGAGAAAGAATAATGGGATTTTAAAATTATTGATATGTTTCACCTTACCTTGAGAGGAACCACCTATCCTATTGTTACAAAGTGTGAGCAGGGCGGGGAGGTGGGAAAAACCAGAAAGGCTAAATGTTGCTTGTTTAAAACCAGGTAGTATTCTTCTATTCTGTGTTTTTTTTTTTAAAGACCAATTGGAGAAAATGACTAACAGTCAATAATTTTCTAAAATTTGGCTCTTAGGAAAAAAAAATTAATGTAGTTTTTCACCTCAGGTTATGTACTGAAATATTTTTTCAGGTAGATTAAGACCAATATGATCTTGAAAAAAAAGCGAGAGGTTATTGGGGGTCTTTCAAATGCCACCCCTGAGTTTTCCTTATTCTTCAGCCAGGTAAGCATGTATTTTTGTTGTGTGGCTATCTCCTTAGCCCCATGGAGGGTCATACGCAGGATGCGTGCTCACGGCTCCGCGTGATACTCAGCACGGGCAGCATTCTTCAGCCACCGTCAGCATCATTGTGTGTGTTCCCCCTGTGTTTCTGGTGGGGTCCACTCCTGTATGTATGCAGGATGGCTGGGAGTGAGGGAGAACCTAACTCCATGGACCAGAACGAAACTAACGAGCCTCTGAGGATTCTAACCCATGACCTCTGCCCAGCAGAGGAGATGGGAGTATATGACAGATAGGTAGTGAGCACTTCCAAGAGACAGATGGTGGTCCAGAGGGGACTTCTGTGGGTCTCACCACACAAGCAAAGCTGCTTCATTCTCCTCTGTTTCTCCTGTGACCTTAGTTTAGAAGAGAATGTGAGGGGCAGGCTGGGAGCAGCCTCTTCCCCAAACCTAAGACTGTAACTGAAAAGCTAAATGCTCACTTTTTGAGGTCCTGATGCAGAGTTCTCAAATCTGAGGGGACAGAGAGCTCGAAGCCGGTGAGCTGTAGGAGGACAGATCCGACTTGGCTCTAGGGCATCGGTGGTCAGTTGATGGGAAAAAAAAAAAAAAGAGCCAAAGGAGGACTTCTCTGGCAGTCCAGTGGTTAAGGCTTTGCCTCCCCATTCAGGGGGTGCAAATTTGATCCCTGGTCGGGGTGTTAAGATCTCATATGCCTTGTGGCCAAAAAAAAAAACAAACATAAAGCAGAAGCAATATTGTAACAAATTCAGAAGACTTTTTAAAGGGTCCAGATCAAAGGGGATTAAGGGAAAAGAAAAGGAAGAGCCAAAGTAATTGTTGAGCAGATTCAAATGCGGGTGGGGCTGGCAGCTGCCTTCTCCCTGAGGAGGTCACAGGGAGCCTGGCAACAGATCCACTGAACACTAGGGCTCACCTGAAATGCTCTGGATACTTTGAGCAGAGGCACAGGCCCTTGTAATGGATCACCTCAGGAAAACTCCAAAGGAAGAAGGAAGGAAAACAAGTGGTTGGATCTAGAATGAGCATGAGAAGTGAAAACATCTCTGGGAATTCAGAGCATGAGGCAGTGCAAGGAAGAGAGGAGCACAGAGGGACTGAACTGTCCACACAAGCTCAGAATCTGCACCCAGTTCTCTCCAAGGGCACCTAGCCTGGCTGAAGGGCAGACAAGGTGAAAGGTAGAGAGAGCAGCTTCCCAAAGGCAGGTTGCAACCCGAACTATGGTGAATCCTGCCTTTAACACATAGCCATGAGCATTCCTCCCTTCTAAGATCTCCTCTGGGTCCTTATATTGCTTCAAGTTCACAGACCGTCCATTTGTAAATAGAAATTTACCAAAACTGAAAAGCAGATTTCTTAAGGAAGAAACAGTAACATCAATGCATTTCTATGCTGCTAATATCTGATTTAGACATGTGATACTTTGGCAAATTATATTCTGCATGTTTACTTAAGTAAAATAGTATAATCATCATGAAATGAGAATAATGCTGAAGTTTAATTTTCTAGAGCAAGTATTGGCAATGAGTTTTAAGTTTGTTTTCTGCCTTCTGAATGCGAAATGTTGAGATTTGTCCTTTCATTATTTTTTAAATGTGCATTCCTGACAGACTCAAACACTTAATGAAATTATTAGCAGAACTACAATATAAATAAGTGTTTTACCTTCTGGCTATTTAATATAGCAACAACCTTTAAGAGCTAATATGTATCATGCATGTCACACAAAATGGTCACAAACCTAATTGTGCTACTGCCGACATTGATGTGTTGCTGGTAATTTGTGGTTATAAATGTTTATGTCACTTTTATAATTAAGGAGTTAGGATGACGTTGGCAGGCAATGTTTGTATGCCCCCAAAGGAACAAAAATTTAGAGGGCAAAATAAACTTGTGTCTTTCTGAAATATTTGTATGCTGATAACCTCACAGGCAATTTGTTCTTCAAAAATACAAAATATTCTGGGGAGGTTTAATCTGAACGATCAGGCTCTATTGAGTACATTCCTCAATAATTTTCACCTACTGGCTGCCCACATTATATGGTCGTATCTGAAGGGAAGACACCTCTTAAGATTATTCAGCACAAGATTCACATTATCCTGGTGAAGAAAAAGTTAGTTCTGCAAGATATAAGAATTAATCAGAAATTATGAAAATTCAACACCTTTTGAGATTATATCTGTAATGTGCACATTCCCTCATGCATGTTTATAATTTTATGTAAATGTGAGCATCCCATACATTCCAGGATTCTTTTGAATACATTACTTTTAAAATTTTCTCTCTGGTGTCTGTAAATGTGATCTCATCTACCAAGATCTCGTTTTCTTTTATTTTATTCCAAAAATAACAGTAATGAATGATTGCCCTGCTTTTCTCTGGGCCACGTTGTTCCATGCCTTACACCATGATGACATAGTCTCAACTAACTGATCTTTGTCATCTAGCAGTTTCCCATACATTTAAAAATGAATGAGGTGAATAACATTAGGATGTGAATGCTCTTGTGATAAGTTTGTTCACACAGTGGGCTGGGGCTGGGACTAGGAAGTTAGCCATCTGTGAGTCTTCATCCTGATTAGAGTTGTTTAATGCTGGCAGTCATGGCTGCTTACACATATAAGTATGAGATATTCTTTGATTTGATTAGATATGACTTGATTTGATTAGAAAGATTTGGAACAATTTGATTTCTCTGTGTATTTCTACCTCTGAGGGTTAGGAATTATTGTTGCCCCATTATTATATGCAGTAATGATCTAGTGATGCCCTTAAAGTCCCACTAGAAAATGTGTGCTCAGATATCTGTTGAATATAGGCCATTCCCCACTAAGCACCTGCACCCCACTCCTTGCCCAACTTTGAAATATTTTTCATGCAAACATTCCTGCACAGATGTGCTCAGGGATGGGGATCAAGAACCATGAAAAATAGACAGAAATTCTTTGTAAGAGGCCTATTGTTAGTCACTCAGTCATGTCCAACTCTTTGCAACCCTATGGACTGTAGCCCGCCAGGCTCCTCTGTCCATGGGATTCTCCAGGCAAGAATACTGGAGTGGGTAGCCATTCTCTTCTACAGGGGATCTTCTCGACCCAGGGATCAAACCCAGTTCTTCCATATTACAGGCAGATTCATTACCGTCTGAGCCACCAGGGAAGCCCCAAGAGGCCGATTAGCTCTGTACATAAAAAGGCATTTGTAAGGAGCACTGACAGCCAAGTGTGAAGACCTTCAAGAGCTCTGATGATGTTGCTACAGATTTGGAAACTTGGCTCTGTGAAAGAAAGAGCAAGGAAAGGAGGACAAACTTAATTCTTTCTTTGCCAGCATTTTTAAAGTCCAATCTGAACATCCTAATAGTTTGAGATTCTAAATAATGGTGAAAGGCTAGATTAAACTTTTAGAAAAGAGGCTCACCTGCAGACGAGTAGTCCCTTGGTTTGGGTCATAATATGAGGTGGTGCTTTAGAATGAGGATCATGCAGTGTGTGGATGGATGGATGGATAGAAGAATGGATGGATGGGTAGATGAATGGATGGATAAGTGGGTCACTGTATAAGGCCAGCGACAGGGGATTCTGTGAGCATTATCCTCCTTTTCAAAGATTTTGTGTCAGTTTTTCTCCTTGCCCGCCCCACTCATCCTCTGAGCTGCTGTTCCATGTAACCAAACTGTGCAATTCTTTTCTTCCTCTTCCCCTCTCCCCCTTACTTCTCAAAGTCCTAGACCATTAGACAATGGAAAGGAAGCACGTGGTAAGGATTATGGTTGGTGGGGGCAACAAAGGAATTTCCTCTTTCTTCCAGTTTTAACCCCAGTTGTATGTATATAATTTGTCCTTTAACTCTAAAGGAAAACATTGCTTAATAATACCTTTGGTAATGGAGTCCTTATTTCTTTTCTTGTAGGTATCTCAAAAGGAGAGGAGCCAAAAATACTGAGACCCCCAAGGCGGCCCCGAAAACCCAAGACACTAAATAACTCTGAAGACTCCACATACTATTCTCTGCTTCATGTAAGTGTGTGTGTTAGGTGCTTAGTCATGTCCATCTCATTGCGACCTCATGGACTGTAGCCCGCCAGGCTCCTCTGTCCTTGGAATTCTCCAGGCGAGAAAACTGAAGTGGGTAGCCATTCCCTTCTCCAGAGCACCTTCCCCACCCAGGGGCTGAACCTGCGTCTCCTGCATTACAGGCAGATTCTTTACCTTCTGAGCCACCAGAGGCGCGATCTTTTTATCAAATGGGAGCTATAGTGTTTCCTCTAATGGCCAGTAAGGAAACTGACCACACAGTCCTGTCAAAAGGAAGGGCTCTTTGAAGGAGACACGCGTTGGTTTCTCCTTCCTGGCCCCTCCCCTGGCTGACGACCTGGACACTTGCCTGTCCTCCAGCCTCTCTTCCCCAGGGTCCACCCCTCCCTCACAGGCCTGTGGCCTCCCAGGAGTTTTCTCTGCTAGTTCTTGAATCTGGACCGATATGCAAATATCAACTCAGAAAGAGAAGAGCATCACAGCAGGAGGTCTCCAGAGAGGGACCTTAGTGTGAGAGGGTGAGTCCCCAAGGAAGGGAGGGGGAGAAGGAGATACTTACCGAGAACCTTTTAAATTCAAGGTCCAGAGTGAGGTGTGCTCACACGCATTGTGCGGTCGAATTCTAGAAAGAGCCTCGAGGGTGGCATCCCCATCTCCCGGATTGGGATTCTGAGACGTGGATGAGGCACTTCTGAGCCATGAGCGCTGTTCACTGTGCTCAGGGCTTCTGATTCCACATCTCCTGTTGAGTCATAGTGAGCAACCTGAGAGCTCTTGGCATCAACCCCGCCAGCCTGTCTTTCCTCTCAGGTTCCTGTTCTTCCGTGAATCCACCTGGTTACCTACACTAGGAAGCTGGGAGGCAGCCTGAGTCTTGCCTGCTGTCTCAAAGCCGACATCAGATCAGTCACTCGAAAGCGTGTCTTCTCCCCAGCCGGCAAAGGCTGGCTCTGATTCCTCTTTATCCTCCGGCTACCCCGGCAGCTACCCTATTCCACACTATCTCATTCCTCACCTGGATAGTTCAGGCCCCACTAAATTGCTTCTGATCTCAGCTTCTGTAGTCTGTCTTGCCCTGCATAGTGCCTTTTAATAGCTTGGCCACTCCTCTTGCATCAAATCCAGATGCCTGCCTTGTTGGACCCAGGACAACTCTTCCTCCCAGCCCCACTGACCAGAGTTACAGACTGGCATCTCTGCCGGTGCACAGCCTTCCATGCCCATGAATCTTTTGCTCCTGCTGGTCCTTCTATTTGGAGTACTTATTCCCTTCCCCCTGCATGGTTGAGAGAGCAACAATTCTCCGTGTCCCAAAGAACCCAGCGTAGGTTTCCCCTGAGTTGGAATTGTCTCCTATCTCCCCAGCATCAAATGAAGCTTGACTTCCAGATCAGCCCTCTCCTAGTCCTCTTCCTTCTCTCTGGTGGTCTCTCTCCAGTTTCTCTGGAGAGAATAGGAAGGGTCCTATTCCCCTTGGTGTTGCCTAGGATTCAATCTTAGTTCTCTTCTCACCCCGTTAACTTCAGACACTCTCGTCAGCTGCCGTGACCTCAGTTTCTACCAATTCCTGAATCCTGGTCTCTGGCTCAGACCTCCCTCTCTCCAAACTCAAATATCAAAATGCCTAGTGTTCATTTTACATATTCTATGTGATGGACAAAGACACCCATACGTGTGTGTGTGTGTGTGTGTGTGTGTGTGTACATACACACACAATACATACTATGGATACATATATACACACACACAGAGACCTATATACTATAGGTACATACACACACACATATGCAGGCACAAAGTTTCATTGAGATGTAAGTCACGTGCCATACAATTCACCCATCTAAGGTACACAATTAAATGGTTTTCAGCGTAAATAGAGCTGTACAACCATCACCACAATTTTACTATATTTTCTCATTTGTTTTCAAAATACAACTTTTAATTGAAATATAGTTGATCTACAATGTTGTAAATCAGTATATATATTAAATATATATAGCTGACTGACAAATGAGTCCCAATTCCCAAGAAGCTTACTTTGCCATCATACTGTTATTTTTTTAAATGAATATAAAGTGTTTTCATACATCTTAAATTATCAGTGACTGGAATCTCTTTTATAGCCCTGACTCTTGAAATCTGTGGCTGAAGTGAAACATAAAACATAGAAAACTAGTATATTATTATAAGTAAAAACACACCATGGAATCATATTTATCTGGCCCTTCCCTGGATTTGGGGAGGTTACACATTAAGTGAAATTTAAGCTGTGTTGGAGCCGCATCCCCTTTAAACATCAAAACACAGTCTATCCTTTTAAATGGTTTTCATGAACATCATTCTAAAATATGCTGCATATTTTAAGCCTTCTCTTCATGACCCAGACTACTGTAGTCAGCAAAAATGTCTGTACTTTATTCACATCTGTGCTTACCAGAGAAGCTCCCTGACAGTCGTATCTAAAGCAGCACCTGCTTCTGTATTTGCCTGGCCCAGCTTCATATTTCTTCATAGCAGGTATAAATATGTATCTGTGTGTGTCCTGTCTGACTCTTCCCTGTGGACTAGAAGCTCTAGGAAGATACAGACTTTGCTCCTTCTTATAGCCCTATTGTTGCTCATCATGAGCCTATTTGCTAAAAAAAAACACAGGACATATTTAGACAAGATTCTCGGCACTGCCAGACTGTGGACATGACACCCCTCGTGCTTGCCTGACATGAGCAGCTGTGCTGACAGGTGTCTCGCCTATTAATACAGCTTTTGTTTCTCCTTGGACATTACCACTGACTGGTCATTCCAGCTGCCTTCATACCAATACCAGCTCTCTTCTGTGATGGGATTCTCTGAACCTCCTACATCTGGGGAATGTTGCTGTTGTCCTGTCCAAAATAAGAGTAAGCTGAGGCTTGAGAATTGTGGCTTGGAGGAGAGAAAGTTAGCTGAATACTTCGCTCTGTTGTCACAGGGTGTGGTGTCTGCTTTAATGTCCAGAAACTGTGTGGCCATCAGCAAAATGACTCAGGGCCAACAGCTTCCTCAAAAAGTGAGCGATGGACATGGTCCCATCACAAGCCCCTTCTGGTCCCCTTATTTTTCTGGAGTCTTCCCTGAACCACAGCAGCAGGTGGTTTGACCAGCTCCCAGGTCCCTTTTTTTAATGTCTGCATTTTGGCTACTGTCTTAATCCTTGTGAAGACCTCTGAATACATAATGCATTCATGTATTTCCAAAAGGAAAGTAAGAGTGTGTCCATCATGTTGTAATGGAGGTGAATTTTCAAGTTTTACCATAAAGCAAATTTCTTTATGTCACATAGGAAGGAGAAGGAGTAAGATGCAGTGACCGAGGAAGGGTTTCTTCAGAGTCCGCTGAACTCAGACCTCTGTTCTTTCAAAGGCTTCCTCAGAATACATCCTCACCAGATCTCATTCTTAACTCATCTCTGTTTCCTTGTTTTTCTTCTTTACTCTGGTTTGGCAAGAACCTGCCAAAGG
Organism: Okapia johnstoni; assembly: GCA_024291935.2. NCBI lineage: Eukaryota > Metazoa > Chordata > Mammalia > Artiodactyla > Giraffidae > Okapia > Okapia johnstoni. Next base: position 18,744,769 of record CM044324.1, read on the forward strand.
ACATTTGGTTCTTTCTTTGCATTTTAAATTTCAGATTTGAAATTTGTCATATCAAAACTTTAATTGAGGACTTCCCTGTGGTCCAGTAGTTAACACACCATACTTCTAATGCAGGGAGCATAGGTTCAATCTGTGGTCAGGGAACTAAGATCCTGCGGGTCATGCAGTGTGGCCAAAATATAAATAATAAATATTAAAATATAATTTAAAAAGCCTAATTCAAGACATCATTGGTCTTAGCAGTTCAAACATACTTCATTTTATTGTGCTTCACAAGTTGAAGTTTTGTGGAAACCATTCAGAAAGTCTGTTGGCACCATTTCCCCAACACAGTTTGCTCACTTCCTGTCTCTGTGTCCCATTTTGGTAATTTTTGAAATATTTCAGACCCTCTACCAGCATTTTAATGGCATTTTAGCAATAAAGTATGTTTAAATTTTTTAATTAAGGTATGCATTTTTTAGGCATAATGCTATTGCACACTTTATAATAGACTATAGTGTAGTATAAAGTGGGCTTCCCTGGTGGTGCTAGTGGTAAAGAACCCTCCTGCCAATGCAAGAGAGATGCAGATTTGATCCCTGGGTCGAGAAGATCCCTTGGAATGGGGGATGGCAACCTACTCCAGTATCTTGCCTGGAGAATCCCCGTGGACAGAGGAGCCTGGAAGACTACAGTTCGTAGGGTCGCACAGAGTTGGGCACGACTGAAGTGACTTACACTCATGAACATAGCGTAAACTGGCCATACCACACAGCATGTGGGATCTTAGTTCCCCAACCAGGGATCTAACATGCCTCTTGCACTGAAAGTGCAGAATCTTAACCACTGGACTGCCAGGGAAGTCCCCTGTAAATGTAACTTTTATGCACCAGGAAACCAAAAAAAAAAATCTTGTGACATGCTTTATTATGATACTCGCTTTATTGCAGTGACCTGGAGCCAAACCTGCAATATCTCTGAGATGAGTATGTAAGTGCCCCTAATATAAAGCCCCCAGTGATAAAATGCATATTAAATCCTCTTCTAGGTCATATAGTATCCTTCTTCTGATGAAGAATGCCATCACATACATCCCTAACTTTAGCGCTAGAGCCTAGGAAACTAAGAGACAATTAAATGTAAAGCTCTGTCTTAAAGTTCATATTTCTCTCTTTGTTCCTTATTTACAACTCCTATTTTATTCCTTTGGCTACATAATTGCTTCTATTATAAGCCATTTTAAATAATTTTGGGAAAAATATACCATTGAATTACATTTCATAAGAGTATTCTAGCACAGATGAGAGCGAAAAAAAGTGCAGACAATATTTCTTCCTTTAAGAATTCAGTAACTGAGAACCAACTTGTACATAGCATCTCCCAGACAGAAATACTGATCCAGAAGAAAAAGGGGTCCTTGCCAGGGCAGAGCAGTATTTGATTCTTGGCTGTAGAAAGAGGATCTCTGTTACTCAGCATCATTCAACATCTCTTCAGATTATAGAAAATTGTTATCGAGGACAAGAGAGACATTTTTTCAGATAATGGATCAAGGAGGCAGGACCTCTCAGATTAAAACAGGAACAACCACAGCAACCACCACCCTGGTCCCAGGGGATCATTAGCTGAACTGCTGGGGGCCATTGTACCTCTGCTGGTACGTCCTCCTAGCCTAGGGCTCTTGGTCGGGAATGTGACGTTAACAGGAAGTGTTAAGGAGGACAGGAATGTCATTGGTGTCCTGCCCCTTACATTGTTATTTGCAGAATGATCCACTCCCAGACTTGATGCGGGTAAGCAATCACTTCTACCTCAGCCACTGGTTACAATACCAACCAACAGAAGAAAGCAAACTATGAAATATTTGACTCATTAACGTTTTAGGGTATTAAAGTGACAAGCGATGAGAAAAAAGTGATTCAGATAATGATAACTTGGGAAAACCCTTTATATTGACAAACCATGATTACTAATAATTGTCATTTTTATTATCTTGCATTTTTATGGTGTCAATCAACTTGATCCTTGCATTTATGTTTCCATAATCTTGTTTGCAGTATTTGTTTCCTTAGCCTAAAAGACATATACTCTTTTCAACATGTAAATATAAAAGTTCAAATATATTGAGCTAGAACCCAGTGAAATACAATTTTATATGTTAATACTATAATAATATATCCATTAATTATATTAAGATCATAATATTATATACATTCTTTTTAATTATTCTATTCCCTTTAGAAATCAACCCAAGAAGAAAAACGAAGACCAAGGAAAGATAGGTAATTACTATTTTTAAATTTTAATAACTCATCAAACCAAAATATAAATCTATATGTTCAAATTATGTTTAAAGGCCACCTGTTTTATATGCATAGATTTGGAAAGTGGTGTGCTGTCAATAAATTTTTAAATATGGAGTTTATATGTAATCCATAAGATCTTGCCTATTGGAAATATATATTGAGCTAAACCCAGAGCAGTAGGTAGCTCAGTGGTAAAGAATCCACCTGCTAATGCAGGAGGCACAGATTTGATCCCTGGGTTGGGGAAGACTCCCCTCGAGAAGGGAATGGCAACCCACTCCGGTATTCTTGCCTGGGAAATCCCACGGACAGAGGAGCCTGGCGGACTACAGTCCATGGGGTCACAAACAATCAGACACAACTTAGGGACTGAGCACAGGCAGAAACGCAGGGTATGGTATATATACTGAGAACTCAGTTTTGAATAAATTGTACCATCCAATACAGAATTGTCCTTTCTTGTCCCATTAATATGGTTTTCATTGAGCTATTTGAACATGGTCATGTTCATGAACATTCTGTCCGCAAACTCCTTTGTATTTCTTTGTTCTTCAACATGAGCTAAATCTTACATTTTTATTAATACAATGGTTATGGATTTGTCGGGAAGATGAGGTTTCTGACACCTGCATGTGTGGCCCACTTCAATTCAAACTATTTTCCTTTCCCTGTAACATTTCAGTCCACGCTTTTAATATCATCCCACTATTTCAATCAACTAATTTCCAGACAGTGCTCAAAAACGATTGAGAGTTCTTCTGAGAAGCATGAGTGGACACAGAGTTCCCTATTTATGAATTGGTGGCATTCTGAAAATGTGTTTACAAATTGGTTATCTTAACTTGAAAAGAGCTTTTCCCCAAAGGGCTGTAACATCTGGCAGTTTTCCCGACCTTTATCTCTTGACCTTGAATGAAGTCCCATCAGATTACAGAGCACCACAGGAACCAGAAGCATAGCTTGAGTAGATCCACGAATGAAAATGGTTGAAGACACACCCCTGAATGTGTGTCATGTGCAGGAATTAAAATCTAGTGCAGAAATTAATCCCCCGAAGACCAGGGGATAGGGAAGGACAGAGGTTGCCTGTGAAGGAAGTGAGGTAAGATCATGATGCCCTGTGTGCATCCATGGGCTGATGGATAAATTTGTGAAATGGTTGTGCTGGGACATAAAGGTCAGCTTTCCTCTTAGTGGCCCAAGGGTCAGTTGTGAGCCCTGGCCAAATGAGTGCTTATAATCACCAACTATCTAGTAGCTGCTAGTTTTGTGCCAAGTTGGATGTGGTAGAAGTTGGAAAAGCATTTCCAGCAGCTAAATACTCTCTTAAAGGTAAGAGGTGAGTGGTTTTTCTTTTTAATTTATGGTATGTACTATTTTTTGCGCATTTCAAGACTTCTCCCATTCCTATTAGCATGCATGTGTGACTTCATTACTGTGAATATTAATACTTTAAATGAAGAAACCAAGTATCTTGTAAGTTTTGGTGAGTAGACAACCTGATACTATGGTGTGTTTGGTCATTTGCAGTCAGGGGAAATTACTAGATCTGGAGGATTTCTATTATAAGGAGTTTTTGCCCAGTCATCCTGGACCAAAGGACCACAACCCTAGTTTAAGAGAACGAAGACAACAGGAAGAACTCCAGAGCCAATGTTTCAAAGCTGATGAAAGGTAATAAATGTATGTTAAAAGTACAGCATTTTCAATGTTATACTCACCATTCCATTTCTAGAGCACTTTCATTTATGTATGGACTAATCAGGCTACAGTTCATGCGGTCACAAAGAGTTGAATATGACTGAAGCAATTAAGCTTGCTTGCTTAATGACGAAGTGTTCTTACTGAATATTGCATCTTGTGATTGATATGTTGTTTAAAAGTAAAATCAAGGGTTATGGTAGGTAATCATATATCCCAGTTTTTCTAGCACAATCTCAGTGTTTACTTGTTTCCTTTGTGTAATCATCAATAGAATCTCCTTTTAAAATACCTCAGTTTGGATGATAAATGATATGGTCATACTAACTGTAAGCAATACCTGTCTTCAATAGTAGCCACAACCTGTGTTTAAGTTCTAACCAGTGTAATTTTATTAACTTACTCATTTCTCAATGATGCTATATAATTTCTCAGAATCAATGATGTCAGACCAAAAAAAAAATATTTGGGAGAAAGTTTCATACAGAAATGTGTAGTTTGGATATGATTTTCACTTTGCCACCAGCTTTGATATTTAACTTAAACCATTTGTAGCTTACTTACAATTTAGGGAATCTTTTTTTCTTTCCCAAAAAAATTTTTGGTAAAGTTTTGAAATTGAGGGCACATAATAAGATGGACATGTGGTATATGAAAAATGGGAGCAACACCAGGCAATATAAAGCTGTTTTTCCAACATTCTAAGTGAACATCCTGTTGGCCCAGGACACTCAGACGCCTCACCCACCTTTTTGACAGTGTGATGTGTGGTTAGGAGAAGAGGCTTTAGAGTCTTAGATTTGGGTCCTGATTCTGCTACTTAGTTACTGAGTAACCTTGCTCGTGTTACTGGGCCTCTCTAAGCTTCCGTTTCCACTTCTGCAAAAGGATTTACTAATTGTCTCTCCCTGTTGTTGGAGAGATGAAATGATGAATGCGGATGTGATTAATGCCAGACGTGGTGCCGGGGAGTTGTTCCATAAATGGTGGCTGTCATTCTCTTTATTTGCTTGTCCAGAACCAACCTGAACTATGATTTCTGCTCCTTGTCTCCAAAAGAAGACATATTATTCCATCTCAGAGCCGAGTACTGTTAACAAGTTGGAGCCTAGAGATGCTCTGGTCCAACCACAGAGCTTTATACAGGAGAATACCAAGTGCCCAAGAAATTAAAAGACATGCCAGAAGTCACAGATTGAGTGCGTGAACTAAAATCCAAGAGCTTTCAATCCCGGCTCAGTTGGCTTCTCACTGACTTAACTGCTTCCCATTTTGACCAGCCAGTCTGCCTCCTCTCCTGTGTTCTCCCCTCCCCCAGCAGCAGACACACATCTGCTGTGAACGTGTTCTGTCCTGACATTCCAGTGGCATCTAAGGATGTGAAGTCAGCGTTCACTAGACTAGAAGCTGGAAGCCCTAGTCAGTGAAGTGTTCAGTTGTGCTCTTATCTGGTTGTCTTTGCTCTGATCTCATTTACTCTTCCCAGGAGCTGGGGCAGGGTGGTGGGGTGGGGGAGTTACTCTCACCGTCCTTTTTTACAGATGAGGAGGCTAAGCCTGCAAAGTTTCATACTGCATATAGTCACCTAGATAATAAGTAACAGAAGTAAAATCTGAGCACAGGCCTTTGTGTGTTTAGAGTTGATGACTTTAGGCACCCACACTGGGTGCTAGAGGAAGGAGAGATGCAATGAATGCAGGGGTGCGTAAGATACAGACAGAAGATCCTTATGTCCGTATCTGATACTGATCTAACCATGCTGACAGGCAACTCCAAGGTGGTATATTTCTAAACTAAGGAAGATTAAAGGGATAAGCCACCAAGTGCAGTAGATCAACCTTGATAGGATCTTGGCTTTAAAATAAAAAACAAAACAGAAAAACAGCTCTAATGGATCTTTGGGGACAGTTAGAGAAGCTTCTGGAGAAGGCACTGGCAACCCACTCCAGTACTCTTGCCTGGAAATCTCATGGATGGAGGAGTCTGGTAGGCTGCAGTCTATGGGGTCGCTAAGAGTCGGACACGACTGAGAGACTTCACTTTCCCTTTTCCCGTTCATGCACTGGAGAAGGAAATGGCAACCCACTCCAGTGTTCTTGCCTGGAGAATCCCAGGGACGGGGGAGGCTGGTGGGCTGCCGTCTGTGGGGTCGCACAGAGTCGGACATGACTGAAGCGACTTAGCAGCAGCAGCAGCAGCAGAGAAGCTTCAGGCCAAACTATCTGTTGAAATATTTTATATATCTTATATATCTTAAATTATTATTTTATAAACAAATATATTACAAATATATAACTAACACACACACATATTTCTATATAGTATAAATATATTTATAAATATATTTATATTTATACTATATAGAAATATGTGTGTGTGTTAGTTGCTCAGTCATGTCCAATTCTTTGAGACCCCATGGACTGCAGCCCACCAGGCCACCCTGTCCATTGAATTCTCCAGGCAATACTGGAGTGGGATGCCATTTCCTTCTCCTATATATAGCAATATATAGTGCATATTTATATGTAAATATTATTACATTATTCTGATAATTTATTACATCTATTTATATATATTTTGAATACATACACCCCAAATATTAGCATTAGTACACCAGGAAGGTATGAGCAGGTCTGGGTATCAGGGACAACAGCAATGAAGAGTTGAGTGAATTTGAATTTGAATTTGTGAATTTGAATGAATGGAAGCAGGTGGCAGTTAGCCAGTGATTAGCTGGACGTGTGTCTGTCTTCCTGGTTAAGACCAAACCTTCCATTTGTGCAATGAATCCTAGTCCTTCCGTGTTCACCAGAACATTGTCCTGCAACTGTCCTCTCTCTCTTCTACATCTTGAATGTCTGTTCCCTTTACAGAATCATTTCTGACAGTCTGTGAACATGATGTAATTGGATGCATCATAAACAGCACCTTGACTCAATCTGGAAGTCCGCCTTGACTTTCCAGAGCACCCGTGTTCCTGGTCTTCATTATAGCAGAAGAGTAACAGATGAGTGTGATCCTGCCTCCTCCAGGTCCTCTCTCATCCTTTCGTGGGCCACCACACTCAGGTTTCCATTCCCATCACTCCATGGAAACTGTCCCTGCCAAGATCATCCTATCTGGAGATGATTCTCAATCATTATCTCACCCTATAAGTAGCATGTGATGTTCTTTCTTCAAACATTTTCTTCACTGTCTTCTAAGACTGTAAATACTTCTCTTGGTTTGCCCACTCCCTCACTGGCTGCTCCTTCTCATTCCCCTTGGCTGATTTCATTTGCCTGACTCTCAACACTGGAGAGTCTCATCCTTTGTATTATCAACGTATACTCTCATGATCTTAAATATCATCTGTTTACCTAAAACTCTGAAACTGAGAATACCCCTACCTGAGATCAGGGCTTATATACCCAACTGCCTATTCAGTATCTCCTCTTGAATATCTAGTATCCCAAACTTAGCACAATTAAAACCAAAATCTTTTATCTCCCCCTGCCCCCAAATATACTCCTTCAGCAGCCTTACCCATCTCATTAAATGGCAACCTCATTTTTCTTGTTGTTTTAGGTAAAAACCTTGGAGACATTCTTAATTCCTTTCTTTTACACCCCACATCCATTCAGTGGACTCTTCCAGATTGACCTACCAAGATGACCAAAATCTGACCAGTTCTCGGCTCCTCAGGCTTGCTTAGACTATTGCCCAGTCTTTTCACAGGCCTCTTCCACTGAATCACTCCACTACTCAGAAACCTCCAGTGTCTCTCTTGTTCAAGTCCCTGCCATGGTCTCAAAGCTCCACGTTGTCTGTCACACTGTCTCCTCCTTCCTCCTGCTCTCATCCCTTGCTGTTCTCCGCCTTGCTTGCTCCACTCCAGCCATAATAGCCTCCTTGCTGTGCCATGAACACAATACACACACTGTCATCTTAGTACCATAATGGGGATATCCTGTCATCCTGGAATGACTGCCCTTCCCTGTGAGATCTGCCTGGCTCCTTCCTCCCCTTCTTCAGGTCTCCCATCAGATGTCACCTTATCAGAGAGTCCTTCCCTGATCACCCTCTGTGAAATTGCTTACACTCACACACATACCCCCATCTGCCTGGCTCTTCTTTGTAGAGCAACTCACCACCTGGAGGACTGGAGCTGTCCATGGTCCTCCCCGCTTCCAGACTAAACCCTGGAAGAGTAGGGACTTGTGTACAGCTACACCTACATAGAGTAGGTGCTCCATGAATAAATGAATGGATGAATAACGCTGCATTTTAGGGAGCTCCCTGCTTCCCCCAGGCAAGCTGCAGAACCTAAAGGTAGTTGTTGGCAGGGTTTCCCAGCAGTGGCTTCAGGAAGGTGGCCCAGCAGCCTCACTGAAGATGTTGAAACATTGGAAAAGCTAACAGAGTGATTGGTCCGATTTGGGGGGAGCACTGAGGTGGCTCAGCTGGTAAAGAATCTGCCTGCAATGCAGAAAACCCCGGTTCAATCCCTGGGTTGGGAAGATCCCATGGAGAAGGGAATGACAACCCACTCCAGTATTCTTGCCTGGAGAATTCCATGGACAGAGGAGCCTGGGGGTGGGGGTTGGGGGCTACAGTCCATGAGTCACAAAGAGTCGGACACGCCTGAGTGATTAACACACTTCCTTTAAAAGAACTGAGCACTTGCAAAATGATTGTCTATAGAGGCACCTTGAGTTTCTTGTTTAAGGAGAAGGTACTGAAGTATTTATTGGTTGTGAATTATTTCACTCCAAACCAAGCTCACCTTTCAGAACTACACCTTCTGATGTTTTACTTAGCTGTCATTCAAACAACTAGGCTTCACCAGGTTCCACCAACCCATCTGCTCCTCCCTTAGGAGTTTTGCAAACCTGCTGAGGAAATACCGCAAATCCTTTCGGTCACTGCCCTGCTGTTTTGAACGTGCGGTTCTTAAACGCCCACTGATGGTGGGAGGTGTGGGAGAAGGACCCGCCTGACGCGGGGTGGGCGGGGAAGCGCGGCGCGCGGTGGCGCCGCTGACGCTCGGCCCCGGGTCTCGCTCGCAGGTGCTGGGCGGCGGAGGACGGCGTGGAGGAGGAGAATGGGCCCGCCGCCAACCCCTACGACTACAGGAGGCTCCTGCGCAAAACCTCCCAGCGCCGGCGCCTCGTTCAGCAGTTGTAGCCCCGCTGCTCCGCCGTCAGCGCCGTCGGGATGTACCCGAGACTGCGGGGCTTGCCGGGGCCAAAGCGGGGGACCCTCGGGCGCTGCGCCATCAGGCACTGGGTCTGCGGCTCTGACCTTCGCAGGGGTTGACCGCTGTGCTGGCCCCTCGAGTGCCCGGGCCAGCCGCTGGTGCTCGGAGGGCAGAGAACTGAGAGCCCTTCAGACGCTGCGTCTCCGCGCTCCCTCGTCCTCCTCTTCCACCAGCCCGCCAAGCTGGGCGTCCCTGGCCCCGGCCCCCAGTGTGTCTCTTTGTTCACTTCTGCGACACCTCCTGTGGACTCGACTGCGCCTGAACTCTCGCCAACCCCTCCTCTCTCCTTCTGAGTGACTTCAAAGATTTCGTCTTTTTTTGGAAACGGCTTTGCCAGGCCCGCAGGATCCTCGCTGAGGGGTTGAGTCCGTAAGAAGCGAACAAAGCACCGGGGAATGGGGGCGGGGCCGACTTTGAAGATGAACTTCATCCCGAACTCGCGCTTTCCCTTGCTTTGATCTTCAAGGCTATCAAATAAAGGAAATGCCTTGGAAAGGACGTGGTCTACTGGATTCCCTTTAGGGCCCAGGCTCCTCTTGCCCAGCTGTGCAGGTGGCAGGGCCCAGGGAGGGGAGGAGGTGCCTTCTGTCTTCCATCAACGAATAACATCGCTCCCTACTCCTATCCCAAACGAACATACCGTCTAACTTAAAAAGCCCCCTGTACTTTAGACACAAACGTGGGCTCTAGACAAGACTCCACATCCTGCAACATACAGCGCCCACATGCACAGAACCCCACCCCCTCACACACACACACACACACACACACACACACACACACACACACACACACACACACACACACAGCGTCTTCCCAACCAAAGTGGCTTCCTTACAGAGGAGGAGATGCGTGGATGGACTCAATGGACATGAGTTTGAGCAAACTTCGGGAGATGGCAAAGGACAGAGAAGCCTGGGGTGCTGCAGTCCATGGGGGTCGCAAAGAGTCAAACACTACTGAGCGAATGAACAACAATAAAAATTCTGGTCCCACCACTGAGCTGAGCTGTCCGATTTTGAAGGTTCTCCTAGTCTTCAGGTGTCTAGCTGTCTCTCGGCTCTGAGTTTTGGTGTATTTAAGATGGAAGGGATGGTGGTGGGTAGGCAACCCGTTTGCCTTCCTCAGTTGACTGCATTTTATTTAAAAACTCAGGTTAAGCTCTTCTGTGGATGTGATGCCCTCCGAGTCTGCGCAGCCTGGAACAGGAGAGGGAAGAAGATGCAGTGGTTCCCTGGATGACCGAGTTGGCTGGAAGGGTTCTGTCTCTTCTGCCAGAGTCCCCAGCTCCTCCACCCACGGCCTGGGCCGGGGGTCTTGGGGAAAGTATTCAAGGAAGGAGTGAGAGCACACGTGCAGCCGGCTAACAGCCTGTATTGTGGTGCTTTCCAATGGGTGATAAGGTTATCTCCAACCCAAGGAGTTGGCACCGAAGGGGCCCCAGTGATGATGCCAACAACCTCTTCCTTTTACAAAGGGCACCCTTGCGCAAGGGGAAGCCTCCCACTGAGGCAGGGCTGAGCTCCAAGGCCAAGTGCACTCAGGCCCTGCTCCTTAACCTGGGTTCCCGCCTGGGCCTCCATGGGGGTTGGGACCTGGAAGGAGGAGCTGCCTTTGTGGTGTGGACCGACAGCTGGGCTGTGGTCTGGGTATGAGCTGGAGCTGGTCCAGGCACCCAGGAGACCAGCCCTGCAGGGCACTGTCAGGGAGGAGATGGAGGGGCATCTCTAACCCAAGGTGTCCCGGCCCCCTCCACCGCTACTCACCTGTCCACCCACCACCAGGAGGCCTTAGGGGGACAAAAGCGGCTCTGCTTCTTTTCCAGTCCTCTTCAATCGAAGCTTCCAGAGTGGCCCCACAGACCACAGCCCTGGCAGCCTGGCCGGTTGCTGGAGAGAGAGGCAATTGGGCCCCTCCCTAAAGTCCACAACACCCACCTTTTGAAGTGGGACTAGAACAGAGAGCAGCAAACACTCGATGAAAGGTTGCAATGTTTTTGTTTTCCTTTTTCTTTTGAATTCTTCATTTTCTCTCCTTTCCCTTCTCTCTTTCCTTCTCTTCTTCTTTGTCCTCTGACACTTAAGGCAGGACTCCAGGGAAAATTCATACCAGACACTCTTCTCTGGCAGGCCTGCAAAGCAATCTCTGGGTAAACCACTGACAAGAAATAGGTCAACCAAGAAAACCGACCCTGGCCGGCGGCCCTAGGAGCGTGGGTCTCTTCCCATATTCGAGGAAGGGCCTTCGAAAGCTCTTCCCCAGCGCTGGCCCGCCTCCCGTCCTCATCCAGTGGCTGCCTCCTTTGTGAACTAATGACTGTAATTATTACCTCCCAGAGCTTTTTTGTTATCTCCAACCCAAGCCCAAATGAGGGGGGAGTGGGCTCCTTTTTGAAATGAAAGTCTTTATAAAGCAAATTGCCTGTCTAGGGAGGGTGGGCATTAAGGAAAGACAGATACTGTGCATCTGAAGTGGCTGTGTTAGATGAAAAATGTAAATATCACCATTAGATTCAAAACTCTCTGTAGTTTCTGATTTAATGCAGTTTATTTAAAGAGAAGAAGTTTAAGTCATTGCTTTTTAAAAAAATCTATTAAATTCGGTGTTGTGATTTCTACCTTTCTTGTATTTTAATCCGTTTCCTTCTTTAATCCGTTTCCGGCTTTGTGTGCGTGTGTTTTAAACATTTATTTTAAAGAATATTTTTGTTTTCGACCACTCATCCATAGTAGAAAAATTCTGCAACTCCAGCCTGCTGACTTGAAGTGAAACATGTGCAGGATTTGGAGTGGATTTAAGCAAAGAATGGGTCTCTTCTCCAGCTTCTCTCTTCACTGAGGAGCAGGAGCTGCAGAGCCACCTGCCAGTGGCACGAAAGGCCAACCCACGAAGTCTTTACACCCCTGGAGTTGTCACGTGGATCCACTGGAGCATTGGAGCTGGGAGCTCGGGAAAGAGTGGAATGCAGGCCTCTGTTCCTGTTAACCTGGTGGCCGCAACCTGGCGCAGGCTTCTCAGCACAGCAGGCTCTTAGCCGAGCCAAAGACCAACAGGCCAGCACCCTTCCCCGCACCCACTCCCAGGCTCGGATCTGGCAGCCACGGTGCTGATCCTGTGGCTCCTCCAGGCTCGTGGGAAGAAGACAAAGCTTTGTGGAGAGAATTGACCAGGCCACCGCATGCCTTGGGGCACAGGATTTGGGCTTGCACTAGGTCACCCCGGGTCCTGTGACATCCTTCCTAAGCCAGGGTCAAGGGATGGTAGACTGAGGATCCACTGGTTTCTGCTTTAGCAGCAGTTCTGGTAACTTGGTTCAGCGATCAGAGAAAGAATGGCCTGTGCCAAAGTGTGTGGAAATGAAAGGCGCCTGCCCCAGGGGAGCAGCACGCAGGGGAGGCTGGATGCAGCGGGTCATCCTCACCCTCTCTCCCCGCTCCTGGGAGCTGCAGGGTGTACTTGACACTGATTTCTATTACCAAGGGAATGCAGCGCGAACTCAAGGGGCCTTACATTCTCAAGGCACCCCCCCCAACCTTTGTTTAATAGCTTGTTGAAAAAAGAAAATGTAAGAGCAGAGAGATTATGATCTCGCCCATGCGTGCTAAGTTGCTTCAGTCGTGTCTGACTCTTTGCAACCCTATGGACTGTAGCCCACCAGGCTCCTCTGTCCATGGGATTTTCCAGGCAAGAATACTGGAGTGGGTTGCCCTGCCCTCCTCCAGGGGATCTCCCGCACCCAGGTATCGAAGCCACGGCTCCTGTGTCTCCTGCATTCAGGCAGATTATTTCCCTGGAAAAGAGAAACCCCTTCCCATCAAGTACCAGAAATAGTGAATCTCCTGTCTCGCCCTGCCCCATCTCACGCCATCGCGACGATTCCCTTAGGGGAAGAGGTGGTCATTGATTTGAGGTTCCATAAAACCAGGGCCCAGGGAGGTCATGCTTTCTTTCCGCTTTTGGAAGGCTCAGATTGCTTGTTTATTGGAAGCTCTGTGCAGGCTTCTCACGCACACACCGATTCCCCTGATGTGTAAGCAGCGGCCCTTCCGTGCCTTCGCCGGTCAAGGTCACCGAATGACCCTACCGCATCCCCCATCAGCCATCAGCCATCAATCCTGCTGGCTCTAGTTGTTCTTCTTTGCCTCCTTCCAAGAAGTTTCCGTTCGTATTATTTCTCTGCCCAGCCTGAGGTTCTTGGTGATAGGTTCCAGCATGAATTTTAATTGCCTCAATCAGCAGTCTTTCTTCCAAGCCGTCAGTCAGAATTTGAGCAGTGAGCTCGGCGACCAAGCGCTCTGAAGCGCGGGAATGGTTCCCAGACCCCAGCTCGGGGAGACTATGCGGCTCAGTGGGCAGGAGTTAGGCTCTACTAAGGAGCAGGACTGAGCCCATCAGTGCCTAGGTGCCCTTCCCCCACAGATTCCCCCCAGCCGCCGGGACTCCGGGGGGTCACAGCGACCTCAGCACTCTCTCGCAGGAAGGTGGCGCGGGCAGAGCGCCTCCTTCTCCGCAGCCAGAACCAGACCTCAAACAATACACCAATCGTTGCAAATGAAAGACTGTCTTCGCCACCTTTCCCGCCTCGCCAAGGTCTCTGGTCTCCCCGCGCTGATGTCGGCGCGCAGTCCGCCGGGTTAGCACTCTGGACAGCGCCCCCGGGGTCGCCAGCATCCTCACGCCGCACGCTCCCCGGGGGTCGCCGGCTCACCTCCCACCCGCTCACGCTGACTCCTGCTCGGGCGCACTGTCTGCCTCCCACTCTCACAATTCAGCTCCCTCCCTCCCGTTTTTCCCTCCGCGGCCCCCTCGCCCATCCCGGCTGGGCTCCCTCTCCTTCAAAATCGCTTAAGCGCTCGGGCGCTTTCCCATCTCTTGGCGGTGAGGACCCTTCAATCCTCTCCTCTATTCACCCCCCGAAGCTTTCATAGCTTTGCCACTTCTCTAAGCTCTAATTCCAACACCAACGCGCGCACACGGACACGCACGTTTCCTGCCCCTTTGTGACACCCACTGTCTGTCGTGCGGCCGCGCCAGACCCCGCGCGGTGTTCCTCCTACCGCCACACACACTCACACACACAAACACACACACAAACGCACGCACGCGCGCGCGCAGAGAGGAGCGGAGGGCAGCTCGCCGGCAGTTTGCACTCGGAGGCGTCTTGCTCCAGTATCGCAGCGCCGATGGCATCTCCCGGCTCCGGCTTTTGGTCCTTCGGATCTGAAGATGGCTCGGGGGATCCCGAGAACCCCGGCACAGGTAGGAGAAACGGGACCTGCAGGCGGAGAGCTTTGCGGGCCGACTGGGATTTGCGGGGATGGGGCAGTTTGAAGGAGATTTTCCCACCTGCAACAGGAAACTTCGGACGCTTAGCCCTGCCCTCGGGGTGGGTCCTTGATGACCCAACAGACTAAACCCCACAGGCTACCCTCTGGTCCTTTCCGCTGAAATCTGGGAGAGCCTCTAAACACGGCGGTGTCTCCTCGACACCGAATTCCTGGGCCTGGGATGCTGCCACCGTTTTATTGTCTGGAGAGAGAGAGGCGGTGGGGAAAAGGAAAATTGGAAAGGGGAGAGAATTGTTGATCTGAAAGGAGAGCCTGTGAGGAAATGGACTGCCTCGGGTGTCGAGGAAAACTCGCCCAAGCGAGGCACGAAGGAGACTTTGCCCTCACCGAGTGGTACCTAAAAGGCAAGCGCAAAGAGCCACAGTGTCGGCCGCTTCTGAGGAAACAGCCAAGGGTCGGGCCGGGCAGCCAGGCTCCCGCCACCTCTGGCACCTGCTCGCTGTGCGGGCGCCAGGCAGGCTGCCCTTCCCGGAGCCCGGGTTTATTGCCGTCGTTCACAAAGAATGAAATTTCACACGTGTGTCTTGCCGTTTTCTTTCTGCCTTGCTGTCCTCCCACCTGTCTTTCCTTGCAGCCAGGGCCTGGTGTCAGGTGGCCCAGAAGTTCACGGGCGGCATCGGAAACAAACTGTGCGGTGAGTGCCTGCGCGGGTGCCCAGGGGAGGGAGGCGGACACGGCCGGGCACCACGGAGCCCGAGGAGGTCAAAGCCACCCTCTCACCTCAGCACCCCGTCAGGGGTCGGGTATTCTTGATCTGGGGACCAGGGATGGGGGGCGGGTGCTGGGAGCCTGACCGAGGTCCGCGCTCCTTGTCCTTGCCCAGCCCTGCTCTATGGAGACGCCGAGAAGCCTGCAGAGAGTGGCGGGAGCCAGCCCCCGCGGGCTACCTCCCGCAAGGCCGCCTGTACCTGCAACCAGAAGCCCTGCAGCTGCCCCAAAGCGGAGGTCAACTGTGCATTTCTACACGCAACAGGTAAGGGCGCCTCTCGGGGTCCCTGGAGCTTCTGCCCCTTGCCCTGCTCCGTCCACCGTGGCCAGGAGGGACCCGGCGCCGGGAGCCTGGGCCGGGACGTCGAGGTGAAGGGCAGAAGCAGACCTTAGGAGAATCTCCAGCAGACCTCGAGAAACGCTGGGCCTGCCCCCTCGGTCGGACCTGGACCGGGCCTCTGCGTGGCCCGGGATTCCAGGCGGGCTCCGGGGCCGCGGCGCTCTGCGGCCAGCGCCGCCATCGGGTCACCGTGTGGCCGAGGCGCCCCGGCGCACCCTAGCTCCAGGTCCTGTTCTCCGTGCCGCCGAGGCATCGGGTGCGATGTGGTTTCTTGTTCAAAATAGCTTAGACTTTCTAGGTCTTCAGATCGCAAGAGTAATTTGTATCTGTGATTTCAGGAGAAAGATTCACATGAAACCTGCGCGCAGTTTTACTCTCCTGCTTGCATACCCACCATGCGAACGCGGGCGCGCGCGCACACACACACACAGACACACTGACTTTGAAAACAGCGGGCCTTCGTTAATAAGCCAGAGATCCTATGGTGCCATAGGATAATAGTAAGTCAAATAATAACCAAAATCCTATGAACCATTTTGCCCGATTTACCCAAAGGCATTCCTCAAACATTCCTGACTTGAAATGATCGTTTAAGATGACTTATTGAGAAATACCGTTTATCGAGAACCCCGGCGAAACAGATGAATGGAGGTATATTCTCTTAAAAAAAAAAAAAGATAGGAAAAGGAAGCAAATTAGTTATGAACTGAAATGCAAGGAATAATTTGGGATAAGGAAAGAAATCGTATTTTTTTCATTCCTTCATTTTTGAAAAATACCTCCCCTTTAAAGAAGAATCTCTGCTTTTCCAGAAGCTTTTTTTTTAACATAAAATCTCGGTTCAGAAAGTGTCAAATGCAGAACCTGCCTGAATATTTTCATTGTAAAATTAAAACATGCCATTTTGATTCCATTCTTAGATCTGCTACCAGCGTGTGACGGAGAAAGGCCCACTTTGGCATTTCTGCAAGAGGTTATGGACATTTTGCTTCAGTATGTGGTGAAGAGTTTTGATAGATCAACCAAAGTGATTGATTTTCATTATCCTAATGAGCTTCTTCAAGAATATAATTGGGAATTGGCAGACCAACCACAAAATTTGGAGGAAATTTTGATGCATTGCCAAACAACTCTAAAATATGCAATTAAAACAGGTATTGTCCGATCAGAAATAATAAAGCTCTTTTTTATTTTATGATTTTTATTTTTTTCTATGAAAATGTTTTCTTTTATGGAGTTATTGATAATTTCAAATTTACAACGTTATTTTCATCATTAAAAAGTCATGATTAGAATGATTAACATCAAAAGCACTGTTTACTGTTATTGTTCATGGTTTTGAAGTCAGAAATATTACCTAAGTGTAAATCATCAGATTTTACATTGCACTATTTGGCCATGGAAATTAGCAGCCATTTGTCAGTAGAGGCCAGTAGAAGTGACTCTACTATAGAGAAAGAAAAAAGAAAGAGAATCTAGAAATGAAGGCATAAAAGACATGATCCAAACAAAAGCCCAAATACCAGGTCAGTGCTGGTATTTCCTTGGCATAGAAATGAACAGAAATTGAACAAACTGTCCTGTGTAATGGTTGAAGCAGAGGGGTAATATTTTGTCATTGTCTCAGAAGACTAAGACTTCAGATTTGAACTCTGGCTTTTCTCTATTTTTGAAGAAATGTACACAAAAGAAAACACAATACAAACTAGCTTAACAATTCAGCCATGTTATACAAGGATGTATGTGCTTCCTAACCACTCTGTATAGAAGATAAAGAAAAACAAGGATAGAGGGGACTCAGATATCCTTAGGGACAATAGTTTTAGTGTATTGTGTGTGTGTGTGTGTGTGTGTGTGTGTGTTTTAATAGTAGTCTCCATACTCTATCCATTTTTAGCCCCAAGTGTAACGTAAATATGAGTGCATTCTAAGCTTTCATTCTAGCTACACAAAGTCAGCTATTCATCTCCCAGGTCATGATTACCCCTGCCTTTTCTGCTTTGCCTCTAATCATCCTGATACATGGTGGCCATACACTTCATTAAAGCAATAAAAATAAGCATGAATGAATTTGGAAGGGAGGGAAGATCTTGTGGATCTAAATTGATTTGAAGCCTTAGAAAGATTTGCTAACAAATAAATATGTACAATATCACAAAACATTGATTACTCTAGAAACATGATCCTTTTCTCAGCAAATTTAGAATTACATGAATTATCAGTATGATTCTAATCAAAAATAAATTTTAAGAATGTTTGTTGTGTGACTTTTAGCCTTTGTTTTGCTATATTTTTGTTTTTGTGAGTTTTTTTTATTAACAGGATAGATATGCATAGAAGCCTTGGGAAATTGATTTCCTATACTATTATTGTCCACTTTTGTGAAACTATAGACTTAGAATTAAATACATAGGAGAAAGAATTTCACTTGGAGATTTCTATCAGTCTATGGAGTATGATTTTTTTAAGGCACCTTAGATTTCATTCTCAATTATATTGACAGAGAATCCACATGAGATATATACAAGACATTAAAGATGTTTTTTTCTTCCAGGTTTTGTATATCTGTATGTGCAAGCCTGAGCAATGTTTTTAATTTATTTTTGTTTGACTTACTCCCCAACCTAACATTTAAATACATTAACAGTAATTTGCTACCTATTATTTTTATTGCTACCAAGCCAAAAAGAATCTATAAAGGTGTTTTCGTATCTTCATCCTTGAAAGCTGATGGGGTCTGAAATGCAATTTAAAGAGTTAAGATAATGACAATTGCAGGTCAATGAAAGCAATAGTTCTGTCAATGTTCCATTTAGTGTTGGGAAAAGATGGGCCAATTCAATACTTGGATTTTGCCATAATGCTTGTGAAATTGTTGGTCAGTGTAGCTCTAATATGTTTTTTAAAGGTCAGAAAAAAATATGATTAAGTTGGATTTCTGACAAAGGCATATCAATATTAATTCAGTACAACATTATTTATAACATATATGGTCTTCTGTTCCTTCCTCCCATCCCCAATAATATGTCAAATAATTAACAGCTGCCGCCTTCCTTTTGACTGGCAAGTTTATAGGTTTCATGTATAACTTGTATTTGAAAACTAGTACTATTTAAGTTCTGTGAAGTAGTTTCTGTCACCGCTACCATTAGATGTGTTAATGTTCCTTGGGAGATTCCTTTATAAAAAGCATGTTACTACTGAGAGTCCATAACCTAATTTCCACTTGGACTCCAAGCTTAGAGAGAAGAGAGGGAAGGTGGGGAAATCTTTATGCATTGTTAAAATTACCTCTGTAAGAAATATTGGAATAGAACATGGAAAAGTGTGGAGAATGATAAAATCCTGAAATAATTAGGCTTTGCTGGGGTCATTAGGTTTGGGTTAGTGGTGGTGCCTGGGGAGTGGAGGGATTCTTGAACCCAACCATGAGACAAAGGGATTGAAGCGTCAGTAAATGAGCTGTCCTTGTGTATGTGTTGCTGGTCTAGAGAGAACAGTCTGGACCAACTTGGGGGACTGTGGACACCAGGGTCAGAGCTGCCTGGGGCTGGCAGTTCA
This sequence comes from Okapia johnstoni, assembly GCA_024291935.2. Classification (NCBI taxonomy): domain Eukaryota; kingdom Metazoa; phylum Chordata; class Mammalia; order Artiodactyla; family Giraffidae; genus Okapia; species Okapia johnstoni. The sequence continues at coordinate 18,763,954 of CM044324.1, forward strand.
GAGTCTGTTCACTCTTCTTGGCTCATTTGCTTATCTGTGGGGAGCAGTCCAGAGGCACAAACAGCGCCTGGATTCAAACTCTGTCTCTGAGGCGGCAGCGCATGGCCATTCGACTCCTTAGCAGGGTGCTGATTTGCAGCACAGGGCCGGGTGGGGGCAGCAACAGCAGCTGGATGCCAGGGTGACTCGGACAGCAGGCAGGCAGGTCTCAGGGGACCCTACCTGAATTTGCCAGCAACCTATAGTTCATGGGAAGCCAGCAACCAAGGGGACATTTTGTTCTGATCTGTTAAACTATCTCCCTGCATATTTCCACATCATTATCAGTGAATGCAAATTTTGAGGCTGGAGAGATTTTGGTGAAATAGACCAAGGGCAAAATTTGATACAAGAAAGAAGCCAAGCAATTGTAGCATCTCACTTCTTACCGTAGTTTCCCAGAGGGAGTCATCAGGGTGAATTGACCTTCTGATAACCTGGGACATGACATAGGTCTTGGGATCCCACTCAGTTTTATGGAGAGGTTTTCCTGCCAAAGGGTCCATAGACTTGGTGTGAGGTGAGAGATACCAGATTCATCCAGAAAATGCATAGGAGTTGAGAGAGTCGATTAATGGCTAGATTTGCTGATCCTTATTAATTTCCTCATTTCAAAGAAATGGCTTAGGGAAAGAGGAATGGAGGGGCACTGAGAGGGAGATGAGGGCTATGATTTCAGCTGTGAGCGCTAATGAAATGGGGAGTCAATGAGGCAGAGAAGGGTGGAGGGCTGCTGCAGGCAGCAGCGGCAGCCACAGCCAGGAAGGCTTTTCCCCTTTCCATGGACCTGTAGACTGATGGGAGCAGCATCAGAGAGCCTGGGAAAGAGCAAAAAGATCAAAGGGCACCCTGCAAGGCCATAGGGATATAAAACAATGCCATGCCGGAGAATAAGTGAGAGCTGTCCAGTCTCTTTAAAATGTGCTCTTTCCCAGCTCTTCTCAATGTCTATGCATCTAGCCACATGCTGGAGGCTGATAAGAGAGCAGTTCCCAGTCCCGGAGATAAGCTTTGTGTTGACTTTTGTCTCTGCTCTCCCCATTGCCTACCTTTATCTTGTTTTGTCTAGGCTGGCCTGAGAGTCTGTCACATCCCCAGGCTTCAGACAGGTGTCCAGTAAGTGGCGGACGCCTTTTAATAAGAAGCTGTTTCCAGAATTGTTAACCTTCCAGGATTTTGGCTGCAAAACAACATCACAGATTTATAGATAGGTTTATGTGGGGCAGGACAGGGAAATGGAAGTCTGATGAGATCTTTACAATCACATTTTAAATAATAGCCTCAGGAGTGTTGGGGTGTCAACCCCTTTAGAGAGCTTTAGAGAAATCCAGAAGTTAATTAGATAAGCCTGACTGAGGGACTGATCAATCCGTTGAATATACCTTCATGTATCTTGTGGACAAGACAGGGATGTTAGCTGTATTTAGCTTTATTTTGAATTGCGACTATGAAGGAACTCTGTTGTTTAGAATCAAATATTTGGACAGAAAAAAATAGACAAGAATTACATTTGTTCATACCAGCTTTAGACATCCATCGCCTTTTGAATCCAGGGTAAATCACTCAACAGAGTGTCCTATTTTCTCATTTTTGCCTTGTCTTCTCTGATCATCACCCATTTGTCACTGATATTATACGGATGTTGGCATGCCTGGCAGATGTCATGGTATATGACTGATTCCCAGCACAATTTAATGGAAAAGGGTTTTTTAGCAGCACAAGTGTAAACAAGAAGTGGCCTATTTTTGAATAGCTTGGGATTGCCCCAGCATTTGAATCTGCAAATATATTGAAAGAATGCTAGAAAATAAACTAGTGTCCACATTGCAAACCACACTTATTATCTTTTTTATAGGGTATGGTTAAAGAAAGATTTTTAGCATGTGTTTTAAGAAATATCACAACACCAAACAGTCTGTCTTGTTAAAGGAAATGCTCTGTGTTTATGTGCGTGCTTGTGTATGTGTGTGAGATGGGTTTCTGAGTATGGATTTTGTATTACTGAAGGCTCTTTCAAGATTCTTCATCTAGAGAAATCATGTATTTCAGAGGCATTCATTTTCACTGGACTCACCCTGATTCTGGTGTTCCATCTAATTCAGGGCATCCAAGGTATTTCAATCAACTTTCTACTGGACTGGATATGGTTGGATTAGCAGCAGACTGGCTGACATCAACAGCAAACACTAACATGTAAGTAGCTAAATATGTTTTTGTGTTTGTATTCAATCCAGGATAATTATAATGACATTTCATAATCTTTATTCTACCTCTTATGTAAAAAAAGAAAACCTCTTTTTTTTTTAAGTAGCCCCTTAAATAGTGAGACAAACTTCAGAAGAATATGGATATTCACTATTTTCTTAAAAGAAAATAGTCCTGATCTTTTTTTCATGCAATCAAAATTATGCATCATGTTTTAAACACAAAAAGGACACTTTGGGGGCATATTGGATGTATTATTACATGTAATATGAGAGAGAAATGGTACTAGATGTTGTCTTTTAGATAGTGTTATAATGTTATCCTGCAAAGTATTTATTCACTATGATAAATGACTCTTGTGCATGAAGCCAATCATTGAAGCTCTTGACTTATGAATATAGGAAACAGAGCAAACCTTTTTTGTCCGCTTAATGCTATAATTGTAACATTTGTGAAAGTAGGGTTTGAAGAAGGAAATTGTTCTGTAGATATTGTAATGATAAACCATTCCTTTGAGTGACAGGCATAAAATGTGGCCATTACTATGTTTCAGGTTCACCTATGAAATTGCTCCAGTATTTGTGCTTTTGGAATATGTCACGCTAAAGAAAATGAGAGAAATCATTGGCTGGCCCGGGGGTTCTGGCGATGGGATATTTTCTCCTGGTATATGATATGTTAATCTTTCTTCATATTTTTCTTCTGATTTGTCATGCCTTATTATGAACATCAGTTCAGTTCAGTCACTCAGTCGTGTCCGACTCTTTCGTGCAGACCCCATGGACTGCAGCAAGCCAGGCTTCCCTGTCAATCACTAACCCCCAGAGCTTGCTCAAACTCATGTCCATTGAGTTGGTGATTCCATCCAACCATCTCATCCTTTGTCAACCCCTTCTCCTCCTGCCTTCAATCTTTCCCAGCATCAGGGTCTTTTCCAGTGAGTCAGTTCTTTGCATCAGGTGGCCAAAGTATTGGAGTTTCAGCTTCAGCATCAGTCCTTCCAATGAATATTCAGGATTGATTTCCTTTAGGATGGACTGTTTTGATCTCCTTGCAGTCCTAGGGACTCTCAAGAGTCTTCTCCAACACCACAGCTCAAAAACTTCAATTCTTCAGTGCTCAGCTTTCACTTTATTATGAACACAGGAATGATTAAATATCTAGCCTGTGTTTCTGCTTAGGTTAAACAGACCAGCGGTCCCCAGCCTTTTTGGCATCAGGGACCAGTTTTGTGGAAGACGATTTTTCCATGCACCCTTCGGGGGGATGGTTTGGGGATGATTCAAGTGCATTAATTTGTTGTGCACTTTATTTCTATTATTATGATGTCAGTTCCACCTCAGATCATCAGGCATCAGATCCCAGAGATTGGGATTAAGTACATGTGACCATTGACCATGCATCCAAGTCAACTACCCCATGCTTGAATATTAATTTTTTTGTGTGTTTAGAAAGAGGATAATCAGCAATGATGTTAACCCTGTACTTCTACTGCGATCTTACACACAGGATGCATGGATTGTGTGAAACAAAGGAATAAATATTCCTAATAAGCTAATTAGGGAATAAGGGATTGTACTTTCCCAAGCATCAGTGAAAGGAGAAAGGTACCCTCACTGAATAAAACACTTTCTGATTGAGGTTAAATAACAGGTACAGTTTACTTAACAGAGCCTCTGTACACCGTCCCTTTCAAGGAACAAGCAGGGAAGCTGATTCACACAATCTTCAAGTAGGACAGAAAGTGCCTGGAAGACAGTTTCTTAGCCCTAAAAAAAAAGGGTGATGATTTCTTTCAGAGGTTTCCCATTCTTTTTTTTTTTTTCTTTATGATGTCATTTAGTCCTAACCACTCTGCCTTTTATCAACAGCCAATGCATTCTAAGCTCCATTATGTATACTTCTTCCAGCCATGAAAGTCAGCCTGGGACAGAAAGTCCTGCTTTGGGTTCCCAGGTCTGTGTGTGTGACCTTGGTTTGATACAGAGAAGAACTAGAAGCTAGGAAGGCAGTGGGAAGAGAGAGAGCCACTGACCTGTGGAAAAGAAACGTGGCTCACAGACCGTCACCTCCTCAGCAGCAGGAGAGGCGGGTCATCAGAATGGTCATCGCTGGCCCTGGAGCTTGGTACCTGGTGACTGGCCCCACTGGGGAGGCCAGAGCTACACCTGCCATTGTGTCAGGCAGAGCAAAGGCTAAGTCGTGATTCCTCTTCAGCAAATCTGCAAAGGCAGGGGGATCACAAAGGAGAGAGAAAATGAAATGAAAAGACAGAAAAGACATGATGATGAGTAACAGTGGCCTCAAGACCAAGTCTTATATTCAGCAACTTTATCTAGCTCAGATCAGCTATTTCATTTTCTGTTTTTAAAGAGATAGCATATGTTTTCAGGTGCTGAAGGAAAATGTGTTAGTTAAATGAAAGGGAAAATTTGCCTTAAAAAAAAACCAGTGAACACCAGCTGTGATGAAAATTTTAAGTTAGTTTCATTTTGTAGGGAGCTGAATATTTAGCGTCCCTTTGGAAAACCATCCCTGACTGAGGGAAGTTTGTTATCATTAGCTGGAACTGATGTTTTAAGGTGTTTTTCATGAGGAACTAGGTGAAGTTCAGAGATGAACGTTGTTTCTACCTTTATTCTGCCTCCTCTTGTAAGAGTGGCTGTGTGACTGAGCTGTCCCTAGGAAGCCAGGAGCTCCTTGGGCTCTCTGTTCATGGTTCCCAGTAATGGGAAGAGAACAGCTGCTCCCGTGGACCTGGAAAAGTTGACTAAGTGGAGTTGGGCCAGGCCTAACCTACCTGGCTGGTCTTGGAACACACCTGTCCCAGAAAATATACACCCAGAGAAAGACTCCTCTTTGGCAGATCTGCTAAGCCAGGTATGGACTAAGGGCTGCCACCCCCATCAATGATGGGGAGTGGTCAGGTAGAGAAGACTTTAGCTTGATCCTGAGGCTCCTTCCTTGGATCCGGAAGATGCTTGTGCTCTGAGCTCCCAAGATGGAAGCTATAGATGCCAGGCTACAGTGTAAGGTAGACACTGCAAAATCAGGAGGGGATTGAAGAAAAAGTCATTAGCAACCTGTTTCTGCTCTACTTTCTACAGTGCATTACAGAAAGGAAGTGGATCATAGCATCCTCACTTGCTAATAGATGCCTTTCTGGGTAGCATCCATCCTTATTCCTGGGAGAAAGGGTCTATGATTTAAGGAGTGAGCATAGGGGAAATCATACATCTATATGCCTGAGATCTGACAGTCCCATTGCCTGGGACTAGACATGGAGAATTAGGTCCATGGCTTGAATACTCAGCTCAGCCAAGTTTCTCTACACCTCCATCTATAACATCCAGTGGCGTCATGCTTCATGGAAAGTTCTTTGAGACAGACTGAAAAAAAATATGTGCAGCCTAATGGTTGAGGGTCATGTTTTGTTCGGTGGAAATTTTTAGGACTTAAGCCTAGGAGGCAGCATCTCAAGTAACCCTCCTCTGAGGAGTCGAGGGGAGGAGCCAGGATATACAGAAGTTTTGCAAGGAAGGGCTGGTAGTCTGAATGTCAAAAGATTATTGTTAATTAAAGGAAGCCAGCTATTCCAAATTAAGGAATTTAGTGCTTTTCTATGAATGGGAAGATACAAGAGTTTGGACTCACTGAAATCATTCCTTTCATATGCATCTCAGTCATCTGGAGCCAGTATCCTGGGTTTTTACATCCTGACTTTCCTTGGGGCAGATCACAGATCACAGGTATTCTTCTCCTTCCTGAGTGCCCTTGGGGCTCACTGACTCACATTGGAGGGCTGCAGTCGCTGATGATTGTGATATCCTTGTTTATGGACATGGCAGGAAATACTCCATGTTGCAGAGATTTCTGGAAGAAATCTGTTTATGAGATGTCACCTTCACCTGAGAGTCAGAGGGAACTGGAAAACGCCACTGCTCAGCACGTGCTGAAGGGCTGAGGGGGAGAAGGGAAAGCTTGGCTTAGTCACAAACCTGTTCCTGTCTAACAGGATTCTCAGGATGTTTGGGGCTTGTTGTTGCATCCTTTCTTGGAAGACTTCTGGAAAATAAGAGCACCTAGGGCTTATGCATCTGTCCTCTTGCCTGTGTTACACAGTGCAGTCTGCTCTGTCCAGAGACCCAGAAGCCTCTTTATCCCTCTTGGGGCTGCCAAACCTTTAAATGGAGAATGACTGAGCTGTGAGAAGAAGAGTGGGAGGCTGCTCCCTGGATCATTGTCCTGGGAGGTGCACTTTCTTTGTGGCCATCTTTCCTTTTTCTTCCTCCCTCCTTTCTCCCCAGCCTCTCCGAAAATAATGCAGCAATTCTCGGTGGGGAGTTATTGTGTCCCCAGGGGACATTTGGCAATGTCCAGAGATATTTTTGGTTGTCACAATTTATTTGGGAGTGGGGAGCATGTAGTGCTCATGGCATCTGGTGGGTAGAGGGTAGGGATGCCCAGGAAAGCCCCATCACATGGAACTGTCCAGCCCAAAAGCTGGTCCCAGGCCCAGCAGCATCCTACCCAGTCAGCCTTTTAGACAAGGTGTCAGCTCAGAGCCGGCCTGACCTGGATTCTATTTATCCCATGTCTCTAGGGTCCAGAAGCTGTAGGAATTGCCCTTGTTCTGACTGATGATAGAGCCAGGCTCTGGGTGACGCCTGCTCTGTGCCAGGTTGCCTGCTTGCATCAGACCCCAGGGCTCACTAGGCAGAGATCATCACCGTACTTGGGCCGTCCAGCTTGGTACAGAGAACCCTCCTGCTCCACAGCCACCAGAAGGGAAAGGAACTGAGAGAACTCACATGATGGCAGAGCCCGGGCGAGTCCCCCTTTGGGTTGGGGAGGGGGATCATTGTGTTTTCACTCCTCATCATGTTCTCACAGCTCCCACATCAGCATATTCATTTGCTTTCACAACTTTCTGTCTTCTATCTGGTTAACAAAAATCCTAAACTATCCAACAATCCTGGGGAGAAGCTCACTTTCTTTGCTTGTCAAATGAGACTCTACTTATAAGACACAAATTCTATGGTATGAAATCCTTGACAGTCTTAGAATGGCACATGAAAAGTAGTTCAAAATAGATTTAACATTCCCCTTGTGTGTCTTCCTAATTATGAAATTGTAGCCATTAAAATTATATTGCAATGATGTCATTAAGAGGGAAGAGCCATCTGAAGGGAATTAACAGATGAGTATGATGAAATGGGCTTGGATGTTTATCATTCTATAAGGATTTTTAACAGTTCACGATATTAATAGCAGCTGATCTTTTTCAGCTCAGATAAAAGGCACTGCTTGAGCTGAAATGAAATGTCCTCTCCATGAGGACATAGGATTTTCACAGATTTAATGCAGAATGACCTACTCTCAAGCCGAGAAGGAAGTCAACTTTTTAAGTTCTTAAAAGCCTTTTCGAATGGCTCCTAGTAAGAGCAGAGTCCACTGCAGTTTGCGCCCTGCCCTGTCACCCCCAACCCCCCAGAGACGGACGTGGGCTTGGAGGGCTGGAATCCTTTCTAGGGTTGGGGCGAATACTCCTTTGGACCCTCTCAGCTAATGCCTTTGAGTCTGAGGATTCAGTTCAAAGCACAGCCAGTAAGACGGTTTTCTCCTGTGTCCAAGGAGGACTCTAGGTCAGTGGAATTAATGTTGCTTGCTTGTGACGTAATGTTAACAATGATTAGAAAAGGTAACTGTTGTTGCTCTGCCCTCTAGGTGGCGCTATATCCAACATGTACGCCATGCTGATTGCGCGCTTTAAGATGTTCCCGGAAGTCAAGGAGAAAGGGATGGCTGCCGTCCCCAGGCTCATTGCCTTCACGTCTGAGCATGTAGGTGTTCAACGTCCTTTCCAAGTTTAAGGTTATATTCCGTAAAACCTGGGTTGAAGGAGTGGTATTTGGAAATACTTTACCCCACGTTTTCTCTTTCCAGAAGATGCTTCTTGGGAGAGGATGAAGGGGAGAGATCAGGTGGGTGGTACAGTGTGGGAAGCTCCTTTCTCTGAAATTCAGGAAGATGCTCAAAGTGAAAGCAGTTTGCTATCACCCCTCAGTCCTATACTCGCTACTTTGTAATAACGTTATGTGTTGGGGGAACAGGAGGAGGAGAGAGGGCAGAGTAATTGTGAACTCATATGGATCATCAATGCTGTGCAGTTCAGAACTCAAAACAGCCAAGTATCCTGTCGATACAGGGTTTCTGTTAGAAAATTTTGATCAGATATTTTACCCTTTTGGTTCCTTGGAAGCCAGTGAATACAGTTCACAACCACTCCACTAAAAATGGAATGAAAGGAAACTAATAACTTATTTTAATACATTATCCTTAGCATCTTGCTTTCAGTCATGTTTTAGCATGTTGAATGCCCTTCCTCAATTTACAGGCATCAAATTTAGCACAGAAGAGGACAGCCTGAAATCACCTGATGTTTTCTTTTCCTATTGCTGCTGGAACAAATTACTACAAATTTTGTGGCTTAAAACCACATGAATTCAGTATCTTACAGTTCTGGAGGCCAGAAATCTGTAGTGGGTCAGGCAGGGCTGTGTTCCTTCTGAAGACTGTAGGAGAGAATCCATTTCCTTGCTTTTGCAATTTCCAGAGGCTGCCTGCCTGCCTTGGATCATGGCCACTTCTTCCATCTTCAAAAGCGGCAACAGCAGATCTTCAAATCCCCCACCCCCCACCCTAGCCTCTGCTTCCATCACCCCATCTCCTTCTCTAGCTCTGACTCTCCTGTTTCCCTCTTTCTCTTGTGATTATACTTTGATAACTCAGGATAATCTTTCATCTCAAGATCCTTCATTTAATCACGCCTTCAAAGTCCCTGTTGCCATGTAAGGTTACTTATTCACAGATTTAAGGGATTGGGATATGGTCATCTTTGTGGAGGAGCACAGTACTCAGCCCACAAAGCTTGGTTCCCCACCATGACATAGCTCTCATTTCTCAGCTTCTCCAAGGGTAGAAAACCAGTATACAATTTGTCTTCCAGTGACTATTTCCCTAATGTGAATTTGGATCCCTCAGTAATTACATGTTACTGTATTCTCAGGCTCGAAACACCCAGGTGATCTTATACTGGTGTCTTCCTCTTTGGGTTTCCTTGCTGTTTCCACATCTGAAATGGGGTTAACCTGTCAGCATGGTCATTGTGCTCTCTGGTTTCTGCACGAGTTTCTTGGGCTCAGGTTAAATGTAAGTTCATTTAACGTTGCTCAAAAAGTTCAGCCATGTGATCTGAGGATAGTTTAATATACCTTGATTCCTCGATATTGCCAACTTGGGGTCTCTCTCTTCTCCATTTTCCAAGGAAAGAAAGCTGATTTAGAAAGAAATGATTCTACAACAGCCATTCAGTTCTTCACCTCCTTCTGGTATTTCTATCTGTGCTCATAATTATGGAGCAAGATTTGAAAATTATGAACCTAAAATACCAATTGTCTCTAACTCAATAATTATTTTGACAGATAAGCCATTCTTCTAATGTGCAAGACCTTATATCTGATTGTTATTGACCATTTCTAACTTCCAATAGACACATGTTCATTTAATTCAAGAGGAACCTTGTGGGCCAGGCAGAACAGGGGTTGTTCTCAGCATTTTTTTTTTTTAATGAAGAGTATGTAGTTAGCTAGAGAAATAGAGCCACGATTAAATAAATTTCCTGACTCCCAGACCAGTGAGGGCCCTGCCCCAACCACCAGTGTAGAAACTAGATTAAAAAATACAACAACAGAGTTTTATAAACTACAGCTTGTTAACTGCTTTAATATTTTATACCTTCTCAAGTCAGATTTCCACCAAGAGCTTTTTTATTAACATGAGGGGATGCTAAACTGTCTCTTCTCCATCCCTCCCCAGCCTAAAATATCTTTCATGATACCCATAGGTTGGGCTGGAAGGGAGTTTTAGAGCTTGAATTAAAGAACTCTAGTGTCTCCTGGAGCACTTGATCCAAACCGTTCTGGACATTTGTTGTTATTCAGTTGCTAAGTTGTGTCTGACTCTTTGTGACCCCATGAACTGCAGCACACCAGGCTTCCCTGTCCTTCAGTATCTCCCAGAGTTTGCTCAAACTCATGCTCAGGCGGTAAAGAGTCTGCCTGCAATGCAGGAGACCTGGGTTCGATCCCTCAGTCGGGAAGGTCCCCTGGAGAAGGGAATGGCTACCCACTCCAGTATCTTGCCTGGAGGAGCCTGGCAAGAGTCAGATCCAACTGAGAGAATAACACTATGACATTCTGGACATATGAGCCCTTAAAAAGTGAGTCCTACCCTTGAAGCTTCAAGTTAAGGGGTAGGGTAAACCCCATGTCTAGCTGCCTCTGGGCTTCACACTTCAGAGCCATTCCATCCTGTTCATCCTTTTGTACTGCTCCTTCCAACTTCAGGCCATGCGGGATCTTTCCTTAGTCTTAATGGATTTTGCAATCACTGTCTCCACCAGCCCCAGAAATAGACCTTCACAGGCTGAGGAAAGAAAATTACCAAATCAGGTCTCAGCATACCCTTTCCACAAGCTAGTTTCCATCTCTCATGGAGGTTTCTTTCCTGAATCCCTTGACCTGCAGGGAGACAGGAGGGGTGGGGTGGGGTGGGGTGCTGTGTGGGTCAGGTGGGGAAAGGAGTGGCCAGTGGCTAAGGCATGAACTGCCTCCATGATTGTCTCTTGTTATGCTCTTAGAGAGTTCCCAAGTCGTAAGACTTTGGGAGAATTGAATGAGAGCCTTAAAAAACACTTCCATCAGTGCCTGGGACATAGGGAGCTCTACGTCTACCCAAGTTATTAGGTAACTTGAAAAAAAAAACACTACCACCTTGTTTTATGGATGAAGAAGTCAAGCCCCAGAGATGGAAGATATTTTGCCCAAGCTTTCACACCCAGGCTATGACAGCATCTGCTCTAGAGCCTCAGTTTTCTAACAATTCCAGCACTGCGCTTTCAGCTCCTAGGCTGGCTGACCAGAGAACCACACTAGCTGGCTGTTCTACATCCACTGGAAGCAGCTTTCCTCAAATCCTATTTTCTTCATGTTGGTTATTCTGACACTAATATAATTTCCTGATCTATCGAACCAGGGCTGGTTACTGTCCTTTCTTCTATTCTGAGAAGGGAAGTTTATAATTGGACCTGTGGTGCCATAGAGATGAAAATGGTGTTGAGAAACTGCCATCCTCCAGCATCCAGCGAGAAACTTCATACTTTCAGAAGGCAGAGGGTCATCTGTTGTTTTCTAGATGACACTCCACTCCCTCTCTGCCACGTTCCGCAAAGCTACCCATCACTTCTCTGGCCACAAAAACAGACTAGAACTTTCCCTAGCTGATGAGGAGGGCAAGCTGGTTTTGTTTGTTCAAAACAAACTGTGTTCTTGAAATTCACCTTAGATTAAAGCAAACAAATAATGTGGCGATGAAGAACAGAAGAATATAAATCACTGAGTTGAAACAAGGTAGTGTTAAGTTATAAGTTAGGAGTTCCCAAGATTATTTTCCTTTGATATATAGAATCACAAAATTGGAAATGATCTCAAAGATTATCTGGCTCAGTATTCATCCCTTGCTGGAATCTCACCAAACTCAGTGATAGGAGAGCCCAGAAAAAGTTAGTCTGATGAATTTTATGTCCTTTCTTGAAAGCAGATTTAGAGGGAAGCTAAGATCCCAACTTGGTAATTCATCTCTCTCTCTCTCTAAATCTTTTGAAAGCCCCAACCATGAGCTTAATTCCAAATTCCTCTTATTTCCTCATGTGACACAAGCTCTTCCAGAAATAGCTTCAATGAAGCAGCATAATCACATCTAGGAAAAATGTTCCTTATAATCACAAAGACGCTGGCATCTTTCAGATAAATCACCATAACTAACTCACTTCACTTGTCATATGCCAGGTCCAGGGCAGGTCCGCATCTCCTGGAACCATCACCGATGTTCTGCTGAGACCCCTCATGACCTCAGCCCACTTCCGTGGGGGTGATGATTCTGATAATTGCTTTAGAAAGATGATTTTCAGATAGCAATACTTTTTGAGAGGGTTTCAGTGACGATAGATGTCTTTTATGTTAAAAAATGAATGGCAAATTGAAGTAATTGTTTGGCTTTGTAAAATTCAATTTAAATTTTAGAAAGAATGTAATTCTAAATTATTCAATGTATATGAATAATAAGGCTATAACAACTTCTTGTTGACAATGAACTATTCAAATGTTCCTTTACAACTTATTCTTTTAATCTAATAATGATGTAAATCCTCTAACAAAAGTAATGATAAGTTCTAGAAAATAAAGAATTGGGGAAATATAAAAGTGAAAACAAAAAATGAATAGTAACCTGGGCAGCTTGGAAAAAGCTCCCATGTTATGCTCCTCATTAGACAGAAACATTGAGTGACCTTTCAGTAAGTGAACTAGTGAACCAAATTCAGGTCACTCTTGGTACCCCCTGCTCCACCTCTGTGTTCCTCCCTCCTTTTCCTCATAGGGTCCTCATCACCCCTGTGCCATCTTCTCCTCTACCCAGTCCCATCAAAACCTCCTCTTCAGAAAGAACCTGAGAGTCATGTCAGTTCAGTTCATTCGCTCAATCATGTCTGACTCTTTGCGACCCCATGGACTGCAGCACGCCAGGCTTCCCTGTCCATCATGTAAATGACTGTAAAATCTAAATGTTGCCCCTCATGGGGGCATTTCCACTGCAATAGGAGATGAGGAATGAGGCAGAAAAGCAGAAATCCAGCCATTGGGCATTGAGATGTTTTCTTTATTCCTTCCTCCACTCACTCAGTGCCACTGGATGCCAGGCGCTAGGGAGACAGCAGTGAACAGAACAGACCCAATGTTGGCTCTCAAGGAGCCAGCACTGCACTGTCAGAGAGGAGAAGAGGACGGTCACCCCTCCCAGTGCCCCTGAGTCACGTTCCTCATCTGATGGGTGACTCTTCCTTGCTCCAAGTGCCAGGTCAGGAGTCACTGGGTAGACGTGTTTCTCTTCAGGTTAGTGGATAAAGCCCATAAGCTTTGGGATGGACTAGAAATGATGACAGGTCCTGCTCTGCCCCTCCCAGGAGATTACTTAGCTCATTTCTTCCTCATCTGTAAAACCAGGATTACAATGCCCAGTTCACATATTGTTGGGAGTTGTTGGGAGGACGAGATGTGCTAACACAGTGCCTGGCCTTTAGTAAACACTCCACCAATGGCAGCCAACACTGCCCTTGTAACCAGCCACCCACTGGTCTCCCCATAGGTAGTGAGCTGAGCGCCTCCAGCAGGGGCAAGATGAAGACATATCTGGGGGTCAGTTATTTTCTTAAGATGGATAATGGCACCTCCCCCAAAACACTTTCCTGGTGGCTTAGCTGGTAAAGAATCTTCCTGCAATGTGGGAGACCTGGGTTCAATCCCAGGGTTGGGAAGATCTCCTGGAGAAGGGAATGGCAACTCACTCTAGTATTCTTGCCGGAGAATTCCACAGACAGAGGAGCCTGGTGGGCTACAGTCCATGGGGTCACAAAGAATTGGACATGACTGAGTGACTAACACTTTCACTTTCCCCCCAAACACCAAGCAATACTCAAGTAGACACAGCTTTACGATAGTTTGGATTCTCTGTTGTTACTTGTATGATTTGGAGATTTTTTTTTTTCACATGCTCCAATTTGGCATATGCTTATTTTATAACGTAAAGTGAATTGACGTTAGTTTTGTTTGAAGGTTTCGAAATTCTGCTGTAGTTACTCAGGGATATCTGAGGGTGGTATTACATTAAGTGGTAGGCTGGGGAATTGGAAGGACCACAATTTTGTGAGCATCTATCAATGCTGGGCGACCTGTGGGCCCTTCCCATTCGATAGCTATGATTCTCACACCGACTCTCAACGTAAGAATTCATCCTTGCAGCCGAGCAAATAATGGCTCAAGGAGAGAGTAACTTGCCTAATTAGAGCCAGGTCGTTTTATCTCAAGGGGCATCTTTCTTTTTTTTTTTTTTATTTAATTTTTTATTGAGGTATAGTTGATTTGCAATGTTGTGTTAATTTATGCTGTACAAAAAAGTGATTCAGTTATACACATATATATGTTATTTTTCATTTCCTTTTCCATTATGGTTTATCAGAGAATATTGAATAGTTCCCTGTGCTATACAGTAGGACCTATTGTTTATCCATTCCTATATATTATCATTTGCATCTGCTAATTCCAAGCTCCCAATCCATCCCTCCCCATCCCCCATCTTGGCAAACACAAATCTTTTCTCTACATCTGTGAATCTGTTTCTGTTTCATAGATAACTTCACTTGTGTCATATTTTCGATTCCACATATAAGGGATATCATATGGTATTTGTCTTTCTCTGTCAGACTTACTTCACTTAGTATGATAATCTCTAGTTTCATCCATGTTGCTGCAAATGGCATTATTTCGTTCTTTTTTATGGCTAGTGTTTTATTGTATACATGTGTACCACATCTTCTTTATCCATTCATCTGTTGATGAACATTTAGGCTCTTTCCATGCCAGATGACTTCTTTTCATTACACAGTTTCATTCCACTTTTCTCGGGATCCTAAAATCAGGGAAATAATTGCTTTCATGTGACTGGATGCATGCTTAGTGCTGGTGTTCACATTTGTCTCCACACACCACCGTTGGGTCTACTTAATCCTGGTACACACCATTCATTTCTTTTAAAACATACTTAGGGCACAGACTCTCAGTGGGGTAACTTTATAGCTTTGAGTGCAAATAATAAGGTGGTAGCTGCACAGAAATGCCTCATGTGCAGATCATATCACCTCTGACTCACACGGAGTCTCTAAGAACTTGGTGGGAGATCCCCTCCCCTCCACCAAATCGTGATAATCAGAAACCAATGAGCTTGTACTCTGGGCTCCCACAGTACAAGCTCCTTTGTCCATCCGATGCTTTCCAAAGCAGGGTGCTCTTTTAGTCCATTAGATGTGCAGAAGCAGGAGCAAGAGTGACCAGCTTGTCTGAAACGGTATAGGAGGCAAACGAGGGGGGTCAGGAAGGGGTGTGGAGTAGCGGGAGGACAGGGAAGGGCTACTGGTTCACTGACTGGCGGTGGGGGAGGGGCTCCAGGGCAAGAGGAAGGGCTAAAGGAGCAGATTCCAGCTCAGTCATAGGCTGGGCTTCAAGATTTCCTTGCTGGGCATCTGTGACATGTAAGGATGCATAATCCATCCACCTCTGTTCTGTGTGCCTACACACACACACACACACACACACACACACACACCCGTTCACTCCTCTCACAAACAGAAAGGCTATATTGGTAAGAAAGGATCAAATCCAAGGATGACTGGTAGACCTTCGAGCTGAGAGGTAAAACTCTCTCTAGATACCTGGTTCTGAGGCTCCTCAGCCTTCAGGATGCTGTTCTCTGCTCTGGTTTATCAACAAGGGGTTCTTTTCAACATGGTGCCAAGGAGTAAAGATGTTTCTCCTGGTATTCTCACAAGCTCAGGGCATCCTGCCATGTAAGCTGTCCTAGGTAGTCCTCACTAGGTAGTCTCTTTTTTTTTTCCCCTCTCAAGTTCCTTCTCTCTTAGGTCATTGGCTGTTTGTGGATGTTGTTGTTGTTTAGTGTGAAGTCATATCTCTTTTGCAACCCCATGGGCTGTAGCCCGCCAGGCTCCTCTGTCCATGGGATTTCCCAGGCAAGAATCCTGGAGTGGGTTGCCATTTCCTTCTCCAGGGGATCTTCCCAACCCAGGGATTGAATTCGTGTCTCCTGCATTGGCAGGTGGATTCTTCACCACTGAGTCACCAGGAAAGTCCCCTATTCGTGGATAACATTTAGCTATTTCCCTGTTCCCTCTCCTGAAAATGTAAGCAGACTTAGTGTTTGGTACCTAACTTTCTTTTTCATGCCTTTGTTCCCCCTCTTGAAGCTTCCTATTCAAGTGTGTATTTTTTCTTTAAATGTGTGGCATTCAGTGCAGTGATCCATTATCCTCGGTAATTGCCCCTCACTTGAGAATCCCCATTCTTCCTCATTAAAGACCAGACAAGACTACTTCCTCTCATTGACCGGTGCATCAGATCTCTTATTTATCCTCAGTGTGCCATTTAGCTGTTCAGTGCTGTCAAAGTTCAGGAAAAAAAAATAAAAGCCCAGAAACCAGTGAATCACTGATAGTAAATGTTTATGGTGCTCGTGTTCACCTACTAAATCGTGTCGGACTCTCCGTGACCCCGTGGACTGTAGTCCACCAGGCTTCCATGTCCATGGGATTTCCCGGGCAAGAATGCTAGAGTGGATTGCCATTTCCTTCTCCAGGGGATCGTCCCAACCCAGGGATAGAACCCACATCTTCTGCATTGGCAGACAATTCTTTACCAGTGAGTCACTTGGGAAGCCCAAAAGCTTATGGTACACACACCAATAAGACACCTTGCAAACTATGAGCAACGAGGCTCAGAGGCTGTTGTTACAGAGCAGCTTATATAACGTGGAGGCACTGATGGTTGATTCCTCACAGCGCTTGGTTGCAATATTAAAATTTTCTGAAGTGAAAGGGAGTTGGTTCATGGTTCCAGCCTATAAATGGGGGAAAGTGAAGTGAAAGTCTCTCAATCACGTCTGACTCTTTGCGACAACATGGACTGTAGCCTGCCAGGCTCCTCCGTCTGTGGAATTCTCCAGGCCAGAATACTGGAGTATTCTGGAGAATACTGGAGAAGCCTTTCCCTTCTCCAGGGGATCTTCCCAACCCAGGATTGAACCCAGGTCTCTCACATTGCATGTGGATTCTTCACCATTTGAGCCACTAGGGAAGCCCAAAGAATAGTGGATTGGGTAGCTGTTCCCTTCTCCAGTGGATCTTCCTGACCCGGGAATTGAATCGGGGTCTCCTGCATTGCAGGCAGATTCTTTACCAGGTGAGCTACCAGGGAAACCCCTATAAATGGGGAGAATGATTTAAGTCTCATGATTTTCAGAGGCATCCTTGAAAATCGACCTGTCAAGTGAGCTTCACTTGTCTTGCAAAATCAGATAAATTGAGCTTTGCTTGTCTGACTACCTTGGTTTTGTCTGCTCAGGGAATTTTCAAGTCTCTGTTTGTGTTGGGTTTTAACAGTGCTTACAAGCTCATTCATTGAGGGGCCTAATTTGGGATGTGTGTGCTTGCTCAGCAGGGCAGCTGGCACCTCCATTCTGTGCCTTCCTGGTAGGAACAGACTTAGTGCCGTTTTCCCGTGGGTGTCTTCTTTTGGGGGTCACTCAGGGATCCAGTAACTAGGTAAGAGAGAACATTTTTTTTTGGTGGGGAAGCCATGCTTCTTTGCAAATACAACTAAAATTTCTTAGTTGCCAGGTATCTTGGTAATGGTTGTCCTTGTTGTCTTCCTGAGGTTGTAAAATGAGACTAGGGACTCCTTCCCATCACTACTCTTAACTGCACTGGGCTTTTTAAAACTTCTCTATTCAACACCTCATTTATTGGTTTATAGTATTTGCTGCTGTTATAAATGTGATTTTTTCTTGCTTATTAGCCATACTCTCTAGAAGTATGTGTGTTACCAGTTCCTAGGCTGCACATTTGAGAATTTGGAGAAGTCCAAAGTATACACTGGAGGAGAACACACTCTGGAGCCATCATTTAAAATTCAAGGCAGCCACCCTTTGCAGATGTAAATTGAGGAAGCAGCTCTCCTTTTGGACAGCTTAATGACCTGTATTTAATAGTAGGAGGCTGCTCGCAGACACAGTACA
Organism: Okapia johnstoni; assembly: GCA_024291935.2. Lineage (NCBI taxonomy): Eukaryota > Metazoa > Chordata > Mammalia > Artiodactyla > Giraffidae > Okapia > Okapia johnstoni. The sequence continues at coordinate 18,781,954 of CM044324.1, forward strand.
GCTGGGCAAAGTTGGATCCTCTCTGCTTTTCAGAATGCACAGTGATTACAGCCATTGAAATGATTCAGATTCTTAGCTAGAATCCATAATCAAAATCAGAAAGATTCCACTCCTCAGGGTGGCCTTTCCACTTGCACTGTTTGCCCAAGCCAGTGACTGACGCCTCCATCCTGATCACAGCCTGGGCTGGACGGCCATCTCCACCACAAATAGACCCTCCGATGAGTTTGGGATGAAACAGTGCTGGGTTTCAGGCCAGCTTCTCTTCCTTGAGGGCACATAATTTCACTGGACTTGAAAAAATGTGAGTGTAATCTGAGTAGCAAAATATAAGTCTGGGAGCCATACAATACACAGCTGCTGGAGGCAGTTGCTGTGTTCTGATGCCTTGTGTGTGAGATTGGCATGGATTACTGTGTGTTGTTTAGTCATTCTTTTGCAACTCCATGGACTATAGCCCTCCAGGCTCCTCTGTCCATGGGATTTTTCAGGCAAGAATACTCGCATGGGTTGCCATTTCATTCCTAGGGTATCTTCCTAACCTAGGGATTGAACCCATGTCTCTGGCTTGGCAGGTGGATTCTTTACCACTAAACCACCTAGCAGGTTTTTTTTTTTTCAAATAATTTCCAGGATCTTGTTATCTTCATGCAAAAGCCCAAGTGACTTCAACAGCAACAAAACCCAAACAACTCCCTTCAAAAATGGGCAAAGAACTTGTATAGACATTTCTCCAAAGAAATGTACCAATGGCCAGTAAGTCCATGAAATGATGTTCGACATCACTAATGATTAGGTAAATAAAAAGCAAAATCATAATGAAGTATCACCCCACACCTGTCAGAATGACTGTTACCAGGAAACAGAAAACAACAGCCATTGACAAGAGTGTGGAGAAACTGGAACTGTTGTGCACTGCCAGTGAGGAAGGAAAAGGCAGCTCTAAGGGAACAATATGGCAGTTCATCAGAAGCAGAATTAACTTATGATCCAGCATTTCCATTTCTAGGTATATACCCAAAAGAGTTAAAAGCAAAACTCAAAGAGATAATTGTCCATCCATGTTCATAGCAGCCTTATTCACAAGGCCAAAGGGTGGAAGCAACCCAAGTGTTTACTGACAGATGAATGAAAAACTAAAGAGTTGTGTGTACATAAGATGAATATGCAACGCATGCTTAGTTGCTCAGTGGTGTCTGACTCTTTGTGGCCCCATGGACTGTAGCCCACCAGGTTTCTTTGTCCATGGGATTTTTCATGCTAGAGTATTGGAGCGGGTTGTCATTTCCTACCCCAGGAGATCTTCCCAACCCAGGGATCAAACCTGCATCTCTTGCTCTTCTTGCATTGCAGGCAGATTCTTTACCACTGTGCCACTTTGGAAGTCCAGAATGAATGTGATTTGATGTTAAAAAGGAAGGCAATTCTGACATGCTACAACATGGATGAACCTTGAGGCTATTATGCCAATGAAATAAGCCAGTCACACACACACACAAATTTCCGTATGGTTCCAGTGACATGAGGTATTAAAGTAGTCAAATTCATCAAGATAGAAAGTAGAATGGTAGGAGCAAGCCCTCCAGGAAACTGTGATGTATCCTGCAGTTTGAGAACCACTGCTGGAGAAAAGGGTGGACCATCCAGCATGAAGGAGCCTCTGTTCTCCTGTGCTGTTCATGTTCTGGTCAAGTCGAGTGCTTCTTGCTAAAGGGGTTCCATTGACAAGTAAAGGCAAGAATCATAGCAAAACAGATCTACCTTGGATATCTGCCATATGTGTTTTCCTATTAAAGCCTCTGAAAAGTCCTGTACTAGGGAGATTTAATTCAGCTTGTTTAACCAGAAAAAGTAAAAAGTGGAAGTGTTAAAGTCACTCAATTGTATCCAGCTCTTTGTGATGCTATGGATTGTATACTACCAGACTCCTCTGTCCATGGGATTTCTTAGGCAAGAATATTGGAGTGGGTTGCCATGCCCTTCTCCAGGGGATCTTCCTGACCCAGGGATGAACTCGGGTCCCTTGCGTTGCAGGCAGATTCTTTACCATCTGAGCCAGCCACCAGGGATGCTTCCACAAATTCTTGAATGAAGACTACATTATCACTGTGGTGATGCCTGATAGTATTTTTGCTAGGAGTCTTCAAAAAATGGGGAGCTGCTATTTAATGGATACAGAGTGTCAGTCTTTGCAAGATGATAAAGAGCTCAGGAGATAGATGGTAGTGATGGTTGCTCAACAATCTGAATATGTGTAATGCCATTGACCTAGAGACTTAAACTAGTTAAGATGATAAATTTCATGTTATGTGCCTTTCACCACAGTTGAAAAAAAAAAAGGTTAAATGAAGGATTCCATCTTTTCTCAGCAATTCAGGCTTTGGAGGGACATGTTAGAAGTAAAAGGAGAAAAGGAAAAAAAGAAAAATAGCCAAGGAAATGGATCTTGACTTTATTTGCAACTAATTACAGATATGGTTTCTTTTACAGAGCCATTTTTCTCTCAAGAAGGGAGCTGCAGCCTTGGGCATTGGAACAGACAGTGTGATTCTGATTAAATGTGATGAAAGGTGAGCATGAATCTGCATCCCTTGTTGGTTAGCAGTTTGCAGTTTGTATACATACGCCTTAAAAGTCTGAAAACAGGTGATGACCTGTAGGGCACAAACCTGCCTCCTTGCCAGCTGCTGGTCTTCGCTGTTTCTTTTTCCCTCTTGCTTGGAGTCCTGGGACGTGGTTCCTCAATGACGCAGAGGCATTCACAGCCTTTGATTGGATCCAAACCTTTGCTGAATCAACCAGAATTTTCTGTACAGAGAAAGTACAGAAGGACATTTATCATCTGGGCACTTAAGCAGCAGCCAATGGGTTGAGAACTGATTTATGGAGGTGTCATCCCTCCAGGCACCACAGATTGTGTGAACTTGATGGAGTGATTATAGGAGGGGGACAGTTTAGGGAGCAGAAGGTAAATAATGCCTCCAGCAACTCATCAGCTCAGAGCCTGAGCCAAAGAGCTCTCTTAGGAAAACTCCCTGTCTTAATCTGGTACCCAAACTTCATAGGTGCTCTGCATAAAGGTGAGGTTAAAATATAAGAAATCAATTTAGTCTTAAAAGGATTGAATAAGAAGTTCCACTAAATTAAAAGGAAGCTGCTCAATTCACCATTTATTTATTCATATGAATTTATTAAAGAGATATTTATGATCACTTACCACGTCACTAGGCTCTAGAAAAGCATAAAGCATAATCCTAGTTCCCTGGCTGTATATGACCCAAGAGGGGAGAGGTCCTTTCGGCAGAAGGAGGGTGGGCTGACCTGGGGAGGAGCAGAGGAGATGAAGTGCTGGAATTGACAGGAATTACTGACTGACCTGGGGGTGGTGTGCAGGTTGACAGGTGAGAGGAGAGGGAACACCAGGCCTCCTGGCTAAGTCCACGCGGTGCTACTCTCTAAGCCAGGAACCATCCCCACCCCCACCCCCCCGAAGTGGAGATGCTGAGTTTGTAGAGCTTATGAGACGTCCAAGTGAGGGTGTCAGGGTAGCCAATGGAAGCATCAGCCTGGAGGTCAGAAGATGTGTGATGGGAGCCGTGCAGAGTGGGCCTGGGCGAGAGTGCAGGGAAGCCCACGAGTCAGGGACAGGCAGAGCGAGAGCAGCTGCAGTGGAGACTAAGGAGGGGCAGCCAGAGTCATTGAGGAGAATCAGGACCCAGGGCTGTGAGAGTGTTTCTAGGAGTGGTTGAAAGCTGAAAGGATTAGTTGCTCAGTGGTGTCTAACTCGTTGTGACCCCTCGTTGTGAGCCCACCAGGCTCCTCTCTCCATGGGATTCTCCAGGCAAGAATACTAGAGTGATTTGCCATTCCCTTCTCCAGGGGATCTTCCCGACCCAGGGAGTGAACCCAGATCTCCCTCATTGCGGGCGGATTCTTTACTGTTTGAGCTCCCGGGAAGCCCAAGGGGGCTTAAGACATATTGAACTACGCAGGGAAGAGTCTGCTAGAGATGAAGTGTGAATTATATGGAAAAAAATGGAAAAAATAGCCAAGGTTTAATTTCCTTTGTGAGTTTCTTATTCTTTTGGCTAAAATTATGTAGGAACTGCTTCTGAAGAGCTCACAAGCAGTCTGAAATCATCTTACACTATAAAACGGGAAGGAGACAGAGGGGAGAGAACAGGAGTGGTGATGGAGGGGCAGGGGAGAGGTTTAGGGAGGAGGGCTGTTGAGGAGGGGAGGGGGCCAGCTGCTAGTGGATTTCAGTTCAGAAACCCTCAGCATTGGAAAGGTTCTTAGACATTTACTCATCCAGCCTTTTTTTTAACTTGGTAGTTTTGTGAATAGTTTCAAAGAAAGAAAAACCGCAACAATAGTAACAAGAACTCTCACATAGTCTACACTAAAATTCACCAGTTATTAGCATTCTGATATATTTGCTTTACCATTCTCTTTCTCTCTGTGGATGGAATTTAATGTTAATATTGCATGTTGAATGTAATGAGTATTATAATGTTGTTGTTTAGTCGCTAAAGCATATCCTACCCTTTGCGACCCCATGGACTGTCGCCTGCCAGGCTCCTCTGTCCATGGGACTTCCCAGGCAAGAACACTGGAGTGGGTTGCCATTTCCTTCTCCAGGGGATCTTCTCGACCTAGGGATAAGACCCATGTCTCCTGCATTGGCAGGTGGATTCTTTACCACTGAGCCACCAGGAAATCATTACAATATTACACATGTTAATATATGTATGTTATAGATATAATTTTTTCTGAATCACTTGAGAATTCCTTGCAGACATCATGCCCCTTTACCCATTAATGTGTCAGTGTGTATTTTTGTTTGTTTGTTGGCCATGCCATGCAGCATGTGGGATCTTATTTCCCTGACCAGAGATTGAAACCATGACTCCTTCTGTGGAAGCACAGAGTTTTAACAACTGGACCACCAGGGAGGTCTAGTTCAATGTGTATTTTTTTTTATAACAAAGATATTCATTTACCTAATCATAGTCCAGTTACTAAAATCAGGAAATTTGACATTGATGCAGACTATTATTTAATCTATCTACCCTATTCTGTTAAGTAGCTTCAGTCGTGTCCGACCCTGTGCGACCCCATAGACGGCAGCCCACCTGGCTCCCCCGTCCCTGGGATTCTCCAGGCAAGAATACTGGAGTGGGTTGCCATTTCCTTCTCCAACGCATTAAAGTGAAAAGTGAAAGTGAAGTCGCTCAGTCGTGTCCGACTCTCAGCGACCCCATGGACTGCAGCCTACCAGGCTCTTCAGATTTCATCAATTGTCCCAATACTATCCTTTCTGTTCAGTTCAGTTCAGTCACTCAGTCGTGTCCAACTCTTTGCCACCCCATGGACTGCAGCACACCAGGCATCCCTGTCCACCATACCATCTCCTGGAGTTTGTGCAAACTCATGTCCATTGAGTCAGTGATGCCATCCAACCATCTCATCCTCTGTTGTCCCCTTAGAGCTACTTTTTTTCCCCTGTCCAAGTTCACAGGTGACACTTTGTTGTCACTTTTTTAGTTCCATCTAATCTGGAACTAATCCCTCATCCTTCCATTGTTTTTCATGACATTGATGTTTTGATGGGTGTAGATCATTTATTTTGCAGAATGTTTCTTAATTTGGGTTTATTTGACATTTCTTTGTGGTTAGATTCAGGCAATGCATTTTGGACAGGAATTCCAGGAAGGTCTCTCCACTGTAAAATGACTGTTCTCTACTTTGCAGTTAATAAATATTGGTGGGGGATGCTTTGAGACTATATATAAATACTGTGTGTCTCCTAAAACATTCATTCACTAGTTTAGCATCCATTGATGATGCTAAAGGAAGGAAGAATCTCCTTTTTCTCTCTTTTTCCATCTCTCTTGCTCTATCTCTGTCTGTCTATCTGTCTCTATTATGTGTTATCAGTATGGACTTTCAGGTACTTTTAGAAGTTAATTCTCTCCAGCATTCTCTTCCGCTTTCTTTGATTTCTCCATTTCTTGCTCCTCCCTTCTGGGTTCCCTTTAACTTACCTAAATTACTAGTAATAAGTCTAAATTACACAGTAATAAATCTCTTTGGGAGTTTACCTGAGGGGCAGAGATCAGGAGTAGGGCGCAGTGCAATGGCTGCTTCTAAAACTGGTAGTTCCTTGTCACTGCTGGGGGCTGTTGCTATTAACAGTGGTCCTAACATTAGGCAATTTCTAATGGGAAGGATCACGCATGCTTTCTTCTTTGCACACAAATCTCTGTGAACAGAGCCAAGCTCTCAGCCCTTAAGCTGGTAGAAATATTATAGCTCAGCAGGGTCAATAAGCAGAGTTACTAAAGACTCAAGCACCCGATTTGTGACCTGCCCAGAGCGCCACACTCCCCAGTAACATGCTCCTTTCAGTAAGATCATTTTCCCCTTCACAGCCATGGGAAGATAACCATGAATCTGTGTAGTACAGTGTAATCTGTTCCATTTGTTTCTTTCCACAAAGAGAAGATTCTTCCTGCTGGTGGCTCTAGCTGGCAGTGTGGGATTTTGCCCAGGCAACTTCATCAAGTTTTCTGACCCAATAGCATCATATGGATTAAATTTTTTTTTAATTTATTGAGATAGCATTGGTTTATCATAGTTATAAAAATGTCATGTGTACAACATAAGGTTTTGACTTCTGTATACATGACGAGAGCATCATATGAATTTTTTAATACTTATCTTTCATGCTTAGGTTTTTTTAACCCATTCTGACATGCTTTGCTTTTTAAAAATTTTTAAATTTTTGTATTTGACCACTCTGCGCAGCATGTGGAATCTTAGTTACCTAACCAGGGATCAAACCTGTGCACTCTACAGTGGAAGCATAGAGTCTTAACCACTACATGGCTAGGGAAGTCTCCATCATATACATTTTTTAACGACTATCACAAAATCAAGAATCTCCATGTAAAACTGACACATCCAAAGCAGCAGTCTGGTTCAACAGTCCTCCCTTTTAATGGCAGTTTTTTTTCTTAAACACTGGCACCTAACAGAGAATAGCACCACAGAGCATCAGCCACTGTTTCACTGGGCACTTAGAGGCTGCTGCATACATAAAGATTAAAGATATACATTATGCTATGGAAATACTTCTAAACCAGACATATAGGATGCAATAGCTGCCATCTAAAGCTTCCCTGCATGAAAAGATGCTTGTCTGGAAAAGCTAGGGCTGCCAGATAGGTTCTAATCCTTGGAGGAACCTGTTGGGGAATTTGGAGGCTCTCGTCCTCTTCACAGCACGTGGGCAGATGGGTGTGCACAGTCATGTCAGGACCTCCTCCTGCTAGCTGCCTATGGCTGTGATGGCTCAAAACCCTGGGTCCTGTGAAAAGTGGCTGGCTAGTATGTTACACAATTATGGAAATACCTGCCGGGATAAAACTTCCATTTCTAAAGCAACATTTCTCAACATGTGCACCTAGGTCTGTCTATGCCACAATCTCCTTTTTAGAAATGCAGAATGCTATGCTATACTATTGCTATGCTATGCTATGCTATTGCTATGTTTGTTTACTTGTTATTGTTTGTCTCCTCTGTTAGGATGTAAGCCCTGGAGAGTAGAAACTGGCCTGTTTACCCTGGTGCCCCAGCACCCCTAATAGCATTTGGCACCTAGTGAGCCTTCAGTAAATATTTGTAGAATGAATTAATTCCAGGGCCCTATCGCTGACCTTCTGAATCAAAATCCCTAAGATTAGGGCCAAGGAATATACATTTTGAAGACATACATCATGATTTTTATGCACGTGAAATTTTGCAAAGTCATCCAATTCTAAGATCACTGAAAAGGTGAAAAGTTTTGTCTACAGAGTCTCCCATACTAGCTTTCTGATCAGTCACCAAGATAAAGTGAGCATATTAATATTATCCTGGGGTGAAACGTTTGCCTTCTAGTCACATACTTCCGACAAATGTCCATCTGCCACCTCCAGTGTGCCAGGCTCTGGGTTCCTAAGTGGACAAAGCAAATACAGGCTTGAAGGCTGGATGCCTGGAGAAGTCTGGAGCCTATCTGTTAAGGGCACACCCAGAGCTTTCCACTCTGTGAGAAGCAAACACTTGGACTTGATGACTTGACAAGGCTGTCCCTTCTCCCTGTCTTCATGTGGAAATGGGACAGAGTATATGTTCATTGGGCTTCCCAGGTGGTGCTAGTGGTAAAGAATCCACCTGCCAATGCAGGAGACATAAGAGACGTGCATTCTATCCCTGGGTCGGGAAGATCCCCTGGAGGAAGGCATGGCAACCCACTCCAGTATTTTTGCCTGGAAAATCCCATGGACAGAAGAGCCTGGTGGGCTATAGTCCACAGGGTCGCAAAGAGTCGACATGACTGAAACAACTTAGCATGTCTGCACGTGTACGTTCATTACTGCTTTCCTAGCAGGTGTGAATGACACCTCCAATTCTTGAAAGCTAAGTGTCATCACAAAGGATTTATCTTATTGTCTTCAAAGACAACAACATTTGCAAAGAGGTTTCCTATATGTTTGGCCCTTTGAGTTTGTTCTGGAAGGTTGGCATTTACTTTCTCATTTCAGCTGGCTTTACCTGATCCTAGGCTGTCACACACGCAACTGTCTTATCCTGTTTCCTCATTTGAGAAATGAGACAATCATTGAGAAAATGAGAAAGAGGTCTTGGGCCCCTCCCAATTCTGATGTTCCCAATCTGTGACTTCTCTGTGTGGTCTTACTGCCAAGGGTTAGCAAAATATCTAGATGTGATTAGTGAGCAAATAGCAATTGTCAAGTCAGTCTCCCCAAACTCTCCAAGGCAGAGGAGGTTAGTCATGGTAGACGGGCTAACATTTGAGACTTGCAAACAATTTCTGAAAATCCTCTCCCAATTTTATGTTTATCAACAAAAGCACCTTTGCAATTTAAAGTACTTAGAATTTAGTTTCAAAGGTAAATATAAGACCTGAATTTCCTCTTAAATGTGAACCTTTTGTTTTTATCATGGTGGCGCAAGGTGTTTTAGCATAGCCAGATCTAAGAGAGGCTGAAAAATCACAGCTTTCTTTTTCTTTTCTTCAGGTGTGTAGAACAACTCTGTTTTTTAAATTAATTTTTATTGGTGTATAATTGCTTTATAATGTTGTGTTAGTTTCTACTATACAGCAAAGTGCATCAGCTATACATACACATATATCCCGTCTTTGGGGGACTTCCTTCCCATTCAGGTCACCACATAGCACTGGGTAGAGTTCCCTGTGCTGTACAGCGGGTTCTCACTAGTTACCTGTTTTATACGTAATATCAATAGTGTATACATGTCGATCCAAATCTCCCAATTCATCCCCTGCACTTCCCCTTTGATATCCATATGTTTGATCTCTATGTCTGTGTCTCTGTTTCCACTTTTTGCAAATAAAATCACAGTTTTCAGGGATGCTCCCAGGCCAAGCTGTGAAGTGTAGGGAGACATGTAGGGCATGAAGGGCCTTCCAGAACTCTCCACCCCCTCCCCCACCACAAGCCTGCCCCTCCATTCCTTCTGTCCCTCCTTCAGAGGTCCATCCCACAGAAAGTCTCCAGAGGTGGGCTGCTCAGATTAGAATCACACCCTCAGCACCAAATAAACATTTAATGCCCTTTGTTTCACTCCAGTCCAACTGATTAATCACTGGTGATGTGTCCATTGCCGTTGCCAGGTAATTAATTGCATTTTAATGCTTTATTGACCAGGGGATTTTTGCAGAAACTAACACCTATGGCATTCATACATCTCCAGTTAATAATGTGTTAACTGCCTTTCTTTGGAAAACAGCTTCACAAAACTCAGTGGTTCTCCATGCTTTTTAAAGCAGAGGGACTAACCTCTGCTTTCTGTGCCAACCATTATGTAATACCTTCTTTGTCAGCCTGAAATGAAAATTGTGGAAGATACAGTGCCCACTATGCCCAAATTACTTTTATAAAATGGAGAAAGGTGAGAAAAGTAGTTTAAAATAAGATAACATATTTCAGTCAGGAAAGCTTGGGCAAGACAACACTAGAAGCTGTAATGAAGTAGTCTAATGGCTTGCTCTGTATCTAAATCTATATCTACCTAAAATTACAAGAATTCCCACAAAAGACTATGAATCTAGTGGCACATTCCAAACCTCACTTACTGTCCCCTCAATGTCAGTAGGATTCCCAGCTGCTTATGGTGACAACCTCCTTCCCATCACTTATTTTTCCAAGCTGCCTTTTACAAACCTAGATCAATGACCCCAATGTGAAAAGTTTAGCCAGTGTAGAAACCTCAGAAGAGATCTTTTGATTCAAAAAATCATTCACGCCTCCAGTAACGTACAGTTAGCTACTCTGTCCTTTGCTTGGTTTTTCCCTCCAGAGTCTTGAGGTAGAAATGTCATAATGCATAATAACAACCTCAACAATAAAAGCTCTCTTTTCTGGAATACTTCCTAAATGCCAAGCACTTTTAAAAATAATTTTTCATCTATTAACTCATATAACCCTCATAACTCCATAAGTAATATTATCACTAAGATACGGTCATAGGCACAGAGTAATTTAGTGACTTGACTAAGATCACACATCTAGCCACCTCTAACTTCTTGTAGAAATCAACTCCTTTGATTATTATAATAGTAGTTTTTTTAAAAGATTACTTATTTATTTATTTTGGCTGTGCTGGGTCTCCATTGTTGCACAAGGGCTTTCTCTAGTTACAGCGAGCAGCGGCTACTCTCTAGTTGCAGTGCACAGGCTTCTCATTGCAGTATCTTCTCTTGTTGCAGAGCACGGGCTCTAGGCTTGGGGGCTTCAATAGTTGCGGGCTTCAATAGTTGTGCTGCATGGGCTTAGTTGCCCCAAGGCATTAGGATCTGCCAGGACTAAGGATCGAACTCATGTTCCTGCACTGACAGGTGGATTCTTAACCACGGGACCACCAGAGAAGTCCAATAATGGGGGTTTTATAGTAACTAAAGCACTATGTGTTTCTATTTTAGGAAGGAAGGGATGAAAGGATGTTTCTTTCTCTGATGCCTGTCTGACATTTGAGCCCATGAGTTCTTGGTCTGCTTTGTGATTTTAGCTCTCGGAATGTAACTGGGTAGCTTTGGACATAATATTTTCATTCAGATGTTTCAGATTGGATTTTCCCTTCTTGGCATTTCATCTCTGTGTGCAATTGCAGGTCTGTTTGTTGGAAGATTTGGAATACAAATCTTTTTCTAAATCTGCTTTCAGTGCCAAATGTCTCATTCCAGAACAGGTTTGCTCTAACTAAGGAGATGACCTATAAAACAGGCTCTGTGCAGAGTGGAAAGACATGTGGACAGCGAGATCGGGTGTCTCCTAAGCATGTCAGAAATGACAGTCCAGCATCATTCAGGGAGGAAATGCCTTTCTTTCTGCAAACAACCAAGGACTGATTCTAACTGGTTGTTATTACCAATCATTTAAGGTTGAACTTTTACCCCCTTGCAACTCTTTGTAAAGGCAACAAAATAAATTATTCAAAGCAAACATATATTTGCTTCTCCTTTCAGGGGGAAAATGATCCCTTCTGACCTTGAAAGAAGGATCCTTGAAGCCAAACAAAAAGTAAGTTTTTGAAGGGAGTTTTATGCAGCCCATAACAAGCTGAGGGTATGTATTTCTGTTTCCATCCACTAGAGAAAGTGTTTTTGTTGTATTTGTACAGAGTACATGGAATTTTTCATTCAGTCATTACTTATTTTTGAGTGATGGGGTTTACTTTGAAAAAGTCTAAGTTACTGAGTAAATACTATATACAGTGGTACTAACAATTATAGTAACACAGTTATACTAACAGTTCTAGTAACACAACGGTAGTAACAGTTTCCAATGGACTTGTCTTCCTGTGTGATGAGGATTGGCATTAAACAGATTCACTGGAAAGACTGTATTCACAAATGGAAAATCCCTAGAAGCTAATTTAGCATATGGGAGTTACTGTGTGTGGTTACTTGAAAGGGACCGTTTTCCTGCCAAGACACATACTGAAATGATTGACCCTCCAAACACCTTATTTTTCAGGAAGCCATTTAGTACTTTTTTTTAGAAGTGACATGTTGTGAAGACCTGCTGAAAATTCCTACAAAGCTCTAGAAAGTCATTTACATCTCTGCATGATTTGCAGTTTGAAGCTTTTAGTAGATCTCATCTACAGTTCCTAGTTCAATGACATAACACATGAATATTATTAGGATCTCAGAAATCATTATTCATTTTCTTAGGCCTTTTCCTCCCCTGCAAAGTGGCAGCAGAATCCTTTCCCCTTATTCTCGTCCTAGAACCATTTGTAACCACATAAACCTTTGCTGCCACCTAAAGACTGACTCTGTAACATCAGGGCCTGTCGTGTCTTTTGGAGTAACTCTGTTCACCCTATTTGAGGCATTCTTCAGCCATCTTTCAGCAACAGCCTATTATTTCTATTAGTTTTCCTTTGGGCTTCCCTGGTAGCTCAGACATTAAAGATTCTGCCTGCAATGCAGAAAACCCAAGTTCCATCCCTGGGTTGGGAAGATCCCCTGGAGAAGGGAATGGCTGCCCACTCCAGTTGCCTGGAGAATTCCACGGACTGAGAGGCCTGGTGGGCTACAGGCCATGGGGTCGCAGAGAGTCGGACACGACTGAGTGACATTCTTTGGCCATTTTTCATCAGCAGCCTATTATTTCTATTAGTTTTCATTTAGCCACGGCCAGACAGACTAAGTCAACTTAGATGGATAAAATCATGGCTTATTGTTTACCCCAAGGTGAATCCTCTGAGACTCCAAATAAGTTATCTAGGGATTTTCCAACAAGGAATAATGAGATGGTAGGAGTTCCTTCCCTTCATCCTTTTGTCTGCTCACTCTAGGAGGTTTATTATGTTCAGAGACCCTGCTATGAAAAATGAAGACTAGGAAAGTAAGTGGGTGGAGGGGTGGAGATCAGAAACTCTCCTTCGAATATACCAAAGATTTGTGGGCACCACCAAGTTTACTCACCCCTGGGTCCAGCGCAGCCTCTTCTGAGAACCAGAGTGTCTGTTCTCATAAGGCAACTGGCGGAGCCAACGAAATGGCCTGGAGAACTCAGATCTGGAAGGCGAATGTCATTCCTACTAGGCTCCAAGATATCGTCAAAACCCTTCTGATGGTTCCAACAAGACAGATGTGTAAGATAGGAGGAGAATGTCCACCTTTTAAAACCAGCTTTTTGAAAGAATCCTTGGACTGCTGGTTTACATTATTTGGGGCTTTCTCATTTGCACAGGGGTTTGTTCCTTTCCTTGTGAGCGCCACGGCTGGGACCACTGTGTATGGAGCATTTGACCCCCTGTTAGCGGTTGCTGACATTTGCAAAAAGTATAAGATCTGGATGCATGTGGATGTAAGTATCCCAGAGGGACCACCACTGAAATGTTCTTGCACATTTTGCACCTGGAGCTCATGGAATGAAATGTATTCTTTTTTTTTTTTTACTTTACGAGTTTATTCCCAGAATGATGATAGATAAGCTTTTAAAGATCGCAGAGACAATGTAGTACATGACTCACACAGTACATGACATTCACTGGAAGCAATCTGAGGCTGATTATGCCTTAACTTCCCCAACAGGATAATATTCTTATTTCTGTGACCAGAACCTGAGCTGAGCACTTAGTTCTTGGTTCAATGATCAAAAGAGTAAATAAGAGTTTCATTTATCTAGGAGATCCAACTCAAGTCAGAAACTAGTATAACTGAGGAGGAAAGTAGACTTGACAACTTGCTAGGAAATATGAATCACCAAATTTCCAATGTATGGTCAGCTAGTAAGATAGGCCATATATGAGATGTTTTGACTCCACAGTTAGTCACACCAAGAAATAATGGAGAGCACTCATCAAGACATTTTCAAATGAAACAAGATGTCAGCTTTTACAAGGACAAACTAATGGAATTTAAGTTTAGATCAATATGACTCAAAGTGTGGCTCAAAGATCAGCAACTCTTTGAAAACTGCTAATGACCCACGATGAGATCAGGAATCAATGCCACATTGTCACTAAGCACCATGCTTGGTTCAACTGATGTGTTTTCCATTGTGAGGCTTTGTCAACGAAGGAAGCATAAGTTGCTTTCCATTCCAGTGCAAGAGGCTTATGTTGTTGAGTAGACTGGCTTAGGTAATTTGGGCTTTATATTAATAATATGCACTCAGAGTTGTCAGAAAGAGTTTTCCTTGCAATGTGAAAGTTGTTTAAAGGGTTTTAATTCATCATTTTTAGTCTAAACTGTGGAGATATTAGCACTTCTAGTTCTGAAATGATGAGCTTCCCTAGGACTAAGCACGGCACTGATGGATTGGGAAGGATCTTTCTCCTTTTCGTGCAGACTGAGGAAGTGTTGGGCTTCTTACACCCATATAAATGTGGGATGGAGCCTGAGACCTTAGAATAGCCCCCCAACTTAACCTTTGGAAGTCTAGTGCCAATCCCCAAGTTATCTGGGGTTGAGGCTGTAACTTTCACTCCATGCAATGCTTACTGTTTTGAAAGATACCAAACTCTAGAAATCCAGGCAATGAAAAAGCACTACCTTTTCTTTGTATGCCTTTCTTTTTCCAGGCAGCTTGGGGTGGGGGATTACTGATGTCTCGGAAACACAAGTGGAAATTGAGCGGCGTGGAGAGGTACACACATTTTTCTCCTTAACAATGTAAAGTGTGAAAGCTATATATGAAAAGCAAATTAAGCCAATGTCCAAGAAGTGTTGGTGTACAGGTGAGCCCATTCTGTCAGCGCTTGTGTGCTTTGCCTTGTGTGGTCATAAATGCATGAGTATTTTGTGTAGACAGCAGAGACATCAAATCCTATCCAAGTGACCCAAGTTGTATGTCTCTCAAACATAGAGATCATAGAGAGCCCTAACTGGCCTCCATGGTTGGCCAGAGTACTTAGGAATGACCTTCCTGGGATTTCTGAACCAACAACTATCAAAATTGTTAAAAGCTTCAGGCAGGCCACTGTTTTCTAGGGAGATAGGTAGCTCTCCTGTTTCATGAGAGGATAATAACCGCTGCTTTAAAGAAACCGATAATTAATTTTGTGAAGCAAAGAAGAACCTTGTAATTTATCAGTGTTGAAAGAGGGGTTTGCGATTTAAGGTGGCCCATTGACTTAAAGTGAAACCTGCTTGTGATAACATCACCTGTTGGCTTCATCTCCATAATGGTTCTTTCCGGTGAGCTCTGATGGATGCTGCAATCACCTTTACTTAGGAGACTAAGCAGGAGACCATTGAGAAAAAGCTCCAAAGCACAAAGGAGGTGATATTTGATTAGCATAAAGCCTACTCAGGGCCAAAGGAAAAAGAAAAAGAATCACAGAATGCAGAATTGGTCTCAGGCTTTGGTTCTGGCCCCTGTGCAGAGGGAGCTCAGAGTTCCCAGTTCTCCCATCACAACATGAAATGTCAAGGATAGCAGGGAGCCTGACACACCAGGCAACTGAGAAAGCCTGGATTCATCTGGGATTGCCAAATGCCCACCGTTCCCAGCCAAGTAGCCAGGTGCTGTCAAGGGGGAGTTTCCCCCTGGCTCTACCTCTGGATATCTCCGCACAATTTCTGTACCAAGATGAGGAGACTGATGGAGCTTGAAAGCATCTGAGAGCACCAGTCATGCAGGGCAGCCGGGCCAGAATGAATGGACAGCATGTGCCATGTGATATCCAGGCCTACCCCCGCACAGAGAATGCATGGGTGGGGAAGGAGGGCATGGGATTACTGAAGAGTCTGGGGCACCCTGCCTCATTAGCAGAAGGAGGGCTGGAAAAGACTTGAGACAGACCAGCCAAGACCCAGGTCAGCAGATTGTGTCCCTGAGTCTGCTGCCCACACTCTGACTGCAGGTGACCGTTCAGGTGTGAGTGGATGAGGACAGGCCTGGCCTCTCCCCAGGGGGAGCCAGCTTTAGGTCTCTGCTTCTGGTTGGTTGATTGGAATTCCTTCTTGTCATGAAGATCTACCCGAAACTAGAAGCTAAAGAAGGAGTGAACTAAACAGGAAAAGAGAATGAAGAAGAGAGAACCATCCTGAAGGTGCTTGTTCAGAAGATCAGAACAAAAATTCAGTTGACATGCTATCAGAAGAACTGGCCTGTGTACAGAACCTTCTCGTCATTGAGTCCCCTTAAACTGACCAGCACAGAACATGAGAGGCTGTTTCTATACCTTTGATGCCAGCTGTGGCTCCAAGTGCTGACAGCCAGCCAGGGGTGCCCTCCACTAATGACTACCTGAAAGCTCGCTAAATCACATACCCTGGGCTTTGGAAAAATAAACACCCACGTGCTTTTGTACTGAAGACTGTTATTTGAGAGCAAAGCTTAGAACATTCGTTATGGAACACAGAGTCCTCTCTGGTGCCCAGAATTCTTGAAGCTGTGTTGGAAGTAAATCTACTAAGTGGAACAGCCAAAGAAGTCCTTTTTAAAAATGAAGGACTGTCAGGACTTCCCTGATGGTCCAGTGGTTAAGACTCTACGCTTCCACGGAAGAGGGCACAGGTTCAATCCCTGCGGAGCTAAGATTCTGTGTACTGCCGCATGGCGCTGCAAAAAAAAAAAAAAAACACGAGGGACCATTGTTCTGCTTTGAGCGGACCCTCCTCAGCCATCCATTGACCTGAGAGAATCCATCTGGGTGACTTATCAACAAAATGCTCACTTTCTTTGGTGAAGAAGATTTTAGGGCCAAGGGAAATCTGCATGGACACACTTTTAGGAAAGAAATATGCCTCACTCGCATGCGTGTGTGCTGAGTTGCTTCAGTTGTGTCTCACTCTGTGCAACCTATGTATTGTAGCCCACCAGGCTCCTCTCTCCATGGGATTCTCCAGGCAAGAATACTGGAGTGGGTTGCCATGCCCACTTTCCAAGCACGAGGACTCACTCTAAAATGGAGGAAATCCATGAATCCCTGTCCCCTAGATTCAAAGATGACCCCATGGTCACAGGGATCCCAGAGTGCTGTCCTCATAACAAAATGGCACAAGCACCTAGGGGCCTGCCTTTCTCAGAAAGTACCTTTCTTCTCTGATAACACTGTCAAGCTATTTAGGGATGAGATAGCTAAGAGGGTGCCAGGAGACCTGGCACTCCTGGGCACTGTCAACGGACCCTTCTTTAATCCCTCCTGGCAGCAGGCTGCTGTGTACCTGGAAGAACCCATTGTCGCGGGCCACTCTCAAGACTTTCTGGCCCAGCTGAAGGTTCTAGCACAGATCCTGCCAAATTACCAATTATTAGCCCTACTCCTATCCCTAAGGGCCAGGGGTTCAGAAACTCAGTTCATTGGTTATGGGCCCTCTGTCTTAGGCAAACCACTGCATGAAGCACAGTGTGGACGCAAAGTCAAATATGCTAGGAAGCCTGTCTTCAAGGGTTTTAGAATCTAGTAGGGAGACTGCAGTCAACCATGGATTACAGGCCAAGGCAGAGGAATTAAAGGCTCAAGAGACAGATTGTTCTTTCCAAACAGGGTTATTAAAGGAAGGGAAGCCTTCCCCCCAGAGTTGGGGGGGAGGTCACAGAGTTTCATCAGGCAGAAGCAGAAGAAGGGCATTAAGGTGGGGTCACCAAGGTTTGAGAGGGCCCTTGGGGAAAGTTCAGACAAACTTGGTTGGAGACCAAGATGGATTTGTATTAGAGACCAGGAAGCTAGTGGAGGATCTGTAAGTCCTGCCCAGTGAGTCTCAGCGGAGGGTCTGCCTGCAGAGCCAAATCCAGATGAAGGTAAATCCCTGAGCTGAGCATCACTGCCATGTGAGCCCTTATTGTGCATGGAGACCCTTGTGTTTCTCTGGTTGGGGAAAAACACTGGAGATGTCCTATTATAGCAGCCATAGTGGGGGTCTGAAGAGAGGACACCTTTGGCCACCTGATGCAAAGAACTGATTCATTTGAAAAGACCCTGATGCTGGGAAAGATTGAAGGCAGGAGAAGGGGATGACAGAGGATGAGATGGTTGGATGGTATCACCAACATGATGGACATGAACTTGAGCAAGCTCCGGGAGTTGGTGATGGACAGGGAAGCCTGGTGTGCTGCAGTCCATGGGGTCGGACACGACTGAGTGACTGAACTGAACTGAACTGACTGAACTGAAGAGAGGAGTGGCATTTCCTGTGCTTTGAAAAGGCCACTCTGGGTTTGAGAGGATATGGAGGCCAGGACTAAGGAGGAGCTACTGGGGCTTCACAGAGGACCAGGTGTAGGAGGAGTGGAGGGGAGAGATGCTCAGGGTAGGAAACAGAGGTGTGGAAGGAAAGGAGGAGATGAACCCAGGAGAGCTGCTTCCTGGAGCAGAATGCGTCATCAGAGACCAGCACTTCAGGTATAATTTATTAAAGAACCGGTGCTTCTGCTCCCTTCACTTCCTTCTGAAATATTTTGTGTGTGTATGTATTGGGTTGGACAGAAAGTTCATTTGGGTTTTTCTGTAACATCTTATGGAAAACCTGAACAAACATTTTGGCCAATCCAGTGGAAAAGTTATACTCCAGTTACACCAAGAACACCAGATGTTACAAAATGCTGACATGATTTATATACAGTGCTCTTTTTGCCTTGCTGTATTTTCTGTTAATAATCCTTTAGAAATTCCAGAGAGTGTCCTCCCTGACAGATTTTACAGTTTTGCATATCATGTTGAAGAGAGTGACGGACATTTTTTGGAAGATGTCTTTGATCGAGCTAACATGAGCTTGTCATATATAAAACACTTCTCTCAACTGTTACATTAGAAATCTAGCACCATCGTGTTGGGAGTATATCATAATGGCCTGGGGAAGTTTTTCAATATGCATATGCCAGTCACACCCCAAAAGGAAACATTTCAGGTTCTCCATGGTTTTCAGTGAATACCTGTAGCATTAGGTCACCGTTAGAGCAAGGACCCTGTGGACAAGCAATGGCTTGAATCCCACTTGCTAGCTGTGTGCTCTTGGACAAGATGTTTCTCCATCTATAAAACTGGTACAATAACAGTGTGTACATCACAGGGCTACTGTTGTATGGATTAGATAAGTTAATCCGTGTGAATCAATTAGAGCATTGCCTGCTACATAGGAAATAGTAAATGTAGTTAGCATGTGAATGCTGAAAAATTTCCGAGAGATTCTCATATATCATCCACATACACACGCATGCAAATTGAGCACCAAAGTACTACAGAATAAAGTGCTTTATACAGAACTTAAAAAAAAAAAAAAAACTACAAAGAGTGATATAGGAGAGGAAAGAAAGAGAATGAAACCAAACCACTAAGGTTTGAAAGCTGAATGCTTGGGAGGAAAATGGGGGAAAAGTGGTGTGAAGAATTGAGGTCCAGAATAGAGGAGAGAGAAGAGATCTGGAAGGATGAGGAGGGAGCTAGTTAAGGAGTTCTTTTGGGATCTTCTGACCTTGGCGTGCACAGGCGGGCAATGAGAAATGTCTCCCAACAGCCCTAGGGGGCTCAGCTCTCTATAAACATACTGAAAGTCACAGAGGAATAATATCTCAAGGCAAAACATTTTGAAATGAACCTGAAGCTGCTTTTCACAAATTGCCTACATTTCTCACATGAACTAGTGCCATGTCGTTGAATAACTGTCTGCATCTTTTTGCATTTTTATGAGGCAGCTCCTCTGAGAGAATTCAGGGACCAGTCAGTGGGGGGCTTGACAGCTTCTAGTCTAAAAAGACAAATGGGCAACTGTGTAGAAGTAAACACCCTCAGTCAGAAACATGGAAAACAGCTATTTTCTTCTCCATTTGGTGTCATTGCTGATAAAGCTGCATTTTGTCAGGATAGGGCATCCAGCTATAGAATCGTATAGAATGTACCGAATGGCTGTGTACATATGCCTAGGGTCACAAAGCTCTAAATGATAGAGTTGAAATTAGTAGCAAGAGCCAGGATTATTTACTGTTTATTGTGTTGGATACGGTTATAAGCCCTTTACCCAAATGATTGATTATTTTTTAACATTTAGTTATTTGACTGCGTTGAGTCTTATCTGAATGTGGCACACAGGTCTTCTGTTGCAGTGCACAGGCTCTCTAGTTGTTGCACGCAGGCTCAGTAGTTGCAGCACGTAGACTTAGTTGCTCTATGGCATATGGGATCTTAGTTCCCCAACCAGAGATTGAACCGACATCCCCTGCATTGCAAGGTGAATTCTTAACCACTGGACCACAGGGAGGTCCCAAACAATTTCCTACTATTCTCCTTTTATAGACAAGGGAATCTAGGCACAGAGAGGTTAAGTAACCTGCTCAAGGTCACACAGCTAGCAAGTGATAGAACCTGGATGCAAACTCAGACTGTCTGGCTCCTGAGCTCCCTTCCCTTAACCAAAATTTACCTACTGCTCAGAGCCCAGGTTTCTTGACTCCAGTTTCATTCTAAAGAGCAAGGAGCTGTTTTCCTAGAAGGAGCTTTTCGATATCTGTTTCTTTATTATTCATGAAGTCTTTCAGTCCTCTGTCCAGAGGTGTAGCCATCTGGCCACGAACCACCTTGGCTTCTTTCCTCACTTCCAATATATCTGACAGCCAGTGTCAAAGCTAAAGAAAGACCAGACAGTGAGCCAGACTATTCATTGATTCAAATAAGATCCCCAGGCCAGTGAGTGTTCTCTGACTGGCCAGCTGCTGACCGCCATTCATCAAATAGAGGAATGGGATCTTTCCTGGCATCTCATTTCTTCCCAAAGTCCTCACATCTTGAGTGCTGGGAGTGGGGTGAGCCATGTCTGTCACTCAGCTGGAAGAGGGCCAGTACTGCTCAACCCTGTGGAGGAGCCACTGCATGTTGTCCTGCTACTCTCCTTCCTCCTGTGAGTCTGTTGGTGCCAAGGTCACGTCCCCGAGTCTCCTCCTCGAGGACGCCTCAGTCTCTCAGAGACAGGCGCAGAGACTCATGGGAAGTGAGCAGCTGCTCTCCCGGGAACTGGAGGAGGAAGAGGGCTGAGCAGCGCAGTGAGTGAGAAGGAGAGAAATTGAAGGAAGTTGCAAAACTTGGCAGAGACCATACTTGATTGGCCTTAAAAGATTAAATATCAATAGGATGTAACCAATTGAAGTCATAGGAGATGACATTCCGGGAAGAGGAAATGCACCAGGAGACCCAAGATCATGAGAATAGAATTTTCTGAGAACTAAACAGACTTTGGTGTGATGAAAAGTGGTTCAGGAAACTGACAGGACTCCAGACTGGGCGCATAGCCTGGGATCTAGTGTGGGGACACCGTGAGCCATACCCCACAGTCTGGAACTTAGGCTGGAAGCAAAAGGAAGAGGAGAGAGCCATAAGCGGAACTAGAAAATAACTATGGTAACAGGTGGAGGAGGAAATGGAAACCAAGCATCAGCTAAGACAATATATCCAGATTAAAATAATAATAATAATAATAGCAATTATTATTATTAAAGGACTCTGAACCAGGACTGTGGTTTAGAAGTTTCAAACAGCATAACCCCCTGAGCTGAGCATCACTGTGACCAGTGAGAGAGTATCCTGCTTACCAAGGGTGTTGGAACAAATAGGCTGAAAGCTGCCATGGGAGTCACCGTGTATCTTCCCTGCAGTCCAAAAGGATATCTCTGGATGAGAGAAGAGATGGAAGCAGGGTATGAGCTAGCTGTTGTAAAAGAACACATTTGAAACATTTAGTCATCAACTGAATGGAAAGAAGGAGGAACTAGATTGGGAAAAGAACAAAATTCAGCGGCAGAATGAGCCCTTGCTCTGAGCTCCTGGGCACTACAGTTGGGTCAGAAGTGGGAACAACCCCCTGGTGCCCTGCTCTGTGGTGGCCAATGGAAGGACCCTGGACGGGCTGATCCCAGTCACTCAGAGCTCTCAGACCACCATAGAGCTGAAGAGAGATACCAGCCTTTGCCTGCTCTCTTTGTAGACAAAGGAAAGGTTGTAGATTTTGAAGGGTCCCCCTCTTGTTTTGTAAGTTAACGTCATGCTGGAGTCTGAGAAACAGTACCAAGAACCCTGAGCCCTGTTGCCCCTCACAAGGGGTCGTCTGAGCCTGTCATGGATGCCACCCTCTTAACCTGATTTGTTTCCTTTAGGGCCAACTCTGTGACCTGGAATCCACATAAGATGATGGGCGTTCCTTTGCAGTGCTCTGCTCTCCTGGTTAGAGAAGAGGTATGTCTTTCCTCACTCGGGGCCACGTCCGTAGTTGGGGTTGGATAGAGTAATGTGTGTAGTGACAAAATTAAGATGATTTTACAGAATGGAACAGTGAGCCGCATCCACAGTAGGGGAAATTGTGAATGAGGATAGCTGTAAGGGCCTGCTCTTATGTCCAGATACAAGATGGTTATATTCTGACTAGACGAGACAGGCATGTTCCATGCATGGCTAAATTATTGTGCTTGTGAAAAAGGCATAAGACACTAGGTTGTACTCTGCTGCAGAGTCAACAGTGGGTCAAGAGAGAAATACCATTCAAAAATTAGTCATGGGATTGAAAGAAGTGGAGTTTCAGGATGAGGGAGGTAGCAGTCCCCCACTGGCCTCTGGTTAAGCCACATTTGGAGTGGTTTGCTCAGTGTCTAATTGTGTAGGAGACCCCATCAAGCAAGACCTCCAATAGTGAGGGACATTAATCAACATGAACAGAGGTAGTTGAAAGAACTAAAGATGTTTAATCTAATCTAAAAAAGGTTTAACTTAAAGGGCTGAGAGGAAGGCAGCCTTCGCAACATAAATGACTCAGGTTGGAGAGATTTGTATTTTATTTGAGGCTTCAGGGAGCTGGGTTAGTCACATTGGATGGTACGGCCTTGATGACAAAATCACAATAACCATGATTTGAGGTCTGGCTTGGGGTCAATGAAAGGAATGCTTTTCTGAAAAATTAAGCTGCCCAACAGGTAATGAATGACTTACGTAGGAATAAATTCATCATCAGGGGAGCTGACTGAATGGAGATTGGACAAGCACTTGTTAGAAAGAGGATGGAAAGATAGAAGGAGCAGGAATAGGGACTGACCTGGAGGTCCAGGGGTAAGACTTCACGCTTCCACTGCAAGGGGCAAGATTTCAATTTCTTGGAACTAAGGTCCCACATGCCTCGTGGCATGACCGAAAAAGAAGAAGGGGAAGCAATAGATGAACAGCTCTAGGATCCCTTTGAAATCCAAGAGTTCACAGCATTTCTTTTATAGAGGTCCAAGGAATAATACCATGCTATCAGATGATATTCTGTGATAAGAGAGTTCTTGGTTTTCAAAAAACCTTGGAATATATTAGCTTAAAGAATCAACAAGTTTCATAATTTCAGGGAGTATCTGAACCTTTTATTGCTGATATATATTATAAATATGAAAAAAGATATTTATGATGGTTTCTGAAGTTTATTTGATCAGGAGAGTTTTTTTGACAGCAACTCTTTTACAGCCACCAGCTATTCATGTATTTTAAATCATTTGGAATATAGTGGCTCAGAATCAGGATATGATCTCACCTTTTTATGTGACTTCTACTTGTTCTTTTGTACAAGGAGACTGGTGCTTTCTTACCTTTTAGAGGTCATGTGCTCTGAGTTGCTTTTCCTATCCCAGTAGAAGCTGGTCTGGTCTGTCCATCATTCCACACTCCCTGGGTGGCCTCCCTTAGGATTGAAGGCACCTAGTCATGAGCTTGCATGGCTGGGGGAAAAATGGTGCCAAGTTTCTGTGACCATGAGACAAAATAGATGCACCTATTGCAATTTTTAGTCTTACTGGTTTTCGAGTCCAATTCAATGTCATTCTATTGCTCTATTACAATTACATTGTATTGAATTTCTCCCACTCTCAAACAAATAACTTAATGAATTCCACCGAATATGATGTCCAGACTACAAGACTGAGCCCTAATCTGTTATTACCATCGGGGCGCCTAGTCTGGTCTTTCAGGATCTAGATCAAATTTTAGCTGCATTTCATTTTAGTTTGGAGAACTTTCAAAAGGGGCTCTCACTTCTAACTTCAACCAAGTGATCACAGTTTAGTCTTTTCTTCTCTTGTCATGAGTCACAAAGGGAAAAAGTCAATGCCAAAACCTGTAAAATTACAATTACACTGTAGATAACCAAAGCGTCAAAGACTTCCTGTGGTTCGTGACAAATTGCAATGTGGTAAGGAGGCTGACGATGCTGTTTTAGTCAGAGAACATGATTCATTCACTGGTCTTTGAAATAGTTCAGTCACTTTGCCACCCATTTTCCATAGCTTGTGGTGCCAGAGTAAATTAATGGTCATTGACAATGAAACTTTCCACTGTAACTACCGTAAGCAAGTGAGCATGAAAACACAGTGCCCAAACTCTAACCCCTTTAGGAGAGGAGCATGACATCTGAAAGATTCACTATTTTGAAGACCTCAGAGTACCAGTATCTTTATTTTTTATATTTTAGCATCTTAAAGTAATAGCAATGAATTGTACTGGGTTTCCCAGGTGACTCAGTGATAAAGAATCCTCCTGCCAAGCAGGTATGGGGGTTCCACCCCTGGGTCGGGAAGATCCCCTGAAAGAGGAAATGGTAACACACTCCGGTATTCTTGCCTGGGAAATCCCATGGACAGGGGAGCCTGACAGGCTACAGTCCATGGGGTTGCAAAGAGTTGGATGTGACTTAACAACTAAACCACCACCACCACAATGAGTTGTCCTAAAAACTATGATTTCCATAAAGAACTCAAACCCTTACAGCTAAATGGTAAAGTACTGGAACTCAATATGAATGAAACAGTAGGAGAATCACACTAATGATATTTTACAAAACCAAAGAGTTTTTGAAATAGTTTGATTACAGCAAAACCAGAACATCAGGACATCCTCCCAATGAACATTATACTCTGATTGTGATTTAAAAAAAAAAAAGCCTTCTCACTGAAATTCACCTGAGCTGAATCTACATCCCAACTGTTCCATTTCTAGGTAAAAGCTACAGAACAGCTTACATAAAGTTTTTGACGTTCAGTCTCATCTATAAGATGGGAATTATTAATAACCAGCCACAATAAAGGATATTGTGAAGCTTAAGCAGAAATAATCAACAAATTGAAAAAAAAGATAAATACCTTCTCTTAGAAAGGAGAGTAAAAGTATAAATATGCCTTGATGTTAACCTCTGGTAATAGCTGACCCTAAGCCATTTTTTCCCATAGAACTGACCTATCACAACAGTCTGTCCTGCTCAGATATTGTCTCATTTTTTTTCTCATTTGATTCTTACTGTTTTCTTTCTCCAGGATATTCGGCTCCTCTTTCTTTTATATTTTTCTTAATAATTTCCATCACAATGTAAACCCAATAGAACACATTATAAAGTCAGTAGAGAGTTTCCTAAGAGGCTTCCCTGGTGACTCAGATGGTACAAAAATCTGTCTGCAATGCAGGAGACCTGGGTCAGGAAGATCCCTTGGAGGATGGCATAGCAACCCACTCCAGTATTCTTGCCTGGAGAATCCCAATGGACAGAGGAGCCTGGCTACAGTCCATGGGGTCACAAAGAGTCAGACATGACTGAGCGACTAAGCACAGAGTTTCCTAGGTTTTCTCTTCTCTTCTAGGGATTGATGCAGAGTTGCAACCAGATGCATGCCTCCTACCTCTTCCAACAAGATAAACACTATGACCTGTCCTACGACACTGGAGACAAGGCCTTACAGTGCGGACGCCACGTTGATGTTTTTAAACTCTGGCTAATGTGGAGGGCAAAGGTGAGCACCCCGGAATTGACTGAATGGCAACTAAAAACAGACGCTGTATCTGGTGACCCTTGTTAGGACATGTCAAAAATTGACTTCCAAATCGAAAATTATTTACTCAAGACTAAGTTCCCTGAGTCCTAGATCTAGTTAATCTGCATTCCACATGGGTGGAAATATAAGAAATCTGTTGTGTGTTTGTTTTTTCTTTAAGGCAGATTGCTTCTAATGCTCATTTATCTAAAAAACCAATCCATGTTGCTTTATACAGCAGAATCTCTGGATTCCTAAGAGGTGTTTCACTGCTGTTCTTTTCCCAACTCCTGGTTTTTACCCAGTGATTGATCATTTGGGTAGGTTAAATGTAGACTTTTTGTTTGGAGAACAGAAAAGAAAAGGGCAAAATCAGCATGATAGCTTGTTTTTGTCATTTCATAAGTAACCTCTAGTTATAAAGCTTTTTTCAAAAACCTTGGAACTTCCTAGTGACCTCCTTGTTAGTTTGGTTTCTCTATTTAGCTCAGAATTTAACTGTGGATGATCACCCCTCTCTCAGACATGGAACTCTCTAACTAATGTTGTGCGCTACTGGCTGGACCTAATTATAGCTTCCAAGAGCACACGTGTGTGGTTAAATGTAAGCAGGCTGGGAAGGTCAAAGATTTTATTTTTCACTTTGACCAGATTTCTAAGTTAAATGTCACAGCTCGGTGACTTTCTACCTGATTTCATTTATCTCCCACAGGAGGCAATGGCTAGAGCCAGTAGGGACATGCTGGAAAAACCCAACTGCTAGAAAAGTCCAGCTGTTAAAAGAGTATGTGAGGGAAACATGACAAAGGGAGAGATGAGAGGGAAGCTGGTGAGACCTAAGTCCAGTGTGTTTGGGAAATGGTCCACAAATTTGACTCTCAGCTTTCTTTCTTTTTTTTAATATTTAGTTATTTTATATATGTAATTAGACTGTACGGGTCTTTGTTTCTGTGCGTGGGCCTTCTCTAGTTGCAGTGAGCAGGGACTATTCTCTAGTTGCAGTGCACAGGCTTCTCTAATTGCAGAGCATGGGCTCTAGGGCTCATGGACTTCTGTAGTCGCGTTGCACACAGGCTTAGTTGCCCTGAGGCATGTGGGGTCTTCCCCGACCATGGATAGAACCCATGTCCTGTGCATTGGCAGGTGGATTCTTAACCACTGGACCCGCAGGGACATCTGGCTCTCAGATTTCTAAGTATCCTACACAAAGAGGTGACAGGGTCAGCCCCATAGGAACAAGCAGATGACTTGGTCAGCTGGGTGAGACCACAGAATGGCTTCTTCATCAGGTCTATAGAAAGAGCTATGGACCATGTCCATAGTACCCAGTCCATATGCTGGTGTTTAAGCAAACAATTTCCTTAAACAGTTCTAACAGGCGGATGGCTAATAAGAAAAAGAGGGGACTTAGGAGTGAAACAGTCGACATCTATTGGGTTGGCCAAAACGTTCATTCAGGCTTTTCTATAACATCTGATGGAAAAATTCAAACTAACTTTTTGACCAACTTAATATTTTATGGACTCGTCTTTAAACCCATCCTGGAAAAAGGCAGTTTAATGAGAAAGATGGTCTTACTTAGTGCACAAAAATTCTTAGCTGGTTTCCAGGGGTGGCTGGACTACAGGGTCTTCAAGCAAACCTCCACCATGTTATTTGGCCTGATTGAGTTTTCTTTAAGTATTGCTAAGTACAAGACAGCTACTGGAGTGAGGCCCAAGGTGACTTATTGCCCCATAAAGGTGTGTGATGAGTGGGCTCAAATCCCTTGAGCTGGGCAGGGGACTCTTTCCTCTTTTGAGCGTTGAGCGCCTGACAAGGACAGGTATCCGGTCCCCACTGCCCAAGTTAAGACTCACTCTGTTGGCAATGACATTTTCATTTGGCAATAATAAATCCATCAAGAACGTAGACTTATTGGTGTACTCTCAGGCTGTTTTCAAATGAGCGGGCGTTTCATTTCCTTGATTGGTGGAAATGATAAAATGACAGAGGTAAACATCACTAGGAAGTTGAGGAAAGCTTGGTCTCTAAATATGGTTCAGTGTCCCTCTTTTTGTCTCTTGTTCCCCTGGTGTTTTTATTAAGATGATGATCATTAGCTATATTTACACCAAAATGTATCTGACACGGTTCATCGGATCCTGCTGCTTCTTTTCCATCGGAAGCCTCCCTGCCAGCTTGGTGCAGCCGGCTGGTTCTCAGAGAAATCACGTGGAAGACATCAGGTGTGAACTCAACAGCAGGACCAATGAAGCTTGAAATAAAGGCAGAGGATCCAGTTTCTAAGGGCTGAGATATGGGCACCAGAAGAGGGGATAAAAAGAGAGAGAGAGAAGTCACAGTGGCTGCGTAACTTATGGACACATATGTTTTACATTGAAAAATAGTTTATTATCATCATCCAGAATTTAAAATAGTTTCATTAATTCTTATACATCACATTTGTGTAAAGGAATAGTTAATTTTCTAACATTCATATGTAAGATGTGAACAGAAGTGAAGACATATTGATAACTCCTTATAATTAATGAAAGTCAGCATATTGTTTCTGTGTAAAATGCAGACAGAGACTATAGTAAAGAATTTCAAAAAAGAACTTAAATTACTTAGAAGACAGGGATACCTATTTTTTTGTTCCTTACACAAAGCCCTAAGTATCTAGACATCTAAATGACAAAAACATACATTTGGCTTTCAACTTAAAGTTGCATTTAAAAAAAAAAAAGAAATGATAATAACTATTAAAGTAATAATCTCAGTCCTACAAGCAAGATCAAGGGTAAGCACCCTCTGATACCCCTAACTCTGTCATAACACCAGCCAGGGCAGGAGAAGTCACTCTCCCTAAGAAGAACCACAAGAGAGTTGACCATGTCATTCTGTGTTGCATTTGCAAAAACAGTAATGAAGAGGAAGGGAAGGAATGTGACATTAATCTGCAAACGCTCTGTTATCAGATACACCTGGAGAATACAATGTTCCATTGAATCCACATTTTCTCCTTAGTAAGATAAACCATGGGAAAATAGTAATCTGAGTATAAATTCCTATTCTTTCACGTGTTAATAACAAATGGAGCTAAATGCACTGAAGACAACTGTCATATTAAATCCAAGACAACTTGATTGGAGCAAATTAATGTGAAAAAGAAAAAAATTGAGCCTTGAGCCTCTTGATGTGGAATGCTAGAAGGTACTCTGCATGGTGACATGATTTGTAAGCTTTTCACTGGCAAAGACACTGTGTCTGTCCTCAACTCTGTTCTTACTGGGTAAACCTTTTATTTTGTCTATTTTATTTTATTAGAGCATTTTATTAGAGAATCCTAGAACTTGATTATGTTTCATCTTAACATTACCTTGGTTAAAACTCTGTGTAGATGGAAAACAGGAAAAAAACCTTAAAAGGAGCCCCTTTTCTTAGGCCTGCAGTGATGGCTTAATATGTAACTGCTGAGTTTTCACCATAAATCTTGATATTTGTATATGATTATGCAGATTGGCAGATTTTCTTATAGTTTTCTGATTGACCTCCATAATTAAAGTGTAGATAACAGTGGGACTGGCAAATGGCTGAGGGAAAAAAGAAACCAGGAGAAACTGTTAAAGGGAAATGGATGTCTGGCACTCCTTACTGAGTGAGTGAATGTTCCTTTTCTCTCTAAAATATTATTTTTTTTCATAAGTGGCTACTGAGCATCTGTTACTGAATGAGATCAGGGGCTACAGTTTCCATGC
The DNA here is from genome assembly GCA_024291935.2 of Okapia johnstoni. Taxonomy (NCBI): domain Eukaryota; kingdom Metazoa; phylum Chordata; class Mammalia; order Artiodactyla; family Giraffidae; genus Okapia; species Okapia johnstoni. Next base: position 18,811,496 of record CM044324.1, read on the forward strand.
AGGAAAGAGAAATTCACCAGTGACCATCATAAAAGACAGAACACCAACTGGGAGATCGGGATTGACATACTATTATATATAAAATAGGTAACTAAAAAGAACCTACTGTATAGCACAGTACTCAGTTCTCTGTAATGGCCTGTATAGGAAAAGAATCTTAAAAATGAAAGTGTATATATATATATATATATATATATATATGTATGTATAACTGATGATTCTGTGATGAAGAATCTGCCTGCCACTTCGGAAGACCTGGATTCAATCCTTCAGTCAGGAAGATCCCCTGGAGAAGGGAATGGCTAGCCACTCCAGTATTCTGGCCTGGGAAATCCCAATAACAGAGGAGCCTGGTGGGCTACAGTCCATGGGGTCGCGAAAGAATCTTACATGACTTAGCGACTAAACAACAACAACAGCACACAACTGAGTCACTTTGCTGTACACCTGAAATTAACACAGCATTATAAATCAGCTATACTCCAATAAGGGCTTCCCTGGGGGCTCAGATGGTAAAGAATCCGCCTGCAATGCGGGAGACCTGGGTTCGATCCCTGTGTTGGGAAGATCCCTTGGAGGAGGGCGTGGCAACCCAGTCCAGTATCTTGCCTAGAGAATCCCCATGGACAGAGGAGCCTCATGGGGTTGCAAAGTTGGACATGACTGAGTGACTAAGCACAGCACAGCACATACTCCAATAAACATTTTTAAAAAGAATAGAACACAACTGGTTATAGAAGAAACACAGACACACCTTGAAGAGTTAAAGAATGGAGAGCTCAGTCTTAGTTTGAGAGCCAAGAATAATTTATTAAGAACTGACCTTTGAGGTTGATTGTGAACAGGATGGATAGAATAAGTAAGACCTCGACCAGCAGAGCTGGGAGAAAGGACATCCCAGGAAGATGGTCAGGCAGGGGCTGAAGGGCATATCCTGAGCTAGTGGAGCATCTCAATTGACTGAAGATTAATTAGGATGTTACCATTCAGATGAGAAGTAAGAGGTCCTGAGTGGGTCCATCCAAACCCATTCTGAGTGTGTAAGGATGAGGGATAAGATAAAACATCTTTCTCCTGAACCTCCTTCAGTGTAGCCCTGACACTGGGATACTGCTGTCCACCCAGAAGTGGTCGTCTGAGCTTTCAGCTTCCTTCCCAGTGATTTGGGTCATGGAGAGGCATTGCCTGATAAGGCTTTATAGATGCCTTTATCATTCTCACAAGAAGAGCTGTATGGTCTATAATAATTCAACAAGCATTTGATATTAATAGAATGAATTTCAGAGAATCTCCTAAAAACCTACAAAACCTTGAAAATAAAATATGAATCTTAATCTCATGAATACCCAGTTTGAAAGCAGGAGCCCCAGACTTATACAGGCACATCAGAGTCTCCTGGTAGCTCTTCAGCCTTCATCTCAAGGGGGCAGTTGGATTATTCCTGAGCTTAGCCAGAGTGGACTCCCAGACTAGCAGGGCTAGAGAACGCCCATCCTGTCTGTGGTAACCCCACTCCCTTTATGGTACAATCACACTCATTTTCAGAGCATTCATTTCACCTCGCTATGTCTCTGTGTGGGAAATTGCATGGGCACCATCATTACCATGTGACCAGAAAAGTTAGCCAAGGCCATACAGCTGGACAGGGTCAGAGTCATACTGGTCCTGAACAGACCCTGGATCAGGTCCCTGCAAGTTGAAATCCAATGCTAGACTGGTCCCCAGGATCCAGTTTGGCTAACAGTAAACTCCCCTCCCTCTTACCTAATGTCCATCCCAAGTGGACCTAAACTGCCAATGGTAAATCCTTGGCACCCACAGACTCATTGAGGACATGGGTGATGACCTGGATGTCCAGGTATCAAGTGGACACTTGGAGTCACAGGAACCAGTCAGCAAGAGTGGCAGTCCCTAAATAAATGGGTTTTTGAACCCATCAGCTCTCTTTAATGCAGCTTACTTTTAAAAATGTTTCAGATGCTACAAGTCATCATTCTGCCAGATCCCCCTTTTAGATGAGATGATGAGACTGTGTGTTAACAGGAAAGTGGGCCCATCTTATCTCCATTATTACTTCCTCTGGATTCCAGGTTGGATTAATCACTGGTAGGTCTGTTCTCAGAGTTCCTGGGACTAGCATTCTCTGTTTCTCTAAGCTTTCCTGTAGTACTCCACACATACCAGTGGAGTTAGGAGTAAAGCCGTGTGAAAAGTAATTCCCTAGTGTTGGGGTCCAACCTTCAGGATCTGATACCTGATGATCTGAGGTGGAGCTGATGTAATAATAATAGAAATAAAGTGCACAATAAATGTTATGTGCCTGAATCATTCTGAAGCTTTCTTCCCACCCCCAGTCTGTGGAAAATTGTCTTCCACGAAACCAGTCCCTGGTGCCAGAAATATTGGGGACCGCTGCCCTAGTGTGTCCCATTGTCAGTGAAATAGTTGTAGTCCAAGGCTGTCGTGTTGTTTTTCACAAGTCCAGATCCTGGGCTTCCAACAGTTGGAAAGTAAAAGACCTTTGTGATAATGTTCACCTATTACAGACATAGGAGTCATTTATCCCCAAGTATTAGTCTCTCAGTCATGTCTGACTCTTTGAGACCCCATGGACTGTAGCCCACCAGGCTCCTCTGTCCAGGGAATTTTTCAGTCAGGAACACTGGAGTGGACAGCCATTCCCTTCTCCAGGGGATCTTCCCGACTCTGGGATCAAACCCAGGCCTCTCTCATTGCAGGCAGATTTTTTTACCACCTGAGCCAACAGGGAAGTCCCATTTATCCCCCAAGGAGAAATCTAATAAGCTTTGCAAAATGACAGGCTAATAGAGCATCTGTGTGCCTCTCAGAGTCAGTAATTCTTTTGTCCAGCACATAGTCATTGAGCACCTACCCTATTTGTTCTATAATGGGGGTACATTGGTGAACAAAAGTGGGATCTGGAAGTGGCAAATTCACCTGATGGGCAGGGACTCAGCAGACATCCTGGAGGGGGAGGGGTGGTCTCTGATGATGCTTTTTATCTGCAGGAAAAAAATAGCCAGCCCTCCTGTCATTAATGACTTCCATAATTACTCCTCTGAGTGGCAGTGGCAAATTTTCCCCTCGAGTAATCAAAATAATTGGCTGGGGAATAGAGGCTCTGAAAGAAAGGGATTCTGCCATGGAGAACTGTGACAACATGAAAGGGAAGAGAGGCATCTGATGTGGAGAGCATGAAAAGAGGAGTAATTGCCAGAAGAGCCCCTAGACACATGGTCTCGTGTAAGCTAAGTGCTGGCACAGGAACAGAGGCCGAAGGGCCAGAAAGACCACCAGTGTCCAGAGAGATGCGTCCCCCCATCTCACCTGAGAGCTCGCCCACCTTCCTCAGCTTGACTGCTCAGCTCTCTTCTTCTCTCACGTAGGGGACCACCGGGTTTGAAGCACATATTGATAAGTGTTTGGAGCTGGCAGAGTATTTATACAATATCATCAAAAACCGAGAAGGTTATGAAATGGTGTTTGATGGAAAGGTATGTATTCTGATATCTACAGCACATCCCTCCCCAAAGTTTAGTCCATTCTAACTCTTTGTGGTTTTTAAAAAATATTTTATTTATGTATTTATTTGGCTGCACCAGGTCTTAGTTGCAGCATGCGGGATCTAGTTCCCCAACCAGGGATTGAAACTGGGACCCCTGCATTGGGAGCGCAGTCTTAGAAACTAGACCACCAGGGAAGTCCCCATTCCAGTTCTTCTCACTGATAGTTTTTGAAGTTAAGAATGTACTGTCCAAGCAAGTGAGACCATGACAAAGGAGAAGCAGTGGGGAGGGGGTAACCATTTAGAATGGAAGTATAAATCCAACTCTCTCTCACACACACACAAATACTGTTGAATGGTGTGAAAGTCAAGCAGTTCAAAGGTGATTAGAGGTTTAAAAGCAGGATTGTATCTAGAAGCTGCAGAACAGATTTGAAATGTCCTTGGAATTTTCAAACTTGCCTGTTTGAGGTGAGCATGAATTTTACTTTCCTCTTTGTAGCCTCAGCACACCAACGTCTGTTTCTGGTACGTACCTCCAAGCTTGCGTGTCCTGGACAACAACGAAGAGAGGCTGAGCCGCCTCTCCAAGGTAAGGACTTGTGCTCCTCTGATCTGGACCTCAGTGTGTATAATGGGCCTTTCGTGTCCATATCAACCTTATGACAGATGTGCATGTCTTCAGGGAACATCTATCTTCAGCCATGCTCATGGGTCCCCTGCCCTCTGTGGCTTCCTGCAGAGCCGGGACACACAGAACTGGTCTGTCCAGACTTTTAAGAACTCAACTGCTTCTGTGTTCTGAGAGCATGTTTATGAGGGCTGAAAACAGGCACTGGGTCATACCTTTCCTGGCTTCACAACTCAGCGGGAATCTGCTGAAATTGCTGATCTGCCAAGAGAAACTGGTGCTCAATTACAAATGTGGAAGAGATTCCAGGCCCCAGAAATGGGTAGAAAACAAAACTGCTGCTGATCCTCTTGAGCCATGTTGATTGTTCACATTGAGTACTTTGAGGATTAAAACCTCATTGCAAACCAGTGGTCACATAAGTGTTGATATTCAAAAGTCACATGTTCATAACTCCATTCCCTTTGAATCTATCTTTCATGTAAGTCAGATACAACTGTGATAGAGGGCATGGTTCCCATACTGAACTGAGTTGCTGACTACAAAGATTTGGCATAAGCCCAAAGCTTTCCTGATATCTACATCCCTGGTGATGTATTTGCAGCCATGAACCGAAAAGATCAATGTTATATTTACAAACTCCAGTGGTAAAATATGTGGACAGGTCCTGCATATAGTTGGACATAATTTAAAATGTATGCCTCATCCTGAGAGCTGTTCCTCTTATGCCACTCTTTACGGTCAATAAGGATTCAGGGAGCCCTCCATGTGCAAACAGCGCCGTGCTGATAAAAGAAGCGAAAGACCCCGTCCTTGCCCTCCAGGAGCTTATAGTTGGGTACAAAGATAAGGTATATTTTCTCATAAGTGAGGGGATGATAGGAATTAGAATATATATAGACTCTATGGCTAAGGATCATGTACTTACAACTTAGAGAAAATATGCTAGTGGATTACAAAAGTCAAGAAAGGCTTCCTCATGGGTGTAGGACTGTTGTGGAGCCTTGGAATCTTTATAGGATGCAAACTGGAAGAGAAGGGATTCTAAGCAAAGAGAACAAATGTGACATGGTGAGACTGAGGATGATGTAAAGGGATAAAAATATGTGCAGTATATCCAAGGGATATGGAATAAGGAGGTCTTGTCAGAGTTGCAGATTCATGTGGGTGAGCCCTGGGAGCTGAGTCCTCAGAACTGGTGACAAAAAGGCATTTGTGCTGAACTAAAGCATTTTAATTTAATTTCATACACAATAGAGGACCAAGGGCTGTAATTATCCATCAGGTATAAATGTGCTGAAATCTTGTCTGTGATCCAACTCCATAATGTTAAATCCTTGTGGGTGCAGCTTTTTGCCTCAGCTGATTCTTCATCACTATTAGGAAATACATTTCAAATCATCTTATGAACTGAGGAATATAAAAAGAAATGATACAAATGAACTTATTTACAAAACGGATACAGACTCACAGACTTAGAGAAGGAGCCTGTGGTTGCCAGGGGGAAAGATGGGGGGATAGGATACTTTGGGATGGACAGGTACACACTGCTGTATTTAAAATGGGTAACCAACAACTGTATAGCACAGAGAACTCTACTCAATCTTATGTGGCAGCCTGGATGGAAGGGGAGTTTTGGGGAGAATGGATATATGTATCTGTATGGCTGAGTCCCTTTGCTGTCCATCTCAAACTATCACAACATTGTTAATCGGCTATACTCTAATATAAAACAAAAAGTTTAAAAAAGAAACTAGGAAGTTTTAGGATCTCAAGAATGAAAATTGCTTTACTATCTCAAAAGTCTGCTTATTTTCACACATCACTTGATAGTGAAGCTTACATCTTGGTACCCAGTCTCTGAATTTTGTCTTACTTCCAGTGTTTTTATATTTACTGAAGAATTAAAAAGTCCCCCAAATGTTGTATTGCTAAACTCTTTATGCTTGGAACAAACATCAGATTCTTCCTGTTGTCACAAAATACTAAGTAGAAAGTCAAAGATAAAGTGTCAAGCTCCTGATAGCCCACCACTGATTATTCCTTTCAGCACCTTTGAGATCTTGGGTGTATTAAACTGTCCTAGCCCTCTGTTCTCATAAAAAGTGGGAGCAGTTCCTTTAAGGGAAAAACAGATATGGTTCTGATTGTTCAGTTAAAGACTCAAAATGCTACTTGTCACTGGATTCTTTGGTAATAGGAAGCATCCCTGGGAGAAGCAGTCATCGCAGTGGTCTCATCTCTCCCACAGGTGGCTCCAGTGATTAAAGCCAGGATGATGGAGTATGGGACCACAATGGTGAGCTACCAGCCCTTGGGTGACAAGGTCAACTTCTTCCGCATGGTCATTTCAAACCCCGCAGCAACTCACCAAGACATTGACTTCCTGATTGAAGAAATAGAACGCCTTGGACAAGATTTATAATAACCTAGCTCACTAAGCTGTTTCAATTCTCTAGGTAGACAATTAAGTTGTCACAAACCATGTAAATGTATTTGTAGTTTGTTCCAAAGTAAATCTATTTCTATATTGTGGTGTCAAAGTAGAGTACAGTTTAAAAATCAAAAACTAACAAACATTATTCCTTTTAAAAATTGTTTCTTAAGTTTAGAACACCTCTGTAATAATTAGTGACAAAAGGCTGTGTTCTAATCCATAAGGAAAAGCTTACAATTGTTATAAATATTTCCCTTACTTTTAATATAGTGTGCAAATCAAACTTTATTTTCAAGTCAGAGTAGTAGGGTTGAATAGTGCCAAATTGCCCCTGAATCATAAAAGGTTCTCTGGGGTACAGTGAAAAGGCTAAAGTAAATATAAAATATATGTTGACAATAAAAAAAAACTCTTGCCTTTTTCATAGTATTAGAAAAAAATTTCTAATTTACCTATAGTAACATATCAAGTGTATTTAAATACATATAATTTTACAAAAGGAAAATATATATATTAAAAATAAATCCTATTTTGTAACATAGATTTTTATTTTATATGGGTTATACAAACTGCAGGGGCAGATATAAAAACTAAGCCAGATTTTTTTTTCTCTTTCTTTGAACGGAGGCACAATTAAACACTTAGCAAAGTTATTTTGGAACACAGGCCCACAAAATTCTGTAACAGTATGATGCCTTCTTTCTGTTCAGGCTCTTACAAAACAAACACAAAAGAATACTGCAGTTTCTTTGAAAAGTGATTGGTCAGCTCGACAGTAAGATTCTGTTCCCTTTTCGGTTTTTCACCCACTGGACCTTAGCAGACCCGCACTGTAAGCCTGACAACTGAGCTTCATCTTAAACTAATGAGGGTAATCGTCTCTATTCTTATTTCCGTTCAGCCTGTTTGAAACAGAAGGTGAATGCTGGTTCTTGCGCTGTCTTCCCAGACAGTATTCTCTTATGAAGTCATTTGGATTCCTTAGAGAAAATAAAATCTAATCAGCCAGAGCAAAGAGGAATGAAACATACTCCACGTGTGGCGAGCCCAGAAAATTACACTTGGCCTTCAGTGTCTCTGTGAGAATAGCGACGTCATCCTGGAGGCCACACCGCCTGTCCAGGGAGGAGTCATTCCCCTCCCAGGTCATTGCTTATTCCCATTCCCTCCCTTTCTGACCCACAGAAGTCCTTCCTGCTGAGTTCCCTATCTCTGGGATCCCAAATAATTAATTTCTACTCCATGAGGGGTTATGAGGAAATGAGCTCCTCACCCAAGATTTTTTTTGTTATATTTATGTATTTAGTTGGCCTTGCCAGGTCTTAGTTGTGGCACGCATGATCTTTAGTTGTGGCATGTGAACTCTTAGCTGAGGCATGCGGGATCTAGTTCCCTGACCAGGGATTGAACCCGAGCCTTTTGCTTTAGGAGCTTGGAGTTTTAGCCATTGGACCACCAGGGAAGTCCTGTTACCCAGGATTTTGAGACAGCATCTTAAGACCCTTCTTCTATCTTCCGTGTCCCATTAACGTCAAAGTGACTGGAATATAGAGAGGACATATGCTCCATAGAATTCAAAATATTATTCTAAAAGTATCCTTCTGCCCCTGCAGACCTGATGGAGAGACAGGAGCTAACAAGAGCTCTCATAGGTATTTAAGGGGTGAAGACTGTCAGATTCCAAGTGCTAGCGGAGGACTATATGTCCTGCATATATATCCACATATATGCAGACTGTGGATGAACATTTCGGAGCATTCATCCTTTCTGTATGGACCACTCAGATCTGTGATCAGGAAGACTGTAGGTATATGAGGGAGGGAAGAGGACCCCATCCTTCATCCTGTAGTAAAGCCCTCTGACTTGACCATAGGATTCTACCACCTGCAAGCTTCATGAGCTTGCCCCTACATCTCTCCCCTAGGTCGTATACGGAAACATTGATAGTTGAGATGCATGTGGCTTTGGTCCCTTTCAGTCTGAGAAGCAAATGGATTCCCTATGCCTATTAGACTTCCCAGGTGGCGCTAGTGGTAAAGAACCCATCTGCCAATGTGGGAGACATAAGAGACATGGGTTTGATCGCTGAGTCAGGAAGATCTGGAGAAGGAAATGGCAACCCACTCCAGTATTCTTGCCTGGAGAATCCAGAGGAACCTGGCTGGCTATAGTCCATAAGGTTGCACAGAGTCAGCCATGACTGAGGCAACTTAGCATGCATGCGTGCATGACTATTAGAAGAAAACCCTATGCCCCAGAATTTTATGAAGGAGTAAGCCTCCCCTTCTAGGCTCTGTCTAATGGCCAAGCTTTCTAGAATTTGGCTGTTGAGAATAAGCACACAGCTTCCCAGCTATCATGAGCCTTAGGCCCAAAGGACCCATCTCAGAGGCAGAGATGCTAATTATCAAACCCACCATCCTGCCTGGAGGATGGAGCCCAGTGCTCTGATCTGGACAGACCCCTCTGTACTCCAAGAGGCTTCTACCTAGGGGGTCCAGACTCCCTAGCAGAATCGACTGCTTTTTCACTTGATGGTATGACTGAACTTAAAAAGGAACATTTGTGCGTGTGTTTCAAATTCCAGAAAAGAGTTTTTATCAATAGATCATTTCCCTAACACCCTGTCCTTTCCAGGTTCTTTCCCAAGTTTGCTGGGAGCCTTGCTCCATTCTATGCAGTGAATTGCTACCAACCATAACCCAGGGAAGGAGGTAAATAAAAGCCTGATAGATCCCAGTAGTTTAAACGTTCTTTAAAGTAGGTTTGCAATCTGTTCAAGTGGAAAGGAAGTAGGGAAGGAAAGAAGGGAAATTGTTTTGAACTTTAGCGCAAATTCCCAGTGCCAAAGGACTTTATGTAGGACCATTCTTTTACATGGGGCTCAAAGAGTCAGGCACGACTGAGTGACAGAACTGATTCTTTTACAAATATTAGAAAAGTTGGGTTTTAGCTTTAATCACATTTGACATGGCCATTTTCATTTAGACAGCAATATTGTGTTTCTTGTTTTTAAATACTTCAAAAATAAAAGTGTGGTATGTCTTCATCAGAGACACATAAATGATATTGACTTCCTGGACTGTGTCAAGGACATGAGGAAAGAAAAGGAAGTTAATCCGGTGTGTAACTGTGTTGCCTTTAATATACTGCTAGTACTGTCTCGTCCCCTCAGATTGGGGTTGTGCACTTTAGATCTGAATTTGCAGTGTTGCAAGTCAACATGTGTTGCTGTAGAAGCTTGTACAATATATTATTGGTGTGTCTATTCCTGTGTGGTGGCCGTACTGATATTCTGAGAACCACACTTGCATCCGTGCCATACTCTCTCCGCTACACAGTGTGCCCTCCACCTCAGCCCTCACAGGGAATGCCCTCGGCTCCGCTCACTCCTGAGAAAACTCCTCTGAGAACTGTGTGATTTCACACCATGCAAAGGGAATGCAACTTCAGTGTCTCTGAGAACAGGAGACCAATAAGGAGGGTCACCAGCAGCCATCCTCACAGGTACTGTCCCTGCTAAGATTTGGAGTAGATGCTACTCCTCAGAATATGGACCAAGAAAGCACGGGTGTAAATATAGCATCAGAACAGGGAACCCAGGAACCTAGCAGTGGGTATCATCTTGCACGCGCCCTCCTGTTTTCAAATGCTAAGTGCACATGCTGTGTATTGATTAGTTACCTATGCTGAAATACTGTTCCCCATTGGTGTTTCTGAAAGATATTGACACTTCCCCAGCATCGCTCCATTACTAAAGACAGAAAACAGTAAAAAAAATAAAGAACTATAAACACGTGACAACCTGATCCTCTTACCAAATACGAACTTGTGTATGATCAAAGTATTTTATGTGTTGTCTCTCTAAATGCAAATAAATGTGTACATGTGGACATATGTCAGACTTTGGATGCTTAATTCTGGCTTTGCCATGTTGAGGGGCTCATTTCTGATGACTTGGCCTGCATGAAAGGTCCTTCCATTGTCACAGAGCTCAGAGCATCTTTGGGTCTTCTTTGGGGGAAAAAAGCTTTTACTTCTGTAGTTGCTTCTCAAGGATATTTTTTTCACCACCGTGGTTTCTCCTTCACTCAGATCCAATCTTTTTTTTTTTTTAAAGTATTTTATTATGGAAAATTTCACGTGCATACAGAAGGGGAGGAAATAAGTGTAATGACCTCCCATGAAGGCTCCAAGCAGCTTCAGAAATGACTAATTCAGAGCCAGGTACAGAAAAACCTGAATGGAATTTTTGGCCAGCACCAACATGACAAGGAGATTTGTTGAACGCTCTTGGGTACAAGTCTTCCCCAGTGGCACAGAGGTAAAGAATCCACCTTTAGTGCAAGAGATGTGGGTTTCATCCCTCCTGGGTCAGGAAGGTCCCCTGGAGGAGGGCATGGTAATCCACTCTAGTATTCTTGTCTGGAGAATCCCATGGACAGAGGAGCCTGGTGGGTTACAGTCCATGAGGTCGCAAAGAGACATGACCGAAGCCACTGAGAACACACACACTTGAATACAAAGTACTATGCGAACTGCTAACATTTTATTTAACCCACACAAAAACCTGGTGAAGATTATAGTTTAACAACATCCATGAAAATGTGAACAGGAACAGGAGAGTGTTCCCAGCCTGGGGGAATAATGGGAATCAGAGCAGCAATGTCAGGTTTTCCTCTTGATTTGTCTCTTGTCTATTGGTTCCCCTATAAGCAATATTGAAATTATCCAGAAACTTCATCTCTTATGTCCTCCTCCCTCCATATGTCTGCTCGAAGAGTACTGTCTCTTCACTCCAGACTAACATCTTTAAGGGCATCTCAAGCCCACAGAGCAGCCTGGACCTGATAAGCAGATCAGGATACACTCTACCGCTGACATCCTCATGGTGGTCTAGCTTTTACCTTGCTCACAGACAGGCTTGCACGCGTGCTAAGTCATTTCAGTCATGTCTGACTCTTTGCAACCCTGTGGACTGTAGCCTGCCAAGCTCCTCTGTCCATGGGATTCTCCAGGGAAAAATACTGGAGTGGGTTGCCATGCCCTCCTCCAGGGGATCCTCCCGACTGAGAGGTCAAACCCGAGTCTCATGTCTCCTGCATTGGCAGGTGGGTTCTTTACCACTAGCGCCTCTTGGGAAGCCTCACACAAAGGCTTGGAGACCTGCAAATACTCTGAGAGATCATTCATCCAGAGTTTTGCAAAACTCTTGCCTGAGGACCCAGGAAGAAGGAAGATGCATCTAGTTTGGGGTACAATAAGAAGTTCAGGATGAAGACGGGGTTTTACACAGTTGAAGCCAATCTCTCATCTCATCTTTTGCCCCTGGTGCATTTCATTGTTGCTTTCATTCATCATTGCCCTAACATTTCTAAAATTATAAGAGAAGGAGTTAGCAACTCTGCTAACTTGCATTTTTTTTTCCTATAAATCACAAATGTCAGAACCACTAATGCCATGAAATCTTTCAGATTCTCCCTGCCCTCAAACTCCATTTCAGGGCACTTAGCTTTTAATAAACACTACTTAAATTGACTGGGGTTTTTGTAAGTCAGACTGTAAGCTTTGAAAGACTACAGGTAGCAAAGTAGTCTACACGTTTCAAGAAGCTACAGATTCCCCAATAATATGTTAATTTTCAAATCCATACACATTCCAACACCTGTTGGCATTGAACTCCTCCCTTAGAACCTAAGATCTTTCATGATGTTTCAAATAAACAACAAAAAAAACCCCATTAAAATTAGTCTTTGATAGAGTAGAAGTTGTGACTTTGAAATATCAAAACCATCAAAGAGAGTTATAGGCTTTTTCATGATCTAGAGGTTGCCCAGGCTCCAGTGATTAGAACAGCAATTCTTTTTTTACTTCATGGAATTTTTCCTAGTCCATGATTTAAACAAATGTACACATCTGACACCATTTGCCACCGCATGGAAACTGAAAATTCTCAGCAACATATATAAAAATGTTCATTTAGGAAAAACACCTGGTTTAACATCTGTCTTTGTTTATGCAAAGGAAACACTTATTGGAAGTGACTTAATAAAGGCAGTTCTTTTGTTGCCAACCCAGTCAATTCTTAGTGGAAGTCTGCAGTACGGAATAGGGAGGGAGATGAATATAAGGAGAGAAGCATGAAGCTCTTATTACTGTTGTAAGCTCTTCATCCCAAAAGGACATCACAGAGGTTTTTTTTTTTTTTTCCTCCTGGCCTTCCATGAGCTGCAGTTAACAAATATCTACGTCACTGGTATATGTATTTTAAGACTAAATTACAGAAGAGATTTGTTTTGACTATAATAACAATATTACCCAATGTAGATAAAATTTCTTAGATGTTCCCAATCCCATACCTCCCCTGCTATTTCTTTCATCTGTAATAGAGATACCAATTCCCATGCCTACCCAAACAGTATTAAAATTACCTGCCCAATGTTTATGATGAAACAACCACAGGTGTTAATTATGGAAGCAGAGGGGTCCCAAGGAAGCTTCTTCTTGTCCTTGACATCCACTGAGGCTCTGAGTCCCATTAACTTTGTTCCCAGACACTACCAAGGCTAGATAAACACAAGTTTGATTTAGTAGGTATGATGAGCGCTTGCGAGCACCATAATATCAAGGAAGAGGTGGCCTAGAAGGCTGGCTTTGTGGTAGTCTGTGAGCTCCCACCGGGAGAGATCAGATCTGCATGCTCATATTTTCATCCTTGCAACAAGGCGGCTCCTGGAGACATTGCGGGGCCTCAGATGCCAGCTTGGCTACTGATCAACTCTGTGACCCTGAGCAAATCCCTGAACCTCTCTAAGCCTCAGTTCTTCATCTGTAAAGTGAGGACAAAAAGAGCACTTACCTCCTGGGATGATAGTGAAGATTCAGAGCAGAAGAGAGCCCAGTGCCTGGAATACTGTGAACGGTCAGTATGTGTTCATTATACTTGGATTCTGGGCTACTGCCTGTAAGGACTGGGCTCTTGAGGCAACTTCTTCTTCCTACTTCATCCACCTAGGGTCGATCATCCTGAACACAATGAGGACATGGCAGCAGCAACTCCCTGGAGAAGGCCATCCTGTGAGTCATCCCTGAGGACCGCAGACCAGGCACTGAGGTGGCCTCCATCAAGGACTCAGCCTTCGCTTTGACAGAGACAAGAGACCCAAAAGGCGGGCCAGGGTAGCTGAAGAGAAGGAAGAGCAAGAGGAAGTAAATTATCTCCACGGGGATAAATAATCCAGTATCTGTGTGAACCTGTTTCCCCAGGGAGCATCCTTGCCTCAGACAAGCACCCAACAGAATTAGAGAGATGACATGGATCAGCAGTTTTGGCTTCCTTGGAAAGTGCCAACACAGTCAAGTCCAGTCAAGTCACAGTCAAGGCACAGTCAAGGCACAGTCAAGTCAATACCCTCCAAGCTTCCATTTATGCAAGGAGAATGACTCATTGGCCACACACCAAGAGAAGGAAGAGTGGCTTGGTCTTCCCAAGCCATCAAAGAGTTTCCAACATCTCAAAAAGCAAGTAGTAAAGAACCATTAAAAGATGTTACATTGAAGGTCACTCCTGCCTGGCATCGCTGGTCTTGGAGCAAGTGCACAGGAAAAACAAGTAACCACAAAGTGGAGATTCTCCACTTCTGAAAAAAAGTAATTAAAAGCTTGTTACAGTTGCCAAGGAAATTACATTCAAGAACAGTTTTAATTTATTTAAATGTGATAACTGTGTGGATTCCAAGAAAACTTAATTATACAAACTGAAGAAAAGGAGAGATTCCTAGAGTTTCTTTCAATTCAGATTTTAGTTAGTCCAAAGGAAAACTTGTTGCCAAGTCTTTTGCCTTCTCTTTATTTATTTTGAATTGAAGCAGAGTTGCTTTACAATGTTGCATTAGTTTCTGCTGTACAGCAAAGTAAATCAGCTCTGTGTATATAAATATCCCCTCCCTCTTGGACCTCCCTCCTATCCCCTCATCCCACCCCTCTAGGTCATCACAGAGCCCTGAGCTGAGCTGCTTGTATGACAACTTCCCATCAGCTATCTGCTTTGTACATGGTAGTATATATGTATCACTTCTAATCTCTTAGCTCATTCCCTGCTCCTCCCTCTCCCCTCATGTCCACATGTCCACTCTCTACGTCTCCCTCTCTATTCCTACCCTGCAAATAGGTTCATCAGTACCATTTATCTAGACTCCACATATATGTGTTAATATATGATACTTGTTTTACTCTTTCCGACATATTTCACTCTGCACAGCAGTCTCTGGGTTCATCCACATCACTACCAATGACCCAGTTCCATTCCTTGGCTGAGTAATATTTCATTGCATGTACGTACCCCCTCTTCTTTATCCATTCATCTGTCGATGGACATCTAGGCTGCTTCCATGTCCTTAGACTTCTCTTTATTTCCTTATGAGCCTGTTTTAGGATTGTGGAGATCAAGAGGGTAAAGAAGAGGATTTCCTTTAGTATGCATTTTTATTTAAATAGTTGCAGGAATTTCCTGGCGGTTCAGTGGTTAGGACTCCAGGCTATCACTGCCAAGGGCCTGGGTTTGATCCCTGGTTGGGGACTTAAGATCCTGCAAGCCTCCGAGGCATGGTCCTCCCCCTCCCCCAATTTTTTTTGCATCAGGTTTCCATTCCCTCTGAATTGTTGAGATGTTATTCTAGGGGGAGAGACTATCCCTCACTGTGCATCTCCACAGCTGGCTGAGCTCAGGCTGGTGCATGTTCAGCAAAGAGCAGATGGCTCCCATTATTCCTCAGCAGCCAAGGGGAAAAGAAAGCATTCCCCTCGTGCTGTGTATTGCGCTTGTTAAATTTGCAAAAACAAAGCATCTGTTCACTTCACTTTTTTGAAAGGGTGGATGAAGTATCAGGTAAAATATCTCTTTGGAATGAACCATTCACAGTTAGGCATGGGTGGGAAATTCGATGCTGGTATTGACTGATTCTCTCTGTTCCTGTCACAACGAGCTCTAATAATTTATTATGAGATGATTCAATCTAGGAGTAAATCCACTGTATGAAGGTCTCCAACCCACTGACACCATTAATCTAACAATTACAGCAATGCTCATTGAAGAAATCCCGGGATGGAGGAATGGGCCAGGCCTGGCTGAATTCTTTGTCTCTTACACACCCTGACTCTGAAGCAGATATTCCAAAATGCCACCAGCCCCTTTCAGTCTTCTTGACTAATGACTAAATTCCCGATTCCTCAATAATATCTTGTCCTTTCCCTTGACAAATTCCGAAAGTCTTTCCTCATCTGTAAAATTGGGTTAGTGATACTTATTGCAGGGGATGGAAAGAATTCAGTGAGAAAATATAAAGCCCTTGGTGATAGGAAGCGGCCAGTGGCAGTTCTCTTCTATCCCTGACTGTGCCATGACCAAATTCCTCCTGTGTGTTAGAATCACCTCCTGATGGAAATTCTGTGGGCAAGTCAACCTGATCCACATATTCATTATAAATCTGATTATTTGCTATCCTGGGTAGCTCTTTGTATAAACGAAGGTATTTTGTGTGTGGTAAAAGTCACATAATATAAAATATACTATTTTAATAATACTTAACTGTATGTTTTGCCTGCCAATGTAGGAGATGTAAGAGATGTGGATTCAATCCCTGAGTTGGGAAGATCCCCTGGAGGAAGGCATGGCAACTCACTTCATTATTCTTGCTTGGAGAATCCCATTGTCAGAGGAGACTGGAGGGCTCCAGTCTATAGAGTCAAAAACAGTCAGACACAACTGAAGTGACTTAGTGTGCATGCATGGAACTGTACATTTTAGTGGCACTAAATACATTCACACTCTTGTGCAACTCTCACTATCATCCATCTCTGGAAATTTTCACCTTCCTAAACTGAAACTTTGTTCCCATTAAACACTTAAGGCCCCATTCCACCCTCCCAACCCCTGGTCCCTGGCTTCTACCAATGATGTACTTCCTGACTCTATGAATTTGACTGTTCTAGTATCTCATATAAGTAGAATTAAACAGTATTTGTCTGCATCTATTGAATATTGGTGAAAGTGAACTGATGAAGGTGAAGCAGGAAAATGAAAAGGCTGGCTTAAAACTCAACATTCGAAAAACTAAGATCATGGCATCTGGTCCCATCACTTCATGACAAATAGATGGTGAAACAATGGAAACAGTGACAGACTTTATTTTCTTGGGCTCCAAAATCACTGCAGATGGTGACTGCAGCCATGGAATTAAAAGATGCTTGCTCCTTGGAAGAAAAGCTACGACCAACCTAGACAGCGTATTAAAAAGCTGAGGCGTTACTTTGCCGACAAAGGTCTGTATAGTCAAAGCTATGGTTTTTCCAGTAGTCACGTATGAATGTGAGAGCTGGACCATAAAGAAGGCTGAGCATTGAGAACTGATGCTTTTGAACTGTGGTGTTCGATGGAGAAGCCTCTTGAGAGTCCATTGGACTGCAAGGATATCAAACCAGTATATCCTAAAGGAGATCAATCCTGAATATTCATTGGAAGGACTGATGATGAAGCTGAAACTCCAATATTTGGCCACCTGATTCAAAGAGCTGACTCATTAGAAAAGGCCCTGATGCTGGGAAAGATTGAAGGCTGGAATAGAAGGGGAAGACAGAGGATGAGATGGTTGGATGGCAGCACTGAGTCAATGGACATGAGTTTGAGCAATCTCTGGGGGATGGTGAAGGACAAGGAAGCCTGGCATGCTGCAGTCCATGGGGTCACAAAGAGTTGGGCACGACTGAGCAACTGAACAGCAAAAATTGTATATTGGAATGCATCTTTAAGGTTCACTTAATATATGTCCTATAGATTGTGCCATTTTTCTTTTCCCCTGTTAACCTACTAAGGGGTTTTCAATTTTGAGTTTCTTTGTTTAAACAACCATCTGCTGACACCAGGCACTTTTGCAAAGAGAGCCAGGAGTTGGTTGAAGCACCTGGAAGCAGGTTTCATTCTAGTGAACTCATTTATAAGGACTTGATTGGATTCGGCTTAGAGCAGGGCCCACCAGGGGCAGAGCAGATAATCACCTATTAGCAGCAGCCACCTGAGACAGAGGTCCCCAGGCTGGCAGATGCCACCACAGCTGCCCATGCTGTAAAGCAGAGACTCATGGGAGCATGGATGACCTAGGCAAGCAAGGAATAGAATCAGTGAGTCTGCATCTCTCACACACCACACGGCTTAGGAAGAGCTTGATTCTACCTTCATTGGCCTCAGGCACCAGCTAGAGGAAGCTGCCCCCTCACCCCAGTGGCAACAGTCACCTGCCAACTGGCTTCCCTACTTTTACATGCTGAATTGCCTTTTTCCAGTAAATACATTGATGTCTACAGATTTTCTTCTGCGTTTGGGTTTCCCCCTTTTCTATCATTGTTATTTAGTCGCTAAGTGGAGTCCAACTCTTTTGTGACCCCATGGATGGCTGCCAGGTGCCTCTGTCCATGGGATTATCTAGGCAAGAATACTGGAGTGGGTAGCCATTGCTCCTCCAGGGGATCTTCCCAACCCAGGGATCGAACCCAGGTCTCCTGCATCTCCTGCATTGGCAGGTGGATTCTTTACCACTGAGCCACCTGGGAAAGTTTCCTCAGCCTTTTCCATAGATGCTAACATATTTTCACCACTGTTTACTTCTTATCTATAATTTTAGTTTTGATTTTTCTTTTACAGGTGAAATATATAGATCTATCAATATATCAAAAGATGTAGACTATACGGCATTCTTTTGGGGGGGGTGTGTGTGTGCTGTGCTGTGTTTTCCTTGCAGCTCACAGGCTTAGTTTCTCCACAGCACATGGGATCTTTGTTCCTCCATCAAGGATCAGACTCATGTCCCCTGCATTGGCAGGCAGATTCTTTACCACTGAGCCACCAGGGAAGCCCCCAAATGCTCCCTGTTTGTGTTGTTTCAGAGAGAAGATTTTCACTGCTTTTGTCATAGTTTCCAAGTTCAGCTGCTTAAAATGAGTGTTCTGTCCCTGAGGCCCCCTGTGTGTCTGGCTGGGCTGCATGTTCTCTCTCAGGACACCATCCTGAGCTCACACTTAGCTGCAGCTCAGGGACTGGGGTCCCCAGGACTGGGCATATAGGAAGTGGGGTCCCAGCCTCTCTGGAGAAAGGAACTGTCTTAGAAACATTCAATCAGGGTGTTGTTCAGTCGCTCAGTTGTGCCCTACTCTGCAACCCCATGGACTGCAGCACACCAGGCTTCCCTGTCCTTCACCAACTCCCAAAGCTTGCTCAAACTCATGTCCATTGAGTCAGGGATGCCATCCAACCTTCTTGTCCCATGTGGCCCCCTTCTCCTCCTGCTTTCATCCTCTGTCACCCGCTTCTTCTCCTGCCTTCAATCTTTCCCAGCATCAGGGTCTTTTCTAATGAGTTGGGACTTTGCATGAGATGGCCAAAGTATTGGAGCTTCAGCCTCAGCATCAGTCCTTCCAATGCCTCCAGTCCTTCTAGTCCTTCCAATGCTTCAGCATCAGTCCTTCCAATCAGGATGAACTTCTTACAGTTCCTTACAGTATTCAGGCATTGCTGATGTGATTCTTGCTAATATTTTCCTCTTCTTGGTTTCCTTGAGGCAGCTCTAGGCTGGAAGAGTTTCCACTGTGTCCCAGTGCACGTCCATGTCCCTGGACTCCTGACCACTGCGGGCTCCTCCCCGTTCTGGCCCCCCTTACCCCCGTTTCTGGTTGACTGGGGCCTCATTTTTATGCTGCCCTGGGAGCACTTGTTTGTGTTCTTGGGTCTTTTGCTGCAGAGCCTTTTCCTTCTGTAGCCCTGAAAGGCTCCTTCCTGCATCTGCCATTCTTCATCATAAAAGTAAAATAAACAAATAAAGTTTTTCATAGCAAGGAAAATAAAATGAAAATACTAAAAAAATCCTGATTACATTTCAAGAAGATAATTGTCATCCAGGCTGCTTCCACCTTCTGGCTGCTGTGAATAACTTTGCCATGAACATGAACATGAATGTGTAAATACCTCCTGGAGACCCTGTTCTCTGTTCTTGGGGTCTGTGTCCAAGAGCGGGATTGCTGCTGGGTGGCTGGTCTTTAAAGTAAGCCTATTTTTCTAGAAAAGCCAACAGGCCATGAGGTGATGAAATCAACTCTCTCTATTCCACTGTAGAGCCCCAATCCCAAGCTGCTAAATGGGCTTCCCAGGTGGCTCAGTGGTAAAGAACCTGCCTGCCAATGCAGGAGATGTAGGAGACTGGAGTTCAATTCCTGGGTTGGGAAGATCCCCTATAGAAGGAAATGGCAACCCACTCCAGTATTCTTGCCTGGAGAATCTCATGGACAGAGGAGCCTAGCGGGCTATTGTCTGTGGAGTCACAGAGTTGGACACGACTAAGCACACACAGGTGAATGGCATCAGTTTACTTGGTTTTCTTTACAACGTTGATCTAACGCAACAAATATTTCTGAAAAATATTTTTATTGACTTGATTTATTTATCATACAGTTTTCTATCAGGACTATTTCTCTGTAATTATTCCCCTGAGGATTGTAAATCCATCAAACCTGCATCACTGTTAGTTTTCTGATGACTTATCATATAACAAGCTGTCAGATATCTTAGCCTTGGTTCAAGCAGTAAAGAATTCGCCTGTAGGAGACCTAAAAGTGCAGGAGACATAGGAGACATGGGTTCGATCCCTGGGTTGGAAAGATCCCCTGGAGAAGGAAATGACAGTCCACTCCAGTATTCTTGCCTGGAAAATCCCATGGACAGATGATCCTGGTGGGCTACAGTCCATGGACTAGCAAAGTCTAGGATCTAGGATTCAACTGAGCATGCAAGGACAAGCTGTCAGATGTTCCTGGAGGAGGTACTGTGGTCTTTTGGAAATTCAGATTTGGGGAATTATTTTTATCTTCTAAATCTTGCCTTAGTTTGAAAATACAGCAGCTCTAAACTATTTATCGCCACCCCCCTCCTCCAAAATCTTCAATAGAAACATTCAAGAAAACACTCAAATATTCAGAAAGACAGGTTTTTTTCCCTAAGGAGCCCTGGTGAACTGCCACCTTGTTCAAAATCAGATTCCTCTTGACTTCAATCCTAGTTTTACCCTCAACAACAGGTAATGTTGTCTAGATACCATCTGGGGCAGGAATAGCAGACTCATTTAGTTAGCGTTAGTCCCTCAGTCGTGTCCGACTCTTTGCGACCCCATAGTCTGTAGCTCACCAGGATCCTCTATCCATGGAATTCTCCGGGCAAGAATACTGGAGTGGGTTGCTATTCCCTTCTCCAGGGGATCTTAAAACAATCCCAATTCTCCTCGCACGGAGAATGGGATCTGCAGTGGCAGCTTTTGGCCACGGGGCGGCAGTGTGTCCACAGGCAGCTCCCAGGTTGCCCAGGAAAGAACTGCCTTTAGCAGTATTTTCGACACTCTTAAGATCTCATCTGGGTTCTGGTATTTCACAGGAGGACCTCTGATTAAATCTCACTTAAAGGAGGCATAAATAAAAGTCACTAAAAGTGTAATGTTTAGCACAACACATACATTTGGGGCTTTACTCCTTGCCCTTGGATTAAATGACCTGAATGCAAACAGTGAGTATTGAGCACCAACTAACAGTGGGGCAGCTGCTGTGCTGGGGCGAGGCTGCAGTCAGATGTCATGGTTTCTGGCTCGGATGAGAGGAGAAGGAGAGACTGTGATAAAGGACGGAAGTGAACCCAGGGTGCTGCCTGGGGGGTGGTCTGAAGCTGAGAGTGCAGCCGGGACCAGTGTTTTCACAAAGAGACCTGCCACTAAGGCCTCTGCTTCCCTGCAGTAAGTGCTGAGAGGTAGGCCTGCTGATGAGGGAAGTTCTAAAACTTCCCCTGCCGGATCAGACGGGTGGGCCCAGTGTGGGTCCTCACACGCCCTGCAGGCGATGGATGCGAGCTCCGGCACAACACTGGGCTTGAACAGAAATCCAGCAAGGTTTCTGGAACTCAGCCACGCGGCCATTCTTCTTATTCAGTTGCTGCTCAGATGTCACATGGTCCCAGAGGCCTCCTGTGATCACCCCGTGGGAGGTTGCTGCTGTCCCAGCGAGGACCCGGCATGCCCCTTGGTGCCTCAGCTCCCTGGCCCCTGTCTTCCCGTCCCCCTGCCCCTGGAGTGTGGCCCCAGGAGGCAGAGAGGTCAGAGAACCTGGACAGAGGGGCCTTGAGGGTGCTTTGGGGAAGAAGTCGTGGGGTCTGTGCACATACCGAGAGGGAAGAAATTCACTCAGGAATTCTGTCCCCCCTCCTTGTGCCCACCTCCCCAACACCACTTTCTCTCCCCGCTTCCCGTCCTTCCTCCATACCTCCCCTCCTCCCCCTTTCCTTCCCTCTGGGCATCTCTGAGGTCTGGCACTGGAGAGACATCACCCTCAGAAGAGATGTGGGTGCAAACATGAAAGACTCTGAAGTCAACTAAGGAGATTTGAACAGTATTCTATTTGAAACAATTTTTTAAATCCTTTTTAAATTCTTTTTTAAAATAATTTTTTTGGTTTTTAAATTTATTTTTAATTGTAGGATAATTACAGTATTGTGTTGGTTTCTACCGGTTTATTTTTTTTTTATATCATTTTATTTTTTATTTGTGAAAGTCACTCAGTCGTGTCCCACTCTTTGCAACCCTATGGACTATATACAGTCCCTGGAACTCTCCAGGCCAGAATACTGGAGCGGGTAGCCTTTCCCTTCTCCGGGGGATCTTCCCAACCTAGGGATCGAACCCAGGTCTCCTGCATTGCAGGTGGATTCTTTACCAGCTGAGTCATAAGGGAAGCCCAATAATGCTGGAATGGGTAGCCTATCTCTGCTCAAGGGGATCTTCCTGACCCATTTATTTTTGGCTATGCTGGGTTTTTATTGCTATGCAGGCCTTCCTCTAGTTGCAGAGAGCAGGGGCTACTCTTTAGCTACAACGTGTGGGCTTCTCACTGAGGTGACCTCTTTTGTTGCAGAAAGCGGGCTCCAGAGCACAGATGCAGTAGTTGTTGCCTGTGAGCTCAGTTGCTCCACAGCATGTGGGATCTTCCCAGTTCAGAGCTTGCACCTGTGTCTCCTGTACTGGCAGGCAGATTCTTCACCTCGCCACCAAGGAAGTCCTGAAGAGTATTTTAAACATGGCTTTTCCCTCAGAAACATAACACTGCTCCCTCATATTCAGCGCTTCAACACACAGAACTTCCTTCTCCTCTATCCCCTGGGCATTTCCATCATGGAGCTGAGCAGACCTGGTCCCCACAGTCTCCAGACGGGCTGGAGTCAGGAAGGCAGAGTGACTTGGCAGAGGTCACAACCCCAGCCCATCTCCAGCTGCCCCTAAAACCTCCCTGGGGCAGGTCCCACCTGTCTCCAGGAGCGACGTCCTTGGTGGGGAGACAGCTGCACTCTTCTAGCCTTTTAAAAAGGCTTACCAATACCTACCAGCATGACCGACATACACAACTTATTTTTATAGCTGCTAAATGCAGATGCCACACAAATGGTGGCCTGGCCTGTTCACAGCATCCTGTAGACTCCAGGCGTAGCCGTTTCCAAACTTCGGCTCAGCCTCCAGGAATGCCCTTCCCACCAGGTCTCATCCCGAGGGTTAGGGCTAGAGAATTTCCTTCAGAGAATATAGACTCCGGGGATTTCTTCTATGTCCCCAGCTGTCCCCTCCCCTGAGGCCACGGCCCATCCTCTGGCCTGCAGGGGTCCAGCTAGACCGTGGTTTTCTTTTTCTTAATTTCAAATTCGCACTTTTAAGTCTGAGGTACATTTTCTAGCTCAAAATATGCCCAGGCTGTGACTTTCACTGGGTGTCTTGGTGTGGCTTGTTCTTCCTCATTATTCACATCTCAGCTCAGAGGTCATCCCTTCAGTGGCCTTTGCTGTCACCTCCCCTGGAGTGACACCTGCCCTTCCCGCCACCATAGTTCGCTGTTGGCTCTGAGTTTTGTTCGTTTCTCTGCCAGCCGTCCATTGAGAGTACCTGCTGCTTCTCTTGGGTTTCAAGCTGGCTTCTCCATCTTGTAACAGAAGGCGGAACTTGCTCCTTTCAGGAAGGACCAGCTGTCAGGGGGTGACTCTGAGCAAAGGAAATCTCACACAGGATGTTGGCTCGGGGATTTCAGGGCCTGATGGAGCATCCTTGTTGACCAGGGAGAATGGGTCCTAAACCAGGTCTGATGGACTCTTGTCGCTGTGGCCACATAACAGCCAGAAGCTGCTCATCCCAGTACCCTGTGAGCTCTCTGAAGCTGTGGAGACTCTGTCTTGTTTGCCTCAGAAAGTAAAAAGAAAGTGTTAGTTGCTCAGTCCTGTCCAACTCTTTGAGACTCCATGGACTGTAGCCCACAAGTCTCCTTTGTCCATGGGATTCTCCAGGCAAGAATACTGGAGTAGGTTGCCATTCCCCTCTCCAGGGGATCTTCCTGACCCAGGGATCGAACCTAGGTCTCCTGCATTGCAAGCAGATTCTTTACCATCTGGGCCAATAGGGAATCCCCTTGTTCACCCCAGAACTGGCCCCTTCTCCTGTGCTGAGAGGGCCTAGGGAAGCCAAATGCTGAAGGATTGAAGGGACAAGATGGGAGGTGGGTTAGCATTACCCTGGGTTCAGAGAGCAAGCAGAGCCACAGCCAGGGTCAGGGCCAGTTTCGCGCTGTGGGCTTCTGCTCAGTGTAAGGAAGACAGACCTTGAAGGGCAGTGGCCATGGGTAGAAATGGCAGCCTGGCCATGGTATTGACAGGGAAGAGCCTGACTCCTTGCCTGATGAGCAAGGCCCTGTCCTCAGAGGCCCTGTGGGCCGGAGACAGACCTGCTTTCTGACCCATGTAGAAGGTGCCCACCAGCCTCTCTTCCCGCTGTTGTTACCAGGGTGGCAGACCCCAGGCCTCTGGCACCAGCTTCTGGTCACCGTTCACAAAGACCCCGGTCAGAAGGGTCCCCTCTCCTTGCCCAGACCTCATTGGCAGCCTCTGGAGACCAGATGCATGGATTGAGTCATTGAGAAAGGGCAGTGGAAGGAGGTAACTGGCCACTATGCCCCTGTCTGCTCATGCCAGCTGCTGGTCATTGTAAATGACCTGCTCTCCCTCCTCTCTGGGGCCTGCAGCTGGATCCCACTTCTGTGGCCACATGCTCTGTGTGTGAGGGACCGTGCTCCACAATCCTCCCTGTCTGTGCTGGGTCTGGATGCAGGTAGAAGAGTGGGAGTTAGCACAGGACTCAAGAACAGAGTGGGATTCGAATGCCCAGGTTGAGACCCACCTGGGAGGCTGGTATAGATTCTGTTCCATCACTCGCTGGCAGCGATAGGTCTTGACAAAGCTGGTGGTTTGGTGGCAGTACTTTGTTCCCCTTTCCCCCTGCCCCCTGGCTTCCAGGAGAAGGCCTTCTTGCCCTGGAGCATGTGCCCAGCTCTGAGCTGAGTCTGGGCAGGCAGGACACACAGAAACCATGATGTTGATGGCAGGGGACCTGCCACACTCTTGGCTGCAGACAGAAATCTGCACAGCACGGCCAAAAGAACAAGATGGAAACGGGTTGAGAAGTCGAGGAAATCTCTCCAGAGAGCAGGCCATTCACAGGAGGCCTCTACTGGAATTTTCTAAATCTGGGCACTCTCACAATCAAGAATATGTCTGCTTGACCAAAGCTTCTCTTGCTACCCTCCCTCTGCCCCATCCCTGGTCCTTCTCCCATGAGCCTCTCGATGAACAGCAGCCCCATCCACCCCTTCAGCCCCCTGGGCCCGGGGAACCCCCTTCTCTTCGGTTCTCCTCCACCCAATATACATGCACACCCTCAAATGACTCTTAGGAATGGAAAACACTCTGTGGACAGCAAAGATCCATGTCTGTATGAAGTACTGTGAGTGAGGTTATAAAGCTAGGGGAAGTGCTTTATGGAGAAGAGTGTTACAGAGAGAAAATACAGCAGCTAACCCAACAAAGGGACGTGACTCTTCTGTGAAACCAGGCTGATGACACTGATGCAGGCTGAGCTGGTGATCGGGTACCGGGGTGGCAAGGCTGGAGCCAAGGGGTGTGGAGAGTCCTCCATGTGTTTCAGGCAGAGAGAACTGGTGGACTCTGTATTAGAGAAACAGCGAGAGATGTTGGGAGTTGGTCCCAAAGCAGCTTGCAGTTAAGCGGAAGTTATTTATGCTTTCATTGTGCAGAGTCCTTCAAAAATAGCCCGATCTAAGCTCTTCGGCACCATGGGAACATGCAGGCATCTTCCCTTAAGCTGGGCGTGTTGGATGATGGTAGCAAAGGCATGTGCCCCCTAGAACAGGCTGAATTCGGCTAGGGAGGGAAGGGGGGCCTGCAGTTGGACTCAGCCCCCATGTCACAGACCCTCAACTCTTGCCCCATCACACGCACCCCCAGATACAAGGTCACTGCCATGAGGGCGGATCCAAAGTGCTCGCTGCGCCTCCAGTTCTGCTTCTTCTCTGAGTCTCCAGAGTAAGGCTTCTTGTGACTTCTGTAAGTAGCGTTGGAGTTGGACACATTGTCCCGTTAAGGGCCTCTGTGCCTTCAGAGGGCTGTATGGAAACCCCGCTCCTAAAGTCTGAGTGAGTCACCTGTGTGCCTGTGCCCGCGTGTGCTCTGTGGTTAAATGGAGAGATCGCAGTCCTAGAAGATTCAGAGCTCTGATCCTAGTTCTTATGCGATCTTGGGCAAGTTCCTTCACTTTCTGTGTTATTTGCAAGGGCTGCCATAACACTATGCCCCAGACTGGATGGCTGCTACAACAGAAATTTCTTTTTCTCCCTGTTCAGGGTGTAGGTGGGGTTGATTTCTTCTGGGGGTTTGCTGATGATTGCCTTTTCACTGTGTCCTCATGTGGTCTTTCCTCTGGGTTTGAATATCCCCGGTATCTCTCTTGTTGGCCTAAAACAAATAGTAGGCCAGATATTTCGCCGGCAAAGATGAGTATATTTGGGATCAGCAGAGAATTGCAATTTGAGGTCCACAACCATGGGGAGCCCTGTGAAAGACCTTGCACAGGCAAGGAAGAAGGATGCTTTTATAGGGAAGAAAAGGAAGCTGGGGTATGGGTCGGTGTGGGGCTACGGTAGACAAAAAGTCCACGGCTTGTCATTAACTGAGTCCTTGTCTGAAAAGAGGCCGGGTCTTCCTTTCTTCTCTTGGGATCTGCCATTATCATTGGGTCTGAGAGCTCCCCTTGCTGGTCTTCTAACTCCATTCAATCAACTGAGGCTTCTGGTATTAATTATTTACACCCTGTGTGTCCTAATCTTCTTTTTCATAAGGACACCAGTCAGATAGGATTAGGTCCCACTCGGATGCCCTCATTTTAACTTAATTGCCTCTTCGAAGGCGTTATCTCCTGGGAATTCACTGGTGATGGTCCAGTAGTTAAGACTTCGCCCTCCAAGGCAGGAGTGTGAGTTTCATCCCTGGTTGTGGAGCTAAGATACCACCTGCCTCGAGGCCCCAAAATCAAAACATAAAACACAAGCAATAATGTAACAAATTCAATAAAGACATTAAAAATGGTCCACATTAAAAAAAAAAATCCTTTTTTTTTTTTTTTAGAAAGGGGCTTATCTCCAAATTCAGCCACATAATGAGGTCCTGGGGCTGAGGGCTTCAACATATGGATTGCTAGTTCATGGGGGAGGAGTAGCAAACACAGTTCAGCCCATAACACATTTTTTTAAAAACATCATTACTTTTGATTGCTAATATCTGAAGGATTTGAGCCAGTGACTTCTGAGCAGATTTAAAGTTCTTGTTCTTTCCCTTATCTGTTCTTCTGTGATTTTTTTCTCTCCTCTCTCTCTCTTCTGTTTGCTCTTCCTCCTCTTCATTCTCTTATTTTCATTTCTCTTTCTTTCCTAAGGGTGTACAGGTCCCTCCCTAGATGATGATACCCAGGTTTACCTATCATTCATATGACCCTGGTTAGAATGCATCAGATCAAGTTGCTGGCAGAAACCTGACAGCAAGTACACGTAGCCACATGGCAAGAATAGATTAAAGATTAATGGGAGGAAAAAACCTTGCTGTTTCTCTACATCCTCGGGGTAAGGGAAAGTCAGGGTCAAGGGTGACACAGACCATTAAGTAGGGTTTCTGTCCATAGTAATGACAGAATAAATGATACTGGACTAGACCCCCTCACTGTAAATAACTTCAAAACCTGGGTGCAATAGATGAAGCAAAAGCTTCCAGATGTTAAAATAGGCAGCAAAGGGCTATGGTCCCTGACATAAGAGAAGCAAGAGTGAAGTCACTTCATGATTTTTCTAGCTCTTTATCTGGAGGCAGTTTTTTGACTACTCCCAGGGGAAAACCAAGCAGAGCATAGAGACTTCATTGAGTTGAGAAGACAGATTAGAGGAAGATATATAGAACCCCAGAAATGTGCATAGAAGTTCCCTTTGAAGGAAGCTAAAATCCAGACATTCAACAATGTAGCATACACAATGTCTAGCATTCAATAAAAATAACCAGACATATGAAAGCCGAAAAATGTGACTCAAAGAGAAAAAAAGAAAAAACAACAGTTAATAGCAATTGGTCCAAACATAGTAGATTCGGTTGACGGAATTAGCAGACAAGGATTTCAAGAACAGTTATTCTAATATACTCAAGAATTTAAGAGTAAATAAATAAAATACGGATACTGGCTATGTTAACATCAGGAAAATACGCTTCAGGACAAGGACTATTACTAGAGATGAACAGGGACATTTCATAGTGATAAAAGGGTCAATTCATCAAGAAGACATAAAAATCTTAACATGTATGCATCTGATAACAAAACTTCAAATTACATGAAACCAGTTGACTAGGAAAAAACAACATCTATAGCAACCATTTCAAATTAAAAAGGAAAATACTACACAGCTACTTGCAAGGTCATCTTTATCATCATAGATTGATTAAGGGAACTACCCTGGGGTGTTGTTGAGGTGACAGAAAAACAGCTTAACAGATTTGGCTTTGACCTCAAAGAGCTCACAATGAGGCTGAAATACAGAACACACATACACAGATTAAAAGATTAAAAGGTATGTCTTATATATTTTCCTTAAACTTATGTCTTTCAGTTTTTGAATCAAATAAATCATTAAGCTCCTGTTGGCTATTTTCCATCTTGAAGGATTAGTACTTGGCCTGACCAGCAGCCATGTAACTGCTTAGTCATCCACACTATGCCCTAGCAGCTATATGACCCACCCAAATAAGTTCAGCTAGCACCCACAGAACTGGACGATGATCATTGTTAACATCCCATGAGGCCAGAGACCAACACTGGGGGTCCCAACAAGGCTTGTGATGACTTACTGTAAGTCCCTTGCTTTCAAATATTCTTGAAGCAGGCTATGGCTAGTTATGAAAAAAGATTCATCCCAGGGTGATTCACACTCATTATGGTTTATTAAACCAGTGAAGCCCCACTTAAGATGAGGCCAGCGCCACACCTTGGCAAAAATCACTCTTAAATATCCACTTTGTACACATTACTTGATCTTTTTAAATTCAGTCTATTTCCCAAGGAAAGTGCCTGCAGGTAATTCTGGGACTAGCATGGATTACCCCTAAAAGGGCCTTTCCAGAAATCCCAATTCAGCTAGCAGGAGAGGCTCTTTGTTGCCTATTAATAAATGATTGAATTTCTTTATGCCACTTCTTTCCAAGAAAGATGAAAGTAGCTCACCAACAAACCTGCGCACTTAGCTAGTTCCAGGAAGGAAAAGCAGAGACCTAGAGAGAAGTCTTCCAGGCTCAGCTGGGAGTGAGAGCTTTTCTCTGGAGCTTCCTCAGTTTCCCCAGTTGCTCCCCAGCTCTTATGTCACATGGAAAGAACAGGGACATTGGCATCAAATAATGTGGGATGGACTCCCAGCCTTGCACTTATACCATGTGGGCTTAGGTGATCATGAGACATCACAGATGTTCTTCATCTATAATGTGCCTCGCTCATGTGTGTGCACTCACACACACATGCATACACTACAGATATTCGTTCTCTCCTTTCATGCCCTCTTTGTGCCTCTGTTACAGGTCCATCACTCATTTCTGTTACCTGATGTGTCTTAGATCTCCTGGGGTCTGGAAAGTTGGTCACTGTTCTCATGGGCAGAAATGTCCTTGAAGGGAAGGTCTGTGTCTTACTCCCCTGCATCCCTAGACCCGGTCTAGCATCTGGCGTAGAGTTGATGTCAATATACTATTGTTGGATGAAACTCTCTCTCCTTTTCAGAAGGACTCGACAAGCTCTCCAGTACCTTCTTTATAAAACTAACAAAACAACTCCTCTGACTTCCTCTCTTGGCCCCTCTCAAAATCTGTTCTCTCCTAGTCTGAGGTTGTCTTACTTTTAGGGGGTGAAGAGCAAAGGGCTTTGATGTCCGTCCCTGTGTTTGAGTTCCGGGTCCTTTAGCCACCAGCTGGGTGACCCTGAGGCATCTCCAATAAGAAACTGTGTGTCCTGAAAGGGGCGGGCCTGGCTCCTGCCCCTGTGCTGTGCCTGCTCTTACCTGGATCGCACACTTAGGTATAAAGCAGTCCTTTTGCATTCAGTCCCCCTTATCACCCATCACTCTGTCTACCCTTCTGTCTCTTTCCTCACGCCGACTTTCTCTGCCTGCAGTCCATCTTTGCTTTCACAGGCGAGCACAGCTCATTGTTTCCCTGGAGGTCCAGGTGGTGCCAACCACACTGCAACTGATGACATGAATGCTTCCTCCTTCCAACTTGACCTGAAAACAGTCTGAGAAGCCCGCTTCTCTCACATCGCTGGTGGGTGGGAGGGACCCCGGTTCAGAGAGGAATTCCCTGGCTGCTCCACCAGACACCACTGTCAGGGAGGCTTCTGAATATATCCTTCATTCAACAGACAGGCTCATCACTTGTCCCAAATTAAAGCGCTTTGAATGCTTGGAGGGTTAGCGTTTAACAGTTGTGAGTTTTAAAATAGATTGAATTCCTTCATTCCCCCTTCTAGTATTTCATGGTCGGGAAGAGGCAGAGACACACACAGAAGGAAACGGGGACGGATTTGTGCTCCTGACAAGACTCATTCATCTAACCCTGGACTCATAGTCACAGCCACCCAGTGTCTGCCTGCTTCCTTTTCCATTCATCCCCCTTCTTTCTCCCTTCCTTCCTTCTTACCTTCTTTGCTCCCTCCCTTCTTCTTTTCCTCCCTTCCTTCTCCCCCCACCACTACTTAAAACATAAGAGGAAAATATAAGCACTAACAAACTTGAATTGCTTGGTAACATGGGAGCATGTTTACAACACTGTGTTGGCTCCTCTTCCCTAACCAAAGTCCTCACCTTTGTAGGAAAGCCTGATTTTTCCGGACTCACCCTCTAGTGAAGGTGACTGGTAGGAATGAATGTATTATCTCTTCCTGAGGCACTTTCATCATCATCACTTTTAAAAGCCCACAGACCTCGAGAATTTAACATGTAATAGTAGACAAGAGGTACAGGTATTTGAGGTAGGAGGTCCTACCCAGGGCCTGAAGATGCCTCTTAGTTATCCAGAGAGAGAAATAATGACAACAAACATCTCTCTCTCTCTCTCTTTTTCATCTACCTTTATTGGAGAACAACAAATATCAAAATAAAGCTTAATCAAAAATTTGTAACTCACAATGTTTTCAAAGACAAAACACACACTGGTTCCAAATCCAGAGGATGACTCGTCATCTGTGAGAGATTTGGGGCAGTGCAGTCAGACTGTGCCTTGTAAGAGGGTGACCCGGAGACAGGGCCGGTCAGCACACATCCTAGAACAAATCTGCTTCACACAGAGGGGCTTCCAGTGATGCCAAGGGAACCTCAAGGGCATAAGATTCTGTTTTCTCAGAGAAACAATGCAATCCATGGTGTCTCTGGGTGATTATGATCTGGACAAACTTCAGGAGCAAAAGTTGGGTCAAAATAGTAGATGCCAAATATCCAATCCCAACGAAAATTAAGTCAGGAAGGACTCAGAGTACAAGAAGCAACCTCTGGTGCGTGGTGACTGTCCCAGTCAATGAGCAAAGAGAAAGAACCACTCCAGCTCATTGACCATCATGCCTAAAACGGGCCAATCTTTTATGCAGAAAATAGGTGATTGAAGAGAAGCAGAAGAGACCAGAAAAAGTGAAACTCAAGCTTCCATTATTGACTGTTCCCAGTGTCAGTTTACATGGATTAGCTCATTTAATTTGATTAATAACACGAGAGGTTGGTGTTATCATTACCCTTGTTTTTACAGCAGAGGAAATAAGACCCAGAGTCAGTGACAGGACTAAGACTCAAACCCACATCTTTTCTCATGTTCTCTCCTCTCCTGATTCTTAAGCAGAACTGACTCCCAAGTCCAGAAGCATAGAGTAAAGGAAGCTCACTGGCTCATGAGCGGAGCTGGCATCTGACTGTGTCTGTGGGGCCAGAGTGGCATCAGGGAGCAGGTGGGGTGGCTGAGGAAACCAACACTGATGGAGTCCAGGGTCCCAGCCACGACATGGACGTGGCGGGCCATGTGAGCACTCACGAGGGCACCTTCCTCAACTTCAGCGAAGGAGAAGGAAATCTCTGGAAACCAACCAGAGAGGGTAAGTCGCCCCAAATGGAAGCAGCAGTTGTGCCAGGTTCAGGGGTTGCAGAGTCCTGGGAGCTGCCTGGGTGGTTCTTCTGGGGGTGGGATGTGAGTGCTGGGCAGGCTACTTGGGCTTGGTGGGCCCTGCTAGACCTGGTCCCAGAGGTGATGGGGCACTGAAGAGTGTGAAGCAGTTAAAAAAAAAAAAAACACCTTAAGTGTTTCAAGCAAGTTGAGCCCTGGGATTTGGCTGAGGCATGGCAGATCTTGGTGTCACTCACCCAGAGAGAAAACCAGGGGAAGCTTTCAGGACGTGTAGGGAAAAGCAAAGGTTGGGAACCAGGAGCAGCAGACCCTCAGATGCCCAAGTCACGTGTCATTCTTTATATTTTTAAACCATTTTCATGCCTATGATCTTACTTTGCATGTCACAGCCACTCTGCGTAGGTAAAAGGCATCATCTCACTGATGAGAAAAGTGAGGCAGGAAAAGTTCTAGTGATTGGCTCAAGGTCACAACAGTCTGAGCCCCCATTCAGAACAGGCTCTTTAGACCTTGCAGCAAAATTCAGTCACCGCTTTCCTGAGCAATGACTTATGGGTGACTTACGAGTGCCTTTTAAAATTAAGTCATTGTTGTCCTGGTCTTTGTGCTTTTAAATCAACATCCTGTATGGTCTATTATGGAGCAAATATATCGTCCTTTATTTTATTCTTGAACCCCTGAAACGACTATTTAAATATTTTAACTACAATTTCTCTCAATTTCATTGTCCGTGTCAAAGCATTTGACTAAAATGTAGCACAACTATGGTTCCTTTCAAGGGGGTCAAAATGTTTTCTGTGGATGGAAACGTTCCCTATGAATGAAGATGAAAGAAGCTTTGTTGTACTCTTCCTTGGGGAATCTTTCTAGGGTTATTACCAAAGTCAAGAATAGATCAGAAATGGAGAAAAGGTAGGAATATCAAGAAGAGCTTTCATGGAAAATTGAAATCATTCCTTTTAAAGTTCACAAATCCCACCCTGATGATAGACTCCCCCCCAGCCTCGCAGGACAGCTCTTCCCAGATAGAAAAGTGGTGGTCATGATATGATTTTGAGGCAACTGTGATTGATGTCAGCAGGTCCAGATGGTGATATTTTATGAAAAATTTAATGGACATTTATTAAGCTGATTCAATAGCAGCAGCCCTGGGCTCAGTGGGGCCCAGGGATACAAGAGGAGTGCATCATCTCTGAAGGTGTTTGGGGCCAGTTAGGGCTGGAAATGCTAGTGATTAGAGTTTTGCACACCAGGGTTCCCAGCCTCTGGGCCACAGACCGGTACCTCCTGTCAGATCAGCAGCAGCATTAGATTAGAAATAAAGTGCACAGTAAATGTCATGCACTTCAATAATCTGGAAACCATCCTTCCACCAGGTCCATGGAAAAATTGTCTTTTGCGAAACTGGACCCTGGTGCCAAAAAGGTTGGGGACCACTGCTGTACATGCTCGGTGCTCATAACAAATACCATTTCCTGTCTGTCTCCCACAAACCCTGCTGTAAATACGAGACTATTGGGAAGATGCGGTGATTCCCAGTGATCAGGTGGCTGCCGCAGTTTTGCATCCCAGTTCTTTGTCTCATCACTAGCCTAGATAGGAAACAGCTCCACAATGACCTAGTCCCAGGGCAGATTCCTGTTGTCATCCAAGATATAGGAATTCAGAGTTAGGACAATGATCCTCTGGGGCTCGAGTTATGATGGGTAAGTGGTAAAGAATCCACCTGCCAATGATGGATACTCAGTAGATGCTGGTTCAATCCCTGGGTCAGGAAGATCCCCTGGAGAAGGAAATGACAACCCACTCCAGTATTCTTACATGGGAAATCCCACAGACAGAGGAGCCTGATGGCTGCATAGGGTTGCAAAGAGTCGGACACGACTGAGCATGCAGGCACTGTTCAGTGCCTCATAGAAGAGATGAAATATGGACATTTTAGTGCTCCTTTAACCAGTGAAGATGTTATAGAAATGTTTTCAAGGAGGAAATGCCTTTTTCATAGAGACTTGGCTGGTTGACTGAACTTGTCTTTCTTGGGTTAAACATAGCCACTTCTCTTACATTCTGAGGCGTCGGCTCTCCTGGTGGAGACATGTGAGCACGGCCAGGGGCCTGGAATGTCCCGAGAGGGTAAGAATAGCCAGATGAGCGACGGCTGCTGCTGGCCTCTGGTCACTGCAGTTGTCAGGAAGGCTTTGCTTCAAACAGCTCGGGGCCGCCTCCACTGGAGACAGAAGAACAACCTCGTGTTCCTGGGCTTGAATTGTCCCTTTAGTACCTCCAGCTCTCACCTGGGAGTCTTGTGTAGCGAAGATACACATATTCTTGCAAAGATTTCCCACCTCCTTGGAGAACACAAGCTTCGGACGGCTTCAGTCGCCTTGAGTCTGTGACCCCCTGGAAGCATGGACCAGTCAGACCTGCTGGGGTTCCTTGTCATCACCCTAAATTGCAACATGACCATGGTGGGTGAGTAATACAAACCCCCGCAGAACAAAGGTTCTGCCTTGGATCACTTTTCCTGGTCCTTTTCCACGAGGAAGGCTTGCCTATCCCTGGAGGACAGGGAGCCATGGCTCAAGTTTTCCTCTAATTCTCCATCAGTTAATGAGGCTCCCCATCATTTAAGCATGTCTCGGGGGTGAGCAATATTTCTCTCAGGAGGCCTCTTCTTGCTAACATTTGGGGGCTAAGTGGGAGGGGTATTTTTATGTAACTCTTCTCTGGCTACCAGGAAAAGAAACAATACAAAGTTAAGAAATTCATGCCTTGAGTTACCTCTTTCTGTTCATCTTTTCTAGGGATTTATCCTTGAAGCTCCATTTGTAAAGATTAGTAAATTCTCTTGTGTACTTTAAACCAAATCCCAATTTTAGTTTTAGCCTTTCCCCCCTAACAGTGAAAGTAATAAAGTTTTGATTTATTTGAGTTTGATGTAGCCAAGTTAAATTTTCAGAGAGGTGTGGCTACCCTAATAAAGGGGATTGAGAAAAGGATTAAAATATATCCATGAAGTGGCTGATATTTTTCTTGCTCATTGCTTTTTAAATGAAGCCAACTTGGTTTTAAAAGTTTGAGTTAAGTGACTTTATGATGTAATTATGCAATTCTTGAGTTGAACTGACTTCATTGATAGAAGAATTTAATTCTTCTGATGTCAGGTGATGATTTCTGCATCTCATGACAAAACAAAATGTTTACAAATTATTTTGATTGGTCCTTCAACATATTCCAAAATTGTTGATTCATGACATGAAAATAGGACTTGGAACTGATTTTGATTTCTAGGTTAGCCTCACACATTCATGATAAGTTGAAGAAAGACAAAACCTCAATTCATAATAATTGGAATAGGGGGAAAGGAGTTCTGAATAATTGAAGAATCTAAAAAACTGAATGTTCTTCAAGAAATCTGATTTCAAGGGCCATAAAGCAACATTAAACACAAGTTCTACAATTACATAAAGATCATGTGAACTATTATCATAGAGAAAACTCATTGAAATTAGCAGTTTTTATTTGCTATACTCAGTTACAGGAAAGCACTAACATCTTTGAAAAAGTTCACTTGTTAAGAGGAAAACTTTATTTACATTAGCCTAACTTTCTTTCAAGAATTTTCAACCCAAAGTCTGAACTAGCTGAGCCAGATTAAGCATTTTAGTTATCTATGCTTCTTTAAATCTGCCAATTTCAAAGAATTTTACGAACAAGTATAGACATACCTCTGGAGAAGGAAATGGCAACCCACTGCAGTACTCTTGCCTGGAAAATCCCATGGACAGAGGAGCCTGGTGGGCTACAGTCCATGGGGTCGCTAAGAGTCGGACACGACTGAGCGACTTCACTTTCACTTTTCACTTTCATGCATTGGAGAAGGAAATGGCAACCCACTCCAGTATTCTTGCCTGGAGAATCCCAGGGACGGGGAGCCTGGTGGGCTGCCGTCTATGGGGTCGCACAGAGTCAGACACGACTGAAGTGACTTAGCAGCAGCAGCAGCAGCATAGACATACCTCATTTTATTGTGCTTCCCAATATTACATTTTTTTTTTAAACAGCTGAATGTGGCAACCCTTCCTTAAGCAAGTCTTTGGTGCCATTTTTCTGACAGCATTTGCTCACTTCATGTCTCTGTGTCACATTTTGGCCATTCACAAAATATTTCCAAGTTGTTAATTGTTACTAAATTTATTCTGATGAACTGTGTGATCAGTGATCTTCAGTGTTACTACCATCACTGGCTGAAGGCTCAAAGGATGGTGAGCAATTTTTAACAATGAAGTATTTTTTAGTTAAGATGTGTACATTGTCC
Organism: Okapia johnstoni; assembly: GCA_024291935.2. NCBI lineage: Eukaryota > Metazoa > Chordata > Mammalia > Artiodactyla > Giraffidae > Okapia > Okapia johnstoni. The sequence goes on from CM044324.1 coordinate 18,848,053, forward strand.
TTGATAAAGCTACTACTCACTTAATAGACCAAGGTAGAGTGAAAACATAGCTTTTATATGCACTGGGAAATTAAAAATTCCTTGTGACTCGCTTTATTGGGGTGGACTGGATAGAAAATGGCAGTGTCTCCAGGGTGAGCTTAGTTGAGCACAGGGTCCACACATTGTAAGAGCTGGTTAGATATTCACCCAAGGAGCCAACTGGCTGCTAGTTTTGCTGTGACTGCAACATATGCTTATCCACTTAGTTCTCCAGTCTCGGTTCTCCATTTGCCTCAGTAAGGACTTAGAACTATTAGGAGGAGATGTATGTGTATGGCTGTCATGGAGCCCTCCCTGCTGCTTCTTCCCAGGGAAGATCTGGCTTATCTTCATGGTGTTGCTGAGGATGGTGGTGCTCATCCTAGCCGGGTCACCCGTCTACCAGGATGAGCAGGAGAGGTTCGTGTGCAATACTCTGCAGCCGGGATGCGCCAACGTCTGCTATGACATCTTCGCCCCCGTGTCCCACCTGCGGTTCTGGCTGATCCAGAGCGTGTCTGTTCTACTTCCGTCTGCGGTCTTCTGCGTCTACGTGCTGCACAAAGGAGCTGAGCTGGCGGCATGCAGATCCCTCGAGCCGGAGGATGCCTCGGAGGACCACGACGCCCCGGAGCTGACCCCCGGGGCCAGGCGCTGCCTGATGGTGCCGGACTTCTCCTCGGGCTACGTGGTCCACCTTTGCCTCCGGATCTTGACCGAGGCAGGTTTCGGTGCCCTGCATTACCTCCTCTTCGGATTCTTGGTCCCCAAAAGGTTCTCTTGCACGCACCCTCCTTGCACCAGCGTGGTGGACTGTTACGTCTCCCGACCCACGGAGAAGTCCATCCTGATGCTTTTCATCTGGGCGATGTGCGCACTGTCCTTCCTGCTCACTGTCGCCGACCTGGTCTGCAGCGCGTGCTGGAAGACGCGAGGGCGACCCGGTGGGTCCCGGAGGAGACCGTGTCCAGGGGCAAGGGATGCGGCGCCTGAGGGACGCGGGGCGCGGAAGGGACTGGGGGTGCACGAGCGACGCGGGGAGCGCGCTCGCACGGGACTGGGGACCCGAGGGCGGGGCGCGCACAGCCCCGCTGCGGAGCCGGCCGCGCCGGGGAGCCTGGAGCTGCCTGGGGAGGACGAGAGCGACGCGTTGTCCTTAGTCAGTGAACAGCTGCGCTTGGCCCGGCCCGGAGCGGCGGCCCCGGGGTGGGAAGAGCGCCCCTGCGCGCCGCGTGCCTCGCTCTCCGGCCCGGGCAAGTCCGAGTGGGTGTGAGTCCCGGCATCCCACCCCAGGAACCCGAACGCGGCGACCATCCACATGGCAGAAAGGCAAGCGGGCGGGACAGACGGGCTTCGCAGGAGGCTCTGATGCAGCTCACCACGGATTTAATTTAGATAAAGCCTTGGGGGTGGGGAAACCGTCCTGGGTGTTCAAATACGGATGGGTTAACCTAAGAGCATCAGGTGCCTGAATTTGCTGCTCTCTGATTCTATTGTCTTATCTTATTCCGTAGGTGCTTCGTGAGAAGCATATCCTCTTGCATTTACAGAGCTTTGATTAATATGTTAATGTTTTCGAAGGAGTTATTTTGTTTTGGGTTTTTTTTTGTTTTTGGTTTGTTTTTCTGCTTAGCTAAACAAACTTCATGCATAGAGGGATATTTTTTTAACTTCTCCAAACTCCTTTAATAAAATTAATGCTGATTGCATTGAGATCTCACACTTCTTACTTCACTGTGTCATAGGAGAAGCCACAAATCAGGAGATCTGGCTAAAAAACATTGGAGTCTTTTGTGGGGGCATCTTGAGTGGTTATTGCATGTGGGTGTGAGGTGCACAGGCTGAGGAGTGGCCACTGGCTTGCTTAGTGTTGCTGGGCATGTTGACTGGGTGGCTGTCCTCACTGAGCAGAGGGGAGCACTTTGGCTGCTGATGGCAAACCTAGAGTTGTCACAGGGCTTCTAGTCCTGGCTCTGACTCTCCCCTGGCCCTGGGGAGAGTCCTACCATTAGGGCTGCCCTAAGGGTCTTCATGTCCCAAATAAGAAAGGCTGGGGGTGTTCCAGCCTTGCGCTGTGTGCTGATGATCTTTGGAGGGGGTACCTTACAGACACAGCAGTGTCATCTTCTAGGGGAGCTCCCCGCCGTAGACTCTACTCTCCTCCATTTGCCCTGATTTTGTTCCAGGTGCTGCCAAGTTGGAGCAGAGTCTGTTAGAGCCTCCGTGCTCCCTTCAACTGCCATGCGGAGGACACAGTGCAGCAGAAAGTTGGGGTAAGGCTGTTTCTCTTCACCAGGAGGCAAGGAAGAGCCACTAGGTTGTCCTCCCAGAATGGATGAAGTGCCTCAGGTCCACAAACACCCAATATTGAAGAAGCCAGCAAATAGTGAAACAAGTGAACCAAGGCACCCAAAGAAACAGTGGGCACTTTTTAAAACTGTTCTAAAGATAACCTTGACAGTGAAATATCTGTCAGAATGGGGAGTGACCTCCTTGATCTATCTACAGAGTATCAAAGCCATTGATTAAAACTTTAAAAAAAATCATCCAAAATTGGTCTTGGCATAAAGCTCATTGAATGAATGAACCTGTTTTAAGTTTTCAGTAAATCTCTCGCCTACTCTCTGACTCTCTCTCTCTTGATTGCTCATCAACCTATTGAAAACCATGAACCATGACCCAGACCCCTTTCTTCAAAACTTAGATCAATGTCACACCTAGAAAGTGCTCAATAAATGTGCTTTTTGAGCCTGAAATCCCTGAAGTATGCGGGGAAAGATCTGTTTCTTGTCCCTTGCAGCATGCAGTTCTGGTGTACTTTTGAGTTTGGGCACAGTCTTACAGCCATAAGAATTCTCTAGGGGCTTCATTGCTATTTTAAAAATAAGTTCCTTAGGACCGCTCAAAGCCCCAGTGTGAGCCTTGATAATGTTGAGTGAAGAAAGGAAATCAAATTGACAAATATTGGTGGGGTGCCCGGCTGAGTGAGTGATAGTCGCTCAGTTGTGTCCGACTCTTTGTGACCCCATGGACTGTAGCCTGCCAAGCTTCTTTGTCCATGGGATTCTCCACCCAAGAATACTGGAGTGGGTTGCTGTCCGGGTAACTCCTGGGAAAGGAAACTAGTGAGGGCTGAGCAGGGACTCCCTCCTGGCTGTGGCCCCAGAGAGAAATTGGTGGGCCCTGTTCTCCTATGAGTTCTATGAGTCCATGCTCAGGTTTGGCTTTATAAATGGCACTGGTATTTGGGTTTATTGGGAAGGACTGCTTGGGCCTCTCAGGTGATGTGCCAAATCCCACTATCAGAGGAAGAGCCTGGAGATTTGTTCTATGGGAAACTGTAAACGGCGTTCAGAGTAATGGAGACCAAGAGAGGGGGAGAGATGCAGTGTTGAGGGTGGGACCCCACGTCCATCATTTCTTGGCCAGGTTGCTCCCTTACTGTGGGCCTCGGTTTCTTTCTGTGAGGAAAGAGGGCCTGCAATGGCGAGTGCAGCTGTCAGCCCTTTTAACATCAACAGGGGCTGGCTTATCAGGCCTCAAGTTTATCAGGCCTGGTCTACCTGCCTGAGCACAGGTTTCCATAAATGAAAATGGTTAGAACAGGAGAGACTTGCCTGTGCCAGGGAGAGCTGCCATGGAAGAGAGATGGGCACGTCATGAAAGTGGGGAGGGAGCTCTAAGGATGACTCACTGACTCCCCACTTGGTGGAGTGATGGCAGAGGCTGCATGGACAGACGTGGGGTCATCTGTTGTGACCCCCTCTGTGAGAGCAGGATTGCAGAAGAGGCTTGGTGTGTTTTGGAGCACGGTTGGCTGTGTCAGCTTCACAGTGACTGCCTGGCCAGGACAACACAGAGGGCGGTGAGCCTCCTCTTCGCTTTTTTTCACACAGGTGGCTGTACATCGCCTCTGGTTTGTGACAAGCTCTGAAGCCTTCAAAGATCTTTTTTAGTTATCCCTTAGATGGGGGGGTGGGGGTGGATATCTCAGATTCTATCCAAAAAAGGTAAAAAAATAAAAGTAGAAAATCCTGTGGCTATCATCCTCCTTGCCAAGATTTCAGTCCACCTCTCTGTATCTTGGGGCTTCTTTGGTGGCTCAGTGGTAAAGAAACTACCTGCCAATGCAGGAGATACGGGTTTGATCCCTGGGTCAGGAAGATCCCCTGGAGGAGGAAATGGCAACTCCAGTACTCTTGCCTGGGAAATCCCATGGACAGAGGAGTCTGGCGGGCTACAGTTCATGGGGTTGCAAAGATTTAGACACAACTTGGTGACTAAACAGCAACAACAAACCTGCATCTTGGGCACACTGGGTGAATGCAAGATGGCTCAGGGGCTTGGGTTCTTCCCACGGAGCATTACAGAGTCACTCACTGCCCCAGGCAGAGGCAACAGGAATTAAGGTAATTGTATCTGCTCTAACAGGTCACCCCAATTTGAGATTCTTAGCACAGCAGTTTCATAAAGAGCTGCATTTTCTGACAGATGGGCAGCTTTCCTCTGGGTGGTCACTTGGGATTCCTCCCATCCTAGGCTCTACTATCTTCTGCCCATGATGCCAAGATTGCTGTGGCAGAGACCAGAACTGTGTTGAGGCCAGGTCAGGAAGGGCCCTATCATACCCAGCTAGAGCTCAGTTCTGAGGGCTCAGAAGGCTGCAAATGGTGGTTGAGTTATACAGCTGGCCCTCTGCATCTGTGGGTGGACTGGATTCAGCCAACCATGGACCTAAAATTTTAAAAAAGATTCTGGAAAGTTCCAAAATGCCAAATTGGATTTGCTGCATGCAGGCAACTATCTACATAGCATTTACATTGTATTTACAACTATTTACATAGCATTTACTTTGTATTAGGTATTGTCATCTAAAGATGATTTAAAGTATAAGGGAGGGTGCACTTGGGTTATAAGTAAACACTAGGCCATCTTCTATAAAAGACGGGACCATTTGTGGATTTTGGAACCAATTCCTAGCAGTTAGTGAGGGATGACCATTTATCCACGAAGAAGGAGGAAAAGTTAGGGCCAACAGCTGGCCAGTGTTCACCTCAAGCAGCAACCATTCCCCGGGTACCTGCCCTGTGGGAGGGATTTAATACCTTCTCAGTGGCCAATGAACCCGTCTCAGGAGAGAAGCTAAGCAAGGATGTCGGCTCAGGTCCTTGGACGGGATGCACTGGGGTTGCAGAGTAGAAAAAGGAGGTGATGCAGATGAAGAGAACCCACAGAAAAGGGTCTGGAACCCAAATCTCTTGTACTCAGGACTGTCCTCTTAGACGTAAGCGTTTCAGGTGGGAAAGAATCTTAGTGGGTGTTAAGTGCACAGCAATGGTCTTTGCTCAGTATGAATGGCTTGTCAGATGCTGTGTAAGTCTAGCTTTCCAGGTTAGATTTCCAGAAATCTTCCTGAGTTAGTGTTCTGGCTGCAGTGAGGATCAGCTAGCTGGTGGAACCCAGCACTGAGCCACCATACCCGGTCCTGGCTCCCTCTGGGACAGATGTGCAAGACAGTGTGTGAGGGTCAGTGAGGTGATGCTCCCACTCAGCCCAGAGAGGGATTATTTATGGAATGAATAAATGTGACTCTTTTTTGGTAGGAGGCTAGAATCCACTTTGAGACTCTACTTCAAATTTTCTGTGTGGATCTGGTTCCCAGCAGGAGGTGAGGAGGAGGCTGGGGCTCTGCATTGCCCAGCGTCTCCTCCTGCAGTGGATCTTTCTCCACCCCTAGTGCAGCATCTGAACTGCAGGGGCCCGGTTGGCAGCCAAGCCTGTGAGTCCTGCCAGCTGTGCTATGGTTGTTCTGTGGGAGAAATATTTCCTATAAAGGGAACAGCTGTCTCCCCACCTTCCCCATTTGAAACAGAAGAATGTTCACTTTTCTTCCCTCCTGTCCATCATAGAGGGAATCTCTTCCTTGAGCAACTCTCTCCTCCATGCTGTGACCCAGGAGAGAGATATGAGTGGCAGAAAAGAGAGTTGAATGACGTGACTGATTTTTCTCAGAAGCTCCACTCAATGAAATGAGTTTCATGGAGAATTTAGGAATTTAAAAATCAAATGCAAAAACCAGACTTTCCTTTTTATTTTATTGTTATTTTCACAATTTAAATTTATTTATTTAGCTGTGTCAGGTCTCCGTGTCAGCACACGGGATCTTTCACTGAGTCTCACAGACTCTCTAGCTGTGGCATGAGGGCTTAGTTTCTCTGAGGCATGTGGGATCTTTGTTCCCCAACCAGGGATCAAACCAGAGTCCCCTGCACTGCAAGGTGAATTCTTAACCACTGGACCACATGGAAGGTCCCAAAGCTGGATTTCAGTAATAAGTTTCCTCCATCCGCAGACAGGCAGAGTACAGAAGTACATGACCCATTTAAAGGATGGAGTGATTGTAGCATGTGCCTCTGGCCGATGGGAGTCCACATTCTAGTAGTTCAGTTGCTCAGTTGTGTCCAACTCTTTGTGACCCCATGGATGGCAGCACGCCAGGATTCCCTGTCCTTCACAATCTCCCAGAGTTTTCTCAAACTCATGTCCATCGAGTCAGTGATGCCATCCAACCATCTCATTCTCTGTCATCCCCTTCTCCTCCTGCCTTCAATCTTTCCCAGCATCAGGGCCTTTATAATGAATTGGCTCTTTGCATCAGGTAGCCAAAGTATTGGAGTTTCAGCTTCAACATCAGTCCTTCCAATGAATATTCAGGGTTGATTTCCTTTAGCATGGACTGGTTTGATCTTCTTGCAGTCCAAGGGACTCTCAAGAGTCTTCTCCAACACCACAGTTCAAAAGCATCAATTCTTTGGCACTCAGCCTTCTTTATGGTCCAACTCGTACAACCATATGTGACTACTGGAAAAACCATAGATTTGACCAGATGGACTTTGTTGGCAAAGTATTGTCTCTACTTTTTAATATGCTGTCTAGGTTGGTCATAGCTTTTATTCCAAGGAGCAAGCGTCTTTTAATTTCATGGCTGCAGTCACCATCCACAGTGATTTGGAGCCCAAGAAAATAAAGTCTGTCACTGTTTCCATTGTTTCCCCACCTATTTGCCTTGAAGTGATGGGACCAGATGCCATGATCTTAGTTATTTGAATGTTGAATTTTCAGCCAGGTTTTTTTCACTCTCCTCTTTCACCTTCATTAAGAGGCTCTTTAGTTCCTCTTCACTTTCTGCCATAAGGGTGGTGTCATCTGCATTTCTGAGGTTATTGATATTTCTCCTGGCAATCTTGATTCCAGCTTGTGCTTCATCCAGCCCAGCATTTCGTATGATGTACCCTGAATGTAAGTTAAATAAGCAGAGTGACAATATATAGCCTTGATGTACTCCTTTTCCTTTGGAACCAGCCCACTGTTCCATGTTCAGTTCTGTTTGTTCTTGACCTGCATACAGATTTCACAGGAGGCAGGTCAGGTGGTCTGGCATTCCCATCTCTTTAAGAATTTTCCACAGTTTATTGTGATCTACACAGTCAAAGGCTTTATTGTAGTCAATGAAGCAGAAGTTTTTTCTGTTTTCTCCTGTTTTTTTCTATGATTCAGCAGATGTTGGCAATTTGATCTCTGGTTCCTCTGCCTTTTCTAAATCCTAGGCTCCCAGTCCGGAGAAGGCAATGGCACCCCACTCTAGTACTCTTGCCTGGAAAATCCCATGGACAGAGAAGCCTGGTAGGCTACAGTCCATGGGGTCGCTAAGAGTCAGACACGACTGAGCGACTTCACTTTCACTTTTCACTTTCATGCATTGGAGAAGAAAATGGCAACCCACTCCAGTATTCTTGCCTGGAGAATCCCAGGGACGGCGGAGCCTGATGGGCTGCCGTCTACGGGGTCGCACAGAGTCGGACATGACTGGAGCGACTTAGCAGCAGTAGCAGCAGCAGGCTCCCTGTCAGTTGCCCTCCTGGGTTAACTGGATGCGTTTCTCTCCCCACAGTCCTCTTTCCCTCCGCTGGTGGGTGCTTCTTGCTCTCCACACAGCCCCTGTCTGCATTTTATCAATAGACTGAGAAATGAGATTTCAAATCAACAGAGCTATATTGATTAACCAGTATTTATTCAGCTCCAGCTTTGCACCTAGTATGTAATCTCTTGCTTTTGTCTCTTTCTGTGAGTCTAAAAGAAAAAAGACAAAACAAAACATCAGCTTATCACCAGCTGATTGAGAGGCCAACAAACCAGTAGAGAGTTCTAGCTAAAGGCCATTGTTCCAGTTTAAACAGCTCCTCCAATGTCTGTGAACTTTGATTTTTCTCTGTGCTGAAAGGTGGATGTAAGGACTGCCTTACTGCTTGAATTTGTTCAGAAGGTGAGAGGAGATCGTGGAGGTGGACGCCCCCTAAGAGGACAGAGCTGTGTGCAGAGTGTGTCCTGGGCTGTGTCCTTGACAGATCATTCCTAACAAGTGTCTCCAGGAATTTGTGATGATACGATATTTGCATGAGGAGGAAGATGTCCACAGACTCAGGGATGCTCCCAACCTCCTTCCCACCTCCTTTCTGACCAGCAGAGGCCTCTCCTGGGCCATATTTAGGATGCAGTGCTTCTAAGCACCAAAATGTTAATTTATTCCTGAAGGCGCCCCTAGAGCATTTTCACTCTGCTCCATTCTTACTTATTTCCACCCAGAAAAAGAGGATTTAAGAAGTCCCAGCAGCAGATCTGGGAATTGTTTTAGGTTAACTTTGGAAAACAGAAGGGGTGAGAAATTCGGGCTGAAGGAGTAATTGTGGGCACTCGGGTCTCCTGGGAAGGAGTTCATTTAACAAGACGATGGTTTATCCTCTTGGGGTTGAGATGCAGCCCCTCATATCGATTTTACTTGATTTTTGCCTATAGTGTCTGATTGTCTATTTTTCTGGCTTTTGCATGTCTTCAGGCTGCAAACTGCAAATGTTCGGCCTGAGAGGCAGGTTTGTGACGTAAGATGGACAGTGATGGCTGAGACTGGCAGAGGTGGAGTTCAGGGAGGCTTGTGCACAACTCTATGGTGTGAGTACCCAGGAAATTCTGGTGGCCATGCCAACAAACGCGAAGGACAGGGGCTGCGTGGAGAGCATGTGTGATTCGTGTATGAGTCCTCCTTCCAAGCTGTTTCCTGAACAGCCACAACAATCCCTCTACGGCTGTAACTTGTCACAGAAAGTATCTGCAAAGGTGCATGGGGTTTTCCCCCGTGGCTGTATGAAAAGATGTGTTACTTTGTCTTTTAGAGTTCTCCTTTTCTTGTGCTTTAAAAGGTTAAAGGGCTTTTGATCTCAGAAAGAGTATTTGAGAGGCAATTAAATGTCTGTAATTGGTCTTCCTCATCTGGGATACTTGACCCAAAGAAAGCCTCAGGCATTGTTAAAGTTGACACCGAGCATATCTAGTGCCATTTCCTTCAAAAATAAAAATTTGGTCTTTTTGTACACGTGGCTGTGAGGAGGAAGTAAAGTCTTATGCTAAAGCAGATCCATCAGCTTTTGCTCTGTGCCCAGAATGTTTCTTTAGAGAGAAATTGAGAAGCTGTTCTCTGGGGATGATGAAATGTTTCCATTCCCTCGCCAGCTGAGGGCTCTGGGAACATTAGCTTTTTGTTTATTTGTTTGTCTTTGTTTCCTCATCTATTAAAAAAAAAGTGTCACCTTTTGGAAGTAAGATAAATGGAAGATAGCGAAAATGACTTATTATGTCTGTGTATTTCTTGAGCATCTTTTTTATGCCTGGTAAGGGATGAATACAAGGGTAAGGGATGAATTACTAGAAAAAGATAAGGAAGGCCATCCTTGTATTTGAGTATGTCTTTTGATGAGATGATTGGGGCATAAATACAGATAACATACACTTAAAAATTAAATTTCATGGTCCAGACTTGGATATTCCACCATCCAATTTCTATTGTTTATAAATAGACCACTATTGAGCTGATGGCAAAACTTCTTCCCAGGGGAAAGGAATTGGGCTGCCTTCCTTACTCTCATGGCGGTTGGACCTGGGGCGTTAAGTAACCGCCCCTTCCTGGGCTCCTCGGGTGCCCCTCTCAGGGACCTGCCTCCTCACTGCCCTCTGTCCAGGGCTCTTCACCCAGACTTTACTCTGGGGTGGGGGGCCCCCAAGCCCGTTCTGTCCAGCACCTGCCTCAGCATCTTAGAGCCTTCCATCTGCCAGGAGTCTTAGTGACTTGAACTTGACCAGCTAATTTTACATCTGGGGATATGAAGGTCCAGGAAGGTGAGATCACTCATCCAAGATAATTTGGCCAGTTGGTGGCCAAGCCTTCTCACTCCCAGTTGGTTTTGGTCCTTCCATTACTCCCAGATGCCTTCTTGAAGACAGTCAGATAGAATGGGTTATTGCTTACAAAGATGCATGTTTGCAATATTGTAGGCTTTCTAGGAGGTTAATAAATTAATGGGTGCAGGGTCCCCATTTGTGTATGTGTGCTCAGTGTCTCAATCATGTTCCCATAGAGTATATTCTTTTTCATATTCTTTTCCATTATGGTTTATTACAAGACACTGAATATAATTCCCTGTGCTATACAGTAGGACCTTGTGTTTCTTGTTTGTTTTTCTTTGGCTGTGCTGGGTTTCCGTTGTGGTACAAGAGATCTTCAATCTTCATTACAGCATGAGGGATCTTTAGATGCAACATGGAAACTATTAGTTGTGACTTGTGGGATCTAGCTCCCTGACCAGGAATTGAACCCGAGTCCCCTGCATTGGCAGCATGGAGTCTTAGCCACTGGACCACGAGGGAAGTCTCGGGACCTTGTGGTTTTAATGAGTGAGTCTTTAATGTGGTGTTTGAGGTCACATGAAAAGTCTACGGTAGAAGAAGAATGCAATTGTTTGATTGCAAGTTAGTATGGCAAACATTTCTTGAAGTTAAAAAAGTTATAATGGAAATATAAGAACATAAAAGTTTTGAAATAATGCCCCCAATGTCTCTCTATAATCCAATAGCATAATCTGTTTGCATTCTTAGCTTTTTAGGTGCTAAAATTTATAACTTCACTTGTAATACTTCTATTCTGCCTTTTCCTCTTGCTAACAAAGCATCCACATTGTCTGTGGTTCTCTGATCTTTATCACTCATTTGAATGGATGGGGAATAATCCGCCAAGTGATGGTGCTGATCAACAACCCCAGCCTCTGCTATAGAACATTCAGGGTGCTGTTAAATAAAGTGCTTCTAGGTTTTTGATATTAGAAAATAAAACGGCATGGGCACACAAGTCTTTTCTCTTATTGAATTATTTCCTTACGATAAACTTTCAGAAAATTTGTACTGAAGTCTGCACACATTCTCCACTGACTGTGAAGCCATTGTTGACTCCAGGCCAACTATTTGTGATGCTGCCATAATTTCATGGGGTGAATTAAAAATGCTAACCTTGAAGATGCCATTTTCCTCTGGGGCTTTGTGTAGAACTTGGGGGGCTTCCCTCTGAGTAGATGACATGTCTGAGCCCCACACTAAATCTGTTAGTGAAGTTGCCCTTGGGCATGGAACTGAGTCACAGTGAAGCAGGTTAGTTAATGTTTTAGTAACTAACCAGTTAGTAAAATAGTCATCCTTATATCTTAGAGATTTTAAATCCTATAAGATTTACAAGTTGGGCCAACTTTTCAAAGAACTTGATCTGCTAGGTGTGTTTAAATGCCCTCCAGGTTGTAATTATTTACATCATGATTTTCTCCCATTCTTGAGGAAATTGCCTCCCCAGGATAAATTTCAGTCCAGATTAAACTCAAAAACACAATTTTGTCTCTTTCAGCCTGTGGCTTGAGGCTGTCTTGATTGGCCTTGCCCTGTTCCTGGGCTCTTCTGCTCCAACTATTTTATTTCAACTTGGCAGCCCCAGATGCATGCACACCTGGAAGTAAGGATGCTGAAGAGCTGTTCTAGAAGTGGTGAAACATGGATGGTTCTGATGGGTGGGAATGAAGAAGAGGGACGAGATCATGGGTGCTTGGTTCAGTTCAGTTTAGTAGCTCAGTCATGTCTGACTCTTTGCAACCCCATGGAGGACTGCAGCATCACCAACTCCCAGAGCTTACTCAAACTCATGTCCATTGAGTTGGTGCTGCCATCCAGCCATCTCATCCTCTGTCATCCCCTTGTCCTGCCTTCAATCTTTCTTAGCATCATGGTCTTTTCTAATGAGTCAGTTCTTCACATTAAGTGGCCAAAGTACTGGAGTTTCAGTTTCAGCATCAGTCCTTCCAATGAATATTCAGGACTGATTTCCTTTAGGATTGACTGGTTGGATCTCCTTGTAGTCCAAGGGACTCTCAAGAGTCTTCTCCAACACCACAGTTCAAAAGTATCAGTTCTTCAGCTCTCATCTTTCTTTATGGTCCAGCTCTCACATCCATACATGACTACTGGAAAAACCATAGCTTTAACTAGACAGAACTTTGTTGGCAAAGTAATGTCTCTGCTTCCCAATATGCTGTCTAGGCTGGTCATAGCTTCTCTTCCAAGGAGCAAGCATCATTTAATTTCATGGCTGCAGTCACCATCTGCAGTGATTTTGGAGCCCAAGAAAATAGTCCGTTACTGTTTTGTTTCCCCATCTATTTGTCATGAAGTGATCGGACTGGATGCCATGATCTTTGTTTTTTGAATGTTGAGTTTTAAGCCAGTTTTCTCACTCTCCTGTTTCACTTTCATCAAGAGGCTCTTTAGTTCCTCTTCACTTTCTGCCATAAGGGTGGTGTCATCTGCATTTCTGAGGTTATTGATATTTCTTCCGGCAGTCTTGATGCCAGCTTGTGCTTCATCCAGCCAGGCAATTCACATGATGTACTCTGCATATAAGTTAAATAAGCAGGGTGACAATATATAGCCTTGATGTACTCCTTTCCCAATTTGGAACCAGTCTGTTATTCCATGTCCGGTTCTAACTGCTGTTTCCTGACCTGAAAACAGGTTCCTAAGGAGGCAGGTAAGATGGTCTAGTATTTCCATCTCTTTGTAACTTTCACCAAAAAGGAAACCCTAGTGGAATATGGGTGCTGATGGTTTCTGCTTTGGAACTGCCGAGGTTGAGTTGTCTGTGAAGCATTTAGGAGGAGATCCCCAGCCAGAAGTTCGACTTACTGGACAGGAACTCAGAGAGGGGTTTGGCAGGAGATAGATTTGGGAATAAACAACACAGAACTGCTATCAAATCCTTGGATATTTGTGCCACACTCTACCCTTTGCTTCAGGCAACTCCATACCTCCTTGGTGTTCAATAAACACCAAGTGTTCACTTTTAAAGTGAAGTTTTAGGAGAAACTTTAAGCTATAGGATGACAGCAGTACAGAGCAGGAGGTTTGAAGACACGAGATGAAGGGGGATCAGTAACAGAACAGTTATTTGACTTGATGGAGGATCAGACAAAGAACGCATGTGAGTGGATTGTCGGAAGCAGAGGGGAGATGGCTCCTTGAAGACTGGAGGCAAAGGGGCAAGAGAGGAGCCGACATGATGCTCACAGGAGGGCAGGGAGCTTCTTTGGGCCAGTGTGTTTGGAAACAGTCTGAAACAGCTGCAGTAGGGAAGGCAGGAGGAAGCTGACCAAGGATGCATATAAGAGATCAGCCAGTGTCCCTATGGCTGCAGGAGCAGAGCATTGATTGTCTACTGCATGTCAAGATGTAGGGCAGGTCACTTGATCCTCTCAGTAGCCCTGAGGGTACCATTGGATAGATTAAGAAAACTGAGACTCACTGGTAACTTTCTCAGGATCACACAGTGAAGGAAATTGGATTAGGAATTTAGATCTGACTCCAAAAACCTGTGTTCTTTCTCCACATGCCACCACCTCTTGTGAGATTTTGGCTTGTTAGGGAGAAAAGCCTTCCCAGTACCGTAATCAACTTTTGGCCGGCTCAAGGCTTCTTAATCACTCCTTTTCTGGGTCAGGAACAGAGAGGATGCTTACGGTCATCCATAAGGAGGGACCACCTTTGCCAACTACTGATTTTTCAATCAGAAGAGGATTTCTCAGCTGCTTGAAGAACTTATTCTGTGTGCCTCTCCCACCTGGTATGTAGCAGGCTGTTTGCAATTGACCCTTTTACCAGATGCCCAACTGCTCTGCCCTGGGTATAAGAAATTTCAATCATGTCTTCTTACACAGCTTAACATTCAGTAGTGATAAAAAAAAAAAAAACACTTTTACAATTCACTTCTTTTAAAGTGAATCCTGCTGCTGCTAAGTCTCTTCAGTCGTGTCCGACTCTGTGTGACCCATAGACGGCAGCCCGCCAGGCTTCCCCGTCCCTGGGATTCTCCAGGCAAGAACGCTGTAGTGGGTTGCCATTTCCTTCTCCAATGCATGAAAGAGAAAAGTGAAAGGGAAGTCGCTCAGTCATGTTCGACTCCCAGCGACCCCATGGACTGCAGCCTACCAGGCTCCTCCGTCCATGGGATTCTCCAGGCAAGAGTACTGGAGTGGGCTGCCATTGCCTTCCAACAAGTCTGTAAAACAGAGGTGTGCATACTACTATATATAAAATAAGTAACAAGGACCTACTGTATAGCTTCCCAGGTGGTGCTAGTGGTAAAGAACCCACCTGCCATGGGAGGAGATGTAAAAGATGCCAGTTTGATCTCCAGGTTGGGAAGATCCCCTGGAGAAGGGCATGGCAACCCTCTCCAGTAACTTTACCTGGAGAATCTCATGGACAGAGAAGCCAGGTGGGCTACAGTCCATAGAGTCGCAAAGAGTTGGACATGACTGAAGCAACTTAACACACACACACATTGTATAGCTCAGGGAACTATATTCAATATCTTGTAATAACCTACAATGAAAAAGAATATGAAAAAGAGTATATATATATATACATATATATATATATCTGAGTCTTGCCGTACACTCAAAATCAACTATGCTGCTGCTGCAAAGTCGCTTCAGTCGTGTCCAACTCTGTGCGACCCCATAGATGGGAGCCCACGAGGCTCCCCCATCCCTGGGATTCTCCAGGCAAGAACACCGGAGTGGGTTGCCATTTTCTTTTCCGATGTATGAAAGTGAAAAGTGAAAGTGAAGTCGCTCAGTCATGTCCGACTCTAGCAACCACATGGATATAAAATCCTCCATCCATGGGATTTTCCAGGCAAGAGTACTGGAGTTGGGTGCCATTCCCTTCTCTGTAAATCAAGTATACTTCTATTTAAAAAAAAACCCAGAGATGTGGAATAGTTCTATAGCTCCTGGAATTTTTTTTCTAGTTGGGTAGGACCTATCCATGACTGATATTTGAAATTACCCATCAAGATTCAGCTCTTGAACTAAGAATCCAAGCATAGATACATTTGAAAATCCCAATGCCTTGGGAGAAACCGCTGTCTGTATCACATGGTATCCACAATTACACTTTGGTGATCATGACTGATCCATGATTGTGGTAAGAAGAGGAGGAGGGGTGGAGGAGGAAGATGAGATTGGGAGAGGGGCAGACTTCTTGGGAGTATAGGGGAAAAGTGATTGGTACTCAAGTGAGAAGAGGGAGAAAAGGAGGAAAGACTGGAGGCACAAAGACCAACTTTGTGTCTGAGGCATCAAGGAACAGAGGAGGGAGCCCGGGAAGGGAAGACCTGGGCTTGAGGATCTCAGAGCAAACAGCATGATGGAGGTCCAGAGGCAGAGTTTAAGACCCCATCATTGTGAGGCTGGGTAATGGCACCTGGGAATAGGGTGTGGATGAAGCCTGGTGGCCTTGAACATCTGGGAAAGTGGAGGCTTGTGTTTGTGTGTGGGAGGGATCAAAGAGGTCTAAAGGTCTAGCTCATCTGTTGGTAACTCCACATGTCTAAACAGGGCCAACAGGGAGCCACACACCCCTGATGTCAGCCTGAGGTAAGGGAGTGTATGTGGCCTCTCTTAAGGGGGGTTGGAAGGCTCTGCCCTGGTATATCTCCCCACTGGACCTTGCTTATAAGGCTGCATGTATTTCAATTTTTTTTTAATATTTATTTATATGACTGCATTGGGTCTTAGTTTCGGCACTCAGGATCTTCATGTGCCATTCGTGATCTCCAGTTGTGGTGTGTGGACCCAACAGTTTTGGCACAAGAGCTTCACTGCTCCAAGGCATGTGGAATCTATTGGGACCAGGAATCGAACCCACGTCCCTTGCATTGCAAGACAGATTCTTAACCTTGGGTCCAGCAGGGAAGTCCCTGCTGCATGTATTTCTAATACTAATGTTTCCTAAGAAGCGGTTATTTAGTTGGATCAGAAAGCATATTTTCTGTATTATATATATTTTAATGCCTCCCAGAAATTCTGATTTGGATGGGGCATGGACCCTGTTCTGTATTCTTTTCCTCGGAGTCTTATTGGATTTGGGTGGAGAAGAGACTAAAAAGGAAATTCAATGTAAATCAAAGGATGCAGAATAGAATTTGGAACCCGAGAAGGATATATGGGCATCACCAGAGAGGGGGACACAGAACGAGGGTGGAGGGACCCCAAAGACACACTTCATCTACTTCTCAAATGGGTGTTTGCCCCTGCCCCAGCCCAGCAGGGTGCCTCTGGATGGGTGCTGGTCCAATGGGGAATGTCACCCGAGATTGGGAGGCAAAATAGAACCGGAGGTAGAATAGCACCCAGTTGTCTCAGCAGAATCTTGACTGTGCTGAAAAGTCACACTGCTGATAATCCAAATGGAATTAGCACCTTTTGTTGTTAACTTGACACTTCTCACCCAAGTTAATGAACAGCTTACAGTAAAACTAAATCAGTAACTTTAGGGGCCTGGAAAAGGGTTACCAACTTTCCATAGACCCACCCTCACTTTATTGAACTTGGAAACCTCTGTGTTAGTCTTGCATTAATCCTTCTTGAGCTGGCACAACACGATTGTGCTGAAAAGTCATGGAATTCACCACATTCATCCTTTAATTAGACTCAACTTGGATTTAAAAGCTTCTGTGTGATTTGGAAAAATCCAATCTTTGGTCTCAGACTGCTAAATCCTCTGAGGATTTTGGAGTGCAAATATACAAATCATAATACAGTGTTAGGTTCTGTTAATATGAAGAGTATGTGAGTCATTTTAAACCTAGAGTATTTTAGACTTAGTCATTTCCTTCATGTGAAATCCAACTTTCCAGTATAAAAGTTAGGAAGGGTAAAGTTTTCCAGGGTATGGAACTGCAAGTCTTCAGTGTGGAGGCTGGGTATGGAGGTAACATTGGTAATGGAACTTGCCACATTTTGTTGCACCTCTGATTAGACACTTTTTCCTTCATCTGATCTTTTCTTCTTGTAAACTTTCTTCTCCCTTTTCTCTTGCTTCTTTATTCTTCTTGCTGTTGAGCTCCACCAGGAGTTCATTTTCTCCAGTGAGTTTCGCATGAAGAAAATGTCTGCAGCTGAACTTGATGCTTTGAATCCTTTCCCATGTCATGGCGGTTCACAGAGATGCTCAAATGTAAGCTCCAGTTCTCTGCACAGTAGGTGCTCAGCAGGCATGTGCTGAATGAATGGATTTTTAGAAGAGCATAAAAATTTTTTTTTTAAATTATAGAAATCCTGTCTTCTGAGTGGGTTAAAGCACTGACACTTAACCCTTATGAGTATGGTGGAAGTCACAAGCATCTCATTGGGGAGTTTATATCTTGATTTTTCTTTTGTTCTATAACTAGAGATTTTAAAATATAATACTATTTTTCTCTTGATCATGTCATTTGTTTCTCAGAAGAATCGTGTGAGAAGGGCAGAGTGATAGTACTGGGTTGGCCAAAATGTTCCTTCAGATTTTTCCATAATCTCTTACAGAAAAACCTGAATGAACTTTTTGGCTAAGCCAATATATCAACTATACCTCAATTTAAAAAAAGAGAAAAAAAACAGAAAAAGGATTGACCTATGAC
The DNA here is from genome assembly GCA_024291935.2 of Okapia johnstoni. Classification (NCBI taxonomy): domain Eukaryota; kingdom Metazoa; phylum Chordata; class Mammalia; order Artiodactyla; family Giraffidae; genus Okapia; species Okapia johnstoni. The sequence continues at coordinate 18,865,955 of CM044324.1, forward strand.
CCTCTGAAGTAGGCAGTATTCCTCTTCCCATTTTATAGAGGTGGGGAAGCTGAGGCAGACAGAGGCTGAGTAACGTGTCCAAACCTCACACAAGTGGAGCGAGGCAGTGGGTCGGGGTCCGTGTTCTTAACCCGTCTTCACGTCACTGGCTTTCTGCTGCTTCCTGCAGTGTCTTTAAGCAAACCAGGCATAAACAATGTTCATTATGAGAGAGTTTCCAGAAAGATTAAATTGAATTATTAACTTCTTTTGGTTCCCGTCAAGTATAGTCAAGAATCCTCTTGAATGGTATTATGTAAAATTTGTATCTTGTCCATAGGTTTGATCTATGACCCTCTGCTTAGACTTTTTCTTACAGAAACTGGATAAGGTGTAATTAACAGTTAAGATCTAAAATCATACTTGTTATGTAGACTCAGGAAACCTTCAGAGTTTACTTGTGGGATGAATCTCACTTTTGGGGTCTTTGGTTAAGGACCCTTCTTTCTTTCAGGGTACCAGAGGACACAGTAGATTTCTGTACTGAATAAGCACTATCCTAAAATTCTAAAACTTGAGAGCAAAGTTGCAGCATCAGGTAAGACAGTATGAGGTTCCTTTTTAAAAATTTTTAAGTTCCTTATTTTATTTTTATTTTTGGCCATGCCCCATGGCATACAGGACCTTAGTTCCCTGACTGGGGACCAAACCTAAACCCCTTGTAGTGGAAACTTGGAGTCTTAACTACTAGATGGCTGAGGAAGTCCCAGAGTTTCCTTTTAAAGATACGCATATTGACATACATCCAGGATCCCAGCCTACCTGCCTCTGGACTACAAGGTGATAGATCATGTGGTCATGGAAAGTCATACCCAGATCTGATCATCACAGGATGAACCTTCATTCCTAGCTGAGTTCATTTCACTAAATAAACATTTACTGAAGAAAAACAATATTTATAATGTGTGTGTGTGTGTGCTCAGTCGTGTTTGACTTTTTGCGACCCATGGACTGTACCCCACTAGGCTCCTCTGTCCATGGGATTTCCCAGGCAATAATACTGGAGTGGGTTGCCATTTCTTCCTCCAAGGGATCTTCCTAATCCAGGGATTGAACCCACATCTCCAGTGTCTCCTGCATTGGCAGGTGAATCTTTACCACTGTACCACCTTGGAAGCCCATAATTTTAATATCTTCTCCTAATAGTATATTGACATGATTGGGTCCTACTATGTTTATGGGTTGGGTATAATTTCTAGTTTAAAAGAATCATTCCATGGGCACCCAGTTTTCTGTCATTTCTTTACAAGTGGAAGAAAAGCCAGGGTTATCCAAAACAGCCCTATGTAGTGAGAGCTTCCCCTCTAAACAACAAAGCATGAAGTTCTCCCTTTGGACCACGTGAGGGCACCCTTGTCCTCTCCCAAATATTTACTCAAGGTGACAAAAAAATAACCACTTTCATTCAAATTGGATGACAACAGCAATTTGCTAATGTCTATTTGTACTGATATTTTGTTGTTTCATTTTAGATCTTTCCTAATATCACCTTCAATAGCATTCACTGGCTTTCAACTCTGCCTACCCATGGGCTTCCCTGGGGCTCAGTGGTAAAAAAAAAAAAAAAAAAAAAAAAAAAATCTCTGCTTGCCAATGCAGGAGACATGGGTTCGATCCCTGGGTCAGGAAGATCCCCTGGAGGAGGGCATGGTAGCCCACGCCACTAGTCTGGCCTGGGAAACCCCATAGACAGAGGAGCCTGGTAGGCTAGAGTCCATGGGATCGCAGAGTCAGACATGACTGAGCGATTAAATAACAACAAGAGAATCATTCACCTGGGGCAGTTTGAGGAAACCCTGAATTCCAAGACTCCACACCCAGAAGTTCTGGTTCAATTGGTCTGGAGTGCTTCTGGGGCACAGGGGGTTCATAAGAAGTGCCCCAAGAGCCTCTAGCGTGTAGGCAGGGATTAGAGCGACTGCTGGGGTTTAGTTAATTAGAAACAGATTGGTTAGAGGATGAATGTTGGAAATTGTTCTTCTACTTTGTATTAGTGTACGGTTCACCTGAGCGTTAAATAAGGCACAATAAATGGGTACCTCTGTCGTTGGTGAACAATGATTCTCCCCAAGGCTTCGAAAGTCACTCAAACGTGGTCCTTTAGTTAAAATTTACCCCGATTTTGCTCTTGCCTGGCAGGGCCTCCATCACTCCATCCTTCTCTGGCTACCCCATTCAGGCACCACCACCCTCCTGGGGCATCTCCTGGAGCCTGTAGTTTAAATCAGCTGAGTTCATCTCCTGTCCCCATTGATCTGCTCCTTCCAGAGATCTCCATGGGGCTCAGCCATAGTCTCTGTTTCCTCCTCTGGCCTGGCTCTTCACTGCCCAGTGGCTCTGCTCTTCGCCTTCCTCCTGGAGACCCCAGCCCTCTTCTGACCAGGGCAGCTGCCTTCTCCCCCACTTTAGGACCATCTCCCCCAGTGAGACCCCCATCATCCACTGACCCCTTATCTTTCCTCCTGGTCACTGCATGTGTTCGTGCTAAGTCGCTTCAGTCGTGTCTGACTCTGTGCGGCCCTATGGACTGTAGCCTGCCAGGCTTCCCTGTCCTTGGGATTTCCCAGGCAAGAATACTGGCATGGATTGCCATGCCCTCCTCCAGGGGATCTTCCTGGCCCAAGGATTGAACCCTTGTTTCTCATGTCTCCTGCACTGGCAGATGGGTTCTTTACCACTAGCATCACCTTGGAAGTCCTGGTCACTGCAGCTCCTCACTAAGTAGAATACAAACTGTGTCCTTGGGCCTTTCTAGCAATTGGGAAAATGTGAACTTGGACAGTTATTGTGTGACTGTGGGTCTGGGCCACACAGAGCAGGTGACTAGCCCGAGCTGGCCAGGGGCTTGAGAGACAAGGCTTCCTAAAGCTCTCCCGGCAGCCTCTCAGGCTGTGTGTCTGTCTGTTCCTCTGTGGGTCAGCGCCAAGCCATGGGAAGCTCGAACTCTGGTAGGATTCTGGGGCTGGGTGAACAAAGCTGGGAAAACTGATGTCAGGAATGGATGCACATGGCAGTTGGTGGTCTTAGGAACTTAACACTGACACCAGGGAAGCCAGAAAAGGCCTAGGGAAGTAGGAGTGACCATAGAATATGTAGCTTTTACGCTCAGCTCTACTCCTGGCTGTACAGCTTTAGGCAAGTCCAGCCTACTTTGGGCATCAGTTTCCTGGCCTACAAAATGAGGCAGTTCCATGTATGTGCTGAAGGGCTGTGGATCTGGGTACAGTACAGCTTCTGATTCCACATTCTATCACATTCCTAGGTCACACTGCTGCTTCTTGTTCACAAAGCACCAAGGTTCTCTACGTTGTTGTTTAGTTGCTAAGTCATGCCCGACTCTTTTGCGACCCCATGGTCTGTAGCCTGCCAGGCTCCTCTGTCCACAGGATTTTCCAGGCAAGAATACTGGAGTGGGTTGTCATTTCCTTCTCTGGGTATCTTCCTGACTCAGGGATTGAACCCAAGTGTCCTGCACTGTCAGGTGGGTTCTTTATCACTGAGTCACTGGTCAAGCCCAAGGTTCTTGATAATTCCTTTCAAACTCCAGGATCATGTAGGTGACCTCTCAGATTTTCTTTGGTCCTCATCCCCTTGACAAGTACCACCTCCTCCCTCCAGGCTCCACCAAGCATTCTGATCCTTAGAAGCAAGAAGCCTCAGATGAGGGCTTCATGAATCTGCCCTTTCCTGTATGCACCCCTCTCAGGCCTGGTCTTCCCACATTGCTGTGCTCAACTATTCTAGAATTGACACTTCCCCCTCTTGCCTTTGGCTGACCTGCATCCTGGCACGGTTTCTATTACTTGGTGTGTTTCCATGAACACCTGGCTGGGCAAGGAGGGACAGCCTGTCTCCCTCCCAAGCCAGAACATTCATGTGAGGCATTGGAGAGCATCCACCAGACTCAACAGATCGACTTCATGGTGGGCAATTGTAAGGCCGACACAAAATGAACAAGCTGTCTGCACACCCCTTCAAGATGGTCTTCACGGTTTATTCTTTCTCCCATTAAGTTTTGGTACGGTGACTCTTTGGTGAGCAGCTCATTCTTGCAATAAAAGCAATGCAGAAGATAACTTTTTAGTTAGAAAAAATTAAAAAAAAACAAAAAACCACTTCCCTCCCCACCCCATCTTCTGGCCACATAGCATGTGAGGATCTTAGTTCCCCAACCAGGGATCAAACTTGTGCCCCCTACAATGGAAGTGCAGCATCTTAGCCACTGGACCATTAGGGAGGTCCCAAAAGATAATTTTAAAAAGAGACATATTGGATTTCAACCCAGCTTATTTAGATTTTTAGCATAACTGTTGTATTGAGGGTTTAATTCAAGTGAGGTCTTGTGAGGCCTTAAATGGATGCAGCTTAGGGATCTTTTTCTTGAGAGAAAGAGTTAGAAATTATAAATAGAGAGCTGCAGGACCTCTGTGCAGGGGTCAGGTGGGCACTGCGTGGGGGGCTTAGTGTTTGAAAGAATTGAAGTGAGGCAACCTGCCCTTCCTCCGGTTCTGGAACTTTACAGTACCGCCAGGTGGCAGTATTGTACCAAATGTGAGAAACTGACCACCAGGGAAGCTGTGCACAGCATCTCAAGGTCCATCTGTACCTGTGCTTTGAATCCCATCCTGTGCTCACAACTGCTTAAGGCTCCATGTGTGACGTTTCTCTTGGCAAAACAATCTGGTTTCCTTCCTTCAAACTTTGAAGGTTTACTGAAACCTTCAAGGTCGTCCATGCAGGTGACATCAATACAAGTATCACTGTCATGGTGACAGAGTTTGTTCCTTAAGCTTCTAATACACTTCCCCCTCTGTCTTATGGTAATTTCAAGTTGCATTTATGATAAAGCAAAAAGTGTTTTCCATAACTTTTCCCCCAATAATTTTAAGGAGCTTTGGCTTTTCTAATGCTTTTAACCATATTAGACTTTATGTACATTGATCTAGCCGTACGGTAACCATATCCCGTCCTTGTCCCACTATATTTGACATGGTTTTCAGACACTCACACTTGCTCCATGCTCTGGCGAGGGACCCGTCTATTCATCTAATGCAAATGGTCAAATGCTCTTCCTTTCTTTTCCCATCCCTCAAACCTATTTTTTGTTTGTTTGTTTCTTTTTTATCCCATTAATAGATACCAGCTGGGTATTGGCAACTTTGTGACTCAAGTTTTAGGTTTAAAGGCAAAGAAGTAGCTCAGTCTCTAAATCAGTCTCTGAGAGCTGGTCTCAGAATGCCAGTGGGGTTTTCTGTTTATTAACCTTGTTTATATTAAGCACATTTATAGCCATTTTGTAAAAGTTATCAAATACAGCATCTTACAAGGCTATATTGAAGAATAAAGAAAAATACCTTCCAAGCTGAACACTTCACACTGTTACATACTTGAAAAATATGTCAATGAGAATCCTGCTAAACTTCAGAAACCAGTATGTTAACTAGAAGTTTTAAAAAGTTTTTTTTTTTTGATTTGGACCATTTAAATTATTTATTTAATTTGTTACAATATTGTTTCTTTCTTTTTTTTTTTGGCCACAAGTCATGTAGGATCTTAGCTCCTGGACCAGGGATTGAACTCTCACCTCCTGCATTGAAAGGTGAATCTTAACCACTAGACCACCAGGGAGGTCCCTCTAACCAGTCTTTTAACTTGCTCTTTATCCCACATATGTGGGAAAGACTATGGAAACTGCCTTTAAAACTTTAAAACTGACAATGTAAGTTGATGGCTAGTTTATATACAAAGAGTACATGTGAGTCACCCTCATGGATTTACATGCATGCCACTCATTGGCATCCAAATTACAAAATAGGCACTCTTTAATATAAACTGCAGGAGATTATATAGTGGTTCCGACTTTAAAAAAATAAAATCAGCATGATAGCTAAAGTAGGTGTTCTGACTGTATATCTAATGTTAAAAATCCAATTAACACCAAGAGTGACTGGAAAGGATTTGCAAAATGTTTCTACCAAGAAACTCTTCTTAAAAGCTTCTTACATGAGAAAGATCAGTCAAAGTAGTTTCCATCCTATTCATTAAAAGAAAAAATTTCGAACCACTAAATATTCCTATTAGGAAAAGAGAATAAACTTCTTTGCAGGCTGCAGAAGTCCCCACCCACCCCACAACGTTTGATGCCCCCCATCATTAGCAGGGTAGCTGCCCATTTCTTATCTTGATTGACAGGTTAATAAGGGTCCTGGGGCTATCTTTTCAGCAGGAACACACAACCTTACCAATTACTTTTAAATTATTGCTAATCTGTCAGAAAATAACAAGCATGGCGAATAAAAATATCTGAAAAAGAGAAATGTTGGTTGAAGAAGCATTTACTTCCGGTGTTTGAAAAGGTTCGGTTCAGAAAACTTGCCAGAATTCAGTCAATAGAATTTAGGCACTGAAGATTTTTTTTTTTTTTTAAGAAAAACTTGTAGTTTATAATAGTTCATTGGTTCAATTAGGAGCGAAAAAGAAGGGAGTTTTGTAATGCAATTGTTCAGCAAAGGAAAACGCTTGAAATTGGGGGATTATGTGCACAGACCACCTGTAGGGCATTCAGAACCCTTTTCTATAAAGCTTCAACTCATGCCTAGCTGCCTGCAGGCTGGCTAACAATGCCGGGAAAAGCTGTTTAAAAGGCTGCGGGCACTTGTGCCTCTGGTCTTCACTAACTGTTACAAGTCTTCCTCTCCCTGGCTCTCTCTCCTTTTTAAAGTAAAAGTCCCACATCCCTTTCATGGAAGAACTTTAAGGCTCCGCGGTGGCCAATTGGTCTGCACGAAGAGGAGCCCGGCCGCAGGGAAAGAAACTTCAGACTATACAGCACATTTGGAGAGGAGAAAAGATCAAAGTTTTTCCAACTCAAAGGACCAAGTTCCCTACAGATTAACCCTATTCATTTGGCTCCTCTTAAAGGAATGGTGTGCTGAGCCACTGGGCAGACAGGTAAAAAGTTCAACAATTGCCAAAGCATTCTTCTGCTAATTCAACAGCCTTCTGCTCAAATAAATTAGCTTAGTCTTGACAGAGGAACAATAGCTTTTTCTCTAGGAAAAGAAGCACATTTGATATACACAAGCCTGGAAGGTTATTAAGATGTTAACCCGTTAGTTTAATCCATTAAAGAGCGCCTGTTCCACCACCGGATTGTCGAGTGACTTACACTGTACAGGGTGATCGATGGCTGAAAACATTAACCTCTACCCTTCAGCAGTGTGTTAGGTCCTGGAGGAGCAGGTGCTTTCAAAATCACCAACGACGCAAGAAATGAGTGTGGGGTTTGAAGCCTTTAGTGATATTATACAAGATAAATAACAAGGCCGGAGTGGAATTGTGCCTTGCAAAAGTTCCATTTACATCAACTAAGGTGAGTGGTATCCATGGATCAGAAAAGAGCTATCATTAAAAACACCATCTTTTCGGAAAGGTGCAAAACCCTCAATTTTGATTTCAGTTTAACAGTGATATTTACTTTGCTAACAACTTAGGAACTCGAGTTTAACAGGTCATTTTTCTTCATGCCTAAGGTCAGTGTACATAATGAGAAGCCAGAAAACATCCCTGTTTCGGAGGGGCCCTCCACAAGCACTTTCAAGGTAACAGTTTAGAAGAGGCAGGGGGAGAGGGCGACAGTTAAGTCATTTATCAAAAGTCATTTTATTGACAAAATAGAATACTTATATTTGTTCTTACAGGGGTGGCCTCTAAACTTTTTACAGAAAATGTACAGACTGTATATCTTTGGGTATGTACATATTTTACACATTTTTACAATTCAACAAATAATTATATTTATAAATACATCCTCTAATGTAAGAAACCCGTATTTACTTGGGGTGTATAATTAAGACATTTCTTGTTTGTTTACTTAAGGCATTTGCCTGGTCATTAAGAATACCCAAACCGTGCAATCCCGTTAGGTCGCGCTCATCCCGCCTCTAGGACGTGTTAGGAATAAGAGTTTCGGCAGAGTCGAGGGAGAAAACTTAGGTCCCTCGGGTGAAATCTGTAGGTCTGGCTTCAAGCTCAGCAAATGGCAACCAGAGAAGGCTCCAAAACTCGGGTCTTGGAAACGCAGCCGCGGGGCTCACCCTCCTCTGCCCTGCCAACAGAAATGAACGCCTGGCGGGGAGAAACTCCTCGCCCGTCGGTGGAGGAAAGGGGGGTGGGTCTGGGAGCCTTCAATGCCAGGTACTTTGTTCTAAGCGAGTCCCAGCTAATGGATACCATTAAGAGTTCATTATGATGCTAATAGCAATCAACACGGTGAAGGGGTGGAAACCTCTGCCTTCGAGTGTCCTCCTCCCACCCCCCTACTCCCGGCAGCATTCTGTCTCCTCGCCCCCTCCCCACCCCTCGCGGGCACACCCTCCCCTCCGCTCAGACCTGGGACAATGGCATCTGCTTTGGATAAGACACCGAGCTGGCCGTGCCAGATCGCCACGTCAGGCCGGTGCTGACGTCGCTGTAGAGGGAGCCCGCCCCGCCCAGCCCCCGCCCCCGGTCCCCCCGCCCCCGCCGGCCCCCGGCCCCCCGCCCCCCGGGCCGCCGCCCGCCGCGCCCGCGCCCGCCACGCCCGCGCCCTTGCTGGCCCAGCAGCAGCGGGTGCACAGCGCGCGCCACGATTCGAGCGTCTTGCCGGACCAGACCCATACGCCCGAGGTGATGCCCACTACCAGGCACATGAAGTACTTGAGCATGAAGACCGCGTAGTCGGGCCGGCGCGCCTGGTCGGGCTGTAGATCCCGCAGGCACGGGCAGTTGTGCGTGGCCTCCCAGCGCGGGCGATTGTGCTGCTCGTAGAAGAGGCAGGCGACCACAACGGCGGCGGGCACGGTGTAGAGCACGGTGAAGAGGCCCAGGCGGATCATGAGCTTCTCCAGCTTGTGCGTCTTGGTGGGGCCGCCCTGCTGCTTGATGACCGAGCGAATGCGGAAGAGCGACACGAAGCCAGCCAGCAGGAACATGGTGCCGATGAAGAGGTAGATGACCAGCGGCGCCAGCACGAAGCCGCGCAGGTTGTCCAGGCTCTGGTTGCCTACATAGCAGATGCCTGCCACCGGGTCGCCGTCTACCGAGCTGAGAGCCAGCACGGCGATAGACTTGACGCTGGGCACGAGCCACGCGGCCAGGTGGAAGTACTGCGAGTAGCCGGCGATAGCCTCATTGCCCCATTTCATGCCCGCTGCCAGGAACCACGTGAGCGACAGGATCACCCACCAGATGGAGCTGGCCATGCCAAAGAAGTAGACGAGCAGGAAGACCACGGTGCACAGCGCCGGGCCGGTGGTCTCGTAGCGCACGTGCTGCTCCACGGCGCCCAGCTCCTCATACTCGCCGCGCCCACCCGGGGCCCCAGCGCCGGCTCCCGCCGCACCCGCGCCCGCCGCCGCGCCCCCGGCGCCCCCGGCCCCGCCCGCAGCCCCAGCGCCGCCGCTGCACGCCACCTTCTCGTGGCCCGCCACCAGGCGCACCAGGTAGCCTACAGACACGAAGAGGTAGCAGGCCGAGAGGAATATGATGGGCCGCTCCGGGTACTTGAAGCGCTCCATGTCGATGAGGAAGGTGGAGACGGTGGCGAAGGTGGACACGAAGCATAGTACCGACCACAGGCCTATCCAGAAGACGGTGAAGGCGCGCTCGTCCTGGCTGAAGAACGGGTTGTGGCAGGGCAACGCGCAGTTGGCGATCTGGCCCGTCTTGACGCGGTTGTAGAGAGGGTGCCGCTCGCTGGACACGCTCACCATGGGCGCGCGACACTGGCATCCCGGCTCGCAGGGCGCCGCGCCGCCGCCAGGGGGCCGCGCCTTCCCGGCGCCGCCGCCGCCGCCGCCGCCGCCGCGCGCGCGGGGGGCGCAGCCGCGTCCCCGCCGCCGCCCCTGCCGCGGGACGGGGGCCGGGCCCCCGGTGGGCGGCCGTGGCCGCTGCCGGACGGCGGCTGCTCACCGGGGGGTGGCGGAGGCGGGCGGCGCGGCGGGCTGGGCGCGGCCGTGGTGAGGTCGGTGCGGTTGTAGTCCATGCACAGCGTGTCAGGGTTGCCCTGCTCGGGCAGCCGGTCGCAGCGCATGCGGTCGGGCCAGGCGAAGCCGTACTGGCGCATGAGTGGCGCGCAGCCGGCCTTGGCGCGCTCGCACACCGAGCGGCAGGGAGGCAGGGGTTTCTTGTAGTCCTCTAGGCAGATGGGCGTGTACATGCTGCACAGGAAGAACTTGAGGTCGGGCGAGCACTGGATCTCCACCAGCGGCCAGAACTGGTGCACCTCCAGGCCCGCCTCGTCCTGCGTGTCGTGGTTGAACTGGTTGGGCATATAGGTGTAGTTGTAGCCGATGCCCTTGCACAACGGCACGGTGATCTCCTGGCACGCCAGTTCCTTGGCTGAGGCGGCCGCCGCACCGCTCGAGCGCTGCAGCAGCGCCAGGGCGGCCAGCAAAGAGGTCACTTCCAACAGGTAACCCCACTCCATGCTGCGCGCCTCGGCCCCGCGCCTTCGCCCTCTGGGCGGCGCGCGGAGGGGCGCCAGGGGCTCCTGTGAGGGCGCCGGGCTCTCTCCTGCCTCCCTCGGGAGGGGTTCGGCCAATAGCCTAGTCCCTTCTCGGGATGCGTCCTCTCGGCGCTGCGGGAGACGAGGGTGGCCGCCGAAGGGCACCGTGGTCTCAGGGTCTGCCCCGCTCACTCCCGCCGGGCTCAGCCCTCGCGGGACAGAGTGGCCGGCCTCCGGCTCATCTCTCTCTCCCTCCCTCGGTCGCTTTCTCCGCGCGCGCCGGTGACTCTGCCGGGCACTGAGGACGGCGGCGCAGCAAGTTTCTTCTCGGGCCGCGGTGCGCAGTCAAGATGGCTGGGCCAGGCCGCTCTGCTCCGGGTCAGCCCCTGCAGCCCCCTTTCGGCGTCCCGGGGCTCATGCTCGCCCCCAAGGCCGCGCGGCTGCTGCCGGGGTTAGGGGCCCGCCTCCGCCGAGGCCACGGCCCTCAGTCTCCGGCGTCGGTCCGTCGGTCAGCAGCCGGGATGACGGGTCCCGCCTCCAATGGAAGTCGCGCTCCGGCCGGCACTGGGACGAGGTGTCGGCGGTCCCCTTCTCGCTGAACTCACGGAGGCAAATCCAGGCCGGAAGGCGGAGCAGACACCTGAGCGGCGCGCCCGCCCCGCCCGCCGCCGCCGCCGCCGCCGCCCGCCGCCGCCGGCCAGTGTCCCTCGCCAACTTCCCGCTCCGGCCCGCTACGCCCCGGCCGGCTCATGAATATTTATACGGCACGGACTTGGTCTCCGCCCGCGGCCGGCGCGCCAATCCCGGGCTCGGGGCGGAGTCTGCGCGCTCCACAGGCCCCGCCTTCCAGGGGCGGACCCGGCTGTCCCCTCGGCAGTGCGCGCTGTCTGCGGCTGGAGTTTGGATAACCTTGGGGTTGACCGCAGAGACGGGTTTTGCCACGATAGTCCCCGCGGCGCTCTGTGGGGCTGAGGTCGGGGTTCCCGAGTCTGCGCTTGGGAACTGAGGAAGATTCTTTATGCTGCGCTCGCTTTCAGAGGCCAGTTTCGAACTAGTCAAGCCCCTGTTTCCTACGCTCCCCGAATATGGGCAACTTGCTGGCGAGGGGACCCCGCGCCCCTCAGCCAGCCGGCAAGTGCGCGGGGGCTTTGCGGGGGAACAGGGAAGCGGTGCCCTTCTTGGGATTGCCAGAATGATGGTCTTGGAGGCTTGGCGATGTGGGAGGAGCGGAATGACTACAGTTCATTCTAGATGGTGGGGCTGGACCGGGGGCAGCCGGGGAAGAGGTACCCGGGAGCTCAAGGGCGGGCGCGCGAGGGGCGTGGGCACCAGGGCGGGCGGGAAGAAAGGGGTTTCCTCCTTCCTCAGCTGAGGGACGTGAGGCAGCGTCAGTTTCATTACCTGGAGAGTGGGGTTTAGATCTCAAAGGGGGTTAGTTCAGATCTCAAAGCGGGTTCTGCTAATTAGGCAAGGTAAGATATATAAAGCATCTGGACATATATAAAACGCCCCCTTAAGAGATATAATTTCCTTTCTTCTTAAGAAAAGAAAAACAGAAAGAAAGGGAGAAAGAAAAACTTATAGGACAGACTGGAAACTCTGTGGCTGGATTCTCCCTCTTAGCCTCGCGCTTTTGGAACGTATATGCGTCTCTCCAAAGTTGACATGTTTTTGCCAGAGCCTCCTCCTCCCCGTGGGAGGCGGCGCCGGGCCCTGGCGCGGACGCGCGGACACGTCTCCGCGGTGTTCCCGGGGCCGAGCCGCTGGGGACGCGGCCAGCGAGCGAGGCCCCAGCCAGCTCGTAGCCACCTTAGACGGGGAGGGGCCCGAGGGGCGGGCGGCCTGGCAGGTTCATTTACGCTTGTTAGGACGTCCCAGGGGGTTGTCTTTCTCCGAGAATGGAGTGTTTATTTTTTAATTGATGTGCTGTTTCATTTAGCGCTTGTATGGAACTCACGCTGGGGCTGTAATTACTGTAATCTCGGGAACAGGCATTTCAGTTAGCCAGGAGGGTGGCAGCAGACGTCTGTCTCTTTCTCTCCTCCTTTTCCTCTCCCCTCCCCCTTCTCCCTCTCCGGCTAGAAAACTAAAGTTATTGAGGCTATGGGGATGAAGGAGAGGTAGAACTAAAAGCTCGTTTGAGGCCAGGCCTTTTTTAGTGGGTTGGGGGGGGGGGGGGGGGGAGGAGGATGCGGTGGTAGTGGTGGTGGTTAGTAATTATCTGTTTACAAACAACTCTTGTCGTGAAACAAAAATAACTAGCAGCATCTGTATGTGGCAGGACCTTATGTCTCTCTCGTCCTGTTCTCTCTAGCTTAGTTTAGCAACCGCATTCTAATTGGAAAGATAGAATCTCCCAACCTCCCCTCCCCCGCACACCAGCCCCACCCCTAATTTTTGGCAAGTTCAGTATTTTCACCAAGAATTCTAGGCAGAGCCACCAGGCTGTAGTCATACCCCCATTGTCTTTTTTCTTTTAAATTGGTCTCTTTAGAACCTCTTTATACCAAAACAAAACACTTCCTTCGCGTTTTTTGTTTTAGAAAAACTAAACTGCATAGGAATCAGAAATTCTGAGGCTTCAGAAAGATTGGCTGATTCAGCAGAAAATGATCTCGGGTTTTCAAAAATGCAGAGATTCAACTGTTACATGGTCTTTTAAAAATGAATTTCTTCCTTTCTCCTGATGAGAATTCCCTTTGTGGCATGTGGAACGCAGAATGTCACCTCTCTCCTGTTGGGATCCTGTTCAGCAATGGCCATGCTCCAGAATATTCAGCTGCAGAGAAACAGCAGGTGATACCTGGAGATAGGATGCTAAGCACAGTAGTTAAGGCAACCCCCCCAGTTTAAGGACCAGCCTGGGCCCTGCCTCTCCCTGACCACAGATAGGAGGCGCTTGCTTCCAAAAGCAACATAGAGAGATTCTTATGATTTTCTTCAGCAGGAAATGTCAAATAGTGGAGTTTAGAATTACACTATATAAATTTACTTGAATTGGGTAAAAACAAACTGACATTTGAAAGTTGAGGCTGCAAATAGTTGATTTTGGCTTTTAATTGGCATTAAAATTTTTTTTTTTTTTCCATTTGAGACCAGATGAAAGCTCTGATGATGTGGAATGTGGAAATTTGGGGAAAATATATTAAGCTTGCCGGAGAAAAGCAGACAAAAAGTTCAGAGCTTTCAAAAATCATTTATCAGCTATTGAGTGTGAGATTAAAACCATTTACATAAAATCATTAAATGCTTACTTTTAATTGAGAGAATAGAAGGATAGCGTTTAAATTTTACTATTAAATTAAATGGCTACTTGGCAATCTTTGAGAGCTGAAGAGGCTTAGGAAGCCAATTAGTGTATAAAAGGCAATGATGGGTCAGCAAAAAGAAACTAGGATCATTTATCAACATCCTGGCTAAATAATGATTTTTCTTTTGTATGTATAGCAGCTGCTTTTGAAGGGAAGGGAAATAGCTTTAGTAGTGACATAAATAATGTAGGGAACTTTCTAGAGGGATTTCTGAACAGATGTCTGGTTACTGAATAGCCCAGGAACATAATGATATAAACAAGTTGAAGGCATGAATCTAACAGAGAGGAGGGGATGTTAAAAAACACTGGATACCTAGTTAGATGATTGACTATCAATATATTGTAAGTAGTGAACTTAAGAAACTTTGATGAATTATGTTTCAGTGAATTTTAATTTGAAAGTCCAACCTAAAATTCTTGATCAGGAAGACCATCCAAGTCTATATTATTAGAGAATATTAAACTCTATCAAATAATATTGATGTTTCTTGATGTTTTCCTTCAAAGGGTTATGCCTTGAGACACCCAACCATAGATGGAAGGAAAGGTAGAGATTAATTGGTCTTGCTTCAATCTCTGTTAGAATTAAAAAAATAGGTGAGATTACTTTTCTATCCTTCCATATTTATAATTAACTCCATTAAAGGCTTCCATTTTCTCCACCACCAAGAGAAGGACTCTGCCAGGAGAAAGTACTCCTTGCCGTGTCTGCTGTAACGAGGCTAAGTTATAAACAGATGCAGATAACTGAGGCAAACAAGTGCCACTGGCCAGAAGTCAGATTTCCACTTTACATGCAGCTGCCATTTTAGAAAATGGTACCTGCACTGTCATTTAATTGGATAATTATTGTGAAATATGTTTTAAAAATCAGTCATTGATTTTCCCGCTTCTTTCATACTGATGTATTGGCCAGATGCTGACTCTTATGACGCAGAATGCCTTGTGCATGAGTTTGGGAACTTTCAGATGAATAAAGATCTCCTAAGTAAAACTGGCAGAGCCAAGAAGAAAACAGCTAGTCTCACATATCAATCCATCTATAAGCAAGGAGTTCCACCATTGGTTCACCTTAGGACAGCAGTGATACACCTGCAGGTCTGCTCTGGTCTCTTGGCCTCCCCTTGGATGGCATGGAGTCTCCCATTGCTGAATCATGAGCTTTCACAGGACAGCAGGCCAAGGCAGGAAGAGTGGCAGGACCTCCCACTATTAGAGAAAGTCCTTCCCCTTAGGTTACACTGGTCTGAACCTGTCACACCAGTCTTAGCCACAAGGAAGGCTCAGCAGGTGTGGGTCTGGTGGGCAGCCCATGGTGTTTGGGCTCTCGTGGCCTGAAGCTGCCAAGGGGAGGAGGGCTATTGGGCAGACATACAGCAGTCAGCAACATGTTACTACGGGAAATTAACTTTCAAGTGATATCATTTACCAACACGCCTAGTCTTCCAGAGTATTTTGTTCAGGGCTATAAATTAAGTATGACCTAGATCCAAGAAAACCTTGATATTTACTTTTTTAGTTTTTCCTTTTGAAGTACTCTGTACAGTGGTGTGAATTAAATGTCAAACAGTTTACTACTTATTTTATTTATAATGTGTATAAACTGTGTAGTGTAACTCCTCAGTTGCTTTTTGTTAAGCTCCTCCCTTCCCGTTTGGACACTTCCTTAAAAACATGGAGACAATTCTGGAATTTTAGGTCTTTTTTTTTTTTAAGTCTTATATCATGTAACTTTTTGATATTGACAAACTTAAATAATGTAGGAGAAATGATGTTATGCCCCACCTCTGAAGGGCTTATGGATGTGAAAGAACTTTTTTATCAAAAAATTTTTGGTGCAAGCGTTTACTTCTGGGAACACTGATCCATTTAAATGGTGGTCTGAACCGATAAAATTTACATTAGTAATATGAATGATAATTACAAGGACCCTGAGGGCATGGAGGTGGTGTTGGTAACAAAGACATTTCTGTTTTCTCTTTAGCCCAATCCACTTTGGATCAGGCAGCCCTGGGGAATCACAGCTCAGTTATTCCCTATCTGTGCCAGCAGGTAACCTATGACCTCTCTGATATTTACTTCCTCATGCACAAAGCATGGACTGACAAATACAAGAGTCCTTACAAGCCATGAGGGTTAGATGAGCTAAAAGCTAAAAACTTGGTGCAGCAGCCCTGGTGGGCTCAGATGCAATGCAGGAGACTCAGGTTCGATCCCTGGGTCAGGAAGATCCCCTAGAGAAAGGAATGACTACCCACTCCTGTATTCTTGCCAGGAGAATTCCAAGGACAGAGAAGCCTGGTGGGCTACAGTCCTTGGGATTCCAAAGAGTAGGACATGACGGAGCAACTAACACTTGGTGCAGCACAGTATCTGGACTTTGATGCATGAATTGAGCTTCGCAAGAGTTTACTCTGAATGTGCAGAGTGATATGAAATATATCTACTGATTACAAAAATAACCACAGAAAGATATTATCCTTGTCTTTCACTAAAATTTCACCTGACCTAATCGAGTCCACACATAAATTTAACCATCACAGACGTCCTCTTTTACTGGGAACACACAGGGGTCAGCCACAGATCCGCAACCACTATGCCATTTGATGAAAGTATTATAAAATACACAGAAATAATCTTAGGGAACAGCTAAATAGGCCTGAGAGAGCTGGAAAGGCCTTCGTAGAGTTTTTTAGAGAGTGGTCAGGAGTTTGCTAATTTGAGGGAGGCAGAAAGTTTGAAGCAAGTGGCAATGCATTCACAGATTGCAAAGATGAAATAACCTTTGCTTTGGTTACATTTGTTGGTGAAACAGCAAGAGCCATTGTTGAACAGAAACATTTTGACATGTATTCAATCAGTTGACAAAATGTGCACCTTTGGTGAGATTGCATCTGGACCTAGACTTCAGTGTGTGTTACTATGTTTTCAGCTTCTAGTAATGGGAAGCTTGGCATAGTGGCCCAGAGGACACACTGTCTCACATCCCCTGGATCTGGGGTTGGGGGTGGGGGTGGCTGTGGAGCTTATTAGTACTGTGTCTTCCGTGATGCCATCAAGATCCAGAACTTTCCACTTTCTTGCTCTGTCTGCCTCCGTGGTGGTGAGTCCCCCTCCTGGTTCCTAGGTGGTGACAAATTAAAGCTCACATCCTTACACACTGACACTGAGAGGCAGAAAGAGGAACATTCCTCAGCCTGTGTTTCTTTGCAAGAGCCAGAAGGTTCTCCTGGAAGGGACATCCTCTTATTCCTTGTGCGTCAGAACTGGGTTGACAGGCCACATCACTATCCCCTGGCTTGGCCAAAGAGAGACCACTTGAGCCAAACTGGGGCTTTGCCAGCAAGGGAGAGAGCTGGGGAATAGGCTTGGGTGGTGACCAGGGGTGTCTGCTGAAACCCAAGGCCTGTCACAGCTCACATAAGGGGCTAGTATCTCTTGAAGACCAAGACTTGCTGCCCAAGGTCAGATGTTGATAATCTGGTCCTCTCTGTAGAAGATGCCCTGGGTGTGTCAGTCATCAGCAAAGCTCAAGGCCTTTCTCCTCCTCTTTCCCCCAAAGCTGCATGCAGGTGGGATCTGTTAATAAGGTTCCAGTTGTTTATTCCATGAGCCATGTATTTTGCTTCAACGTATGGTTTGTTCTGCCTTCAGAAATCCAGTTGCCTTGAGGGCTACTCGGCCAGGCTGGGGAACCACTTTGTCTGGCAGGACGAGCTGGGTGGTTTGCAGTGTTTGCTCATAGCCTGGTCTCACCACAAACTCCCTGCAGGATAATTACTTGAAGGAACACCTTACTAAACAGCTGGGAAGCATGGCTATTAAGGATCTGCCAAAGATGAAAATTTATTTCTCACCTGTGCGTTTTTCAGAGCCTCATGGGGCTGATGCATGAGCAGTTTCCAGTAACCTGGGGAGAGCCCTGGATCCAGGGGGCCGGGTGGTGTTTTGGCCTGTGGTGTGCTGACTCCTAGACGCTTGGGCTCCAAACAAACCAGCCTCTAGAGAATTACATCTGCAGGAAAGTGCCAGTTTCCACATTCTTTATCTTTTCTGCAGCATTTTGTGGATTTTAAAACATTTATTTTTACTTATTGATTTTTTATTTTGGCCACAGCACACAGCATTTGGGATCTTAGTTCCCCAACCAGGGATCAAACCCATGACCCATGCAATGGAAGCCTGGATTCTTAACCACTGAGCCGCCAGGAAAGTTCCAGTGTCATGTGTCTTTACTCACTTTCAGTACATCATTCTCGTGACGTCACTCCCAGTTCTCAGGAAGACCCCCGTGACAATGATGGGGCACAGCTCCGGTAATGATCTTGGTAGTTACCTTCCTGTTGGAGATGCCGGATGAAAAGGCTTCTTACTCACCAAATTCTGCCAACAAGCCTTTGGGTGGGATGTGATTCCTGATCTGTTG
The DNA here is from genome assembly GCA_024291935.2 of Okapia johnstoni. Lineage (NCBI taxonomy): Eukaryota > Metazoa > Chordata > Mammalia > Artiodactyla > Giraffidae > Okapia > Okapia johnstoni. The sequence goes on from CM044324.1 coordinate 18,884,219, forward strand.
GATCAAGCTTTTCTACAGGAAGAAATGGTCCAGATTCACCGAGGTGACTTTTTACAACTCACTTGAGGCCTCACCCCCGATCACAAGACTCTGCCTTGGTGACTATCACTCTTGGGAGAGAATCTTTTCTTCATATATGTTGACTTTGTCCTGTTCTGCTCCTTTGGGAGCTAAAAAGGAAGGGCTTCTGTTGTTTCCTGTTAGTCTATTACCCTTTTGATTATTAAAATCATTATGTTTCCAATGGGATCCATGTAGTCTCTGAATTCCTATTTCACAAAATGTCTATCTCCACTGTGGCACTTCATTTTGTGCTGTCTTGTCCCCCAGTCTTAAATAGAATGAAAAGATTCATTTTATGTTTTATCTGTCAAAAAATGGAAAGGATTTATTTTCTATTAGGATTCTACTGGAGTTCAGTTGCCTTGTGGTAATAAAAGACCGAGGTTTCTGCTCAAAGGTAATTCATTGAGATTATACATCCTAATGTTTTTGATTAGACTAAAAAATGTAGGTATAACTAAATAAAGTAAATCCCAACCTATAATTCATAACCACAGAATGATAAATGTGAGCCTTGTTCCTAGGTTCCCCAAGTGAGCTGTAAAAGCTGTACTTCGAAAACGAAGTTTGGATTCTATGTTAATAGTTACTACAGGGAATAGTCCCTTTGCTTAAGAATAGAAGTGACCAGAATAAGGATGGAAAGTAGTTTGATCTGTGTTACATCGGTGATGTATCAGAGGGTAGTGAGAGGAGGCTCAATGGACAAGGTCAGAGTAGAATAGTAATGCTGACTACTATTTTTAGCCAGCCTTTGATGTGTGAGGCTCTGGGCTTGACCTTTTTCATCATCTAGGATGTTTTAGCAACTAGCAGCAGTTAACCCTATTCAAACTGGCTTATGCACAATGGAAATGTGTTATCTCACCTAGTGAAGAGTACAGAAGTGTTGGTACAGATTGTCAAAAATATCCTCAAGCGTTCAGGTTCTTTCTGTTTCTCTGTCCTGCCTCCCTTAGGGTATTGGCAGTAGTGACCTCAGGGTCAGAAGATGGCTTCATGGGCAGAGACAACATACCAATGAAATACAACAAATACGCAATGATGGGGCTATTTCGTTCCTTTTCTCTTTCCTAGAAGGACACACTCCCAGAAGTCTCCTGGAAGACTTCATTGGTTGTATTGGGTTAACTCTTCATTATTAACACTTTGATAAAAGAAATGGAAACACCACACTTGACTTAAAGAAATCAGGATACCCTATCTCCTGGAGCTCAGAAGGTACCTGGCCAGGTGGAAGAGGGTAAATACCTGAATACAATTAGGGTTTATAAGAAAGAAAGAAGGGAAGTGGAGATGAATGTTGGTACAGCAACCAACACTCTGTTACATGACTGTATCCATCTGTGTCTTTCTCATGTCTAAACCTCATGGAAAATCTGGCAAGACAGATATTAATACTAAAAGTCATGTTTTCCAGATGGAGCTCATTTCAGTGTCATGTACTCTATCACAGAAGTTTGAAACAGTGGAATTCTTTCTTCCAAGTGAATCATTCACCAAACTACTACATATAAACAAGTAAAGATATATCTAAGTTCAAATAATGAAATGGACAGGAAAATCAATGTAAAAACTCCAGTAGAGCTTTTGAACAAGAACATTTGAAAAGATCAGTTATGGATGATATTGGTGACATCATGCACATACCTAAGTTCAGAAAAAGACTAGTGCTGACATATGGCTTTCCTAACGGGTGTCTCACAAGAAGACTAAATGTATGCACAGAAAGAGCAAAAGCGGCTTCCTTCTGTGTGCTTCAGGTAAAAGCTGATTGCATAGTGCGATTGCTGTGTTGAGGGTTTTCAACGCATTACAGTCGTATCATAATTTGGTGAACTGTCTTTTCTGATATTTCCTTCTATGTGAAGCATCTCCAACTGGGCACAGCGCCCCTGGCTGCTCTCCACCTGCTCGCTTCTGCCTGTTTGTTGGCTGTGATTTTAGAGGCCGTGGGCGGCCACTGCCCAGCCAGTCGTCTCTCCTCCACTCTTCTGCCCCTCCAGCCAGCTCTGTTCCTGCGGAGAGAGACCTGCTTCTCCCCGGGGTGGCCAGTGACCGGGGTGAGCCCACTCTGTGCGGGGATTCAGTAGGAGGAGGAGACAGCCCATAAATAAAAGCAGCATTTTCTAATATCAGCTTTATTGGTTAGAAAGACATATTTTATCCTCCATGGACTGCCTCATACCTTGGTTTTCAATTTTTTTTGTCATCTAGGGTGTACTATAGTTTCTGTTTATCTCCCTATCCCCCATCCCTGTCATAATACATGGATTTGCTTTCTTTTTAAAAAATGCATTTTATTTTTTAAGGTTGAGCAATCTTATTTATTTCATAGATAGTGATTTACACTGTCAGGTTAGTGTCTGGTATACAGCAAAATGATTCAGTTATGCATGTATATATTCTTTTCTATTACAGGTTATTACAAGTTATTGAATATAGTTCCCTGTGCCATACAGTATGGCCTGGTTTTTACCTATTTTATATTTAATAACTTGTATCTGCTAATCCCAAACCTCTAGTTTATCTCTCCCCATTTTCTTGTTTACTTTTTTCTTTTACTTTGCATGCTTTTATAAAGCAAAAACATTATATTATGCAATATTTGAAGCATATAGAAAATGAGGAAAAATGCAACAAATATACAAGCCATATTTAATGGGATAATATTTTGATATGATTGTTTAAGATCTCTTCTTTAAATAAATAAAACTTTACAGTGACACAATGCTTATTTTGAACTTATTAAAAGAGGCATTTTATAATTAATTATAAATTAATAATTATTACATATAAATGAAACGGATCAATAAAGTTACTTTAAAAAATTGTCACATTCAGTGTTAAACTCTTCTCAATTAGTTTTTGACTCATTTGCCAATGTTTGTGCTTTTTCAGGCCCTATTACCCTCCACGCTATCAATAGCAGCAATTCTCAAAAGAATCAAAAGCCATTAGACTGTTAAGCTGGCTTTGCGATTATGTAGAACAAGCCTTTTTTTTCCTACAGTCTAGGTTTGGGAATGTTGTTAAACCTGTTTTATTCATCACCTTCTCACTCCCTTCCCACAGTGGTTTGGGACTTAAGAGTTAAAGCACTGTTCCACCATTGTTTTCTCCTGAGATGCTGGTATGGATTCTACAAGTATTGGTGCAGGCTCTGGTGATGTTCCTGTGTGTAGTCATTGGCATCCACGTCACAGGTGCTACATGGCCAACAGGGACTTAAAAACACCATCAGTAGGAACATGCATTCTGATTTCCCAAATGTTAAAATATAAACATATGTGCACCTGAAAGAAAAGTGGAAGTGTTAGTTGCTCAGTTGTTTCCGACTCTTTGTGACTCCGTGGATTGTAGCCCGCCAGGCTCCTCTGTCTATGGAATTCTCTAGGCAAGAATACTGGAGTGGGTTGCCATTTCCTTCTCTGGGGAATCTTCTCAACCCGGGGATTGAACCCAGGTCTCCTGCATTGCTGGTGATTTCTTTACTGTCTGAGACACCAGGGAAGCTGACTAAATTGATTGCTTGGACTCTATTCCCTCCTCATCTAATGTGTTATTGTTCCCTTCCCTCATAGCTCAGTTGGTAAAGAATCCACCTGCAATACAGGAGACCCTGGTTTGATTCCTGGGTCGGGAAGATCCCCTGGAGAAGGGATAGGCTACCCACTCCAGTATACTTGGGCTTCCCTGTGGCTCAGCTGGTAAAGAATCCACCTGCAATGCGGGAGACCTGGGTTCGATCCCTGGGTTGGGAAGATCCCCTGGAGAAGGGAAAGGTCACCAGCTCCAGTATTCTGGCCTGGAGAATTCCATGGACTGTATAACCCATGGGGTCGCAAAGAGTCAGACACGACTGAGCGACTTTCACTTTCACTATTATAGCTCCAACTTGTTTTTTTATTTTTTGTTTTATTTTTTGTTGTTTTTTTTTAAAAATATTTATTTATTTATTATTTATTTGACTGTGTTGAGTCTTAGTTGCAGTGTGCAGGATCTTCGTTGCTTCAGGCAACGAATATTTTGTTGTGGTGCATGAGCTTCTCTAGTTGTGTGCATGGGCTTCAACTACTCAGGCTCAGTAGTTGTGGCTTGTAGGCTTAGTTGCTTCATGGCCAGTGGGATCTTAGTTCTGCGACCAGGTATCAAATCAGTGTCCCCTGCATGGCAAGGCAGATTCTTAACCATTGGACCATGAAGAAAGTTTCCCAACTTGTTTTAATCATCCAAGTTGATCATCATCATTACTCTTGTTGTGATTTTTATGATGAATATGCAGATTTACTCCCATCTTGAACAGTGTCCTTCCTTACCTTCACTCTTTAGATCTGCTTCTTCAAAACATACTGCTACTTCTTTGTGAGTTCAGTTTCCTTCTTCCTGAGATACATCTTTTAGTTTGAAAATGTCTGTATTATGCCTTCACTCTTAAATGATAGCTCCTATGGATATAGAATTTGGAGGGGGAGAGTGATATGTGAATTCTGGTATGAGGTGTATACTATAAAGTGTTCCCAGGTGGTGCAGTGGTAAAGAATCCACCTGCTAATGCAGGAGACTCAGGAGACACAGGTTTGATCCCTGGGTTGGGAAGATCCTCCTGGAGGAGGGAATGGCAACCCACTCTAGTATTCTTGCCTGGAGAATCCCATGGACAGAGGAGACTGGTGGATACAATCCATAGGGTCACAAAGAGTTGGACATGACTGAGCATGCAAGCAGTGGGCTCTATGGTGTGTAAATTGGATTTTAGTCCCACCCATACCCACAGTTTATACAGTTAGCTCACTATTGCTGTCTCTGGTGCAGGGCAGCAGGCAGGGCTTTCTTAGTGCCTTTCACTGAGAAGGAACCCTTTCCATGGCTCTGGCCTGATTCCACGTGTCAGTCTTACTGGACATGTGGAGTCTAACTACTTACTTCCTTTTCTTCTAAGCCTAGTCACCCCACCCCCCAACTTTCAGGCCCCTCTTTATTGCTGGCTTTTGGGAGTTTCTCTTTCTATCTTCTGAGTTCAGATTTGTGTGAAATTTTTATCTTGCACTTCTAGATGTTTTGTGGCAGTAATGCTTTGCATTGACCCTATCTGCCTTTCCCTGGACCTTCTGAGAAAACTACATTTTTCTTTATGCAGTGTATTTTCAAAATATTTAAAAGTTAAGATTCTGTTTTAAAAAGGGGGCAATCTGAGTATCCAGTCCAGCTTCTGGCTCCATGGAACCTTGGTTTTCTATAAAATATGGTCTTTAAATGACTGCTGTATTTTTTTTTTTTCCTGGCTGCACCATGTGGCATGTGGGATCTTAGTTCCCTGACCAGGGATCGAACTCATGCCCCCTGCACTGGAAAGGCTGAGTCTTAACCACTGGAACATGAAGGAAGTCCCTAAATGTCTGCTGTATTGTAAGACTTGGAAATCCACAGGTAAGTGATCATCTGGGCATGAGATCCTGGACCTGGAGTGGAGAAAATAGACTTCAGGCAGGATGTCTCCCCTCAAAGTTTGCCAGCCTATGGCAGACACACACCTGAGGTGTCAGAAATTTGCTCCCTATACAGGGTTGTCACTCCCAGAGTAGCCAATGCACTTCTCCAAGCTATGACTTGTAGAGTCAGAGAGGCTAGATTAGAAAAAATAGTCTAAAAGGGCAGAGCAGTTAATCATTATGTAGAAAGAATATCTCTTTGCATGCTTAATGGATAGTGGAGTTTCTTTTTCTTTCATGTAAAAGGAAATGACCTCCTTATTTTTTTATCTCTCTTTTTCAAAATATTTATTTATTTATTTCTGGCTGTGCTGGGTCTCCCTTGCTGCACAGGCTTTTCTCTAGTTGCAGCAAGTGGGGGCTACTCTCTAGTTGTGGTGCATGGGGTTCTCACTGCAGTGGCTTCTTTTGTTGTTGAGCACAGGCTCAAGGGCACATGGGCTTCAGTACTTGTGGCACATGGGCTCAGTAGCTGTGGCACACAGCCTTAGTTGCCCCGCAGCATGTGGGATCTTCCTAGATCAGGGGTCAGACCTCTGTCTCTTGCATTGGGAGGCAGATTCTTTACCACTGAGCCACCCGGGAAGCCCCTTATTTTTCTATGATGTGATGTCAGGGAAATGAAAACTGCCCTAGCCCACTGGGGGAGTATGAAATGGTGTAGCCAAAGAGATGGATTCCATCTTTCAATCAGTTAGCTCTTGGTGTGTAACAGACCACTGTGAAACTTAGGACTGTAGAAATAACACACGTGCTCCACATGAGCTCCTGTTCTCCAGGAGGCTTTTCCCGACAGTGATGTCAGCCTTCCAAAGAGCAGCAAAGAAAACAAAAAGAGAAACTCACTGCATAAGCCCTAGTCAAGCCCCTGCTTGTGTTTTGTTGGTTATGTCCTGTGGGCAAAAGCAAATTATATGATTGGTGGACATGAAAGTCACATTGCAAAAAGTGTATGTGTAGGATTGGAGATGACTTTCTGGCCATTGTTGTAAACTGCCATTCTATAAAGTAAATATACACTCTTTCTGGTGTCAATGCCTATATATTAGACATCTATGAGGATGTTTATCTCACTGTCTCTTTGTGTGAGAAAAACACTGGGAACTATTGAAATGCACATTTGACTAAGAGTAACAGCAAAAACATCTGTGATACTGAATACATAATGTCTGTCTACACCACCCCTTTGGGGTTCTTGGAAAAGGAGTAATGCCAGGCAAAATACCACAGTTATTTCTTTGGCATGGCCATCTGACTTACATAACACAGGGCAAGGACTGCTTCATCTTACTGACCAGTTAGAATGGAAACTAAGGAGCCCAGCCCAGTCCTTTGTGATGACCTAGAGGGGTGTTATAGGAGGGTGGAAAGGAGGCTTAAGAGGGAGGGGATATATGTATACATATGGCTGATTCATGATGTTGTACAGTAGAAACTAACACAACATTGTAAAAGCAATTATATTCCAATTAAAAAAACTCACAAAAATTATAATTATTTCAGAAACCATTGCCTATTGTTTTAAGATTTTTTGGATGTGTCCCATTTTTAAAGTATTTACTGAATTTATTACAATTTGCTTCTGTTGTTTATGTTCTGGTTTTCTGGCTGCTAGGCACCTGAGATCTTAGCTCCCTGACCAGGGATCGATGCTACACCCCTTACAATGAAAGGTGAAGTCTTAAGCACTGGACCACCAGGGAAGTCCCTAGGTAGTATTTTAAAAATTGATTCTTTGGTATCTGATGCCTAATGATACCTTTATTGATTTACTATCTTGAAGAGAAAATTTAAAACAACTATGGCAAAAAAAGGTTTAAAAAAAAATTTGTACTGACTTGCAGGCTTTAAGATTCTGTGCTTCTTTCCTGTCCTACACTTTTTGTTGTGTCTAGGTATATACAGTTCTATTGCAGAACACACACACACACACACACACAGCGTTATCCGCTAGAGCTCTAGAAAAGAGCTATTTACCACAAGGATAAAGCAGGTGTGCCCTGCTCATGAACACTTATGACTCATATCTTTATTCTACATTTGGAGGGACTGTCCAATTTCTGAGGAAATGTTAGCCTCTTAGATTTTTTGGTTTGAATCAAAGAGTCAATGATACTAATCAGATGCAGACACACCCTATGAATTATGAGATGTGGTGTGTAGGTGATTTCCATATGCTTCTTGAGTCAGGGGTGTGTGTGTGGCTCCTAATTAGATGATAACTTAGAGCATCATATGTCTTTTCTAAGTGCTGGAGTTCCTACTGGGTAACATGATATTGCAACTAACACAATTATATTTTGCTATCAATATTTAAACATTTCTTCTACACTAGATAAAACACTTGGTTAAAAATCAGAATACTATTAAGACATTTCACAAAGAATTATAAGATGATTATTATTTATTGGCAGTAACTGAGAGCAAAATAATTGTTCTGACAAAGAACATTCTCCACAAGCAAAGTCAGGAAAGTGTAATTGGTCAAAATGTTTCTTGTATGTCAATGAAATACTAATATATACATAAAACTTTCCTTATTAATAAATTCATTTATTGTTAAATATTTGGATGTTATAGTGAGAGTTCTGTAAATATTTAACTTGGAAGTCCACTCAGTTTGCCTAAAAGTGAATGAGATTATTTTATAGCCACTTTTTAATCCAAAGAAATGAATGCAGCCGAATGTTTATGTCAACCCCATCACTAAAAGTTTCAGTTAATACTGACATGTTAGTTTCTGGGAGGGTGTTTATTCTAAAGGTCCAAATTTTCATTCAGCAAAGATGATCCATCTGGTAGATTTTGGTTGATGCTGGTTTCAGGTTTAAAGTCTATTTCATCCAATAATATATTAAAGGAGTATAGACTTGTGCACATAGGTAATACTGGCCCTGATATTTTCTCTGAACCCTGTTCATTACCTTATATACTGTATTATTGACACACAACTATTTGTGTTTGAGAACTCAGAACTCTTGAATTCCATTTCCTTCTATTAACCTCCTTCTGGGTTTATTTACATGGAGACATTGCTACTAATTAGCTTCAGGGAGGGAGAAGGGAGATTTCTATACATTCTCTGGGTGTGACCCCATGAAGAGCTGGTTCTCATACCTGGAAGATGATCATCTTTCACTCATTACCTTCAAGAAATACAACTTGTTCCTTTAGTGACCAACTGCTTCTTTCACGACTTCTAGTGAAGAGCTGAGCAATTTGCCAAATTAATTTTCAAGGTAGTTTTCCATGAGTAATGCCTATATATAACACACTTTTAACTGGATGCTCCTTAAAAGTATGCTTTGCAAGACTGAAGGGTTTCCCAGGTGGCGCTAGTGGTAAAGAACCCATTTGCCAATCAGAAGACATAAAGATGCCGGTTTGATCCCTGGGTAGAGAAGATTCGCTGGAGGAGGGCATGCAACCCACTCCAATATTCTTGCCTGGAGAATCCCATGGACAAAGGGGCCTGGCAGGCTACAGTCCATAGTGTTGCAGAGAGTCAGACATGACTGAAGTTACTTAACACGCATGGAAGATGGAAAAGTTGATGATGAAAAGGATCATCTTTCCTGTCCCTCATGACTGCTTTTTATAGTTTATTGAAAGTAGTATTCTTGGGGTTACATCATGGGAATGTCTTTTAAGACCTTGGCCAATTTTGAATTCATTGAAAGCAAGATATATTGACTTGTTTACACTTGGGGGTTTTTATCCGGTCACCTGATTGCAATGAAGAAGACGGTAGGTTCTGAAAACATTCTTTCCAAGCGTTTCCGGAGAGAAGAGCCTTCCTGCCGCCATGTTTTCATGCACAGTGGTTGGGTTCCTCTCTGTCTAGACAGAGTTTTCATGGTTGTAGCATCAAGGCGTTCCTATTTAATTCTCTCCCCAGCAAAAGCTGTGATGAATTTCCTCATAAGTCAGCACTGACTAGGTGAGATTCTGTATCTACACGAGTTTCCTGGGAAGGTTAACACACACTGGCTCTTGAAATGTCTTTAGGGCAGACACAGAAATTTCACTCAGATTTTCTTCCATATACAACATCAATAAATATGAAAATGAAGGCTGCAAATCTCACTTCTGATGAAACAATACGCTGCCTAAATTCAGTTAATTGTCAGGCACTCAGTGTTGAAAGACAAAGATATGCTAATCTTATTAAAATATGCCTGGTTAAATTTAGCTATAAATTCCATCCAGGGTCTCCTGCTTTATATCAATACATTGTTCCAAGTCAGAATGTCTGGAAAGAAACCACCCACTGAGCAGGATGCAGAGTTAGTAATTTGGAAAGGTGAAAAGTTTAATTATGAGTCTATCTTCTGGGGGAAAAAGGGAAACAAGGCTGAATTCTTAATTTTTTTTGTTTGTTTAGATTAAACCAACTGAAGGGCTCTCTCACAGTTTACATTTTTATCACTCTGACAGTCAGAAAAGCTTTTAACATTTTTTTCCGTTTCATTTGAATTGAAGTTGTTTTTAATATATACAAATGAGGGAAAGAGACTTAACTAGAGTTCAGCACTGTTTAGACAGACTTGATCAATTTTTAATTTTCCAGATAATTAGAGTAGAGCATACTGAATTGTGGCTAAAGGCTTGGCCACAGATTTAGAGACTAAGGGTTTCAACCCTAACTTTGCTCATCTTGTGTAACTTCGTAGGCATTATGGAGCCTCTCAATAGTTCGGTTTCTTTGTAGGTAATCTGGGGTAAAATAAGTTTATAAGATGTTTCCTCACTATCCGAAAGAAGAGTGTCTCCATGAAAGCTTTTGTGAGCTGAAATGGTGTAAATCAGGAAGCAATTACCTTAGGACACATCTTGCTAACAAATGCACAAAACAAATGGAGATCAAGCACAAATGCTCACAGACCCAGTTCAAAGCTCTGGCGGCTTAGTGCTGAGATGCTGAGTGTGGTCCCCAGGAAGGAGCTTGACAGTGCTGCTCTTGGTGCCTCTGTATTTTTACCCTCACCCCTACATTTTATGTTTTTGATGTCATATTTTACAACTTTTTATTTTGTGCACCCCTTAACTATTGTAGATATAGAGGATTTTACTACTTTTGCCTTTTAACCTTCATGCTAACTATAGAGAGATATTTGAGATCTACTACTTTTACTATATGTTTGCCCTTATCAATGAGATTTTTCTTGCATGAGTGTTATGTTTATATTTACAGCCTTTTCTGTTTAATGAAGTGCCTTTAACATTTCTTTTAAGGTCAGTTTATTTGTGTTGAACTCCTTTACATTTTGCTTGTCTGGCAACCCTTTGTCTCTCCTTCAATCCTGAATGATAAACTCTGCAGAGAATATAATCTTGGTTGTACGTTCTTCCCTTTCAGCTCTTTGAATAACATTGTGCCCCTCGCTTTTAATCTGTAAAGTCTGCTGAAAAGTCAGCTGATCATCTTCAGGGGGCACCATTGTTTGGAACTAGTTGTTTTCCTATTGCTGCTTTTAATTCTATCTTTGACTTTGGACAGTTTAATTATAATGTGTGTTGGTGTGAGTCTTTGAGATTTATCTCATTTGGGACTCTGTGCTTCCTGGAGCTGTGTACCTCATTCATTACCTTGGGCAAGTTTTCAGCCAATATTTCCTCATGTACATTTCTGCCCCTTTCCCTCTTTCCTACTATAATGCAAATGTCAATATGCTTGATGCTGTTTCAGACATCCTTTAAACTGTCTTCATGTTTTTCCATTTGCTGGTTGAACTGGGTCACTTCCACAGTGTCTTCCAGATCACTGATTTGTTCTTTGGCATCATCTAATCTGCTCTTTGTTTCCTCTAGTGTATTTTTCATTTCAGCTTTTGTATTCTTCCACTCTGACTGGTTCTTTTCTATGTCTCTGTTGACGTTTTCAATGTATTCCTCCATTCTTCTCCTGAGTTTGATGAGCAGTTTTATGACTGTGATTTTGGACTCTTTATCTGGAGGATTGCTTATCCCCATTTTGCTTAGTTCTTTTCCTAAGGTTTCCTTCTTTTTCTTTTGTTTGGAACACATTCCTTTGTCTCCTCATTTTGTCTAATTCTCTGTGTATGTTTCTGGGTATTAGGTAGGTCAGTGACATTTCTGATCTTGAAGAAGTGGCTTATGTCGGAGGTGCCCTGTGGGCCTCAGGAGTGCAGTCCTCCCTGGTTACCAGAGCCTAGTGCTACAGAAGTGTTTCCTGAATGGGCTGTGTGTACCCTCCTGCTGTGATCACTGTAAGTGTCATAATGTGTGAGACTGGCCCTGGCCCAGGTGACTGAAAGGCTTGGCCATGGCTATTGAGGGTACTCTGGTGTGTGGAGCTGGCCCCTGGGATGAGAGCTGTTTTGGGGGGGGGATAGTGCCTGTGTCTGAGGACACCCACAGGTTGTAGAGCAGGGGCCACGTTAGAGGGGCTCCAGCACCAGCCAAGGGCATCCATTGGGTCTTGCAGGGCAAGGGGCCACTTTGGTGAGAACTTTGTGCCAGCTGAAGGCACCCACCAGGTCTATTGGGCACCAGATTACTTTGGAGGAGTACTGGTAGGGTGGGTTCACAGGTGAATCTGGAGTGGGATAAACAATGCTAGTAAGGTAGATGGGAGAGTCAGAAATGGCACCCCCAGTGCCAGGCAAGTTGGAGAGATGAGCAACCTCCCACCCACCCCCAAAAAACTGGCACCCATCAATACCTCTATACCCCCAACAGACCCCTGCCTCTTGGGTGCACACCCTAAAATTAGCCAATGAGTCTCCTTCATGTATAACCCAGGCACTTTTCAAACTTCTGCCTCTGTGCTGGGGCTCAGGTGAGTCAGTTTTTGCACACAGCCTTTAAGAGCAAAGTCTCAGTTTCCTCAAGCCTTCCAGTCCTTCCAGGCGTAAGCCCCACTGGTTTCCAAAGCCAGACGTTGTAGGGACTCGTCTTCCCGGCGCAGGTCTCCAGGGATGGGGAACCTGATGTGCGGATGGACCCCTTGATCCTCAGAGATGCACACGGCTGTGATATCCCTCCGCCACTGCACTGGGGAGTGGGTCCCGGCCATACTGTCTTTGTCCCTCCTGTCCTTCTCAATGTGGCTTTTTTCCTTTTTGTTTTTAGTTGTGGAATATCCTTTTGGCTAGTCTTCTGGTCGTTCTCAGCTCTAGCTACTGTTTATGTAGCTGTAGTTTTGTTGGGTCCGTGGGAGGAGGCGAGGCTCAGCCAGTTTCCTGCACGTGTAATCTGATGGTGGAATCACCTCAGCACATGACTTCTTCCTGTCTGTGATCTCGGAGCTTCCTGAGGGTACTCAACCATGGTACCCGCCTCAGGCATAAGCAACCAGAGAGTGTGAGTGTGTCTTGAGGGGCTAAGTTAACATGGAGTATCACCCAAGGGGCCACCTTGACCAACAGGGGCCAAAGTCATGGAATAAACGTTTCCCTTTACCTCCCCCAGGCAGAGAGTTGTGACACGCATCTCCACAATGGCTCCTCAAAAGTTTCTGGCAGAATCCAGTGCAGTTGCCTGCAGCGGTGGCCAATTCAATTATACATCCCTCCAGCTGCTGTCCATTCAGCCTTGTTTCATCCTCCCTAATCCTTCCCTTTTGTTCATTGGGATCACCTTCCAATTAGCCTGCCCACCCACCTTTGTCTCAAGCTCTGCTCTCAGGGACCAGGCTGACGGGGGCTGCTGCAGTATCAGGTTTGAACTCCAGGGAGATCTCACACGCATGTGCCGGGAAAATGACAATTTTCAATATGAATGTGATTCTTAAACAGTATGGAAAGAAATTTGATTGTAATGTTATTTCTGCCTTTTTGAAGACTTGGCATTCATGGATTTTTAATAATGCCTGAAAAAAAAAGAGAGGGTTATTTTGCTACTCTGAGAAAACACTTAAATGCCTTATAGATTTGGTTACCAACAAAGATTCTATTGTCGAAGACTTTATTAAATAACCATGTGTTGATGTTATACTTGTGGCAAGTAACTTTGTGTGTTTTGTTTTTCTTGTTTTGATTGTTTGCTTTAGGAAAGTCTTATGTTGACTGCATGAGTGGATTCTAGTTGAAATCTTTTGATTCAAGAGGGAGTATAAAAGAGTTTATTCAAGATGTCTAAAATGGTGAGGCATCTAGATACAGAGACAGTCCTAAGTATTTATCCATCCTGTCACCACAGTAAATTCTTACGTGGCAGACACCTGTATGAGCTACTTAGGTTACAATAGAAGGAAGATAGGATTTCTGCTCCTAGGGTCTGCAGGGTTGTAGAGAGACCTCCTTGTAATAAGCAAGTGCATGGAGTCTAGCAGGTGTGTACAGAATGGGGCACCAGGCACCTGAGGGAATTGCTGACTTCACTGGAGAGTCAAAAGTGGGAGGGGGAGTAACTCATGAGAGCTTCGTAGAAAAGATAACACTTGGGTCTCTTCTTTTTTAAAAAAATAATTTTAAAATTGAATTATATTTGATTTATAGGATTGTGCTAGTTTCTGGTGTACAACAAAGTGATGCAATTATACATAGATATGTATATATTCTTTTTCATATTTTTGCCATTGTGGTTTATTACAGGATATTGACTATAGTTCTCTGTGCTATACAGTAGGACCTTGTTGCTATTTTCTATACAGTAGTTTGTATCTGCTAATCCAAATTTCCTAATTCATCCCTCCCCTACCACCTCGTTTGGGTCTCTTCTTAAGGAGAATAGGTAATGCTGAGTATGATAAGTAGTAAGGAGCAATCAGGATAAATGACAGTGTACACAAAGCCCAGAAGCAGAAATGCACTGGTGGCACAGTTTCAGGGAGATGGTGGACAGTGACTCTACAGGCAGACCTTGGAGATATTGCAGGTTTGCTTTCATTTTACTGCAATAAAGCAAAGGTCTCAACATTGGTTTTTTGATTTCCCAGTGTATATAAAAGTCATGTTTACACTACACTGTCGTCTGTTAAGTGTGCAAGAGCATCATATGTTAAAAAATGTACTCACGTTTGGTCTTCCCTGGTGGCTCAGTGGTAAAGAACCTGCCTGCCAATGCAGGAAACATGGGTTTGATCCTTGATCTGGGAACATCCCACATACCACGGAGCAACTAAGCCCATGTACCACAACTACTGAGCCTGTGCTCTAGAGTCCAGAAGCCGCAAATATTAAGCCCACGTGCCATAACTACTGAAACCCATGCATCCTAGAGCCTCTGCTCTACAACAAGAAAAGTTATTGCAGTGAGAAGCCCACACACTGCAGCTAGAGAGTAGGTGCCCCCTCCCTCACCTCCACGCGCAACTAGAGAAAAGCCCGGGCAGCAATGAAAACCTAGCACAGCCAAAAATAAATAAATAAAATTATTTTTAAAAATGTACTCACCTTAATTAAAAATACTTTATTGCTAAAAAATGCTAGCCATCATCTGTGGCTTCAGTGAGTTCTCACTGAGTTTTTGCTGGTGGAGGGGCTTGCCTCAGTGTTGATGGCTGCTAACTGATCAGCGTGGTGGTTACTGAAGGCTGGGGTGCAATTACTAACACAACAGTGAAGAATGCTACATTGATTGACTCTTCCTTTCACAAATGATTTCTCTGTAGCATTCAGTGCTGGTTGATAGCATTTAACCCACAGTGTGCACTTAGTTGCTCAGTTGTGTTCAATTCTTTGTGACCCTTTGGACAACCAGGATCTTCTGTCCATGGGATTTTCCAGGCAAGAATACTGGAGTGGGTTGTCGTTTCTTCTCCAGGGGATCTTCCTGACTCCGAACCCGAGTCTCCTCTGTCTCTTGTGTTGCAAGCAGATTCTTTACCCACTGAGCCATCAGAGAAGCCTCTTACCTGCAGTAGAACTTTCAAAATCCTCTCAAAACCTGCCACTGCTCTATCAACGAGGCTTATGTCATATTCTAAATTCTTTGCTGTCATTTCAATCATCATCGCAGCATCTTCACCAGGAATAGATTCTATCTCAAGAAACCATTTTCTTTACTCATCCATTTGAAGCAACTCCTCATCCATTAAAATTTTACCATGAGATTGCAGCAATTCAATCATATCTTCAGGATCCACTTCTAATTCTGTTCTCTTGCTGTTTCCATCACATCTGTAGTTACTTCTTCCACTGAAGATTCGATCCCCTCAAAATCATCCATGAGGGTTGGAAACTTCTTCCAAACTCCTGTTAATATTGATATTTTGACCTCCTCCCATGAATCATGAATGTTCTTAATGTCATCTAGAAGGGTGAATCCTTTCCAGAGGGTTTCCTTTGCTCAGATCCATCGGAAGAATCACTATCTCTGAAAGCTATAGTCTTAGGAAATGTATTTTTTAATTAATAAGACTTGAAAATAGAAGTTACTCCTTGATCCATCGTCTGCAGAATGGATGTTGTAACAGCAGGCATGAAAACAATATTGATCTCACTGTATGTCTCCCTCAGAGCTCTTGGGTGACCAAGCACGTTGTCAATGAAAAATAATATATTGAAAGGAATCTTTTTTTTTAAGTCTCAGCAGTGGGCTTAAGGAGAAGGCAATGGCAGCCCACTCCAGTACTCTTGCCTGGAAAATCCCATGGACAGAGGAGCCTGCTAGGCTGCAGTCCATGGGTTCGCTCAGAGTAGGACACGACTGAGCGACTTCACTTTTACTTTTCACTTTCATGCATTGGAGAAGGAAATGGCAACCCACTCCAGTGTTCTTGCCTGGAGAATCCCAGGGACGGTGGAGCCTGGTGGGCTGCCGTCTATGGGGTCGCACAGAGTCGGACACGACTGAAGCGACTTAGCAGCAGCAGCAGCAGCAGCAGTGGGCTTAAAACATTAAGTATACCATTTTGTAAACTGACATGCTGTCATTCAGGCTTTGTTTTCTACTTATATAGTGCAACAGAGAAGATTTAGTATAATTCTCAAGGGCTCTAGGAATCTTGGAATAGTTAGTAAGCATTGCCTTCAACTTCAAGTCACCAGCTGCATTTGCCCCCAGTAAAAGTCACCCTATCTTTGAAGCTTTCAAACCAGGCATTGACTTCTCCTCTCAAACTATGAAAGTCCTAGATGGCATCTTCTTCCAATAAAAAGCTTGTTTCATCCACACTGAAAATTTGTTGTTTAGTGTAGCCATCTTCATTTGGATGACAAAGTCTATGCATTACATATCTGAAGTCAGCCCCATCCCTTTGCTAACAAACAGATATGAATAATCATTCTGAAGCATGTTTTCAAATGGTACACATGATTTATTTTCTTTTAATTAAACTATTTGCATAAAAGTAAAATTAACCTAACTTTGTGTTGAGTTTATCACTATTAAGTCCAGAAGTTAATCCGAGATCAATAAATCCTTCTTTTAAAAGAACCTCAATCGTATTTTTCTATTTTATTTTCTCTCAAGCTATAATATTCATTATTCATCCTGTAGTATATAATCTGTAACTCACTTCAGGAAACATATATGCAATACCTTTTTAGTAGTTTATCTTAAAATTAGGGATACAATACTGATTTCCATATATATGGATGAGGGACTTCTAGAGAAAGATGGCACCCTAAAATCTCATTACATGCTCAATTTTCGTCACTGCCAAGTGATGTGATTAAAAGATGGAATGGGGGTAGGGAACTGTCAGAATCTTGCTTAGAGCAATTAAATAAGGAAATGCATTTAATTTCATGCCATTAAACTTCAGGAAAGCAGAAGGGAAGACACAGATATGGATGAGGATGGCAGGGCACAAAACACTATCTGACACAGTATAAAATAAGTGGTAAAAATTATATAAGTTCAGCCCCTCCCCAAAGAAAAAAAAGATTGGGTTCAACAGCAGATAGTTTCAATAAAAATCTAAGAAATGGGGCTTCCTTGGTGGCTCAGTGCTAACGAATCAGCCTGTCAATGCAGAAGACATGGGTTCTATCCCTGAGCTGGGAAGATCCCACATGCCACAGAGCAAGTAAGCCCATGCACTACAACTACTGCCATGCATTCTAGAGCCTGTGCACCACAAGAGAAGCTCCCACAATGAGAAGTCCACACACCACAGCTAGAGAGTAGCCCCTGCTCTCTGACACTAGAGAAAAGCCCACCCAGCAACAAAGACCCAGCCCTGCTGCCGCTGCTGCTGCTGCTAGGTCGTTTCAGTCGTGTTTGACTCTGTGCAACCCCATAGATGGCAGCCCACCAGGTTCCCCCGTCCCTGAGATTCTCCAGACAAGAACACTGGAATGGGTTGCCATTTCCTTCTCCAATATGAAAATGAAAAGTCCAGCTGGGTAAATAAATAGAAAAAATTAGTAAAAATAAGTAATAAGTAAAAATATAAGTAATAAGTAAATATAAAAATAAGTAAATAAATAGATAAAATTATTAAAAAAGAATCTGACACACCTATGGAAAATTCCATATACTCCTTACCTAGACTTCATAAGAGCTACAAAATAATTTTATTGGATTGCTATCTTTTTATTTTAAAAAATTTTTTATTTGTTTTTTAAAATGGTTGGATTTGTTACAGTATTGCTTCTGTTTTATGTATTGGTTTTTAAAAAATTAATTAATTTATTTTGATTGGAGGATAATTACTTTACAATACCGTGGTGGTTTTTGTTGTGAGGTATGTGGGTTCTTAGCTTTCTGACCAGGGATTGAACCCACACCCCCTGCATTGGAAGGCAAAGTCCTAACAACTGGGCTGCCAGGAAAGTCCCAGGGTTGCTGTCTTTTAGAGTATTATACTGAATGAGAGAACAAAGAGAGTTGAATACAAATTCATTCTGCTGCCTTAAGTACTGAATGTGTAGTGGGATTTTCTTGAAACAAACAGAGAAAAGAAGATAAACTTGGTTTCTAGCAAGATTTCCATTCAGCACAAGATAAATTGTATTTTTTCTTCAAATTCAATTCAGTTCAGTTCAGTTGCTTAGTTGTGTCCGACTCTTTGCGACTCCATGGACTGCAGCACGCCAGACTTCCCTGTCCATCACCAACTCCTGGAGCTTGCTCAAACTCATGTTGGTAGAGTTGGTAATGCCATCATTCCCTTCTCCTCCTGCCTTCAATCTTTCTTCAAATTAAACAACATAAAAGAGGATAGAAAGAAGATCTCAGATTTAACCTAAAAAATACATCCCAGATCTAGATAAAATGGTAGTGGATTAAGAGGGAAACCAAAGCTCTGGGCAGAATTTGCCCACATGCAAAATGAAAAAAAAAAAAAAAAAGCTATGACATTCCATCATGAAAGAGAGAAAAGTAAGGAAAAAGAAAAAAAATAATAAACATTTATGTAAAAGGCAGAAACAAAACTCTTCAAAAGAAGGTAGCCTCAAACATTTTGCAGTGTTAAAGTATGAACACAAGATGATTCAATAAAACACATAATCATAAATGAAATAGTTACAAATTCAGAATAAAGTTCTTGACCCAAGATTTCTGTTATTTTCTGACCTGAAGATATCAATTGAGAATTAAAATATTATATAACAATTTAAAATTACATAGAATGAAATGGACGTTTTGAATTTCTTTATAGATGGCCATGGATGTGGAGATTATTATTTTAAAATAAGTTGGTACAACAACCAACAAAAAATACATTTGAAGGAGTTTCAGTGTTATTCTCATGGGGCCCTAAAACATAGCAATTGAGTAATAGTATCTAAATGGCAATAGAAAAAAAAGATGTCTTAATTTAAATAGAAACTAGAACTTTCATTATTATTATATTACTAGCTTCCGAAAGATTAAAAATGTTAAAATAGCTTTTTTAGCTTCTCTTCTTTCTCAAAATTTAGAGAATGATCATTTTCAAAATTAGTTAATTCATGATGCCCTGTAATTTACTTAATCACTGCTATTCACTGCAGCAGAAACAGTTTTAATTTTCCTACAGTAACATCATTTTCAGTCCCTGGATTGGGAAGATCCCCTGGAGAAGGCAATGGCAACCCACTTCAGTATTCTTGCCTGGGAAATTCCATGGACAGAGGAGCCTGATGGATGTGGGGGCTCACAGTCCATGGGGGTCACAAAAAAGTTGGACACAACTTAGGTACTAAACAGCAACAAACGTCATTACTGTTTTCAGACACTCAATGTAAATGATGCATTATCTTTTATTATCAACCCTGTAAAAATCTTAGAGCAGGGATCATACTTTTTCTAAATATTGTGGGTCTGGAAAAAGAAGACATAAGGGAAAGTAAATACTATAAAGGAAACTGAAAAAGATTGACCAGAGATACAGGAAGAGAACCAGAAAAGACAGCCAAAGGAGGTGAAATTGCCAAGGAAAGAGTGGTCAATGGGGTTAAATGCTGTTGAAAGGTTAGGATGATTCTGGAAAATATCAATTCAGTTTGACAGCGTGCCATCAGTGATCGGAGCCAGGGTAGGTTAATGGTTTGTGAGAAATATCACGTTGTTGTGGGTTGAACAGATAAGTTGCAGGAGATCAGTGCATACATGCAGATGTCCCTTTGAAGAACTTGGCTCTAAGAAATGGTAAGAAAGGGTTGTAGCCAGAAGGTAACGTAGGATATTCTGTGCTTTTATTTTAAATTTATGATAGAAATGTCTTCAGAATACTTAAAATCGAAGGAATCGGTACCGAGGCAAGTGCAATAAGAGTAAGGAAATGAGCATGTTAAAAAAAGACTGCTGTGGGTAAAGAGTGATTTATTGAAAGTTAAGATTTTAGGAATGATTGAGTTACAGGGGACTGAGATCAGAGTGTGATTATAGGAGGGAGTTGTTGACAGAAATTTAGGAAATTTGAAGGGTGTTGTCTGGGTTTTCCACATGGATATTAAAGGACATTTTCATTAAACATGTAATTATATGTTGACAATATTTTCTTTAAGTATATTTAAAGATGCTATTTCATTGTCTTATAGATTGTTTTTCTTTGAGTTTCAGCAATTTGATAAAATAGACTGACGACTAGATTTTGACTCAAAAGATGTGGGCTTGAATCTCGGCTCCAAAATTTCCTAGCTGTGTGACTTAAAGCTTACTCAGTATTGTATCTCCATTCTGCCTCTATTAAAAAAAAAAAAAAAACCCTGCAAAACGGAAAGCAAGTTGTATAGATTTATAAAGGGATTAAATGATATAATGATTGTGGACATATGCCTGGCATATCGTAGCAATACAGAAACAACTTTATTTTGTCTTTCCTGGCATTATTCAGTTCCCTTAAATGTCATCTTCTCCTTGTATATACAAAGAAGTAGTGTTCTCAGGTACAGAGAACAAAATAGCAGTTACCAGTGGGGAGAGGGAAGAGGGAAGGCATAAGATAGGGGTAGGAGATTAAGAGATTCAAGTTACTACGTATAAAATAAATAAGTTATAAGGATGTATTGTACAACAAGGAAATATAGCCAATATTTTATAATGATTATAAATGGGATATAACATTTAAAAATTGTGAATCACTATATCATATACCTAAAATATGTAATATTGCACATTAACTGAACTTCTATTAAAAAATGATATAATTTTCAGAAAATATTTCTAATTGAGACATGGACTGTCTGGAAATTTAATAACTTAAATATATTTAAAAAATTTACAGTTACAATCCCTTCATTCTAAATGTTTTCTGTTTCAAAGGGCAGAAATATAAACAGACTTTACCAGACTACAAGCCTCATGGAGAGAGCTGAGAACTCCCCTAGAAGAAGGAGAAAGAAAAAGATTTATTTCAAACTCATGTTTTCATCTCCTACTTGGACCCAAGGAAGACACAATTTACCCGGAAATGAGAGAATCACTGTCTGCAAGTCTTACTTGGCCTAAGGGGTAATGATTCCTAGGTCACGGTTCTAACCCATCTTTGATGAATAACTTTGTGGGGAGGAAACTACCACCACAGACGTTCCTAAAAGCCACCAACCATTTTGTAAGTAGAAGCTTTATTCAGAGCGAAACAGCTGGAAAAGTGTGGTCAGCGTAGGACCTCATTGCTAACGTGAAAGCAAGTCCAAGGTGAAGTGTTATTAATAGTTTGTCAGCACATGTATACACTACCATGTGTAAAATAGCTAGCTAGTGGGAGGCTGCTGTATAACACAGGGAGCTCAGCTCAGTGCTTTGTGATGACCTAGAGGGGTGGCATGGGGGGGTGGAAGGGAGGCTCAAGAGGGAGGGAACATATGTATACTTATAGCTGATATATGTCATTGTACAGCAGAAACCAACATAACATTGTGAAGCAATTATCCTCCAATTAAAAGTTTTTTTTAGAAAGTAAAAAAACAAAGTCAACAAAGTCATCTCATATGTTAGAGGAGCTTCCTAAGGGTTGCAGAATTCATTGATGCTGAAATTTTTATCAAAGTCACCTACTGGAAAATGCTAGTATGCTTTATTTCCTTTAATTCATGTGACTTCTCTTAGGTAAGAGACAGTTTTGTTGGAAAAAAAAAAATGGCTGAAAAAAAGTTTTTGTGCTTGATCGCCATTTTTCCAAGATCTCAGGTTTAGGAAATAAAGCATTTGAATCAGGAATCCTATTTAGATAGTGGCTTTTATTCTTCCCACTTCTGAGCACAGCACCTGGCATTTTGTTGGTGCTGAACAAATACATATAATGTAAACGGAATGCAATTTCCTCCCTTAATCCTGACACTACAGTGTTTAAAGTATAGATGTTTAAAGTAGACCTAAACTTTTAAGCATTAGAATTATATACACATTACCATTAGTTTAGAAAGAAAATGTACATAAATTGCCCTTAGTCTAAGTCTTACAGAGTATCACTTTTCCCTAAACGGAATTGATGTATTTCACCAATAAAGTTAAATAATAGTGGTCAGTTTCTACACTGGCTGAAAATAGAATAGATGTATCTTTTTGTCTGAAAATATCTTTATTTTGCATTCATTTTTAAAAAATAATTTTATTGGAATATAGTTTTATAGTGTTGTGTTAGTTTTGCATGTACAGCAGAGTGGCAGTTATACATATACATATATCCACTTTTTAAAGATTCTTTTCCCAAGTAGGCCATTACAGAGTATTGCATAGAGTTCCCTGTGCTATACTAACACGGCTTTAACAACCTTTGACTGCAATAACCAGGAAGGTCTTAAAATAGGATATCTATCCATTAAGTTAGTACTTTATAGAATAGACAAATTTTTTCTGGGATTCCGTTTTTCTCTCCTGAATAGATTATCAATTTTTGGCATGAATCATTGCTTGAAGATGACAGTTCTATATTATGGATTAGATTTAAATGTTTTTTGCTTTAGTCTTGGTCTCTAGTGGCTCAGACGGTAAAGAATCTGCCTGCAATGCAGGAGACCTGAATTTGATCCCTGGATCGATATGTCCCCTGGAGAAGGGAATGGCTACCCACTCCAGTATTCTTGCCTGGGAAATCCCATGAGAGGAGCCTGGCGGGCTACAGTCCATGGGTTCCCAAAAGAGTGGGACACAACTTAGTGACTAAACAACAACAGTGGTGTGAAATAAATGCTTTACTTGGAACTTTGTAGATACTGCACTGGAAAAATAGCACTACTTGTGAACTCTTTATGCTATGCTTGTGTATGTTTACACAAACATCAGTCTTTGATGTGAAAAATTAGGCAATTAGGACAATAAGTTGGACCCAAACCACATTTGACTGAAATAACACATTAAAAACAGGAGGTGGGTTTCAATTTCATTATTAAGGTAGCAGCTGTTCCCTTCTTTTCGTGTGTAGACATAGAGAGTGAGGGAGGTGGAAGCTATGAACTGCGCTTACGCCTGTCCACAGAGTCAAGGGGACCCAGCCTTGAGACAGACCAAGGTCCAGCTGTAGATTACTCGGTGATTTTAAAATCCTCTCTCCTCAGCAGCAGCAGCAACAGCAACAACAAGGACAGCTGTGCTTTTTAAAGCAAATCCCTGGGGTGAACAATAAAGCTGATGGGTATCCTTGTTTGTAAACAATAGTTCTACTTTAGCTTTGAAATAGGTGACAGCTTGTTGTCTAAACACCCCATTGTGAGGGGACTGGATTTCACCCATCTTTAAGGTTCCCAGACTCTCACAAACTGAAGGTCTTGCGAACCAGGCTGTCTTCACATTCTTACTCATGACACATGAAAAAGAGTCAGTATTTTTAGTATCTTAAACTCAAAATAATTTGAATTGACAGCAATATCGTGAATCGAGACAAATTCCAATCATATTACAAGGATTTCTCGGATTGAGATCTCACTTTGAGCTTGAGCATGACACAGTGAACTTTGGCGTTTTCTAGATCAGCAGTCCCTAACCTTTTTGGCACCAGGGACTGGTTTCGTGGAAGACAATTTTTCCACAGACTGGGGTGGGGGTGGGGATGGTTTCGAGATGATTCAAGTGCTTTACATTTATTGTGCCCTTTATTTCTAATCTAATGCCGCCACTGATCTGACAGGAGGTATCGGTCTGTGGCCTGGAGGCTGGGGACCCCTGTTCTAGATTATTTATGATTTAATTTTCTAGAAATTAATGAACTTTATTTATTGTTTAATATTTTATGTTTTACACTGGTGTTAGGTTCACAGGAAAATTGAATAGAAGGTACAGAGGTTTCCTATGTTCTCCACACATGCACAACCTCCACCATTATCAACGTCCCCCCATCAGATGGGACATTTCTTGTAACTGATGAACATATATTGCCACATCATGGTCACCCCGGATCCACAGTTTACAGTATACTCTTGGTATTGTATGTTCTATGGATTTGGACAAATATATCCATCATTATGGGCTTCCCTGGTGACTTAGTGGTAAAGAACCTGCCTGTAATGCAGGAGCCGCAGGAGACATGGGTTTGATCCCTGGGTCAGGCAGATCCCTGGAGGAGGGCATGGCAACTCACTCCAGTATTCTTGCCTGGAGAATCCCATGGACAGAGGAGCCTGGTGGGCTACAGTCCTTGGAGTCACAAAGAGCTGGACACGACTGAAGTGTTTTAGCACATACACACACATGCACCACAGGTTATACATATCCATTCATTTACTGAAGGACATCTCAGTCACTTCCAAGTTTTGGTAATTATATGTAAGGCTGCAATAAACATCTATTCAGTAGGTTGCAGCTTATGTACAGGTTTTTAGTGGGTGTAAATTTTCCATTCATTTGAAAGTACCATAGGGACTATATCTAAACCCATACACTAGGTCACTTGTATTTTCTCCTAAAGGCTTTATAGTTTTGCATTTAGGTCTATTATCAATTTAGGTTAATTTTTGTGAAGGTGTAAGTCTGTGTCCAGATTAATTTTTTGGTAGGTGAATGTCCAGTTTGCTCCACTGTATTGCTTTTGCTCCTTTGCCAGAGATCAGTTGACTATATTTATGTGAATCTACTTTTGGGCTCTCTATTCTCTTCCACTGACCTATTTGTCTATTTTTGGCCAGTACCACCCTGTCTTGATTCTTTACTAAGCGAGCAACCAGGGAAAATCTCTTCTGGAGTTTTTTTAATGTAAAGTATGATGGAACTGATTAATGGTAGATGTGGAAATGAGCTGTTTAAAACCTGGAGAGTCTGAGAAGTTGCCTGAGTAGTTTGTGTGCATTCCTTGTATGGCTGTTTAATATGAGGTCCAGGAAGGAAAAACTCACATGTTTCCTAGGAGTAGAATTGCTGACCTTGACTGGAAGCAACTTCAAAAGAGTCCAAGCACTAACTCTTTATGGTTTAGCTTTTTTCCTGATTACACAAACAGTATATGCTTGTTATAAAAAAAAAATCAAAAGAGCACAAAATTATGTAGCCTGGAAATTAACAACACTAGTGATCTTTTCTCTGCCTACTGATTTTTGTATATCCTCCCAGACTTTCTCATGTATGTTGCAATAATTACTATAGTTATAATCATTACTGATATACATTGATATATCATAAATACATTCTGGCACTGACTCACTAATGATATTTGGTACAGTTTTGGTTGGCCTATATACATTAATAAACTCATGACAAAATACTGCATATTATTTTGCTTAATTTAGCAATTGCCTATTACTGAATAATTGTGCTGCCTCTAATTTTTTCACCCCTAGAAACAATGCTGAAAAGAATATCTTTGTGCATGCATGAGAGCATTTCCTTAGGAAAAATTCTTTAAGTAGAATTGTGCCTGTTTTCAATTTTAACAGCTAGTGACGAAGTACCCTCTAGAAGGCTTATACCAATTTAAACTTCTGTTTGCCAGTTTGTTAGTCAGTCCTGGCTATTGTCCATCTTCTAAAATCAGTGTGATGGGAAAAAATTTCCTATTGTTTTTGAAGCCTATGTATATAACACGTAAGATGGCTATTAGTGTGGTGGAGCTTTTTTGATATACTTGTTTGTAATTAAAACAATGTTTTAGTAAATGCAGTTTCTAGTTAGTTGAATACTTTGCTGACTTGTTAATTTAAATATGATTTTATAGTTAACTTGTTTTTTTCTGAAATAAAAATTTAAAGAAGTAAAGCTAGTTGACCTCTTCTTTATTAATTAATTTGCTATTTATTTTTTGACCGTGCTGGGTCTTTGTTGCTGCCAAGGCTTTCTCTAACTGCGGTGAGTGGGCTCTATTTTCTACTTGCGATGGGCAGGCTTCTTTCTCACTGTGGTGGTTTCTCTTGTTGCAGAGTGTGGGCTTAGCTGCCCTGTGGCATGAGGGATCTCCCTGGACCAGGGATTGAATTTGTGTCTCCTGCATTGGCAGATGGATTCTTAACCACTAGACCACAAGGGAAGTTCAGACTTCTTAAATTAACTCGACAGAGTGACGTAATTGGTCTCATTCTGGTTCTGGTTGACACTATTTTGTATGTACCTGTAGCTGCTGAATCTAATTGAGAACCATAACTTGATAAAGCTTAATTTATCTGATACTTTACATGATACCAATGTGTCATCCCCAAAGTTATGAAATCTTCATTCTGGTAGTATTGACAATTTGCTAAACATCTGGATGTAAAGCGAAAATTTAGTTTGACCATCTACATAATACCAAAAAAAAAAAAACCACTTTGGCTTTCTGTGGTTGTTTCACTTCTTTCTTCAAAATTCTTTATCCTCTTTCTTCATTTACTTGTCCCTAATGACTGCAGTGTTCAATGTGTTTGACTGGAAATATTTATATTTTGTTTCTCTTTGTCCTTATTGAAATTTCTCTAAGTTTCTGATGGAAGATGATTTTTCCTGTCCAAATTGAGCAACTATGGACATAATAATCTTTCGAGAGAAAATTGAGATGGGCAATCCCCTTTCCTAGCCTGTACTTAGTTTCTTAATATGGTCCCAGGACTGATAACCATCAGCTGCAGTTGTTTCAAAGTTCACTGAAGCTGGTAAAAATCCCTTTGTATGTGGGGATCTGTCTTCCCTTGCTCCAAAGACCTAAGGCAGCCAGTTCTACCTCCTCTGCACTCAAGTTCAAGGTCACTTGCAACTCTAATCCCTTTGTATTCACAGTATCAACTTCCTTCCTGGCTCTGGATACCTAAGAAATAAGGTGGGCTCGCCTTCATTGCCTCTATCTCATTTGTTCTTAATTTAGGTACTGAGATAAGCATTCTCCTTGGATGTTTGCACTGGCCACTCCATCTGCTTCGGTATCAATATCCAAACTCGTTGCTCTAAATCTCTACTTCAGTTCTTTCATCTCATCGTGCATCAATTCTGATTGCCCAGGTAACCCACTCTCTTAGTTGCTTCTTCCCTCTAACATGTCCTTGTGCTTCTAAAGCTCCAGAGGCATCCTCTCTATTCCCTCAATATCATTCAAAGGCCCCCTCCTAGTGGCCCCCTCCAAAGCATATTCATAAAGAGGATCCAAGGAAGACCTTGGGTGCTACCCTTGGTCTACAGTCCAACTTTGAGCCAAGCCTCTATATATCTGTTTGCAAACCACTTGACCTGTTAAAAAAATAAGTGAAGTCGCTTAGTCATGTCCAACTCTGTGCAACCCCACAGATTGTAGCCCACCAGGCTCCTCCATCTGTGGGATTCTCCAGGCAAGGGTATTGGAGTGGGTTGCCATTTCCTTCTCCAGGGGATCTTCTCAACCCAGGGGTCGAACCTGGGACTCTCACATTGTAGGCAGACACTTCACCATTTGAGCCACCAGGGAAATCCCGTTAAATTATCCCTTTAAAAATTTTTTTATTTATATATTTGCTTGACTGTGCTGGGCCTTAGTTGTGCCACGTAAAATTTTTAGTTGTGGCATGAGACCTCTCTGTTGCAGCATGTGGAATCTTGTTCCCTGACCTGGGATCAAATCCAGGCCCCCTGCATTGGGAGCACAGAGTCTTAGTCACTGGACCACCAGGAAAGTTCCCATCCCTGTTCCTTATTATCTACTTTTTCACTACAATTTCTTTTTTCTGTACTGACTCATTTGCTCACAGATTCATTTATTCCTAAGAGATCTGTTAAGCTCCAGCAAGGTACACAAAACCCCACTAAGCACCAGTTGAAGAGGGAGGGAGAGAAGTTATCTCGCCTTTCTTCAAGGAATTTGCAGTCTAGACGGAGACCCAGGCATTTCTTTGCAGAAAAGTTGAGACTGCATATGATTAAGTGACAAATGTTTGGTACAAGTTGGTACAAGCAGTATGTGCCTTGGGATGTCAGAAGAGAGAATAGTTTCCTTTGATGGGAGGATGGGGTTGGAAGGTAGGTGTTTCAGGGAGGCAGCCTTGAAGTGTGGATAAGATTTAAGAAGTAGGGAGGGTGAGAGAACCCACAGGGAGGAAGCAGCCCCAACCCTGATGGAACAGATGGGGTGTGCAGAGATACAGTGCCCCTCACCCACCTCCTTGCCAGAGGCTCATATGTTGGAGGAGCACCTGAACGTCTGTTCCTCTATAACTTCTTTTACTTTCTGCAGCATGATTTTTAATGTAAACACAGAGACTTTTTTTTTCTGCCTTTTGATAAATATTAAGAAATTTAACTTATATATATATATAAGGTATATATATATATAAGGTATATATATATATACCTGTGATTTTCTGTTGCTCTGAAGACTTAAGTCTCCACAAATGTTCTATCACCTCCAAGGCTTGTCTGCTTTGAGAAAGGCCCTCCAGAGTTTTGGGGTGCCACCTTGAGTTGGCGGCTCAGTAGTAAAGAATCTGCCTGCAATGCAGGAGACCTGGGTTCCATCCCTGGGTTGGGAAGATCCCCTGGAGAAGGGAATGGCAAGCCACTCCAGTATTCTTGCCTGGAGAATTCTATGGACAGAGGAGCCTAGCAGACTGCAGTTCATGGGGTTGCAAAGAGTCAGACACAACTGAGCGACTAAGACACACACACCTTGAATTATTCTCTCATGTACTTTTTGGAGAACTTTTGTTGATACTTATGTGATGTCTTCAGATTTATACCTGAGAAGATGAGTTTTTGTTTTGTTTTGTTTTTTCCCATTCCTCCCTCCATATCAGATTGAGGAGACTTCCCTGGAGGTCCAGTGGTTACAACTCTGCACTCCTGCTGCAGGTACCATGGGTTCAATCCCTGATAGGGGAACTAAGATCCTGCCAAAAGTGATATACAAGCTACAGTTCTTAGAGTTAATTGAGGTTTGAAGAAGATTCAATCTGTCTGAGTCTGAGAACTTGACACTTATTTCTATCTGTCTGTCTAGTTGGCTGTCATCTTTCCCTCTTCCATCCTTGTCCTGTCTTTCCACTAGTCCTGTATTTGGGCATGCTGCTGCTGTTTAGTCGCTCAGTTGTGTCAGACTTTTTGTGATCCCCAAGTACCATAGCATGCCAGGCTCTTCTGTCCATGGAATTCTCCAGGCAAGAATACTGGAGTGGGTTTCCATTCCCTTCTCCAGTGAATCTTCCCGATACAGGGATGGAATCAGGGTTTCCTTCACTGCAGGCAGATTCTTTACCACTGAGCCACTTGGCGAAGCCCCTATTTGTGCATATATGTAAACATATAAGAGTGATATATCCTTATTTTTAGGGAAAATTGAATTAAAATGGTGCTTCTTATCAGACTGGTGATAAAGTAATCATGATAGAAATATGTTACAATGAACTACTATATGTAGAGAAAACCGAGATCAACAAAACCTACAAAGAGTTTTGGAATAATTGCAATTTAAGGTGTCTTGGAATTATTTCCACACTCAAAATAAAAAAAAAAAAAAAGTTGTTTTTTTGCTTTGAAAAGATTTGGTAGAGGGAAAGTTACTCCTTTTTCCCTGCTCTGTAGTTAAAGACCTATCCCTTCTTTGGCCATTTGCCACAAATCTTGGCAAAGACGCCATGGATTCTAATGAACATCAAATTCTATGAGTCGAAGAAAATTAAAACACCTCAGGATTTTGCTTAAATTGGGCAAATTACCTTTCATGTGGGGAGATGACAAGGATCATCTTGTGTTACAATGTGTTTCCCTGTAATACATGCTCTGTTTAAACAGCTAATTTGTTATTGGTTTTATGTACTGTTCATAGCATTCATTTTGTATTCATTCTGTTTTCTGAGTTTTTCTTACATCTGAATTATACATGTTTCTTTGCATCCACCCAGATTTCTTAGTGAAAGCCTAGTTCTCAAGTCCTTCATCCATCTTTTCTCTCCTTCCTCTCACCTTCACCCCCTGGGCTTAATTATGAAACAACTTCAAATAAATACAAAAATTTTTCAACAAAAAAACATTCTGCTTCCTGTGAACAATCGACTGGTTTTCCTCTTTTCCCTTGGAGAGTTCTAATTCACTTGGAGTGCCCTGCAGTTGGCTAGGCCTGAGATTTCTGGAAGCTGTAATTGTGTCTCATTAATTCTTACAGTAATGAAGGGTTAACTATAAGGAACATGCAATTAGTGGGTTGGTCAATGAACAGAGCACTTAATCAGCAGACAAAGGCTGGAGCTTGGGGCCCATTAGGCTGAAAGGCAGTGTTCCTGTCAGCCCAGGCTTCAGGAAATGGACGTGAATATGCCTGCCCATTGGACAGGCTCAGAAGACTATGTTTGTCTTTTTGCTAAACCAGCTCGCTCGCTCTCTTTTTTTAAATTGGTGTGGTATGTGTTTATTCAAACACTTGAGAGATTCCTGAGTATCCTGCCATAGTGCACTGTGCATTTTTCTCACCTCCTGTTAGCTGGCATAGGTTTTTTTTTTCCCTCTCACTGTGCAAATAAACCTCCAATACCCACACAACAAAAAAGCAAAAAACAAGCCAAAAACCAACCAACCAACCAACCCTCAATAATCAGAAAGGAAGGAGGGGAAAAAAGCACAATACTGCTTTAGTGAAGCATATTAGAGATAGAGGCCCTTAGCTGATCTTTCTGTCGTCAGAAATTAAAGGAATGCAAAGACCAATACTCTTTAAATAAGCCCTTGTGTTGTCATTGGGTCATAGCCTCCATATTCAACTCTATGAAGTGAACCTTTATACTCTGAATGGAGGTGCCTTAAGTACATGTAAATGTATGCAGATAAGCATATGAGCCTTACCATTTTGCAGACCTTATAGCTACAAGTAACCTCAATTGTGTGTTTTCTGTGAGAAAGCCCTCAATTTACTTAGGGGCTTCAAATACAAAAATTAACCCATCAGAATAAGGTCACTTTTTCTGGGCAACTCAGACCTTGGCCCCTTATTCTGTGACACTTACAATGAAATGCTGTGAAGCGTTGTAAATGTAAACTGATGGTTATTAAGAAAATGGATTTATCAATAACCCATGGCCCTGGGGTAGTTCTGACCTCCAGCAAACAGTTCTTTAAATAAAACGACATCCTCACACCTCAGTAAAGCATACATTCGGAATAAAGAAGGAATGATTACATTTGCTTTTTAAAAATGAAACTAGCTTAATAATTAACTTCTTCCCTGAGTCAAGTGCAGGCCTGAAAAGAAAGGTAGGGTGTGTTTTTTTTTTTTCTTTCTCTAAACCTGTCTGCTGTTTTATCTTCTTGGGATTCACATTGGAAACAAAGAAATGTTCAAAAAATTACTCTCTTAGGCATTATGTTAGAGATTCAGCTATTTTTGAATAATTAGCTTCATTTGTTAAATATTTGAAACCCTCTTTACTCTGAGGTAACAAAAGAGCATAGTGGAAGATGAGAGTTACGAATGATATGCATTTTTCAGAAGATTCCTTCCTATCAATTAATAAGGAGGAGTAAGACTAGTCTACCTCCTTTTCCTCTTGTTTAGATTTTCTTCTCAAAAGAAATAGCATTTTTTATTCAAAACATCATAAAGTTTCCTCTTTCCTGGAGTGACATGTTATGTATGCTTTGAAAAATTGGAAGCTCCAGGCAGCAGGAGGCAGGGAAGGTAGTGTTAGCATCGAATCTGCATTAACTAGCTATGTACAGCCTAGGCCTCAGTTTACTCATCTGTAAAATGGGGATTTTTAACCTAGGTGTTCTCCAAGATTCCTTTTAACTGTGTTGTTTTGGGCTTTTTTGGATGAATAGTGAAACTTTTTCAAGTGTTCCTGTGTCTTGAAGTTTTTTCCCCTTTATTTATTTTAACATTGAAGTATAGTATATTTACAATGTTGTGTTAGTTTCAAGTGTACAGCAAAGTGATTCATTTATACATACATACACACATATATAGTGTATATATATGTATATGTTATACATACATACACACATATATGTATATAATATATATGTGTATATATATATGCATATATGTATATAATATATATGTATATATATAATATATATATGCATATATGTATGTTGCTTTTCAGATTCTTTTCCATTATAAGTTATTACAAGGTGTTGAATATAGTTCTCTGTTGTGTCTTGAAATTGAAACAGGACTACAAGCCCTGGGATGCAGGTTTTGAGTTTGCTGCTGCTGCCTCTGCTGGAGTGGGCATTGGTACCCATCAAGGCTGATCAGTCAGTTCAGTTGCTCAGTCGTGTCCGACTCTTTGCGACCCCATGAATTGCAGCATACCAGGCCTCTCTGTCCATCACCAACTCCCGGAGATTATCCAAACTGATGTCCATTGAGTTGGTGATGCCATCCAGCCATCTCATCCTCTGTCGACCCCGTCTCCTCCTGCCCCCAATCCTTCCCAGCATCAGAGTCTTTTCCAATGAGTCAACTCTTTGCATGAGATGGCCAAAGTATTGGAGTTTCAGCTTCAACATCAGTCCTTCCAATGAACACCCAGGACTGATCTCCTTTAGGAGGGACTGACTGGATCTCCTTGCCTTCCAAGGGACTCTCAAGAGTCTTCTCCAACACCACAGTTCAAAAGCATCAATTCTTAAGCACTCAGCTTTCTTTAGTCCAACTCTCACATCCATACATGACCACTGGAAAAACCATAACCTTGACTAGATGGACCTTTGTTGGCAAAGTAATGTCTCTGCTTTGTAACATGCTGTCTAGGTTGGTCATAATTTTCCTTCCAAGGAGTAAGCGGCTTTTAATTTCATGGCTGCAATCACCATCAGCAGTGATTTTGGAGCCCAGAAAAATAAAGTCAGCCACTGTTTCTGCTGTTTCCCCATCTATTTGCCATGAAGTGATGGGATCAAATGCCATGATCTTAGTTTTCTGAATGTTGAGCTTTAAGCCAACTTTTTCACTCTCCTCTTTCACATTCATCAAGAGGCTCTTTAGGTCTTCTTCACTTTCTGCCATAAGGGTGGTGTCATCTGCATATCTAAGGTTATTGATATTTCTCCTGGCAATCTTGATTCCAGCTTGTGCTTCCTCCAGCCCAGCATTTCTCATGATGTACTCTGTATATAAGTTAAATAAGCAGGGTGACCATATACAGCCTTGACGTACTCCTTTTCTATTTGGAACCAGTTTGTTGTTCCATGTCCAGTTCTAACTGTTGCTTCCTGACCTGGATACAGGTCTTTCAAGAGGCAGGTCAGGTGGTCTGGTATTCCTATCTCTTTCAGAATTTTCCACAGTTTGTGGTGATCCACACAGTCAAAGGCTTTGGCATAGTCAATAAAGCAGAAATAGATGTTTTTCTGCAACTCTCTTGCTTTTTTTGATGATCCAGCGCATGTTGGCAATTTGATCTCTGGTTCCTCTGCCTTTTCTAAAACCAGCTTGAACATCTGGAAGTTCACGGTTCACGTATTGCTGAAGCCTGGCTTGGAGAATTTTGAGCATTACTTTACTAGAGTGTGAGGTGAGTGCAATTGTGTGGTAGTTTGAGCATTCTTTGGCATTGCCTTTCTTTGGGATTGGGATGAAAACTGACCTTTTCCAGTCCTGTGGCCACTGCTGAGTTTTCCAAATTTGCTGGCATATTGAGTGTAGCACTTTCACAGCATCATCTTTCAGGATTTGAAAGAGCTCAACTGGAATTCCATCACCTCCACTAGCTTTGTTCGTAGTGATGGTTTCTAAGGCCCATTTGACTTCACATTCCAGGATGTCTGACTCTAGAAGAGTGATCACATCATCATGATTATCTGGGTCGTGAAGATCTTTTTTTGTACAGTTCTTCTGTGTATTTTTGCCACCTCTTCTTAATATCTTCTGCTTCTGTTAGGTCCATACCATTTCTGTCCTTTATCGAGCCCATCTTTGCATGAACTCTTCCCTTGGTATCTCTAATTTTCTTGAAGCGATCTCTAGTCTTTCCCATTCTGTTGTTTTCCTCTTTTTCTTTGCATTGATCGCTGAGGAAGACTTTCTTATCTCTCCTCGCTGTTCTTTGGAACTCTGCATTCAAATGGGAATATCTTTCCTTTTCTCCTTTGCTTTTTGCTGATGGTGGTTATGAAATTGCTTTCTCTCTGATCCCTTTTTCCTCATTGTTTCGATTTGCCTAATTGTTGACCATCTACTTTGTTTCCTAGTGACTTAGATTCCTTCGTCTCCTGGAAATTGTTTTAATTACCTTTGCCTTTTCCACAGCCCGTTGTTTGCCTGCCTGCATCTGTGCGTGGTCTCCTTCTGTGCATAATTTGTTGTCACTTCCGAAATAATTCCATCCCCATGCTGTCATGTGATTAGACATTCCCACCACCCAACATTCATCTCTTTGGGTTAAACATTGTTTCTAGAACTCTCCTGATAATCTACAAATGGTAGGAGACTGGCTGGAAAAACACATTCAAGTTTCAGCCTGAATGATTTGATGATATTAGCAAAACTGAAATAATAGGAAAAGGACAGAAAAATGACAATGTATTTAATGTGAAAGTATTTAACAGTGTCTAGTATCTAGAAATAAAAGAACAGTAAAATACTCTTCAATGAGTGAAAACGAAGGATATAAGTTTGGAAAGGAGAGCAAGCAGAAGCAAGGTATAGATGGGGTGATGACCCTACTGGCAATAGGATGTCAGAAAAGGGTAAGGAGGGAGAAAGAGGGGAGAGCGGTAGGACAGATTGGATCAGCCACAGGGGTCAAACTCAGCTAGTACCTTCTCTTTGTTATCAAATCAGAAATCACTAGAAATATGCTCATGACCTGACTTACAGGAACCTTCTGGTTCCATGATCTTGGGACATAGTTCACTTCCTTTGTTTAAACTTATATGCTATAAACGCAATGATAAGAATCTTAAAGAAACTAAAGAAAGAGTTAAATAGATGAGATGCTAAAGACAAAGGGCTAAAAATTCTGAACTTCTTCCTTTGTGAAACACGGAAGCCATAAGCCTACGAACCCCAATTCTGGTGAAATTGGGTTATTCAGACAGTGGGAAATTTATGGGTAATTCACATAGATAATTTAGCTTTCTGTATTTTTTGTTTGCAAATACTGTTTTAAATTGAAAAACGGTAGAAAGAATAAATTATGTGATAATGAAAACTTCCTTCCTATTTTATTTATGACCAAGAACTACTGTTTACATCTGTGTCATGGAGTTATTTGGCTTCCCAGGTGGAACAATGGTAAAGAATCTGCCCGCCACTGCAGGAGACGCAGGAGGTATGGGTTCGATCCTGGGTCGGGAAGATCCCCTGGAGGGGGAAATGGCAACCCACTCCAGTATTCTTGCCTGGAGAATCCAATGAACAGAGGAGCCTGGTGGGCTACAGTCCATGGGGGTCATGAAGAGTCAGACGTGACTGAGCGACTGAGCACGCATGGAGCTATTATTCTAACAGCAATAGACCAAATGCTGGCAGCCATTAGACTCATGCAGCTGAAAACAGCCAGAGTAAATAGGAAGAAACCAATAAGAGAAAGCTTTAGGAAGAACAAGTGATACAGATTAAGATTGATAAATGCGGGGAGGTTCTCCTGTGTATGATGCAGGCTCTGCTCCAGTCTGGATCAGTCAGGGTTGCTAAAGGAGACCCTGCTGTCCTGAGAGCCATGCGCCAGGCTAAAGTCTGAGATGAGCTTCCTTCCAGAGGGGTGGAGGTGGTGGTGGTCCACAGCCACCTTCTCCCATCTCCCTTTCAGGTGCAAACTTTTCACCCAAAATGCTGTCTATCTCAAGACTTTGAAGACACTGAGTTTCAATGGTGGGAAGAGGGTTAAGGATAAGCCTGAATTACTGATTCAGGATGCTCACCAGAATGGCTCCAAACCCTGCAGATGTATCTTCATTTCATAAGCCTCAGTTAGCTGCTGCTGTGGGAAGCAAGTGTAAGATGGGGAGAGCCTGGAAGCTGAAGGCTGGCTTCCTGCCTGTTAGAAACAATCGAGACAGACAGTAACTCCAGGCAACCCGGAGCCAAGGCAAAATCACAGTATGTGTGGATCTTGGTGTTTCCAGTGTTCCTACATTTAGAATTAAGATGCATTCAGCCACATTGTTTGTTCCCAAAGTGGATGGGCCATATAAGTAAGCTGGCAGTTCAAGATCTGTTCAGCGGTCGTTTGGATTCTGAAAGGGGGTGGACTCCAGTTTTGGACCAGATTACGAATGTTGCCCCTTCCTTTGGAAAGGCAAGGCCAGGGGGTGCAAGGTGATGTACAGGAGCTGAAGGGCCCTTCTCCATCTTGGGAACTGGGGTTTATCCTCTCCTTGAGGTTCAGTGAGTGACTACAGCCGCAAATATGCTTGGGTACCTAATGAAACCCAGATGCACGCGTTATACCAGGCGTCGGGGTTTATAAATCTGTGATTGGAGTTGGAGCCTTTCAGGAACCACCACCTAAAAAGAACAGGGAAGGAAAACCCATCTAACTCTGCAGGCCTACTTTTCATTTTAATGAGTGGCTCTGAGAGCTGAGCAGGCTGCTGAACCATTTATTTTTCAGATAATACCAGGAACCAAGGAGAAATACATTCAGAAGGAAAACACAGTAATTAATTTGTCACTGAAACCTGAGGGGTCCGGCTCCACTTATAGGTGATAATGAATGTTTTGCATGTAATTAGCAAGAATAATTAGCACATTCCTGGTAACAAATAGACAGACTGGTACTCTGCAAACAAAATTAATTGTTGTGCTAACAGAGGCAATTGTGTCTCTTTATTGTCTGACAATGGCCCTTATTTGCACCAATACCTACTTTAGACCTCTGAGCCTCTGTGCTGATAGAAGGGGAATCCAGAAAATTGTACCGCTTCCATCGGCTTCTCAGAAATTTCGGGACCACCAGGGGACTTGTTTGTCAAAACTTGTTAAACAATTTGTAATCTTTGACATGTGTTTTATTGCATTAAGGGATGAACCGTTCCCATCAGCTGACTGGTTAAGCTGGGAAAGCGACTCTAATCAATCAAATGTTGACATTTTAAACTCTGGAAACTTTAAAAACAAAGACAAAAAAAACCTTCCCTGGAAAAGGAATATATAAAAATATTGAAGTAGAAATGAGACTAGGGGGAAAACTTTGAGCTTTCCTGAGATGATGTCTGCCATCTGGAGGGTGGGGTCTGCCTGTGGAAACCTGCTCGTGCTCCTGGGGCTGTGAGAGGTGAGACGCAGGATGCATTTTATGGCTCTTTAAACTGTTTAAAACAACATGGAAAATTGATACACACAGTAGGCTTCTTTCTCCTTTTTTTTTTAAAAAAAAACCAAAACTTCTAAAGCTTGCAATTCAGGAATATAATTTTTTAAAATGTATTTTTAATTGGAGGATAATTACAATGTTGTGTTAGTTTCTGCTATACAACGACATGAATCAGCCATATGTATACATATATTCCCTTCCTCTTAAGCCTCCCTCCCATCCCCCCATCCCACCCCTCTAGGTCATCACAGAGCAACGAGCTGAGCTCCCTGTGCTATACAACTGCCGGGAACACAATTCTAATGACCATAAATAGTCTAGTGAATCCAAGGATGCTCACAGCAGCTGAGACACACTTTAAAGAGGACCCTCAAACAGAACTGCATCCTGTGGGTGCTCAGTAAGCAATTATAGGAACTGAGCAGAAATCAAATGTGGGAAACACTGGCCTTACTCTTGAGTGGGAGAGAAGGCATATGAGTATCACAAGAACCCTGGGGGGGACCACTCACCACGTGACTTCTCCTTCTGGAAGCTGTCTGCTCCCCATTCCTGAAACTCTTTCCCCTGGGACCCTCTTCCCATTGCCTTCTGCCCTTTTAGCTTCTGCCTTCCTATGGAGCACCTGCCCCTGCCAATGCGGCCCCACTCCCAGGCCCCGGGCTACGGACTTTAGGGCACAGAGGTCATGCTGTAGTCATGCTGTTATGCCTCAATTTCCATTTGGTCTCATGTTTCCGACTCTTTGTTGGTGCCATTTTCTTTTTAACTTTTTATTTTATGTTGAAATATAGTTGAGCTTTGCAGGTGGCACAGTGGTAAAGAATCCACCTGCCACTGCAGGAGATGCAAGGGACATGAGTTTGATCCCTGGGTCAGGAAGAGCCCCTGGAGTAGGAAATGGCAACTCACTCCTGTATTCTTGCTTGAGAAATCCCATGGACAGAGGAGCCTGGTAGGCTACAGTCTGGAGGGTCGCAAAACGTCAGACACTACCGAGCACAGAACAGTAAGTAAGCAGTATAATTGGTGAACAATGTTGTGATAGTTTAAGGTGGACAGCAAAGTTAGTTGGTTACTTGAATCCAGATGCATCCCTTTCCTTCCCAACACCAACACACTGGTCTAGAACAGACTTAATTCTTTTTTAAAATTTATTTTTAATTGGAGGATGATTGATTTACAATGTTGTGTCGGTTTCTGCCATACAACAGCATGCATCAGCCATGAGTATATATATATCTCCCCCCTTTTGAACCTCCCTCCCTTGATTCTCCTTCTTAACGGTCCCTTTTCTGTTCTTAAATCTACCATCTTTGTCTCCTTCAATCCCAACCAGTTTCTAAGCCAGATCCAGTCTCTTCTGGATGACATCTCTTTGTTCTTTATTCCATCTGCCATAGCCCTGCATGTGCCCTCCTTGGGACAGTTCTACAAACCTCCTGTGTTTTTGCTGTCATCAGGAATTGGATGCCCTACTATTTCCTCTATTCACTCTCAGAATGCCCCATAGTTTAACCTCAGTGGTTCCTGAGTATAAATGTGCTCCAGCCACATGCTGCGTTCGGACATGTTCTGCATATTCTGACTCCATGAAGCCTCCTGGCCAGTTGTGCCCTTGCTTCCTTCTCTCTTCAAAATCTCTCCATCCCCCAAGGCCTGGCTTACTTTTCCTTCCTCGAAGAATCTCCCCTGACCTCTGGAAGCCCTCGTAAAATTCTTATCTACTCTCTTTACCACCTTGTTCTGATCACTCAGTTAGGACTTGACAAACATTGTCACGACTGGCATATTTACCTTTTCTACACGTAATTCTTAACTCGACAAGTAAATGTCTCAGGGCCAAGGACTGTGTCCTATTTTAAATTTGTTGATAATTCATGTTTTTAAAATTAAAAAAAATTAAATTTAAATATATATATAGCTTTCCATTATAGATTATTACAAGATATTGAATATAGTTCCCTGTGCTATATAGTAGATCCTTGAGGTTTATCTAATCTTTATGTAGTAGTATGAATCTACTAAACCCCAAATGCGAATTTATCCCTCTCTCTGCCCCACTTTCCCTTTTGGTAACCATCAGTTTGTTTCCTGTGTCTATGAGTCTGTTTCTGTTTTGTAAATAAGTTCATTTGTATCATTTTTTTAGATTCCATGTGTAAGTGATATCTTGTGATATTTGTCTCTCTCTGTCTAACTTACTTCACTTAGTAAGGCAATCTTAAATAATCATTTTACTTTGATTTCCAAACTAACTTTCTCATAAAAATTGTCCTTTCCTATAACTGTATTTAAAAAAAAAAAAAAAAGGATAACTTTTCCTACTTTGAGCTCTGGGTCTTGCTTCATCTTTTGCATTCTCAGGTGTTAGGAGCTCTTGAGCAGGGATTTTAACTACTGCAGGGGAAAGAAAACTCATCCAAAAGTTGTGTGTCTTGTGCTTCCATCAAGACAGGGCTGGTTTGTTAGAGAATGGATAGAGACTCTCTCATTGGCTGGAAGGTTTCACAGGTCACACTGCTGGGAAGTAGAAAAGTGAATACAAGTTGGGGGTACAAGTTCTAGTCCTTCCCTGCTGCTGATGGGCTGTGTGACTCTGAGAAAACTTCTTTGCCGCTCTGAACCTGACTTTCTTACCTGCAAAATCCATCCATTTATTCATTCATCGAGTATTATTGAGCTCCTACTGTATGTAATTTTAACTAGGGGATTCATGCATAATGTTGCTCATATAATGTGTGGTTCCTTCCTATATCACAACTTCTATCACATCGTCTTAAAATTAGTTCTATATTTATCTTTCTTCTCAAATAGTAAAAGCCTTAATGGAAGAGGCCACATCCAATGATCCTTGTATTTTCAGCACATAGCAAAATGCCTGTGAATCAGTGCTTTTTATTCTTTTTTTTTTTTAATGAATGATCATGCAGAAAGGATTAGGGCCAATCGTTACCAATTGATTGAGTGCAGCAGTAAAAGGACCATGATGTTCCTTTGACTCTCCTCATAGGAACCGGTTTTCTGAGCTCTTACTCTTGGGAGGTAAAACAGATATTTTGTGGAAATTCCCTGCCTTGGTAAATTGACCACCAACTTTATGATGAATAAGTTAGGCTTCTCTCTCTTTTTTTTTTAATATTTTTTTTTTGATGTAAACCATTTTTAAAGTCTTTATTGGATTTGTTACAATATTGTTTCTGTTGTCTATGTTCTGGTTTTTTGGCAGAGGCAGGTGGGATCTCAGCTCCCGGGCCAGGAATTGAACCTGCACCCCTTGCATTGGAAGATGAAGTCTTAACCATTGGACTGCCAGGGAGGTCCCCCTTAGGCCTTTCTCTTATGCGAAAGCACCCTGGGAATTGTGCAGTTAGGTTGCATCTTGACCATGTCTTAACAAGGATGTCACATTTATCCCTGGGATTCCCATTAATCCAGTTGAAATGGAGTTTTTGGTAAAAGTGGATCGCAATGGGGTTTCTGTTCTTCAGCTGTCACTCAGGAGGAGAAGGAGTGCTCCACAAGGGCTGCAGAAGCCAGACATTTAACGGTGAAAAGAAAGATTCTTCAGAATCTATTACATATTGTCAACAAAACCAGTTTAGCTTCCAGCTATGTTCTTTACCTTCCAGACTGGAAGCGACTACTGGTTTCCTAACACAGCTGGAATTGGCATTTCTTGTCTCCGCATGATCTTGTTTGTAATCCTGATGAACTGAGAACGTGGTATTGACTGAATTCTTCAATACGAAGATTTGATTAGGCTACAACGTTACTTTCAATCGTTTGACTTTCAGTGTACCAGTAAGGATGAGTGAATCAAGAAAGCTTTCCTTTCCTTGGCCATAAGCTCCAGCTGGGCTCCCACTGGGCATTCAGGGAGAGAAAATAAATACTTGGTTAGAGTTTTTTGGTATAAGCACTAGGAATTATAAGTATTTTGAATACATGTGGTAATACACGAGAACTCAGCATTTTCAGGGTCTTAGGTAAAATGGTAAGTTGAGAAATGCTTCCAGCTAGACTTATCACACCATCTCTGTGTGACCTAGTTCAGGGTTTGGATTTTTTTTTCTTCTTTAATTAGCCACTTTTATCATTTCCTTATTGTGTGCCAAGACACAAGACAGGGAGTATTAGTGGCCGTCTTTGGTGAGGGGCTGTTTCTGGCTGTTCTGAGATACTGGGGCTGTTGTCTAGCTCGAATTTTTGCACAAGGACAGCAGGAATCCTTTCCACATGCTCAAGAGAAATGGCAATGTTCATGTCATAGGTAATAAGACACTATGGAATTTTGTCAGTAAAGAACAGTATATTCAGGGGTGTGGACTCCTGCTCTTCAGAACTGAAACATCTTTCAGTCTGGGGTTTCTGGAAGTATGTGGATTAATTAGACCACCCTTACTCTGCATGTTACTTTATCTTTTCACTAATGTTCAGACTTTGACTAAAAGAACACAGAGAATGAGTAGGAGAAGGAAATGAGGTGTAGAGAGTCAAGAAATCAGAAGAACATACTCACTTTTTGGTGCACTTCAAATAAAGAACGCATTTCTTTTCTGTCCTGGAAATTTGTGGAGGCGGGTAAGTGGTCCCTTCAGCCAAAGCAATTAGGCCTAAGAAGTTAGAAATAGTAGTTCGCTTGAATTTGAGTCAAAGAAGCAGTTGTTTTGCTATTAGGTTGCCTGTCCTACTAAAACGTTCTTCATGGTAGAATTTTTGGGAGTTTACTTTTGGTGAGAGTATTTTCAGGTGCTTCTACCTGATTCCTCGAGCACATAGGGGTTACTCAAACTTCACATCTGAGTTCTTCATGGATGTAGTTTTTAGTTGGTGAACTTCTAGTGTGATGGAGCAAGTATGCTCTGGAGTTACAGACATAATCAGGGGGCCCCTCCCTTCCCCAGCCCAAACACTGTCTTGAACTTAACTTATGAGTTTGACTTTCCCTGAACCAGAGCAATGAACTCATAGAATGATTTTAAGGTTGAGTAATTATGTCTCCAGGTGTTTGACATTTAAACCTTGACACTGAAAC
Source organism: Okapia johnstoni (assembly GCA_024291935.2). Lineage (NCBI taxonomy): Eukaryota > Metazoa > Chordata > Mammalia > Artiodactyla > Giraffidae > Okapia > Okapia johnstoni. The sequence continues at coordinate 18,926,701 of CM044324.1, forward strand.
AGGAGTCTGGTCTCTCTGTATCCACTTATGATGGATGCCCTTGAAATATTCCACTTCACTACTCTTCTGTAGTCAGTCTGCACTTCAACTGTGGACGTAATTAGGAAATGGAAAAAGGGAGTCTTTATTCATTAATAATTGGGAGAGCAGTCACTGGAAGCAGAAAGGCTTTCTCCTGAGCTGGCATGGTCGGATTTTTCCGCTTTCCATTGCTCTAAAGATGCTGTCTCCATTAGACATGCTGGGTAAAACTCAGTAGTGCTAACTTTCCTTGTTGAAGTTGTCCAAATGTTGATGGGTATTTAAATACAGTCACAATAAATACATCTCCAAGTGTAGACCTCTGTGAGGCTTCTTAATATCCCAAAGTGGGTAAGTCAAACCTCATTGACTCTGAGACTACAACTGTAGTCACACTAATGGACATTTCTATCAACTGCAGTAAATAACCAAAATCTTTTTGAGTTAGGGAGAAATAAATATCTCCTGGAGCATCCCAAGTGACTCAGTGGTAAAGAATCTGTCTGCCAATGCAGGAGATGCAGGTTCAATCTCTGGATTGGGAGGAACCCTTGGAGGAGGAAATGGCAACCCACTCCAGTATTTCTGCCTGGAAAAGCCCAAGGACAGAGGAGCTTGGCAGGCTCCAGTCCATGGGCTCACAAAGAGTCAGTCACAACTGAGCACCAGTGGGGAGGAAATAAATATCATAATAGTGACAACAGTGATTCTGAAGGGGTTGCTTCCTTTGCTTCTGAAAGCCTCCAGGGAATGATTTTCCCTGATGGGTGAGCCTCATTGTTTAAGTTGATACATTTTCCAATAAACTGTAAAGTCCCTTTCTTATTGCTGTGTTAATCCTCTTTTAAGGAGAAATAAATTTTTGTCAAGGACAACAATTACATGCATTTAAAATTTTTTTTTATTAGGTTATAGTTAATTTACAGAGTTGTGTTAGTTTTAGGTATACAGCAAAGTGAATCAGTTATACATATGCATATATCCACTGTGTTTTAGTGTTATAGATTCCTTTCCCATATAGGTCATTACAGAGCATTGAGTAGAGCTCCCTGTGCTGTAGATAACATTTTATATGGTTTATAAAAATAGTATTTTTCTTGTTGTGACATTCTTGTGAACTCACTGTTCATTAGGATTTACAGAATCCAAATAAACTGATAATATTATTTGTTTGTATTAACTGAATGATTTAAAGAAAATCTCAGAACTAAGTTTTCTCCCTCCAACTTCCTTCTAGTACTCCCTACAACCCAGGTACCTCTACTGAAATTTATTAGCTCCCTAAAATGATGAAAAACATACATTTGATAGCATCACTCCACTTCTCAAGTTCCTCCCCAGTGGTTACCCAGTGCTTTTAGAATACAGGTCAATGATCTTCACATGAGACACAAAGCCCTTCATGAATCTGACCCTAGTTTACAGTATCTCAGATCAAACTATCCAACTCGACAACTACAGCTTATATGTGTTTGGGACCCATCTGAGCCATGTCTGCACTCAGGTCAAGCACGGTGCTTGGTCTGAGAATGTGCTGCTTGTTCAGTGTGTCCTGACCTACCAGTTATGAGAAGAGTGGGGGACAATACTGGAAGGAATAGCTGCAGCTGCACCAAAATCAGTTTAGAAGAAAAACAGTAGTTTGGATGCTGGCAAAGTCTACAGCATCAGCACCAAGTTTGAAATTTACCAGAGGTTTTAAGAGTCCCATCTCCATGACCTCATGTCTGGGTTGCCCCTAAGGGAGTCTCCTTGGTTTCCCAACTGAGTTCGAGGTCATTGACCAAACACCCAGCTTGCTTACATTAGATGGATGCCACTATGAACTTTAAACTCCCTTTCAAAGTCTCTTCTTTAGCTCTCACTTTACAGTCGCATCCCAGTTTGGTACCATGCCCATCAGCCCCAGAATTTGCCTGGCATTTAGCAGCTTGGATCCCAGCAGCTGTGCCCTAAGTATCTCCTCCTTTGACCACCCCCTTAGAGCAGCCCCAGGTGTGGAGCAGTAATTGGCACCAGGTAGGCCATCAATGTACATTTTCTTCTGATCCTCACAATAAGCCTGAGATAAATGGGGCAGAGATGAAGAAACCCAAACTCAGAGAGGGATGTGTGGCTTCCGTCTCCACAGGCTTTGATGAGGCCAGACCCTCCAGTGCTGGGATCATTTGCGACCCCATGGACTGTATAGCCTTCTGGGCTCCTCTGTCCCTGGGGATTCTCCAGGCAAGACTACTGCAGTGAGTTGCCATTCCCTTCTCCAAGGGATCTTCCCGACCCAGGGATGGAACCCAGGTCTCCTGCATCGCAGGCAGATTCTTTACTGTCTGAGCCACCAGGGAAGCCCCATTAGTAAACAGTGGATGAAACAAACCTGCAGTATATTCCTGGAAAACCCAAGTCTCTTTTCCTTTTAGTCACCTGTCCTCCTCGACTATGTAACTGAAATCATCTATGACTAACCACCACCTTGTGCCAGGTTCTGGAAGACTGTTTTTTGCACTTGGACTTCTTCATTCTGGCAACAGCCCAGGGAGGTGCCTGCAATTATCATCCTCACGTTACAGAGGAGGAAACGTAGGCACAGAGGAGAGAAGTAACTGGCCCAAGTGTCCTCAGTCAGTAAATGGCAGCGCTGGGGTGTGACTTGGGTTCTAGAACCTGCGCTGTTATATTGGTGCCCTGGGGCTTTCAGCCAGGGTGGGTCTGTATGGTGCTGACTTGTATGGCATGTGGCTCTTTAAGGCTGCTCTCACCAGAAAACAAACAGCTATAGCTAAGTCTTTCTAGGAGAACCTGACCTGACTGGGAGCTCCTGTCAGGACGTGTCCCTCTGTAATTGACACCCCCACCTTTAATACACAAATCCACCCCCCACCCTCTCCAGGAAGGTGCCTAGAGAACTGAGGACAGGAACCAGGCTACTCTGGCCTCCCCATCCTGTCCCCACCACACATACTCCCCTAGACCTGTCTTCCCTTCCTTTTGTCAATCTCCACTTGTCTCTCGAGTCCACCTATGTCTTCCCATCCCTCTGGAGATGTGGAGACAAAGATTGTACATAATGCCTTTGATAGTCAGTCCACCTCAGCTAATTAGGGCCCTGGGCCCATCTTCTCCACTGGCCTGTCATCCTCCTCTTATCCCATCTAGGGCCTTAGCCTGCTTTCCAGAAGCCTCCCTGCTCACCCTCAAGGGGTGAGCCTTGTGGCTCCCAGGACCTGTCTGTCATGTTAGCCTGGCCTTCCTGAAGGATGTTTTTAATCTCAAAATAGGATGATTTACATTAAACTCTTGGGCTTCATTCTGTTTTTGATGAGTCATTACTCTTTGGATAACATTCTAAATATTTTGATAATATCAACCTCCTTCCCTGATGGCTTCCCTGATGGCTCAGACTGTTAAGAGTCTGCCTGCAATGCAGGAGATGTAGGTTTTATCCCTGGGTAGGGAAGATTCCCCTGGAGAAGAAAATGGCAACCCACTCCAGTATTCTTGCCTGGAGAACTCCTTGGACAGAGGAGACTGGTGGGCTATAGTCCATGGAGTTGCAAAGAGTCTGACAGGACTGTCTGAGTGACTGTCACTTTCACTTTTCATTGAGAGAAAATCTTTTGATAAAAGATACAATCCCCAAAACACTTTATAAACTGTGTTATTTAGTGTAGAAGCTGAAATGCAAAATGCAGAGACTGTACAATTTCTTGAGGTAGCTAATCTGTTGTAACACACACACAAACATACGGATGCACAGACCCAGAGAAAGAGAGACACACACACAGACATACAAATACACATGCAGACAGACACACACACAGACATGGATTACACAGACAGACATACACTGGAGAAAGTTTTCCCCCACTAAGCCTAGGGTAAATTATAGCAAAATCTATATCCAGCTTTGTTTTCTGCTTGGCTACCAAGGGAAGTGGTGAAAGTCCAACTATTTTAGACTCATGACTGAGTTGGGAAAATACTAGAAAAGACAGGGAATTGCTGTATTTTGGCATAAAGACAAGCAGATAATTCAGAAAGCTGTTGTGGTCTGTTCTACAAGTGTTGGATTCTTTGTGCCAAAGGTTTCCTATTCAAATTTAATAGTATTCAATGGCCTACACAGAAATGTTTTTTATTAGATAGCTATATTTGGCCATAAGTAGAATATAATAATGTGATAAAACATTTCACTGTCTGTTTGGAGAGAGAGAATTTTATAGTTATAAAATTATAATCATTGTAGTCTCAAGGTATATAGATGAATTCATTATTCAGGACGTATTCAAGTGTGGAAAACTATTTGAATAATGTGAGCCCTTAAGAATACACATAATTATTCCTAAAATAAATTTCACATAGATCAGGCTAGTTTTCATGATTCAAAATTGGGAAGAGTGCAAAGAATATAAATATAAAGTTAAAGTTACATATAAGGACATTGGGTTGTTAATTGCTAGGTTCAGTTAATTATTTTGCTAGTAGGTATGTTTGTACATGTGCAGTATGTGTGTATGGACTTGCAGTATGCATGCATGCATATTTGTATATGTGGGGATTATGTGTACTTGTATATGGCAGTTGTTTTTCATTGTGTGTGACCATTCATATGAGTATACCTGTGCAGGTATATGGCATATGATTGGCATGCATATATGTGATCACCCATGTGTGTGCATGCATGCATGGCATGTGTGAACACATGCGAGCTGGTGCAGTTTGCATGTGTGTGCGTGCGTGCACTGTTTCAGTGTGTGCATGCAGTCTGTGCATGCTTGTGTATGTGTGTAGGAATGTGCGTGCGTTGTGCAGCCAGGAACAGTGTGAGTTTAGGCATCTGCTCTGGCAGTTGGCTCTGCCTTGCTGGATCTTGCAGTGTTTTGACACTGTCTGAAACAGAAGCTTACTGCATGAGGGCTACTAATTGCATAGACCACATTTTTCTCTCTGAATTTCTCATGACATTACTGGTGACACACAACATTAAAGCCCAAACTCTGGGAAAAAATTGTAATGAGATGAATGCACATCCAGCTGTCTTCGGATCCAGATGTTTTCTCCTGGTAACCATTGACTTCTAGCACGACATCCTGGAGGGACGGGAGAGGCAGGAGGAAGTGAGATGCTGAGGGGCCCAGACTCCCCCACCAGTTCGTCTGCGTCCCACCCAGGCCAGGTGCATCTCGTCTTCCTAGTTTTGTCTCTTTGGCTTGGCTCGGTTTTTCTATTTTCTGTCCTTCTTACTGTTAACCATCCTTAATTCCACTCACCCATTCCTCAAATTCAAGGGTTTTTCATAGTATAAAACCCACCGTAGCCCTTCCAGTCTACACTAACAATTTCTCTGTGTCCGTCCTCTGTGCCAGGCACTGTCAAGAGCAGTTTACATCTTTTATTTCATAGTCTCCTACAATAACTCTATGAATAGGTACCATTTCTCTCTCAATTCTATTGCTTTAGAAAATAAATGCAAGCTAACTATTTGCCCAGGATCACACAGATATTGAGCAGAAGTTTGAGGTCAAATCATCAAATCACTGCCAATGCAAATGCTGCCACTGCATTGCTCCCACCCCCTTCTTCTCTGCCTGCTTTTAGTATCAATATTAGTGATGCAGATACTCATTTTTAGTAATAGGCCATCTGCTCTCTGGACCTCATTTTTTTTTTCTGTTAACTGTGACTAGATTCCATTTGTCCAAAGAGATAGTAATTGTCCCACGTCTCTTAACTGCTGAGTTTGTGTCTATTCAGCTTTGCATTTTTTGCTACCATTTTATTGATTCTTGCTTGTCTTGCTTTTATTATGCTTCATTCACCTGCTTCCTTTTTGCTGTCTTTTATATTCTCTGCCCCCAACTCCATTTCATTTCATCTCCCACTGTGTGGAAATTAAATTTTATTCTTATTACTTATTGGATTCCTTTGAAGTTATGTAAAGTGTCACGTATAGCAGGAACTTTCTTCATTCTTTGGAAAAGTATAAGGTCTTATAATTCCTTACATGTCCCTTTGCTATTACTGCCCAGTCTTTGAGATTCATCTATTTTTTAAGCCTCACAAGTTAGGCGTTACCAATGTTTCTTATATTTAGCTTTCTCATGTTTAGTTTTATACACGTTTACTGATTTCTTTGCCATCCATTTCTTTTTCTACCATATATTTTCCTTCTGGAATCATTTCCTTTCTTCCTAAAGCTCTTCCATTAAAGATTTTCCAGGTCTTTTAAAATCTGAAAATGTTTTGAGGATTATTTTATTCTTTCAGAAGAGTTTTGCGGTTCTCTACTGACAGAAAATGTTTCACCATCTTGAAGATATTCCACTCCTGTTTATCTCCCACTGTTGCTGCTGGGAAGTCTGCTGTCTGTCTCACTGTTCTTTGTTTGTGATTCAGATTTTCTCTTAGGATGCTAAGATCTTTTCTCTTTTCTCTTTTTCTTAATGTTGTTCTTCAATTTAACAATGTTTTGAAGAATTATTGTTTTTGTTTTGTTGACTTGTTTAATATATCTTGTGTTTACATTTCGTGTCATTTAATGATTTTAACTGCTTCTGGAAATTTTGAGATATTATCTCCTATGTAATTCCTGTACTCTACACCTTTACTCTCTTTTACTAAGACTCTAATTAAATGCACTTTAGAGTTTCTCATATTTTTCCTCCACATTTCACAACCTCTCACATTTCCCCTTCTTTTTCTCCTCTGTACCTTTTCTTAGTAATTTTTCAGTTTTATATTCCAGCCTAGCTGAAGCATGCATTTGGTTTTTCCAGGGTAGTTTTTCAGTTCCATTTTCTTATTATCCCACTTGTGATTTTCCTCTTACATTTTAACCTCTAAGCTTCACTGGCATGTATGTATGTGTGAGGCTGGGAATGTTGAAATAAATGCAGCTGTTCTGACTTCAATAATCAGGCATGTGAATACTGGCCCAGATTTTCATCCTATGTAACTTCATGGGAACTCTCCCAAGACATGATTCAGATGACTGACCTTAAACAACCACCTCCCTGTTCATCCATCAATCATTCACAGATCCATCTGTTTCTGAGTAGGTTTCTGCAATTGCACCAAAATACCTAGAATCTACAGTCCCAGGAGAAATGTGTTGCAAGCCTCATCAGTGGTAATTTTCTTTAAGGAAATGTTAGTACAGAAAACAAACCTTTCATAGTAAATTATATGTTTGGCTTCCATCATCTCCACTGCCTTCAACAGAACCAGAGATCATGATTGTGATGACTGCACACAGTGGAGCTGGTAGCTCATCCAACAAGGAAAGTTTTCTTGAAATGAAAGAAAAAGCTCTGTATTTTCCATCTGCTTATGCATTGACCATAAGGTGCTGAGCTGTGTTTGTGCTTTGCTGAGTTACTCTGCTTAACTCAGGTGGCTGAGTTGCCAGTTGTTTCCTTCAGCTGAGTCCATGTATCTTTATTCAGAAGATGTCTTTGGATGGAAATATTTAGAAAAGTTCCATCATGTGGGAAGCTTATGTTCAGGGGAGTGTTTCTGTGTGATATGTGTGTGTGTGTGTGTGTGTGTGTGTGTGTGTGTGTGTGTGTGTGTTTGGTATTTAGAGACAGTGAAGGACACAGGAAGAAAGGATGAAAAAGATGTAACTGCTGCTGTCTTCATCTTCACTGTCAATATTATGCCACTTCTAAGTAGGATTCCCTTTTGAAAACAAAATACAGCCACAGTTCCAATCACAGCACAAACAACCTCTCTCAGGAGCATAAGAATCCACTGTTTCTTTAAGTACTGCACCTTCCTCTTCCTCTAGTATCTCTTTAACTGTGGGACATCCCAAAGCCTTTTATATTAGTTTCTAGCACCTCCTTCTGTAGTTCATTTCCTTGGGAAGATTGTTCACTTTCACCATTTTCAGTAACATCTTTAAGCTATTTATTTTCAAATATGCATGAATCTAGAGGCTACACTGCACATGACTTACTGGCTATCTTCATCAGAATGTTTAGCCAATTCAAGTCCCACAAGTACAAAAATCAAAATTGTTTGTCTTCCTCTTCAAATTAGTTTCACTTCTTAACTTCTTCATTCTTGTTAGAAATTTTTCCATCATTTAAGACTCTTATCTTCCCTTCTGCCCATCAATCAAGATTGATTTATCTGTTAGGCACAGTAAGCTCAATGCCTAGGACTTATAATAGTTTTGGAGGCCCATGAAAATGTTTCAACTTCTTTTAAAATACGAAGAAAAAATTAGATAAAGATTCTTTTCTAATAAATAATACTTACATGTGCTGTCCTGTGTAAATGCTAAGTCACTTAAGTTGTGTCTCTTTGTGACCCTGTGGACTATAGCCTGCCAGGCTCCTCTGTTCATGGGATTCTCCAAGCAGGAATACTGGATTGGGTTGCCACACCCTCCTCCAGGGGATCTACCCAACCCAGGGATCGAACCTGCATCTCCTGCATTGGCAGGCAGATTCTTTACTACTAGTGCCAGATGGGAAGCCTGACACTTATATATAGTCATCTTTATACCAATGAAGTCATTATATTCATATAATGTGTATGTATGATAAAATGTATATAATGTATAATTATATTCACATAATGTGTATGTTTTATATGATAAAGCATGAAAGAAGAGACCCATGAAGGCAAAAGTACCTAGCCCTTGAGTCTTATTGATTCTTTCATTGCATTTATGCCTTTCCTCTTCATTTTGCTTCATGATGATCAATTTAATTTGGTCTCACATTGCTCACTTCTGTGTGCTGCCGTTGAAACCCTAGGGTAATGGCTCAGACAGACAGAAAGTCCTCCATAACCGCCATAACCCTCAGAACTAAGCAAGAGTAGAAAGAACACTGGTATTGAAATCAAGGAAACTAGTGGTAGTGGTCTTGATAAATCTGTGTCTTGACTTCCTTGTACACTTTCTTGTAAATTGGTTTAATATTCATTCATTCAGTCTTTCTTAGAGTGTGGTTGTACTTTCTGGAGAAGGAAATGGCAACCACTCGAGTACTCTTGCTTGGGGAATCTCACGGATGGGGGAGACTGGCAGGCTACAGTCCACGGAGTCACAAACAGTGGGACACAACTGAGTGACAGAGCATGCACAGTGTGGTTGGGGGGACAGAAATAATGGAACTGAAGTAACTGGGCCAATCATAAGTGCCACCCTGTCACTTCCTTCATGTGGCTTCATGATTGACTTCTAGGTCTCTTCTCCTTCTTGCGCCCTGTGCCCCACAGACTCCCACATACTGATCTCTCTGGCCTGGGTCACACTGATGTCCACATCTCTGCTCTCAGCAGCCCCATCGCAGAGCTGTTCTTTGCAGCCACCTTTCATTCTGAAATGCATTGCTGAGTCTGTGTGTCTGTTTTCCAACCAGTTTCATACTCCTTAAAGACAGATTTCCTTCTCTTTGTTTATCCCACAGAGTCTGGAGCAGCGTCTTGCGTCTATTTCATGTAATTGCTTGATTCCCATGCCTTTGTCTGTGCTGATTCTCCGACCCCAGTTTCTCCTCCATCCTGACTGCCTCTCTGTAGCCCACTTATCTTTCTGAGTCTCACTCAAGGCCTGAATTCTTCATAAAGTGTTTCCACGACAGCACCCCTGGGACTTCTTTCTCTGTTGAACTTTGGTTGCACTTCCTGAATAGTTTAGCACCTGGTTGCACAGCTAGAGCCTTTCTAGAAGGGAAGAAGAGAATGTGCTTAGGTAAAAGCATGGTCCACCTTGTAAAGTGATTAAAAACATTTTGGAATGGCGTAGGTTGAGCCCATTTTATAATTAGAAATGACCGATGGAAGATGATTAAGAAATGCAACATAAAAAAGAGCTAAGTGACCCTCATGCAGAATAAAATAGTAGTTTTTGTTGCTGTAGAGAGTAAAGCAGCTCGGGATTTAAATTAAAATGTAGGCCCCCCGAGCTCCCAATCCGGACTTAAAAAAGCTGACTACAACAACATTCTGCATAATCCCCGAGCTCTGCTCCAGGAACTAGGAGCTGGCCTGACACCTCCTTTCCTGCCTAATTGCTATGATTAATTTTTGCACTTGTAACACAATCCTTGACTCTGCACTATAACAGGGACCCAAAGGTCTCAAAGCTGTTCAATTCCTGATTAACTAAAGGAATTCACGAGTGACTGGCAGGCACGGGAATAGCCTTTCCGAAGAGCGACGGGCTGTTTGGGTTGAGATGTTTCTGGATTCCTGGTGGTATAGGTATGGTGTGTGAATTCTTTCTGTGGTACAAGGGAAATATCTAATGACAGCCAATTGCTTATTTTGGATCGTTTGGAACCTGGTTTTAACATTAGGGGGAGAAAACACACCAGCTTGGCTCAGTAAAGAGCCAGACAAGGCATTTCATTGCGTCTGGTCTTAGTGGGTGAGAGCCGTGGGCCCCCGGCCTGAGAAGCAGTGATGGGGAAACTGCACAGAGTGGGTTCTCCTGGGCTGATGCATGCCCAGGGGCCAGAAACTATGAAACACTCGTGGGAACGCTTGGGGGAGGGGCTGCAGAAGGGGGTGCAGTTGAACAGCTAGTGCCTGATACGATTGTAGATGGCAGTTTGGGGATACTTGGACGTTGTTAAGTAGCAAGGCAGGGCATTGGGGTCAATGGCCAATGTAGAGACATAGACATAGATATATGCCCCCCCGCTGACATAAATATTCTTTGAAAGAATCCACCCTCCTTTCTCTCCCACCCTCTCCAGCTCCCTACCCTTTCTCTCAATCCATTTGATTGACACACATACCAGAAACCCAGAGAAATTTCTAAGTGTCTGCTAATGGATTTTAGAATGAGGGAAAAAAACAACAACAAAGGACAAAATAATGGCCTTATATCTAGGAGAACTTTGCCGTGGCTGTAAGTCAGAGTTGTGCCCATGAACACCGAGGGCTAGAGCCTGCAGCTGGAAGGTGAAGGCAGCCTTACTGGGTGCGGGTGGTTAGTGGAAAGGGGTTGACGGGTCTTCTTTGGCGCCTCCTGGCCTCTGGGAACCAGTAGCCTTGGGATCCTCATGGTTTTTTAGGCTCCGTCGCTTGGTGCTGACATGGCAGCCACATGAAACAGAGACCTGGGTGTGGGGAAATCTTCTTTTGGGGATCCAGCTCTTTCAGGAGATGACACTTCCTTCTGTGATTCTGCTAGGCTGCACTCTGCAAGGAAGCCAAGATTAAAGGCAAGGTATCCATCTTTAAGGGGCTTCCCAGGAGGCTCAGTGGTAAAAAATCCACTTGCCAATGCAGGAGATGTGAGTTCAATCCTTGGATCAGGAAGACCCCCTGGAGGAGGAAATGGCAACCCACTCCAGTATTTTTGCCTGGGAAATCCCATGGACAGAGGAGCCTGGTGGGGTTGCAAAGAGTCGGACAAGACTTAGCGACTAAACAACAATCCACCTTCAAACCACAGCAGAAGATAGAAAACCCCAAACCTCCTCCCCATCTCCACCCCCAATAAACCAGTTTATTCTGACTCAATTTCCTTTTTCTTTTCTTTAACTTTGGACCTGCAGTTGATTTGTAAATTTGGAACACTGCCAAACTTGACTTCTATTTGGCAATGTTCAATAATAAAAGGCAAGCAGAGATTTCCCTAAGAAGGAGAGAAACATGGAAAAAGTATGCAGTTATACTTTTCTGATTAATTTTTGAAGCGACTGCATTTTTCTGCAGAAGAATTATTACAAGAAATGAGGAATTCCATGAACTCGGTGAATAGATTGCTAGTGAAGAAAGCCGAATCAGTGTCACAGAAAGCAAACTTGAAGAATCATTAGAAAACAGAAACGAAAAAGATAAAAAGATGAAACTATGAGAGAAAACAATAATTATGGAGGGTAGGTATCAGGATGCATTCGGGGCAAGAGCAATAGGCTTGCTAATAGAACAGGACAAATTTATATAAATAATAAGAAAAGACCAGATAAATTAGGAGTTTTGAATTAATGCATACACACTATTATATATAAAACAGATAAACAAGAAGGAACTACTGTATAGCACAGGGAACTATATTCAATATTGCATAATCGTCTATTGCGGAAAAGAATATGAAATACATATACAACTGAATCACTTTGCTGTACACCTGAAACTAACACAGCATTGTAAATTAACTATACTTCAATTTAAAAAATTACATTAAAAAAGAAAACACTGAAGAAAGTTTTCTTGATCTAAAGGAATACTTCAAAGAAAATGTTTAAAATGACCGAGGTAAAAAAAATAAATAAATAAAATAAAAAAATAAAATGATCGAGGTAAAATCAATGCAGACATGATATCACTTAACATATGAAATCTAAAATAGGACGCAAATGAACCTATCTATGAAACAGAGTCATGGACATAGAGAACAGATGGGTGGTTGCCAAGGGGGAGGGGTTTGGGGAGGAATGGAGTGGGAGGGTGGGGTTAGCTTTTTATGTATAGAATGGATAAACAACAAGGTGCTACTGTAGAGCACAGAGAACTACATTCAATACCCTATGCTGATCATAATGAAAAAGAATATACAAAAAATGTAACATTAAGGCAGACCCATTCCCAGAGATCATCCTGACTATGTTAAACACTGAAGACAAAGAAAAACATCCTGTAAGCATTTAGGAAAGAAAGTTATGAGGCCATAAGGATATTCACAGATGTGTGTTTAAAATAGTAGATACTAGAAGATAGCTTGGCTCTTTGGAAACTGATCATCGCACCCTGCATTCACTCCCCCTTTCAAAAACAAAAATCTTTGTTTTGGCTGGACCCCTGGCCTCCCAGCTAGTCAGTATGCTTCATGGCCTTGCTCCTACACGGGCATTGCCATGTGACAGTTCAGGGCAGTGGGTCGGGATTACATGTGATGTGTCAAGTCAGCCTCTTCAAGATGAAGCTACTTGGTGGGGCTTTCTCGTTTCTGCCCTCAGAGTGGAAGGTCACCCTGGATGTTCAGGAGGCAGCCGATTCCTGAGGGGCACTTGTGGGGCTTAGGTGTTTCAGTGACCCTGGGCCATGAAGCTTTCTAGCAAGTCCTGATTTCCTTCTTTGGACTGTTACATGTGCAGCATAGGACACAAGCCAGCTTCCTCGACCTCTATCCAGTAGATACCAGTAGTGACACTCCACCTCCCCTGGGTTATGACAATCAGGAGTATCTCCAGACTTTGTCTAAGGTCCTCTGGGGCATGCAATTACCCTGGTTGAGAACCACTGGTATAGACAAGGGAAGACAAAGGCTAGAAAGAATCCCTTGGAGTAGGAAGAAAGCATGGATGTGAGAACTCAAGAAATTGGGTCAATTTACAAATTAAATGGGCTTTCTAGGTGGTACTAGCAGTAGAGAACCCACTTGCCAAAGAAGGAGACATAAGAGATGTGGGCTCAGTTACTGGGTCAGGAAGATCCCCTGGAGGAGAGCATGGCAACCCATTCCAGTATTATTGCCTGGAGAATCCCATGGACAGAGGAGCTTGGTGGGCTACATGCCATAGGGTTTCAAAAGAGTCTGACACAAGTGACTTAGCACACATGCACAAATTAAACATGAAGAATATTAAATCTAGAGAAACAGGAGGATCCTGAGTTAGGGTTGTTAAATTTCTGACTGCAAAGAAATATTTTGTCTATAGTTGGTGCTGGAGCATCATTTAAGGAGCAATAGATCTTCAAGGGCCAAGTTGATTGCTCATTCTGTATACAATTTCCATATTTGTGAAGGTAGGGAAGGAGTTAAGCGATTGGAGAGAGAAGTCATAATTCTAAACGTTCATTTGCTTGATTGCTGGCCCTCTTAATAATACTCTTTTTCCATTTAATGTTGCCAAGTGAAACTGAGTATTCCTTATAGACTCATAATACCTAAGCTTGGGTCTCTTTTCAGCTCAGGTGCTATTAATATTTCTCCAGGGCCAATCAATATGGTCAGTCAGATCAGCTATTAATGTGTGCATCAATCAAAAAATGGTCATTTTAGGTTGACTGTGCAGGATTCAATGGATCACTTGGTATCATAATAGCCGAGCAAATTATATCAAGGATTGAAGTTTCATTATATGGAGTCATGAAGATTCGAGTTTCTCCTCCTTCTGGTTTCCTTTCCTATCTCTCTTGTTCTCAACCTCCATTAACTTATTTTCCTCTTTTTTTAATGATAATATTATTTTATGGATTCTAAGGAAAAGGCAAGGAGTAGAGTAGTTAACATGGTGAGAGGGTAACATTTTTGACAGAAATTAAGAAGGAATTGCAATATTTTAAACAAACAAAGGGCTTCCCAGGTGGCAAAGTGGTAAAAATTCTGCCTGCCAGCGCAAGAGATACAAGAGGTGAGGGTTCAATTCATGGGTCTGGAAGACCCCCTGGAGGAGGAAATGGCACCTAACTCCAGTATTCTTGCCTGGAAAATTTTAAAATAAAAGGCCTTGGATAGAGGAGACTGAAGTTTGAAAAAGTCGATTATGTTTCCTTAAATATTTGCTTATGCTCTGAAACACCATTTTAACCGCACCCAGAAAAAAGTGTACATCATACAAACAACTTGGTCAAATTAAGCAAGGTCCTATAACCTTGTTTAATTTTTTCCCCTCAGTTAAAATCCAGTAGTTAAAAAGTGTTCTGGAGGTCACAGCTGGGCATTTTCTCTGACAGAGGAACATCTTTCCAGGAATGAAAAGTTCATTGTGGAATTGTTGTTGTTCAGTCGCTAAGTCGTGTCTGACTCTTTGCAACTCTACGGACTGCAGCTAGGCTCCCCTGTCCTTCACTGTCTCCTGGAGTTTGCTCAAATTCATGTCCATTGAGTTGGACATGAATCTTGTCCTCTGTCGTTCCCTTCTTCTCCTGCCTTCAATCTTTCCCAGCATCAGTCTTTTCCAATGAGTCAGCTCTTTGCATCACGTGGTCAAAGTGTGGAAGGAAGATCCCAAATCACAGATCTGTCCTGGTGATACGGAATCCAAGTTCATTCTTAAGAAAGTGGGTGAACCTCCTCTACCTCCATGGGCATCGCATACTGATCTACTTTAAAAAAAAAAGTGTATTTTTTTTAATGTGGACCATTTTTAAAGTCTTTATTGAATTTGTTACAGTATTGTCTCTGTTTCATGTTTTGTTTTTTTGGCTACGAGTTATGTGGGATCTTAACTCCCCAACCAGGGATTGAATCCAAACTCCCTGCTTTGGAAGCCAAAGCCTCAGCCTTTGCTGGACCACCAGCAAAGTCCTCCTGATCTATTCTTTAAAAGTGGGATGAAGGTAGTAAATTAGGGGAACTTCTGAGGGTGGTGAGGTACTTAAGATCTTTTGCCCCAAATCATAGACCAAAAAGATACAGATCTTTTTGCTTAAAATCTTTGTTCTTTCCTTGAGCTTGTATTGTTGCTACAAATTAATTTCTTTCCCTATCAGGATACCTTTTGGAACCTAAATTCCAAAGCAAACCTAAGTTCTCTCCCCCCCACCCCCAATCAGTCTCACTCTTGAATTTTTCAGAAATGGATATGACTATCGTTTTCTTTTTCAGCCTTAGGAAAGAAGCATAAGCTAGTTGAATAATGACAGGTTAGTAGAAAATCTACGTCTTACTGTTGCTAAAGCGATAAACAGTTTGTGGCAAAATGTGATTAGAATCAGCACTGTGGCATAAGATAGATTTTGTAGACTCAGAAAAAAAGATGTTTGTATCTACCTTTGAATCCAAGCTTCTGATTAAATGGGTGAGGGAAAATAAAATGGACTTTTCTATTTGTTCATTCAGTTGCACCTCTGAGCTTTGCCTGGTCCAGGACATCTCACTCTCAGGCTACCTTCAACCTTGGTGTTCTCAGCTTTCTTTGTGTCCTTACCTGGACTCCTAACGCTCCACCTATTTCACAAAACCTTTGTCAATCAACTGGGTAAAATTTAATGTATTTGGATACCCTCTTCCCTTTATTCCTTTTCAACTCTTGGTTTTGATACAGGGATAGAATAAAAGGAGGAATAATATACTTCTTTTGCTTTGAAGAATTTTCATTCACCCTAGTGCTTCAGAAATGTTTAAAACCACTTGTGCCTGTTCTGCTTGGAATGTGCTGTGCTGTGTTGTCACTTCAGTCATGTCTGATTCTTTGAGACCCCATGGACTGTAGCCCGCCAGGCTCCTCTGTCCATTGGGATTCTCCAGGCAAGAACACTGGAGTAGGTTGTCATGCCCTCCTTCAGGGGATCTTCCTGACCCAGGGATCGAACCTGCCTCTCTTAGATCTCTGCATTAGCCAGGAGAAAGTTTCTTTACCACTAATGCCACCTGGAAAACCATCTGCTTGGAATATAGTTTCACAAAAACTGAGGAAAATGTCCTTGAATGTTTTAGCTCAATTTTCAAAATGACTGTTCTTCAAAATGAATAACCTGAACTCCTTATTCAATTTGTTTGCCTTATTCAATTTTCATCTACATATAAACTAGGGTATAGAGGAGAGATTCTTTTTTTCCCCCCACGCAATCAAAAAATAGAAAACACTGGACAGGGTGTGAATAAATAATAACCACTGCAAGTGTTGCTACAGCTTGAGAATCTTTGATGGGTCAGTGCTACCAAAATTGGAGGATTGGTTTTAGATTCCACCTTGAAGCAAGTCTTCTCTGTAGAATGATGCTAACCACCCCAGACCATGATCCCTCTACCAGCTCCATCCCCTGCCAATTACTGCAGAGTAGGAAGGCAATGGCACCCACTCCAGTCCTCTTGCCTGGAAAATCCCATGGACGGAGGAGCCTGGTAGGCTACAGTCCATGGGGTCGCTAAGAATCGGACATGACTGAGTGACTTCACTTTTACTTTTCCCTTTCATGCACTGGAGAAGGAAATGGCAATCCACTCCAGTATTCTTGCCTGGAGAATCCCAGGGACGGTGGAGCCTGGTGGGCTGCTGTCTATGGGGTTGCACAGAGTCGGACACGACTGAAGCGACTTAGCAGCAGCAGCAGCAGAATCTTATTTGATGGATGGACATGGACACATCAACAGTAGTTCTCCTGCTAGAGAGACACTCAGCTACAGCAACATGGGCTCAGAATTTTGCAGGGTTATCAGAGGAGACTAGTCAATGCTAAAGAAAATAAACTCTGAATATTCATTGGAAGGACTGAGGATGAAGCTGAGACTCCAATACTTTGGCAACCTGATGCAAAGTGTGGACTCATTAGAAAAGACCCTGGTGCTGGGAGAGAGTGAAGGCAAAAGGAGAAGGGGGTGGCAGAGGATGAGATGGTTAGGTAGCATCACCGACTCCATAGACATGAATTTGAGCAAATTCTAGGAGATAGTGGAGGACAGAGGAGCCTGGTGTGCTGCAGTCTGTGGGGTCATAAAAAATCAGACAAAACTTAGCAACTGAATGACAACAACAGACAATCAGAGGAGAGTGGAGGCTCCTATAGAAAATCTGAAATGTAGCCATCAAGCCCACATGGAGCTTGGGCACCTGTACAGCCCAAGATCATGTACCAGGCTGCCTGAATCAAGAAGCAGCTATTTTAGAGAGATCATAGAACATGGACTCAGTTCTCAGTCACTCTGGAGAGATCTCATAGGCTCCTTCCAGAGAGAGCTAGAAACAGATGTCAAAGTCACTATAGACTCTTTAGGGTACATTGGCTATGATTGGCATAGAGTGCTTTCTCTAGTACCATGATTTCTGAATATGAGTTTCCCTGTTCTCAACAAATTTATGTTGCTTCAAAAGTCCTTCACAAACATCTTAGGGATTTCCCTGGTGGTCCGGTGGTTAGGACTTGGCACTTTCACTTCCTGGGCCCGGGGTTCAATCCCTGGTCGGGAAAGTAAGACCCTGCAAACTGCATTGTTGTTGTGGTGGTGGTGGTGGTGGTAGTTGCTCAGTCATGTCTGACTCTTTGCAACCCCATGGACTGTAGCCTGCCAATCTCCTCTGTCCATGGGATTCTCCAGGCAAGAATACTGGAGTGGGTTGCCATTTCCTTCTCAAGGGGAACTTCCTGACCCAGGAATCAAACCCAGGTCTCCTGCATTGTGGGAAGATTCTTGACCGTCTGAGGCACCAGGAAAGCCCCTGTCATTAGCCACAGCAACAGATAGCTCCTTTAAGTAGCAGAGCCTACTAGAAGTTTCTCACTCAGGGAACTGTTCCATGTAGGTGCTTCTGGCCAGCAAAGACACCCAGGGACCCGATGCCTTCCATCTGTGGGTTTGTCCTGCCCTAGGGTTTCAAGGTATCTGCATTGAAATGCCAGGTGGGGAAGCAATGATTTCCCTTACTGGTCATTTTGGGTGACCTTTCATCACCCAGTGTTGTTGTTCAGTCGTCCAGTTGTGTCCAACTCTTTGTTACCCCACGGACTGAAGCATGCCAGGCCTCCCTGTCTTTCACTATATGCTGAAGCTTGCCCACATTTATGACCATTGCATCAGTGATGCCATCCAGCCATCTCATCCTCTGACTGCCCTCTTCTCCTTCTGCCCTCAAACTTTCCCACTCATCACTCAAAACAGCCTCAGAAAGTACCTCTGGGCTCATCAGATTTGTTTTCCTAGTTGAGGGAATGCCTATGTCTTTGTTTGAGTTGCTTTCACAAAATACCACAGTCCAGGTGCCTCCTAAGCAACAGAAATTTATTTTTCATAGTTGTGGAGGCTGGAGCTCTGAGATCAGAGTGCTAGCCTGGTGGGGAGAGGGCCCTCTTCTCTGAAGCAGACTTTCCCACTTGTGGTGGCAGGGGGCTCGGGAGCTCTCCGGAGCCTCTTGTAGAAAAGCACTAATCCCATCCTAAGGGCCTCTCAAAGGTCTCACCTCCTAAAACCATCATAAGGGACCTTAGGATTTAACATGAATTTGGGGGCACACAAGCATTTAGACCACAGCAGCCTCTGAACCGATAGAGAAAATGACACGTGAAAGTCAGGCTGTTGAGGAAACCTCCAGGAAAGGTTCTCTTTCCCCTAACAAAGCCAGGAAAGAGTTATTTTTCCTTCTTTTCTCTAGACTGTTGTTCTTGGAGATGATGCCTGTCACTACTACCATCCAGGAATACAAGCCAATACTGTTGTCAACTGTTGTTCAGTTGCCAAGTGGTGTCCGACTCTTTGAGACCCCAAGGGCTGCAGCATGCCAGGCCTCCTTGTCCTTCACCATCTCTCAGAATTTGTACAGGTTCACGGCCGTTGAGTCGGTGATGCCATCCAACCATCTCATCCTCTGGAGGAGGGAATAGCAAACCACTTTAGTATTCTTACTTTGGGAACCCCAAGAACTGTACAAAGTGGAAACAGCCAACGCTAAAGGTGGAAAAAATGTGGAAATGTAAAGCAACAGACAGTAGACCTTATTGTCCAGCAGCTGGATCCACATGGTAGCCTTCTTACTTCTGAAATTTTTTCTGGCTGCACCACACCCAGCATGGGGGATCTTAGTTCCCAGGTCAGGAATCGAACGTGTGCCCCCTGCAATGGAAGCTTGGATTTTTAACCACTGGACAGTCAGGGAGGTCCCTCCTCCCTCCTCTTCTTAAAAAAATATATAATAATTAGCAAAATGCTTAATTGTTGTAGCTACTTTGTGCCAGATTTCTATTATTTCCCATCAAAGGAAACCCTTTAAGGAGTTTCTTCTCCATAGTAATGAGTAGAAGTAAAGTTTGATTAAATCATCTTTGTCTGCAGTCACAGCATGCAAGGCTCAGGGCTCTGAATAGTGGTGTAGTTACAGGGAAAGGTAGAATCCATTGTTTTCTCCTTCCTTTCTATGCTAGGAGCCTGTCAGGGCCAGTGATAGGATAGGGGTTTATGGTACTTTTGAACATGAGCCCATTCTAGAAACAGACATTGACTGTGGGAATTCCAGATCTCAGACTGAACTGACCCCACGTTCAGTGTCCTTGGTCTTGCCTTTGGTGGACTCGCCCAGTAGGAAACTTCGTTGCTTGTGTTGTCTTCCTTTAGAAAAGTACACAAGGTGAGCAGTGATTATCTGATCTCCCTCATTCCTTGCTGAGATGTTTGCTTTCAGAATTAATTCATCACGAACTTACTGCTGCATGACCCACACACGTCAATTTTGTGATAATGGAGAAATGCTTTGGGTTCATTCACAGTCCTCTGGAAACTTCCCAGAGCCAAGAAATCCAGCCCTTATTATTATTAACCTCTAAAATGACCCCATTACCATTTAGAAATTGTGCAGAGCATTACGATGAAGTTTATTTCAGTTCAGGACTTGATTACAATCCTGCCTTCTGCAGTAAGAGTTTCCTTGTGGAACTCCGACCATGTGGTCATTTTGTACAGGCTTTCGTAGCACTTACAGCACTTTGTTGGAGAAAACGGTCAATTAATCTCAGTTGCAACACTTCAGTTAAGTTCATCACAACCCCACCACAACACAGTTCTAACACGATGCAGATGTTGCTGTGACCTTGGAGATGTGGGCGTTCTTCGCCCTGCAGTGTTCCAGCTCACTCGTGTGTCTTCGGACTTTGCCAGAAAATTAAAGCATTCACAGGATTTATTTTTATAGGCATTTCCCCCCCTTCTTCAGTGTGTGGGAATTAAATAAATGCCTCTATTTTTGGCTTTGCTGTGGGTGCATATCTTGAGCCAAATAGAAGAATAATTTTTTATTTTAGTGTTTTTAAAAAAATTTTTATTTATTTATTTATTTGGCTGCTCTGGGTCTTCATTGCTGTGAGTGGACTTTCTCTAGTTGAGGCAGTGGGGTTACTCTTTGTTGTCGTGTGTGAGCCACTGCGGTGGCTTCTCTTGTTCTAGAGCGTGGTTCAGTAGTTTGGTGCACAGGCTTAACTGCCACTCAGTATGTGGGATCTTCCTGGGCCAGGGACTGAGTCTATGTCCCCTGCACTGGCCAGGGAAGTCTCTCTTTGTTTGAGTTTTACCTATAAAAATGGGCAGTGGAGTGAGTGGGCATTCATTCATTCAGGGACTACTGAGTACCTATTATATTCCAGACACTCTGCTAGGTTTCTGGGGACACAGAGGTGAGGAAAAACAAGCATGGGCACATGGGGTACTTAGTTGATAATAACAAGGAAAAGGATGTTTCTAATAATATAGGCCTAATTAACTATGGTTCCCAGAAAAACAGATAAATAAATTGATTGGCTAGATATATTCTAGGAAAAGAGGTAACCAAGCAATCCAGTTAGGAGTAGGGTAGCTCGGCTGGGGTCAACCAAGTGAAAGTGAAAGTGAAGTGGCTCAGTCGTGTCCGACTCTTTGCGACCCCATGGACTGTAGCCCATCAGGCTTCTCAGTCCATGGGATTTTCCAGGCAAGAGTACCAGAGTGGGTTGCCATTTCCTTCTCCAGGGGATCTTCCTGACCCAGGGATTGAACCCGGGTCTCCCGCATTGCAGGCAGACGCTTTACCCTCTGAGCCACCAGGGAAGCCTGAGGGTCAACCAGATGACTTGTAATTCAGATGGTTTCATCACATCACGCAGTTAACAAACATGATTGAGTCAATGGCACATGCCAGGCATTGTGCTCTCTGCTGCAGGTACAGGGAGGCACAAGTTCATGCCCTAGGGACAGTCACAGTTTGGACAAAAAAAGCAGACAGGTAAACCAGCAATGAAAATGTTTCATAATGAGACAATGGAAGTAACAAGATTTATAAACAGGCCAGCTGACTCAGTCTCAGTCAGGTGGCTTGAGATTGTTTTTGAGAAAAGCATGTTTAAATTCAGTCTTGAGGATGAGTAAGTATCAGTTGGGGGAAGGGCCCTCCAGGTGGAAGAAATAGCGTGACCCAGCACAGAGAGGCTTCCCTGGTGGCTCAGATGGTAAAGAATCCACCTGCAATGCAGGAGACTTGGGTTCGATCTCTGGGTCAGGAAGACCCCCTGGAAAAAGACATTGCAACCCACTCCAGCATTCTAGCCTAGAGAATCCCATGGACAGAGGAGCCTGGCAGGCTACAGTCCATGGGGTTGCAAAGAGTCAAACATGACTGAGCAACTAAACAGCAACTGAACATCCTGCATCTAGGATAAGGGTTTCAGTGTCCAGCACGGAGGCGGCAACATTGGATACCACAATGCCTGCCAAGGAGACTGCATGGGTGGATTACAGTGTAAAGAGGGAAGAGGGACTTGAATCCAGCTCTTCAGGGGCGAGCAGAGAAGCAAGAGCCCCTGAAGGAGACCAAGGGCAGAGCCAGAAGATGGGCCCATACCAATGTACAAATATCAATTTTGTGTTGTATAAATATCAATTTTGTATTTGTTGAAAAGAGTCACCACTGTACTCTAATCTCTCGGCAGAGGCCTTGTTATATGAGATTAGTTCTTATTTGTGAAATGGGGAAAAAGTTACCTCTCCTTTTAAACCAAATCATCGTGACAGTGAGCCACAGAAAGAATTGTAAAAACCTAGCATTGGAAAGTGATCCAAAGATAGTCAGTGTGCTGTGAAATCCTTTGATATAACCCTTTAAATAAATTTTGCACACTGGCAGGGCTGAATTATAATTATATTGCATTATTGTTCCTGCTGTGAGCACACTTATAACCAAGTTGGGAAGTCCCCCAGCACTTTCTGCATGACAGGAGTATAGGAAGCTGACCCGAGGAAATGGAGTGAGGGGATTGAACTCTCATTAGATCTTTGAATTTATCAGAAACGTGAGCTGTGAGATTGTGCGCCTGCCGTTTTCTGCCTTCAGAAACCTAGAAGCTTATGTTCAAACTCCATGTTTGAACTTTTGGAGAATGGGGTTCTAGTCTTGGAATTGAATTGTGTAGTTGAAGACTTTCATGTAAAATATCTGTGTTCAGTCGTGCCTTGTGGGGTTTGTTCAAAGCAAGCGATGCTTCCTAATGTGGGGAAGATGTGCAAATCTAGGCTGGGAGAATTCTCTACACCTGAGGACGAAAATTTAGTGGTTACTACTTCATTCACATCCTAGAAAAAGAAAGACCCTGTCAGGTTATGAAATTGATCTAAGTTGACAAAACAGTTCTTTGGGAAGCAAGGACTTCTTTGGACCTCAGAAGAGGAGTTTTTCTCTCTGGTATCCATTCCCTGTAACTTTGTGTGCCTGTCTTCACTTCTTCATCTCTGCCTGGTGTTCAAATCCCTCCGTCGTTAGACTCCTCCCGTTCACCTGTGAGCCATGAGATCTGACCCTATAGTTTTCCTCACTGTTGTTTCAATACCTTCTCTACTTCCTTTCTTCTGGACTTCTGTGCAAACTGTCTTCCATTCTTGGAATACTCTCTTTTCCTCCATATAACCTGTCAGATCTATTTCTTTAATTCCATCCTCTGCTCTTCCCTCCAAAGCCTTCTTTGTCCTTTCAATGTGACTGAACCCCATCAATGACCACACATCTTGACACCGACCTTGAATAGGAGCGCTTATTTGTGTGTCAGTTTTCCTCACTAAGCTGAGACCCAAAAGGATGGAACAGTGTCTCATTCATGGGTTGTTGGTTACCCTATGAGACCCTGCATGCTTTGTGCAGAGAAGACCTTAACAAATCTTAGTGGAATGGAACAAATGGGACTATTTTTTTTTCTGGGAAAACAACCTATTTATTTTAAAATTTTGATTATTTCTTTTGTAAGGTGTGCTTTTATTAATTTATTTTTTAATTGGCATATAATTGCTTTACAATGTTATGTTAGTTTCTTCTGTACAACAATGTATGTCTATATATATCCCCTCCCTCTTGAATCTTCCTCCTACCATCCCCATCTCACACTGGCATTTTAACAGGATATGCTATATAAGGGCTTATGATATTGTGAAAATTGGGCTGGAAACATTGTGAGAACAATCTTCTTTTGGGGGAGTTTGGACTTGAAACAGCATGTACTAATGAATATTTTTAAAGGAACTTAAATGCTGTTGCAAACCTTAAAATCCGTCTCATATAATAAAACTGTTCTTAGTTGGACCAGTTTACTCATCCTCAGATTTCATACTGGAAATCATGGTGGGTGTCATGACACTCCTTGGGCTAAAAAAGGTAAGAAAAGCTTGAATTTCTAGGTGTGAGGGAGCAATGGGTTACCTTCCTGAAGGTTCCTGCGTCTGAGCTGCCCTTGGAAATATCAGTGTAACTCTCAACTGTAGGTCAAAGAGAAATCTCCCATTTCCTTTTGACCATAGAACAAAGAAGCCCAATATTAACATGCTTGGGGATGATTATAAGAGCTGAATACTACCAGTTTGAATATTTCAAGAAGATTAAAAAACATACAGTCCTATATACACACTGTGCTGTGCTGTGCTTAGTTGCTCAGTGGTGCCCAACTCTTTGTGACCCCATGGACTGTAGCCCACCAGGCTCCTCTGTCCATGGGGATTCTCCAGGCAAGAATACTAGAGTAGGTTGCCATGCCCTCCTCCAGGGTATCTTCCCAACCCAGGAATCAAACCCAGGTGTATGGCATTGCAGGTGGATTCTTTACAGTCTAAGCCACCAGGGAAGTCCAAGAGTACTGAAATGGGTAGCCTGTCTCTTCTCCGGGGGAATCTTCCCAACCCAGGAATCAAACTGGGGTCTCTTGCTTTGCAGGTGGATTCTTTACCAACGGAGCTACCCAGGAAGCCCTATGTAAAACATAGATAATGAGAACCTACTGTACAGCGTAGGGAACTCTACTCAGTATTCTGTGGTGACCAAAATGGGAAGGAAATCCAAATAAGAGGGGATCTATGGACACATACGACTGATTCACTTTGCTATACGGTAGAAAATAACACAACATTGTAAAGCAACTATACTCCAATAAACATTTAGAAAAAAACCATACAATCCTGGTGTGTACCAAGTTACTTCAGTTATGTCCAAGTCTGTGACCCTGTGAACTGTAGCCTGTCAGGCTCCTCTGTCCATGGAATTCTCCAGGCAAGAATACTGGAGTCGGTTGCCACGCCATCTTACAGATGAATCTTCCCGATCCAGAAATTGAACCATGTCTCTTACGGCAACTGCATTGACAGGCAAATTCTTTACCACTAGCACCACATGGGAAGCCCTACAGTCCTAGGGTATGGACTATACTTCCCAAAATCTTTTTCATTTAGAAACATTGAAAGGTATGCTCTAGAAAGCGGACATATAGAGTTAAATCTGAAACTAAAGTGCTACACGATGAGATTGTAACTGGTATGAAAAATGAAAACTGAGGAAAATGAAAGATTTGAAGAGGTTAATAGGCCAGGGAGAGGAAACTAGTTTGATTGAATTTATGTTCTGTGGCCCTGAACTTCTGGAGGTTTCCACATGTCGTCATTAGTCATAGAAGGAACAGGTCATCTGGATGCCTGACTGACATTTTTACATCCCACTCAGATAATGCTGCATGTTTTTACTGGATTTATCAAACATATACCTGGAATCCATGACTTTTAGCAATTATGGAGGCTGTTTTTCAAATGGTAACATGAAAGCTTAGAGGCAAAATGAAAGCTTTATACTTTATTCTTCAAAGATTTTTGAGCTAATGGGTGGATTCAAGGCTCATACATCTGTTCCGTGATACAGAGGTGATGGTAATGTCCATTCATAGGGCCACTGAAAGCTACATGAGATGATACCTGAGTGGCATTTATTAATAAAACAGTGTTGAGGACATGGTGCTGTGCAGTAATGTTAGCCATTTTATGAATTTTTTTTTTAGCAAGTCAATTGAGGGCAAATTTTGTTTTGTATTAATCGAGTGCTCTGAGAATGTTGGCTGGAACACAGAATTGGGAGCTCTTGGGAATCTGAATCTCACAATTCTTATTCTTGGAAGTCAAGTTCCCTTGACATTAGTGGGATCTCAGTTCCTCACCATCTCTAGAATAACCCACATGCATCGCCACACACTCATTATTTGCACAGAATCCTTTCCCTCTGAATTACCAAGGAGAGGCTAGAGCCATTGAAAAAGAGGGGTTGGGAAATCCTTGGTGGTTGGTGGTTAAGAATGCCTTCTAATATAGGGGATGCGGGTTCAATCCCTAGTCGGGGAGCCAAGATCCCTCCCATATGTCTCCAGGCCCAAAACCCCAAAACATAAAACAAAGGCAATATTGTAACAAATTCAGTAAAGACTTTAAAAATGGTCCATATTAAAAAAATCTTAAACAAAAGGAAGGGGGTTTAATACCTTGGAAACCAGGCTGAAGATACAGCTGCTGACCAAGAGATCCAATCTGATGACACTTGCCCACTGGGAGTCTTACAGTTCAGCAAAGGAGACAAGATGTCAAATGCAGGGCTAGTTAATGATACTGCAGAGCTAAACAGAATGAGACTAAGAGAGTGCCAGCAAGGTTCTGAGGACCCTAGATGAGCTGGGCTGAGCTGCAGGGGGTGGTGGGGCAAGGTGGATCAAAGGGAGGTGAGGACCCTCAGGCAGGGAGGTCTGGAAGACTGGAAGGAATCCGTTAGTTGCTTTTGGTCTCTTGCAAACATTTAAAAATCCTGGGCAGGTGCAGGAAGTATTTATCCTTCAAATTGAAGAACACATTCAAGAGTGGAAATATGATGTTTTTTGGAGGCTGGCTAGGCAATAAAAGAGAAGACAAATCCTTGACAATATGGCCCCAGTTTTGTGAAGTCTGTTGTATGCCTTCAAACTCACCCCATGTGTCTGGGTTTGGCATTTCCTTCTGGACTGGCAGACTCTCTGGTGGAAAAGAAGGAAATCTATCCAGGAGATTCCTTGCCCCCAAATAAATTTCTGTGGGGAAAGTGCAGGAGAGCAACTCGAGAGCTTACTGTTCTTGAATTATTAAGAACCTGGGCTTCTGAGCTGCTGAGAAGCTGACATTCCTCTTCAGGGAGTGCTGGCTTTCCCTACAGCCATGGTTACCCAGAGCAGGAAACCAGGGATGGAAAGAACTGGAAGTTTTTCCTACCAAACTTGACCTTTGCTGGTATCCCGATAATCAGAAATAAGCATCTGTAAAGGGATGGTGACAGTCTGCCTGTATTTTACTCACTCATTAGTTTTCTTGCTGAGAGGAAAATGATTTATTCTATATGTAATTAAGCAGCTGATTTCCCAGTATCTGCAGTTGAAGTCTAAAATTGTTCACTTCCAATATTTGCATCTTCTTTCTTTTTTCCTTCGATACTGGTGAGAACTAGTATATTTATGTTTTCTTGTTGGCTTAAAATGCTAATTGATGTCCACAAGGCACAGACTGGAGCTGTTTGAGATGCGACAGTCAGGATGTCGGTTTCTAGTGTGGGAGCCCACAATTACCCTTGTGTCCTCAGGCGCCGCAACAGAGGCAGCCAACTGGGTTTGTGGGGAGAGTGTTTTACTTGTCTTAGACCATTGGTCCAAAGAAGAGACTAGATGGGGTAGAATGTGCCCCAACCCAGTTCTGTTATGAACCGTGACATCCTTGTATGCATGTGTGCTAAGTCACTTCGGTCATGTCCAACTCTTTGAGACCCTATGGACTGTAGCCCACCAGGCTCCTCTCTCCAAGGGATTCTTCAGGCAATACTGGAGTGGGTTGCCATACCCTCCTCCAGGGGATCTTCCTGACCCAGGGATGGAACCCATGTCTCTTATGTCTCCTACACTGGCAGGCGGGTTCTTTACCACTAGCGCCACCTGGGAAGCCCACGGCATTCTTAAAACAACTGAAATTGATTGAAGGATGAAGGTGGCTGGAATAATTAACCAATCAATCAAGAGCAAGTTTTAATGGATCACATCAAGTGTGTCTTAAATGTTGTGAGTATAACCGAGTGGTACTGTCTTCAGAAAAATCTGATTTGGTAAAAGACCTAACACACTTGTCCATAGGAAATTGAAGAACAGAAAAAGATGAGGTCAAGTTCTGCCCAAGGTGGCCCTGGCACCATATTTATGGAGTAACTGCCCTGGACAGCACTCATGGTGGGCACATGGGGGGCGGTCCCCATCTTCAGGTTGTTTGTAAGTGGCATCTGGGGAAGCAGAATATGAGGATATAAATGATAGAAAGCTACCAGAGTAAGTAGTGTTAGTGTTACACAGTGGGTCAAAGTTTCAGTGAAAAGGATGGCATTTGAAATTGATTCTTGAGATGACAGTATAATTTAATGATGCAAAAGGCATAGGTTGTAGAAAATCATAGGAGGTAGATCTCTGAGGGAGCTCTAAAAATAGAGCTACCATATGCTTCAACAATCCCACGCTTGGGCATATATCTGGAAAAAAACAATTCAAAAACATATATGCACCCCTATGTTCATAGCACTACTATTTACAATAACCAAGACATGGAAGCAGCCTAAATGTCCATTGACAGATAAAGAAGACATGGTACATGTATACAATGAAATATTATTCATTCATGAAAAGAATGAAATCATGCCATTTGCAGCAGGTGAATAGACCTAGAGATAATCATACTTAGTGAAGTAAGCAGACAAATGTTAAATGATGTCACTTATATGTGGAATCTAAAAAATGATTACAAATGAACTTATTTTAAACCAGAAACAGACTCACAGACTTAGAAAACAAACTTATGGTTACAAAAGGGCAAAGGTGGGATTCATTAGGAGTTTGGGGTTAACATATATATACTACTGTAAATCAAATCAATCAAATAGGACCTACTGTACAGCACAGGGAACTATACTCAATATTCTATAATAACTTAAATGGGAAAAGAGCCTGAAAAAGAATAGATATATGTATGAATAGAACTGAATCACTATGCTGTATACCTGAACCTAACACCACATTGTAAATTAAATATACTCCAATATAAAACAAACAAAAAAAAGAATTCAGCAGCATTGGCCCCAACCCCCTTTCCTGTCTCCAGGAGGCTGTGGTTCCCCCTTTTATGACAACGACTGACAAGGTGTGATACAGACTTACATGGCAGGTCATACTTCATAAGTCTGACAAAATCTGATGGATTCCAGAAAATACCAGAGGGCAGCTGTTACAGGATTTATTTCCCAGAGGCCTCTCTTTGACAATGACTGGCTGATTCAGTCATTCTGGGTCTTTAGTGAAGGAATGAAGATGAAGCTTCTTTAAAAATGTCTTAAAACCACCACAATATTGTAAAGTAATTAGCCTCCAATTAAAATTAAAAAAAAAAAAAGTCTTAGCAAACAGAGTTAGGCCAGCAAACTTTTGACATGGTTTGTGGAAGATTTTATAGTCGAGGTCATGTAAAAGGAACCCCTGTATGGGAGCAAATTTTATTTCCCAAGCAATGAATAGGGGCCAAATTCATTGGTCTCTTTGGAAAGAATTACTCAGTAAGAATAGGAACCTTACCTGCCTGCCAAAAGCAAAAAGAAAAGTGCCCCAGATTCCCAGGAGATAATGTCACTCTGGCAGGAAATCCATCCATTTGCAGCGAGGTGATGCAGCCACAGCAGAACAGCCTGGAACCTGGTGAGGAAGCGAAGCCAAGCTGAGTGTCCTCAGTGACTGCGAAGGGCCTCCACCTCCACAGGGACTTGTAGGCTCCCAAGAGCCATTCAGGTCCCCCCCCTGCGAGACAGAAAACTTCCTGACCCTTAGAGCCTCAGGCCCCCTTTAAAAAAGGAAAAGAAAACTTGAGGCCATTTCATGCCCTCTTGTTGATCTCAACTTATCTTTCATTGTAGATGGTAGTGCTGTTTATAAGGACTCTCTGGAGAGTAGATTCTTGGGTAGGATCTGTTAGGGGCATGAGCCACTGACAGAGAAAACCGAGAACTCCAACACTTGAAAAGAATTAAGTAGCTGTTATCACCCAAAAGGGTTTTACTGGGTTAAAATTTGAATTCCTTTGGTCATAAAAGGTTTTGTTGTGCTGATCAATTCTCTTCGTATCAAAAACATCTAAAAAGTCCAAGGAAGAAGACAAAAACATGGCGTCTGGTTGGGTTGAAGGCATGGTCTCCCAAACCCTCATGGTCTCTCCTGAGAGAAGAAGGGTTTGCATCTCACTCCTCAAAATATCAGAAGGTAAATATTATTATAACTTGAAGTTATAAGTGGAACTTTCCATAACTTCCTCCCAAGGTGCTCATGCACACACACACACACACACACACACGTGAAATGTAATATTGCCTCATGTTCTGCCTTTTCTGTAGCGAAATGAATAAGATCCATGATTATTGGCTGCCTTTTGCTACTGTGATTCAGCTTCTGCTCCCTCTTCTCTCATGGAACCACCTTCTCCAGGTTCACAGTGGCTCCTCTGCTGCCTTTCTGCCTCCTCGTTCTTCTCTCTCCTGGCATTTCACCACCGCCTCCTTCCTGCAGCCCCATCTTCCCCTCACTGCTAGATCACCTTGAAGTCTTTCAATGTTTCCAGGCTATTCTAGCAACCTTCGCTATTTCTTTGTGAGCCATCTCCCTTCAGTTACTCTCTAGTTTGTGAGGATTAAGTGAGGTGATGTTTCTTTTTTTATACAATTTTATTTATTTCTGGCTGTGCTGAGTGTTTGTTGCTGCATGGACTTTTCTCTCGTTTGGGCGAGTAGGGGCTACAATCTAGTCGCGGTGCCTAGGCTTCTCATTGTGGTGGCTTCGTTTGTTGTGGAGTGAAGGCTCTATGGCTCATGGTAGTTGCAGTTCCTAGGCTCTGTAAAGCAGGCCCAGTAGTTGTGGCACATAATTGCTCCGAGGCATGTGGGATCTTCCCAGATCAGGAATCGAACCCGTGTCTCCTGCATTGGCAGGCAGGTTCTTTACCTGAACCACCAGGGAAGCCTGTGAGGTGATGTTTCTGAAGACGCTCAAAGGGTACAGCTTACCAAACAAAGAGTGTTAGCAACTTGAAAACGTTCTGACATTTGTTTTGTGTCTTCTCTTCCCAAGGAAGTCAATCTGCTTTTCAGCTCTCTTTGGATATCTTTCTTTTTCTCACGCAAACCACTCCTCATGCTGAATTAAGCGTATTCTCTCACATTCTGGTATCGTTTGTGCTTACTCAAGAAGGACAGAGGCCCCAAAGGATGGAGACTGTGGCACGTGGGTTGCAGCTCCTGTGAGCTTCTATCTATGAAAAGGAGAGGTTGGTGTTCTTCAAAGGCACCCTTTGCCAACAAGCACAAGGTCCTATTAGAAGGATGGAGTCACCGACAACTTTGGTCTCTGACCCACAACAGGCTTCCTAACATCATTGCTTTCTGGATTAATTTACCTGTTTTTTTTTTGTCTCCTCAATTTTTCCAATAATTTTGTGATCAGTTTATAGTTTACTATATCCAGTCCCCTCTGTTGAAAGTACCTGGTGGTGTTTGTTTTCCTGACTGATCCCTGCTGCCTTTCCCATCTCCTCAGGAGGCACTGGAAGCTTCCTCACAGAGAGGTCATTAACTCACCATCAGAGTCCATAATCTTGTCAGCCAAACCCAACGATAGTTAGAAATTATTACATAATTTTGTGTAGCATGTGTGTGTGTGTGCATGTGGTGCATGATTGTGTGGTAATGCTTTTCTCTTTAGCGTCTCTTATAGACTTCATAAAAAAAAAATTTGGCTGTACCATCTGTTGTGCGGGATCTTAATTCCCTGGCCAGTGATCAAACCCATACCCCCTGCAGTGGAAGTGCAGAGTCTTAACCACTGGACCACATGGAAAGTCCCCTATAGTTTGGGGGAAGAAAATAGAAACATAAGCAACATTTTGGATTTAGATGTAAGCTTTTAAGTATCGTTTGACTTTGGGTTATGTCTAAAGAGAGAGCATGTGTGAAGGGTTAGCATGGAATCTTCATAAAATGATAACTTCCAGGATCTGATGTGTCCTGTGTGCGTCAGTGTGTTTCTGACCACCACGGGCCCCATAAGCCAGGTGAGGCAAAGGCTGTGCAGGTGAGTTGGCCACCAGGTCCAGCAGGTGAGTTGGGGCTAAAATCCCACACTTTTCTGTGCTCTTCAAGCTGCAGGTTTTGGTGTCAGGCAACATTCGTCTCTACCACGGTTTTGCAGACCTATTGTTTCTATTCTTTCAGACTTATGGTGATCACATCTGGAATGAAAGTCAAACTTCATTTCATTCAAAATCATTTGCAGAGAGAGAGAGGCTTTTCAATCACACCCAGATGCTGCAGGGTGTACCCAGGTGGCACAGGTAAGGTGGTTCTAGCTTCAGAAATCAAGGTAAGCTGCCCTCCCTGATTTGAAATCATTAATGTATCTTCCAGGGAAATGTTCCCCATCTAGTCCTCTTATTGTTCAGTGACTCCTGAGGGACAAATATCTGATGGTTCTTTGGCAGAGTCTGCATCTGAGTTTCAGTCCTCAGAATGCATGGAATCTGAATCTAATTGAGGGTGATTCCAACTCCCTACCTTGATTTAAACGCCCTTTACATTTTTATGAACAACTAACTGCATTGAAATGAGTGCTTAATTCAATCAAGTCTGCCCTAATTGCCGAATGATTATAATTTGACCCGAGTTCCCGCTTTCTCTCTTCAGATCTAATTGGACTGCAGCATGTCATGCTTTCTTTGACATGTTCTTTGTTGACAAATGAACAGTAAATCCTGTTTAATTCTAAGTGAGATTTTTTTTAAAGATGCATTTGTACTCTATCTTGACACAACATTTCTGCAACAGAGAAAGTGACCAAGGCATGTGAAACAAAAGGGGAATCCCATGAAATGACAATTCTTAAAAAAAATTGTTTTTGTTATTTTCCATTATGGTTTATTACAGGATATTGAATATAGTTCCCTGTGTTACACAGTAGATTATCCATTGATAATCTACTTGATTATCCATTCTATATATGAGTTTGCATCTGCTAACTCCAAACTCCCCATCCATCACTCCCTCATCCTCCCCCTTTGGCTTGGCAACCACAAGTCTGTTCTCTACGCCTATTAATCTGTTTCTATTTCATAGGTAAATTCATTTGTGTCATATTTTAGATTCTGCCCAGAAGTGATACCATACAGTATTTGCCTTTCTCTGTAGGATTTACTTCACTTAATATGATGATCTCTAGGTCATCCATGTTGCTGAATGAAAATTATTTCATTCTTTTTATGGCTGAGTAATATTTCATTGTATGCATGTACCTTTTTCTTTAGCCATTTCTCCTTTGATGGACATTTAGGTTGCTCCCTTGTCTTGGTTATTGTAAATAGTGCTGCTATGAACTTTGGGGTGTCTTTACCTTTTCAAATTAACATTTTTCTCTAGATATATGCCCAAGAGAGGGATTGCTGGATCATATGGCAACTTTATTTTTAGTTTTTAAAGGAACCTCCATACTTTTCTCCATAGTGGCTGTACCTATTTACATTTCCATCAGTAGTGTAGGCGGGTTCCCTTTTCTCCATACTCTCTCCAGCATTTGTTATTTGTAGGCTTTTTAATGATGGTCATTCTGACTTGTGTGATGTGGTGCCTCATTCTAGTTTTGATTTGCATGAAATGACATTTAAAAAAAAAAAGAAAGAGCCCTGAACCTATGGCATATTGAATAAGATCATAAAAGTTCAGTGTTCAGCATGGTTCCTGTTGTGCGGCACATGCTCATTAAGGCTAGGAGGCTGATACAGCAGTCTTACCAGCAAGGAGAGATGAACATAGGAAAATAGGTAATCCGTATTAATCGTATTAATCAATAGACCCTGTCACAGTGTAAGGATATGCCTCCTCCATCTTCACTGGGCTTTTGGTCTGTGAGTATCTCCTGGGCAGTACACACGGTCTAAGGGCAAATAGTAATTTGCTGAGAGGCAGTATTTTTAAAAGGAACCCAGAGAATTATTTTCCTAAAGGCACTATGCTCAGGGTTTCCCTCTCTTGGTGGAGATGGTATTCCTTATCATCATCTTACGCTGTTATCAGGACTCTGTTCTCAGCTTCTGTTCCCCCCCGCCCCACCGCCACCACTTTGTGGCCAGAGCCCCCTGTGCACAGAAGCAATGCCTCCCAATGTGCCTGCCCAGTATGACCCCCATTGGCTCTGGCCATGACCACCGGATGCCCAAGAATGATTTCCTTCACTGAGGTCAGTTCAAGTTGTGGGCATGGGTCCTTCCCACCGTCGCTCTACTGTAGTGGCGACAGGAGGTGCCCTGTTCCTACCGTTGTGCAGAAGCGTCCAGGGGACTGGGCAGAACTCTCCAGGTGACACAGGAGAAACGTTTCACCAGGGTGTCTCTGGGAGAAGCACTCCTTCCATTCATGCGTCTCATTGTTGGCTGTGAACTCGATTCAGGTCTTTCCTCAGTCTGGGGGTTTCTTCCTCTCTTTTCGTGCTGGTTTCCCCTCCCGGAGTATTGCTAACTGCCATGAACTCTCTGTCTTTGTGTTTTGGCTGTCCTGCCATGGCCCCTAGCTTGATTTCTTCTGCGGGAATCGCACTTTTCCCCATTGGATGCCATCTGTCAGGCTGTTTATCCGGGAGTTCTGCCCTCCCTCAGCTAAGGAATGCGAATCTTCCCCTCTGGAATTTAAATTCTCCAACTGAGTGATAAAGAGACCGCCCCGGGGCTAGAGTTCATTTTCCTCAGTGATTGTGTCAAGAGGAGGCGGCTCAGCTTCCCTGACCCAGGCAAGCACTCTGCCTCTGTCCAGCCCACATCTCTAGCCTTGCTGAAATGACACAGTAAGTTCCCCAGATCTTGCCAATAGACTTCCTTTGGGCTTAAAAGCTGGTTGTTAGAACCTTCAGCAACCAAAGAGACATAGCTGATACACTTATGCATAGGATGCCTCTCTTTGATCTTTAATCTGTCCTTCCTATTTATTTGCTTATTTTCATAACATTCTTTTTTTGATAAAACTTAAATTCTAGGTCCAGCTGAAGATTATATAATTACAGTTTATATCCTAGAATTACATAATAATATATTTGACACAATAATAATATTTTTGGTTATATGACCATGTAAATAATAATTTTAAATGTTTTTGTCTTGTTGAAAGTGAAAGTCACACAGTCATGTCCAACTCTTTTCAACCCCATGGATTATACAGTCCATGGAATTCTCTAGGCCAGAATGCTGGAGTGGGTACCCGTTCCCTTCTCCAGGGGATCTTCCCAACCCAGGGATTGAACCCAGGTCTCCCACACTGCAGGCAGATTCTTTACCAGCTGAGCCACAAGGGAAGCCCTTTTGTTTCATAAGTCACAATTTTTACAGTATTTTTCTATTCTTGGGGTAATTGTTTTTACACATGATTTTAATTACAAGTTTCCTAACCTTGCATTACCTAATTTTATCCGTCTCTTTTGATTACTTTTTTCAGTAATTTATTCTTTCTGGCACTTCAGTGATTTATTTTAGCTGCTTTCAAGACTTTTGCATGTTGCTGTCATGTATTCATCACAATTTGGTCCTGAATTACTTTTTTTAGTTTCTTTTTCTGCCATAGTCCCTGCCTTACTCCATATTCTAACCACAATAAATGGATTTTCTTGTTAATCTTGTCATTTTCACTTTACCTTTCCTGCCAGTGCATGGGCCATTCCCTTGTCCTAAAGTATTCTTCTATAAACTTCTGCTTAAATCTCCTCTTACAAGTCCATCCTAGTTTCCTAAATGAAGAAAGACTCCATTTTTCATGTTCCCTCTAATGGGATCCCTTAGCACTTGATCTTTTTTGACCTGTAACTTGAATTGAAATTATTTTCATCATGTCTGTCTTCTCTAATAAACTGTGAAGCTCTTGAAGATAAAGTCTGTGCTTTCCTTCTCTCTGTATGGTCACTATCTTACACATGGTCCAGCATGTTTTGTGTCCTTAACAGATGTTTATTGAGCAATAGAATGACTGGATGACTAGATGAGGGTTACTTACAGACTACCAGTCCCTGGAGTGGAAGGCAGACTCATTTATTGATTGGGAGCTCTTAGCCTGCCGTTGTGTGTATGGTGCACACTTGCTTGTTTAGGTGTTGTGGTTCTTCTTGGCAGGAATTGTACAATAAGAATAGTATGTGACCTGTGGATGGCTGTTGACTCTGGACATCTGGCATCAAAATATTTGCTTTGCTTTTAGCCTTGCCAAAAATAAGAAAACACTGATACACATATCCATGCCAACAAAATTAATTTAATATTTGCAATGTACAAATCTGGCCATTACCTAGGATAGAAAGATGAATCTGACATAACACAGTCCTCAAGGGAACCCAGTAGAGTGATCTGATGTCACGGATGACCCGTCACTAGGTATGAAATATCATTACAGATATGCGCCTGAGGCATTTGACCAGACCCTTGGCCTTAAGTCATTGCCTCAGTGCTGGGAGGTGAGAAGGAGGCAATTTTGAAGTACTTTTTTTACAAGGGGTGCCTTCAAAAAATTGATGAAGTGTGTATTTCTGCAATTATAAAGGCCTTTCCTTTTTTCACCACATTAAAAAAAAATAAAGCATAGTTGATTTATAATATTGTGTTAGTTTTAGATATACAGCAAAATGATTCAATTACAAGAAGTACATTATTTTTTCAGATTATCTTTCATTACTTTATTATAAGATATTGAATAGAGTAAATCCTTGTTTATATATTTTTTAATTTTCATTTTTATAATTTCTTTATTCTTGCACAATTTTAAAATTTACTCTCAATTCACAGTTACTACAAAATATTGCTGTATTTTGTGTTATACAACACATCTTTGAGTTTGTCTTATACCCAATAGTTTGTACCTCCCCTTCCCCACCACTATACTGTTCCTCTGCACCCCCTCCCCTCCCTTCCCCCTTATCACTGGTAGCCACTATGAGTCTCTATATGTGTAAGTCTGCTTCTTTTTAAAGGCTGCCTTTTGGAGACTTTTAATTCTTCATTTGAATTGATCTCAAATTTCTCATGGAGGTCATTGGTCTCAGACTTAAAAAAAAGTCTTTAAAGGACTCTTTGGCTATGAAAATACTCCTAAAAAGTCCAAGGAGATTTCATTTTCTTGACATTTTCACCAAGTGTTCACAATAAAAGGGACAGTTTCATTCAAGCATTTTGAATTTTTGTTATCTGCCTGGTGAAAATTGCTGTCCCTTTGTTTCCTCTGAATGGACTGGAAGCCCACACAAAACGGGTGCAGAGTCATTAGGAAGAGCTGCAGCTTTGGGGGCTAAGTGGTGGTGGTGTCTCCCAGGAGGACGGCAGGAGCTGTGCCCGCTCACGGGGTCTCCTACCAGAGAGGCTGAAGGCTGCCTTCCCCGTGATCAGGCCAGTGGGAAGTCTGGCCCAAAGAGAGATACAGAAAAGTACCTGTGGTCTCAACCAGCCATACTCAGTTTTGAGTGGCTTATGTAGACTCTCCTGCCATTTGTGAAGTTGGTAAGGATTCGGTACCTACCATTTTTCTTAAAGTCAGTGTGTAAACAAAGGCCAAGGCTTATTTATAAGGGCCTTGTGAGAAAGAAATATCACAGTACCGCTGTGGCATGGGAGTAAAGTGGAGCCTCCCGGAGATCCTGACAGACAGCATGGTACCCTGAGCCTTGCTGGGGAGGGTTAGCAGCAGTTTCTTAATCAGGAGGAACTGGGAACTCTGATCAGAGTCCCTGTATTTCCTTTAGAGTTCATTATGTGAAAGTATGCCTAGAATTTGTCAAGATTCTCGCTGCAGACACTGTGTTCAGTAATTCTCCACACATGCCTTTATTATCTTTTTAACACTTTGAGTTAAAGAATCCTTCTGGATATTTTTTATTTATATATATATACCACAAGTGAGTGGAATACACCTGACTGTTAGCATCAGTTGCCAGTATCAGTGGACAAAACTAGGTAAGTAGAATTCTGTTTAAATACACTATAGGGCAGCACATTGTTTTGGAATTCATAGACCTAGCTCACTGATTCATGCACAGATAACTCATTTACTTACTATCCATCCACCCTACAAATTGGCAGTGTCGTACATGTTACAAGTAAGGAACTACACCAAATATTTTCTAGAATGTATAAAGAATTATGTCAAAAAAAGTTCCACCTTTAAGAATCTTCAAATCTAGTTGAGAAATTAAGACATACATATGCATAAAGTTAAATAAAAATACAAGTGGTAAAAATATATCACAGTGACATTGAAAGACTTTCACCTCACCTGTTATAGACCCAGCATTAAAGAATGGTGCTGCTATTTCCAATGGCAAAGACATGGAAACAACCTAAATGTCATTTGACAGATGAATGAATAAAGAAGATGTGGGACATATACACAATGGAATACTACTCAGCCATAAAAAAGAACGAAATAATGCCATTTGTAGCAACATAGATGAACCTAGAGATTATCATACCAAGTGAAGTAAGCTTGACAGAGAAAGAAAAATACCATGTGATATTACTGATACATGGAATTTAAAATACTACACAAATGAACTTACCTGCTAAAGAGAAATAGACTCACAGATGTAGAGAATAGATTTATGGTTGCCAAGGAGAAGGGGAGGTGGATGAGGGCTGGACCCAGAGTTTACGATTAGTAGATGCAAATTAGTATATATTGGATAATTGAATCATTTTGCTGTACACCGGAAACTAACATAGCACGGTAAATCAACTATACTTCAATAAAATATTTTTTTTAATGGGAAATATAAAATGAAAAGAATGGGGGGAAAAAAGAATATGGGAGCCTCAGGGCAGCAGGTGTCTACACAGCAGAGCTGGGGAGGTAGGACTTAGTAAACATTTGGAGTGGTTAATTGGGTTTACCTCCCTTGTCTACAGAAGAGGAAGATCATGGCCTGAGTGGGAGCCTGAAGAGCAGGAAGCACCCAGATTGATGGGGTGATGAGTCAGACAGCTGAGCACAGGGTTTGCAGAGAGGAGAGCAAGGGGGAAGTGAGAATGGAAGATATATGGGGGCCAGACCGGAAAGATATAATTAGTTCTCTATCTCATGAAGGGCATACAGGTCAACAAAGCAGAAAGAAGGTTTTCTTTTAAACCACACAATTATTAATTTTAATGTTAGCTCACAAAGGTAGCTTAGTATAATGGGAAAATCAAGTAAACTGTAAATTAGAGAACTTGGAGTCCCCTGCCCTGAGCAGTTTGTGGCAGATCCCACCTCCCACCTTTCAAGAAGCAAGCACAGCAATGGCAGTCTCTCTGGCGGCCCAGTCTCAACGTCCTGCTGCCTCTTTGCTCGCCGCCAAGGCTCCTGGGTCAGGAGTCCCCAACCCCTGGGTCTGTCAGGAACTGGGCCAAACAGCAGGAGGTGAGAGGTGGGGGAGCCAGCTAAGCTTCATCTGCTGCTCTCCATGGCTCCCCAGTCACTCGCATTACCGCCTAAAACACACCCTCCTGCCCTGGGTCCATGGAAAAGCTATCGTTCAGGAAACCAGTCCCTGGTGCCAAAATGATTGGGGCCTGCTGCCCTGGGTGATATAGCCTGGTTACTCCACAAGTGGATCAATTTTGGAAAGCAAATGAACTGTCATTTAGAGAAATCAGAGTCACTGATTTCTGCTTTTATTTCTGTACCAAAAGGAAAGAAAGAGGCAAGTAAACCAAGAGAAAATAAAAATCACTTAAAAACAAGTTTCCAATTATTAACAAATTCTGACAAAAGAGATGCCCTCTCTCCTCCTCCCCCAGTCCCGATGGGTGGCAGAGAGCAGTCAGAAAGCATTCTGTTCACCAGATGCTCCCTGGGTTGGAGCAGGTTTTATGGGGCAGCCTTTGAATTCCACTACTCATAGCGGGCAAGGGAGCTGGACCAAGGTCCTGAGAGCAGAGAGAAAATGGGGGGCACTGGGTGAGGCTCTGGTGAGCTTTATGCTCCAGTGGAATTGTGGGCAAGGCATCAGAGCATTGGAGCATGAGTGCAATGAATAGCCTTGCTGTGCCTTGCTTAGTCGCTCAGTCATGTCTGACTCTTTGTGACCCCATGGACTATAGCCTGCCAGGCTCCTCTGTCCATGGGGCTTCTCTAGGTAAGAATACTGGAGCGGGTTGCCTCGCCCTCCTCCAGGGGATCTTCCCAACCCAGGGATCGAACCCAGGTTTCCCGAATTGCAGGCAGATTCTTTACCGTCTGAGTCTTCAGGGAAGTGTAGCTCAGCTGGTAAAAGATGAATAGTCTACACATTTCTTAAGTAGGCAAGTCATCACTCTTCCTCACAATGCAACACAAATCAAAAGATATTTTAAGAAGAAAGGCCAATCTATCTGAAAAGATTTTTCTAGATTATGCAGGATATCTGTTAGAAAGACCAGAAGGTCAGCCATTTGATGGTTTAGGGTGAAGAGGTGTTAAATGGAGTATTTGATACAGATTTACATTTTGAATGTCTAGGTGATTAGAAAGCTAGCAGTAAGTAATAGAACATCTCTGTAAGTCAGATGACCATTGTTTACTGAGATCGTTTCCATTTCTGAACGTTGAAGAATGTTCAGAGTTGAGTGGGTTTCTATTTCTTGTAGGTCCGGCAGTCTTCTCCCTTCTTTGTATGGATAGAATGAATTTCTTCCATGTGTATTATGGAAAACTCTGTGGGACCCTTTCCTCCTACTTCTGGATTATTTCCATAAGAACAGAGTGCTTTCTGGGATTGACTGAGTCATTATATAATGAGTAGAATTCTGGCATCCTCATTTTTTAAAAAAAGCTATGATTATCATTAATTCTATTTTTTTTTGTGCAGAGTTCATCCAGGCAATAATAAAAAAGCAATTAGAAATATAAAATCATGGAAACTTTCATACCATTAAGAGGTCATTAAGCTTGGCAAGAATTTCTATATCCAAATTTTTGGTTTCATTCCTCAGTCTTTGCATTACATTTTAAGAAAACTGATTACATAAATTTCAATACAATAAATGATGTTTGGCTAAAATATTAACTTGTATTTCTTTGGGGGAGAAGACAAAATCTTGTGAAATGAAGGTGGTGAAGCCAAGTTGACTCTTAATTACTATTTACTATTGTTTTGAATCCAATGTTTAACTACCAGAAATGACCCATATTTGGGGGGCTCGGAAGCTTATACAACTTTCATAATTTCTTTAAACTATGAAAGTAAAGTTGGGTATGAAATTAAATATTTCTTTAGGATAAAAAAAAAAAAACACACAGCAAATCACAAATTTACATAAATTGACAAATACTGCAAACATTACAAATGCAGAATACAACAATATCCTTATTAGACAAATCCATGATGTACAGCTAGAATGCTTTTTTCCTACATTTCGTTAATGTACAGTTTTGCACTTGAAGACTTTCCCAAAGACCAGCTTTTACCTCCATCAGTGTCATACATAGTTTCTCATCTTCTATGCCTTCACTGTGGGACTCATTCTTAGAACGATGAAACTTCTGGCCCTTATGTCATGATGCCAAGTGAGTTGGTGGGGCAGGCAGTAGGGTTATTCCTGGAAGCCAATGCTGCCACACAACTATATAAATATGTCCCTCTAGATCCAAAGTAAATGTACCCTCAACTCATCTCCTTAACTAGGCTCAAAATGCTGGTGGCCCCTGCAACTTTGCCTGATACTATTGTGAATGTGATGGGAAGTTGAGGGGAAGCTGGAGTAGGAAACAAAAGCTTCAGTCGATTTCAGTTAAAATATCTCACCTGGGCAAGTTACCCAAGAACCCCCGCACTTGTGACATACTCTTCTAGGGCACCTCTCAGAGCCTGGGAGGCCAAGTGATACGAAGCTACCTCTGCTAATATTGCTTCCTGTAACTTGTGACAATTTTTTGGCAAGGCATGCCATCCAGCTTGCTGTTGGAGGGTCATCCATGTCCTCTTCTATGTCCCCCTCCACCCAGTACCCGTCAGTTAGCTCTGAAGTGTTTGGCATTTGAGCTCACAGTCTCCCTTTCTCTGCTTCCTCCCCTCCCCCAGACCCTGGGTCAGTCCTGATGATATTCGGAGTCCGAGGTAGTCCCTCCTTCACCTTGACCACTCAACTTCTGCAGCAGCTGTTTTTCCACTGAAACACTTTACTGTCTGTTTTCCCAGACTCGGACCATCGGAACCATTCTGCTTTCAATTTCTGCTGTCTGACCAGAGCTTCCTACCTTCCCCCTCAACCTGTCTTCATCCTGTGACCTCTGATGTTTCACACAGGAGAGCATCCTTCTGCTTCTCATTTCTAGCAGCCCTTCCATGACCTCTATCTTTTCCACTGTTGGAACCTAGACTTGGAGTTCTACCACTTAAAATACATGTGGTGCCTTATCTCTTTCCCTTAAGTCTTTGCATCCGATTGTCTATCACAAGCTCAGCGATCACTCGCTGCCTCACCCCTCACCCCATACGTTCTCTGCCAACTCCTCCAGACCACATCATGGTGTCACATATAGGAATATGTCACATATAGGAGCTCAGATTTCTTATCCATGTTGATTACAGGTTCTGTGTCCCTCTTAGCCTCTGAAATATGGACATTCCCTGCCACTGCACAGATTTATTCTGGCTAAAATAAAGAATAGATTTTTAATTAACAAATATAATTTACATTTACTGTTTTAAGTTATGAAATATATCAAACATCTTCAAGAGTAGGGATAATAACAGGATATACTCACATATGCTCAGAGCCCAGATCCAACAAATGTTTTGTTTGCTTAGGATATTTAAAGTTTTTATTTGTTTAGCAACAAAATGTTATATAGATATGTTTGAAAAGTTTTTTATTCATTTTCATCCATTTCCTTCCCTCCCTGGTGTGTTAATTGATGCTATGAAGTTGGCATTTATTCAATATGTAGTGTCAGCTTATGTGTTTTAAAAATTCACACAAATGGTAATGCAAACAATATATCATCTTGTGACTTGCTTTTCTTATTCAAATTAGTGTGCTAAATATTTACTCATGTTAATACAATATCTTGTTTAATTTCTCTAAATGATCTATTTTTATGAACATATTGCAATTTATTTATCCTTTCTTCTATGACAGACTGTTTTTAGTTGTTCAATATTTAAGTGATGTAATAAATATTAACATTAATGCAATAAATATTCCAGTACCTGTCTCCTTGTGCACTAGTGAGAAAGTTACACTGTGTAACAGTATTCACAAGTCTTCTAGCATGCACATCATCACTTTCACTAGATCTCACCAAATTCTTCTCCAAAATGGTAGTTTATGCAATTGTTATCAACATGAGTGTTTCCATTTTCTTGCATGCTTGCCAATACTTGGAATTTTAACACTTTAAAAATTTTGCTAACATGGATATGAAATGCTATCTTCTATCAATTTATGATGACTTCATTGTTAGAGAGTGTGGGTGTCTTTTTGTGAATTTCCTGTTGGAGTTCTTCATCCGCATTTCTATTATGACCCTCCAACAGCAGGCTGGCTGGCATGACTTTTATCCATGTTATGATTACTAATCCATCATTGCTCTGGTGTATTGCTCTTTCTCTTTTAAAAAAGTGTTATCTGTGATTGACATACATACAAACAGAGGAAGTTTTTCAAATCATGATCTTACAATGCTGTCTTGACTAGAAGTTCTGAATTTGTCTTCTACTTTATGTTGCAAATGACTTTCAAAGTAATACTTCTACAGAAATGTGTTAGGAAAACGATTGCCCATCCCTGGGGTAATCACTGATCATTTTCTGGCATATTCTTGCCTATTTTTCCTTTCAGGGTAAATTTTTCTTTATTTAAGGAACTTTTTTTTTTTTTTTTTTTTGCATTCTGTGTATTGGCTGAGACTTAATGGACATGTTCAGTCTTTTTGTTTTAGTAAAATCCTATTTAAATAGATTTTATCAGAGAGGAAAAGCAGGTTTTTGGAACAGTAGGTTGCATGCTTCTTTTTGTTCCCTCCTTGATGCTATGTGCCCAAGGGCAGATTGGTCCGGACTGCCTAGGTGTCTGGGACAGCGTGGCTCATCTTTCTCAGTTTGACTGGATACAATGAAAATGCAGAATGTTGCTCCAGAAAGAGTCATAGAGAGTGACTAGAGCTTTCCAACGTGACTTCTTTGAGTCATTCGCTTAGTAGGAGAATCTGGCTGAAAACACTAGCATCCAAGACCCAAAGACAGCATATTAAGCACTGTACTTCTCTTCAGATTCCTAGAGTTACAGGTCCTAGGCACGAGTGGTGGTGGTGGTGGTGGTTTAGTTGCTAAGTC
The DNA here is from genome assembly GCA_024291935.2 of Okapia johnstoni. Classification (NCBI taxonomy): domain Eukaryota; kingdom Metazoa; phylum Chordata; class Mammalia; order Artiodactyla; family Giraffidae; genus Okapia; species Okapia johnstoni. The sequence continues at coordinate 18,970,768 of CM044324.1, forward strand.
GCGTCTGACTCTTGTGACCCCATGGAATGTAGCCCAGGCAAGATTACTGGAGTGGGTTGCTATTTCCTTCTCCAGAGGATATTTCCAACACCAGGGATCAAACTCGGGTCTCCTACCCTGCAAGCAGGTTCTTTACCAACTGAGCCACCTAAGCCAAGAAACATCTTCCCCAATATGAAAAACAGTACCACTTCCCTTCACCACCCCAAGATCATTCTTGAGCTTGTTTAGGTAAAATGGATTTTTTAAAGACTAAATAATCCAAATAGCTTCAAACCTTAGACTCTTTCAGTAAGAAAATAAGTTATGATTCTGTTTTGAAAGTTTGTCCCCAAGCTCTGAAAAAGTGGACCAAGACTTAGAGTGTGTGTGGAACATGAATGCCTTCCTTCGACTATAGTTCTCTCCCACCAAAGATGCTTCATTACAAGAAATTAATTCACAAGCCTGTTCCATTGACACAGTCTTCTCTTGTTCCAGGCATGTGGGTTTCAGGAATATGCTGAACTGATTCTAGAAATGCTTGAAAGCTCTTTGCACTCCAGTGCTTCTAGGACAAGGTTGGCTTTTGATTTGTTCTTCGTGTAAAAAAATGTGACTGAAACAAGGAACTAAAACAGTTGAAAAGCACAAATACAATTTGAAGTCTGCATGGCAATTATCCTGGTTCATTTTTTTTGTAAAGTGAAAGTGTTAGCTTAGTCATGTCTGGCTCTTTTCAACCCTGTGGACTGTAGGCCACAGGCTTCTATGTCCATGGGATTTCCCAGGCAAGAAGACTGGAGTGGGTTGGCATTCCTGTCTCCAGGGGATCTTCCCAACCCAGGGATGGAACCCAGGTCTCCTGCATTGCAGGCAGATTCTTTACCGTCTGAGCCACCAGGGTTATTTTATTTGTAAGTTTTCTGTAAATACTTTCTCCAGCAGTTACCTGCCTGCCTGATCTTGGACTCTCATTATTACTCCCCACTGAGTTTTGCTGATTGAAGAGAGAAAATTTTGGAAGAACATCTAGATGTTGAGTTGTTCTCTCTTTCTTATGTTAACTACTGACTGTCATCTCACTGAACCTTTAATTGGAAATCAATACTTGGGCCTCAGAAAAACTTCTTTTTGGACTCTTTGGGGGCACTGATTGAGTTTCCAGGCTCGTTTTTTTTTTTTTTTCAGTGGAATCTGTTCACACACAGAGCTTTTTGTAGCCTTTTTTTTCTGGAGTTCCCTCTCTCCCCTTCTAAGTCCCCTTTTGACTTTTTGTTAATATGTGCTATTCATTTTCCACGGGAAAATTCAGCTTTGGAGCCTGGTGACAGATCTGATTCTATATAATTGATGATGAGTATAAATTTCAGTTGCTTCTGTTCTTTGCCATGAGGGCGGGGATGGAATATTGGTAAGGACCAGACTCTCAGACTAAGGGCCTTTTGTGTTTTCTTAAGGTTTCAGGAAGTCTGAGCCGTTTATTTAGTGTCGCGCAGTTAAGACAAAATTAAATTTGTTTCTCTAAAGCTAAGACATTCCTGAGTCTGCTTGTTACCAAACCACTGAACCATTCCTGTTCCTGATAAGCTTGGGGTGCACTGTGCTCCCTTCAAGCTTATGACATTTTAACCAGGCATGGCCCAATTAACCTCTGACCTTTCTCAAGTTCATCAGGAAATAGACTAGTACTCATTGCTTAATACTAGGTTTGCGGTTAAAATTACACATTACCCAAAGAAAGTCTAGTAACAGGAAATGTGTGAGAACAAATCCACAGAAACCAAAACAAACATTTGACTTACCTACAGTTTTATTGGCATTTCCCTCTTGACTCCATTTCCCTTTAAGTCAATAAAAAACTAGGGCTGCTTGTTAAAACTTCTACAAGACTTTGTTGGCAGCCACGTGGTGGGGCTTCTGTTCCATTTCTTTAGGGGACTTTCCAGAGTCTACTCGATCATGGGAGGACTTCTCAAAAACACCTGTGATAGTCACTATTGATGCTGTTTTCACTTTGCTTAGAACTTCCTAATGTAATTATTTTTTTAATTTAAAAATTTATTTATTTATTTTTGGCCACACCATGCTACATGTGGGACCTCAGTTCCCTGACCAGGGATTGAACCCAGATGCCCTGCATTGAAAGCGTGGGATCTTAACCTCTGGACCACCAGGGAAGTCCCCCTAATGTAATGATTTTTGTCAAAGCAGAGGAGCCTGGTGGGCTACAAGGCCATAGGATCACAAAGAGTTGGACATGACTGAAGTGACTTAGCATGCACACACAGTCAAAGTACAGAGTTGGGTCTATGAACAAACTGAGCAGATTACGTTTTGATATGGAGGTTAATTTCTGGCAAAGACCAGAGTGGTAGAGACAGAACACATACTAAAACAAAAGCAAGCAAATAAAAATACCATGGGCATCTTTGAGGGAGATAGAGGAAGGTACACAGTTTCTTGTAAGAAGCCTGATGTGACATCTGGGGACACATTTCTATCTGTGTTCTGCAATCAATTCCATCCCAGGGCCATTAACTTTAGGTCCCTCAAGGACTTCGTGTTTGAATTTCTAAATGCAAATAATAGAGCATGCACAGACTCTGTGTTTGCCAGGATTTTTTTTTAACTGGAATATAAATGCTTTACAATATTGTATTAGTTTCTGCTGTACAATGAAATGAATCAGCTATATGTATACATATATCCCTTCCCTCTACCCAGGATGTTTTGAGAGCAAGTAAAATCATAGCTTTTTAAAGAGCAGTTTATAAACATAGAGAAGTTCAAAAGCATAGTTGTTAAGATCCTAGACTCTGATTTGATTTCTTGTTATTCAGTCACTCAGTTGTGTCTGACTCTCTGCAACCCCATGGACTGCAGCATGCTGCAGACTTCCCTGTCCTTCACCATCTCCTGGAGCTTGCTCAAACTCATGTCTGCTGAGTCGATGATGCCATCCAACCATCTCATCCTCTGTTATCTTCTTTTTCTCCTGCCTTCAATCTTTCCCAGCATTGGGGTCTTTTCTAATGAGTCAGCTCTTCGAACCAGGTGGCTAAAGTATTGGAGCTTCAGCTTCAGCATCAATCCTTCCAATGACTATTCAGGACTGACTTCCTTTAGGATTGACTGGTTTATCTCCTAGCAATCCGAGGGACTCTCAAGAGTCTTCTCCAACACCACAGTTCAAAGGCATCAATTCTTCTGCACTCAGCCTTCCTTACGTTCCAACTCTCACATCCCCACATGACTACAGGAAAAATCATAGCTTTGACTATATGGGCCTTTGTCAGCAAAGTAACATCTCTGCTTTTTAATATTCTGTCTTGGTTTGTCATAGCTTCTCTTCCAAGGAACAAGCGTCTTTTAATTTCATGGCTGTAGTCACCATCCGCAGTGACTTTGGAACCCAAGAAAATTAAGTCTCTCATTGTTTCCCTATCTATTTGCCATGAAGTGATGAGACTGGATGTCATGATCTTCATTTTTTGAATGTTGAGTTTTAAGCCAGCTTTTTCACTCTCCTCTTTCACCTTCATCAAGAGGCTCTTTCGTTCTTCTTTGCTTTCTGCCATAGGAGTGGTGCCATCTGCATATCTGAGGTTATTGATATTTCTCCTGGCAATCTTGATTTCAGCTTTTGCTTCATTCAGCCTGGCATTTCACATGATGTGCTCTGCATATAAGTTAAATAAGCAGGGTGAAAATACACAGCTTTGACATACTCCTTTCCTAATTTGAAACCATTCCTTTGTTCTATGTCCGGTTCTAACTGTTGATTCTTGACCTGGATATAGGTTTCACAAGAGGAAGATAAGGTGGTCTGGTATTCCCATCACTTTAAGAATTTTCCACAGTCTGTTGTCATCCTCACAGTCAAATTAACTTTGTCAATGAAGCAGAAGTAGATGTTTTTCTGGAATTCGCTTGCTTTTTCTGTGATCCAACGGATGTTGGCAATTTGATCTCTGGTTCCTCTACCTTATCTAAATCCAGCTTGAACATCTAAAAGTTCTCAGTTCACATACTGTTGAAGCCTAGTTTGGAGAATTTTGAGCATTACTTTGCTAGCATGTGAGATGAGTGCAATTGTGCAGTAGTTTGAACATTCTTTGGGATTGCCCTTCTTTGGGATTATAATGAAAACTGACCTTTTCCAGTCTTGTGGCCACTGCTGAGTTTTCCAAATTAGCTGGCATATTGAGTGTAGCACTTTCACAGCATCATCGTTTAGGATTTGAAATAGCTCACCTGGAATTCATCACCTCCACTAGCTTTGATCTCTACTTCTCTCGGTTATTAGTGGTGTGCTCTTTACTTTCCTAAACCTCAGTTTCAATCTGTAGAATACAGTCAGTTTTCCCCACCCAGGGATCAAATCTGCATCTCCTATATTGCAGACAGATTCTTTCAGCACTGAGCCCCTCCCCAACATCCCTTCTCTGCTCCTGCCAGCACCCATCCAAGTCACATTCCTGGCAAGGTCTCACTCTCAGCTGGTTGTCAACTAAGGTGTTGGCTGATAACAAAGCTATGAACTGATAAGGTTTAATTCTTTCAAGTGGTATTTTGAAAGGCCAGGAAGCCTTCAAGAGCTAAAGAAATAATGGAATAATGACAGGCATTAACTCTGTGTGTGTGTAGGAAATATTGGTTACTTGGACTGCGAGCCTTGATTGTTATTAGAATAAACCCTACAGAGGTTACTTGTGCCACCTGGGTCACAATAAAGCAGCTTCTTAGGTCTCACACTAAAACTGATGGACACATATGTACCATCAATTTGTTGTTGTCACTCAGCCGCTAAGTCATGTCCGACTCTGTGATCCCATGGACTGTAGCCCACCAGGCTCCTCTGTCCTCCACTATCTCCTGGAATTTACTCAAATTCATGTCCATTGAGTTGGTGATGCAATCTAACCATCTCATTCATGCACTATTGATACTATGTATAAAATAGATAACAATAAAAAGTCTATTTGGTACCACCTCATATTGAATTTTCCAGGAATACAATTAGGAACTGTGTACAACAAGAGAAGATAGAGTTTTGTTTTTATTCTTTTTATTCTACACTTTACCAGGAGTTGTTCATCAGTGATGAAAATCGCTTCATGAATGCAATGCCCTCACGGTATCTGGGTTACTAACTCTGACCTCAGTCTGTATTGGAGGCTGTCCCTTTCATGGTGGTTTTAAGACTTTCTGATTATATGAGCGATATATTTGCATATTGAAATATATGTGATTTTTCTTTTGCTCTTTACCGAAGTTAAATAATTATATTGATTAAATCATGTGTATAGAAGGTTATACTACCTGTGAATTTCATTTCAGGATAATAAGGAGAATGCTATAAAATATTTGTAACTAAGAGGACATTGAGTCTGACTGAGTTGAGAACTACTGATTGAATGTCTGAGCACGTACGTTACTTCCTCTAGGGCACCTTCACTGCCCCTCACCTGACCCACCTCCTCCCCATCTCTGTGGCGGGCCAGGTGCTCTTGCTTTGTGTTTCCATGGAGGGTCCTGAACATCTCCTTTATGATGATTGCTTTTAAAATTATGAATCCTCCATAACAGATGGTGGGCTTCATGAGAGTAGGGACTCTCATTACAACATGCAGTCCTAAAGCAACTTCTGATGTATAATCAGTATTTAATACACATCTGCTGAATACAAGAATGATTAAATAGCTACCACTATGCTTTTCCCTCTTTTCATTTTTTTTTTTTTTGACTCCACCACTTGTGGAATTTTCCCTGACTGAAGGTTGAGCCTGTGCCTCTTGCAATGGAAGTTTGGAGTCCTAACTATTGGACCTGCAGGGAATTCCCTAAATACGCTTTTCCTGACTCCTGATCTTCCCGTATTTTGACTCTGCATCCGAATTCCTGTTTATCACCTGGTTTCTCTCTGGAGGACATGTTTTGAACTCAGTCTCCTGTTCTGGTGTCAGAAATCCTTCTGAGAATGACTTCTTGGATGTACCACTCTGATGTCTAGCTGGCCTCTGAGGGCCTCCATCCTTCCTTTATTCCACCTAGAACCACCTTGATCCAATCACTCTATACTCTCTGTGTGTTAGACACTTAGTCATGTCCAACTCTTTGTGACCCTGTGGACCTTAGCCCGCAAGGCTCCTCCATCCATGGAGTTTTCAATGAAAGAATACTGGGATGGGTTTCCATTTCCTTCTCCAGAGGATCTTCCCGACCCAGGGATCAAACCTGGGTCTCCTGCATTGCAGGCAGATTCTTTACTGTCTGAGCTACCAGGGAACTACTTAACAGATTCTCATTAGTTTCCCTTCACAAGTCTTTTTTTTTTTAACTCATGTATGATGGCTGTGAAATTGCTCTGAACTTCTAAACTGTGATGCTCCATCCTCGTGTTAGAAATGAAGGGAGGCTGCTTTCTCCAAAATTAACCTCCCATCATCTAGTTTTCCCTGGTGGCTCAGTCAGTAAAGAATCCGCCTGCAATGCAGGTAAACCTGGGTTCAATCCCTGGGTCAGGAAGATCCCCTGGAGAAGGAAACAGCAACTCACTCCAGTATTCTTGCCTGGAAAATCCCTCGGATAGGAGAGCCTGGTGGGCTACAGTCCATGGGATCCCAAGAGGCAGAGAGGACTTGGCGACTAAACCACCACCACCGTCTGGTCTGGGGTCACAAGTCTGATGGAGACTTTATTCTCTCACAGTTCAGTCTGGAACAGGAAACCATCGCAGGTGACCTGACACATGAGCCCTGCATCTTCAGACTCTTCTGGGAGCTGATGACTCACAGGACTGTCCCCTTGGGTCACCGATGGGACCATCTTCATCTGTCCTGGGAGCAAAAGGAGAGACAGCAGCATGTGTGTGGGAGTCTGAGCTTCCAGTCCTTGGGATGGGAATAACTTACAAAACAGGGATCATGCTGTGAAAAATGATCATCCCTTAATCTTACACAGGATTTGTTTCCAAAATTAGTCTTACAGACTTAGACTGGAAGAATCTGACAGAAGGCTGGTAGGTTTTGATGGGCCAGCAGGTCCTAGTGGGAGAAGGGGGCAGACCTGAGGGGCAGAGGGGGGTGGTCCCTGTGGGTGGGTAGGGGGAGAGTCAGGGGGGCTGTGTGAGCTGAGGGGAGGGTGACAAGAGGAAGGAGAGCCAGAGAAGAGAGGCAGAAGGGACACCAAACCAAACGTCTCTTTTTTGAACACAAATGCTAGAACAAACCCTGTATGGAAAGAGGATCAGGTAGTAACTGGGTAAGTGTTTGTAGGAAGGAAGGATCCTTGGGGGTTTGCAGAAAGGGGAGATCAGAGATTCAGCCCCTGTCTCAGCTCACTTCTCTGATCTCCGTGGCATGAAGTGAGGCTGGGGATGTGAAGGCAGAAACATCCTTGGTCATGGGGATGCTCCATTTTGAGTTTCAATCAAATTGTCCCAACAAAACACAGATCTTGGCATTGCTTTGGTGGCCAGTCACAGATACTTGTGGTGACTCTGTTTTCGATAAGTCAGACAGTTTTGTGTCATTGCTGCGTGAAGAGGGCAATCACCTGACTGCACCTGCTCTACAGATCTTTCTCCCTATGTTGGGTCTGCTGGGAGTGCACCTAGGGTGACTCCCTGGGCACTGGGATGCACCATGTGCAGAGACCCAGAGCTCCTGTGAGTGGGGCGGGTGGGGAGTGCAGGATCTGAACACGGTCCAGGGTGAGTGCTGCCTGACCAAACAGGCAAGTGCAGTTGTCTGAATAAATAACTCCCCCTCCTGCATCCGTCTGATTCAACATTTGTACAGTGGCTGATCAAGGATCTTTGCATGAACTACCACATCCAGTGCTGCCAATTGACATCAGCAAGAAAACAGGAAGGATTTACATCCTGAAGACAGAAAGATGCTCCAGGTGGATCTTTTATTTTTGCAGTTCACGCCATGACATTGCGAAGATGTACCGTCCGTATTCGCAAAATGCAGCTCCAGGCTCGCCTCCATTCGTGTTTATTTATACGATGCTCTCCACCCCAGGGTAACAGCAGGTCTGGCAGAATGAGGGAAACTTTTCTGCTGAAGACACACCATGGACACTGGGATTTGAAAGAACCCCTTTGATTCTTTCTTGGACTCCACAGAGCCAAGAAAGCAGGTTTGGGGGAAAACAATAACTTGAAGAACGTGGATAAAGTTAATCCTTAACTTGAGACCATTAAAGCCAGGAAATGGAGGTGAATTTAAAAATCCTGTTGGCAGTGATTCCGTATTCATACCCGTAATGACTTTCCTCCTTCTCCATCCTTTCCTTTCTTCCCACAAAGATGGTGCTGGGGGGTGGGGGGAGAGCTGAGAACCAGATCATGTGAACAACAGTGCACTTGCCAAGCTGCTGATTCTATTTCCTGAGGACAAAGACTCAAGTGAGTGGTAATGAGAAACTCAGACCTGCCACTCTAGATTTTGTGCCTCTGGAGCCAAATACAGTAGGCATGGCTCAGTGGCCACAGACTCTCAGGTTTTGCTGGGAGCTGGGTTAATGTCTTTCACAAAGCCCACACTGAACTTGCTTTGTCTTTGAGCTTCAGAGGCATTATTCTTTAAAAAAAAATCTTTCCAAATAGTGAACGAGGCAGTTTGCCGAGAGGGAGGAAGTATCTCGGATAATGAGTATGTCTCTTGGTACCGACACTCAGATGCTGGCGGTCTATTTCCCTCCCTCTTCCTCTCCTACATGTCAATACTGACTCCATGGGGGCAGTGGGGTCATTTTGGCCCTCTTGGCATCACCCCTTCCACACTCTCCCTTCCTTCTCTCTGGAGTCCCGAGATTTAGGGTCCTGCCCATGCCCACACCTTATGGTCATCCACAGCCCCTGGGGCCCCGGGCTCATTGCAGGTCTTTCCGCCCTGACTGTGACCCTCTTCTTGGAGATTTGAATATCCATGAGAATTTGAACTTCAGTGTTTTGGTCTCTCATTTCCTTGACCTCTTGTCCAAAGATTTCACTCCAGAGACCATGGCTGTTCCTTATTAATAATTGTGGTCACACTTTACCACAGCTGCCAACTCCATACCCCCATTTCAGGCATCCACTCTCCAGTCACACTCTCCTTTCACCTCCAGCTTCAGTGTCCCATCATTGATGATACTTAGACCCACAGCCCATTTGTCCCCTTGCCTGTGATGTCCGTCATCCCTCCCAAGCCTCCTTCTCCTCCACTTCCAGCTTCATCATTATTATCATTCCCTGTATCACCGTCCCTCTTCTTTTCTCTTTGAATCAGGCTTACCTTGAAAACCCAAACACTGATTAAATTCACTTTTCATCTATTTGTGCCTAAACCAAGTAGTTAAGTGCAGTTGGAGGAAAACACACAAATGGGCTGACAGAATCATTCTAAGTAATTCATGCTCATAAGCCTCCCATGGTTCCTCATGCATGTGGCAGGGAGACCACATTCTCTGATCTACTCAATCCTTCTGGCCCTTGTCCTTGACACTTCCTCTTCTCCTCCTTGTCATTCTTTCTTTGCTCAGTGGATAATCTCATTTCGAATCTAACCAGAGAGCCAAGCTGACCAGAGAACTTGCCCGTCTCTTCATTTTCTCAGCCCACTGCCCTGCACCTGCATCAGGATTGCACGTCTTTCCCTCTACTGCAAAAAGGCAATCGTCCAGGACTCTGGAGGCAGGAGCATGCCTTGAAAAGTGAGATGGGACCAGGGCCAGCAGAGGCTGTGAGAGGGCAGCCAATATGTGCATCGTGAGACCTTCATCTTCTGCCAAGAGGAGTTCCCCTTCATCCACCCAGACCCGACTTTGGAGAGTTTAAAGGCTTAACATTTCCCCCAAGTTCTAGGGTCATCCAAAAAAGATGATCTAAACTGTGCTGATGGAGAGTTGAATTTTGAGTTGATGATGTGAAGACAATAGTTAAACTCTAGGAGACGGAGCTCTTTTTAATTAGAAAGTCTGTTTTCCTTTCTACCCAGGTTGTAACTCATGAGTCATAGAGAAAGCATGGGAGCTACTTTCTCGGCATATCTGAGGGACAATGAGTCCCTTGGTTCCATGCACTCTTGCCATCACCCCTCTTTGGTCCTTGAGTTGAGCCCATTTAGGACTTCATGATGGTCCTCCCACTCATCTCACACTCTGATCTCACCCACTCCAGGGCACCTGGAACAACACAGCCATCCCCTTTTTAGGATGCCAGCAGGAGGGCTCTAGGCCTTTGTACACAGTGGAAACAAGGCTCCCCTTCATGTTCAAGGTTAAGGCCCCAGTGTTGGGCATGGCATGTAATGCCCTACAGGGCTGGTTCCTGTCTCTCCCCTTTGCCACCTCACTGTACACACCGGACACTTCAGGGGCCACACTCTTAAGTCCCTGAGAGTCTGCATGTTCCCGTGTGTCTCCTTCCGCTGGCCTGACTCTCCTTGCCCTTGTCTGCCAAGCAAACTCTTACACATACCTCAGGTCCCTGTAGTGGGTCTCCTCCATTTCTACACTCCATGAATACCCTGGATGGAGCTGACTGCTTTCTCTTTTGAGCCCATGTAGTACCTTGTCCACGTGCTTCTGTGACAATGTGTCCAGTGACTTCTTTGAGTCCTTATTTCTGTGTCTTACCTTCCTCTGAGGGCAAGACAAGTCCTGACTAATGATGGAGCCTCAGTGCCTGATAGCACGTAGTAAATGCTCAGTGAATGTCTGTCAAAGGAGAAAAATGAAGGAATCAACTCACCACATGCTGACCTTTTTTCTAGGTCTTGGGCTTTGACACAGATTGAAAAGACAGTAAATGTAGCAATTTTTAAAGGTAAACAGTTAACAAGCACAATGAAATGACAGCAATTAAATGACATTGCAAATTTGGGGCTGACCTGCCTAACTCCCAGGAATCAGTGAGGCTGAACATGTGAGTTGTCAACCATCTCTCAATTTCAAAGCAGAACTTCCAAACCAAATGATGCTCACCCTTCTAAAACATTTGTTTTTAGAAATCATAAAATAGGTGGAGTGCTTCACCAAATGTGTTCAACAACCCATGAAAAAGAATGAAATAATATCATTTGGAGCAACATTGATGGACCTAGAGATAATCCCACTAAGTGAAGTAGGTCAAAGACAAGTATATCACATACCCATGGAATCCAAAAAAATGATACAGATGAACTTATTTACAAAACAGGAAAAGATTCACAGACATAGAAAACAAACTTGTGGTTACCAAAGGGGAAAGAGGGGAGGCATAAATTAGGAGTTTGGGATGAATATATACACACTGCTGTATATATAAAATAAACAAGAAGGACCTACTGTATAATGCAGGGAACTAAACTCAGTATCTTGTAATAATCTCTAATGGAAAAGAATCTCAAAAAGTATACATATATATCAATAAAATGGAATCACTTTGCTACATATTTGATACTAAAACAACCTTGTAAATTAACTATACTTGAATAAAAAAGTGTTCAATAACCATTGAAAGCAATACCAGAGATTCAAACAGCGAAGTTGTGCAGCCCATTAATAAATGAACACCAAGCGCGAAGCCATCATTTAGACGCTGGGATGTGCAGACTCACTTGGTTGAAAGAGGCGGCTTTATCATCTCCAGCAGTAACTGTGGCCCAGGAGGGTACTGCCAGTCTGGCTGTAGTTGAAATTCTGTGCTTGCTTTGCTATGAGTCTGTGAGCTTCATTCCTCTCGTGCCTCCAATGCTTGTTCTGTTTCATGTCGTGAGGCAGTGTGCCGAAAAGAAAAGCATTGAGAACAGACAGTGGACTTTGGTTAAATATGGAGAAAGCCTTTCTCTCTGTCCGGTAATAAAGACTTTTTGCATCATATTCAAACTGATATGGTCTTATTCGCTTCATTGACTCTAGAATTCTTATACGTATACTTCAGTCTTATAAAAATTGAATTGAGCAGCAGCTATAAATAATTAAACTTATCCTAGCTGGGACTTGCCAGTATAAAGATGTTACAAATTCAAAGCCATGCCAGGGACAGTAGATCGAGTGATTTATCATTGCTGAGCCTCGCAACTGCCAGCTTCTGGGTCTGGGCTTCTGTTTGTCCTGTTGCTGAGTCCTGAGGTCATTTGTGGCCATGGAAGTCCCACGGCAGAGACAGAGATACACTCACTGTGGGTCCTCCTAACTATCTCGTAAATGAGCAAGAGACAGTGAGACTTTTCACAGCTAACTCCAATTTATATTTCTGGAAGGGTCTTCGCCATCAGAGTCGAGGCATTGCTCCGGTGTTAGTATTAGGAGCCCACACGTACACCAGCAGGAAAGGTAGGCTTTGCACCTGCCTGCGGCAGCAGACACACCTCTTATCTTTCTTACTTTCAAAACCTAACCATCCGTCATGTCATGAGATAAATTAACTTCAAAATTGGAGCACAGTTGTTACCAGATCCATCTCAAATCACTCGCCTTGGTGACAGAGCTTAATTATGACCTCAGCTCAGGATAAAAGCCACTGACGGTCTTTGTGTCTTTTAAATTTGATTGCCGATTCTGCATGAGAATTCTTGGGAGATACTACTCATAAAAGTAAAGATTAGATCCATAACAATTGCCTTGAAAATGAAATTATCACCAGGGAGAGAAAGAACACGTGTTTTCAATTTTCCTGAGTGTGACCAGGATACTAGGATGCATGTGTGTATGTCGAGGGGGGCGTAAAGCTGGCGTGAGCCGCTGGTAACACAGGGTGCTGACTCTAAAAGAAATGGAAACGTCAAAGTGGGTGTGTTTATGGGAGGATCCCCAGTCACAGAGAAGGCTGGTTGGTACTAAAAGACTGCATAGTGACCACAAGGCCAGAGGGGCCCTGGAAGGGAGCTATTTATAAGACAGATATTGTGCAAATTATGTTAAGAATGTGGTGCTAGTGGTAAAGAACCTGCCTACCAATGCAGGACACACAGAGATGGGGATTCAGTCCCTAGGTCAGGAAGATCCCCTGGAGGAGTGCATGGCAACCCACCCCAGTATTCTTGCCTGGAGAATCCCATGGACAGAGAAGCCTGGCGTGCCACAGTCCACAGGGTTGCAAAGAATTGGACACAACTGGAGTGATTTCAAGTCAAGCAGCAAAAATCGCATGTGGGCTTATATGTGGAATCTAAAATATGACACAAATGAACATATCTACAAAATAGAAACAGACTCACAGGTATAGAGAACAGACTTGTGATTGCCAAGGGAGACAGGGAAGGGGGAGGAATTGAAATGGAAGTTTGGGATTATCAGATGCACACTATTACAAAAAGGACGGATAAACAACAAAGTCCTACTGTATAGCACAGGGAACTATACTCAATATCCTGTGATAAACCATAATGGAAAAGAATGTGAAAAAGAGTATGTATGTGTATAATTGAATCACTTTATTGTACAGCAGAAATTAACACAACATTGTAAATCAACCATAAGTCAAAAAAAAATTAAAGAAAAAAAAAAGAGAGGACATTTGAGATAAAATGGACTGGCTCTAGTTAGGCAAGTTACTCTCTCATTGTGAGCATTGACATAGAAGGACCTAGAGATTATCGTAATAAGTCAGACAGAGAAAGACAAGTATCATATAATATCACTTATATGTGGAATCTAAAAAAAAAGATTCTTTTATGAACTTATTGACAAAACAAAAACAGACTCACAGGCTAGGAAAACAAAACTATGGTTACCAATGGGGAAAGATCGGAGCAGATAAGTTAGGTGTTTGAGATTAACATATACACACTACTATATATAAAATAATCAACAAAGACCTACTGTATAGCACAAGGAACTATGTTCAATATTCTGTGATAAACCAATGGAAAAGAATATGAAAATGAACATAGATACGTATAACTGGATCACTTCGCTTTACATCAGAAATTAACAGAACACAGTGCATCAACTATATGTCAATTAAAAAAACTTTGTGTGGGGAAGAATTAAATGCAAGGAAGGAATGAGGAAGAGGGTGAGCGAGGAAGGCACAGCAGCAGAATTGGAGGGAAGAGGAGGCTGGGATTTTTAAAGCAATTTCAAAGGACTGTATCTCAATTTTGCCCAGAACCAACTTGCATCATGGTGATCAGACATTGTCTGTAGTTGAAACTACGGCTCCAAAATCCATGTTTTCAAGAAGACCCACTGTCTCCAAGTGCTGATCCTGCTACCTCAGGTTTCAGGTGCCAGCGACGCTGAGGAATGACAGCTTTCGAAAGTGAAAGTTAGTTGCTCAGTCATGTCTGACTGCAACCCCATGGACTGTAGCCCACCAGGCTCCTCTGTCCACGCAATTCTCCAGGCAAGAAGACCCTTCCCCCATACCTGACATAATATGGAGTTGGTGGGCAGACTCCATAGACTTACCCTAGTCTGTGCACATATTCTTCAATGTTCTAGGGAAAATCATAATTATACACAGGCATTATCTCATGGACATCAGGATCACAAGCTGCCAAATCAGCAGCAATTAGTATGCACACTTTACCTGAAGAATGAATCCAAAGGAATACAGACACCTTCTGGTACAAACCAACCGAAGACATATCTGTCCCATATTAGCTAATCAGGTGAAATAGCATTGCTCTGAATACTAAAAGAGTTAAAGACAGTGAAGATGGGAAAGGGTTACTTAGTCTTTTTTTTTTTTTTTTGGCAACAAGGAATGTGGGATCTTAGTTCCTCAACTAGGGACTGAACCTACTCCCTCTGCGTTGGAAGTACAGATTCTTAACAACTGAGCCACCAGGGAAGTTTCTACTTAGTCTTTGTTAGCTGCTGGAAAGTTACAACACAATAGACACCATTGTTCAAATGGTCCATGAACCATATCAAAGATATATGCCTTTCAGGTAAATTAAGCTAACATTCCGCCTCCCCCACTGCAAATGCTTCCCTTGGTATGTAGCTTTAAAACATTAGTTTGAGACAGAGAATCTGATTCATATTTAGAACTAGTTCTGGAATCAGTGAACTGAAGGCAAATTTTAGAAATGGGTCCCGTGAAAGGTGCCATCATTCAGGCAATTCAGGCACTGGGCTGCCATTTCCTTCTCCAGGGGATCTTCCCAACCCAGGGATTGAACCCACATCTCCTGCATCGCAGGCAGATTCTTTACCACCTGAGCCACCAGGAAGCTTCTTACTGGAAAGATGCTGAATCCCCGTGGACACCAAGGTAAGTCTGTGACTGATCTCCCCAGGAGAGCTAGTTTCTCCCTTCTCTTCTGTGAACCTCTCCTGAAATACCTCTTTTCAGTGACTGAGCACTGACAGTAGAGAAATTTTTCCTGTTTTGATCGGCAATTGTTCCTACATTTTTTTTCATTCCCCTGTGAAAGAGGGAGCTATTCATCTGGTTTTCTTAAGAAAACCTGTCTTCTATTTGACATTAGTAATCATATTTGAGCAATTGCATTTGCTTTGCATCTTCCCCTACAATGTTTCCCCATGGTGGCTCAGATGGTGAAGAATCTGCCTGCAACGCAGGAGACCTGAGTTCAATCCCTGGGTCAGGAAGATCCCCTGGAGGAGGGCATAGCAACCCACTCCAGTGTTCTTGCCTGGAGAAATCCATGGACAGAGGAGCCTGGTGGAGTGACTAACAATTTCCCCTACAATTTTGAAAATTTATGTTAAATGGGATGTAGAGTTGTGAGTAAATAATGTTTAAACACATTCTGCATCTGTTTATTAATTTATCAGCCATTTTATTGAGGACTTACTATTTGTCATTATAGATGTCAATGGAAACATCTCACTCTGGAATGAGGTGCTCTGGCACCAGCTACTAAATTGGTTTGGGTCTCCTCAAGTTGTAAAAGGGTGAGGATAATACGTAAATGATCGTGGTGAGAATGACATGCTTAAAATGTCTACATATTAAATGTATAATGAACTTTAGATTTTCATTCAGAAGCTATGCCAGGTGCAGAGGTACAGAGAAAAACCTGATTCTGATACTTCCTCAAGGAGCACAATGTTACCCGGGCAGAAGATGTGCTGGGATCTGCGGGGAGTGATCAGCACAGTCTTCCCAGGGGATACCCCTGGTCTGGGGTGGAGGGTACAGGGGAAGTCCAGCCATTTCCTTGGGCCAACCTCACTGGAACCTTGAATTTTCTTTTTAAGAGTTTTTAAAAATGCGGACCATTTAAAAAATCTTTATTGAATTTGTTACAATATTGCTTCTGTTGTTTGTGTGTGTGCCTGATAGGTTGCTTCAGTCATCTCTGACTCTTTGCGACCCTATGGACTGTGACTCACCAGGCTGCTCTGTCCATGGGATTCTCCAGGCAAGAATACTGGAGTGGGTAGCCATTCCCTTCTTCAGGGGATCCTCCTGACCCAGGAATCGAGCCCAAGTCTCCTGAACTGCAGGTGGATTCTTTACCACCGAGTCACCAGGGAAGCCCTGCTTCTGTTATGTTCTGTTTTTATGGCCACAAGGCATGCAGGATCTTAGCTCCCCAACCAGGGATCGAACCCACACCCCCTGCATTGGAAGGGGTAGTCTTAGCTACTGGACTGTCAGGGAAGTCCCTTGAATTTTCTTCTTATTCTCCAAGACTTTGTCCTGACATCACAGCAGAGATGAACAGTGCCCACTCTTTCCCCATCCTCTCTGACTGCACATCCCAGCTGCTACTGGGATGGTACAGACTGTACGTACAGTCACTCTCTCCACCTATTTGCCTTCCCTACAGTTTGCTGCTCAAGCAAACGTTCAATCATCCTCCCACGTGACTGTGGCCTGAAGGTGCAGAGCAGTGGAGAGAACAATTTAATTACTAATAATGTCTGTCCCTCTGAGTCACGGCATGTGTGCCAGTGAAAATCCAGGAGTTGTTGAAATTCCTCCACTCCTGCAGATTTGTTGCCTTTCTGGCTGTGTGACAACTTTTGCTCCCCCTGCTGTCACTCTGCACATCCCCGAGTCTCTTTGGATGGCAATTCATGATAGCTCCCTGCAGCGATGATGGAAATATGTCAGGGATGTCAAAGGCAGAAGGAGGCAGTTCCAAGCAAAGGTGGTGATTTGCCCCGCTCCCCTGACCTCCAGGACTTTGCTCACCACCAGAAGATGTGATTGGAGGGTGTTTAAGGCAGACTTAAGCAGTTTAAAAATAATCACGTAGCTATTTAAGACAGAAGCCAAATACTTTTGTAGATGATGAAACCTGTTAATGTACAGTTCTTTGGGAGAAAACATAATGACTTACTGTCTGTTGGTATAACACTTAGAAAGTCCCTTACACAAACCAAGCTCTCCAATGACATATTGCACACGCATATTTTTCAAACTTCCTCCAAATTAACACAGTAGATTAAATGTATTAAATAACCTCACCAGCAGTAGAACCGCATACGCTCACATGTGTACATTTTTGTGAATATCCATCCCCACATGAAATAAGTAAAACTCCTTTTGTTCTCCAGTGAGCAGCCTACGTGACTTTCAGGTGACTTAAGGTCACAGTTGGAATCATAGTGTTGTTATTGGCATTGATCTTAGAATCCCATTACCAGTGTTTCCCACCACTAGGTTTTTTAATTTCTAAAAAGGAAAAGAGGGATTTCCCTGCTGGTCCAGGAGTTCAGATTTTGCCAATGCAGAGGGTATGAGTTTGATCCCTGGTTGGGGATCCCACTTGCTTTGTGGCCAAAAAACCAAAACCTAAACAGAAGCAATATTGTAACATATACAATAAAGACTTTAAAAGTGATCCACATTAAAAAATCTTTAAATAAATAAAAAGGAAAAGAAATAAATGTAGATTATTCATATGCAATTGTCCTGTGTAGACTTTGAATGTCTTTAACTTAATGAGTAACATGTTTGGTCCTGGTAGGCAGGACTATTCACACGAAATATGTGTTTACATTTAGAAATATTGAAATTCACCAAATAAATCATTTTATTGAACTTTCAGCTAAAAGTGTGAATGCTTCCAAAGTTAGTAAATTTACGAGGTTGCAAGTGACCTCAGACTTTGTACCTCTTCATTTGCAGATGAGGAGGTGGAGGCTTGCCGGCCCTTGTTCAGTCGCTCAGTTGTGTCTGACTCTTTTCGACCCCATGGACTACAGCATGGCAGGCTTTCCCGTTCTTCACCATCTACCAGTGGACCAAGTTGCTGAGATCAGACAGCTACTTAGTGGATGAGTCAGAACCAGAGCACAGCTCTCTGCCCACCAATGAGCTGTCTCTCCACAATAGCTAAATAATTTACGCTTGGATCATTTTGGGCAGATGGATGGTTGCTGCTTTGTCTTCATACGTTTCTTATTTAGTTTTATTTGTCTTTTTATTAAAATTGTTAAAATTTCTTTTTACAATGTTGTGCTGATTTCTGCCATACAACAATGCAAATCAGCCATAGTTTTAAAAAAAAGAGTGGTTAGATGCCGCAAAGCAGGAGGCAATGCCTTAACATATGTGTATTGTCAGACCCAAGAGCCTCTTCCATCCTTGTCAAAAGGAGTGCTAACCTTCTCTCCTTTCATACAACACTCATATGGTTTTATTGTTGCAATTTTTAACCTCAAGAATATCTAAAATTGTTGGCCCATTACATTTTCCTTGCATGCATTTTTTCCTTGAAGGTAATGGGAGATTATCATGTCAGATCCCCTGTGCAGCAGATGGTTTATGGCTTGGCAGGCAGAAGCCTGGAGAAGACACTGGTCAGGTGCCAACTTGCATTCAGGAAGTCGCCTTCCCCTCAAGACTATCCTGCAGAAGCAGCACAGGAAACCTGGACACAAGGAAGGAGGAGGGGAGATGAGGAAGGCTTTGGGTGGGTGTCAGGATGACGTTAAATCTGATTGATTAGTGTGTGCTTTCATAGCCAGGCCCCAGAGATGAGATTCAAAGAAATTCAAGGAACAATTTTTAATTCCTGTTCTCAAAAAGCTTGTGCTTTCTTGGGAAGGAACTACTCACTTATCACACCACATATTGTAAGAAGGAGAGAAAACTTGCATGCCTGTCTCTTCCTGCCCCTGTCCCCTGTTGTTTTCCAACTGTAAGGGTCACTAATTACCCAGTCACATTTCCAGACCATGGCTGGTTAGTTCACGGGTAGACAAGATCACCATGCTTAAAAGGGCATAGACTCTTTTGCCACCTTCTCTTTGTTGGAGGTCACCAGGCTCGGCCCCTCTTTGCAAATCCAACTTGCTCTTGCTTCCTGAAGGTAGGCTTGGGTACCTGTAAATGCTGCTTGTAGCTGTGGTCAGTTACTTCCTGATGGCAAAATTGGGATTTGGAGGAAAAAGAGAGGACCTGTCTGTGTCAGCAGAAAGGACCAGTTTGGGGGTGTGGGTTTCAAGGCCAGATGGTAAAAAAGGAGCCCTCCAGTCTCTAGATTCTATGTGAAAGCCTTTCTTTGGGGATCTGATCATATGGAAAGGGCAGTATTTCTCACTCAACTCTTTTTAGTATCCCTGTTCACCATCACCCCTTGTGCCAGGATCAGTAACTAAGGGGTGTTAGTGTTGAAACAATCAAAGACTGCTAGTTTGAGAATCATCACCAGTATCAGATGCAATTCTGAATAAAATATCTTCTGCATTAGCCATTATAGATAGGTGGTGATGACTTTGGTTTTCCAGGTAATTCAGTGGTAAAGAATCTCCTTGCCTTTTTAAGGCAGGAGGTTTTTAAGGACAGGAACCAACAAAAGATTCGTTGAATTTCTTTGAATCTCATCTCTGGGGGCATGCAGGAGATGCAAGTTTTATCCCTGAGTCGGGAAGATCCCCCTGAAGAAGGAAATGGCAACCCACTCTAGTATTCTTCCCTGGAAAAATTTCAGGGACAGAGGAGCCTGGTGGGTTACAGTCCACAGGATTGTAAAGAGTCAGACACAACTGAGCGACTGAGTGACTGAGCATGCACACGTTAGCTAAAGAGAAGTTATACACAAGCCAAGGCAGGATAAAAGAACACCAAAAAGTTTCTGGACTGAAAATTTCCCTTCATCAAGGGACCATGTGCCCTCCTAGAGAGCTCTATGAGCACATGAATAATGGGTGTCTGCTGGTGAGCTGATGTGATTGGTTTGTGGGCAGAAATGCTGTGAGACCTGGTGTAGCACAGCTGCCCAGGTCTTGGGAGATGGTCCTGGTCATAGGCAGCAATGGGATTTAGGACCAATCTGTTTAAATAGCATTCTGTCTGGGAGAGCAGGATGCAGAACTATAATGATAAGGAAAGAACAACATTTTTTAAAGAGTTGAGGGATTTGTATGTCCTGTTGGTATCCCAAAGCCCCTGACTGGCCTCAAGGCTTTCTCTCAATCAGGCCCTTGGACTGGGAGCCACAGGAAGTTTGAAGATGACATCTACATGCTTCAGCATCAGGTCTGTTTGGGAGGCATGGGAAGTTGGTATGGACTGTTTAAGAAAGGTCCCTAAAAGAAGCAGGGAGTTTGTAGAAGATCTGTCAGCAAGTGAATGAGTTTTTCTCCATGGTGAACTTGGAAGAACTCAAGCTGACATCACTGTGTGAGATTCAGGGTAACAATCCCACTGCTGAATGAGGTGTGAAAAGTCCCGTGGACCAGACTGCTGCTCTTTTAACTCTGTGTCCATGCTGGACATGTGACAGGCTGTGTACAGACAGCTTCCTTGAATATTTTTCTTTCTTTCTTTCTTTTTTTATAACAATTTTGCGGGTTGACTCAGTTATTTGCTGGATAAGGTGGGGTATAGAAGAATAGGAAAGAGGGTGAAGGCAGGGAGGGGAAGAGCAATGGGTAAACCGGAGGAAAGTGCTACTCTCCCAATTCCTTGCTAAGAATTGATGATTGATGGTGATTAATCTAATTCAATGAATGCTGATGATTGATCTAATTTGATGAAAGATGGTGATTGATCTAATTTGACCTTCAAGGTGGATGCGATAACATGGTCAAGGTAAACTTGTGTATACTATTTCTGATTGGAATTATCTTGAATACTTGGATCATATATTTTATAAAAAGTCATATCTATTCTTTAAGAGGCTTAAATCTTAACTCTTCAACAAAACCTTTTCTCATCACTCCAGCCAGAAAATTTTAGTTCTCTCCACTTTCTGACCATATTATTCTCTTGAAACTAATCAAATGGAACTCTGTTTCACTTGATTATTTTCATGGGTACACATGTCTCACGTCTCCCAGTAGACATTTTTCTTAGGGTGAGAGGAACCATCTTTGAGCATTTTCCTCATAGAATTCCTACCCTGTGTTCTGTATAAAGGATGTTTAATGAGTATTTGCCAGGTAACTAGTATTTGGAAAGTTTGGCTCATTTTCAAGTCTATGCATTTTCAAGGTACTGGCAGAAAAACCCAATTTTTAGATTCCTGTTAGAATTTTCATTGTCCTGACTTTATTTTAATAGGAAATTGACTTATTGTTCAATATATTATTTTCTACTTTCTAACATGGATAGTAATAAACTAACTCATGCAAATGTTTTGAAAAATAAGGAATGAATAAATTTCAACATCCAAAAATGAAGTCCAAACATGTATCTCTAAATTCAGGTCCTACTGATGGAGACTAAAAAAATGGACTAGTCACTACTGGTGTGAAAACAATGAGTTAAAAGTTGTACTTTTAAATTCATTACGGGTAGAAATATTTATGCAAGCCAAATTTCCAGTGACTAGACAGAAAATGACTCGGATAAAATGGATGGAGTTTTGTGGATAATTCTGAGGTATAGGAGAAATTTCTAATATTCTGAGGACTTATGCTAGAAATCACTAAGACTATTATCCTCCATCCTCTTGCACTCTGTTTGAATAGCGCAGTTACTAATGTTTCAAAATTTAAACAACCTTTAATTAGATAATACAAGTGCATGGTAAAAAAATTCAATGAAACAAAGTTTTTTTTCTATTCCTGTCTCCCAAGCCCTGGTTCTTCTCCTTAGAAAACTACTCTTTTTTTTTCATTTTATTCAGAGATATTATCTGTGGATACAAGCTTATGTTTCAGGGCACCTTTTCACTTTTATGACGTAAATGTTGGCATGCTGAAAAGAAGGTCCTAAGCTTTGTTTTTATTTTCACCTACCTATGTATCTGGAGATTATTCACATCAATACATACAGATCTACCTTGTTCTTTTTGACACTGCAAAATTCTCAACGGTCACATACCGTCAGTGGCTACCGAAGTGGACAGAGCAGATACAGAACATTTCTACTATCACGGAAGGTTCTGTTGGACTGAACCCTCCTAGAATGTAAGATTTGGGTGGAAAGCTGCCTTTAAGATGAATGCATGCATGCTCAGTCCCTTCAGTTGTGTCCGACACTTTTAGACTCCATGGACTATAGCCTGCCAGGCGCCTCTGTCCGTGGGATACTCCAGGCAAGATGGAGTAGGTTGCCATGCCCTCTTGCAGGGGATGTTCCTGTCCCAGGGCTCTAACCCATGTCTCCTGCATTGCAGAGCAGATTCTCTACTGCTGAGCCACCGGGAAGCCCTTCAGATGAATAATTGGTCTCGATGGAGAGACTGATTTGTGGGGAGGAGATGCTTGACCTAGCGAGCGGTCTTAACCAAGGCAGTTGTGCAGGAAGGTCACAGGGTGTTTCAGGATAGACAGAATCACATGTGAGGATTCCCAGCTTCTGGCTGGAGTAACCAGAGAATGAAGCCACCTTAGACAGGCACTCGGAATTCAAAGAACAGTGTAAGGGCCATGTGATGAAAACAGTTTTAGACAGGGCTCAAAACAAACAAGAAAGCAAGTGTGCATGTTTACCAGACAGAAGACAGTGAGAGATTGGAGCCAGAGAAGCAGGTGTAATTAGGATAACCGGGTCCTTGTGAGGACCAACACAGTCAGCTCACATATCAGACAGGACTGCCCACATCCTCTTAGGTTTAACTCATGTGATTTTCTATCTCAACTGGTGTTAAACAGGAAGGATTCAGAGATCTGGGTTTGAAAAAAAATCTTGAGCCTCAGTTTTCAAACCTAAAAATAAACATCAAAATGATATATTTGAATTTTTCATTAAAATAACTGTAGTAATAAGTGCCTGGCACACAACATTGTAAAGCAATTATACTCCTACAAATAAGAGAAATAAAAGAATAATTCTTTAAAAAGAAAAAAAAAGTGGCTGCAATTGTTTCTTGGCTTCGCCTGGGAACCTGTCTACGGTGGCATGCTCCGTCTCTCCAGTGGGTGCAGAAAACTCCATAGCCCCAGTAAACAATAATACCTGATAACTCAACTGGATTCTACAGTTCTTTGTCTCCAGTGGAGCTCTGGCAAGCCTAGAGAACTCTGAGCTCTTATTCCTGATGAAGTGACAGCAGCTCCCCACACGCCAGAACAGAATCAGGGGCAGAGAATGGGCTCAGGGCTGGTCAGTTTCCAGGGGAGCATGACTTGGCCAGCTTGAATATTCCACATATGTCGAATGAGGGGGCAGAGCAGACTGATTCCTGAGGTTCCTTCTGTGATCTGACAGCTCAGGGCCTGGAACGATCTGTTTGCTTTCAGAGTGTCAGCTACAAGATGGGTATTATTTGAGAAGGCAGGTGTGCCCATGCAACCTGAAATGCTTCTAATAAAAAGAAAGAAAATAGGTATTCATAATTTTTTTCATAGACACACTAGGTAGCAGACATTTAATAATGACAGAACTAATGCAGAATCTGAATTGGCCAGTTTGACCTTATTAAGCCATAGCAGTGGGCTCTGTTCATGGAACTCCTAAAGTGTATGCTGATTAGCTCTTTGTTTTTTTAAGATTTTTTTTTGGATGTGGTCCATATTTCAAAGTCTTTATTGAATTTATTACAATATTGCTTCTGTTGTTTTATGTTTTGGTTTTTGGCTGAGAGGCTTATGGGTTCTTAGCAACCCAACTGGGGATCGAACCTGCACTGCCTGTGTTGGAAGGTGAAATCTTAACCACTGAACCATCAGGAAAGTTCCCTGATGAGCTCTCTTGAAACTCAAATATTCAGAACCTCTGATGTCACCACTGACCAAATTGGCCCCCTTGATCTCGTGGTGAATGACAGGGGTAGGACAATCGTGGGGACATCAACAAGGCACTGAAGACAGGACCAGAGAGGCCCCTGCAGCTTGCAATGCCTCCGTCCCACACAGAATCTGGACTGTTTTATCTTAAAGCCCAGGAATCCAAATGATGATTGGGGGCGTGGTGAGAAAAAAAGTACATTTTGATGAAAATCCAATTAAAAGCACGGTTAATTGGGCACTTACTACTCACAAAGCACTTTGCTTGACGACTTTAAGGAGATGAGGATGAATCAAATAGACTGTGTGCCCTGAAGGAATTTATAAAATAAGGGAGTGGGGGTGGATAGGTAGGTGCAAAATAAACAACAAAGGGATGAGTCCAGGTTTCTTAGAGAAGATTAGATTGAGATCAAGGCAAATAACCTGGTAAGAATATTGGAGGTACAGGCTCCAATATTGACTGGCTTGGACCAAGGAAATCTGAGAAGAGACAGATCATAAGAGGTGTTCTGGGTGACACCTCCACCCCACCCCATCCTCCAATACACTTTGCTGCCCAAAAAGAAATTGAAAAACTTTGGTAAGGGGTGACTTTCCTCCATAAATCATATTTAAATGAGACAGCTGTATTTTTCTGCTTAATGCTTAGCCAAATCCTATTTAATTAACCTACTTAGACTTGTTGATTGAGGTTAATTAGACCCTAGGATTGATGTTAATTGCCATTGTAAACTGCCAATGCTATAAGCAGTACATTTTGGATTTGGTTAAGAAAATTGAGGTAGAGGTCTATTTTTCATAGCTTGCTTACTTTTTGTCTCTCTCCCTCCTCTAAGACAAAAAGCATCCCCCCTTCCCTAATTGTGTTGTCCTTTGTTTTTGTCATGGGTGATGGGTGGATGGGTTATTGAAAGGACTGATTCCTTCTGGTCAATAATTCTTTACATATGGAGGCAGTCCCTTTCTTTTGACCCCCTCTTCTCTCTCCTTTCTGATAATGCCCTATACAACATGTGCACACATATGCATATATATGCACACATATACATATATGCCTACAAGTATACACACACACATGTACACACACAGCATGATATACTTCTATTTTTCTATAAACTTGTGTGGATTTTTCTCAGGCGGCTGGACACTGTTGATCCTGGGGGAGGCTGAAGGAAGGCCTCTGGCAATTTGATGGGACCTTCAACGGAATAACAAAGATAATTCACCTTTTTATAAAATGTATGTGTGTGTGGCCCACTTGCCAACCCAGGTAGACGTAGGAGATGCAGGTTCCATCCCTGGGTCAGGAAGATTGCCTGGAAGAGGGGCATGGCAACTCACTCCAGTATTCTTGCCTGGAGAATCCCATGGACAGAGGAGCCTGGCAGGCTGCAGTCCATAGGGTGGCAAAGAGTCGGACACGACTGAAGCAGCTGAGCATGCAGGCGAGTGTATGTGGTGGTGTCTGAGGAGGCTAAAAGGAAGGCAAACAGGTGTAGCAAGAGAGAAAAGAGGAAAGGCAGCATTTTCAGAGTCAGGGGGTGTGAGAGGCTGGGCATTTGCCCGGTTTTAGCTCAGGGATAAGAATTCAAATTCTGGAGGACAAATTCCTCTGCCAATAAGTCAGGATTTAGGCCTTCTTTCCCATAAACCCAGTTCAGCTAAATCTGGTTACATCCAGGTTTCTCTCTCCTCACACAAGGACTAGATGCATAAGAAAGCCTGTGTATATTTATGCAGGATCTCTAAAAAAGTAGGTACTAACGACCTGAGTGCAGCCTGCAGTGAACCGCTCTTGGTCAGCGGTCCCCAATTTTTTGACACCAGGGACTGGTTTCATGGAAGACAATTATTTTTCTGCTGATAGGGGTGAGGCGATGGTTTGGGGATGATTCAAATGGGTCACATTTATTGTGCACTTTATTTCTATTATTGTTATATCTCTAACAGTAGAAATGATCAGCTCTACCTCAGATCATCAGACATTAGATACTGGAGGTTGGGAACCCCTGATCTAGGGGATATTTCGATGTGTAGCCCACAGGCTTCACTGCATCCAGCCCCTGCTACTACCTCCCTTTCTCTGGGTAAGTCATGGTCCTCTGCAGCCCCCTCCATGCCCCCAAGTTCTTACTCCATCCCTTGGATGGGTCAGATTCTAGTCATCTCTAATCTCTCCTTTGACATTTAGCAGATACATCAATAACAAAGTAGCAGCCAAGACAGCAGACAAATTTCCATCTGTTCTCTTTCTCTTGTGATGTGGACTTGAACTTTAGGAATGCTGTAGTTGTGAGACTAGAAACTAGATCTCAAAACTGGATAACATGGACTCTCATAAACAGAGAGGGGAAAGGCATGCTTTTGTTTATGTGTATTTATGTGTTTGTGTCTGTTGAAGTATCTTTTCTTAAAAAATAAAAATTGAGTTTGGAGAGGTACATTCATGAACCATCACGCGACTCTGCCATAAACATATACATCACCTCTAAAAATTTACTCCCACCCCATTCTCTTTATGTACTATTATTATGTGACAATAAGACAACATAAGATCTACCCTCTTAGCAAATATTTATCTCGTGTAACTGGAGCTCTGTACCCCTTGACTAATACCTTCCTTGTTCTGCTCCCTTTGACCCCTGATAACCAATGTTCTACTTCTATGAATTTGACTATTGTAAATTTCACAAAAGGTGGAGCCAGGTAGCATTTGTCTTTCTGTGACTGGCTCATTTCATGTAACATAACATCCTCTAGGTTCTTCTGTGTTGTTGCAAATGGCAGGCTTTCCTTCTTTTTTAAGGCTGAATAATAATTCATTGCGTGTAGAGACCACACTTTCTCTATCCATTCACCCATTGGTGGACACTGAGGTGATGCCCATGGCTTGGCTACTGTGAATAGCTAATCTCAAAAGCTTGGAAAATGAATAGAATCCTAGCATCTCATGCCATTCTATTAACCATCTCACTCTTCTTCCATAGTCCATAGGCTCTTATTCTTGTGTGCATTTCATTAATGATCAAAAATTCTTCTGATTTCTGGTTAATATTAAGATCACTTTGAAAGAGATTTCCCTGGTGGTCCAGTGATTGAGACTTTGCCTTCCAATGCAAAGGCTGTGGGTTCAATCCCTGGTTGGGGAGCTAAAATCCCACATACCTCAAGGCCAAAAAACCCAAAACATGAAACAGAAACAAAATTGTAAGAAATTCAATAAAAGACTTACAAAAAAATGATCCACTTCAAAAAAAAAATTACTTGGGTAATTCTACACTGGAGTTCAGACTACATTTGGCCAAGATTGTACAGCTTAAAACTCTCAATGAGGTAAGATCCAATCTGTCTCAAAGAATCCAGAGTGAAACAGTTTCAGTTGGCTTCTGCAGAAGGCTTAATTTTTCTAATATTTTCTAAATTAAAAGGATAATAATGCATTTTTTTTCACTTATAGAGCTCTTCCCTTACATCTTTTACTAATGCAGATGTGTATGGTGACAGTATCAGTTTAAAAATACTTTAAGAGTATACTGCTTAATAATCATGCCAATTCTCCTTTTTCAAATGAACAAGACTGAGGTTGATATTTGAAGAGCATACAAAAGAGACCATTTATTTCAGTGTATGATTTCATAGTTCAAGTTCTACAACTAGATTTTTGATTTCAATCATCTTTGCAAAGTTGCTTCCTACTGTTAAGACAAGTGGTGTATTTTTGTATTTATTCTATAATCATTTTTAGTGGTATTATTATATACTAGGTGCTATGGTAGGTGCTGGAGCTTCAGAGATAAGACAGTATCTAGTCTCAGGAAGCTCACAGGTTACAGCAGGGAACAGTCAGGGTCATGACCAACCCCACTGGCTACAGGGCAGGGACTGTAACTGTGGCTCGAGTTCTAGGTAGATGAAAAGCTTCCTGGAGGTGATAACTCCAGAGATGCTTCTTGAGTAATGAGTAGAAATTAGTCAAGTCAGGGTTCAGGTTTGGCTTCCAGGAGATAGTAAGATTATTTTTAACCCCAATAATGTACACATTATTCTTAGGTTTTCACACCTTGCTATACTGAGTATAGGAAAGTTTGGGAATTATAAGATCCATTTTATAGTGGTTTTTTTTTTTTTTTTTTTTTTTTTACCTATTTTCCCAAACCGCTTACATGGATGATGATAATGACATGTGGCATATGTGTGTGTGTGTACATTTACACACACAAGGAATATTTGAGTGAAAACTACACACCACAAAGTGAGAAGGGGATATGAAATTGAAATTGTAGGCCAAGTTTTTATAATTCACTATGACATATACCTCTGTGTTGTGCTTAGTCGCTCAGTCATGTCCGACTCTTTGCAACCCCAGGGACTGTAGCCCACCAGGCTTCTTTGTCCATGGGGATTCTCCAGGCAAGAAAACTAGAGTGGGTTGTCATGCTATCCTCCAGGGGACCTTCCCAACCCAGGGGTTGAACCCAGGTCTCCTGCATTGCAGGTGGGTTCTTTACCATCTGAGCCACCAGGGAAGCCCAAGAATACTGGAATGGGTAGCCTATCCCTTCTCCAGGGAATCTTCCCAACCTAGGAATTGAACCGGGGTTTCCTGCAAAAATGCAGGTGGATTCTCTACCAGCTAAGCTACCAGGGACACCCAAAATATACCTCTAATTACAACTAAATGAAGATGTGGATGTGTTTTATACTTGTATTTGCCTGATGAAATAATCAGGTGGAATAGACTCCCTCTCGGTACTAAGTTTGAAAAGGAATGTATTTCATTGATCTCTATGTAAGGAACTTCAAGCTCTTCTTTTTAGAGATACCCTTTGTTTCCATAGGCTTTTACCAGTACTGAGATTCTAAGACTGTGTTCTTTGGCAAGTGCCTGAAAGGCATAGCCTCTACTGCTGATTGAAGGGACATTCTAATTTATTAGACACCAGACACAAAGGTGGCAAAGATTATATTTATTTTTTTATCTTTTTAAAAATTGGAATATAATTGCTTTACAATGTTGTGTTAGTGTCTGCTGTATGACAAAGTGAATCAGCTAAATGTATACATATATACCCCTCATTCTCGAACCTCCCTACCATCCCACCCATTCTACTCTAGGTCATCACAGAGCACTGACCTGGGCTCCCTGTGCTATACAGCAGCTTCCCACTAGCTATCTATTTTAAATACAATGGAATATTACTCAGTCATAAAAAAGGACCAAATTGGGTCATTTGTAGTGATGCAGATGGCCTAGAGTCTATCATAGAGAGTGAAGTAAGTCAGAAAGAGAAAAACAAATATCATGCATTAACACATATGTATGCTCAGACAGTAAAGAATCCGCCTGCAATATGGGAGACCTGGGTTCGACCCCTGGGTTGGGAAGATGCCCTGGAGGAGGGCATGGCAACCCACTCCAGTTTTCTTGCCTGGAAATCCCCATGGACAGAGGAACTTGGTGGCCTACAGTCCATGGGGTCGCACAGAGTTGGACATGACTGAGGAACTGAGCACAGCACATGGAATCTAGAAAGACAGTACAGATAAGCCTGTTTGCAGGGCAGGAATAGAGATGCAGACACAAAGCTGACACTTCTTTGTGATGGCTAAGGAACCCTAGCTGTATGTTTCTTATCAGGAACGCCTTTCTCATCCCAGAGTGAAACTGGACTGGGACCACATTTTCATGGTGTAGAGCTTTGGGTCTCCCTCCTTAGCTAAAAACCCATTGTTCCACGCCATAGATCATGGACGAGATGACTGGGGCCTGGACAGCACATGTCAAGGGGGCTGGCACTGCCAATTGGCTAGCCTGACCATGGAAGAACTTTGCTATGATTCCTGAGGAGCAACTGACCTTGATTACCTACCCCTGCCTCAAGACACTGGGAATTAGCTACACAATCTACCGCAAAGGAACCAAACTAGCATCTAAGGTGGAGTTACTTAACATCTTTAATTTGAACAATGAAGACGGCTTGTCCCAAATCTTGATTTTTGATTTCAGCATTATTTTTGAGTTAATCCATTTTCTTGGAGAAAAAAAAATGTTCACAGTAAATCATGTCTCTAATCCTCTAAAAGCTGCATCAAATTATTTAGACACAGAGAAAAAAGGGAGCTGGAAAACAGTCTTATTTCACTCCATTTGGAATTAAGATTGGATCTTTGAGAAAATGATTTCTGTCCTCTCAGATCATTAGACTATTATCACGTCATTGTTAGAATATATTATGATGAAGGCTTTGAACGGGTAACTATAGCTGACAATCTCTACCAGAATCAGACACTCTGACTCATGGACAATTTCCATCGATGGAATCAGAAGCTTATAATAAATGAGCTAATATGATGACTTAGCTTTTTGAGGCCAGGTGGTGCTAAGAGGTGGGGCAGAGGACATGCCGCACGTTTGGAAGTATTGCTTTTGTATCTTATGAGTGAGATAAAAATATTAACATATCTCAAATCTTGTAAAACACGTGTTACTGGGGCCTTTCATATGCATTGATGTTTTTGATTTTCACAGCAATCTTATGGAGCACAGAAGGTGACAGGATTATCCTTGTTACCTATGATGGACTTGAGATGAAACTCTGAGAAATTTAAGCATTATGTTCATGATCACAGGGGAAACTGGACTTGGTTTTCTGACTCCAAATCTAATGTGCTTTCCAAAATATTTAAATCTATATTTAAATTTCAATTCATTTCAAAGAAAGTTAATATAAAGATTGGATGAATGTAGAAGTAAGTTAATAGAAATTATGTGCTAAATGTAAAATTATAAATCATTGTGCAATATATACCAGTTCTAATACTACCACAAGTTCAGATTAAACAAAATGAGGAATGTAGTACTTTAAGTGTCTTACTGGGTAAAATAAGTGTCATTAGATAATTATCTATTTTGTGATGGGAGAAAGTATTTGTTAAGATGTTTTGTGTTCTCAGAAACAATGAAAAGCTTTAGAGAACAGTTCCGGACTTCTGCTCAATTACAACAGGTGTCCAGTTCTTTCTGCTCCAGGGAACATGGTACCCAGTGATGCGATCTCAAGCAGTATGTGCATAGAGATGTGGTAGCCATAAAAGACATGGAAATAAGTCTCTTTGGTGGCCTTCTAGTTTAGATTCTGTGTCTTCCATTCCAACAACTCTGGGAATGCTTAATGATATCATTGAACTTCAACCGCCACCAAAGCTGTGCCCCAGAGGGACAAAGTATGCTCTGTTCCTGCAGACATATGGAGACTTCCCTGAGCAAGCAAGTGATGAGCTGACAGAAGAAAACCTCCGCCCTCTTCCCAGAGACTCCCCCTCCCTTTTGCAGACTTCACTTGAATATCATGTGTTCTCAACTGGTGTCAAAACCCACGAGCCTTTTATTTGTCTGTCTGGATTGTTGATTCATGCTCAGCATCACAGAAGGAACGTTCTCCCTTGCGCTTCCCCACTTGCCCTCCCTTTCCCTGTTAAAAAGAGCTGTCACTACTTCAGTAACTACAAGCAATAGATCATTTCATGCTTTAATCCATAAATAAACATTTCTTCCTTTGAACTTCATTAAATTTGGATGTGTTTTCATTTTGAAACAATCTGGCATCCCTATCATTTAGACATATAAAACTATAAAACTAGCAATTAATTTTGGTCTTTAGGAGTACTGGTGGTCTAGAAACAGTGAGTTTATGCCAACAAAAGCAAATGAAAACCTCAAACACGAAGACATAACACTTAAAGAAGAAAATCACAAAGTGTCATGCTCAGTAGCCAAAGGAGATTATATGCAACTTGTTCCTGATGGTGTCCATCAAAATTCCCAGCTTGCTTAAAGAATATTGAAGACAGAAATTCTATTCCCTCAAATATTATTCATCTGAATGAAACAACTGTCCAATGAAAACCTAAAAATTAAGTTATGATTTGACTGATTATGAAAATATTGATAATATTTACTGGCAAATATCTTTCTATTAATTGTGACTACATTAAAGACTTGAGTCCAGTGGTTGAGACTTTGCCTTCTGATGAAAGGGGTGCGGGTTTCCGTCCCTGGTTGCAGAGTTAAGATTCCCACATGCCTCGTGGCCAATAAAACAAATCCTAAAACAGTAGTAATAATGTCACAAATTCAAGAAAGACTTTAAAAATGGTCCCTGTCAAAAATTTTAAAAATAAAATAAAGACCTGAGTGCTTGCTAGATAAAAAGCACTGTACCAGATGCCACAAGGAAGTTTGAAAGTTTTTTCTTTCAAAGAGCATCTAAGCTAGTGAAGGAGAAGACACCCAACCAGAACAATTATCTATTGACAGCAATGCTAGCTTGCTAGACTCAGCACGACTTCCAAAGCTGGATCTTTGCGGCTTCTGTCAGGTCTTGGATTGCTTACTCTGGGGGAGCCAGCCTTCTGCTGGGAGAACATTGTCAGCCCTCTGGGGAGGACCATGTGGGAAAGAGGAATCAGCAAGAACCCTTGGCACAGTCAGAACTGTGAGTGGGCCATGTCAGAAGTCACTCTGCCCTAGAAGAGTCTTGAGATCCCTGAGACCCTGGTCGATACCTGCTGCAACCTCAGGGTTGAGGTTGAACCAAAACCTGAGCCAGAAGCATCAGATGAGCTGTCCTTGAATTCCTGACCCACAGAAATCGTGAAGATAATAATAAATATTGTGGCTTTGAGCAAGCAAGCTTTGGGTGTAATTTTTCATCCAACAGATAACTAATACACTGAGTATCTAGTATGTGATAGGTTCAAATCTGAAGGTCCAAATGGTGATCAAAGTGGACAATGTCTGTGATCTCCCCTCAGCTGGATTTATAATTTAACAAGGAGATAATCAATCAGTGAGTAAACATGGGAGAGAATTCTGCAAGAGTGGCAGAGCAGGAAGTACCAGGAATCTGCCTCCCCATCTAACCAATAATTACACTGGCAGAATGTAACTGTGGTAATCATTTTGGAACTCAGGAGTGTGTTGAAGACTTTCCATTTCCTAGCTGGAGACTTGGTTGGTTGCTGTTGTTCAGTCACCAAGTCGTGTGTGACTGTACGCGATCCCGTGGACTGTAGCACACCAGGCTTCCCTGTCCCTCACCATCTCCTGGAGTTTGCCCAAGTTCATGTCCATTGACTTGGTTGGTAAATAGAGCTTCATTTTGATCAGTTTCAGCTCTTAGTGCAGTAGTAGCTACTCATCCCTCACTGCTCCTGAAATATCTTGAATATAGCTTGTGGGATCCAGGGTGGGCAAAAAGGACCCTGCCTTCCAAATATCAAGGATCTGTGTTTTCATGGCTGACTGCTTTTTTCTTTTTAAAATTGAAATATAATTGCTTTACAATGTTCTGTTAGTTTCTGCTGTACAGCGAAGTGAATCAGCTATATGTATACATATATCCCTTCCCTCTTGCACCTCCCTCCCACCCCATCCCCCATCCCACCCCTCTGGGTCATCACAGAGCATGGAACTTAGCTCCCTGTGTTATACAACAGCTTCCCACTAGCTATCTATTGTACTCCTGGTAGTGTATATATGTTATATATGTCAATCCTATCCTCCCAGTCTGTCTCACACCCCTCTTCCCCCTCTGTCCACATATTCATTTTCTATGTCTGCATCTTGATTTCTGCCCTGCAAACAGGCTCATCTATACCATCTTCCTAGATTCCATAGTGTTAGTCACTCAGTCATGTCCAACTCTTTGTGACCCCATGGACTGTAGCCCACCAGGCTCCTCTGTCCATGGAATTCTCCAGGCAAAAATACTGGAGTGGGTTGCTATTTCCTTCTCCACCTAGATTCCACACGTATGCCTTAATATATATTTGTTTTTCTCTTTCTGACTTACTTCACTCTGTATAACAGATTCTAGGTCCATCACTACAAATGACCCAGTTTTGTTCCTTTTTATGGCTGAGTAGTAGTCCATATGTACCACTACTTCTTTATCCACTCATCTGTCGATGGACCTGGTTGCTTCCAGGTCCTGGCTATTGTGAATGGCGCTACAATGAACGTTTGCATGGAAACACAAAAGACCCTGAATGCTGCTTCTGCTCTGGAGTGCAGACAAAGAGCCTCAGTTGTTCCATCTCTCCGCATTGTTGCAAGCCCCTTCCTCTCTGGCTGAAGTGAGTTCTATAGAGATTCAAAGCTCTAGTACCCTTCCCCTTCTTCCTGCTTTCATTTTTTCCCTTTTCCCCTTTGGAAACCAGACATAATATTTTGACCAAAACTTAAGACTGAATGTGAGACATTGCCAATGAATTGTAGTTATAAAGCTATAGGGGTCAAGAGAAGATGAGGACAGCTGCTTGACTTTGGGGGTTGGAGAGCAGCTCCCAGGAGAAGGTGGGCTTTAAAGGGCTTGGGTGGAAGGATGTGTGTGATTTGGATAGGCTGAGCACAGGAGGAAGGGCACTCTAGATAGGAGGAGAAAAATAAGCAAAGGCAACAAGGGGGTTACTGCCACCCATGCTTGGAATATGGCCAGTGAATCAGCTGGGCCAGAATTAGTGGAAGAATCCTCAGGACTTGTAAGAGAGACTTGGCTGCTTACCTGAGAAAGTCAGATTTGCACCCCAGGCAACAGAAATCATTGGAGAGATTTGAATTGGTACATGGCAATATGATATTTTAAAACTGGCTTACCATATCCAAGAGTATCTATTTATTGTATTTTTAAAATTATTTATTTATTTTTTGACTATGCCAAGCAGCATGTGGGAATCTTAGTTCCCTGACCAGGGATCAAACCTGGGCCCCCTGCATTGAAAGTGCAGAGTCTTAACCACTGGACCACCAGGGAAGTCCTCCAGGAGTATTTAGTAATCGCCTTCTCTATGTCTGCCACTCTTGCTAGGCATTTTGGGAGACCAAATAAAGGGTGAACCACTTTTGCCCTCAGGGAACATATTCCCACCAGAGATACAAAATATCTACACATGATCTATAGAAATCAGCATGTATCTGCTTAAAATGAGAAGGTAGCACCTACTCAGAGGGTCAGTGTAGTCCATGACAATAGCAAACGCTTATATTGTGCCTACTATCTGCTAAAGACTATTCTAGGACTTTGTATATGTTAATTCAGTTAATACAACAAGTTCATGAGTAGGTAACATTACAGAGGAGAAAACAGAGTCATGGAGAGTTAAGCAACCCACCTAACATGTGAACCAGCGAGTAGATGAAAGGATTAAATCCGGACAGTCTGGATCAGAGGCTGTGACTAACTTTACCTTATCCTGCCCCACAAATAGTAGGTTAGACTTATTGATGACTGAGATATACCAACCCTTTCCATCCTCATTAACTTGTTTAATTTGTACTCATTATAAACTGTCATCCATAATCCAGTTTGAGGGTGTAGACTTAGTGTCAACTTTGCTAAACTCTTGTTTCACTGGATGAAATGCTACTGCAATTGCTTTGGAACACACTAGATACTAATTTCTTTTAGTAATACATGGCACACCTATACTTCCGTACTTATTGTTTAAAAGCATTAAGTATTTAAAATATTTCTTTCCTTTTTAAAAATTTGTTTTATTTTAATTGGAGGCTAATTACTTTACAATATTGTGGTGGTTTTTGCCATACATGTTAAGCTGCTTTTGCAGTTGAGCAGCATTGATAGCATATATGAAATACATACAGTACATGGACAAAGCACAGACTCTAGTTTCTGTCTCTTGTTGGTGGTATGACCCTGAGAAAGTCACCTTCCTGACCCTGGTTCTTCATGGAGGGGCTCCCAGGCCCTGCTGATCCCAGTTCCCAGATGATTAAAGAAGATAACAATGGGAACACTCCAAGAAAATCATGAACCTGGGCTGGGCACTTCACACCCTGTAAAAAAGACCCTCTGTGAAAAGGAGAAAATTCTCTTTTTCACAGGCTTGTTTGGAAGATTCAACGGATATTATGTGTGAAACTCAATTGCTGAATAAACATTAGCTACACATAGACGATCAAATGTTAGGCAAATGTAAAGTGGTATTATTTTTATTTTTCTTGGTTGTATCTCACAATTTTCTGAAGTTTCCAGGCTGAACTGGGAAAGTTCTGGAATACCACAGTAGGGCTTGTCTAGCGTTTTCTTTCCACCAGCTTGTTTTGAAAGCAGGAGTACTGGAAATATTGCATAAAAAACCAGGCTGGCTAGATTTCAAGCCCTATTTCTAGACCAGAGTGGTTTGGATCTGCTTGAATAAGATTCTGAGCAGTTGGATGTGGAGACAAAAACCAAACCTCAGCAAACTGAGAAATGACAAACAAACTGAGCATTTTCAAATTATGGGATGGTTTAGGGGCTATGGGCAAACGTCTATCAGCGACTAGGATGCAATTATCAAGCATGTTTGCAGACTATGTCCAAAGGGCCAGTTTTTGTTTTCAGCTGTTGTCTTTTTGAAGCAAAATTCCTGTTTGCCTAGAACTTGGAAGCTATGGTCATTAGAAGAACAACCTATTTTGGTCAGTTTCCTGCTAAATTTTTGCTTGAAAATCATTCCATTGGCAATCACTAGTTTGTGTTTACTTTATAATAATTCTTTTTTCAAAAGTTATCATGATTAATGGGCTAATGATAATCATGTTCCCTTCAAATAGTTATATGGATGTGAGAGTTGGACCATAAAGAAGGCTGAGCACCAAACAACCGACACTTTCAAACTGTGGTGCTGGAGAAGACACTTGAGAGTCCGTTGGACAGCAAGGGGATTAAACCAGTCAATCTCTGAATATTCATTGGAAGGAATGATGCTGAAGCTCCAATGCTTTGGCCACTTGATGCAAAGAGCCAACTTATGGGAAAAGACTGACGCTGAGAAAGATTGAGGGCAGGAGGAGAAAGGGGCAACAGAGGATGAGATGGTTGGATGGCATCACCAACTCAGTGGACATGAGTTTGAGCAAACTCTGGGAGATAGTGAAGGGCAGGGAAGCCTGGTGTGATGCAGTCCATGGGGTCACAAAGAGTTGGACCTGACTGAGCAACTGAACAATTATATGAATTAACAAATAAATATGAATATGTGTCATTACAATTATCTCATAAAAGTTTCATTGAGTCCCTTTTCTCTACCAGATAATGTTGAGCACTGAGGGTGGAGGTGAACAGGACCTGGACCCTGGTGCTTTGTAGGGAACACAGACATGGTGACACAGTAGAATGTGCACAGTGGTCCAGATGCCATGCCCCTGTGATGGAGGTGATGGAGGCAGTTATTTAGCATCAGTGAACTGCCAAGAGATTCAGTGCACCTTCTCTATGCTATTCTAGTCCTCTCCCTGGAACTCTGTGTACTTTGCAGATGTAGAAATTGAACCTCACAGAGGTAATTGTCAAAACTGCTCAAGAACCCGTGTGTGTCTGTCTCCAGCTTTTCCCACTTACCATGTTTCAAATGTCTCCTGGGTACTCCTGGCTGCCTCTTTCTGCCGAAACCATGAAAAAGCTTCACTGCCCACTTGGAAGACTCATCCAGGGCTTGGTAAGGGGTGTTGATGCTTCTTGTACAGAATGATGCCCCTGAGGTGGGGGGAGGTGGGGCGAGTTTTGTTTATCCCACCCGGGACAGCCCTGGCTTCATCTGCCACTGCATGGTCAGGAGGGACAGCTCTGCACTAGCAGCCACCTCTGTCCTGCTCGGTCCTCACTGGAGAATAACACGTTACACAGTGCCATGAATTTTTAATGACTCGGACTTGAAAAGTAGTTTCAGAAGGTGAGCAAAATGCTAAGTTAATTGAGCCCTGCCGCTCAGCCTTCCTCTCCCAAAGTAGTTTTCAAGGAAATATGGCTGAAATATCAGTTGTCAGACGATGAATATTTTAAAGCAAATACTGTTATGCACCCAAGGTTCACTTGGCTCACTAATGAGAGTGATGAGGACAGTTACCTTTAGGGAAAGGAAGTGAGTTCACTGTTGCCACTTACCGGGGGCTGCTTTGACAGGCATCTGCTCTGAGCGCAGAGCTCTGTCTGGGGAAATCAGACCTGCTTGTCTTAACGTCACCCGGTAGGAAAAGCCCCATCTTCCAAAGGTTGGGAGCTCTGTCTGTGGCAGAGAGCTGGCTGCAACCTATTTTTATTCCCTTGGCTGATTGTTGAGGTGGAATCCATCATCTGATGAATATTCAATAGGTGAAGTTAAAAAAAAAAGGAACATCTCTGCTCTCCTGCAAAACTCTCTGTGGTCCAAACCGGAAGAAGTCCCAAAGGCAGGAGAGGAAAAGTCAGGCACATCTCCTGTCTCTTTGACAAGAGTGCTCTCCACAGATGCTGGGAAAGTTCTGACTGAGGGAGGGCAAGGGAAACAGAGTGTATTTTCAAATTATCTCAGAGAAATAGCCAGAGGGAAAAGACTCTCACCTTGAAATTAAGAGAATATGAAAAGTGAGCCAGGCATATCTTAATGATGATTGCTACCTGTGATCCAGAAAAGCAGATGTCCTCAACCTCCAGGATCTAATGCCTGCTGATCTGAGGAGTACTTGATGTCATAATAATAGAAATAAAGTGCCTCTTTCTGGGGAGGCAGAAATGTAATGCCCTTGCATGATCCCCAAGTCATCCCTTCCCCACCCAGGCTTGTGGAAAAACTGTCTTCCACCAAATTGGTTCCTGGTGCCAAAAAAGTTGGGGACCCCTGCAGTAGAGGATGTCTGGCTTTCCCTTGAGCTTGAGATGGAAGTTTGGGCAAGAAAGGAAGAAAAGGAGCCACACTGTGTTCCACAGGGAATACAACACTGCCTGGAGTTGGTAAATAGCATACAGCATGTTGTTGTTGTTTACTTGCTAAGTCATATCTGACTCTTCTGGGACTCTATGGACTGTAGCCCACCAGCCTCTTCTGTCTATGGGATTCTCCAGGCAACAATACTGGAGCATATTGCCATTTCCTTCCCCAGGGGAGCTTCCTGACCCAGGGCGTGAACCTGTGTTTCCTGCATTGGCAGATGAGTGCTTTACCACTGAGTCACCAGGGAAGCCCACAACACATTTTTACAAAGGAGAAAACTAGAAGAGTTCTTTCTCCCTGGGCTGTGTGATGAAGTTGGTTTTGCTAGTTGTGCAACTTGTCAGACCACAATGGAAGTGGTAGATATTTTCGCCTGTGCTGTTGAAGCAAGATTTGCTGAATGGTGTGGCTGTAGAGTGATTGTAATCCATCCTGGACAAAAGGGTGGACTCTGGGTCTCTCACTGTCCTGCCTGCGCTAGTCTCTGTTCCCATGCCCGTGGCTGTCCCCAACCTGTCCCCTGTCATCATGGCATCTCCCACACCTTGGAGTTACTACCCAGCGTTGGTTTGTTGTTGTAAGAACACCATTAAGAGGTACTGCAGGATAAACAACAAGGTCCTACTGTATAGCAGAGGGAACCATATTCAATATCCTCTGATAAACCATAATCGAAAAGAATATATAAAAAAGTCTATATGCATGTGACTGAGCGACGTTGCTGTACAGCACATATTGGTGCCACGTTGTAAATCAACTTTACTGCAGTAAAACACGTTTTAGAAAAGGCACTGAGAAGCCAGACACCCATCGTGGAAAAGTATAGAATATCCGGATGATAAAAACTGCATGGATACTATGCTTTCCAGATACCTGGTACTTATTTGCTGTACTACAGCTTATTGACTCTTCACTGGAACATGATGGCCGTGTATCATTTCCTTCATTTTACAAATAAGGCAAACGGGGCTCAGAGAGCTTGTTTGGCTGAAACCACACATCTTTAAATAGAGCAGCTTGGGTTTGAACCCAGGCCAGTGTCTCCCCACAACCTGCACTCCTCCTTTACTCCCTCTAGACGGACGTGGAGTAAAAGGAGGTAGGCCAGTCTTAGGGTGGGAGGCTGTGGCCAGAATCTCTCTCCATCTTCTCTGGACAGTTGAGAAGTTAGAAGAAGCCCTTTCTCTTCTAACGCTGGCTTGTGGCTTCCTGGTCTTGACTGCTCATAACCTGGCTGTAGGCAACTGTGACCTCTCAATGCCAAGCACACAGGGGAGAGGAAAGGAGCCATGCATGAGGAAGTTCCAGCCTGAGATTGACACCCACCCAGAAGGAGGGTGGTGGGGGTGCTGGCCAGGAGGCTAGGGCAGCTCCTGGCACATAAAAGCCAGAATGGAGATGCTGGATGGCAGGAAACATCATGCACACCTAAAGTTCCACACTCCAGGTCTGGGGATTTAATCATAGAAACAGAGGTCCAGGTTTAACATAGAAATACTTAATGTAGTTTTTCCAGCCTCATAAAAAGTTCTGAGTGTGTCATACAGTGAAATAATACCTCATGGAAGGGTTGTGTAACTCAACAGCAGAGAGCAAAGCAGACCAGGAATTCCTGCCATCAAGATCCCACTCTGACCAGCATCTGCTGCTGCAGCCTCCAATGCGTAGTGTTCTAGACATCCTAGTTATAAGCACTGGTACATCCCCGAGTAGCTGCTCCAGGTTCTACTTCACGTATTCCATATCTACTAAGACATGAAACAACCCTAAGAAGCAATATTGCCTATATGTGGAATTGAAAAAAAAAAGGATACAAAAGAACTTACTTACAAAACAGACTCACAGACATAGAAGATAAATTTATAGTTACTAAAGGGGGAAGCAGGGGAAGGGATAAATTAGGAGTTTGAAATTAACACACACACACCACTATATACAACATAGATAATCAATAAGGACCTACCATATAGTACAAGGAACTATATTCAGTATCATATAATAACCTACAATGGAAAAGTATCTGAAGAAGAATAGGTATATCTCTATGTATAACTGAATCACTTTGCTGCACACCTGAAGCTAACACAACATCTTCAATCAACTATGTGCGCGCGTGTGTGTGTGCTAAGTTGCTTTGGTTGAGTCTGACTCTTTGTGACCCTGTGAACTGTAACCTGCCACGCTCTTCTGTCCATGAGATTCTCCAGGCAAAAATACTGGAGTGGGTTACCATGCCCTCCTCCAGGGGATTTCCTGACCAAGAGATTAAACCCACATCTCCTGCCTTGGCAGATAGGTTCTTTACCACTAGCACCATCTGGGGCACCTGTAAATCAACTATGTGTTTAGTCGCTCAGTCCTGTCCATCTCTTTGTGACCCCATGGACTGTAGCCTGCCAGGATCCTCTGTCTATGAGGATTCTTCAGGCAAGAATACTCGAGTGGGTTGCCTTGCCCTCCTCAAAGAAAAAAAAAGAAGTTACTACTTCCCCATTTAGCAGAAACTAGAACAGGCAGAGGAACCAGAGATCAAATTGCCAACATCCGATGGATCATTGAAAAAGCAAGAGAGTTCCAGAAAAACATATACTTCTGCTTCATTGACTATGCCAAAGCCTTTGACTGTGCAGATCACAATAAACTGTGGAAAATTATGAAAGAGATGGGAATACCAGACCATCTGACCTGCCTCTTGAGAAACCTGTATGCAGGTCGGGAAGCAACAGTTAGGACTAGACATGGGACAACAGACTGGTTCCAAATAGGAAAAGGAGTACATCAAGGCTGTATATTGTCACCCTGCTTATTTAACTTATATGCAGAGTACATCATGAGAAACGCTGGGCTGGAAGAACCACAGGCTGGAATCAAGACTGCCAGGAGAAATATCAATAACCTCAGATATGCAGATAACACCACCCTTATGGCATAAATTGAAGAAGAACTAAAGAGCCTCTTGATGAAAGTGAAGGAGGAGAGTGAAAAAGTTGACTTAAAACTCAAGATTCAGAAAACTAAGATCATGGCACCTGGTCCCGTCACTTCATAGCAAATAGATGGGGAAACAGTGTCAGACTTTATTTTTTTGGGCTCCAAAATCACTGCAGATGGTGATTGCAGCCATGAAATTAAAAGACGTTTACTCCTTGGAAGGAAAATTATGACCAACCTAGACAGCATATTAAAAAGCAGAGACATCACTTTGTCAACAATGGTCTGTCTAGTCAAGGCTGTGGTTTTTCCATTTGTCATGTATGGATGTGAGAGTTGGACTATAAAGAGGGGTGAGCGCCGAAGAATTGATGCTTTTTAACTGTGGTGTTGGAGAAGACTCTTGAGAGTCCCTTGGACTGCAGGGAGATCCAACCAGTCCATCCTAAAGGAGATCAGTCCTGGGTGTTCATTGGAAGGACTGATGTTGAAGCTGAAACTCCAATATTTTGGCCACCTGATGCAAAGAGCTGACTCATTTGAAAAGACCCTGATGCTGGGAAAGATTGAGGGCAGGAGGAGAAGGGGATGACAGAGGATGAGATGGATGGATGGGCTGACTGACTGACTCGATGGGCATG
Source organism: Okapia johnstoni (assembly GCA_024291935.2). NCBI lineage: Eukaryota > Metazoa > Chordata > Mammalia > Artiodactyla > Giraffidae > Okapia > Okapia johnstoni. The sequence goes on from CM044324.1 coordinate 19,013,106, forward strand.
AGTTTGGGTAAACTCCGGAAGTTGGTGATGGACAGGGAGGCCTGGTGTGCTGCGGTTCATGGGGTCACAAATAATTGGACATGACTGAGTAACTTAACTGAACTGAAAGCTCTAAAATGTTGACTGATTTACCAAAGACAATAAAGCTGATAAGCAACAGGGCATGGATTTGAACTCAGACTGGATTCCTAGGCAGTATTTCTGCTAGTTCTCTGATTATTGTTGGGCTGTGCCTGCTCTGTAGCTTCTTTATCATTTTATCCCGTGTTTAGATGTGGTACCACTATGTCATTGGACATCCAAGTTCCCTATCCCCATTCACGTTACATATCTCACTTGTCCACTGTGACTGGGGTTTCCATGCCTGAAGATGATGTTGTCCTCCACCTGCTCCCTGTCTTTGGTCCAGAAGCTTCCATCCTCTCCCCGGGGACTCTGTGATACTTCCTGTGGATGCTTCTTCCCCTTCCCCAGCCACAGCTTCTCTAGTCCTGGAGGGGACATCTAGCTCTGCTAACAAGTCGCAGACCTGGAACTTAGGTCACATTTCCATGTTGATCTTCTTATGTGGGGGAAGAAAAATTGGCCTTTAGACACCAAAGAAGGGAGGGAAAAGAAGGGGAGAATACCCAGATTACTGCTTCTAGAAAACTGACGTGGGAACTGGGCATAGTCATTCTCCAATCAGAAGTTAGCTAGGGATGGCTGAGCTCTTTTAAGATAAAGACTACAAAACTGTGTTGAGCAAAGTAGATACAGAGCCCGAGTAAAGACCCATAGAAGCTAGGGGCTTTGAGGCTGAAGCATAATTAGCTGCACAGTTTTCAGTTTGATTTTGGTCAAGAGCCAACAAGATGTTGAAAGTGGTGGGGGATGGCTGTCCCCACATTTGCTATAGGGTCACAATGAATCGGATTTTCTATGCAGACATTTATTAGTCAAATTTTCAGACACAAACAGTTTATGAACTTGTTCTGCAACTCACTGAAGCCCCAGCTCCTCGTCTTCTAGAGTTTCCAATACCAAGGAGTCTGTCAAGCTGGATCTCTCAGGGGCACTCCTGAAGGCCATGTGGTGGTCTCTCCCCAATTCATTCAGGGGTGGGAGTGTCTCTGAATGGTTTTAGTGGATCCATATACCCTGAATACCTTTAATTTTACCAGTGGAAGACTATTTCTAATATTCATCGTGCCCGTTAAAAGTCACCAGTTTTCCAATGAAAACCTATTTTAGATAATTGCATACTCATTCACAAAATATTAATTTTGAAAATTAATTTACTGTGTATAGTTACTGTTATATTTTAAAATTATGATAAAATATACATCATATAAAATTTATCATCTTTACTATTTTTATGTATACAGTTCAGTGGCATTCAGTAATTTCACATTATTGTATAACCATTACCACCACCCACCCCCATAGCTCTTTTCATCTTCTAGAACTAAAGCTCTGTCCCATTCATAACTCCCTCTCCCCCTTCCCTTCCTCCCAGCTCCTGGCAGCCATCATTCACTTCTGTCTCTATGAATTTCACTACTCTGGGCATCTCATATAAGTGGAATCATACAGTATTTGTACTTTTGTGACTGACTTATTTCACTCAGCAAATCCTCTAGGTTTACTCAGGTTGTAGCAAGGGATCACAATTTTCTTCCTTTTTTAAGTCCAAATAACACTCCATTGTATGTAGATACCACATTTTGTTTATTCACTCATCCAATAATGAACATTAAGATCATGGCATCTGGTCCCATCACTTCATGGCAAATAGATGGGGAAGCAGTGAGAGACTTTATCTTTTTGAGCTCCAAAATCACTACAGATGGTGACTGCATCCATGAAATTAAAACAGGCTTGCTCCTTGGAAGAAAAGCTATGACTAACCTAGACAGCATATTAAAGAGCAGAGACATTACTTTGCCGACAAAGGTCTGTATAGTCAAAGCTATGGTTTTTCCAGTAGTCATGTATGGATGTGAGAGTTGGACTATAAAGAAAGCTGAGCGCCAAAGAATTGATGCTTTTGAACTGTGTTGTTGGAGAAGACTCTTGAGAGTCCCTTGAACTGCAAGGAGATCCAACCAGTCCATCCAAAAGGAAATCAGTCCTGAATATTCACTGGAAGGACTGATGCTGAAGCTGAAACTCCAATACTTTGGCCAACTGATGCGAAGAACCAACTCATCTGAAAAGACTCTGATGCTGGGAAAGATTGAAGGCAGGAGGAGATGGGAACGACAGAGGATGAAATGATTGGATGGCATCGCCGACTCAATGAACATGAGTTTGAGTAAGCTCTGGGAGTTGGTGATGGACAGGGAAGCCTGGAGTGCTGCACTTCATGGAGTTGCAAAGAGTTGGATACGACTGAGTGACTGAACTGAACTGAACTTAATGGACACATGAGCTGCTTCCACCTCTTGGCTATTGTGAATAATGTTCTACATATCTCTCTTTAAGACTTGACTCTCAGTTCTTCAGGGTACAAAACTAGAAGTGGGATTGCTAGATCATATAATGATTCTATTTTTAAAATTTTTCAGAATTGCCACACTATTCTGCAAACTATGCAGTTTTGGTGCAGTAACAGAAGGACTTAGTGCATGGCCCTTTCTGACACAGGGCTGCAGAACCTCTCTGGATGGGACATTCCAGAGAGCATGTAGGAGCTGACCACTCCTAGAATGAATGCATAAACTCACTGCTTCTTACTGAGATATTATAGCTGGTAACTCACAGCCACATGCATATACTCTGTTTTCGCAAAGAGTGGGAAGCCCTTTGACAAAAGAGGGTTTTTTTTTCAAGTCTAGTATTTCTTTATTTTTTTTCCTTTTTCATTAGAATAGTTATTCATTTAAAAGAGGCAGATGGGCAAGAAAGAACACTGACATCATGATGGAAAACCCCTCTGCTTTTCCAGTTCTGGTCTTGAATCTTCTTTCTGTAGTAAGAGAATCTTTGGCAATTTCTCCTCCTTGAAACTAGAAAAGTCTCATCCAGATCTTACAGGGATGATACATGCTGTTCAAATACCACAGCTGAGAACCTGAGTTTATTTCTCTTATATAAGTGTTGTCTCTCACTGATAGTGGTTTTCTGAAAGAGGAGAAGGTGGGACTTCTTGATTCAAGACTTATGTCTGGATGTGCTGCCCACCCCCAGGGTTCCTAGGCTGATTCCTCCAAATCATGCATCATGGAGATCAACTCTTCAAGGGCTGTGCTTTCTGTGCGAAGTCATTCAGTCATGTCAGGCTATGTGTGACCCCATGGACTGTAGCCCCCCAGGCTCCTCTGTCCATGGAATTTTCCAGGCAAGAAAACTGAAGTGAGTTGCCATGATCTCCTCCAGGGGATCTTTCTGACCCAGAGATCGAACCTGCATCTCCTGTGTCTCCTGTGTTAGCAGGTGAAATCTTTAGCACCAGCACCACCTGGGAAGTTTGAGGCAAAATCCCCCGTGCTTTGTTTTCATCTTATTTGGAAATTTGATGGGGTTGAAGAGGGGGGGCAAGGAGAAGGAACCTAGGCTGCAGGGGGAGGTGGAGCCGAGTTTTCACTTCAAATTCTGTGACAACAGCTCAAGCTTCTACCTCAGCCTGTCTCAGTCTCTTAGTGTTTCACTGCTCCATCCAATTATTGGTTCTAATCAGTGACTTAAGCATGTATCAGATCAAATGACAAAAACCAGAGCCCTGGGCCCTGCCTGGCAGGCTGCAGGCTCACACTGAGGTTTGCTGCAGGGGCTTTGACTAGGATTTTCTAGAGAAAAATAAAAAGACATCTCATCTTTTTAATTAATGCAGTTTTTTAAAATTAATGCAGTCACCAGCTTTCACTCCAAATTGTCAAATGCAGAAAAAGAAAGAAGCCCTTGTACAAATAATAATAGGGAAAATAAGTTCCTCTCTATTAGTAACGGGAAGCATTTTCAAGGTAGGCTTGGTACTTCTTTCAGGTGAAATCTCTCAAAAATCATAGCATAAATTATAGATTTGTCCAAGTCTTTTCACCACAGGATATTAAGAGTCTTGTTTTAATAGTGTTGTAAGGAAAAAAGAAAGAAAAGACATATAAGAACCTCTAATCTAGGTTATCGCATGAATCCTTCTGACAACTAAGATATGGTAAACTTTTAGCTTTTTTTTAATTGGTTTTTGTTTTAGTTTAGTTACAAGCTTGAAAAGGATTCTGTGAAAAAGATTATTCTAGAAATTAGCTTTTGTTCTCTCAGCAGTTTCTCTGGAAAACTTGATCAGGGAGGAGTGAAGGATGATTTTGTTTCATTTGACCTGTTGGATCTGAATCTTCAGCCAGAGATGGGGTGGAGATCCTGAGTGTCCTCCAGTGGTTTGCCAAGTGGAATATTAACTGTCAGTCATGGAGATGGTGCAGGGAAAGATTGAAGGCAACAGGAGAAAGGGATGGCATAGGACAAGATGGTTAGATAGCATCACCGACTCAATGGACACAAATTTGAGCAAACTTTAGGAGACAGTGGAAGACAGAGGAGCTTGGTGTGCTGCAGTCCATGGGGTCACAAAGAGTCAGACATGACTTAGTGACTGAAAAACAACATGGGGATGGGGAGCTGGGAGATCAGGTCCCTTTGGGGCTGGTTTGTTTCCTTTGGGTCTGTTGTGTTAAATCTTCTGAATGTGCTAATTGGAGCATGCCATCTTTAACTTTTGTTCTCACTGTGTATTCTGTTATAGCAGCCTGAGCTGACAGAGACACCAACTTCACAGATAGAGACATTGATGAAAATCACATGTCCAGCAAATGGCCAACCCAGCTGTGAATGAGGAGGGATTTTGTGCCCTTCCCTGACATGACTATGAGCCATGCCATGTAGGGCCGCCCAAGACAGATGGGTCATGATGGAGAGGGCTGACAAAATGTGGTCCACTGGAGAAGGCAGTGGCAAACCACTTCAGTATTCTTGCCTTGAGAACCCCATGAAAAGTATGACAAGGCAAAAAGATAGGACACTGAAAGATGAACTCCCCAGGTCAGTAGGTGCCCAATATGTTACTGGAGAAGAATGGAGAAATAGCACCAGAAAGAATGAAGAGATGGAGCCAAAGAGAAAACAGCGCCCAGTTGTGGATGTGACTGTGATGGAAGTAAAGTCCGATGCTGTAAAGAGCAATATTGCATAGGAACCTGGAATGTTAGGTCCATGAATAAAGGTAAATAAGAAGTGGTCAAACAGAAATGGCAAGAGTGAACATCAACATTTTAGGAATCGGTGAACTAAAATGGACTGGAATGGGTGAATTTAACTTGGATGACCATTATATCTTCTACTGTGGGCAAGAATACATTAGAAGAAATAGAGTAGCCATCACAGTAAACAGAAGAGTCTGAAATGCAGTGGTTGGATGCAATCTCAAAAATGACAGAATGATCTCTGTTCATTTCCAAGGCAAATCATTCAACGTCACAATAGTCCAAGCATATTCCCTGACCAGTATGCTGAAGAAGCTGAAGTTGCACAGTTCTATGAAGACCTACAAGACCTTCTAGAACTAATGCCCCCAAAAGATGTACTTTTCATTATAGGGGACTGGAATGCAAAAATAGGAAGTCAAGAGATACCTGGAGTAACAGGCATATTCGGCCTTAGAGTACAAAATGAAGCAGGGCAAAGGCTAACTGAGTTTTGCCAAGAGAATGATGCACTGGTAGTAGCAAACACCCTCTTACAAACAATGCAGGAGAAGACTCTACACATAGACATCACCAGATGGTCAATACCGAAATTAGATTAATCATATTCTTTGCGGCCAAAGATGGAGAAACTCTAAACAGTCAGCAAAAACAAGACCAGGAGCTGACTGTGGCTCAGATCATGAACTCCTTATAGCCAAATTCAGACTCAAATTGAAGAAAGTATGGAAAACCACTAGACCATTCAGGTATGACCTAAATCAAATCCCTTACGATTTTACAGTGGAAGTGAGAAATAGATTCAAGATATTAAATCTGCTAGACAGAGTGCCTGAAGAACTATGGACAGAGGTTCATGACGTTGTACAGAAGGCAGTGATCAAAACCATCCTCAAGAAAAAGAAATGCAAAAAAGGCAAAATGGTTGTCTCAGGAGGCCTTACATATAGCTGAGAAATGAAGAGAAGTGAAAGGCAAAGGAGAAAAAGAAGGATACAACCATTTGAATGCAGAGTTCCAAAGAATAGCAAGCAAGGAGAGATAAGAAAGTCTTCCTCAGTGATCAGTGCAAAGAAATAGAGGAAAACAATAGAATGGGAAAGACTAGAGATCTCTTCAAGAAAATTAGAGATACCAAGGGAACATTTCATGCAAAGATGGGCACAATAAAGGAGAGAAATGGTGTGGACCTAACGGAAGCAGAAGATATGAAGAAGAAGTGGCAAGCATACACAGAAGAACTATACATAAAAGATCTTCACGATGAAGATAATCATGATGGTGTGATCACTCACTTAGAGCCAGACATCCTGGAATTTGAAGTCAAGTGGGCCTTGGGAAGCATCACTACGAACAAAGCTAGTGGGGTGATGGAATTTCAGTTGAGCTATTTCAAATCTTAAAAGATGATGCTGTGAAAGTGCTGTACTCAATATGCCAGCAAATTTGGAAACCTCAGCAGTGGCCACAGGACTGGAAAAGGTCAGTTTTCATTCCAATCCCAAAGAAAGGCAATGCCAAAGAACATTCAAACTACCACACAATTGTACTCATCACACAAACTAGCAAAGTAATGCTCAAAATTCTCCAAGCCAGGCTTCAACAGTACATGAACTGTGAACTTCCAGATGTTCAAGCTGGATTTAGAAAAGGTAGAGGAATAAGAGATCAAATTGCCAACATCCATTGGATTATCAAAAAAGCAAGAGAGCTCCAGAAAAGCCTCTACTTCTGCTTTATTGACTGTGCCAAAGCCTTTGACTGTGTGGATCACAACAAACTCTGGAAAATTCTTCAAAAGATGGGACTACTATACCACCTTACCTGCCTCCTGAGGAGTCTGTATGCAGGTCAAGAAGCAAAAGTTAGAACTGGACATGGAACAACAGATTGGTTCCAAATAGGGAAAGGTGTACATCAAGGCTGTATATTGTCACCCTGTTTATTTAACTTATATGCAGAGTATATCATGCAAAATGCTGGGCTGGATGAAGCACAAACTGGAATCAAGACTGCCAGGAGAAATATCAATAACCTCAGATACGCAGATGACAACACCCTTATGGCAGAAAGTGAAGAACTAAAGAGACTCTTGATGAAAGTGAAAGAGGAGAGTGAAAAAGTTGGCTTAAAAGTCAACATTCAGAAAAGTAAGATCATGGCATCTGATCCCACCACTTCATGGCAAATAGATGGGGAAGCAGTGAGAGACTTTATCTTTTTGAGCTCCAAAATCACTACAGATGGTGACTGCAGCCATGAAATTAAAATACACTTGCTCCCTGGAAGAAAAGCTATGACCAACCTAGACAGCATATTATAAAGCACAGACATTACTTTGCTGACAAAGGTTTGTCTAGTCAAAGCATGTTCTTTCCAGTAGTCATGTATGGATGTGAGAGTTGGACTATAAAGAAAGCTGAGCGCTGAAGAATTGATGCTTTTGAACTGTGGTGTTGGAGAAGACTTTTGAGAGTCCCTTGGACTGCAAGGAGATCCAACCAGTCAATCTTAAAGGAAATCAGTCCTGAATATTCACTGGAAGGACTGATGCTGAAGCTGAAACTCCAATACTTTGGCCAACTGATGCGAAGAACTGACTCATTTGAAAAGACTCTGATGCTGGGAAAGATTGAAGGTGGGAGGAGAAGGGGATGACAGAGGATGAAATGATTGGATGGCATCACCAACTCAGTGGACATGAGTTTGAGTCAGCTCCAGGAGTTGGTGATGGACAAGGAGGCCTGGCGTGCTGCAGTTCATGGGGTCACAAAGAGTTGGATAATACTGGGTGGCTGAACTGAACTGACGTGACACTGACTCTCAGAAATCAGTCTTAAAGAATCCAAGGAGCGAACGGTCAATGTGAAATTGAAGGACACAGGTTTGGACATAGCTCTGGTTAATTCCATGGGCTTCCTAGGTGGCTCAGTGGTTAAAGAGCCAGGTGGCTTGGTGGCCAATGCAGGAAACACAAGAGACACAGATTCAATCCCTGGGTCCTGAAGATCTCCTGGAGTAGGAAATAGCAACCCACTCCAGTATTCTTGCTTGCAAAATTCCATGGAGAGAGGAGCTTGGCAGCGTACAGTCCATGAGGTCACAAAAAGTGAGACACAACTGAGGGACTGAGCACACACAAGCACTGGTTACTTCCTTCTCTTATACCCTGAACCCTATTTGGTTTTCTGTGCTGTGGGAAAATACAGGATCACTGGAGTGATTGAGTAAAAAATGCACAAGCTTGTAAAGATCCCTCTGCCCCCCACAAAACTCTCCAAAGCCATTAAAAATGCTTAAGTTGGCTGCATTTTGCATCTATTTTAATAATTAAGCACTCTTTGTACAAGAGGTGATCTAGTGGGACAGAAGGGAGAAAGCCTGGGTGCAAGAGCTCTGGGAATGCTGCTTCCTTGGTCTTATGGGGGTAACAGAAGAACAGAACCTTAGCAAAGAAAATGAAAGAACTTCCCTTGATATTAACTCATTCCTTTATTTGTAAATGCATAGGTGGAATAATTAAAGAAGAATCACAACTGCTTTCTTAGAATGCAAATTCACTGACTTGTCAGCAGACACACACCAGCCACCACTCCAGGGGCAAGTTACCAGCAGCACAGAAAAGTTCCTTTCTCTTCTGGGTCTTCCATTCCAGAAACAGAGACCATGATGAAATCATGCAAGAAGACTCAGTTCCTCCTCCTGCCTGGGCAGGTACAAGAGGGTATAGGGCATCTGAATATGCGTGTTGCGTGTCACATGCAACCACAGTGCCCATGGAATGAGACTCCTGAGGTGTCCTGAAAGTTTGGCTTCATGAAGGGGGTCCATTATTCTCTGGGTTTAGGAGGCGAAGGACAGATACAGAGTGAGAAGGTACCTTAGGCTGAATGAAGACCCAAGTTTGATTAACTTGTTATTAGTAAGTGCCTCTTGTGGGCAGATTGTGGTCTCCTATATAAAAACTCACATCTGGGAACTAGCAATTCTTAGATAAATGGCTGATTCAAGATCTGGGCCAAAAATATAAAAGATAAACAAGTAAGTTTATCAAAACTTATCAAAAGTTAAATCAAAAGGAACTCCAAGGTGACTTGAAGAAACTACCACTGGTAAAAGATAGGTCAATTTGAATATCGGTAAGAATAATGGCAGCAATGTATTGGAATATACCAAACATGTATAAATTGATAAAATCATAGCAAAACTAAACAGATTCCTTTAGAAGTGCTCATGAACCAACTGATGACTTAATATCTTTTTTTTTTTGGCCGCGTCTTGAGGCTTGTGAGATCTCAGTTCCCTGACCAGGGATGGAACCTGAATCCACAGCAATGCAAGTGCCAAGTCTTAACCACTGGATCACCAGGGAATTCCCAACTGGTGACTTAATAAACTAGTAAACAGAGAAGAATCAAGAATGTTTGGTTTCTTAATAAATTTATCCTGTGTCTTCCACCTATTAGATAAAAGAAAAATAATAGAACCAGAATATGATTTTGTGATCCTGAGCAAAGTAATGGATTCAGATAATAATCAATGGCAGCTAACATCGCAATACGGCAGACAATCTGATATTTTGTGTCTCCTGATGGAAGTACACACCACCACCTAGGAAGTGTTTTTGCCAAGAAATGGACCCTGAACTTGATCAAGTATCTAGACGTAATTATCAGGAAATACAGAGGAATACATTCAATAACACCATATGAAAGCAATCAGCAATACCCCAAACCTCAGAAACTTTATAGCTTTTTCAGCAAATACATTGTAAAGAAAAATGAAGGGTCCCTGGTTGGTGAACTGAGATCCCACGTGAAGTGCAGTGTGGCCAATAAAAAAAAGATTAGAAAAATGGAAGGAAAACGGGAAACATACACAAGTAAAATGACTTAAGAGACATATCAACCATCTATAATGAGTGGCTGTTGTTTAAGTTCTACTTAAAAAAATCAACCTTAACCATAAAGAAATCTTTTCAGACACTTCAGGAAATTTGAACACTAATTGGATTTTTGATAATGTTGAGAAATTATTGTTCAGTTTATTTCTGGGATGATAACAGTGCAATGTGTTTAAAAAAGAAGTGCCTCTAGAGATTCAAACAGAAACACAGATAAAATCCTATTCTTATGTGCAGGTCTTACTGGGTACTTACAGGGTACTTACAGGGTACTACTCCTGTAGCCTGTGTGCCAACTGGATTTTATTGTATTAGTCACTCTGCTTTTGTGTGTGTTTGAAACATCTCATAATAAAGTAGTTAAAAATAGTATAATAGGGAAAGGGAAAACAATTTGACCCATAGAATAGATAGTGGTTATTTCAGGCCTGAAGGCATGGGCAAGAATGCTTTCCTGGGACCCTCACACAGAAGTGACCAAATGGTCTGCTATTTGCCAGGCATTCCTGCTCAGGAAATACATCTTCGATGGTTCTATTTCACTGTGTAGTTCTGTGTTCCTCAAATTCCCTAAAAATTGGTGTCTGTGACTCTCTGCACACCCCTGGCGATCCCCATGTGGGCTTAAGCTTGCTGAACTGTCACACAGTCTAGGGGTCATTGATCCCCCAGACTCTGCTCAGGGCTATTGATTCCTGCCTGCTGCACTGTGGTCCCGTGACCTCCCGCAGTGCCCCGTGGCCTGCTTTTCCTGCCCCTCCAGGAGCACTCTCATCTGCTCCGTGGTTTCCCTGGCTGATGGGAGTACAGCGTGATGCCAAATAAAGTCTCCAGCAACAATAAGGTTCAAGGTTGGCTCCTCCTGCAAAGGAGTTAAGCCTTATCTGCTTTCAGCACCACTCTCCCTGTGGTACTTAGCCAGACTGGTGGAAGGTTTTCAGAGCAATCGGTTTGCATGCTGTTGCTGCTAACCCTGACTCCAGCCCCAAAGACGACCTTTCTTCAGACTGGATTATTTATGTGTATCCTGCAACCTCGCTGGGGAAGTGTGTTTTGGCCCCCAAACAAAGATTACTGTCTGCTCGATGACCTCAAAATATTTCCTTGCACATGGCTGTCCACTGGGGTGCTTTGCTGAAGGTTGCTGCCTTTTTATTTTAGTTGCTGGACATTGTTTCATTCCTAAGGTGCCAGGGGCATCACTTAGGGGATAAATTGTACTAAGTACAAATAAGTCAAACAATTCGTGCTGCAGACATGGGTACAATTTTAAAGATGAGTTCCAGAAGTCTCTGGAGTCATGAACAGGAGTGCTGACCAAGGCAAAGAGGACGGAATATATTTCAGAATTTGGAACTAGTATGGCATAGTGGTTAAGACCATGCCATTGGCAGTCCTGATCTGGGTGTAGATATCAGCTCTGCCTTAGCGGTGTGATTTTGAGAAATCAGCTAACTCCACAAAGCTTGAGTTTCCTTAGCTTGATTATAATGCTTATCTCCGGGGGAGTATCATAAAGAGTAAAAGAGAGAGATATGATGGGTATACTTGCCACATGCTGACTGCTCATTACATAGTAATAATTCAGATAGTATTAAAAATTAACCATAATATATAGTCATAATCCTTATAATGACAGCTTTCAAAGCTCATACCACTTCATATAAATGTCTATTGTAACTTAATATTTTGCACTATAATTATTTCATTGACTAGGTTCCTAGCCTATACTAAATGGCAGGCACTCACTCTTATTTATCTTTTTTCTCCCTAATATTCAGCACCTAATAGGTACTTAATACTTGTTGATGGAATGAATGGTTGCCATGGTTATCAGTAAGAAATGAAACTGCCTGTTTTCAGTTGTAAGACACAGCACATATGTGCACACTATGGACCTCCACACCCATGATAAAAATGCTGATAATCCCCAAGCACTGTGTTCACTGTTACTTCTCTTAGAAGTGGCTACAGAAGGTGACTTGGGGGTTCCTGTAAATCCTTGCTCCTCCTTCTCTACACTGGGAAGGGCAGAGTGCAGAGTAAAAGCTGTACTCAAGGCTCAGAGGAAAACAGGCTGCTGTTTTTCACATTCTATAAAGGCTACCGAACTGTGGTCAGAGGACATTAATTTTGTGGTTTTCCTTGTATGTGGGCTTCCAGAGGTTTATACTTACAGCCTAGGATTCTCTTGGATTTTTCTCAGATGCTCCTGACTTTTGTGTTTTGTTCTTCTGGGGTGTCATAAAGGGAGTATTTCATGTCTGAGGTGTGCTTATGATGGTGAAGTCAGGTCAGTGGAGAACCTTATATAAGGCTCAGATAACTGAGATGAGGAGCCAAGGCAGCTTGATTGGGCTTTATCTAAAAAATATATAATTTTTGTTAAAGTAAGAACATATTCATCGATAATAACATAACCATCGATCCTTAATTAACTGAAGTCACGTGGTTATTAACTTAGAGTGAAAACACTATGCAGATCGAGATTTAAAGAAATACCTCTACTCTTTCTTCTATAGTTTACTTAAGGCTCAGCCACTGTATTCCCTGGAGATTGGACTTATTCCCTAGACCATGTCTCTCTTCAGAGACAGTCAGAGATCTGCTGACTCGACAAGGTCACCATGCAGTGAACAGAGCCTTCACTGTATTTTGAAGTGCTCCGAGGGGTCTGTGTGTGAGTCAAATTCTCCTGTCTACTTACTATATGAAATTACCACACAGATTAACAAAACACAAAAAATACCTCCATAGCCTTTTATTCCAGGTACACAAGAAAAACGTAAAAACTTACTGCTTAAAACTACCCTTGTTCCCATACAGGCATAACGCTTTCAAATAATACTTGAAATTTTTTTTAGGAAAAATTTAATTTCCCAGTGCACTTTTTCTTATTGTGCATCTATATGCTTAAACACATACATAGACACACCTACAAGGGCACGCCAACCACAACACAATAATTAGAAGGAATTTCAAACTTTTCTGGCATTTTTTAAACTTTTAGTGTCCGCATCGCTCTTCTAAGGAAGGAAGCGTCTCTGGAGGATGCAGAAACTTTGCTCCAGCACCACCTCCTGCAGATGCAAATAAGCACCTTGTTGGGCTTCTCTTGTGGCTCAGCTGGTAAAGAATCTGTCTGCAATGCAGGAGACCTGGGTTCGATCCCTGGGTTCGGAAGACCCCCTGGAGAAGAGAAAGACTACCCACTCCAGTATTCTTGCCTGGAGAATTCCATGGACTGTACAGTCCATGTGGTTGCAAAGAGTGACTTTCACTTTTTTCATTTTTTACTGGATGGAGACAGATGTCCCTGAAATTCAGAAAGTCAGCTTCAGAAATTTCAAAGTTCTTCTGTTTTGGAGACCTAATTAGTTTAAGTCACTTCCATGATTTCTGAAGAAACACACCTGGTGTGTATACAATTTTCAAAGCAAATTCCCATATTGCTGTCTCCAAAAGCTCAGAGCTGTTCTGAACATCTTGCCAACTTCACCATGGTAGCATTGATTCTGTTATTTTCTCAGGAGGGTGAGAAAACAGAGGAACAGGAGCATGTAATCATATGATTTAGATGCAACCCTTATTGACAAGCCCAAGTGACGACTTCAAGGCCTTCGAAGAGAAAATCCAAGGGTGATGTCATGATCAAGTAACCTCAATGAAAGTCAGGTTTCTACGTAAATGCTATTATGTGTCCCTGCTGGTTTTCTCCTTTAGAACAACCGAAAACAAATTGCTTCTGTGGTGCCCATTATCCCACCTTGAATGGAATTCCTCTAGTGTAGGGGAAGAGCAGAAGTAAGGCTGCCTTGTCCCTGAAAAATTGTTAAGTAGTTAAAGTTTATTCTTTGTTATCTTCTTACCATGCTCTCCTCTGTCCTGATTTCCTGTAGTCATTCCTCAGGCTCTAGCCTGTGTCCGATTCCCAAGGGCCTTCTTGCTGTCAGTTAATAATAGCTTCCGATGCTGTTATTCTTCTCAGAGTATTTTTTTTTTTTGCATTTTAATAAGGCCCCCAGGGATTAAAAGGCTCCAGAACCAAAAGAGTGAATCTCTAATGGTGGAATTTTAGGTCTCTATGACAGACATAGTGGGAGATTTTATGGGGAGGGTTCCCTCAGAAGGCAAACACCCTGACAGCCTTCAACTCCTCTGACTTGGTACAGTCGGCCCTACGAAGGAGGACAAGAATGTGAATTAATCAGCAAGAAAGTACTGAACTTTATGGAAAAGAAAAACCTTAAGCCTTTGCTAATTATAATCATGTTTTAATCACTTTTCCAATCAATTAATATATGGTGATATGGGAGATATTTTCCTGCTGGGAAAATTATACACTGTCTTAGGGAAAGTCTCTTTAGTGTTCGTGCAATAGGAAATCTGAGATTTTTTTGAGATGGGAATGTTTCCTAATCTGTGTTCCAGGGAGTAATCAGGTTGACACAAGTAGAATTCTGGGATTAGGTCCTAGGTACAGGCCTAAGAGTTAATAGTAATAATGAAGATGATACTGAAGTGTTGTTTCCAACATATATTTTGTACACAGACAGAAAAGAAAAGGACCCAGAATATTCTTCTCACCATTGTCTAGCACAAGAGGATGTCAGATTCCTACACTTTATCTGGACTGCTCTATCGCCCCTCTTTTTGTTTCCCCTCCCCCTGCTAAGTAAACAGTGGAGCTTCATCCATTATTCAGCTATCAGAGACTGTCAGGATTTTCTGGCTGTGGAACTAGCGAGTTCTTCCATTTCTTTTAAAATGTGGAAAAATGCATTTGCAAAACTGCTGGAAAGGGAAATGAAGAAAGATATCCACTCCTACAATATAATTAATCCTTTGAGTGTCTCCCCCAGAGGGCTGACTTGAGTTTTTCTTTAGTAATGGGAATTTAGTTTCCTCTTTTCAGTTGTCATTATTCACACTTAACTACCTGTGGCAAGTTCCAGGGAAGTGAGAGACTCTTGTAAACAGGTTTGGGGCACAGAGGAAGGGAGGTCTTTGAAATGATGCCCCGTGAGAACCAGCACCGAGCAACCCTGCCCCGCTCTACCTTGCAGCTGTAAACACAGCCCCTCCCTGCCCACCAAGTGTTACAAATTCTCCTGTTATTGCTCTGGGAAGGCTTCCTGCCCCATGTTTTCCATGTGGGATGCTGCAGTTTGAAGTCTTCTCTTGGAGAGATTTTCCAGGTCAAAAGTTGCAGGTGTAAGAATATTGAAAGGAATGAAAATCTTGTGCATATGGGAATAAATATTTTTTATTGCTTAGATCTTTGCAGCGAGGGATAGTGACCTCTGCACTTGGAAGCACAGAACACGCCACCCAGGGAGGGGACTGAAACACAACAAGGATGAGGAGATGAGAACAGGAGCCTCCCAAACACTTGAAACTGGCTTCAGTCTCCACTTTCGGGTGACGGTTTCTAGAGGCTGCAGAGAACCCACAGAGCCTGAAGTGCTGTCTTGCTTCCGTATTGCTGCCTTGGGGGTTGGGCAAGGCATACTGGGGGCCCTGGATGCACAGAGAGAAGACCTGGCTTAAGGCCTTCCATTGGCTGCGCCTCCTACAGCTAACATCTTCTGGAAGGGGATTTATAGCATCCTTACATATCGTGAGGGCTTCCCCGGGGCCCAGGGGTGAAGAATCTGCCTGAAATGCAGGAGCCGCCGGCGATGTGGGTTCAATCCCCAGGTCAGGAAGAGCCCCTGTATTCTTGCCTGGAGAGTGCTATGGACAGAGGAGTCTGGCGGACTACAGTCCTTAGCCGTGCAAAGAATTGGACATGACTGAAGTGACTTAGCACTCAGGCATGCACATTTTCTGAAAGATTTTTTGCTTTTGGTAAATTACAAAACACTATTGGAGTATAAGGTGCTTGAATGATGGAAAGTCGATGAAACTGGAATGGGAATTCCCTGGTGGTCCTGGGCTTAAGACTTTGCCTTCCAATGCAGAGGGCATGGGTTTGGTTCCTGGCTGGGGAGCTAAGATCCCACATGCCTCGCAGCCAAAAAACTAAAACATAAAAGACAGAAGCACTAGCCTAACAAACTCAATAAAGACTTTAAAAATGGCTCACATCAAAAATTTCTTTAAAAAAATGGAGAAACTGGAATGCATCATTAAATGTGATAGAGCATGCTCAGAATAGAGGTAGGTGAGTCCTTTGGCACACAGCAAAATGAAGAAAACTCATGCCCCCCCTTCTTTTGATAAAATGATCACTGTTAAAGAACTGCCTGACTGTAAACTTGAAGTCATAAAAATTTTAAAAATCATGGAAACTCTCTCTCATGGCCGAAGGTAGGTGTTCAGGTAGGAATAATGCTGACATTCAGGAGGCACTTGGTATATGAAGGGAGAAATGTTGAGAGACCCATAGGCTGTGAACAACCATACATCAACGCCAGCATCATTATCTCAAAGAGAAGAAGTTCTCAAGGAAAGTTACAGAGTCTCATGTGCTTTAATATATTTGTCAATGGCTACTTGAAGACAAAGAAGTGTTTGTGCCAATTCAGGCAGACTGGACAATAAGAATGATGAACCATTAAGATTTAACCTAGAGTCCAATGGAAACAAATACCTAAGCACTCAAGTCAGATAAAAAGGGGAGGGTGTATACAGAGAAACACTGGGGATTTTAATAATTTAATGGGGAGATAAAACCTTAAACTAAAACAGTATGTAACAAGACAGATAATATGAGACATAATTTTTTTAATAAAAAATTAAAATTTTAAATTAAATTAAATATAATTGAAGGGGGGGATTCTGGATGGGGGGACACATGTTCACCCATGGCTGATTCAAGTTCATGTATGGCAAAAGCCACCACAGTAGTGTAAAGTAATTAGCCTCCAATTAAAATAAATAAGCTAATTTTAAATTTAAAAAATATTTATCTATGGCCGCTTGGACTGCGTAGTTACAGCAAGCGGGGCTACTCTCTAGTTGCTTTTCAAAGGCTTCTTATTGACTTCTCTTGTTATGGAGCACGGGCTCTAGGGTGCAAGTCTTGAGTAGCTGCGGCATGTGGGCTCAGTAGTTGCAGCTCTGGGCTCTAGAGCATAGGCTTCAGTAGTTGTGGCACATGGGCTTAGTTCCTCCATGGGATGTGGGATCTTCCTGGACCAGGGATTGAACCCGAGTCTCCTGAATTGTCAGGCTAATTCTTCACCACTGAGCCACAGGGAAGCTCAAGACTTATGATTTAATGTTATATGAGTGAAAGGAGTAAAAATGTACAAACTTCCAGTTATAAAATTATTAAGTCACGGAGATGTAATGGACAGCATGATGCCTAAAGTTAGTACTGTTGTATATTTGAATGTTGCCAAAAATCGATAGACCTTAAACATTCTCATCACAGGAAAAAAGTTTGTAACTGTGTGTGGTGATGGGTGCTAACTAAATTAACTGTGGTAATCACTTCACAATACATACAAATATTCAATCATTATATTGTATACCTAAAATCAATATAATGTTATATATCAATTATATCACTATAAAAATAATGACATACAATAGAAAATATATGTAATTATTATGTAATTAATAACATTTAGTGGAAATGATCACTTGTGCAAATAAGAACTGAGAAATTTGCTTTATAAAATATTCATGTGAAATGGAGTTGAAGGTTTTTGTTAACAGGGAAACTTTATCTTAACCAGCGGTGTAAATTAATTGCTGAAAATAGTAATGGCTGAGTAGATAAAAGCATATTGCCCAGGTCAAAGAACCAAAAAGTCCTGAAGAGTGCTGAAGCACGCTGAAATGACCAGACCCTACATGAGAGATTGTCATCTCGAGAAAGACGATGAAGGATAAGCGTCGAGGGCCTAAAAGGTAACGGCGTGAAATGGGTCAACAGGCATCTCAATAATTCACAGAGGTGACCAAGCGGCAACACAGAGGGGCTAATGAGAGTGAAAGTTGTTCACTACTTACAGGTTCTGAGAGTAGGGGCTGGCAAGCTGTGCAGGGCCACACAGGGAAGAGCTAGTGTTGGTCACGAGGGTGCAAAGAGAGCTGGGAAAGCATAGGCCATAGCCTTTATTAAGTTTTCCATGAGAAAGACAAGGCAGAGCAGGTAAACAGCTGAGGACTGGCTAGCTTGCACAATCCCACAGGCTTTGGGGACTAGGAGTGTCCCTAGTTGTCTGGTACCTGGCTGTAGTTGATTTAAGGGAAGGGAAATATTAGCATGGTGAGTGAGAGTAGCATACAGAGGTTGTTGGGGGTACGGACTCATGATCCATTGGTTTGTACAGTAAGTCCCCCACATGTGAATTAGTTCTGTTCCAAGAGCCCATTCATAAGTCTAATTTGTTCCTAAGTCTAACAAAGTTAGCCAACGTACTCAACTAACACAATTGGCTGTATAGTACTGTACTGTAACAGATTTGTAATACTGTCACACAAATAATACATATATAAAAAACAAACACAAAAATAAATATTTTTACTCTTACAGTACGGTACCTTGGAAAGTACAGTAGTACAGCACAATCGCTGGCACAAGCATCTGGCACCGAGTGAACAGGCAGGAAGAGTTACTGACTGGAGGAGGGAGAGGGAGGTGGGAGATGGTAGAGCTAAAGGATCGTCAGCAATAGGCGACTGAGGGCAAGATGCAATTTCACTCATGCCTGATGTTGACGGCACAGGTATTTGGTTCCTCGCTGGAATCAATTCTAGCTACCTTCTTGGAAAAATGATCTAGTGATGTCTGGGTGTGCCAGATACATCATTGGAGCTTCTGTTCTTGCTTCTGGACATCCTGGGCATGAAATAAAGATACTGTACCCTATACAGTACTGTACAGTAAAGTACACAAAAGCATAACTGCTTATAGAAAATGCACGCATATGACAATGTATGCCAGACACATGAACTGACATATGTGATTGGACATGCAAATGCACGTCCACATCTTTGAAAGTTTGAAACTGGAAAGTTCATATGTAGGGGATTTACTGTGTTCTTAGGAATCAGCTAGCCCTGAGAGGGGCAGTCTTCCTGCCCTATCACCCCGCCCACCCTGTTCAGTTAGCTACTCAAAATGTCAAGATGTCCTAAAATATAGAAAATAAAAATTGTGATTAATACGTCTGTGTCCAAGCTGTAGCCCCAGGGTAAGAACTAGGAACCATAGGGAGAAGTTTTGGGGAGACAGATTTTAGGGAGAAAAAAGGAATCTTTCTACAAAATAGAGTCCTCTAAAAGTGGAACAGATGTCTTTGTCAAACAGGGAATGTTTGAATCCAGATATATTCTTAGATGGAAAAACCAAGTCATTCATGCTGTCAGTGGGATATCTTCAATAACTGGGAGGTAGGAATAAGATCCAACTCATAGATTCTATTATTCTATAGTCAATTGCATGCTTCATGTATGAAGGAATTTGTATGGCAATTGTTTCTCTTCATGTTCTACTCCTTATCTTCTCAGAGATAGAATTAATTTAAAAAGACTAAAATTTAGCAGTGGGAATAAATGGCATTTTTAAAAAACATAATTGTAATAACTGGGGCTCTGATGGGGAGTATTGGAAGCAAGCCACTGGAAAAAGAACCCCTATTTTAGTGCCAGTTAAGTGGAAGCCAAGTGGCCAGACGCCTTAGTTAAAAACAATGGGCTGACCTTGAGTTCTCTTGAGAAACTAGGGATTATAAGATTTGTCTTGGCAACATCCTTCTATGAAGTCATTTTTCCACTAGAAATTTATAGAACTGTGGCTTTGCCTTGTCCATCAGGGACTTCACTGTGTGTCAGGACCATCTTTTGGAACCAATTGATCTATTAGTTCTCATTTAAGTGTGCTCCTATTAAATATTAAAAGATTCTAATGGAGAATAAGAGTCTCAGTTTCCTCCTTCTTAAAATGAAGGGGTTGTACTAGAATGATCAGTAAGTTTCTTTTGATCCTCAAATTCCTTGACCTCAAGATGCTGTACTTAGAGGTACTCTGAAAAGTCTGCTCCTTGGATCAACTCAAGTCACACAAGCTACTCTAATGTAACATTATAGATGAACATGAAGGCTGCCTGTGTGTCTTTATGATTTCACTCTTTTCAGAGATCATCACATCAATCTGTAATGTTTATATCCACCATTCACATTTAGGCTTTCATAATCCCGGAAAAGGGCTTCCCAGGTGGTGTAGTGGTAAAGTATCGGCCTGCCATTGCAGGAGACAAAAGAGACACAGGTTCGATCCCTGGGTCAGGAAGATTCCCTGGAGTAGGAAATGGTAACTCACTCCAGTATTCTTGTGTGGAAAATTCCATGAACAGAGGATCCTGACAGGCTACAGTCCATGGGGTTGCAAAGAGTCAAACACAACTGAGCTCACAAACACTCACATTCCCACTAAAACTTTATATAGATATCAATAAAATATGGTTTCAATTTTTATATAATTAATAGTACACTCTATGATTTTGCTACTTGCCTTTTTCCCCACACATCTCTGTTTCTGAGATTTATCCATTTTGGCATAGCAAGGCATTTGTTTTTAACTGCTACATAATATTTTAGTGTGTGATTATATTGCTAACATACCGCCGCTTATTTATACATCTTCCCATTAATAAATATTTAGGACATTTTCCAATATTTTGCTGGTACAGACAATGCTGCTAAGAACATTCTTGTACTTGGCTGTAAACATTTTCTTTTTTTATTCTTCATGTTCTGCAGTTTTACTCTGATAAGTCTTGGAATAACTTTACCATAATTTATTCTGAGTATACTTTCCATTGAAATATTCATTGGAAGTCTTTCTTTAAATCTGCATAGTTTTCATTTGGAACCATGTATCCCTTTCCTTGTCTGAGAACTCCTGTGAGGCACAAGCACCTCTCTAGTCCACCGTTTGTGTATCTTCACTGCACACATGCTCTCGGTACTACACTCCTTCTCTCCATGTGTCAGGTCTGGGCATATACCATGTGTTAGGATAAATAATAAACTCGATGCCTTTATTATTATTTTAAATTTACACCTGTTTTCATTTTAAAATTTCTCACTCTTTTCACATAGAGGTTATTGGGACTTCCCTGGTGGTCCAGTGGTTAAGAATCCATCTTCCAATGTAGGGAATGTGGGTTCGATCCCTGGTCAGGGAACTAAAATCCTGCATGCCTAGGGGCAACTAAGCTGGTGTTCCAAAACTAGAGCCTCTGCTCGTGTAGAGCCGGTGCTCCCCAGCAAGAGAAGCCCCCACAATGCAAAGCCCTCGTGCCACGACTGGAGAAAGCCTATGCGCTGGGATGAAGAAACAGCTCAGCCAAAACTTATAAATAAACAAATACCATTAAAAAGAAATGGAAGCTATTCATTTATTTCACTGGGCAACCAAACATACCTATTTTAAAGTTTTGCCAGATGGTGCCACAAACTTAATTTCCCTGAGGGCATATTCATGTTGAGTATGTTGATTTTCTTGGCTGTCTTTCTTGGTATTAGATTTCACCCTCTGTTTTGGAATTTTGCTTTGCAGGCTTATTTTGAGTGGGAGGCGTTTGTTTTTTGTTTTTCTGTTTCCTTTGCGTTCACCTCTCCTGGGCCAGTGGTTTTGTGGCTACCTATACTCAGCTGCTCGGGACTCCCTGCACCAAACCTGGTATTCCAGAGCTTGGTCCCACGGTGGAACTGGGGATATTGTGGCTTGCTTCCTGACTTGATAGAAGACTGTGTTTCTGTCTGCTTTTTCCTTCTTGGGCTAATATCCTATTAAAAATTTGACCTCCAGGGAAGCTAAAAGCTACAGCTTTTAGTTTCTTTTATGAGTGGGTGTTGGGAGTGAAGACAGTAGTCCGTCAGTGACATTAGCCTAGATTCCCACTCTTGAGTGGAGTAATTTTATCCTGTTTCCTCCTCTGGAATCAAAATGCAGACTGCCTCCTTCCAGAAAGGGCCCCAGCAAGCCTGTGGCTCTGGCAGAGCCAAGGGACTTTTTCTGTTTCTGGTTCAGGGACAGATTCACCTTGATTTTTGAGCCTCATTAACACATTTAGTTTTCTGTTTTTCTGTTTCATCTTCAGTTTTCTATTTTTCTAGTAACACCTTTAGTTTTCTATTTTTCTATTTCATCTATTTTTTGCTCTGCATTTGGATGGAGGAAGTGTGTCTGTTAATGGGTCTTAATTAGGGCATGATGCAGAGAGAGAATTATGTTATGAAAAGACCTTTCTTGTGGAAAACTGTCTGAGGGCATGGCTGGCAGGCAGGGAGGCAGGCCATAAGGCTATTGATCTCCTAGTCCAGGTGAGGTGACCGTGACTTGAACTTGGGGGATGGGAGGGGAACGAAGAGAGGCTTGCTGATGCAACTTGCATTAGATCCTGGAAACTTGAGGAGTTTTTCATCAAATGAGGTGGAGCAGCGTCTCTGTACAGATGTCCCTGGTTGGTGTCATGAATTTCCACGAGAGCTTTCCCAGGTGAACCCCCTCTCATCTTACTCTTATATTCCATCTTTCCTTTTTTCATGTTTTTTTCTCTTTTTTGTGGTGAAGGTCACATAATAAAAAATATACCATTTTCACCACATTTAACTGCACAGTTCAATGGCATTAAGTACACTCACGCTGTCGTGCAACACCATTATCCATCCCCCAAATTTTTCACCTTTCTAAACTGAAATTCTGTCTGCATTAAGCACTACCTCCTTATCCCCCGACCCCGGCCACTGGCATCTACCAATGTACTTTCTGACTCTGGAAATTAGACTATTCTAGGTACTTGAACATAAGAGGAATTTCTTTAAAAAAAAATAATTGGAGGATAATTGCTCTACACTGTTTTGTTGGTTTCTGCCATACAACAATGCAAATCATCTATAAGTGTGTGTATATATATATATATATATGTGTATATATATATATATACATATGTGTATATATATATATATATATATATATATGGTTAGTTGCTCAGTTGTGTCGGGGCATGGGCTGATGCAGGCAAAAAGAAAGTGTTCTTCTTCTCTTCTTGTGAGATTATTCTTAGGTTTAAAAAATATTTTTTCCCCCACTGTATTGCTAAAGTTTCTCAAGTGGGCTAGAGAGATCTCCTAGGCTGTTTTCATTAGTAGGTAGCTATCTAATTGTTGATCTTTGTAGGGGGGTGAAGGCTGGGGTCTCCTATGTTGCCATTTTTGTGATGTCACCCTGGACAATATGCCTGAAGATAGTTTTGAATTTCCCAACTGATAGGGCTAGCTACTGGTATCTGGTAAGTAGTGTATCTGCTCAGTCGTGTCTGACTCTTTGTGACTCCATGGACTGTAACCCACCAGGCTCCTCTGTCCATGGAGTTCTCCAGGCAAGAATACTGGAGAGGGTACCCCTTTTTCTTGAGCCTTCCTCCTACCCACTCCCCTCCCACCCATCTAGGTCATCACAGAGCGCTGGACTGGGGTCCCTGTGTTATATAACAGCTTCCCACTAGCTATCCATTTTACATATGGTAGTGTACATGCTTCAGTGCTACTCTTTCAATTTGTGCCACCTTCTCCTTCAACCGCTGTGTCTATGTCTGCGTCTCTATTCCTGCCCTGCCAATGGGTTCATTGGTATCATTTTTCTAGACTCCATATATATGTATTAACACAGCATCAAAAAATCTATAAACTAGAGATGCTGGAGAGGGTGTGGAGAAAAGAGAACCCTCTTGTATTGTTGACGGGAATCTAAATTGATGCAACTACGATTGTATTATTGATCCTGTTCTTTAATCTGGGCTCACACTTTTATTACACAGTTTATATATGGAAATAGCAACAGCTTTGTATCCGTTCGCAGATCCTGAGAAAGGGTGAGCTAAGATGGAGAAAAAAATTAGCCCCCAAGCAGGGCACTACAGCAGCTCCTCTAATTTACAAAATCCCAAATCTCAAAGGGCTTTTATCCAGGTAAGGTCAGAGTAAATGGGATGACGGGAAAGGGGGATGAGAAAGGACCAAAGTGCAGCCCGAGCAACAGAGGAGCACAGAGGAAGGGAGTCCGGAGACAGATCTGTCTGCTTGATTATTCAAAGGATGTCATTCAAGCCTGCTCCACCCACACCAGCCATGCCCAGAGCCCGAGGATGGGCTGTGAGCAAAGAGAAAGCCCTGGACTTCCCAGGAGAGCCCCCATGCCTGGCAGGGACATGGCATAGACAAAGCAGAGAGTCAGCACCTGCCCCTGGAGGTGAAGGAGTGTTGAGGGCTGGGTGGTGGTCCCGCTTCCAGAACCAGCAGCTTGAGGCCATGTGTCTGTCTCTTCCCCACTCCCTCCTTCCTGGTGCTGCCAGCAGGGCATTCAGGGATCAGGCATGTTTTGGCTTTGAGCCCACATAGGGGAGTGGGATTTCCCAGAAGGATGCTCCAGCTTGGCATAGCTTCTCACCAATGACCAATGTCAGCTACTCTGGGAGGCATCTATGTTCTACCTTTCTCTGTTACATGGAGGAAAAGGATGAGGAAGGTAAGGGAGGGCAGAGACAGCTGTGGCACTGGGTCCAAACGAGGTTCGGCTCCAACCAGCTCTGCAGACCCTGCTGAGCCCCAGCCAATGCCCAGGGTGTCCCTGACACTCACACAGATGGCAGGTGTTCTGCAGAAGCCAACACAACAGGGGCAGCAAGAATACTGACAGAGACATATATAAGCCAGGGCAGTGTTAGAGCAAAATGTGTTCTTTCTTTTAACTATTTTTTATTGGAGTATAGTTGTTTTACAATGTTGTGTTAGTTTCTGCTGTACAACAAAGTGAATCAGCTACATGTGTACATATATCCCCTCTTTTTTTGGATTTCCTTTGCATTTAGTTCACCACAGAGCACTGGGTAGGTCCCCTGAGCTATGCAGTAGGTTCTCATTAGTCATCTATCCCATACATATGTGAGTGTACTCAGTCGTGTCTGACTCTATGTGACCCTACAGACTGTGGACAACTGGGCTCCTCTGTCCATGGGATTTTCCAGACAAGAATACTGGGTCACCATTTCCTCCCCACCAGTGGACCTTCCCAACCCAGGGATTGAACCTGCATCTCTTGCAGTGGCAGGTGGATTTTTTTTACCACTTGAACCACCTTGGAAGCCTGTTTTATACATACTAACATCTATGTATCAATCCCAATCTTCCAATCCATCCCACCCTCCCTCCGCAGTCTTGGTGTCCATACATTTGTTCTGTGTCTGTGTCTGCTTTGCAGACAAAGACCATCTATATAAAACATGGAGTGATGGAGAGCAATCCCAAGGAGAGCATTGGAGGAATAACTTTTACTGTACCTGCTCCCCTCTCTCCAGAATCACTCCTCCTGGCTGTGTAGCTCTCTGGGAATTTGCAGATAATTCAGACAATTTTGGTGGGAGTATTTATGGGGCTGCCTAGGTCACTTGAAACCTTCAAATCCCAGTTAATTTGGACACTCTACCAAACACAATTACTGTCAGTGTGAGTTAGGCTTTCAGGGAGAAAATTAAATAATGGGCATGTCGTTGATCTCTAAATATGTCAAGACTGTGATGAGAATGCGTTCTATGAGGTGAGGAAAGAACGCTCACACTTGGCTGGGCGATAAGGGATGCTGACCCCCAGCCTCCTGGGGCTCCTGCACAGAGGGGGTCTTGGCCCTGAGTGCCCCCTGGACCAGGCATCCATCTCACTCACATGCAGCCTGGACTATCAGACTCTGATTCCTGGGCGCTCGCTGGATTCCTCTTCAGCTGCATGCCCTACACAGTTCATTATGAGGTGAGGAGAAAATGCCCCTTCCATGGGAATTACAGAAACACTATCTGACATGAAGGGTTAATGAACATGAACAGGTGTGAGATCAGATGCTGCCAAGGATAACAAGGCAAGCTGTCTGGCTGTTTGGTGCTTATTAGAGCCCATCTCTAAAGCCACTGAAACAAAGCAAGACATTCTACTGCTCAGGTGATTTTTCTTAAAAAATTATTTCTTCTTCACTAAGCATTTGCTTTTATTCCCCATGTAACTAATAACCCATTTATTAGTGGCTTTCCCCTCATCAGCAGCAGCTCTGCTGAGGGTTAAACCCTTCACATATGAGTCTCAGCCTTGCCCATCCAGAGTCTGTGGTAACTGACATCCCTGGACATCGGCCCCACAAGCTTGAAGTAATTTACGACCTCTTGTTTACAATCGGTGATTTATAAGGGAAAACTTGCACGTGTGGTGAGGTCTTTTCATGCGTCTTATCCCTTTCAACAGATGTGATACAGTAGTCTTAGAACTCTAGTGCCTTTTTCTTTTTTGGTTAAGGTCAGAATTCCCTTCCATCAGCCATGACATTGCCCAATGTCTTGTCATCATGAGTAGGATACAAAGATAAAGAGTTGAAGACACCACAAGATTGGGCTCTTTCCGCTGGAGGCTCATCCATAAAAATATATCTGATAGGATGCAGCATGAACTTTTGTATCTATTTGATTAACTAAGGGTGATGAAGTCTGTGTCACATACAAGGTGGTAAGGACTGACAGAATCCAAGGAAATGTGCCTGCACTCAAGGAATGTGAATTCAGCATGAACAGGCGAGACTCTATCATGTAAGCAATCCTGAAGTATTTCTGTATCTTCCTAGTAAGAATATGGGGGCAGGTAGGATTGGCTACTGTTTGCTGCCTGCCCCTCTGGAACCCTGTTCTGGGCTCTCACTTGGCCAACTGAGAGACTCATCTGGCAGTTTCTCCCTTGGGAGTTGTCAGCTCCTGAATCTTGGGTTCAAGTTACCCAATTTCACACTGAAAACAAGATTGATAAACTTGATGCTGATTGAAAAACTTGATCTTTCCTTGATGGGGAGGAACTTAAGTGCGCCAAAGACCGGGATGCCATCTACAGAGCCTCACACCACATGAGATGCTTTTGCTAGTGGGCTCTTCCTGGGAAAAGAGAGTGGCCCTTTGCATCGTTCTCAGAAGGAAGCCTCTCTCCTTGGTCCCCAGAACCCTCCTGCACAAGTTGCAGGGGAAACCTGCATTCAGCTGACTCCTGACAGGTGGCGAAATGTGGGAGTGCTTTTAAGGCAGCTGGATGTTAGATTCTGAGAATGTCCTTGACCACGAAGTCAGCTTTTCACAGCAGCAACTGGGCAAACATTTTTTATCCATCTCAGGAAAGCAGGAAGGAGAACTTGCGGGGCTTACTCTGAACCTCCCTTAACTGTTGACGTTTCTCTGTCCACGTGTCTCCCACCTAAGCTTTTCCAAACTTAGAAGTAAAACATGCGGATGCTGGTCAGGGTGACACATGAACACTTATTCCTAGTATGTTAGATTCACACTCCTGATCAGGTATGAATGAGTGACTGAGAGTTCACAGCAGTGAATGCTAAGTGCTCAAAGAGCGTTCCTGAGAGTAAATGAGATGCGATGTGGAAGTCAGGGAGGTCAGCTCAGGCCAGGGTTCGTGGGAGGCATCCTGGAAGACTTCCTGGAAGGAGAGAGGTATGAGCAGGGTCATGGAGAGAGGAGAGAGGACACGGAGGAGAAATGAAAGACTAGGAAAGAATAAAGAAATTGATGGTGGCTTTGAGGGGATAAGGACAAGGGAAAGGTAGTGACAGAGGTTCTGGTTCACTAGAGAATGGTAATGCTGTCTGCTTTTCTGACTGCAGTCAGATTGTGGCTCTAAATCTGTCCTTTAATCATTGCCACCCATCTCTCTCATACCCTTTCACACTCCTTAACCATTACTTGTTTTCCTTTTCTCCTCAGCATCATCAGATTATGTAAAATGCTACAATTATATTTATGTATTTTGCCAATTGCCTCCACATCCCCCTGACCAGATTGTAAGGTTCCAGGACAGAAAAAAAAATTATCATTTTGGTTTATTGCTGTATCTTTGGAACCTAGAACAAAAAGTACTAAATGATATCTCTCTCTCTCTTTGATTTATATATGTACACATAAATGCATGTGTGTGCAAATATACATATTCAGAGCAGCTAGTTCTGTTTTATTATATATATATATATATATATATATATATATATATATATATATATATATATTTGATTTTCAAAAGAAGGAGGAAATTTCACCCAAGTAGTACTTTCAATGACCTACTATGCTTATCATCAATATTTCCAAATCAATATTTGGAAAAGGAGGGGAAATGAAAAGGTTTAGGACCAGGAGACTAGAAAGACGTGACAAGTCTGTGTAGGTCTTCTTGTCTGGGGCTGCCTCGGAAGAAGGGAGTCAGGTGATTTCATGAAGGTTTCTGGCACGAATGCCTGGGGGCAAGAATCCTAAGTGGAAGCCGAGGAGCTCACACTGAATCTTGCAGCTGGTGCCTTGTTGCTGGATAGGAGCACAGTGCCAGAAAAATTAGTCATCTCACTGAGCCTTGATAGAATGATGGAAAATAAATACTCCTAGGAACACAAATCTGCCAGTCCCTAGAAGAACATAAATTGAGATCTTCAATCAGGAGAAATTAAGAAGGTTGGATGTTTCCTTAAATCTTCCTGCCTTCAATTAAAGCTGCAGAGAAAAGCTTTCAGTACAAATATGACCTACACTTATATGTGCTCTTAGAACACTTTGGTGATTTGTTTTTCTCTCTTGTTTTCTGATAAATATATTTGGAATTATACTTTTCCTTTTGAGTACTGCATTTGTTTTAGCATATACATGTTGACAGGAATTGTTTTTTATTGTTCAGTCTTATTATTTTAAAATTTTGCACAATTTCTTCTTCAAATAAGGTATATTCAGTGGTGTTTTTGTTTCTAGACATATGGGTTTTTTTTTTTTTAGCTAACATTTTTTGTTACTGATTTCATGTAATGATGTATACTCTTTATGGTGATTATGTATACTCTTTTAAAGGGAAAAAGTAGGTTAAAAATATATATACATATGTATGTATCATGTTCTTCACTTTGAATTGTCTTTTGTCCAATACTAAAATTGGTACCAAAGTTAACACATATTCACCTGACTTTTTTTTCATCTCGGTATTAGTGGAAAAATGTGATCATCTGTTCTCTTTGATCCAATCTGTACGATGTGTTCTTTTGATTGGTGAGTTGAGCAAATTGATGCATTAGTTATAACAATAAGCACATGTATTGTGCTTACCACATACCAAGCATAGTTTTAACAATGTTATACACCGAATCTTCACATTAACCTTATGAGGAAGTGAAACATATTCTCTTTACAAAGGAGGAAACTGAAATACAACGAGGCTAAGAAAGCTACTCAAGTTTACACAACAAGTAAATGGCAAAGAGACAGCTCAGAGAATGTGGTTCTGGATTCACATTTTTAGCTGTTAGGCTATTGGATAAAGAAATGGCAATCCACTCCAGTGTTCTTGCCTGGAGAATCCCATGGACAGAGGAGCTGGGCAGGCTCTGGGAGCAGTCCCTGGGGTCTCAGAGACGGACACTATTGAAGTGACTTAGCACGCATGGGTGGTATCTCTGGGTTGTAATTAGGGTTTAATTAGGACTTACTTCTCTTTTATTCATGCTTTTTTAATTACTTATTTTTCTCCTTTAATGCTTTCAATTAAAGCAGTTTGATTAGTTTTGTTATCTAGTTTGATAACTGTAATCACATCCCCTTTTCTTTGGTCTCTTTTGTTGGATTCCAGGTAAGAACCCACAGCATTTGTTAATTTCCATCTCATAAGGACCCAGGAACCACTCTGAGCTGGACCCTCCTTCCCTCTTGTTTCTATATCTCTTCACTATCAGCCCTCTCTTCTGTCTTATTGACTATTTTCTGCACATATTTTTTCCACTGCTTTTTTGTCTCTTGTCACCTAGAATTTCCTCTTCTCTCCCTTTCAATTAATCAAATTCTACCCAATTTTCAAAGGCTTAGCCCAGATTCCTTGTTCTCTTTATAAAGTCTTCTTTGATTTCCTGTGTCAGGATTTAGGTCTTCTTAGCTAGTTTAAGCAGAAACTGATTTATTAGTGAGTACTGAATAACTTAGTTGGAAAACCGGGTTTGGATGCTACACAGCTGTCGACCACAGCAGTCAGGAGACAATGCCACAACCTCGGGTTTCTTGGGCTTCCCTGGTGGCTCAGATGGTAAAGAATCTGCCTGCAATGCATGAAACATGGGTTCAGTCCCTGGGTTGGGAAGATCCCCCGGAGAAGGAAATGGCAACCCACTCCAGTATTCTTGCGTAGAGAATTCTGTGCACAGAGGAACCTGGTGGGCTTCAGTCCGTGGGATCTCAAAGAGTCGGACACGACTGAGCAACTATCACACATATTTTCAGGTACCTTAACGTCTATGACACCAGGGAAAGGATATGAGAGTTTCAACCACCATCACCACTCTATCAGCAAGAATAACCAGCTATGTGTGTAATTTCTTTCTCATGGGGCTGATGTCTGTGGGGGCAGCACCTAAGACCATATCCAGAACCCACAGCTGCACAGGAGTCTGAGAAACGCAGGTGGCAGCTCTGGCATAGGTGTTCAAGAAGGCATTTAGGAAGAGAGTTGGACAGTCAATCCATAGTATCTGACATATTTGATCATCTTGATCTGTCTGATCTCTGCGAAGTTCCAGAGATCTTGTGCATCTTTTAATGCATGTTTCACTTACCATGTTTCTTTGGTCTCTAGTAAAGCTTACTTTATTTCACTCTTTTAACTAGACTGTTGACAAAGTATTTGAGGGCGATTTGACCTTAGCATACCTGGAAAAGTATCTTAAAATGTCATAGAAACAATAAATATGTGTTCACTGAAGAAGGTCACTTCAAGAGGTTGCTTGTGTAAAGCTATGCACTGTTTTAAGAAAATTTTGAGGGTAAAAAACAGGGATTTACACATCTGAACACACATATCAAGAATGTGATTATTTGTTTTAAAAAAGAATTCTCTTCACCTCAACAAAAATTTAAAGGAGGTGTAGCACAGGTTTTATTAAAAAAAAAAAAACACACCCGCAGGACTTCAAATGTGAAATGGGTGGCTTTTATTTACAGAAAAGCCCATTACAGGTGACAGAAATGCTGTAGTACCAGGCACCATGAGTGAGCACCCTTAGAATATCTAGTGACAGAGTGTTTACAGCAGATGGAGGACCATGTCCCCAAATTCTGACACTAACATCTGACAAAGTTGAAACAGCTTTTTATTACCTGAAGTCATAAAGGCATCTTTGAGATGACTGTTCGTATCATTTAAACCATGTTCTTATCTGATTCCTGACACATTCAGCTTGGATTATCTCCGTATTTAGATACCCAGTGATGATTTTTACTCATCATTTTGGCTTTTTGGCATATTTTGTTTTTGAAAAATTTTGTTTTTTAAAATTATGGTAATATATATAACATAGGGCTTCCCAGGTGGTGCTAGTGGTAAAGGACCCACCTGCCAATGCAGGAGATGTAAGAGATGCGGGTTCCACCACTGGGTTGGGGAGATCCTCTGGAGGAGGGCATGGCAACCCATTCCAGTATTCTTGCCTGGAGAATCCCATGGACAGAGGAACTTGGTGGGCTATAGTCCATAGGGTCTCAAACAGTTGGATGCCACTGAAGCGACTTAGAACCCATGCATATATAACATAACATTTAGAAGTTTAACTATTTCTATGTATACAGTTCATTTCTACTCATCATTTTGGGCTTCACCTGAATCAGTGGTGTGGTGACCTGTAACTACTACTCACACAACTTGTGGAGACAAACCTATCAAGCTTTTGTCCTCTCCTTTCACCCTCTGCCACTGCCAGTCAAGGTGCTTTCTCTCTCTCTCTCTCTTTCCTTTTGTTTTTCTTTTCTTTTTATGGCTTAGACAACTTTGATAGTCTCTTCTATCTTTTTGATTCCACTCATTTCCCCCTTAGTATAACCAGGTAATGCTTTTGGGCTACAAGTGATAGAAATACTTGTCCTAAACTGACTTCAGTTCAGTTCAGTTCAGTCTCTCAGTCAGTCACGTCCAACTCTTTGAGACTCCATGGACTGCAGCACCCAGGCTTCCCTGTCCATCACCAACTCCCAGAGCTTGTTCAAACTCATGTCCATCGAGTCAGTGATGCCATCCAACCATCCTCTGATGTCCCCTTCTCCTCCTGCCCTCACTCTTTCCTAGCATCAGGGTCTTTTCCAAGGAGTCTGCGCTTTGCAACAGGTGGCCAAACTATTGGAGTTTCATTTTCAGCATCAGTCCTTCCAATGAATATTCAGGACTGATTTCCCTTAGGATGGACTGGTTGGATCTCCATGCAGTCCAGGGGACTCCTAAGAGTCTTCTCCAACACCACAGTTCAAAAGCATCAGTTCTTTGGTACTCATCTTTCTTTATGGTCCAACTCTCACATCCATACATGACTACTGGAAAAACCATAGCTTTGACTAAACTGACTTACACAAAGGAAAATGTATTATATCAAATAACTGGGAGTCCAAAGGTAGAGCTGACTCAGCACAGTATCACTGATAGCTGTACCATGACGGGAAAATCTATGACTTTCCACTTTCCACCTTCTTAGGATCAGCTTTATTATGGTGACATCTGTTGTGACTCATGGAGATGTAAATCACATGTTAGAGAGAGAGAGAAAGCTCTTGCCAATCACTGGACCAAGAACAGTGGTCAAGGCAATGTCGAATGCCTATTGGCTTAGACTAATCGTGATTACCCTAGACTAATCGTTCTCTGAATATGGGGATGGAGTAGTACATAGTCTCCATAGGAATCACATAGCATACTAAATTTCAAAAGGATTAAATAAGGGCAGGAGGAGAAGGGGACGACAGAGGACAACAGAGATGGTTGCATGGCATCATTGAACTCAATGGACATGAGTTTGAAGGAACTCATGTTTCTTCACCAGGAAATGGTGAAGGACAGGGAAACCTGGAGTGCTGCAGTCCATGGCATCGTAAAGAGTTGGACATGACTGAGCGAATGAACAACAACAACAAAAAGGGGGCAAATTACTGAGGTGTGGGTAGGGTTAAGGAGGCCAGTAAAGAATGGTGAAGCTCCCAGGGACTAGTAATTATGGGAAGATGGTGCCACCCCTGAGTCTGAGGTGAACAGAGGGAGCTGTATCACTGAAACAAAATGAGTCGTAGTCCTGGGAAAGCCCTGCAGGTGGGAGCTGGGGCCAGGAGGAAACCTGGCTGGGATGCCACCTAAGGCTGACCCCACACAGAAGCCCAAGGGCAAGGAAGGCCAGGTGATGCTGAGAACAGGGTGAGAGGGGCAAGGGGTGGGGGTGAGGGGGTCAGGGTGTGGTTATTTCTGGAAGGATCAATGCAGCCTAAGCATCATGGCAATGGAACAAAATCTGTTAGGAATAAGGAAGTGGGGACGTAGGAGGAGGTGGCAACCTCTATGTCCAAAGCAGCCCCGAATCCGTTCTCCAACCCTGGGGCAGGGGGATCATCTAAAAGGCAAACATAGCCCAGTCATTTTCCTGCTTTGAATCTTTTTTCGATTTTTAGTCTCACCCAGCGGCATGTGGGATCTTAGTTCCCTGAACAGGGATTCATTACATGCCCCCTGCTGAGGAAGTGTGGAGTGTTAAACCACCAGACCACCAAGAAAGTCCATTTTCCTGCTTTTAAATCTCCCCAAGCGCTCCCCTCACCCTTTAGGATAAAGATCTCGGTGTGCGTGCCAGGGCGAGAAGTTCCGAACTCACCTTCCCCCTCCAACCTCCCTGCCACCTCTTCCCCTGATGGGTCTGAGCTTCAGACAGTGGATTCCTTCAGCTTTCTTCTCCCAGGTGAGCTTGTCTGTGCCCTTTGCTGCTTCTTGAAGCTGCCCACCTGCTGCTCCCTTCAGATGGGTAACTGGGTGACTTTTGCCTCCTGCCTGTTCCACGAGACTGTGAGCCCCTCCAGGGCAAGGCTTGGCCCTCCTTCCCATACGGAGGAGGATCTGTGGGATGATTTCCCACCTAAAGGAACCCTGAATTCATTCTATTCAGCAGCCTTTATCGCCATCCGGGAGAGCACTGCCTGGGGCTAAGCCCTTGCTCTATATCTCATGACCTTGACCAAATCTCTGAACTTTTTGAGCCTATTTCCTCATTTATAAAATAGAGATTAAAAAATAACTTTTGGACTTTGGCCACCTGATGTGAAGAACTGACTCACTGAAAAGACCCTGATGCTGGGAAAGGTTGAAGGCAGGAGGAGAAGGGGACGACAGAGAATGAGATGGTTGGATGGCATCATCGACTCGGTGGACATGAGTTTGAGTAAGCTCTGGGAGTTGGTGATGGGCAGGGATGCCTGGCGTGCTGCAGTCCGTGGGGTCGCAAAGAGTCAGACACGACTGAGCAACTGAACTGACTGATTGACTGAGGCACAAATGTAATAATTGTAAGTCTTCTGGTACCTGCTGCCAGGTTCCTAATTTTTTCCACCATCTAGTCCACATGCTGTGCTTAGTCACTCAGTCATGTCCAACTCTTTGTGACCCCATGGACTGTAGCCTGCCAGGCTACTCTGTCCATGGGGATTCTCCAGGCAAGAATACTGGATTGGGTTGCCATATCCTTCTCCAGGGGATCTTCCCAGCCCAGGGATCAAAGCAGGGTCTCCTGCATTGCAGGCAGATTCTTTACCAACTGAGTTATCAGGGAAGCCCCAGTTCAGTGTTCCTTGCAGTCTTTTAGTCTAGCCTGCCTTCCATGCCTAGGCCGAGGCCTTGACCTTGGCTCCACCACAGCCCTGCCTCTCAGCCCCTGAGGCTTCTGGAGAGGGTTCACCTGACCTAAGCCCCCTTCATGGATACCCAGGTTACACTTCACCTTCTTTCTCTGAGCTCCAGCTGAACTTAGGCTCACACTTCAGGGAATGAGGTCAGAAAACCTGTTTGGAAATTGTAGACAATGGGGCAGACCAGTGGTTGAGACTTTGCCTTCCGATGCAGGGGATGCGGGTTTGATTCCTGTCTGGGGAGCTAAGATCCCTCATGTCTCCTGGCCAAAACAAAACAAACATAAAACAGAAGCAGTATTGTAACAAATTCAATAAATACTTAAAGAAAAAAAAAAAAAGAAACTGTAGATAAAACAAAGGGGACTCTTTAGCAGAGGTGAGATGTTACTTGACCTCCAATCTAGTTCTGACACTTTTAGAAACAAAGCACAATGAATCTCAAGTTAAGACATTTTGAAAAACTACTAACTGCTTTTACCAAGCAGTGACAAAGGCTGTTACTATTCTGTGCGTTAATTTCAGTTGGACATTTTACCGCCATCACTGGAGAAACCAGAGTCAGGGACCTATTATTTATCCTCACAGTGGCCAAGAGCTGGCTGGTGCCATTCCCACGGGGTCAGCATCCCCTCCCCCAGCCTTCCTCCAGCGGGGGTGCAATCTGTCCCTCTCCCCATTATTGTCAAATTATCCACCGGCCTTCTTTGATCTTGCCTGTGGCACAGAAATAACTCTATTTAGGGTCTGTCAATCTGTATAAGATTTATCGTAAAATGGATGTGGCATACAACAAAAAGTCACCTTCTGCTGCAGCCTAAGATTGAGAAAATGGAGCAGAAATAAAAGATTCCAAAAGTATTAAATATTTGAATTGAATAAGGCCTTGTCCTCTGACCCCATCGCCCCTCCTCCTCAACCCCCTCTCCTTCACCTCCAGCCTTCCAACACAAAACGGAGCAGCAGTCCAAGCTGGCCTTGTCAGGCCGCAGTACCGACTCCAGGAGGGCTGCATAATGCATTTACATAATTGCACAAATTAGAGCTACCTCGGAATGAAAGGTTTCCTGGTGCTTTTTCTCTGCCCTTTCATTTGCTGGTCGCAAAATTACCAGCTCTCCCGTGGCGCTGCAGGCTCTCCTCTCCTGGGTGGAGGAGCCCTGCGTGGCTGGGTCTGCAAAGGGCCACCAGGCGCCCCACCTGCACTGCGCGTGCGCAGGTGACTCCCGGGCCAGGTGCTCGCCCTCCCTGTACCTGTACCTCCACCTCCGCCCTCACCTCCAGGGTCTGCAAAATGAGAGCCCAGGTCAGGTGGAGTTCCTGGACACGTGTTTAGTAGGGAGCTTGTCTTTCCCACCTTAGATTGCAAACCGCCCTCTAAAAAGTTCTGGGAGGGACGCCCTTGGCTGTCCAATTATTAAGACTTCTTTCTTTCGCTTAGGTCTGATAGCTTTTGTGGAGCAGCTGGGAGTGATCTTCTACGTAGAACAGACCGGGTGATTCTAGATGGAAAATCCAGTGAAGACCTCAGAGAGGAGGGTTGGAGATAAGAAGGAAGAGATTTGGGGACTTCCCTGGCGGTTCAGGGGTTAAGACACCACCTTCCAAGGTAGGGGGTGCCAGTTTGATTCCCGGTCTGGGAACTAAAATCCCACACGCCTCTTGACCAAAAAACCCCGAAACATAAAGCAGAAACAGTATTGTAACAAATTCAATGAAGACTTTTAAAAATGGTCCACATTTAAAAAAAATCTTAAAAAAATAGTGAAGTGATTTTGATGTATGAAATATAGGCAAACAAAAGGTCCTACTGTATAGCCCAAGGAACTATATTCAATATATTGTAATAAACTACAATGGAAAATAATATATAAAACTAAATCATTTGCTGTACACCTGAAGCTAACACAACATTGTAAATAAACTATGTTTCAAAAATAATACAGAAGAAAAGAAAGAAATTGAAGGTCAGAGAAGTGAAGTGATTTGCCCGAGATTACTCAATTAAATACATTTCAGGATTAGTTCTCTGTTTCTTCCATTATTTCACAGCAATCCATGTCTCCCAAACTAATTATTCTACCAACATCCATTGCCAAGTTTTCAATCGTAGTTTACTTCCTGTGACCATACTTTTAGCCAAAGGGTCTAGACAAAAATAAGAGAATTAATCAGATATAAAATTGCAGGGCAGGTTTGCATGATATTAGAAGTAAGATACAGCCAAAGGTTATAACTAAATGAAATTCATTACCCTTTTAAACTGTCTTTTCCTCCTTTATATATTTTTTTAAGTAGAAATGGGTGAGTAAAGCACTAGCTTCTGTGCTCACTACTACAGAAGTTAAAATCAATGGAACTCTAGTGTAATTAAAAATTAAAATGACCTCAGTGTTTTTCATGGAAATAAAAAGACCTCATGAATAAAGAATTACTATTATGCAAAAAATAAAGGAGAAAGGGGTTTTCATTCAGTAGACATTGCTCTACACTCTGGGGACAAAAACAACCCTTAACCATTGATGGGCATCATCTCTCAGCATTAGAAGCTCCAGGCTGGAATTCCCGTTTTAATGAGAAAATGGTCTTGAATGGGGGAAAAGAGGACCGTGAAGGGGCTTATTGGGTTGGCCAAAAAGTTTGTTTGAATTTTCTGTGACACATTGTTGGAAAACCCAACCGAACTTTTTGGCCAACCAGATGCGTTGCTCACCGGGGCCAGGTGGAGAGAAAAGACTGTGAAGAGAAGGAGTCTCATCTACCAAGAAGAGCTGTCAGCTCAGATATTTTCAGAGGCTGGAAAATGGCAGTGATGGGAGGCTCTCAGTAAGACATCTCCCACCCAGAACAGACAGCATCCTGTGTCCATTAGAGAAGCAGGCAAGGAACCCAACTAGAGAGTAGTTTATACCTGATTCACAGTCACAGCCTTTATGAAGAGAGTTTAATCAGAATGGCTTAGAGAAGGTGGGACCGTGGTTACAGGCTGTAACCCTGAGATAGTGCTGCAGATACCCTGTTGACAGTAGGTAACTGTTGATTTAAGCCCAGGGTCAAGCCTGTTGCTCTCCTTTCAGAGCACAGTGCTTCTGACTTACAAGAGCTGCCTTTACCTCGCATTTATATAAGCTATTTTCTTTCGTTGTTCCTTGACTTGGATGGACCTGATTTCTGACCAGAAAACTGAAAAAATACCCAGCTAAATTCATGCAAAGATCTACCTTTTAACATTCTGCAGCTGCCTCTTTGTTTTCTCAGACTCTAGAATTTGGTAGTCGTGTCCAGCAGAGGAAATTCACTATCGGCTTGAATGACAGACAGTCTCCCTTAGTCTCCGTTTGGGTTTGTAGTTGATTCATGACCTTATGCGTAGGGAAATCCTTTCTCAATCTATCAAGTCACTACAGACTTTTCTCACAGCAAAATGAAGGCAGCAGAGTTATCGGATTCCGCTGGTTTTTCACAGAGATTTCTAGCAAGTGGCCTGCATTGTCTCACCAGATCTAACTTCACACCTGGGTTGGTTTAGAAACTCTTTTCTCAGGCCATGATCAGATGATCGCTATGATCCCATGAGCAGATGCTCACTCTGATGACCCCACGAGCTGACGTCTTCTGCTTCTCCCCCTTAGCTCCGGGGTCCCACCTCCTAGTACTCTCAGAATCTCCCACTCTTGCATTCCTCGCTCAGCCCTCCTCCTTTGCAAGCAGCAGAATTAGGGGAAACAAAAATTACTCCTTCATCAGGAAAAAGGGGTCTTAAACTGAAGGGACATGGGTGAAGGAGAAGAGGACAAAGACCCTTGAGGCATCAGAAACTTCAGGCTCTGGGCTGGACCACTTGGAGGAAATAGATGCTCAGTCACAGATCTAATGCAATGCAGGAAAGTGAGTAACTCTAATTCCTGGCTTTTCCACTCCCTCCCTTTTACCTTTTTCTTCACTCTCTCTTCCTCCCTTTTCTACATGTTAAGTGCATTCGATGTTCACAAGGTCTCCGAGAAGAGCGTGTGTAACTTTTTTTTTTTATCTGTGTTCTGCAAGTAGAGGCCCAGTTATGCATTTTTGTCAGCATTTTCCTTCTCTACACAAGTTGAGCATCTGTCATCCTGTCATTTATTCGTGGATTCATTTGGGCATTTCAGATACTGGGCACATACTTTGTTCCAGTTCTAGTGCTTTAAAACAACGTGAGCTAAGATTTACTCTTCTATTAGCAGGCCCTATACTAAGTGTTTAATAGGCTGAATACATGCACTGAAAGGTCCAGACAGCTTATTCCTGCCTGTTTTCCAGATGCAGTTTGGGGTTTAAGGGGCATAAATAACTCGTCCGCAAGCAGCAGAGCCTGGGATTGCACACAGCAGCTTGATGACAGACTCAAGCTGTGATCTGTGTTTCCTCCTTCTAGGCCACTGGTTCTCAAACTTTAGCTCCATCAAAATGACCAGAAGGGCTTTTTTAAGCACACTTTTCTGGGCCCCACTCCTTAAGTCTCTCATTCTTAAGGCTGATGATTTGCATCTCTAACAAGTTCCCAGATGGTATTAGTGAGACCCCTATATTGAGAAATGCAGATCCAGTCCTCATGTGTGTCCCCATCCCTGTGGTT
Source organism: Okapia johnstoni (assembly GCA_024291935.2). NCBI lineage: Eukaryota > Metazoa > Chordata > Mammalia > Artiodactyla > Giraffidae > Okapia > Okapia johnstoni. The sequence goes on from CM044324.1 coordinate 19,052,514, forward strand.
CCAGTTGTTTAGGAAAGACGAAATGTGAGATTGCTATTAATTTGCAACTGGCTTATACCACACCCATCAGTGGAGGAGCCAGGAGGCCACAGTGCTGCTTCTCCTGTACTGAATCTGTATCTGTGATAGCATCTCAGTTTTTAGTCTTCCCTCAGTGCTTCAGAGGAGGAAGCTGTTTTGAATTGAGGTGCTTATTGTTCCCAGTGGCTGGCTGAAGACAATATTTCCTGTAACTTGGGATGTCCCAGTGTGCGGGAGTGGAAGTCTTACAAACAATATAGCACAGTCATCCCCCAAGTCATTTCTGCTCAATCTACTGGGTCAGAGTCTAACTAATCCGGAGCACCATTCTGAATCTTGAAAGCAGATAGCAAAAACAGCAGCTGTACCAAGACTGTTTATTTATTTAATCCCTCATGTAAACACAGTGACAATGACGGATCATCACTTGGCTTGTCAACATGACCGAGCTCCAGCAGGGACCTTGTCCTCATGTGAGCCCACTGGCCTTTTCCTGTGTCCGCAAACAGTGGCAAAGAGGAAACAGAAGGGAACTATGAGTGAGGAAATGGTGTTGAGTTGCAAAACATGGATAAAACAATCGGTGCTACAATTCCCAGGATAAACAGGACCCTACCGGGTTGCAGAGGTCCAAATCCTAGCAGGACAGTTCCGGTCTCTGGCACCGAGGGTATGCCCTTTTTGCAGCCTTGGACTTGTCGTGCCCCTGAGGAAGCTATTTACAGTTTTGCACAGTGGGAGAGTTTTATGAGCCAGCCCACTCATTTTTATGAGGGTCCCCAGGGTAAAGCAGTTCTACAGTCTTACACCAGCGCACCGACATCAGCTCAGTACAAACAATATAAAGTAGGCCATCCAGGCCTGTAAAACAGGCACTGCCAAGAGGTTGTGATTTAAGTTCAGTTCAGCGGTGACCTGGCTCATTACGATAAGATAGAGGAATGAATAGAGCCTACGCAGAGAGAAAGTGCGAGTGAGTGGGAAATAAATAATTCACTGGGCTCCTTCCAGAGGCTGTAAGTTGAAGGGACTGAAATACTGGTATCAAAAAAGGACCCAAACTCCATCATTAGGATGGTCTTTCAAATGACTTTTCAGATTTGTTGGCTGAAGGAAATGACACCACCTTCTGCCAAATATTTGGTCAGCACTCCATTATCAACGCAAGAAGGCTTTCAGGTCTTAATATGGCTTTCTGTGATAAACCAACTTTTCCCCAGTGAAACTGTCGAGCACTGAGGTCTCTGGCTGTGCTTGTATTTACAAATGAGTGTGCTAAGCTTTGACTTCATAAGAAGACAGGGTTAATTATGAACCAGACTATGGATCTGAAATTTATCAGCAGGCTAAGTAGCTGGTGACTGCCCCAATCAGAGTCAGCTTCCAGGAAATGAAACGGGACTTATTTACATTTAGAGTGATGCCCAGCTTCTTAATCACCTCAAAGCATTTAAAAATTAACTTTCCTACTAGCAGCTCGAGAGGCATAATGAACTCTGGGAGGGCGTTGGCTACTCTGGTTCCCTTCTCCTCTGGAGCAGCCTGTTCATTATTCCAGTCTGTGTTCTTTGCCTGTGTCTTTTTGTTAAAGCTTGGAAATTTTCTTTCTGTTCGTTTATTTGGTAAGTCTCCCGATAAAGCAGTTTTCTACAACCTCACCAGAATTGCTAATGATCATTGGGACAGCTGAGTGTATGGGTACAATAAGAGACTGGAATCATTCTGCTGAACTTCCTTTTATATGAAATGTGTCAGCTAAATAGGTCAGTTAGCAAAAGATTATTATGGATTACATGTGCTGGACTAGAGGGGTGACCCAACACCCCAAGAACTTCTCACATGGCCATGCAGTCCTTTTTAATTTTGTTGCTTTTGTAATAGATTTGTGGTACATCTGTTTAAAAATTTTTTTTTAATTTTATCTTAGCGTATAGCTGACTACAATGTTGTGTTAGTTTCAGGTGCACAGCAAAGTGATTCAGTTATGCATATATCCATTCTTTTTCAGATACTTTTCCCATGTAGGTTGTTACAGACTATTGAGTAGAGTTTCCTGTGCTATACAGTATGTGCTTATTGAGTATTTTATATATAGTAGTGTGTATAGGTTAATCCCAAACTCTTAATTTATCCTCCCCTCTCCTTTTCCTCTTTGGTAACCTTAAGTTCGTTTTTGAAGTCTGTGAGTCTGTTTTTTTAGATAAATCCATTTATATCATTTGTATCAAGACCCCAGGCACTTCTCACATGGCCACGTGGTCCCTTTTAAATGAACGTTAGTATTGACTGAATAGATTGTAGGTTAGAAGTTACTAGTCACCAGCGAAGACCAGAACAGCTGGGATGAGAGATGCCTGTATAAATGGCCATTTCCATCACATTTTAGTTTAACACAATCTACAATTCAACTTAAAATTTTTATGATTTAGACCTGCAGTCTCTATTTCATAGTTTTGAAATCAACAGAGGAAGTTATGATTTTCTGGTGGAATCTGAGTGATGGTAATACATCCCTGGCCCTCCCTCCTCAAAAGAGCTGTTGGAAAGATTCCCAAGATTTTTGTCAATTTAGAGGGGCTGTGCAAACATAAGATATTTCAATAATCCATTATTCACTTCCATTATTTAATATATTAACATGTTTATCCACTATTTATTGTCAGTTTTAAAAACTGAAACTGTATAAAATATCATCCCTTTCAAAACATTATTTTTCCTTTTTATGTAATAATCTGAAATGCAAAAACCTTATTTTAAAGAAAACTTTTTTTCTAGAATAAGTTAACAACAAAAAAAATTGATCTAAATGAGGCATGATCAGAGGGACTTTTTGGTTATAGGGGAAAGAAAGAAATATTTGCATGTAAAGGATTTGTTTGCTTTCCATTTAGAAATCCAACATGGTATGAATTTGGGTAAAAATGAGGCTCCTCATTCTTGCTAATTACAATAGTTAAGAGGCAAGCTGGGTAGGTTCTTGGAGCTTCAAGGTTGACCACAGAGGCTGGTTTACCTAACATGGTGAAAGGAGGGATATTCAGGTTCTTAGGGGCTATTCTTCAAAAATAAGCAGAAGCCAGTGACTCAGGATCTGTGTCTTTATTAGAAGCAGAATGCCCTGTACCTACAGTTAGTTCGGATTGTGCAGATTCTGCTGGAGGAAGATTGGCGGCTATACCTCTTGGGCTTTCCCATAACAAGATGTTCATCTCTGGAGGCTATCCTGGTGAGTCAAGGCGTACATAAATCCATTCTAATTAAATATGCTACTCTCCAGGGGGAGATGCCTTCATTAGAGGACTTATTTCAGGGGAATATAGATATGTGCATATCTATATTTTAGTGATAGACACCAGTGTCTGTTTGCAAGCAAGCGGCTCTACCCTCCCCCTTCTCTTCCCTCTCATCTTCCATCTTGCTATCTGGAGACCCACACAAAACAAATCCCCTGGGATCGAACATACTTGCAAATATGTGAAGTTAAACCCTTCTCAGACACATGTGTCTTTCCATTAGGAGTACAATGAGAAGCTTCCTACAACTCTGCATTTGATGGTGCCATCTCTAATAGAAGCACCTGGCCCAATTAGGGCTTAACGAGTGCTTTCTGATGATCAAGATAATGAGCACTCACAGCCACAACCCAGAAGCATTGCTTTTTTATTTTTCTAAAATATAATCCAAAGAAGAAAATCAAACCTACAGGTTAGTGGTCAAAATATTGTCCGCCTTTCGCTTTTTTTAAAAATTAATTAATTTATTTTTATCTATGTTGGGTCTTAGTTGTAGCACATGAGATCTTCCGTTAGCATGTGGGCTTCTCTCTAGTTGCAAGGCATGGGTTCAGTTGCCCTGCAGCCTGTGGGATCTTAGTTCCTGACCAGGGATTGAATCTGCATCCTTTGCATTGGAATACAGATTCTTCTTAACTACTGGACCACCAGGGAAGTCCCCCCTTGCTTGTTTATAAAAATAAAATTACTGTCAAATCTTAAAGAAAAAGTTATACTCACACCCCAGATTGACTTATTAACTGGACTCTGCTTCAGAAATAGAGGCGATAAGAGAAAATTCTGAAAGCACAGAACATGCTGGAGAAGAGTTTTGACTCCTCCCTTATTGATCTCCAGAGCTACATGGAAATGAGAGCAGGATCCTGGGCAAAACATGACACAGGTGTTGGGGTCAGAAGAGTTTCCTTCTCACCTTTGTGACATGAAGAGTCACAAAACCATTGTAAAGTACTGTCAGTCTCAGCCTCTAACTCAGGGATTTAGTCATTGTAGGATACAAGGTACCAGATAAGATAGAGAAATGAACCAAGCACTACACATTAAAACATTTTGTTTTTGGCAGCACTGGGTGGCATGTGGGATCTTAGTTCTTCAACCAGGGATCAAACCCATGCCTCCTGCAGTGGAAGCACAGAATCCTAACCACTGGACCACCAAGAAATTCCCTAAACAATTTCTACATGTAATCCTATTCATAAAACTTTTGAGCTGCTTATCTCATTTAGCACAATGCCTTCAATATCCATTCATGCCGTTGCAAATAGCAGAATTTCAGGAATTATGTATCATATTTTTTTTTATCCATACATCCACTGATGGACACTTAAGTTACTTTCATATCTTGGCTGTTGTAAATAATGCTGCAGTGAACATGCAGGTGCAGATATCTTTTCCAGATTGTGATTTCGTTTTCTTAGGATAGATACCCAGAAGTGAAATTGCTGAATCATATTGTTGCTCTATTTTTAATTTTTCACGGAAGCTCCTTACTGTTTCCCATTGTGGCTGCATCAATTTGCCTTCCCACCGACAGTGCATAAGAGTTCCTCTTTCTCCACATCCTCACCAAGACTTGTTATTTCTCCTCTTTTTGATAATCGCCATTCTAATAGATGTGAGGTAATGTCTCATTGTGCTTTTGATTTGCTTTTTCCTCATGGTTAGTGATACTGAGCACTGAGCATTTTTATGTACCTGTTGGGTGCTTGTTTATCTTATTAAAAAAAAATGTCCATTCAGATCCTCTGCCTATTTTTAAATTGGATTTTATGCTATGAGTTATGTAAGTTCTTGATATATTTTGGATATTGACTCCTTATCATATGGATGATTTTCAGATATTTCCTCCCATTATATAGGTTACCTTTTCATTTTGTTGATGGTTTCCCTTGTTGTGCAGAAGCTTTTTAGTTTAATGTAGTCCCACTTGATTATTTTGGCTTTTGCTGCCTTTGCTTTTGGGGTCAAATCCAAAATATTATCACCAAGTTGCACGTCAAGGAGCTTACCCAATAGGTTTTCTCCAGGGAGTTTCATGGTGTCAGGTCTTATGTTCAAGTTTTTAATCTATTTTGAGTTGATTTTTGTATATGGTACAAGATACTGGTCCAGTTGCATTCTTTTGCATGTAGCTGTCCAGTTTTCCCAACACTATTTATTGAAGAGGCTGCCCTTTCCCCATTATATATTCTTGTCTCCTTTGTTAAAAATTAATTGACCATATCGGTGTGGTTTTACTTCTGGACTCTCTACTCTGTATCATTAATCTATGTGTCTGTTTTTGTGCCAGTGCCATTCTGTTTTGGTTACTATAGCTTTATAATACAGTTTGAAATCAGGAAGCATGATGTTGCCAACTTTGTTCTTTTTTATTTTCAATTTCTTTGGCTGTTTGGGGTGTTGTGTGGTTCCATGTAAATCTTAGGATTGTTTGTCCTATTTCTGTGGAAAATTCAGTTGGAAGTTTGATAGGGATTACATTGATACGGTAAATTGCTTTGGTTAATTCTGATTTTTTTAAAAAACAGTTTAATTCTTTCAAATTCTAAGTATGGACTATGTCTTTCCATGTATCTGTGACTTCTTCAGTTTCATTCATCAGTGACATAGTTATCAGTGCACAAGTCATTCCTGTCTTTGCTTAAATTTATCTCTAGGTATTTTATTCTTCTTGATGCCATTTCAAATAAAATTATGTTGGAGGAATACTCTCCTTAGAGGATGGGATGAGGGTAGCAGACTGAAGGGGACCAGAGTTGTGGCTTAGGGTGGATAAATAAGGCTGCTGAGACCAGGAGACTGTTTTAGGGGATGTCCCAAATAGAGTGGTAATCTTATTTCAGGAAAAAAAATTTTAAACCTCTTCCCACAGTCCTCTCTCATGGAGAATCAGCTGTAGGGGGAGTGTTCAGGGAAGATATCAGACCCAGTTTTACCGTGGTCTGACCTCAGCATGATAGGGATATATCCTACTGTTTGTTTCTTCTCTTGCTCTCTGGGCTTAGATGCTAAATCAACATGGCAGGAACATTATGTTTCTGCTTACTTGCTAGAGAGCTGGGCAGGCAGAGCATACTTGATATGGTTAAATGGTAATACTGTGACAAAAGACACAGACCCTGAGCTGGGGCTGGCAGGCAGAAAAACAGTGGGAAATAGGTGTCAGAAAATGTATACAAGTTTGGGCAAATTACTCAGTTTTGCCGTTGAGTGGCTTGTGACAGATATGAATGGGGCATTACTCATGAGTGGTAAAATACGTGCAAATTGTAGCAAAATCAAGCTGTGAACACAGGAAATAGCATTCAGAGGAGCCAGTGAGCAGCTTGATGGTGTGAAGACCCCAGAGCGGCTGGGAGCTGCAATGTCATCAACCCCTGGACCCTGTCGCCTTAGCTCGTCACACCCCGGGGCGGCTGCAGGAGGAGGAGGGACCCCGACTTCAGGCTGGATACTGTCTTCTCAGGGCTGCCCTTTGTCTTTTGTTCTCATTCAGGAGCCAGGGTTGGTGGCTTTTGTTAACCAAAACACAGGGTAAAAAAGTAACGATTTTTAAAAGGGATTCTTCCGATTAGCTGTGAAAGCAAATTTGCTGCCATCAAAGAATGCAGTCATTTGAAAATGCGTTTGCATACCCTTAACATCCCATAGCAGTGTGGGTCACTTGCCTTTGGGAATTTAAAAGTCTGCACACTGAGAACGTTGGGTAACCAAGAATCAAGTGAATTTCTCCAAAGGCCTGATCAGTACATTCTCTCCAGACCCCACAGCTGGGTGCTGACCTGGAGAGTCCATGTGCCTTGAGGACCTCAGTATGCATCTGGCCTAAAACAGACGGTGCAGCAGGGCAGATCAAGCCCCGTGCTGGGGGCCAAGGACACAGGGATCTGCAGACCCTGCAGGGCCTGCCTCTCATGTTGACCCCTTTGGGACCTCCAGGGGCCACAGTCCAAGGGCCTTCCCAGGGGGTGCCTGGCCTGGGAGGGGCTCTTGGGAGGAAGTGAAGGGCAGCCTCACAGGCGTCTGCAATGGGGTAGATTCTTGGTTTATGGAGCCCGGGGCGGTCCTGCACTCTGGGACCCACAGTGGGATTTGTGGTGTGGGGTTGATCCTGGGCACCAGACTGCAGCCCAGCTCTGACCAGGTGTGTTTAACAGCCGTTTGCCTCCATGAACAAGGACCCCCGGCAGCACAAGTGACCTCCATGGCCTTCCAGCCCTCTCGTCCTGCAGTGGATGATAAATATCCCTTACATTTCAAAAGAGAGCTCTTGAGAATTTTCAAAACCCCTTGCAGTTATTTGATCTTCCTGGTCACCTGCAATGGTGGCTTATGTCTGTGTTAAAAATGGAGATGCCAAGAAAGGAGGAAGAGAGAGCTTCCTTGGTGTATTTACTGTAGATGAGACGTGGCTTGAACTCAGGTTCCTCTCACCCAGCCCAAGTGGCTGCCTGGTGCCTGTCTGCCACGTCTCCCAGGGCCCTGGTGCACGGTGAGGCCGGGGCATCACAGCGTGGGGACCAGCCCTGCTGCCAGATGAGGGCCCAGCTCCACTGCTGACCAACTGTGTGACCAAGCTGTGTGTCTACTCCTGTGGTCAGTCTCCGTCTGTATGTGGGACTGGAATGAGTGCCCATGCCAAAACTGTGTAATACACACTTGTTACTACAAGTAGAGTGCCTATCATAGTACAAGCTGGAGACTTCCCCACCAGTCTTCCTTCCAATTCCGGGGGTGCAGGTTCGATCCCTGGTCGGGGAGCTAAGATCCCGTGTGCCCTGTGGCCAAAACATAAAACAGAAGCAATACTGTAACAAATTCAATAAAGACTTTAAAAAGTGGTCTGCGGCAAAAAAAATCTTTAAAAAAAAACAAGCTATATTTTGATGTTTATTAGTGTTGGCACTATGCTACGCACTGTATGCATATTAATTTATGGCAGCATTATAGCACGTTCAGGGGATAAGTTATTATTCCCATTTTTGAGAAGAAACAGGCACAGAAAGATGAAGCAGTGTCTCGGTGGTAGGATGCCCAGGGGGCCATGCTCTTAACCACAGCACCAGGCTTCCTTTTCAACAGGGCTTGGATCCAACTAAGCACTCAAGTAGCTGGGGACAAAGTGGAAACATTGACAGAATTTATTTTCTTGGGCTCCCAAATCCCTGTGGATGGTGACTGCAGCCATGAAATTAAAAGACGCTTGCTCCTTGGAAGAAAAACTATGACAGACCTAGACAGCATATTAAAAAGCAGAGACAGCACTTTGTAGACAAAGATCTGTCTAGTCAAAGCTATGGTTTTTCCAGTAGTCATATACAAATGTGAGAGTTGGATCATAAAGAAGGCTGAGCTTTCAATCTATGGTGCTGGAGAAGACTCTTGAGAGTCCCTTGGAGAGCAAGGAGTTCAAACCAGTCAATCCTAAAGGAAATCAACCCTGAATATTCACTGGAAGGACTGATGCTGAAGCTCCAATACTTTGGCCACCTGATGCAAAGAGCCAACTCATTGGAAAAGACCCTGATGCTGGGAAAGATTGAGGACAGGAAGAGAAGGGGACAGCAGAGGCCGAGATAGTTGAATGGCATCACTGACTCAATGGACTTGAGTTTGAGCAAACTCCAGGAGATGGTGAAGGAGAGGGAAGCCTGGTGTGCTGCAGTCCATGGGGTTGCAAAGAGTCGAACACGACCGAATGACAACAACAAAGGTTCAACACGATTGAACGACAACAACTCAAAGGTGTATGGTATCAAGGTCCTGTCACCCATATGCCTCTGCAGGTTGGTTCCCAGTGGCTGGAACCCCACAGGCTGGACTTCAGCTCAGCAGGCCTGTGTCCCCTGTTGAAATGCAGAGTCCCCCTGGATGGCTTACACTTAGCTTTAACTCTCTTCTAACCTTGGCGGCAGTGAGGCTGTTTCTGAAGTGGCTTTGATAGAGGTGAGGGAGAGAGATCCCAGGGACATCGCTCAGAGAGGTAACGATGGACATTGTTGTTGGTGGGGATGTGGCAGAGGAGGTAGAAATTTCGTAAAAAAGGAAGATGAGGACTCATCTAGTTAGGATTTTTTTTCCCCAGCTGCTCAAATAATCCATATTGTAGGACCTCATTAGAGTTCATTTTCTGAGCACTCTTTGTGTGAATCGTTTTAGTGTTGTTATGTGATGGGAATCACAGACTAATAGGGCTCCTTCGACAGAAGAGGGATTCAGAGTACAGAGAGTTCCTACAACCAGTCTCCTAAATCTAGCACCTGACACCCTGCCTCCTGTATGAATACACACTGCCTTCCTGATGCTCTGCTGAGACTTACAAGGAGGTGCTGCCTGTGATCCTGGCAATAAATGGAATACTTCGGTATTGAGTCTTCCTTGGCTCTGTGACGGGGAGGCCAGGTTTTTACTTGCCGGTTTGGGCATCAAGCTGAGCCTTTCTGGTGGAGGGTTACACCTTCCCATCTCCCCTCTTGAAACCAGGTTCAGAGATGCTTCCCAGCTTTCTAGGTATTCGGGGAGGGTTAATTAGGTAGTATTTGCAGAGAGCTTTGAAGAGGAAAGCACTGTACAATTGTCACTACAGAGCATCTCTTCCAGAAGCCAAGAATGTTTCTGCTTCAGGGACACTTGACTTTGTCTTCACAGGCAGGGCTCACTTGAGGATAAAACTTGTCAGTCACTGGTGAACTAATACTAATGTAGAGCATGAAGGATCAAACAGGCAAAACAAACAACAGGAGTGGAGAAGCCCTCATATCACCAGGAAGCAGCTGCCAGGGGGCTTGTGATGGCAGGCGCCCACCCATTGGGTTGCCAGCTGCCAGACAGCGTTTCCATTACCGGGCCCAGCACAGGAATGTGGGTCAGGAAGAGAACATCACGGCTCTGGAGGCCCTAAAGTGCTGAAACAGGAACTTCTCTGGCAGTCCAGTGGGTAAGACACCATACTTCCAACTCAGGGGCCTCAGGTTGGATCTCTGGTTAGGGAACTAAGATCCCACATGCCACATGGCATGGCCAAATTAAAAAAATAAGTAAATAAAATCAAATCTAAGAAAAAAGAAAGAAAATGCTGAAACAGACAGGAGAGGCAGGAAATGACATTTGGGAAGGACTGGGGCAGGAGAGAGGGGGTAATGTAGAGTGAAAGACCCTTCTTTATCTGTCTGAACATTATTTCAAGACACCCCCATTGGAGTCCCTGCGTGCTGTATGAATCCAATATATGTTCCTTCTACTGTCTGGTTCATTGCACTTTCCACCATGGCTCATCTGTGGTTTGTAAATCTTCAAGACCATCCTCTTGCCTAGAAAATGAGGTCCAAACCTTTCCTGTGACCTCAAGACCCTCTACCTTCTGCCTCCTATTGGTTTTTCCAGTCATTTCACTTACACACTTCCTTGGGTGGGAACTCTCTCCCCAACCAGCCCATGACACCCACCGGGCTCAGGATGAAAATGCCTGCTCCTCCCAGCACCCGTCCGCACACCAATCCTGCCCATTCAGCCCAGTTCCTGGTTCCTTGCTCACTTTCTCTGATTGTACAAGTCCCAAAAGTTCTCTTCTTCTACTCAATACTATTTGCTGTTCAAACCTCTAGCCCTTACCAGTGTATTTTTATATTGGTATATCGCTGTTTCTATGAATATGTTCTATATTGCCATTTGCATAGCAAAATCAGGGAGACCAAAGTTTGCTTACCTGCACAGAGAGTGTTGGGTCAGCAAGATTTAAACTCCATGAGGAGAGAAGTGTCCCAATACCTGTGCCTGATGTACATTAAGGACCTTTTCTAATTTTCTGTGCCAAGGAGCAGATCACCCAAACTCAGTGGTGAAAATAGTAAGTCTGATGTGGAGTTGAGAAAAAGGAAGCGTGGAGAATAAATCTGAGTTTTCTGCCTCAAGGGTTTGAATGGTGATGCCACTCCCAGACCTGGGTACCTCAGCACAGAGCAGGGCTGAGGGGAGAAGAGAAAGGCACCCGACCATTGTGAGCATCTCTAAGAGCACAGGCCTCCAGAGGCAGGGGGGTATGCAGGTGTTCACTTCATAGCATCTTTCCCCATCACTTCAGCACATGAGAGGAGTCTTGGCATCTGCCACCCCCTTTGAGGTTTTCCATCATCCCTGTAAACTTGGTCACTCGGAGTGAGGTCAGACCCTCAGCACTGTCCACACTGGGGAGCTGATTAGAAACAGGCTTTCCCCAATTCTGCCTCAGCCCTGCTGGAATGAACGCCGCCCCACCCCAAGGTGAGTTACCTGCACAGTAAGGTCCAGACGCCTTGGACCTCTGCTCGCTCATCCTCCCTCCACCCCCGTCTCTGCCTGCGTCTGCAGTGACTATTGAAATCTCAGACAGTCTTCTTCTGTCCTAGGGAGTGCTCTGCATTGATCTCTTGGGAAGGAGAGGTGGCTTCTCTTCCGGCCGCTGGGGGTCGACGAAGGCTCCTGGATGGAGGGGAGCTTGGAGTGAAGATGCTGGGACAACGTGCCCAGGAATTGTTTCTTCTAAGTGACACTGCAGCCCTGGGGGCAGGAGGCTCTGTGCACCCCTAAAGGTGGTCTTCTACCAGGAGCATCTTTGCACCTCCTGGATTTTCTTCCCATGAATCCTTGTATAAGTGGGGCAAAATTAGATGATCCCTTATCATCTTATGTTTGTAGCTCACAGAACACGTGCCTTTATTTCTCTATATCATCTTCAGTAATATCTCAGTATGGTAGGCTGAAACTTGCTAGCTTCAGTTTTCAGGCAAACTTATCCTTGACTCAATTTATTGGTGGTGGTGGTGGGTTTTTTTGGTCTTGTTTTATTTTATCCTTCTCTTCTCCCTCCTCTTCCTGTAGATGGATGTATTGCTTCTTACTAAGGAATGACTGTTTTTCTCAATACTGACATGCAGGCCAATAGAATCAGTATGACTATTTTCATTCAACTGTTAGGGGATCAAGTTGTGCCATCTGTTGGGTGGAGTTAGGAATATTGACCATCACCCCAGGGGCCAGCTGAGAATGCGGTATGGTCTTCTCTCCTGTGGTAGAGCTGAGAGGGGAGATGCCCTCTTTCCAAATACCCACAGAAGTATCCAGATCTGAGATGCTTTGGATGTCAGTCGCGCTAGGCTTGGTTGATTAGGCTAGATCGTTATTCTGTAGGGTAGCTGAGAGGACACAGGAAGCTTCGAGCTTGGAGTCTGGCTTCCTCCTTCACAAATAATGCAATGAATGTAGCAACTTCTCTCTTGGGTGAAAGATCTGGATTTAATAAATGGTCTACTACTTGGCTTGCAAGATCCCCACGAATGTCTTATTCCATAGCAAGAATTCCTCGTAATGAGTAGAAAATGGCTCTATGTCATTTTAGAGGTTAAGAATCTTTTAAAATAAATAATGACAAGTCCTCAGTGGAGCTGGCATTCTATTTCTTGGCAGTCCGTGCCTAACTTGTGCCCTTTGTCATTCTAGTGTTTGAAGATATGGAGTTGTCTAAAAAATAAAGATAAAAAATCCAAAATTTTGATTTTCTTAGTATAATTCTGTTCAAGTTATGCTGCAAACAATTTCTCTTTCTCTGACACACCTAGCTGTTGGAATTTCATGTTGACTTTTAAAACGTTGGCTTAGGACCATTGAAACCAACAACATTACAAATAGCTGACAACTTAAAAAAAGTATAAAACTTACAGCTGATTCACTTTGTTGTACTGGAGAAACTAACGCAACATTGTAAAGCAATTATCCTTCAATTAAAAAAAAAGAGTATAAAGTTTAACGGATCATCCCCCTAACCACCCACCCACACCCCCCCCCCCCCCCCCCCCCACACACACACAGCGCAATTCTGCAGAGACTAAGTCAGGTGACTGGGTGGTGATTTAGCATAAGGTCCTACTTCTCCTACTTCTCACGTCTGTTCGGACAGAACCCATTCCCTGGTGCTTAAGCTCTTAGCTCCCATGCAAATACCTGCTTCGAGGGGGCTGAAGCCTGTGCTGCTTTGGGGCCTAAATTGATTGCTGAAGTTACAGGATTGAAATGCCTCGGGTAAAAAATTCAGTCAAAAGAAAAACATTAAGTCGACAGCTCTGTAAAGCCTGCTGTCTGACAGCCAGGGACGCTCCGGGGATGGAGAAGCTGCAGCAAATAAGGTCAGCGGAATTAACACTCAATTACCCCTGACGATGAAAAGGATGAAAGGCTATCCAGGGGGGTTGCCCCTCCTCCAGACAAAGTTCTGACTTCAGTGGATTTGAGGTTAACCCCTTACTCTCCTCTCACTGTCCATAAATGAAAGACGGATCATCCGTTTTCTCTTTCCTGCCCCATTTTCAACTGTTCTCTTTACTGTTGGTAACTTTTGGTCTCTAAGCACCCCAAATTGTGTTAATGCCACTGCTTGGTTTGTGTCAATTAAAAGATTTATTCTAACTGCAAACCTTTTCATTGCTCCCCTTCGTCTTTCAACTGCATTGGCTCTCATAAGGTGCTGATTCCCGTCAGCTTAACGGTCAGTCTTCTTCCATGGATACATATGAAGATCTATAAAAAAATACGTGTTTTGCATATGCTCTGGACTTGATCTTAATATAACTGTATTAGACACTGGGTTGGACTTATATATTTTTTCCTCAACATTGTTTTCCAGTTCCGTTCTTGGTAATGAATCATCTCTTGACCTCTGAATAGTTGTTACTGTTATTTAGTTGCTAAGTCATGTCCAACTCTGTGACCCCATGGACTGTAGCCCGCCAGGTTCCTCTGTCCATGGGATTTCCCAGGCAAGAATACTCAAGCCGGCTTCCATTTCCTTCTCCAGGGGATGTTCCCCACCCAGGGATCAGACCCTTGTCACCTGCATTGGCAGGCAGATTCTTTTACCACCAAGCCACCTGCGAAATCCCTCTCTGAGTAGTAATAGGTACAAAAACACCATTTGGAAAATATTTTCCCTTATTTTGCTATTCTAACAAACTTTTTTTTAAGTCTTTACGGAATTTGTTATAAAGTTGATTTTATGTTTTGGTTTTTTGGTCTTGAGGCATGTGGAGTCTTAGCTTTCCAATGAGGGGTCAAACCCACAGCCCCTGCATTGGAACATGAAACCTTAATCACTGGACCTTCTGAGAAGTCCCTATTCTAACAATCTTTATACATTGTCTTTATTGAGTTTTCTGGAGGTATATATCTGGAAATTCCTGTGTTAAAGGGTGCGTGCTAATACAATTTTACAACATACTGCTAGATTGCTCAGCAAAATGATTGTTGTAAATATTTGCAGAGTCAATAACACATGTGAGAGTAATGATTTCCCATCATGCTTGCTGACATTGGCTATTATCTGAATATTTATTTTTTGTCCGTGTGGCTTTAAACTGATGCCTGTATTTTGGCATTCTCTGGTTACCTACCAGTGAAGACAAGTATATTTCATATCAGTCATCCCATTCCTACGCAGGAAGCTGAGCCTTTATAGCTGTTGTACATTTTTCTATTAGATGGCTTTTTGTTTTTACTGATTTATAAGAGTTTCTTAAATATCCTGGGTATTAATATTTTTCTTGATTGTATACATTGGAAATATCTTCTCTCCATCTGTTACCTATCTTTTAACTTTGTCTATAGCATATTTGAAATAGCAACCCACTCCAGTATTCTTGCCTGGAGAATGCCAAGGAAAAAGGAACCTGGCAGGCTATAGTACATGGGATCACAAAGAGTCGGACATGACTGAGCAACTATAACTCACTCATAGTGTATTTAACAAAGCAGAAATCTTTAATTTTGGTGTAATCAGATCTTTCCATTTCCCCCCTTTACAGGTAGTGCTTTTTGTGATATACTTAAAAAAATCATTCTTAACTCCAGAATCATAAAGCTAGTCTCCTCCTTTCCCCTCCTCACTTTACTTAATAGTGAAGTTTTAAATTTTTTAAAAATTGGAGTATAGTTGATTTACAATGTTGTGTTAGTTTCAGGTGTATAGCAAAGTGATTCAATTACACACACATAAATCTGTTCTTTTTTCATATTATTTTCCCTTATAGGTTATTAAAAGATGTTGAATATAGTTTCCTGTCCTGGTTGTTTATTTATTTTATATTCAGTAGTATGTATCTTTTAATCCCAGATTCCCTATTTATCACTCTCCCACTTTCCCCATTGGTAACCATCGTCTGTTTTCTATGTCTGTGAGTCTGTTTCTTTTTTTCTTTTTGTAAATAAGTACATTTGTATCATTTATTATATCATTATTCCACATACGTGATATCCTGTGATATTTGTCTTTCTTTGATTTATTTTACTTAGTAGGATACTCTCTAGGTACATATACTAAGGTTTTGAAGCCATCTGAATTTATTTTTGCTTGTAAAGTGAGAGAGGGATATAATTGCACCTTTTCATTACAATGAGCTCATTTAGCCAACACTATTGAACATGATCCATATTTCCTCTGCTTGTGTGTGATGCCACTTCAATCACAACTCAGTTTGGTATGAGTCTGGGTCTGTTTTTAAATTCTCCATTCTGTTCCATTGCTCAATTTTTTAAAATAACTGGACCAGAAATATAATCTTTTAATCATTACGGCATGTTCCACGCCTTAATATCTGGTAGAGTCATTCTAACTACATGGCTCTTGTTTTTCAGACTCCAGCTGGAATTCTGGTTGGAGCTGCATTGGTTTAATATGATCCTGGGTAGCTTTTGCCTTTGACGTCTGTACATGTGGAATATACTGTCTCCAAATAGCACAGGGACTCTGCAAAGTTCATTTCAAAAGGTCTAGATTTCTAGCGAAGGAATGAAGTTCTGTGCTAAACAAAGCTTCCAATTTTGCAGTTGAAATCCTATGATGATGGTTTTAGAAGCCCTTCCCTCATGAATTCATGTCCGACTGTTTGCAACCCCATGGACTGTAGCATGCCAGACTTTTCTGTCCATGGAATTCTCCAGGCAAGAATACTGGAGTGGGGTGCCAGTCCCTTCTTCAGGATATCTTCCTGACCCAGGGATAGAACTTGGGTCTCCTGCATTGCAGTCAGATTCTTTACCATCTCATGTTTATTAGACAAACCAACTACTCTTTTATTGTAAAGAGAGTTAACAACTGCTAGGATGATAAGACTTTGGGGCATCTGTGTTTTGTATTAAATAACTCTGTGTATTTTAGTAAAAGATGTTGATGCTTTCACGGCTTAATGTTGTCAGATTTGGACCCAGGTGTTGGCCCATGTTCTCAGAAGGTCTGAACTTTGGTCTCCATTCTACTACCAACTCACAGGTCAGTTAAATGACCTGGGCCTTGGTTTCCTCATTTGTAAAATTGAGACATCAGACAAAGTGGTTTCTACAGTTTCTTTCAGCTCTCAAATGGATTTATAAGTCCTTGATAAGTGGGTTGTGGAAGCTGTCAGGTTACACATGCAAGGGTGCCCATGAGTCTCGGTAGTGAGGTGAGTGCTATTAAGTGGGAATATTGTCCCCAGGGAGCAGAGGCGGAGCTGAGCTGAAGGGGCGTGAGGTGGGTCACTGAAGGACCTAGGAGGCAGAATCATAGCAAAGACATGAAGCACATGGAGGGTGAAAGGTAAATTTTTCTCTTCGAAATATATCTGAAAAAAAAAATATCTGAGCTGAAGTTGAAGGTCAGAGAGAGGTGAGGGTAACAATTATAGATAGACCTTAAAATCATTAATATTCATGACATGACTCTTCATAATAATGTGTGCCTCTGTTTACTGACACAGTGCAGAGGGAAGTCGTATGTGATCCACTTGATCTTCAGAATCCCATCTTAATGTATATGAAGAATCCTTAGCTTTCTTTTGCTCATGAGGAAACAGAGGCACAGAAGTTCATCCTGTCTGTCAGCTTGTCACGGGGGGTCTGGGCTCAGCCTATATGCTTTCTGACTCTAAGATGCCTGTAATTCCACCTCCCCCCAGTACATGGACCAGAGTTTTTGTTTTTAAGATTGTTTTTAATTTTTTTTTTATTTTAATGTGGACCATTTTTGAAGTCTTTATTGAATTTGTCACAATATTGCTTCTGTTTCATGTTTTGGTTTTTGGCCACAAGGCATACGGAATTTTAGCACCCGACCAGGGATCAAACCTGCACCCCCTGCATTGGAAGGTGAAGACTTAACTGCTGGACCACCAGGGAAATTCCAGACCAGAGTTTTAATTTGATGATATAAGCATTTAAGAAGGGTCTAGGACTTCTGTACCAAGGTCTCAGAATGAATCATCTTAAACCTGGTGGATGTCTTTGACTGTCTTCAGCAACCAAGGTTCTGATGGAAGCCCCCTGATTAAAGAATACTTCCTGACCCCCTTTAAAATATATCTCAGTTTATATCTGCTGTTGAGACGAACCTGCCACCATCAGGGCTTTCACAGTCTCCCAACCTCCCCCAGACCTTCCCACGTGGGCAGTGGGAAAGTGTTGCAGGAGAAAAGAAGTTCAAATGTTGCCCGTGTGTTGCAGCTTCCTGATTTCATGGCATTAGGAGAGTTCATTTTGTTAGCAGAGAACTTACATTGTTTTCAGTTAGGGGCTAAGATGGGCTCCTGTTCTTTAAATAGTATTATGAAAACAGGTGGAGACAGAGCATAGCAAGGCTTTCCAAGAGTTCAGGAAGCCGGGCTGGGAGCTGGAGATGGACACACCCTGGAGCCTAATGCCAGGGCTTGGGGCTAGTCTGGTGATTCACTGTCCAGGACACACAGAGAGGCCATGCGGGTCTGGGTTTAAGAGTGTTCTGCTTGCATGTCCCTGGAGTGGTAGGGACTCTGTCTGAACTCATGAAAACATTAGATGCCTTCAATTTAAAGTTGAAGTTTTGGTTTTCTCTATGATGAAAAAAATTTCATATTTTTCTGCCCTAATTCAAACTTCTTTCTTTTTAAATCACATTAATCTTCAATATCCTAAGAAAGAATTTCTCAAGAAAATAAAAGAGAAATGAAGCAATAGAGAGTCTGTAGTTTGCTGCTTTAAGTGTTTAAAATCTGTTAAATCTGGCTAGAGTTATTATATTGCCAGAATCATGGCTGAAGCCCCCAGGTATCTTAAGGGAGAAAGGGAAAGGGGGGTAACATTGCTTCCTACTATGAAAAAGAGACATTTCATGCTGATGACGAAAGGTACAATTTTATGATATGGTTATATGGGATCTTTCTGTTGGCAAAACTAGACTTTTGGTAGTATGAAAAGGTTTTAAAAATTACTGATGCCCATCAGCAGAGATTCTGATTTATTGTTATTAAGATACATCAGGTGAATTAAATGCACAACAGGGCTGAGAACTATTCATGCCTTCCTAGACCATCCTGACCTGGAAAGTGCTTATTTTGTTAGGATCTTGATATGAAAAGGGGATAGACCCAGCTGGACATTTTTGTCAATCAAAACTTAGGATGACAGACTTCCCTGGTGGTCCAATAGTTAAAACTCTGTGCTTCCACTACAGGAGGCACGGGTTTGATTGTTGGTCACAAGAAGTGGTCAATAAATAAATAAATAAATAATTTACAAAACAAAAAATAGTTAAAAAAAACTTACTATGAATTTTATGTTTTTTTTTTAAATTAATGGAACAGATTTAGAATAACACAAAAATTGAGCAGATAGTATAAAGAATTCATAAATATCCCCTGTGCAGTAGTTGTACTACTGTTTTCCCTATTATTAACATCTTACACTAGTATGGTATACTTTTTTATAATTAATGAACTGATATTGATACATTATAATTTACTAAAGACCATAGTTGACTCTGATGTCCTTAGTTTTTATCTAACATTCTGTTTTTGGCCTCAGAATCCCATCCAGGATATTGCCTTACATTTAGTCAAGGTTCCTCTTAGCTGTGACAGTGTCTTAGACTCGCCTTATTTAAGGTGATCTTGACAGTTTGGAGGAGTACTGGGCAGGTGTATTGTAGGACGCCCCTCTATCCATTAGAATTTGTGTAATTGTTTTCCTTATGAGCAGGCTGGGAGTTTAGGTTTTGAGGAGGAAATCACAGAGGTAGAGTACCACTGTCATCACATGATATCTTGGGAACATAATATCACAGCACGTTGACCTTGACCACATGGCTGGAGTCGCATTTGCTAGACTTCTCCTCTTTGAAGTTACTCTTCCCCCACTTCCCAGACTGAAGTCTTTAGAAGGAGCTCATGAGGCACAGCCCACATTTAAGGAGCAGAGAGTTATGCCCCTCAGCTTTAGGATGAAGTATCTACATCACTTGTTTGTTTTATGCATGAGAAATTGTCTCTACCTTCCCTATTTATTATTTTACTCAATTACTTGTCTATATCAGGATGGATTTATGGGCATTTATTTTATACTCAATTATAATCCAATGCTATTCTATTTTGTTGTTTAAATTGTCCAGGGTTGGGCTTGGGGACCTCTTTCACTTGTCTCCTGTGTCCCTTTGACACAACCTCCTCACTGTGGGCTTTTTTTTTTTCTCTTTGCCTTTTTTGAGTACCACAAATGCTCTAGGTTCATCTTGTACTTTTCCTGTCCCAGTCGTCAAATCAATCATATCTTCAAGGTGCCCTGCTCCCTTTTATTGAAGAATGGTACTAGAATCCAAGATCTGGAAGCTTATAGTTTATCTTCAAAGAAATTTAAATTGCACTGGGTAAAAACTCTAACTTAATCAGCGTGGTCTGCTAATGTCTTGCTCTGATTAACTAGAATATTTTATTAACTGGCATTAAGTCATTCACACTGTGATGTTTTGGAGGAGAAGATTTGTCTTTAATTGCTGTTCAGTTTATGCAAGTTTGAGTTGTGATATTTGTTTGTGAATGACACCCCCTTCAAACATGTTCAGAAAGTGACACATGAGCCTGAGTCAGTTATACTTAAGGCTCACTCTATTATTTATTTTTTAAGCTTTGTTTCTATATTATTAAAACACTTTTTTTCTACTCTCACCGTCCCTCCCAACTATAACTCCCAGCAATGATGAAGGAGAACTACATGGAGTTCTGAAGGGACCTTTTGGCTACAGAGCTGGAAAATCTGTGGTACTATTTTTGGCACTTGCCCTACAATTTAGTAAAAAGTGACCTCATTTTAGTCTGACATGTTGCTAGTAGAATTTTTTAATCATTTGGTCATAGCTTTATGAAAAAATATATACAGACTTGAAGAAAATATAACAAAATGCTAAGTGTGATATCTGGCCTTCTATGACATATGTGACTTTTCTCTTTCCAGTTTTAACTGAGAAAAACTTTCAAAAATTTAAAAACCTATGCAAACTGTTATATATAGGATCAATAAACAACAAGTCTTACTGGACAGCACAGGGAACTATATTCAATATCTTGTGATAAACCATAATGGAAAAGAATATGAAAAAGAAGGTATATATGTGTGTGTGTGTGTGTGTGTGTGTGTGTAAAAAACTGAACCATTTTGCTGTACAGCAGAAATTAACAAAACACTGTAAATCAACTATACTTCAGTAAAATAAAATTTTTTAAAAATTGTAAGAACCTACATGCAGATACCCATGAGACCAGTGTTGGCTTCCTGTTTTCCAAGGTCCAACCCAGCTGTCCTGCCAATTCCATCACGGGGACCACCCCATGATGAAGGAATCTGACTTGTCAGGGAGGCAGAGGAGGCTTCCCCGAGGAAGAGGGCTGTGCATTGTGGTGTTGGGGAAGAGACACTGCTTGGTGAAAAGAGGCATGTTCATTCATGCTAGTGTGAAGATGATCCTTGAAGAGTTTGGGAAGTGTGTGTGTTGATGCCCAAGAGACATGATCAGAATTGACCTTTAAAAAGAGTTCTCTCCTCGGTAGGATGGGAAATAGTTTGGGGAAAATCCATGTGTATCAGAGCCTGGAGGTTGCTGAGATAGACATTGAAGACCAGACAATGGCATCAAAGGTATTCAGCAGGTCTGGGGATAGATTAGAGGTGGAGGACAAGTCAAACAGAGGTGCCCAGGGGTTCCTCCTTACTCCTACCTCTAGCTGACTGGTGACTTTCAGTGCTGAATCTTCTTGGAAAGGGAGAGAACTAGAGGATGATCAGATCCACAGACCAGAGTGGGTTTTCTAGGGAGGAGATGAGGATAGAAGATCAGAGAATAATTAGGATGGAAGAGCTTCTTGAAAAATTGTTTTCAAAAATTTTGGATTTGACCTTAAGGGATGACTGTGAATTGTTTTATAGAGTTACACACGAATTCTTCCTATTTAGATCAGGATGATTGTGTGCAAGGCCGTGAGCTGAATGGAGGAGGTGACCAGAAAGCATCCTATTCATTTTGGAGTTGAGGAAACTGAGTCCAGATAGTCAGTCCGACTTCCCTCAGGGCCCCTGATTGCCTCTAATTACTTTGTTCTGGTTGCTCACAATTAAAAAAAAAATATTCTTTTGAGTTCAGGTTTGGGAAAATCCTACGAAAAAGAAGAAAGAAGATTCCTCTTCCCTCATTTTTACTATACATCCTTAAGTCCCCCTGGGGAATGGAAAGGTTGATGAGGGTCCTTTCATGCCAACCCACCAGCTCTGTTTGGGGCCAGAGACTTCAACTAGAAACCAATACTTTATCTCACATTTCAGACACACACTCCAGAAATGTATCATGTCAACCTGTGGCCTCCAGGCTGGAATTCTGAAACACACACACACACACACACACACACACACACACACACACACACATATTTTTTTGCTGTGGAGGAGCACCTAGAAATATTTTATTTTGCTAGTATTGTGGAAGTAGATCTATGGTCTAGAATTTTTTAAAAAAATTCGGCCATATGATATTTACATTTTGATCACAGTAAAATTATTCTGCTAAAAAGATGTATGTATCTTTCTTCCTGTGTCTAAAGTGACAGTGTGGGGGAGGCAGAGATGGGAGGCAGTCACTAGAGTAATTCAGTGGAAAATATGCTTGCTTCCCCAATAGTTGAAATAATTCATATTTATCAAAAATTGTAATTGTAAATTATAATATATTCTTTCCAGTGTCCTAAGACCAGAACTTTGAATTTCTTAGTCCTTCATTCTTGTTCTTATCTTAGTAACTCCAGAGTGCCTCATTGTATGTTGCAGAATCATTATATATTTTTTCCAGCTTTATTGAGGTATAATTGACAAATGAAAATTGTATGTAATTTAAAAATTATATATATATAAAGTGCACAACTCCATGTTTTGATAATGCATATCGACTGTGAGGTAATCCTCTCAGTCAAGCTAGTTAGCATATTCATCACCTCACAGTTACCGTGTCTTTTTTTTAATGTGATGAGAACAAGTAAGATCAACCCTTAGGAAATTTCAGGTATACAGTATAGGCTTGTTAACTCTAGTTACAATGCTGTGCATCTTATCTCCAGAAATATTCACCTTGCATAGTTGAAACTTTGTACTCTTTGGCCAAATTGTGCCAACAGCTGATTCAATAGCTGGTCTCATAAGAGAACAGAGTAGCTGAAACATCTTGTAAAAGAATTTATTCACATATATACTCTATTGTGTATGAAGTAGATGGCTGGTGAGGGCCTACTGTATAGCACAGGGAAAATTAAGAAGGTACAATTCGTTTGTGGGACATCTATTAAGTTAACCTTAAAAATGCATTCCAATTTACAGTAGGTGCAGACAAACACTGTTTGATTCCACTTATATGAAGTACCTAGAATAGTCAAATTCATAGAATCAGAAAGTACAGGTGGATACCAGGGGCTAGGGATAGAGGGGTAGGGAATAGCAAGGGCGATTTAGTGTTTAATGGGGACAGACTTTCAGTTTAGGAAGGTGAAAAATTTGGGAGATGGATGATGGTGGGAGTTGTACAACCATGTGAATGTATTTAGTGCCACTGAGCTGTATAGTTAAATATGGCGAAAATAGTATGCTTTATATAATGTGACTTTTTCAACAATAAAAAATTTAATTGAAAAAAGCCTGGATGGGAGGAGGGTTTGGGGGAGAATGGATACATGTATACTTATGGCTGAATTCCTTCACTGTTCACCTGAGACCATCGCAACATTGTTAATCAGCTATACTCCAATACAAAACAAAAAATTCAAAAGAAAAAAAACAAAGAACATATTCAGATGTGAGATTCAGATGTGAGCAACGGAACTCAACTCAAGTGACCGAACAATGAGGAGAAGTTATCTTCTCTCCTAAAAAGGCTTGGAGGAATAACAGGTCCCTGGGGAAGTTATTGAGTGGCTCTGCAGATATCAAGGGCCAAGTTCCCCTCATCTTTTCTTTCTGCCTTTTGTCATCAGGCTGCTCCCTCGTGACTGTAAGGTGGCTGATGCAGTTCAACGGGGCCATCCGCAGACAACACTGAGGCCAGAGAATGAACAAGGGGTCATCCTTATTTTATGATTCGTCTTAAGATGGAGGAAAATGTGCCCAGCACAGCTAGCAGAACACTCTTGCCGATGACCCCTCGCTGGCAAGAGGAACAGGAGACTTGGCTCGGAAAATGTCCACTTCTCTGCAGCTGAACTGGGATTCTGGAGTGAGGAGAAAGTAAACGAATGATTAGCAGGCAAAAAAAACAGTCTGCCAAGTCCTTCCAGCCCTGATGGTCTTAAGAACTCCACATTCTGGTCAAGCTTTTCGGATGATCACATCACTGCTGAGAGCTTCTGTGTTGCCTTGAGTGAAGCCACCTGTGGACTGAACAAGGCGTTATAGATGGAACCTCAGGACCGGCTCTGCTCATGGCGTGTGGTCCCAGCCTGTCCAGGTCTTACTTTCTGTTTATGCAAATGAGGGCTGGGTACATGACCGCTGGCATTTCTTCCAGGACTACCGGAGCTTCTCCGCTTGTTTACATGATTTAAGTGATCATAAACTCTCCCAGAGGAGACTTCTCATGGACCAAAGTCTGGGTGCTGGCGTGGTTCTCATCCACGGAGCCAGGGAACCAGATTTTCAGGGCCAAGGTCTCTGGCTCACCCCTCTGTGTTGCTTAAGCTTCGCACCTTGACCTTCCTCAGTGAGTCTGATGTGATTAATCCTGAAGACCTACTAACAATTTTAGGTGCATGATCCAGGGGGAATATCTTACTGAGTTAAGTTCCATGTAGGAAGAGCTGTGGGAGAAAAAGTTGTGATTATTCAAGCTAATAGTCTAGACAGATCGAGTCTAGAAAAATCTGGAAAATGTACATTTACGTGGTGAGAGATTAGCCCAGTGAAAACTATGAAATAAATGTGAAGAAAATAACTGGATTTTGAGTGTTAGGAGGTATGATGGGTTGGTTTCTAAATATTTAAACGCAATTGAGATAAAAATAGACAATATAAATTTTTTTTGTCTTTTCTCATCCTTTTTTCCTATAAGGGAAAAAAACTAATGAGCAGAAATGAAAAGCAAACAATTAGAAAAAAATTTCCAGTAAAGGCAATATGCAAGGAGTTACAGAAATGTCGGTAACGGTTTTAATTTTTCAGGTTTATGGCACACGTTCCCAGACACATTGCTTAATAATGATTATCTTGGACAGACTCAGGTTTTTCTTGTCACTGTTTGCTTCTTTCCATGAAGCAAACATCTGGGAGAAACATCTTAAATTGGATCCTTTACTTCCTAAGAAAAATAAAACAGTTTTACGTCTATTTTTTCCCAATACTAAGAAATACGTGTTCTTATACAGCATCTGTAGTTTGACTAGGGCCACATCTCCAGGTGAACATTTCTTTTGAAATGTTTGTCTGAAAAAACAATCTATTAATAAGTATTTGAGCATCTAGCAAGATGTAAAACTAAGAGGGAAGCCTGGCGTGCTGCAGTTCTCAGGGTCAAAGAGTCAGACATGGCTTAAGTTACTGAAGACAAAAACTAACATCTAGTGGCATGTACCAAGTTTTAGACTTTGGACACTTGACATTGTGTTGGTCTATATAAAACACAATTAATTACAATAATATGGCTGATTTTTAGCACAAATCAAGCCTATACCACAAACACCACTTATCAAATGAGTTGATGATAGTGTCGAAGAAAAGGAAGCCTCGTCAAAGTTGTCCTGAATATGAGGCACTGTCTTAAAGCTACTCATTAGAGAGTATTGACTCTTGTAGAGGGGAAATTTTGAGCCATCTGGAGCCGCTAAGTTCCAGGTAAACAAGAAGCTATTGCTGCTATGCTATGGGCATAAGTCCCTGACTATCTGTCCGCAGATGACCTCAGCGGCAGATCTTTGACTTCTGTTGGATTTCACAGGGACTGACATAGTCATGCAGATAAACTATAGACATCTTTTACATATAAGCAGATATTCTATGTACCAAAAGCCCAGATCAAGTCAAATCTATGCTTTGAACACAACTCATAACTGTTGCCTTTGTTTGGCTCATATTGTCTATACTCTGTTATTTATTGCTAGGGGGCAGGGTTAAAAATTCTATAACATTCATTCTCAGGAAGAGACAGAAAAAGCTCAAAAATTATGTTATCTTTTCCATTTCCTGTTCAATAAATAACTGATGAATTTTCTAGTTGGCAAAAATGAAGAATTGTTCAAGATGCTATTATTAATTAATAGCAGTATTGTGATCAACAAAAATATTGTTTTAGTTTGAAAACATGTTCTTAATCTTTTCTGGGTCCTTTTGTAATTTATTAAAGCAGGGAGTTGAAAAAGAAAAGACAATAAAATGATTACTTTGTCAGCTCATCATTGTTCCTGAGATCACAGTTGTTTTGATGCCGTGAGTAAGAAACTGCAAAAGTAAAACAAGTATTTTTAGAGTTAATTATGAGCCAGGCACTTTCAATGCATCTTGTGGGAGTATGAAATATTATTATCACTTTATAAAAGAGAAAGGTTAGGCTCAGTGTGGTTAAATTGTTGGCCCAAATTCTTGCCATTCACAAGTGGCGGTCCTGGGTTTTGAAGCCACACTTACTTAACTCCAAAGCATAAGCCATCCATCCTGACAGAGCATGAGAGAGATTTCCTCTGTCATCAACATACTGAGGGAAATTTGACTAGTGTCAAATATAAGCTACTGTGCAGTGCGTTTCTTCCAGGAATCTCAAATTACAGATGAACAATCTGGTGTGATGGTTGCTATCTCATGCTCATTAAACGGAGTCACACAGTCTCCGGCCAGTCAAGAGAGGAACAGTGCAGAGCTGGGGGACTTTTCCAGACAGCATTAACCCCGTTCTCAGAAGTGTGTTGAAAGGAAGATGACGCAGCGTCCTCAACCTCCCCATCAAAAGGGACGCTTTCTAGTTCGAACAGTCACCCCTTTCAAACTTTTCTTTGCTGTCCATTTGTACAAACATTTCCTAGATTCATAGACATAGTGAAAGTACTTTTTAAAAAATTCAAATTCTTCACAGGAAAATAAAATCATATTGAGATTTGCTTTCTAGGCCCTGTTGGTAATGAGATAACTGCAGGCAATAAACCCTTTTTTTAGCTCAGTGTGGCTCTGACTCAGAGGCTAACAAAAACCATCTTAAATAATATAGAATTTTAAACTTTCAAAGTGACTTTGCTGGAGCAGGTGCTCAAGAAATAGATTTAGATTTAATTAGGTTATTCACTGTTAGACACCAGGTGATAAATGTTTGTTCTTGTGATTGACCAGTCTTTCAGGTGTATTTTTTGTTCCAATTTATAGATAAAAGTGAAGAAATGGATCTAAGTGATGTTGCTTGTTATGAGCACCAGGAATCTTAGCACCTAATTTAAATACTTAATTGATACCCATAGTAGATTGTTGTTGCTGTAAATCGTGTCCAATTCTTTATGACTCCATGGACTATTGCACACCAAGCTCCTCTGTCCATGGACTTCCCGAGGCAAGAATACTGGAGTGGGTTGCCATTTCCTTCTCCAAGGGATCTTCCTGACCCAGGGATCTAACCTGAGTTTCCTGCTTCAGTCAGTTAAGTTGCTCAGTCGTGTCTGACTCTTTTCGACCCCATGGGCTGCAGCATGCCAGGTCTCCCTGTCCATCACCAACTCCCAGAGATTACTCAAACTCATGCCCCTTGAGTAGGTGATGCCATCCAACCATTTCATCCTCTGTTGTCCCCTTCTCCACCCTCCATCAATCTTTCCCAGCATCAGGGTCTTTTCAAATAAGTCAGTTGTTCGCATCAGATGGCCAAAGTATTGGAGTTTCAGCTTCAGCATCAGTCCTTCTGATGAATATTCAGGACTTATTTCCTTTAGGATGGACTGGTTGGATCTCCTTGTCACCCAAGGGACTCTCCAGAGTCTTCTCCAACACCACAGTTCAAACGCATCAATTCTTCTGCACTCAGCTTTCTTTATAGTCCAACTCTCATATCCATACATGACTTCTGGAAAAACCATAGCTTTGACTAGATGGATATTTGTTGGCAAAGTAATGTCTTTGCTTTTTAATATAATGTTTAGGTTGGTCATAACTTTTCTTCCAAGGAGCAAGCATCTTTTAATTTCATGGCTGCAGTCACCATCTGTAGTAATTTTGGAACCCCCCAAAATAAAGTCTGTCACTGTTTCCACTTTTCCCCATCTATTTGCCAAGAAGTGATGGGACCAGATGCCATGATCTTAGTTTCCTGAATGTTGAGTTTTAAGCCAACTTTTTCACTCTCCTTTTTCACTTTCATCAAGAGACTCTTTAGTTCTTCTTTGCTTTCTGCCATAAGGGTGGTGTCATCAGCATATCTGAAGTTATTGATATTTCTCCCAGCAATCTTGATTCCAGCTTGTGCTTCATCCAGCCCAGCATTTCTCATCATGTACTCTGCATATAAGTTAAACAAGCACAGTGACAATATACAGCCTTGAAGTACTCCTTTCCCGATTTGGAACCAGTCTGTTGTTCCATGTCCAGTTCTAACTGTTGCTTCCTGACCTGCATACAGATTTCTCAAGAGGCAGGTCAGTGGTCTGGTATTCCTGTCTCTTTAAGAATTTTCCAGAGTTTGTTGTCATCCACAACAGACTTCAAAAGGCAGAATAGGGTGGGGAGAAAAAGTGCCAAATGCACTTTGTTAACCTAATGGAACATATTTTGTCAACATGCTGTTGTTTGACCTTCTGCCCTTCTGCTGTAGACACAGCTCAAACTCAGTCGTTGCAGCTGGAACTCAGAACGTGTGAAGTCTAAGTGGCAAAATGCTGTCTTATTCACATCCAGGAGCTGGCATCATCATTTGCTGTTGCTACTCTGTAATTCACACCCACGTGTTTATGTAACTCTAGGTAGATCAGATGAAATAGTTTCCAGTTTATTGACATTCTCTGGAGTGAAAAAGAGAGAGGAATGATTTTAAATAGTGCCTTCCACATAGCAGTTTGTTGACCAGATAAATAAGTAAAATGGGTGAAAAGTAAATGATGAAGCAATTAAAGTAGATTTTCTTGATCAAGGACCTGATACAAGAATGTTGTACAACTTTTGTTAGAGAAAGAGTATCCCAATTTGGTCAGAAATAAAACCGCTCCTTCTAACCCAGAATTGCTGTGTAGCAGAGATGTAAGGAGCTAGAAACTTGGAAAATTATGACCTTTGTTGTTTAAAAATGTTTTTATTAGAGAATAGTTGATTTACAACATTGTGTTAGTTTCAGGTGTACAACAAAGTAATTCAGTTTTACATATATGAAGTGAAAGTGTTAGTCGCTCAGTTGTGTC
The DNA here is from genome assembly GCA_024291935.2 of Okapia johnstoni. Taxonomy (NCBI): domain Eukaryota; kingdom Metazoa; phylum Chordata; class Mammalia; order Artiodactyla; family Giraffidae; genus Okapia; species Okapia johnstoni. The sequence continues at coordinate 19,081,513 of CM044324.1, forward strand.
CAACTCTTTGCGACCCCATGGACTGTAGCCCACCAGGCTCCTCTGTCCATGGGGATTCTCCAGGCAAGAATACTGGAGTGGGTTGCCATGCTCTCCTCCAGGGGATCTTCCCAACCCAGGGATTGAACCCAGGTCTCCCGCATTGCAGGTGAGTTCTTCACCATCTGAACCACCAGGGAAGCCCATGAATACTGGAGTGGGAAACTGTCACTTCTCCAGGGGATCGTCCTGACCTAGGAATTGAACCCGAGTCTCCTGCATTGCAGGTGGATTCTTTACCAGCTAAGCTACCAGGAAAACCTGTATATAAACATATATATGACTATATATACAGTATATACACACATATATATGATTATATAGAGAGAGAGTATGTGTAGCATATTTAGATATATTTTGTTGTTGTTTAGTTGTGTTGTTGTGTTTAGTTGTGTTGTTTGTTTGTTGTTAAGTTGTGTCTGACTCTTTTGCGACTCCATAGAGTGTAGCCCACCAGGCTTCTCTCTCCATGGGATTCTCCAGGCAAGAATACTGGAGTGGGTTGCCATTTCCTTCTCCAGAGGATCTTCCTGGACCAGGGATCAAACTCACGTCTCCGGCATTAGTAGGCGGATTCTTTACCACTGCGCCTCTTGGAAAGCCCATTGGGAAGCCCATTTATATATATTATATATATGTATGGCTTCCCAGGTGACGCAGCGGTAAAGAATCCACCTGCCAATGCAGGAGACCCAGGAGACATGGGTTCGATTCCTGGGTCAGAAAGATCCCATGGAGGAGGAAATGGTAACCCACTTCAGTGTTCTTGCCTGGGAAATCCCATGGATAGAGGAGCCCGGCAGGCTGCAGTCCATGGGGGTCACAATAGAGTCAAACATGACTTAGCGACTAAACAACAACAATTTGTGTCTAGTGGATGTCCCACTGATACAAAGTCAGGTGGACACACACTCATTATTGGTTTGGCCTAATTTATCATTTATTGGATGCTCACGTCTGGCCTGGGGCCGGGTTTTAGGAGAGACAAAGTACTTCCATATTTTCCTTATGCTTTGCCAAACTGTTTCTCTGTGTCGTACTATTTTGAGTCTTTGATTTTTTTTTTTTTTTTTCAAATCTTGCTTAACCTCATTGGTGAGATGAATTCTTTTTGTATGTTTATTTCCAATTGTTTCTGAAAGACATGTTAGACAATGTCTTCACTCTTGAAACAAATTCATTTTAAAAAAATCCTTTATTTTTTCAGAAACTGCAAACTGTTTAAGGCCATTTTCTTCAAACAGCAAGAGGGCAGTTTTGTTTTTCTTTTCCTTACTGCATCTTATGAAAACACTTCATTGTCAAAGGAAAAAGCCAATCTAACACTCGACTGTATTGACTAGCTAACTCTAGTTGAATCTTTATGCTTATTAAGTTAAGAACATGTAGAGAGTCCCCAGTCCTTCTACAACTGCAGGCACTGGGAAACTGATGACATGTCCCTTACCTCTGTACCAATGTGTCCCTGTGTCCCTCCTTCTGAGGCTGCTATCGTCTCCTTTATGTGACTTCTTCAAGTTCCTTCCGGCTTTTTCTAGTCTTACAGTGCTGTGTGTGTTGGATCTACCCTGGATGCCTGATTGTGTTCTGAGTGGTGTTAGAGGCTTTTTCCTACACTGAGCCCATGCTTTCAGAGATCGCATCTCAGTGCCCACTGCTGCCTCAGTGCTACAGCCAAAGCTACATAAACTTCCCTTCCTGGGGCCCATCTGTATTTCCTGTTGGCTCTACTATACCCTACTCAGAAGTTAGACTGGTGCATATTTGAGAAATGGAAAGGAGCGAGGGGAGATTCTAGAACCCACCAAGGAGGCATGTGTAGACATGTTCTTCCTGAAACTTATTGGCTTCAGGTAAATGGTCAAATAGTTAAGTGCTCATCTGATTTATATCCTGACTGTTGCTGAAAACGCTGGGGGCTTTCCAAAACTGTGAGTTATGCTTCGTGTGTTTGTTTCCCCGGCAGCACTCGCTTTCCTGACTGTATTTTTGGTCTTGACTCTATCTCCACTCATCACGGGGTGACCTCGCAGTCACCCAGACTCGCCCTTGGTGATGCAAAGCTGCTGTCTCTTTCTCACCAAGGGAAATAGCATCACTGCCCTTCATCCAGTGCTGTACACCCTTCCAGCTTGGTTTAAACTTCCTTATTGACTAATTCTAACAGAAAGAAATCTTACTATGCCCTGTATTTAAAAGCAAAACAAAATATCCATAGCAATTGTTTTTTTTTTTTTTCTCCTTGATTTCTTCATGAGGTTATTTTTCAACAAAATTTTAAGGTGCAAGCTAAAAATTGCTTTCACAGATACCTATTCTATAAAAACTTGTTTTCCAATCTTACATGAAATTTATTTCTCAAGAACAAATGTAGCCTCTCATAGCATCTTTGCAGTTGACCTATCTCTGTAGTTTCTGTCAGGGTTTTTTAAGTGCTAGCTTCCCAGAATGTGACCTGGAGATGCATTTTCTGTGGCTGATGTTTTTCCTCACACTTCTTGCTTGGACAGAGTACCTGCTGTGAAAATACAGATACTCTAAGTATGAGATGATGATTCTTTAGCACCAGGCTTGAGGGTACAATTCCAGACTCAAGGGTCCCCAAATAAGACATAAATACTGAAAGTACTGAGTGCCTTCAGTGACGCCTGCATCCATCCATGGAGTCAGAAGATGAAAGGGTACTCTGAATTTGAAACACTCTACTCTTGGTCAGAAGTTCCTCTGTGAACATGTGCTCGTGTAAGCAGCAAACATCTATTTGTTTGTTACCAGTAACAGCTTGTTTGTTACTATGTTGAGCACTGGATCACTTACCGCTCATATGATGCTGCCTTCGTGACACAACCAAGGATACACAGACTGGACACACAAACATGAAGAGCATACAAACCTTGCCCACAAGGAGTTTATAACCAAGTGGGTCTGACAGATGCACAACTGGACTATAATTACATGTGCCATATGCCACTTTAGCATGTGTCTGTACACTTGTATTTCCTGGGTGGCACTAGTGGTAAAGAATCTGCCTGCCATTGCAGGAAATGCAAGAGATGCAGTTTGATACCTTGGTCAAGAAGATCCCCTGGAGGAGGGCATGGCAACCCACTCCAGTATTCTTGCCTGGAAAATTCCATGTACAGAGGAGACTGACTGGCTTTAGTCCATGGGGTTGCAAAGAGTCGGACACGACTGAGTGACCAAGCACACATACACTTATATTTGGGGCCAGCTTTATGGGCATGTGACCTGTGTTGTCATACAGCATCCTATGCTGAGGTACAACCAATGCTGGTTAATACTCTGCTGTTACTATCTTGCAAGTCTTTCTCATTTTTGAATAAGACTCCTTGTGTTTTCATTTTACGCTGTGTCCCACAAATATGCAACCTGTTTGGCTGATATTCGTATACTCATTCAACATGTCTTTTTGGGGGCTAACTTCCACACACTCTTCCGGGTGCAGAAACATTTCAGGGAACAAGGCAGCAGAGTTTCCTGTCTTCATAGAGTGTACATTCCAGTTGCCAGGAGACAACAATAAAATCAAGCACAATAAACCATTCTTATATGTCATGCTTGAAGATGAAGGATGCTAAGGAAAGAAAAAACAGAGCCAGGTAAAAGGAAGTTAGGAGAATTCCAAGGAGGATTGCAGTTTTAAATTAGGCCAGGAGCTGGAGTGTAAGATGGCTTTTCCATGTGTTTGTTGTCATTAATGTGACTTTAGTATTATAACTAGAGTCTCACAAAGCCAGAGAGAGCACAGAAGCCTACTGGGTGTCATATCGCTATCCTTAGGAATTGTGGCTTTGGCAAAAGAAGAAAAAAGTGAGGGGAAATGTGTTTATTAGATCAGATCTTCTCACATTAGGTGGTAAAAATTATGAAAGAAATACCTTAGAGTCTGAGGAATCAAGTGAAATGCTCAGTAAAAGAGTCTTTAGAATCAGGCAGACATTAGAATGTCATGAAAGAGCAGTGAACCCAAACCAAACCAACAAACAAAGCTCCTAGATCCAAACAGGCGGGGAATGAGGTTAACTGTTCCTGTAAAGCAGGTGGGAATAGGCACAAGTCAGAGGGGACTATTAAGCAATATGGAATTCAATGTAGTGTTGTAGACCAGGAGTTATAAAGTTATAAATTAAACTTAAAAGCTTAGGTAACCACAACTCTGTCCTAGAAATCTGTGAATCTGCCTCTGTCCCACAAAACAGGTCCATCTATATCATTTCTTTTTAGTCAGATTCCAGATATGAGTGACATCACCTGATATTTGTCTTTTTCTATCTAAGTATGATAATGTCTAAGTCCATCTGCAAATGGCATAATTTTATTCTTTTTTTATGGCTGAATAACATTGGATTGTGTATATAAAATAAGTACCATATCTTCTTTATCCATTCTTCTGTCAATGAATATTCAGGTTGCTATTGTAAATATTGTTGCAATGAATATTAGGGTGCATGTACCTTTTCAAATTATGATTTTCTCCAGATATATGTTCAGGAATGGGATTGCTGGATCATATGCTAGTTTTATTTTTAGCTTTTTAAAGGAAACTCCATACTGTTTTCCATAGCAGCTATACCAATTTGTTTTCCCACCAACGTGTAGCTGCTGCTGCTAAGTCGCTTCAGTCGTGTCCAACTCAGTGCGACCCCATAGACGAAAGCCCACCAGGCTCCTCCGTCCCTGGGATTCTCCAGGCAAGAATACTGGAGTGGGTTGCCATTTCCTTCTCCAGTGCATGAAAGTGAAAAGTGAAAGTGAAGTCGCTCAGTCATGTCCAACTCTCAGCGACCCCATGGACTGCAGCCCACCAGGCTCCTCCGTCCATGGGATTTTCCAGGCAAGAGTACTGGAAGTGGGGTGCCATTGCATTCTCCATGTCCTTAGCTAGAACTCCATTTAAAATCAAGATTGCCTTCCCCTTTTCCCGAAGGACTTGAGGGACAGTGGCAACTCTGTGGACAGAGGCAGTAAGGTCCTTTCCAGTGTTTCCAACCTCAGTTTTTAAATCATCGGGGGCAGGGTGTCAGTCTAAGCTTGCCTGTTTCTCGACCAGGTGGCAGAGAATTCCAGAAGCTGGAATCCTTATAGAAAAGTAGATGCTCCTGGGAAAATTCTTCAAATTCAATACCACGCTAAGGTGGGGGCAACTTAAGGAGCGATGGGTACTGGGACGAGATGGGAGAAGAGATGGAGCCTGACCATCGTAAAGGCAGATCCGCCCGAATCCTAACTTGGGCAGGGGCAAGTATGGGGGAAACAACCTCAGAGGCACAAAGTGAGAAGCAAGGGGCTGGGATGGTCTTCAGAGGTCAGCAGAGTGTTAAAGAAATAAGGTTTCAGGGTTGCAGAGCCACCCAAGGCAGGAGCAATATGTCTATCCTCTGTTACAAAGTCATCACACGGAACACAGTCTGCTGAGGGGGTCCCCACGTGGGGCATGCTGGCCGCTGTAAGGAGGAATAAAGAATAGATGGTTGAGGGCGAGGGTGAAGATGCAAGGACTGAGGAGAGAAGCTCCAAGTCTAAGGAGAGAGAGAGAGAGAAGAAAGGAAGCATGAAAACCCCCGGGGAAACTGGAAGGAGAGCTATTTTTGTGGTGCAGAGTCCTGACCATTGTTCAATTCCATGAGATAAAATGAAGAATTGAAGAGGCAGGTGAAAGTGGTCATGATGTCACTAAAGACAGAACTCAATACTGGGACCTCTGCTTTGACACTCCCCGAAAACAAATGTCTTTGGCTTACACGGTGCTTTTTAAACACCCAAAATAGTTGTCAGAGTCTCCACTTGAGACAGGTCACATCAAATTCCTGATTTCTACCTTTGATTTCAGGTGAGACAGCAGCTCAGGCAGCATCCCTGGGGCCATGGAGGGACCCGGCGCCTGGAGGCCTCCAGGGCAGATGCCTTATCTCGGCCCATCTCCCTCATCTGCATCACCTGCCTGGTGATGTGCGTGGGTCTGGATGCTAAGTGACTCAAGAGTGTTTACAAGTTCTTTTGGGTTTAGTAACAGTTGGAGTTGGATGACTTCCCCACTGGACTCTCCAAGTGACCCCAGCACCAAAGGCCTGAGTAGATTCCTCTCGCCACCCTGCAGTTCTACAACCTTCCCCAAGCAGCATCCTCTGCAAGTTCCACAAGTGATTCTGGAGCTGAATGGAGACAGGAAAACGCTGACTCTTCAGGCCAGCATACTAAAAAGAGTCTGAGCCTACGATGCCCCCATCCCCTCTCGCCCCCCCCGGACTCACTCAGGCGACCCCGACCTCCCACCTCACCCTCTGGCACCAAACCCCATCCCTTCCCGTCCAGCCCCTCCACGTCACACCCTGCCTCTGCCATCAAACACGCTCCTTGGGTTTCTCCCCTTCCACCAGGAGCTTCCTACAGTCTCCTCTACACCACACACACACAACCCCCCCCACACCACAACAATGAAACCACACTTCTTCTGTGTCCCGCTCCCCACTCCACGGAGAGTGTCCTTGGATGGTCACGTGGCCCTCTGTTCAGGGAATGTCAATCCGCTTCTTGCTGTTGTGTTTGACAACATCCTTCACTCCGCCCCCAGACCAGGTCGAATCCCACCCCCAGCTTCTACCTCTCCGCGGGTCCTTCCGACATCCCAACCATCTCCTCTCGTGGTCACCTGGTCACCTTCTCACCCTTCCTGGGATGTCGGACCCACATCCGGCTGGGGAACCACTATACGTGGGATGCAGGCTCGCATTTTTATCTCCCACCTGATTCTTCATCCTGGCTCCAGACTTTTATCTCCGCTTGTCTACTGGCCGTGGTTCCCTGAGCTGCCCTACTGGAATTGTTAGGCTGGTGCGTCCAAGAGCAGAAGTCACATCACCCAGCTCCCGCCCGCCCCCACCGCCCCTCCGTCCACTCTCCCCAGCGCCCCTTCCAGGGTCCTGCGTCCGGACCCTGCGAGGCGCGGGCCCCCCGGCTCCCCGGGGCTCACCGGAAAGACTGCACCTGCCGGGGCACCTTGCGGCTCTGCTCGCGGAGCCGGCACACGTCCTTGGACACCTGCCGCATCAGCTTCTCCGCGTTCAGGTCCTGCTTCTGCTCCTCTTTGGACTGCTCGGCCTGCTTCCCCGCCTGTCGAGTTCCCTATTCTCCATACCATCTCCAGCATTTATTGTTTGTAGACTTTTTGATGATGGATGTTCATACCTCATTGTAGTTTTGATCTGCTCTTCTCTGATTAATTAGTGATTAGTGATGTTGGGCATCTTTTCAAGTACTTTTTTGCCATCTATACACCTTCTTTGGAGAAAAGTCTATTTAGATCTTCTGCTTGGTTACCAAGGGGGAAATATGGTGGGGAGGGGTGAACTGGGTACTTGGGGTTGACATTCAAACACTACTAAATACGTAGGGTACATAGGGTAGATGACCAGTAGTGACCTACTCTGTAGCATGGGGAGCTTTACTCAGTGTCTGTGGTAAGCTATATGGGAGAAGAATCTGAAAAATAATCTGAAAAATACATGCACATATATGTGCCTGTATGGCTGAACCACTATGCTGTATGCTTGAAAATATAATAACACAACATTGTAGATCAGGTATATGTCAATAAAATTTTTTAAAAATAAAAGCTTGGGTAAAAAAATAGAATTTTGAATTAATAACTGTAAAATCTTAAGAACTTTAAAATCTTAAAGTCCAAAGTAACTATAGACTTTCCTGTAACTAAAACACAGCATCAAGGATACCTAAATTAATTGTGGTGTTTGAACTAAAGTTAGCAGGTAAGTATTTGTGGCCCCACCTGGCTGTTGCTTTTTCTATAAAGTCTACCTTGATCTTTGTTTTAAAACAAATAGGACTGGAATGGTGAAGTTACCTTTTCTCTCTCATTTTAAAAGTATTTGTTTTTTGTTGCATCGGGGCTTAGTTGCAGCGTGCACACATAGTTGTCCCACAGCATGTGGGATCTTAGTTCTCCCTGTCAGGGATTGAACCCACGTTCCCTGTATTAGAAAGCAGATTCTTAACCACTGGACCATCAGGGAAGTCCCCATTTTCTCTTTTAAGATGCAAGGTTATGAAGGATTTTTCTGAAAACAAGGATTAATCTTACCTAAAGAAACACTACTCACCAATGCTTGAGATTCCTAGAATGAAAAGTGCATTCATGTAACACTAGCTATCCTAGACTCAATTCAGTTCAGTTCAGTCCCTCAGTCGTGTCCGACTCTTTGTGACCCCATGAACCGCAGCACACCAGGCCTCCCTGTCCATCACCAACTCCCAGAGTCCACCCAAACCCATGTCCAGTGATTTGGTGATGCCATCCAACCATCTCATCCTCTGTTGTGCCCTTCTCTTCCTACCCTCAATCTTTCCCAGCATCAGGGTCTTTTCCAGTGAGTCATCTCTTCCCATCAGGTGGCCAAAGTATTGGAGTTTCAGCTTCAGCATCAGTCCTTCCAATGAACACCCAGGACTGATCTCCTTTAGGATGGACTGGTTGTATCTCCTTGCAGTCCAAGGGACTCTCAGGAATCTTCTCCAACACTACAGTTAAAAACCATCAATTCTTCAGTGCTCAGCTTTCTTCACTGTCCAACTCTCACATCCATACATGACTACTGGAAAAACCATAGCCTTGACTAGACGGACCTTTGTTGACAAAGTAACGTCTCTGCTTTTTAATATGCTGTCTAGGTTGGTCATAACTTTCCTTCTAAGGAGTAAGTGTCTTTTAATTTCATGGCTGCAGTCACCATCTGCAGTGATTTTGGAGCCAGAAAAATAAAGTCAGCCACTGTTTCCACTGTTTCCCCATCTATTTGCCAAGAAGTGATGGAACCAGATGCCATGATCTTCGTTTATTGAATGTTGAGCTTTAAGCCAACTTTTTCACTCTCCTCTTTCACTTTCATCAAGAGGCTCTTTAGGTCTTCTTCACTTTCTGCCATAAGGGTGGTGTCATCTGCATATCTAAGGTTATTGATATTTCTCCTGGCAATCTTGATTCCAGCTTGTGCTTCCTCCAGCCCAGTATTTCTCATGATGTACTTTGCATATAAGTTAAATAAGTAGGGTGACAATATACAGCCTTGACGTACTCCTTTTCCTATTTGAAACCAGTCTGTCTTTCCATGTCCAGTTCTAACTGTTGCTTCCTGACCTGCATACAGATTTCTCAAGAGGCAGGTCAGGTGGTCTATTGTCCTATTTGTTCAGAATTTTCCACAGTTTATTGTGATCCACACAAAGACTTTGGCATAGTCAATAAAGCAGAAGTAGAAGTTTTCCTGGAACTCTCTTGCTTTTTCGATGATCCAGCAGATGTTGGCAATTTGATCTCTGGTTCCTCTGTCTTTTCTAAAACCAGCTTGAACCTCTGGAAGTTCACGGTTCATGCATTGCTGAAGCCTGGCTTGGAGAATTTTGAGCATTACTTTACTAGCGTGTGAGATGCGTGCAACTGTGTGGTAGTTTGAGCATTCTTTGGCATTGCCTTTATTTGGGATTGGAATGAAAACTGACCTTTTCCAGTCCTGCGGCCACTGCTGAGTTTTCCAAATTTGCTGGCATATTGAGTGCAGCACTTTCACAGCATCATCTTTCAGGATTTGAAATAACCCAACTGGAATTCCATCACCTCCACTAGCTTTGTTCGTAGTGATGCTTCCCAAAGCCCAGTTGACTTCACATTCCAGGATGTCTGGCTCTAGGTGAGTGATCTCACCATTGTGATTATCTGGGTCATGATCTTTTTTGTACAGCTCTTCTGTGTATCCCTGCCACCTCTTCTTAATATCTTCTGCTTCTGTTAGGTCCATACCATTTCTGTCCTTTACTGAGCCCATCTTTGCATGAAATGTTCCCTTGGTATCTCTAATTTTCTTGAAGAGATCTCTAGTCTTTCCCATTCTATTGTTTTCCCCTATTTCTTTGCATTGATCGCTGAGGAAGGCTTTCTTATCTCTCTTTGCTATTCTTTGGAACTCTGCATTCAAATAGGTATTATTTTTCCTTTTCTCCTTTGCTTTTCTCATCCCTTCTTTTCCCAGCTATTTGTAAGGCCTCCTCAGACAGCCATTTTGCTTTTTTGCATTTCTTTTTCTTTGGGATGGTCTTGATTCCTGTCTCCTGTACAATGTCATGAACCTCCATCCACAGTTCATCAGGCACTCTATCAGATCTAGTCCCTTAAATCTATTTCTCACTTCCACTGTATAGTCATAAGGGATTTGATTTAGGTCATACCTGAATGGTGTAGTGGTTTTCTCCACTTTCTTCAATCTCAGCCTGAATTTGGCAATAAGGAGTTCATGATCTGAGTCACAGTCAGCTTCCAGTCTTGTTTTTGCTGACTGTATAGAGCTTCTCCATTTTTGGCTGCAGTGAATATAATCAATCTGATTTCGGTGTCGACCATCTGGTGATGTCCATGTATAGAGTCTTCTCTTGTGTTGTTGGAAGAGGGTGTTTGCTATGACCAGTGCATTCTCTTGGCAGAACTCTATTAGCCTTTGCCCTGTTTCATTCTGTACTCCAAAGCCAAATTTGCCTGTTACTCCAGGTGTTTTTTGACTTCCTACTTTTGCTTTCCATTCTCTATCATGAAAAGGACATCTTTTTTGGGTGTTAGTTCTAGAAGGTCTTGTAGGTCTTCATAGAACCGTTCAACTTCAGCTTCTTCAGCGTTACTGGTTGGGACATAGACTTGGATTACCATGATATTGAATGGTTTGCCTTGGAAATGAACAGAGATCATTCTGTCGCTTTTGAGATCACATCCAAGTACTGCATTTCAGACTCTTTTGTTGACTACAATGGCTACTCCATTTCTTCTAAGGGATTCCTGCCCACAGCAGTAGATATAATGGTCATCTAAGTTAAATTCACCCAGTCCAGCCCATCTTAGTTCGCTGATTCCTAGAATGTCGATGTTCACTCTTATCATCTCCTGTTAGACTGTTGAGAGATAAAAAGGCATGTTTTAGACCCAGTGAACTTTATAATCTGGTTGAGAGTCAGGCACGTTTAAGAATAACTAAGAACCAGTGTAGAATATGATATATGCCCAAAGAAAAAGTGAAGAGAGACTGAGGGGGGAGAAAGAATTCTGTTTGGAGAGAGGATGGAAGCAGGTCTTCTCAAGGATTCATGTGTGAGGTGTAAGGCAGAGGTCTTCGGGGTCTCTCCAGATAGAGACGGGTTGTGAGGGCAGCCAGCTGGCTAGGCCAGAGGGGACAGAGGTGCAGAGGCTGAAATCTGAGGTCACGTGTCAGTAATGAGGGGAGGATCTTGGAAACAGGAATAAAAAGGGGAAGTAAGATTGGAAGACTCCACATTTGCTCCTGGGATATTCTTCCCCACTCACCATCCCCACATGCTTCCTCTAGTCCCAGGAATGTCTCTTCCTTCACTCAAATGCTCCCACTAAGACTCAGGTCAAGATTGTTCTTTTATTCCCAAGTGTTAGATGATGTCTCCCTCTCCTAAAATTCTTGTGCACGCTAGTTCTTTGTCATGTAGTTACATATGGTGCAGGACGATGTCCAAGGTGAACTAACTGTCAAGGAAGAGGAACACTTCTTCTCAACTTCTCTTGTTTCCAGGAGGGAAAATGCTTCCCTGAGCATACTGCCTCTTGCCCTGATTGGTGAGCATGGGACGGGAAAATGGGTGGTCCGTTGCTTGGCCCATTCCTCTCTAATCCTCTCCAGGGGGCCAGACTTTCCTACACATCATTTCTTGCTCCTCTGCTTGAAAAGTTTTCTGGGGATAACTTCAAAACAAATTCCTGTGGCTGTCCACTGTGTCTACAACTGGGTGATTTTGTCTTATTTTGGGGTTTCTTATTAGGAAGCCCATTACTGCCACATACTAAGGGCATATTTTCCAGCCCAGCCATTCTCAGTGTTGGAGGTATTATTTTGATTTTGATTTTCCTGCTCCTTGCCTCTTTCATAGTTGGTTCAGAATATGGTTATGGTCACCTGAAGATATATATTTTACTTCTGCAATGAGATCACAAACACAAATCGGAATGATAATATGTACTTTGTCCACCCCTTGGTTCATTCACTTGTTTGTTCTTTTAGCGAACATTTGTGGGTCATCTAGCATGTCATCTATTGATAGATGATTTTTTGTTTCCTCCATAGTATTAAGGCTGTACAATGTAAATGTTAGGTACTCAAATATTTGTTGATTTGTTAATGTTAAGGAATTCAGGCTTTACTTCACAGTCAAAGCCAAGTAATCAAAGGTCCAATGAGACAATGTCAAAGTCTTCCTCACCCTTCTCCCCATCAGAGGTCAGGTATAGAATCCAGTGGAAATACATACAGATCACACTGACTTAACTGCACATTTATGTGCAAATGACTAGTCCTTTCCTACATGCAGTTTTTCTTGGATTAGAATAAAGTTGCCACAAAATAAATCTAAGAAGTCTGGAGGGTGAGGAAGGATGTCTGCATGCATAAAATTAGGTTGGGAATCTTTAAAAAATACTTAAATAAGTAAGTCTCACCAGAGAGCGGTGTAACACTTAGGCATTGTAAGTGATAAAAGTCTTCCATGTCTTTGTCCTTTGCTGTTTTCTTAATTCCTTGCAAGAAATCATAAAGAATCATGATGAATAAACCCAAACTGTGTTATTGATTCTACAGCCCTTTTCTCTTTAAGGCCATAGCATCAGTCCCACTGAACTGTTCATTTGGATCAGCCCAGCTCTTTTGACAGATAGTCCCAACTAGATCTAGAGTCCTAAATACATTGTATCAAGATATGGATTTTGACACCTGATACTTGCCAGTTAAGCCACAGCCTGGAAGGTTCATATCATCAGGCTTATTTACAACAGAGAAATGCAACATGTCAAGTAGTTACCTTCCAGATAAATGAAGCCAGTGACAAGGGAAAATCATCTTCTTTCCTCTGCCTGGGAAAATCTTATCCCTGCTGGGTCTTGCCTGGGAAAAGATTCCTGTTTGGGCTTCTCTGCTGCTGGGAGGGTTAGCCTAACTCGGGACAAAATTCAGCTCAGAGTCTGTGGGAGTGGAACAGACAGATTCTACAGGCAGGGTCCTTTCCACCCCAAATCCAGAGGCAGGCACCACATGTGGCTGAGAAAGAGCTCTTTCTCTCTCTCTCTTTTTTTTTTTAACCAGAGGCGTTTCTTGTAATCAAAACCCAAGGCTTTGTGGTTCTGTTCAGAATGGTGTGCGACTTGTCACAATGTGTTTGCCAAGTCCAAGAGAGCTTGAGTGAACATGTGTGTGTCTAATCCCCAGCCACGTCCGCCTCCACAGCAGGGGCTGGCGCTCAGGGCGAGATTGGTTTTCACCAGCTGTTTGGAGACCGAGACACATGACAGGTGGGCAAGGCTGGCAGACGCAACAGCTCGCTTTCTGATTGCCAAGAAATAGATGGGCCAGCTATAGACGGGGTTGGTCTGAGGAGTCAGATGCTTTTTGCACAACCAGAAAGTGTGGCCACCCTGATAGAGAAAGTCACCAACACATCCTGGGAGTGCCTGGGTGGTCCTGATTTCAACCACTGTGGACACTGTCAGACTGTGTGACCGACACACCCATCCCTGTGTCCCCTATACCAGAGCACACATGTAGGTTGATTGACAGCCCATGAGCCACATTTCTTTCCTCCAATTTGTTTTCAGTTGTTTGCTGTTGTTGTTCAGTTGCTCAGTTGTGTCCAACTCTTTGTGACCCCATAGACTGAGGCCTGCCAGGCTCCTCTGTCCTTGGGATTTTCCTGGCAAGAATACTGAGTGGGTTGCCATTTTCTTCTCCAGGGGATCTTCCTGACCCAGAGATTGAACCCATGTCTCCTGCATTGGCAGGATAGTTCTTTACCACTGAGCCACCAGGGAAGCCCTTTCAGTTGTTACAGGTCTGAAATTCCATCATTAAGAATTTTATCCTTGGGATTTCTCTGGCTGTCCAGTAGTTAAGACTCCACTTTCCAATGCAAGGAGTGCAGGTTCAATCCTTGGTCAGGGAGCTGAGATTCCTCATACCTCTCGGTCAAAAAGCCAAAAAATAAAATAGAAGCAATATTGTAACAAATCAAATAAAGACTTTAAAAATGGTCCACATAAAAAATTAAAAAAAATTCAATCCTTGGACGTTGAAGTCTTTTGTAAAATTTTCAAGAACTTCCATTATAATAACTGACTTCATAAGTTATGACTCACAGAGAGTAAATTTCTCATTAAGGCAAATGGTACCAGGAGTAGAAGAAAGTCATTTAAAAGTCCTGGTTGATCAGGCAACAGAAGAAAAACTCTACCTCATTGAAAGTCTAGTCCATGGCTTCACCTTATCTAAGGCCATTCCAATTAATTTGCTGACCTTACTGAAACAGAGTAAAGTTTTGTTAATGAGAAAAGACAGGATTTCAGATTCTATTTTGTTAAAAAGAATAAAAAACCACTATCTACTTTGTTTAAAAATGTTAGACCATATGTAATGCTTTTTAACACTAGAAAACAGCAGAGGCTGGTTTCCAGGTTTCCTTGTGACCAGGACAATGATGGTAAGATTTCCGATCCCTGATGTGGGGAGAACAGGAAGAGACGGAAAAGTCAGCGTACAGGGAATGGTTGATGGGTAAGGGGGAATCAAATGTTACAAAACTCGATTTCTGCTATTACCGCATTTCTGCACTTTTCCATTTGCCGCGGGGCCAAAGTAATCTGCACTATAATCAGACAGGTGCTCAGAACATGCATGGGCTTCCTGTCAAATGAGTTGGAAGTAATTGGGTCTGTTTTATCAGACCTACTTGATCAAGGGGGTGTGGAAACTCCTTGAGAGAAAAAAAAGCACATCTCACCATCGAGCATCCCCCAGACCAAGGGAAATTCAACTTTAGTTGAATCAATGTTAAATGCAGATTGTTGGAAAATGTCTACACTTTTTAGATTAGTAGTCTGTCAATCTCACTGTTCAGTTCTGCAGAATGAGTATGTTCCAGAAATCTGCTGTACAACATCATGCCCATAGGAACAAGACTGAATTGTGCACTCAAGTCTTTGTTAAGAGAGGTGATCTCACATTGAATGTTCTTACTACTACAACTAAGAAAAAGAGAAATCTATTCCAATGTTTCAGGATGTTTCTAGAAACTTTTTTCTAAATGAATATTCAACTGAATATTGAATATTTATGATAGGTTTTTTTTTTTTTTTTTGGTAATATTTTGTTCTATATTCTCTGATTTAGGTAACTGTGTCCATGGGAAGTCAATGCCTAGACCATAAGACATCCCTGGTCACCTGGTGGCCCTTTATGTTGGCTGTGGTATGAGGACATTGCTGAAAATAAAAAAGGCCACTTGGGTACTAACCCCTTAGTTGTCACCACACTACTGAAACTGTCCTTGCTAAGGTCTCTACTGCCTCCTATTTGCAAAGTCCAATAGAATTTCAGCTTTTTTTTTTTCAATGAACTTCCTGAGATATCTAATGCCATCTCTTGCTAGCTCTCTTTCTACTGAGATGACTGCTTTTTCCAGACTTTTCCACCGGCTTCCTTCTCAGACGTTGGCTATCCGTATTCCCTGGGATTTCACGTCCCCATTGGGCTCTTTCTTCTCCTTTCTACTCCACTGTCCTGAGTGATCCCACACGTTCCTGTGGCTTCTCCTTCCTTCTGAATGAGGCTGCACCCCCCTGACAAAGCCAACGAAGCCTTCATGTTATGTCTTTTTGTCTGACTTTCAGTTTCATCTCTCTCTGATCAATTCCTCACTACTCCAAAATGACAGCACTTTTACATGACATGATCTTTCCACAAATCAGGCTGCTCCCTCCCTCTGTGTGTGTGTATCCCTGCTTCCTGGAATCCGATTGGATTGGCCCGGTATCCTAGTAAAGAACCAGCGAGGACCCCTTCTTTTGATGTCATTTGCTCCCTCTTTGCTCTCTCTCTACCTTGTGTTTACCTGTCTTTCAGCCTAAGTGCTGAATGCAATTTGTATATTTCATGTTAGATTAGGATCTAAGATCAAAGGCAATAATAGGTTTTACTTGTTTTTGTATCTCCTGTCACTACAGGGACTATATTGACTCATATGAGAAACTTGGTAAAGCCTTGTACACAGAATTCCTGAAGCCAACACTTAACTCAATGCAATGACTACATGGATCAGAGTTGGTCTGACCTTTGTTTGTCCCATCTCGTACTCCCCCATTTAAGGACTGCACAGTTAATTGTAAACCTGAAAGGACTAATTTCAGATGCATCAGTCAGCTGAAGGGAGCTCTCCATCTCATCCACTCATTTCCTTTTCCCGTCCTCCTTCATCTAAACCTGATCTCACTTCTCTTTACTTTTCTGGTTGTTCCCTGCCTTAATTTTTTTCACCTTTAATACAGCCTTCTTCCCTGGTTCTTTTCCTTAATCTCAAATGTGTCCTACTCGTCTCCTTCGAATGTACCTGCCCTTAAGATATCATCCTAATGCCCACCTCACCCATGCCAGGTCCAGCTTGGACCCTCAGCAACCTGCTCTCTGCCTCCTCACCCTGCTGTTGCTGGTTTGCAAGGATCACTTAGCAATTATCCTGCTTTCATGTCTCCCCATCTTGGTCTTCCTGTGGAATCAGACAATTGTTGATTGTCCCTTTCCTTTATCTTGGGGGTGTAGCTTCTCTTGTTTTCACTTCTCATCTTTGTGATAGTCCATCTTAGCTTTTGCATTCCTTTGCTAGGGCTGCCATAACAAAGCACCACAGACTGGGTGGCTTACTCAATAGGAGTTGATTTTCTTATAGATCTGGAGGCTAAGAATGTAAGAATCAAATTTTCAGGAGGGTTGGTGTCTTCTGAGGCCTTCCCCTTGGCTTGTAGATGGCCATCTTCTTTCAGAATCCTCTCTTGGTCATGCTTCTGTGTGTGTCTGTGTCTTAATCTTCCCTTCTTATGGAGACGCTAGTCATATTGTACCACAACATATGGCCTTGATACATTTGATTATCTCTTTAAAGGCCTGATCTCCAAATACAGTCCCATTCTGAGGTAAAGAGAGGGGAGGAGGTAGGACTTCAACATATGAATTCTGGGGGTTCACAGTTCAGTCCTGAGGCATTGTCTTAGGCTTATCCTTATGTTCTGTCCTTACCAATGTTTCTCAAAATATGGCCTCTGGAATCACCTGTACTTCTGGTTACAAATATTTATCCCTGAGCAACATCCTAACCTCTTGGATCAGAATCTCTAAGGAATAGTTCAAGGAATGTATCTTTGAACAGACTTTTTAGTTGATTCTTACTCTTTTTAAAGTTTGATACCTATTATTCTGCATGGCCCCTGGTTAATTTATCTATTGCCCTGGCTTCAGCTCCTGTCTCTTGTTGGTATCTTTCAGTTTAGGGGTCTTCACTGTTTTTAAGCTTAAAATACACTTTTCCAACTATCATCTGGACAGATCCACCTAGATGTCTTATTGATATCTCAAACCCCACCTGTCTAAAGTGAAACACTTTATCATCCTTCCCCTGAAACTGATATTCCAAATACTGAAACTCAGTCAGTGGCATGTCTGTCTACTTAGACTTTCAAGAAAGAAGCATTAGAGTTACCCTCTGTTTCTCCTGATTGACTCCACCTCCTTCCCATAACGTTTAGGTGATTCTTCCATGGAAAGCTCTCTTCAGTCTCCCTATAGAGCCGTGTTCCAGACCAGATCCACATCACTACTCCTTTCCCTGATTCTTGCAATGCCTTCCAGCTGCCTTATCTTCGCCCTCCACACAGCATTCCCCTCCATACTGCTTCTGCAGTCACTTTTCCAGTCTCCAAATGCCATCACATCACTTTCTTTACTTAAACCCTTCCCTGTTAGATCAGGCCAGGGCTTCCCAATAAGGCTGGTCATCAGCGTGACTGGGGTAGTTTTTAACAACGCAGACTCCCAGGCTCCATGGCTCTCCTGATTCATTGGTCTGGGCTGAGATCCCGGTTATTCTGAGGATCAGCAAGTCTGGGCACACCTCGCAGCTGGATTTCAGCCTGTAGGATGGAAAACAAACTTCTCGGCTTAGCTGCCTTCCCATAGGACTAAACCTAGTCTTCCACCTCACCCTCTGAGCTTCAGATCTATAGGCAGCAGGACTCAGACTTTTCTAAATGTGAATGAGATCCTCATCATAATTTTGCAGCTTCTTTTATCTAAAATTCCTTTCTTTACCATCATCAGCTAACAAACTCTTGTTCATCATTTAGATTCAGTTTAAATGCCCCCCTCTTTGGTCAAGTTTCCCTGAGCCCTTGGTACCTACCAACTTGTCATTCATATTTCTGGAGCAAAAATTACTACATTACAATGCAGTTTACTTATACACATACATATCTCACCAAAACATCAGTAATTCCTCAAGTTTCTAGTGTCTAGTGACATAAAGCAGAAACTTGGTAAACATTTATTGGACGAATAATCTGGGCCAGAATTTAATATTCTGCTGTTTGATCTTATGAAAAAAGCTAGAAGCCACAAGAACCTCTTACCATGACTGGAGCACAAGTTTAGAACTGGATACCAGCTAGTGCCTTGGGGTATAGCTGTTTCCTGGGAGATAGGGGACAGTCACAACCCAATAGACTGAAGCTCAGGATAAGACTCTAGACCCAGCAGAGTAACCAATGTCAATCAGAAAATGGATTCAGCACCACAGCTGAAGGATGGGCATAGCAGAGGGTGTTATATAATGTGAGCATGTTGTTTTGGGTTAAACATATTCACACATTCTTTGCAGCTCCTCCCACCAAGACATGGAGTCTATTTCCCTAACACTTGAACCTGGACTGACCATGTGACTGGTTTTGCCCCAAAGAACATACTTAATGCTGTACCACATGACTTCTGAGCAAGCCCTCAAGAGCGCTTCTTGCTTCTCCTCTTGTCCTCTTGGATGCTCCCACCATCATGAAAAAGAGCTCAATCCAGCCCACTGGACGGTGAGAGGCTTATGGATGAGAGGCTGGGTGCCCTGGTTAACTGCCCCAGGCAGCTGCCAAGTGTGAGTGAGGCCACCTGGGGTGAATCAGTCTGCAGCTGACCTGCCAACACCACAGGGGCAGAAACTTGCCCTCCCAACCTCACTGTGAACCCAAAGAATCAGGACCAGATAAATGGGTGGTTATTCTGGACCACTAAGTCTTGGGGCAGAGTGGAAAGTTCCCCTGGAGAAGGGATAGGCTACCCACTCCAGTATTCTTGGACTTCCTTGGTTGGCTCAGTCGATGAAGAATCTGCCTGTGATGTGGGAGACCCAGCTTTGATCCCTGGGCTGGGAAGATCCCCTGGAGGAGGGCATGGCAACCTACTCCATTATTCTTGCCTGGGAAACCCCATGGACAGAGGAGACTGTTGGGCTATAGTCTATGGTGTCAAAAAAAGTCAGACACAACTGAGCGACTAAGTGTGCTCAGCACAGCGTAAGAGATAAGGCATACACAGCTTAGTAGGCACAGCAGGGGTATTTTGGAACATTTATTACTGAAGTAACAGACATCTTTTAGAAACCTCCATGTGGGCAGGCTCCGATCTACTGCAAGACTTGGGAACTGGGTGGAGTGGAGCCTGAGGCTGACAACCAGGCTGCACTCTTGGCAGCCAAGAGAATCTAGGGCAGACAGATGGACAGGAGAGGGGAGCAAACCACAAGCATCCCAGGGCAGCATGGCCACTTGTCAATGATCTCATCCATGGACATGAGCTGGGCCAAGATGGATGTTGCTGTCGTCAGGTATGTAAAACTGTAGCAGGACTCAAACGGGCTCCTGAGAACTCTGAGAAAATACATGTCTTTCAAGTGTTGTGTGTTAGTCGCTCAGTTGTGTCCAACTCTGTGCAACCCCATGGACTGTAACCCATCAGGCTTCTCCATCCATGGAATTCTCCAGGCAAGAATACTGGAGTGGGTAGCCATTTCCTTCTCCAGGGGATCTTCCTGACCCAGGAATTGAACCTGGGTCTCCCACATTGCAGGCAGATTCTTTCGCATGCCTCTCAAAGTTGTCTTCTATTCTTAGTTTCTTAGGTATTGTTGTTTCAAACAGCCTCCTAATGCCATCCAAATCCTGATTCGTGTGTGGGAGTAATTTACAGTGGCAGCCTCATCTCTAAAACAGTGTTCATCTGAGTCACCAGTTCTGTGGCTCCGTGGACTGGTGTCTGGGGGCACACACATCTACAGGACCCGTGAGGTGCTGAGGGTGGTGTCTGGCACCCAAGGCCATGTGGTTTCCAGGACCAGCAGAGAGATGAAAAATCCGCTACCCTTGACCCCACGATGGCTTTTGTCTGTCATCATATCTCCATGCATTTCAGAATTCAGCTTCTGTTGTAAGTTTTTCACTCCTCTCTTTAAAAGATTTCATTACATTTTCCATGTTTTAATCCAAACAACCAATGCCAAGAGAAAAAAAAAGAAACTACAGCTGTGGTGAGTCATTAAAGTGATTCTTCCAGCTGTTTAACTATTATGTCTGGCCCTTCAGCAGCCTCTAAAATGCTCTGCTTAGACTTTTGAGAGCTGAGAGTTTACAGATCTCTGATTTTTCTTACATTAATAAACTCCTATTACCACCTCTTGGAGCAGTGTTGCAGAGGAACAGGGGAGGAAACAGGATAAAAATGTTTTATCATAGTCATAAAAATCTTGAGCCCTGGAGTCAATAGACAGACGTAGGTTGAAATCATGGGTCAGCTGCTGATTAACTCAGGACACGGAGCAAAAAATTTAACCTCTCTGTGTCTTTATCAGTGATGTGAGGATGTTATCTAAGATTGAATGAATGGATACAAGTGGGCATAAATTAGAAAATGCATCCAGGTAGTATGGGGCCATCAGTGATGCTATTGAGTGGCTGTGACTATTAATATTTGTGATTATTCTGCTGATCTTGCCACCCTCCAGCCCCCAGCCTTGTGTTTCCTGCCCATTGAGACCTGGGCTGTGTATTGTGCTTCCCCAGCAGTTGAGGTGTCCAGGAGGAGCACACAGCCAGATGGCCCAGGTGTATTTCTTTCATGAAATTTACAACACGGGGGTATTTACACCTGTCAGAGCTGTCACTCATGACAGATGAATCAGACAGCATTCCCTGAGAGGTGAGCAGGGATCTGTCACAATCCAGCTCTGCAGAAAAGCCTGGACTCCTTTTTGCCACCTTGCAGAGATAGGCACGTGCCATCCCATCTTCTGTAGTCAGCAGCTGTGCTTGCCAAAGAGGAAATCCCACTTTGCCCTCTCACTGCCTGCCTCCTGCCTTCCTTGGTACTTAAAGATTTGAAGGGGTTTCTTCCTTTAATAGATCTCTGGGCCTGTAAGAAAAGAACCCGGGAGTTGGAAGGCAGGGTACAGCCTTGGGGCTGATCCAAGCTCTGGAGTTTTGATTGTGCTGCTGGTTATCAGTGGCTTCTTCTGGGAGTTGTTTAATCTCTCCAAATGCCAGCTCCTTTCTGAGATAAGGAAAAATATTAAAAGTTTTGAATATGAATAACCTCTAAGAAATCTACCAGTGCTATAGCTCTCTGACTTTTTCTAGTAGGAAGAACTCACCCAAAATTGCTAAAGTAGGATACCAGAAATAAGAAGAAGAAGAAGAAAAGAGTGATCTCAGTGATCCCTTGGCTTTACGAGATCCCTCGTGTTTACCTCCAAAGTTATCATCATCCTGGCCTCAGTTTATCAAGGACTTTTGGTTTAAAGAATGAGAAGGAATTGAGGGCAATCCAAATGAATAACGATTCTTAACAGGATTATGAATTCTTTTGTCCACAAGGGTGAGGCAACATGTCCAGATGCAGAGGAGAGATAAATATAATTGGTAGCAGCATACATGTTAGAAAAAAATTGTAAGAATGTTTTACTAGAAGTTAACTGGATATGAACAAAGAGGAGAAACAGTTCTTGATTAATTTGAAAAAGAATAAGCTCATTTTACTTCTAAAATCTACTCATTATTCCTAACCACTTTCTTATCTCAGAAGAGGACATATTGCTGAAATACATTATAAAAACCTAATGTTCCCAAGAATTCTTGGTCAGTCATAAGTATTTGGAAAAATTCAAGCACACTACCCAGTTACTCAAATATTTGTATGGTGTTGGGGATTTCGACCACAAGGGGGAAGCTGATTCTAATGATCAGTTGAGATGTTACTTAATATTATATATCAATTTAGGAAAGAGGGTGAAGGTAGATCTCGATGTTTATCATCAGAAGGATATAGCTGAGCTTCACTCTGCATAGAAGTTGAAGTTCTGCTGGTTTGCAGTGTAAAAACTTTCTAACCTCACAGATGATCCAGTACTAGGTTTGTGAAAATAAGCAGGATGCACAAAACCCAAGGCTGTCAGCGTATGAGTAAGAGGCTCTCCTTCAGTGTTTCTTGCCTCTGAATTTTCTCATGTCCAACAGTGCTGGGGCCTGACAACAACTGTCTACAGTCCCCCAAACGATTTGGAGGCTTCTCCACAGGACTGTCACAACTTCAGTCCTGCCCTGAGAGCATGCTGAAGTACAGGTTTCTTTTGGATCCTTACCTCTTGCGTTAGGGACACATTTTGACTTAGAGACTCTCATGAAACACCCTTTTATCATAGAATCACTTTTCATCTAGTGCAATGTGAAATACATCCTGGGAGAATAATCCAGCCTGCTCTTATGTCTGCTTCTTCTTTCATTTTCAGGGCTACATTAAATAAAGTAATTGACATAATAGTACAATTGGTGGTTGTTTTTCGGCTGCTAAGTCATGTCTGACTCTTCGCAACTCCATGGACTGTAGCCTGCCAGGCTCCTGTGTCCGTGGGATTTTTGCAGGCAAGAATACTGGACTTGGTTGCCATTTCCTTCTTTAGGGGATCTTCCCAACCCAGGGACCAAACCCCTATCTCCTACATTGGGAGGTGGATTGTTTACCACTGAACCACCAGGGAAGCCAGTATAAGTGATAGTTGTGTGATGCTGCATCCTTGAGTGAAGTGAAGTGAAGTGAAGTCTGCTCAGTCATGTCCGACTCTTTGCGACCCTGTGGACTGTAGCCTACCAGGCTCCTCCGTCCATGAGATTCTCCAGGCAAGAATATTGGAGTGAGTTGCCATTTCCTTAGGTTTCTTATAAAATAAGCTGTACAGGAGTATGATCAGTGGAAAATAAATCAACAGGACATTGTATTGGTTGATTATCGTGAATTGATGCATGATTCTCTTGAGTAAGTATACTAGTGGCAGAGTCCCATAACTTCAAGAAATTTTTTAATGGTTTTTTTGATGTGGACCAGTTTTAAAGTCTTTATTGAATCTGTTTCATCAAAAAGTCAGCAAATCTTGAAATAATTTAATTGAGGTAATTCTCACAACAGACTTCTTTCATGAGGATACTTTGAAATCTCAGGATTTTTAAAGATAGTATTTGATGACTTGGAGATGAGTTTAAATGAAGCTCATATAAATTTATGGGGCTTCCCTGGTGGCACAGTGGTAAAGAATCCACCTGCCAATGCAGGAGATGTGGGCTTGATCCCTGGGTTGGGAAGATCCCCTAGAGAAAGAAATGGTAAACCACTCCAGTATTCTTGCCTGGAGAATCCCATGGACAGAGGAGCCTGGTGGGCCACAGTTCATGTATTCATGAAGCTGAAATGAGTTGAACACGACTTAATGGCTAAGCAATGACAACAACAAACAGTTTATTATTTTAAATATTAATTAAAATATATACACAACTATATATAACTACTAATTTTCTTTGTTGCTGAAAGTTCTGGGAGAAAATAAATTTGACATTATAAATACAGAACTGTTAGGACCCCACAGCTTTTCCTGCACTGAAACCAGTGTTTCCCCACCTTGGCGCTATTGGTGATTTTGGCTGGAGAATTATTGTAAGGGGCTGTTCTCTGCATAGTAGGAAAGTCAGCAGATTTTCTGGTTCCTAAGTAGTGTAGCATTCTTCTGCTCCCATTGTAACAACCAAAATACTTCTAAAGTGTTAGTCATTCAGTCATATCCAACCCTTTGCAATCCCGTGGACTGTAGCCCACCAGGACTGTAGCATGTCCATGGAATTCTCCAGGCAAAAATACTGGAGGGGGTAGCAATTCCCTTCTCCAGGGGGATCTTCCCAATCCAGGGATCGAACCCTAGTCTCCCGCATTGCAGGCAGACATTTTACTGTCTGAGCCACCAACAAAACCCTAGGCACTGCCAAATGCCCCCCACCCCGGGGTCAAAATCACCCCCACTTGAGGAATACTGATTTAAATAATTGTGTTTGTACTACCATGCCATCACATGCAGTTTTTTTAAAGATTCAGTTCTCAGATTATAGCAGTACAGACTTTGTGGTGCTTAAAGACAGATTTTAATAACATGTACAACTTTATTATCAGTGCTGTCAAGAAAAAAAGGTGTTACTTTTAAATATTTATCCAGATTTTGACACTGAAACTTAGCACCCTATTGCTCTAAAACCTTAAAAATTGGATGTTCATCAGTCAAGAAAATTAAGGCTTGTGGTGTCAGATCACTGGGCTTTTTTGAGGTTATTTTTTTTTTTCACTTCAGTTTAAATATTTTAGTAATGCTGTTCAAGCCAATTTAAGAGGCTTTCCCATCCCTTCAATTTACTCTATCACATACATGAAAACAGTCCAATTTATTATTAGAATTATCTTCAACCTAAGCACAAATAGATTCTTTGCCAGAGTTAGAGGCACTCTCTAACTAATAACTTGAAAGAACTTTAGGCAGGTAACTTTGTGCAAACCCAGGTAACTGCTCACAAGTCTTCCTAGATCTTGACTAAATTTTAAAGAGCCAAGGTTACCAGGAAATGAACTTTGGCTAAGTGATCACCCCAGTCCAGAACTGACTGGTGCTCTGAATTTTAGAATACTCTTTTCAGGACACATCTCCAGTAAAGCTCCATCGCTGGGTTCTTACTAATTGTCATGAAGGCATTTCCATCATCACCAAATCCTCTATACTCTATACTTCTTGCTCCTGTCAGGCTCTGGTCTTGACTTTACCTTCTTTAATGTCTCTTTACCTTCTTGTAGACTTCTCTCTCTGCTCAGACTGATGCCTCCCTCTTTTGTGGAGCAAACTCCTATTCATACTTCAAAGCCTCATTTCTCTGATTCTCTGTGAAACCATCCTGAAGTCTCTCTTCCTCCTCTGACTGCTTATCACCCCTGAGCACTTCTCCACTTAACATTTTCTTCACTCTACTTTGTTTCTTTGTACAACTCTCTCTCTCATTAAGTTGGGCATTCCTGGAGGGCAGGGCCTTTGTTTTCTGTCAGCTCAGACATGCTACTAATGCTCCATATGAGAGGCTCCTGTTGGTATTCACATAGCTACCTTCAACTCAAACCAGTATGCCTCGTTTTTGCATCCAGGACAAGCCAGCATCCTCATACTAACTCATTTCTTTGCTCCTGAAGGAAACTCTCCATCTTGAATAGTTGTTCCAATGGTTAAAAGATCTAGCCATCCTTACTGTTTCTCTTTGATTGAAATAGAGGCAACCTTTCCCTTCCTTTCCTTCCTAGAAACTAGCTTTCTGTAGATGAGATGCTGGGAAGAAATATCAAAGTGACAGTAAGCACCTCTAGCCTGGGTTAGTCTGAACCAGCCCATCACACCTGTTAGTCATAGGAAAGGAAGGAGAAGGATTTTGATATTTTTGATGCAACCCAGTGAAGACAAGGACCAGACAGACACTAGCATGCAGGTGACTACTTAATTCTTTTTGTAATTGAATGGGGACAAACTGTCTTGTCTTTGAAGCTAACTGGAGAGAACAGATCTGGAAAAAAAATTAGCAAAAATAAATAATAAATTGGAAATGAAAGTGTTAGTTGCTCAGTCATGTCTGACTCTTTGCAACCGTGTGGACTGTAGCCCGCCAGGCTCCTCTGTCCATGCAATTCTCTCCACAAGAATACGGAGTTCATAACAATTCTCTTCTCCAGGGGATCTTCCTGACCCGGGGATCAAACTCGACATTGCAGGCAGATTCTTTACTGTTCCAGTCACCAGGAAATAAATAAATAAGCTAACTTTAAAATAAGAGCAACTCAATGGAATATTCATCAGCCTTAACCCTGAAGAGGTTCATCCAAAGAAAGGAATATATTCAGTATAACCTTTGGAAAATTTTCAGCCTGAGATTAGGAATAAGACAGGGATGTCTGCAATCACATCTCCTCAACATTATACTGGAGGTTCTACCAAGTGCAAGGAGGCAAGAAAAATAAATAAAAAGCACAAAGATTGGAAAGGAAGAAATAAAACTTTCTTTATTCACAAATGACATGAATGTATGCCTAGAAAATCCAAAAATAATCTACAGTCAAACCACTAGAGGTAATAAATGAATTTAGAGATGTCATTGTACACAAAGAGCAAAAATCTATTTTATTTTTATGTACCAGAAAAGAAGAAATGGAATTTTCTGAGGAAATGGAATTTTTGTAAGAAATATCGAGTACCTAGGAATAAATCTCACAAAATATGTGCAGGACAAACTAAACAAAGAGAGGGGAATATTTGAAACAGAGGGAAGAAACATAGACTTCTGTGCTCACATAAAAGGTAGAGCTACTGACTGACAGTCTCAAAGCTAGAGTGACAGCTGATGAGATATGCACCTGAGTTGTCTTCTCAAATGCTCTGTCTCCAGCTTTGCTGAGATTTCGCATCCTTGGTGGCTCTAGCTGCTGGATTGCAGGTGAGGAGGAGGCTCTATGGATGATGAAGACTTAGGTGAAAACGGGTAACAAAGCAGCTGGCAGCCTTGAGGTATCTCCTCTTCTTTCCTCTCTAAAGGGAGTTCTGGAAAAGGAGTGTGTTCCAGTGGGGAGAAACCAAGGCCAGATCTGACCTGCTCCTTCCTGCCATTTCAAAGAGCCCTACACCCACCCCTGGCCTCACCCTAAGGCCAGTTTTAGTACAAGGCCATTAAGTCTATTTCTATTAGAAATAACTGTCACAGCACTAGGAAATGTCCTTTTAAAGAAACCATTCCAACTCAAAGCACGAAGTTCTGATATTTCTTCAAGGTGCATGTAGACTGGTAAGGGTAATGATCAAGATGAATGATCCAGCTCCCTCTTAAATTTCAGAGGCTGATGAAGCATCAGGAATTCCAGGGTGTCAAGACCCTAGTACAAAGGCTGTGAACCAAATTATTTTCAAAGAAAATATAATTATCTTTTTATTTTCCTCATAATTTAGCTCTTTTTCTGCTGAATTGAGCCCCCTTATTCCCTTAATAGTGGTCAATAACATGGACTCAGTCATGTCCAACTCTTTGTGACCCTATGGATGTAGTCTACCAGGCTCCTCTGTCCATAAGATTTTCCAGGCACGGATACTGGAGTGGGTTGCCATTCCTTCTCCAAGGGATCTTCCTGACCCAGGGATTGAACCTGTGTTCTCTTGTGTCTGTGGCGGCAGGAGGATTCTTTACCACTAGCACTACCTGGGTAATCACTAGTGCCCTTGATACCTCACATCCAATTCTCCTTTGAGAACAGAGGGGAACAAGCTTCCAAGTTGGGAAAAAGGAAATGGAATTCCTCTTAGCTGGCTCCCAGCTTCATTCTCTTCACGGGGCAGCCCCTCCTCATACTGTGCAATTTTGGGGAATGCTGTTCCCCCAAGTGATAGCAAGTGAAATACAAATAAGTTTGAAACAATTAAGTAAAATTTATGGACATTCCCAAAGAAGAAGGAGGGAGCCTGCTTTGACCACTAAGTAGATCACACCTCTCCCTTATCTTCCTCAGCAGACGGGATGTCAGGGTGAGCCCACGCTGAGTTCAGAATAGCCTCCTTCTTCCCTTGGTCTTGGTCATTTCCTATAGGTGGGGTCTTGAGCTGGAGCCATCTGGAAACATGAGGGGTCTTCCTGAATTTCTGGCTTGGAGTAACAGTTGATTACAAAAGTTGATGGGGTCCAGGGTTGATACCCAGATGCTTCACGGTATCCTGTGCCTCCTTTATTTTGGTTCACATCACAGTTCCTTCCAACTGGCAGCGGCATTATATCTTTCCCTCCCTGGAGAGTGAGATCTAGGAGGCAGGAAACTGACCTGCTCTCAATTAGCATTTGAATTCTCTTTGGCAGTCAACAGTCACTCAATAAAATTCATAACATGAATGAGTCTCCCCAGTTTGAATCCAAATGTCCTTGTTTCCTTGGAAGTTGCTTCTGGAGCTGTTTCTGGATTCATCCACAAGTTGAGAGTATTCTGTTGTCCAGACACTTGCCTAGGTACCAGGTGGCACTTTAGCTCAACTTTTGTAGGCAGGGATATTTAAGCTGAGAGGCTCCATTCTCCAAGTAGCACACCGATACCTGTATTTGCAAGAGGTTGGGGAGTGTGACTGCAGTGGAGACCTCGGCATCTCCATACATGGAGAATAGAGGCTTCATACCTCCAATCCGCCTTCCCTCCATTTGCTCCTTTTGAACAAACTGAGATCAGAAATGCAACCCAGCTAAACTCTGTCCATTTTGCCTAACCTTGTCGCACACATATGACTTCCTCCCTTGAAAATTAACTTCCAAGACTTAAAGCACCAAAAACCATTTCCCATGTAACCTGGGATCCCAATGCCCTCCTCCCCCCACCCCCAATAAGGGAGATAGTTTGAAGCAATACTTTGCCTTCAAGAAAGAGTGAGGGTTGTTCAGTGTCTTTCTATCAAGCCCATAGTACACCTTCACACACGCACACATACACATGGGCTAAGCAAGTCCTGAATACTGTCTCTCAACTGTTTGATTCAATGATGGTTATTAAGCAGTAAACCCACACCAACTGCGCAGTCATTGTGCTTCTAAAAAACGTAAATGTCACTTTTTTGGTCTTTAAAAATTATTAAGCAGCGAGAAAGCTGGCAATTTCTAGTGTTTGCTTGGATGGTAAGATGCAGGAGAATTAGCATTACTCTTGAGAGCTGCCATTGGTTAGCTGGAGGGAAAAAGGATATCAATTATACATAATCTAAGAAGCCTCTGCATAATAATCAGGCCCAGTAGGGGCTTTGGGGCAGCTTCGTTATTCTCTTGTAAACACAAGAGCCCAGATAGACATGTCAGTCAGGAGTAGGGGAGCAATTCTTCCTTTTTAACACCTTCACTATCTATTGCTTCCATATGCAAACAAGGCTGTTTAGCTGGGGGTAGAGCCGTGCTAATGAGCTCCTTGCACTAACCCTGAAGTAAAAAGGTTCTGTTTCACAGCTGCTCCTAGACAGCTCCTCTGGGCATGCTCAGGTATTGGAAAATAATGCCTTTCAAACACAGAAATGCCAATCAGGATTTCGTGCATACTTTCCTTTTTTTTTTTTTTTTTCTATGTGCTAATGCAATTACCTCATAACTTGTGAACTTCCAGTGCGTTTGTCTGGTCTTTTCTCTCTAAATGATATCTTTGGAATGTGGCTGGGGAGAGAAAATGCTTGAAAAATGCCGTCACTGTAAAAATAAGCCCTCCTTTTTTCATTCCTGGAGGATGCTACCTGGAAGCTAATCTCACATGGCTGCCTGAAAAGTGGACTGTTCTTTCATCTCCTTAAAATATATATATATATATATTATTCCTCTTGGTCTCGAGGTCACTTGGGTGACCTGCATGGACAATGCCAGTCAGGAGAGACTTCTCAAGCCGGAGGGTTTGTGCCCCGGCCTCTGTGGTTTGGGAGCCATCGTGGTTCCTGGGGCTCACTGCAATGAGGAGACTCCATAATTGGCTGAGCAAAGACGCACAGGGCCGAGGAGAGGGGGCAGGGAGGGAGAGGGCTTCACACATCAGTTGACAGTTTCAAATCAAGATACAATACATGATGGTTTTTCAATATCCAATTATTTTCATGAATAAAGAAATCTTTTGCACAGAAATATGCCCCCAATCCCCACTGGATTAATTTACCATCTACAGAAACCACTCAGCTTTGCTGGCTAAATAGCAGAGTATGTGATTTCTCACATAATTATAGGATATCCTCCTTCTCACCATTAATTCAATCTCAGGGCCAGGCCTTCTAGGTGCCTGACACAGCAGACACGGCCTGTCCATCGCACCCGATAAATGGATGTGAAGTACAAGCACCGAGATCTGCAACTCTTAACCAGTGTTTTAACTCTTTGCCCATCAAAAGAGATATTGTATTTCCCATCCCTTAGTTGACCAATCAGTGGGCAGGTTCCTAACCACCGACTGTCTCCATTTATGACAGTACTGCCAGGTATTACAGTCAGCAAGAAAGCCTTTCTGCTGGAATATTTTGACATTTAAATTATTTATTATGTGTGCTTTATGGCATATCACAACCTATTTGAGACAGGTAGACTGAACTCCTTTCTGCCATAAGGAGGCTCATTAAATGGCCATCATAACTGGTCAGACTTAATCGCTTTACAACGGGTAGTTCTCTGTCATGATTCAGATCCCTAGCAAGGCAGCTGACCCAAATTCTCAGGGTGATTTGATTCACCCCTAACTTGGAAAATGAGAGTAGGTTAAGAGCTTGCTTGCGCATTTTAGCCTCTGGTTAACCATGTGCAAGCTTGTGAGTTACTATAGGAAACAAATCACTGGCAATTGCATGTGAAAACAGTTCATAAAAACTTACACTCAGTTGTTCACTTTTGTTCATTTCTTTAAATCACCATATAGCTGTTCAAATTATTTTTGAGGGCAACATGTTTATAAAACTGAGTTATATCGTTTACAAACTAATTGTGTTTATGATTAGAACATGAGGCGAAGAACAGATTATATTCAAACTCAAATGCCAAGTCCTTTGGCTATGATTGCTTGTGCATCTGATTAGTATTTTAAGACCAGGCCATTTGTTTTGAATAAAATAATGAAAATATTTAGCCAGAATGAATTTAGATTTCTAAATTTTATGCTATATTGGTAGAGTGCTTAGATTTGTCTTCTGCTTTCGGATGAGAAGTAGTGTAGCATATGGATAAGAGTGCAGACTTCTGAGATGGAGTCTTGGAATTCTGGCTCTGTGACTTACTGGCTGTGGGGTTAGCCTCTCTGGATGCCAATTTCCTCCTCTGTAAAATTCATGTAAAAATAGTACCTACCTCCATAGTATCCAAAACTCTTAGAACTCAATACACACTAGCTGTTGCTATTGTTTTCGTTCATTGCTTTGGTGCTTTGCCTCAAAGCTTTATGGTGGAGACATTTAGATATGACATCTTCACTTACGGCTCTCAACGTGCAATAGTCATTCTGGACTTACAATTGCTGAACAAAAGCCAAGTCAGCAGTCTGTCCTTCTGACAGTAAAGCATCCAATCTCATCACCTTTAATATTGATATTTAGAAAGGTGAGTTGTGTTAAAGTCTGTACCACCATGAGGCACCCACTGATGGACCCATCCATTGTTATATGTTGAGCTCTTTATGTTGAGCTGAATAACCCCAAACTGTTCCTGCCCAGTTCATATTTATATCATTCACATTCCTCTGACAGGGCTGGATACTCTCCATTATTAAACGAAGAAGAATGATGCTGTTTCCATGGCTTAATTTCCCTTGTCGTATAAAGTGAATTCTCTTTTAATTGTATGTTCTGATTGGAAGACACTCCTAGAAGAATGGTAATTATAACAACATGAATATACACTCAAATCTGCTCTGCAGGAAACAAGAGTTTCTTAGCATTGTGCAATGTTATCCTTTGTGTGTGCGCCGTACCCTTCATAAGAATAGGAAGAACAGTCGAATCTTGAGACACTGGTATAAGTCGTTGTTAAAACATTGTTGTCATTTTTTTTAAGCCACCCTTTGCTCTATAATTTGAGGGCTTGTCATGCCTGGATTGAGTTTGGGAAATCCAACAGCCTTCTCCATAAAGGGGAATCTCTGAAAGCCTTATAATTAACTGGAGGATCAAGTAAAGGTGTGCTGAGATGAACATACTTTAAATATCAAAGTGAAGGAGGGAGGAAAAAGGGGACACACTGGTGTTTTGCATTTTGATTAGTTCAGGAACCTCCCCTGTAATTGGAAGATGGATAGAGCAGGAGGGTTGAAGAGTGGAGAACGTAAATGACTGTTTTTGAAAGACATTCTTAGAAAATAAGACAGTTATGTTTAAAAAAATCTTACAGAATTTTTTTTTTTCCTAGCATCTGGAAGTGAATCATATGTGACATTCCACAGGTTGATTCCTTTGATTTTTTTCCTCCATCAGATCTGGCCACAAGTCTGGCAGATGAGGGACAGAGGTTATTTTTAGGGTGACTGCAATCGGGGCTTGCTTTGTGGATGTTCTACCTGTGCAAAGACTCAGCAAGATCCCACCTAGCTGGAGACTCTCCATCACTGTCTTGAAATTCTTAACAGGATTTTGAACAAGGGGCTTCATATTCATTTTGCACTGGGCTCCACAAAATATGTGGCCAGATTGAGATTTCAATCAGTATGCAGCAGGCAGTCAGAGCAGTGAAGCTGGGGCAGCACCGTGGCTCCCCCAGCGTGTCCATGGTGGGCAGAAGGTTCAGATGTTGGCGTGCCCACCAAGGAAGGCAGAGCCACTGAGGCATCATGGGGTGAATGGAGGCTACGGCTAGAATGAAGAAGCCCAAAGTGTGTGCGAGACTCTGCGATTGGAGCCTGGGACAATGGACTCCACTCATGGGAGCCAGAATGTCACTCTGGCATGGGGAGATGGCACAGGGCCACATAACTCAATGGTTACAGATCAGAGACCAGACTAGAGGGCAAAGGGCACCCAAGATCCAATGGGCATCCATGGATTCCACACCATCTTCTCTCTCATGACCTTGAGGACCATGTAAGCCAAGAGCGGGACCTTTAAAGTGACCTTGGCAAAGAGATTAGCTACTATAGGGAATTCTTTGCATTTTGAGTGAATATGAGTTTGTCAGATTGTCTAAGTAGATCTTCCTGCCCCTCTATCCATGCTCTCCTTCAATAAAAAGGCTTAAGAGGAAGATTAGATCTGTTATAGAAAATAAAGAAAAAAGGAAGAAAGGTAGGGAGGGAAGGGGAGGGGAAGGGGAAAGAGAGAGGGAGAGAGGGAAGGAGAGAAGGAGGAAAGAAGGGGAAGGAAAGAAAGAAACTACATTGTCTATGTATACTTTGTGGGAAAATGTGCAACTGTGAGGTATTTGTTTTAGCTAATGATATTATATATTAAATAGATGACTAATGATAACCTACTATATAGCACAGGGAACTCTACCCAATGCTTTGTGATGACCTAAATGGGAAGGAAATTATAAAAAGAGAGAGTATATGTATAGCTGATTCATTTTTCTGTACAGAAGAAACTAACACAACTTTGTACAGTAACTATTTATTGTTGATTAATCACTCAGTCGTGTCCAACTCTTTGCGACCCCATGTACTATAGCTTTCCAGGCTCCTCTGTTAATGAGATTTCTCAGGCAAAAATACTGGAGTGCATTGCCATTTCCTTCTCCAGAGGATCTTCCCAACCCAGGGATTGAACCCATGTCTCCTGCATTGCAGGTAGATTCTTTTTACCACTGAGCCACCAGGAAAAAAGACTGTTCTGGTCTCTACTCTGTGTCAAGAAACCTGTTTATAATGTATCACATTATCTCACCTCATCTTTCCTCTGTTCTCTTTCCTTCCTCCTCCCACATCCCCAGTTCTGGGAATTACTCTGGATGCAAGTGGGAAATGCATAATCTTCATTGGTTCCTCGTATTTAAAGGGACATAATTTTCAGTGTATTTGTTTTGGACTCTGGTGTGTAGAGGAAGGGAAAGATTTGCATATGTGAGGTTTTGGTTTCCTCCGATTCTACCCTGAGTTATGCCTATAGCATTTCCCCCCTGCACACCTGGGGCTATATCTGTACCATATTACACAGGACCACTGTGCTGCACGTTAGAATCACCGGGGGAGCTCTTAAAAGTACAGATGTCCAGGACTGGCTCCATTTCAATTAAATCAGAACCTGGGGTGGGAGTGAGGGGCCGGCACAAGCACCAGGAGTTGTTTTTTTTTTTAAACTTCCCAAGGGATTCCAACATGCAGTCAAAGACTGAGAACCAGGATTCAAGATCCAGTTTTTCAAACTTGCCTGATTGTAAGAATTGCCCAGGTCTTATTTAATTACATACATTTCCTGGCCTCTTCCATAAGAATTCAGATTCAGTGCGTCTAGCTTTGGGTCTAAGACTGTATATTTTGAACAAACAGACAAAAGGAACTAGAGGAAGAGGTTGTCTAGTGTGGATGAGAACACTTTCAGGGAGTTAGTGAAAGCTTCTGGAGTGTTTGGTTTGTTTGTTTTGAAGAGAAACTAAATAATTAAGGAAGTGAGGACAGAGAGTTATAATAAGTGCAACAGTAAGTTACATGTTTGGATTCCTTTTTTACATGAGAAGAGAAATAAAAGTGAAGGATTGCAGTCACCTGATAATTTCTTACGGAGGCAGACAGTGTTACTAAGACGGCCTTCAAAAACTGGACCACTTGGGCTTCTATGTTTATCTGAGGATATAAGGAAAAAGGAGGCAGTTATCTTGGTGAAGGATATAGTGGTGGAGTTGGGAGCTTGAGGAGCATTGGGCAGTTTGAAGGAGCTTCTAAGGAGATGGGGAAAGGTTCTTGAAAGGGATGTGGAATAGGGTTGCTTAGCGTGTGAGATAACTGTTAAGGTGGCCTCAGTTTCTAGTAGCCCCTATAGGAATGGCTTTGTGGCTTTCTCCAGGAATCCTTAGCCAGGAAAGCATAAGAGTGGAAGAAGCAGAGGTAGATTCATCAATGGATGGAATTTATCAGGAAGGTAATGTAGAGCATGGAGGCAAAAGAGCAGAATATACAGGAAAGAAGACAGTTACATGCAAGATAGCGGTTGCTTTAGTGTCGACCCAATAATGCCACTCAAAAAGCAACCATGGTCTTCAGTTACATGCAGTGGTAAGCTTTCATTGCTCACATGTCTGCTGGTCTTACCTGGACTCCTTCATATGTCTGGGGTTTGCTGGCTGACAGCTAAGCCTGGATGTCCACACCTGGAAAGACATCAAAGTATAAGGGCAAACAGAGTTACATGGCAGAATGTGGACATAGGGCAGGTGAAGAATGGAGTCATCTTTGTAATTGACCATAGGAACTGTCAATGGGCTATTAGCATTCTTTGAAATCGTAAGAGAATAAATATTTTGTGTACATAGGACAAAATATATGGAAACATCATTCAGATTTTTTTTTCTTTAAAATGCCTGATATTACTGTAACTGCTATCTAATCAAAACTCATTTAATCACTATAAATGACTCTGAGGAACTAGACCAAGAAATACTGATTTTTCATTGTTCCTCTTTTGTGGCCCATGTCTGATATTTCACTGATCTCGATCAGAATTCGTTAAGCATTTTCAACGTATAAAAATGTGAAGGTTAAAATTAAATTCTGCCTCTATAAAATTATTCCTGGTATTCCATTTCCTTCAGGACATTCATTTTTTAAAAATGTGTTAAGACATGCAAAAGAACTTTGTACTTGGTCTTGCCTATAAAAGTGCCTGGAGTGAACTTTCTCTCAACTTAAGCTAAATTGTTAATTAGTTCAAGGTACACTAGAGATGTGAGCTGAAATATTCTGTTAGGAAATGTTTATTAAAATAGTAGTCATCAGTCTTGCTTAGATTTACTGGGGGAGAAGAAGATTAGAGTCATTTTAACATGTCCTAAAGACCACAGCTGAAGCATTTGGTTCCTTAACAAAAAACACAGATACCATTCTATCAGAGAGTCTAAAAGGTGCTGTCTCATCTTAAGACACATTCTTTTTCACTTTCAGAAGTAAATTTCATTTCTGTGTGACCCCCACTTACAGGGACCCTGCATGCAATATGCTCTCTGAGTATCATACCCCTTTTCTGTGATAGAAATGGCTTGTGATTTGTTTATTTATTGACTCATTTATTTATTTTTGTCTGTGCTGGGTAGGAGCTACAGGGGTTTTTCTCTAGTTGTGGCACATGGGCTCAGTTGCTCGGCGGCATGTGGGATCTTCCCAGAACAGAGATAGAAGCCAGGTCTCCTGGCAGGCGGAGGAATTTTTTTTTTTACCACTGAGCCACCTGGGAAGCCTGACTTGTGGTTTTTGATGCAGTGATTTGATGGGTTCTACTCCACATCCTTCTAGTGGTCCAGGTGGGTAGGGAGGACTGGCGGGGCTCTGCCCTCTGTCTGGATCTGGGCAGGTGCTAAGCGGTGCTCCAGTGATTGCCTGAGTGAGGCGATGCTTTTCTGGGACAGGAGTGGTAACTGTCTGCCTGGAGAGACTGGAAGTGTTCCAGGGCGTACAGGCTGTCCCTAAATATTTCTCTGGTCAGACTCCCACAAAGATCTCTCTAATGTTAAGCTCTGGGTCTCATTTGAGAGGAGATATGCTGCTCACATATTACTGCAAGAGACTTCTCAGGAGCCAGGTGCCTAGCTTACTTTTCTTCCCTCCTGCTCCTTGTGTTTTGCCCAAAGGAACCTGGAAGCCCCGTGATATCTTGCTCCCTGCTCTTATCTCTGAGAGTACATCTCTGCGCACAGGCACCTGGGCCTGAGAAGAAGTTTCACATTCCTTGCAGGAATTTGTGAGCAGCATGTCTCCTCCCAAATGGGTCCCAGAGCTTAATGTTAGAGAGATCTTTGTGGGGGTCTGACCAGAGAAATATTTAGGGACAACCTATACATCCTGGAACACTTCCCCACTTTCAGTTCTGGAGAGACTGTTAAAAAGACACAGTGTATATTTACATCTCTATGTTTCTGTAAGGGATGCAGTACTGTTAGGAGACCTGACCTCCAGGATGCCCTGCCTACAGCCTCTCCCAATCCCACCTTAGGGCTAAGGCTGAGGTCTGTTGCCTCAGCCTTAGGGTCTTTCATGTAATCAGCACAGCCTGCATCAGAGATAAAACCCCCAGCAGCGGGACTTTTACCAGCTTTATTTTGACCTTTCTTTTGCAAAAGAAAAGAAAAAATTCTTTTCCCCATGTATCTTATTAAACTATATATACATATATATATATATATATATTTTTTTTTTTAGTTGACATATTTAAAGGAAAAAAAGAGAATCTTCTTCCTGTAGCCTTGTAGCTTGTCAAGAGGGCCTTCTTAATATCCCTGCTTCTAAAGACTTGGGGAAACACACACCTACTCCGACAGCTTTTTTGGTTCTCAGATATCTCTTGCTAATCTGCCTCTAGCAGCGCCCTAAGTCTCATGCAGCCTTGAATGAACATGACCCCCAGCCTTGGGAGAGGCTCCAGCTAGATCTGCATGCACGTAACTGTCAGGATCCTGCCTCCTTTCAAGCCTTAAATCAGCCATTGACAGATTGACAACAAGTCATGTGTAACTTTCCCAGGTATTCAAGCCTGGAAATAAATAGAAATAAACACAAGATAGTAGCTTTTGCTGAAGCTGAACCGCCAATATTTTGGACACCTGATGCAAAGAACTGACTCATTGGAAAAGACCCTGATGCTGGGAAAGACTGAGGGCAGGAGGAGAAGGGGACAACAGAGGATGAGACGGTTAGATGGCATCACCGACTCAATGGACATGAGTTTGAGCAAGCTCCAGGAGTTGGTGATGGACTGGGAAGCCTGGCGTGCTGCAGTCCATGGGGTCGCAAAGAGTCAGACACAACTGAGCGACTGAACTGAACTGAGTAGCTTTTGAGGCTGGTGCACTGTCTCTGGGCTAAATTGGAGTCTACTGGGATAAGTGTTTTTCCAGGGACTTCATCAATAATTTGGAGAAGAAAGGCCAATACGCTCAGATCTGCATGTTTTATTTTCTCACATTTAAACACAAGAGCATCTGGACAGGCGAGTCTGTTAAGGAGACATTCTGTAGGCTGGAAGTGAGCCAAGGAGATTGCCTGTAGGGCAGTTACTCCAGTCCCTGCCTTCAAGAAACTTCTAATTTAAGGATAAGAAGCAATGCACATGCTAAAAAACAAAAAAAACAAAAAACTGTACCAAGACAATTAGGAGCTGATGAGTGGTCCAGACAGTGCGTGGTTTCAGGGCAGCACATGGACCCTGCAGTTCAGAGACTCCTTTTCTCTGCTTGTGATCACCGACAGTCTGTGGCCCGGAGCTTCTGTGAAAGTGGTCATCATAAGGATCAGATTCTTGTTTGTAGCAAAGCTGTGAAATTCTGCACTAGCAAAGTATTTCAAAGTCACACATGAAATCTCTTGAGGTACCCTGTGAAAAGGACCCACATTTGCTAAAGCTACTTGGAGTGAAATGCAATGTCTGGCAAAAGATCCCCTCTGGGCGAAGTATGGGAAGTGTTCCTGTCCCCCTGCTTCTCTTTTATTCTCCTTCCCTTTTGATCTCACCTCTCCCTCATTTCCCCTGACCCTTTTGCTCATTTCAGTAGATTTCCCAGTCTAATTGGGATCCTCTCTAACAGAGGGTCAGTGAAAGCTGGAAAAGAAAGGAGTGGCATTCTGAATGAAGATGGGACCCTATGACCAAGGCAAACTGCCATGAGTAAAATTTTCCATCTAATAGATATACTGCCCTATTTCCAATTTATTGCAATTAGAACTCAAGTGCATCATCTAAGTGGGCTCAGCTAAGTAAGAGGAACTCTTGGGATATAGTTTTGAGTGTTCACATTATAATTGCTAAATCAGAAAATCAGTCAATTCACACTGGGTCTGTAGTGCATTAATATCTAATGGTGAAATTTCACCATGGTGGGAATTCCACTCAGTTCTTCCAAGAAGTAGAGGCCTTTCCATTAACCTTTGATATTAACCCTGGATGAATGAAAAGCACAGGGTCACAAGGAGTCTGATTCCTCCTGTTCTTTGAATACTTGATTAAGATAATTGCATGATGCTCTGCATCAGAGGAAGGGGCTGAAAGGGTCTGTAGCAGTGAGGTATGGATTCAACCCCTGGGCAGGGAGCTGAGATTTCACAGGCCTTGAGGCCAAAAAACGTAATGTAAAATGGAAGTAATATGGTAACACATTCAATAAGACTTTAAAAAATAGTCCACATCAAAAAAATCTAAAAAACAAATTAAAATATGACTCTCTTTTGGTGCGTGTTGCAGATAAAATCACATCTTCTCTTTGTTGGGGATACTTTTGCTGAAATGACTGGACCTCTGCATGCAAAAAGATGAATCTAGACCCTATATCCTTAAGAAAAAAATGAACTCAAAGTAGATCATAGATCTACATGTAAATCAAACCTGTAAAACTCTGAGAAGAAAATGTAGGAGAAAATCCAGGTGACCTCAGCATAGCCATGACTTTTAAAATATACCACCAGAGGCACCATCCATGAAAGAAATATTTGATAAGCTAAACTTCATCTAAACACTTCTGATCTGTGAAAGACGCTGTCAAGAGAATGAGAAGGTAAGCTACAGACTGGGAGAAAATATTTGCAAAAGACGTATCTGATAAAGGACTTACTCAGAAATATATAAAAACTCTTCAAATTGAACAACAAAAAACAACATCTTAATCATTAAAAAAAATGGGCACAAGACTCGAATAGGGTCCCCTACAAGGGAAGTGCGGAGTCCTAACTACTGGACTGCCAGGGAATTCCCCCAAATTCTCTTGTTTTAACCACCAGCTTTGTGGTTATTTGTTGCTCCAGTCTTCAAGGTAGAATGAAATGAACATGAACACAGGTTGACATTTGGACATTCTTCTTTATGGTCTAACCTCACACAGGTAACCTAAGCTTTGAATCTCAGTCTCTTTATTTGTATAAATACAGATAACCCCATCTATACTACAGGGTGGGTGTACAGATTAAATCCGGCAGCACATGTAAGTTTCCATGGAGAATTCACTTTCATCCTCTTCTCACTCTCCTACTCTGGTCTACACAGAGCAAGATGATTATTCCCCTTCCTCTGGGAGTAAGAGAGAGGGTGCTGGAGGAGTCTCTTCTCTCCACCTCCTCACTCGTGCCCCTCAGCATTGGTCTTCTGGTCAGTATGTGACATTCATTGGGTCACTCCTCCCCCTGGGTTCAACCCCTACATTGAAGGCAAGAGCAGGCTGGCCTCAGAGTTTGATAGATCTTTGTCCTGTCTCTGCTGACTTGACTGAGTAGGCTGATTCCAAAGCAAAGATTCAAGGAGCTCCTTGTCCTAAGCTGTGTTTTCCAAACAACATTTACCCACCATTCCTGCACCTGGAGTTGTAGATTCTTATAGAACTGATAATAACCAGGATTTATTTTTGTTTGTGTCTGTGTTCCTCAGATCCCCACCAGGAGGAAACATGAGTTGCACTGCAAACCTCAGATGCCAACAAAGTGCCCAAAGATGCTGGTTCTTTCATACTGCATCCTGGCTTGTTCCCCAGAAGAATGAATAGATTTTTTTAAAAAGGTGTGCTCACTGTTTACAATAGCCAGGACATGGAAGCAACCTAGATGTCCATCGGCAGACGAATGGATAAGGAAGCTGTGGTACATATACACAATGGAATATTACTCAGCCATTAAAAAGAATACATTTGAATCCGTTCTATTGAGATGGATGAAACTGGAGCCCATTATACAGAGTGAAGTGAGCCAGAAAGAAAAGCACCAATACAGTATACTAATGCATGTATATGGAATTTGAAATATGGTAATGGTAACCCTATATGTGAGACAGAATAAGAGACACAGATGCATAGAACAGTCCTGTGGACTCTGAGGGAGAAGGTGAGGGTTGGACGTTCTGGGACAATAACATTGAAACATGTATATTGTCATATGTGAAGCAGAACACCATTCCATGTTCTATGCATGGGACGGATGCTCAGGGATGGAGCGTTGGGATAACACTGAGGGATGGGAGGGGGAGGGAGGTGGGAGGAGGGTTTGGGAGGGGGAGCACATGTGAATCCATGGCTGATTCATGTCGATGTATGGCAAAAACTACTACAATATTGTAAAGTAATTAGCCCCCAACTAAAATAAAAAAAAAAAAATAAAAAAAAAAATAATAAAAAAAAATAAATAAATAAAAATAAAAAATAAAGGTGTGCTCATAAATGTATAGATGCCAATGAAAACACCTGTTCATTTAACCTAAAAACGTCAAAAGGGAGACTCACTCATCCTGCAAACTTGAAATTACCAATTTATCTTATTTTTCAGTGGCCTGGCTTCTCCACCGTGCATGTCACAGTGAGACCCCAGATAATGACTAATGGCCTCAGCAGGTGAAAAAATGCCTTTATTCATGAACAGAGATTCATTACATCCACTCCTGCCTACGCTGAAAATTTTGCTGGCTTCAAGTAAAAGATTCTGTGCTGATAAACCCCACTGGTAAGAGAAAAAGTTTGTGTTCTCGTGATGTGCTGGAATTTCACAACACGTACATTCCACAGCAGGACTTGGGCTCTAAAAAGAAAAAAAAATTTATGGACCCATAGTGGCCGTGTAGATAGATTTTGCAAAAGGAGTCTGGCTTTTTTTTTTTTTTTTTTACCTCCTGTTTCAAGCTGGTCCTTATCCCTGCAGTGTGCTTCATGCTTTACACCCTAGACCCATCAGGTAGCTTATTTTCCATTAGTGCTCCAAACAGTATGCACCCTACTGAGGAGCACAGGTCAGCACAGCGCTGTCATATGCACAGGGGCACTGTGGATTCAGTCTCATCATAGATGCATGGGGTCATCTCTTGGAGGTTCATTCACCCATTGATTTCACAGAGCTCATCTTGGTTGCTGCACTTGCTCAGACATGGCACTCAAGCCCTTGTTCTTGTCTAAGATCTGGGCTTCTGCCTTGCAAACTTCCTTTTAACCTAGGGCAGAAACCAGACTCCTGTTTTATTCTCGGTCTGACTCAGTACCTTAGCTTCCTCTGGGATTGGTTCTTTCTTGGATCTCTTAGTCCTCTCAGGATGAGCCTATGTTTGCACATCCAATTTCTGCCCTTCTGTGGCTTCTCTCCCATCTACCATCCGCAGACTGCCTGTACCACTGCACTCCTTGATACCCTAGTTTTCTTTATGTATCTTCCCCAGAGTGATGGAGGTATGATAGGAGCCCAAGACAGGAGGAGGCTTTTCTGAGATCTAAGCTGATTTTGTTCTTCTGTTGCTTCCTGTTAGCAGTCCCTGAAGCAAAACTTATCTCCTCAGAAGCTTGGACATCACTGGATATCTGAGCATGGCACTCAAGGACCTTCGTGATTTGATGCTTTGAGGCTCTGCTCCCAGGCTTATCTCCCACTGTTCCAATTCTTCTTCCTACAACATGAAGCTCAGCCCTGCTGACTGCTTGCCATTTCTTGAGCACTTCATGCTGTTTTACATCTCCTTTCAAGGGGCAGCTGTTGATCTTGTTTGTGAATCCTTCCCCAACCCACCACCAATTTGGTTGGAGGTCTATAGATGTTCTGCAGAAATTCCATCACTGGAGGTCCTCTGGTCTTGAGTCCTGCTACTCCCACTACCGTTTGTTTGGATCTTGATCAAGCACCAGAAGTTAAGATCATCTTTCCCACCTCCCTTCCCAATTGTGGTAGTAGCTGTATTGACTGCAGATGTAGTACTTAATTAATTATCTATTATTTCATTGTTTTGTGGTGATACATTTGAACACTTTCTGGTAGCATGGGCTATGGACTGTGCTAAGACATCGTGTAGCACAGGATGGAGGCCTTGGTAAACACGTGATGAAATGGTTTGGTACAAAGAAGGGAGGGATGCATTGCTGGATTCAGGAGCCTCCTTGACTTGGTTTCTGATACCTTGATACCAGGACCAAAGAGTTCACAAATTACATGACATCATACAGACTGTTCCTATTGTTAGTCTGTCTATATCAGTTAGAACTTATTCTAATACATCAACAGGGATAATTTGCCATACAAATAATTAATGTATTCAAAAGCTGAACTCAATGGCTACATTTATCTATAGGTGCACTGGACTTTTCCATGACATATGTAGTTGTTAAGAAATTATGGCAGTATAACCCAGAAATCCCACTGCTGGACATACACACTGAGGAAACCAGAATTGAAAGAGACATGTGTACCCCAATGTTCATCGCAGCACTGTTTATAATAGCCAGGACATGGAAGCAGCCTAGATGCCCATCAGCAGATGAATGGATAAGGAAGCTGTGGTACATATATACAATGGAATATTACTCATTCATTAAAAAGAATACATTCGAATCAGTTCTAATGAGGTGGATGAAACTGGAGCCTATTATACAGAGTGAAGTTAAGCCAGAAAGAAAAACACCAATACAGTATACTAACACATATATATGGTATTTAGTTAATCAGTAAAGATAACCTTGTATGTGAGACATCAAAAGAGACACAGATAAATAGAACAGTATTATGGACTCTATGGGAGAGGGCAAGGGCAGGATGATATGGGAGAATGGCATTGAAGCATGTAAATTATCATATGTGAAACGAATCACCAGTCCAGGTTTGATGCATGATACAGGGCGCTCGGGGCTGGTGCACCGGGATGACCGGGAGGGATGGGATGACCCGGAGGGATGGGATGGGAAGGGAGGTGGGAGGGGGGTTCTGGAAGGGGAAAACACGTACACCCATGGTGGATTCATGTCAATGTATAGCAAAACATATACAATATTTTAAAGTTAAAAAATAGATAAATAAACTAATTTAAAAAAATAAAATAAATTATGAAGAAAAAAAAAAAAAAAGAAATTATGGCAGGAAATTCCCTAGCAGTCTAGTGGTCAGGACTCTGCTCATCCATTTCAGGTGGCATGGTTTGATCCCTGATCCAGGAGGAAAGATCCTATATGCATGGCCAAAAGAAAAAGAAGTCATGGCAATCTAAAAGTAGTAAATTCTGCATTCAGCAGGCCACTGTTTGCCTTAGAGCCTGAATCCAAGCCCTATTCACTAGGGTAACTTCAGTCTACTTCCTTTTCCAGAAAAGTAGGCTACTCAAATTCCACCAAACATGGTTATACCCAAGGAGGCAAACCACATACCTTACCCAGGGGTCCAGAATACACAGCAAACAATGGAAGAGGGGAGGTGTGCGCACCCAGGTAGGCTGTTTCTCCACCATCATTTCTACTAGTAGAACGACTGATTTGGTAGATGGGCTCTGTCTTCATTAGGGACTCTTCAGCTGACTTTGTTAGCTGACATTTACTCTAGTTAACAGCTTCCTTGCTCCTTCGTAAAGCTGTCTTTTTTGATTTGCTAATAATTCCCAATGAAGAGAACTAGGTAACAAGATTGGGGTGGAGAACAGCACATCTAAATACAGGAAAGACCCAGTGATGCACTGATTGGTGACCCAGCTCAATGGTTGGGTATTATGGGTGAGAAAGTCTAATGGGATGCTTTAGAGTGCATCTCTGCCTGGGCACTCATGGAGCTGACACTTTTTCTGGACTTCTTATCTTTTCTCTTCTTTCCTTCTTCCAACCCTCCCTATTTCCCTCTCTCTCTGTCCCTTCCTGCTTTTATTTGGAATTCCCCCCCATGGAGGAGGAGGGGGAAAGGATAGATCAGGTCAAAAGTTGGTGGGAATTTTAGGAAAAGGGTGATTATTTTCTACTCATCTAACAAGGTAGGCTTCTTGCATGGATATGGGGTTTTCAAAGCTTGTGAATTAGAAAGCAGGCTGACTTGGCAAATGACAAGGGAAAATGAGAAGAAAACACTAAGTGAGACAAAGGTATTGGGGTTGGGAGTCAAACATAAGGCGGTGACTCCAGCGGGTCTG
This sequence comes from Okapia johnstoni, assembly GCA_024291935.2. Taxonomy (NCBI): domain Eukaryota; kingdom Metazoa; phylum Chordata; class Mammalia; order Artiodactyla; family Giraffidae; genus Okapia; species Okapia johnstoni. The sequence goes on from CM044324.1 coordinate 19,126,375, forward strand.
TCCTTGTGGGTGAAGTCACCTACCAGCAGAGGCACCTGGACTCAGTTCAAACCATCAAAGCTGGGACATAATCTGTAGTTGGGGGCTTCCTTGGTGGCTCAGTGGTAAAGAATCAACGTGCAATGCAGGAGATGCAGATTCAATTCCCAGGTCAGAAAGATTCCCTGGAGAAGGAAATGGCAACCGTCTTGCCTGGAGAATCCCATGGACAGAGTAGCTTGGTGGTTATAATCCACGGGGTCGGAAAGAGTCTGACATGACTCAGGAACTAAACAGCAACAGCAACATGCAGTTTGATAACGTGCTTGTGAAGATTACCTTGGGTTGTTCAGTAGGACTGATGTCTAAGAGGTAAATCCTCAGAAGTCCCGGGGTCAGTTGTCTCAGACAAATTCAGGAAGCCTATGATCTTTTTTAAGATTGACTAAGTCAGACACAGAAAGACAAATACCATACGACATGCCTTACATGTGGAGTCTAAAAAAAGCGTACAAATGAACTTATTTATAAAACATAGATAGAGACACAGATGTAGAAAACAAACTTATGGAGACCAGGGGATAAATGGGGAGATTGGGATTGACAAATACACACTATTATAAACTAGATAACTAATAAAAACCTATTGTTTAGCACAGGGAACCCTACTCAGTACTCCATAAGGGCCAACACGGGAAAAGGATCTAAAAACAAGAACAGATATATATTTACGGTTCACTTTGTTGTATACCTGAAACTAACACAACATTGTAAACAAACTATACTTCAATAAAACATATAACTACTTCAAAAAGTATTTATTAATCTTTTAAAAAAGATATGCATAAAAAAGTATGACAAAGCAGAAACCAATTACGGGAACCACTGTGTGTTAAGTACCAGGGCCTCCTCACCATTTGGGGACAAGTGAATATAAATAGGGCTCAGTGGTAAAGAATCCACCTTCCAATACAGGAGACACAGGACACATAGTTTTGATCCCTGGGTGGAGAAGATTCTCCTGGAGGAGGGTGTGGCAACCCACTCCAGAATTCTTGCCTGGGAATCCCATGGACAGAGGAGCCTGGAGGGCTATAGTCCATGGGGTTGCAAAGAGTTGGACATGACTGAAGTGACTTAGCACAGTATAAATAATACCTGGCCTGTGTGTTCATGAACTTCACAGAATAGTCCTAGAGAAAGACATGGGTGAGAGTTGTGTTCTTTGCCCCCGTGCAGGAGGAGGGCCTGGTCTGATATGCTTCTAGTAAGCTTGCTCAGCTTAGGGAGGCTCTGACACCCTTAGGGGCTCTGACCCCACCTTAGGCCTGTATCTTTATCCAGTAAATGGTGTGTGTGGCTGCTGATGGGTGGGGACAGGTCCACTGAGTAAGCTGAAGTGCTCTGTTCAGGGAATCACAGATGTGACTCATTTTGGACCAAAAGTCAGGAGAACTGCAAGTTGGTTTCCTTGCTCCTGATTCAGATGTTATACTTTGTTGAGGTTTGGAAACCCCCCTAAACCTCCAGGAGACAGTACCTGGCTCCTGCTCAGGGTTCCCAAATGCCCTGTCCTTCACATTTTCAGGAGTATGATGTGGAAGTCTGCAGAAACTCTCCTCTCTCTCCTGCAGTTTTTCTCACTAATTAATTTGCGGTTGAGCATTTTACCTCTGGACAAAGTTTTAGTGTTTTGTGAGACAAAAATCCTAAATTGAGGTGGAAATCTTTTTCTATCATGGGAAATGACTCAGGATGCAATCAGAACGTGTTTTGCTGATGGCAAGATTGGCAAACCTTGGCTCAGTGAAAAGTACGTGGTTTTTGCTCAGTGACGAAGCTGGCAAAAAGTCAAATGTTCCCGTTTCTCTCCACATGGGTGATTTTTGAGTATTTGCACTCTCCACTCGCTGTGTGCGCTCTGTTTTCCTCTGGGGCTATAATTAGACCAACAGGGGTGAATATTTTAGCAGAAACATAAAGATTTGGGAAGATAAGAACTGCAGGATTGCACAAACCTAAATCTGGACTCTTTCTTAGTACACTGCCTTCCTCTTCTCACTCTTGTTACATTTTTAAAATGTGAACTTTTTGGTAGATTTATATAAGTTAACACCTACCTACTGCTCTCGGAACACAACAGTTTATTTGAGCACTTGGCTAAAAGTGTCTGGTGACATCTAATGCCAACTGATCCTGTCTAAAAGCCAGTTGTGGGCTTCCCTGGTGACATAGAGGTAAAGAATCCACCCGCCATTGCAGGAGACATGGGTTAGATCCTTGTTCCCAGAAGAGCCCAGATGAGGCCAAGCAACTAAGCCCATGCCCCACAACTACTGAGCCTGAGCTCCAGAGCCTGGGAGCCGCAACTACTGAGCCCATGTGCCCTGGAGCCCGTGCTCCACAACAAGAGAAGCCCCACAATGAGATGCCTGCGCAACGCAACTAGAGAGTAGCCCCTGCTTGCTGTAACTAGAGAAAAGCCTGAGCAGCAATGAAGGCTCAGCATAGCCAAAAGTGAATAAATTACTAAATAAATAAAAATTTTAAAAATCCAGTTGCTATCCCAATTGGCGGGACAACAGGCAGGTGAAAATATTAGTGCTACAACTGCCCAAACTTATCAAGAAAAATTAGGAGCCTTCTTAATTCAAACAGTTGCTAACTAGTCGGCCTTTCTCAACTTGAAGAAATCATACAGCAAAAGAAAGCATCAGAACCATCCAAAGCATATCTCCCAAAAGTAGTTTATATTTCATTTGTGTGTTGAAGTAATGTTACACTAAAATGAGCTAGTTTGTTAGGTGGTATTATTTGCCTAGCAAAAATCACTAGTTTTAGAAGGTGGTTGGTGTGCTGTAGCAATTTAAAAGTGGTATTCTTTTTCAGGCCCATCAACAAGAGAGCTGACATTTAGTTAGAAGTACCCGACTTTGAAAATTATTTCACCCTGTGGCATGATGTGGAAAAACGACTAGTCTGGACTCTGGTACGTCTGCTCTTTCCTTAGGAACTGCTGATTAGGGAGGTTTCCTTTCCAAGTCTATTTCTGACTTCAGCCATTGTTCACATTAGAAATAAAGAAAAATAAGAGAAGCTTGATCCCTGGTTGTTGGGATGTTCAAAATAGTGTAAGTACCTCTATGTGTGTGTGTGTGTGTGTGTGTGTGAGAGAATGTGCACTAGATAAGTATCCTCAGAGTCTGTGATGGTGTACTATAGATTGGTGTTTCTGGAATCTTCCACCTTCCAGAAATACTTTAAGATATTTACGTAGTCTTTCCATCACTCCTGCTAAGCTTTCTATCCTTAAAGAGGAGTATCGTTCAAAAGAAAAGTTCCTATGGCTGAATCTTTTCCAGACTGTGTGTGTGAAAATTAATATGATGCTAACTCCTTAAAGAAACTTTATAGACAAGTTAATTTTGAAGTAAAAGATGGGGTATTTTTTTTTGCCATCAAAGATGAGAGATGTTTGCCCTCTGAATTTCTTGCTTGTCTTCTTTCTTTTACATCCCTGAGATTCTCATCAGCCTCTGTTTCCAGCCAGCTATGCAAACAACAAGGATGAGAATCAAGTGTGTCAGTATTGTTTGTCACTCAGACATGTCTGACTCTTTGCGACCCCATGGACTGTAGTCCCCCAGGCTCCTCTGTTCATGGGATTTTCCAGGCAAGAATACTGGAGTGGGTAGCCATTCCCTTCTCCTGGGGATCTTCCTGACCCAGGGATTGAACCTGGGTCTCCTGCATTGCCGCAGATTCTTTACTATCTGAGCCACCAAGGAAGCTCAAGGATGAGAATCTTAGGGGTCAAAATGTAACTCAGATGGCTCCCCTGTCCAAATTCAGAACCAGCTGAGAACTAAGAACCAGGAGTCAGAGATATAAAGTCATCTCGTTACTGATGAAGCCAGTTGGGTAGTGTGGCTCTTGACTTGTGGGGGAAAGGGCTTGTGGACACATCTCATTTGGATTGAGGGTTGAAGCCCTTGGTTCTTGGCAGCCCCAACCTCTCCAAGCTGCCACCACCAACCAGGTGTGATTACAGAGCAGAGAGAGGACCAGCATCACACCCTCTGCAGATGGGCATGTTCCCAGGAGGACAAGCATCGTCACCTGATGCTGAGTGAGGTGGGGGGATAGGGAAGAAGGACAGGGAGGGCGAGTCCTGCTTAAGAGCCTCCTCATGCAAGCTGAAGAGTGGGGAATAAATGTTCCTCTCTAACAGCCAGAGAAATTGATCAGTCCTTTGAACTGAAATATTCAGGAAGAGTGATTTATGCTGAGACTTGGCTCTGAAGTACCTTTCTCTCTGGTAGGATGTTTTCTTTGGTCCCAGCAGTCTTGTTTGCACCTAGTGGCCAGTGTGGTTGTTAGTAGAGCTCCTTTGAATCTCAGACCTGTCCCAGTGTGGGTGATAAATCCCACAGTGCCCACAGATTTGGGGATGAAGGGGTCGATAGATTATATCTCCTTGGACAGCCTGACAGTAAGCTCCAGCTTGTGTTGTTCTTGGAGTTCGCGATTGTTTTCCAGGACATCCATGTGGTGGAATTTCATAATAGTGAGAACTGAAACCCTTCCCCAGCATGAACAATCCTGACAGTGTTGTCAATATATAGCCAGGCGGCACCACCACTTCCCGTGTGACTTGGGTGAAGACCTTTCCAGATTGTCTATCATGTCCCACTGGATCAGCACTTTTTTCATTTCAGAGATGGGTGATTTAAAGAGAATTTCCTCCCTTTCCACAAGCACAGCTGCAACATTTATTGACAGGTTTTGTCTTTTATGACATAGGGATTAGGATGGTATTAAGCCTCCAGAGAACATGGCATTCCTGGAGGAGGGAACATAAGAAATAAACCGAGGAGTCGGGGTGGCAGAAAGTAGACCCCAACATGACTTGATGGGTTGTCCTGGAGAAGTGATATTTAAGCCAGGATAGTGAATCCCACTGCAGGCTGGGAAGAGAGATAATGTTAGAATAAGAAATAAGAAGGAAGGAGAAATAAAGATGGGGTATGTGTCCTGAGGGAATCACGAGTTCCTTGGCCAGCAGCAGCAGACTGAAGCAAGGCTGCTGAGCTCAGACCCGTGCCTCTCCCGTGCCTGCATGACCGTGGGACCCCTGGCTGCTCCACTGTCATTGCAGTTCATGCATATGGTTCACGTCTGGGAGGTAGCACAGGGTGGGGAACAGATCACTGGTTAGAGAGAACTGGTTCAAAAGACCTGGGTTCAAATTCTCATTCTCCCTTCTGAATCTCTGCATGTTTATAAGATAAGGACAGTGAGGTAAGCCTCACTAGGGACAGATAAGTTAAATGTGATGCATTTTCTAGCACAGCGCCTAGTTAGTCTGTCTTCTTTTGAATTATAAAATGGAGGTTTCAAAGATTTTTTAAAAAAAATTTTTTTTATGTAGTAAAAGTCACATAAAATATTATTTTCACCATATTTAACAGTACAGCTCAGTGGCATTAAGTACATTCACATGGTTGTGCAACTCTCACCATCATCCACCTCCCGAATTTTTCATCTTCCTAAACTGAAATTCTGTCCCCATTAGATTAAACACTAAATCTCCCTTTCTACTCCCTAACCCTCCATCCCCCAGCCCCTGGCATCTACCAATGTACTTTCTGACTCTATAAATTTGACTATTCTAGGTACCTCATATAAGTGGAATCAAACAGTATTTGTCTGTACTTACAAGACTGAAGGCAGGAGGAGAAGGGGACGACAGAGGATGAGATGGTTGGATGGCATCACCGACTTGATGGACATGAGTTTGAGCAAGCTCTGGGAGTTGGTGATAGACAGGGAAGCCTGGTCTGCTTCAGTCCATGGGATCGCAAAGTCAGACACAACTGAGTGATTGAACTGACTGTATATTGGAATGCAGTTTTAAAATTAACTTAATATATGTCCCACAAACATATTGTGCCTTCTCTCCCCGCCTCCCATGCTATAAGCAGGTTCTCATTAGTTATCTATTTTTACACAGTGGTGTATATGTGTCAACCCCAATCTCCCAACTTGTCCCCTCCCTTTCCCCCACCCTTGGGGTCCATATGTGTGTTCTCTATGTCTGAGTCTCTATTTCTGTTTTGCTGATAGATTCATCTGGACCTAGAGAGTCATCAAGAGTGAAGTAAGTCAGAAAGGGAAAAATGCATATCATATATTAATGTATATATGTGGTTTCAAACATCCTTGATGGTTCTGTTTCATGGGTCTTTGGAAGCTGAGGAAGGTGGTTGGTGGGATAGTTCTTTATAGTTATTTCCATCAGGTACATGAAGAGCATTTTCTATGGGAGCCTCTCACTGGGTCTGCTAGATTAATTATTTGCTATGGATTAAAGTGGATGTTAATTATGGGTTCAGATAAGATCCTGGAGTGTTTATCCAAGGCAAAGTTAAGACTTTACTTTTTTCTAATGGTTCTGATAGAGAAAGGGGAAGGTTATTCTCGGAGCATGAAAAAGGTCTAAATAGCCACAGCTGGTTTAATTACAACTAGGAAGAGATCAGAGGAAAGCAAAAAGATGAGGTATATGATCCCATGATATGCTAATTAGAGATTTTCATATATGTTGCTTTGCAAAATACTATGATATCAGGTACTTTGGCAAAGACCTTGAAGAGGAAAATTGCACTTTTTTTTTTTAATGAGTTCCTACTTTCTCTGAAGATAGCAACTTTTCAAACCACACTGGTCAGGCTGAAAAAAAAATCACTTTTCTGCAGTTGTTCTGCAGTCAGGTCTTTGCCATCACGGTGACTGAAGTGAAAGTGCTGATTAAGGGCTCGGCAGGAAGGTGACATGTACAGAGTCGTAATAGGAAGGCGGCAGTGATTCAACCGTTGGGTCATTTACTTGGGCAACTGTCATTAGCAGGTGACAGGGCTGTGGGGGAGGGGACATCCCAATTATGTTCCACAGCCTTTCCTTATTTCTCCAGTTCTACCCCTTACGTCATTTTGCTCTTTTTACTCTAGTTGTTTGCCTATCTATCTCTCCAGTAAGATTTTAAGCTGTGTCAAGACTTAAATGAGACATGTACTCATCAGTGAATCCCTTAGGATTTCTCACAATACTTTGCAGTAATAGTTGCTTAAGAAAGGCGGGTTGAATTGAATTTTCAAATATCTGGTACCCTGTCAATGTATTCCATGGTTCAGTTGGTGAAAAGCACAGGAGAGACATGAGGTGGGCTTTGTACTTGGCCTGAGAGAGTTTGAAATGAACTTTTGTTTCAGTCGAGGGACTCTTATTTTGCATTTGACTGAGTTTGAATGCACATCTGGTTGGGAGCTGAGGCTGGTACCAAAATCAGTTTGATGGTGAAAACTCCCCGAAGAGGAAGAATCAGAAGAGTTGAAATCAGCTGATAACTGATTCTAATTCTGGACACCTCTTGGTAACAGTAAAAGCTTCTTGATAACTCTAGTCTCACGAGGTGAGTTTTAATCCCCTTTATTTTTACCTCTTCTCAAAGAAGAGATGGATTTAGGTCACTTTGCTATGTTATGTGGAAAGATCATTTATGCTCTTTACCATGGTAGCAAGATTAGCTCTTGGCCCTTAGTAAGGCTGGGCTGAATCATCTGTTGGTCTTTTTCCCATGAACTGGTCAACTGCAGAGTTAGGACCCATCAACACAGATTCGACTTTGAGGCTCGGTCATCAGTACATGTCTGATTAATTTCCTTTACTCTCACATTTGTCAGAGACAAAGCATTTCCCTTGATTGAAAACGTTCTCCTCCTCCTTCATTGGGGCTGATTGATCAGCGGCTGAACAGAAGTCATTTCTTCTGGCCCCACATTAATGGGAATTCCACTGCAGATGCTCCCACTGAAAGCATCAGCTTTGTTAGACTCATGCAAGGAGGGAAAAGATCAGGTTTCTTCTTTTCTGCACAGTCCTTAACAGCTTTTTCAGAATCTTCATCCTTTTCCCCTTCTCCCCTCAGCCAGCCAGGAGAGCTGGTGACAAGGCATTGATTTTGAATTGGGGGATGGGATTGAAGGCTGCTCCTGCTTCTTCCACAGTCAATGCATTAATAAACAGCTCAGAAAATAACATGTCAGCTCCGATTTCCTCTCTCAGCGGTGAATAACATTTCAGAACCCTTTGGAGGTGCTCACGACTGCACTGCATTATTTGTGATAGGTCCCTCCTTCCCTCCCCAGCATGTGAATTCATTTCCTCTTCCTTTTCCTAAGCCAGTGTGGTAATGTTTCCTGCTTTCCCGAGCATCATTCTCTAAGGGAGGGACAAAATCTTTGTCCTTGCGTTTTGGCTCCACAGTATGAATGCTTGAGGGAACCACTGAACAGGACTCTGAATTTTAACCATTTAAAAGGTGGGAGAAGGAGAAGGTGGGATGAATTGAGAGAGTAGCACTGATATATATGCACTACCCATGTGTAAAATAGATAGCTAGTGGGAAGCTTCTCTATAGCACAGGGAGACCAGCTTGGTTCTCTGTGATGACCTAGTGGGGTGGGATGGGGATGGGTGGGAGGGAGGCTTAAGAAGGAGAGAGGCTTAAGAGGGAGGGGATATATGTATACATATAGCTGATTCACATTGTTGTACAGCAGAAACTAATACAACATTATAAAGCAATTATCCTCCAATTAAAAAATAAATTTTTAAACAAGTTGGGACAAAATGATGAAAATCACATTCAACCCAGCTTTTTTCTAAATCACAAGTTACATAATAGTTATCTTAGCTCCTAATATTAAGTAACTACTTACGCATCAAGCTGAGTCTGTTGCCTGCTACTGATGCTGAAACCAGAAGTATTGAAAGTGATGATTATTAGTTTATATGAAAAATTAAGCTTGAGATCAGAATTGAGGTCAATGTATAATAACCATAGCTCGTATTTATCAAGTGATTATGAATTAGGTACCTGGTAATTACTTTATGTGCGTTATCTCATGCAATTCCAACAACGTCCCTAAGAGGTGGGTGCTATTACTATTATTATTTTGCAGTTGAGGCAACTCTGGGTTAGAGTTTTAAGTAACTGGACCCAAGGTTGCATGGCCAGGACATAGAGAGGGTGGTACTCCAGCTGGTGTCCACTTGCTCCCAATAAGTACAGTAAACCAAGCACTGTCCTATTTTCAGGTAGATTGTGAGAGGTTGAAACTTAAAAATCTGCCTGCCAAGCAGGAGACCCAGGTTCTATTCCTGGGTCAGGAAGATCCCTGGAGAAGGAAATGCCAACCCACTCCAGTATTCTTACCTGGAAAATCCCATAGACAGAGAAGCCTGGTGGACTACAGTCCATGGGGTCACAAAGAGTATAAACTTACACCTGTTGGCTACTAACCGGTTAATATCAGTTTCTGGGACACAGTTTTCTCAATAGCTGTCACTGGCATGAGGATTACTCTACTTCTCTTAACATTTGCTTTTATTTAAATTCTAGGATATTGGCAAATACATGTATTTCAGTCAAAGGGTAGGTGATTGGTTTAACAGAAGAGGACTATGTCACTTCCTGGAAGGAAGGGTGGAGACTTAAGATTGGTCTTAAAGAATGTGCAGGATTCAGAATGATTAAAAAGAAGTGATGGGGGCTTTCCAGGTGGTTCAGTGTTTAAGACTTTGCCTTCCAAAGAAGGGGGTGCAGGTTCGATCCCGGGTCAGGGAGCTAAGTTCCCACATGCCTCATGGCCAAAAAAACCTAAGCATAAAACTGAAGCGATATGGTAACAAATTCAATCAAGCCTTTAAAAATGGCCCACATCACAAAAAACCTAAACAAATAAATAAAAGGAATGATGATGGTGAGTTGAGTTATCTGCTACCACATGGTAAAGTCTAGATAAACTGGCTCTTTCCAACATCGTCTTCAGAAGACAGAGGGCTGGTGCACCGGGATGACCTGGAGGGATGGGATGGGGAGGGAGGTGGAAGGGGGGTTCTGGAAGGGGAAAACATGCACACCCATGGTGGATTCATGTCCATGTATGGCAAAACAAATACAATATTGTAAAGTTAAAAAATAGAAAATAAACTAATTTAAAAAATTAAAAGAAAAGAATGGCTTTCTTAAGTGAACGGAAAGCATTTTTCATTTAAGGCATTGTGATGCATTTATTGTCATTTTCATTTGCGGCCCTTTCCAGTGCCGCAGTTTTATACAGTATGTGGTGATCATGTGTCAGCTTTTGGCTTCAAACATTTAAACTCTTTCTTGGTGGAGAGGCCTTCATGGTGCAGACCTTGGTGGGAGGGAGGGCCAAGAACCCCAACAGAAGCCGCAGAAGGGGAAAAAGCTCCCCCATCCTCGCTTCGTGACACTGACCACGACGTGAACTTGGCCAGTCATATGCTCCTGGCCAACACTGTGAAAGTGTCTGCAGAAATTTACAGCAGTGCTGAGTGCCTGGAGTGGGGGTGGAGGTAGGGAGGTTGGCATCACCAGTTCTGGATCCCTAAACAGATTTTCTGGTGCAAATATGGCTGGATTCTGGGCTCTCAAGCTTGTTCTGTTTTCTGTCAATATCCTAAGAGCATTCTTCAGACTTCCCAGAATTTTCTTTTCTGCTACCCAGTATTTCACAGACACATTTATTTAATGACAGCATTATTGAAACATTATTTATATACCATACAATTCTCACAATTGGCTTTTGATACTTGTAATCACAAGTTGTAACTGGCACAAATCCTCTCTAAGAAATGTACAACTGGATTTTCAATATAGAATGATTTTTTTAAAAAATGAATACAAAACACATTACAGAAAATTTGTGAAACAAAAAAGAATGGTCTATAACCCACCATTCTAATATAATTATTATGTTTATGGGTTTTATATATTCCTTTTTAAAAACTATACACATTCCTAGTAATCCTCATGTCTCATCCAGCTTTAAAAAGATGCTTACTTGACCACAGCTCTTCCAAGGAACACAGTTGTTCACAAGATTCTGTGGGATCTATTTAAAAAATGTTGAAAATGAAGGACCAGGGTTGATCTGCTCCCTTGCCCAATTAGCTTTCATTGAGAAAACTGGCAGCCTGCTTTCAGAAAAGTTTTGTTCACAGATAAAGGAAAAGTTGTATATAGAAAAGTCTTCGGCTACACAAGGATGAAAATGTACGGGCCATTAGGGAAGGTGGGTTTCTAAAAGAAAAGTTTGGTTTCTAAGGGAGAAGGTGTGTGACAAAAGACTGGTCATGACTTACTCAGATGCATCCATTCAAATCAGGTGATCACAATTACATTAAATGGTGCAGATATGTATCCCCGGGCTGGGTATAGGAAGATAAGGAATCTCTGAGCAATGAGCTTCCTTGCTGGTCCAGGGGCTAAGACTCTGTGATCCCAATACAGGAAGCCCAGGTTCAATCCCTCGTCAGGGAACGAGATCCCACATGCCGTAACTAAGAGTTCACAGCTACAACTCATAATCCTGTCCAGAGCAGCTAAGACTTAGCACAGCCAAATAAATAAATAAATATAAACATTTTAAAATAGTCACTGAGCTGAGTCACTTATCTTAAAGACTATAATCAAGTTGGCACTATGAGACATAACGTTGGACAACTAAAGGACATGCAATACTGTGCACAGGCATTTGTAAGAGCAGTGGAAGTTGGTGCCAGTGAGATGTGTGACTTACAGTTCTCAGGAAGGGCTGCTTGGACATGAGGCCCTTGAGATACACTGGAAGAACTGGCAAGATTTGGGAGGATGAAAAGAAAGAGGAAGGGCAGGTTGAGGGGCCAATTATAGCAAAGATGCAAAGATGTGCTGCCTTATAAAAGGCTGCTTGAGGTTTCCCACATGGCTCAGTGGTAAAGAATCCACCTGCCAGTCCAGGAGACACAGGAGACATAGGTTTGATCCCTGAGTCGGGAAGATCCCCTGGAGAAAGAAATAGCAACCCACTCCAGTATTCTTGCCTGGAGAATTCCACAACAGAGGAGCCTGGTGGGCTGCAGTCCATGGGGTTGCAGAGAGTAGGACACGACTGAGCACACACAGGGGTGGGCATCTCCCAGCCCAGCTTCAGTTGTGGAGCAACAGGGCTTGAGTCAGGGGTTCCTATACTTTAGGGTCCTGAGACCCCTTGACAGTCTTAAAAATTACTTAACATGTCAAAGAATTTTTGTTTATGTGAGTAATTTCTATCTACATTTACTGGATTTGAAATTAAAAATGAGATATTGGAAAGATTTATTTATTGCTTGACTTAACAATAAACTCTTACAAGTCAATGTAAATAACATTTTTGGGAAAAATAATTCTATTTTCTAAAACAAAACAATTTTAGTGAGAAGAGTGGAATTGTTTTTGCACATCTTAGTAGAAGACAGCTGGTTTCTTTTATCTGCTTCTGCATTCAATCTATCTCAATTTGTTGTTTTGGTCAAAATAGCTGGAGGAAATCTGGCCTCACCTAGATTTAATAGAAAGGGTAGAAGTATTTGAATAGCATTTTCAGATCCTTGTGAATATTCTTTGATACTACACTAGAATTTGACAAGAAGTAATTTTTTTTTTTACATGTTTGGACTAGTATCTACTATTTATTGGATAATTTGCGAAGCACTGTGCTACACATCACACACATTATTTCAGCTGTTTCTTATGGAAGCCCTCTGAGGTAGGTACAGAGAATACAACAGTTTCAGAAAAATAAGCTGCTTGCCCCTGATCACACTTCAAGGGAGAAGCCAGTCCATAATATGATCCTAATCTGTCTCACACACCAGTACAACTCAACAGGGACAAAACTCATCTCCATATATGAAAGATCCGTGTTTTCCAAGAGAAGTAGAATCACTTCATTTTATCATCACAGTATCAGTGGCATCACTGTCCGAAAAAAAGGTCTCTAAGCCATTCTTCCAGTTTACTGATTCTGCTAAAATGTCTTCAGAAATGGCATTATCAGTGAAGCTGCCCAACAAGCTCTGTGAAACAAAACGCCGAATGAGATGGGACTTTATTTATGTTTAGTGCAAACTGCCCTCCTAGGACTTCAGGATGGAGCTATCCCCCTGCATTGACAAGAATAATAACATCAGGTTTAATGTTACCACTATAGTAGCAAGACAGGAGAAAACTAAGTATTTCTCAGAAGCGGATTAAATACATTATAGTATATTCGTTCAGTACAACCTTGTGCAGCCAAAAAAGGAAAGCAGTTCTTTGTTCCTTCCATACTGCTATGTAATGATCCCCACTCTGTATACAGTTTATCATTTGTATAAAAAACCCCATGTATGTGTGTGCATTTAGGCACAAAATCTTTCTCAAAAGGATGCAGGAAACTAGAGACAGTGTCTGACTCCAGTGAGAGGAACTAGGAGCTGGAGGATAATACAAATCATTTTTGTATTGACCCAGAGGAAAGTTATGTATTTAAACTTTTTTTTTACAATATGGACTGATTGTGCATTTGAAAAATTACAAGAGTAATTTCTGATTACAGGAGAAAAACACAAAGTCTTATGAGAATCACTTTAAAGTTTTAATGTACATACTTTTTTAATGTAAAAATGCAGAAAATTTCCTTTATAGACAATTTCTCATAGATCTACCGTGTAATGTCAAAGGTAATTGTAATCCCCTTAACTAACTATGATTCTTATGACTGAAAAGAGCTAGATCAAATACATCTAGAAAAAACAGGCACACTAGATTATGAGTTCTACTGAAGACAAAGACCATTATTTTAAACACTTTTAAATTCCCCAATTCCTGATAGAACACAGTTTCTTGGTTAACGAATAGTAAATTGATTTATTGGTGAAATTAGCAACTATGGTATTTCCTGACGATGTACAATCAGTGGATAATTCACAGAAACTAGCTTCCAGATTTTCATTTTAATTACTACTGTGAAACAACATAATTTAGTACCAAATGTTAAAAAAACCCATTATAATTACCAGACTCTGAAATACGCATTATTTGGATCTCATCAACTACACAAAACTCATCCATTTTTCTTCTCAAAAAGGTAGTAGAAATCCCAAAGAATAAGGGAGAGACTACTAATTAAAGGTATGATAACCAATCGAGCACCGTGATTCCATTCTCAGGACCTCCCAAGAGGCTGGAAGGAGGAAGGGAAGAAGTGAGGATATTGGAGAAATAAGGGTTGCTCTTAACTTCTGGCCCTTTTTGTGCTGTAAGGTACACAAGGTCTAGCAAAAAAGAAAACTGCTGAGGTTGGAGATTAAAACAAAAGCTTTTGGTTCAGACGGTAAAGGAGGCCCTCGAGAACAGTAGACTCAGTTTATCCAGAAGGCAGCGCTGGAGTTGGCTTCAGCAACAAGGGGGTTTCTTCTTGGCATCCATGTCCTTTTTAATTTCTTCAAGTTTTTTAGCCAGGTTTGGTATGTCATAGTTTCGAGACAGATACATTCCCACCACGTTGCCAAGAGTAAATCCAAGCAAGAACTGGAGCATAGTGTCTGCAAAGGGGGCACAAACAGCGGCTGCAGCTCCGAGGGCCGTCCGGACCTGTCTAAGAAGTAATTTCTTAAAGGTTTGTTGCAGTCGTAGAATTTGAAACCTTATCAATGAATTTTGCCATGTTGTAATCCACTGGTCTCTTGCGCACTGTGGTTGGGTCTTTAACCTGTGTGTGATTTTGTAGCTTCATTCATTGGTAATTTGGAAAATATTGGTTCACTGAGTTGTACAGATCTTCCAAATGCTGCCATAGTCCCTTAAGTAGAATCAAAAGATTACATTGGGTACATGTCCCTCCATCTCATTAACAAAGTCTCTAAACACTGGGAAGCTCTCTAGCTCATGGTGGCAGACAGAGATTTTTATCATTGGCGGCAAGTTCTGTAAGTATTATTCCTTGAAGTGACAAGGTCATGTCATTCTTTTTAGAGACAATGCCTCTCAAATACCCAAGTCTGAAGGACCATGAAAAAAAGAGCCTTGTTTGGCTCACAATTGAGATGATTGCTCTTTGGTTTTATTCCATGGGCAGCAGAAGTGCTATATGTAGTCTTCCTGCCAGGCTCCTCTGTCTATGGGATTATTCAGGCAAGAATACTGGAGGGGATTGCCATTTCCTTCTCCAGGGTATCTTCCCAACCCAGGGATTGAACCTGGGTCCCCTGCATTGGCAGGCAGATTCTCTACCGAATTCTGAGCCACCAGGGAAGCCCAGCCTACTCTGTACCCCTTCCCCCTCTCCTGACTGACTCTGTGTCAGGGACTCCCCACCTGAAGTTCCTAAATGGCAGGGGAGGCTGGTACTTTTTTTCTGATCCTGGTGTCGCGCCTCCATTTGTCTGAGATCTCGGGAAGTCTCTCTCTCCAGATGATTCCAGGATCTCGGTCTCAACCATTTCCTGCTTGTTCCCCAGCTCCCTCAGCCTTCCTGGTGACCATGACTCACTGGTTAACAACACCTGTCCTCCTTGAAGGTAAACACATTGACTAATTATTCCCTAGTAAACAGTTTAAATAATTGAAGAAAGGTGGGAGGAGCAGAATTGAGGCACTTTTCTGGATGGACCCAGAGCTGAGACATCTCTGCGTTATCTAGACACACCATCTGAAGGTCACTGGGGTGGTTAGTCTTGAATTAACTTGGCCGGGCTATGGTGCAAAGTTGTTGGGTCAAACACTAGTTATATATTTTGCTGTGAGGGTCCTGAGGGTCCGTTTTAGATGTGATTAACATTGAAATCAGTAGACTTTAAGTAAAATAAATTAGCCTTCATAATGTAGGTATATCTCATCGGATCAGTTGAAGGCCTTAAGACAAAAGATTGAGGTCTCTCAAGGAGGAAGAATATCTGCCTTCAGTCTGCCTTTGGACTTCTGTTGCCATATCAGTTCTTCCCTGAGTCTTCTGTCCTATAAATTTAAGAATTGACATCCTCCACAATCGCGAGTAAATTCCTTAAAATAATTCTCTCTCCCTCTCTCTCTCCATAAACATATATACATGGACACATTCTATTGGTTCTGCTGGTTTCTCTGAACCCTAACTTAAATGCACTGGAATATAAGCTTGCTGGGAAAGTATTATTTGGTTCTCACAACAACTCTCTTTAGGTTAAAAAATTATGCACATCTTTTAAGGAATTGTAGTGATGAGTTTAATATTTCAAGCCCATGGCAGCACATTATAATCAACTGAGGAGACTAAAAATTCTGATGCCCAGGCCCCACACTGGAAAATGAAGAATCTCTAGTGTTTGATCCAGGACTGGGGTTTTAAAAGCTCCAGGGCTATCCAAGTGTGAAGCCAGGGTCAAGGACCAGTGAATTTTCCAGAGGGAAAGGCAGTGCTGAGAAAGCACAAAGACAGTCTTTCTTCCTGAGGCATCAAGTGCAGCCACCTATAAAGGCAAATTAACCAGGAACAATATTCATGCTGATTACACCTCTTCACCCCTGGCATTCACTGCCAGCTCACTGGAACGTTCAGTTTCCGGAAACCTATAATTTATGGAATTCTTTGAAGATGCCTCTGTGAATAATGCATGTCTACCCACCGTCCATCAAATGATTTTGTCATTCCGAGTGGGTATGGCCAATATGAATAGTCAGAATTGAGCTCCTGCTGGACTTGAAGGAGGATCATCCTTCTATTCATAATTACCTTATGTCATTGGGAAAAAAAGAGCTCTGCCCTGGATTCACAAAAGACGTTGGTTTGACACGTGACCTTACCTTAACCATAGGCTACTGTACAGGTTAAAAAAAATAGTATCTTTTGAAACTGACTGGAGTTATATTCATTTCCCCCTAAGATAAATAGACTCTGTTGAACATATTCATTTTTTCAAAGACCATTCAGTATCCAGGAACGTGCATCTGATCTTTAGGTGGGTGGTGCTGTCATAGAGAGATGAAGTGAGTAAAGGCAAATTAGTGAAGGTTGTGCCCCAGGAGTAACCTCTCCTTGGTCTGAAGGGCTAGCCCATTGTTGTTACCAAGGTTCCCTCTGTGAGATCCTTGGCCTCTGACCCTTGTCCTAATTTATTGAGGTGAAGCTGAGAAGTGGAGCTATTTTTACTTTTGGGCACAATGACAGTCAGCACCACATGGAGAATAAGTGTGCTGGGCAGCAAAGTTACAAGGGATGTGAGTGTGGGCGTTCATTCTTTACTCATAGCATTGGCTCCGAGGGGTGTTTCCCATCTCAGGCAGGGTTCCAGGTTGGGAAAATGTGTGTGCACTATATGGAGAAACATGCTATTGCATACCTGCTGTGATGCAACCCTATGAAAATGCTACCCTCCACCTGTGACTGTCCTACCTGCCATGTGCGACAATACTACCTCTTTGCAGGGTATGGTTATCATGATGAGCTTGTGTCATTCTCATTCTGTTCTAGGAATATCATTGAAAAAGACCCCTATTCTGGGAAAGACTGAGGGCAGGAGGAGAAGGGGATGAAAGAGGACGAGATGGTTGGATGGCATTACCAACTCAATGGACATGAGTTTGAGCAAACTCCAGGTGATGGTGAAGGACAGGGAAGCCTGGTGTGCTGCAGTGCATGGGGTCACAAAGAGTCGGACAATTCTTAGTGACTGAACTACAACCTAAGAATATCATCCTTTGAGGGCAAAGGAAATCTTGAAGAAATAATGACATCAAGTCTTGTGTCTGTCCTCACACAATTAAGGAATGCCAGCCCATGGCTGGAACCCAATCCTAACACCTATTTCAACACTCTTAAAAACCAATGTGATATTTATCTGCTCCTCTTTACCTGGAAAGAGGTAGTGTTTATGTTTGCCTGTGGAAGGAGGAAGAGGTCCTCTGAAGAGAGAGGGAAATTGGGGGTAGCTGGTTATATCCCTCCTTTGGGTCCTGGGAGCAGGTGGAATCCAGGGTCTTCTCACCTGTGAGGCTGCCCAAGTGCTCTCAGGGTATCTGGTTCCTGTCTAGTAGGGAAAGTGGGTCTAGGGGTGTTTCATACTGAACCAGTCCTGGAGGGTCCCTGTGGCTGCCGTGATTAGACATTTTTCCAAAATATAGAAGGAACTTATACAACTTAACATAAAACAACCAATCCAGTTAAAAATGGGCAGAAGACCTGATTAGACATTGTTTAAAAGACAAACGGATGGCCAACAGACAAATGAAAGGATGCTCAGCATCCCTAATCATCAGGGAAATGCAAATCAAGAGCACAATGCGGTACCACCTCACACCTGTCCAAATGGCTATTATCAAAAAGACAAAAAATAACAAGTGTTGGTGAGGATGCAGAGAAAATGGAACCTTTGTGCACTGTTGATAAGAATGTAAATTGGTACAGCCAGTATGGAAAACAGTATGGCGGTTCCTCAAAAAATTAAAAATAGAACCAACATATAATTCAGCAGTTCTACTTCTGGCTAGTTTTCCAAAGAAAATACTAATTTGAAGAGCTACATGCATCCCTTTGTTCATTGCAGCATTACTTAAAATTGCCATGATATGGAAGCAACATAAGTGTCCATTGATAGATAAAAAGAAAATGTTATATATGTATATTTATATATATATATGTATATATACATATATATATGTGTGTGTGTTATATACATACACACATATGTATGTATATGTATGGCTTTAAAGGTGGCACTAGTGGTAAAGAATCCACCTGTCAATTCAGGAGACACAAGAGGCATGGGTTCTATCCATGGGTCCAGAAGATCCCCTAGAGGAGGAATATATATACATAATATAATATTCATTTCAGTTCAGTTCAGTCACTCAGTCATGTTCGACTCTTTGTGACCCCATGGACTGCAGCACACCAGACTTCCCTGTCCATCACCAACTCCCAGAGCTTACTCAAACTCATGTCCATCGAGTCAGTGATGCCACCCAACCATCTCATCCTCTGTTGACCACTTCTCCTACTGCCTTCAATCTTTCCCAGCATCAGGATCTTCCCCAATGAGTCAGTTCTTCACATCAGGTGGCCAAAGTATTGGAGTTTCAGCTTCAGCATCAGTCCTTCCAATGAATATTCAATATTCATTGAATATTCAAATAATATAGAATATCCAAGTAATGCAGCATATTACTCAGCCATACAAAGAATGAAATCTTGCTATTTTTTGACAACAGAAATGAACCTAGAAAGTATTAAGGTAAGTCAAATAAGTCCAACAGAGAAGTAAAAATATCATGATTTCACTTACATGTGGAATCTAAAACAAACCAAATACACATAGCAAAACAGAAACAGGTTCATAGACGCAGAGAACAAACAGGTGGTTGCCAGAGAAGAAGAGGAGGAAGGGTTGAGTGAAATAGGCGACTGAGACTAAGACGCAAACTTCAGTTACAAAATAAATGAGTCATGGAGATAAAACATACAGTTAATAACACTGTTATAATTTTGTATGGGGCAAATGGTAACTAGATTTACTGTGGTGATCATTTTGTAATGTATAGAGATAGTGAATCACTATGTTGTATCCTTGAAAGTAATACAGCATTGTTGGCTTCCCAGGTAGCACTAATGGTAAAGAACCTACCTGCCAAAGCAGGAGACTTAAGAGATACAGGTTCGATCCCTGGGCTGGGAATATCACCTGAAGGAGGGCACAGCAACTCATTCCAGTATTCTTGTCTGGAGAATCCCATGGACAGAAGAGCCTGACAAGAGTCAGACATGGCTCCAAAGAGTCAACACGACTGAAGTGAATTAGCAGCACATGTTGTATATTTGGAAGTAACATAGCATTATAGGTCAGGTACACTTCAATAAAAAGCAAACAAAACAAAACACAGGAAGAGAAAAATAGCCTAAAAAAGGCAAGAGAAAAAGAATAAGAACATGGAAGGATACCTTATCCAACCAGAAATTGGAAAGCATAAAATACTCTTCCTATCAGAGTAATGAAACTTCCTTCTATTCCTAGTTTTCAAAACGCTTTTATCATGAATAGATGTTTATTATTAAACATATCTTGACAAAAAGAAACATCTACATATATATATATATATATATATATATATATATATATATATATTATGGAAACCATAAAATACTTTAAGAAAACATCAAAATATTAGTGGCCATCTCTGGGGAATGAGGTTAATGGTGGTTTTATTTTCTAATTTTTAACTTGGCTATATTTTTAAATTTTCTACATTGAACACGTTTGTTACCAGAATAAACTCAAATGTGATTAATGTACACAAAAGACCCCCATAGAGACTGTCCCACTAGTTTTCAGTCAGAAGATAAAAGTAGACAAAGGCCAATGTATTTCCCATCTCCATCTCTTACTCATTCCTTTGTTCAGCATGTATTGAAAGACTATGCCCCAAGGTTGTACAAGGACTAGGCACCCAAGGTTGAGCATGACTTTGTCTCTCAGCAAGCCCTGCTGAGCTCTGAAGGGCAAGGTCAGACATGACTGGGAGATGAAACAGATGAAATGGAGTAGAAGCCCCAGCAAGATGGTAGGAGGGGCGAAATCATGAGGAGGGGTTTAGAATCAAACCCCTTATCCACCAGAGACACTCAGAGGGCTCAAACAAACCTTGTGTGCACCAGGACCCAGAAACCCCACAGAGACGGAGCCAGAACTGTGTTTGAGTGTCTCCTGCAAAGGTACAGGTCAGCAGTGGCATGCTGCAGGGGCAGGGGCTCTGGGAGCAGCAGACCTGGGTATGGCATAAGCCCTCTTGGAGGAGGTTGCCATTAACCCCACCAGAGAACCGCCAGATCTTACACAGGACTGGGGAAACAGACTCTTGGAGGGCACAAACAGAATCTTGTGTGCACCGGGACCCAGGAGAAAGGAGCAGTGACCCCACAAGAGACTGACCCAGACTTGCCTGGGAGTGTCCAGGAGTCTCCGGCGGAGGTATGGCTTGATGGTGGTCTGCTGCAGGGTCAGAGGCACTGAGTGCGGCAGTGCCTGCATGGGACTTTTTCAAGGAGGTCTCCATTATCTTCATACCTTTACCATAGTTTGGCCTCAGTTCAAACAACAGGGAGGGAACACAACCCTGCCCATCAACAGAAAATTGGATTAAAGATTTACTGAGCATGGCCCTGCCCATCAGAACAAGACCCAGTTTCCCCCTCAGTGAGTCTCTCCCCTCAGCACGCTTCCATAAGCCTCTTATCCTTATCCATCAGAGGGCAGACAGAATGAAACCCATAGTCATGGTAAACTAAACAAACTGATCACATGGACCACAGCCTTATCTAACTCAGTGAAACTATGAACCATGCCATGTTGGGATACCCAAGACAGACGGGTCATAGTGGAGAGTTCTGACAAATCATGGTCCACTGGAGAAGGGAATGGCAAACCACTTCAGTATTCTTGCCTTGAGAACCCCATGAACAGCATGAAAAGGCAAAAGATAGGACACTGAAAGATGAACTCCCCAGGTCAGTAGGTGCCCAATATGCTCCTGGAGATCAGTGGAGAAATAACTCCAGAAAGAATGAAGAGACGGAGCCAAAGCAAAAACAACACTCAGTTGTGGATGTGACTAGTGATGGAAGTAAAGTCGATGCTGTAAAGAGCAATATTGCATAGGAACCTGGAATGTTAGGCCCATGATTCTAGGCAAATTGGAAGTGGTCAAACAGGAGATGGCAAAAGTGAACATCGACATTTTAGGAATCAGTGAACTAAAATGGACTGGAATGGGTGAATTTAACTTAGATGACCATTATATCTATTATTGTGGTCAAGAATCACTTAGAAGAAATGGAGTAGCCATCACAGTAAACAGAAGAGTCTGAAATGCAGTATTGGGATGCAATCTCAAAAACGACAGAATGATCTCTGTTTATTTCCAAGGCAAACCATTCAATATCACAGCAATCCAAGTCTATGCCCTAACCAGTAATGCTGAAGAAGCTGAAGTTGAACAGTTCTATGAAAACCTACAAGACCTTCTAGAACTAACACCCCAAAAAAAGATGTCCTCTTCATTATAGGGGACTGGAATGGAAAAGTAAGAAGTCAAGAGATACCTGGAGTAACAGGCATATTTGGCCTTGAAGTACAAAATGAAGCAGGTCAAAGGCTAATGGAGTTTTGCCAAGAGAACGCACTGGTCATAGCAAACACCCTCTTCCAACAACACAAGAGAAGACTCTACACATGGACATCACCAGATGGTCAACACTGAAATCAGATTGATTATATTCTTTGCAGCCAAAGATGGAGAAGCTCTGTACAGTCAGCAAAAATGAGACCAGGAGCTGACCGTGGCTCAGATCATGAACTCCTTATTGCCAAATTTAGACTTAAATTGAAGAAAGTAGGGAAAACCACTAGAACATTCAGGCATGACCTAAATCAAATCCCTTATGATTATACAGTGGAAGTGACAAATAGATTCAAGGGATTAGATCTGATAGACAGAGTGCCTGAAGAACTATGGACGGAGGTTTGTGACATTATACAAGAGGCAGTGATCAAGACCATCCCCAAGAAAAAGAAATGCAAAAAGGCAAACTGATTGTCTGAGGAGGCCTTACAGATAGCTGAGAAAAGAAGAGAAACTAAAGGCAAAGGAGAAAAGGAAAGATAGACCCATCTGAATGCAGAGCTCCAAAGAATAGCAAGGAGAGATAAGAAAGCCTTTCTCAGTGATCTGTGCAAAGAAATAGAGGAAAACAATAGAATGGGAAAGACTAGAGATCTTTTCAAGAAAATTAGAGATCCCAAGGGAACATTTCATGCAAAGATGGGCTCGATAAAGGACAGAAATGGTATGGACCTAACAGAAGCAGAAGATATTAAGAAGAGGTGGCAAGAATACACAGAACTATACAAAAAGGATCTTCTGACCCAGATAACCATGATGGTGTGATCACTCATTCAGAGCCAGACATCCTGGAATGCGGAAGTCAAGTGGGCCTTACGGAGCACCACTATGAACAAAGCTAGTGGAGGTGATGGAATTCCAGTTGAGTTATTTCAAATCCTAAAAGTTGATATTGTGAAAGTGCTGCCCTTAGTATGCTAGCAAATTTGGAAAACTTTGTGGCCACAGGACTGGAAAAGGTCAGTTTTCATTCCAATCCCAAAGAACGTTCAAATGACTGCACAATTACACTCATCTCACATGTTAGCAAAGTAATGCTCAAAATTCTTCAAGCCAGGCTTCAACAGTATGTGAACCGTGAACTTTCAGATATTCAAGTTGGATTTAGAAAATGCAGAGGAACCAGAGATCAAATTGCCAACATCCGTTGGATCATTGAAAAAATGACAGAGTTCCAGAAAAACATCTACCTCTGCTTTATCGACTATGCCAAAGCCTTTGACTGTGTGGATCACAACAAACTGTGGAAAATTCTGAAAGAGACGGGACTACCAGACCACCTGACCTGTCTCTTGAGAAACCTGTATGCAGGTCAGGAAGCAACAGTTAGAACTGGACATGGAACAACAGACTGGTTCTAAATTGGAAAAGGAGTATGTCAAGGCTGTATATTGTCACTCTGCTTATTTAACTTATATTCAGAGTACATCAGAGAAATGCAAGGCTGGATGAAGCACAAGCTGGAATCAAGGTTGCTGGGAGAAATATCAATAACCTCAGATATGCAGATGACACCACCCTTATGGCAGAAAGTGAAGAAGAACTAAAGAGCCTCTTGATGAAAGTGAAAGAGAAGAGTGAAAAAATTGGCTTAAAACTCAAGATTCAGAAAACCGAGATCACGGTTTCCAGTCCCATCCCTTCGGGGCAAATAGATGGGGAAACAACAGAAACAGTGAGAGACTTTTATTTGGTCTCCAAAATCACTGCAGATGGTGACTGCAGCCACGAAATTAAAAGATGATTGCTTCTTGGAAGAAAAGCTATGATCAAATAGACAGCATATTGAAAAGCAGAGACATTACTTTGGCAACAAAGGTCTGTCTAGTCAGATTATGGTTTTTCCAATAGACATGTACAGATGTGAGAGTTGGGCCATAAAGAAAGCTTAGGTGAAGAATTGATGCTTTTGAACTGTGGTGTGGGAGAAGACTCTTGAGAGTCTCTTGGACTGCAAGGAGATCCAACCAGTCCATCCTAAAGGAAATTGGTCCTGAATATTCATTGGAAGGAGTGATGCTGAAGCTGAAGCTCCAATACTTTGGCCACCTGATGCGAAGAATTGACTCATTTGAAAAGACTCTGATACTGGGAAAGATTGAAGGTGGGAGGAGAAGGGGATGACAGAGGATGAGAGGGTTGGCTGGCATCACAGACTTGATGGACATGAGTTTGAGTAAGCTCCAAGAGTTGGTGATGGACAGGGAAGCCTGGCGTGCTGCGGTCCATGGGGTTGCAAAGAGTCAGATACAACCGAGCGAGTGAACTGAGACATTGGTGCAAGTTGCTACAAGAGCCAGGGGACGCGGCTGGGTGCGGTGTCAGAAAACAGGCACTGAGTTTATACTGAAGAATGACTGTTTGCCTAGAGTGAGAAGAGAAGAGCAGTCTCAGGAGATATGGACTCGGTGTGGAGACATGAAGGACAAATACTGGAGGCTGGCAAGTGATTTCCTGTGACTAGAGAATAAGATGGATGGAGAGATAGTAACAGGAGAGGAACCACAGAAAGTTCAGTGGTCCTGATCATGCTGAATACTTAGGGCTTTTTTCCCTTCAAAGTTGGTGTTGGTCAAATCGTGGGTCCTGAAATAAATTGGTGGGTTATCGCCTGCATTTGGAGAAGGGTATGGCAACCTACTCCAGTATTGTTGCCTGGGAAATTCCATAGACAGAGGAGCCTGGCAGATTATAGTCTATGGGGTCTCAAAGACTCAAACACAACTGAGTGACTGAGCACTACTACTACTAGCCTGCATTTTTTAAAAAAACACACAAAAGAGAGGGGTGGGGAGGGATAAATTAGGAGGTGTGGATTTACAGACACACACTACTATACTACTGAATATAAAACAGATAAACAACAAGGATTACTGTATAGTCAGTGATTCTAAGTTGCCCTCCTGAAAATATTACATTTTATAATCAAAGCTGGATACCCACTTGTTAAATAGGATGATACTATGGTTATTTAATTTTTTTTTTAAACAAACTCCACCTGTGGTGAGTGATAGTAAGATGTTTCGGTTCTGTTTATTATCACTTGCTTTTTTATTTCTTTTACAATTTTTTTTATTCTTCACTAGGAGTTTTGTTTTTTTTTTAATTCAAAATACTGCTAGTTGATTTAACTTGTCTTTACCAATAAAGTTTGTCATTATCAACAAAGGATAGCAAGCAACCTGTGTCTGGGCGTGCTAAGTGGCTTCAGTTGTTTCTGACTCTTTGCAACCCCATGGACTGTAGCCTGCCAGGCTCCTCTGTCTGTGGGGATTCTCCAGGCAAGAATACTGGAGTGGGTTGCCATGCCCCTCCTCCAGGGGATCTTCCCAACCCAGGGATCGAACCTGCATTTCCTGCCTCACAGATAGATTCTTTACCACTGAGCCACCAGGGAAGGCACTTAGGTGGTATACAGGCACTAAAGATAAAGTGATCCAGACTCAAGTTTGGTGCTTAGGGAGGGAGAACACTGAGACATGGAGGAAGAAGACATGCAAACACTTGGAAACCAAGATAATCTTTGCCAAAAAGATCAGTGGGATATTCCTTGGAAGTCAGTGGACACTGGTCAACAGAGATTTTGAGAAGGGAAAAATCAGCCGCTTTTCCAATTCCAGGCATAGGGAAGATAGATTCTTTTACCTGAAACTGGACTTTAATCAGCCTCCTTTTATAATTTCCTCAATGGTTAAAACAGAATTGTAGTTGTTCACGGGTCGTATTGTTTATAAGGACAAATCTACCATACAAACGCTGGCTTTTTGATTCCATTAAAATTCTGTTGAATAAATAAATGATTTTGCTTTTTTTTTTTAAAATAAACCAAGGCACCATCAGAGGGAGGGTGGGAGATGATAGTACCGGAAAGGCATTCAGTTCCTTTCCCTTTATAGGAAAGGCCATGGAACTATACTGCACAGCAGCCACATAGCAAAGTTCTGTTTCATGTCCAACACTGACTAATTATCAAATTCCCCTCTCTACTGACTCATCTGGAAGATCCCTGCTCTACATAGGAGCTTCTTTATATTTCTAAAGCTTGTTGTCTGTAAGGAATTTTTTTTTTTTTGGCCCTCTTGCCTTTTAACTCTGAATCCATGGTGAAATTTCAAGCACTGATATCTTTTCTAATAAAACAATGACCTGGTCAGATGCACAAGATTTGTCCCGGTGGAGAAAGCTTGCTCAGCCTTGAGATGTTTGAAGCAGAGCAGCCCTGACTTCCTTCTCATTCTGCAGGATGGTCTCAGGAGCCCACTCCTCCTTTGGCAGGAAATGGAGAGAAGGTCAGCCAGGAGACCTTCCTGCATCCTGGTCTGCGATTCTCTTTAACTGTGGAATTGCAAAAAACCAAAACAAAACAAAACAAAAAAAATCAGGGGGTCTTTTTTCATTTTCTTGCCAAGATATTGAGTGATCATCTAAATATACTAGCTAATAGAATGCGACTGGTTGGGGGACTGGATCTTTCTGGCAGGGTCTGAAGTTGTTTTCTCTGCAGGCTGGAGCTCTGATAAATTTGAGTTTTCTCATTTTTCCAGAGCAACTGGACACTGACTCTGCCATGGGTCAGTGATCCCTCACCAGGGCACTTACTTCCTGTGTGGTCAGCTGACAGGGGAAAGGGAGCTGGCAACAATCCAGTTTCGGGGAGCTGAGGTGTGCCATTTTGGAGAAAAGATAGCAATGAAAATATCAGTGGAAAGCAATAAACAAAGGAGAAGTGATGGTTTGGAAGAATTCTCAGTGTATGTACTTTGACTGGAGCTTTGAACTCAGAAGATGTATTAAGCCCCTTTTCTCTCTTTTCAAAAAAGTGTTTTTCGGAAGAACTGTCAACAAATCCTAGTAGGAGAGAACAGTGAAGACAGACCCTGGCAAGCAAGTGAAGCTCTCCGGCCCCCTGGTCCATCGTACCTGCCAGCCCATCACACTGGAGGAGATTCTGATGTTGCCGACAGACAGGGGGAACAGCAAGTTGCTTGTAACACCTGTTAGCCCTGTGCATGCCGCGTTCTCGCTTTCTTTTTCTCTTTTGACTGTTCATCTGACATGGCATGAGAAGGGACCATGTGGTGTGGGAAGAGGAGATAATTACCAGATTTGAGCAGCAACGGGACCATCTCTGTTCTATCAAATGAAAGGTTGCTGCGTGTGATGCCCATCACTGGGCAATGTGGTCCACCGTCCCGGAAAAGGCAGATCACCGGAAGTTGAAGCTAAATGCCGGTGAGGACTAAGGACACTCGTGGAGGTTCCAGGACTCGATTCTTTTGGTGTTATCTTAATGAGCTGTGGAAGTCAGAATAATCAAATCTTTAAGCTGTGTCCAATTTCCTTTAAGAGAGAGAGCCTGAGGCAAAACACCGCGGGTTTCTGGAGGAGGCAGCTAAGCTGGTTATCATCACGAAAGGAGAGGTGACACTGAGTCTGTCACTTGCCCTGCCTAACCAACCTGGGGCTGTGTCATGTGAGGGAGGGGAAACGAGCCTATGATCTCTGAGAAGCTAGCCAAAAACGATTCTTCTTTTGGCCTAAAATATCCTAAAAATGAAGTCAATGTGAGCTGAGGAGAGGATCAGGATTTGAGAAGAGGAACTCATGTAACTGAATGGTTAATTATCCATATGACTTTGGGACTTGTGTGTTTGTGTGTTTAACGTTTAGTTATTAGATAGAGTGGTACTAAGAATGTACTTGTGTAAGATTTTATAACTTCATGGGACAGTATGTACAAATTTACTCTTTTAATGGGGCTTCCCTGGTGGCTCAGCGGTAAAAGAATCTGCCAGAAATGCAGGAAACCCGGGTTCAGTCCCTGGGTCAGGAAGATCCCCTGGAGAAGGAAATGACAACCCTCTCCAGTATTGTTGCCTGGAGAATTCCATGGACGAGGAGCCTGGCAGGCTACAGTCCATGGGGTCGCAAAGAGTCGGACGTGACTGAGCGGCTAACACACACACACATGCTTTTAATGGATACATAAATTGCATATTAGCTCTAGTGCATTTATATGGCTTTTCCAACTTTTACCCCCAAGTAGGGATTTTTCCCTTAAATCAAAATCCATCAGTATATGAAATACTCTCAGATATGAATCACATTTTATTTGGAGAAAATAGAAGCTGTTTTTATTATAAAATAATCAAAGAAACAATATTAAAATGAAAACTGTATTAATATAAAGATTTTTGAATCATATCTTGATGAATCTTATCATTTGTGGACTATCCCTCTCTTGGTAAGCTTCAGTTTTTTTTTTCACCGTGGTTTCTATTTTGAACACTATTATTTATATTATGACATTGTGTTTTTTGTGTGTTTGGGGGTAGAGAATGCTTCTCTCAGTTGATTTTGAGAAGTAATCTTCTGACCCAGTCTCTAAGGAAAGCTATGTAAAACATGCCCTCAAATGGATTTAAAGGTATCCAATCAAATGAAGGCTTTTTAGAAATAGATGAGAAAACAAAAAGAGGCTACATCTCTTCTCTTTGAATTAATTAAATCACAAAGCCCATGTCAGTGAATGTGTGATTACCCTCTCTTTAAGTTATTTGATTAACAAAAATATCATTTTCCCAATTAGCCAAGATGGAATGTGGAATTAGGAAGCATTTATATGAACTTATAATGATCATTCTCTCAGATGCAGGATGTTGGCCTGCCCTGGGTAACACTCATATCGTGAAGCTCTTTTGAAGGAGAGAGGAATCTTTGGAATGTCATGAAGACATTTTAGTGTTAAGGGCATCCAAGTGAAACTGATTTTCCATTGAAAAATCATCCATCTGTTTTCCCACAACCATGCTCTTCTGCATCTTCCTTTTTTTTTTTTTGGCTAAGCTGTGTGACATGTGTGGTCTGACCAGGGATGGGATGGTGACCCCTCTATTGGAAGCGTGGAGTCACTGGACCATCAGGAAAGTCCCTGTTTGCATCTTTAGTTCCTCACCATTGATATCCACACCACTGAAGAACGCCTCGGCTCCTAAGTACTTCAACTTCTTGGGTCCCACCTACTGTCCCAACGATCATTCTTCCCATTTGGGAACAATCTTCTGCTACCCACTCTTCCCTCAATATGAAGGTCAAATTTCAAGGTCCACCCTCTACAAAGTACTTCTCCTGTTTACACATGAACTCAGCTTCTGTTTGATTCCATTTCTGCAGAAATGGAATTTAGTCTCATTGCCCCAAGCCTGCTGTAAGTTTCTAGGGGAGAATTTGCACTCTAACATTCTATCCTTGTTGAACATGGCACATTTTGAAGATCTATGATTCATATAGAGCTGCACTGAAAACTGATGGCTTTCCTGTCCCGTCCCCCCACCCCAGCCCACGTATCTGTGCACAGGTGAAACCAAACGGCTGGAGGCATAAGCAGCTTAGAGGGGACAATGTGTCTCCCACAACTGCCTGAAAGATGTTAGGGAGGGTAAACTTGCTTCAGGGGGTTATCAGCTGATTCTGAGTGTACTTGCAGCTCTGGTGGAGCATGAACCCCTGCCCCATGGGCTGCCTCTACCAGGGATTTTCGGATGGAGTCACCACCCAGCCACAGGCAAGAGGAAAAGGTCAGCATCCCCCAGGCTGGGCTGCTCTCTCCATCTCTTATCCCCTGGCTGCCTCTGACAACAGGCTGTCACTCAGCAGAATTTCTAAAAATGGTTTCAGAAAGGAAGGAATTCACTGTGGACTATTTAATAATTTAGGATAGTGGATCTCAATCTGGGGGAGCTTATATTCTTGGGAAATATTAAATGTTAGCCTTGCTGGGGATTTCCAGAAAGTGTACATGGTAAATCAGCAACTTTCCTGCCTTCGTTAGGATGATTCTGAGGGTGAAATGACACCATCACATGGCGTTTGAGGAGATGGAGTGGAGGGAGGACCAGGGAAATGTGAGACTATAAGGGCAAATTGTAAAATGCAGTTGCTTCCTGTTAGCCTCTCCAAAAGACTGTGGGGTAGTGAAAAGTGTATTTGAAGTCCAACATTGCTTTAACTGACTGCTGTGGGATTGGTGCAAATCAGCCAACTTTACTTTCCCCCTGTCTTCTTATCTAAACAGTGCGGTGAGAATAGTTCCTGCTCAAGTGAAATAGTCGCTAACATTTTTAGGAGCTTATAACATGTTAGGCATTGATATATATGAACACCGTCAATCCTCAAGCCTACAAAATAGGTCTCTTTATTATGCCCATTTTACAGTGTGACAGCTGAGGCACAGAAAGCAAGCAACTTGTACGTGGTAGGACAGGAACTCAAACCCAGGCCCTCTGCTTCCAAGGCCACATAGGTCCACCTCCTCCCCAAGATTTCATAGGATGTTTGCTCAGGTCAAATTGCTTCTTTCTCTCTGATGTAAAATGCACATATCAGATGCTATAGCATTGAAGGCAATGCTGATATTAACATATACCATGTATACTAGTCTTTAACTGGCTTGTGTGTCATTGTGATTTGAGGGTTTGATTTGATCCATGTTCTATTCAAATCCATGGAATCATGAGCCACACAATAAGAGGATTATAAATTTTCTGAAATGTAGAGCTGAAAGAGCAAAAGTAATCTGTCCCCTGGAGATCAAATTTAAAACCTTTTCGCACTCAGAGATCGTGTTGCCTGCGTGCCGGCCAGAGGCTGCTGGTGAGGCAGCTGGGGCAGAGACATTAAAATTGGGGATTTGAACCTCAGCTCTGCCACCCTGAGTTCTGTGACAGAGGCTGAGTTGTTAGCTAATTGTAGTCAGAATTTTCCAGAATAGATTTTCTTTTCAAAATTAGTAGATACTGGGGAATTCCCTGGTGGTCCAGTGGTTAAAACTCTGTCTTGAAATACAGGGTACATGGGTTTAAGCCCTGGCCCAGGAACTAAGATCCCACATGCCTTGGGGAAACTAAATTTGTTCATTGCAACTACTGAACGCAGGAGCTCTGGATCCTGAGAGTCACAACTAGAGAGCCCGTGTGCCACAATGAAAGATCCTGTGTGCTGCAGCTAAGACCTAATGAAGCCAAATAAATACATAATTGGTAGATATTGTTACTAAAGCAGGCAGACAAAAGTAGGTCTTTCCCCAATAGTGAGTTTGTGTTTGTGTTGAAGTAAGGGGTAAGAGACAGAGTATGAAACAGAATATAAAAGATATGGAGAGGGCGAGGGCGGAATGATATGGGAGAATGGCAGTGAAGCATGTAAATTATCATATGTGAAACGAATCGCCAGTCCAGTTTCGATGCATGATACAGGGTGCTCGAGGCTGGTGCAGCAGGATGACCCAGAGGGATGGGATGGGGAGAGAGGTGGAAGGGGGGTTCTGGAAGGGGAAAACATGTACACCCATGGTGGATTCATGTCACTGTATGGCAAAACAAATACAATATTGTTAAGTTAAAAAATAGAAAATAAACTAGTTAAAAAAAAGACAAAATATGTACTGTATATGAATTAGGTAAAACTTCAGGGAGGAGAGAGAGTAGCGACTTGGCAGAAAACAGAAGAAAATGCATTCTGGGCAAGAGAGGAAACTTCTAGTGGTTGATCCTGAAAGGAACCCCAGAAGCTCATGGGCTTGTCTCTGGCCTCTCCCAAGCCAGCCTGGGCCTCACACAGACATAGATCTGAGCTGATTTGTAAGGCAGGTGCCTGCCATTGGCTAGCGACGGGGGAACATGCCTCTAATTCATTTTCTCAGAGCTTGTAGTTGTTTGGTCGCTAAGTTGTGGCTGACTCTTTGCAACCCTGTGGACTGCAGCACATCAGGCTTCCCTGTCCTTCACTATCTCCAGGGGTTTGCTCAAATTCATGTCCATTGAGTCAGTGATGCTATCTCACCATCTCATCCTCTGCTGCCCTCTTCTCCTTTTGCCTTCAATCTTTCCCAGAATCAGGGTCTTCTCAGAGCAAAGGAGTCTCTATTCCATTGCATTTTCCTTTGTGTCAGGCTTGTTCAGGACAGATGTTCAGGATCCTCCAAACTAAGTTTTTTTTTTAATAGCAGGCACATCACAAACTCTCAGCGTGGCTTCTGCATGCAGCTGTAGCTTATGTTTCTTGCATATTTACAAGTGTCGAACCAGTGAACCAGTGAAGTTGCTCAATCATGTCCAACTCCTTGTGATCCCATGGACTGTAGCCTACCAGTCTCCTCCATCCATGGAATTTTCCAGGCAAGAGTACTGGAGTGGGTTGCCATTTCCTTCTCCAGGGGATCTTCCCAACTCAGGGATTGAACCCAGGTCTCCCGCATTGCAGGCAGATGCTTTACCATCTGAGCTACCAGGGAAGCCCTATAAATGTCGAAGGTACCCCTAAAAAGACACTTCTTTATTAGCACCCTATTTTTAGTAGTTTGGATTCAGGGCAGGCACTGAGATATCCTCAATTGTGCCACATTTAAATAAAAATAGGAAAAACATAAACTCTAAGACTCCATATCCCTTTGGGAATGAAGAAGAATATCAGCTGGAAACAGTGAACCAGTCAAAATGCTATCTTAGGGGAAATATTCACATTAATCATTTCCGGTATGAAAAGATACATAAATTCTCATCCAAGAAGCTTTAGAGCATATGAATTTTGCCAAAGCTGCTTTAATAAAAATATGATTTTGAATTTTGCATAATCAACATCTGTGAAAATGATCACATTTAAAGCATAATCTTGGACTCCCTGGTGGTTTGATGGAAAAGAATCTGCCTGCTAATGCAGGAGACAGGTTCAATCCCTGATCCGGAAAGATCCCGCACGATGCGGAGCAACTAAGCTCATGTGTCACAACTACTGAGCCTGTGCTCTAGAGCCTGGGAGCCACAACTACTGAGCCCATGTGCTGCAACTACTGATACCCAAGAGCCCTAGAGCCTGTATTCCACAACAAAAAAAGCCACCACGATGAGAAGCCAGCCCACTGCAACTAAAGAGTAGCCCTCACTCTCCATAACTAGAGAAAAGACTGCACAGCATCGAAGACCCATAAATAAATGAATAAATATTTAAAATTAAATGAATTAAATGCAATCTTATGTATACCATCAACTTGTTTGAAAGGTTTCAATGACGTTACAAGCCTTAATGATTATTGCAAATTCTAAATAGTGGAGTTCAAATTAATATAATTTCATGTTTGCAACAAATTAGTCATTGTTTCTGAGTAGCAGATAGTTTAAAACAAATACCTGATGCATTATATATGAACAAAATGCCATGTTTTTTCTTAAGGTTCTGTGTGTGGTCTGGGGAAAGGGTGAAGGTCTGCTGGTTACAGGGCAAAACGAAAGCCACTTTGGAATCCAAGTTAGACTGCCTGGATTTAAACACTGTCCTCTGTCACTTTCCAGCCTTGATACTTTGACAAGTCAGTGAACCTTCTGAATGTCAGTAACCCTATCTGCAAGATGCAGGTTTGAGGATGAAGATTAGAGAATGTATATAAAGTAGCACAGATCTTGACATCTGTTAGATACCTGAAAGATGGTCTTTTGTATCAGCGTAGTTCTAGTGGTTTTAAAATCTTCCCACAAAATTTACCTTCAGAAGGTGGAGTCTGATTCTCCTCCCTCTGGATGTGGGCTTGACTTAGTGACTCACTTCTCATGAAATAGAATGCAACAAGCTGATGCTGTGTGACCTCCAACACTACATTCTAAAGAGGATAAAATGTTTGCAGTCAGCTGCCATGTTGTGAGGATGCTCAAGAATTGAACTGATGAAATAGAAAATTTGTTTCTTCATTTTCTCTCTTTGCAGGGAGCCTACACTCTATGAGAGTAGGGATCTCCTACTTGGTCCTGCTCTCCTCCAGTCTTTCTCCATATTGGAGTCAAAGTTAAACATCGAAATTGTTGATCTAATCACATGACTTTTCTACTTAAAATGATGAATTGACCCCTCCTTCCTTGTAGGAGAGACTCCACAATTCCTACATGGCTGACATGCCTTCATGTTTGGCTTTCGCCCACATATCCATCAGCTCCAAGCTGCCTTCTGCTTGGCTCACTTCCTGGCAGCAGCCACCTTCTTCTGGGTCTCAGGCCACAGATTCCCAGCCTCACAGCCACCGCCATGCTGGCACTTTACCTGATGTACCTCCTCCATCCTTCCACCTGGCTAATTCTTGTCAATTACTCATCCTCAATTATCACATGCTCTGCCAAGTGCCCCTTCCCTTCCCAACAAACTGATTTAGCTTTCTCCATCATCATACTCTACACCAGGGACTATCTGTGGCAATTATGAATTATTTTGTCAACAGTTTATTTAATGCATTTATATTAAGCACCTACTAAGTACCAGGAAAACATCTATTTTTGCTTTATTGACTATACCAAAGCTTTTGACTATGTGGATCACAACAAATTGTGGAAAATTCTTAAAGAGATGGAAATAACAGACCACCTGACCTGCCTCCTGAGATGTGTTATGTAGGTCAAGAAGCAACAATTAGAACTGGACATGGAACAACAGACTGGTTCCAAATCAGGAAAGGAGTATGTCAAGGCTGTATATTGTCATCCTGGTTATTTAACTTATATGCAGAGTACATCATGAGAAATGCTGGGCTGGATGAAACACAAACTGGAATCAAGATTGCCGGGAGAAATATCAATAACCTCAGCTATGCAGATGACACCACCTTTATGGCAGAAAGTGAAGAAGAATTAAACAGTCTTTTGATGAAAGTGAAGGAGGAGAGTGGAAAAGTTGGCTTAAAACTCAACATTCAGAAAACTAAGATCATGGCATCTGGTCCCATCATTTCATGGCAAATAGATGGGGAAACAGTGGAAACAGTGACAGACTTTATTTTGGGGGGCTCCAGAATCAATGCCGATGGCAACTGAATCAGTGAAATTAAACTATGCTTGCTCCTTGGAAGAAGAGTTATGACCAACCTTGACAGCACATTAAAAAGCAGAGCCATTACTTTGCCAACAAAGGTCCATCTAATCAAGGCTATGGTTTTTCCAGTAGTCATGTATGGATGTGAGAGTTGGTTTATAAAGGAAGCTGAGCACAGAAGAATTGATGCTTTTGAACTGTGGTGTTGGAGAAAACTCTTGAGAGTCGCTTGAACACATGGAGATTCAGCCAGACCATCCTAAAGGAAATTAGTCCTGAATATTCATTGGAAGGACTGATGCTGAAGCTGAAACTCCAATATTTTGGCCACCTGATATGAAGAACTGACTCATTTGAAAAGACCCTGATGCTGGGAAAGATTGAAGGCAGGTGAAGAAGGGGTTGACAGAGGATGAGATGGTTGGATGGCATCACCGACTCAGTGGACATGAGTTTGAGTAAACTCCAGGAGCTGGTGATGGACAGGGAGGCCTGGCATGCTGCAGTCCATGGGGTTGCAAAGAGTCAGACACTACTGAGTGACTGAACTGAACTCAGTAGTGAGCACCTATTATGTACCAAACAGTTTAATACACAGAGATCACAATGGCAAATGAAATGACAAAGATTACTGCCCTCATGGGGCTTATGCTTCCATGAAGGCAAATGGACAATAAATAAGATGAATTAAAAATATGGAGGAGGTCACATGCTAAGGGGTGCTATAGAGAAAATTAAGGCGGGAAAAGGAAAATAGAAAATCCTAGTGGCTGAGGGACTGTAATTTTACACAGAATGCTCAGGAAAGCTCCAGTAATGGCATGGCACAGCAAGCTGGGCCCTGGTGTAGGTCTTGTGGAGTTTGACTGGTTTTGAAACCCAGTCTTTTCCTCTTCTCTCCCATGGAACCAGCTGGACTTGCTCCCAACTGGCTCACCTCTGGTGAGAGTGGTCAGGTATCAGGGGTCAGATCATCCAGCATCATTTGCAGGGACCATGTAGGTAGTTACTGAACCATTTTTCATATCAGTGGGGTCTAAGCACTGAGCTTGAGGCTGGTTATGTGAGCAAACCCATCAATTCTTTTAAAACACACAACTGAAAATCATCTACTCCCATCCATTTCAAACATAGTATTAGTGCCTAAGCTGCTGTCTTGTAAGCAAGTTGCATCAGCCAGCTTTACATCTTAGGCCCGTAGGCATGACTTTGGAAGTCTGATGACCAAAGAGCCTAACTACAAAGCAGAAGGAGATTATTCAAACTAAATCTCACCACGACACCTGGGACAAGGAACAATGAAAGGGATTCATGTCAACATGGACATGACAGGTACCTAATACTTTCCTGAAAGCAGGTTTTGTTAAAAGTGGGAGAGAATAGGAGAGCCCTGAGTGTTTGAATATGAAACTGAGTGGAGAAAAGGGAGGATGCAAAATACACCTCCATCTATTTCTAAACTTTATTCAAGATGTATATGTATAACTGAATCATTTTGCTGTACACCTAAAACTAACACAACATTGTAAATCAACTATAAGATAAAGATTAAATAAATTAAAAAAAAAAAAGCATAGCTTAGTCTGGCTGTTCATCTTCTCAGCTCAAAAGGGGATCTTGCCTTCATGTCAAGTTTTCTTATCTACCATGATTGACAATTAGCTGCTTTTACTCCAGATAAACTGTATGACGTTTTTACAATGCTGTTCAAAATTTCACCTACTCATGTATGCTTTGTATTTATCCAGCAAATAATCATTGCACTGCAAAAAAGTCTATAGAGATGCACACATGAGGATCTTGTTCTGTAAATCACTGGCTTGCAAACATGGCTGTGTATCAGAAAAGGCAATGCATATAGTTAATGATCACTTGAATGTCATAATATTTATATAAATAAAATATATGAACACCTGAAAGTTGATAGCTTGGCAAGCATCTTTCGAGAAACATTGGTATTTTGCTTGCTTTCTCTCTTCACTTTTCTTGCATTGATTTATTATAGAGATAGTTTTAAAATACGTTTCTGCTTGGCAACATAAATAGTTTCTCATTATAAATGCTGAATATATATGTAAGATCATAATAATTAAACATTTTGAAGCCTTGAACAAAGCATGACTTTGTTCAGTTCTTAATATAACTAAGTCATAGATGTGTAGCTTTTAAATTGTTTTTGCTATGTTAAACAGTGCCATGTTTAGCATCTTAGTGTATACAATTTCCAGATGTTGAATTCTTAAAACCACCCTAAGTAAAACTACACCCACCAACATTACACCAGCATTTTTTAACTGAATCTTTTTTTTTTAATTAATTTTTATTGCAGTACAGTTGTTTTACAGTGTTGGTAGTTAGTTTCTGCTATCCAGCAAAGTGGATTGACATATATACATATCCCCTCTTTTTTGGATTTTCCTTCCCATTTGGCCACCACAGAGCATTGAGTCAAGTTCACTGTGCTATAATGTAGGTTCTCATTAGCTGCCTATATTATAACAGTGATAACAGTGATACACACACTTAATAAACCACATGTGTGTGTGTTAGTCGCTCAGTCATGTCTGACTCTTTGTGACACCATGGACAGTAGCCTGGCAGGCTCCTCTGTCCAGGGGGTTCTCCAGGCAAAAATACTGGAGTGGGTTGCCATGCACTTCTCCAACCTATATTATACATAGTATCAATAGTGTGTGTATGTCAATCCCAATCTCCCAGTTATCCCACCCTCTTCTTCCCCCTTTGATATCCATAAATTGTTCTCTAGTGTGTGTCCCTATTTCTGCTTTGTAAATAAGTTCCTCTGTATCATTTTTATAGATTCCACATATAAGCAATATTATGCAATATTTGTTTTTCTCTTTCTGACTTCACTCGGTATAACAGTCTCTAGGTCTAATGGATAGATTATTTTTAATTTTCTATCTGGCCTCATGGTATGATCAGAATTTCAGATAAAGCTTAGAAAAATGTGTAACTTTTGGAAACTTGACAGTTTTCTCCAGTTTAGTGTTTCTCAAAATTTATGGATCTCATGGGAAAGTTGTTTATCTCTGGTTTCTGGGATTTGCTAGAACTTTGTAGAAATCATCTGACAGGCAGCTTTTGGAAGAGAGAAAAAAATCCTAAATTTATATTGTAACCTTTTTCCTGAAGTCTCTTGATACCAGCTGAGCTGGTATCGGCTGCTGAGCCAGATACATTTTAATGTGCACACCGGGTGTGGCCCACGATGATGGTCATGCCCATCAGGGCCTCACAGGAGCGGCCAGAGGAATAGTGCTGTCACTTGGGCACCAGAGATCTTGAGAAAATGACTAGTCCTGTCTTTGTTCCCTGTGTATCTTCAGGAGGTGCAGTCTCTGACACAGAGCAGCTGCTCAATGGTTCTTTGTGGAATGAGAGAAGTGTATGTCCAGGGAACTTAAAAATGTACAAGGAAAAGGTGAGAGGATTGATATTGGGTTATCTGTTAAGGCAGGCTCCTTCCCACGCTGCGGACTCCCTTTCTCTGCTTCTCTCTTGTACATGTACATTATCTAGCCACCTTAGGTGAACAATAGGTGACAACAGCCAAACACAGTTTATTATGTTCCCTCAGTGTCGAATCACACCTCTCGGTCAGTGGCCTCATGGTCTCTCTAAATATCCTTGGGAAGCAATTGGAACCTGTTCTTTGAGGAAATGAGTTTGTTTTCAAAATAGAAAATGTATTTGTGTTTTTTTCAACTTCTATCTTTATAGTAGAGTATAGCCAATTGACTATGTTGTGATAGTTTTAGGTGGACAGCGACGGGACTCTGCCGTACATATACATGTATCCATTCTCTGCCAAACTCCCCTCCCACCCAGGCTGCCACATGACATTAGCAGAATTCCCTGTGCTATCCAGTAGGTCCTATACAGTAGGTTATCCATTTTAAATATAGCAGTCTGTACATGTCCATCCCAAGCTCCCTATCTCTTCCCCCCATTCTCCCCACTCCAAGCAACCGTCTAAGTGTTTATTCAAAGGAAGATAACAGAATAAAGATAGTAGATGCTCTAATTACTTCAGTAATTTGCACACATTCCATGAATTTATTGTAACTGAAAAAAAAAAAACTTAGATTATGGGCTCTTCTGCTTTGAGCTCTGACCTTGGAGGAAAGCCACATGGTATGTGCTGGGTTTGAGCACAGAACACTTGGATCACTTCAGAAGTTACCGGCGATATTTTCAGCCAAGTTAGATGATATTCACCACTTAATTCCTTTCACTTCTTTTAGTGAATCGCTGATTTTAATCTGAGGATACCTCTTTCAAAGAAATCTCGAGAGATTCACTGCTACTAGAGAAGCTGAAAGATATGAAAGTGTTTATTACAAGTGGAGAGAGCTTTAAAACAATGTAGAATAGGAAAGGTACACCTTGTGACCTCTTCCCTACCTCGGAAGATTGCGAAAAGAATCTGATGGGGATGATGACTGTCCCTGAGTATGGATGTTAGACGGACTTTGCTAATGGAAAGGCAACAAAGGCTACACTCAGTGGGTGTTCAATGATCAAACAAAACCGTCGAGAAGCATGAGGGTCTTACCTGAACATTGGTTCAAAGAAGTGTTCCAGCACTGAGACTCTTAACACTATATAGAGAAAGGAAGACTGGATTGATGTGAGATTGCCTACCTGAAATGATCACAGGAGATCCATAGATGGAAAACTATTCGACAACATTATTTTTCCCCAGCAATTTGGCATTGATCTTATA
Organism: Okapia johnstoni; assembly: GCA_024291935.2. Lineage (NCBI taxonomy): Eukaryota > Metazoa > Chordata > Mammalia > Artiodactyla > Giraffidae > Okapia > Okapia johnstoni. Next base: position 19,166,025 of record CM044324.1, read on the forward strand.
GTGTATTTTTCACCTAAATGTTTCAAGTGTAAAACTATGGATTCTTTCATCCAGTCACCTTACATGGGGAAGACTTGAGTAACTGTGACACTAGTGTATAATCAATTATCTCTATTTTGTGTTAAGGAATAGGTGTGAAATTTTTAGAATACTGACTTTAATTCAGTTGAATTAAGAACTGTGATAATCTATATGAGAAAAGAATGAATGAATATATGTATATGTATAACTGAATCACTTTGCTGTACACCTGAAACTAACACAACACTGTAAATCAACTATAGTCCACTGAAATTAAAAAAAAATAAAGCTAAAAGAAAAAAAGAGTTATAAATAAGGAAGGGTAGTATGTATATATGTGTGTATTATGTGTGTCTGTTATAAAACTAAATAAGTTAATGAACATATATGTGAATGTGTTTTATTCACTGTGACAACCATCACTGTAAGCAATAAGTGTTAAACTTCTGTCATTTGATTTGAATATTTAAAATTTGCATTATATGAGTAACTGCTCATTTGCTTTATACTGGTGTACATAGTGGTTCAAATGATTTTTCTACCTACACTATGTCTAGTGGGATTCTGATATATATATGATATGAAATAAATATTCTGAAAGGATATATTCTCCTAAAAACAGACACTTCACTGAAGCCATAAATATTAATAGGTGGAAATAATTGATGAATGATATGTTTGAGAATCTTTTATGATTTGAGGAATATAAGATAGGGTGAAATCAGTTCAGTTAGTCAGTTCAGTCACTCAGTCGTGTCCAACTCTTTGCAACCCCATGAATCGCAGCATGCCAGGCCTCCCTGTCCATCACCAACTCCCAGAGTTTACCCAAACCCATGTCCATTAAGTCAGCAATGCCATCCAACCATCTCATCCTCTGTCGTCCCCTTCTCCTCCTGCCCCCAATCCTTCCCAGCATTAGGGTCTTTTCCAGTGAGTCAACTCTTCACATGAGGTAGCCAGAGTATCGGAGTTTCAGCTTCAACGTCAGTCCTTCCAATGAACACCCAAGACTGATCTCCTTTAGGATGGACTGGTTGGATCTCCTTGCAGTCCAAGGGACTCTCAAGAGTCTTCTCCAACACCGCAGTTCAAAAGCATCAATTCTTCGGCGCTCAGCTTTCTTCACCGTCCCACTCTCACATCCATACATGACAAATGGAAAAACCATAGCCTTGACTAGATGGACTTTTGTTGGCAAAGTAATGTCTCCGCTTTTAAATATGCTGTCTAGGTTGGTCATAACCTTCCTTCCAAGGAGTAAGTGTCTTTTAATTTCATGGCTGCAATCACCATCTACAGTGATTTTGGAGCCCCAAAAAATAAAGTCTGACACTGTTTCCACTGTTTCCTCATCTATTTCCCATGAAGTGATGGGACCAGACGCCATGATCTTAGTTTTCTAAACGATGAGCTCTAAGCCAACTTTTTCACTCTCCTCTCTCACTTTCATCAAGAGGCTCTTTAGTTCTTCTTCACTTTCTGCCATAAGGGTGGTGTCATCTGAATATCTGAGGTTATTGATATTTCTCCCGGCAATCTTGATTCCAGCTTGTGTTTCTTCCAGCCCAGTGTTTCTCATGATGTACTCTGCATATAGGTTAAATAAGCAGGGTGACAATATACAGCCTTGACGTACTCCTTTTTCTGTTTGGAGCCAGTCTGTTGTTCCATGTCCAGTTCTAACTGTTGCTTCCTGACCTGCATACAGGTTTCTCAAGAGGCAGGTCAGGTGGTCTGGTATTCCCATCTCTTTCAGAATTGTCCACAGTTTATTGTGATCCACACAGTCAAAGGCTTTGGCATAGTCAATAAAGCAGAAATAGATGTTTTTCTGGAATTCTCTTGTTTTTTTGATGATCCAGAGGATGTTGGCAATTTGATCTCTGGTTCCTCTGCCTTTTCTAAAACCAGCTTGAACATCTGGAAGTTCACGGTTCACGTATTGCTGAAGGCTGGCTTGGAGAATTTTAAGCATTACTTTACTAGCGTGTGAGGTGAGTGAAATTGTGCGGTAGTTTTTGAGTATTCTTTGGCATTGCCTTTCTTTGGGATTGGAATGAAAACTGACCTTTTCCAGTCCAGTGGTCACTGCTGAGTTTTCCAGATTTGCTGGCATATCGAGTGCAGCACTTTCTCAGCATCATCTTTGAGGATTTGAAATAGCTCAACTGGAATTCCATCACCTCCACTAGCTTTGTTCATAGTGATGCTTCCCAAGGCCCACTTGACTTCACATTCCAGGATGTCTGGTTCTAGGTGAGTGATCACACCATCGTGATTATCTGGGTCGTGAAGATCTTTTTTGTACAGTTCTTCTGTGTATTCTTGCCACCTCTTCTGTGTATTCTTGCCACCTCTTCTTAATATCTTCTGCTTCTGTTAGGTCCATACCATTTCTGTCCTTTATCGAGCCCATCTTTGCATGACATGTTCCCTTGGTATCTCTAATTTTCTTGAAGAGATCTCTAGTCTTTCCCATTCTGTTGTTTTCCTTTATTTCTTTGCATTGATCACTGAAGAAGGCTTTCTTATCTCTCCTTGCTATTCTTTGGAACTCTGCATTCAAATGGGAATATCTTTCCTTTTCTCCTTTGCTTTTCGCTTCTCTTCTTTCCCAGCTATTTGTATGGCCTCCTCAGATAGCCATTTTGCTTTTTTGCATTTCTTTTCCATGGGGATGGTCTTGATCCCTGTCTCCTGTATAATGTCACGAATGAAATAGATATCTACAAAAGCAAAAATCCCTGGGAACATAATTGCCCATTAACCATGTCTTTTGTTGGTTATCAATGGATAAGAAAAGGGGATCTCAGAAGAGTGGAAATAATTCCATGGGATAGTTAGAGGAATGAAAAATACAAGCTAAACTTCCCAGTAACTAGTAAGATATATATACATACACATATATACGGACTTCCCAGGTAGTTCAGCTGGTAAAGAATCAACCTGTAATGCAAGAGACCCCAGTTTGAGTCCTTGGCCAGGAAGTTCCCCTGGAGAAGGGATAGGGTACCCACTCCAATATTCTTGGGGTTCCCTCGTGGCTCAGATGGTAAATAATCTGCCTGCAATGTGGGAGATTTGGCTTCCATCCTTGAGGTGGGAAGATCCCCTGGAGGAGGGCATGGCAATCGACTCCAGTATTCTTGCCTGGAGAATCCCATGGACAGAGGAGCCTGGTGGGCTACAGTCCATGGGGTCACAAAGAGTTGGACATTACTGAGAGACTAAGCACAGCACATACATATATAATTCATTGTTTCAATTACAGTTATTTCACACTTTCCCACACAATTGTTAATATAAACCAGGTTCTATTTGCTAAACACATAGATTTTATTTCAAATTAAAGTACAAGATTTATTAGCAATTATGAATATATCTTACAATATCTGAGTGCGTAAATATAATGTAGTATGCTCATTTGTTTAAAACTCTAGTTATATGTACCAAAGGCATTTGAGTATGTACATATGAGGATGGGAGACACCAGGGTAAAGATATTAGTGTGTGAGTGATACACTCACAATAGTATTGAAAACTATGGAGTCACAAAAACATAGATGGAGAACATGTGTAAGCACTGAGCCTGCAGGTGGCTTTATAGTCCTGGTGGTTGGTTGGTTGGCTTGTTTCACTTCAGGTGTCAGAAGGGTTAGGGTTAGAGTTGAGAGCATGCTGATAGCTGGGGAAGGGCCTCTACAGGAGGGAAAGCTTGAGAGATTTCATTACTGGCTCTAGCAAGTTACTGCTCACTGAGGGCGGGTGTACGAAAAGCCTCAAGTTAGATGGATGACCACTTCATGCATCTCCATCCTCACCCTTCCATGCAGTGGGTCACTGGGATGGCTCTCATTTCACAGAAAGGAGCCGGTCAGTATGTGACACGTGCTTCAGCTGCACCCTGGGCACTCAGAGCAGAGCAGAACACAGTCCCCAGGCTTGCGGAATGTTCCAGGGTAGCCTCAAAGTGGAACCTTTGTTGGAGTTTAATTCAGAAAATGCATTTATTTACCTTTTCCCAAATTGCCCTCTTTGACCTAAATTGAGTCTTAGGACACTCATCTATAGTTAGATGCCTTGAAATATGATCCCTTTGTTTTTATTTTATAGAAATTACAGTTTCTGAACCATTAATATGAGCCTGCTCCACTTATTTTTTTGTAGTGCTATAATGGGTGTGTGTGTGTGTGTGCGTGTGTGTGTGTGTGTGTGTGTGTGCTTGAGAGGTACCAGTCAATGGGATTCGGGAAAAGTGGAAAGGTGAATGTGGACTTGTCTTGAAGGAGAAGCCATTTATAAAGTTGTGTTGTGTTCTAAGGAAAGATATATTTAAATTACTTTACTTTTTTCTCTGAAGGCATATGAGATTGTAAAATTACCAATCATAAAAGATCCAAGTAAATATTTAAAATGTAAAATATATTTTACTTTTAGTCCTAGATGTTACAACATTAATAAAAATATGGAGAAGTGGAAAGTCTCCGGAGTCATTATAGCTACAACTGTGTAAATAGCTTGCTTCAAATGATATCAAAGGGAGAGTTAACCTCATTAGATGCAGTTCTAACAGCAAGAGAGCCAAAGGCACGGCAACAATTGTATCTGAAGATTGAACTGGAAGGATGCTGTCCTTATAAAGGCTATGATTCAATGAAACTTTACTTGGTGAAATTTTCATCTGCAAAGTGATGTTTCTTCTTACAAATTACTAATATGGTTTACTTTGGGGGTCTGGAATCAATTTTGTTGTTCATGTTAAAATGAAAAGCAGTTAAAATACCAGATTTAGAAAAACAATGCACTTAACCATAGGGACATTCTGTGATTGACTGTATTATTTGTGATGTGACGGGTATTAATACAGTGAAACTAGAATAGGGAGGAGACATAAATTTGTGCATACTAACTAGGCAAAAAAGGTGACACAGCAAATCCCTAGCCACTGTGGTTTGATGCTAAATAATAGTACTCAATTTATATCTGAAGGATTTTCCATAAATTAACAATCCTACTCTATTGAAAGCATGTACCAGACTTTAGGGGGTTTAGGGGAAAAAGCTGAGTATTTTTGAAAGAGGTTGCTGATAAGACAAAAATGGAAGATATATGATATATATGTATTTAATACAGCAAATTCTACAAAATAAATTGTATTACTAGCAGTATTTCTGTGCCTGAACCACACTGTTAGCCCTAAAATGGAAACTCTGATGTTGTTTTCCAGTCTGGCTAGGTATTTTTATATAAATAGCAAGATCATTTGGCACTTCAGTAGTTGAGTTCCCCTTGAAAATGATGCAAGTTAAGGCTTCTCCCAATATTTTCCCTATTATATAATGGCTCAGCGGGTAAAGAATCTGCCTGCATTGCAGGAAACAAAGGTTCAATCCTGGGGTCAGGAAGATCCCCTGGTGGAGGAAAATTGCAAACCACTCCAGTATTCTTGCCTGGACAGAGGAAAAAAATCCAGTGGACAGAGGAACCTGGTGGGCTACAGTCCAAAGGGTCTCAAAGAATCAGACGTGACTGAATGACTAAGCAAATTAGTGAGTTATTATGGAGAGATGCTATCTGTGCTAGCTGTTTTCAGTTCAACACCTTCTTCCCCCAAATTGCTATTCTCTGCCTTGTTCCTACCTGGCCGGCTGCCCCTTTGGACCACACAGACTGAGCCCCTTTGCCACTGGCCAGTAGTGAGGTGCAGCCAGGGGTGGGATCAACCCGAAATGGCAGCAGAATGAGCTAGTGTGTCACTTGTTTCTTATCTACAAGCAACTCTTACAAGGATCTGGCTGCATTACCCACCACCTACCTTTGTCCCGTCTGCCCTAAGCATGGTAAAAGTTTCCCACGGTTAAACATTTCTGGGGGCTTCAGCATCCTTTGTAGGTACCCTTAACTCTGGGCACACCCCTGAAATTATCTCATTAAAAACTCTTCTGATGAGTCATCAGAGTGGAATTCTTTTCCTACTGTGGCCCTGGCTGACACAGGCACATGCCGCTGATGTCATATGACAGACCAAGTAGCATGATGTACTTCAGGAGCGCTTCCGTTACGATCAGGGCTGTAGGCACTATACAGATTTAAATCTGTTAGCTGATGACTGTGGTACCACTCAACAATAATGCCTTAGTTATTGTCATAATTATAAGGTACTGACTAGTAGCCCTACCTTTGGAGATGAAAATGGGGCAAGGATGCCAGAGATAATTATTTCATGTGCAACATAAGAAGAAGAGTAGGCTGTGACCTCTTGACCAATAAACTGACTTCCCTGGCCCAATAGAGCATTCCAGTTTTCCATGCAGACTCTGTGAAAAGAATGCTTAATTTGCCTGTTTCCATTTCTGAATCTCTTCCCAAGGAAATTTTAATGCATAGTCTAGGTAACTAGAAGACAACCATTAAAGAAGGGATCTTCCCCGGAAGTGAACTCATGAGGAGATAGCAAAGGGAAATGCAGGTTCGACTCACCAGTGGCAATACCTCTTAAAAGCTATGCTGTTTTTGCAGAAGAGCTGAAAATTGGCAGTTCCATCTGCATCCTGGATATTTGCTGCAGGAATGTCTCTTGAGGTCCCCGGGCTCCTTTCTCCCAGTCCCTGGGTATCTGAGTCGACATTTACCTTCACAGGGAAATTCCCTGTCCTAGACCTCTCTTCATATGGACCTATAGGGTTCATTCCCCAAGACCACTGCTTGGCAGTTTTCTTCCCCTTAGATTTGAGCAGTGGGAGGCACTTGCCAGAAGTCAAAGACCAAAGGAAAGAAGGAGACCTGGGATGACGTCCCTCCTCCTTTCTCCTTTGTCTGTGTCCCTGAGTGATCGGAGTTCTTCTGGGTATCTCTGCACTACAGACTGATGCCCTCCCAGGGCTTCCATACCACACCCCCATTTTCCTGTCCCTTCAGCTCTACTGGTATTAACAATTTCAAGTCTGGATATCTTAGTATTCCTGGCTGCAGCTCTCTGTGTAACTCCCTCATTAAAGTACTTTTATTTAAAACATCTGTGTTGGGTTTCTTCCCATTCTCCTATAATCTTTCTTGAATTTGTGTCCTTTCCATAGCATGAGCTCTGAAATCGTATGCAATTGGCTTTACTGTTGCAATACTTTCAGAATCATGTTAAATAATGCTATCAGAGCAGAAATAATCTTGGTAGCATTTTTACATAAGAGTTGAGCAATGGATGCATTTTTTCGGTAATTGGAGAAAGAACTCCAAAGACCAATCAAAGCCAAAAACAAACCAAAGGAAATGCTCTCAGTAGCTGAGAACATGCTTAGCCATGGTTTCTTGAAAAAGTCCTTGTAAGTGTCCAGTGACAGGAGAAGTGTACCTTGCAAGCAACTATGCCGCATGTAAAGTTTCACAAGCTAAATCCAAACGAGCTCTTTTCCTGGTTTATAAAAAGACAAACTGTGTGACCTTTTGGATTTATGTTCTTTTTTTTTTATCTCCTTTAGTCTAGCCTTTCCCTTTAGTCTAGGGTTCTATTTTAATAGAACACATTGCTAAAACGTACACTGTTATCACTGAATAGAATTATATAACAATTTTATACAAATATGTCTATGATTATTTAATTAAGATGTTAAAATTTTAATATTTTATTTTAAAATACATGTGTAAATATTTGCAATAGAAAGTAACAGAATTGGAAAAATATGGGCAGAGTGTCCTGGAGGATAGACTGAAAGAAAAAAAAAAAAACAAACTCAAAGCAAACAGAATGTGAGTCTTTGGCCAGAAAAGCAAAGAGAAGAGAGAATGATTAGGTTTTAGGGTAAGACAACTCACTCTCTTTCCTCAATAAAATCAGTAGAAATTTAATGGTGCTGAATCGTGGATTTTAAAAAGCTGATTTAATGGCCTGAAATGAAAGAACGGGTCATGGATTCTTGGGAGGTGGCGACAATAGCTGTTAGCAGATCAAAAATCCAGGAGATGAATTGATTGCAACAAAGAGGGCAATTCCATAGCAATGTGGGCCATACTGACAAGGCCATTTTAAACCATCAGTTTTGACATTACTGTATGAAAATGACCCCATCAAGGTGTAAAGCCATATTTTAAAGTTATAACCCTGTCACTTCACCTACCCCACCCACCAAGATTATGGGCCTTTTTATTCATTTTTGTATTGTTGCAACTATTGCTTTGTTTCTTTTAGTTTAACTACATTTTATTCATTTTAAAGATATTTAAAGCTATTTTTATTTTTATTACCAATACTGAATTATATAACACAATCATATTATAATAATATTATATGTATTATGTATTATAATAATATAATCAGAAAAGACAGTAAAGATATTTTTTACAACCCAAATTGAGTAACATACCACTGATTGTTTTACAACAGCCTGTGTCTAAAGTGAGAAACTACATTGACTTGCTATAACCCGTTTGAAACGTCCCACCATGGGACTTCCCTGGTGGTCCAGTGGTTAAGAATGTGCCTTCCAATGCAGGGGACACAGGTTTAATCCCTAGTCAGGGAACTAAGATTCCTTGTTCTTAGGGATACTAAGCCTGTGCACCATAGCTAGAAAGCCTGGGCACAGCAACTACTTCACCTTTGTATTCTAGAGCCTGTGCTCTGCAACAAGAGAAGCTCTCTTGCCTAGAGAAAGCCTTCAGTGAAGATCCAGTATGGCCAACAATTAAAAAAAAAAACTTAAATATGATGTTTGCTGTTAGATAATAAATTGTGACAAGATATGGAAAATCTACATAACTGACGAAGCCAATATTTTCCAAAAGACTGATGCATAATCATGAAAATCATTCATGATTAAAGAACCACTGAAAATGCAAGATAGGCAAATAAGCTTTAAAGAGGATGAAAAGTTCATGGATGTGGTTTCAGAGCCTGCTTTTCAATTACTTTTTAAGAAGTTACTACTTGTTTGTTCCAATGAACTGACTCATTGGAAAAGACCCTGATTGCTGGGAAAGATTGAAGGCAGGAGAAGAAGGGGACGACAGAGGATGAGATGGTTGGATGGTGTCACTGACTTGATGGATGTGAGTTTGAGCAAGCTTCAGGAGTTGGTGATGGACAGGAAAGCCTGGTGTGCTGCAGTCCATGGGGCTGCAAAGAGTTAGACACAACTGAGCGACTGAACTGACTGAACTGACTTGTTGGTTACACTGAGAATAAAGAGGAATATCCACAATTATCCACAAAGATGATTAAGATACTATTCTCTTTTCCATTAACAACAAAATATATCGTTTGGAGTTCATAGATTTTAATATATTTATTGAGATATAGTTCATATTCCATAAAATTCACCTTTTTAACATGTATAGTTCAGAGATTTAAGTATATTCACAGGTACTGAAACTGGTATCACTGGTATCGCCATCAATTTTAGAAAATTTTCATTATCTCAGAAAGAAAACCCTATCCTCCAGCTACCTTTCACCGTTCTTCATCTTCCCAGCTCTCCACAACCACAAATTTAATTTTGCTCTCAATAGGTTTGCCCATTCTGGAAATTTCTTTTTAATGGAATCATGTGATGTGTGGGGTTTTGTGACTGGCTTCTTTCACTAAAACAATGTTTTGAAGATTCATCCATGTAGGACTTCCCTGGTGAAGCAGTGGAAAAGAATCTGCCTGCCAACTAAGCGACACGGGTTCGATCCCTGTTCTGGAAAGATCTCATATGTGGAGGGGCAACTAAGCCCAAGTGCCACAACTCCTGAAGCCCTCACGCGTAAAGCCTGTGCTCCGCAACAAGTGAAGCAACTGCAGTGAGAAGCCCGAACAGCGCAGTGAAAAGGAGCACCACCCTCACCACGACTAGAGAAAGCCCGAGCAAAGCAACAAAGACTCAGCGCAGGCAATAATAAATAAATAAAATAAAATAACAACCCACTTTCTAAAAAAGAGAAGGAATCATCCGTGTTATAGTATGTACCAGTACCTTGTTACTTCTCACAGTCAAGCGATATTCCATTGTATTGCTAGACACATGGTGTTTATCCATTCATCAGTTGATGGCCATTCAGATTGTTTCAACCTTTAGGCTCTGCTTTGAACAATGCTGCTGTGAAGGTGGGTGCACCAGTTTTTGCAAGGACATACTTTTATTTCTCTTGGGTCTACATCTCAGAGTGAAATTGCTAGGTCATAACATTAAGCTTAACCACCTGAGGAACAGCCAGACTGCTTTTCAATGTGGCTCCACCATTTTAAATTCCACCATGAGTGTGTAAAGGATTTCTCCACATCCTTTATAACATTTGTTATTATTTGACATTTTGATTATAGCTCTCCAATGAGGATAAAGTAGCATATTATTGTTGCTTTGATTTGCATTTACTTGATGATTAGTGATGTGGAGCACTGACCTCCGCCCAGACACCCATCACCGCAACCTCTACTACTTGTGAGAGGGTCCTAAGGCTTGAACTTCTCAACTCTCTGTTTTGAAAGAGGTCAGTTCTTTGAGAAGAGAATATAAACTGTTTCAGGGCCTCCTTCTCCTCCCAGGCAGAATCTCTGTGCCATGGCTCCAGGGCTGGGAACAAGACAGTGCATGCTTCGCTCTGTGTCACACCATAACTAGTGCTCAGTGCAGGACACAGGGCCATACCCTCAGGTCTTGTGGGCTTCTCGCTGAGCGTGGAACCTCCATCTTTCCAGCTGAGACAAGGACAGTTAAGACTCACGTGTGGGAACTTTCCTGGTGGGCCAGCGGTTAAGACTTTGTCTTCCAATGCAGGGAGTATGGGTTTGATCCCAGGTCAGGGAGCTAAGATCCTACATGTCTTGGGGCCACAAAACCAAAACATAAAAACAGAAGCAATATCATAACAAATTCAATAAAGACTTTAAAAATGGCCCACATCACTCTGCTCAACGTTATATGGCAGCCTGGAATGGAGGAGAGTTTGGGAGAGAATGGATACATGTATATATATGACTGAGTCCCTTTGCTGTCCACATGAAACTATCACAGCATTGTTTATCAGTTATACTCCAGTACAAAGCAAAAAGTTTAAAAAGAATGGTCCACACCAAAAAAAAAAAAATCTTAAAAGAAGACTCATGTGTGTATGTACATACAAGTATAAAATTTTAAATATAGTAATAATTTACATATAATCATGAAATAATGTAATAATTTGCCTTGTTTTATATACATACATATATTTAATAATTTTGACCAGTTTTGCTGGGGAGTGTATCTTACACTGTCATGCCAGAGGTGAAATCTCATTTGCAAAGTGGATTTGCCTCCAGATGGGTTATAAGTCCTATTCTCCAAAACCAAAGATTTTTTTTTATATATGAGCTATGTTATTGAGAGACAAGTTATTGCAGATTTCTTGTGCAACCTGAACGGCATGTTGCTCTAGCTTCTTCCTTCTGCTTATGTATTATTGAATATAAGGGAGAAATCTGAGAAGTCGTGATGTGGTGCTTTCAAAATATAAGCAATTTTTCAGAGAAAAAACAGAGAGTTTTCTCAGAGCAGGTGGTGGTCTTTTTTTGGGGTGAGAGTCTGTGGCTGAATTTGACTCCCGGTGACCTGTAGTTTGTCCAACCTCTGACCCACTCCTTGACTCATTCACACCTCTTGGCTGATGCCCACATTATTTGTTTTATTTTTTAGTGGCTTAAAAATTTTTTTTTAATTGAAGTATAGTTTCTTCACAGCAACTATACTTTTTTTGGATTTCCTTCCCATTCAGGTCACCACAGAGCACTGAGTAGAGTATCCTGAGCTATACAGTAGGTTCTCGTTAGTTATGTATTTTATACATAGTATCAATAGTGTATATATGTCAATCCCAATCTCCCAGTTCATCACACATCTCCAATTTTCCCCCTGGTATCCATGCATTTGTTTTCTATGTCTACGTCTCTATTTCTGCTTTGTAAATAAGACCATTTATATCAATTTTTTCAGATTTCACATATATGCCTTAATATATGGTATTTGTTTTTTCTCTTTCTGACTTAATTCACTCTGTATGACAGTTGCTAGTTCCATCCATGTCTCTGCAGCTGACCCTGTTTCATTCCTTTTTATGGCAGAGTAATATTCCATAGTATATATGTGCCACATCTTCTTTATCCATTCCTCTGTTGATTGACATTTAGGTTGCTTCCATGTCCTTGCTATCTCAGAGACCTCTGATGCTCACTTTATAGGCTGTAAGACTGAAATGGGTAAGGAACACTCAAGCATAGGATGGCTTTGCATATATGCAACTAACATAAAATCTTATCTTACAGTATTTTATTATTTTTAAGTTGGGTCAAAATGTCTGTGATCAAAATACCCTATGACAGTGTTAAGGAACCTGATATTGAAATGTCTTCAGTAGAAACACAAGGTCAGAAAAGTTACAAGCATGTTCCACAGAGAGGATATTTTTGACAGCCTCTAGATTTTGGTGGCTTAGGTGAGGAAGAGGAAGAATTGAGAAATGCATGCCAGTGAGATGGTCAGTGTACCTCTTGAAGAGGACCAACTTCAGGGAATCCAGGGAAGTCTGGGAAAAATGAGGAAACAGGCATGTGTCTCCAGCATAACACACGTGCTGAGATGATATGACTTTCATGATCTAAGGTCACTCAGGAGTTCTCGGTCATTCTTTGCAGTCCACACTAAATATTAGAGGATGTGGTACTTGGATCTCTGTTAATAAGATCTTTCTGTGTAACTTCTTATGTATTTTAAATATTTCCAGGATGGCTAGAAAAGAAGAATATAGCATATGCCATGGTGGCATTCCACATAAGTACTTGCTGTGCAAAATTCCTGAAAAAATAGAATGGAGTCAAACAATGTTACTCTACTTACTTACTGCAAAAAAAAATTTTTTAATAAAATAATAAAATATCAGTCCATCAAATATCAGCCCATGTCAAATTAGAATATAACTGATGTTAACTCCTGAGAATTACTGAATAAATCTAGAAGTACAAGGGTTATACCATTCCTGCTCTCAGTAAATTCCAGTAAACTCTGTGCCGGCTTATGTCAGATGATGTTCAGCAACATTTTATCACTTAAGCATGTAGAGTCTCTTGGCTTTCCAGCACTAAGCAAAAATAAAAACTTAGAATTAAGTGAGTGTTTTCTTGGAGGTTTTAACTCTTTACAATAGAGGGGGTAGATACACAGTATTCTTCTTGCTGTAGTTAGAGATGCATCAGTGTGTGTTTAGAGAAACTGGTTTTTCTCAAACATAGGCCACCAATCAAGATAGAAAAACTCCCAATTTATTGTCCAATGTATACATGTACACACCTACTTGTATGTATACACAGATGCATACATATATATACACACACATATATACCTTATACATATGTGTGCATGTTTGCTAGCAAAAGGCAAACAGTATATATTAAGTGACTATTAGTTACTTTACAGCTAAAATATTCCTATACTCTTTTCCATTATGGTTTGTACCCCTCAGGACCCAAAGGTACTGTATAGAAAGTTTATCCAGCACCTTCCACTCTGCAGTTATGACAGTGGCTCAATCAAGTTAAAGGCTTACAATGTGAGAATAAAGGACAGAGTTGAAAAGGGCTGTAATTCATTCAAAATTCATTTGTCAAATTGGAATATCTTGAGTTGGCATGTGGTTCTTTCAAAAAATAGCATCATGTTAGGAACCATTTTAATTTTTGATTCGTGATACACTATCAAACATTCTCCTCTTGCCATTCTCTCAATGGTCATTTGTGAATGTATTTTTATTTTTTAATAATGTATTGTGCGGCATAGACTTCATTAGGAAGGACATTCAGAGGGGGTTTTTGAGGAGAATAAAGTAAATTCAGGCATTTATTCCGAATAAGACCAGATGTTTTCCCAGGAGTCTTGCATTCCTAACCACAGGCCAGATTTGAGTGTTAGGTCTCAAAAGCTAAACACACTAGGCTTAATGCAAATTAAATGAGAATGAGAAAAGTAATTATCCGGGACTTACAACGGCCAAGGAAAGAAACGTGATGACCGTCCTTCATACAAGGAGGTGCTGCAGATCTGCAATTCTCAAGGTACATTCCTTGGAGATATTTTTCTTGGGTTGTAGTTGTGAGGAGTTGTGCAGAGCTAGCTATGTCTTCTCAGGCTTCCTGTCCCGTTATTCCTAAAGGTACACTTGAGAAAACAGCTGGATGGGCTTAAGGAATAACTTCCTTCACAAAAACTTGCCTGACAGAAGATGTGGTTAAATACACCCACAGAAATCAGCACTGGCCTGTGTGCTGAAAATAGTCCTGCTAGGTGAGAGGCAGGTGGAGGCCAGGCTGATAAAATGTAGGGCAGTCTTGGTCCAGCACATCGCGCAGTGGGCTGAAAAGATTTTCTGCTTTCCTTTCTCTTTTAGATTTTTTTGTTTGTTTGTTTCCATAGGAATTTGGCAGGGAAGGGAGACGGAGGAGAGGGCAGCTGATGATTTACGGCTTTTGCTTAATGTTGATTCATTTATTTATCTGAGCAAGTCCTGATCTCACATCCTGAAAATTTACTGCACAGTTGGACAGGGTGGGGGATAACCCAGGGCACTCTGGTGGGAACCCATCATCGTAATGCTGAAATCTAAGTCTCGGTCTATTTCCCATGTAAATCAAGCTTGCTTCTGACATTGTTTTTGTGCTTTGGGAGACCTGATTTTGTTTGGGTTATATCTGAGCTGACTGTATCATAAGAACAAGCCCATCTATGACAAGATTAAATTTCATCTCCAAGAACATATACAGAATTTTAGAGCTGGGAAAAGTATCTGGTTTAAGTTCCTGATTTTATGCACAGGGAGGTAAGCGACTTGCCCAAGGTCACACAGGCTGTTTGCATCTCTCCCCAGAGAACACAACCAATTTTAGAGGTGACCTTTTCACCAAACCATGAAAAGGACCAGTTCTGAAAGCTAAGGTTTCTTTGGCTTCAGTTCTGGTTTGGTCAGTTTTTTCTTGAACAACCCTGGACACTACAACAAGCTTCCTTGAATCTTTCAGCAGCCACGCATGACAGGAGGTGCAGATTTCAAAGGGCAGAGCTCTGGGAACCATCTTCTGATAATGCAAAAATCACAACACACAACACAATTTTCCAGAAAATATTTGGTTTAGCTGCAAACATAGCATACAAGTCATTTAAGTTCACTGTGGGAGAGACACACTCCTAAAAGGAACTTGTAGGTGTATAGTGAATGAGTCACCAGAAAAAGTAATGGTACACCTTTCTATCCCTCTTCTGAGACCTCTGCCTCAGTGATTATAAAGAGTTTGAGCCAGGAGAAAAATGTGTGGAAAACTCTTCTCCACTTGTTCTATATCAAACTAGTATTTATGGGCAGCTTTCTATGTATCTGACACTCCTTCTCACCACTTGAGATTACCAAGAATCAAGACTGAAATGAAGGAGGGCACTTCCCTGGTGGTCCAGTGGTTAAGAATCCGCCTGCCAATGCAGAAGGTACAGATTTGATACCTGGTCCAGTGGTTTAGAATCCATCTAATGGTTAAGATCCCACATGCCTCAAGACAACCTAAGCCTGTGCACAACTGCTGAACGCCCGCTCTAAAGCCTGTGCTCCACAGCTACTGAGCCTGCACATCTAGAGCCCATAGCAAGAGACACAACCGTAATAAGAAGCCCGTGCATTGCATCTAGAGAAAATCCTCATGCAGCCGCGAAGATTCAGTGCAGCTAAAATAAATTAAAAACAAACAAAAAAGACTGAAGTGAGCAGAATTTCATTTCCAGACTAAGAGAATTTTTGAGCAGGAAGGTACATTAAAGATCATCCTGATGTCTCTACTGGTAAGCTGAGTGACACAGTCATGAAGCCACTTATCCAGGATGAAGAACTGGGATTAGATTTTCTATAGTTCAGCCTAGGTCCCATCTACCATACCAGTGTCTTCCTTAGTTGTTAGCTTCCTGGTGAAATAGCGGTATCATGAGTATGGGCTTCCCTGGTAGCTCCATTGGTAAAGAATCTGCCTGCAATGCAGGAGACCCTGGTTTGATTCCTGGGTCAGGAAGATCCACTGAAGAAGGGATAGGCTACCCACTCCAGTTTTCTTGGGCTTCCCTTGTGGCTCAGCTGGTAAAGAATTCACCTGCAATGCAGGAGGCCTGTGTTCAATCCCTGGGTTGGGAAGATCTTCTGGAGAAGGGAAAGGCTGCCCACTCCGGTATTCTGGCCTCGAGAATTAGATAGACTGTATAGTCCATGGGGTCACAAAGAGTTGGACATGACTGAGCGACTTTCACTTTCTTTCAGGAAGCTCTATTGACATGGGCCTTTTAGATACAACCAGTAAGTCTGTGTTCACATATGCTTTCAAAACTGAAAACCCATCTTGTTACTCCTATAAAAGAGAAAACTAAGGTAATAATTTATATCAATTTGGTACTAAGGTAAGGAAGACAAAGATTGTGTCTCACAAATACACATCCAAAAAAGAGCAGAGAAACAGAAAACCTTCAGGGTGAGCCAGTTGCACTAAGAGAATTAAATTTACATTCTGGCCTTTTAGGACTTTCCCGTTGGACTTGGACACTGAATGTGTGAGGAAAGCCCTTCAACGCAGGATATTGGGGTGGGAACCAGGACCCCTTGTCCTAATCCTTATCACACTGATGAGGAGGAGGATGCTAAGAGATTGCGACTAGCTGAGGTCACACAGCCGTGTAGTGGTTTAGAGGCAAAGCCCATTGATTCAAACTTCAGGATGTTCACCCAGCAGTCTGCCCACATGCGATACTCCTTCTCTGATCAACTATCCCAAGATTCTCAAAATTATGACCCACCTGAATATCTGGACATGGACATTTTCTTCCTGGACTCAAAGCATTGGGGCACAGCCACATTGTTGGGAGGTAAATCTGAAAGCTGAAATCTGTGAGTTGGAGTGTTCTAAACAGAAGTTCCAGACTGACTGTGCCCAGATTCAATCAAACTGTTCTTCCAGAGAAACCCCAACTTCTAAGTAATAGTGAATGTGTTTAGTGGCTGTACAGAACTTAGATTCCTCCAAGGAGAATCGGAATCTCAGTAGGTATCTGGACCAAACTACAATCTTTGCCTAATTTAAACTTTCATTTAAAGTTTTTCTGTGAAATATGAATTTGTGAATGGGAGTTGATAGCAAGAAGCTGGGGAATTTGGGGATGTTGAATGAGCTGTCACATTACCATAACCTGATTTAGAGCCCCAGAAGGCAATTGTGACTGGAATTTTCTGAGCTGAAATGATGATGGGAGAGTTATACATAGAGAGGTTATGACAGACTCAGACTCTGGAGTGACTGTAAGGGCAACGGATTGTGACTGGAGGTGAAATTCACGGGTATGTAAAGGAATGCTTTCAGGGAAGGACATTACTGAGGCAAAGAGAGAGAGTTAAATTTTGAATTTTAAGGGCATAGAAAATTTCAGGATTAGAATAACTAGCAGCGGGTGCATTGAATCATAAATCAGGAATTAAAAAAATACAGTCACACGTCAGTCATCGTGGTGAAGCAGCCGAGGCGTTGATTTAAATGATACCATATTAGAAATATTTTAGAAGTAAAAGCTTCAATTTCCAGTTCCATGGGCAATCTTTGGCCAAGACTTCACATTTCCAAACTAAGGGAGAAACAGTCTGACCACCAGTGAGTAGATGTCTTGTAATTGAACTATTTAAGGCAACAGCTCAGAAACCTTCCTGGTGAACAGGGAAATATTTGCTGTGAGCTTTATAATCTCCCTTGCTTTAATCCTTCGCTGTACTTCTGAGGGGGCTTCCTGGGTGGCTCAGTGGTAAAGAATCCGCCTGCCGATGCAGGAGACACAGGAGATACAGGTTTGATCCCTGAGTGGGGAAGATCCCCTGGAGGAGAAAATGACGATCTACTCCAATGTTCTTGCCAGGAGAATCCCTGGGTAGAGGAGCCTGGCAGGCTAGGCTATTACTTCTCACCTCTCCTGCTCAGAAGGGTCACTGATTCTGCGTGGAGAGCTAGCCTTTGGTCTATGCTAAGATCACTGAATCATCTTCATGAGACAAATGCAGTTCAGAGATTTTGACTGAGGACTCAGGCACATGGAGATGTGATATTGGCTCTATTCAAACTCTTTACTATGTAGTTTTCTACTTGTTTACTAATTTAGGCCTCAAGATTTCTCTCCCAGGATATTAGCTCCCACTTAGAAATAGTTTAAATAATTTTCCCCAGGATGGCACAGGGAGGCTGGGGTAGACCTTGGGCTTGAACGCATGCCATTCTTCTGCCTAGCTCCTAAGTATACAGAGTTCTATTGCCGGGTTTCGGCGAATTCTTTCACCTCCACCCAGTTCCTATATTCTGATGGAGCATCTTTGTCCCTTCCTTCAGGCATGAGCGTTATGATTCCAGTCACCTGTGTCTTGTTCTTCCAAATGGAAATTGTGCCCTGGAAATACTGATTTTACTCCAGACACTTCCTGATTCCTAAGCATGGTTTCTGAGCTGCTGCTTCAGGTAGCTCAATTGACAACAGAGTTACCATCGCCCAGTACTCAGCCTTCTCTTGTTGAATTGGGAATTCAGACTAGATCCAAGGCTGATCAAGGAAAGAGAAGATTTAAGCTTTGCCTGCACCCCCCCCAAGATCTAAAATTGTATTGTTTGATTAACATCTCAGTAATCTGACTGAATGTGACATTTTAAAATTCATAATGAAAAAATAAATAAATAAAATAAAATTCATGATGAATGATTTAATGTTCCTTCTGTGTGTTTTCCTGATCCCAAACCTACCAAAAGGTGCCAAGTTTAATTCATATTTTGGTCCCAGAATTATTCCATTCTTGTCGACTCAATGGTCAAAAGAAACCCTTGGAAAACTAAAAACTATAAACTCCATAAAAAGGAGGGGAAACACAAATCCAGTAAGATATTAAACAGATTCAAGTCCTGACGTTTCGTTTGAAACCAAAAAAAGAAAAAAAAGATTAGGCTTCCTATAGTTGCTTTTGACTGACTTTTTCTTGATAGCCAGAGTCAGAGCCAGCCCATGGGCTCCTGTGTTGTCTGATCTCACAAATAAGTGCACACAACCATGTTATTGAGTAGGCCATTTTGATTAGGCTTTAGTCATTCACATTTATTAATTCTGTCCAAGTATTTACTGAATTCCTAGTATGGCCAGTGCAGAAGAGTCTCTGCTCGAAGAGTTTGTAGCCCAGCAGGACCACAAGTCAATACCAACCACAACGTAAGGTAATGGTTGAGAAGATTATAAAGAAGGAATTCTTTCTACAGTCTACATCAGTTTATTTATGTAAAAAACTAAAGTATATGAATTACTCAGCTTACGAACAATTGTATCTCAATAGCTCAGCTACACATTAGCTGTTTGGAACTCTCAATATATTTTCTTCAATCATAGAAATTGCAGCTGAATGACATGTTTCTCTACATTGGTCTTGACATTTAAGTCCTGGTGGGCATGCAGAGGAAAATGGTAAGAAAACAAAAAGAAAGGTAAGAAAGAGAATGCAGAAACATGTAACAGTGTCAGTAATGTGGTTTGACTCTGATCCTGAGCAGGTTCCCGTGTCTCTCTGAGTCTCAGTTTCCTTACTGTGCAAGAGATAATATTTCCCAAGTCTTGTGAGCACACAGCATCTGGTGTTGTCCAGTCCTCTTTCTTCAGCAGGAACTTTCTGCAGCTGCTCCATTTTCCAGTGCCCTAATTTACAGACATCTCCACATCTCTATCTCCATCAGCCAAAGGGAGCCCATTCCCTCAAATTATCTTTCACCCAAATTACCAGCCTTTCCTTTCCAGCTATTCAAAGCTCTGATTAACTCAGCCTTGTTACTCTCAGCTGGCTGTTAGGACAAAAAACAATCTGTTTGAATCAACCCACACAAACGCAGGAAGGGCTTGACAGTCTCTGAACTCTCCTAGAGTTAGTGGCATTAAAAAAAAAATTGCTTATTATCCCACAAGCATGTCTCAGTGAGGCAGTTTCAGCCAGCCAGCCAAAGTGAAGTCAAAACTCCAGGCACAGTGGGGGAAAGATATTTTTGGGCTGGTGAAGGTCAGCTCGTTCTGTGCACCTGTCCCTGGTCAGCTCCATGCTGAATTTCCTTTTTCAGTCTCATTCCTTTCTTTACTTCTGAACCTCCAATTTCTCTAAAGCTTTCTGCCTGCCTGGATGGCTTTTTTGGCAATAGCACCAGGGGGTCCAAAGGTGAGGAGACCAGGGAGGAAGGGGCGTTTGCACACGCTGTTGATATTTCTGAGTCTTTTATAGGTAGGGGGTGTCTTTCCTAGCACATTGGTTACCCTTTATGAATCTGAGATAATAGCTCTGGGATTGTTGAGATGTGAGTTTGGAGAGCGATATTCATTGGCCGTGAAAGTACAAATTCATGGAACCTCTAAAGACTCTCTCTTAAGTTTCATAAGACTATTGACTTACCAATATTTTTACCAAACTGCAAACCTTTCATGTTTGAACTGGCCTAGATCTTGGAGGTTTCTTTGGTCCAGCTCCTCATTGTAATTTTTTTTAAGATTTTTTTTTTTAATCTGAATCACTTTTAAAGTCTTTGTTGAATTGTTACAATATAGCTTCTGTTTTATGTTTTTATTTTTTGGCTGCGAGGCATCTTAGCTATCTGACCAGGGGTGAACCCACACCCTCTGCATTGGATGGTGAAATCTTAACCACTGGACAGCTAGGGAAGTCTCCCTAGTTCCTCATTTTAAAGACAAGGAAGCCAAATCCCAGAGAGATAAACATGCAATTGCTTCTGCATTATATCCTTTGCCTCTTCTCAGAGTTGCGGGAAATGACAGTGGTGAGGTCTGTCCATAGTAATCAGCTGAAAACAGGTCTCTTCCCATCCCCCAGATGTTAAGCTTTAGAAAGAAGCTGATGCGTAAAGGAAAGCAGAGGACCGACCAATGGCAAGTTGTCTGTGGTGTGAGGTGAGGCAGAGGGAAGGGAAACTTCCATATTTCATGCTCAGACTGTTAATTAAAGGACATCACTCAGCTCCCTGTCCATGGTTGGAAGTAGTGGTTGGGCATGGTCAAAATGGCATTAGAGCAATTGATGGTTTGGGGAGCTCGCCCCATTTATGTACAGGGATGGGACTGATGCATCATGCCGCAACCCCTGATGTTCCCTGCTCATAATTAAGGACAAAAACTGAAATTTCATTTTAAAAAAGGTTAAAATTGACCTTGACTCTTTAACTCATAGAGTAGTTGGGAGTATCAAACAAGGTCATCTATGTAAATGCATTTCATAAACTGGAAGTGTACATAAGTGCAAGATGTAATAATATTTAAAGAAAGAAAAAGTCAAAGAAACATAAGTCAAAGCTGGAGAGAAAATAAATCCAAGATGCTCTTCCTCTGCTGATCATCTTACCCATGGCTTTTTACCACATCTTTCCTCCATCAGAATTGATTAAGTTTTCCTTCAGGCTGGCACAAATCTCATGATGTCAATCCACTGGTAGAGGTTCAGTATTTTTAATGGCTAGGACTTAAATGCACTGCTGGGAGCTGGGGTTTGGGGAGTATTGAGGGTCAGGATCAAAGCTCAGTGGATGTCTAGTTATCACTTCTCCTTCACATTGCTCAGAAGAGTGAAGGTCAGTGAGCAAATGCTCTAGTGCCTGCTGGGGATATCTGACCCTAACGTGGGGGAAAAATTACATTTATATTCGTATTGTGCCCCCAGCAAAAACAGTTATAGAGTCAGCCAAATGTCGGTGTGACTGAAGCTTGTGGTCATCATCGTGATGTGAGGCATGTTCTTATACAGCATGGAGCCTTCCTGTTAATGTTTTAATTATATTACATCATTATTGATCTTCCATGGAAAATGCTGTCATTTCTCCCAGTGAACCCTTGAATTTCTACTTCTCTCTAGTTCAGCATGTAAATTTAATCAAACACTAATTGCTGCAAAGAAATTCAAGAAAAAGATAATTTTCATGATTTTGTCCCTTAGCGTATTAGCACTTGACTCTTGCTATCCAAATTTCATATACCAACAATAATTTCTTTATTACTTGAAATTTCTCCATTATTAGAGATATGATTTCTTCCATTGTTAGAGGGATGACATTATTAGATGTATTGATTAACTTCTCCATTGTTTGGTGTATGACCTGGCAGGAAGGAGAGGACCCTGAGAATCTCACGTGGGATGTTCATCGTCTCAACTGGGAAGGGCTTAGACCACCTCCCTCTTATTTCGGTGGACTGCCCTCCTCAAGGGGCTGAGAGAAGACGAGCATCTTCCACAGGCCCTGAAGAAGAGGAGGGCTGGAGCACCACTGGTAGCGCCGTGCATCACATGTTTGCTATCTGTCTTCTTCATCTTGCTTTGATGTAGTTTTTGGCCTTTGTGTGTGTTTGTAAACCATTTCAAATCTTTCTCATGAAAAGTGCCTGTGGAAAATGACCTAAGATTTTTACAGGGAAAATTGGATGTGTTCACTGTTTTGCTCTATTTCCTAGTATTATGTTATTTGAGGATAATTCTTTGACACTTTGAGAATTTACATCCCTCGTGCTTTGTTAGTTTCAAGGGGTTTATGCTTGGAGAATGTGATCATCTTCTAGGACTATTCCACCAAAATCTCATCCTTATATTACTTAGTTATTAATACTGTTTACATTTTAGATGAAAGTAAATACTGTCTGGATGTAAAATGGTGATAATGCACTCTCCCTTAAAACTCTTATGCCAGACACGTGTGTTATTTGTCAAAATCCAGGCTATTTGAGCTGTGGCTAGGCACCATGAAAAACAAACAGGCGTAAAGCCCTCAAAGAGAACTGGTTGTAGAACATACACTTGAATACTGCCAACACTAACTAGGAAGTCCTCCAAAGTTTATGATTTCTAAAATGGAAGTAATGTGGCTCCCTTTGAAAAGAGCTTCAAAACATCAAACACTTAATCTTATTTTTTAAGAGTTGGTCTGTAAACATGATTCTCAGCCCTCTTATTATTTTTGCTTCCATGTGGTCAGTAACAGAAGAGAGTCTTATTACTCAGAATATTTTGAAATTTCAGTTTCAAAACCTTCTGAGAAACAGACATGATGGAAGCAGATGAAAACAGAGGGCTTTATTGTTGTGAATCTTTTAAAAAGTGTTTTCTTTTAATGATAAGAACGATTTGATCCTGTGTTCAATCAAAAGTTGGGTCCTCATGCTAAAAATCGATGAAAGACATTAGGTCATGGAAAGGTGGGACCCACCTCCATCTCTGACATCCAAGTTGAGCCTCTTTCCACTGATGCATGCATGTATGCTAAGTCACTTCTGTCGTGTCCAACTCTTTGAGACCCCATGGACTGTAGCCCACTAGGCTCCTCTGTCCGTGGGATTCTCCAGGCAAGAATACTAGAGTGGGTTGCCATGCCCTCCTTCAAGTGATCTCTGCTACCCAGGGATGGAACCTGTGTCTCCTGCATTGTGGGTGAATTCCTTACTGCTGAACCACTGCGGAAGCCCCTTTCCACTGAGGGGACCGCGCAAACAGAGCAAGGGTGAGGAGGTCTGTTAGAAGAGAGGGAGTTACCTGTAAACTCACCAACCCCCCACGCCCACAAATGCAGTCTGCCTACAAACCTGTTGGTTCTGCTTTCAAAGCCTCTCTTGAGTTACTCTGTCCTCCTCGCTCCAAGTTATCTGCCAAGTTCAAGCTCCCCGCTGTCCCATTCAATCTGCCTGCCCTCCGAGGAGACAGCTACATGGTCCCCTGAGGACCAGAACCAGGCAGTCTCCATCCTGAAGTCTGAGAGATGGAGGAGAGGTGCTCACTAGAGATGGCTCGCCCTCCCATCCTCACCACTCCTCTCCCATGACACCTAAGCGCTCCGGTTGCCCATGGGACAGGATATCACATCCTCTGCTTCCCGCATCCCAGCCCTGCTCCTCCTCTCCCACAAACAAGCCCTTCTGGTTGGGGCCCTGGAGGTCTGTGGTCCAGGGTAAAGAAGAGGAAAGAGGATGAAAGTGAAAACAACTATTTGAATAAACACTCCATGAGCTAGTGGACCACACACAGTAAACATTAGAACATGAACAAAAATATCCTTTCTCGATTTCCACAGAATTTACCTGTTCATCTAGTCAGGGCAGGCTGGGTGAGTTAGCAATGATGTGTTTATAATTTGCAGAGTTTGGAAACAGGGCAGCTGTGTGGAAAAGGACCTTCGTGACTGAAGGAGAAACTTTTGACTGGGTTCCTGTGTCTAATGTGTTGCTGTAAATTCCTGACCTGGTTTCATAAATTTTCCTCGTCACAGGTGCACAACTGTCCATTTTTCATTTTAGGTGGCACTCTCAACATCCTGCTCACTGTTTTTAATGCATGCTAAGTCAGGCTAGTTGTTACAAGCCCGGAATTGTGAATCGATCAGTCACTGACCGATTAAACCTAGTTTCTTTAAAAAGTGGCCACATCCAGCATTTTTATTTGTGGATCATGCCATTGGGATGATTAATTGGTTGGAAGCAGGAAACCCGGGTCTCACTATGAAACTGCACTTGCCCGGGAAGCACACTGTGTCTTGTGTAGGTTTGATGTTTGCGATGACTTTTCAGGGAGCAGAAGGAAAGGACGTGTAGACTCAAGCCCTGATTCTAGCCTCAGTCATTGCTTTAACAAAAAGATTAGACATGTCTGCTTCTGTGCATCACTACCCCAGTATCACAACCACTTGTTTCATCTTCTAATTGTTTTGTCTTTTGAGGTATGCTTATTTCAGATCTCTGCGCAGTGCTGTCAGAAACTCCTGGGAGGAACTGCGACTCACACCTGCCTCTTTCTGAGCATCTGCTGCCATGTTTTATATCTAGCTGAATCTCGATAAATATTTTATGGCTGAAATAATGGTTACCTTGTAAAAACGTCTACTCAGCATAGACACTTGCTGGTCTTCATGTGCTGGGCCCCGGGTGTCAGAGTCAGAGAGAATCTCAAAAGGGGGATTTAAATAAACTTTGTTTCTCAATGATCTCATTTTTGGTATTTGATTTTAGGTTTTAGGCTTTATGACAGAAGCCCTAGGGATTAGTTTCAAATTATCCCGAGAGTTGAGAGCTGGAGGGGGTCTTTGATGATTAGGTCAAGTTTACAGATTCAGAGCTGGGGGACCTGGGCTGGTGAGTCTGGTCCCAAGGCTCAGAGCTTGCCGATGTCCAGAATATTAAGAACTTGGAACCATCACTTCCTTTCTGGGGCTCTTGTGTTACGTGGGAAACAAACATGAATAGAGCTGAGTCTATCTCTTCTCATTTTAGTCCTGGCTCCATGGTGGCTTTTACTGGAGATAGCTAGAAATATACTTTCAGATTTGATTGGATTTTAAAAGGATACTAATTAAAACCTTGCATTTTTGACAAAGTCTCTGGGGGGTGGGGACCTTTATGTCAGTGTGTGAATTCAGAGATAAGGAGCCTGTTTGTTCTAACACTCCATGCGAAAGAGCCACTGGGTCCAACCTGCCTCCTACCTGTGGAGAATAGGAGAGGATACATCTGAAGGAAATATTGAGCTTTGGAAATTAATTTTATTGTCCATAATAGGAACAAGGTTACTTATTTGGTACAGTTGGCTATTTAACTCTGTAATTTCTCTCTTGCGTCTATCAAAACCAAAAGCCTTTACTAAACAGTTCTTCTGAGGCTTCTGACCATTGCCCTGACATTCCCCACAAGAGCTAGTACTGTTTTCTCGGTGAGAGTTGGCAGGTGAGGATGTCTGTCTCCCTAACATGAGTCTTTCTTTGTTTCTTAAATTATTTTGATTGTTTTAGTGTGGCTGACATTGGCAAATATAAAGCACATTTAGAACTGAGAACTTCCCCTCCTTAATTTCTTGGTCAGGTTTTAGTGTCGAAAAATTCGGAAATGACCTGAAATAATAGATCAGTACATGGATTCCATGACCTGCGGCAAATATCACCTTATAAATAAAATGTTAAAAAAATTCTCAGCATGTATATTCTCCTTTTAATAAACTCCTTTTAATTGTAGGTTGGTGTTAGTTTCCATATTCCCTGTCTGGTTTTTGCTACCCTATTTAGAATTCTAGGTTTAAACCTCCCTATAAGAAATCCACCAGAGTTCTTTCTGGAAGAACCATGGAAGGGATATGAACACTGGCTTAAGTTTCTTCTTTTCTGGGGTTAGTGGATTTATTTCCTATTGTTATCTCTTTGGGGAAATTCAAGCGCTGGGCTAAATCTTCATTATTATTCAAAAAGGATTTTTTTAAATTGATAAAAGCCTAACTTGCCCTCCACAAAATGAGTTTTGCTAATTAAAAGGCTCTGATTCTTAGTCAATATTAACACCTGTCGAATACCAACCAAACATCTTAGTGCTAACCCATGTGGTGGCATATCGGTTGATTGCAGAAATTCTTCATGAGGCATAAACAAGAAGGCAAAAATTAATTATTGCTTACTGGGTTTGAATGAATAATTACTCTAGTTTCCATCAGCATCAAATGAGAATGATTTTCAAAGTCAAGCTGTCCAGAAAAGACTCTCAGTGGTTTGAGGGGACTGATTTTGTAAGAGAATGTAGAAGGATGCAT
The DNA here is from genome assembly GCA_024291935.2 of Okapia johnstoni. Classification (NCBI taxonomy): domain Eukaryota; kingdom Metazoa; phylum Chordata; class Mammalia; order Artiodactyla; family Giraffidae; genus Okapia; species Okapia johnstoni. The sequence goes on from CM044324.1 coordinate 19,192,671, forward strand.
ATTTTTAACATCCATCATTCTACCCATGCCTAAAATTGTGAATATTACTGCTTAAGGCACCAGCCTTTATCTTCTCTGAGAGATAATATTCAGAGGAATAGTAAAAGAGTGGCACGTGGGACTTCGAACATTTTCTGAGCCATCCTTCTGACATCTTTATGAACACTTCATCCATATATTTATGTGCTTATTTTATTTATTCTATGTATTTATAGCTCTGCTTATTTCACAAGGGATTTGCTCAAGAATTATTTCAGCATATAATAAAAAATAAAGAGGGACTTCCCTGGCGGTCCAGTGGTTAAGACTTCCTGCTTGCACTGCAGGGAGCGAAAGCTTGATCTCTGATGGGGAACTAAGATCCCACATGCTGCGTGGTGTGGCCAAAAAGAAAAAAAAGAAAAGATATGAGAGTGTGAAAAATACTTAAAAAAAATAAAGAAATATGGCACATATGTTTTTTCAACTTGGAAAACATTTGCATTCATTTTTACTTTCCCACATCACCAGTCATGGATGTGAGTTGCTAAATTTTCTATCCATCAGAAAAATAGAACACTCTTGAGTGATGATGTTGTCCTGTGGAGAATTCTCAATCTTTGGTCTGACATATGTATTTTAAACTTAAATTTTTTAAAGGAAGAAACATCTGTACTTGCTATTATGTTGGGTAAACCCATCCAATGACTATGAAAATAGATAATTATTAAGCATAACCCTGGCAATGATTGGAAAATACATCTGGGTATTCTTTGCACACTATCTTCAAAACAATGGAGTCTGATTCCTCTCTCCTAACAAGTGCTGAACTCCTGACATGCTTCTAGTGATTAGAACATGATGCAAGTGATGCTGTGTGACCTACGAGTTCCTGCACTTGTGGGGAAACACACTGTGGAAGCCCTGAGTCAACACCCAAGAAGTCCTGCTCCTTTGAACACACCATGCTGGAGAGAGATCCCACAGAGCAACACAGAGAAACAGGAGAGGATGCCGAGGAACCCCAGCTGTTTGGGTCTTCCCAGCCCTGACACCAGTCAGATGAGAAGAACTTTGGCCATGTCTTAGCATGAGTGACCACCTGATTGCATCACCAGGGAGGCATCAGAAGCAGGATGGACCAGCTAAGCAGCCCTGGAAGTCTGACCTCCAGAAACTGAGATGGTAAATGATGACTGTGTTTTAAACCACCAAGTTTTGGATGATTTCTTGGGCAGTGTGGACACCTGGAACAGCCATCACACAGAGCTGGGTAATTGTAGGGGGTTTTAAAGGCCAAAGTAATAATGTTCCTGTCCTTTAAAGGTTGTATCATCAGGAAAATGTCTTTTAAACTCCACAAATCTTTCAGTGTGCCTTTGCTAGGAGCTAGAGAACAATTTGGAACACATCCAGGAGAGCCTCTTCAAAGCCTCTGATGACAGCTATTGGCTGAGTTGGTGTCAACCCTGGCCTGGTTTAATTTTGGAAAATTGCAGCAACTCGTACTCTAGCTTAGGGCCTGGCCAGCACTGAACCCTTGATCAGTGACTCTGTGTGTTTGTATCTCTGTCTGTGTGTTTCGTGTATTTTCTTATTTTATCCAAAGGCATAAGTAATAGTACTCTGGTTGCTATATGTACAAAGTATCAAGTTACTAGGGAGAAAGTATTGTTTATCAACTCAGCTTTAAAACAGGTGTGGGATATTTCTGAGAAAAAGAATGAATAAAACAAACAAAAAAAGTGGCTATGCGTCCCCTTTACCACGTGAACTTTAAACTAAGTTAAAAATAATATTTAGTGGTCTAAAGGCCTAACTTAAACTTTATAGAGTAAATTGGTGAGAATTTTCATAATTACTCCTATAACTATAGTGTAAACTAAGATGATAACAATTTTTAAAAATAAAATTTAATTAACAAATCTTATTCCTTTCCGGGTAGGCTAGTCTGCATTATGCTGCTTGTTGTTTTAGTTGCTAAGTTGTGTCTGACTCTTTTGTGACCCCATGGACTATAGCCCACCAGGCTCCTCTGTCCAGGGATTTCCCAGGCAAGAATAGTGAAGCAGGCTGCCATTTCCAACTCCAGGGGAGCTTCCTGACCCAGGGACTGAACATGCATCTTCTGCATTGGCAGGCAGATTTTTTTTTTTACCACTGAGCCACCGGGAACCTGTTATGCTGCTTTATTCACTCTAAATTAAAAACAAAATCCTATCCCCCAAAGATAAAGTTATTTATAGTATGAGTAAAGAGTATTCTATTTCCTGAGTTGTGTGGGATTTCTCTCACACAGTTTTGATGCCTCATGGGAAAAAATCCACAGAGAACGATGGCAGAAATCTTTCCTGGTCCAAACCTCCCCTTCTCATCAGGGAATACACGTGTTCAGGCATCCGTCTCATTGTTTCCTTAGTTGATTCATGTGAGCAAGAAAATGAGCTGCGTTAGTGACTGCGTTAGTGAGTTAAGTTAGCTACATAACATATATGTTAAGCTATATATGTTGAATATACTGACCAAGAAATATTTATTTTCCCAAACAATAAAACAAAAATATCATTATTACAATATTATTTTAGGTATGAAGGTGAATACATTCATTATAAACCCTGTATTTCTTAGACACATAGCAAGTTCTGTAGAGAACTGTAGGTATTTGCTAAATACTTGCTGTGGTTGACAAGCTGCCTTTGCACTGAGGATTGACTGTCCTGCCCAAGCATCACTCAGCAAAGTCACCTCCAGATAAGGTGTGGACTTTGCAATGTTGGGGCCAGGTTGTTGAGGAATTTCCTCCCCAGGCACCTTTCTCTACACCCCACTCATTCTGGACAGAGCAGGATCCCCATTTCCAATTTTCATAATTATATAGAAAGGTTTCATGTTGGTCTCAAAAATCCAATAATTTAAAAATCAATTATTTAAAATCTAACAATTTTGAAATCACATATTGGTGAACTTTGACCTAGAAGAAGTGATATTGATCAATTAGGTTGAAAGAATATTGTCCTCATTAAGTAAATGTTTTCAGAGGCTTGTAAAATATTTGACTAAGACCTTTCACTGCAAGGAACAAAAGAGGGTCATCAGTTCGTTTCACAAAGAGTGAGCATGGCTTTGAGACCAAGGCTGGATAGATTTCAAAATGCTCTCAACGCAGACCTTCGCAATGTTTTGAGGGGATAAGACCTGAAATCCAGCACGTGAGTGGTGTGTTCTATTAGAGAGGCTCAGGGAACATGCTTTGTGCATTTCTATTAAAAACAGCTCATCTTTATTGATCTCTATGCAAAGCATTCATCTAAGAACTTTAGACTATTCCTTTTGACCCTTATAAAAGCCCTGAGTTTGTTATTATTATCTCCATTTTATAGATGATGATAACTGAGGTACAGGGAAGTTAAGTGATTTGCTACCCATCGTAGAGTCACCCGGGAGAGTCAGGATTTCAATCCAGGCAACTGGGTTCCAGACAAGGTCATCATTGCATCTTCCATCTGTGGAGCAGAATAGTTACTTCTGGAGGCAGTGGTAGTTGGGGAGGGAGGAGGTGGTGATTTCATCTGAAATAAAACAGAAGTAGCCTTTCCTCCAGGTAATTTGCAGTCCTTCCTTTATACAGAGGAGGGGAAATTCATGCTGCTTCTTACATGGAAATGGAGCCTCTGAGTGTGAAGGCATCCTTTACAATCCCAATATAGCAACAGCCTCAAGCTGTTCTGAACTCAAGAATACTGGCTGGCTGACTCAGATTGACAGTGATGAACATATTTTGGCTGACACTTTCTCAGAATTTGGGTTATTTATCTCATTAATATTTTTCTCTAGGCGAATTCTATTTGTAACACTCTTTCTATTTATAAAATGGAAATATTTCCTTTCTTGAGTCAGACGACTCTCTGTAACAGGTAAAGGAGAAGCCAAAGACAGGTGGTTTAGATGCCTTCTTAGCATCATTTAAAAAAATGCAATCTCTTCGTACAAAGATGTTAAGTCTGGTTGGGGGCAGTGCTCCCTGTGTACCATTTTGGTTTTCTGAGCAGAAGTTGTCTGCATTTCTAAGGCAGGATTTCCTACTAGGTACACCACTATTCCAAACACAGCTCCTGGGAGTGAGGAGACCAGGCTATCACACTAGGTCCCTTTCCACTGATCAGGCTTCTCAAGGGGTGATATCAAAGCTAGAAATCCAACCCTGAAACAGAAATTTGGGCTCCTGGTGCTGTAGCTGTTTCATTTTTTTTTTAACTCCCCTCATGGGCTGCCTTATTGAGAATCTTATAAATGAGCTGTATATTGTGACATAGCCCTTCCATCATGAAGACTGAAATATACTGAAAATCCAAAGATGAACTTTGAATATATCTTTTATAAAGTCTGAATATGGTTTTAAAAAGTATTCTCAGGGTAGACTTATTAGTCAGCCCCAGGTGTGGGCTTGTGCATTCCAGTTTGAGCATGTCCGTGCCTGAGGAAGAAGTTGGGGGAGATGAGGTTTAAACAAGAAAAACAAAATCATTCTTGAAAAAGGAACATTTCTAAAGAGGAAATTCACAGTGAGTGCTAATGAAAAGTTTTGTTGTCAAGACGTCTCATGCAACAAATGTCAAGTCTATCACCATTACCTGGAGAAGTTAGCCAGAAGTATTTTGTAGATTTGCAGTTATTACCTCACCTTCACCTTGTTAACAGGTAAAAGTTGATAAATGGAGACCTAGAGAACTACTTTGCTTAATCACTTCCTTCCCAGTCTGCAGCACTATTAGATGGCTTCTTCTTAATTATCATATCCTCGGAGATGTGAAATGCTACATTATAGGAGGAACTGCAGGGTACTGAAATGATGTGGGTCAAGTCTTTGGGGCATTTTAACTGAGTCCAAGAAGAGATGGGTAAACATCCTCAATATGCATGTTTGGCCAGGGACCCTGCTGGGCATGTTATGCTCCATCTGTGTGTCCAGTGCTCGTGTTTCTGTCATTCACACACACACACACATAATCATGATCCCAGTCCTGGCTGCACTGGCTTTGGTGGTGAGTGGGACCTAAGTGGTGGACCTATATAGTGGACCAAGTGGGACCATGTTAAGTTTGAAGAGTGAGGTGCTGAGGTTCTGCAGGAGGGAAAAGCAGGGGCTGGGTTCCAGGGCTTGGGAGGGAAGAAGGGAGGAGCTGGAGGCAGAGGCAGAGACTGGGGGTGAGGCCTTTGCAGGGGATTCCCAGGGCCACAGTCAGGAGCTGAGGTCTCAGGAGAGGTGTTCAGGGGAAGGGATTGTTGAAGGCTGAAGCACTTCAAGTGCTCTGACCAGGTTAAAATGCGGTTTTGCAAGTTGGTGAAGTGTATAGCACCATGGAGATCCGACATTGGGCATGTTAGCTTCACTTCTGCTTCACCTCTGAGTTATATGAGATCCATGGACAATAGAAATAAATTCCAAATAACAATCAAACAGAGATAACCAACAAGGATCTACTGTATAGCATGGAGAACTCTACCCACTAGGCAATAACCTATATGGGAAAAGAATCTGAAAAAGAATGAATATATATGTGCTGTGGTTTAGTCGCTAAGTCATGTCTGACTCTTACAACCGCATGGGCTGTAGCCCACCAAGCTTCTCTGTCCATGGGATTTCCCAGGCAAGAATATTGGAGTGGGTTGCTATTTCCTTCTCCAGCGGATCTTCCCCACCCAGGAATCAAACCCCGGTCTCCTGCATTGCAGGCGGATTCTTACCAACTGAGTTAGGAGGGAAGCCTGAACATATATACATATAACTGATTCACTCTGCTGTATATCTGAAACTAACACAACATTGTAAATCAACTATATTGCAATATTTTTTTAAAAAAATATAAGCAGAGTAACTATCAGAAAAAAAAAATTCTTATTTCAAAATGGAATAAAAAAGAATTCTTTCTACCATGGTTCAAGGCCTCAAATTTGTTATTTGCAAATTCCATTTTTAAAAAGTAGGTAGCTTTTCTTTAGCATCCTTAGTAGATGCCAGGCCTGTGCTAAGTGCTTTACATTTTCCTTTGGACTTCCCTGGTAGCTCAGAGGGTAAAGTGTCTGCCTGCCATGTGGCAGACCTGAGTTCAATGCCTGGGTCAGGAAGATCCCTGGAGAAGGCAATGGCACCCCACTCCAGTACTCTTGCCTGGAAAATCCCATGGACAGAGGAGCCTGGTGGGCTACAGTCCATGGGGTAGTAAAGAGTCGGACACGACTGAGCGACTTCACTTTCACTTTTTCACTTTCCTTTGTGGCCAGTAAGTAACTCATTGCATTTATGAAAGCAATGAATTAATCCTATTCATGGAGGCTGAAATGACCAAGCTTTCCTAAGGGGAGGATCCCTGAAGAGCCCCAAGGACAGGGTGGTGCGTCTCTTTAGGCCCATTTGACAAAAGCAGTAAATTTTGTTCGGAAGACTATACTGTGAGCAGTAAGAAAGCCTTTTCACAGCTCAAGGAAACTTGCTACCTGAAATGAGAGCTGCCTGGGATGGCAAAATATCAACTGTTTCTTTCCATTACTTCTTTATATTGAAATACACTGCCAAACAACCCAACCCAACCCACTAGTGTCCCAATAAATAACCTGTGTCTTCATAGTCACATAGAGGAGATGTTCTTTGAGAAGTTATATCAGATTTTACATTCTCTTTGTATCCAAATGCACTAAAGGAAGGTTAAAATTCTAATTAGAAACGTTTTCCATAAAATTCATTCTGAATGTTAAAATTAAGTAACCTTCTTTTCCTAGACAATTTTCCTTCAAGATCTCACAGAGGTTTTCAAATCTATTGTCTTGAATGTCAAGTTTAAGTCTTTGGTACTGGATTAAAGACAAGATGATAGCAAATTAGAAAAGTGTTCAGATAATAACCACCCACAAAAAGACAAAAGGATTGGCTTTGAATTGAAAAGATTAAAGAGACTATACTCATTTAATCCTAAGAGAATGGTTATTTAATGATAATCTTCATATACGCTTGCATGGTTGCTACACAGGAAATGGCCAGAACTGTTTTCTATCTATTTTTGAAAAAATAGTAGGAAGATATGGGATTCAGCAGCAGCATAAAGGATTGAACTCATACTTTAAAGAGTACCTTGACTGGGGGATTATTAAATATACAGGACAGACTCAGAGTGTCTTCACTAGAGGTTAAACAAGGGTAAGATGGGCCATTGTTTCGTTACTTATTTTTTAATTTTTTGGCCTGGCCATGCAACCTTTAGACTTCCCTCAGGCTCAAGTGGTAAAGAGTCTGCTTGCAATGCAGGAGACCTGGGTTCAATCCCTGGGTGTGGAAGATCCCCTGGAGAAGGGAATGGCAACCCACTCCAGTATTCTTGCCTGGAGAATTCCATGGACAGAGGAGCCTGGCGGGCTACAGTCCAATGGGTCACATAGAGCTGGACACGACTGAGTGACTAACACACATACCCATGCACACGCCGCCTCTGGGATGTGGGATCCTAGTTCCCCTACCTAGGATCAAACCAGTGCCCCCTGTTTTGAAAGCATAGAGTACTAACCCCTGGACCACCAGAAAAGTCTCTAGTTGCTTATGTGGTCTTATACAACAGCAATAAGATTAGTTTAGTAAATTCAAAGCCTTTGTAAATTACTCAGGCTTCTTATACTTTATTCTATTGTATGTTCCTTTGGCATTTCACTTTGTGAAACATAATACTAAAAAGCATTAGAGCATGGGAAGTAAATTGCCATTGAGAATTATTTTAAAAAGTTGTTTTTGTATATGACTGGTCTGAAATTGTCTCTTCCATTTACAGGAGTTGTGGTAACTTCTGACATAAATGGAATTTTCAGATTTTTCACTTGAAATTAGTTTTTAAAAAATAATCTCCTAAAGGAAATTGGGAGAAGATGAGTTATTAATAATTAATCAGTGTGATTGACTCCTTAAAATAAATAACATTTCAAAATATTGGCGTTTTGGATAGTAGTCTTTATTACTACAATGGCAGTCTTGGAATAAAATTTCCAGAGAACATGTAACTAGATGATATGTGTGCTTAGTTGCTCAGTCGTGTCCGACTCTTTGCAACCCCATGGACTGTAGCCCACCAGTCTCCTTTGTCCATGGGGATTCTCAAGGCAAGAATACTGGAGTGGGTTGCCAAGCCCTCCTCCAGGGGATCTTCCCAACCCAAGGATTGAACCCAGGTCTCCTTCATTGCAGGCAGATTCTTTACTGTCTGAGCTACCAGGGAAGCCCAAGAATACTGGAGTGGTAGCCTATCCCTTCTTCAGGGGATCTTCCCAATCCTGGAATCAAACTGTGGTCTCCTGCATTCCGGGCAGATTCTTTACCAGCTGAGCTACCAGGGAACATTCTCTTTTTAATAACTTTTTTTAGAACAGTTTTAGATTTGTAGGGAAATTGTGAAGGTAGCACAGAGAGTCCCCAGTTACCCCAGTCTCCTCCATTAAAAATGTCCTCCATTTGTTGGTACACTTATTAAAATGAAATGTATCCATATTGATATTTATTGTTATCTAAAATCCATCTCTTTTTCAGATTTTCTTGGTTTTCATCTAATGTTCTATTTCTGTCCCAGAATCTCATCCAGGACACCACATCACATCATCATCATATCTTTTTGGGCTCCTCTGGACTATGACAGTTTCTCAGACTTTCTTTGTTTAGATGACCTTGACTGAGTTGAGGAGTACTGGTTAGATATTTTGTAGAATAAACTTCCAATGGGGTTTGTCTGTTAGTTCTTCTCAAAATCAGCCCGGGGTTATAGATTTGGGGGAGGAAGTTCACAGAGATAAAACACCGTTTTCACCACCACCCATTCTGGGCCCATACTGTCAACGTGACTAATCACTGTTATGTTGACCTTGATCACCTGGCTGAGATCATGTTTGTCAGGTTCCTCTACTGCAAAGTTACTCTTTTTTTTTTCCCCTCTTTGGAGAGAAGTTATAATGTGCAGCCCAAACTTCAGGAGGCCACCTCCTTGGGAGCAGAGTATCTACATAAATGATCTGGAATTCTTCTGCCTGGGAGGCATGTTACTTCTCCACCATTTATTCAGTCCTGTATTTATATCCCTGGGGCTCAGATGGTAAAGAATCTGCCTGCAATGCGGGAGACCTGGGTTCAATCCCTGGGTTGGGAAGATCCCCTGGACTAGGGCATGGCAACCCAGTCCAGTATTCTTGCCTAGAGAATCCCCATGGACAGAGAAGCCTGGCAGGCTACAGCCCGTAGGCCTACAAAGAGTCAGACATGATTGAATGACTAAGCACCCAATACTTTTATCAAAATAGACTCATAGACATTTATTTTATGCTTTGAGTTATTGTAAGTCCAGTAGTAATTTTGTGTGTGTGTGTGTGTGTGTGTGTAACTTTTCCCAGCTTTGGTAACTGGGAGCTCTGTAGGTTGGATTCTGTGTTCCTTTGACCTACTCCCATCTCTGCTTTTATTTTGGACACTCCTTACTTTCTGGCACTACCAAGATACTTCACTCATGTGTTTCTTGATTCAGCCCACAAACCAGTAATTTCCCCAAGAATCACTGTTTCCTTTTATTGGAAAATGTGTTCACTGCTATGTTGTGTTGTTACTTCTAGGTCCACTGAGGTGACAGAGGCAGGAAACATATGTATGTATACTAACTGTTTATGCATACATATTTGTAACCATATTAAGCTAAATCTGATTTCATGCTTAAGTCTCTGACTTTGGCTGATTACAACATGGATCATTCCAACCTCCTCTCCCAGCTTATCTGTAAACTTTAAGTCTTATGGAGAGAAACCTGACTTCCATCATCACCATTCATATTCAATTGTGTGTTCACTTTCAGTAAACATGTATAGCAGTATCAGAATTGTTAACTTGGATCCCTGTGTGAAACTACTGCATCAACTAGAATACAGCGCTTACGTGTAGTTCCATTTGCCTTCAGTCTCACTGAGTCTACACATTTCCAGAGTTGCTGAGGTCAGCCTCTTTCCCTCTCCACTCTCCTCAGTGAAATCGTTTCATACATTTGTAGAGTTAGATTCTTTTTCTCCCTCATTTTGCATTCTATCCTGTATCTGCCAAACTCCTGAACAATTTTTTAAAATTAGATGTGTTGAGATCATACTTAGTGCTGTAAATTCATCATGTATCCAAAATTACATCATCATATAGAATAGTTTCACTGGTGTAAAATGTCCCCCGAGGTTCACCCTTGCAATGTTTCACCCATTTTCCAAACTCATGGAAACTGCTGATCTTTTAACTATTATCCTATTAATAGTTTTGCTTTTCCTAGAATGCAGTTGGATTGAAATAATATCTTTTTTGTTCTGTTTCTTATTAATACATCAGGTTTACTTTTTTTGTTTGGTTGGTTTTTTAGGTTTGTTTTATACTCTTGTGTAGTATACAAACAGTTCTGCTTTTTTAGAACCCAGTTATAACTTTGGAAGAAGAAAATTCTTTCTGGTCAGTTGACAGAAGCCTGCTTCCTTCAGCTTCCTCCTTCCTGATATCCCAGGATCAGAAGCAGAGCCATGCTGGCTAGAGAAGCCCAGGTCACACTCCTGAGTCCATTTGGTTGGCTACCACTGAGCTGCCTGGGTCTTGTTAACTTTTTAGTGTTAACTAATCCAGTGAATTTGTGCTGAATAAGAAAAACAGGCAGGGGGTTCCCTCAGGAGCAACACAGAACTAAGGAAGAGGAATACTACTTCAGCCCCCTCCTGCTCTTAAATGGTGAATTTGACTGATTTCAGCGTTGCTACAAGGCAAGCTCACCTCTGCAATTAAAGAGAGTCCCAGAATTTGAGCCTGGGAAGTAAAATTTGCTCAAGGCAAAAATCCAAGTTTTCATTCTACTTGAACGGAAGAGCCAGATTCAAAGAGAAAAATGGTGGCATTGAGGACAGAAGACAGAACTCCATTTCACCTGAGTCTGTTTTAGCAGTTAATTTCTTCTCAAGAGGGACATTGAGTCTTTTTACCTGGCAGACAGACTCTAGCTGTTTAAACCCAGTGTGGGTCATGGAATGGAGGGAATGATTTGATTTTTGCATTAGTCATAGAAAGACAAGGTGAGTATTATTTTCCCCTGCATTTCATCATGAAATATTGGACTGTCCTTCCACTGAGTATTTGCTTAACCAGGTCATAGGAATTCTTAATGCAGAAAGAGGAAGAAACAGCATCTGAGAACCAGGACCAGCACAGTTTAGACATTTGCAGGTGTTTCTAGACAACAGGAGACACTTGTCTACCTGCCCTGAACTTCACCAGCATCTTTGCTCACTTTGATCAATCATCCTGGCCAGCTCTCACCTTCAGCTCAGAAATGAAGTCTGTGACAAAGAATTATTGTGGATTTTCTGTTTCCCGAAAGAGGTCATGCATTTATATAGACTATAAATGTGCCATTCATTTGTGTTTAATAAGCTTCAAACATAATGATTCAAATGGCGCTCTGTGAAAATGATTGGAAATAAATTACAATAAATTTTAAGATTTTGACTTGTATTTGAACTTGTCAAAATTTAACAACTTAAGATTGTGGATTCAAGAAATGTCCTACAATGTCCTCAACCCTCACTTCCATACTAATTTTTATATGTGGAAACACATTTTAATGTTTCTGATACATTATTATGATTGTAGAGCCTTATTGAGGAGAAGGCAATGGCAACCCACTCCAATACTCTTGCCTGGAAACTCCCATGGATGGAGGAGCCTGGAAGGCTGTAGTCCATGGGGTCACGAAGAGTCGGACATGACTGAGTGACTTCACTTTCACTTTTCACTTTCATGCATTGGAGAGGGAAATGGCAACCCACTCCAGTGTTCTTGCCTGGAGAATCCCAGGGATGGCGGAGCCTGATGGGCTGCCATTTATGGGGTCGCACAGAGTCAGGCACGACTGAAGCGACTTAGCAGCAGCAGCAGCAGAGCCTTATTGAGAACTTTTAATTTTGTCACTCACTTTGTTTTGCTAATAATTATTGTCCATTTATATTTGGGTTCAGATTTATGCTGTACCAGAAGAAATACAATGTATATTCTGGGGACTAGAAATATCTAGTCTCCCTCAAGTCTAAGGCCCTGAGTATAAACCTAGGTATAGAATCAATATAGCCCAGTGCCTAGTCATAGTGCTTAACGCCTAAAAACACATCAGAGCACAGAGAATCATAAGTAGATATTGGTTGAATGATCCTCTCCACCCACTCAGGCCAGAATTCAGTGGAAAAATTGCAACCACTTTCCCCCGATTTAGAGGAAAGGCAATCTGGCCCACATTCCAGGAAAAGATGTAGAGGAAGGTTTTAGGAAAACAGAGCCGGTACATTGTAAAGTGAGAGCCCATTTTTGGATGTTAGAAGTGAGAAAATAAGTTTCACTGAAAAAGGCAATATTCTATCTGTATTGTAAGTTTTATAGCTAAAAGAATGCAATTCACTTAGTTACAAATATTATGTTAGTACCAAGAGGGCTTTTCTTTTCTTTTTATAAATAAGTTTTTGATGTGGACCATTTTAAAAGTCTTTATTCACTTTGTTACCACATTGTTTCTGTTTTACATTTTTTTGGCCCTGAGGCCTGTGGGGTCTTAGCTTCCTGACCAGGAATTGAACCCCACGTTGGAAAACAGAGTCTTAACCACTGGACCACCAGAGATATTGAATGTGTGTAAATCTTGCACCCTTATCATCTATACCTTTAGATGGGTTGTTTCTAAATGAAGTTATCAAGAACAAAGAGGTTTTCCAAGGGTCCTTTATTGAAGAAAGACTTTCATCTTAGAAAATTAAGTACACACTACTATATTTAAAATGGATCACCAACAAGGACCTACTATATAGCACAGGGAGCTCTGCTCAATATTATTTAACAAACTAAATAGGAAAAGAATTTGAAAAATAATACATACATCTAATTGTGTAACTGCATTACTTTTGCTGTACACCTGAAACTAACACAACATTGTTAATTCACTATACTAAAATAAAATATAAAATAAAAAAATATTTTATAAATAATATAAAAATAAAAAAATATTTCCTGACAAAAAGAGAAAATCAGGAAATATCTCCTTTACAGAATGCATGAGCCCATTTTGAGATTTCTAAAGCATTAATGTCTCCATAAAAGTCTACAAAGCATTAAAAGGCAAAACTCTTTTTGGTTAGCAGCTTATTGACTCTTGATTTTTTTCTATACACCCTCTTGAGATATTGTATCAACAAGTGTTGTTGATCAACAAGTATCAACACACAACACTTCACTTCATTCCTGCTGGATCCGTTCATAACATCCCTCCTGATGACTCAAGACAATTCTGAGACTGAAGTGGTTGGAGTTTCAGTTATGCATGATCAAATAAATAAGATTCTCATGTAACGTGTTTCAGGCTGCCTCTTAATTTCCCTCCCAAGGAGGCATGTAGTTTTAAATTTGGCTCCGTGTCAATCTTGAAGGGCAGTATTCATAAAAGTTCAGTCTATTCTGGCTCCTGACCTTAGCAGGGGATGTCAGAGGAGCTGTGCAATGGAGCGCTTGAGGCAGGGTGGCTTTTCAGAGCATTATTTAATTTTGGTGGTTGGTGAAACGAGCTCGTCAGAGACTGCTATTTCCAGCTGCACTGCAAGCTGTCCCACAGTTTAATTCTCTGCTTATTTTTTTTAGAAATCCTTCAACCAAGCTCTTCAGTCCTGTGCCAAAGTATGGGGATGACTTCACACCTCGGCTGATTCACATCTGCAAGGAGAGAAAACGATCTGCAACTGAATCCAGCCTCAGGAATACCACCCAGTAAATTCCTTTTGCTTGTCAGCCACCCCAGAGGACTGCAGCTGGGACTCAGAATTGTCAATAAAAGTAGATAGACTTGGATATGCATACACACTATGCTACATATTTATTGATTTGTCTATTGACATTATGTTTAGAGAGAGATTCTGTGCAGCTCATGGATTATGTAAAATCTTGTGCCAAAAAGCACCTCAGTAGAAAGAGGATGCATATTTGACATTTGTGCTGTATGATACAGTCACCTCAAACATGCATGAGATGGAAACATCTTTACAGTCCATACATTCATTAACCCCTGCCACTGCCATGTCAACTTTTCAGACATTATTAGTCTTCACTAATGTTAGTATTAAATATTTAAAGATAGCCTGAAATAAAGTGTCCTGTCAGAAAAACATAAATATTTATCAAGCACTCAATATAGAACAGGGATTTATCTAGACTTTGAAGATATAGCAATAGCAGAGGACAAGTCAAAACAAGCGGAATCTTGGCTTTCACGTAGTTTGGATTCCACTTTGTGTATGCGCATGTGTGTGTGTGTGTGTGTGTGTGTGTGTGTGTGTGTGTGTGTGTGTATGTTAGTAAACTAACAAGTAAATCTTTATGTATAAAATTAGATACGTGGGGTGGGAAGTGGGAAGGAGGTTCAAGATGGAGGGGACATATGTATACCTATGGCTGATCCATGTTAACATATAGAAGAAACCAACACAATATTGTAAAGCAATTATCTTCCAATTAAAAATAAATAAATTAATTTAAAAAATAAAATTAGATAAGTGTTATCCAGAGAATTCAAATTGGATTATATGGTAGGGAATAATACTGTCTACTTTAGATTGAGTGGTCAGGGAAGGGGGCTTTGTAGACACATTTTAGCTCATTCAGACAAGACAGAGCCAGAAGCATGAAGATCTGACTCTGCAAAAACATTCTGAAAGGGAAGTACAACGAGTTTAAAAGTCCCAAGGAAGGAGCAAACTTGGCTTCTTCAAAGAACAGATGGAAAGAAGAAGGAATGGGGAGAGTGAAGGCCGGAAGAAGAGGAAGCAGAGGATGCAATGGAAACATTAACCAGGCTGTGTCGGCACCATGATGAGTATTTTGCATCTATGAATCCCTGTCATTTTCATACAAGCCTGTGCTTTGGATACTGGCATGATCCCCATTCAATGTGGAGGTGAGGAAACCAGGATGCAGAATGCTTAATACTGGGTTCCAGGCTTACCATGCAATCTGGCTCCATGTTCTCCATTGGGAGGTGATCGTGATGGTCAAGCACCAAGTCACACAATGAAGGTTGGTCTCCATATGGGACCATGGTAGGAGTGCATGTGTGATGGGGTTTGGGGTATGTTTTGGAACAAATTGAATAAAATTTACTGATGGAATAGTAAATTCTTGATTAGGGAAGGTAGGGAGAGAATTGGAGAAGGAAATGGCAACCCACTCCAGTATTCTTGCCTGGAGAATCCCATGGGCAGAGGAGCCTGGCTAACTACAGTCCATGGGGTGGCAAGAGTCGGACATGACTTAAGTGACTAAACCACCACCACCACCAAGGGAGAGAATCAAAGATAACTATTAGCTGTTAGTTAATAGCTCATCTTCATAGATGAGTATGATAATATTGGGTTGGCTAAAAAGCTTTTTGATGATGAAGATCAATGATTAGCATGATAATATTGGGGTGGCCAAAAAGTTTGTTCAAGTTTCTGTAACACCTTATGGAAAACAGAAAAGACCTAATGAACTTTTTAGCCAACCCAATAGTTCATAACATTCATATGGTATTGGTTGTATGTGCCAGGCACTGTTTAAAATATCTGTGTATTGAAACTTCCCTGGTTTCACTTCACCTTCCAAGGTTAAGACTTCACCTTCCAATGTAGGAGGTGTGGGTGGGTTCCATCACTGGTTAGTGATCCCATATGCCTCCTGGCCAAAAACTAAAACGTAAAACAGAAACAATATTGCAATAAATTCAATAAAGACTTTTAAAATGGTTCACATTAAAAAAAACTTTAAAAAATAAGTAAAACATCTGTACATATTCTAACTTGAATATCATCACAACTCTGTGAAGGTATTATTATTATTTCTAGTCTTTACAGATAAAGAAGCTGGGACACTGAGACAGGAAGTAATTTGCCCAAAGTTACACAGCTAGCTATGAGATGGATTTGAACCCAAGCTTCTCAGCTGTGTAATCTGTACACTTCAACACTGCCTTATGTGGACTCTCATTTACTGTCATTTACTGGATCTACTGGCAGAAGAGTCGGGCTTTTCTCTGGAAGAGGAGAGGAAATCAGAATCCTGTTGTTGGCTATATTAATCTGGAGACAGCTGCCATACATCCATAGGAAGATGAAATCAGCTGATTTGAAATATGAACTTAAAGTTATGCAGAGAAGTAAGGACTAGTACCTGGATTTGGAAGTTATGAGCATAGAGATGACACCTAAATGCCCCATGGATCTGAATTGTATAACCTATAGTAATAATAGCTAACACTTTAATAGCACTTTCTATGTGACAGTCACTGTTCTAAGGCCTTCATATACATTGACTAACTTGACTTTTCCTAACAATTGCTTGAGCTAGATTGTCTAAATATTGTCATATTCATTTGTTTTGTAGGCTAGGAAATTGAGGTGCCCAGTCATTATGCCCAAGGTCCTACAGCCAGGAATGTGAATTTCACTGTGAGAATTAAAAGAGGTAATTTAATGTTTAGAAGAATAGCAAACATTCAAATATATTAACTACTATTAGTAGTAGTATTTTGTTGTTCAGTCGCTAACTTGTGTCCGACTCTCTGTGATCTCATGGACTGAAGCACACCACCCTCCTCCGTCTTTCGCTGTCTCCCGGAGTTTGTTCAAATTCATGTTTGTTGAGGCGGTGATGCTATCTAACCATCTCAGTCATCTCTGTCATGATCTGATTTTTACGGTTATTGTCAGAGCATAGCACAGCACCCAATAAATGAAGTGTAAACTGTGTGATTAGGGCTTCCCTTGTGGCTAAGCTGGTAAGGAATCTGCCTGCAATGTGGGAGACCTGGGTTCTATACCTGGGTTTGGAAGATCCCCTGGGGAAGGGAAAGGCTACCCACTCCAATATTCTGGCCCGGAGAATTCCATGGACTGTATAGTCCATGGGATCGCAGAGTTGGACACGAATGAGTGACTTTCTCTCAAACTATGTGAAGGCCTCAAGTTGGTGAGAGACAAGCAACAAAAAAGTTCATCCTTCACTATGTATTTGCTGCTTAAAAAAACAAAAAAAGTCGAAGGAAGTGAATCTTGGAAGAAGGATCATCCTGGTATAGAAGAAGCAGAATTTGGTAAAAATGACAATTTAGCACTATATTTTCACATTGTGGCTCACTATGTTTGCCTATTCACACACAGATGAATTAAATAATTTTCTTGATTTTTGCAGTATGAATCATTTTTTTCATCTTCCTATACACCCCCAGAAAATCTTTTTGGATTTAGGGGGTCTGGCTGACTTTTCCTTAAATCTCCATTGTGTCATGACCATCTTGAATGGAGGTGAAATGGCTCAGAATTTAGAATTGGAAAAAATAGTCTCTTAGAGAGTCGAAGTCTTTTTCATCCTGGGAAACGACATGGTGTACTGGTGTCAAAAGATACTTTTTCAGAAACTTGTTTCCTTGTCTCTCTTTTTCTCCCCAAAGGGTCATTTTTGTTTCTCAGTCCATCTGGTCCGTACGTGTGACTGCATCACTGCAGGTGCTCTGTTTCTGACACAGGGTAGATTTCCCTGGGTAGCTCTGCTGAATTTCCCTGTCCTGACTCATTCAAAACAATATGCGCCATATAAACCCACTTGAGAATACATCCTGCAGGAAACAAGATTACCTAATCGTTTATTGCATCTTTATTTTCTGCTTCTCCACAAATGGCTGGTAACATGTGCAGTCACAGGTATGGACCCTATTTTTTTTCTTTGGTTGACTGTATTTATTTTTAAAAAATTATTGACATATAATTGTTTTACAGTGTTGTATTAGTTTCTTCTGTACAAAGAAATGCATCAGCTATATATATACATATATACACATATCCCCTCCCTCTAGAGCCTCCCACCACTCCCCATTCTCACCCATTTAGGTCATCACAGAGCACAAAGCTGAGCTTCCTGTGCTATACAGCAGGTTCCCACTAGTGATCTACTTTACACATGGTAGTGTATTTACGTCAAACCTAATCTCCCAATTCATTCCATCCTCCTCTTCTTGCTCTATGTCCACACACCCGTTCTAATGTCTGCGTCTCTATTCCTGCCCTGGAACTAAGCTCATCTGTACCATTTTTCTAGATTCCACATACTAATACATATGTGTGTATATATATATATATATCATACTTAATAATATATTAATACATATATATCATAATGCATATATATTATTCTTCCACCTAACAATACATATAATAGATACAGACTACATATACATATATATATATATATATATATATATATATATATATATATATATATATATATATATATAATGCTTGGTTTGATTTCTCAAGGAGTGAGAATACTAATACTAATAGCATTAATAATTATAGTAGAAAAAAGAGGAGGAGAAAATAAAGGAGGAAAGGGGAGGAGGATAAATAAGAGGGTGGGAAGAGGAGGTTATGGATAGGTTTTATGGCATAGACTGTGGTGATGGGTCCAGGGTGTTTGCTCACTTCCAAACTCATCAAATTGTGTATATTAAGTATGTACAACTCAAGTTCACCAAAATAAGAAAAAGAAAGGAAATTTCTTTTAAAATATGCTTTCTTATAATAAGGTTATAATTAAGGGTAAGGATATGAGGTCAGGAAGATTCCCTGGAGGAGGGCAAGGCAACCCACACCAGTTTTCTTACCTGGAGAATCCCACGTACATAGAAGCCTGGTGGGCTACAATCTATAGGGTCACAAAAGGTCGGACACAACTGAAGTGACTTGGCATGCACACATGCATATGTTATATTTGGGCTTCCTCAACAGATCAGTGGTAAAGAATCCACCTGCAATGCAGGAGAAGCAGGAGACGGGTTCGATTCCTAGATCAGGAAGATCCCCTGGAGAAGGAAATGGAAACCCACTCCAGTATTCTTGATGGGGAAATCCCATGAACAGAAGAGCCTGGTGGGCTACAGTCCATAGGGCCACAAAGAATTGGACACATCTGAATGACTGAGCACATATGCATACTTTATATATATATATATATATATATATATATATATATAAATAATAAATATATATATATTATTATTTATATATTTTATATATATATATATAATAAATATATATATAATAATAATAAATATATTGTTCCAAGATCAATTTCCATTTCATTTTGAGGATATTTCATAGATTTTGCTCATGCTATTTGAGATAGAAAGCATATGAAATATATCATTTTAATCTATTTAAAAGGCTTCCCTGGTGGTTCAGACAGTAAAGAATCTGCCTGCAATGTGAAAGACCCAGATGAGTGGAATTAACTTCATGACAAAGTGAAAAGCATTTGCATGCAGTGGTGTTTTGTAATCTTCGTTTCAGTTCAGTTCAGTTGCTCAGTCATGTCCGACTCTATGACCCCATGGATTGCAGCACGCCAGGCTTCCCTGTCTGTCACCAACTCCCAGAGCTTGCTCAAACTCATGTCCATTGAGTTGGTGATGCCATCCAACCATCTCATCCTAGTTGGTCAGTTCCATAATCTCTTGAAAAAGATATCATTTAGGAATAATATGAGGAACACCTCTTTTAAAAAGCTGATACATTTAAATATCTCAAGGTTCGACTTTATGATCAAAATAGAAAGTGTCAAAAAACAGTGGAAAAGTAATGACTGGGTTCTTCATAGCCAAACTGTGGAGGGTACCCCAGGATTTCATCATAGATGACCACATCTGTTCTACAGATTTCAGCAGTTAAAAATAATTGTGATAGTCCTGGGAGAATGTCTCTCTATTAGGTTCTTAATGGAAATGAGCCTTTTAAGCACAGATTCTTCTGCTGGAGGAAGATCTCTGCTGACATTCAGAGCTTCAGCTCACTGGCTACAGGTACCCTTAGCTGCATCCAGGCTCAGAAGCTGTCAAGAAATGGGAGCTGCCGGGGACACACTACATCAGATTTCCTAGAATGAATATGTCATCTCATAAATGACATTTAAAACAATTCCTTATTATAAAAACATTTCAATTTTGGGAAAAAAACAATTTCCCCTTTCTTGTTCAGTAAACTGCACAGATAGACTCACCTGCCCTTTGGACTCTGACATTTGATCCAAATGAATGATTCTCATGGCTTAAGCCTCTGAAAGTTAGGAATAGTGACTTTTCCTTCTCATTAGTGATCTTTAGGCATACCAGTCCACAGTTTCAATGAATACCAAAACGTATAAATAGGAAAAAATAACTAGGAAACAGGATTTCATAAATGATATCAGGATCTCTCTGTAAGAAAGAAAATTGATACTTAGTAAAAGTGAGGAGTAAAAGAGGAGATGGCACGCTGCAGTCCATGAGGTCGCAAAGAGTCGGACATGGCTTAGAGACTGAACAACAACAACAAAATAACAACATCAAAATAACAACAACTATTTTGAGCTTCGTGAAGGGGGAAAGATAAGGCTAGTCAATTTTTTAAAAAAGAAATCTGAGTACATAAAGTTAGCATAAAGGGTTAACGGGAGGTGGATGAATTTTTACAAATATAAAAGGAAAAGTATGTCCTATGAAGGAATGTGAGCACTTGCAATTTTACTGGGCTTTTTATCTTCAAAGAATTTTGCATGTTAAGTAATTAATCCTTCCAACACCCTTGTGACGTAGACATGACAAACAAGGACAGAAGTGAGTCTAAGATGACTAATCTACCAAGCTCGCTGGTTGAGAAAGAATTATGAAAGCATGCTAGTTACTAATGAGGAAGATCCTAGGTGGGGACTTTATACAGGATAGTGTGTGTGTGTGTGTGTGTGTGTGTGTGTGTTGCACGCGCGTGCTTTCCAAAATCTGTTTACAGAAATATAGAGCAAATAATAGAATTTGAAAGAATTTATCATTAAATTAAAAGACGATTGCTCCTTGGAAAAAATGTTATGACCAATCTAGACAGCATATTAAAAAGCAGAGACATTACTTTGCCAATGAAGGTCTGTATAGTCAAAGCTATGGTTTTTCCAGTACTCATGTATGGATGTAAGAGTTGGACTATAAAGAAAGCTGAGCATTGAAGAATTGATGCTTTTGAACTGTGGTGTTGGAGAAGACTCTTGAGAGTCCCTTGGGCTGCAAGGAGATCCAACCAGTCAATCCTAAAGGAAATCAGTTCTGAATATTCATTGGAAGGACCGATGCTGAAGCTGAAACTCCAATACTTTGGCCACCTGATGCTAAGAACTAACTCATTGAAAAAGACCCTGATGCTGGGAAAGATTAAAGGCGGGAGGAGAAGGGGATGACAGAGGATGAGATAGTTGGATGGCATTCACCAACACAATGGACATGAGTCTGAGTAAACTCTGGGAGTTGGTGATGAACAGGGAGGCCTGGTGTGCTGCAGTCCCTAGGGTCTCAAAGAGTCAGACACGACTGAGTGACTGAACTGAACTGAACTGATCGTTACTTGAGCTCAGTTCATGCTAGACTAGTGTGCAATTCTTAAATAATCTAAACTTAAACCAGAAATATTAGAAGCAGTTAGGTATTTGCTTTTTATGCATGTAGTTGGTGCATTATTTAAACATGAGCACCAACTATCTGAACCTTCAGTGGTTTAAAGGGAGCTACACTTATTGGGGGTTTATTTTCTGCCCAGTTCCATAACATGTAATCTATATATTCTTTCTTATTATCCAAATACCATAGTAAGCATGCAACACTCAATTAAATGAGAGACCTAACAATTTTAAGCTCTTCTTCACCAACCACTTATTTTTGAAACTTATAACAGTGGCTGTGGTTTGTTTTCTCAAGAGCTAAGTCTGCTTCTTTTTTCTCTGCCTGACTGTGTAATACTGTGACACCTGTCTACTATTACCCTGTTGTGACAGCAATATATCTTCCCAAACTTGCAGAAGAAAATAGCAGAGCTCATGACCACCCTAGAATGATAATCACAGTGCCGTGCTGTTGGCACCCTGAGGTGATGGTAGCAGGGAGCCACATTATCCACTTACAGCAACAGCCATTCCATTCCAACTTCACAGGGTAACAGAGCGAGTCTCACTGATTACAAACCTGCTAACATATGCACTATCCTTCATTCCTTTTCTTGATGATAAGTCTCATTGGGGGCATTATTAAGCTTACTGTGTTACTCTTAAAATTGTCACTGTGACCTTGCAAGAAGTACTGGTCCACAAATGAAACTGGCTAAATTTTTCCAATGGGAAACCTGACTGCCTTTTCTGCGCCAGAGCCACAAAATTTCCCATCTAACAAATCAGGCCTGGAGGGTACAATATGGTTGACCTCTTACCCTTCTCTTCCTTGGTGTTAGTGCCAAAACACTATGTGAATTTCTATCCCCTCTTTTCCTCCCTTCTTCCCTTCCCCCCAGATAGGCATATATTTTTCATCTCAGTCTGTCATTTCCTTAAGAGGGTATCTGGGTATTGCAAGTTAAGTCAATTATTGCCCAAGGTTTTCAAATATGCAAAGTTGTAGAGAATATTGATTGAGTCATTTGATTACCAAATATCTCCTGAGTACTTATTTTTGAGTTTTCTGTTGATTATGATTTCTGGTATGCCAAGTAAATTTTTAATTAAATGATGGCATTGTGTGGGTTCTGGAGGATATTATCTTTTTTTTTCTAAGGTTTGCTCTAGCCTTTGCTAGAACCATAAGGTAAGGTCAGGTGACATTAATCTGATCAGGAATTGGATGTACTCAAAGACTGGGTTGCAGTTTTTGATGGCTAAGTCAACTTCTGGTTGTTCCACACTCCTAGAATGTAAACTTTCACCATTCTCTAGAGTCCTTCTCTACTGTTATTTCCAGACTCTAGTTTCTGTTTCTTAAGCAGGGTGCTCTTTCTTCAGTGGATAAACAGAATATCCTAAAATTATAAAATCCTTTGTCCCTGGGAGTGTCCTTATCAGGATTCCATATCGGGTAGATAAAGGGAGACCAATTAGGAAGTTACAGTAATAGTTTGGTTATGAGCTAATGGAGCCTGACCCAGGGAGTTGGCAGTTAGGAATATATATATGAAAGGACATATATGGGAGCCCTTGTGAAAGAAGAATGGGTGAGGAAGCTTGTTTATTATGTGAAGGGTGATGTGTTAAAACTTCCTTAAGATTTAGAGTCTACAGAACTGAGATATAGTCCGTGGACCACAGGAAAAAAGAAATTGTAATGAAGAAAATTTTGAGACAGAAATACTCATTTGAGGGTAATACCCACACATGTAGGAGATGATTACCGATTTGGTGAAGAACATAGAGAGGGAGTCTTCCCTAGTGGCAGAGTGGTTAGGAATTTGGTTTGAAATGCAGGGAGCACAAGTTCTATCCCTGCGTGGGGAACTAAGATCCCACCTGTCATGGGAAAACTAAGCCTGGGTGCCCCAAATACTGAGCCCATGCGCCTCAACTAGAGAATCTAAGAGCTGGAACGAAAGATCCTGTGTGACACAACTAAGACCTGACACAGCCAAATACATGAATAAATAAAACAGAAAAAACAAGGAGGACTTGAAAGCATGCAGCACTGTAGCCTGTTTATCAGTCAACTTCCAGGACAAATACAGAAAAAATGGTTCTATGTTCATCTTTAAGCAATTCATTGTCAGAAAAAAACCAACAGAAAAACTACAATTACAGAAAAACCCAATCTTAGTGATCTCTGCAACTTTTAGTAATTTAAGTGCATACTGGAGTTGAAGGAGCCCATAATTTGAATTAAAAGCAGTGAATTTGGTTGGATCTCTTGGTCAATTTTAGAATTATGTAGCTGACACTGATAGGTAATGTTTTGGCAGAAAAAAACAACAATGGGGAAGTATGTACTTGAAATATATACTTTGTAACTTCTATCTGTACACTGTAAATGTAAATATATATATGTCTCCATATAGTTTTAATCCCTCGATAAGAGCAGAGATTTATGGGTGTTTAACTTTCCTTAACAGTTGCGTCCATAAAACTCAGTCTGACAAAGTTCATAGGCTACTATATTTGAAGACGTAGACTTTCCTTTAAAAAAATTATTGAAGTATAGTTGATTTACAGTGTTGTGCTAATTTTTGTTGTGCTGCAAAGTAACTCAGTTATATATATATTCTTTTTCATATTATTTTCCATCATAGTTTATCATGGGATATTGAACATAGTTCCCTGGGCTATACATAGGACCTTGTTGTTTATCTATTCTAAATGTAATAGTTTGCATCTGCAAACCCCAAATTCCCAATCCATCCCTCTTCTGCCTCCCTCCCTCTTGGCAATGATAAGTTTGATCTCTACATCTGTGCGTCTATTTCTGTTCTGTAGATAGGTTCATTTGTGCCATGTTTTAGATTCCACACATAAGTGCTATTATATGGTGCTTGTTCTCTTTCTGACTTACTTCACTTAATATCATACCTAGGTCCACCCATGTTGCTTCAGATGACATTATTTCATTCTTTTTGATGGCTGAGTAATATTCCATTATATGTAAGTATATATGCACTTCATGAATATGTAAACTTTTCAAAAACTTTCTCATCTTCACTATTTCTCAGCTCTTCATGTGTCTTCCATCCATAGCTAAATGTGAATGTTCTTATAAATTCTAAAGCAGGAAGGGGAAAAAGCAGCCAAAAAGCTTGCATTACCCTGAATGACAGCCTGGAAGCATGAGCTCCGTTTTCATCTTTTGTTTTTGTGATCAGATTGGCAGGTCATACCAATCAGTCTAGAGCAGTGATTCTCACCTAGGCCGCCATAATTCACTGTGGAGTTTTAAAATGTGCAGATGCCTATGTCCCACCCAGAGGTTCTGGTTTAATCAGTCTGAGCTGCAACCTGGATTTTTAAAACTCCCCAGAGAGTTATAAAACAAAAACCTCAGGAAATTCAATTCCCCAAAGTAACTCTTATAATTAACTTCTTAGAAAACCTTGCCTGGATTTTCATCTCATAAATAATACTTAATCTTTATGGTTCTATACAGAGGTATTGGCTAAACTTATTCAAATATGAATTCAAGGTGCTTTGGGGAGTGGGCGTATAAAAAACACATACCCTATTTCATACGTATCACATGTAAATTTGCCAGTTTACCAAATAAAAATAGAGAATACACAATTATGCCTGAATTTTTGGATAGACAGTGAACAATTTTTGTATAAGTATGTTGCAAGCAATATTTGGGATGTGCTTACACTAAAGAATTATTTTTTGTTTATATAGAATTCAAACGAAACTGCCATCCTGCTTTTTTGTTTAGCAGCCCTCATTACAGGACATGCAGAAAATGTTTAGCTATTCCATTTTAATTGAAGCATTTTTGTTGACTTGTAACCAATCACCTATGAAACCATTTTATATTGGTCTAATCACAGTTAAGACACATAGTAGAAGCAATCTAGCCAGTGTGGCTGAACCATTTAACCCAATTCACCAAGGCTCTTGGCCTACTTATTCATTTAAAAAACTCACTTTGTCTAAGATATTTATAGAAGAGATCAATTTTAATTTCCTTTACCGCTTGAGTACACAGTTTGTAATTCCTCCAGCAGAGATTTATCAGCTTTCTAATACAGTTCTGGGGTAAAACCTGGGTGCCCAGGGGGTTCACTTCTACTTCAGCCTAAATTGTCTGAACTGTCTTAATCTGTAGACCAATTTTCTCTACAGCCCCCTAAGGAAGGAACTTGTTGATTTTGGCAGTGTTTACCTTTCCTACAAACAAATTCAACATTTTCCAGACTGGCTGGCTCTTAAAAATCACATGAGAGCTGGGAAAAAAATTGCCTTTCGTCTCCTTTAGAATTCCCCTCTCCCCCCATTTTCTAGGAAAAGCTTTGTGTTGCTCACAGCTGCTGGAAGATAATTTGTGGCGTCAGGATTATTTAGAATCTGTGGAGAAGACTGTATAGTTCCCTGAGTTCAGCGCTTTTCTAGAGAGAGTAGAAGCATCTGTCAGATAAAAAGATGAAATGTTCCAGCCTTCATGAGTGATTATATGGACTTTTATATGGAGAAGAGGGAAAGAACTGATTTCATGTTTGCTTTCTCATCAAAGTGAAATGTTTCACAGTGTCAGGTTCCACAAAGAACAATCACATGTAGTATGTCGTGTGCTTGAGTGTTATTGGCTTTCACTGAGTGTTGCTATTCAGCTTTGCTTTGGGCAACTTGAATGGTACAGTGTTGTGACTTTGTCTTTTTTTCATTAGTGACAATCATCACCCTCTCTTCCACGCACCTCCAACCACCCTCCGACCCTACTCCCACCCCCTACCCCGACCATCCCTCCAGCCTCACCCTCGTCTATCAGACCAAAACCCATTTTCACTGGGAACTCTACTCAGTGTTATAGGGCAGCCTTGATGGAAGGGGAGTTTGGGGAAGAATGGATACATGTATATGTATGCCTGAGTCCCTTTCTGTTCACCTGAAACAATCACAACTTTGTTAACCAGCTATACTCCAACATAAAATTAAAAAGGTTTTTTTTGTTGTTGTTTGTTTCTTTAAAGAAAAACTTCTTGTATCATGCATCAGCAGGAGTAAACCTTTCATGAAGGAGTCTTCCTTTGCAGGCACTAAGTGGAGTCTGGTGTCACTACAATCAGAGGAATCCAATCTATATTTTGTAAAAAGAAAGTGCATTTGAATTTCCTCACATCTACCTTTTTTTTAAATTAATTAATTTAATTTTATAAAAATTCTCAGGTTTAGTTGAATAGTCTTCGAAGTCTGTGAGTGATGTGCCAGAGACTGTAATTCTGTTTATTAAAATTATCTTGATCTGGAAAGTGTAATTTATATATTTTTTTCTCCCCTTGATTTATTTCCATGTCATCTGTGGTGAATTGAGAGTTATTTAACAAACTTTTGGGGTTTTTTTCTCCCAGTAATAACTTCATTGTTTTCAATGTTGAAAAACCAGAGTTAATGTTTCCGGCTTTCAGAGCTGTTTTTTTTTTTTTTTATCACCCCTGCCACAAATGCCATCTCAGTCAGCACCTACCATCAGGGATCTCTTCCTGTGTGCTTCCACTTCCAGAGTCCTGCTGGAATGCACCTTTGCCCCAATTTGTTTCTCGTCTCTTCTGTTTTCTCTTCCTCCATTCACTTTTTTTCAAGCTCAGACCCGCCTATCAAATGTCTCTTACAATGGAGACTTACTTTGGGGTGTGTTAAGATTTCCTCCCATATTTTCCCTAATCCTCCTCTTTCTCTCTAATTTTGCACTGCAATGGCTGTTTCTTTTCTCTTCCATACATTTTCTTTGTTGGATGAATTTCTTCCCTCCTTCAATACCTCCTCCTTGCTCAGAAGAGTTGTTAACAATGAAATTTACTGTTCTAATTCTTTGGCTTATTTTTTGCCATTCAGGCCAGGTCCTGGCACGACTCCGCTTCTGTCACCTAGATTAGATTGATTACAGGGGGAGGAAGGTGACTGATTTGCAATTCACTACTTGGGCTGTTCTCGACATTGGAACCAAGCCTGCAACACTTTGATTTAATGCTTCAGAATGAACTTGAATCTTGGCCAAACTCACCAATTATTTGGCTTCGATGCACAAACCTGAGCTGCATTTAGCCTCCACTGCTGTCCCCTGGGTCCTGGAGTGGAATCTCTGGGTGAAAGCAGAGCTGGTCTGTGCTTGGGGCTCAGCGTGGCTGCTTGTCAAGTTGCAGTAAATACAGAGGGGGGAGATGGGGGAGGAAAGGTGTTCCATCTCCTCCGATGCTTTCATACAATCCCTCATTCCGTTCTTCTTAAACAAAGCCTCATCAGCACTGACAGGTTCAGATTTTTAGTTTTCAATTATTGGTACTGGAAATTAGGTAAGCTCTTTAGTTCACTCCATGGTTTTTGGCCATTTTTGGAAATGTAGTACTCAATATGGGTTTGAACTTTTGTGCTTGTTTCATATTAAATTCTTCAATATCACATAGATTGAAATGAAAGTGATGTTTCCCTTGCCAGTCCTGAAAGCTGTACTGTGGCCCTCTCCTACATTGCTATAGGAACCTAGAATTTATAATCAATCCTCCAGTCCCACATCATCTCTAACTTCAATATTGTCATGGTGTTTTCTCTCTCTCTCTCTTTTTTTTTTTTTCAAATGATGAAGATTTTTATTTAAACATTTCAAAACTATTTTTTTGGATGTGGATCATTTTTAAATTCTTTATTGAATTTATTACAATATTGCTTCTGTTTTATGTTTTGGTTTTTTGCCTGAGAAGGGTGTGGGATCTTAGCTCCTCAACCAGGGACTGAATACGCACTCCTTGAATTGAAAGGCAAAGTCGTAACCACTGGACCACCTGTGAAGTCCCCTGTCACAGTGTTTTTTGTAACAACAGTTTTCCCCCATGGAAAACACACTGAGAGGACTCTATCATAGATCTGTCTCAGGAGACAACCATCAGGTCCCTGGAAACTCAGGGCGCCTGCTTTCTTATTGGTGCTTGTCTGAGTCCATGAATCTGCTTGCTGCCAAATAAGTCAATGGGGACATTCTGGCAGCTTGGCAATGATTTTTATGTGGAAGGATATTAAGAGCTTCCCAGACACAATTAAATCAGACCAGGAACCATATTAGACAATTCTGCCAAATTCAAAGTAAATTAGGTGGTTGTTCATTCCTTATCACTATTTTTGTGAACACTTGATCTAAATCAAGGATTTGAGAAAAAAATGTTGCCACTTCCTCCTCCCTCCAACCTTCATGGCCTTTGTTCCCCCAAAATGGCATTGATTTAGGATCCATTAGGCTAACCCGTTGCTTCTCAGTCAAATGAAAAATAATCCTGAGCCAGAGACTTCCCTAATGGTTCATTGGTTAAAACCCTGCACTTCCAAAGCAGAGAGCATGGATTCAATCCCTGATAGGGAAATTAAGATCCCACATGATGCAGGGCAACTAAGCTCTCATACTATAAGCTACAGAGCCCACGCACTCTGGATCCCATGCTCCACAACCAGAGAGAAGCCCAAACACCAAATTAAGATCCGACAGCAACCAAAAACAAGATAAAAAGGTAATTAATAAAAATTTTTTTAAATCCTGAGCTGATTTTTACAATCTATTGGTTTCCAAGCAAGTTTGACAAAACCCATGAATTTCCATAGAAAACTCAATTTCTCTATGTAGATCCTTTGACCTGTATATAGAAGCTGGCTCCTTGTAATCAATAGCCTTATGTTTTGAAAAATTTAAATAGTCTGATCAAATCTGGGGAAAAGTTAAGCATCAATTAAAAAAAAAACTCATGAAAATTCTGAGCTCACTTTTTAAAAAGGTATTTTGAGCACAAGATAAAGCAACATTTACATATTATACACATAATACACAAAATACTAAAATCCTGTAAGGTACAGGTAGAAATTTAGGCATCAAGAATTTTTATTTATTTGCTAGGACAGCAAGGAGATCAAATGCATCAACCCTAAAGGAAATCAACCCTGAATATTCATTGGAAGGACTGATGCTGAAGCTGAAGCCCCAATACTTTGGCCACCTGATATGAAGAGCTGACTCACTGGAAAAGACCCTGATGCTGGGGAAGATTGAGGGCAAGAGGAGAAAGGGATGACAGAGAATGAGATGGTTGTAGAGCATGATTGACCCAATGGGCAAACTCAGGGAAATAGTGAAGGACTGTGAAGCCTGGTGTGCTGCAGTTCATGGGGTCACAAAGAGTTGGACACGACTTAGGGACTGAACAACAACAAAACTATCAAAGATTATGAATATAGTCAGAAAATATATAAATTGTGGTGTCTTTCACAGAAGAATATTTTCAGCTATAAGCAACAACATGGATAAATATTAGTGTCATTACATTAAAACAATAAACAAGTCTCAAAAAATGACATACAGGTTGATGTCTGTGTCATTCATTTTGCAGAATAGTTAGAATAGTTGATGCCTGTATGCCTTTATTTTTTTTGAAACTCAAAACTAGGTAACACTAAGCAGTATATTTTTTAGGCCTCAAATACATGCAGTGATTCACCTACACTAGAAAAAATCTCAAAGGGGTAACCAGGATAAAATCATGTGGGATAAATTAGGAGTTTGGGATTAATATATGCACACTACTACATATAGAACAGATAACCTATACTCAGTAGAAACTATACTCATTATTTTGAATTAACCTCTAAGGGAAAAGAATCTGAAAAAGTATATATATATATAAAAAAAAAAACTGAATCACTGTGCTGTACACCTAAAATTAACACAACATTGTAAATCAATTATACTTCCATCAAAAACAATATGGAAAATCATGTGTTTATTATTTAAAAGAGAAGGCAGGAATATAGGCTTGGAGGTACTCAGGAAAACATGAGTGTTGGGTAATATTCTAGTTTTTGGGTTAAATGGTGCTTTGGGGGTACTAACTATATATAGAGTTATATATATGTATAATTATGGCTGATTTGCATTGTTGTAGGGCTGAAGCCAATACAAAACTGTAAAGCAATTTTCCTCCAATTAAAATGAATTTAAAAAAATGAAATAAAATTTAGTTGTTATGAAAAAAATGTATGTACTTTAGGATGTAAATAAATCAATCAGGCTTCCCCGATGGCTCAGTGGGTAAAGAATTTGCCTGCAATGCAGGAGACACAGGAGACACCGTTTTGATTCCTGGGCTAGGAAGATTCCCTGGAGAAGGAGATGACAATCCACTCCAGTATTCTTGCCTGGAAAATCTCATGGACAGAGGAGCCTGGTGGGCTATCATCCAGGGGGTCACAACGAGTCGGACATGACTGAGTCCAACTAAGTACATGACTGAGTCCAACTAAGTACTTGACTGAGTCTGACTAAGTGCTTGACTTAGTCAAGCACAAGCATACACATAAAATGACTGGTGTATTGAAAGGATAATGATTAATTCATAAGCTCTGGTTAAGTAAGTAAAAATTAAATGATAAACATTTATCTAGGAAAGTGTTCTCACAGAAGGACGATTCTGTGTTCAGAATGCCGGCTGGAAGCTCTACTTGGATGGGTCCTCCTGGTTCTTTGTGAACAGGACTGAGCAGTGGAGGTGAGATTAGCACTGGAGGCACTAACTATTCTGCAAACAGAGGGATTTTCACCGATCTGTGTGATCAAACATTACATTAAGATAGTATGGCCATGACTCTGTGTCTAGGTAAATAGATCCTGTTATTTCAGTTATCCATCATTTGTATGTAAATAATTTTGCCTAAGATTTCAGTTAAAATGACCAATAACTAAATAATATGAACCTGTAAGCTTTATCTCCCTTTCATGATTGTCAAATAAAGTTTGAGACTGACTTGACAGATGATACCTATATAAGATAGTGAAAAGCAAGTACACATACACACAGACATAAATACAGACAGACACACACACACATACACACACGCTCACACTGGGTACTCAAGGTGGGAATTCTTTTAAATCAAATAGTCAGTAAAATTCATGTAAATAAAGCAAAAAAAACCAATTGAAACCTTAATGTTGAATAGAATTGTGATTGTATTTTAAAATTGATGTTAGCTTAGCTATGAGAGTATAAGAAAGTAGGGAACTGAGAAAGACATAATTATAATCAGATTCCAGATAAACCTATGTCCATAAAGGAAGGAATAAGTAAAGATTATATTGTATAAACTATATATTAGGAATTATTTCAGTACAGATTCTACAGTTTAAGTCTTCCTTTGGTGGGAGACTATCAAAAAATTCTTGGGGCCAGGAGATGAGTTTTTTTTTAATGTTTATCAAATGACAGTAAATACACTTTGATTTATTCTTTGAAGGAAGTGGCACAGAGTTTTATTACAGGACTCCCTTACACGGTAATGCAATTTCACACTGTTCATCTTCAGAAGACAAAATACAAAACAAATTCCTGCATTAGATAATGAATGAACAACAGCTGATTTGAATAAAAATTTATTTAAATGTCATTTTTAAAAGATAATGCATTTCAATATAAATCTCATTTGCAATTTCAGCAAATCGTACCTTATTACATAAAGATAATTTTGAGTAATGAGATAACACCCAGGCCAATTTTGTCTCATTTTGACATCACATATTGTAAGGATCCTGATACACTCAATAGGTATACAAATGACATTTTCTGATACTTTCTAAAGTCAGAAAAATAACTGAAGAGAGATGCCCAAAATTCAGCCAGGCAAAGGAACATACTGGAGTGGGGCTGGGAGACCACTTTCCAATGACCTGAGGACAAAATTCTGCCTCTTCCCCACAAAAGGAAAATAAAAGCCTTCAGACAGGCATTCTCTGTTTCCTAGGCTCACTAATTTATGTTACCCTGAGGGCATTTAAGGCTTGTGCCTCTTGGTGTTCCAGGCTACAGCTTAGGAGATTCATTAACTGTGTCTCTTAGGTCTCTTGAGATTACAGCTGACCATAGGGTCTTTGGGGCTTCCCAAGTGGCTCAAGTGGTAAAGAACCCACCTGCCAAAGCAGGAGACTCAGGTTAGAGATGTTGGTTCGATTTCTGGGTCAGGAAGATCCCCTGGAGGAGGAAATGACTACACACTTCAGCATTCTTGCTTGGGAAGTCCCACGGATATAGGAGCCTGGTGGGCTATAGTCCATTGGGTCACAAAAGGTCGGACATGACTTAGCGACTGAGCACACACAGTAGGGGTCTTTACCGAAAGCATCTTTGATAACATTGATGAGAATCTATTATGGTGTCTGGGAAACACTCATTCGCAATCTTTCCATTGACAAAGATCTTTTATTGCTTTTTAAAAATTTTACTGCAGATATTTAACATGCATCAAATGAAGAGCCTCTAATGATTCATAATCTCCAAGGTCAAATTTTTTCACCCAACTTTATTTTCACTATAGCAATCTTCATGAGAAGTTGAAACGTGTGTAAGTTTGCCTTGACTTAGGGCATTGATTTAAGAAGACATGTGGCAAATGAGCCAACCCTGGGTCAACAAACACATTTGCCAGGACTCAGCCTTTTTGAAAGTGTTTCATTACCTTCCCTAAATCTCATAAAGAAAAAAAAACAGTCAAGAATCTGAGTTTAAAAAATCTGGTCAGCATGTCCCCCTGACTGGATCAGAATAGATCTATGTAGTACGTTTCCATTTTAATTCGGATTTTCTAGATAACATATATTCAAACTAGCATTGTTTATAGTTTCAAAATCATTCAGAATTTTTCCCACCCCAAAGGATAAACTGAAAATGTCATGAGTGATGTTCAAGAGAAGGTGGTCTTGCTGAATGATACATGTGGTGGCTTCTGGCAAAAACTGAGTGTCCGTGAGCTTGATGTACAATGAATCGTGCCTTTAACCACTTGTAGGTTGTTCTCTAGCCATGCAGACACCTATCCATCCTTCAAGTAAATAGTACTAGATTGACAAACAATTCCCATTTGTATGCTTCTTATGAAAATTTAAAAAAATTAAAAAGTGGATATATGTATAATGATTTACTTTGCTATACACCTGAAACTAATACAACATTGTGAATCAACTATACTCCAATAAAAAAAAAATTTAAAAAAGGAGACAAATTTCAATGAATATATGTTCATTATAAACATAGTGAAAACATCCAAAATATAATATGAATTCATTACCTAAGAACCCAGAATCTCGCAACCAAATCAATTTGGCTTGAGGAGCACTTGAAACTACATTATTTGTCAATGTGGTGAGAGGAAAGTAATTTTTTCTTTAGCTTTGCTATCTCTTCATCAAAAGGTGATATTTTTTCATCTCTGTAAAAAGAATTTTGCCTAATTTTCTCTTATTTCATAAGCATCATCTTTTAAAGTAATTCTGCAATTGGTCATCAAACAAACCTCAAGCATGAAAAGCATTTTTGTTTGATTTGTGCTCTTTTTACATTGATTTTAGCCAAGACTTCTCTCTTGTTTAGCTATAAATAATTTGATGATTTTCTTTCAAACTGCCCATGATTTTTTTTTAAAAAACAATGACTATTTCATAGAGTATGGTTCAGGCCAACTCATTTCCCCCCTCACGATAACGTACCATATTTCACATAAGCCTGGAAGCTTACCTGACTTCCTGACACCCAGCTGGTGGCTGCATTTTCCTTACAGGGCATTATGGTCACTGTCTCACTTGGCTGACCCAGATGTCTTGCTTTCTCAGTATCAGCACTACACTTAAAACTTGCCATCTTCTGTCAATCCTAGTCTCATTTGAAATTATGTTTTTCAAATTATTTCACTTGAAAGTTGTCAAGTGAGGCATGACACAAAAATCACAAACCTTATAATTTTCCGTAGTTTTCAGTTACCAAGGGTCACTAGGGTAAGAAGTGAACTTAATCCAGTCAATATTTATTTTGTTGATCAGTTCTAAGGGCTTCCCAGGTGGCGCTAGTGGTTAAGAACCCACCTGCCAATGCAGGAGATGTAAGAGACACAAATTCAATCCCTGAGTCAGGAAGATCCCCTGGAGGAGGGCATGGCAAACCACTCCAGTATTCTTCCCTGGAGAATCTCATGAACAGAGGAGTGTGGTGCAGTACAGTTCATGGGGTTGCAAAGAGTCAGACACGACTGAAGCGACATAGCACGTGCATGATCAGTGGGATTTGGTGGGATCTGGTGTTTTATGAAACTTAATAAAAGGCATTAAAAGTAAGAACACTTATTTTTTCAAACTTTTTATTTTGTATTGAAGTATAGCCGATTAGCAATGCTGTGATACTTTCAGGTGGACAGAAAATGGACTCAGCCATACATATACATATATCCATTCTCCCCCAAACTCCCTCCCATCCAGGCTGCCACATAACATTGAGCAGAGTTCCATGTGCTAAAAAGTAGATCCTTTCTGGTTATCCATTTAAAATATAGCAGTGTGTGCATGTCCATTCCAAACTCCCTGACTATCCCATCACCCCATGCCCTCTCCCCCTGCCTCCCACCCCGGCATTAAAAAGAATGAACGAATGCCATTTGCAACAACATAGATGGACCTATAGACTGTCATACTGAGTGAAGTAGGCCAAATAGATTAGGAGAATATTGTATGACATCACTTATATGCAGACTCTAGAAAGAAATTATACAAACACCCTTATCTGCAAAAGAGGAACACAGTTTAAATTCCAATTTGCGATTCTACACACCATACAACAGCTATGCAAGTCAACCACCAAATCTTCAAATCCCTCACTACATACAAAATGTTTTTGCTTTCCCAGCTTTTACAAGGAAAAAGACAAACATTCATACTGGCTGAAATGAAAAAGTAGGAATTTGTAGAATTTGATAGAGTATCTCAAAATTTCAAACACTGAAAATGCTGCTTCCCTAGAACTACAGTGAAATGTTGGGAAGTTGCATCCCATTCAGCCTGATTGACATGCACCCTGGCCTATGAGCAGACACTTTGTTGAGCGTGTGTCCCTCCCTGAGAGAATGAGCTTTAGAGGAGAGTGTAACCTTTAGAATGATGCTAAGGAAAGTCTGAATTCTGACTAAGCTGCTTTCTTGTTATGTGACTGTAGGTAACACACTTCAGCTCTCTGGGCCTAATGCTCTTATCTTTTCAAAACTGAATGAGACAACATACGTGAAGTAGGGAATAATTTTCCTGGCATAAAATAGGTGTTTAATAAATTTAAGTGATCTGTTGTTATGTAATTTATGTGTTCTGGAAGAATCCCTTTTTAATACCCTCCTGATCCCTCAATGCATTTCTATACATACATTTCTATACATAATTCTATACATACATTTCTATACATTCTATACATCCCTCATACATTTCTATACATTGCTATATTGTTTTTTCCTTATGTGAGCAAATTGTTTGAAATGGACTATTCTTTGAAAAATTAAATTTAATAGCCATGTTCTAATAAAACCCATTACATGATATGTGCGTGAGTGCTCACACATTCAGTCATGCACAGCTCTTGTGACCCTATGGACCATAGCCCGCCAGGCTCCTCTGTCCATGGAATTTTCCAGGCAAGAATACTGGAGTGGGTCACCATGCTCTTTTCCAGGAGATATTCCCTGACCCAGGGATTGAACCTGTGTTTCCAGCATTGGCAGGTGGGTTCTATACCACTGAGCCACCTATGTTGGTGTCATTATTAGGACACAGAACTGATGGCATCCGGTTTTGGGCTTGAGTTGATGGCTTTCTTTGTCTAGGATTGCAACAATTTCTAATATACACCCACCTATTCACAGCATCATGGACCATTTGCAGGGAAGTAGCATAGTTCTCTTGCAAGAAGTGAAGTTTTGCAGCTTGTGAAATCCCCCAGTAAGAACTGCTGACAGCTTGAGTGGGCAAAGGAAAAGCCTGTGTGAAAAGGCTACTGTTTGATTTGACCATGGCATCGTCCCTCCTGGAAGCGCCATGACAGACAAATGATGGGATATCTGCTCTCCGGTTTTGTTGTCTCCTGTCTTACAACTGACATAAGATGACATCTCTAATCCGTGTGCTCTTTGGGTTACAGCCCCAGATGTCAAAATAAGAGCCAGCAGGGGAAGTTAGGAAGTCTTACTAAACATCCTCTTTCTCTGATCCACCCTCCCTGTAGTCTGGCCAGTCCACACCTGTGGCAGCTCCATTCTGAGAGGTAGGAGCAGCTGGTTCCCAGCACGGGTAAGCCCAGCTCAGGCTGGTATGGATCCTTAATGAGCTGTCAAGAGCCACAAGAGCATTTCAGGAAAAAAGAAATACTTGTGAATGTCGTATGTTTTGTGAATCTTAATACTATAATAACATATTGAAACTTTTGTGATTTGTCACAGGCAAGTGAGGGAAAAATGTTTTCTCTTGTCCTTTCTGTTATCCACAGAATCAAACAGAAGAGTATAGAGATAATTCCAAAGAGTGCTTAATTCCAATGTTATCTTCACTTGGCTTGGGAATGCTGTTTGTGGTTTTCTTTGGGCTGCAGATTTTTTTTTTCAGGTCAGTTTTTTTTTTTTTTTTTTTTTAGAGATTATATCCATTTTCTAAGCTTGGCAACTGCCCTGGGTTGGACCATAATGGCAAATCAGTCTGCCAAAAAGAAAACTTTCAAAGGCAAACCTGCCTTTAACGATAATGATGTTGGTGATGATGCCAGCAGCCAGTCTATTGATCCCCCACCACGAGCCTGGACTTTGATAGATCTTCAGTTTTCTCATCTGTCAAATGAGCAGGATAATAGTATCTACCTCGAGGGTTTGCTGTGGAAATTAAATGAGTAACATAGGAAGACATGCTTGCTGTCCTTTTTTTTAATGCGGATCATTTTTAAAGTCTTTATTAAATTTGTTACTATATTGCTTCTGTTGTATGCTTTGGCTTTTTGGCCATGAGGCATGAGGGATCTTAGTTCTGGGATCAGAGTTTGAACCCTCACCCTCTGCATAGGAAGGTGAAGTCTCAACCACTGGGCCACCAGAGAAGTCCCACGTTAGCTGGTCTTACTGTGTGTGAGCTTATGCCATCCTCATTGCAATTCTGTAGGGTTGGTGTCATCACTGACATAGTCTCTCATATGAGGAAACTAAAGAGTGGATGAAGGGAATTTGCCCAAAGTCACAACATAAGTGGCAGAGTCAGGAGTAGAATCAAGGTAGTCTGACCCTCACCTAATCCTGCTTATATGGTTTGAGCTTCTCTGTTTTTTCTCATGGTTAAGAATGAGTTCATTAGAAAATTATAGAAGAGAAAGATACATTTATTCAAAGCTTTGAAACATTTTTTTCTTTTTTTTTAATTAGTTTATTTTCTATTTTTTAACTTAACAATATTGTATTTGTTTTGCCATACATTGACATGAATCCACCATGGGTGTGCATGTTTTCCCCTTCCAGAACCCCCCTTCCACCTCCCTCCCCATCCCATCCCTCCGGGTCATCCCGGTGCATCAGCCCTGAGGACCCTGTATCATACATTGAACTTGGACTGGCGATTCATTTCACATATGATAATTTACATGCTTCCATGCCATTCTCCCATATCATCCCGCCCTCGCCCTCTCCCATAGAGTCCATAATACTGTTCTATTTATCTGTGTCTCTTTTGATGTCTCTCATACAGGGTTATCTTTACCGATTGACTAAATACCATATGTATGTGTTAATATACTGTATTGGTGTTTTTCTTTCTGGCTTACTTCACTCTGTATAATAGGCTCCAGTTTCATTCACCTCATTAGAACTGATTCAAATATATTCTTTTTAATGGCTGAGTAATATTCCATTGTGTATATGTACCACAGCAAAGCTTTGAAACTTTTTTATGGCAAAAGATATCATGAACAAACTCAACCAACAAATTATAAATTTAGGGAAAATATTAAATAAAGAGGGTAATTATACTGTATATTATAAATAATACTTTTTTAAGGTGGTATTTTTTTTTTTTTTTGCTGTGCCACACAGCATATAGGATCTTAGTTCCCAGACCAGGAATCAAACCCTTGGCCCCTGTAGTGAAAGTGCAGTCTTAATCACTGGACAGCCTGGGAAGTTCCATAAAGAATTTGTAAAACATGGTAAGGCAGAAATGAACAACCCAGTAGAAAAATAGGCAATTAGGTGGCTATTTACATAAGAGAAATTCAAATGGGGGGGAGGGAGAATTTGAATTAAAGCTACAGTTGAATTAAAGCTAAAACTCAGAGATTTGTAAATTAAAGTACCAGTAACATATCATTTTACACCTAACAAACATTTTACACCGGCAAACCTAAATGACTGATTACAGCTATTATTAATGTGAAAAAGTGAAAGCTGCTCAATTGTTTCTGACTCTTTGCAACCCAGGGACTGTATAGTCTATGGCCAGAATTTTCCAGGCCAGAATACTGTAGTGGGTAGCCATTCCCTTCTCCAGGGTATCTTCCCAACCCAGGGATCAAACCCAGGTCTCCCACATTGCAGGCAGATTATTTACCAGCTGAGGTACCAGGGAAGCCCATTGTAAATGAGTCCAAAAGTGTATTCTCAAACAGGAAAAATGGTAAAAAGTGAGACCTATTTAAGACAAAGGGGCTTCCCTGGTGTCTCAGATGGTAAAGAATCTGCCTGTAAGGCAGGAAACCCAGGTTCAATCCCTGGGCCAGGAAGATCCCCTGGAGAAGGGAATGGCAACCCACTCCAGTATTGTTGCCTAGAGAATTCCATGGACAGAGGAACTTGGCAGGCTACAGTTCATGGGGTCACAAAGAGTCAGACACAATTGAGTGACTCACATTTTCACTTTCATTTAAAACAAACACCAGCATTTTGGTAAAATATACATATTAAATGTTAAAAATACATTTATTGATAATTACCCATGCATATTATCACTGAGTATCTTCAAGTTTCTCTATTTTCCTGGGCAGCATCATAATTCCAGAAATGAAGGACATAGAATTATTTGTATGGCATCTGATCGAAGCTCATGGGGATCTATGATTAACTACTGTGTGGATTTGGTCAAGTCACTAGAATCCCCTGCATTTTAATTCCCAGCTGCAAAGTGAGAGAGAAGAACTAAATGATCTAGGAGGATCTTCCAGACCCTGTGAACATTCTAGAAACCTAAGAAGTTTACACTCTCTCAAGCAATTCACCTGGTTTCACTCAACCTCCAGATGAGGGGAAACTGGTTGAAATTGTACCAGAAGGATCTTTTTTTGGTAAGAAATATTTTCCTGGTGATAAGGTAGTGAGCACTGTAAAGAGAAGTTTTTCAAGCTCCTCTCCTAAAGCTCCTTGAGAAGAAAGTGGTCTCCATCACTTGGAGCTGTCAGTGGCTCTTACTATCCAGGGGTTGAGCACTGACTAGTTTATGGGTTTCTTGTAGCTAAATGGTTCTGTTTTTCAATGAGGTTAACTCCACAGTGGGCTGCCCAGGTGGCGCTAGTGGTAAAGAACCCACTTGCCAACGCAGGAGATGTAAGAGACTAGTTCGATCACTGGGCTGGGAAAATCCCTGGAGGAGGGCATGGCAACCACTCCACTACTCTGCCTGGAGAATCCTATGGACAGAGGAGTCTAGTGGACTACAGTCCATGGGGTCACAAAGAGTCGGACACAACTTAGCAACTAAACAAAAACTCTATAGCTATAGTATTCTGAGATCCTTTTGACTCCTGGCATGGATTACTGAATCATCTGAACGTTTTGAATCTATTCAATCCTGAAACCAAATCCTTAAATATTTGTATCAGAGCAGATGTGATTTTGGGAGGTGACCTAGAAATGATCCAGCCTCTTAGGAGACCTTCTTAAAAGCTTGTTTCTCGTGAATCTCTTGATATTGTTAGGATGTGTTACTCAACAATAAGTAAATAAGTTCATATCTTCTTTTACCCCCCTTCCCCAAATACCAGCTTGTCTCCTATGAGCTGAGCCCAAACTGAGTGACTGCTTAATATAAACTGTGGTTTTATTGGCTTTTTGCTTTTCTAAATTGGTTGTGATGTAGATGGCCTTCCTGTTATTTGTGTCTTCATTGATTTGCTTCCACAATACCATCAATCCTATCATTACAAATATTATCAGGTGATGTTGAGTTGAAAAATCTAGATAGTTTGTGTGGTGTCTGGAAATATTCTGTTATTAAGGGTTAGATCATGTGAACCTGAAGACTTTATGGCATTCACTGCAGATATTTTAATGATAACATATTTGTTTACAATTATTTCATAAAAGTCACAATGTTCTCACTTACTGATTCTGTACAGAATGGTTTATTTAGATAGTTGTAAGAGTAGAATGGATAATGAATCATATGGTTGCTGTTTTCTTAATTGTGTCTGTGTCATTAATATTTTATATATTACTCTTTCCTCAGGAAACCCTGTAAAATTTCCATACTTATCTCTCCAAAGATTTCCTGAAGGGCATGGTAAGGATCCCAGGAGAGAGAAGTGTTGAGGAGGACATCCATGGTAATAAATAAACAAAGTGATAATAGTAAAACAAAACAAAACAAAATCCAGGAAGTCGGATGGATTTAGTGGATAAGACTCCATGCTCCCATGCCAGGGACACAGGTTCAATCCCCTGGTCAAGGAACTCGATCCCACATGCTGCAACTAAGAGCCTGCATACCACAACTTAGACATGTGAAGCGAAAGAAAAACAGAAAGAAATAAGAGCTGATGCTGGATTCTTCCCTGTCATTCTGGCCTGGCCACCTTGTATCACACATGTTATTCCATAAACAGCAGCTCTCTAGAAGCCCTAGACAGTGCATATACACACAATACTGCACTACTTTCTTACCTGTTTAAGGGAGTTGATATCTGGTTAAAATAAGGCATATTTGTTGTCATGATTTAAAGAGTAAATCATAGCATTTGAAAATTTCTCCTTTTTCCCTTTGTGTATGTTTCCTTCTTCCCATGCCTTCTGTATGGTTAGTCAGAGGCATTTATTTCCCTCAGCAGCACTATAAACATGCCTTGCCTATATGAACTGTTCAGGAAATCGGAAAAATGTAAGAATCATGAAAAATAATTTTCTTTTCTTGAAGGAATCACAGGCTGGAAATACCAACAACAACAACAACAACAACAACAAATCTTATCATTATTATGCCCCATTTTGTGGTTTTTAATGATTGCAGCTTGTTGCCCCGAGTCCCTTGCAAAGGGCCTTACCAAGGTCAAGACCACTGAGATCACCCAGGCAACCAACCTTCAGAAAAGAGATACTCAAGAGGGCAATTTGCTAATGGAGCAGAAACTGGTGATGGTTAAGAGAGGAAGAGCAGAAAGTGAGTCCTAGTCCCTGATTCACTGGCTGGAGAAGTGAAAATGAAGATGAGAACATTAATTAGCAGTAAATCTAGCAGGAGATTGAGTTGGGTCCTGGAGTAATTAGCCTTTTGCTCTAAATCCACTCTTCCGGCCTCATATTGGCCATGCTGTGCTGCCCGGCTAATGAATTCTGCTGACCTTCTGCCAGATTCCTGTTTCATTCCTAACAGACTAAGGAATACCCCTTCTATATCTGCAGCGTTCCCAAGCCTATTGGGTTTCCTTGAGCTGCCTCGACTTTGACTGACCTGGGTAAAGAGACAGGAGGGCAGAGGTGTAGCTCTTAGTGTTACAGCTGACCCTTTGCTGGAACCCTCCAGAGAGGACTGTCCCCTACTCTGAGGGCACAGGCAGAGGTAAATAGCACCAGGAGAACAAAAAAAAAAGAAAAGAAAAGAAAAGAAAAGATGTGTGGTCATATTTCCTGCCCATTTTGGAATTGTGATAATTTATGCTTGTTTGGAAATTCTTTTTAGTGGTCTCAGAGTACTGAAGATAGGATTCAACAAAATCTGGGGTTTTCTTTCTGGGACTTGATTTGAGATGAGTAGATGCTATCTGAACTATCCATGGGAAAATAGCATTCTATCTGCATGGGAG
Organism: Okapia johnstoni; assembly: GCA_024291935.2. Taxonomy (NCBI): domain Eukaryota; kingdom Metazoa; phylum Chordata; class Mammalia; order Artiodactyla; family Giraffidae; genus Okapia; species Okapia johnstoni. Next base: position 19,235,127 of record CM044324.1, read on the forward strand.
AAAACAAGAAAAAAACAGGATTCTAAGATCAAGCAATCATTTTTAGGATCAATTTGTTCATATTTGCTGGATACATGAAGTTCTTGGACTAGTTTATGTTCAGAAATAATTGTTTTAGTAATGCATCTGGCTAGACAAAGCCTGAAACCCTTCAGTCATAGATGCTAAAAAGAATGTTCCATTGTGATTATGTATTTTTTCAATAGCTCTTTGTGAATTTTTCTAGCTGTCTATAAGAATTCTACTTACAGGGAAGGTTTATCTTAGACAGAAAGCAGATACGTTGCCAATAAATTTGTTCAAAATTCTCAGAGTTATTCCTTCGTTAAGAAGCTGTTAAATTCATAACCATTTCTGGTGAAAAGTGGGAAAGCCCGGATCTGAACCTTCTTTGAGACAAAGGGGCAAGTTTTGAGACAAAGAAGCAAGTTCACGAAAACCCCACATTTTACCGCCTCATTCCTCTCCATTCTCTCTCTGGGTGGAATTTTAGTAAAATGCAGTGCTTAAATTAACAAGTCTAGTTTGGTTTGTCCTAGAACTTGGCTTGGATACTAACAATGGGTATATTTTTACCAGAAAGGGAGCAGGCAGATGAAAAGGAGTCTGGAAGTGCTGATGGCCATGCACAGGGCTATGTGTGATTTTGCTTTGCCAACTGGTGCTCAGTGGACATATGGACCACAATGATGACAGCGCCCAGAGAAGTCAAATGTAGCATCTAGTGTTGGCTTGGATCTCACCACTATGTATAAGACCAGACAGCACCCCTTAGCTTTCTAGACTTTGGTTGGGTCTGAATATCTATCTATTGAAGATAAAGAAATATAATCCAGGGACTTCCCTGGCGATCCAGTGATTAGGACTTAGGGCTTCCAAGGCAGGAGGTGTGGGTTTGATCCCTGATTGGGGAATTAAGATCCTACATGACATTTGGTTCAGCCAAAAATAAAATAAATAAATAAAAACAAAAGAATAAATAAATTCCTTATCAAAAAAAAAAAAGGAACTATACTCCTCCATTATTACATAGGAACTAGAAGGACATTGCCGAACTATTTTACTACCACTTAATATCCAGGAGTTTTTCTTAGAAATAGCCCTATTGAGAGTTTATTATTATGTTGAAAAATAATTTTGATTTATAAATAGATTCTTCTCTCCTCTAAGGCAAGTAAAATATATATGATCTTTCTATGGTATAAATATAAGGTTGGCAAACTATGGCCTATATTCTTAATATAGATCCCTATCTGTTTTTTTAATATATAATTTTATTTATTTATTTATTTTTTGGCTGCCCTGGGTCTTCATTCCTGTAAGAATTTTTCTCTAGTTGCGGTGAGTGGGTGCTCCTCTCCAATTGCCAGTGCTCAGGCTTCTCGTTGGGGTGGCTTCTCTTGTTACAGAGAACAGGCTCTAGGATGTGTGGGCCTCAGCAGTTGCAGTTCCCAGGCTCTAGAGTACAGACTCAACAGTTGTGGTGCATGGGCTTAGTTGCTCCAGGCATGTGGGATCATCCCAGATCAGGGATCAAACCCATGTCTCCTGCGTTAGCATATGGATTCTCTATCACAGAGCCACTAGAGAAGCCCCTAGATGGTTTTATAAATAAAGTTTTATTGGAACAGAGCCCCACTTATTTATTAACATACCATCTATGGTAGTTTCTGTACTGCAATAGTGGTACAGATCTGGCAGATCTTACAACCCACAAAGTCTAACATATTTACCATCTGGTCCTTTACAGAAAAAGTGTGCTGACTCTTGATTGTGAGTGATTTGGAGGAAATAGATTAGATTTATTTGCTTCTCATAAAACATGAATTTCATGTTTTTTGTACATTGAATACAAATGTGTTTAACATCTCAAACTACAGAAGGCATGATGGTTTTTGGAAAGCAGAAAATCAAAGACTCTGCAAATGTTTTCAGAATTTGGTGTTTCACGGACTTTTTTCTCTATATATCCTAAACTTCTCTTTAGCACTTATTTTTATGACAGGATATCTTGCTGATAGTTTAAAGCCTTGGATGATGAGAATGAATTCACTAGTATTCCATTCTTAACTTTCATTTTCTTGCCGAATGAACACAAATTAGGAACCAGACTGAGCTAATAAGCTGTAGATTCTGCAGCTTTTAACTAGGCAATTCCCTGCTGGTGTGAAACACCCTTAGGGATTCTATGGATAGAGGTTCCCTTCTGAATGGTGAGCAGGATCACGCACCACTAGATTCAAGAGGACACCACTAGGACCTTCCTGGTAGTCCGAGAGTTAAGAATCCCTCTGCCAGTGCAGGGGCCATGGGTTCAATCCCTGGTCCAGGAAGATTCCTCCCCAAGTGCTGTGACTACTGAAGCCCATGTTTTAGAGACCATGCTCCACAACAAGAGAAACTACTGCAGTGAGAAGCCCCAGCATGGGAACTGGAGAGGAGCACCCAATAGCCACAACTAGAGAAAGCCTATTTGTAGCAAGCAAGACCCAGCGCAGCACCCCCACCCCCCCAAAAAAAAGACATCACTACACCTAGCCTATGAGGCAGTTGGTGAGCTCTTCCCTGCCCCATCAGGTCCCTAGGTTAGCAGTGTAACAACTGGCTGCTGATACCTCATTCCTCCCCACTCCAAGGTTTAACATGATATTGCTACAGTGGGGCCCTCAAACCAGAAGGCCTCTTTAAAAGGAATAATGACAATACCTCTGCAGGGGGGTGAATACAAAAAATCCAGCACAGTGTCTGGAATATGCCAAGTGTGAACTGTTACCATTGCTATCCTCTAAATGACATATCAACAGCAAGTCAGGGTCTTCCTCTGTCTGTGGGATTCTCCAGGCAAGAATTCTCGAATGAGTTGCCATTCCTCCTCCAGGGATCTTCCCAACCCAGGGACCGAACCTGTGTCTCCTGCATTGGCAGGTGGATTCTTTAGGACCGAGTCACCTGGGAAGCCCTTGCAAAGTAATAAAATCATTTAATTGTTGAAAAAAAAAGAATTATTCATATCTCCCTAGAAATTATCACAAATATATTAGCATATTGTTAGAGAAATGACTTGAATACACCACTTCTTCTGAGAGTAGAGCATTTCTTGCTCTCATTTTTAGATACTTAGGAAATAGAAGAGGTTGTGAGTGTAATGGGGAGACTTCAAGTACTGTCTTCCCTTCAGCAACGCCTACCTCATTTTCTTCAAATTCAGAGACTGATTCCCCAACAGAAGCAGGGGGGTTAGTGGGTCAAATGCTGCCTCAGAAACTTGGCTGAGGCTACCCTGTTGACAAACACATGTGTTCTTAACCTATATCATCTCTCTGAAGACATGCAGGACCATACACTTGACCATGGTTTTGGATAATATAAATAAATAAAAGAGCAGTTCACTCAAGATTAAAGGAACAACCATTGCAGTACACATAGGAACCAGGTTGTTTTGGGTTTTTTCTCAAATGCTTTATCTTACCTGGTATAACATATAAAACTTTTATTGTGGAAACAGAAAGACAAGTGTGAAAAGGGTCAAAGTCAGGCAACCGGAGAGAAAGAGAGGGCTGGGTCTTTAAGCATCACTCAGAGGGGACTCCCCAGGGTTTTATTACCCCAGAGAATAGTTTTGATCTGCAAATGTAAGTTCTGCAGGAAGTATCAAACCTCAAGGCCATGGTATAACTTTAAATTGACCCACAATTTAAACATACAATGATCAAGTTCCCAGCTGGGAAAATGAATAGTGGAATGAAAAACCAATTTTGAGGATCTATTTTGCAGGAAACACCAACAACCTGTTTTTAAAGACACTTTCTGCAGTTTCTGTCTTTCCTCTTACATTACAGTGAATTTCTTTTCTCACAGTGGGATTTTAAATTAATTTATAATTATACGCACTTGCAGGGGATGAGAGAGAAATGACCTAATTATAGACCAAATGGATACCCTTTGGCCATCCTGCAATTAGAGAGATTAGGGCCGTCGATGAGCTTTATCCTTTTGAGTGGATTCTGTGGTTAACCTGGCAGGGAGTATGAAAAGTGGCCCATGTGGCCCAGAACATCACGTCAAAACCTGTGCAAATTATTTGGAAAAAATAAACAGATAAAACTAAATTCAAAAAGCGACTGTAGAACTGAAACTTCCCCTGCCTCGGACAGGCAGAGGCCCAAACTGTGACCATCAAGGGAGAGAAAAACAAGCAGAGCGTTTTAATATTGTCTCCATGTCTCACTAGATTCTAATTAGTTACAATTAGGCTGCCAGGGAATAACAGCTACAGTGATGCTGAAGAAGAAAATGCCCAGTTCCAACATAATGCCCACCATTTCACCATATTTCTCTTTTTTTGCTGAGATTTTGTTAAAAACAGTAGAGGAAGCGAGAGATCTTAACAGGTGTCTAATGGGGTCACTGAAGCAGCAAATTCCTCTTTAGTAATTCTCTGCTCTTCCTGCTTTTTGTCCCTGTACACTCTGCAGTGCGGGCGATATTTGCTTGTGTAATGTGGACTCAATTCTGTTCCCTTCTCCCAGCCAAGAGGTCATTTCTCCGCCCATTCTCTCCGTAGAAACCAGGATATCTAATCTAACCTGCAATTTGGAAAGAGCCTTGTGCTTTGTCCAGTTAAAAAAACACTATTCTGGCTAACTGGGCGCTCCTAAAACTCATATGGAACCATTGGAGAATGACATAAATGACACGTCATTGGATGGGGAGAGAGGAAGTGCCAGTAATACACTCTTTAGGCATCGGGAGAAAATCAACAGATTCTCTCAATATTTAGTATTGTCCTGGTGTGTTCAATGGCTGCACAAAGTGTATCAGTGAAGAAAAGAGATACTGACCCAGGAGGTGTACTGACTGAGATGGACTATGATGACATGGGACTGCAGAAGGCAATTAATTAACTACTTCAAGTAATTGATTATTTGTGCCCTATGATTTTTCATATGTGCAATGAGATTACCTAGAGTTGTGGAACGGCCCGTATTAAAGGAATAAGTAGTTTTATACAATCATTGGTACATTTACATGGTTTTGTGAAACAAAACTACGGAACATTCTTTCAATGAAATTATACATGTTTTAGTGAGAGCTGTTGGTTAAAAAATAATTTGCCTCTATATATTCTTTTTCACATTCTTTTCCATTATAGATTATTACCAAAAATGAATGTAGTTCGCTATGCTTTACAGTAGATTCTTGTCACTTACCTATTTTATATACAGTAGTATGAATACATTAATTCCAAACTCCCTGATTTATCCCTCTCCTCTTCCCCTTTGGTAACCATAAGTTTTTTTTTTTCCCTATGTCTGTGAGTCTGTTTCTGTTTTTTAAATAAGTTCATTTTTGTCATTTTTTTTTTTTAGATTTCACGTATGAGATATCATATGCTATTTGTCTCTCTATATACATGTATAACTGAATCACTTTGCTATACACCTGAAACTACTGAAACTAGCACACTGTAAATTAACTATACTAAGAAAGGGGGAAAAAGAGGCTTCCCTGGTGACTCAGATCGTAAAGAATCTGCCTGCAATGCAGGATACCCAGGTTCAATCCCTGGGTAGAGAAGATCCCCTGGAGAAGGAAATGGCAACCCACTCCAAGATTCTTGCTGGAGAATCCCATGGACAGAGGAGCCTGGTGGGCCACAGTTCATCTGGTTGCAGAGTCAGCCACAACTGAGCAACAAACTTTTTCACCTTTTCAAACTGAAAAAAAATTTGTCTAGCTCCTCTAACTATAACTCACGTGGTACTGTTTGCCTTTGAATAACAAAAAAATACTTACCAAAATCTTACAACTTGAAATCATGAGCTATTCTGTTCTCAGATTTCTATCTAAAGGGTATATTCTAAAGAGAGGGACCATTCAAACAAAGCAGAAATATAGTTACTTACTGCATGAAATGGGACAAATATTGAGAATCAAATGGTACTTCAAACTGTAACAAGAGAGACCAGAAAATGTGAAACAGTACAAGGAAATGAAAACACATTCAAGGAATTAAGCAATAGAAGTAATGAAGAAAAAGTTAGATATTTCAGAAAACCAGAGAGTAAATCTAATGACACCTACATAATATTCACAATTATTTGTTATGAACCAGTTTGTTGGGAAAAAGACAGAGCTTAAAGTCTACAGGGTGAGCAGGCTCCAGACTCTCCCAACACTCACAGAAGTAAAGACAGTGAAGGAAATTAGAAGATGATAAACACAGACTCTGTTTTCATTTTCCTGTTGCTAAACGTAAGTGCTGCTGCTGCTGCAGCTAAGTTGCTTCATTCGTGTCCGACTCTGTGCGACCCCATAGACGGCAGCCCACCAGGCTCCGCCATCCCTGGGATTCTCCAGGCAAGAACACTGGAGTGGGTTGCCATTTCCTTCTCCAAAGCATGAAAGGGAAAAATGAAAGTGAAGTCACTTAGTCGTGTCCGACTCTTTGCGACCCCATGGACTGCAGCCTACCAGGCTCCTCCATCCATGGGATTTTCCAGGCAAGAGTACTAGAGTGGGGTGCCATTGCCTTCTCCGAATGCAAGTGCAAATAGGTTTAAAGATATGAAATAAATTAGAGAGTGAACTTCCTAATCAGAGAGTCCAGGAATCGGACCCATTCCCTAGAATCAGACCCATTCAGTCTCGTTTGTTTTCTCCATCATTGTGAACTACTCACCTTATATGGGCTCTGAATTTTGGGGGGCATCAATTTTTTCCTCTTTAAGATGGGTATAATAATGCTAACTTAGCTGTCATAAATATTACATGTGCCAATATATATAAAACATTTGAGACTATACCTCAATTACTCTTTTACTAAATGTTGGGTATTACTGTTATAGCTATCATTACATGAAAGACAAATTGGGCAAGAATAATAGCACTTGGCATACTGGTGCTTTTAAGAACTATTTCAAATGATTTAATGAATATGGAAAAGCATAAGAAAGTAAACATGACATTTTAATAAAGAAAAACATGAAAAGGTTGAAAAGATAACACAATTACTAAAACAGTTGTAAGTAGAATATATTACCCTATTAAAACACAGGAACTTTTATATTAATAGAAAAACTTCAGATATATTTTGTTTCCAAGACAGGGCTCTTCAAACAAAATTGGAAAAGTCACACTATCCCACGCCATGAAAATCAACAGAAAACAGGTAAGCAAGATCAACATTAAACATAAGAACAATTCAAAGCAAACACAGCAACTGGGAGAAGAGAATGTTATCTTAGGATAGAAGTTATGATTTGTAATAAAGATGAACAGACACATACCACTTTGAACCTAAAGTTTTATACCATATTTATTAAAGGAATAACTCATATAAATACAAGGAGAAATGAAGAAATCTCACAATCAGAAGACACGAAACATGTCATATATTTTACCAATCAAGTAACCCCAAAATGGTTATTAAGTGGTGATTCTTACAGTTTTAAAAATCAATTCTCCCTTTTGGTAAACATAACAATCTCACACTGTCTTGAAACTTTATTAAAAATTTCAAAATATATTGAAAGTGAAAGTCGCTCAGTCGTGTCCGACTCTTTGCAACCTCATGGACTATACAAACCATGGAATTCTCCAGGCCAGAATACTGGAGTCAGTAGCCTTTTCCTTCTCCAGGGGATCTTCCTAACCCAAGGATCAAACCCAGGTCTCCCACATTGCAGGCAGATTTTTTATCAGCTGAGCTATCAGGGAAGCCCCAAAATACCTTGGATTATTATTAAAATAAATTGAATTGACGTTAATATAACTATTTCAAATTATAGACATTGTACAGCTTGATATACCAAGCAGGGATTGATGATCACAAGTTGAAATATCACTGTTATGCAGTATCTGAACAATGCAGTCAATTAAACATCAGTTCAGTTCAGTTCAGTCACTCAGTCCTGTCTGACTCTTTGCCACCCCATGAATCACAGCACACCAGGCCTCCCTGTCCATCATCAACTCCCGGAGTTTACCCAAACCCATGTCCATCGAGTCAGTGATGCCATCCAACCATCTCATCCTCTGTCATCCCCTTCTCCTCCTGCCCCCAATAGTTCCCAGCATTAGGGTCTTTTCCGATGAGTCAATTCTTCACATGAGGTGGCCAAAGTATTGGAGTTTCAGCTTCAGCATCAGTCTTTCCAATGAATACCCAGGACTGATCTCCTTTAGGATGGACTGGTTGGATCTCCTTGCAATCCAAGGGATTCCCAAGAGTCTTCTCCAACACCACAGTTCAAAAGCATCAACTCTTCAGCACTCAGCTTTCTTTACCGTCCAACTCTCACATCCATACATGACTACTGGAAAAACCATAGCCTTGACTAGACAAACCTTTGTTGGTAAAGTAATGTCTCTGCTTTTTAATATGCTGTCTAGGTTGGTCATAACTTTCCTTCCAAGGAGTAAGCGTCTTTTAATTTCATGGCTGCAATCACCATCTGCAGTGATTTTGGAGCCCCCAAAAATAGTCAGCCACTGTTTCCACTGTTTCCCCATCTATTTGCCATGAAGTGATGGGACCAGATGCCGCGATCTTAGTTTTCTGAATGTTGAGCTTTAAGCCAACTTTTTCACTCTCCTCTTTCACTTTCATCAAGAGGCTTTGTAGTCCCTCTTCACTTTCTGCCATAAGAGTGGTGTCATCTGCATATCTGAGGTTATTGATATTTCTCCTGGCAATCTTGACTCCAACTATTTCACCAAGAAAACACATGCTGTTTCAACATATTTATGACACATTTACAAAAATTAGGAAGAAGGATAACTGAACACGTTCCCCAATGTGCAGTTTGAAACATACAAAACTGAGCAAAGTAATTTCACATAGACCTAACCAGAAGAGCCCAGACTAGTGTTCTCTAACTATTGCAACAGAGCTGTAAATTTACAATTAAAGGTTAAAATACATTTTCCCTTAGCAAATCATTTTAAACAAATACCCTTTAAGAGTATATCTGTTCAATGAAAAAACAGAAACTAACATTTCAGTCCATTTAGCTATTCATGGCAATGGGTGAAGTGCATAATACGCTCTCTGGTATTGGTTTTCAATCTGTGCTGTCTTTGAGTCTACATCTGCTCCAGTCTATTTTTTGTTCCGGCACATCCCCACCTGTTTTTCCTCTTGTATTAAAGTTCTTGATAACATACTGTTTGAATGAAAAGTTCCACTACTAAGAATCAACTCCCAAACCTAGAGAGAACAATTTGTTAATTTAAAAAGGAATGAAACAGTAAATATAGAAAATTAATTAAAAAGGAGACCAGAGTAACATATACAACTGAAATCCAGAGCCAAAGGATCTAACCAGAAAGCCAAGTGAAAATTCATGTCCCAACAACATTAGGAATTAGACTATATGGAGATCGAAACTAGAAAGCAAAGATGAGCTTTTGGGCTAATCTGTTTGTGCGGGTGTATTGTGTGTATGCAACATGCATCGCTAAAAGTAAGCAATAAAGTTAAAGAGAAAACCCTCCAACAAAACAAACCCTAACAAAAGCAAACCCTCCTGGATAGAATAAAAAGTATAAAAAGATGAGAAAATTCATGAAAGAACTACCCCAAAACTTTGGTTTTAAAAGTGAGTTCTGTCAAGCCCTCAGGAACAGATAAGTCCTATGATATTAGAATGCTATTGAAAGCTTTTTGATTCCCTGAGGCTTAATATTTCTAAACATCACTCAGATAGCATAGAAAAGAAAATATAAACTACCCTCCCATAAGAATACAGATGAAACATTTTGAAAAATCATTAGCAGGTTCAGCCAGAGAATGTGTTTGAAGAAGAGTACATAATGCAGGTCAGGGTGGTGGCTAATTTGGTGTAACACAGACAGGTGACTGACATATATGAAGGAAGACATGAGATATTGGAAACGTCCTTCATCCTGGGTGGAGATTTGAGAGTTTTTTCTGAAGTTATGTTCTATAACTTACAGAAAAATCACTTATGTTCTCTTGTATGTAGTAAATATTACCTTAATATATTTAATATATAATCAATTATATAGTAATATATTCCTTAATATTTCTTTTTAACAGAATAAAAAAAGTAAAGAAGGTTGTACATATTAGAATTTACTCAGTCTAAGAATGTCAGGCTCAGAAAACACTGGCCAATACAGTCCATTGTGACAAACTAAAAGAAAACAGACCAACATTAGATGTAATTCAGCATCCATGCTCATACACGTTTTATTTAAGAAACAAATTCATGGCAAACTAGTAACAGCTCTGTGATAAGATGTTTCGTCTGAGCCAATAGCTAGAATCATGCTGAATGGAGATGGGCTTGAGGACTTCCTGTTAATGAAAGGGCAGAAAATAAAACATTGCACAATGTCAATAGGGGTTATTTCTAGAAATTAATTTTATTTTTTAGTGTATTTTTCTAGATATTTATAATTAACGTGTTTTTATAAGAACAAGAATAGTCATTTTAATTTGTAAAAAAAGAAAAACTCAGTATTCAATTGATTCTGTTTCAATATTTATTTTTATTTATTGATTTGTCTGTTCTGGGTCTTAGTTGGGGCGCATAGGATCTTTGACCTTTTAGTTGTGGCATTATGGATCTCTAGTTGCAGCATGTGGGATCTATTTCCCTGACTAGGGTTAGAACTTGGGTCCCTACATTGGGAACTTTGAGTCTTAGACACTAAACTACCAGGGAAGTCCCAGGTTCTATTTTTTTTTTTTTTTAATAATTTCTAGTTCATGCCTCATGCATAGAAAAGGCACAAAAAAATGTATTGATTAAAACAAAGAATGGATTATCTGAATCAACAGATTTGTTTTTGATAAATGACTCAAAAACACACAGACCTTCATGAGACAGCATCATCAGATTCTAGTCTTACATGTTCAGGCTCTATTTCTGCGGTGTCCCTCCACGCCTTACCAGAAGGCGGACATGTAGGGGCACTATTTCAGTCTTAAGTCTGTTTATCTCTATTTTCCTTTAGAGTAACTTCAGTTCTTCACTAGTTACAGGTTTTATTTTTAGGCTTGATTGTCATCCTTTTATTTAATTTTTTTTCCTTACTTCTGATTTGTCTTCTTTTCTGGCCTTGCATTTCAGTTGGTCCCTGGGTGGGCTTCTGAATCAGTTCTGACCGGCAGGTTTCTCTTGGTGTGGTCCATCATCTCCCCGTTTCCAGCTCTGAAGCCACCAGGGCATATTGACAAGTGGGAATGGATAGAGCCCCAGCATCTGACAAAGATAAAGCTATCAAAAACACCCTGCAGGGGCAGGCCCCAGGTCCAAATAGGTCTTGTTAGATCTGTAGAGACACTTCACAGCCCTCTCTCTGAGCACACATTTAATCATTGCACTGATGCAAGCATTTTCTCCCTAAACTCTGGATCCTGAGACCACAAATCTGTACCCCTGCAGGCATATATCTTTTATTAATGGAAACATCAAAATTCTGGTGTAGCTTTGGCAACTCCGTTTGCAGAGAATTATTAAGCTTTTTTGAGGGCTCCAGAAAAGTAAGATGCATATCTAGCATAAAAAAATATTGAGCAGAGGATGGAAATCTTATCAAATGTATTTTAGAGGAAGGAACAAATAGCCTTTGCTTTTTATGCAATTAGTGCAAATACTTACAGAAGCAAATTATGCTGTGTGTGATAGAGATATTATCCTTTCATAGCTCCTTGGTTTTCAGTAACTTCTGTCTTAAAAAACCAAAAAACCTGTCTTTGGACCCAGAATCTTACATGTCATCAGACAGAAATTTATTTTCTCTTTTTGGCTCGATCATTTAAGCTTTCTCAAAAATGTATTAGCTAAGGTAATGAAATCAAGGCTGTTCCAGAGAAAGAAAAATCTTAAGTTTCTCTGTTAGTGGAAAACAGAAAGAGTAAAACTAGTATAAATTATCTAATGATATCTGTCATTGAAATCTGTGGGTTCAGGGCTGCTTAACACAACCGGTAAATTGAAATGGAAGGGCAACCTTCTGGGAATACGTGTTGCTTCTCACAGCCAGGCTTCCCAGGAGTTTGAACTCAGTACGCCATCAAAAAGGGAAGCTTTGCATGTAATGTCCGTGATTACAGGCACCACGTTGTGAAAAGTTGTATTTCTCCAAGTATGATCTTAATTTGCCATACTTAATTTCCCCCCAGCCTGTCTAGAGGTGATGTTGCTGAGGTCACTATCTTGGTAGCTTCATGGACAGTGTTTATGGCATTTGGGTTCAATGGCTCACTTATGCTGGGTCCTGCTGTACTGGATTTGCCCCCCAGGTTTACCATAATTAAAGAATGATAGGCTTTTTCCGCTCTGTGAGGAAGAAGGATGATGCAGATTAAAAACGAAATGACTTCCATTGAGAACCTGGGAGACAGGAAATGGAACATTTTAGTCAGAAGTAAAAAGGGTTTTCTTAAGGGGAACTGTATTAATAAAATAATCTTTTAGAAATATCCTAAGAAAGATGTGGTTAGAAAATTTAAATTCAATCCATTTAAGATCATACTTGGAGAAGCAGGACTTTTCAGAACACCTCCCTGGTGACTCAGTGGTAAAGAATCCACCTGCCAATGCAGGAGATGCAGGTTTGATCCCTGGGTTAGGAAGACCCCTGGAGAAGGAAATGGCAACGCATTCCAATATTCTAGCCTGGGAAATCCCTTGGACACAGGAGTCTGGTGGATTATAGTCTACGGGGCTGCAAAAGAGCTGGACATGACTTAGAGACTAAAACAACAACAACACGCCAGCAATCACAGCTTTATTAACTACGAAGTTGTGTGATTCTCTTTTATTATGAAAAGATAGGAGCTAGTAGGATGCTCAACACAACAAAGTAAAGCAATTATATTCCAATTTAAAAAATTGTATGAAAAAAAAAGGGTGCTGCTCAAGGCAGTGAGTCAAAACACCTTCTGGTCCAACCGGAATCTCTTCCAGATCTCAGAGGTTTCCCCATGTAGCTTGTGTCTTATATAATATTTTGGTCAAATATGTAAATAGATACAGAATTTTCACAATCTGTTATTAATGGTGCAGAAATTAGCCAAGAGGAACAATTTTTTTTTAAATTTAATAGGTAAATACATCCATAACTTCTTTCCTGTGTTCTTCCTTCTTTCCCTCCTTCCTTTTATAGTGTCTTATATTCGACATTCTCTTGCTATACAAAATTAATTGTCTATTTTACCAGTGTCTCTGATTTCCTTTTAAAAAAATGTTAAATTTTATTTTTAAGGCAATAGTAGGTTTATAGAAAAAAATCTTAGCAAAAATCACAGAAAAGTCCCACATGACCTCCCTTTCCTGTCCCCAACTTCTTCGGTATTTGACATCTTGCATTAGCGTGGATACATTTGTTACCATCCATAAGCCAATATTGTTTCTCTGTTATTAACTAAAGTCTATAATCTCCTTTCCCCTTGAGTGTGGACCGATATAGTGACTCACTTTTAAGGAGCAACGTGTGGAAATAATGGTGTGTGATTTCCAAGACTGGGTTGTAAAAGGCATTGTAGCTTCTTGGATCACTTACCCTGGGGTGAGCCAACTGCCATGTCACAAGGACACCGTGTCAAGTGGCTCTATGAAGAGTCTCACATGGCGAGGAACAGAGGCTCTTGCCAACAGCCATGTGAGTGCACCATCTTGGAAGCGGAGTCTCCAGCCCTAGATAAACTTCTGATGGCTGTAGCCCAGGCCAACATTTTGATAGCAACCTTATGAGAAAAGCCAAGCCAGACCACTTACCTAAGTTGCTCCCAAATTCGTGACTCACAGAAATGATAGATGATAATAAATGTCCATTGTTATGTAAGCTTTTTGTTTCAGGAAAGTTTTTTCTTTGTAATAGATAACTAATACTCAAGGAGAGATGACTTGTTAGAGACGTCCCCTCCAACTCTTGAAGTGTTATTAAAAAAATAGGGAAAGATGGGAGAAAACAAACAAACGAAGTAAGGTCTGCAATGTATGGAAGCATGGGAAGAAATGGAACAGCAGACAGGAACTCTGGGCTCAAATTTAAATCATGTCACAAGATCTTAAGAAATAGTAACATAGATATTCTAGGCAAAGTTCTGTTATTTTTAAGATTCAATATTTAAAATTTTAAGAATCTTTTTTGCAAACTCTGTAGCTGTTTAGGTTTGTCTAGTAAATAAATCCATCCACCCAACTTCTAAGCTGGGAATCTGGGAGTCAGATAGACACTGTCCTGTAACTTTCTCTTTTGCCAACTGGACACAAGGTACGGTTGATTTTATCCCTTAATTATTTCCAAATCTGTCTCCTCTCTCCTCACCTCTGCCAGCTACTTTAGTTACAGCACTTACTGTGTATAACTCAGAATTCTGTAACAACCTACTGACTGCCTTTCTATGTTCTTCACCATGGTATCAGAGAGCCTTGCTGGAACACAAATCTAACCTTGTCATTCTTCAATCTGGGTGAAGTTCAAACTCATTAACTCCATATAGAGACTTCATGATCTGGCTTCAAACTGCCTCTTGATTTCATTTTCTGATCTCATATTCTCTCTTATGCAACCAGACCTGAAAAGCTGACCGTCCTCTTAATGTAATTGAAAGACTGCTTCATGTCTCTTTACCTCCTTATCAGTGCAAACCCTGCCTCTGCTATTTCCATGTGCTCTTGCCTTCTCCGAGTCTCCACAGACTCATCAAGAAAATAAGGGCAATCATAGGATATTGATCTATGATCAACAGAGTTGTTTTGATAATTAATGATATAATACATACATAGTAGATACTTTATAAATGTTTATTATTTCCATAAGGGCTTCCCTCTGCCTCCTTCCCCCTTCATTGTATGACTAACTCCTACTCTCTTTTAAGATATTATTAGAATGGTAATATGCTGGGAAACCTTTGTTCAACCTCTAGGTTGATTCTGATGCTTCCTTTTTGTGTTTCATAGCCTGCTGCTATGGTAGCAATCTAACTAATATTTTTCATTATTGCTTTTTTTTCATTGTGCTTCATCTCTGTAAACTTAGTCCATACTGTATAGCATCTAACTGCCTAGCATCTGTCCAGAGTGTATATAGAGGAAATGTTTACTAAACAAATGAATGTACTCAAGATGATCAAATAAAACTGGAAACTGTCTACATGTGTAGCTTAATTTAATTGTACTTTTTATATTTTTGTGTTCTTAAAGGAGATGAAAATCAATGCATACTCACCAAATCATGCATAATTTGGATTTTTTAAAGATTTTTTTTTGACCTGGACCACTTTTAAAGTCTTTATTGAATTTGTTACAATGTTGCTTCTGTTTCAGTAATATATTTTTATGTTTTGGCTGCTCAACCAGGGACTGAACCTGCACCCCCTGCATTGGAAGGCAAAGTATTAACCACTGGACTCTCAGGGAAGACATCTCAACATAATTTAGTTTTGAAAACATATCTAACTTGGTTTATAAGACATTGTAGCAACTATGATTAATCCATCTTGTATGAAATATTTGACTTAACAAATCCATTAAACAGACAGACTGAATACTAGGAATCCAGACTTGAAGGAAACTAATAGCCAAATGAGTAGAAAGGATTTTCTGTTATATATACACTATAACATTAGACAATATAACGTGTTAATGTGTCCATAATAAGAATGACATTATCAGTGTCCAGTCCATCAACAGGTGAATGGATAAAAAAGATGTGGTACAATAGAATACTACTCAGCCATAAAAAAGAATGAAATAATGCATTTGCAGCAACATGGACAGACCTCAAGATTATCATACTGAGTGAAATAAATCAGACAGAGAAAGACAAATATCGTATGATATCACTTACAAGTGGAATCTAAAGAAATGTTACAAATGAACTTACTTAAAGAATAGAAACACACTCACAGACATAAAAAAATTTATGGTTACCAAAGAGGAAAGGTGGCAGGAGGTAGAGAAGAAGAAATTAGGAGTTTGGGATTAGCAGATACAAACTGCTGTACATTAAATAAACAACAAGATCCTACTGTATAGCATAGGGAACTATATTCAATATCTTGCAATAAACTATAACGCAAAAGAATCCTAAAAAGAATATGTATACATATACATATATATATATATTGCTGTACACCAGAAATTAACAAAACATTGTAAATCAACTATACTTAATTTTTTTAAATTAAAATTTTAAAAAAGAGAAAATGATAGGTCCAAAGATTTCTGAATGTTTCTTCTGGATATATGGTTTTTAAATTTGTTGCTTAGTAGACCTTGAATGAATATGTATTCAAAATATATGCATAGATATGCCTATATACATATGTGCCCATACATATACATAGATACAAACACGTACATGCTTATGCATATTTGTGTATGTTTGCCTTTATATTCTGTGGGTCCTATTTCATTGTGAGGAGCTAAAGAATGAAGATGATTTGCTATAGGGCATTAAGGCATCTAAACTAGATTTAAGCTTATGGCCATTCTAATATTTTATCTTTGAATTTCCTAAAATCAAAGGCAATGAAGATAATTCAGAGAAAATCTTACAGTAAAGAAGAAAATGATTAAAATAACCATATACGAAACATGGAAGCATCTGTCAGGATATAGTTTGGAAATCTGAAATAAACACAGGTTATCATTCCTTGCCTGAAAATGTAAAACTCTAGTGAGTAAAGTTCGGCATATGGTTCAGGACATTTTACTCTGAACTGATTTACCAGGTTTCACTTGTCATCCCTACTTGTAATACATAGGGTACTTTCTTCCAATTCCAATTCCAAAGATTTTGTAAATTTAATTCTAGTTACCTAGATGTTTATTCTTTATATGTATATGTGTGTGTGTGCAGACACACACATACACACACACAAACATATATTTAAATATAAACATATATATTCACCTCTGCCTTGCGTACCATCCTCTATCTGGTTAATATGCATTCTTCTGTCTCTGAGGATTTATTGACTTGGATGCAGCTGGACCTTTCCAACATGAGTCAGTTTTAAAATGCTATTTTTATACCAGATTAAAGAATTTTGGATTCGACAAGTCAATAGCATATGGAGGGTGTCAGGTTGATTCACCCCCTGAGCAGTCTTTTCACACACCCTGGGGTGTGGGATAAACTATGTATAGATTATTCAGGTCTGACTGCACAACATTCTATTTTCATTCCGTTTTACGTTAATAGCTATGCAGAATGTCTAAGAGAAGCAAATCAATTGAACTACAAGGGATGTATTGAATCATTGATTTTGAACACAGCAGTCAGAGTGCTTTGCAAGATATAAAATATTGATTAAAACAAACTAAAGCAATTTTTTCACTTTCTTCACTTTAAGTCATTTAACATTTGATTTCACTAGTTAGATAGAGATATGCAAAAGTAATGAGAAATATTTGAGACACTTTCAATGCCCATCAGTAAGAATCTATGAGACTTGTATCGATGTCTCAAAAGTGACTTTTTCTAAATGGTCAACTTTTTATTGATGAGTTGTACAGAAATAATTTCCCAATTGATGCTTACTTGGCTCTGAGTTTTGGCAGTGTGGGGTTCTGTCACTGTTATATTAAAAAAAAAAAAAAAAACTCAAAAAACTATCACATAAAATCACTTATGAAGGACTTTTCTTCACAATTTCACAATGTAATGAAAGACTGATCATTAACCAGTTTTACATATTAATATAGATGCACATCTCTAAGGGGCAACAGTTTTCGAACTGAATTGAAATTTTGAAACTAAGCAGATGCTCTCGAAATAATTCCAAGTGTTTTAGAGAAGTTTAACAAAGGTTAAGGCCCCTGAATTATTTCAGAAATGATAGTTTCCTCTTGGTCCAATTAGAAAAGCTAAATGTGGTTATGCTATTGTGGTTCTCAGGACCCTAATTGCACATAAAATCTCCTTCCAAATCATAACACATGTGTTATTTCCAAGTCTCTCTCCATCCTAAACAAAAGACTAATTATTAAAATGTGGGCAGATTTCATGCAGAATTGGCAGTCAGCTTAGAGGGCAATAATTTAACACTTGCACCGTGAAATTAAAATTTACCTCCACTCAGTGTAAGTCCACTGACCAGCAGCAAGCAGTTGTGTTTTTATTTTATTTTACTTTTATGGGAGCAGAGAGATTTAATTACTTCAGTTGAAACAGAACGGCCCACCACTGCCTGTTGACAGATCCTCTGGTGTGCGAATTATGGCAGATAATGTTACGGTTCCTGCGAGCTTCCTGAGGGGCGCCCAGTCTCTGCTCTGAGCTGCACAGAAAGGCCCCCAAAGTGCTAAACACTCACCTTCTTGCTAAAAAGAGATGCTTTAAGGATAGACTTGTTGCTCTGGATTCTCCTGCTCTTCCTTTTGGTAAATTCTTGCTTTGGATTAAAGACAAGATTTTGTCCCCTTTTCTTTGTTTGCACAGTGTAATAATAACAGTAGAGGGTAATTTCCTCTTCAGTGAGGAGTATGGACAGCTAAATATACCTTCCGGTTGTTGTTGCTGTTATAGAAAATAAATCAGAGCTTAGCTTTATTTAGGATGGTGGTGGTGGTTGTTTAGTCACTAAGTTGTGTCTGACTCCTCCGCGTCCCCATGGACTGCAGCCCGCCAGGCTCAGGGTAGGAATGATCAAACTCCCTTCTCCCCAAACAAACAATCAAACAGATTTATAGCAGTGTATCTTAAATAGTCCCTTTCCCCCAGTGGCTGTTTCTGGAGCAGTGACCACTCTCCTATTTCCCAGCTAAACACTAAGTCCAGATTTTATTGTTGTTGAATTGAGGGACAATCCAGATTACTGTGTCTGAGAAGAAAAATATGGAAAGTATTAAACTGAAAGCATTTGGTGTATAACCATATGTTTTCAAAAAAATACTTTAAAATGTATAGAATGCATATTGTTAGGTATTTACTTTTTAAATGCATGATACTGTCAAAACAAAATAAGGATGGTGGATACTGTTTCCTTCTAGCAGAGGCGATGCCATTTCATGGCTTCTTAAAGGCTGTTTAAAAGTACCCCTAGGGCCAGCTACATGGTTGTGATCTGTGTAGTCACCCAGCTTCCTGCATGGAGAGGCCTTCACACTTGGTTTAATACTCTGCTGTCCCTGTCTTGAAATTCTCAACCATTTTTGAACAGGGAGTCCTTCTGTTTCATCTTGCACTGGGACTTGCAAATCTTGGACCAACCAGTATTGGGTCTCCCTAATTGTGCAGTGATGCTGTGGTTCACTGTCTTACTTTTTCCTTCTTCCTCCCAGTGTGTTACATGGTTCTTGTCTGGCTTATGGGGTTTCGCCTATTTTTACCTTTCTGTGCTGTTTCTTCTGTTCCATTTTCATGGTGTTTAGATTATAGCAGACACGAACTTCCTGTGTCTCAGTGCCGGCCATGAATCAAACTGGAAGCTGGGACCACAGAGCTGTCAGGAGAGCTGCCTGGTTCCAGCTTTAAAACAACAAGTCCTTGACAGCTTAGTTTACATAAGTGCAAAATTGTGGCTATAGTCTACGATGCAGTTACATGTGACATAATAACTAGGGACTTAATTTATTTAGACTTTTTCCTCACAATATAATTCCAATAAATAAATTTCCCAGGGACAGGAAGACATGACATTTCACAATGCTCACATTTTCCTCCCACAGTTCAGACCTGTGTTCCTTTCTTGATAGTGAGCAAAACGAACTCCACACCTCATAATTTTGCTTTTACTTGCAACAGTGAATGCCCAGGTCTCATGAGGATGTATGGAGTGCTCATGCACTGTTAGAAAAAGTTACATTTAATTTTTAATATTTTCTTTTCTGTTTTTTTCCCAATATCTTTTTAAGTATCTACAGCAGTTCAGCTGATGATCTGTCAGAATGCAATAGAAAATAGAACTGGTCTTGAAGGCACTAGAAGAACGTGCAGAAAATTAGATGTCATTTGTACAAGTGTGTTTTTCGTTACTTTTAAAATTAAAGTTGAAATGTGTGAATGAAAAGAGAGGAAGGTGAAAGTAAATAGTGGAAAACATCCCCTTCCCTCCAGAGGAAAGAACAGTCATTGTCTTGTTATTATTTAATATTTATATAAGGGCAGAGACATCTAGAGCCAAGCACAATGGATGAAATTGTGCCAAAGATGAGCACAATCCCAGCCTTGAGGAGCTGTCTGCCCAGGACTAGGTCAAGAGTGCACTCAAGGGAAGGAAGTGAGCTGAGGAATCTAAAATTCCACTGTGTGCCGAGTGCCAAGCCACCTGTGGGCTTTGAACAATGGCTTTGGATGGGAAATGTTGGAGAAATTCTTCTGAAATGTAGAGAAGCATATGGTAAGATGTAAACGGTGACAATTGCTCTGAGTGTGTGAGCCTGTGAACCAGCAGACAAGGATGAAATTGACGTTAGTGTTTGACAAGTGCTGATTATTTAGGTAGGAAGTGCTCAGGCCACAGGGAGAAGAATGCTGTGGGTAATGGTTAAGAGCTCCAGCAGAAACCTAACCAGGCTGGCTTTAGTCAACCACACTAGAGTTTCTAGCCTGTGTGGCCAGAGAGAACAGCGATGAGCACATTAAGAGTCAGAATTTCTGCATCAAACGCAACACTGAAGAATTCAATCTTCTCAGACGATAGACTTAAGGATTCTATGTGAAATGACTTACGATAGATTGAGTAAAATTGTTCTTTCTTGTCTCCACATGTATAACTGCTTTAGCGATATAATGGGGCTTCCCAGGTAGCTCAGTGGTAAAGAATCTGCCTGTCAATGCAGGAGATGTGAGTTCAATCCCTTGGTCAGGAAGATTCCCTGGAGGAGGAAATGGCAACCCACTCCATCATTTCTTCCTGGGATAATCCCATGGACAGAGGAGCCTGATGGGCTATAGCTCATTGTGTCACAAAGAGACATGACTAAGCACGTGTGTACACACACAGATACACATACACACATAAGCGATATAGTAAATGAAAATATTGGTGATGGGAAGAGAAATAAAGGCATATAAAGATAGTTTAAATTTTGTGCTGCTCCTCCCATGTGGATCTTGTTTTCATTGGAGATGCTTATAAACAGTCAGGACAAGGTGTTCTCATGATGTAGAATAAAATAGGGAGTAAGTGGCAGAAAACAGTAAGGGAATAGTTTTTGATGTGTAATTATCCTTGAAAAACATTTTTTAAAATAATACAGAAAGAGCAATGAACTCAACTCTCCAGTCCAAGATTTGGATACTTGGCAACTCTCAATGATCTCATAGTCATTCATCATGAGAGTCCCTTCTCTACTGTTTCCAGTCCATGCAATGTGCAATGATGCTATTCTGGATATTCTCCAGCATAAAAAGTAACAGACACCCTCTTCTCACCACTTCTGCGTTTTTTTAAAGTTCCAATTCTTCTCTATTTGATTTTCTCCCTTCCACAGTGCATAGTACCAGTATGTGTAGTTTCTGGATACCTAGAAAACAATAAAAGAAAAAAATGATACAAATAGACGAAATAACCCAGAAATAAGCTCTCTTACGATTTTCAACGAGGATGCCAAAACCTATCTTTCAGTGAAGAAAGAACAGTCTTTTCAACAAATGGTATGGGGAAGCCTGGATATTAACATACAAAAGAATAAAACTGAATCCTTACCTTACATTGTATACAACAATTAACTCAAAATCAAATACGAAATCTAAATACAAAAATCAAACACTGTAAAACTCTTAGACAAAATTATGGGGGACAATCTTTATGACAATGGATTTGGCAATAATTTTTTGTATATGCCAATGAAAGCACAGACGACAAAATAAAAATGGTTAAGTGGGACTTCATCAAAATCACACATTCTGGACATCAAAGGGTACTAACAAGAGAGTGAAAAGACACCCGCAAAATGGGACAGAGTATTTGCAAATCGCATATCTGATATGGGATATTAATAGCCAAAAAACATAAAGAACTCCTACAGCTCAACGACAAAAAGCCAAATAACTCAGTTGAAAAATAGCCAAAGATCTGAATAGACATTTCTCCAAGGAAGGTATACAATTGATCAATAAGTACATAAAAAGTTACTCAACATCACTAGCTATAAGAGAAATGCAAACTAAAACAACTATGAGATCACAGCACATCCATAAGAACAGCAATTATGAATAAAAAATTGGGAACTACAAAGTGTTAGGGAGGATGTAGAGGAACTGGAACACTTATGCATTGCTAGTAGGAGCATAAATTGGTAGAGCCACTGTAGAAAATAGTATGGTACTTTGTCAAAAAATGAAACAGAATTACTAGATCCAGCAATTTCACTCCTAAGTATGTATCCCCAATAATTGAAAGCAGGGGTTCAGCCATACGTTGTACACCAGTGTTCATAGCAGCATTATTCACAAAAGCCAAGATGTGGAAACAACCTCTATGTCTATCCACAGAAGAATGGATAAACAAATGTGGTCTGTGTTCAGCTTTAAAGAGGAATGAAATTTTGATCCATGCTACAAACATGGATAAACCTTGAAAACATACGCTCACTGCAATAAGCCCGACACGAAAGGACAAATACATGATTCTTGATACTTACATCAGTACCTTGCTGATTGTTGTTGGTTAGTCACTCAGTTGTGTCCCATTTTTTTGTGACCCTATGGACTGTAGCCCACCAAGCCCCCTCTGTCCATGGAATTCTCCAGGCAAGAATAGTGGAGTGGGTAGCCATTCCCTTCTCCAGGGGATCTTCCCAACTCAGGGATCAAACCCACATCTCCTGCATTGCAGGGAGATTCTTTACCCCTGAGCCATGGGAAAGCCCATATCAGTACCTAGAATCTAACAAATTTATAGAAACAAAGTAGAATGGTGCTTACCAGGGACTGGAGGGGGAAAGGGATAAAGAGTCCTTGTTTAAGGAATGCAGAGTTTCAGTTTGGGACCATGGAAAAGTTCTGGAGATGGATAGTGGTGAAGATCACATATTCACACTTTGTGAATGTACTTAATGCCACCATATTGCATATCTAATAGTTAAAATGGTATAAAAAATAACAAAGTATACATGGAGACATATTCTTTTTGCTTTCTTGCTTTGGCAGGTAATGCTGATCTCATCCCTTTTTATTGTTGTGTGAGTAGGAAACAGGAGTTGTGTACTGCCCATGAGACTTGCTACCTGCTGTAACCATATTGACTTTATTGATAAACTTAGAAATCAATAAACTACTTTAGCAATAAAGTGAACCCAGTTAAATAATTAATTTGTACACTAAGATATAGCCTACAGAACTTGACAGCAGTTTTAGAACCAATTAAGCCTAACTGTCTCCTAAAACTTAAGAGTAGGTTATGTCCTTATCAAAATTGAATTGAAACAGTAAGATCCTAAGAAATGCATTTGGTAGACATGAAGAAAGTCAAGAGAGATGTATGTATGAAGTTACATGATTATATGTACGTGTATGTCCTGTCTCCCCAACCAGACTGCGTTCCTGAGCATATGGAAACACTTTGGATCCCTCACAAAGCTTTGGATTACTAAATACTCCTCACTCCTTCATCTCCCCATGATTTAACAAAAAATGTTTTGCTTGAGGTGTTGGAGAAGAGCTAGGGAAACAAAAATGAAAAAAAAACAAAAACAAGCAACAATCAATATCTCTTGCTTTACTAGCAGAGTAAACAATTACAGTCCTACTGGTACACTGAGGGGTTAGCAGGGGTGATAGGGGAAAGATTCTGTTCAATCAGGCATATTTTAGATGAGAGTTTGGGTGGAATGTAATACCCAGAATGTTCCATGGGATCATGAAGAGCACTCAGACAAGTGACTGTCATAAAATGGAGCCGTAGAAGAGTCAAGGTTACCCAGGCCCCCCGGGAGAAACCAGTCTGAACCCTGGAGGTACAGCCCCCTGTCCCAGATTTCCACTGTCTATACTCATGAGTCATCCAAAGTATATTTTGAACCACAGAGATGAAACACAACTTCTGCACATGTATTACATGCAAAAGGTGTTGTAAGCTTACTTTCAGAAATCCTTAGTTAACACTGTCCTGTACCTTCCATTCCCTCCTCCCACCCCTGTTGACTTAATTCTTATTTGAATGTGTTTTCTAGGCTTCAATGTGCCACCTGGTTGCACATGACAATTATAGTAGGGGAAGGGAAGGGAAGTAAAGGCAGACGATTATGGATGAACGGACAAGTCAGAAGAACTGTAAGAGATTTGCAATCAACATTTTTTTTCCCCAGAGCTTTAATGACTTAGGCTCTATTTCTTCTCCACTAATTTTTTTTTATCAATAAATACTTACCAAATGACCAAGGTATCTTCATCTCCAGAGAGGAAAGGACCAGGTCTAACTGTAAATAAACCAGTTCTTGCCTGAACAGGAGTGAACAGCTTCATTTAACAACCCATGAATACTTTCACATGTTGTTCCATTGAGGCCTTCAGTTGCAAATATTGAATTTTATGGCATAAATCTTTTATGCAATTTAAAGGATGGGTGGGCTCTGATGAAATTTTTAGGTAGGTTGTGATGTATTTATACAGGCAAAATGGAGGTGGAATTGACATGTCATTAATTTGAAGAAGGAGTTCCCTTTGAAAATAAATAGAAATGAACTAAGGGGGTGTGCCATATGAATAGAACAAGGACACCAAATAGGGACTTTGAGCTCCTGGCATAAAACAGAATTTTACATGTTTTTATTTTTATCCATTAATTTGATATATATTAAATGAATACTGTGCTATTGCTGAGGTCACAAATGTGAATGAGATATAGTCTGGGGGGAGACACTAATATAGATGCATAGATGCACATAGTAACATATGGGATGAGTGAAACAGAGTACTTAAGAGAGGATTAAGATAATATGGTAGGTAACTCAAAGGAGTTTTATTCAAGGATGTGACATTTGAACTGAGCCATGACATGTTTTCTAAGAAAGAGGAAAAGGGAAAACTTTGCAGTCAGGGAGAAAGTGGACTTTAGAGTTGCCATTAAAAAAAGATAGCGGTGGTTTCTCTAGCAGTCCAGTGGTTAAGACTTCATGCTTCCACTGCACGGGGCATGGGTTCCATCCCTGGTCGAGGAACTAAGATCTCACATGTTGTGCAGTGAAGCCAAAAAATATATTTAACTATTTATGCCTAAATAGTGATAACACTGACGTTCAAGGTTATTGATAATTTCTCATATGGTAGAAACAGCTCAAAACATTTTATATTGATTATATTTTTTAGTTCTTACACATGTCTGTGAAATAGATTCTTGAATCAGTTTTCTATTGCATTCTATCCCCAACTTGTTGGCTAAAACAATCTCCATTTGTTGAGCTCATGGCTCTCTGGGTTTGCAAGTCAAGCTGGAAGTGTTGGGTGATTCTTCAGGTCCCTGGGGCTCCTTCATGAGCCTCTGGTCCGTTTCTGGGTCCTCTGGGAGCTGGCTAGTCTGGGATGTCCCCTCGGCTGTGTTGTTTCTGCTCTGTATATGGTGTCTGGTTTTCAGCATTTCAGCCTAAGCTTCTTCACAAAGCAGGGGGTGGGTTTCTAAGAGAAAGAATGGACAAACAAAAGATGCTTGACATCTATGTTCAGAGCAGGCAAATGATCATTTCTTCTGCTCGTCTATGGCCCGAAGCAAGCCACAAGTCACGAAGCCAGCCGATTTAACGGGAGGGAGACTGACTCCACCTCATGGTGGGAAAGTTGTAAAATCACATTATTAACGGGAACAGATCCAGAAGGCGTATCATGACCAAGGTTACAAATAACCTTCCCTAGTGAGGACTTCCTTGAAGGTCCGGTGGTTAAGAATCCGCCTGCCAATGCAGGGAACATGAGTTCAATCCCAGGTCCAGGAAGATACCACGTGCAACTAAGCAAGTAAGCCCATGTGCCACAACTATTTAGCCTGTGCCCCGCAACAAGAGAAGCCACCCCACTGAGAAGCCTGTGCACCCCAACTAGAGAAAACCTGCAACTGGAGCAGCAATGAAGACTCAGCACAGCCAAAAATAAATGAATAAATCTTCCCCAGTACTATTACAGTTTCCACTTAACAGAAGGGGAAACAGAGACATAGGCTAAGAGATTATAAAGTAGGTGAGCCATGATTTATGCCTGGAGTTGCCTGATACCAGAACCTGGACTCTGCTTCAAAATTCATTTAAAAAATAATATGGGCTGGTGGATGGCCAGAGGGGACGGGTAAATGGATAGACTGTGATAAAACAAGTAGTCTATAAAGTGAATTGCAGAATCTAGGTGGCTAGTATCTCCTGTAAAATTCATTCAGCCATTCTATATGTTAGAAAAATTTCATAGTTCAAACTCGGAGAGTAAAAGCTTGGACTCTGGGTTTTGAAACTAAGATATGAAACAGGGTTTGGGGCTTGAATCTGGGTTCTGCTACTTGCTAGTTATGTGATCCTGAGAAACTCTCAGAAACTTATCAAGTCTCAGTTCCCCAATCTGTAAATTGGGAGAAAGACTGACATCTGATCACTAAAAGTGTGGACTAAATAAGCATTAATATTCAAATAACGGAGCTTCCTAGGTGACACAGTGGTAAAGAATCCATCTGTCAATGCAGGAGACCCAGGTTCCATCTCTGGGTCAGGAAGATCCCCTGGAGTAGGAAACAGCAACCCATTTCAGTATCCTTGCCTGGAAAATTCCATCAACAGAGGAGGCTGGTGAGCTACAGTCTGTGTGGTTGCAAAGAGTCAGACAGGACTGAGCAACTGAGCACACACTCTACTCAAATAACAGGAATATGTAAAGAGGTTTGCACATTCTGTGGCAGCCATAGGGTAAGCATTTCACATGCAAACACTTCAATACATAATAACTTTCATGTCAGAACATAAAACACACGTGGAATCCTTTCAGTTGTAAAAGTTTCTCTCAGAATATCTCTAATAAATCTCACCTGATACATTCCAATCACATTGAACAGTCATGTATAGTTTTACTGAATACTGAGTGATTTGCCAATTGATTTCAGAATGAGAAGTTAATTTACTTAACTTATACATTATATATTTTTAAAGAATTAGCAAGATACAGAAATATTTAAAAGGTTAAAAATTTTTAAATGGTATGTTTTTTGAAGAACCACTGTATCCCAAGATGAAAAGAAGCTCAATATAATTTTATGCTAAGCCTTTTAATAAAGAGGCTTAAATAATTCAAACTGAGATACTGAAAAAGTCTTTCATCCAACCTTTATAAGGAATGAAGTAGTAACACATACCACACCATGGATGATCCTTGAAAACATTAACAGAAAGAAGCCAGTCATAAAAGATCACACATTATCTGATTTTACTGATATAAAATGTCCAGACTAGGCAACTCTATAGAGACGGAATGTAGACGAGTGGTTACTAGGACCAGAAGAGGGAGGCCGGATAGGAGATGGGGATGCATAGCTTAAAGGCATGGAATTTCTTTGTAAGGTACTGAAAATATTCTATGTTTGGTTCCAGTGATGATTCTCATATCTGTGTATATGTTGTTGTAGCTCAGTTGCACAGTCGTGTCTGGCTCTTTGTGACCCCATGGACTGCACCACACTAGGCTCCTCTGTCCTTCACTATCTTTCAGAGCTTGCTCAAAATGTGCATGGAGCTAGGGATGCCATCCAACCCTCTCATCCTCTGTCGCTCCTTTCTCCTCTTGTCCTCAATCTTTCCCAGGATCAGGGTCTTTTCCAATGAGTTGGCTCTTCGTATCAAGTGGCCAAAATATTGGAGCTTCAGCCTCAGCATCAGTCCTTCCAGTGAATATTCAGTGTTGATTTCCTTTAGGACTGTCTAGTTTGATCTCCTTTTTGTGTATATGTGTGCATGTGCACATATAATAAAAACCTTTGAATTGCACAGTTTAATTGTATGATATGTG
The DNA here is from genome assembly GCA_024291935.2 of Okapia johnstoni. Classification (NCBI taxonomy): domain Eukaryota; kingdom Metazoa; phylum Chordata; class Mammalia; order Artiodactyla; family Giraffidae; genus Okapia; species Okapia johnstoni. Next base: position 19,263,033 of record CM044324.1, read on the forward strand.
ACATATTTCAATAGAACTATTACTAAAGAAAATCTTTGACCAAGTATAAATAGTAATGAACTCTATAATATATAAGGGCTCACAATTTTTTTTAGTTCACATGTTTTTCCTCCAAAATACATTCTTATTAATATAATAGTTCTCTATGAGACACACATTTAAAGGTAGTATTTTAAAAGAGGCCATATTTTTTCTCCATTTTACTAGCATATTTTTATGTAGTTAATATATTATTCTAACAATTTATTTATTTTAAATTAACCTATAAGATTATTTACAAAATTCTTAAAGATTTCTTGTGAAACACGACATGGATCAGAGCCGTTAAAATGGAAATACAGGAAAGGAAAAACCCATCCAGGTAAAAAGGTGGTTCGAAATGACTTACTTTTCAAATTGAAATAGACAAACCCCCTCCCAACAAAATAATTTTAAGCATAAAAATTCATTCATGGTATTTTCATGTATAAACCAATCAATGATGTAGGTTGACAATATATTCTTACACTTTAAAGGAAAATAAATCTAAAATTTAGTTTCTTTTCTTTTCCATATCATAATACAAAAGTATCTATTTTGACATAGACAAATGAGGAAACGTTGAGAAAGGAGAAAACCTGGAGCAAAGATACAACAAAACAAGGTTTAAATTATTCCTCAATAAAGAGAGTAGAAATGTAGGCAGGAGGGAGAGAATGAAGATTTCTGCAAAATTCATCAGCATTAACTGAATCTACAAATATCACAGGATCAGTACCCCAGACGGTCAGCTTGGCCTCCACTCTTCCCCTTGGTAAAACTTTTCCAAGTTTGCTGAGTGATGTCAATGCAAAGTTTTCCCAAACTTCCTGGAAATTTTACAAGCAATTCACTGGAGATACAAAAAATATCTGGGGCCTTAGCCAACAGCATTCCTCTGTGAATACTGGCTCTCAATTTGCTTTTTATTTTTCTTAATTAGGGTTATGCAATCTTAAAGATTTACAGTTAAGGAGACAAGCAAAATTTATAAAATTTAAAGAAGAAGTAACAAATATGAAAATGATCCTTCTTTTTAACCCTCCTGTGGACATGATATTTTTAGTCTTATGGGGGAAACAGGCTGGGTTTTTCTACACAAGCATCTTTTTAATTAGCTCTAGTGTATAATAAATTCTCAGATTACATCTTCGTGGCACTATTAAATGAATGTTTTAATTTAATGGGTTAGTGGGGAAGTGTAATTAACATCATTTAAGCTAAAGAACATATGTCCTGAACTGGGAGTAAAAAAAGCAAAAGAAAAAAATTATATCTTATTTTTCCCCCAAATTCAATTTTTCTTTTTTATCATCAGTGTTTTATTCATCGGTTTTCCTTTTTTTTTTTTGTCCGCTAATTCCATTGTCTGGACATGTCTCAGTGTGAGTATTAAATATGAGATCAACTAGGCATTTGCTGCACCTCAGACAATATCTTATTCTGGGTTATTAAACAGTGTCTGATGGTACCGACTTTTCTCACGGGTTTAGCAAGCACCGTCTCCAGAAGAGGCTTTTTTTGGGGGGGAAGATCAGCCAGGAAAAATGTGTGTCCTTCTTGACAGCGGTTCCAGGTTGGGTGCCCCTGAACGAATATGGGGTGGTGTCCCTTTAAGCACAAGAAAAGGGCAGGTCCCGCTGTTATCCTTGACCCTCTGACAAAATAGTCAGGCGCTGTTTGTAAAAGAGCCAAGTAATTAAAAGTATCCCAGGGTTATGGTGAAATAGGGCAAGTAAAACACGCTCCTGGATACCAGCTCTCTTTCAGGACCAGCTCTTTTGTATTTTCTCTCTATTTTGTTTTCTTCTTTATTTCAATTTTTCATGGCACAGTTTCCCCTCTCCAACATTGTTCTTCTCTGTCAGTTGGTAAAATGGTAAGTACTGTTATTACTGCTTCTCTAGCTTGAGGTCTGGAGCTATTTGCTTCCAACCCTCAAGTCACCCCCCACAAATTCCTGAACGGTATTTTTTTCCCTCTCAATTTCAGAAGAAATTATTAATTATTAAATGGAATATGAAAGGGTAGAGGAATAAAGTGATTCAGTTACACAGAGAAAGAATGAGACATTTCTCATCATTTCATGTGTTTTTCTTTATGATGATATTTCTAGCGGTGAGAGAGGCTGGAGTCTCTCTCCTTGGCTTACTTCAGGTTGACCATAGATCCTACTTAACCCCAAACTATCTGAGTGTGTATGCCTGTCGTGATGGCTTCATGATGTGTCTCTCCACTCTCAAGAGTGTTCTGCATTAGATGACAGTGGTTCCCCTAGCTATCTCTCCTGTTGAACTGTTGGATAACTTCTCAATCAGTAAGAGAAATTAGTTTTAATTTAGAGAGTTCACAAGTCATTCTCTGCTTAATCACCCTTGCTTCTGTTAGGAAACAACTATTTGTACCATTAGACTTTGAAATCCAAACAATTTGTTACTGTTCAGATAATCCCCATATCTCTAAATGGTAGTATTAGGGAACAGTAGAATACATAGACTTTGTGTCACGCAAGGTGGATTTGAATTTGTTGTGCTACTCTATAACTGTATGACCTTGGGCAACTCATCTAATGTTCTGAGCCTAAATTTCCTTTTGTGTCCTATGCACATAATAATGATTTCCACTCTGGAGTATCATGAAGGTTAAATGATGGATAGTTATATATGTCTCCTACATTGGCAGGCGGATTCTTTACCAACTGAGCCACCTGGGAAGCCCCAGTTATATAATTATTATAAATCTACATATCCTTGCATCCATTCACTCATCTAGATATTTTATCCTTTTATAGATTATTTAAGAACCATGCCTGACACTACAATTCATAGTAGTTTAGAATAATAAGAGTGTATTATGTTGCTTAGATGGGCTTCCTAGGTGACAGTAGTGGTTAAGAACCCACTTGCCAATGCAGGAGACATAAGAGATGCAGGTTCCATCTCTGGGTCAGGAAGATATCCTGGAGGAGGGCGTGGCAATCCACTCCAGTATTCTTGCCTGGAGAATCCCATGGACAGAGGAGCCTGGTGGGCTACAGTCCATGGAGTCTCAAAGAGTTGGGCACGACTGAAGCAACATGGCATGCAGGCACGTATGTTGCCCAGACAAAGCTCTAAATATAAATAATGCAGGGTTAATTTTTTTTTCTTAAATTGTTTTCATCCTAAGATGGGTTCCTCAGGATGCCAACCTGGCTGTAGCAGTTCCAGGCCTCACATTATGCTCAACAACATGCAGAGACAGAAGAAAGTGCTGCCCTTATCCTGTGTCTCTATCCTATGTCCTAGTGAGGAAACTTTAACATAAGGCTCCACGTCACGTCTCTCCTCCCTTCTTCTTGGACTAAATTACACTGCATGCCAATACACTTGTTTATTACTGGTAAGGAAAATGGTATCTTCCAGGTGAGTTGGCCAAGATGGCACTCCTTGGTTGGAGAGCATTGGGAATCCGATTAAATCAGGGATCTGTGTGCCTGCTGGAAGGTGTTCATATGCCAAGGATGGATATAGCCCTGGCATCTAGGCAACGGAATTCTAGCCAAGGATGTGGCATCAGATTTCTTCCTGAACTTGAGGAAGTCATTTTCTCACTCAGTCTTCCATTTATCTCTGTGTAAAATATGGCACTGACTTCCTAGAAGTAGATGGTTGCCTTTAACCATTAACATTCTGCTTGGTCTACTCAAAAACCACAGTCCTAAATTCACATGGACACCTTTTCTATTTTACAATCTATTTCAGTTTCCCACCACAATTTTTAGATACTGATGAACTGATAAAGGTACTATAATAAGACTGAGAAGATCTGGTTTCAAGCCCAGGTTCACTAAATTATGCTGTGGCTGCAATTCATTAAAGAAAAAGCTCTCTGTAAGCTCTAAAGAGCTGCACAAATCCGAATGATGGCGAGAGTGCATTTGACAAACTGCTATGATTAAAAAGCACACTTTTCTACAATCTGGGTCCATTTTGGAGTTAGTTTGCACAACGAGCTTGGGGATGACACAGCATTCAGGACCATACCTTGAACTTGTTTCCGTATCTGCTTTTTTTGTTCCTTCTGGAGAGGAAAGTGAAGTCACTCAGTTGTGGCCAACTCTTTGCAACCCCATGGACTGTAGCCTATCAGGCTCCTTTGTCCATGGAATTCTCCAGGCAAGAATACTGGAGTGGGTTGCCATTTCCTTCTCCAGGGAATCTTCCTGACCCAGGGATCAAACCCAGGTCTCCCACATTGCAGGCAGACTCTTAACCCTCTGAGTCACCAGAGAAGATATATATATATATATAGGGCTTCCCAGGTGGTACTAGTGGTAAAGACTCCACCTGCCAATTCAGGAGATGCAAGAGATGTGAGTTTTTTCCTTGGGTTCAAAAGCTCTTCTGGAGAGGGGTGGTAGAAAAACAGAAAAATAGAAAAGTGGGGCTTTTGCTTAATTAATCCACTCTTCCTAACACATTCACTGTTTACAAATGATTTTCATATACCAAGTTTAACCTTAGAACACTAAGATGCTTGCATGACTTATACAAAGTTATCAAAACAACAGTAGTAGTGACGTAACCTGCTGTTGGCAAGCACCACACTTTTTTCTTATTGAAATATAGTTGATATACAATGCTTAATTACTGCCATACAGCAAAGTAATTCAGTTATACATGTATATACATTCTTTTTTAATATTTTTTCCAGATGGTTTATCATGGAATATTGAATGTAGTTCTCTGTGCTATACAGTAGGACTCTGTTGTTTATCCATTCTATGTAGGAGAACTCACATCTGCTAACCCCAACCTCCCACTCCCTCCCTCCCTCAACCCCCTCCCCCTTGGCAGCCACCAGTCCATGTCCATGTCCATACCACACTCTCTCTACCACTATTTGTCCTTGTCCTTTAGCATCCAGGTTTAGACATGGCCTTTATGAAGTGACCACACAGCCTTCATATTTCCCTGCAAGACTTCCTGTGGCATGTATGAGGCTGTGGTTGCTTCTTTTCAGCAACAAAAGAGAGAAGGGTGGAGGGGCAAGGAGTGTGATGCTGTGCAGCGCCATGTGTCTCCCTAGTGGAATTCCGTTGAGTAATGAGGCTGCATCTCCAAGAAGCTCCTTTAATTCACTGTCCTCAGGAGATGCCCATGGTGGGGTGGTCACTGAGAGGACAGTGCACTTACTGAGTCAAGGCGCTCTGTGTTTCGGAAGCTCAGCTGTCCTGTGGAAAAAAAATAGTGTGTGTGTGTGTGTATGTGTGTCCAGAGCTAGTGTTCTAACTTTACAACATCAACAGGTTCTTGAAGAGTCATTCTGCGGGGCTGGGAGTGGGGGTGGCATGCAGATTTGGGAAGAACTGCATTGTGTAGAATTACAGCTTTGGGATGTAGGGAACCAAAGGACAGTTAGAGTGAAGGGCAGGTGCTCGGAGAGCTAATAACCTCGACCAGTGATATACATTATGAGGCAGTGCCATGAATGATGGGGTAACTACCAGGGGCAATACCAGCAGTAGGGAGGCTCCCCTGGATCCACATTCCCACCAAGGGTGTTCTGGGTGTCACTGACAGGAGCCACCTTCGGGCTTGTACCCAGGACTGTTACAGAGGACAGCAGGTTGAGTTCATACCAGGAACAGACTTAGCATGAAACTTCTCTGTATGTTGTCTTTCTAAAAAGTGCTCAGATTTTTTTTCATGCTTCATCTTCCTTTCTTCTGATTTTGAATGCCTGAAACCATCTTAATAAAGGACCACGTTTAACCTTTTTTTTCCTATCCTGCTGGGTGAGGGTCTTAGAAAATAAGTCTTGTTAAAAAATTAAACCATATGTATTTATTCAATAAGCTCCCTGATAAGGTCAACAAGTGGCAGCCAGTTCTCGGCTGTCATTTTCTTTGTTAGCACCCTAGTCATTTGTTTTTTACCCTCTTTCCTGTCTTCTGGTCATTTTTCTGCTCATTAGCTACTTGAGCTTAGGGTGAACAAGAAATGAGGTGGAATTTTAAACCTGTCAAATTGAAGTCTGGTTAACAGCCTTGTGGAGGTACAATGGGCAGAGAGGAGGGAATAAATTCTATTATCTGTTAGGAATAGTAGCTACAGTGGAAAAAATTAGTACTAACTTACTTTTCTTTTCCTGATGTTGGCGACTGATTATGCCACAGTCTTTAGTATCTCCCAGGGGTGAGCCTGACTAAAAATACAGATTCAGAGAATTATAGATACCAGAGTTCTAAGAGTGCATTCCTATCAACCATACCTCTTGATTAATAGGAGAGGAAACTATGACCTGAAAATATAAATGGGACTTACTTTTAGGATTGGGGCTTCACTGGTGGCTCAGTAGTAAAGAATCTGCCTGCCACTGCAGGAGATATGGTTTCAATCTCTGGGTCAGGAAGATGCCCTGGAGAAGAAAATGGCAACTTACTCCAGTATTCTTGCTTGAGAAATCCCATGGACAGAGGAGCTTGGCAGGCTCCAGTCCACTAGGTCTCAAAAGAGTCAGTCATGACTTAGTAACTGAACAACAACTTTTAGGACTAGAACCATCACCATTTATTGAAGACTAGTGAGGACTGATGTCCACAGTCTAAAACCCCAATGTGACAGCCTTTCTAGCATGCTATCTTGATTTGCCAAGGGTCAAAGTTCTTGTGACAAACCAAGACCCAACTGGAGCACATTTATTAAAGACTATTGAAAGGAAATTTGTTGCTAAACATTTTGTAAGTTATGATTCCCCTCAGGCTACCAAGAATATCTTGAATTTCTGTATTTCCAAGGCCAACTGCATATTTCTGATATGGAGTAGGTTCTCATTAACTATTTGGTTAATGAAATGAGTATTCTATGCCATCTTCAGTTAAAGATTTTAAAACTGTGTATCAAGATTTCATAACTAATTACCCATAGAATTAGAAATATTCATATTTTTAGGATCCAAAAGAGTGAAGTTGTTGATTTTATTGTCCTTTTCTGTGATGTGATTGTATTGTCATGCATGAGGCTGTGTCCTTGGTTCTTCCCAGTTATCATGGAAGCACCAAGGATGCTCGATACACAACAAACATCATTAATGCCATTTTATTTTCTTTCTTTTATTTTTATATCTAATAATAAAATGGTAATTAGTGAGCACATAACTGTCCATGACTTTTACAACTAGCTTTGATTTTTTTTTTTTGGATTATGTCACCATCATGATTGTAGTATTTAACTGACATTACAACTCAGTAAAAAAGTAACATGGATTTTTCGACATCATTCTGTTTTGCCATAAGAGCATCTCAGTGAGCTAGAAATTACAGACTTTGAAATCAAAACATGCCTGGCTTCAGATGTTTGCTCTGTTACACACTGTGTGGCCTGAAAGAGCCTTAGTTTCCTCATCTAGAACAACCGGCGCCTAGAACCATCCTTGCCTAAGACTAGAACAGAGTGTACTTTGGGGATTAAATTTAAAAATCACAGGAAGTCTTAGAAACACCCCCATGAGGCACACTGCCTGGCACATAGCAAATGCCTAATCAGCATCTGATGGAAAAATAACTGGTGCTCAATTAATGCTTTTTCTCTTTTTCTCACTGACCCAGAGTTCTTAAAGCAGGGAGCCACTTGGCTGTAGCAGAACCTGCCAGATAAAGAACCATATTTTCCCTTTTTTCTCTCTGCCTTTGCCGAAGTGGAGGGATCTCTCCCCCTGTCAGAGAGGTTCGCGGAGAAGACAAATGGGAACTATATTCTCTATTTTACAGCCCTCAGCCTATTCGAGCTGGGCCGGGTTATTTTCACCCGCAGTGCAGTTTCTGGGGATTTGGCTCTTTTGTTGGAGCCTGGAGGGAAGAGATAAGTTTTACATCTGTTGCTGGCGGTGGAACCTTCAGCTGAGGCGTTGCCTCTCTGCTGGAAGTTGCTCGGGAGTCCTGGCTGTCGGTCACACAGCTCTTCCTCTGGAGGCGTGGTCTGCTCCGGAGGCTCCCAGTGGAAACAGTGGTTGTCGCAGTGGTGAGGGAACAAGCAGCTGATAGAAGAGGCAAAATGCAGAAGCGGATGCCCTCACATCGCCAACGCACTCGAATGGCATGATAAAATCTGGAAGGCTGAGCTTAGTAGACGTAAGGTGTCATTCCTCGGGGCCTGGGAGGGGTCCGGGTCCCCTCACCAGCCGGGCAGCACTAGACCCAGAGCACAGCCACTGGTCCAGGCTTCAGGAAAGAAAAACAGACCACAATAGCAACCCTCTAGTAGCAGCTTCCAAAGCCGGTGAGGGTTTTTTAATGGGGATCTCTTTAGATTTGAGTCTAATGTAGTCAGAGTGGTAGACCGGCTAATCTGCCTTTCAGAAAGAGTACCCTTCACACAGGGGTTCCCAGGTGGCGTTAATGGTAAAGAACCCGCCAGCCAATGTAGGAGAGGTAAGAAACACAGGTTCAGTCCCTCCGTGGGGAAGATCCCCTGGAGGAGGGCATGCAGGGGTGGGGGGTAACCCACTGCAGTATTTTTGCCTGGAGAAGCCCCATGGACAGAGGAGCCTGGCAGGCTGCAGTCCATGGGATCCCAAAGGGTTGGACACGACCGAAGTGACTTAGCACAGCACAGCACCCTTCACGTAATGGAGGGAAGGAAAGGGAAGCCATCTCAATCCAATCAAAGGGCTCACATAGCAGGGTTTGCAGTGGGTTCCCACATTTGAGGCATGAGGCTGCCGGAGGTGAGAGAGACGTGATTCCAAGAGGCAGGCTGGACTGCTGCTGACAGCGCCTCCTGTTGTATGAATTCCAGCCCCTGCAGAAGGGATCCTGTTGCATGGAGAAACAAGGATGAGAACTGTTCAGGAGGAGCCGGGGCAGTGGGTATCGGCCTTGGGTGGAACTGCTCGGCGGATGGGCGGATGTTGACAGCTCCAGCGCTCCCAGTGTGCAGCAGTGGGATTAGAAATCCTCCTCCCAGCCAAGACTGCTTCCAACAGCTGGAGTCACGCCCCCTCCCCGCCTCCCACCTCTGCTCCATTTCTTGCTGGAGACCTTCTGAAAGGAGAGTTTAAAATGACTCAATGTCTTTGGGGTAAAGAGCTTTGGCTTTTCCAGACTGAACTGCCAGAGACCTTCAGGAAATTAAAGAAAGAAAGAAAAAGTGAGATGCTCTGTGTCTGGTGAATGGCATGTCTCGAATGTGGTGGCTGTAGGGTGATGAGGCTAGAGCCGTTGGGAATTCTGCAGTGTTATTTGCCTTGGCATGCTGAATTAGAATGCCGAGCAGTAGAGTGAAAACGGGGTGATGGAATAAGGGTAATGAGAAGAAGCAAATCCATTGTGAGATACTGGGTTCTGAAAGTCAGAGAGTTTGTTTCCCCAGAGGAGGGAGACAAGACTATGACCTCATCGCAAAAGAGTCATTAAAACATCATTGAGGGCTCCACGGATGGCAAAAGCTCACAGCTAGCAATGTCTAATTTCATTTTCAGTGAAAGATAAAATCAAAATCAATACCCTGATGAAAAGCTGTAACACAAATTAGAGAACAATACAGAAATCTTTTCTGGGAGGCTTTAGTCTATGCTTTGGTTAAAATAAGAAACAATAGAAAGAAAGGAAGGAAAGAAGGGAGGAAGGGGGGAATGAAAGAAAATCCTTATCACTCTCTTCACAGCCCATTCTGGAAAGATGCAGCAAGACGGGGACTCGTTACACAGAGCGTCTCCTTGGAACTCGTTAAACAGAGCGTCTCCTTGGAGACACATGAAGAAGAGTTGAGATGTTTGAGAGGTGGAAACTTCCGTCTTCCTTTCCTTCTTCCTGAAGATCCACGTGCGCTTTGATGTATATTAAACTAGAACAATGCGGAAGTAGCATTAGTCTAACTACATGCACACCAGCACTTCACACCTTCTCAAATGTATATCGAAGAAGAAAAGATTAAAGATGTTTATAAGTAAATATGTATTAAGCACATATGAAGTTCAGAGGTACTTTTCCTGGATGTAGTTGTAGGACGTGAACGGATTGACAAAGTAGTGATGCTACAACCAGCCACAGAGGATCACCTAATTTGAGGCTCTTCTGTACATCACTTTCCACAATTCTGCGCTGTACTTTTTGACTCAGTAACTCATGCTCCTACTCAGTCATGTCTGACTCCTTGCGACCCCATGGACTGTAGCCCGCCAGACACCCTCTGTCCTTGGGAGTTTGCAGGCAAGAATTCTGGGCTGGGTTGCCATTTCCTCCTCCAGAGGATCTTCCCAATCCAGGGATCAAACCCATGTCTCCTGTGTCTCCTGCATTGCAGGAGGATTCTTTACCTGCTGATCCAATAGTGGAGCATTTGACTCAATGCATGCTAGGTCGCTTCAGTCGTATCCAACTCTTGTGACCCCATGGACTGTAGCCCACAAGACTCCTCTGTCCATGGGACTTTCAGGCAAGAATACTGGAGCGGGTTGCCATTTCCTTCTCCAAGGGACCTTCCCGACCCAGGGATCGAGCCTGCATTTGTTACTGCATTGGCAGGTAAGTTCTTTACCACTAGCATCACCTGGGAAGCCCATTTGACTGAATAGTTTATTACTTAAATTCACTAGATGATGCAATAACATTTTATTTATGGGTTTATCAAATCCTGCAATGTGGCCAGCTCAGTGCTGGAGGAAAGGCAGTCCCTGTCTTACAGGTGACTGGAGAGGGAGTTATTGTACTTGCAATATGTAATAAAAGTAGCTTGAGGGAGAAGCTACTAGGGCACCTGACTTGGCAGTGGCAAGGACAACCCAGAGGAAGCAGCCTTTGTGTGTACCTCAGAGGCTGAGGCAGAGGAAGAGGGGAAGGATACAGCTCCAGCAGAGGGGCAGACACATACAACCAAACATCACTGCAGGTGATGGGCAGACATTGCTGTGTTTCCTGGAAGAGAGCTGTGATCAGACTTAGCAATAGCAGACTTTGGCAATATGCTTTTTGAACTTTAAATTAGTTGAGGGGTCTTGTTAAAATGCAGATTCTGATTTGTCAGGTCTTGGGTGAGGCCTGAGATTCTGCATTTCTAAGACACACCTAAGAGATGTTACTCATCTGAGGAGGACACTGGGAGCATAGATAACCCAAGACAACTTCTGCTAGCACACTTAGAAAACCTGCTTAAAATATTAAATTACATTTAAGAATTCTTTTAAATGAATGGCTGAGCTGCTAAGGAAACAAACAAGATTCTTATGGGGCATAAGACTAGGAGCCTGGAAAATATAGAACAGAGAATAAAACACCAAAGCCAAAGCAAGCGCTCTGGCAAGATTTGCTGGTCATTGGGACTAGGAGACATCCAGGGCAAGAGACAGGGCTTGGATCCCAACCCCTGAGTTGGATTAATGTCCTCACATAAAGCCAAGACCTCTGAAGGGTTAAACATCTGTCAAACTGTGCACTGGAAAAATCCCCCTGCCAACACAGGGTGAAAATGAAGAAAGGAGAAGCTCACATTATTCTGTGTAGTAAGTGGGTTTTCTTAAAAAAATAAGAAGTTTTTTCTGAGAGTTTGGAGTTATTGCCTTTGCCTACTATGACTGCGGATTCTGATTTATATACCCCTCACTGTCTTGGATTCCAAAACGTAGAGATAACTAAACATGGTTCTACAATAGGGATAATCCCTGAAGCTAAAAGTTACTTCTTCAGGTTGAGTTGACTGGGAATTCACAGGACAAAATGCCACCGAAGATGAACTTACGAGCGGAAAGTTATGAAAAATTTGCGTGGGTGATACACCCTGAACAAGACCCAGAAAACACAGCAAACAGTAGCACTGTCTTTTAAGAACTTCAAATAAAGCTTTTTGAAGCTATAAAATAAACGTTTAAAATGGTTAAAGATATCAAAGAAAGAAGAGGAATATAAGACCAAGCATAAGGCTATCTGAAGAGCCTTTTAAAAAAATTATTCATTTGTTTATCTTTGGCTGCACTGGGGTCTTTGTTGCTGTGCACAGTCTCTCTCTAGTTGAGGAGAACGGGGGCTACTCTATAGTTGCAGTGTATGGGCTTCTCTTGCTGCAGAGCACAGGCTAAAGGGCGCAGACTCAGTAGCTGGGGTGCACAGGCTTAGATGCCCCATTGCATGTGGAATCTTCCCAGACCAGGGATTGAACCCATGTCACCTGCATTGGCAGGTGGATTCTTAAGCACTGGACCACCAGGGAAGTCTCTGGAGAGTCTTACCTGCTCTTCCTGCAAAGGTCCAAGAAAGCAGGTAAGGAAAGTGACTACCACTGGGCAGCCCTGAACATCTCTTGGTAGAGAGATGTGCTTTATCCCGCCTTGTTTTGCCAGCACTTAAGATCTGAGTCTTGGTTTGAGAGTGAAAACAAACCAATATTTTTCTCCATCGAAGTGAGTTTCACTTAAGTTTCCCTAACAGTGTGTTAGATCAGCAATTATTTTGGACTTTTTAAAAGCTAAATGTATTAGAAATGTTTTGCTTATTCTTGTTTCCCAGGGAATTAAAATAGTTCAGTAAGATTACAACTTCTGGTAGAAAGTTGTTTATCCTTTTCGTTAAAAAAAAAATCAGAAACCAAAATCTTGGATATGGGAATCCATAGCAAAATAAAACTCAGCACATCTGATTTGCACATATATTTAATCACTCGATGCCATCTTCTACATTTTTTCAGTCTTTCCTTTGGTTGTCTTTGTGTATTTGTTGTCTTGCTCGTTTCTAAAATGTTGGCATTTTATGGATATATATATATATGAGGGGCTAGAAGTCTACTAGCAAACATAGGCCTCCAGGCCAGTGCTAGTCACCTCCTGTTTTATAGTTCTCTACATCCGTATCTCTATTCCCATGAAAAGGTTATTTAAAATTCAAATTTATTGTTCTCTTTCTAGCATCCATAAATCAAATGAAATTTTATTAGAACCCAGCTCATTCATTTCCAGCAGAATTGATCAGTTTGAACAGAGACTCTGAGCCTGAAATATTTACTAGTTGGCTCTTTACAGGAAAAGTTTGCTGACCACTGATTGCTTTCTGCCTTTTATCTTGTTTTCTCTCCTACAAATGGTTAGAGAAAACAAAACTTAGCATTGATTTGCCAAATAGTTTGCTTTTTTTACTATACACAAAGACTAGTATGCAGAATGTGGCATGCTGGCAACAGAAAAGGAAAAGGACAAGATAATAACACTGGTTAATATTTAACATACTAAAGAGAGATGGTTTCCAAGCCTATGGGACCTTCATGTTATGCTGTTTTACAAAACAAATTTATCCATCTTCCTTAAAAAATAAAGAATTTGGTACTATTTCATTACCTGCTTTAAAATATAGCATGTAATTGAAAGAACTAATACTATATAATTTTTAAAATATTCTATGGTTCCTATTTCCTATTCAAACTGCACATTCCTCCTAACAATGAGCATGAATTAATTATGCATTGCTATATTGGTTTTACATAGTTTTCTGCCTTCTTTTCTAAACATAGGCAAATCATTTTTATTCATTAGTGTTCTAAAGAAAGAAAAAAATAATTATACCAAAAGCTACTATGAGGTTTTAATTTATATAATCCTTAATTAACTGGGTGTGGGTTATTCACTATGTGCTGGAGGAAAAAACCACTGAGAAGACAGAAGACAGGGTTTCAGTCCTTGAGAATTAAAACCTTTGTTAAAAGAAGGAAAAATTACATTAAAGGCACAAAAAGTGAATCAAACTGTTAAACAAAACACACAGAAAGGATGTCCGTTGTCTGAGTTGACCAGGGCAGTAGAAAATTCCAAGTTTGTAGACTTTATTTCCTTGTTTATACCTTATGATCACCATGGAAAATATTTTACAACTTACTGGACTTACATAAAAATTTAAATTAGTGTTGATGTTAGAACTATTAATTAGATATCTCACAGAAATGTAATTCAGTTATGGTGGGGTTCCCAGCCAAACATTTGCTGTCAAAAGACATGACCTACTCACCCTACTTGTGTCCAGAGAACTGTTTCTGTGGATGAAGTTTCCATGTTTCAACACAGGTTTGGTGGAGTATCAACATTTTTGAGTAATTCTCAATTGAAAAGAAGTTTTCTAAATTCTCATACTTCTCAGGAAACTATTCAGCTATTAATAAACACTCCAAGGTTTTCATAAAGCAGAGAAAGAACCACACTTTTTTAGAAAATAAATATCTTTATCCAAGTATTAGAACAACACAATCTGTCTCCTAATATTTTTAAAGTTACTCATGCTTTCGGTTCATTTAAGCTAGAAAACCTAGAGGTATAAATCTTTTATCTCTAATCCCCCAAGATACCCAACCCCAATAAAATAATAACTTTGGACTTCTGTTTCCTGAGGCTTTTTACAGATTTGCACTGGCAGTTGCCTCTGTTGAGTTCATTCCTTGGGCACTATTTTATTTTAGGGAGCACAATCATAGCCCTGTTTGTTCTGCAGCAGAGATTTGACAGTCTGTGGACTACGTCTGCTATTTATTTGTAACACAGTAAGATATATTGTCAGCCTCTGGGTGCAAGTTATTAGGTTAGTGCCAGAGCTTATGTGCTTGCCTGTGCTGGGAATAAGATGGGGAAAAAAATCAGAGTTTTGAATGCTTTTGCTTAGTATTTCTATTTTGTCCACGAATGAATCAGATTGTATTATCTAATATTTTAAGAGGAAAGCTCCTGTTTTTCCACAGACTTTAGTATTCATCATGCCACTCAATCTGTAGTAAATGTCCTTTTACTCTTGAGGAAGCAGTTACTGGATTGAGTCTACAAGTCAGGATGCACAGAAGATTCTATTGATTTTAAATGACCACCCAAGTAGAGTAATTTACATCTCTGGTTATTTGCTGTGTGATGGAATGAGAAACCTCTTGACAAGACAGTGGCATAAATTCTGGTGAGGAATTAGCCATCTCCATGGAAGGTGCTTGTTCCATGTAACATAATCATGTAGTCTAGAAGGAGTTTTGTTTCAGTAAGACTTGTAAGGCTTCCCAGAATTCTTGTGTGAATTATCATGTCATACTCTCTTGATTTCTTTTTCTTTCTTTTTCTTTTTAAACTTATAAATTTCTATATTCATTTAACCTTTTTTATTTTCATCTTTCTTATCCCCTTTTTTCTATGTTTATTTTCTCCTTTTGGCTTTGTTTGGATTTATCCTTTTTCAATAAATTTATTTTCTTTTTCATTTTTGTCTGCACCACGTGACTTGAGGGAGCTTAGTTCCCAAACCAGGGATCAAACCTGCTTCCTCTGCAGTAAAACCTCTGAGTCCCAACAACTAGGCTACCAGAGAGTTCCCTGTCATTTTTTTCTGATTCTATATTTTACTATTTACTAATATATCTTACTATTATTTGTAAGATATCATTCCTTTTAAATTCTTTTGATCACTGCCATTGAAACTGTAATATGAGTACTTTATAATGCGTAAAATCAATCAGAATCTTTATTCCCTTTTGAACCTTAAGATATGTTCATTCCAGCCACCTTCTCCTCTCTACTCTAAATAACAATAATGTTATTCAGACTTAAATTTTATGGCAATCTTTTTAGGCCCAACCAACTAAATATTGTCAAAATTGATTTGTATAGTCAACATTTGTTTATTATTTATTTCAAATAATTTAACTTACTCACAATTCCTTCTATTAGCGAATCCAAGAGTTCCCTTTAAGGGTCATTTTGTGATTATCCCTTTCAAATTCTCTTAGGGGATGTGGGAGATTTTCGAAGTTTTCAAAGTGCCTCCAGTAGGTTGCACACTTTTTCCCTGCTGTGTTCTGACAGTTGGGAAAGAAACATTGGATAAATATTTATAAAGGACACTATTTCCTTTACTACAAGAGAGGTTGTATAACAGTGGCAAAGGTGATGTTCTTGGTGGAGTTGAACAGAAGACAGCTTTCTGTGGGAAATTTGCTCCCAAGAAGTAAGAGATGTTAATATTAACTCTGTAAAGCTGTTTCCCTTGAATTTGCCTGAATTTTCTTGATTAAAGTGAAAGAAAGCAGTCTAGAGTTACACTAATTTAGATCTCTTTGAGGGATGCTAGAATGAATGAATGATACATCACAAGTGAGCAAATAGTGATTCCTATTGATAATAATAAACTCTTTCAGTTTCTTTTTGCTTTAATTTACTTTTAGTTTTGAATGATTGTGTTTTGAGACTGCAGCTCTGCATTGACAGTTATTTTTATCTTGGAATGTGAAAGAAGCTCTATCACCATCTTTTGTCTTTTATTACTGCTGTTGAGAAGTAGGTTATTAATTTTTTTAGTTCACTGTAAGTAAACTGTCTTTTTCCTCTGGATACTTCTAAAATTTTCCTTTTGTCTTTCATGGTTTGTACTTAGATTTAAAATATTCCGAATGTGTACTTTCTTCTATTTATCCTGCTTTTAGCATTTTGGACATTTTAATGGAGAATACATGTCTTAAATTCTGGATAGGTTTCAGCCATTATCCATTCAGATATCACTTATTCCTCATTCATCACCTCAAAGCTCTATTTTCCTTTAGTGTTCCTTTATGTTTTCTAATTCCTTTTCAATTTTATGTTACATTTGATGCCATTTTTTCTAGTTTTTAACTTCTTGTTTATTAAGCCTCTCTTCAACTGTATCTAATTAGCTAATTAATGAATTGGTGGTGGTTTTTCACTAAGTCGTGTCCGACTCTTGCGACCCCATGGACTGCAGCCCACCAAGCTCCTCTGTCCATGGGATTTTCCATGCAAGAATACTAGAGTGGGTTGCCATTTCCTTCTCCAGGGGATCTTTTCAACCCAGGAATCGAACCTGGTTCTCCTGCATTGCAGGCAGATTCTTTACCAACTGAGCTAGAGGGAAGTCCTTAATTAATGAATTATTGGGTTTTAAATTTCACTGTGTGTATATATACATATATGTATATACATATACACATTATATAATGTGCATTATATATTGCACATATATATGTTGGATGTGTGTATACATATATAATTTCTAGGCATTCTATTTGTTCTGCTATTTCTAGTAATTTTTATACTTTGATAACCTTTTTTCATGACCCTTCAGTTTATCAGGGCCCAGTAGATATATCACATCTCCATTCCACCTGATATTGGCTAGACGAATTAAACTAAGGCAGTAAGTAGTATGTACTTTTTTCTGACTGGAGATTTTTCTTCATGTAGAGGTCTCCATAGGACCATTTGACTTCCTCAGAGCATTATGTCTGAGTTCCAAGAAAGAGTATGACAAAAAAAAGAAACTGGAAATTCCCAGTTGCCTTAAGCCTGGCCCAGAAACTGGCACACCATCACCTCCGCTAGTATTGTATTGGTCAAGCCAACAGAGCCCAAATTTTAGGAGTGGATGTTGACACCACCTCTCAAGGAGACAAAAGTAAAGAACTTTGGGACATGAGTCACACTTCTATGGGTGTGCTGACATCACATGACATATATTAGTATCACATGACATGATACTTTTCATTTGAGATTTTGAAAATCAGAGAAATAAAGTAGTATCTTTTAGATGTTTAAAATGGGCAATTAAAATTGCTAAAAACAGCACTGTTTGTTTGACATAATGGCCCTAGAGGGTCACTCTGGGCTAGGTATATAAGGATCGATGAGCTTGATTTTATGTAGCTTCATCTTTGCCAGAGCGCCCCTCCCTCCTTTTGTCTTTATGTGATACAGTCTACTGTTCTTAAATGGAACAGGTGTTTATATGCTTGTCATAAAAACATACTACCTTCATTTTATCAAGAACATTACAGCATCCCTAGGAACTCAGTGAATGTTTCTGATTCATTGGAGAAACAGCACAGGCGGTACAATGTGACCTTTCAAGAAGGAGATCCGATGTTGAGTGAATGGAAAAATACCAATAAAGGCAATCTGACAGTAAAGTTCACTTTGTTTGTCATGAAGTACTTAAATTTTCTGTAGACTTGCCACTAAAACTGTTTAATATTCAAGAGTGCCATTAAAAATTTTAGAGCTATAATTTCTCCAGGCAGCCATTTTGAGGTCTTAAGAATGAATGGTTTTAGTCCAGAAAATGTTTGCTAATTCAATTCTACTCTATATTCTCTTACAATAGGATCTCTTGAGTTGGGAGTTCAAGTGCTAAATTTCATCTCAGGCTTCATGTTTTTACCGGATTTAAAGATGGCTTTGCAATCTTCCTGCTGACACGGATTGGGAGACAAAATTATAAAAAGGCAGTCGCTTGGTTGGTTACATGATCAGGGAAAGCAAAACAGGGTTTTGGTGCAATTTAAAGCTGAGTATCCTGCAAAGAACTCTCTAGAAATGATCGATAAATAGTCTCCAGTCAAATGATAACAAAAATCTTTTAAGTCTGCAATGTGTGCAAATGAATCCTAATCTGGCTTTGAATTAGGCTTTCCCTTTTATTTGATTCATCTTGAAAGTCCACACAGTGTCATCATTGTTTCTTTCAGAAGTAGCAAATATATCTAAACTTGGACATATGGAATTATAGTGCTTCTGGTGGATGAATTAATCCCCCCAAAAGCTTGAAAACTTGAAAGCCAAACTTTTGGCATATTTTCAGCTAGACTCTGAGGCATCAGACTAAGTGGATCTGAATTCAAATGCAAAGATATAAATCTAATAGAGAAGGCTATTTATGCATATTATAAATTATTGGTGAACAGTGCATGACATGCAGTCTGAATCGTCCATTGAAAAATCCACATTTAGGTATTCAGGATGAAGTATGGTGACTAGTTATGTATTCACCGCCTAAGCATTGTGGGAAAAGAAACACATATTTTCCATATGCAGATTAACCACGCAGAAACTTATTTTACAGACACCCTGACAGATGAGGATAGTTCCCCCAAGCACAATGATGCCCCTGTTCAAGCATTGTTTGTGAGCTGTATTTAGCCTCTTCCACTCCAGTCCTCTTCCCCAATTCTTTGCTAATTTAATATCTCAAATTGGTCATATTCAAGATACGGCTATTCTCCTCCATGTCTCAATCTCTCACTCAGGTTAGAACACTTAGAGATGGGTCTGAGTCCTCTTCCTTCCTCTCCTCTCACCTGTGCAACCCCAGTCCTCTTGACTTTGCCTCATAAGTGTTTTAAAGTCAATCACTCAGTCTTGATTTCTTCTGCAACTGAACATGTGCAGCCTGTTCTCGTCTTGTGCTGGGACCAATGCAATAGGCTTTTTGCATGCCTCCAGGCATTCAGATTCTCCATCGTTTTTAAATATATCCTTGCCACTGGGGTCAATCTGTTAGTTTTTAAAAATACAAATCTAGCTCTTCCCCAGTGGTCAAGTGGTTAAGGATCTGCCTGCCAATGCAGGGGACTCAGGTTCAATCCCTGGTCCGGGAGGATCTCACATGCCGTGGGGCAACTAAGCCCATGCGCCATAACTACTGAAACCCACATGCTTTGTAGTGCATGAGAGCCACAACTCCTGAGCCCACGTGCTGCAACTACTGAAGCCTGTGTACCCTAGAACTTGTGCTCTGCAACAAGACAAGTCACAGCAATGAGAAGCTGGGGAACTGTAACTAGAGAGTAACCCCCACTTGCTGCAATTAGAGAAACCCTGTACACAACAGTGAAGACCCAGCACAGCCAAAATAAGTAAATAAATAAGTAAATATTTTAAACAAGTAAATAAAAATACAAATCTAACTGTGTCACACATTCATTTATAAAGGCTTTGGCATTTCCTATCACATACTACAGATTAAAATCCAAGCTTTGTGGGCTAACTCCACACATTTCTGTTGCACTTCTTACCACCTTCATCCACACACATCCCAGGCAGATTCTCTGCAGTGTGGTTTGGCTCAGGTTTCCCCTCTGCTTGCATTCTATCTCAGTTCTTCCCTGACACTGTCATATTCATCTTTCAAACTCAAACTTCAATATCACCTCTTTTCAAAATCTGTGAAGGCAAAGCCTTTCCATTTTTATCTTTTTTTTTAATACCCTCAATATTATATTTTCATATAGATGAATATTACCTAGTACTACTGAGCATGTCCTACTTAATGACCACAGTGTCTTAGTCTGTTTGGGCTGCTGTAACAAAACATCATTGACTTGGTGGCTTAAACAACAGACATTTATTTCTCACAGTTCTGGAGACTGAGAAGTCTAGGATGAAGGGAGGTTTATTCTGAGATGTCTTCTCTTGGCTTGTAAGTGATCACCATTGCATCGTGTGCTCACATGACCTCCCTTTTATGTTCTTGGAAAGAGAGCAAGCTTTCTCCTGTCTTTTCTTATAAGGGCACTATTTCCACCAGGAAGGCTCCACCGTCATGACCTAATTATCCCAGTGATCTCCCAAATGCTCCATCAGTACATACTATCATGTGCAGGATTAGGGTATCAACATACAGACATTGTGGGGACATAAACATTCAATCCCTAGCACATAGCAATCTTATTCTACAGCTGAAGGAACTGAGGCCCAAGGAGGCCCATATGTGTCACATAGGCAGCAAGTGGCAATTCTGAATCCAGAACCTGCAGTCTGTTATGATAAATTAGCTCTGCAACTCCTTTGGTACACCTTATTTTCTGCTCATCTTTGTATTCTGTTTCCCTGGTGGCTCAGATAGTAAGGAATCTGCCTGCAATGTGGGAGACCTAGGTTCAATTCCTGGGTTGGGAAAATCCCCTGGAGGAGGGCATGGCAACCCACTCCAGTATTCTTGCCCAGAGAATCCCCACGGACAGAGGAGCCTGGCGGGTCCATGGGGTCACAAAGAATTGGACACAACTGAGCAACTAAGCACAGCCTACCACATATGTGATAATTACTTCAGGCCAGGTTCCTGGATAAAAGGAATCTTAGAGATAAATGCACAGAAGTTTACTGGGTGGGGGATAGGGGGGTAGGGGGAGAGGGGCTTCTCTGATCAATACATGCAAGGGAAAGAAGGAGGGGGGAGCTGAACAAAGAGGGGAATTGAGCTGTGATGCATGTGCAGCAGAAGCCTCAGCTCATACCACATGGAGCTCTGGAGCTAAGATGGCTCTTAAAATTCATCTTGAGATAAATGAGCTGGACATTTATATCTCTGCTTTGACCAGTTACTGGGGTGGACTGTCAACAGAGAGAGAGTGTAAACTTGTGAAAGTTTATTTCCCTTCAAGAGTGGGCCATCAGGATTTCTCTGGTTATCCAGTGGTTCAGAATCCGCTGGCCAATGCAGGGGGCATGGGTTCGATCTCTAGTCCGAAATGATCCCACACATGCCTTGGAAAAACTAAGCCTGTGTGCCACAACTTCTGAGTCCACGCACTGCAACTACTGAAGCCCTTGAGCCCTAGAACCTGTGCTCTACAAGAGAAGCCACTGTGACGAGTGCACTGCAGCTAGAGAGTAGCCCCTGCTTGCCACAACTAGGGAGAAAAGCCTGCATGCAGCAACAAAAACCCATCACAGCCAAAAATAAATAAATAAATATTGTCTTAAAGTTCTTTTAAAAAAGAGTGGGCTATCCACAGCCAACACTTTCAACACATGAAGAAGAGAATTCCTCAGTCTTGCAAGGCCCTGGGGCTCCAACAGCACCCACAGAGTTTAGTTTTGCTATGTGTCTCCTTTTATACTATCTGATGGATTCATCAAGTCCTCTTTCCTACTTTATTTCCTCCTACTACCTTGAAAATTTTTCATTCAATATTTGTAGTACCCACTCTTCCATCTTTAATATGCATACTTGATTTATTTGCCTTTGAAGTTAATCACTATCTTTTTCCAACTCCCAACTGACACCAGGACCTCAGAACACTTGAGTCTAATTACCTCTCATTGCCTTATGTGATACTGTCCAGCACTTTCCTTGCACTGTATTTCTTTACACTCACTACGTGGCCATTGTATTGCTGTTGTGTTGGGCAGATTCTCTAACATGGTTACCACCATTCATCAGTTCTTGTATCTCACTCCCTGTTTTGAGTTCAATTTTCATTTTCTTGCTGTATTTCCTTTAGCTATTCTTTCAGCGAGGATCCATTAAACGTACCTTGTCTCAGTCTTCACTTGTCCGAACTTCTGTGGTTTGCCCCATTTCTGTTGAGTCATCATTCAGCAGACTGCAGAATTCTAGGGTGATAGTTATTTACTTTCAGTCCTGGAACATATCATTCCAACTCTCCTGGATGCCACTGTTGCCTTTGATGTCTTCAGCTGAGATTAATTCCTCAAGAGGGATTTGGTGAGAGCTACAGGCACATGAGTCCCAGTGGGCTTCCCAGATATCAGTCAGTTCAGTTCAGTTCAGTTGCTCAGTTGTGTCCAACTCTTTGCAACCTCACGGACTACAGCATGCCAAGCCTCCCTGTCCATCACCAGCTCCCAGAACTTGCCCAAACTCATGTCCATCAAGTCGGTGATGTCATCCAACCATCTCATTCTCTGTCTTCTCATCCTGCCTTCATTCTTTCCCAGCATCAGGGTCTTTTCCAATGAGTCAGTTCTCCGCATCAGGTGGCCAAAGTATTAGAGCTTCAGCTTCAGCATCAGTTCTTCCAATGAATATTCAGGACGATTTCCTTTAGGATGGACTGGTTTGATCTCCTTGCAGTCCAAAGGACTCTCAAGAGTCTTCTCCAACACCACAGTTCAAAAGCATCAATTCTTGGGTGCTCAGCTTGCTTTATGTTCCAACTCTCGCATCCATACATGACTACTGGAAGAACCATAGCTTTTACTATAAGGATGTTTGTCATCAAAGTAATGTCTCTGCTTTTTAATATGTTGTCTAGGTTGGTCATAGCTTTTCTTCCAAGGAGGAAGCGTCTTTTAATTTCATGGCTGCAGTCACCATCTGCAGTGATTTTGGAGCCCAAGAAAATAAAGTCTGTCACTGTTTTCATTGTTTCCCCATCTATTTGCCATGAAGTGATGGGACTGGATGCCATGATCTTCGCTTTTTGAATGTTGAGTTTTAAGCCAACATTTTTACTCTCCTCTTTCACTTTCATCAAGAGGATCTTTAGTTCTTCTTTGCTTTCTGCCATAAGGGTGGTGTCATCTGCATATCTGAGGTTATTGATATTTTTCCTGACAATCTTGATTCTAGCTTGTGCTTCATCCAGCCCAGCATTTCGCATGATGTACTATGCATATAAGTTAAATAAGCAGGGTGACAATATACAGCCTTGACATACTCCTTTCCCAATTTGGAACCAGTCTGTTGTTCCATGTCTGGTTCTAACTGTTGCTTCTTGACCTGCATACAGATTTCTCAGGAGGCAGGTAATGTGGTCTGGTATTCCTGTCTGCCTTTCCAGATGGCTCAGTGGTAATGAATCTGCCTGCCAATGCAGGAGATGCAAGAGACTTGGGTTCAATCCCTGGGTTGGGAAGATGCCCTGGTGTAGAAAAGGCACCCCACACCAGTATTCTTGCCTGGAAATTTTCATGGGCAGAGAAGCCTGGCAGGGCTATAATCCATGGGGCCACAAAGAGTCAGACACGAATGAGTGACTGAGTGCACGATGAGTTCCAATATTCCTAGCAGCTTGGAGAATGAATGCCTCAGTTCTGGGAGGGATGGTTCCTGGTGACACACCATACCATACACTAGAGTAAGTCATTGATCATAAGGGAAAAGGTAGAAAAGATAGAAGAAATGGAGATCACTCCTAGCTCATATTAAAATTAGAGCTTTGGTGATTCTGCAAAGGAATTTTAAGGTCAGTTGCTTATAGTAACTTTTAATATTCTTTAATTTTCTGGGAAGTGTAATAGCATCTTTTCTCTCATTTTGGATGCCTCAACCAGTGGCGTAGGAACTAGTTATCTTTCCTCTGATTTAGCAGAGGGTATATTTTATTTTCATATGAACCCAAAAGGGAAGACTTGTGATAACACTTGTAACCCCATTCAGCTGAAACAGGTTTAGACTTTAAGGAGAAAAACAGACAAATTGCTCATTAGTAAAGCCCGGCTAACTTCAGCAAACTAAGTATATTTAATTATTCCATTTAGTCCAGGAAATTTCCTTGAAAGAAACTCTAATACTGGTATCTCATTATTTCAGCGAAGCAGAATGGGAGGAAACACTTCCTTGAATAGACAAGTGCAGTGATGGCCACAAGGAAGGAATATGACCAAGATTTGTCCTACTCTCTCTTATTTGGGTTTGATGCTGTACACATATTCTATGATGACTAACCATTAATATTTATTGAATGTTACAGTATGCAGAGTCTGTTTCATCATTTAGACACCACTGCTCCCATAAAGGCTTTGAGACAATTTATACAAACCCAAGAAGATTTTTAAAAATTTGAATGAGGGACTTCCCTGGTGGTCCAGTGGCTAAGACTTCACCTTTCAATGTAGAGGGTTGCAGGTTTGATCCTTGGTTGGGGAACTAATATCCCACATGCCTCTCGGACAAAAAACACAAAAATAAAACAAAAGCAATATTGTAACAAATTCAATAGACTAAAAATTGTTCACATCAAAAAAAAAACTTAAAAAAATTTTTTTGAATGAACTTGAGTGAAAAAAAGAGTCAATTAGTGTTAAAGTGAATATATACAAATACCCATCCCACCACTTGATACAGTTAAGAAAGGTAGATGCAATTACTGCTCTAGACTTCCTGACGTCTTATAAGAGGAGAAAGCCGAACAGGTACCATATCACTTTTATGCTTTAAAGAATGACATGAAGCTATTTTTCTAGTAGAGAGGTTCAGATGAAAATCTTCTGCAGATGTCCATTTCCCAAATAGCCCCTAAAAATTTAAAAGAAAGAGTTTAATGATATACATTACCTAAGGTGCCATGCTAGAAATAGAAATTTATACAATATTTTTGCCTACAAAATAGAAACTTAACATTTGGTTTGGCAAGGAGGTAACAAATACAGGAAAAGGATAGACAGGAACTTTCACATTAAAACGGCAAATGGACAGCAACAAATAATTTCCTTTCTCATGACTTTCTTTTAAAAACCTCCTGAAGATGTTAAAATGCAAAATTATGAAAGCACTGCAAAGTTTGAGTAAATACATGACTGCACTGACAACTCTTCTGGTTCTGTAACCCAGGTTAGAGCAGGAGGTGGAAATGGAAAGGCTTTTAAATCCATTGTCATTATATTCCACTTCATAAATGCATTGCCCACATGAAGGATTTGATTGCTACTCATGTTTTTCCTTTGACTTATCTCAAAACTATCATTTCCTTCTAACCACACTCACTTATCCTTAGGTTTTGTATTGATCTCACTTCACTTTAGTGAACTTTAGAAAGATGCCTTGTTAATTGTTCTACCAAATCTTTCAGACAGCAGCCGAATGACCATTTCAAAAGTCTCAGGAAGACTTCCCTGCTAGTCCAGCGATTAAGACTTCTGCTCCCAATGCAGAAGGCTTGGGTTCAATATCTGGTCAAGGAATTAGATCCTGCACACCACAACGAAGAGTTTGCATGCTGCAGCTAAGACCCAGAGCAGCCAAATAAATTAAAACACACACATACATGCACACGTAAACATCTCAGGGCAACTTTCAGATCAAGCTGAAATTGAACATGGCAACCAAAACTTTGTATATCCTGTCCTGCTTCTCTAATCTCATCACCTAGGATTACTCTTTTGTAACTTATGCTATCATATAATTTTTCATGAAAATGTGCATGTCTCTGGGTCATTGCACATGCTGTTGTCTCTACTTGGATGTCCTTCTCTCTTGTCTACATGACTATCTTCTACTTACTCTACAAAGTGCATTGAAATGTCCCTCCCAGGAAGACTTTGTGATACCCCCTTCCCCAGCTAAATCAGTGCTCTCTGCACTGTATGGTCATAGTCCTCCACACAGACCTCTAACAGCTACCATACCCATCTTTCACAGGTATGCTCATTAGACCATGATCTCCTTCCTAGTGTTTTGAATCATGATAGTTTTGAATCACGAAGAAAAGAAGAAGAGTAAATTCAGGTTGGGGCTTCCCTCTAGGCTCAGTGGTAAAGAATCCGCCTGCCAATGCAGGAGACGCAGGAAATGCTGGTTTGATCCCTGGTTGGAAAAATCCCCTGAAGAAGGAAATGGCAACCCACTCCAGTGTTATTGCCTGGGAAATCCCATGGACAGAGGAGCCTGGTGGGCTACAGTCTATGGAGTTGCAAAAGAGTCAGACACAACTTTGTGACTAAACAGCAACAACAAATCCCTATTGGTACTGTGGCTTTAATAAATGGGTGATGAGAGAAGCAGTCAAATTGGCCCAAACAAGATTTAGGATTGGTTCTAGATTTGATTATTCCAAGTATTCCATAATGACCTTTATTAGAGTAGTTGGGAATAAATTTATTCTCTAATGGATAACCTTTCCATCATTTCATGGAACTCTTAAGTTCTCTTCTTAGATACATTAACTTGTACCAGCTTTGTCAAACCAGTAAAATTCCCTCCTTGTTAGTCATGAAATGAAAGGGCTGTGTGAGAGATTTCTTCTGTAGGTCTTTTTTCCCTCCAGCTCTAACAGTGGGCAAGTCAGTTTCTGTAACATGACCATATCAGGTTGTGCCCTTTTATAAAAGGATTTCAACAGACTGCTTTTTCAATTTCCCCCTTCACCCTGAGCATGCCTTAGCAGAGGTTTAGTTTGATGAAACCTCGTATATCTATGAGGATTTGTCCACCTACATTCCAGGAAAGCATTATGCAGGCTCCGGAGGAATCCAGGCTGCTTTTACAATGCCTTCCTTGTTGCCAAGAGGTGCGGCTGGCAGTAGACACACAGCAGTGTGGTTCACATCTACAGCGTCTAAATCTATTCTTAGTGCCTTGGAATAACTTAAGGCTAAATAATATTTGGTTTTCAATGGTTGCCATAGAAATACACTGAGATTAGGTGATTTACATCATTATTTCTGACAGCTGACCCAAAGCAGACTAAATAATTAAAAATCCATATTTTTATCAGCAAAAATATCTTCAAGTAGAAAGGTAATAATTCAAGTATAGCAAGAGTTAATGCAGATGGAATGGATCATACTTTCCTTAACACATCTGACTTCTGTTCTGGCCTTTATCATGCTGGCCTCCCAAGATGAGAGGATTTTTCTTTCTTTCCTTCTGCCCACCTCCCCCAACTCCCTTTTTATTTACTTCTGTTCTCTTTCATGTGGACTTGGTGAGGACATTTTTTATTTTGAATTAACCAGGCTCTTAGGATGTGAGATGAAATATTATTTTCTCATTAGGCTGCCGGCATCATATAACTTTGTGCTTTTACCTAAAGAAATAGTATCAGTAAGACTATTTTTAAAAAGTTCCTGTGTCTAAAAATATTATTGTTGTTGTTTAGTTGCTAAGTCATGTCTGACTCTTTTGCAATCCCATGGATGGTAGCCCGCCAGGCTTTGCTGTCCATGGGATTTCCCAGGCAAGAATACTGGAGTGGGTTGCTGTTTCCTTCTTCAGGGAATCTTCCCCACCCCCACCCTGCATCACCTCCATTGATAAGCAGGTTCTTTACCACTGAGCCACTAGGGAAGCCTGTCTAAAGATATACTGTAGTTAATCTAGAAGATTCTTTAAAAGAAAAAAGCTTTCCAATGAAGATTTATTTTGTTTTGTCATTTCAAAGAAAGCTAGAAAATAGAGAAAAATGTTGCGCATATGGCTAGTGAAAAATCTAGGTTTGCAAATTAAATACATAGAATAGCATTACAGATTGGATGTTGAGTCATCACACAGCTCATGGCTTTTCTACTTTGGAATAAATGTTTTTTGAAAAATAGAGTAGTGACTAGACATGTGGGTTAGGAAAAAGAAATGGGCATTTGTTACACATCTCTTATTTGCCACGTGCTGCTATAAGTTCAAATTTAATGTTCATGATAGGTATATAGTAGGTGGTTTTTAAACACATAATGTAACAAAGGCTCTGAATAAAAAGTGAAAGTCTACTTCTCTGACTTTGTAATATTTTTCATCAAATATTACCATAGTTAATTTTGTCTGCATCATTAGGGAAAATAATATGTTTTGTATAAACCTGTGTACCTAGTGTACTTTTTTTAACCCGTTATGCCAAAGGACCTAGAAATTACAAGCAATTAAAGGAGGATTGTGATTCTCCAGGAGTTTACAATTAAACATTCAAGAGTCAAAGAACAGTTTAAGAAAACACTGGAAGAGACTCTACTAATCAATGTGACTGTCATATAAATAGTACCATGAATATATGGCCAGGAGTTCAGACATAAGATATGCCTTAGAAAGGGAAAGCTTCACAGAAAAGATAAGATTGAATGGGACTTGAAGAGGCTCTGGGAGAAATATCAATAACCTCAGATATGCAGATGACGCCACCTTTATGTCAGAAAGCAAAGAGGAGCTAAAAAGCCTCTTGATGAAATTGAAAGAGGAGAGTGAAAAAGCTGGCTTAAAGCTCAACATTCAAAAAACAAAGATCATGGCATCTGGTCCCATCACTTCATGGAAAATAGATGGAGAAACAATAAAAACTGTGACAGACTCTATTTTCTTGGGCTCCAAAATCACTGCAGATGGTGACTGCAGCCATGAAATTAAAAGATGCTTGCTCCTTGGAAGAAAAGCTATGACCAACCTAGACAACATATTAAAAAGCAGAGGTATTACTTTGCTGACAAACATCCCCATAGTCAAAGTTATGGTTTTTCCAGTAGTCATGTAGCTCAGACTGTAAAGCATCTGCCTACAATGCTGGAGACCCAGGTTCAATTGCTGGGTCAGGGAGATCTCTTGGAGAAGAAAATGGCAACCCAATCAGAATACTGATTCTTGCCTGGAAAATCCCATGGAGGGAGGAGCCTGGTAGGCTACAGTCCATGGGGTCTTAAAGAGTCAGACATGACTGAGCAACTTCACTTTCACTTTCACTTTCATGTATGGATGTGAGAGTTGGAACATAAAGCAAGTTGAGCACCCAAGAATTGATGCTTTTGAACTGTGGTGTTGGAAAAGACTCTGGAGAGTCCCTTGGGCTGCAAGGAGATCAAACCAGTCCATCCTAAAGGAAATCGTCCTGAATATTCATTGGAAGGACTGATCCTGAAGCTGAAGCTCCAATACTTTGGCCACCTGATGTGAAGAACTGACTCATTGGAAAAGAACCTACCTGATGCTGGGAAAGAATGAAGGCAGGAGGAGAAGGCAGAGGATGAGATGGTTGGATGGCATCACCAACTCGATGGACAAGAGTTTGAGCAAGCTCTGGGAGTTGGTGATGGACAGGGAAGCCTGGAGTGCTGCAGTCCATGGGGTCACAAAGAGTTGGACATGACTGAGTGACTGAAATGAAGAGGGTCTGAACTCTGAAAAGGCCAGGTCAGCAAGGACAATATTCCTGGGATAAAGCAAATCCAATTACCTAATCTATTCCACAACAGCATATTTAACAGGTTAGATCCTTCAAACTGAGATACTTAGAAAAACTCATATTTCTGTTTTTACTTTTTTTGATCCTGCCTGAGGCCACATTCAGAGGGTTGGTTTGTTTAGTTTCTTTTTGGGTGCAAATACAACTTTGTGGAATAGCTTTATAGGTGAAAACCAGCAGAATTTAATAAAAGAAACTTCAACTGTCTTGTTATCATAATATATTGCATTGTGGTTGCAAAAGAGTCACCCAGGACTCAGTGACTAAACAACAAATTAAGCTACACGGTGTTGTATATTTTATATCCCATGACTTCTTTTTTGTTACAGAACCTTATGACTTTTATCAGCAATGTTAGAAAAACAATGCCACAAGTACTTGGCTGATGAGAGCATAAGGTCAGCCTGAAATAAAGATAGAAATCAAGGACTATTAAAAGGTCTTCATTTATCCAACTTATCCTTCATGGTATGCCAAATTTTTCTCATTAGACACTTTTCTATTAGAGTGCATGCATGCTTAGTCATGTCCAACTATTTGTGACCCTCTGGACTGTAGCCCACCAGGTTGCTCTGTCCAAGGGATTTTCCAGGCAAGAATACTAGAGTGGATTGTCATTTCCTCCTCCAGGGGATCTTCCCAACCCAGGGATCGAACCCCCGTCTCCTGCATTGGCTGGTGGATTCTTTACCGTTGAGCCACCTGGGAAGCCTTTCTATATGAGCAAGTTTTGCTAATTTACAACCCACCATCCAAATCCAACCCAACTGCTGTTTTTGTATAGCCTGAAATTTAAGAATGTTATTCAAATTTGGAAAGACATTAAAAGACTAATATTTTGTGACACACAAAAATTTTATAAAATCAAAATTTCAGTGTCTAAAGTTTTTGAAACTTACTTGCCACAAGGGGAGAGCTGAAGAGTTGTGATAGAAATTGGATCCCCACAAAATAGAAAATACTTACTATCTGGCAATGTATAGAAAAAGTTTGTTGACCTCCAGGTCAGAGGATGGATTTTGCAAGGCCACGGTAAAAGTGCTATCCAGATGGGTACCTAGACAGGGGAACAAGGACCATATTAGACCTATGTGAGCAGCCTTCTGAATTTGTACAGGAGAAGAGGTGACTGTGATAAACATCAGAGGCTCTTTCTCTGCCTCCCTTCAACCCTGCTGCCTTTAGAACAGTTCATTGTGTAGGTGGAAAGTCAAAGATATTGGAACCAATTTCCAATCAACTCAAAATTCCCACTCTCATCTTCTGTTTCTGGGCCTTGTTCAAAATCTCATCTGGTCAAAGTCTTCCAACTTTCTATATTTCCTCTGGAACATTCCTTGACTGTAGCCCTTCTTGGAAAAGTCCCTCTCCTTGAAGTTTCTTTGCCCCAGATATGCTGAGAAAGGTTAAAACATGAAAACCCTAGACCAGAGGTTCTCAAAGCCTGGTCCAACGGGACCCTGGGCATGGTGGGGAACCTTTCAAGAGGTTCATAAAATTTTGATATTTTCATGAAAATATTAAGATTCTCTGTGATTTCCCACTGTGCATCTTTGCTGTTATGGTATGAGAGTGATTTTGTCTTCCTTTCAGGAAGAGGGTCAGATCATAATAACACCTGAAAAGATTAGTATATTTATAGAAGTAATTGCTAATTATTTAGCAAAACTGATTAAACTTCAACTTTTTGTGAAAAACGTATTCTTTTCAAACAAATTTCTCATATTTTCAGCCCTATTTGTAATTATCCTTGCTTTTCGAAGCTGAAACTCTGGGAAATGAATCAGAGACTGTGTTGGGTAGTATTTTGCACAATTCAGTAATCCACTTGGAGCCAGCCTTTCAGGAAACTGGGGTGCTTTGAAACGATGACATTTTTTCTTCTACATTTAAAAAAAGTTTGTTAAGCCTAGGTAAGTCATATACCTGTCACATACACATGGTCTGTGTCTACATAATGTCAATACAGCCATTAAGAAAGTGAAAAATTGGATCAAACCACTGATTTATTAGTCATTTTACTGAATTCAGTTTTTTCCTTCACATTTTCATCTACTTGCACTCTTTCCCTTACTCAGTGAAATCGGTTCAAATACCCAGTTTGGTTTTTGTAATAGGACTTTTTAATTTCAGATCCCTGGCGGCAAATTTCCTACTTAAAAAATGTTAAGTGAAGGTTCAGTTAACTTTATTTTTGCACTTTACATGCTGTAAAATATTTTTAATGGATGTACATCAGGAGTTCAAAGGCTGGCTTATCTTCCTGGGGCTTTCTAAACTGGCTGAATGACTTCCTAAAATCCAAATCAAATGTATATGATACCTGAATGTGCAATAAACAGTAAGTCTGTCACCTTTGTGTTCATGTAAGCATCCTTTTCATGAACCAGGTCCTATGTGGGTGGGAGCTGAGAAGTTCACATTCCTTCACTAATGAATGCCTGACAGTGCCTTGGAAAGAAACACACACAGACATTGAAAACCTGCTTTTAAAAAATAGTTTCAAATACCTTATGAATTTTTTGGAGATGTTTATAAATTTAAACAGTAGAACACTGGACAGAATTGAACCTCAAATCTCCTCTGTATATTCCAATTAAACTGTGTTTTGTTTCACTTAGTCCAATGGCATTTTGCTATTCCCAATGCTTGGTTGTCTTTTATGCTACTAAGGTATTTGAACCCAGTTTTCATGAAAAAAAAAATACATGTTTCTATGAGTTGATATTGTTAAAATGCCCTGAAGTCATGCCCAGTGCTGAAGTTGAATAACTGAGCCCCTGC
Source organism: Okapia johnstoni (assembly GCA_024291935.2). Taxonomy (NCBI): domain Eukaryota; kingdom Metazoa; phylum Chordata; class Mammalia; order Artiodactyla; family Giraffidae; genus Okapia; species Okapia johnstoni. The sequence continues at coordinate 19,295,234 of CM044324.1, forward strand.
TTGCCACAACTAGAGAAAGCCTGCATGTAGCAACAAAGACCTAGCACAGCCAAAAATTAATTAATAAATAAATCTTTAAATAAAAAAATATTTAGTGTTTTAATTGGCTTACTATCTTAAGCTTTAATATTTTCAATCTAAAATGCTTATAAATGCTGATGTCATTCTGAATATAAAACAATTTGGCTAACTATAGTTTAAGTTAAGACTCATAGCTTGTATATGATCAAGGAGCTTGCTGAAATTGTTGAATACTAAATTGGTTGTTTTGATATTATCTAGAGACAAACTAAGATACTTTCAACCTCAAACTGTTTAAATACACAGAGGATTATAGTATGGCCAAATATGAAGGAAATAGGAAACTTAGTTGACTTGGCTTAACGTGACATACACTTACTTATACATTTTGATTTTTTAAAGTTTTTTTTTAAAATTCAAACACACATTCTGAGAGAAATGAGTAACTTTTATGAGCAGAACTTTTACAGGAAATAAGAAGGTCTAATTGAGTAATTCTAAGGCCTGGATTTTAAGTTTCTGGAGGTCAGGAATAACTACATGTTAGGCACTGCACTTACGAGGGGCTTGATTTAAAGAATGGCCCAGTTGCTACACTGGTCAATTCTTTCCAGGCATCAAAGATCAGGGAGAAGGCAAACCCAAGAACTTAGAATAAAGGAACCAAAATGAACATATCAAACATGACCTGGAGCTTATCTGTGTGTTCTACAGTTGGTAAAATTACCTTGATATCTTTAAGTCATCGAATTAGTGAAGCTCTCTCTTTGTAATGAAAACACTGAGATTGCCATTTAACATCAACCTTGGCTTCCCTGGTGGTTCAGATGATAAAGAATCTGCCTGCAATGCAGGAGCCATGGATTCAATCCCTGGATCAGGAAGATCCCATGGAGAAGAGAATGGCAACCCACTTCAGTATTCTTGCCTGGAAAATCCCCTGGACGGAGGAGCCTGGTGTGCTACAGTCCATGGGATTGCAAAGAATTGGACACGACTGAAGGACTAACACTTGAAATAGTACCCTCCAATATAATAAAATATTTAACCAAAATTAACATTTTTAAAAAGGAAACCTGATTTGCATAGTAAGTACCAATTTAAAATGATGGCAAGTTCTTTACAATTTTATAGCTATTATGAGAAATGGAGCTCTTAGTTGTATAAAAATATTGATCCATATTGAATTCATACATTTTGCTAAAATTAAAGAATTATATCATATCATATATCCCAACACACCTTTTTGTTGTTAAATTAATTCTTTCACAAGAAAAAAATGATTAAGACACACAGGTCCTAACTACATATTATATATATAAAAAAAATACAATTGATGATGCCTTTAGTAGACAATGTGAATAAAACAGCCTATAGCTTTTGCATCATTAAGATAACTGACCAAACTGGACTGAGTTATTTTTTCCTTTTTTTTTTTGGAGCTCCTATAGTTTTTAAATATATGTTTTATTTCTGTTAGGGAGTCAGAATAGGAAAAACAGGAGTGCAAAATGGTGGTTAGAAAGCCTGCAAAAGAACCAAAGAAGAAAATTCAAGAACCAGAGTGGGAACCTTTGGTGGGAAAAATATGCCCCCTTCCTGATGGATGGGGGTACATGCAACAGGACAGAACCAATCAGGCTCCAGGGAGAGGAGACAGAAGTATAAAAAGGGAAGCAAAGAAGGGTCAAGTCCATGCCTTTGGGTCTGGCCTGCCCTCACGTCTTGGGGGTATACCGTCTGCTGTCTGCTTAATAAAATCTTGAGCTGTAACCAAGCTGCCACACTGGTCTGTCCTTTTGAATTTTTGCTGTGAAAAGAGCACACTGAGGGAGAGGAAAACACCTGACATTTCTTTCTGGCTTGATAAATACCTCAAACTTTTTTAAAAATAGATTTTTTTACAGAATAAAATCAATCTGAACCAAACAGAAATAATAATTTTATTATTAAATTTGTATTATTTATTAAAGTTTATTAAAGGCATTTTTAATTAAGACCCTATTAGAATACTTAGACTTTATAGGAAGACATCTAGAAGTTACATTTTATCAATTTAACCTTATTAAAAAGAAAAATTAAATTTTGGCTAGTAGTAAGATCAATATAAACTTTAATACATATCATCAAAACTTAAATGCATATTTGATTCTCAAATGTTATTATAGTCTGAATCTGACCATGCATTCTTTGATGCTTATTATTAATTTGTTTATATCTCAATCTTTGTTCCATAGGTCAAAATGAAAATTTTTTGGATGAATTCTAAAACAACAGCTACAAATCTGTTGTTAAATTCATAATAATCTGAAAGATATGGATAGATACCCTTAAATTCCACAATTCAAGGCAAAAAAGTGAGGATGGACATTTGGAGGCCTATTGCTAAATTCATTACTTTTTGGAGACTAGAAAGGCTGCCAAAAATCCAAATATGTCCATTTATCTGACAATAGAGTTTCATTGCAGATACCAAACTGTGTTAATTATGTGTCATAAACATTCTCTTGCATGATAGTGAACTACTTATATTTTCAATATTAGTTTTCACAAGTTTGTTTATCTCCTTTTTTGGTGTGTAATTGTCTAGCAAGTTTCTTCAAAGTTGCTTCAGTGATATGTAAGTCTTGAAGGTAGTTAGTCCCATCTAGTACTATTTTGAGATTTTTAGAAGGCTCAGTAAATAAGACCATCCTTAGTTAAAATTTTTGAGAGATGGAAAGAAAGGTGGAAGAGAGAGAGCAAATTTTGGTGGATGGAGTTTAAATTCACAAAAGAAGAAAGTTGAGATTCAGGTAAGACTATGTATTGCAACAATGGACTTCCTGACCCCAGAACTGAACTTCATGTTCTGGCTTATTTTTATGGTCCATGGTGCATGCTGTTCTCTCTGCCTGGACCACACTCTCTCCAACATCAAATTGGAGCTGAAATGACATCTCCTTGCAGAGATACTCCCAGTTGTCTGTAAAATGGGAACTTGCCCATCACCACGACTTCATATTTGATTGAAGACACTCACTTCATGTCTGTGCTCCATTTCAGAGTGTGTTTCCTAACACCAAGGACTGTTTCTGTCTCGCTCACCAACATACTCCTAGTTCTTCCTTTGCACATGGTAGATCATCAGTAAACATGTATTTAATATACAAATGAGGTGATTCCCTGGTGGTCTAGTAGTTAGAACTCTGAGCTTCCACTTCAGGGGGCACTTAGTTCCCCCGGCTGGGGAACTAAGATCCCACATGCTGAGAAGAATGGCAAAAAAAAACACCCACAAGTATATGCATGAACAAGCGATTGAGCACATGTGGGCACAAGAGGGTAAAGCCAACAGCAAGACAGAGACATTAAGTTGCTTTTCAGAAAAGTGGACACAGTCATGCTGATCCACTGATTTAAGTCTCCCTGGAAGAAACTGCATACATGTTCAGGGTGCCTGGTTGATGGTATAAATGTCCAGTCTGTGGTTTCAGAAGATGGGGCAGCAGGATCACTGTGTATAGAAGCCAAGTCCTTATCCTCATCAGCACAGGGAGTAAGGAGACCAGGATGAACATTTTCTGTCTTTATTGAGGTATATAATTTATATTTCCAGTTGTAAAATTTAAAATATTGCAATTTATGCCAAATTTGGGGAGCTATAGGAAGAGAATCATTACTATGAGAGGAGTTAATAAGTGATTTTTGATGATCACTATTGCTAGAGTAGATTGCCCAGTTTTAATAAACTGCAAACAAAGCTTCAATAATCCTTGCTATTACCCCAACTATTTTAGTTAATTTCAATTTTTTTTTTCTTTTCTACTCTCTGGTGCCTGCCAAGAGCAGGAGTAAAAAATCTGGATTACTTGGCATTTATTGGGTAAACAGCATTTCATTTTTACACAAACGTTGACATTAATTAAGTCTTCTAACATCTGGGATGTAGGTAAATGTTCTGCTAATTTTGCAGAGGAGGAAATGAAATCACAGTGGCCTGGCAGATTGCCAAGGTGACTGAACAAGTCAGTGTCAGGACTGGGAGTGCCACTCAGGAATTTTTGGCTGTGACTCTTCCATTCAACTAAACGAAACTCATAAGGGAATAGCATATTGGGGATATGTTCCTGTTTTCATGTTTCCTATCAAACTGGGAAGGCCCAAAATTTCATGAGAATTTCTGTTTCCAATATCAATTTTATAAGTAAGTGAACCACAGTAAACATCACACAGGCATTTCCAGTGTCATACATTTATGTGGATCAGAATTTTGAAAGATAGTTTTACTTTCTATTCCTTTTTTCTCTATATTATTTTATTTTTGTTCCTTAGAAATGCATTTCAATCCATGGATGTCAACCCTTTAAAGAAAATCATTGTGATTATAAAATGAAGGCCCTCCAAATAGATGTCACATTTTTTTTATTTCTAAAGCCATTTTGTAGTATGTGTTATTTTGGTCATATGGCACGAATCAAAAATATGAAAAAAACATTTATCTATCTTAGAAAAAATTGCATCATAATTGCTTAAAAATTTATAGTGTAAGATCTAGATAATATAAGGCAAGTCAAATGCAAAATAGACCCATCGCTTTTTTCCTTGTAGTCCCATAGTTCTCATATTCAAGTTTATTGTGGGCAGAGGGAAATTGTCATGGACAGTAATGGTGGGGACTGAGGCAGCCTAGGCTCTGGCACACAACCATGTGGGCTCCAACTTATGTCTATGGCAGACACACTTAATGACCATGGGCAAATCTTGTCCCTCTTTGTGTTTCAGCACCCTCATCTGTAAAATGGGGATGTTAACAGTCACCACTTCATAGGTTTTTGTGGGGATTCAATGCATTAGTCCATGTACAGCATTTAAAAAAAATTTACATTTAATAAATACAATGCATTTAGAAAGATGTCTGGCACACAGCTATACCATATAAATATCAGTTATTAATACTGTTTGGGATGTAATTGCTATATCTTCTATTTCTAAAATTAGTCCTAGATAAATGTTCTCTGTGCTGTAGAACACATTAAGGACTGAGGAGGAAAAGAAATATCGTTCAAGCAGGAGAGAGAGATGCAGTTTGGCAGAAGGCCAGGTTTCCATCCGTAGCTTATTTCTGTAACATTTCCATAAACTTCCCTTGAGTACAATGAGAAACTGTGTAAAGTGATACTCCTGGCTTTGAATGAACCTACAGCACAGGGGAATTCTCACAGTAAAACTGAAGAAGCTGGCTAAGACTGTACAGCTCCTTTTCCCTCATCAGAATGAATACAGGAAAATGTGGACATATCACTTTTAGTATATTTTAAAATTGTTCTCAGACAGTAGCCGATTTTGATAAACATTTGCTAGAGGAGTGGCAAACATGATTTGCCATTGTATTGGGCTTCATGAAAATCTGATACCTGGAAATGAGCAACCTTTATTCTGTCACTTTGGAGATGGACATAGCTGATGAAAGGTGCTCCTTGATAAATAAGAAACTGTGTGTAGGAGTATCTGCCTAGATGTTCCAAGGCAGAATTTAAGGGAAAGGAAACATAATTTTTTAATTGAGTAATAGTCCCTGGAGGAGGGGCATGGCAACCGGCTCCTGTATTCTTGCCGGGAGAATCCCATGGACAGAGAAGACTCTTGGGTTACAGTCCATAGGGTCACAAAGAGTCGGACACGACTGAAGTGACTGAGCACAAGTACTATGAGCTTAATAGCTTCCCAGGTAGCTCAGTGGTAAAGAATCTGCCTGCCAATGCAGGAGACGCAGCTTCGTTCCCTGGGTCGGGAAGAGTCTCTGGAAAGGGAGATGGCAACCCATTCCAGTATTCTTGCCTGAGAAATCTCATGGATGGAGAAGCCTAGCAGCTACAGTCCATGGGATCGCAAAAGAGTCAGATGTGATTTAGTGACTAAGCAACTACAGGCTTAATGGTTTAAAATACAGTTCCAAATTTGGGGCTGCTATTTAATTTTAGATAGCATTTGAAACACAAGTACCAAAAAAGTTGGAAATCTGAGAGTATTCAGTATATGTTACAAGTGTAGAGAATCATGTAAAAATATAACACTGAAAAAAATTCTATACTATATATGTAAAAGTATAATATTTTATCACTTTAGAGAAAATCTAAATTTGGAGGTATCATTCTGCTTTTAATCTCAGGGACAGATTAGCTAGTGTCTCCTTGAGTTTTTATTCTTCCCATAAAAACTGTGAAAATCATGGATTTCAGGGAGCTAGAATGCAGTGTTTGGTGTAAAAAAAAAAAAGGCAGAATTCATCAAACTGAGATCAAATTGCCCTCTGTAACAGAGGACCCTATCTTGATTAGATGGGTGGTTTTGCAGTGCCACCAAAAAATTGGAAATAATTGTGCTGCAGTCAGTATTCATTTCAGGTTTGCAAAATTTCCAACAAAGTTGTCTCCAGGCATGGACATTTAGGTGGTAAATTAGAAATGTATTGAATCATTCCATGCTATATTCTCTGGGGTTTTGCTTGACAAACATCACCTTCCAGATGGAAAATCCTCCTTGTGAAGCTTCTGGTAAGTGGATCTGTGTTTTCAGAGAGTAGTTTTGTGGATGGATCTAGAGACTGTCATATAGAGTGAAGTAAGTCAGAAAGAGAAAACCAAATATCGTATATTAACCCATATACATAGAATCTAGAAAAATAGTACAGGTGATCTTATTTGCAAAAGAGAAATAGAGATACAAATGTAGAGAACAAACATTGGACCTCAAGGGGGTGGGGAAGAGGGTAGTGGGATGAATTGGGAGATTGAGATTGTTATCTATACACTATTGATACTATGTGTGAGATATAGAACTAATGAGAACCTACTTCTTAGCTCAGAGAACCCTACTCAGTGCTCTGTGGTGGCCTAAATGGGAAGGAAATCAAAATAAGAGGGGATATATATATATATATATATATATATATATATATATATATATGCAACTATACTACAATAAAAATTAATTTAAAAATAAATATAAAAGATAAAAATAAATACAGATGTAAAACAAAACAAAGAGCAGTTCTGGACATTCAATTTTGTTTTCAAATATGCCAATAGAAAAAAAAAACTTTAACAATGATATGCAATTTTCAGAAAGCAAACACAGTTTCAGTGATTCACGTACCATTCAAATTTTAGTCACTTTGCAACTGAAGTTGAATAAATGTCATTGCATACAGAGGAAGAATGTAAATCTTACCACTTCACGAGGTCCAAGAGAAGAAAGCTTTTCTGGCTGCACTTTGTTAATTGTTAGATAATGATTCTATGCAGCCTAAAAGCAGAACTCCTTTCAGAACTTCCCACTCATTCAATCGAGCCTTCTTTCCGATAATTACATTAAACTAGCTAAATATCCATAGAAAAATCCAACAAAAATCTGACTATGTTTAGAGTTTGCTCTGTCTTCTTACAAACGCTCAGCTGAAACTGGGTCTCTTTGGAGCCATCTTCCCTTAAGTTCACATAGCAGATTAGGTGGTCTGGGGACCAGCACTAGTAACATCAACTCTTAGCAGTTCAGGATCCTGGGCCACCCTCTGATTTTCTGAATTAGAGTCTGTTCTCACAGAATCCCTAAAGAAGTTTGAGAAGTGCTACTCTTAAGTATTTAACTAGCGCCCAGAAAGTAGCCAGCTCATAACAGGGGCTTGCTAAGTGTGCTTTTCCGATGGCTGCTTGAACAAATGATTTTACAGGAAGCTGATCATTAACAGAGCTCGAGGCAAAAAAAAAAAATAATACCAGCAACCTACTTCCATGAAAAATTCTGATTAGTGCTGAAAACTTGTTAATTTAAACTGTGGTCATCAAAGGAGGTGCAATGTTAATTTTCAAGGACAGTATTTAAAGGAATCTCATCCTGAATGTAGCAGGAATTCTTTCATACCATCTGAGACTGAAAATCATCATTTTCTAGTGATTGGGAGGAGAGAAAGAAGGAAGGAACCCTTCCTTCTTCCTGTCTCTGGATAGGCTTACAGAGGCATCTTTAAATGGAACTTTCACCCTTATAGTTGTATCACTGATACCGTGCCACATTTTTAGCATGCTTTTTTTGGGTTCAGTTCAGTTCAGTCGCTCAGTTGTGTCTGACTCTTTGTGACCCCATGAATCACAGCATGCCAGTCCTCCTTGTCCATCACCAATTCCCGGAGTTTACCCAAATCCATGTCCATCGAGTCGGTGATACCATCTAACCATCTCATCCTCTGTTTTCCCCTTCTCCTCCTGCCCCCAATCCTTCCCAGCATTAGGGTCTTTTCCAATGAGTCAACTCTTCACATGAGGTGGCCAAAGTATTGGAGTTTCAGCTTCAACATCAGTCCTTCCAATGAACACCCAAGACTGATCTCCTTTAGGATGGACTGGTTGGATCTTCTTGCAGTCCCAGGGACTCTCAAGAGTCTTCTCCAACACCACAGTTCAAAAACATCAATTCTGTGGCACTCAGCTTTCTTTATAGTCCAACTCTCACATCCATACATGACCACTGGAAAAACCATAGCCTTGACTAGATGGACCTTTGTTGGCAAAGTAATGTCTCTGCTTTTTAATATGCTATCTAGGTTGGTCATAACCTTCCTTCCAAGGAGTAAGCGTCTTTTAATTTCATGGCTGCAATCACCATCAGCAGTGATTTTGGAGTCCCCCAAAATAAAGTCTGACACTGTTTCCACTTTTTCCCCATCTATTTCCCATGAAGTGATGGGACCAGATGCCATGATCTTAGGATGGTGATAAATTCTGACCATAGATTATTTGATGAGGATCAGTGTAGTAAATGAAGATGAATATGTGGTATTTGCCTGTAATTTGAAAATGAACTTCCTAAAACAGAGGATGAGATGGATAGATGGTATCACTGAGTCAACAGACATGAGTTTAAGCAAACTCCAGGAAATAGTGAAGGACAAGGGAAGACTGCTGCTGCTGCAATTCATCGGATCACAAAGAGTCAGACACAACTTAGCAACTGAACAACAACCACCACAACAAATCTTCTTCTGTAGTGCACAGACTTGGAGTGGCTCTTCTCATTGGGAGAACCCGTATTCACCAGGCAGGTCTCGTCCCTCTGATACTTTCCTACGTGCGTGGTTACTAAGTTGCTCCAGTTGTGTTCAACTCTGTGATCCTATGAACTGTAGCCTGCCAGGCTCCTCTGTGCAAGGGATTCTCCAGGCAAGAATACAGGAGCAGGTTGCCATGCCCTCCTCCAGGGAATCTTCCCAACCCAGGGATCCAACCCACATCTCCTGCTTAGCAGGTGGATTCTTTGTCACTAGCGCCACATAGGAAGCCCTACTTTCTTATGACACATAACCAAACTCGAGTGCTGCCTGGCTGGGGAGATTCATTCCAACCACACAGACACCTTGTAGACACTGTAGCTGAATCATTTATGTCTAAGTGATTTGGAGAGAAGAAGGATACATTTTGATTTTGGGGTAGTCCTGGTTGGAGAAGGATCCAGGAGTTCCCAGTAGGAGATGGGCTACGGGGCAGAAACTCTTGGTTTGGTTTATAAATTACTCGTAGGGATGGTCTGAGCCAGAGAGATTCCTGAATTGCCACAAAGTTAATCTGATCCTTGTTGATCTCTTTTTGTTTTCCACCTAGGAGTTCCTCTGTTGGTTGTCCACTTGAGAATTCAGTTTCACACCTGTTTCAACCAATGGCCTCTAAGGAGGAAGGACTAGAATTTAGGGGATCTGAAAAAGGGGATCTTGCCCAACTTATTTCTCCCATATGGCTATAAATACCCAGTTTATGTAAAACTGTAATAATTAAACACCAACATCTTCAGGTTGCTGACAATGTCCAAGCTAAGCTATCAACTGCACCATTTGCACTTGCCTCCATCAGTAAGTAACCCCATCACAGAGGTAGTAGGTTTACTTCCCATTTTCTAGGAAACAGCTGCAGAGGTTAAGAAACATGTCCAGATCATACAGTTTGTCAGGAGCAGAGCTGAGATTTGAGCTCCAACCTGACACAGTGTCCAGCATAGATAACTTTTGCTGTATTCTGTGGAACTGACTCTCGCACTCTCTCCAATTGCCCCTGGCAGCCTGGTAACATTTATTCAATACAGTTAAATAAACAGCAAACATCTATGTTACTGCTTTGATGACACTGAACTTGCTATATGTAGTCATCACTTTCACAGTGTTTTGTCCACTTTCTTTGGTTGAACTAAACAGAATTCAAAGCAATTCAAAGGAACGTTGGCTACAGTACACGATTTACGACTTTGCCCAGGTTTCTTAGTTTACAAATTGGAAGCAGCCCTGTACTCTCTCAGAAACCCTTTCAATGTTTGAAAAGAGGTATATATAAAATGCCATTACCTCTATCCCTTTAAGTTGTCTAATCACAAGTGAAAATAACCAGGGTGAGCTTTTAGATAGAACAGCCCATTTAGGCCTAGGATAAGACACTTTGGAGCACAAATTAACCCTGTCGATGCTTGGTGCTCCCAAAGTCTCTTGGGCATTGGCTGACTTAAATTGTAGAATAATAGTGCCAGTTTCTTAAATTTCCATCTAGGTTTCTGGAAACTAATTTGGCTGAAATAAGAATGTTTTCATGTGTTTTGCCAGCAGGTGAAAGTTGAATGTTAACTACTTAAATGACTTTCACATTTATATTTGTTTTAAATTATTTTTAATAATTTTAATACTTTTAAAATAATTTTAAAAATAATTAAAAAATTATTTTTTCATTAACAATTTTTCTTACATATCCCTTATATTTTCCCACACTTTCCCACAGTTATTTGATCAAAATGTTTCAGGCTAGTGATGCAAAACACTTCAAAGCTGATGGCACAAACATTGGGTCAGAGTCATCAGATTTTTTTCCTTTTCTTTGGCATAGGCTGTTTGATTTAAAGGAAAAAAATCGATGACAGCAGTAAGAGAAAAAATGTCCTGTAGGCCTGAACTTTATGAATGCTTATGGAAAATTTTCAGAAAAAGCAATCCTCTCCTTTAACTGTGAGAATATAGCTCCTAGTTTATGTGGAATTTAAGGAGCAGCTTGCCTGAAAGACTTGCAGGAAAATTTCCAATCCCCTATGCTGCAGGGCCACTTGAACTATAAGGACTAGTATTCATTTGCAAAACAGCCTTGGAATGATCTAAACTGATCTGGCCTAAGAGAAAACTAGCTCTTCAGGATAGCTTATGTGATGTATTTCAATATTAAAACCATACTTTATCTGTTTATAAACATATATAAAAATATATGCCCATTTAAAAAGTAAACTTCAGGTTTTGTCTTGCTACAAGTTCTAAGACCATAGTCTGGGAGAGTAACTCAATTTTCTCCACTCACTCTGGTTTGTACATAATTTTCAGTTATCTGAACTGATGGTTATTTAGTCCTGAGAAGACACCCTCATTACTATAGAGATGTATCCTGGATGTTTACTAATCTTTAAGTTCACTCTGCACTTTAATTGGATTCTTTTTTGGAAATCTGCTTTAAATATTACCAACATCAAAATATCTGGTCAAGGGGTAAACACTGCTTTTGTAACCAGAGAATCAGTGGACTTGATTCCTAATTGTGCTTCCTTACGGAAAGAGGTTGGCATGCTTTAATGCATGGAAGGTACTTAATATCTGTTTTGATGGGTGGAATAAACCTTTTATATTCTCACAAAGGGACGTTCAACAGCTCAGTTAATCTAGGGTTTGTTCTACAGTCCTGAATCTACAAACTCTGCCAATTTTGAATATCATAAGTAAATAAAAGACCGAAGACATTCTAACTCTCAAACAGTCTGAAGCCAAGAAAAAGAACAAAGAGAAAGGGAGCCAAATGCAAACATAATTACACACCAGTGTTCTCTGTGTACACAGTTATATACCCAGGGCTCCCTGTGTGCTTAACGATATACCCAGTGTTCTTTGTGTACATAATGACATATCCAGTGTTTTCTGTGTACACAGTCATACACCCAGAGTTCTTTGCATTTTGTGTTTGGAATGAAATGGCTGTACAATCCACTAAGGGAAGCTTTGCAGTTCCAAGTTCGTCTTTGGCACCATTTATTATTTCTCTTCTTTTGGCCTACCATTTTCAGCTTAGCTGGGAGAGAGAAGTGAGTTTCCGGACAACTTAATTTTATGCTATATTTCTCGTCTACCAATCAGAAACTGACAGTCATGACAAGAATGTCTTCACCTATCTATGTTTTTATTCATGTCTTTTGAGAACAGCTCTGCCATGCTTAAACAGTCTCAGAAGCAGTGAGACACACAAAATACACACCTCTCTCTCTCCCCCCTTTTATTCAACCACTAGATAATTGAGATTAAAAACATTTGAAATTGGAAATGGATGAAAAGAGACAACATATTTTATACTCTGAATTTATATAAATAAAACATTTTATGCTCAATATTCATGAACATAGGTATCAGTTTACACATGTGTCTTTTTTAAGGTTCATCTTTATTACCTGCAATTCTAATATTCCTGGACTTCTCAGTCTCTTGAGAAGTTAACTATATTAACACAATAATATTGCTAGACTCTGTAGCAGGTCAAATTTAAACAGAGTTCTGGTTAAAAATGGGGTATTGACATGTGTCAATTTCCTCTTCCTACCAAAACCCAAACAAAAAGACAGCAAAGGAATTTTTTTTAAAAAATCTATTAACCCTTAAAGTCAATAGGGAGATGTCTAGCAAGCAACACCTTTACGCTAATTTTGGATGAAGCTAGAGGAGTGATGTGTGACTTAGCAAAGCAGGAGAGATTACAAAAATTAAAATTTGAGTCTTCAGATGTCATTTTGTTCCATTTTGTTCCAGAAACTTTGAAAGAGTCACCATTATGAGACACATGAAGAGTAACCTCGTCTCCCCCTAGATCTAAAACCCCTCTCCTATTGACAGAAACCCTGGAAAAGCCAACCCTGGTGAAAGCATGTAGTTAAGCAAACAAACAAACTCTCAACATAGATATTTGGGGTTCCCCTCGAGGAGAAGGTTGATGACCTGCTTGGCTCCTCTTCCTTCTTCCCTCCCTCTCTCACTCTCTTTCTTTCTTCCCACAGCATCTAATAAAGTGCTTCCAAATGTTTGCATGAATGTAGAATTAAAAATTGGAATTGAATTTTAGAAAGCTTCATTTACAAGGGCTTGTATACATGGATCCAGGGAGACAATTTTTAGACTACTGTCTACTCTGTATACTACTTGCAATTCCTTAAAATTTTTCTAAGTCAGGTTCATATTTCAGTTCAGAGAACAGTAAACTGTTCAGCATGTGGTTTGTTATCAGAAGGTGAGGCCCAAACAGGGATAGGATTTTTGTTCCTATTATTTCCCCCCTAAGTTTCATTCATTATTCCTCATTTTGTAAGTTCTATTACAATTTTTCTTACATCAGTCTTTACACTGTGTTATTCAGTCATAAGATACTTTTCCTACAAAGAGTAGGAGCCCTGTTACTGTCAGGCCTGTGATGCCAGCATGTGATTCTGAGGGTCTGCTGTTACTTCTGGCACCCACCTTCCTACATCTGGATCACATCACATCCTGTGTTAGGCCAATGATGTCTGGAAAACTCAAAAAGCAAACAAACAAAAAAATGAATTTCTTCCTTTTCTGTGTTTTCAACAAGCCACTGGGCTGAATTGTTCCTGAGTATCTATGTTTCACCCTCCACCTTTCCTGGCTTGAATCAAGGGGCAGTCCTTCAGGATTCCTGCTTCCCCCCATGAGTTCAGTTGTGCCAAAGTAAACAAAAGTGTCTTGTGCCTTAAGTTTAAGTCTAGAAATGACCATTGTTCCTGCTTTCTGGTCATTATGATTTAGACAGATGCAGCAAAATTTCCTTATAAAGATTTATGTATCTCAGGTTACGTTCTCCAATTACATGATGTTTTGAATTCAAGATGTCTATCAGTATTACTATCATTTGAGCTTACTGGAAATGTCAACTATATCTTTTGTTCAATTAATTGTTATTTTTATTATAATTACAATGTGTTTGTCTTATTCCAAATGTATTTGAGTTAAATCTGTTGTTGTTGTTCAGTTGCTAAGTCCTGTCCAACTCTTTGGGACCCCATGGACTGCAACACGCCAAGTTTCCCTGTCCTTCACTATCTTCTAGAGTTTGCTCAAACTCATGTCCATTGAGTTGGTGATGCTATCTAACCATCTCATCCTCTGCCACCCCCTTCTCCTTTTGCCTGCCAGGCAATTTATTTATTGAAATAATTAAAATTAAATATAACAAAAACAGGACAATTAGGAACAAAAATAGGTTGATGTATTAATAATTTGAGGGAAGCAGAGAGAAAATATACAACTAAGTGCTTGAGATTCTGATTAACACAGTTCATGACTGAATTCAACTTTCAGTTTCCTGGCTGCTAAGTGAAAGAGAAAACATGTCATCTTGCATAGATTCTTCTTCCTGACAGATGACTGCATGCACATATATCTGCAGAAACATTTTTCCTTAACTTAAACACAAATAGAAAATTTCTGTCTAGCTTTATAGAAAGATTTCTGAGTGAGACAGTAAATGAAGATTTTTTAATAAAATTTAATAAAATTTTATGAATAATCCTCTTCATTGACAGCTTAAATAGTTAGCATTACTTATTTGTTCCATGCTTACATCTGGATAATAAAAATAACTCAGAGGAATACCATGAGGGGTTGATTTTCTTCATTTTTACCTATAGTTTTTGGTTTCCTGCTCAGGGGGCCAAACAAGGGGAACCAGAATTAAATCTGTTAAGTGATACAAACGAGATGAGTCACCAAAGGTTGGGCTTTCCAACCTCCTCAGTGTGGGTTCAGCCACAGTCATGGGCAGTAGAGTGGAAGAGGAACTAAGGATGGGCAAAGCCAGTCCCCTCATCCACAAATGGAAATACTGAGGACAAGGATGATGGGAGCCAGTTGGCCCAGGGGGCTGGATGTGTCACTCCAGCGTCTAGACAAGCTCCCTCACCTCCCGACTCACAGTAGAGGATCATGTGCCCTCCATTCGCCATCCTCACCTTTCTCTTTCAACCCCTAAGAAGAGATGACACAAGCTCAGAAATTGGAATGAAGCTCTGTGTGGTCAGTGAATGGGACGTCTCCAGTGGCTCAGCAGTCAAGAATCCACCTGCACTGCAAGAGCTGCAAGAGGAGCTGGTTCAATCCCTGGGTGGAAAAGATCCCCTGGAGAAGGAAATGGCAATCGACTCCAGTATTCTTTCCTAGAGAATCGCATGGACAGAGGAGCCTGGCAGGCTAGTCTGTAGGGTCGCAAAGAGTAGGGTGTGACTGAAGTAACTTAGCACCTGTCAATAGTCAGTGAAATAGTCAGTGAAATCCAAAGTGTGCAATTTTGCTTGAAGTTAACACGTTGTGTGTCTTTTATAATCTTCTCATATTCAAAGTTCATGAACTGTGGAACAGTCTCAACGTAATATCTTTTCAATAAAGGTGACTTTTATAGCATATAACTAAATCTATTTACATTGCTATGCTGTTTCTCCTAATTTATACAGCTTCAATTTATCAAAGAAGTGATTGAGAAATTTCAGAATGAGGTTCAAAGGATTCTTTGCTTGTATTTTCCCCTTTTCCTTCTTCTCATCCTCACCTCCTGCCCGATTCCAGGGCACATTTCCTATAAAACCTGTTCTCTGTAGATGAAGCCTGTAAAAATATATCATTACCTCACTGCATCTGTTAAACAACTGGAAATTAGCAAGTTCTGATACTAAGATTCATTCTTGATTTTTAGTACATTCTATCTACTTGGAGTATAGCAATTCTTGATCCTCACGAGAAATCATGGGAGGGCTATTGTTTAGTTAAAAATATGACACTGAGCAGCTGTCCCCTGAAAGCCCCCAAAATAGAGACAGCTCTGTTTGCTGACATTTCTTTCTTCTTCTCTGCCTTGCTCCTTGGCTCGCCAAGGCACAGATGCAAGGGTTGGTTATTTAAGCCACTATCCAGAGGGATTATTAAAATTCTTTTGAGCCAAATTTTCCAAAACACGAATGGGTTTCATAAATGTATATTAATCTGTTTAGCTTCAGATAATGAAAACACAGAACTCTGGTAGGAATCAAGTGGCTGGTGAAGCCCAAGCCCCGCCCCCAGGAATGTAACCGAAGGCGCTGAGGTGTTGGAATGTGGCCTTGGTGCTTCATGGGAGGTATTCTGAATGTAGAAGAACAGATCCAAATCCAGGACCTTTTAATTTGGGAAAGGCAGTTAAGTTCTGGTCTCTGTGTATCCTAAAGGACAAAAGAGAAACACCATGGGTCATGCCTGAACTTGCGAACTGAGTCTTCCCTAAGACAATTTTAAGGTAAATGCCATAGCCAGTGGTTGCTGAATCACAGTGAGCAGTGAGGCATTTGTGTCCTTGGTACCCGACCCCCTGTCTTGGTTAGCAACCTGCTGGGCCCCTGGTGACCATCACATGCCTCAGGACAAGGCTGGCCCTTGGTTCCTGAACACAGACCTAGAGTCTATTCCAGTGGGCTCTGTGCAGTCAGCCCAGGCTCTGACCCTGAGGGTAGGTCAAGCTGGGGCTCTGTCAGTGGCTCACTTACTGATGTCAAACGTGTGTGTGTTTCTGTGTTTGAAGAGGAGAGTTTTGCACTGCTCTTATGAAGGTGGTGCCAATAAAGACTTTTCTTTTGGATTGCCACCATATTGGAGTATCAAATCCAACAGAGTGGCAAATGATTCTTCTAAGATCCTCTGGAGAAGGAAATGGCAACACACTCCAGTACTGCCCGGGAAATCCCATGGACAGAGGAGCCTAGTGGGCTGCTTGGGGTCGCGAAAGAGTTGGACATGACTCAGCAACTAAACAGCAACAACAAACAACAGCACCAGTGAGTATTAACAATTCATTTCCAAAACTTACTTTGTGTTGCCTTGGGTGTCTGGGAGGGCAAATGGTAGAGTGAAGAGTCTGCTTAGTGGAGAATCCTAATGGTTGTGTTTAGACTTGACCTCAGCCCAGCTGGCTGGTGATCTTTAGCAATTGACTCAATCTCTGAGAGCCTATTAAACAGAGAAAGTAACTATCTGTCCTACAAATTTCACAGGACTCTCCTTTCAAAGTAAACAGATAACCAGATAGAAATGGATTTGAAAATATTAAAGCTATAGGAATTTAAAGAATAGATTATCCATTAAACACAATGGAATTATCCAGAATATTTTGAAAATACACAAAAATAGAATTTTGGGAGGTTAAACTAATTTATAAGAAGATGGATATAAACGGGAAAATGTTATAGTAGGTCTATGATTTAGACCCATAAGAATATTTTTAAGTACATTTATTTTTGTTGATTTGGAACACAAAATGATGTACTTGTCAGTAAAATACTATAATTCTTATACATTTTCCACAATTTGACCATGTGTAATTACTCATAGATCTTACAAACTGATTTACACAGGAATTTCTGATTTGCTACATCCTTGTTCTCCCCTTTGGTTTATACAAAACATCTGCATTCCATGCACCCTGGTGCATGGACCAGTGGATGATAAGATAGATAAATCTGAGGCTGGATATAAATCAGAGTGATTTTCACCTAGGATAACCTCTAGCAGAGAAGCAACCTTTAGCCTTCTGGATGATGGCTAGATCCAGTGCACTCCATTTTCCTGGAAATTAATCCAAACTGATCTGTGCACGTTCATTTTAGAGAGTTTCTACCGAGGCCATTTCTCAGTTGCTCGTGCTGGAATGAAACCAAACCTCTTTACTTTGGGGAATGTTCCATTGGTAAGATTCAGAGAGGAGAGCTTCAGTTTTCAGACCTCACACCAAGTGATTACACAAATGAGACACGGGCATCCAGCCCTCCCACCCAGCTCTCCAAGCAGGCCGCTCAATTCTGTCACTTGGCTAAATGCTGACTTCAGATCCCATGTGCAAACTGAAATGAGCCAAGTGTATCTTTGCTGATCCTTTCAGAGTTGCCGCTACAGGTTTTTAATATTTAGGGTCAAATGTGTTTTTTCAAATATAATCTGTATGAATTGGGTCATTTTGTTAACATGATTAGTAGTGGAAGTTACAGACAGTCCTGGCAGTAAGGACAGGAAGAGGAGGCATGGCAGCCACTACTTACCAATTGCCAGACTTCATGCCAGGAGCTGAACATAATTACTGATAATCTCAGGAAAGTGTCACAGATTTATTTTCTCATCCTCATTCTATTCCTGAGAAAACCATCAGCTGATGTGAGCCTGTATTTCAATTGGCTCCAAATTCTATGCTACTCCTAACTCTTAAAATAGCTAATACAAGGCTTCCCTGGTGGCATAGTGGATAAGAATCTGCCTGCCAATGCAGGGGACATAGGTTCGATCCCTGGTCAGGGAAGTCTCCACATGCATCAGGGCAACTAAGCCGGTGTACCACAATTACTGAACCCATACTCTAGAGCCCAGTAGCCACAACTACTGAAGCCCATGTGCCTGGAGTCTGTGTTATGAAGCAAGAGAAGTCATGGCAATGAGAAGCCCACACACCACAACTAGAGAGTAACCACCACTCGCCACAACTGGAGAAAGCCCGAGCAAAGCAAGGAAAATCTAACAGAGCCACAAAATAAAAATGTTTTTAAAAAAGAGAGTCAAAAAATATGTCTGGTTTTCCTGGATGGAGGCAGGTAATTCTAGAAGCTTGCAGAGACAAGCAGAGAAGGCAATGGCACCCCACTCCAGTACTCTTGCCTAGAAAAATCCCATGGACCAAGGAGCCTGGTAGGCTGCAGTCCATGGGGTCGCAAAGAGTCGGACACGACTGAGAAACTTCACTTTCACTTTTCACTTTCGTGCATTGGAGAAGGAAATGGCAACCCACTTCAGTGTTCTTGCCTGGAAAATCCCAGGGACGGCAGAGCCTGGTGGGCTGCCGTCTATGGGGTTGCACAGAGTCGGAAACGACTGAAGCGACTTAGCAGCAGCAGCAGCAGAGACAAGGAAGGATCCTGTTCACATGGGCCTCTGCATCCTTCCTTGTCCTTGTGTGTGATCCAAGACTCTTTCAGGCCATGTTTGTATATGGTGTTAAACAAGACACTGAAACCCAATGTTCACTGCGGCACTATTCACAATACCCAGGACACGGAAACCACCTAAATGTCCAACACAGATAAATGGATAAAGATGTGGTACATATATACAATGGAATACTACTCAGCCATAAAATAATGAAATACTGCATTTGCAGCAACATGGATGGACCTAGAGGCTGTCATACATAGTGAAGTCAGAAAGAGAAAAAACAAATATCATACATAACGCATATATGTGGAATTTAGAAAAATGGTACAGGTGAACCTATTTGCAAGTCAGGAATAGAGACACAGTCAGAGAGAATGAACGTGTGAACTTGGTGGGAAGGGGAGGGTGGGATAATTGGGAAATTAAGATTGACATATATACACTGCCATGTGTAAAATACATAGCTAGTGGGAAACTGCTATAAAGCACAGGGAGCTCAGCTTGGTGCTCTGTGATGACCCAGAGGGTTGGGATGGAGGTCCAAGAGGGAGAGGGTATATGTATACATATAGCTGATTGACTTCATAGCAGAGCAGAAACTAACACAACATTGCAAAGCAATTATACTCCAATAAATTTTTTTTTTTTTAAAGAAGCTAGTCTACTTGCTGGTGATTTGGTTGAGTCTAACACTCAGGCAAGAACGCTATAACGTGACAAGCAGAGAGATGCAAGTAAAGCTGCCTTCCTCTTCCTGAAGGGGTCAGTAACCCTGCCTCTGTGGGCCTTTTCTCTGGGTTGTGTGTATCTTCCCCAACGCTGTTCGGTAGTAGTGGAAACATACCATGCTCCACAAGTGTCCCCCATGGCGGGAGACCCTAGGCCCTGATGGGCTTGAGATGAAAAAGATATTAAGGAAAAAAATGGGAGGAATGGACATGCATGCTAATGAAGAACTGGAAGCAACCGACAGATGTTGTTGCTTTGATTCCCTCCACATTTGGTGTTTCCATGGGAGGACCAGATAGCCCACCTGCAGTTAAACAATCCAGTGAGAACTTTTACTCACACCTTATCTTGTTTTAAGTGAGTCCATTAACGAGGGTCAGATCTATGTATAAGTTGCCTGAGCCCAGGTGAAAATTCTTGGAATCTGAATTTCTACCCAGAGGAATTTCTTTCTTTTAGGGGAGCATTGTCTTTTCTTTGTGGTCCTTTTTTTGAAATGACAATCTGTACAACATAAAACTTTATTTTTCTAAGAGTCTTATGAAAAACAAATTTCACTCTCTCCCAAATTTTTCCTTTCTCTCACTTTCTGAATTCCTGTGAGTGCTTCATCTTGGTCTCAGTTTTGTTTCAATTTCCAAAATCAAGTTTTAACTCTTATATGTTAAATCCCTCAAAGTGAACTGTAAATGCCTAAGATAATTTGTAATAACCACTTCAGGAGCATTTGGAAAGGCTTACAAAAGGTACTAGAAGTTCATTTGATGATGAATAATAAAAATGATGCAATAGTCATTCACACTCAGGCATTTCGCTAGTGAACATCGCAAAAAGAAATGCGTAATTAAGAAAAAGTAAAATGTTAAAGCAATCTGACTAGAAACAGAAGGTACTTTTATTTAATGAGGACTCTTCCTCTCTTCTTTTTTTAGTAAGAAACTTAAATTACTGGTTTAATCTTCTTCTTTAGTATCTAAATATGTTAAGTTGGGAAAAATCCAAATTTATTTTCCAGGCACCATTAATTTTTAAATGTAAATGCCTTCAAGGGAAAGTAGAAATGAAGGGTATTTAATGAGGTTGCTTTTAAGTCATTCAAGCATTGCTTGGTAGGACTACTCGATATAAAAAAAAATCCTTCTTTTCTTATTAGCTCTTTTTTCTTTCTCCCTTTTTGCTTTTCTCAGTCTTTGTAAGACTTGCCATGAGAAGGATGAACCTTACATCCTATCTATTTTCGTGTGGGTTACATACCAGAGACCCATCCATAAACTTCTGTGCACACAGGAGTAATTTGGGTCCCTACTGCTCTTTGTAACTTCTCACTGCCCATCTTTTGAGTTCTGCCCCCCTTTTATCATCTATCACATTTTGAACACTGGAATGTCAAATCATTTTTTCTTTACTTTTTAAAATATTTTGGTTTCAAAATTGATGAAAAATTTAAGATATAAATTGAAAAAAGCCAAAGAACAAGAGTCGCTAATGATGCCCAATCAGCTCTTAATTATTTGTATCAATAACTTACCTTCATGGATATTTGAGATAGTAGAGAAAGTCACCCAAGTTTTGACCTTACCCTGTGAGACCAAGTATGGTTCTGAATAAGACAGTAAATGAATTAAGGGAATATCAGGAGGTGTGTAGAAAGCTACTTGTGAAGTATTTGCCCCCACACTTGTTTGTTTTTGCAAAAGCAGCCAGTGATTTTGTGCTGAAGTGGATTCAGTTTGCACAAGAAATAATTTCCACTTGTATTTTACATGTATGTTCACCATCAGTGGATTTGAAAAAGCATTGGCTCAAGACCAGTCTCAAAATTTGTATAATATATATTTAATTTAAACTTAAAATGAATTTTAAAATATCCAGGTAAATGCAGAAGGTAGAGTGCACACATACAATATTTTCCCATTTTCAGTTTCCTGTATTGGGTCATCACATCAATGTTGATTACTAATTTTTGGATGTCTCAGTTTCTCAGCTGCTTTTTTTCACTCTTTCTTCCCTTGTTGTCATAGGTATAAAAACACCTCAATCTCATTTCTGAACTGAGCTACCAAAGAAAGATCTTTTTTTTTTTAAAGTTTTTTGTTGCAAGATATTTGCTTTACAATGCTGTGCTGGTTTCTGCCATACATCAACATGAATCAGCCACAGATATACATATGTCCCCTCCCTCCTGAAACCCCTCCCATGTCGCACCCCCTCCCACCCCTCTAGGTTGTCACAGAGCACTGGACTGAGGTCCCTGCGTCACACAGCAAATTCTTGAGTGGAAGCTGCGTGTCTCTCCTCATCCCCGCATGCATCTACTTCTCATGAGGAGACAGATATCGATGTTTCCCTTCTCTGCTCCAGTTCTCATTTTTCATCTCTGTTCAGTTATTTCCAAGGGTTTTGAGGGAAACAAACTCAAAATAAACCCAAGAAAGGCTTATTATGAAGCTTTAATATTGATAGGGATGGACTCAACCACAATATACTAGACAATTGGCCTAAAAATCCTTCTTTCAAGATATTTTTTTTAATGTGGACCACTTTTAAAGTCTTTTATTAAATGCTACAGTATTTTTGTGTGTGTGTGTTTTGCTTTTTTGGCCATGAGGTGTGTGGAATCTTAGCTCCCTGACCAGGGATCGAACCCACATCCCTTGCATTGAAAGGCAAAGTCTTAACCCCTGGACCATCAGGCAAGTTCCTAGAAATCCTTATTTCTGAGCTTAATCATAACTAAACTAAGATGGCCACTTGTCTTCAGTTTACCTTTTCCAAAGTGAAGGAGTGAAAATCATACCTTTATTAAATCTACATACAGAGGTTTTTCTTAACAGTCTAATATATACCATCAACTTTTCTTTGAATGAAACTGTCCTTTCCTGAAGAATGTGATCATCTACAGATATTGTAAATTTAACTTTAATCAGTCGCCCATGAGAGGGGACCTTCTGATTTTGCAATCCATGATGAGTACTATCCTACTGCAAACAAAATTAATTTTCTATTAGCTTAACCCAGTTTTATTTGAGAAATTAAAGAACTAAAACTGCTTTAGTTGGAAATTCCCTTGATTCACAAATCCACAGTGCTTTATTCACAGAGGCCTCCCTTCAGAGGTTCAAGATTATTTTGGAGACATGATTCTGCCATCCTAGGATTGGTGTCATGTATGACCATGTCATTTAAGGTTGTAGAAATCTTATAGTTAGCATAATATTTAAATGTTTTTAAATACCACATAAGCATGACCAAAGTTCTGGAAAACATAACTTCCGTTGCTAAGCAATGCTGAGGATCCATAAGAATTGGATGTCTTAAAAGCTATTTCTTCATTTCAGATGGATAATTTTGGATTTTATTGAACTTATTTTAAATGAAAACCTAAGGATGATACCATCTCTGTGGAATTCCATAGCACAATGTACCTATGGCTACTTTATTTTACATGAGGAAACATTTCATACACTGGTAAACTCTATAAATTACAAAAATACATGTGATGAATATGAAATTATGACAAAAAATTGGACATCATACAAGAGTTAAGTAATTAACATGTGATATTTTATAGTTCCTATATTTCTAGGGGTATCTTAGAAAGCATCATTTGAAAATCTTGCAGTTCAGATAGCTATTTATAAAATACAATTGAAATGGAAAATTAGTGCCAAAATTTAAGGTTCTTTGCCGTCAGCAATAGGTTATTTAGACAACCTTTTGTGCTCAGATTATGTGGACTGTAGAATTGCTAGGAATTGAAAAAGGCAATTTCATAAGTAACTTTAGAAGCTAGCACAGCATATCTGGAGATCAGAATATCACATACAAACTTATATATCTAAATGAAAACACAATAGATTTTTGTGGAGTCAGTATCATGACTTTAATCATATTCCAAAATGTAAATGAATCTAAGTCATACTGGTTTTTAAATGTTGGTTAGTCTGAAGAATTCTTGAAAGGAAGGGTCCATAGAAGATATTCAGTATCTTTCCTTTGCTGATTCATCACTGCCTAATGTCCCTTCTTGCATTGACATAGATTTCTTGCATGGACAGTGATTTCTTTATCAACAGGTTACATTTGTATGACTTTAGCCCATACAAAATTATCACTGTTTCCTTTAGGGAAGAAAATTAATAAGAGAAAAAAAGATTGCTTTAGTGTCTTGCTGAGCCTCATTTAATAGAAATTGGTAAAATAACCACGTAACTGCATTACTTATAAAACCACTCATCATTTGAGGCAAGGCAACAGCTTAGATGGCTGCCAAAGGTTAGAAACTAAAATATCCACAGGAAATGTCCTGATTTTGCTTGGTGATAAATTAATAAAACCTCCCTGTTAGTATTATGCATTACTTGGTTCACTGAATACAAATCTATAATAACAAAAAGAGTAAAAATCTCTACTAAATTCTAATTATGTCAACTAAAACAACTTTTCTTCTAAGTTAAAAGTTTTTAATGGCTAAGATCCACGTGTTCACATTATTCACAACATACTCTGTGTCATATTAGGTGTTCTCTTTGTACACAAAAGTAAGCAAAAGTGTGTCTTTGCCTTCAGATGCTCTAAATTTTCAGGAATGATGAGGATTCTTTCTTCTTTTCCAAGACAGTTATCCCTTAATAATGATAACATATAACAGCAAGAGCAATAGAAACAGCAGTAACAACAATAATACTTTCATTTCAGTTTACCTTTCATTTCTCAATGACAAAGATATTTTCGTAATACCTGTGTCTATACACACAGAGGTGTGTGTGTGTGTGTGTAATCCAAGGAACTGGACTTGAATTGTAATCCTCAAGGTTTGGCTCTGACTGTCAGATTTGGCACAAAACTCAGCAAACTCTGGGGGTTCTTGAGACAGTTACTTGAGTTCCATTTTTCTGCTTTTCACTTAATGAGGCTGCCTTTTACCATTAATTCTCAAAGATCACGTCCTCTAATTAAGTCTGTTTGCCAACTATATCCTGTTGATGTCTTAAGGTCAGTCTCTAGCAGATCTCTATTGCCAGGATTCAAAGAAAGAGAACACCTTTGAGGAAGAAGTTGGGAAACTGCCCCAAGGACAGCAGATCAGTTTCGCCACTTTGGTATGGTCTAAAACAGATTGTGTTCTCTGCACACCCCTAACAGAAAATAATATTACTTAGCAATTCCAGGCACGTCTTTCTTTCAAGAAATTCCTTGAAAGTCCCAGAATAATTGTAAATGAAATTCATAAAGAGGGGAAAACACAGTTTTGAGGCGGGTGTACATCAGCATGTGGGCAGGATTTAGCGGAGCCCCTTTTTCCTATTGAAGAACTGATCAGACGACTTGACAGCTGGAGTTTACATGATTGTTGTACAATAAAACAGGACTACAGCTACCTTTTGCTGTGCTCCAAATGCCAAGTGCAATTTTGAATACTTTTTCTCCTTTATAAAAATACATTCTCTTCATAAAAAGAGATGGTAGAAACATCACAGAAATGAGGGTGCTCCTACAGAATCCAGTATGCATAAAGAATTAAACAGAAATTAAACCTATGACATGTAATTAAAAAAGAAAGGAAAAACCTATTGAAGTTTAATGGCTGGATTGTAAGAGAAGCCTCACACAACATAGTGGGCCCTATGAGGTCTGGGGTAAATGGATTGCAGGATGTATAGTTGGAGCTCAGCTGTGAACACTGTGATATTTTGAGAAAAAAGAATTGAATGCACATGCCTTTGTTGAAACTCTCTCAGAAATCCTAACAAATCTGACCATTTCAGATGCCAAAGATGACATTAAGAAGTACAGGATACAAATAGATGTAATATCCAAAATATATAATGCAATTAATTAAGTCACTGCCCTTGTTTTAGAGATTTATTTTACTCCCATAGATTAAACTCTTGCTTTATTTTGGGTGAGTGAAAAGTGAAACCCAAATAAATTTTCCTTCTTTGGATAAAGCTGTGATGATCTGATTTGGAACTTTTGTTAAATTATAAGTTGGATAAATAGATACTTTTAGTTTAAAAACAACTAAAACTGAGCTTAAAATTGAGTTTGTTTTTTTCCTGGGCTAACTGCTCCAACATACATTATAACCTATTTACACTTAAGGCATATTGAATCAAGACTATACTAATGAGTGAACAAATTTTATCAGCCCCTTTAATAATATGTATATTCTCAAATTCATTCATTTATTAAATCAATAGTTTGGGTAACACCCAGTATATATCAAACACTGCTTTAGGTATTACAGATTCTATTGAAGGCAAAACAAGAAGAGGGTGACAGAGGATGAGATAGTTGATAGCATCACCAACTCAATAGACATGAATTTGAGCAAACTCCAGGAAACGCTGAAGGACAGGCAAGCCTAGAGTGCTGCAGTTGATGGGGTCACAAAGAGTCAAACCCAACTTAGTGAATGAACAGAAACAACAGTAAATAAAACATGTGAATGTCTTGATTACATTCTTTATAGGGGATAGAAGGTTTTAAAAGGGAGTGGTAAATTATACTTTTAAGGGAGCAAATAAAGTATGAAATGTTCAGTTCAGTTGAGTCACTCAGTCGTGTCTGAAGCTTTGCGACCCCATGAACCGCAGCACCCCAGGCCTCCCTGTCCATCACCAACTCCTGGATTCCAGCCAAACCCATGTCCATCGAGTCGGTAATGCCATCCAACCATCTCATCCTCTGTCATCCCCTTCTCCTCCTGCCCTCAATCTTTCCCAGCATCAGGGTCGTTTCCAATGAGTCAGTTCTTTGCATCAGGTGGCCAAAGTATTGGAGTTTCAGCTTCAACATCAGTCCTTCCAATGAACACCCAGGACTGATCTCCTTTAGGATGAACTGGTTGGATCTCCTTGCAGTCCAAAGGACTCTCAAGAGTCTTCTCCAACACCGCAGTTCAAAAGCATCAATTCTTCTGCACTCAGCTTTCTTTATAGTCCAACTCTCACATCCATACATGACCACTGGAAAAACCATAGCCTTGACTAGATGGACCTTTGTTGGCAAAGGAATGTCTCTGCTTTTTAATATGCTGTCTAGGTTGATCATAACTTTCCTTCCAAGGAGTAAGAGTCTTTTAATTTCATGACTGCAATCACCATCTGCAGTGATTTTGGAGCCCAGAAAAATAAAGTCAGCCACTGTTTCCACTGTTTGCCCATCTATCTGCCATGAAGTGATGGGACCAGATGCCATGATCTTAGTTTTCTGAATGTTGAGCTTTAAGCCAACTTTTTCACTCTCCTCTTTCACTTTCATCAAGAGGCTTTGTAGTCCCCCTTCACTTTCTGCCATAAGGGTGGTGTCATCTGCATATCTGAGGTTATTGATATTTCTCCCGGCAATCTTGATTCCAGCTTGTGTTTCCTCCAGCCCAGCGTTTCTCATGATGTACTCTGCATATAAGTCAAATGAGCAGGGTGACAATATACAGCCTTGACAAACTCCTTTTCTTATGTGGAACCAGTCTGTTGTTCCATGTCCAGTTCTAACTGTTGCTTCCTGACCTGCATACGGGTTTCTCAGAGTGGGAGTTAAAATTTCAGATTTCATAGTCACTGAGAAGATAACTTTTGGGTAAAGATCTTAAGGCAATGGAGCTAGCCACACAGATATTCACTGGAAGGACATTTCAGAAAGTAGGACAGCATTTGCCAAAGGCCTGAGGTAGAAATGTGCCTGGAGTTTGAAGAATAGCAAGAACACCTGTGTGGTCAGGTGTGGTCAGAGTCAACTGGAGGACAATGAGGGATATGGTCAGAAACATAACATAAACCAGGCTTCAGAGAGCTTGTAGTAAATGGAAAATATTTTGAAAGGAATGGGAAGTCTACATCACTCTTCAAGCATTGCAAACTTCTTCCATGAAGAGATACACACTTAGGCATTTAGGTTTTGTGGGACAATCTATGTCATATCTCCCACCTCTGCACTTGCAATATCAAAAACTGCCAGAGATAACAAGAAAATGAATGTATATGGCTCCATTTGGCTCCATTTGAACAAAAGTTTATTTATAAAAGTAAGTGGAAGAGGGGATGACATCTGCAAGGTAACAGGAAAGGAAGCCACAGGAACTCAATTAATGACAATACATAAGTAAAAATACCTCTGTGAGAAGAACTCTAGAGACAATTTGAGAAGCTATAGTACCCAGCCCATTATAAAACCAAGGGAGGATTCCAGCGAAAGGGGTAGGAAAATTTTGCATCATTTGTTATATCTCTGTTCCCTTCCCCCAGAAGCCTAATGCAGAACAACTTAGAGGGAAACCCTTTGTAAGGGCTCTTCTTTGGGATGGAAACCAAAGAGTGGACCATGTATCCAGCATTCTCCTTGTCTGAGGGCTGCCTGAGGTACTGGTTTCTGTCTCACCTGACTCAGAACACTGATGTCACCAGTGCCAGAGTTTGGGAGCTGCTTAAAACAGAGGTAAGCTTGTAGCATGTTAGAACTGCTACTCCTCAGACAGATACCAGGGGGAGCAAGATGTGAGAGGTCCTAGAACCTCCAGCTGGGTTGATGAGTGAAAAAATTATTTTTCCCTGTACAAAGAAGTTTTTGAATTCCCAAACCCCAACAAAAGATCACAAAGTATAGAAGGAAATAGGTTAGTCTGGTCTAATTAAAGGAACAAAATAAAATTTCGCAAACTGACTAAATAATCAAGTCTATGACATACCTGACAGAGAATTTAAGATAAAGATGTTCATAGAGATGTTGAATGAGCTAAAAGAGAGTGCAAACAGACAAGAAAACAGTAAATGAGTGAAAGGAGGGTATCAACAAAGAGACAGAAACTGTATAAAAGAACAAAACAAATCTTGCAATGGGAAGTACAATAACTGAATGAAAAACTCACTAGAGGGGTTCAATAACAGACTTGGCAGGCAGAAGAAAGAATCAGTGAACTTGAAGATAGGCCATTTGAAATCATTCAGAGAGGAGCAAAACTTAAAAAAAAAAAAAAAGCAAAGAGACCTATGAGATTTATGTGACACTGCCCAGTGGACCTAACCCATATTATGGGGATTACAGAAGAAGAGCAAGAGAAAGGGGCATTATCTGAAGAAATAATGGTCCCAGATTTCCCAAATCTGGGGAATGAAATGGACAGAGATTCAATAAGCTCAAAGAAATAGATAAGGAAATATCCAAAAAGGACCATGCTAAGACACAGTATAATCAAACTGTGTAAAGTCAAAGGGGCTTCCTAGTAATAAAGAATCTTCCTGCAATACAAGAGATACAAGAAGTATGGGTTTGATCCCTAGATCAGGAATATCCCCTGGAGTAGGAAATAGTAACTGATTACAATACTCTTGCCTGGAAAAAGGAGCCTGGTGGACTCCAGGCTATCAGGTCGCAAAGAGTAGGAGTTGACTGAGTGACTGAGTACACATAAAGTCAGAGACAAAGAAAAAATCTTGAAAGCAGCAAGAGAAAAGCGATTGATCACATACAAAGAGAGCTTCCATAAGACTAACAGTGGATTTCACAGCAGAAACCCTGAAGTCCAGAAAGGAATGAAATAATATATTCAAACTGCTGAAAGAAAAAAAAAAACTATCAACTAAGAAAACTGTATCTGGCAAAACCGTCCTTAAAAATAAAGAAGACTTTTCAAGATAAATAAAAGCTGAGAGAGTTCATTACAACTATAGATGTGTTCTGCAAGAAATACTGAAGAGAACCCTTCCAGTGGAAACCAGTTGTGGTAGACAGCAATACAGAGCTGTATGGAAATATACAATTCTTTGGTAGCATGTATCTCAGTTTGGACTAGTGACATTTCTTAAATATTCAATAACCACGAGTGATTAGTGACTACCATACACCATACTGAACATCATAACTCTAGAGGTTGGAACACATAATTTATTCCTTCCTTCCTTCTCTCCTTTTCTTCCTTCCTCCATCCCGCCCTTCCTTTTTCTATTTCATCTCTTTTTTTCTTTCTCTCTTTCGATTATGTATCATGGAAATAAGCATTCCAGTTTGTAAATTACATTGTACTGACAATCATGAAAGCTCACCATAAATCCAGATTATATCAATACCTCCAAGCCTAAATTTTTAAAAGCGGTAGAGGAAGTTTGGCCCATGGGCAATAGTTTGCCAACCCTTCTATCAGTTACATGCATGATTTCATTTGACAGATGAAATAACTAAGTCCCAGAGCACTGAAGAAACATTCCCTAAATAACCTAACTAGTTAGAAATGCTGTTGGGACTCAAATTCAGGTTATTACGATTCCAAATTCTTTCAGGTACATTACATTTCCCTCATAAAGATTTCCTTGTTTTCATAGACCAGGAGTTCTTCAAGTGTGTTCTGTGGAACTCTTTCAGTGGTTTCATGAGGTCAAACTCTCCTCATAATAATGCAAAATCTTTGTCTTTCTCACAGTGTTGACATTTGCAATGATGATGCAAAAGCAATGGAGGGGAAGGGAGCTATGACCCTACTGGCGCCTAAGCATAACTCAGTGAGCAGCAGCACCAAACTGTACTAGCATTCATTGCGTTTTTTACTGCCACACACTCACAGGGATGTAGAAAGCCAGTTTCATCTGAGAATGCCCTTGATGGAGCAGTGATGACTATGAATTTTATTAAATCTGAGAACATGTCTTTGCAATATTCCATATGATCAAATGGAAAGTACTCATAAAGCATCTATGCTGCCAAACACAGAATGATGGTTTTCTTTCCCCAGGAAAAGTGCTTGAGTGATGGAGTTGTGAGCTGAACTAGCAATTTTTTTTCATGAAACACTGTCTTACTTGAAAGAATGACAAACTATGGTGATTTTTTTTAAGATTGAATTTTTTGTCAGCTTTATTATAGCTGACAAAATTGTAAGACATTTAAAGTGTAAAATGTGGTCATTTGATATACATATACATTGTGAAAGGATTCCCCCCATCAAGTTAATTAATGCATCCATTACCTCACATTTAATTTGGATGTTTGGCTGGCATTTTCAGGGAAGAAGGAAGGAGATCTGTTCAGAAAATAGCTGACAGTATTTGTAGCCAACGACAAAAGCTTCCAAGTGAAAATTAGAATTTTGAAAAACTTGTGTCTGCCACTGTGAGCTTAACAGGTTCCCAATATTTAAAGACTATTCTGATGAGATCAGTGGCAAATTTAACAACTGTAATTTTGAAATACTAAACAGTGAACTATGTCAACATTTGGAAGTAACTTAGCAATCAAATATTTTCCAAATTACCAGTGCTTGATGTTACAAAATCATGTGTGAGTTTAAAGATGCCTTCAAAATGTGAGACAGACCACTGGATTTTAACATATAAGGAGGGCAGAAGCTGATTGAAAGGGTTTCAGATTAACTGTGCAATTAACATTTAAGAAACTACCATTTGGCAAGTTTTAATGCAATATCTAAGAAAAGTTTCCATAAATATTTCTTAGTAGGTCATTAAATGTGCTTCCTTTTTAAAATTATATATAGGTGAAATTTGAGTTTTTCATATGCTTTAAACAAAACAACATATTACAACAGATTGAATGCAGAAGTAGATATGAAAGCTTTGATGAATTCTATTAAGCCAGACATTGCAGAAATATAAGCAATGTCATACTTCTCCCTAATTCTTTTTGTTTGGAAAAATAGTTATTTTTCATAAAAAATGTGTTCATGTAATATATTTATCATTTTATTTTATCTTTTTTTAAAATTTGTTTATTTTCTATTTTTTAACTTTACAGTATTGTATTTGTTTTGCCATACATTGACATGAATCCACCATGGGTGTACATGTTTTCCCCTTCCAGAACCCCGCTTCCACCTCCCTCCCCATCCCATATAATTTTTAAATATCTCAATTTTAATTTCTAATATTATAAATTTTGCTTGGTATAACCCACATAAACTCAAGCTGACTGTGGTCCTCAAGAATCCTTAGAGGTGGTAAGGGGACCTAAGATTAAAAAGCTTGAGGATTACTATTATAGACCATTATAGAGGGTGTGGGGGGAGTGTGTTGCACAGTAAACTCTGTTAACCGAAGGGAGGTGTGAAGATGGTCTATTAACTGGTCTGTGTTTTCATAAATAAAATTTAAGAGGAAAATGGAAAAAATAAAGCAAACCGACGTTAAATGTCTTCTCAATATAAACTCAGCATAAATTGCTCTGTATGACTACTTGTGATCAACTCCGATCCAAAATAGGAAAGCAAAACTTGCCCTTCCTACTTGCAGGTGTTGTTATAAGAATAAATAACGACATAGAAAAAAAACGAGATATTAGATATTCAATCTTTTGTTGCACATGAAAATGCAAATTTAAGTCAATATTATGTATGCTGAGACATTTTGCAAATGTTGATCATTTAAAAAAAAATTGCTTAACTTGATAAGCTCCTGTTAATATTTGCCAGTACTGTGTTAATTCCACATGTACAGAGATAATGAAGACATATATTCATAATGCTATTTATGAAAGATTTTCAACCATGGCTTACGTGAAATAAAGGTTTATATTCAGCCCTTAGTTACTTCTAAGTCTTTGGGTAAATGCGTTTCTGCATTATAAATTGATGAGTCCTCATAGCCTATTTGAACATCTCTAAATCTCTAACCATCTGAAACTGTGCCATAAAACAAACAAACAATATACATTAGTCCCTCTGAAATCCTGGGTTCTTTTGACATATCTCTTGGAGAGAAATAAATAGGTCCTACACAGGAAACTAACCAATGAAATAAACAGCACTAAATGACCAACAACAGTAAGGCTATAAAACTTTCTTTGCACCTAGTCAATTTGGGGCCTAGACAGAGGGTACGCTTTTTGTTGAGATTCATACGCAATGGTTCTGTGGCCCTAAAACATGAGGTCATGTTCTCATTCTACCTCTTCTCTGCCACGAAAAATTTTGCTTTAAATTGTAGAACTGAAATCTCACATTTAGTCCAAAGGAGCAGATCATTCTTCTGCAGACTCTTGTTCAGTCTGTCCCACTTTAGAGCCTAATCGTCAGGTCTGGGGTTATGCTTCATTTTGCTTTTAGAAGAACTTGGCCTAGTGGATT
This sequence comes from Okapia johnstoni, assembly GCA_024291935.2. Classification (NCBI taxonomy): domain Eukaryota; kingdom Metazoa; phylum Chordata; class Mammalia; order Artiodactyla; family Giraffidae; genus Okapia; species Okapia johnstoni. Next base: position 19,328,089 of record CM044324.1, read on the forward strand.
TTTTTTGGTTGTTTTTTTCCATTTCTTAATATACACAAGGCAAATGCAAGCATTAGAAAGTGGAATTCCTGAGAGTGACAGGAATGTTATAAAAGAGCTCTAATTTTGGAATGATAGTTTTAACATCTTAAGTTTCAGGGGTTTTCATAACATTCAGAGACTTATTTGAATATATAAATGATCACCTATCAGTTCAACCCTTGGCCCCTAAAGCAATCAAATGAGTCTGAAAATTACAACTTCATTCACTGTAAGAAATCTGTGTCAGAAAGCATCAGAATATGACTCTTATTAGCTGTCTTTACTTTTATGAGCACCTTCCAAAACACTGAAACCTAACCTGCATCTATTAATTTATTTTAATTATGGTGCTTGACTGCAAATAAATATCTGCAGACAGGAGAGAACTCTTACTGAGGACCTGCACAGAATCAATAGAGAAGCGCTTATTACAGCCTAGGAAACAAAAGCCATCGGTTTCCTGATGAGTGCGTGAGTCTCGAACAGTTTCTTTTCTTTCTGTGCCGAGAGCTCATTAGACAGACGAATTTTCCCCATGATTACAACACCCACCAAAGGGCCAAAGCAGAGAGAAAATCCACTTTTGCTCGGTTTCAAATTAATCTGCAACCCTTTGGGCCTCAGTAGGTGCCCAAGGCAGTCTTACCCACGTTATTTTTAGTTGAACTCTATTCTTCTGCCACAGGCAGCAAGATTGAAATCTGTCATGACTCTGAGCAAACCTGGTTATTTCAGAATACAGGCTTTCACAGCATTTCCCACTAATGGCCCAGATTAGAAAAGAAAGGTTGTTTATACGTTTAAAAGGCCAAGGTCTCCTGAACCATCAAAGCAGTGGCTTGCGGTTTTAGAGCAATACAACTTCCTGCTGAGTGTAATGGGTGAGTGCCTCCAGGCTGCGCTGGAGCTGGGCCGCCACTGGGCACTGATGCTAATTGGCCGTCTGTGAGGAACACTCAAGCAGTGTATGGACCTGAACACTTTGTTTCGTTCGGGGTGAAACAGACCCTGAGTAACAAAGGACCCGTACACCTTCAATGCCTCCTATCTGCACAGTTTTCTTTTCAGAGGATGGGCGTATAGATCAAATGCCATCTTGTCACCTCCCATTTCTATCTTGACAACTCTTCATAATATTTAATGAATAACAATAATAATAATTCTTTGTAATTTGAATTTTACTCTCTGGGAGGGTTTGTAGGAGGAGAATATGTCAAATATGTTTTATTAATCAGATTTTTGCTTACAGAAAAAACACATACGCGGATTTCTCTGGCTGTCTGGTGGTTGAGACTTCAACTTCTAATGCAGGGGGTACAGGCTTGATCCCTGGTTGGGAAACTAAGATTCCACATGCCTTGCAGCCAAAAAACCCCAAAACATATAACAGAAGCAACATTATAACAAATTCAATAAAGACTTTAAAATGATCCACACACAAAAAGTCTTTAAAAAAAAAAAAAGGGATGCATATAGACATGAACAGCCCATCCCCATGCCTGATGATGTTCTGACATTATGGGCAACTGGGACTTATTTATGGTGGCCTCCACCCCCCAACCCCGTTTGTCTTTTCTATGCTTTGTGTACTAGTGGGGAAGGTTACTTACCTATGTGTTTGGTTATTGTTCCATAATGCATGCTCTGTTTATTTGCTTAAAATTAAGCATCTGTTGGTCATGAACTCAGCAATATTGGGTAAACTCAGAGTACCCTTCTCAATGCATCAAGTGTGCACAACATCCCAGGGCATTCATGAGAGACTTCTGTCTGAAGAAAGGCGGTAAAATCACAACAAAAAAAGGAATGTCAAGGGGTTCCCTGGTGGCTCAGTGGTGAAGAATGCCTGCCAGTGCAGGAGACACAGATTGGATCTCTGATCCAGAAGGATCCCACATGCTGCAGAGCAACTAAGCCCATGCACCACAACTATTGAGCCTGAGCTCTAGAGCCTGAGAACCACAACTACTGAAGCCTACACACCCTAGAGCCTATGCTCTGCAAACAAGAGAAGCCACCGAAGTGAGAACTCCGCACAGTGCAACTAGAGAGTAGTCCCCACTTGCTGCAACTAGTGAAACCCACTCCAATGTTCTTGCCTGGAGAATCCCAGGGACGGGGCAGGGATGGGCTGCCGTCTATGGGGTCACACAGAGTCGGACATGACTGAAACGACTTTAGCAGCAGCAGCAGCAGCTGCAACTAGAGAAAAGCCTGGACAGCAATGAAGATCCAGCATAGCCAAAATTAAATAAACAAATAAAATTACTTCAAAAAAAAAGGAATGTCATTTACGTGAGTCCAGATTGACTTGTAAACTTGGGCTCTTTCTATATGCGAAAGAAGAGAAGAGAACTGAAAAAGCTATGATTGGAAACTAAAGCTGGGCTATAAATATAGCCTCATCTGTGAGATAATTCACCAGTAATGAGACTGCAATATTAAAACTATTTGTGGTTGTTTATGTTATACTTAGCCCAAATAACTGCTAGTTTTCTAAGTATGACTATGAGTAATAATTCTGGGTCTCCGTGTCTTTGTACGAAAAGGACAGAATGGTTTCTAAAGCACTTTTCCATTAAAAGTATTGTGATGGTTCTGTGATGTGTTCAGGGTCTAAAATATCCCTATAATATTGGAATTTTATTAAAGTCAAAATTTAATTGTAAATTTGGGGGAAATGCAGCAAAATAATTTGATTCGATTTCTGTTCTCAAATGTTTCGATAAACCCAGGTCATTCTTTCCTTAGTACCAAATACAATTAACTCATTTAAAAAACTGCTGCCCTCTCACCTCTGCTTCCACATGTTTCAAGGTTGAGATGCTCAAAAGCTAAAAGTACATTAAATTCACCTATTTTTAAATTTCTATTTTAGGGCTGCACCGAGCAACTTACAGGAACTTCATTCCCCAACCAGGGATCAAACCCCTGGCCACAGCAGTGAAAGCACTGAATCTTAATCACTTGACTGCCAGAGAAATCCCACCTTAAATTCATGTGATTTTTAGAATTAGTCATATAATATATTTTAGAAAAAGGAAGAGTATGTCATAAAATTTAGGCATTTTTGCCCATTGGGATTAAATCTCTACTTTTTACCAAAATGACTATTTTTTTTAAGTTTTCACGTTGTGTTGCGGTATAGCTGATTAACAATGTTGTGATAGTTTGAGGTGAACAGCGAAAGGACTCAGCCATGTATATACACGTATCCATTCTCCCCTAAACTCCCCTCCCATCCAGGCTGCCACATAACATTGAGCAGAGTTCCATGTGCCATACAGCAGAGGAAATCATTTCCCATCATGTTGCATTCTGGCTTCCTATTCAGGAGTTTAAAAATCTGATCCATTTGGTTCCCTCCATGTGCTTGAGGGGCATGGGAAGTGTGAGTAAGGTTGAGGGTCTCTAGCACTGATGGCTGTCTTTGTCCCGTAGGAGCTGCATTTTCAGCAAGTTTGCTGTCTCTTCTCTACTTTCTACCAGTGAACAATCTTAAAAAAAATGTAGATTTTCTAATGGAAAAAAATGGGGGCATATGGTAATAAGCTTTCCATTTTAAAATGGGATTATATAATGTGTGTGTGTGTGTGTGTGTGTGTGTGTGTGTGTGTGTGTGTGTGTGTTGGTTGAGGCTAGGTAATAAATAAAAAGAGGTCAAGTAACTTCACTACTGGGCTTCCCTGGTGGCTCAGATGGTAAAGAATCTGCCTGCAATGCAGGAGTCCTGGGTTCCATCCCCAGGTCAGGAAGATTTCCTGGAGAAGGGCATGGCAAACCACTCCAGTATTCATGCCTGGAGAATTCCATGGACAGAGGAGTCTGGCAGGCTACAACCCATGGGGTAGCAAAGAGTCAGATACAACTGAGCGACTAACACTTTCCCTTTCTCAACTTCACTAGTAGTTCATGGATACTTAGCAGTAGAGCTTGGATTCAAACTCCAGGATGGGTACCAACCTATAACTTATTTAGGATTCTCTTAGACCCAATTTTGATTCAGATATCAAAAGAAAAGCAAGTATTTTCTTATCATAGCACCTTTATTACATTGTAGCCGCATCTGTCTATCCACAGTGCATTATCTAAAGGTAAGCCCACCAAAAACTATGAGGTGGGACCTATGTTGGGGAGGGATTTGGAAACATCCATAACTCAAGGGAAGAGATGTGTATGCTTAGAAAAAAAAAATGGTGGATTGTGAACTAAATATGGATCCAAGTAGCGCCACCATTTTTAATGTTTGCATATCATCCTCTTCAATCACTGAATGTCATGATGAAGTCCCTGCTCTGTGGGATGCTTGCCCAGTAAATACAAGATGCCCTGCCACTTCCCACATGTGCACAGTGCTCCAGCGTTGCCCAACTCTCCCTGTGTAACCTTAGCTCTCTGATGCCCTGAATGTTTTTTAAATAGTTCTCTGCATCACTGTTTTCATTTCCATGCATTTGCAGTGACACCAACCCCTGCCGTCTGACTTTAACCCCTACCTCCGCTGAATGTGCTCTCTATAAGATCAGAAGCGCTCACATTGTCTTCTCTGGCTCCATGGCTTTTAGCATCTGGCACTCTTGACTTCTCTCCCCAGGCTGGCTCATGTGGACTTTGGTGACACAATTCCCCTTTGTTCAGCATTTATCCTTCTGGGTCCTCCTTCTTATTCTCCTCAGTGCCTTCATATCTCAGTGCCGAAGAGAACAAAGGTTGATCCCTCAGGGAGGCTGTGCAGTCACCGTGTTGTCTCATTCTCTTCTGGTAGCCGGGCCAGCCTCTCTGAAGCATGCAGGTCACAGTGGCAGAGGGAAAAGGGAGCCCAGAAAAGAACAGAACAGCCACTAGAGCTTCTGCCACTTCACTGCTGTCACATTTCATTGGTGGAAGTGAGTCACATGATGGAGCCTGACTCCCAGGGAATATAATTCTCTTCCTGGGAGTGGAGACAGAATGGCTGCTGGTGATGGATACTACCATCTCCATGCTTTCCTTTTGTTCTCAGGCTTATTGTTGATGTTTCATGCCCTAAATCTTGTTTCTTAAGTGTATGATCCTTTTGGTAGAGTTTATCCCCAGCCATGGATTGAAATCCTCCTGGAAGCTGATGAGTCAAAACTCTCTAAGTATCTCCATCTCTCTTCTGAATTTCATTCTGTCCAAGTTTTAGCAATCCAAGATATAAACCTTAGGGCTGTGCGGAAGAGTGAGAAAGTGGATAAGGCTGTGTTAGGGGTGGGCAGGGAGGGGATGGAATGAATTCAAAGTCACACAGTTAAAGCATTCACATAACTGACAGTTTTACTTTTTTTTTTTTTTTTTGGAGTATAATTGCTTTACAATGTTGTGTTAGTTTCTGCTGAATGACAGAGTGAATCAGCCATATGTATACATATATCCCCTACCTTCTGGACCGCCCCATCACCACCCCCATCTCATTCCTTTAGGTCATCACAGAGCACTGAGTTGAGCTCCCTGCACTATACGGCAGCTTCCTCTTAGCTATCTATTTTACACATGGTAGTGTATATGCATCAATCCCATTGGTTCAGTGCAGCACTGTTCACAATAGCCAAGACATGGAAACAACCCAAATGCCCAATGACAGGTGAATGGATAAAGAACGTATACTACATATATACACAATGGAATATTACTCAGCCACAAAAACAAATGAAATTGGGTCACTTGTAGAGATGGAAGATTTACTTTTTAACTGTTTTCCTTTTTTTTATAATACTTGTGTTTATCTGTAAAATGGTAATGAGATAATGCCTACTTTATAGGATGGTTCTGAGGACAAAGTTCATATATGAAATATGAAAAGTGCTAAGAATGATAACTGGCTTATATAACCATTTTTTACCTTAGAGTTTTAACATTAAAAGGGAGTGTAAGCATTATGGAATCTATCCCTTTACTTCTACAGAAGAGAAAAACGAGGTCAAGAAAATTGCAAAGATTTGCACCAAGTTGACAGCTAGCTGGTGGGTGGATGGGTTGGCACTTAGCTTTCCCAATGTTCTGCTCATCTACATTTCTTGGATGCCATACTGTCATTTTTTCTATGAAGCATAAAAATTCAAAGGCAGAGATGCAGACCACTGTCATGCAGTCATGGCATAGGTTTTCTTCTGATGGTTCTCCAGTGCCAGAATTTGACATGTTTCATTATAAGTGCTGCCCCACCAAGGAGTCATGTGCTGGAGAGTTTGCAATCTATTGAGAGAAGCCAAGATCTTGTGGCAGGATTTGGTCTATTGGCTTAATTTGGAAACTTGCACATAACTTTATGGTCTCCCACAAATTAAAGTAGAGTTGCTATAATTTTGTTCCTAAGTGTACTGTATAAAATCAAATTATATTGCATTACTCTTGTTGCAGCTATCCTTAAAAATACTTATTTTTTTCAAATCAATATCATTCTAACGAAGAAGTCAGAGCTAGTCAGATGCAGCCAAAGTTTCTGTTTGTCATAAACAGAGAAGAATGTCTTGAATGTAACAAGTCACTGGGTAAGTGTGTTTTTGTCAGCTGTGACCAACTGTCCATTATACCCGTGTCTGTAATGGACGGCATATAATTTAAGAGCAGTGGTTTGTGAAGAATCAGGCAAATGCCAAAATTGGGAGGGAAACCAAGGTATTCTGTGAACCAAATACATCTTAAAATACTTTTAATTTTTCAAGAACCTACTAATCTCCACATACTTGGCTTTGCAAAGTTACAAAATCAAAATACTTTATACAAGTAAAATATATTCTTCATAGCAGAAAAAAGTCCCCCCCACCCCTTAGAATACTTAGTTTAACAATTCTGTCTTGAGAAGATGTCAGAAAAATGTATTGGGACCCAAGACTAATCAAATGAAGACTAATTAAACTATGAGAATGTGGAAGGAAAATACATAGCGATGTGAATGTTTGCTTTCTTTTCATACCCATAGAATTAAGAATAAAAGCTATCTGTGTTTTGTTGTTGTTTGTTTGTTTTTCTTGGCTGTGCCACAGGCATGTAGGATCTTATTCCCCCGGCCAGGGATCGAACCTCCTGCAGTGAAAGCACTGAGTCAACCACTGGACTGTCAGGGAGATCCCTTTTGTTTTTCTATATTTTGACTTCTCCATTCCAGGAAATCTTTTAAGCTCTTATTCATTTGCCTCTTGTAGGCAGATAATAAATCTGATAAAAAATAGTAATGAAAAGAAAGCTAGACCTACCTACATTTTCAACAGGCTGAATTAACTTTTAACATATTTTATACTTATTTTGCTTCATTTTCTAGAAACCAATGACTAGTTATTCAAGCTTCAACACAACTGGAAGATAATTTAAATAGGGTAAAACATATGAATTCTATATATGTGTGTTTTTGGAGTCATCTTTATTTGCAGACATCTCTCTGCTTTTACAGATGATCTTTCTTTAAATCAGCTTTTCCCCCAGGAATTTTATTCCAGACCCCTCTTAGGTTAGTAGGAATTTCAACCTCAGTCATTTTGGGGTTCCCTGTCTACCCTTCTTTTATTTTTTAAATCCAGGTGGGCAAAACATCTAAAAGGGACCCTTCGATCTCTGGGCCATTGTGATTAGTCCAGCTGTGTCCCTTGCCCAAACCCTGAAGGGCCAGCATTTCTGTTGCTCCTGTGTGAGAAGGGCCAATCTTTGCAATTCAGCTGCATGAGAAAGTATTTTGAAAATCACATATTCTGATTTTCAAAGAGAGTTCTGTGTTTGACTAGTCTGTCTTTTTTATAAACACTCCACTAGATGTTTTATTTCAGAGTTCATTTCAGAAAATAAGGTGCCCTAAAACCAGTGCAAACACCCCAAAGACTTTCCACAGTCATTTCTCTCCAAGGAGAAAATGCAACTGGACAGCTGAGGAGACAGAAGTGGGAAAGTCGAGATGAACTTGACTTTCAAGAGTGGATTTTTGTGAGGAAGAGGCAGCCCCGTGAGGACCACAGATCCAAAAGGCAGTGGATGAACATATTTGCAGAGCAGCAGTGGAGACACAGATACTGAGAACAGACTTATGGACACAGACTGAGGGAAGTGGGAAGAAGGAGTAGGTGGGAGGTATGGAGAGAGTAGCGTGGAAATAAACATTACTATATGTAAATTAGATGGTCAATGGGAATTTGCTGTATGACTCAGGGAACTCAAACCAGGGCTGAGTAACAACCCAGAGGGGTGGAATGGGGAGGGATGTTCAAATGGGAGGAGAAACAGCCATTGCCATAAACCAATGGCTGTTTCATGTTGATATTTGGTAGAAACAAATGCAATACCGTAAAGCAATTATCCTTCAATTAAAAATATATATATATATATATTTTTTTAAAAAGGCAGTGGATACGGGACAAGGTAGAGCCAGATGGTAAAATAACAATTCCGAATGGCATTTAGAAAGGCTACATTTACATTACTAGAGCCCTGGCAAGTATAAAATTGTCAGAACACACTGACACATTTTTGCCTCATCACATATTTGATAGTGGAAATTCTTTTTTTTAAGTTTTTGTTTTTATCTTATTTTTTTATTTTATATTTATTTACTTGGCTGCATCGGGTCTGCATTGCAGCATCGGGGATCTTTCCTCGTGGCGCAGGGACTCCTTAGTTGTGCTTCACGGCATGTGTTCTCTTAGTTCTCCACCCAGGGATTGAACCCACATCCCCTTACACTGCAAGGCGGATTCTTAACCACTGGACCACCAAGGAAGTCCCCTGGAAATTGATTATATAATGTGATGCTTCTAATCAATTTCCAGGGGTTCCTGAAATCTGTCATTACAAACTCGCTTTGCATTTTGTGGGTCTTATGCAATGTGGGATGAAATGTGTCAGCCACAGGCTTGCATACGCTTGACAAGAAGTATGCAGAGAGGATGTGATTCATCTCCCCGTGGTACAAGATGCACTGCAGAAGGCAGCCAGGGTCCTCTGCACAGCTTCCTTCAGGCACCTGAGCACAAGAGGCATGACAATAATCGTCTGGTGCTTTAGAAAGGAGAAGTGGTACATATATATTAATGTAATGGAATACGGTGTGTGTTAAGTCACTTCAGTCATGTCCAACTCTTTGCAACCCTACAGACTATCACTTGCCAGGCTCCTCTGTCCATGGGATTCTCCAGGCACGTATACTGGAGTGGGTTGCCATTTCCTCCTCCAGGGGATCTTCCTGACCCAGGGATCAAAACTGTGTCTCATATCTCCTGCCTTGGCAGGTGGGCTCTTTACCACTAGTGCCACCTGGCTAGCCCCAATGGAATACTACTCAGCCACAAAAAAAGAATGAAATAATGCCACTTGCAGCAGCATGGATGGACCTAGAGATTGTCATACCGAGTGAAATAAGTCAGAGAAGGACAAATATCATATAATATTGCTTATATGAAGAATCTAAAAAAATGGTATGAAGGAACTTATTTACAAAACAGAAATAGGGTAACAGATGTAGAAAACAAAGCTATTGTTATCAAGGTGGAATAGAAGAAAGGGACAAATTGGGAGATTGGGACTGACATATACACACTACTATACACAAAACAAATAACTAATAGGGACCTACTGTGTAACACAGGAAATCTACTCAATTTTCTGTAGTGACAAAAAAAAACCAAAAAATTTCTGTAGTGACCTAAGCAGGAAAAGAATCTAAAAAAGAGTGGATATATGTATATGTACAATTGATTCACTTTGCTGTACAGCAGAAACTAACACAACATTGTAAGTCAATTGTACTCCAATAAAAATAAATATTTTTTAAAAAATAAAAAACACCAATGTTCTCTGGAATAAATAAATAAAAACAAAGGGAAAATAGAAATAAAATAAACGTCATAAACAAGCATCTCCAGCTCCTGGTTGAGGGATGTCCTGGAACCACCCCCTCACTCATTTGTTCTCATGCTCTCTTGGGTCCTGAGAGCTGAGCTGCATAATTAGTGATGGCACTGATGACTATAGGAGCTAATCCACTAAGCCTACAGGCAATATATTGGGAAGAGAATCAGATTTCTATTTAGAAAAAAAATGTATTGGGGCCCAACATTGCACCTAATTAAAGCCATGGAATTGGAGAAGTCCATGGCTATTCCAGACCAACTGTTAATACCTTTCATATGAATCCACCTCTTTCCATTCCCACTGTTTCCACTCACCAGCCATAGTAAACTTTCCTCCAGATTAACATGGTGGCCTCTTCATAATTCGCTAATTCTCCAGGAAGAAGTCAGTTTGGCTTCCCCAGCATCTGTTCAGGGTTGTCTCCCTCCCTCTCTAATCAAATCCAACCAATCTTGATCTGATTCCTGCCTTACCTCTAGATTCTGCCTCCTCATCATTATACTCCAGTTAAATGGATCTTTTGGTTCCAAGTCTGAATGGCCTTGAAGTCTAGAACTATAATTTTAAATACCCACAGTATCTTTTTTTCCCAGAACTCTTACAGGCATCTTTTTGTTGTTACTGTTATTGTCAAAGTTGTTTTAAATTGTAGTAAATATATTTAATATGTAATCCCCTGTCTCAAAGTGTTAAACACCTGAGGCATCTTAAAATTACATAGTCCAAACTGAAGTCTTTATTTTCCCACCAGATCTGCACTATTTCTATCTGCATTATCCAATCATCATTCATTCCCTGAGTCTCTGAAGCTGTAAACTTCAAATTTAGTTTTGAAAAACTCATCTTCACCCAGTCAACCATCAGATTCCCTCAATTTTACCCATAAAGAGTCTTGAGCCCATTTATTTCACATTTTTAAAAAATTTTTTTATTTTGCTTCTGCAATTCATCTGCAATTTGTTTGAAGACAGGACTATCAGGCACCCAGATCCAGCCCTCATTCTAATGTAAACTCAATCAGCAGTTGCTGGGAGGCTCCACACAAGTATCAAGAGAAGACTTGGTGGCACACACTCTTTCTATGTGATTCATCAGTGATTCATTTTTTTTTCTTTTATGGGATATGAGCCATATAATGTGAGCCTTCTGACCCAACCTTGTTCCTATCACTGAATAGGCAATATAGCAATATTTTGAATGACAAAGGAATTTGGAATTTCCTAATCATAAATCATTAGGCTTCCCTGGTGGCTCAGATGGTAAAGAATCTGCCTGCAATACAGGAGACCATGGTTTAATCCCTGGGTTGGGAGGATCCCCTCGAGAAGGGCATGGCAACCCATTCCAGTATTCCTGCCTAGGAAATCTCTTGGGCAGAGAAGCCCAGCAGGCTGTAGTCCATGGAGTCACAAAGAATCAGACATGACTGAGTGACTAAAACACACACAGTCACAGGTTATTAGGTTTATTCTCTACTAAAACATGATTTTTTTTATTTAGGAAGCAATAAGCTCTGAGTTTCCATCATCAATGAGCCAAAAAATCAAACTTTAAAGCTAATACTATAAAGAAACATCCATGATATTGTTAACTAAAATCCTTTACAAAATAACATCCATATTATAATATTTTGTAAAATTAAAGGCCTATTCCTGGGTGTATGTAAAGAGATATTGTTTAGTTGCTAAGTCATGTCCGACTCTTTTGTGACCCCATGGAATATGTAGCCTGCCAGGCTCCCCTATCCACAGGATTTCCCAGGCAAGAATACTGGTGTGGGTTGCCATTTCCTTCTCCAGCAGCTCTTCCCGACCCAGGGATCCAACCTGCGTCTCCTGCTTGGTGGACTGTTTACCACTGATCCACCTGGGAAACCCTAAAGAGGTCTGCAAGTCCTGAGAATTTCTGTACACCTTTAACCCACAAAGCCAAAGTTACATGAAATTTGTGTATGCTGTTCAGAATAGACACATAACCTCTAGGTTGCTACCACTTCCAACACTCTCTACTACTCAGTGTTTTGTACACAGTATTTCTACATTATGTTTTTAAAATCTATTGTATTTTATTAATTTTTATTTTTATTAATTAAAATAATTAATTTTAATATTTTAATATTCGAGTGACTGGTCAAAGTATTAGCAGCCATTATCTTTTTGTTGTATAATTTTATTTTACAGTTTTTGGGTAGGAATACGTTTCTCCATTTAAAAAATTTATAACAAGTACATACTGTTTTTCTGCAACTAATAATGCTTTAAAATATATATTGTATCCCCTTAGTTAGTAACACACTTGGCAAACTCCTGAAAGATCTCTTCTTTTGCCTATTACTCTTTGTAATGGAAAATAGGCAGAGTTGATGATTGTCCAATATTTTAAGCAGTGTTCTTTCAGCAGGAGTGTGACTGGTTGGTGGTTTAACAGCAGAGTAAAGGATGAAGTTGGAAATTGAGTGCTACATGTGAGTGGCAGGGAAGATAGGTGTGTCTGTGTTTGTGCTCCGACGGGATCGGGGGAATTTGTAATGCATAAAAGAGTGAGAATGAAAGAAAGTAAAAGTGTTGACAAGTGTTTTTCCTTTTCTGAAATTCCAATGATACTGACACCCTCGTCTGAGCAAATAACACTTACATTAAAAACAGAAAAGAGAACTGAAGAATAGACCAGATTCATCTGGCTAAACTAAATCAGCTTGTAAGACAGGGTAGAAAAATTTGTCGACATCGTGGAATTTCTTTTTCTTTCTTTACACTTGTAGAAAAGTTGGTTTAATGATAAGGACATAAAATATTGCCCTACACAGCAAAGTAAGTCTGAAAACACACACACACACACACACACACACACACACGGAGGTAAAATGAAGATTTTTTTTAACACAGTAACAATAGGAGAATTTTTATCTAATTTGCAAACAAAATTTGTAACTATTCTTGTTACTAAATAAAGATACTTCTTGCTTGGGTTCTTACAAAGGACTACCTGAGATTGTGGGAAATTCTTTCCAATGTCCTGGTCTCCTAGCAAATTTTTAAAAATCTTTAAAAAAAAAAAAAGAAAGAGAAGAAAATACTTCAAAAATCTAAAGACTTTATAAGAATTATAGAACTTTGAAGTAGCAAAAGCTTCAACCCTGCTTTTTAGGCATCACAACCAAGCAAATCACAATTTTTAGCACTTTCTCCTAGGAGATTGGGGTACTCTAGGGGCTTTTGGGGTGTGTTTATTTTTCACAGGACGTGAAAACTTTTACTGCTGCTAAGTTTTAAGCATTTCTAGCATTGTGAGTCCTGAAGATAATAATGATGTTTTTCAATTCCAATCTATACTGTTGCTTTTAAATGATAAAATAATTAATTGGAGGAGAATCGCTGAGCTAAGGGTGCTGTTGCAGGATGATTTTTTTTTTTCAAGGAAAGCACTGCCAGCAATAGTTGATAATTGCCTAGTGGGAAAGTGGATCTGATTAGTACCTTCCAAAGGGCTGATCAATTCTGCATAACTCATATAAGTTGTGGAATCTGTAGGTGAAATGTAGTGACTGAGGATAGGTGAGCATTCAGATATAACATCTTGAGTTAGTTACATCTTAACAGAAACCAAATCCTAATGTTCCCTATGGGGGACTGTGAAGTATTATGTGCAGATAGTGGTCTCCTCACCTTTTTCCAGGCCACTACAGCTTAATGGCCCCCAAACTACTCCAGCATGGGCTGCCAAACTGCACTTTCAAGTGTATTTACGGCTCCAGTATTGATTCTTTGAGCCCATCCAACTACCCCTTGCAATAAACAACCCTGCCAGAGCCTCCACTGTCAGAAAGCAGGAATGCATTATTTAACAGTAGCTAATCAATATAAAACAAGCCTCCCCTTTGTTATGACTGTGCTATTGATAGACTGCTTCTCTGTTTTAATTTTTTATTATTTTGCATTGATTTCTGAAACTCCATTCTGTAGCTTACTTTTTTTCCATCAGGAACTGTGAGCTGAGTCCTACCTGACTAGAAATCTAACATCCTTTTTGAATCACAAATTACCAACTTAATGAAGAAACAATTAGCTGAGAGTTTTTAAAAATCATTCAACTCTCCTCTAATCAATTTTAATGAGTGTGACACATTAAATCCAGGATATGGGGAGAGGATACATATAGAAAAATCTGAAAAGATAGATTTTTTTTTTTTTTTTGCTGCTGTGTGTGTTCCAGGGAAAAGAGTCTCAGATTTTCCCATTTATCCTGAGTGAACGTGGGGGAAACTCGGGCGTGGAAGGACCATTCATACCAGTGGGAATCTGACCTCTAAGTCGTGTTCCATCAATGGAAGAATAGGGCTCTTAGGGCTTTTTTTCTTTCTTATTTCATTCCTTTTTAAATCTTAGATGAGTTGTCTAGAATAAAACGTTCATGGCAGCTCCATTGGCCACTGCTGTACCTGAACTATAATCAGCCAAATGTAAGCTAACATCTTACCGTCTATCTATGTAAACAGAGTGAGCGAGGCAATCAGGTGTGAGGGGAGCATGGGTACATGTGGACTGGGCAGCAGGGTGAAGTGGCCTGAAAGTAAACAGAGATGCTGACTGGTCCACTCACTTTAGTGTTTTTAATTATCCTTTTGGCCTATTACCCTGAGTTTAGCCAAAAAGTTCGATTGGGTTTTTCTGTAACATCTTACTGAATAAGATGCAATATATTAGTAACAATAAAATAAAGCTGGATTTCTAGACAACTCACAGAAGTAGAAGATTTATTTGCTAATAGTATTTCTTTTTGGCTAGCTATACCCATCAATAGGTGTTTGTTCTTTAATATGCATTTTCTCATTACCAAAGAAATTCAAATTCTTCCCCAAAATTTTCAAAAATACATGAGTAGAAAGAAAATAGTAATTGCCCCTACTCCTACTTATCAGGTAATGACAACTGTTAAAATTTTATTATGCGTGGCTTGCCACTCATTCACTCCATCTCTTTTTCTCTCTCCATCTAGAATTAATCCATGTGACTTGGCTTGAAAATGATGCTGACTATTATGTCCAGTCCCTACAGAATGTTGTTCGACATAACAGAGGCCAGGTTATGAATTATTTTAGTGGTGTTTTCCTTTTGTCACCATTATTTTAAAAGACACTGTAATGTGTCATACAACACTAATAGTCAATTGCATGTCTGCTGTGTTCAGTTACATTTCATTTACTAAGGGGCTGAATGTTATCAATATGTACTCACCAGTATAGGGTCATGAATTCCAAAGTCAAATTATTAAATATAAAGAATAAAAACAAGCCAGAGATGGAAAAGTGAGCTCTGGGTAATTGGAAGCAGGAAGCCAGGAGATCAGAAGCAGGTGGGCTTAGGAACCAGGAGAGCTGAAACTCACAAATCAAAATCAGCCATGAAAAGAGAAATCAAAAGTTCCTCAGAAAAGAAAAGAGTTGGAGTGGAGATTTCCAGTTGGCCCTATCCTGTCTGTATCCCAATCTTCATTCACCAAGAGTCACCATCCACTGAACACTAAATAGATTCCCAGCATTAGGGTTGGCTTCAACAAAATGAATCCACATTTATATGTGGCTCCAGGACCATTTATTAGTTATTAGTAGTATTAGTAAAACTAGTAATAATAATGTTACTCATTCAAATTTATAGGTGTTGATGTCTTCATCAAAAAAATTTGTCTCATTTTATATATCTTATATTTATACTTCTCTTGCCATGAGTTTCTAGGGCTTAGAGTCAATGCATTCTAGATGTGAAAACCTCTAAGGATCATCTATTTTAGGGCTCCCCTTTCAGTATGAGAACATCAGGCAAACAGGTGAGCAACTGGGCTGCAGCCTCAGAGCTTGGGCTCAGGCTCAGTGTGTGGTGATGGGAAAGGGACAAGTGGTAAATGTACATCACACAGAGAGCAAACCAAATCTCTAGCAGTGACAGATGCTTCATTTTTCTTGAAAAGCTCTGATTTCAAATATCTGTTCAGTTATAAGCCTGGCTGTCATGCCCTATGTCTGAATTTCCAGGTGATCGCCAGCATCTTTAAAATTAATTTTCAAAGTTGCTATTTTTGCTTCCCCTCCACCATCAGTTATACCCTACAGTAGAGAGGTTTTGATGAACATCCTGGGTCAGTTAAGTTCATTTGATTGAAATGGCCTGACCCAAGCCGCTAAGGTTTGAATAGGTTTGCGTGTAGTACCGGGGTTAATTTCCAATGACATCACTGACACCGGGAAGGAAACCTTCCCAGTGTTCCCAGACTTAACCTCGCAAAGGGTCTGGACAACAGCTTTGCACAATGAGTTATCACTTGGCTGTCTCTCATGTCCCCTTCCCTAAGTTGTCATCCTGAAAGGACACCCTTTTGTTTTTGTATATGCACATCTATAAGTTGTGTGGAGTTCTATACATGTGTATATAAACATATAAGTACACCCTTGTGTAGTCTGTTTCCAAGGGGCTCAACTTTTCTTTTTCACAGGTCATAAAAATTAAATCATGTTTATCAACAGCCATGAGATTTTTTTGAAGCCTCAGTGTATTCCACCTTTTATATATCATAATTTAACTCATGGAGTGTGTTAGGTAACCTATTTTTATTTTAAATATCTGAGGTCTGTGTTATGCCATATAGCAGAAAATAATGCAACATTGTAAAGCAACTATACTCCAAGAAGAGTTTTAAGAAATAAAAAAGTCTAACCAGATAGACACAGCTAAATGTTCACTAAAATACTCAGCCAGGAAGTGAGAGGTATTTGTCAATACATATATTGTGCAGAGACAGGATGTATTAGTTAGTTCCCTCAAACTGCTTCCTGGATATATGACTCTTGAATCTAAGAAAGTGAAAGTGAAGCCGCTCAGTCATGTCCAACTCTTTGCGACCCCATGGACTGTAACCTACCAGGCTCCTCTGTCCATGGAATTTTCCAGGCAAGAATACTGGAGAGGGTTGCCATTTCCTTCTCCATTCTAAGAACACTAGCCAAAAACCAAAAGCAGATTGTCAAGTGGATGAAGCCCCACATCCTCCACACTGGCTGTCATCATCCTCACTGATGTGGTCAGGATGCCTTGTTGCACAGGGAAGACAGATCTTAGGAAACAAAAATAGCAACAATTTCACTTTCTATGTACATATACCTTCTTTACTTCCTGCCCAGAGTAGAAAAAGGTAATTAATATCCCTTTCCTTTCTGCTAAAACTAAACTTTCAGATGAAAATATTTATTTCCTTTCTTGAAATCATGATTTTTTGGCTCTTTTTAGATGATGGAAGTCATGTGTTCCTTTAAGAGTGTAGATTTAGGACATCTCTATAGCCAAATGTTATTGGCAGGTACCATCATAATTAAGGCAATTACAGAATATGCCATCAACAGAAAAACATTCTCCAAAAGATATAATTCCTTAGCCCTGGTTGTAATCTAAAGCATATACAATCATATTTTGGAAATAACTAGAGTTGATTGTGATGTGATATTGTCTCAGAATAATACACCCCGATAGAACCTTAAAAAACTGTAATGTCTTATGCTGTGGACAAGCTGAGATTTGCATGCATGGCTAATTGGCTGGTAGTTATGCACAAGGACCAGAGTTTTGGATTCTTTGGAAGAAACATATCTATTTGCACGTGCCCTTGAATTCATATTCAACTTCCTTTGGGGGGTTTGTGTATTTCACAGGCATTTTAAATTCTCTTCCCCGATTTCTTTTCTCAAAGTGTTTTTACAGAATCAGCAGGGCATCCATCCCCCTGAAACACAAAGGGACCATGAGGCACATGACTCATCCAGGGTCACCAGGCGAACCGCGGACAAAAGGAAAAGGAGGACTGGACAGCTGAGGTCAGAGCACAAGACCGTTCTGCTTTCTCTTACCCACAGGAGAAAGTGTTTCAACAGATTTAATAATAACATTTGACCTAAAAGCACTAATATAATCCTCTAAAGCCAGGGAAGAACACACTGAATGTAAAATTGGCTTATAATGAACTAATTATTTCAACTCCATTTCCCACTCTTTGCTTTCATAATGGAGACAGGACTAATAAACAGTAAAATTACAAAAGTGGACAAGAGGAAGGAAATACAGAACTCAAGTCAGTGCAAATAGCCATGTGAATAACCAGAAAGGTGGCTGAGGTTAGAAGCAAAGACAAGGTATTAAAGAAAAGACACACTAAATAAAATGTCTATTTCAAAGCTATTTCCCTACTTATAGAGGATGAATTTGAACAAATTAATCTCTTCTAACTTACATCCTTTTTAGAGTCAGTTGGCATTCCGTATCTGGGAGCATCAGAGACCCCTGTGAATCTGAGCACTATGGTTCCACTGCAGGCTTTGTAGACTGGTGGCTCCAAACAAGATTTCAGTCTTTGCCTTGCTCTGAAAACTTCCTTTTTTTACCAGCATTACTGTGCTTGCCAAGAGTGACATAACCTTGAAATTATTTGTTACATTTTCCAGTGAACAAACCCAGCTTGTTAAGGAAATGGGAAGCCTATATCATTAGCAAAGAGGACAATAATGGACTCAGAATTCAGCCTCGACTGGTGGGCCCAGAGTATTCGATGTTTCTGGGAAATCTCTCTGATTTTAGAAACAATTCAGCATTCTAACTGTGCTGCTAGGGGTGGGCTGGCCTCTGGAGGTTGTTAGGGAAGCAACACCGCATGAGAGCCTGGGCTCACATGGTCCTCAATACCTTCAGGGAACATGGACACTCATTTTAATTGCACTTCTCATCTATTAGTGGTCTGCTTTTAAACTGGATTTGTTGGCAGTGAAAAAAAATCTTGACAGCAACTGTTACTGATTTTTTTTCTGATTATAAAATTAATACAGCTCTACAGTAGACAATTTAAAAGTACCCTCAAGAATTAAGTAGGAAACCAAATCACCATCTCACCAGCCGAAGATGTAACAATGAACACACGCATGTGCATGTAATTCTCCAAATAGAAGTAATGATCATACACTCTATGTGGTTTGATTCAGAATCATAGGAATATTTATATAATAACACAATACTTACTGGCTTCACAATATTTACTGTTTAAACAGGAGAACCAATCTATTCATAATCTCTCTATATAGATGAGTAATGTGATAAGTGGCAAACAGATTCATCTAAGAGACACCGTCATAGAAAATCTTGATTTGGAGAAGATTCCATGGGTGGAATTGACCTAAAGAAAGTAGGTACTTTCTGTTTTTCTTTTAAAATGGATATTCTACTGTAGTTTTTGATGCAAATTCAATGTTTAAGAAGGTTGTATTTGCCTGTTCCCTCTAGAGAAAACTATAGAGGAAGGCACATTTTGGAAACTCTTCCTTCCATTTTTATCTCTGCCCATCTCATTATACCTTCTGCCCGGATAAGAAATCATCTTTATTAATTTTGCATATACTTTAAAAGTTTTTTCTTTATATAAAGATAAATACATGTGAATATATTTACTTATTTTCTACCAGCTTTACATTAATAGTGGCTTACTACATTGATTTTAGGCACCCTGCACTTCCTAAATTTCTATGTAAGTATATAGAGAACTTCAGCCAAATATATATTCAAATGTTCAGAACTTCCATTCCTGTGTGTGGAAGTCCTATAGTTTAAGTGATTATCTATAAATGGACAGTTCTTTACAATATTTTGTGATTACAAAGTGTTTCCCAGGTGGCACCGGTGGTGCCAATGTAGGAGACTGAGACTTAGATTTGATCCCTGGGTAGGGAAGATTTCCTGGAGGAAGGTATGGCAACCCACTCCAATATTCTTTCCTGGAGAGTCCCCATGGACAGAGGAGCCTGATGGGCCACAGTCCATAGTGTCGAAAAGAGTCAGACTCGACTGAAGCGACTTAGTACACACACACGCACGTGATTACAAATTATGCTTCCATGGGGGTCCAGTGGTGGAGACTTTGCTTTTCCAATGCAGGGGACACAGGTTGGATCCCTGGTTGGGGAACTAGGATTTCACATGCCACATGCCCCAAACAAACAAACAAACAAATCTTGCTGCCATGATAATCTTGTGCCAATGCTATTTTGTACTTTTGCAGCTATACATTTAGGATAAAGTCCCTGAGTGAGATTGCTAGATCATGGAGTAAATTCATTTGTAATTTTGCAAGATATGATCTTTCGTAAGGATTTTTAACACTTTGCAGTGCTACTGGCAATAGGAATGTCTGTTTTTGTTCAGTCATGCTAACATTCAGTGTTATCAAACATTTAAACTTTTGTGACTCTGATAGGTGAGAAATTATATCTCATGGTAGTTTCAGTTTGCATTACACTTTTGAAAGAGATTGAACATCTGTTTTACGTGTTCACAGAGTTGTGTTCTTTCTCTACAAAATCAGTCATTTCTCATCTCTGCAGATTTTTCTATTGGGTTCTTCCTGATCTCAATTTTTAGAGCTCATTATATATTAGAGAAATTAACTCTTTATAATAGGAAGTTGAAAAATTTTTTAATTTCCTCTTTTTATTTACTTGTAGTATTTGTTTTGAAGTATGGGGGAGCTTTTTGCTTTGTTTTCTGTGTTGTTGTATTTTGTGTATGCACATGCCTTGAGTCTTTATGTGATCAAATTTATCAGTCTTTTTTCCCCAGAGCCTAAATTCAATTTCAACCAAATTCTATCCAGTAGAATATGTTAAATATTTTAACATTTTCTCTTTCCTAAAGTATCCACTTAGAATAAGACATTCTTGATGATAGATAATGCTGTCTCATCCTGGAGAGAAGCATTTCAAATCTCTAATTTATTCAAAGTTTAATATCATATTTCCTCTTAAATGGAAGTGTTAACACTACAAACCCTTGGGATTTGACTATTTCAGTGTCTAATCCTACTGATAACAGTTCTAGGTCTTCTATGATCATGAATATTTGATGAATTTATATGCTTTTGCATTATGGAGATATAGATCTTAGTATCAATTCCAAATGATCTAAAATAGCTCCCTTGGAAGATTAATAGAACTCAGAATTTCTGATATTGAATTAACTGCAGAAAAGCATCTGAGGATATACATGGAGAAATGGCTCAGAAGAAAGGCTAAAATTATTAAAGTGATAATCCTCTATGCTAGTTTAATGCTTGAATCATTTTATGTTCAGCTTACAACTGGTGATACCTTGAATTTTGTTACAGCATGGAACCTTCCATCTGCTCTGGGCAGGTGGCACAGTGGTATGTGTTGATGTGTGTAATGCCAATCACAAAGTTTTCTTATTCGGCATCAGCTGCCTTGGGTTAAAATCTGAACCTTTCTTAAGCTCTGCACTTCAGGGGTGTTTAGGACAATTCAATCATTTATTTAGCCAGTACTGATACTGCTCTCTGGCAGGTGGATTCAGAGCTAAGCTCCAAGGCTCCAGCTCTAATTGGAGAAATCTCTGATAAATTCCCACAGCATTCCATTTGGATACGTATTGTGTTCTGTTATGGATGTTCCCTGCCCTGCTCCCACCCATAACAAGTCTACTGGTATAATCCTGTCCTACAAACTGCTGTGGTGGACAGTATATCTTTGGATTGATTTGATGGAGCTGGGTTTTTCTTTCCTAGTCTCAGTGGAGATATCTGCCAGTTCAGTATCCTATTTTGCAGGAATAATGAACAAGGCAAATTGGTGATAAATTCTAATAGTAAGCCAAGCTGTATTTTCTTGCTACATTAGAAGAAAATACTCATCCTAAAAGCAGTTTGTTCTCCATTTTAAATTACTCAAAGAAAGTATTTTTACCCAGATGCTATCCTTGGGTCTCCTTTGTCACCTCAAGTAGCCTAACTCATCCTTTCCCACAAAAAAAAAACAAACAATCCATTAATTCTTTGCGACTTGTGAAAGATCTCCACTAATGTGAAACTGTCCTACAGATACTGGGTTGGCCAAAAAGTTTGTCGGTTTTTCCATAAGATGTTATGGACACTTCACGTTGGTTGGCAAACATTAACTCCAACCATTGCTTATTCCATTTTGTTTTCACTGCCTTGACAGATCTATTGACTCATTCACCAGTGTATTCATCAACTAAACCTTTGCTTTGTGTCGGCTATAGGCCAGGCATTGGGCAGGTTCTGTGACTACCTGGAAAATAAGACAGCTCCCACTTGGTCACTGAGGAAAACACCCCACAGAGAAATGTGAATATGACCTCAGGGCAGTTCAGAAAGGTGGATGGTCATTCTTCAAAGTCATGTTATATTATTGGATTGAAGTCATTTGCTCCAGAGCAATTTGCTTGATTATTCTGTAATCATTAGAAAAGGACCAAAATAACAGCCTAAGCCAGTGAACTGGGATCCAGCACGGATTTCTGCCCCTGGAGAAGCCCCCGGGCCTTTCTGACACGGCGCTGGGTGGCTGCGGGAGCCACTTGTCCTTTCATAAGGAGACTCGCATTCGCCACATGTATGCTTCCTAAAACATAGTCATATTTTTATCTCTGCTTTTACATGCTTGATTTTCTCTTCCTAAGATGCCTGGATTGCTTGTTCTTGGTTGTGTTCATTTTGTATCTTAATTTACAGTATTGTGTGGTGTGCTTGAGTAAGGCATCGGGTTAATCACACCCTGGTTTCAGTCCTGCTTCTATCACTAGCCATGTGACTTTGGGTAACAGAACACTAAAGGGATTTTTCTCCATTATGTTATTAATCTATTATATTAAACATCAATAATCACAATTATAGTCTTTTTTGTTACTAAGGAGATGGGTGCTCTGTCTACAATCACTCCTTCTCATGATGTCATTGTGTTTTTTTTGGCAGCACCACACACATTGTGGGATCTTAGTTCCCGGACCAGGGATCAAGCCCAGGCCTTTGGCAATGAGAGCACTGAGTCCTAACACTGGACTGCCAGAGGAGTCCCTTATGATACTATCTTTTGATAAAAATGACACATTAGCTTCTTTCATTGAGAGTACAGAATACGCCCTACTGGGCCAGGAAAGAATCCATCTGCAATGCAGGAGACCTGGGTTTAATCTCTGGGTTGGGAAGATCCCCTGGAGAAGAGAATGGCTACCCACTCCAGTATTCTTGCCTGGAGAATACCATGGACAGGGGAGCCTGGTGGATTACAGTCCATGGGGTCACAAAGAGTCGGACACAACTGAACGACTAACATACTTTCAAACATTCCACATACCTCTTTCATTCAAGACTTACAAAAGAGATGCTCTAATTGACTTCATGGTATGAATGAAAAGTTGGGAGCATTGAGCCTTCAAATTACTTTCTGTAAGTTGCATACTTGTCAGGAAAGTCCAATGAAAACACAGGTGTATCTGATACTAGAGTGAGCCCAATTTCACAAAAAGTATTTTTATTCATTAAAGTAATATCCATGTCTGTAGAAATATTAGAAGAGTGAAGATGAGAATAAGATGAAAATTAAAAGCCTTCATGCTCGGTTGCCTTCCCCAGAGGTAGACTGTCAGCTAGAAATTCTATGAGCTTTGATGAGCATCCACCTTCCCCACCTTTATCTTACACACAATACACATCACCAATGAGCCCATGACGCACTAAATGTTTTGAGCAACCTGCCTTTTTTCTCCCACTTAATGTTATCTCCAAGTTATGTGTGTATGTATACGTATGTATATATATTTTCTTTGTTCTTTTTAAAACATGCATCACAGTTGTCTACTGACTGAATATTCCAGAATATGTCAGTTAAAGAAGCATTTCTCTACTGATGCAGGTTTCATCTGCTTTAAGTTTTACTGACATTTCAAACAAGCTGAACAGACTACTTTGATGCAGGTATCTTGGCATGCTTGTGTCTCTCCCTTCCCACTTGCACTCTGAACAACAGTTTATGAGTTAATATTGGGCAGGGCAAAAAGTGCATTAAAACCCAAATGAACTTTTTGGCCAGCCCAATATTTTCTTGTTAAATCCTGGCATAACCAGATTTTAAAACTGTACCAAACTGGATGGTGAACGAGGGTGTGTGAGTATGTGTGTGTATGTGTCTGTGGTTTGTGAGCAGCTACACAAGGAAGGAGAGCAGATCATCTCTAGGTAATAAATTAATCACTTTAAATCTGTTTTCTGATGAAGCCAGTGTGTAACCCCAGAAGGGCCCCACTAATGCCGTGCTTAACCCATCCTCCCAGCCATTGGCCAAGCCTCTTTTTGATACCTCAGGGGATTGAATAGCATTAAAAATAGATGAACAATGGCTTATTCTGAATCCCCTGCAGGCAGAACTGGTCACACAGAGGGCATGCCCTGTCAGCAGGCAGTGTTTATTGAGCATCTAGAGAGCAGACTGCCGTTGAAAGCTCCTAACTTTTCCACAAACCCGAGTACACACTCAACCCTGGGGCTGCCTGGTTCAGCCTAAGGGGTCTCAGAATTTGGTATCAGAGTGGGCAGGCTTCAGTGTTACAGTATATGTTTGTTCTGAACATTGCCAACCTGTGTCAAATTAGTTTATTCTGTGTGGCATTGTTGGTCAAACTTGAATTCATTGTATGTTGATGTCAATGCCCCCTTGACAGTTTTGCGGACAAGTCAGCAATTCTCCAGTTTGCCTCTGCCCTCCTATGAGCTGAAACTCCATGTCTTTTGCTATCAGTAAACAATTAAATCCATCACTTTCAAATGGAAAGAATTACATCAATTTTAGACATAAATCTTTCTTTTTTGAACAAAGTAAGATTTCAGTGTGACCTGATTGCCTCTGTGTACAGACACCAGGGAAGAGTGGTGTGGGTCGGGCCATGACATTGAGGGTGTCATCAGAGTGTAATATGTAGTAAACATCATGAGTGTGGGTAATCACTCTAAATGGAAAAAGCAAGCAATATCATGTAGGCAGGATTTAAACTGCAAAGGGCATGACTGAAAAATACTTCCTAAAAATGAAGAAAATGTTTAAAAGAAATACCATCTCTGGCTATGGGTAATTCAGAATGATAACACAAAATTCTACTAGATTTATCTATATTATGGACTCACTTCTTTCTCCACTTAACTGTTTTTCCAGCTCGTGTACTCTTCTGTGAGGAAAGCATATTCTTTTGTTCACATCACTTGATGCAACACCTTGCTAACAACAGCCCTAGATTTACTGAGCTACATGTGTTTGCTTCCTCCTAGAGCACAAAGGACTACCTCCTGGCCTGGGACTTGGGCTAACAGTCTCAAGTTTTTCACTGAATGAAAAGGAGGGGTCTCAGATCATCCCACAAGGGACACACGTGTGCTCATACATGATGAACACCCACATATATACCCACATTCACAAATATATAAATATATAGTGAAAGTATATATTGGCACTACATTTACATTCCTTATTTTATATTCAAGGAATGAGAACTTGCTTCCCTTAAGCAAGAACAACTTGTGGGGATAAATCTGAAACATGTCAGATGGCAAGGGAAGTTCAGTCTCATGATAAAAGAATCTCCTAAATGAACTCCGTAAATTGTTGAATGTCCTTCTTGTTCAAGGTTGAACAGTATTTGCTTGTATGCATATATCACATTTTCTTTATCCAGTCATCCATCAACACTTAGGTTGTTCCCATACCCACAGCTATTGTGAATGATGGTGCCATTGAACATGGGAGTATAGATGCTTCCTCAAGATGGTGATTTCATTTCCATTGGACATATGCCAAAATTGGATTGCTGGATCATAATAGTGGTTCTATTTTTAATTTCTTGGGGAACCTCTATACTGTTTTCCATAGTGGTGGTGCTATTTTACTTTCACATTAATATTGTACCAAGGTTCCCTTTTCTCCATTTATCCTCACCAGCCTTTGCCATCTCTTGTTTCTTTGATAATAGGTATCCTGATAGGTGTGAGGTAATGTCTCACTGTGGTCTTGATTTCTATTTCCTAATAATTAGTGATGTAGAACACCATTTCATATATCTGTTGTCCATTTCTATGCCTTCTTTGGAAAACTGTCTGTTCACATTCCTTGCTCATTTTTAACTGAGTGATTTATTTATTGTTATTGAGTTATTTGACTTCCTTGTATATTTTGGATATTGGCCTCTTAACAGGTGTGTGATTTGTAAATATTTTCTTCCATTTCATAGGTTATCTTTCCATTCTGTTGATGGTTTCCTTTGCTGTGCAAAAGCTTTTTACTTTGACATAGGTTCACTTGTTTATTTTCTGCAGGATGGGCAGAAGGAGAAGCTGACCCACGTGCAGGTGTATCTGAGGCTCGGGCACCTTAGACCAGACTCCGAGCTGATGGCCTTTCCAAATGAAGGCAGGGGCCACCTTGTGCCATCATTGGTCACTGTGTGTATTGTTTTTCTAAGGGAGATTTAATAAATGTCATTTTGAAATGCTAGCCTTTATTTAAAAGCAACATTCAAGGTGTATTAATGATGATTTCCCATCTTGTGTTCTAGATATAAAGTATTCTTTAAGAAAAAATACACATGATTAGGAGGTGATTTTGATTGTTATTTTTTAGCTCTTTGTCATCATTTGTTAGAAGTTTTTCTGTCACTAAGACTTTTGGGGTTCAGCTGCATCTTCTGGTCCCTCTCTTTCCTCTCTGTGGCTTCTTGCAGTTCATTTCCCTGGGGACAGCACTGGTACCTCATATATTTACCAGTGGAGAGGACTCCTTGACAATTTCCCTGCACAAAATGAGCACCTCTCTTGTCAGGAGGCTGTTTGATCCTCTCACAGCCTGGCCATCTGTTGAATAAACACAGGCTACCGACAGTTCAAAGTATAAACACGTGAAAAAACGCAGGACTTCTCGGTGTAGACCCCTGCGAAGCAAATGGCTCTTAAATAATATTACACCATTTGGAAACATCTTATTAGGCATGAAGTTTAGCAAACAAGGCATTTTAAAGTTTGCTTTTCTGACTATTTTCTCTGAAAAGTAATAAGCATAATATTTTTGGCAAAGACTCCCACTATTTCCCTTTCATTTTTCCTTATCTTTTCTGTACCGTCTCTCTCTCTGTGAAGCCTGTACCCACATACCTTCCCTCTCCTGGGGAGGTAGGTGTATGAGAAAGAAGGAAGAAAGGAAGGAATTTTAGGAGTTTGGTCTTCAATGCCAGTCTTCAAATCTAAAATAGACATGTAGGTCCCATTCCTTAAGTAGAAAACTGATTTCTTGGTTTCTTGATTATTTTCCTCTACTGTTTCAAAGTCATGTTTTCTTTTATATATATATATATATATATATATTTTTTTTTTTTTAGTTTTTTGCCATGCCACTTGCCATGTGGAACCTCAGTTCCCCAACCAGAGACTGAACCCATGGCCCCTGCACTGGAAGCACAGAGTCTTAACCACTGGACCAGCAGGGAAGTCCCCAAAGCCACATTTTATGTGTATCCACAGTAATGATCTTTTTGAGAGAAGCTAAACACTGCTTATGAAACACAGGAGCCCAAGAGACTCATTTTTGGCAAAATCTCATTAATACTTCCAGTTCTCTATGTCAGATTCACTTAGGCTAAGTTTTATCCTGAAGATGTACCATTAACTAATCCTCTTGCCCTTTTCCTTCCTGTGTTATCAATGTCAACAGCAAATGATGAATCGAGTGTAAGATGGAAGCCCAAGCAATCACATCAGAACAGGTTGTCTCCGTGGTTAAGATCATCTTGCTTCCCAACTTCTTGCCTTAACTTTCCAAGCATTTTCCTTATATGAATTGTGGACAAAGAACAAAGTATTTTAAGTCCAGTAATACAGACCAGTAGCTATATCCAGAATCCATCTTAATTTTCTGAGACTTGGCCTTTGAGTTGTTATTTCATCTTTGCATTCATAGTTACATGTAAAACATAGAAGAAAATTTTGTTGGCTATTTTAATACCCCTGGCAATCAGATACAGTGTTAGGTACAATAAAAGCACAGAACATTTTGTGATGACTCCTCTATGCCAGACACTGTTTTAAGCATTTTATATCCATTAAATCACTTAATTATCACAATTTATGAGGTGGGTAGTAATATTAAACCAAGGCACAAAGAGATAACTTACTTGCCTCAGGCTACACATCTAATAAATGGTAGCGTCAGAATTAGAATATAGACTATCGAATAGAGATAAGGGATTTGTTATTTTTCCTCCCCCAAAACATATTTTAAGTGTTGTTGGTAAAGGCCATTGCATCTTTCCACTTCACCATGCTTTCCATCACAGTTGCCCTAATGTCAGGCTGCTTTGAAATCACCCTGGACATCTGGGAGAACTGTCTAAGGAGAAGCTGAATTACAGATACACTTAATTTGGGGTTTTAGTGATATGTTTACATGGTTTGAAGTTACTGTTAAGTGTCTACTAGCTCTCCTGGTTTAGAAATGAGTTCTAGAAATAACCTTACTGTCCACTCTGCCAATTCAGTTGTCTCTGTAGCACAAAGGATGTAGGTCAGCGTGCACTAGAACAGGCCCACCAGAGCCCAGTGTGCACAACTCTAAAGTAGGTCACATGTACAAGAAACAGATTTAAAA
Source organism: Okapia johnstoni (assembly GCA_024291935.2). Lineage (NCBI taxonomy): Eukaryota > Metazoa > Chordata > Mammalia > Artiodactyla > Giraffidae > Okapia > Okapia johnstoni. Next base: position 19,356,479 of record CM044324.1, read on the forward strand.
TGTACATGGACAGAAGCTTGTCTTCCAGACCTTACAGCTCATAAATTAAATAAACTCAGTAGAGTTTTTCCTAAACCTGACAGCAATCCTAAAAATTTACTTTACATTACCATTAGCAAGTTGTGAAGCTGAAATAAACTTTTTCTAAACAGTGAGAAATAAGAAACACATTTTGATCAACTCTGCCAGGAGGAAGACTAATTTATCTTTCTACACTCTGATAGGAAATGCTATGGAAATAGAAATTAGCAATCAAAGGATATACAGCCAAAAACATATGGGGGAAAATTAATATGAAAATGTTTCCATTAAAAAATAGAAACATACTGCTTTTCTAGATTTTTCTGTTCATAAGCTTTCATCAATGTGTAACTTGTAGTAATTTCTTTTTACTAATTTTAAATTAGTATTGACTATTATACCTACTTTTGTAGTCTTAATTCTGTGTGTTTTTTTTAAAGAGCCCCTTTATCTGTAGTAGCTTCAGGTTGGTAGGGTGAAAACTACATTTGCTGGAAGGACCAATGTGTATTCAGATACGTATGTTTTATAGCTCATAACACAGGATAATTATTCACTTTTGGAACTCTCTCCTTTCAAAATATTACTTAGTGACATAATGGAGTTCTTGAACTGGTTAGTTCCAATGAGAACCAAAAAGAAATTCTTTCAATGTGAATCTTTTGAAGTAAACAAAATATAATTTCCTGGTTACCTAATAAAACATGATAATCCTGTGTCATGATTTTAGTAAGATTTCTGGGACTTAGGGGTTTTGAAGAGTGATACCACAAGAAGAGAATCCAAATATGGGGGGCTATGGTCTACAAGCAAATACTCAATAGTCCATATAAGTGTTAAACTGCTTAGTAAACTGTTCAGAGAAGACTTTATTTAGTCTTATTATCTTTTTCTTGGTTTTGACATTGTTGTTGTTCAACCACTAAGTCGTGTCTGATTCTTTGCAACCCCATGGACCGCTGTACTCCGGGCTTCCCTGTCCATCACTATCTCCCAGAGTTTGCTCAGACTCATGTCTATTGTGTCAATGATTCCATCCAACCATCTCACCCTCTTTCTTGGTTTATCTCTCTGAATATGTTCAGGATTGGTTCAGAATTCTAGGAATGGTCTGGAATAATATTTATTCATTTAAATAATGATTATGTGCCTGCTGTGTACAAACATTGTCCCAGGTGCTGGTGATGCACCAGCAAACAATCACACAGGTATCTTCCGTCCTGGAGCTTATATTCCATGGAAGAAGATAGGCACTCAAGAAGGATCCCTTACATGAGGATCAGGACAGGATTCTTGTTCCAAGGACTCAAAGCTCCTCAAGTACTACCTATCTAAAACACCCTCAGATGGCCATCCATACAGGAAGCAAGAACCAGGGAGCCATACTTGAAGGATGTTCAAATGCAAATACACACAGTTGGTCATCAGGATCAGTATCGCAAACACAGAATCTTGCCTGGGTCAGTGAAGAAAACCATGCTGTGAATTTTATACCTTTATTCCACCTGACTCCCTCTCAGGATCCTTTCTACCTTTGAAGTTGCTTGTGGATTCACAGTGCTATGTTTAAGATGTGTCAGATCTTATACAAAATTTCAGTTTTATCTCTACAATTCAAAAATAAATGAGACTCATATTCTGTATCTCTCTCACTTTGTCATTTTTCTCTGAAAGATCTTATAGGAAAACTGAGACAGGATAGCATCCATTTTAAGACTAAGATGAGCTGCAAAGAGAGGATTCCAATATCCAAAGTATCGAGATAGCAGTACCACAAATTGAGAAAACACAATCTGTTGTTTTATGCCAGCCTCCATCCTGCTCAAGTGATACTCCTCAATGGTAGAGAATGTGCCCTCTGCCACGGCTTCTCTGAGTAAACTCAGAAAGTGTAGTAGTCATAAGAAAATCGCTTGACATCATTCATAGTGAAGCAAAGTGAGAGACATAGGATAAATCTAAGTTGTTTATTTGAACTGCAGGTATGTATCATCCACTCTCTTATGTATTATTCCACTGACGATATTATTAGTAGAAATATATGTGTAACATTGGTGAATCAGTGAGGATGTAGAATATAATTCTTTCCAAAATTTCAGTTCTTAATGACAAAGTAATTCTCAAAAGGCTTCCCTGGCAGCTCAGTGATAAAGAATCCACTTGCAATGCAGAAGACACAGGTTTGATCCCTGGGTCGGGAAGATCCCCTGGAGAAGGAAATGGCAACCTGCTCCAGTATTTTTGCCTGGGAAATCCCATGGACAAAGGAGCCTGGCAGGCTACAGTCCATGGGGTCACAAAACAATCAGATATGACTTAAAGACTAAACAATAAACCAAACAATTCTCAAAAGAAATACAAATAGAAAGAGAGAAAGAAAGAAAGAAATGGGAGGAAGAAAGCAAGAAAGAAAAAAAGGGAGAGAGGGAAAGCAAGCAAGCAACCAAGATAGAAACTAGCCTAATAGGCAATTATGAAATGCAATTTTAGCAATAACGACATACCGTGTTCTACATTTCAAATTGTTAAAGAATTCAAGCCACATACACAATGTTCTAGTCAGCTATTGCTTATAAAAATCAACCCCAAATTTAGTGGCATAAAGGAACCATCATTTTATTATGTTCATGGATTCTGTGGGTTGGGAATTCAGAAAAAGCAACAATGGACACATCTTGTTTCTGCTCCACAAGTGTCTGGGAGCTCAGCTGGGAGGACTCATGGTTCACAAGTTGACCTCAGATTGAATGTCAACTGTATATCTCAAGATGACCTCTTCATGTGACTGAGTTCCTTACAATGAGGAGGCTAATTTCCCAAAGCAAGTGTCTAAGAGAAGTCATATGGAAATTCTCTATTTTATGACCTGGCCTTGGAAATCACACTGCATCACTTTTGCCAGTCAAGATTCCACCCATATCCAGAGAGGGAACAAAGACTTTATTTCTCGAGGGGAAGACTGTCAAAGGCACATTGTAAGAACATTAGGGGTGAGAGGAGACATTCTGCAGGCATTTTTGGAAAATACAATTGGCTACCACACTAGTAACCAATTTTTATGAGGATTTAGGAAAATGAGAGTTTAGTGGTCCCGAACACCATGGGGAATTGGTTCCAGGACCCCCCATAATGCCAAAATCTGGGGATATTCAAGTCTCTTGTAGAAAATGTCATAATATTTGCATATAACCTACACACATCCTCTGTATACTTTAAATCATCTCTAGATTTCTTACAATACTTAACACAATGTAAAAAGTGGCAAAGTCAATTTATGCTTTACTGTAACTGTTTGGGATGTCTTCTTTTCTGAATATTTTTGATCTGCTGTTGGTTGAATCCATAGATTCTAAGGAACTGTAAGGTTTACAAATTAAACTTAGTGTTTTCTTTAGTCATTTGTCTCTGCACTTCCTATAGTCTCTTAAGCTCTGCCTTCTAATTGAGCAATTTATTATACACTTTCTTGCATTCCTTGCTGTTTTATAAACACTAGTCTTGATCCTTCTACCAAACTCAATACTCATTGAGGGTGGGACCCACGTCAGAATACTTATATTCATGAATGTAAATACACAATATATTCTTTTTTTTGATGTGGACCATTTTCAAAGTCTTCATTGAATTTATTACAATATTGCTTCTGTCTTACACTTTGTTTTTTGGCTATGAGCGAGGCATATGGGATCTTATTTCGCTGACCAGGGACTGAACATATACCCACTGCATTGGAAGGTGAAGTCAACCATGGGACGACCAGGGCAGTCCCCACAACACATTCTTGTGGGTAATTTGATAAAATCTATCATTCTAGGCACTGGTTAGATATTCTGGGGGAGTGTTGTTCTGGTTGTTGGCACGGCTGATTTAGAACAAGTCAGCCAGTCCTATAAAACTCTTTGGAAAAGGTCAATTTTTATTCCCCAAAAGAAAGAGAGAGTAAAATAAGTCTTTATATATACATTATCATCCAAATCTGCCTGCTTGCATTACATTTTTCAACCCAGGAGTTTCTCAAGATAAAAACAGTGCCATGGATCCTTTTCCTTCCATGGGGAAAAAAAAACCCAAGTGCAAAGCTCTCAGTTGGTTCCGGTCTTACCTCTTTCTGATGTCACCATGATTGGCATGCCAAAGGGAAGCCTGTGGGGCAGACTGGTCCTCTCTGTGGGTGGGCGCAGGCCAGAGCTGGAGACTGACACCTCCTGGTCAAGGTGCAGAGAAAGGCTGGCAGGGTGAGCATTCCTGACACCTTCACTAGGGCTCTTTGGAAGCAGCTGGATCCTGAGACTGAGCCAAGGATGAAGGTCAGGGAAATTGCCAGTTGCAAAATGTAACTAAAGGCAGAGCTAGTTTCTGCTTTAGGAAAATTGACTTGTTGCGGTGCTGATAGTCATTAAGTCCTTCTTCCTTGTGCCTTACTTTCTAACTGGCATGGGGTATTGTCATTTTAGAATTATTTTCTTTTCTCAGATGAAGATCTGTTTAAGAGCGAGGTGACCATTTTCAAGTGGATGAACCTCTCCGTAAACAATATGAAGGGACTCTTTGTAGCTACCATTTATGAAAAATATATTCGTCAAAATTATAGGTAACTAATAACACAGAGGCATCTGACCTCAGAAAGGAATGCAAATAACAATATCTTTCTCACTGGAGCAATGGGATCTTCCTTTTCACATTGAGTTGAATGAACACCTTGTAAACAACACATGTTTACTGATGAGTGATGCGGTTGCTGTTGTTGTTTAGTTGCTAAGTCATATCTGGAGCCCACCAGGCTACCCTGTCCATGCATTTCCCAGGCAAGAACACTGGAGTGGGTAGCCATTTCCTTCTCCAGGAGGTTTTCCTGACCCAGGGATCAAACCCGTGTCTCCGGCATTGCAGGCAGATTCTTTTATCACTGAGTCACCTGGGAAGCCCAAATGATACAGAGCTCTGTTCAAATTCATAACAAACAAATGAGGAAAAAGACAGGACCATGACTAGATATTTTAGTGTTCTTTGGTAATGGGTGATAGGATTAATATAATTTCTAGAAGCAATCCAAATACTAAATAATAAACTCTTTCAGTCACTACTCGCTTTAGGTAAAAATATGTATGATGAAATCAACTTGATTAAATTTGATCCTCCTAGAATAACCTCTCAAAATAGATGCACTTACAAACTAACTGATATAGATGCATGTGCTCATCTTTGCTGTTGAACACACACACATGTGTACCTGGTAGGGCTTTATGAGAGAGACGACTACATTGAGTGGCAAGTGGTAGCAAAGAAAGAGAGAACAAAGGGCTTTGATCAGCGATGGTCAGTGTTCGCAGTCTCAACGTTTCAAGCTGCATCATTACTTGTTGTGAGGACTGCCCTAAGAACTGTAAGAGTTTAGCAAAATGCTCGGTCTCTACCTACAAGATAGATTTCCATGGTGGCTCAGCCAGTAAAGAATCTGCCTGCAATGCAGGAGACCTGGGTTCAACCCCTGGGTTGGGAATGGCAATGCCAATCCCCTGGAGAAGGTAATGGAAATCATTCCAGTATTCTTGCCTGGAGAATTCCATGGACAGAGGAGCCTGGTGGGTTACAGTTCATGAGGTCACAAAGAGTTAGACACGACTGAGCAGCTAACACACTACCTACCAGATATTAGTAGCAAGCCTTATCAGTTGTGAAATTCAAAAATATCTTCAGGCATATTATCCAGGGTGATATCACAAAAATGGCAACATAGGAGACCCCAGCCTTTGCCCCCCTACAAAGATAAACGATTAGATAGCTACCTACAAATGAAAACAGTCTAGGAAATCTTTCTAGCCCACTTGAGAGACTTTAGCAACACAGTGGGGGGAAAAATTTTTTTTAAACCTAAGAATAATCTCACAAGAAGAGAAGGAGAACACCTTCTTTTTGCCTGCATCAGCCCATGCCCCAAGCCATCTCTACTGAGATCCACAGGGGAATTTATTAGCTACAAAGAGCTAGCATAGTTGGTTCACAGTGTTGTGTTAGTTTCAGGTTAGTAAAGTGGTTCAGTTATACATACATAATAGCTATTTTTTTCAGATTTTTTCCCTCATAGATTTTTACAAAATATTGGGAATAGTTCCCTATGCTATACAATAGGTCCTGTTGTCTATTTATTTTATATATAGTGGTGTGTATCTGCTAGATACAGTGTGTATCTGGGAGCTTCCCTGGTGGCTCAGCAGTAAAGAACATGCCTGCAATGCAGGAAATGCTGGTTCGATACCTGGGTTGAGAAGATCCCATGAAGAAGGCAATTGCAGCCCACTCCGGTATTCCTGCCTGGGAAATCCCATGGACAGAGGAGCCTGGCGGGCTACAGTGCATGAGGTTGAAGAGTCAGACATGACTGAGTGACTGAACAACAATAACAAGTGTGTATCTGTTAATCCCAAACTCCTAATTTATCCTTCCTCCACCCCTTTCCCCTTTGGTAACCGTAAGTCTGTTTGCTATGTCGGTGGGTCTACTTCTGTTTTCAATATAAGTTCATTTGTATCATTTTTTTGATTCCACACATATGCAATATCATACAATATTTGTCTTTGGCTTACTGCACTTGGTATGATCATCTATCTCTAGGTCCCAGAGGGCTCTTTATTTAAAGTTTATTTTATTTATTTATTGGGTCTTCATTGCTGTGTGCAGGCTTTCTCTAGTTGCAGTGAGCAGGCTTCTCACTGCTGTGGCTTCTCTCATTGCAGAGCATGGGCTCTAGGGTGCGAGGGCTTCAGTAGTTGCCCACAGGCTTAGCTGCCTGAGGTATGTGGGATCTTCTCACACCAGGGATAGAACCCATGCCCCCGGCCTTGGCAGGCAGATTCTTAACCACTGGAACACTAGGGAAGTCTTCCCAGTGGGTTCTTAATGAGTTGTTTACATCATGTAGTTTCTTTTTCAATTTTAGTGTCCATTCATTTACTTTAAGTTTTTGAGTTTGCAGGGCTCTCCCACCTGGCTCTGCCTTTTGATCTGTTTCAGCCACATTAGCAAAATGGCACAACAGAGGTCTGAAAAAGTGTCTGTATGTTTCTTCTGGCCCTCTCTTGCTCATGTGCCTTTGCCTTTAAGAAGATGAGGTTCAAAAGTTGAAACGACTGATAAATAATTTCCACCAAAGCATCAAAATTATTCCAGCCAAATCAGACACCTGGCCAACTTCCAGTAAGGAGAGACTCCAAGATCTGCTTGTTTGAGGTCAGTTTAACTCATTGACTCTAGAATTGTGGCCTTGGTAAACATTGTGGACATAAAGTTGAACAGTCACTTGTTAGGTAGCTTTATTTTGTCAATGGAGAGCTGATACACTTAATACATTACTGACCAGGGAATTTTTGCCGAAACTAACAGCTGTGGCCATAATACGTCTCAGGTTAATAATGTGCCAACAGACCCAGTAGACTTTAATTGTGTACTAGTCATTGTGTACAGAAAATTCTAGAAGGATCAGTTGATATTATCTTCCACCAGTAGGGCTTAACACTTGACTCTGCTAGTCAGAGACTGGAGGCTCATGTGTATGCTCAGTCGCTCAGTCATGTCCAACTCTATGACCACATGGACCGTAGCCTGCCAGGCTCCTCTGTCCATGGGATTTCCCAGCTAAGAATACTGGAGTAGGTTGTCATTTCCTCCTCCAAAGGATCTTCCTGATCCAGGAATACAAACCTGTGTCTCCTGCATTTGCAGGTGGATTCTTTACCACTGCGCCAACTGGGAAGCCCAGTTGGAGGCTCATTATATCAGAGTCCAATCATTAATTTAGCTGGATCAAGGGATTAAGTTTTAGTAAAAGTTCATCTATCTCTGGCTTTTTCCTGTTGCCAAGAGCCTGGATTTTGAGGACTTTTTTCTGCATCTCCTTAGTACCCAGAAACTGCAGGAACTTCTGCTTTGCTTCTTGCAGGTTTTCGTCTTAAGTCCCTAGCCTGCCTCCCAGAACAGCTTCAGAATGTAGCAAATCTATTAAAGGGATGATTCACTATGATTCTAAAGCCCCTTAAATCTTCATTTTGTCACTCCAGCTGTGTACAATCACCAAGGCTCTGCTAATTTTTAACTTCCCCAACAGTGTCTCTGGCAAATACCCCAGGAAAAAGTGATTGGAGATGGCAATGTTCATTTGTAACTCACTCTTTTAGGAAAGGGGTCTCATCTCTCCTCACAGTTGATACAGGGCTCCCTGGAAGGCCTTTGTCTCTTAAGTATGGAGACATTGACACCTGAAGCTATTAGGACTTGGCTGTTCAGCTACCATCTCTGCTTCAACCTTCAGTGAATGGTTTAAAGAAGAAGCTGATCACATGTTTGAGAGCCCTCAGGACTCCTACTTTGTTGCCTAGATCCACAGGGTTTCCAAAGGTTGTTCTGGTTTCTTTGTCTTCTGGTCCTACACCCAGAGTCAGTGCATACTCTGGAGACGCCATCAGGCTTTTAGTCCACCTCTGAAAGCTTCTTCTCAGTGGGGGTGAGGGTAAGGGGGTTGGTTCTCCTTCTAGTCCTGCCTGTCCATCTCCTGAACCCTTCAAGCAGAAGATTTACAATTTCTACTTTCCCTACTGCTTCTCAGTGAGAGCACAGGTCTGCTCTGGACACTCTACCATACCTGCAAGTTCAACTCCAGGCCAAGGTGTTTAACTGGAGTAAACTGAATGGATTTCTGAAAGTTTTATGCACAGAGAGAACTAGCTCAAGGTATCTTTCCTGTTCTTATTGATACTGACTGAAATTGCTTACAGAAATTGAAAAAAGTCACCACAAACTTCCATACAGCTTAAAACCATCTTGATGACTCATAATTTAAGAGTAAGAAATCTCTGAAAGCAAACTCATATTTCTGGAGGAAAACATCATATAATGTGATTTAGGGATGAAGAATCTTTTTAACTTGGACTTTTAGCTGAGAAGGAAATAACAGTGTGTGGGGCAAACAACTGAAGGAGGAATGAGTGGAGAGAGAAATGTTTGGTTAATTCCCTTTTATCAGTATGTTGGGTATGAGAGATAAATGCCCTGGCTACCCATTGTTCAGGTCCAATTTCCTTTCCGAGCGTCCTGGAAACTCTCTGGGAAACATTTACAATTGATGGAAGTTAAGAAAGCAAGCAACTTCATTTTTTGATTTAGAAACAAAAATCTTCTAGCGTTTGAACAATATGATTCACTGAATTTCCTCTTTGCATCTCCAGGTCACATCCTGCAGGCTGTGACCAGCCCACACTAGAGACATGTCATGGTTTGTTGGTTGCTTTTGGTGGGGTCTTAGATTCCACCTCTGCAATCAGCCCCCTGCTTAGATTAACATCAGCCTGAATCCCAGGATTTGGGGGCTAAATAGCCATCATCTTTTCAATGCCATCATCTTTTTCACAAAGGAAGCGAAAATCCATTTCACCCATGAGACATTAGCCAAATAATGTCCAGTGAATCACTGAAATAAAAAAAAGTTTCAAAACCTCTAAAGAAAAATGTACTGCAACACCTTTCGAGGTTTGGTGAGGCTGCACTGGCAGAAGAACTAGGACAGAACTAGAGCCTGGGGTTTAGAGTCAGAATTATCATCTGAGTATAGACATGGATGTACTCTATAACCTCTGAAAACCTGATTCCTCCACTGGTGAGTTGTGAAGTTATGATGGAAAGACTGAAACATGAAAATACAAACAATATATGGTATGGTACATCTGTTTATCTGGGGTAAACATATTAAATATAAGTTAAAATGCAAAAATACTAGTTTAACTGGGTTCTACAGTGCAAGTAACACACTCATGGTTAAAGACAATATTTATGTGCATTAGCAGAGCGACCAGGAGCTTGACTGTTTCACTGGTTGGACAGGGCCACACTGAGAACCATTTTTAGGAAGAGGTAGAGCAAAATTCACATAGAATTGTCTACATAGCTTAACTACAAAGTGGTTTAGAAAAAGCCTGTCACCAAATATGGATTTTACTTTGACTACTTTTCAGAAATTTAACTTCTGAATATTCCTCAGGAAAAAGAATAGCTTCAAAAAGAAAAGGGGGTAAAATGCCTAATCCAGAATAGCAAAGGCAGCCAACTTAAGAATTCTCTACTGACTGAATGGATACTCATGTTTCAGAAGACACACGGGAGTTACAAAGTTGCACTGAATGCTAACACTTCCACCTTCCTTCAGAATGGTGAACTTGACATATTCTAAAATGCATTTTCCTTGTTGAATGTGAAACATGAATAAATTTGGGTGCAAACCTGTAGGCAGTAGTTAGTGCTTTAAAATATCAAAGATTGTATTTTTACAAATGAATCATCTATAAAAGTGATTCAGGATGTAAAAATACTTAAAGTATATAATTGTCCTTAACATTGCATGTATAATACCCAGTCAACTAAACATTTATGTTCTAGGACTTAAAGAGTTAGGGTGAAAAAGACCTCAACCTTGACATGTAAGAGTTTATAGTCTCATGTGGGAAGTGAATATAGTGGTAGAAAATTTCCATAAAGATATTGGGGTGAGGAGGGACCTTCACTAGTGGTCCAGTGGCAAAGAATCTGCCTGCCAATGAGAGGACATGGGTTCGATCCCTGGTCCAGGAGGATCCCACATGCCTTGGGGCAACTAAGCCCATGGACCACAATTACTGAACCTGAGCTCTAGGGCCCATCCTTTGCAACAAAAGAAGCCACCACAATAAGAAGCCTGAGCACCGCAACTAGAGAGTAGCCCCTGCTCGCTGGAACTAGAGAAAAGCCCACATGCAGTAACAAAGACCCAGCATAGTGAAAAATAAATGGATAAATGAAAAGATGATGAGGGATTGGGGTTCTAAAAGATGAGTTAAGCCTGCTGCTGCTGCTGCTAAGTCGCTTCAGTCATGTCCGACTCTGTGCGACCCCATAGATGGCAGCCCACCAGGCTCCACCATCCCTGGGATTCTCCAGGCAAGAACACTGGAGTAGGTTGCCATTTCCTTCTCCAATGCATGAAAGGGAAAAGTGACAGCGAAGTCGCTCAGTCGTATCCGACTCTTGCGACGCCATGGACTGCAGCCTACCAGGCTCCTCCGTCCATGGGATTTTCCAGGCAAGAGTACTGGAGTGGGATGCCATTGCCTTCTCCAGAGTTAAGCCTAGAGAAGTGAAATCTTCTATGCCCTACAAAGCACAGAAGTGAAAAGGTAAGCATAGGCTTCTAGAGTAAAAGATGCCTGAGTTTCACAGATGAAGAAGGTTTTGGACTGGCTAAGGGTTAGGGAGAGAAGTTTTGAATTTGTGCAGCTGTAGTGTATTTGGAAGAGAAGAATAAAAGATAGCAAGAAATGGCAGAGACCAAAACATACCAGTGTATGTCTAAACATAAACTTTTTAGAAACTTGTGCAGGAAAGGTTATAATAGAGGCTTTATTTTTGACGGCCTCAAACTGGAAACAACCCAAGTGTTCATCAACAAGTGTGTCTTTGCAATGGGACATTGTCAGCATCAAAGAGAATTCTCATGTAACAATTGTCTCAGGATAATTAAGCTGAGTGAAATGAGCCAAACGAAAAGGGTGACATTGCATATGACTCCATCTACAGAAAATTTTAGAAAAACAAATCTGCAGTTTGATAAAGAAGACTTCTGGAATATTGTTATTTATAGGATACTATTTAGCCATAAAAAAGAATGAACTCTTGCCATTTTTGACATGGATGAACCTGGAGATTTTTATATTTAGCAAGATAAGTCAGACAGAGAAAGACAAATATTGTATGTTCTCACTTCTATGTGGTTCTAAAAAATAAATTGAATAAATATAACAAAATAGAAAATATATTCACAGGTATAGGGAACAAACTAGTGGTTACCAGAGGGAAGGAGCAAAACAGGTGAAGGGGATTAAGAACTACGAAGTACTAGGTATAAAATAAAGAAGTTACAAGGATGTTATGTACAGCACTGTACTTCAAAAAGAAATTATAGAAAACATTTTTCTTTATGAACACAGATGTGTAAAATTAGAATATAATTTTAAATTTGACTTTTTCCCCCATGGCATTGGAGATGATTTTTAACTTTTTCCTTCTGACTTTCTTTTTGTTTCCCCCCCCCCCAATATTATGTATGCACTTTTATTCCTTTAAATTGGGAGAGAACCTTCTTCTACAGCAGCTGTTGGCATCCCTCTAGGGTACGCCTTCCTCTTCCCCCCACAAGCCCCCAATTGCCCACAGAGGAGCTTCTGCTGAAAGCCTTCTTTCTCTTCATTCTTTCAGGGCCTGCTTTGTTACTCAGTTGTGTCTGACTCTTTGAGACCTCAAGGATTTTTTTTTTAATTTATTTATTTATTTTAATTGGAGGCTAATTACTTTACAATATTGTAGTGGTTTTTGCCATACATTGACATTAATCAGCCATGGGTGTATATGTGTTCCCCATCCTGAACTCCCCTCCCACCATTCCACCCTCAGGGTCATCCCAGTGCACCAGCCCTGAGCACCCTGTCTCATGAATCAAGCCTGGACTGGTGATCTGTTTCACCTATGATAATATACATGTTTCAATGCTATTCTTTCAAATCATCCCACCCTCGCCTTTTCCCACAGAGTCCAAAAGACTGTTCTTTACATCTGTGTCTCTTTTGCTGTCTCGCATATAGGGTCATCGTTACCATCTTTCTAAATTCCATATATATGTGTTAGTATACTGTATTGTGTTTTTCTTTCTGACCTACTTCACTCTGTATGATAGGCTCCAGTTTCATCCACCTCATTAGAACTGATTCAAATGCATTCTTTTTAATGGCTAAGTAATATTCCATTGTATATATGTACCACAGCTTTCTTATCCATTCATCTGCCAATGGACATCTAGGTTGCTTCCATGTCCTGGCTATTGTAAACAGTGCTGAAATGAACACCAAGGAGACCCCAAGGATTATAACACACCAGGCTTCTCTGTTCATTCTCCAGGCAAGAATACTGGAGTGGGTATCCATTCTCTTCTCCAGGGGATCCTCCCAATCCAGAGGTCCAACCCAGGTCTCCTGCATTGCAGGAGGATTCTTTACTGTCTGAGCCACTAGGGAAGCCCACATTCTTGTAGAAATACCTGTATATTAAAATACTCTGAAGTGTTTTTTCTGGAAATGGAGAACAGAATGTACTCTTAGTGGTCGATTGTGGAAAACACTGCTCTAGCTGACTTCAAAAATTGTGAATTGTATGCAAGGAACCCACAGATTAACAAGGGAGCATTCATAATCTTAAACACCTCATTTGAAATGTCATGAGGGTGGTGGAAACATAAGTATTGGTTTCTAATTACTTCATCAGATTCTTATTTTACTATTTACTAATTAATACTTCATAAGTTTCATAATTTCCTCTTTTCTCTTCCTCCTTCTCCTCTCCCTTTTCTCCCTTCTTTTCCTTCTTCCTCTTCTTCATCATCTCCTTATAGTCATCATTATTATAATACTATTTTTAGCTTAAAAATAGGATGAATCATTTGGTCACTCTTACAGGAAGCTTTTAGTCTGAAGGTTCTAGCTGATGTTACACCCATGACTAGCCTGGTATTGTAGGTCCAAAGTGATTATTGTTTCTGTGTCAGTTGGAGGTGGGCATATTGAACTCATTTCTTCATAATATGGATTTGAGATTCTTGGGGAAAAGGATGGATTCTATTCAATGCTTCATTCTCTGCCTTTCCTCATTGTTGCTCAGATCAAGAGAGTATAAGAAGCCGTGACAGAAGAATAAAACAGTTTTTTTGGAACCATTTCAACAATTAATTTGGCTCACCCAGCAACCATATAAAAGACACAAGAAGAGTGTTGCTGTCCTTATTCTCAAGGTCTTTAATAAGGCCCAAATATGCTAAATTACTTCGCTAAAGTAGCCAGTTAACCTAGAGAAGAGGCAAGGATTCCCAGCTCAGATTTTTCTACCAATGAGTACTCTACAGTTTTTTTAGCTATAAGATATCTGAGTTGAAACCCCCTAAAAAATGTAATTTCCATGAATACATAGTAGATGGCCAATAAATGTTTATTGCTTAAATGAATAAACTTTATTTTTCTGAAAATTGGCAAGCATAAAAACGAATATAGTACACAAATTACGTGAAGCCTAATTGCTGAAGTCAAGAACCTTGCCTACTATTATACAAACAGCCGTTGTCAGACATCAGCATGAACTTCTGACTTGCAATTCCCTGGCTACAAGTATGAATCGAGAGACTTCTTCCACTTCTGTTATTTCACAAAATAACTCATATGTAATAAATGGTCAATACGCACATAAACATGAATCAAGTAAAATGTCAGCTGTAAGCCTCACATGGTTTTCTCTGGAGAAAAGGAGATTCATATACGAGATCACTCTGGGTCAGGTCTCACTAACACTCTGGCCATTCATGCGTGTGTCACTGGCCTCACAACCTGTACATTTTCATTGCTGTATTCAGGGCATAATGAACAGGCTTCTGTTTCACAGATAAGTTCCCAGGAGAAACTGCGTATTGTTCATAATACAATCTTTGTTCCAATAAATTTTTTAAATCTTTCTCTTTATTCTCTTTCATAACTTCCTTAAGCATCTCTGTGAATATATAGTAAGCACATTCTACTTATCAGGTCATCATGTAAATCTTGAAAGCACTTCTTGGATAGGAAACCAAGATGTAAGTGCTATGAAGACAGAATATTTCAGTTTATTCATGGATCATGTAATACGATGTTTAATAGGAAACAACTAAAATCTAAAATTGTATTATAATCCACGACTAAAGACATACAAAAGAAGTTAGATTGTTATAAGTCAATCATTTTCTCTGATTTTACAAAGTTATCTTTCAGACTTTTATGAGGTAACAATTTATACACATTGGCTCAATTTGTACTCATTTTTTAACTGAACATTTCTGTTATTCCACAATTTCTAGCACTTCCAATAATTTATTTTGTTCTACTTTATCATATTATTTTATCAGACTGATATTTGATTAATTCATTTAGAAATTAATTTATGGTCCATTATGTAGAGACCAAATACTTGGACCCACATGGACTCAAAGTTGATGTCCTTTGATTTCAAAGGCAAAAAAACCCAAAAAAAACCCTCATTATTAATATAGAAAAAATTTCTAAGTTTTTGTATTCATATGTACCAGCATGTGTATTGTGGGAATGAATTATGAGTTTTTGAAAAAGAATTCTTCCATATGAACAACAACAATAACAAAACACAAGAGAAAAAATATGGCCTTTTCACCTTATATTTTGGTACAGGATTTTCACTTTGTTACTCTGAAATCTTGGAGAATATTCACACATACAGATTTGCAAAAAATTGGTTGGGTAGGCATACAACAGATTGTCAGATAGATGAGACAATTTACTTAGAGAATTCTCTTTTCATGTTTGTGTCTCCAAGGCTAAACCCTGGGATATACCCTGCATCATTAAAAATGTTATTTCTCAAATGTGAGTGACATGACTAGGTGTGTATTTTAGAAAAACTCTTTATTTCAGAATATCGAATGAAGGTGACTCAGACTGAAAAAAGAGGGTGACATGAAAAGATTCATGTGGTAATTGATGCAAAATATGTCATTGGTTTAGACGATGGAAGTGGTCATGGACTTGGAGAGGAAGAGACAAATTTAAAAATCATTTAAAAATCACTCCATATACAAAAATTAATTCAACATAGATTATAGGCTTCAATGTAAGGTGAAGACTCTAAAAATCCTAGAAAAAATATAGTAAATATTTGTGACTTTGGCTTAGGCAAAGTTTTCTTAGCTGTGATATCTAGAGCACAGGCAAGAAAAGAAAAAAAATCTATAAGCTAAAATTCATCAAAATTAAAAACTTTTGTGCTTCAAAGACTACCAGTAAGAAAGTAAAAATTCAACTCATAGGATGGGATACAATATTTGCAATCATAGACACTGTTAGAAACTTGTAACTAGAATACATAGAGGATTCTCACAAATTAACAATAAAAGTTCAAATAACTCAGTTTAAAAATGGCCAAAGTATCTGAATATATATGTCTCTAGGGAAGATGTACAAATGATCAATAAGTCCATTAAAACATGCTCAACCTCATTAACCATCAGAAAAAGGCAAATCAAACCACAAGATACCACATTACATCTTCTAGGAAAGCTATAAGGAAAAAGACAGAGACTCAACAGTGTCGATGAGAATGTAGAGAAAATAAGCAGTCACACAAGATAGGCAGAAGCGTATCATGATGCAGCTACTTAAAAAACTGTCTACCAGTTCCTCAAAAGATTAGAATTACATATGACCCAGAAATTTCACTCCTAGGTATGTATCCAAGAGAAATGAAAACATATGTTCAAAAACTTGTACAAGGATGTTTATTATGGGACTTTCCTACTGGCACAGTAGGTAAGAATCCTCCTGCCAATGCAGGAGACATGGGTTTGATATCTGGTCCAGGAAGATCCCACATGTGGTAGAGCAACTAAGCCCATGTGCCACAACTACTGAGCCCGAGCTCTAAAGCTCAGGAGCCACAACTAGTGAGCCCTCACACCACAACTACTGAAGCCCATGTGCCAAGAGCCTGTGCTCCACAACAAGAGAAGCCACTGCAATGAGAAGCCTGAGCACCACAGCTACAAAGTAGCCTGCTCTCTGCCACTGGAGAAAGTCCTTGTGCAGTAACAAAGACCCAGTGCAGCCAAAAATAAATAAATATGGCAGTGTATACATGTCAAAAAAATTTTTTTAAAGAATGTTTATTAGGGCATTATTTATAATAGTCAAAAAGTGGAAGCATTCCTAATGTCCAACAACCAGTCAATGGGCAAATATCCATACTGTTGAATATTATTCAGCAATAAAAATGATCAAGTATTGATACATGCTGCAACATAGATGAACTTGGAAAATATTATTCTATGTGAAGGAAATTGGTCAGTAAAAATGCATATTGTGTTATTCTGTTTATATACACTGTCCAGAAAAGGAAAATTTATACAGGCAGCAAATAGAATAGTGGTTGGGAGTGCTAGGGAGTTGGGGAGAAATAGGAACTGACTGCTAATGACTAAGAGTTTTCTTTGGAGGTTGATGAAAATGTTCCAAAATTGTTTGTGGTGATGGTGACACAATTTCGTTGCTGCACAAGGACTTTTTTTACTTTTAAAAAATTGAGCTGAACAATTCAAGTGGATGAATTATATGGTACGTGAATTATATATCGATAAAGCTGTTATATAAAAAAAGATTTAGAAAATAAATAATTGAATTGTGATTGTTTTTGAGATGTGAAGTAAAAATATAGAAGGGGGAGATAAAAAGGCTTATTGGTCAGTCATTGTGGTAGAAGAGAATGAAAAAGAACATGGAAAAAAGGAGAAAGTTCATTAAAGAAGATGGTTAGCTCAGTTTGTGACACAGCAGGTTTGAGAAGGAGATGAAGCCATAGCACTGAAGCCCAAGACCAATGCCTGGGCTGGAGAGAGTAAATTCAGGAAATGGGATCACAGAGGTGGTCACTGAAGTCATTATTGTGGATGAGAAAAGGGCCCAGAGTAGAAAAACCCTTGGAGCTCCAGTGCTTAGAAGCACAGCTGAGAAGAAGCATCAACTAAAGAGACCAACGAGTTCTTTTTTTTTTTTTTTAGTATTTATTTATTATTTGGCTGCATTGGGTCTTAGCTGCCCACACAAGATCTTTACTGTGGCATGGGCTTCTCTAGTTGTGGTGCTTGGGCTCTCTGGTTTCCCTGTAGCATGTGGGATCTCAGTTCCCCAACCAGGGATCGAACCCCTGTCCCATTAATTAGAAGGTGGATTCTTAACCACTGGACCACCAGAGAAGTTCCCAAGAAGAGTGACTTCTTGAAGTGGCTCATTTCTATAAGCTGATGTGTGACATTTATCACATGAAAAGCAGGATTTCTAGGAATTTGCATGTCATTAATGTGCTTGGCTACTCTGAGTACTAGTAATGAAAATGAGAACCTTAAAATAAGAAAAAATACCTCTTTTTCTTCTGTCTCGAAGTGATTGACAGTTCATAGCAACTGTGTTATTTAAGGGGGGAGTAGTTTTAACACATAAAATCAACATAATCTCAAAACCTAACTTTCTTAATACCTAAAATTATGCCTTGACTGAACTTTTCACCACATTTTAAAGTGCTACTAAATTATTTATTTCATTACTCTGCTATAAACTCTTTGAAAGAAGGATGCTATGTTATTTTTTCCCTTAGTATTCTGTATCTTAAAGAGATAGTCTATAAATATAATTTTATTTGTTATTAAAGCAATGATTTCCTACAAACAGATTGATTTTCAAGAGGAGTCAGTTATTGTAAGGTCTCCTACGACTGGATAATTCTGATTGTTTCTATTACAGCTTATTATTTGGAGTTACTTCATTACTGTTTATAATACACTGCCTGGAATGCCCTTTTCCTCAAGATGAACTCAGCAGAACTATTGACTTGGCAGCCAGCTGCTTTTTAAAACTAATGTACAAATGAGATAAGAAAAATCAACTTAAATATTTACTTGAACACTTTCCAGAATAATTATTGAAAGTCTCAAGCCAGAATAACAGAATTTGAAGAGCAATTGTACATACACCTTGCTCTCACATACTTCTGAGGACAAAGGACAGAAAATGCTAACATAATGTACATGTTCCATATGTTGTGTATTTCTGTTAACTTATTTTCCAGAGGAAGTTTTAATTTTGTTTCTGGACTTACAAAAATATGATCAGAGCTCCAAATGGTAAGAGGAGAACAGTTAGAACAGAGTGCCAGTGTGACAGTCCCTGATGGATATTTGCTAGGAGATCATATGTTACAAATATTTTAAGAATTTGGTCCATATTGGGACCTAAGACCAGAGAAGGCAATGGCACCCCACTCCAGTACTCTTGCCTGGAAAATCCCATGGATGGAGGAGCCTGCAGTCCATGGGGTCCCTAAGAGTCGGACATTACTGAGCGATTTCACTTTCACGCATTGGAGAAGGAAATGGCAACCCACTCCAGTGTTCTTGCCTGGAGAATCCCAGAGACGGGGGAGCCTGGTGGGCTTCCGTCTATGGGGTCGCACAGAGTCGGCCACGACTGAAGCGACTTAGCAGCAGCAGCAGCAGGACCTCAGACCAGGTGACGCTAGTGGTATAGAACCACCCCCCCTGCCAAAGTAGGAGACATAGAGACACAGGTTCAATTCCTGATTCAGGAACATCCCTTGGAGAAGGAAATGGCAACCTACTTCAGCACTCTTGTCTGGAGAATCCCATGGACAGAGAAGCCTGATGGGCTACAGTCCACAGGCTTCTAAAGAGTCAGACACAACTGAAGCAACTTTGTATAGTATGTATGTAGGACTAAGACCAGGAGCTAGTTACAAATTGTCATTAAAATATCTCTTCTGCTTCAACCTAAAGCAACCCAGTCGAACGTTTGTGTTTCATTATCTTACGAGGCCAATAGTATTTCTTATCCAAAAATTATGAACTGGAATATTACTTGCAATTTCACATTACTTTTTTTTAATATTAAGGAAGGTCTTGCAAGGTCTCCCTATGGAAGAGAGTCATAAAGAGTCACTATAGGGAATTCCCTGTGGGTCTAACAGTTAAGAATCTGCTTTGCAATGCAGAGGATGCAGGTTCAATCCCTGGTCAGGGAACTAAGATACCACATGCAGCTGAGCAAATAAGCCCACATGCCACAACTTCTGAGCCCATGTGCCAAAACTAGAGAGACCGCTCACCACAATGAAAAATCCCAAGTGCAACAACTAAGAACAGACAGAGCCAAGTAAATAAATATTTTTTAAAAGAAAGAGTGATGATGACACCAACACATATGCAACAACCCTTACTCTCTCCCTAGAGAAAGTGAGGACTGCCTTTTCACTGCCCCTCAACTCCTCATCTTAGGGGAAACATCACCAAAATCTGGTGAGTAGGAGTCTCATAGAAGGAGTGAAAGGAAGACGAATAGTCCTCATTCTTCTCTTCATGGCTTGGAGAGGTGCACCCAGAGCCAGGGTGCACTTGGACTAATATGGGCTCCTTTAACACTGGAGAGAGAAACAGAATCAGAGCAGATTTCAAGGTAAGGAAGTGAGCAGCAGGTAGCTTTGATCGGTCCTTCAGTAGGGAGAGATTAAAGGAGTGTTTGATGCTCTCCTTTAGTTGTGTCATCCTGGTCAGTAAGAGAAGGAGGTGCCCAGTTTGGGGGCAGAGGCTCAGTAGTGAGGCTGCCATGGCTGTGGTGGTTGCTGTCTGAGGTCAGAAGGAAGCTCAACTGAATACCATGAATTTGAGTTTTTATTCTGTTGGATGTGGGAGGTGGAAGAGAGGAAGGCTTCCAGAAATTTTCTTGAACATGATAACGTCCCATGAAGCAGACTTCTTGATCAGCGACTGAAACCTATATAACATTTACATTTCCTAGGTTGGAGGTTTGAAGCTTTGAATACAGGCATTGACTTCTCCTCTCTAACTGTGAAAGACTTAGATTGCATCTGCTTCCAACAGAAGGCTGTTTTGTCGACACTGAAAATCTGTTGTTTAGTGTTGGCACCTTAATTAATGATCTTCTGGATAATTTGCTGCAGCTTCTACTTCAGCACTTGCTGCTTCAACTTGCACTTTTATGTTATGGAGGTGGCTCCTTTCCTTAAACCTCATGAACCAACCTCTGCTAGCTTCAAAATTTTCTTCCATAGCTACATCTCTCTCAGCCTTCACAGAATTGAAGAGAGTTAGGGCCTTTGTCTGGATTCAGCTTTGGCTTAAGAAAATGTTTTGGCTTGTTTGGTTGTCTATCCAGACTGCTGAAACTTTCTCCACACCAGCAATAAGGCTGTTTCACTTTCCTATTACTGGAATATTCCTATTCCTATTACCGTGTGTTTACTGGAAGAGCACTTTTGATTTCTTTAGAGAACTTTTCCTTTACATTCACAACTTGGCTAAGTGCTTGGCCCAAGAATCCCAGCTTTTAGCTTTTGGCCTATCTCAGCTTTCGACATGCTTTCCTCACTAAGCTTAATGATTTCTAAAATAAGAGACTTAACTTTCATTAAGAGTGAGTGGCCACTTTTGCAGACCCAGCAGGTTCAAGGGAATGTGGGCATTTAGGGTTATGAATTGTGTCTACTCAGATAACTTCAACCTCAAGTCTCAGAATTTCACTGATTCCCTTTCTGGACCTTCATACTGGCATATGAAACCTGGCAGGATTGAGAAGTTTCTCTGAAGCTTTATTACTTTAAAAATTCAACCCTGAGCCTGGTTCTCCGCTCTATTTGCCCTTTAGCTATAGGGCAGTCATATCAAGAGGATTCATTGGCTTTTATATTTTGCCTGAATTACTAATTAAACCTGTTAAGTCTGATAGTTATCTCTTTTAGCAAATCATTGGTGCTTAGCAACAGCTAGCAAATTCCCCAGTCCTTAGAGTTATCATTTCTCTTATGCTGGGTATATTGCACTAGCCAGCATATTTCCTTTCACTTATATTCCTTCTTGGTTTACATTTTTAAAATTTAAAGAGTTAGACTGCTATAGCCTAGCAATCACTATTCATGCACCTACCTCAAATGCCAAGGACCCCATTGCCAGGCAGGCAGGTCTGCAATCACATTTTAGGGTCTATTTCCTAAGAACATTCCTGGCATCAGGAAACCAAACATGAGATGGGTGGGTCAGCTGTGTAGTGGAGACTGTAGTGTTCAACCTGGTTCTCCCTTCAGGAGGACCCATTCCTTCAGTTGCTGTGGTCTGCCTGCTGGTGGTTCCAAACGGAGCTCCTTCTCAGTATGTTCACTTTTGCGGAAAGGAAAAAAGTGATGCCTCACTCAAACTTATAAAATCCTTGTCAGCAGCAGCCTGCACTCAATGACTGTTCCGTATGGATCCAGGGACAAAGGCCCAGATCCCTTGCTTCAATTTAGGTCAACTATGAAAATCTATCTCTGCTGCGAACTCCCTGTGGGATTGGGTAAATCTTCAGTGGCAATTGCATCACAGTTCAACTCTTTCCCCAACTCTTAACTCTGTTAAAGATATTGGGTTGGCCAAAAAGTTCATTTGGGTTTTCCATAATATCTTATGGGAAAACCCAACGAACTTTTTGGCCAGGTCACTATTTTTGTTCAGGACACTTACCAACACATCTCTTATAGTCAAATATCTGCATCCCATAGATAACAGACCTAAGACATGTGTGCTAACTTTGTTGGGAAGTACTTTGAAGAAATAGAGCCCTAAGGTAATAAGGAAGGCAGGATTGGACAAAAGAGAAGTTGACCTATGGTGCATCCTCAAATGTAGCTCCAGGCACACCTATGAGGAACCGCGAAAGAGCTGGAACAACCCTAAATTGTTGTAAAGGACTTAGGCTTGTCCCCTAGTTCCAACTTGCTTCAGTCATGTTGAAGTCTTTGTGACCCCATGGACTGTAGCCCTCTAGGCTCCTCTGTCCATGGAATTCTCCTGGCAAGCATACTGGAGTGGTATCCCAGTATTCTGGAATACTGAAGCCATTCCATTCTCCAGGGGATCTTTCTGATCCAGGGATTGAATCCAGGTCTCCTGCATTGCTGATAGATTCTTTACCATCTGAATCACCAGGGAAGCCAAAAACTTGAGTGAGGCTGTTCCTGAATTTATGAACACTGTCCAATGAGGGACACAGAGTACCCTCATCAGATTCACACATCCCTAGAAGCTAGGGGATGAGTCCATGAGCATCAAAAGGGATGTGGGAAGAGAATCACAATATTCACTACAGTGTGCATTTTAATATTTCTATATTAGCTAACCAAATATTAAAATGTATATAAACTATCAAAGATTATTCAATTTCAGTTTCTCTGCTCTTAAGATCTGTAAGTATTAGCAAGCATTATGCTGAAGTATTTGTGAAAAATCTAATGATCTCAACAATATTTCCTGGGAAGGAGCAGAGCATGTTCCCTTGGTTAATTATGGTTCTGATCTGACTTCTTAGCCATCTCACCATGTCATGTTGAAAGGGTTAATTTTATGTGTTGATTTGTCTAGTCTTTGGCACTCAGATAGTTGGTTGAACACCAGTCTAGATGTTTCTGTGAAGGCACTTTTTAGATGAGATTAACATATAAACCAATAGACTCTGAGTAAAGTAAACCATCCTTTGCAGAGGCCTCATCTAATTGGTTGAAGGTATTAAAAGACATTAAGGTCCTCTGAAGGAGTTTTGCCTCCAGACTGCCTTCAGACTTCCAGGGAAACATTTATCCTCCTCTATGTCTCCAGCTTGCTGATCTGACTGGCAGGCTGTACACTTACCAACCCCCACAATTTCATGTGTGCATGCATGTTAGGTCGCTTCAGTCATATCTAACTCTTTGCAACCCCATGGACTATGTAGTCTGCCAGGCTCCTCTGTCCATGTGATTCTCCAGGCAAGAATACCGGAGAGGGTTACCATTTCTTTCTATAGGGAATCTTCCAGACCCCAGGATCAAACCCCACTCAAAGCCAATTCCTTAATACCTCTCTCTCCTCCCCCTTCCTCTCTTTCTCTTTTCCTTACCTCCTACCATGAGAATGTCAATCACTCTAGTTAATAAGCTGAATACTCAGTAGGATATGATGCTACTGTTCAGAAATAACCCACAACCTGTAATTTGAAATTTAGCAGAAAATGCCCTATAATGACACTACATTTTCAGTTGTACTGAAGTGAAATTATTATAATTTTATTTGAGTTTTTAAAAGTGTGTATATATACACATTCATTCCTGACACACCAGACCAAACCATGTGTCCCTATTCAATACTACATCAACTGAAATAAAGAACTGAGTCTTTTTCCTTGATTTTCACATGCACACATACATACAAACACACATTCATATAAGACTTTTGTATAAATAGCATATTTTATTAAAAGTTCAAAAAGAAAAATAGTATTTTTTGCAACATAAATAATTTAAAGTATGGGATGGGGAGGCAGGTGGGAGGGGGGTTCTGGAAGGGGAAAACATGTACACCCATGGTGGGTTCATGTCAATGTATGGCAAAACAAATACACTATTGTAAAGTTAAAAAATAGATAAATAAACTAATTTTTTTAAAAAGATGAAAAAGTAAAAAAATAAAATAAAGTATACTATTGGAAAACTCAGCAGTGGCCACAGGACTGGAAAAGGTCAGTTTTCATTCCAATCCCAAAGAAAGGCAATGCCAAAGAATGCTCAAACTACTGCACAGTTGCACTCATCTCACATGCTAGTAAAGTAATGCTCAAAATTCTCCAAGCCAGGCTTCAGCAATACGTGAACCGTGAACTTTCAGATGTTCAAGCTGGTTTTAGAAAAGGCAGAGGAACCAGAGATCAAATTGTCAACATCTGCTGGATCATCGAAAAAGCAAGAGAGTTCCAGAAAAACATCTATTTCTGCTTTATTGACTATGCTAAAGCCTTTGACTGTGTGTATCACAATAAACTGTGGAAAATTTTTAAAGAGATGGGAAAACCAGACCATCTGACCTGTCTCTTGAGAAACCTGTATGCAGGTCAGGAAGCAACAGTTAGAACTGGACATGGAACAACAGACTGTTTCCAAATAGGAAAAAGAGTACGTCAAGGCTGTATATTGTCACTCTGCTTATCTAACTTCTATGCAGAGTACATCATGAGAAACGCTGGGCTGGATGAAGCAGAAGCTAGAATAAAGATTGCCGGGAGAAATATCAATAACCTCAGATATTCAGATGACACCATCCTTATGGCAGAAAGCGAAGAAGAACTAAAGAGCCTCTTGATGAAAGTGAAAGAGGAGAGTGAAAAAGTTGGCTTAAAGCTCAACATTCATAAAACTAAGATCATGGCATCCGGTCCCATCACTTCATGGCAAATAAATGGGGAAACAGTGTCAGACTTGATTTTTTTGGGCTCCAAAATCACCGCAGATGGTGACTACAGCCATGAAATTAAAAGACATTTACTCCTTGGAAGGAAAGTTATGACCAACCTAGATAGCATATTTAAAAGCAGAGACATTACTTTGCCAACAAAGGTCCGTCTAGTCAAAGATATGGTTTTTCCAGTAGTCATGTAGGGATGTGAGAGTTGGACTACAAAGAAAGCTGAGGGCTGAAGAATTGATGCTTTTGAACTGTGGTGTTGGAGAAGACTCTTGAGAGTCACTTGGACTGCAAGAAGATCCAACCAGTCCATCCTAACAGAGATCAGTCCTGGGGGTTCATTGGAAGGACTGATGCTGAAGCTGAAACTCCAATACTTTGGCCACCTCATGCAAATACTTGACTCATTGGCAAAGACCCTAATGCTGGGAAGGATTGAGGGCAGGAGGAGAAGGGGATGACGGAGGATGAGATGGTTGGATAGCATCACCGACTCGATGGGCATGGGTTTGGATAGACTCTGGGAGTTGGTGATGGACAGGGAGGCCTGGCGTGCTGCGATTCATGGGGTCACAAAGAGTCGGACATGACTGAGCAACTGAACTGAAATGATTGAAAGTTTCTCTAAAATATTTCATATTCAATATTTAACTCAATCAGAAAAATGATAATTGACCACACATTTTTAAAAAGACAGTAGGAACAGATTGATAATTCTTTTTTTTACATTATCTGTGACTAATAGGTAAAGAAATTAATGACAAGAACAAGAACTTCATCAGAGAACTGGAAATTATAAAAATGAATCCAATGGAAATTTTAGAACTAACAGATATAGTAGCAAAATTATCAAATAACTAATTTTAATATAAGATTAGATAACTGAAAAGAGAACTTTTAAAAAGTTCATTTCAGTTTTATGACCAAACTTTTTGGATAAACCAGTAGACCAGAAGAAATTTCTGAATCTCTAGCATTGAAAGGCAAATGGATGAAAAATGTGGAGAAGAGAATAAGAAATGTCCAAGACATTGTGAAAGATCTAACATACATGTAACTGGTATCTGAGGAGAAGAAAGGGGAAGGAGTAGCAGTAATAAATGAAGAGATATTTTTTTTTTAACTGGTGGGACACTTAAGCCACAACCTTTTTTAATTGGTTGGACTTCCCTGGTGGCTTAGACGATAAAGTGTCTGCCTACAATGCAGGAGACCCGGGTTCAATCCTTGGGTCAGGAAGATCTCCTGGGGAAGGAAATGGCAACCCACTCCAGTGTTCTTGCCTGGAAAATCCCATGGACAGAGGAGCTTGGTAGGCTACAGTCCATGGGGTTGCAAAGAGTCAGACACGACTGAGTGACTTCACTATAAGCCACAAGCTCAAGAAACACAGAGAACCTTAAGGAAGATACACACAGAAAAAGCCATAATTAGGCAAAAACAGTAAAACTGTTAATAAACAAAGAAAAATAATTTCTTAAAATAGCAAGAGGAACAAATATACTTTAACTTTCAAAGGGCAATAATATGTCTAATAGCTGATATTGCAACAAAAACAATGGAAGCCAGAAAACACGTGTTAAGAAATTAAAAGAACAAGCAAGCATTAGCTCCTTGCATATTCCCCAAATACTAAAAACATTATTCAGAAGTATACTTCTAGATGGAGGCAAAGGATGCAAGAAAGAATCAATTAAGAGAATATGTGGGATAATCTAAATGAATATCATTTGTATAAAAATAAGTTTCATATCATTTTAAAATGCAGAGAGAATACACATAATTGAAAAACTATCACACAAGAATCCTGAGAGGGCAACGCAGAGTTAAAAGGATATTCTTTTCATTGTTTGGGACGCAAAGTATTGATTTATAGTAAGTCTAATAATTCAACAATGCACACCGTCACGACCCAAAAAGTGACTGAAGTGACAGAAGAATGCATAACTAACAAGCTAACACAAGGAAAATCTAGATTAGTAAAACATATAAATTTATCTAAAAGAAG
Source organism: Okapia johnstoni (assembly GCA_024291935.2). NCBI lineage: Eukaryota > Metazoa > Chordata > Mammalia > Artiodactyla > Giraffidae > Okapia > Okapia johnstoni. The sequence goes on from CM044324.1 coordinate 19,383,448, forward strand.
ACAACAATGGAGAGCGAAAGAATCTTGCAAAGGTGGTCAAGCAGAAGACCAATAATAAAGGGTTGATTTAAAGCCAAGTTAGAAAAAAAGATGATAGAAAAACATACACCATTCAAGAATCCTTTAAAGAGCACTGGCATAGCTACACTCATGGCCCACAAAGTAGATTTCAAGGAATGCACATCAGTATTGATAAGAAGGATACTTTATAAAGTTAAAAGAAACAACTATCAGGAAGAGATAAAATTGTACCTTTGAATGCTCCTAACAATATAGCCTCACAACAGGTAAACTCCAAATTTTCAGAAATAAAAACACAAACCCACAGTCATAGTTGGGGAACTGTATCACACTTCTTTCAGTACTAATTAAAAAAGCAAACATTAAAATATATACATATTCAACCTCAGTGTATGCGTGCATGCTCAGTCACTTCAGTTGTGTCCAAATCTTTGCGATCCCATGGACCATAGCCTGCTAGGCTCCTCTGTTCATAGGATTTACCAGGCAAGAGTACTGGAGTGGGTTGCCATGCCCTCCTGGAGGGTATCTTCCTGACCCAGGGACTGAACTTGTGTCTCCTGCATCTCCTACATTGCAGGTGGATTCTTTACCACTGAGGAACAGAGGAAGACCCTGTTCAACCTCATTAGTCACCAGAAAATGAAATTTAAAACCACAGTATAAAAACTCACACACCCAACACTTAATTTTAAAAAGTCAGATAGCATCACATATTGGCAAGGATGGAATTCCTATGTGCTGTTGGTTGGCGAGAAAACAGTAACAATCATTCTGAAAAACTTTTTGTCATAATTCATTAAATTTGAATATACAGGTATTCAATGGCCCAGAGATTTTTACTTCCAGGATTTGACCAACAGAAAAGTGTGTGTATATTTATCAAGAAATATGTACAAAATATTCAATATTATAGTAGCAATAGTTTTAAGAAGCAAGGACAACACATAGCTGAAATACCCATCTCTAGAAGAACAAGGAAACTTAGTTTTGGTAAGTTCAGTTCAGTTCAGTCACTCAGTCGTGTCCGACTCTTTGCAACCCCATGGACTGCAGCACATCAGACCACCCTGTCCATCACGAACTCCCAGAGTTTACTCAAACTCATGTCCATTGGGTTGGTGATACCATCCAACCGTCTCATCCTCTGTCATCCCCTTCTCCTCCCACCTCCATTCTTTCCCAGCATTAGGGTCTTTCCCAATGAGTCAGTTCTTCACATCAGGTGGCCAGAGTATTGAGTTTCAGCTTCAGCATCAGTCCTTCCAATGAATATTCAGCACTGATTTCCTTCAGGATGAACTGGTTGGATTTCCTTGCAGTCCAAGGGACTCTCAAGAGTCTTCTCTAACATCACAGTTCAAAAGCATCAATTCTTCTGCTCTCAGCTTTCTTTATAGTCCAACTCTCACATCCATACATGACTACTGGAAAAACCATAGATTTGACTAGACAGACCTTTGTTGGCAAAGTAATGTCTCTGCTTTTTAATAAGCTGTCTAGGTTGGTCATAACTTTTCTTCCAAGAAGCAAGCGTCTTTTAATTTCATGGCTGCCGTCACCATCTGCAGTGACTTTGGAGGCCAAAAAAATAAAGTCTGACACTGTTTCTACTGTTTCCCCATCTATTTGCCATGAAGTGATGGGACCGGATGCCATGACCTTAGTTCACTGAATGTTGCGTTTTAAGCCAACTTTTTCACTCTTCTCTTTCACTTTCATCAAGAGGCTCTTTAGATCCTCTTTGCTTTCTGCCATAAGGGTGGTGTCATCTTCATATCTGAGGTTATTGATATTTTTCCCGGCAATCTTGATTCCAGCTTGTGCTTTATCCAGCCCAGCATTTCTAATGATTTCTCTGCATATAAGTTAAATAAGCAGAGTGAAAATATACAGCTTTGACATACTCCTTTCCCAATTTGGTACCAGGCTGTTGTTCCATGTCCAGTTCTAACTGTTGCTTCTTGACCTGCATACAGATTTCTCAGGAGGCAGGTCAGGTGGTCTGGTATTCCCATCACTTTAAGAATTTTCTACCGTTTGTTGTGATCCACACAGTCAAAGACTTTGGCATAGTCAATAAAGGAGAAGTAGATGTTTTTCTGGAACTCTCTTGCTTTTTCGATGATCCAATGGATGTTGGAAATTTGATCTCTGGTTCTCTGCCATTTTTAAATCCAGCTTGAACATCTGGAAGTTCATAGTTCACATACTGTTGAAGCCTGGCTTGGAGAATTTTGAATGTTACTTTGCTACCATGTGAGATGAGTCCAATTGTGGGGCAATTTGAACATTCTTTGGCATTGCCTTTCTTTGGGATTGGGATGAAAACTGACCTTTTCCAGTCCTGTGGCCACTGCAGAGTTTTCCAAATTTGCTAGCATATTGAGTGCAGCACTTCCACAGCATCATCTTTTAGGATTTGAAATAGCTCAACTGGAATTCCATTGCCTCCACTAGCTTTGTTCATAGTGATGCTTCCTAAGGCCCACTTGACTTCACATTCCAGGATGTTTGGCTCTAGGTGAGTGGTCACACCATCGTGATTATTTGGGTCATGAAGATCTTTTTTGTATAGTTCTTCTGTGTATTTTTGCCACCTCTTCTTAAAATCTTCTGCTTCTGTTAGGTCCATACCATTTCTGTCCTTTATTGTGCCCATCTTTGCATGAAAAGTTCCCTTGGTATCTTTAATTTTCTTGAAGAGATCTCCAGTCTTTCCCATTCTACTGTTTTCCTGTATTTCTTTGCACTGATCACTGAGGAAGGCTTTCTCACCTCTCCTTGCTCTTCTTTGGAACTCTGCATTCAAATGAGTATATCTTTCCTTTTCTCCTTTGCTTCTCTTTTTTTCATAGCTGTTTCTAAGGCCTCCTCAGACAGCCATTTTGCCTTTTTGCATTACTTTTTCTTGCAGATGATCTTGATCACTGCCTCCTGTACAATGTCATGAGCCTCTGTCCGTAGTTCTTCAGGCACTCTGTCTATCAGATCTAATCCCTTGAATCTATTTGTCACTTCCACTGTATAGTCATAAGGGATTTTATTTAAGTCATACCTGCTTAGTCTAGCGGTTTTCCCTACTTTCTTCAATATAAGTCTGAATTTGGCAATAAGGAGTTCATGATCTGAGCCACAGTCAGCTCCCGGTCTTGTTTTTGCTGACTGTATAGAGCTTCTCCATCTTTGGCTGCAAAGAATATATTCATTCTGATTTTGGTATGGACCATCTGGTGATGTCCACGTGTAGAGTCTTCCCTTGTGTTGTTGAAAGAGGGTGTTTGCTATGACCAGTGCGTTCTCTTGGCAAAATTCAATTAGCCTTTGCCCTGCTTCATTCTGTACTCCAAGGCCAAATTTTCCCATTACTCCAGGTATTTCTTGACTTCTTACTTTTGCATTCCAGTCCCCTATAATGAAAAGGACATCTTTTTTGGGTGTTAGTTCTGGAAGGTCTTGTAGGTCTTCATAGAACCGTTCAAGTTCAGCTTCTTCAGCATTACTGCTCAGGCATAGACTTGGATTACTGTGATATTGAATGGTTTGCCTAGGAAACGAACAGATATCATTCTGTCATTTTTGAGATTGCATCCAATTACTGCATTTCAGACTCTTTTGTTGATTATGATGGCTACTCAATTTCTTCTAAGGGATTCTTGCCCACAGTAGTAGATATAATGGTCATCTGAGTTAAATTCACCCATTGCAGTCCATTTTAGTTCACTGATTCCTAAAATGTTGATGTTCACTCTTGCCATCTCCTGTTTAACCGCTTCCAATTTGTTTTGATTCATGGACCTAACATTTCATGTTCCTATGCAATATGCTCTTTATCTCATTGAACTTTACTTCCATCACCAGTCACATCCACAACTGGTGCTGTTTTTGCTTTGGCTCCATCTCTTCAGTCTTTCTGGAGTTATTTCTCCAGTGATCTCCAGTAGCATATTGGGCACCAACCAACATGGGGAGTTCATCTTTCAGTGTCCTATCATTTTGTCTTTTTCTACTGTTCATAAGTGATTTGGTAAGTTCAAAGAAAGATTATCATTAGGAAGGGGAATGAATGATTAATACCATGCATGATAACCTAAATAAATCTCATGTAATGACAGGTGAAAGAAGCCAATAAAAAATAAGTCAAATAATATGAATCTATTTACATAAAATTCAAACATACAGAGCTGTAAGTCAGAAAAGCAATCATCTTGGGGAGGAAAAAAACAGTAGTTAATGGAACAGGACACTAATGGTATCCCTGGGATATATATTTTTTAACTTGAATAGTGGTTTAATGGTGACTCTTCTCTGTGCTGGGTCTTCCCTGGTGGCTCAGTGGTAAAGAATCTGCCTGCTGATACAGGAGATGCAAGTTTGATCCATGGGTTGGGAAGACCCTCTGGATAAGGGAAATGGCAATCCTTTCCAGTATCTTGCCTGGGAAATCCCATGGACAGAGGAGTCTGGTGGGCTATGGTCCATGGGGTTGCAAAATGAATTAGACATGTCTTAGCAACTCAACAACAATCTCTGTGCTGAGTTGTTAGCTGTACACTTAGGAGTTTTGCACTTTATTATTTGTATGTTTTTATTTAAAAATCTATTTACAATATTAACTCCAGTGAAAAGTGAAAGTGAAAGTCACTCAGTGTTGTCTGACTCTTTGTGACCCCATGGACTATACAGTCCATGAAATTCTCCAGGCCAGAATACTGGACAGGCCAGAATACTGGAGTGGGTAGCTGTTTCCTTCTCCAGGCGATCTTCCCAACCCAGGGATCAGACCCAGGTCTTCCACATTGCAGGTGGATTCTTTACCAGCTGAGACACAAGGGAAGACCAAGAATACTGGAGGGGGTAGCCTATCCCTTCTCCAGCAGATCTTCCAGACCCAGGAATCAAACTGGGGTCTCCTGCATTGCCGGTGGATTATTTACCAACTGAGCTGTGAGGGAAGCCCATTAACTTAAGTACGTAATGTATAAAAATCTACTTTCCTGATTAGATTCATCCTGTTTTCACTAAAGCCTGACATCTAAGTTTATTCCCAGGTTCTTCCCCTGTACCCTCACAGGGTGTTGGATGATATTCTCCACTAAAGGGAAGCCAAACTGAAGACTCACTGTCAGACCGTCCTAGACATTCTCTGGATGACTTTCTGAACAGTCAGCTTTGCTTAAATGCATAAGTTCTATATAGCATGTGTTACCATTTACGGGGTGGTCTGAGTCCATATTCAGCTGTCCGAAAAAGATCTTTCGGTCCTTTTTCAGGATTTCAGTCTTTTGACTACACCATGTGACTTTAAATTAGCAGTGAGGAATTATTCTTTCCTGCTTTAATACCTTAAATCCTTTGTAAATCATCTAAAAAAATCTTGAGTGTCATATTATATTTAATGTTGCTCCTACCATTTACTAACAGGGGCTAAGAAATCTGTTTGTCTCCCATCTTTGATTATTTCTCTCCTGTCAGCTTTTATTTCTCCCTCTGCTATCCCAGCTCATTAGACTGAATGGCTTCCCTCTACCCAAATCCAGAATGTTGAGTGAGAGTGCACTTGTGCATGCATGTGTGTGTGTTTGTGTGTGTCTATGTGTCTGTGTGCACACGTAGCGATATGTGCTTCTGGGCAGTCAAAATTTCTCCTACAGTTGAGATTCTAACATCCTGGAATTTCTTTCTTGTTTTGGGCTATCTTATTACTAGAAATTGTTAGTTTCTGCTTTTATGGAAGGAACCACTCCCATTTAAACATAAAATTTTCTATTTATGTTAGTTTTTGTCTGGTTTGTTTGGATAAAACATTTAGTCCATTTTACACACATATGTATGTGTATGTATGTGTGTATGTGTTTTATTGCTTCAAAGATTCATCTATCCTAGAGGACAAAGACAGGTTTAATAGATGTCTGTTTTAATACTCTGTCTATAAAAACTATATTCTTAAATTGGTGATTCTTTCTGTGTGTAGAAATAAAGTCTATGCAATTTACATAAAATGATGATAGCTTTCAAAGTGCTCTTCAAATTTTGCATAGGTGTGAATATGCAACCTCAAATTAGTTCTATTCTAGAGCACCAGTCCCCAATCTTTTGGGTACCAGGGACTGGTTTCATGGAAGACAATCTTTCCACAAACAGGGGGTAGGGGATGAGGGATGATTTCAGGATGAGTCAAGCACATTATGTTTATCATGAAATTTATCTCTATTATTATTATGACATCAGCTCAACCTCAGATCATCAGGCATTAGATCTTGAAGGTTGGGGATCCCTGTTCTAGAGCAAAGGGAAGAGGGAAAATGTTGGAAGGAGAGCATTCTAGAGATGGCTATATTTTCAACTCCTTCCAAGGGCAGCAAGTATATTTCCAGAAATCGCTTGCATATCTGTTCTTATAATTTGGTGTCTTCTTTTCGCTTTAATATTTCTGAGAAATGCCATGTATGCAGGCTTGGGGTAAAAGAAGTAAAGGCCTTTAATGAAGTGATAATGGTTGACTTCTTCCTATTTAGACATGCAAATCAACACAAGAAGATTCACTGACAGTCAGCCAGCTGAGGAGCCAGGGTTTTGGAAATAATATTTGAGGCTCCAGAAGAGCAGCCAGAGGTGGCTTATTCATAGGGAGTATCCCCTTTGTGTTGGATTCCATTTCCTCTAGTTTTTAAAAGCCCTCCCTTGTTGAGGATCCTTTTTCACATGAGTATGTCTCAATACAGACTCAATATAGATACTAGAATCCCAGTTTCAAGCAGCAAACTCTATAGCACAGACAGAAAACAAAATGAGGTACAAACAGGCTACCATCCTCAGTTAATTCATGGGCTTTTCTGTAAAGTGATATGATCTGATCTACTTTCTTATTTAAAGAGAGAGCTTCTGAGAGCTCAGATGGGCCCTGTCTTGTGTATCTGAGTTAAGCATCTGCCCCAGTTCCCAGGGTTTGATCTATAGGACCTGCATTTTTGCAACAGGTATCAGGTACATTTGGGTGTAATAAGATATGCCCTGGGGTCATTTCTCTGATCTTTCCTCCCTTTCATTCTCCCACATTCTCTGACTTTTTCTCCTGAGTTTCATTTAGAACAAGAATTGATCTTGTGTGCCCAGCCAGTGTGAGGGTTTGTCAGCAAAGCTGAGCTGTTCTTATAATATGGTGACTTCCTTTGGCTTCAATATTTCTAATATTTCACAGTAGCCTGTCTTGAAATTGACCAGAAAAACCATGTCCCAACTCCCTCATACTTGGTAGAGGAGGACAATCTCTACATTTGTTGTTGTTCAGTCACTCAGTTGTGTCCGACTCTTAGCAACCCCATAGACTGGAGCATGTCAGACTTCTCTGCCCATCACCATCTCCCAGAGCTTGCTCAAATTCAAGTCAATTGAGTCAGTGATACCATCCAACCATCTCGTCCTCTGTCATCCCCTTCTCCTACTGCCTTCAATCTTTCCCATGATCAGGGTCTTTTCCAATGAGTCAGCTCTTCGCATCAGGTGGCTGAAGTATTGGAGCTTCAGCTTCAGCATCAGTCCTTCTAATGAATATTCAGGGTTTATTTTCTTTAAGATTGACTGGTTTGATCTCCTTGCAGTCCAAGGTACTCTCAAGACTCTTCCCCAACACCATAGTTCAAAAGCATCAACTCCTCAGTGCTCAGCCTTCTTTGCGGTTCAACTCTCACATCCATACATGACTACTGGAAAAACCATAGCTTTGACTAGACAGACCTTTGTTAGCAAAGTAATGTCTCTGCATACTGTCGACTTAAAAAAATGCAAAACATAAGAGCTGTGAGTTAAATTTTATTTGGGGCAAAATGAGGACTAAAAATGAGGGCTAAAGCTCCGGGACACAGCACCTCAGATGGCCCTGAGAAACTGCTCCAAAGTGGTGGCGGGGAAGGTCAGTATATATATGATTTTGGTGAAGGAAGAGTACATGCAATCACACACATATTTTTCCAGAAAGTTTCTGCTAGTCTTGTGAAGATTTCTGCTGGTCACAGGAAACAGTTGTCACCATGAAAGATTTTAGTGCTTTTCTAGGTATGAGGAGATATAGGAATTGGGCTCATCAATTGGCTACTGAGACTATCTAACTGTCTGAAGACCTGTTCTTCAAATCTTTCCTGCCCCTTCCAACACAGAGTGCCTCATTTCTGCTCTCTGCCATGAACTCCTTTCAGCAGGTGTTGAAGGTCAGCAGCTGCAGCAGCACATGATTTAATCCTTGTAGAGGTAGATGGCAAGCACCCTTGGCAAGTGCCTATTTGCAATTGACAACACTGAGCATGGGTCTGGAACCACAGAAATGGTCCATGAACTGTCACAACCTCAGCCTCTCCAAGCTCAGCTCTTGGGAATAACCCAAGGTGGAGGCCTGCAAGGGTGCCCTCTCTTGTTTGTCTATAGTTTGTGACTTGCTCCCTCTTGGTCACCAACCCACCTCCCTTACATGCCCCTTTATCTCTACCCTAAATTCAAGGTGCTTCTGTGTTCCAGGATATTCTCTACACTCCTCCACCCCAATTCCTTCAATATTCATTTATTTATGTCCCTTCTCTTATGATAAGAAATATGACTGACTTAATATAATGCACAGGGTTGGAAAATAAAGAATCTGGGACCAAAATTCAAGCCTTCTTCTCTTAAGTCAGCAGACTTCTTTTTTATTATTTCTACATAATTCTGAATACCCACTTTTTTCATAATACCCTCGACATGAATATATAACTGTTGCCATTCCCATGTTTGTTGTATGCTCTGTACTGGACCATAATTCATTTTGACAATAAGAAAACTGTGAACTTATTCTATAAATATTTTACATCATCTTTCCACGGTAAAACAGTTTCTGTTCTAGTTGGAGAAAAGTTGTCAAAAGTTGGTCCAAATGGATCTCATATGGTCTTAACACTTACCAAAAGTGAAAGTCACTCAGACCTGTCCGACTCTTTGCTACCCATTATCTACACAGTCCGTGGAATTCTCCAGGTCAGAATACTTGAGTAGGTAGCTGCTCCCTTCTCCAGGGTATCTTCCCAACCCAGGGATTGAACTCAGGTCCCCTGCATTGCAGGCAGATTCTTTACCAGCTAGAGCTACCATGAAAGCCCAAACACTTACTACCTTTACCAAAACATCGCCACCAACACGAGGAACCAAGCTTGAAATTGAGAAATTGGGCCAGATGTTCAGAAAAGCTGTGCAACTAGATAAACCTGGAAGTATGAGGACACTGTAATTGGGGGGGGGGGGCTTTTCTTGAATTTTAACTTTAGAAATCAGTCACCCCTAATCTCAAGTATCTTGCAATGTCTTGGGGACAGTAGGTTATCATGACCAGACTAGCAGGAGAGTTTGCTGAACGAGCTCATGTAGAAATAACAGCTTAAGGATGCTGCAGACATTTACAAGGCTTACTGTGTTTCAGTTCTTGTTTAATGGCAAGTCCCTACTTGGGCAGTGGAATCCCGACGATTTACTACTTATCAGGAATACATTACAGTTTAGAACTTGGATTTTTCATGGTTTTATTTGTGTCAGCATAACTAAACTTAGCTAATAGGGGTATGTCTGTCTCATTGCCTTTTAGACTGACGGTAAGGAAAAGGCTTCCGGCTTGCGGCTTGCGAGGACTAGCAGCGAGATGAGGGGACTGAATCGATTTACCTGAAAGTCACCTCAAGGGCTTTAGGATGTAGATGTCAAATGCTGCAGGCTATCAGCACTTCCTAACTCCTATTTTGAGCTTTTATGTTTTATTTGTCCACCTAATATTACTAATGGGGCTTTCCAGGTGGCTCAGTAATAAAGAATTCACCTGCCAATCCAGGAGACATGGGCTTGATCCCTGGGTCGGGAAGATCCCCTGGGTAAGGAAATGGCAACCCACTCCAGTATCCTTTCCTGGGAAATCCCATGGACATAGGAGCCTGGTGGGTTACAGACCATGGGGTTGCAAAAGAGTCCAACATGACTTAGCGAATGAGCACACACACACAATATTGTTAATGAGGAAGCCATTATCCCTGGGGAGTGGGAGGTCATTCTTGATGAATTAAGGAGGCAGAGATGCCCACTCTCCCAGAGAGGCTGCCCAGGACCATCTCCATCTCTGTGTATGGTTCACTTGATGGAATCTAGAGTGATGCCCTCACAAGCTTTGAGGGAAAGTTCACAATTCTGCAATTACTGAGAAGGAAAGTGGAATGCCATTTCTAGATTTTCATCCAGAGGAATTTCTTGGCTCCAATTCCCCCATTTCATTTGCACAAACAGCTTTTTGGTATTAGTTAACATTCAAGGAATAGTTTCAAGTTTTACAATGGCAAAAGGGTCATTATTTCTATCAGTGTGCTGGAGGTTATTTTGAGTCTGACGATGGAGGGCCTGATTCAATAAAATCAGCCTGAGTCTCCCAGCAGGATCCTCAAACCATGGGAATTCAACGGGAGAGCCCACATGGACTCCTGTGATACTGAACCAGGGCTGAATTTCCATTTAATCATGCTCAAGAAATCAAAAGACACTTTGGGATTAAATGGCAAACCTTTTAACTAGGAAATCCTCAGCCAAAATGGTCAATTAGCATTTAAACTGCAGAACTGCCTTAGTAAGAGGGAATGAGTTGCTGAAGAAATAAAATACCTTCCTTATTAGTTAAAAAGGTAAACTAGAAACATGGAGTTATTGTGAAATATGCATTCCCTTCTGAAACAGGGGAAGTATCACAGGGCTCTTCTTGCAAAGAGGAATAAAAAAAAGACCTGAATTATTTACTTATTCTCCTCGTTTTAGCTTTAATTGGCAAAATTGGCTCAAGTGAATGATATTTGAAGCCGCCATCTAATTATATATTTTTGCATCACATTTAGCAAATGACTCAACAACTCGGTTTTTCTGTCTTAAAATTGATTTTTTAAAAGGAAGTTCTTTTATATACTGGAAAATAAAAATAATGTATTATATTTAGAAATGTCCTTGATTAAATTTTATGTATTCATAAAATCTTTGGCCCATTGAAAGCTCCTTCCCAGTCTTCTAGTATGCACCTCAGGGGCTTGGAGGGCAAGTAGAATAAGAGTTGGCTTAGGGGAAAAAAACACACATTTCTATCATGACTGCATATAAGTAAAACTCAAAACTGTCCAGAAATGGAGTTGAAAATGTCTCTTAAATAATTATGTATAATCACCTGTAAATGACCATCTAATTTTCAGTTTCTGCTCTCATCAAACTTACTGAATATGTAAATTTCAAATGTTGGTTCTCCACCAACATTTAACAATATTATTATTGTTATGTATTTGTATGTTGTAGTTGTTGTTAAGTCACTAAGTCATGTCCACCATTTTTGTGACCCCATGGACTGCAGTGCGCCAGGCTCCTCCATCCTCCAGTATCTCCAGGAGTTTGCTCAAATTCACGTCCATCGAATCAGTGATGCTATCTAACCATTTCATCCTCTGCCACTCACTTCTCCTATTGCCTTCAGCCTTTCCCTGTATCAGTCTATTCAGTTTTAAAAAATTAAAACGGTAAAGTAAATTAGACTGTAGTTGTCCTTTGCAATGATCTTCTCCCTGTCAGGCCCTCCCCATTGCACCCCAGATTCCATTGCACTGGGATTCCATGACATGTCTCACTTGGTGCAGACAAGCTGTTGTGGACTGAAAGGGATCTGACCAGTTCTTACTCTGGTAGCTGTGTTTTCAAATTGGCTGATACATTTAGGAAATTTTAGGTGTGTGTTTGAATGTTCACACAGATTGAATGAGGATGCATTTGAAGGTAGGAGCTAGCAACTGTAGATGATCACTGAGGAATTCTTCATAAACTCATGCAGACTAAGAGTGATGGGTTTACATGTGACACTTGATAATATTTTCATTTTTAAAGAAAGTAGAATAGGAATGAAAATGGTGTTGGAGATGTATTTGGCTTTATAGTTCTTTACTTTTTTCCTAAGGAGACTATAAGAAGCTGTGGTACATATACACAATGGAGTATTACTCAGCCATTAAAAAGAATACATTCGAATCAGTTCTAATGAGGTGGATGAAACTGGAGCCTATTATACAGAGTGAAGTAAGCCAGAAAGAAAAACACCAATACAGTATACTAACACATATATATGGTATTTAGTCAATCGGTGAAGATAACCCTATACGCGAGACATCGAAAGAGACACAGATAAATAGAACAGTATTATGAACTCTATGGGAGAGGGCAAGGGCAGGATGATATGGGAGAATGGCACTGAAGCATGTAAATTATCATATGTGAAACAAATCACCAGTCCAGGTTCAATGCATGATACAGGGTGCTCGGGGCTGGTGCATTGAGATGACCTGGAGGGATGGGATGGGGAGGGAGGTAGAAGTGGGGTTCTGGAAGGGGAAAACATGTACATCCATGGTGGATTCATGTCAATGTATGGCAAAACAAATACAATATTGTAAAGTTAAAAAATAGAAAATAAACTAATTAAAAAAAGAGAGAGAAAATATTATTTTAAAAATGTCTGTTACTGAAGACAAGTTTAGAAATTGATACAAGAAATCCTGTTTCCATTGACAGCGCCCATTGTCCCAGGCAGTTATAACCTGGAAACTAAAGTTGTCATTATTCAGATCTATATTTTCTCTGCTACTTAGGTCCAAGAGGTATTGATTTTTTCCTGATTTATGCGCAGAGTTTTTTTTGGGTTTGCTTTGATTCCTCCTTTGTATTCTGATTGTAACTGTATTCACTTTATTTGATGGAATGTTTCAGTAGCTTCACATATTCTTGTCTCTCTTATCCGTGATGTTGTCATCAATACTATCCTTTTGAAACAATAAATCTATCCTTTCGCTCTCTTGTGCAAAAGCATTTGTGACCCTCAATTGCCTCAGAATTAAATGCAATCTTCTGGATTCCACATATATGCATTAACATACAATATTTATTTTTCTCTTTCTGACTCACTTCACTCTGTCTCTGGATCCATCCACATCTCTACAGGTGACATAATTTCATTCCTTTTTTCATAGCTAAGTAATATTTCATTGTATATATGTACCACATCTTTTTTATCCATTTCTCTGTTGATGGACATTTAGGTTGCTTCCATGTCCTAGCTACTGCAAATAGTGCTGTTACGAACACTGAGGTGCACATATATTTTTGAATTATGGAAGTCCAAAAAGAAGGTGATATATGTATAAGTATGGCTGATTGATTCTGCTGTATAGAAGATAACACAGCATTGTAAATCAACTATACTCCAATAAAAATTAATTTTAAAAAAAGATTTCAATCTTCTTCCCTAGCATCATTCAAGTTGCTCCTCAATTTGGCTGCATCTTTCAAGGCTTTAGTTGCTACTCACTAACTATCCCACTCAGTTCTGCATCACGACAATACATTTGTTTCAATGAAATATCCTGCCCCACAATCTCTGAGGCCCAAAAATTCTTATAATTTTCAAGAGCTAGCAGGAATGTCACTTCTCTAAGATATCCACATCTTTCTCCTCATATCTATTCCAACAATGTAATCTTTGTTTTTATTTCACTCTTGACCATTTTTTAGCTTTTTAATAAACATTTTTAGTTGAGAAATGTTTTACATACAGTAAAATGCAAAGTTCTTTGGAATATAGTTCAATCTGTTCAAACAAATGCATACAAATGTGGAATTCACATCCTTACACAAGTGTAGTTTGTTCATTTTCTGTTTTACTTATTTCCTCTAGCTCATTCTTCTAATTGCTTTAGTGTATATTTTTCAATTTTTCTATCTTAAGATATAAACTGAGACCTTTGTTTGAGACTTTTCTTGTTGCCTAAAGTGTACACTTAATGATACATGTATTGTTATAAATATCACTGTAGCTGAATCCTTCACATTTTAATATGCTGCATTTTTATTTTCCTTCAGTTTAAATACACTTCTAATTTCCCTTATAACTTCATTTTTTGGTCCCTGGGTTGTTTAAAAATGTGATTTTAAATTTTCCCATATTTGCGGCATTCAGCAAATATCTTTCTGTTTTCAATTTCTGCTTTAATTCCACTGTCGTCAGAAAAAGAAGTCTGTACCATTTCAATAATATTAACTTAATGAGATTTAGTTTTATGTCCTGTCATATGATTCGTTTGTTGAATATTCCACGTGTACTTAAAAAGAATGTGTGTTCTGTTGCTTCAATGAAAAGTCAATCAGGTCCGGTTATCGAGAGGGTTAATCAGATCCTATATTGTTACTTCTTTTCCTTTAAGATACTTTTGGTGTACTTTTTTCATTAATAATTACGATTTCTTGTTGTTTAGTTACTAAGTCATGTCCGACTCTTTTGCAACCCCATGGACTGTAGTCCACCAGGCTCCTCTATTCATGGAGTTCTCCAGGCAAGAATACTGGGATGGTTTGCCATTTCCTTCTCCAGGGATCTTCCTGATCCAGGGATTAAACCCTAGTCTCTTGCATTGGCAGGCAGATTCTTTCCCACTGAGCCACAAGGGAAGGCCAATAATTAAGATAGAAGATTTAATATCTCCAAGTATCATTAGAAGATTTGTCTATGTGTCCTTTAATTCTCTCAGTTTTCACATTACATATTTTGATTTTTTTTAACAAGGTGCATGCATATGCCTCTGTGGAACCAATGCTTCTATCATTATGAAGTGTCTTCTTTATTTGGAGTAATACTTCATTCTCAGAAACATATGTTTTCTAACCCCTCCAGCTTTCTTACAATTAATGTTTACAAGGTACATCTTAATTGATCATTCTACTTTTGACTTGGCCATGTCCTTATATTTAAAACAAAACTCTTTGTTAAAAACATATAGTGGGGTCTTGATTTTTGTTTTTTCCAGTCTGACAATCTCTACTCTAAATTGGAGTTTTTCATCCATTTACATTTAAAATAACTGTTAATGAAATTGGGCTTACTTTCACTAGCTTATCACTTTTTCCCTCTAATTTTTCCATCTCTCTTTGTTTTCTTCTCCTTTTTTTCCATTGCTGCATTTGGATTAACAAATATCCTTTTTGTTATCTCTTGTTTGGATTCTGTTTTACCTTGACTGTTGTCTCATTAGCTGTACACATTTGCTTTAGCTAACTTATCAAAGTCAACCTTGTACAACTGTATGTTACATACCACTTCACATATAAGGTGATACATTCATGCGTGTGTGCTAAATCACTCTAGTCATGTCTGACTTTTTGTGACCCCATCTACTGTAGCCCACCAGGCTCCTCTCTCCTTGGAATTCTCCAGGCAAGAATACTAGAGTGGGATGCCACGCCCTCCTCCAAGGATCTTCCCGACCCAGGGATTGAACCCTAATCTCCTGTGGCTCCTGCATCGTAGGAGGATTCTATACCACTGAGCCACGAGGAAGCCTGATACAATCATAGCAACATACTTTTACAACTCCTCACCTTCTTCATGTCTTTATTGTTACATAATTTATTTCTGCATCTGTTATAAACTCCATAATACATTGCTATTATTCTGTTTTAAATACAGCTGTCCCCCACCACCTTATCTGCAGTTTCACTTTACATGGTTTCAGTTACCCAAGGTCAACCATGGTCCAAAAATATTAAATGGAAAATTCCAGAAATAAACAAGTCATAAAACTTCAGTTTACATGTGGCTATTTGAGTAGCATTATGAAATCGCATGCAGTCTGCTCTCTCCTGCCTGGCATGGGGATAACCCCTGCATCCACAGAGCACCCACTGCCTGCCCATTAATTACTTAGTGGTCTTCTTGGTTAGATTGACTGTTGCAGTACTGTGGACAATTTGTGTTCAAATGATCTTTATCTTACTTAATATTGGCCCCAAAGCATAAGAAGAGTGATCTGGCAACTCAGACATGCCAAAGAGAAGCTGTAAAGTGTTTGCTTAAGTGAAAATGTGAAAGTTCTCAACTTGTTAAGAAAAAAAAAATCATATGCTAAGATTGCTAAGATTCATGTAATAAACATGACTCTTTTATCCATGAAATTGTGAAGAAGGAAAAAGAAATCGGGGGTAGTTTTGCTTTTTACCCCAAACTGCTGAAGTTAACACTACAGTGCGTGGTAAGTGCTTAACTGAGATGCAAAAGGCATTAAATTTGTATAATAAGATTTGCTGAGAGAGAGTGTATTCACATAATTCAACATATTACAGTCTGTTGTTTTAATTGTTCTATTTTGTTAGCTATTGTTAATCTAGTACTATGTGTAATTTATAAATTAAACTTTGTAACAGCTATGTATGTCATATCTCAGTTGGTAAAGAATCTGCCTGCAATGCAGGAAACCCCGGTTTGATTCCTGGGTTGGGAAGCTCCCCTGGACAAGGGATAGGCTACCCACTCCAGTATTCTTGGACTTCTCTTGTGGCTCAGTTGGTAAAGAATCCTGCTGCAATGTGGGAGACCCAGGTTCGATCCCTGGGTTGGGAAAAGATCCCCTGGAAAAGGAATGGCTGCCCCACTCCAGTATTCTGGCCTGGAGAATTCCAAGGACTATATAGTCCATGGGGTTGCAAAGAGTCAGATAGGACTGATTTACTTTTACTTTCATGTATGTGTGCATGAGAGAAAGCACAGTATACAGAGGTTTCTATCCTTCAGTCCAGGCACCCACTGGAGGGGTCTTGAAACATTCCCCACAGACAAGGGGAGACTACTGTATTCAACTTTTTAATACATTTTTAAAAGGGAAAATGTCTTTTCTGTTTATCCACATATTTCCTATTTCCATTGCTTTCATTTCTACGTGTAATCCAAATTTCCATCTGGCACTCTTCTACTTCAGCCTGAAGAATCTGACTTGACATTTCTTTCAAAGCAGGTCTGTGGTGACAAATTCCTCTAGCTTTTGTTTATTTTAAAACGTCTTTATTTCAACTTCATTTTTGAAGAATGTTCACTGCTTACAGAATTCAGGCTTGACATGTTATTTTTTTCTTTTAGTATTTTTAAGTTGTCAGTCCAATGTCTTCTGGCTTGCATTGCTTCTGATGAGAAATACAATCCTTATCCTTTTACTTGTTTTTTTCCCCCCCTCTCTTTGTGATGTATTTATTTTTTCCTATTTCTCTTTAAGAGTTTCCTTTTTATCATTATTTTTAAGCAATTTGACTATGGCATTAGTACTTCTCTAGGTCACTTGTGTGTGTATTTAATCTATTATTGAGTTTTTTGGATCAGTAGTTAATATAATTTTAAGTCATTATTTATTCAAGTATATTTTCTGCCCCAATTTCTCTCTTTTTCCCTCCTAGGACTCCACTTTTATATATCTGAGAATTGCTATTTTCCCATGTGTCAGAGACACTGTGTTCATTTAATTTTTCAGCATTTTAATTCCATGTGCTTCACTTTGGATATTTCCTACTGCCATATCTTCAGGTTTTCTGATATTTTTCCTATCCAGTATCCAGTTTACTACAAAGCACAACAAGGGATTATTTAATTTTAGATATTTTATTTTTAGTAGAATTTTCATTAAGTGTTTTCCAGTTTCCATTTTTCTGCTGTTATTGTCCTGTCTGTTTCTTCATTATGCCCATCATTTCTTTTGTCTTTGTTTGCTAATTACAACTTCTCTGTCATCTCTGGATCTGTCTTAATGGCTTTTTGGAATAAAATTTCCATGATTATGAATCACATTTTGTTTCTTCTCTGTATATCTAGCAATTAACAATAAAATTTTAGTGGATATTGTGAATGCTACTTTTGTTAAATGCCAAGTTGTTGCTTTTTTTAACTTGGATATTGGCTTTATTCTGGCATATATTTAATTTTCTATCATTTCTGCTTCATTTTGCAATGATTTTTAAAGGTGGGGTACATATAAACTAGCTCTTACAGATCTAGAATAGTGTAACTTCGTATCTGAGCTTCGAGATCTCAGATAAATGCCTGTTTTTCAGGGCAATCTCGATGTGTTGTGTGTTTTTGTCCAACAACTCAAAGAATTCCCATGTAGATTTCAATGGTTTGCTCTCAGCACAGTTCCCTCCTGTGGTTTTTCCCTTTCCGATAAATCCTAGCCTTCCCAGCAGCCCTGAAATCTGATTTTTGCTGTCTTAGTAAGATTACTCTTCCCGCTTGGACATCACATTTCGTTTCCAGAAAGTATCCGCAGGTAAAAGGCTCGAGCAATCATGGGGCACACTTCACATGTTTTCATTCTCTGAAGGATCACAGTCCTGTACTGCATGCGTCTCATTTTTACAGTTGTTTATGGTGGCAGGGTTATTCTGATATGAGTTACTCTGTCATGATGAGAAACAGAGGTTGTTCCTGATCAGATTTTACTTTGCATTGGAATTATTCTTGTATATGCCTCAGCTCTTTTGTGGGACTGAAAGCATCCCAAGGGCAGTCTCTGCATTATTCATTTTTGTTTATCCTGCAGAGCATTGTACACAGCCTGATTATGCTAGCTGTTTAATTTGATTATATCCAATCAGTAAATATTTTGAAAGAATAATTGAAATGAATGAAATAAATCATCACAGGAATTTTAGGAATCATCTCAAAGACCTTAAAATTCATCACACATACTGATTTTCTGTGACTCATCAGTCCTTATATTCTGCAACAATCATGCAGATACCTGAGTTTCTAATCATTCCCTCTACTCCCTCCTGATAAAAATCTTTTATTACTATCAGAAAACATGTGAAGGACTAAGAAACACAGAGAAAACAATCACTGACAACTATTTGGTAGTGTGAGTGTTTATCGGGTGCCAATTGGAACTTTTCTTTTCATCTTTGGGTTGCTATGCAGATTGTTATTCTCTACAGTTGTTTAAATCCAACTGGAATCATCTTTCACAGCCACACATCCAAAGTCAACATTATTGATAACTGTGATAGCTCAGCGGTCAAGAAAACCCTGAAAGAGAAAGGTCAACATGAGGGAATCCCATGTTCCGTATAATATGCACTCAATCAAAAATCTGCTGCATGTGATCTGTGAGCATGGAGATATCCACTTAAGCTAAAAACTTATTTCATTTTCTCTTTTTTAAGATTCTTGATCTTGGGACTTCCCTGGTGATCCAGGGGTTAAGAATTTGCCTTGCAATGCAGGGGACACAGGTTCGATTGCTGGTTGGGGAACTAAGGTCCCACATACCTTGGAGCAACTGAGACTGTACACCAAAACTAGAGAGTCTGCATTCCACAACTACTGAAGCCCGAATGCTCTGGAGCCTGAGCACTGCATCTACTGAGCCCACATGCCACAATTAGAGAGTCTGCATGCCGCAAGGAAAGATCCTGCATGCCGCAACGAAGATCCCAAGTGCTGTAACTAAGACCAGATGCAGCCAAATAAATAAATAAAAGACTATGGTTCTTATCAACAGGTAAGAAGCTAGAAGAAAATATCACAGCTTCATATTACATAATTTCTAGAAAATGACTGAGTTGCTACAAAGCAATTGCCCTAGTAATGTCAAACAGTTCCACTCAATTGAATTATTTAGATATTTCTTCTCCTGTCTTGTGATGCTCTCCTTCATCTGCCTGAACACCTGCTACTTGCTGATGCTCATACCTGTGTAACTCCTAAGGACTCTTTTCTCTTTCTTGTTCCTAAGAATACAAAAAACCCTTGTAGGCAGAGCCTATTTCTTAGGCACTGCATCTTACCTGGGCCCTCACTTCTGCTTCTGCTGTCTACTCTGGTCAATTTTCTTGTAAATTCCACATAGCAATTGTCTTTTATGCCTGAACTATCTACTGGATCCCAAAGGCACATTTTCTGCCACTTACTGATTTCTTTTGGTTTATATGAGAAATTTTTCTTCTATGTGCTGAGTCACAAACCAAATGGAAGCAGACAATAATATTGGGGTTTTTTTTTTTTCCCTTTTGCCCTTCTTTCCCATTCTATAAACTGAGGTTAGCTTTGTAGGACTGAAACTCCAGAGTCATGCTGACCTCTTTTCTTCCTCTGTTCTCTCGTTCTAGCGACTTTCCAATTCCTCTAGAGCCTCTGCCAAATGTCCCAGCCACCCATCCTCTCCAGTATTATTCATTTCCTTCCTACTTCCAACTAAATCATTGTTCTGGGCTTCTATTGCATCTAATGGGTTCTGCTTCTATGTCACTATACCTATACATGACTTCCATTTTGTAAGATAGTTCTTGACATGAGTACTGATGTTATTTTCTGCTTAAAAAGTTAAAAACTTCAATGTGTTTCCATAGTTAAGTCCAAGACCCTGAATACGACTTTCAATGGTTTCCAGAATGCTTCCTTAAAACAGCCTTTTCCCCTTACCCTCCATTAATGTCCTGTGTCATTAACATCAACCATACACAGGGGCCTAATATTCCCCCAATTTTCCTATCACTGTTCTATGGTTAATTGTCTTCTCTTTACCAGACATACCTTTCCTTTCCTCCTTCCTTTGTATCAACCTACTGAGGTCTTGCATAACCTTTGAAAATGCCTCATTTTTCTAAGATCTTTAGTTAAAGTGCAGATGGATAGACTTTCATCCTGCTTTGAAATTCACTATTCCGTTAATGGTATATCTTCAGTGATACTTGCCCATTTGAACATGTTTACTGATGCTTACTCCATATAAACATCTGTGCTTATTCCTTGTATTGTACTTGTATTGGCCTTTCCTCAGCTCCTTGAAGGTTTGTACTATGTTTAACTCTTCTTCTAATGTTGAAATTATAGCCTTTACCTTAGTGGGTGCTACACTATAGTTAGTGCAGGTCTTGCCTCTCCAGAGTAGCTTTCATATTGACATTCCTCATGACTGCACAGTGCTTACCTTGACCACTATGTCCAGCAGTCATTTTCATAGCAATTCCTCCAGTCATCTCTATAAAGCACTTCAAGTCTCCACCATATTCACAGTCCTTGTGATCTGCATTAGCCTGGAATCATGCATTCTGCCAGCGGGAGCTCTCCTTTAAGGTCTCACTGGCTGTAAAAGAGCTAACACATCATAATGGGTTAATATGTTACTCCTCCAAAAGTAACAACTGTTGGTGTTCAACAGAACTTTGGGTAGATAAGGAGTGACTCACCTCTAGGGAATTTCTGACTGAGTGGCAAGCTGATAGAGGTGATATTTTGGGATTGGTACGATTTTCAGTACCTCACAGATCACATCCCACAAGTGGCTGACAAGTTTATCTATGTCTGGGAAGGGACATGGACTAGTCATATACACACGCAACCACAGGCACTCACTCACAAACGTGCCATGGCCCTCTGAACATCTGACTGTTTGATTTCTACAAACAATAGGACTAGAAGCTACATGGCTCACCTGACTTTGGGTCCACAGGGAGTTGACTCCTCCACAGCAACTGGACGAGTCTTGATCCCTACAAAATAATTTTTAATTCTGAAACATATCTTCAATTTTGTCTTGTTCTGATTGGAAAATATAGAGAGGACTCAGAAAAGGAATCCCTAGCAACCGACTGGAACATTAATATTTTGAGACCCCCTTCATCTCTACCTTTAATTATAAATTTACCTCTGTCTTTAGACTATACCCTAGGCTTAATAATAAAAAAAAGAATATTTTGAAAAAATAGGGCTTTTAGTTCTGACTCGGGGGAAAAGACTGAACCCTCAATATTGTACTATCAAATGCCAAATTTTTACTGCTTTAAGTCCTGGAAGAATACACCCACTCTTCCAATAAAAAATGAAGACATTTTTGTATATTGTAACATAACTATAAATACATTAGCATAATGTAAATGTAAATGTACATTTCTCTCTCTCTCTTTCTATAACTCCCATTCCCCCTTACTGTTGGCAGTTAATACATTACATAGGATAGCCTTTACTTTGCCAAAAAAGGTCCATATAGTCAAAGCTATGGTTTTTCCAGTAGTTATGTATGGACGTGAGAGTTGGCCGATAAAGAAGGCTGAGGGCCGAAGAATTAATGATTTCAAACTGTGGTGTTGGAGAAGACTCTTGAGAGTTCCTTGGACTGCAAAGAGATCAAACCAGTCCACCCTAAAGGAAATCAGTCCTGAATATTCATTGGAAGGACTGATGCTGAAGCTGAAACTCCAATACTTTGGCCACCTGATGCAAAGAGTCGACTCATTAGAAAAGACCCTGATGCTGAGTAAGATAGAAGGCAGGAGGAGAAGTGGGCGACAAAGGAGGATGAAATGGTTAGATGGTATCACTGACCCAGTGGACATGAGTTTTAGCAAGTTTCAGGAGATGGTGAAGGACAGGGAAGCCCGGCGTGTTGCAGTCCATGGGGTCGCAAAGAGACAGTCACAACTGAGTGACTGAACAAAAACAACAACAAAAGATAACCTTGGTGATAGCAGTTAACAAGTTAAGTCAGAAAATATAGGGAACTTTTCCTTTAGAACTGCTGAAGACCATTTTATATGAAAATAACACTGCAAGACTTTGATATGGTAGACAGGTGGTATCAATCACAACTTATAAAAGGTCAAATAAATATGATAGTTTCACTTTGTCTTGTCTTTGTCTTAAATCTTGGCTCAGTTTTATTGAAATTAAAAATGTTGGGTTAGTGAGCCATAGATAGAAATTTATATGCAAATAATCACTTAGGTAAATGATTAGAAAAATCTTTGTCTTTAAAAATACTTTAGAAAGTTACTGTAGAGTCTGAAAATACAACTAAATGTCTCACTGAGAACAAGTACAAAAAAAAAAATGCTCCACAATCAGGAACTAAACAGTATAAATAAATGCCAAGATTAAAAGCAAACATACACATATGTGCATGTGTCTATATAGTTTTTATTTTATTTTATTTTAGTATGACTTTGGAAATATTGAGAAAAATTTCAGCAGTGTTACCAGATGCATTCTTATCAATATAAAAACAGTTTGGATTTTTGTTGAAAACAAAACCAAATGAAACAAACATGAAATTACAAAAAATACATATACACCCACAAATGAGAGAAAGGATTTTAGCAAGACATAAATCCATGACCATCCAGATTTTATAAGATATTTGTATATCTTATGAAAAAAAAATTATTCTTCATTACCTCTCCCTCCAATGAAGAAAATGCATGAACTAAAACGAAGGTAAAATATAAAAAGAAGAAAATGAAACACAATCAGATAAATTTATTTACTCACTTATTCAGTACATAGTTATTGAGTATACACTATGTGCCTGCACTTCATATTATTAATGTAGCATCTAACATAAACTCTAATAGTACAGACTTCTTCATTTTTGCTTCTTTTTTATTGAAAGAATGGTTTTCTCCGCAGAGTTCATATGTTTACATGATTGTAAATTTCATGAAAAAAGTATATTTTATATACCTCAAAATGCTGCTATTCTAGGGAATATGTAAATATAAGATACGGTTTTTTAAAGTAGAGTAAAATCAATTTGGATAGATAAGATTAGCACAAATACAAAGGGAAGAAATAGAGAGAGAAAGAAAAAGAAGGAAAGAATAAAGAAAACAGAGGGAGGAGAGAGGGACTAAAAAACATCCCAAGAAATAAAATTTAAAAATTAAGATGTATAGTATAGATTCTCCATGATGCCAGAGCTGCCTGAAGTCATGGGAGGAGGAATCTCAAAAAATAAGTTGGGATGTGAGCTGAGATTTGAAAATAAACTATGAACTGGATGCCATCCCAAAGTAGAAGAAAATATATGTAATGGATATGGAAGAAAAAAGAAAAACCTTTGGGATACATTGAAAAATGGTTTTCTTAAGGACTGGAGTAATAAATCTGGAAAGAAAAAGAATGTGTTAGGACTTGAATGACAGTCTAAAACTTGGGGTTTGTTTGAAAGGAGAGATGAACTTATTGGAGGAAAGAATCTTACCAAAACATAAATCTAGATTTAAGAGGAAAAACCTTCTAGTTTGACATTACCCTATTGGGAACATTAGAAAATGAATGCTGAATGGTATTACAATAATATGTTTTGTGAAAAATAAAACAACTGGGTTAGACAAAGTTGAGTTAGACAAAGGTGGGCAGGTTTCTTTACTGCAGAACTTCCCAGAGCCCTTAATTTTCAAGTATACATAGTAAAGTCTCCAACCCAGGAAAAATGTATGCAGCATTTTGATGCTTACCTGATCGTGGGGCACAGGAGTGCAGTTTGTGAAATGCTGTTCTAGGTCTTCATCGAGACTAAGATTCCAAGCATCTCATGATCATTTGGTATGACCACCTACTGTAGTGTCAGGGCCAGATGATCCTGTGAAATCCACGGAGCATTTTGGACAGAAGATCTCATCCTCTCCAGTGACAACTGCTCATTTATCTCCCAGGACGGCCCTTTCTGTCTTTACGTAGTTCTAATATTAGGACAATGTTCTGTATGTTCTCTTTCTCTGATGTATAAGTACAGGTGGCGTGAGTGGTAAAGAATCTGGCTGCCAGTGCAGGAGACACAAGGGGTATGAGCTTGATCCCTGGATGGGGAAGGTCCCCTGGAGGAGGAAATGACAACCCACTCCAGTATTCTTGCCTAGAAAATCCCATGGACAGAGGAGCCTGGCAGGCTACAGTACTTGGGGCCACATAGTCGAACAGGACAAATCATACACACACTGTAGGCTCCCTTCCCCTAATAATCACTCATAGTTCTAGTTCTACTAATATCTCTTTTTCTAGAAAAATGATTAGGTATCATAATATTAACATTCAAACCATTTCATTTAAACTTCAGCTGGATACTTGCTAGACAAATTGTCCAGAGCAACAAATTTTGGCTGAATTAATGTAGTATACCGGTCCAACTATATAGGATGAACAGTAGTTTTATCTATATCTTAGCCATAGATATCAAGGTGGAGCTTCCTGCTTATGATTTTATCATTATATATTTAGATACAGGCAGAAAGTTTATTTCTAAAGATGGCTGAAAAATTGAGCAATTCCAATTCCTGG
Organism: Okapia johnstoni; assembly: GCA_024291935.2. Lineage (NCBI taxonomy): Eukaryota > Metazoa > Chordata > Mammalia > Artiodactyla > Giraffidae > Okapia > Okapia johnstoni. The sequence goes on from CM044324.1 coordinate 19,408,409, forward strand.
ACTGGATCATGAAGCGTACTCTGATTTAGCAATAATTTTTACCCCCAAAATAGACTCTGCTCCATGGCATCCAACCAGAGTGTGGACCAAGTAGGTCATGGTGTACCTCCTTGTTGTTTGTGATGTGAACAGTGGGATGTCAGGTCCCCGGAGGTCTGTCTTTGTATGTCACTTCTCTGGCCTCACAGGAGTTTCAGAGATAACCTGATTTCACTTCTTTTTTGCTGGGAAAGATAGAAGACTTATCCATCCCACGTCCTTAAAGTTTCATTTCTGGTTAAGGATATTGTTTTGACACGTAGAGAACAGCAAACCTCTGATGGAACTAGGTAGACATTATCCTCAAGAGAAAAACATGTGCCTCAGAAAAATAGGCAAACATCAACTTCATAAATGGGTGCTTTTTGATAACACTATTTTGAATTATTTCAGATATTTTCATAAAATATCACCATGACTATCTCAAATGTGGGTAAGAGTTTTATAATGTGGTGACAACAGTTTGTAAAAAGACATACCATGTGACCAAAGGGCTATACTTATAATTCATTTGCAGAATACCAGGATGAAGATAAAACAGAGGTTAACAATAATGACTTATATGGAAATATCCATCCATTTGAAAAATATTTTTTAAAATATTGAATACCAAATTTGTTCACAATATTTCATGATTCAGTTGACATGAGTTTATGTATCATATGTATAATATACATGATTATAGGTAATATCATCTAATATGCAGACAGAGAGAAAAATGATGGTTTCACTTCAAGGATGAGGGAAATTCAAAAACTAGAAAATCCAAACTATTTGTGTGACTTCATTAAACACCAGAGGAAATTCCACGGGTAAAATAAAACTGTCAGGTCTCTGCAGAGTGCCACAAGTGAATGCACCATGGACCAATCTATCTATTTGGATCTTAGTGACGTTTATCATCAAACCCGCCTGCTTTTCTGAAAAATGGAAGCTTATTTAATCATTGTGAAAATATCAAGAAGCCAAATAGTTATTGCAATGATAGCAATCGTTGGAAATGCAATAGACAATTTCATAGGAACTCAAAGTCAGACTATTTTTTGGCCTGCTTGGCTAACGCTTTCTGCAACCGTAAAATTTGGCTGCAACAGGGCAATACAATACTGGTGAGAAAACACTGGGACTATTACCGCTTTTTTTAAAGCAGAAATGAAGCAGCCAGAGGAACATAACCAGTGCATGTAAAGCAGTGAGTGTTTACTCCCAGAACAACTGAAGAATCGGAGTTATTTTGGATTGGAACTGCGGCCTGTAGACAGGGGTATGCCTTTTGTGGTAATGTCCTCAGGCGCTGAAAGGCCTCACCTGGCAAGTGTCCGGAGGGCCGGCAGGAGATGCTGTCTGTGCTCTTGGCAGTGAACCCAGGCTCACATTCACGGCTGCAGCTCCTTCTCACCCTGCTTTGGAGGGGATGAGACCAGGAAGCATTGCAACACGTGTCAAATCAAAAGAAAAAAAATGCCCTACTTTCCTTCTTGATGTAGCTCCCATAGTCAGTATTAAAGCCTAGAATTCATAACCTTAATGAGGGGTTTGGGGACTGAGAATTCAAATTCTCCCCGGGAACTTTTTCTTTTCCTTTTCCCAGCCTCTCTCTTGGCTGACATAGTAAGGTTGGGTTTCCATGAGCAACTCCGAAAAGAACTTGATTTCTTTAAAAATATTGTTTGTTTTTCCTCCTGCTCTCCTTGGATTTCTTTTCCAAGAAAATAGAGAACAAAAAATATATGCTTTGTGCAAAGCCATTGTTTTCTTGACCCTAAAAGCCTTAAAAATCCACATGCTAGTCTGGAAGTTTGGGGATGAGCAGTCAATTTGATTTTGAAAACCTTTTCTTACTTTTGTTCAGTTGCTCAGTCGTGTCCAGCTCTTTGCAACCCCATGGACTGCAGTACACTAGGCTTCTCTACCCTTTACTATCTCTCAGAGTTTGCTCAAACTCATGTCCATTGAGTCGATGATGCCATCCAGCCATCTCATCCTCTGTCGCCCCCTTCGGTGTATCTTATCTTCAATAGAATTAATCTTCCCACAGTTTGCCCTTTCACTGACTTGTGAAAAACATGTGCCCTTTTTGAGTTCAAACTCTCTGTTTCAAGGACAATTTTCCTTGTGTCCTCTCTTCTGCCTAAGTTCTCTGTTCATAAAGCTGTCAGTTGATAACAATCCATAGGTCACATGAACAGTGTAGCAGACCCAGAGGTCTAATCCCTCTGGAATTAAATTATTTTGAATTTCATGCTTTTAATTCTTTTCAGAAACAACTTGAATTTGGGAATTTTATTTGGTTTTACCTTCACTAAATAAGAGATCTTTGAGAGCAATAGTGACTACTGTTTTAACAGAGGACTGAACTCTTATTTGGTTGCTTCTTTTCCAGGAGTCAGATTAAAAGGTTATCTCCCTCCAAACTTTGAACTGGTGATTTGGCTCTGTGTGATCAATAACTTTGTTCTGATGGCTTAACTTTTGTCTTGGTTAAACCTGGTAGCACTTATGGCCACACTGTTTTCATCTGCATATGATGCCCCTCCGAGGGAGTGGGTCATAGTATATTGCTAGAATCTATGGCTTCCCTTGTGGCTCGGCTGGTAAAGAATCCTCCTGCAATGCAGGAGACCTGGGTTTCATCCTTGGGTTGGGAAGACCCCCTGGAGAACGGAAAGGTTACCCACTCCAGTATTCTGGCCTGGAGAATGCCACGGACTGTATAGTCCATGGGGTTGCAAAGAGTTGGACACAAATGAGAGACTTTCACTTTCACAGGGAACATGAATCTGTGGGGCTTCCCAGGCAGTTCAAAAGGTAAAGAGTCTGCCTGCAATGTGGGAGACCTGAGTTCGATCCCTGGATCTGGAAGATCCCCTGGAGAAGGAAATGGCAACCCACTCCAGTGTTCTTGCCTGGAGAATCCCATGGACAGAGGAGCCTGAAGGGCTGCAGTCCACGGGGTCACAAAGAGTCGGACACGACTGAGCAACTTTCACTTTCAATGGGAAGCATGAGCTGCTATCTCCACCCTCTTCAGTCCTCCAGATTCCAGAGAGACCTTTTCCAGTTCCTAAACTTTTGCACAATGATCATCCGTGTTTCGTTTTGTTTTTTCAGGTCCTTTATTTCCAAACCCAGTTGGCACGGAGGGGGCTGTGTGCAGTGCCCCTTTCCTGTTGTAACAATTTCTTCCCTTTTCTGGAGTTAGTTGTGCTCTTTGTCAGTTTTCCACCTCCCTCCTATGACCCCTTTGCGGGATGGTACACTTAGAAGGTCAGGAAGGGCATCTGAGGGGCAGCCTTGGGAAAAAGGAACTACCATTTGCTGAGTCAAGAGCTGAGAAGGGCCCGCCCAGCTCATTCCACAAACTCTCTGGTGATTTCTCTGTCTTGAAGTATCCACACTTTGGAAACCTAGAGTTAGGAAGACACGTAACTGTGATCCAAGCCAGTTCTTCTGTTGTATTCAAGTGTATGAGAAGTGAACTCATTTGCCCAAATCCCCACACTTTCTTTGCTGGGGTTGTCCAAGGGGTGGAGAGTGAAACAAAGAAACAAATAAAAAATCACCCTCATCCTAAGAATAAGAACAATCTGTTCTTCTGATAGAACAAATGCTTCTGTGATTACTTTCACATCCCTTTAGCTGCAGTATAAGCCCAATTATATATTTAAGTTCAGTAGCCAATTAACATTGTTCCCATGTCGAAGTCCATCCAGGATGTCCTACCAATTCATAGGCGGCCCACTGCAGGGCTGTCTACCATAGACCCATTGCCCACCTCACAGACAACCAAGTGTGTTTAGTGTTAGAATTCTCTGCAGTGTGGGCTAGGCACACTTTTTGTAATGATTCAGATTCCAATCCGTTTTCTGCTCAGTGAACAAGGTTTCCCTGAGACAGTGTGGGAAGTGACCTGAGTGTCAGGTCGTGCAGAAGCTATTTGCGTCTGCGCTCTGCAGCCTCAGCTCAGGAAGCCAAAGGGAGCAGCAGGCATCAGTGGGAAGAAATACTGAATTACTTGCAAGAAAAGTATGTGAGAAATGATTGAACAAGATGCAGTGGTGAGCAACACAGGGACTCTGACACTATTTTGAAGCAGATGCTTCTAGATTTCTGGTGCCGGGAGGAGGGGAAGAACATCCTCTACATTTTTTTTTTTTTTTGAGCCCTTCTGTTTTCAAAACAATGGAAACAAAAATGTGGTAAAATATCTTCTACCCACAGGATACCACAGAGACATAGCAACATACCACATCGCTGAGTGCTCTTTCTTGTTTAATAGGTTCTCTTCTACTGCAAATTATCCACAATTTTGTCCTCCTTTTTTTCTAAATTATCCATAATATTTTAATCTCTTTTAGACTGAGTCCAGATCCAACTGGTCCAGGAGAATTACTCCAGCAATTTGCTATCCTTGATCATAATATTCTTTTTCCTCCTACTTTGCTTGTCTAGAACAGACTTATACAATCTTTCACAAAAAAAAAAAAAAAAAGTATTTTTTCCTTAGCTACCTCTTCCAGATCCTTAAAACTTTAAATTTCACTTCTCTTGGGATTTCCATGGAAATACAGTGGTTAAGATTTCACCTCCCAATGCAGGGGGTGCTGGTTTGATCCCTGGTTGGGGAACTAAGATCCCACATGCCTCTTGGTCAAAATACCAGAACATAAACAACAGAAGTAATACTGTAACCAATTCATTAAATACTTTTAAAGTAGTCCTCATTAAAAAAAAAATCTTTTGAAAGAAGATCTTTGTTAAATAAATAAATAATAAATTTTACTTCTCTTACTGCACTTTCATTATTGTGTTTACTGGTGATTTGTGATCTGTGTTCATATCTACCTCTTCAATTATACTGTAATCTCCAAGGGGGATGTAACATCCTTGCAGTCACATCTATACCCAAAAGACTCCATACAGTGCCTTGGTGTCATGTTACTTCCACATATGCTGCAGAACAGATGAGGTCTTGGTTAATTACCTATTTTTATTGGTCTAACTCACGTTTCCAACAAGATTATAAACTCCAAGAGCCGTGCATTTGACTCCCTCTGGCACTTAGGAAAACAGGAGATATTTAAAATAAATGTAAATGGGTTGACAGAAGACAAGAGATGATCACAGTGGGAAATCTGTGATGGGCATGTGCTACATCCCGCTTTCATAACCAGCCACCAACACTGACTGGATATAGACTACCTGTTAGACACTGCCTCAAGTAGTATACATGCATCTTGTCATTTAATTATTTCTCTTACCCAATGATAGAGATGGAATTATTATGCCCATTAAGAGGCAAGGACTTTGAGACACAATAAGTAATTTGCCCAAGTTCACATGCTCAAAACTGAGAGAGCTGGTATTTGCACCCCAATTTGTGTGATTCCAAGATTTAGCCATTAACTATTAGCACTCTTAAGTAAATTATGTCCCAGAGAACTCCATAATAAATATTCACATTTTTATTAAGTTAAAATTTATGTACAGTAAAATTTAATCTCTTAAAGCTACAGTTCTATGGGTTTTGAAGAATACACACAGTCATGAAACCATCAACAAAATGAAGATGAAGATGTAGAATAGTTCAATCAACCAAAAACATCTCCCAAGATGCTTTGAAGTCAGCCTTTCTTCCCACCCAAACCCCTGGCCACTGCTGATCTGTTTTCCATCCTGATTTTGCATTCTTCAAAATGGAGCTAAATAATACATGGTCTTTTGGATCTGGCTTCTTTCACTTAGCATACATTTGAGGCTCATCCATGCTGTGGCTTGGATTAGAAGCATCCTTCTTTTTGTTGCTGATGAGTACTGCATTGAACAGACTACCACCATCCATTCCCAGGTGAGAGACAACTGGGTGGGTTCCAGTTTTGGGTGATTATTTAAAAAGCTGTGTTGCAATAAAACTTTATAAAAACAGGCTGTGGGTTATATTTGTCCTAGGGGCTCTATTCTGTTCCATTTATTTGTGTCTATTTTTATCCCAATATAATGCTGACTTGAATAACATCTATTTGTAATAAGTCTTGAAATTAGGTAGAGTGAATACTCTAACTTCATTTTTTAAATTGCTTGACTATCTGCCTTTCCACATACATTTTCCAAACAGCTGGTCAATTTCTACAACAAATCCTGCTGGAATTTTGACTGGAATTGTGTTGAATTTATAAATCAACTTAGAACCAATTGGTATCTTAGCAATTTTAAGTTTTTCCAACTATAAACATGAAACCGTTCTTGCTCTCTTTTTTGGTCTTTATTCATTTTTTTCATTAGTGTTTATTTGTCACATATATGTCTTTAACATAATTTGTTAGACCTGAGTTTCATGTTGTAGGTATTTTAAAATTTTCAGTTTCAGTTGTTCACTGCTAGCATACATAAATATAATTGAGATTTGCATATCAATTCCATATCCTGTGGACTTGTAAGCACAAGCATTACTTTTCATAGCTTGTTTATAGATGCTTCAGAATGTTTCAAGGAAATAATTATATCATCTACAAATAGAAAGTTTTCTTTCTTTCTTCCATATTCATTTTATCATTTTATTCTTTCTTTATTGTGCTTACTTGGACTTTCAAAATTATGCTAATTGGAGTAATAAGAGTACACAGCTTTGTTTTTTTCCCCAATCTTAAAGGGAGAGAATTCAATCATTCACTATTAAATATGATGCTGGCTACAGTTTTTTCTAGATTCCTTTTCTCTAGTTGAAGAAGTATCCTTCTATTCCTAGTTTAGAGAGAGTTTCTATCATGCTGAACTTCATCAACATTTTTTTCTGCATCTATATAATTTTCATGTTTTTTCTTACACTATATTGATAAGGTGAATTACATTAAATCTTTAATATTTAATTGTTTTTTCACTCCTAAACAAGCCCTACTTGGAATTACATATTAATATTATCCTTTTGTGGGTTTCCCTGGTAGCTCAGCTGGTAAAGAATCCACCTGCAATGGAGGAGACCCCGGTTCAATTCCTGGATCAGGAAGATTCCTGGAGAAGGGATAGGCTCTCCATTAGTGTTCTTGGGCTTCCCTGGTGGCTCAGATGGTAAAGAATCCACCTGCAATGCAGGGGACCTGGGTTCAGTCAGCCTGCAATGAGGGAGACCTGGGTTCAATCCTTGGGTTGGGAAGATCCCCTGGAGGAGGGCATGGCAACCCACTCCAGTATTCTTGCCTGGAGAATCCCATGGACAGAGGAGCTTGGTGGGCTACAGTCCATGGGGTCGCAAAGAGTTGGACACGACTGAATGACTAAGCACACTGTCCTTTTATATGTGGCTAGACTTCATTTGCCAGGGTTTTGTTGAGGATTGTTGCTGACTCTCTAACCCTCCTTCATCCTCTTCATTTGGTCATACATAAAGAAAGGCTTCCTGCCCAACCTTCCTTGCGGTTATTTTTGGGCCGGTGATAGTTTTGGCCGATTAGTCAGAAGTGATCGATATCATTTTGAATTTGAAACACAAGTTTTCTTTCTCTTTCAACCTCAGCCAAGGTGATTGCGCTGCTGTTGTGGACCTTCAAGATGGAAACAGACCGGCCCACTGCTTGGGAGGCAGCTTCTCCAGGGAGCTCTTTGATCGGCACACATTTTTGGTGAATGGAGAAGAAATTCTGTCAATAGATGATTGAGGCTTGGGGGTTACTTTGTTAACACAGTATAAATTAGCTTATTTCACAAAGTAAAAATACAGGATTTGAATAGGTTTCTCTGTAAGAAGAAATAAAATAAAGATGATTATTACTTTAGATAAAACAACTAGTTTAAGATCATGCATCTGTTGTCTTGAATTGTGACCAAACTCAATTTAACATTTAATTTAACTGCTTGGCAACAGTTAAATTAAATCGCTGCCTTCCCAGACTCAGTGAAGAACAAGAAGAGAGTATTTCCCAGCATTTCAAACTTTAAACTTAAAAAGAATTTTTGTCTACAAAATAAATTCTTAGAGCAGTTGGTCCATTTCCAAAAGACACAGGAATACAGAACTAAGATTTCCAACATGGTATATACTAGAGAGACTCGGTTAGCTGACTGAGACCCTCGTCAGATCTAAAAATGACCAGAGAGCACATCTGATTATCAGATAAGGTCCGTTGAGCAAAATGAACTCTCTCCAAACAATTTACACGAGTCAGTTACTGATCACACTTAACAGCTGGAAGGAACAACAGGCAACTGCACTCTAGTCAATTTATCTTTCTGCCCCAAGTAGTTTTTTAATTTAAATCTATAACATTTGGCCACTAAATGTCATATAAAAGAAGCAGCTGGACACGTAAGCTTAACAAAGTGCCAACAGTCCTAAACCATAGTCTATTTAGCATTAAGAAAATGAGAGTTGATGATAACCATCTTTTTATAGTTATAGGCATTAAATTTTTTTTTAGATTTATTTATTTATTTATTTTTTAATAAATGTATTTATTTTAGTTGGGGGCTAATTACTTTACAATATTGTAGTGGTTTTTGCCATACATTGACATGAATCAGCCATAGGTTTACATGTGTTCCCCATCCTGAACCCCCCTCCCACCTCCCTCCCCATCCCATCCCTCTGGGTCATCCCATTGCCCCAGCCCTGAGCATTTGTCTCATGCATTGAACCTGGAATGGTGTTCTGTTTCACATATGATAATATACATGTTTCAATGCTATTCTCCCAGAATGTCCCACCCTCACCTTCTCCCTCAGAGTCCATAAGACTGTTCTATGCATCTGTGTCTCTTATTCTGTCTCACATATATGGTTATCGTTACCATCTTTCAAATTCCATATATATGCATTAGTATACTGTATTGGTATTTTTCTTTCTGGCTTACTTCACTATGTATAATGGGCTCCAGTTTCATCCATCTCAATAGAACTGATTCAAATGTATTCTTTTTAATGGCTGAGTAATATTCCATTGTGTATATGTACCACAGCTTCCTTATCCATTCGTCTGCTGATGGACATCTAGGTTGCTTCCATGTCCTGGCTATTGTAAACAGTGCTGTGATGAACATTGGGGTACACGTGTCTCTTTCAATTCTGGTTTCCTCAGTGTGTATGCCCAGCAGTGGGATTGCTGGGTAATATGGCAGTTCTATTCCCAGTTTTTTAAGGACTCTCCACACTGTTTTCCATAGTGGCTGTACTAGTTTGCATTCTCACCAACAGTGTAAGAGGGTTCCATTTTCTCCACACCCTCTCCAGCATTTATTGCTTGTAGACTTTTGGATAGCAGCCATTCTGACTGGTGTGAAATGGTACCTTATTGGGGTTTTGATTTGCATTTCTCTAATAATGAGTGATGTTGAGCATCTTTTCATGTGTTCGTTAGCCATCTGTATGTCTTCTTTGGAGAAATGTCTGTTTAGTTCTTTGGCCCATTTTTTGATTGGGTCGTTTATTTTTCTGGAATTGAGCTGCAGGAGTTGCTTGTATATTTTTGAGATTAATTGTTTGTCTGTTGCTTCGTTTGCTATTATTTTCTCCCATTCTGAAGGCTGTCCTTTCACCTTGCTTATAGTTTCCTTTGTTGTGCAAAAGCTTTTAATTTTAATTAGGTCCCATTTGTTTATTTTTGCTTTTATTTCCAATATTCTGGGAGGTGGGTCATGGAGGATCCTGCTGTGATTTATGTCGGAGAGTGTTTTGCCTATGTTTTCCTCTAGGAGTTTTATAGTTTCTGGTCTTACATTTAGATCTTTAATCCATTTTGAGTTTATTTTTGTGTATGGTGTTAGAAACGTGGTCTAGTTTCATTCTTTTACAAGTGGTTGACCAGTTTTCCCAGCACCACTTGTTAAAGAGATTGTCTTTTCTCCATTGTATACTCTAGCCTCCTTTGTCGAAGATAAGGTGTCCATAGGTGCATGGATTTATCTCTGGGTTTTCTATTTTGTTCCATTGATCTATCTTTCTATCTTTGTGCCAGTACCATACTGTCTTGATGACTGTGGCTTTGTAGTAGAGCCTGAAGTCAGGCAGGTTGATTCCTCCAGTTCCATTCTTCTTTCTTAAGATTGCTTTGGCTATTTGAGGTTTCTTATATTTCCATACAAACTGTGAAATGATTTGTTCTAGTTCTGTGAAAAATACCATTGGTAGCTTGATAGGGATTACATTGAATCTATAGATTGCTTTTGGTAGTATACTCATTTTCACTATATTAATTCTTCCAATTCATGAACACGGTATATTTCTCCATCTGTTTGTGTCCTCTTTGATTTCTTTCATCAGTGTTTTATAGTTTTCTATATATAAATCTTTTGTTTCTTTAGGTAGATATATTCCTAAGTATTTTATTCTTTTTGTTGCAATGGTGAATGGTATTGTTGCCTTAATTTCTCTTTTTGTTTTCTCATTATTGGTGTATAGGAATGCAAGGGATTTCTGTGTGTTAATTTTATATCCTGCAACTTTACTGTATTCTTTGATTAGCTCTAGTAATTTTCTGGTAGAATCTTTAGGGTTTTCTATGTAGAGGATCATGTCATCTGCAAACAGTGAGAGTTTTTCCTTCTTTTCCTATCTGTATTCCTTTTATTTCTTTTTCAGCTCTGATTGCTGTGTATGGGCATTAAATTTTAAAAATTAGAGTAATGGCACAGGGAAATTTCTGCCCAATTATCAACTGACAAATGAGGTATTTTTCTTAATATATGTTTAAAAATTTGAATATGTGTAATATGGAAATTATTAAAGTCTTGAAAACTAGGATTTCACATAACATACAAATTTTATGCTGTCATACAATATTATCTTTATCAAAGTATCTTAACTTCCTGGAAAATAGGTTCAAGTCTGATCAGTCTAAAGATTTTTTTAATAATCACAAAAACATGGATACAAAGGAAAGTTTTTGATAGTTTTATTCATTTTATTACATACTTCAGTGTGTGAAGCTTCTACATGTGATCAGATTGGCCCTTGAGGTACATACAGTTAGTTCTCAAACGGACTTGGAGCTTCCCACATAAGACTTAGGTTCAAGAGCAATTCTACTGGGCATTGAATATATGCATATTGAATATATATTGAGTATACTCTAAGGAATATTGAATATATATATATATTCTAAGGATTGGGACTTCCCACGTGGTGCTAGTGGTAAAGCATACACCTGCCAATGCAGAAGACACAAGAGATGTGTGTTCAATCCCTGGGTCGGGAAGATCCCCTGGAGTAGGAAGTGGCAACCACTCCAAATTCTTGCCTGGAAAATTCCATGGACAGGGGAGCCTGGCAGGCTACAGTCCTTGGGGCCACAAAGACACAACTATGTGACTGAGCACACACTAAGGAATATGTAATTTCTAAGGAAATCAGTGTCATAAGCACTATTCTTACCTATACACACCATTTGGGAATACATGAGCAGATGCTGAACTTGTATAGCTTCAAGACTATAAATCTCAGTAGCAGGAAAGAGGCAAGCTCAGTTCTCAAAAGAGGTGGGCCTGTGATCTCCCACCATACACTTTCCAGATGTTTCCCCCTGCCTACCATTATCACCTTCATTCTGCCAGGTTATATTTCTCTTCAATTTTTCCAGTTTCACATAACTAAAAAAACCATCCCCCCAAATTTAGACTTTCATAAATTCTCTTTGAACTGTTATTTTCATAAAATGTAAAGTTAGACAAAGCCAACTGGACTGATGAGAATATGATTGGAGAGGGGCATGCCAGATTGCCACTCTCCTCCCACCCAAAGGGAAATTTCATGAAATCTGGGTTTGTTATGCATATCAAAAAAAAAAGTACATTGTAAAACACTTTCCTGGAGGTGCCTTAGATTAAAACAGAGCTTTGGGTAGTTGTATAAGTGAAATCAGATCAGACTCATCAACAGTTAATTACCTCCTAGAATTTTCTTTTTTGTTCTCCTCTTCTCTCTCCCTACTTCTTTCTCCAATTTAATCCAAATTTGGAGTCAATGAAGCTATCAATTTTCTATAACATTAAGGTGTGATTAAAGGCACATTAATCCTATGAGATTCTGTATTCTTAGAAGAAGAGTTTGTTAACCCAAATAAATATTGACCTTTCTAGAAAGAGATATTTTTATGAAATGGACACTCCAATGCTTGCATTCACGACCCCATCTCACTCTCTACTGTCAACATGAGGTAAGATACATATATCAGCATCATTCAGTAGTAGAAATAAATATAATCCAGTCCGTATTCCTGTGCAAGGATAAATACAATTTACAAAACGTTGGAAAACTGAAATGCAGCCATATTATGTTAGGGAGTTCTCTGGGTTTGGACTGACATGAAGAATGCTCCAAACCACAGTGAAGAATCATAATGTGGATGCTGTTGATGCCACCAGGCACTACTACTCATGCAACTCCTATGACTGCTGCCACTACTGAATTTTCATCATCACTAATAACATCCGAACATTGTACAGCACTTTATAATTTATTTCTCTAAATTACTTACTTTATTTAATATCAAGTTTTTAAATGACATAGAACTAAAAGCAGAGAGGGGGTGCTGGCATAGCCCTAAATTCAAGTGTGCCTTTAATTTTCCAGTAGTGAGAGGAGAGCATTTTTACTCTGCAACTCCCTTGTTGGAATTCTAGCTCAACCATTAATATTTGGTCTCCATTCTAGGTTTTATCTCAAAACAGCAAAACCTCTGAGCAGCTGTATGTTTTATGCAAACCTGCAATTAGATCCACTGACTTGTCTTGGTGGTAAAAATTCTAACTGAAAGGCCAGCTTAGAACAAATGCAGTTCAACCAGTGTAGTCTAAGCCCCAGCTGTACCTTCCTTTGACAATTCTTTATCTGTCTCTGGTTGAACGTCTCAAAACTATGACTTGCCTTCACTTAGTTTGGCCCAAATTCATAGTCTTCCATCATTCATCAATGTCAAGGATCTTTTGAGCCTCTATTTGCAGCCCTTTCAAGTCTTGTGGCATCAATGATTCTCTGTCTCTTCACTTTCCTCCAATCGTGATGGTCTTTCTATGTTAACTGCATTCTCTACATTCTGTTCTTCCAAAGTTAGGGCCTCAACATTTCCTCTCCTCCTTAGACATACTTTCCTTTTGAAGATCCAGTTTTATGCCTTTATCTCTTCAATTATTATGATAAACAGTTCATCCACATTTTTGTTCTTGAACTTTCAGTTTTCCTCCAGTATTTTCAGCTCATATAACATCATTAAACATTTACTGAGCATATGCTATAATTGTGGGAGCTACAGAAGAAGCATAAAACATAAGCCTTGACTTTCAGGAGCTTACACTTTCAGAGAGAGTTACAAAGACCAGATATATGATATATTTACCTTAATAATCAACTTACTTCTCAAAAGCAACTTGCATCAAAAAGTAGCTTCAGAGGAATGGATAAAGGAGATGTGGTAAATGTATACAATGGAATACCTCTCAGCCATAAAAAGGAACAAAACTATGCTATTTGCAGAGCTGTGGATGGACTCAGAGAAACTGTCATATACAATGAAGTAACTCAGAAAGAGAAAAACAAATATCATATATTAACACATATATGTGAAATCTAGAAAAATGGTACAGATGAACCTATTGCTCAGTTGCCTCAGTCGTGTCCGACTCTTTGTGACCCTATGGACTGTAGCCTGCCAGGCTCCTCTGTCCATGAGATTTTCCCTAGTAAGAATACTGAGTGGGTTTCCATTTCCTCTTTCAGAGGATCTTCCTGACATAGGGATCAAACTCATGTCTCCTATGTTTCCTGCAATGCAGGAGAATTTTTACCACTGAGCCACCAGAGAAGCTCCACTGATACTATGTATAAAATAGATAACTAATGAGAACCTACTGTATAATATGCACAGGGAGCTCTACTCAGTGCTCTGCGTTAATCTAAATGGGAAGGAAATCCATGACTCACAAGCTGGAATTGCGATTGCTGGGAGAAATATCAACAACCTCAGATAGGCAGACGACATCATTCTAATGGCAGAAAGCAAAGAGGAATAAAAGAGCCTTTTGATGAGGGTGAAAGAGGAGAGTGAAAAAACTGGCTTGAAACTCAGCATTCAAAAAACTAACATCATGGCATCTGGTCCCATCACTTCATGGCAAATAGATGGAGAAAAAGTAGAAACGAAAGCTATGAAAAACCTAGACAGCGCATTACAAAGCAGATATCACTTTGCCAACAAAGGTCCGAATAGTCAAAGCTATGGTTTTCCCAGTAGTCATGTACGGATATGAGAGTTGGACCATAAAGAAGGCTGAGCACCAAAGAATTGATACTTTCAAACGGTGGTGCTGGAGAAGATTCTTGAGAGTACCTTGGACAGCAAAGAGGTCAAACCAGCCAATCCTAAAGGAAATCAACCCTGAATGTTCACTGGAAGGACTGATGGTGAAGCTCCCATACTTTGGCCACCTGACGCAAAGAGTCAACTCATTTGAAAAGATCCTGATGCTGGGAAAGATTGAGGGCAGGAAGAGAAGGGGGCGACAGAGGATGGGATGGCTGGATGGCATCACGGACTCAATGGACATGAGTTTGAGCAAGCTCCAAGAGATAGTGAAGGACAGGGAAACCTGGTGTGTCACAGTCCATGGGGTTGCAAAGAGTCAGATACGACTTAAAGACTGAACAACAACAACAATGTGTGTGTATATATATATATGTATACATATACATATATATATATATATATATATATATGAAGTGAAGTGAAGGGAAAGTCACTCAGTCATGTCCGACTCTTTGCCACCCCATGGATAATGGGGTCCATGGAATTCTCCAGGCCAGAATACTGGTGTGGGTAGCCTTTCCCTTCTCCAGAGGATCTTCCCAACCCAGGGATTGAACTCAAGTCTCCCTCATTGCAGGCGATTTCTTTACCAGCTGAGCCACAAGGGAAGCCCATATATATATATAATCTCTACTCCTCACTCGGTCCACCAAAGTGACTTGAGAATTGCCTGTTGACTATGTCTTCTTTTAGAAGAGGAATAGTTAGCTATTATAGACAATCAGTATATGATGTCCTGATGAATGTCTTGAATTCAGTATTTTATATCTACTTAAGCTGTTCTTCTCCCATTTGGATTCTGGACAGCACTTGCCAATTAATCTCTCAAAATTTCCATCCTCCTCTTTCAAACCAGCTTGTTCACTAGTGCCAAGTTAACAAGCTTAAAGAGCTTCTTAAATGTCAGGAGACCCTCCCTTATGAAAGCATTATGCCTCCCTGTTTTATAACATCATCTTCTCATACACTAAAATCTATTTGTTCAACATCACCTTACTTATTACCTTGGCTTTATTTAAATCCTTGTGCTTTTCAACACTTGGTCAAGATGTAACTTCTCCAGGAAGGTCCCTCAGGTAGTTTGCAGACCACATGACCTTTTTCTGATCTGTAATGATGATTTTTTTGTGTGTGTCAATCTATACAGGCTTCCCTTGGGCTCAGCTGGTAAAGAATTTGCCTGTAATGTGGGAGACCTGGGTTCAATCCCTGGGTTGGGAAGATCCCCTGGAGAAGGGAAAGGTGACCCGCTCCAGTATTCTGGCATGGAGAATTCCATGGACTGTATAGTCCATAGGGTCACAAAGAGTCCAACATGATTAAGCAACTTTCACTTTCACATAGGATCTCTAGTTGTTTCACATAAAACTGTTTTATATCCCAAACTCCATTCCTATACCTTTCTATCCTTCCCAATTTAACATTCTTAATTTTAAAATTAATAATAATGTAGAAAGAAAATGTTTAATATTAACATGGTTTCTTTTACTACATTGATTGGTAAGGAATTTTATAATATAAAACACATTAATAATCTTTTCATATAACTTATGAATTTACCATAAGTTACTCAACTTACCAAGTTGACTTGCTTCATCACTCTGATCTTGGATGCTCTAAAAGTCATCTGATAAGCAATGTCAATCCTGCAGGCAGTAAAATATTTCAGCATTAAAGGAGCTCAGACTAGACTAACAATGAGAGTCATTTGTGAAAATCATTATTCACATTCATATCATATTACAAAAACAGAAAACACACATCTGCTAAAATTGGCATCCCCATCTTAACTGACTCATGCAGATGGAGGAATAAACTACAGTTTGCCAGCAGGTTCCTGCATCAGTTTAAGGCCTGAGTTGAAGTCACATGATCTTTCCACTGCTGTATTCTCTGGCATATACGTCTCATAGAATGCCAGCTATAGGTCAATGGACATTTCTAAGAAGAACACAGTGTCAAAGATCCATTTCTCATAATGTGAAGGCATGAAACACATTAAAAATTGATGAATGGGTGTTGGGTCAAATTAATCTTTGGCTTATAAATTCCTTTTTTTTCCCAAATGAGTCAGTCAAGATGGTAATCTTACTACTTTTCCAGCAGACATATGTTATTGCTACAAAGAAAAACAATTGTTGCTGTCCTGAAATGTACCATCATAAATACCATTGTTAATAAGTTAATTCAAGGCCATGCTCTTATATCTAAACATAAATATAGAAACATAAAATACAGAAATAATGTCTAGGGAATTCCCTGGTGGTTCAGTGGTTAAGAATCCACCTGCCAATGCAGGAGACATGGGTTTGATCCCTGGTCCTGGAAGACCCCATATGCAGAGGAGTAGCAAAGCCTGTGTGCCTGTGTCCTAGAGCCCATGCTCTGCAACAAGAGAAGCCACTGCAATGAAAAGCCTGCTCATTGAAACAGATCAGCTCCTTCTTGTCGCAACTAGAAAAAGCCCACATGCAGTAACAAAGGTCCAGCAGAGCCAATAAATAAACAAAATTAAAATAAATATTTATGTCTAAATGTAGACTTCCTCATTATACTTTTCACTTGTAATCTGTGTAATGTTCTTTAATGTGAAAACTAATTGTGTACATATTCTAGTTACGAAAGAGATCCTACAGGTGAGCCTGAAAAGTTGCTTCAATCAAAACCACTTGATTTCTCTTCCAAATTGAGGCAATTTACAAATAGGTGTCAAAACAGACCATCTTTTAATTATGTGGTAGATCATTCACTCGGAAATCTTCCCAGTAGACTGCAGAGACAGGATACCCTTGGCACCACAGCATTTCCATGGCACAGTTGACTAGGGTCTTAAACATGGTAGGGCAGTGGGACAATTAGAAAGGAAATACTAGAAAATAAGAGATAATTGTGACAACTGGTTTCCTTGGCTCAGTGACTATGGCAATCGTGATAAAATTTTAATTCCTATTAGTAGATTTGTTTCTTTTTTGGAACACGGTTGCTATTTCTTTGTCTTCCCTGACTCTCTGTGTTGCTGTCTACACATTAGTCCTAGTCTTCATGTGCTGGCTTTATACAGGAAACAACCCCCACGGATCAGCACAAACAGATATTCTGGGTGCCTTTACCACTTCTTGCCTCCCCAGGGAGAATCAAGCAACTGTGTTTTTGGTCAAGGGATACTTGGTGGTGATCCAGGAGGGTGAGTCATGGCATCAAGAAGCCCAAGCTGCCATCTCTTCACCTCCAGATTGCTTCACCATGGTGAATCCATTTGAACTCCAAGACTGGTTGAACTTAAGTCAGTCCTCTGGGGACAACCTTGAGAAAGCTGGTCTACAGTGTATAAGCTCTACTTTTCTTTCCCTGGGGGGACCTGAGAGCTGGGTGTTTTCATCTCCTCACTCTGTATTGGAAAGGAGAGGAGGTATAGCATCTCTGATCACAAACTTCTGTCTCCAGTCTTGTTCCAGGCTGCTAGGCTGTGGTGGACCCATCTGAGCTCCAAGACTGGCAGGACTGAGGTCAGTTCTCTGGTGAGCCCCCTTGGTAAAGTTGGCTCACTGCATGTGCAAACTGACCCTTCGCTTCTATGGTAAAAGCCAGCAACTTGGAGGTCTCTTTTTTTATTGCATGGCACTGAGTGAGGGTCAGGCACTCCTGTAGGGGACGATCCACATCTCCTTACAGGCTTATATGGGTCTGGTTTCATGGCTACCTGCAGTGAAGGAGTCTTTCATATGGTGTCTGGATTTCTCATAAAAGGCATTTGTCCACGAATTGTTGATTAATTCACGGGTTGGGTGGAGGATGGTCTGGGTCTTTCTGCTCTGCCATCTTGCTGATGTCACTCTAAATACTTCTCTTAAAATATGAAAATAGCAAGAGTCATTGTTTTAATATCAGCCAATTATTCAGATTCTACCTCACTGACAGGTAATGCAACTGCTTAGTTAGTTCCCTCTCTGTTTATGACAGCAGTTGACTTCCACAGATTCTCTAAGCCAGAAGTTGGCTTAGAGATGGGATCGAATGCCTGATAATCTGAAGTGGAGCTGATGTAATAATAATAGAAATGAAGTGCACAATAAATGTTATGAGCTTTAATCATCCCCAAACCATACCCCATCCGTGGTCTCTGGAAAAATTGTCTTCCAAAAAACCGGTGCCTCGTGCATAAAAGGTTGGGGACCGCTGCTCTAAGTCCAGCCTGAATACAAAGACTGTGTTACAGTAAACGTTTGGGGTAGGTGAGGTGGTTAATATGCATCCTAATACCTCTTATTTCAGTCATACATACAAATGTTTTATATTTCAACATGTTCATCCTGTTCATAGCCCTCTTCATCACAACTTCATTTTGTTCTGTGTATAGAAATGAATTCTAATTCTAGTAGCATTAGGGTGGCAGGGTTTATTACTTCAAGTTCTCTGTGTTACAAAATTCACTGTATGTTGACAGCTAATGATTTCCAAAGTATGAAACCAACATGTTTGTAGGTAGTTAAATGCCCCCCACAACCCCCAAATTCTAAAATTAGCAGCACCTATGTTATTAAAATAATAACTGTCTTTGGAAGGAGAACAACATACAGCTGTTCAAGTCACTATGTATATACACGGGGTTGGCAGCAAGATGAAAGTGCAAATTGGAAATCCCTGAAAGCTTTGATGAGTTATAGCTGGAAGCCTTGGCAACATTTTACATTTTTAGGAATTAGATTTTGATATTCTTTGTGTGAAAACAGTAAGCTCTGAATTGCTCCTGTATCTTCTTAAGAGGGGAGCTCTCTGTTATCTCAGTTGAATTTTTTAGTTTGAAAAGAATTAATGTTCCGAATAGCTCTTATGAGATCCATGGGATTGTTCTTTTATTTTCCCCTTTGCCTGGGATCTTAAAGAAAGCTATCTTAAAATTAATGTGAGTTTCATGGAACTACAAGCTGAAATCCAGTCATATTTTCACATTGCATGTGACATTTAAAGTGGTAATCATCAACTTATCATGGTAATATAAGGGACAATCAGAATATGTACATTTGAGGGATTGAAGGAGGGCAAAGTATATTATGCAGCTCAATATACAAGACTTTTGACAGTTCTAAACAATAGTTGAAGTATAAAATAACTTTGAGATTAAAATGAACAAATTCTCTGACTAGTGCAAAATAGAAAAACAACCAAAGACAAATAGCTTTCTTTAAAACAATCCCAGGTGATTTTAGTATAATTTTGCCTGGCAAAAGGAACAGTGGCATTGATTTCCAAGGTCTCTTTGAGCCTTCCTATTTGATCACTAATTTTCTTTTTTCAAGGGCACAACATATATTTTAAAGGCTATGCCTGTAAGACACACCCTCCATCTACTTGGTTCTTTTCTTTGTCTGACATGGCTCAACTATGAAGGAAATGATGCCCATGGCTTGTTGCTTGATTTTCTCACTAGTCCACAGTTAGAGGGAATGTTGGAAAAAATTCTGAGGTTAATAAAGCCAGAGCAGAGGTGTAGGAGCAAGAGAAAGCATTCTTATTTTTGAACCAAATGCCATCATGTTTCTTTTTTTTTTTTTAATAAATTTATTTATTTTAGTTGGGGGCTAATTACTTTACAATATTGTAGTAGTTTTTGCCATACATTAACATGAATCAGCCATGGGTTCACATGTGTAGTCCTAATTCACAGACTTGTCCCATTCTGTAGTAATATTGATTTAAAATTTTATGGATGCATTCATATAATCTTTCCTGATAATTCATTTTAAAACCAAATTTTGAATAGCTGGCTAAAATGCTACCAATTAAGTAAAACTGAATGAATATTACTTGGAAATATTGTCAGAGGGTATGAGCTTCCATGATTTTTTAAAAATTTTATTTAAAGTATTATTCAGCAAAATTTAGATAAGTAGAAGCAGTTGTCCTTTTTAATGTTTTTGGATGTTTCATCCAGCAATCCCATGACATTTGGAAAGAAACACAATAACTTAATATAGTTAATAAAATGTGAAAACTTAAATATGGTACCTATAAAATGGGGGCAATTCTGCTTCTGCCAAGATCCTGGTACTGTTTAACTACTAAATTACATAATGAACCTAGACTTCCCAGGTGGTCCAGTGGTTAAGAATCCACCTTGCAATCAGAGGACTTAGGTTCAATCCCTACTTGGGAAACTAAAGTCCCACATGCTCGATGGGATGACCAAAATATAAATAATGAATTTAAAAACCTGTTTGAGAAGTGTTGAGAGCATTTGGGTATAAAATAGCATGGATATGAAATTTTTCAAAATACTACCTTTTTTACAACTGTACCTCTTGAGAAAATGCATGAGGATGGGAAAAGAATATGGATTTTAGAATTAACAGCATGATTCAACAACCTGAAATATGATTTTCAAGTCACTTACTATTTCTGATCTTTGTTTCTCCATATGTAAAAGTTTATGATGTTTGCTTATGTAGATTCATATGAAGACTGACAAACAAGAGAACCAATACACACTATGACTAGTGTGTTCTCTTGGCAAAAGTCTATTAGCCTTTGCCCTGCTTTATTTTGTACTCCAAGGCCAAATTTGCCTGTTACTCCAGGTATCTCATGACTTTCTACTTTTGCATTCCAGTCCCCTATAGTGAAAAGGAGATCTTTTTTGGGTGTTATCTCTAGAAGGTCTTGTAGGTCTTCATTATTTCAATTAATATAAAGTATAAGAAAGATAAGTCACTCTACTTTAGGGCATTGTCATTTTATAGACGTAGAATGACAGTTTCTGAAACAGTAATGTTCACTGAAGACATAAAGTAAAGAATTTGTCTTACTTACCTTTTTCCCTAAGGCCTAGAGCACGGTGTATAAGAGACTTGCAACAAATAGTCTGTGACCCAAAGAGCAAATGTTTAAAATGGTCAAAATATATTTATGGAAAAATGACCTTGCATTATCAAGTAAATATACAACATAAATACAATATTATAAAACAGACCCTACACAACTTAATTGAAAACATAATTGTGTGTTTTCTTTCCACTTTGACTTCACAAGGCCTCTGGGGAAGACTTAAATTGGTCAAAGTAAATTAACCTAATATACGTTTCTTCTGGATGAGCCTTTAAATTATTCTCTTCACTATGATGGAAGGACGATGGAATAAAGCAGAATTTCAGACTCTGTCTGTCTCCCTTCAAATCTAATTAAAAAACCCACCAACACCTGGAGAAACTATCTCCTTTAGAGACGGCAGAGTAGAAGGACATGTGCTCATCTTTTCCTGAGAGAACTCCTAAATTACAACTTGCTGCTGAACAACCATAAACAGGAGAATGTTGGATCTCACCAAAAAGATACCCCACATCCAAGGGCAAAGGAAAAGCCCCAGAAAGATGGTACGAGGGGCAAAATCACGTTTAGAATCAAACCCCACACCCACCAGAGACGTTTGGAGGGCTCAAACAAACCTTGTGTGCACCAGGAGCCAGAGATCCCACAGAGACTGAGCCAGAACTGTGTTTGAGTGTCTCCTGAGGAGGTATGGGTTAGCAGTGGCCTGCCACAGTGGCAGAGGCTCTGGATACAGTAGACCTGGGTATGGCATAAGCCCTCTTGGGGGAAGTTGCCATTAACCCCCCCATAGAGCTGCCAGAACTTACACAGGACTGGGAAAACAGACTCTCAGAGGGGACAAACAAAACCTTGTGGGCACCAGGACCCAGGAGAAAGGAGCAGTGACCCCACAAGAGACTGACCCAGACTTGCCTGTGAGTGTCCAGGAGTCTCCGACAGAAGCGTGGGTTGACGGTGGCCTGCTGCAGGGTCGGGGGCACTGAGTGCAGCATGGGATTTTTGAAGGAGGTCACCATTATCTTCATTACCTCCACCATAGTTTGGCCTCAGGTCAAACAACAGGGAGGGAACACAGCCCCTCCTATCAACAGAAAATTGGATTAAGATTTACTGAACATGGCCCCACCCATCAGAACAAGACCCAGTTTCCCCCTCAGTCAGTCTCTCCCACCAGGAAGCTTCCATAAGCCTCTTATCCATCAGAAAGCAGACAGAATGAAAACCACAATCACAGAAAACTAAGCAATCTAATCATATGGGCCACAGCCTTGTCTAACTCAATGAAACTATGAGCCATGCCATGCAGGACCACCCAAGATGAATGGGTCATGGTGGAGAGTTCTGACAAAATGAGGTCCACTGGAGAAGAGAATGGCAAACTACTTCACTATTATTGCCTTGAGAAACCCATGAACATTATGAAAATGCAAAAAGATAGGACACTAAAAGATGAACTCTCCAGGTTGGTAGTGCTCAATATGCTACTGGAGATCAGTGGAGAAATAATTCCAGAAAGAATGAAGAGACAGAGCCAAAACAAAAACAACACCCAGTTGTGGATGTGACTGGTGATAGAAATAAAGTCCGATGCTGTAAGAGCAATATTGCATAGGATATGGGATGTTAGGTCCGTGAATCAACGCAAATTGGAAGTGGTTAAACAGGAGATAGCAAGAGTGAACATCAACATTTTAGGAATCAGCAAACTAAAATGGACTGGAATAGGTGAATTTAACTCAGATGACCATTATATCTACTACTGTGGTCAAGAATCCCTTAGAAGAAATGGAGTAGCCATCATAGTCAAAAAAAGAGTCTGAAATGCAGTACTTGGATGCAATCTCAAAAACGACAGAAAGATCTCTGTTTGTTTCCAAGGCAAACCATTCAATATCACAGTAATCCAAGTCTATGCCCCGACCAGTAACGCTGAAGAAGCTGAACTTGAACAGTTCTATGAAGACCTACAAGACCTTCTAGAGATAACACCCAAAAAAGATCTCCTTTTCACTATAGGGGACTGGAATGCAAAAGTAGAAAGTCATGAGATACCTGGAGTAACAGGCAAATTTGGCCTTGGAGTACAAAATAAAGCAGGGCAAAGGCTAATAGACTTTTGCCAAGAGAACACACTAGTCATAGCAAACACCCTCTTCCAACAACACAAGAGAAGACTTTACACATGGACATCACCAGATGGTAAATTCAGAAATCAGATTGATTATATTTTTTGCAGCCAAAGATGGAGAAGCTCTGTATAGTCAGCAAAAACAAGACCGGGAGCTGACTGTGACTCAGATCATGAACTCCTTATTGCAATGTTCAGACTTAAATTGAATAAAGTAGGGACAACCACTAGACTGTTTTGGTATGATCTAAATCAAATCCCTTATAATTATACAGTGGAAATGACAAATAGATTCAAGGGATTAGATCTGATAGACAGAGTGCCTGAAGAACTATGGAAGTAGGTTTGTAACATTGTACAGGAGGCAGTGATCAAAGCCATCCCCAAGAAAAAGAAAGGCAAAAAGGCAAAACGGTTGTCTGAGGAGGCCTTACAAATAGCTGAGAAAAGAAGAGATGCAAAAGGCAATGGAGAAAAGGAAAGATATACCCATTTGAATTCAGAGTTCCAAAGAATAGTAAGGAGTGATAAGAAAGCCTTCCTCAGTGATCAATGAAAAGAAATAGAGGAAAACGATAGAATGGGAAAGACAAGAGACCTCTTCAAGAAAATTAAGAGATTCCAAGGGAACATTTCATGCAAAGATGGGCACAATAAAGGACAGAAATGGTATGGACCTAACACGAAAGCATAAGATATTAAGAAGAGGTTTCAACAATACACAGAAGAACTATACAAAAAAGATCTTCATGACCCAGATAACCACAATGGTGTGATCATTCACCTAAGCCAGATATCCTGGAATGTGAAGTCAAGTGGGCCTTAGGAATCATCACTACAAACAAAGCTAGTGGAGTGATGGAATTCCGGTTGAGCTATTTCAAACCCTAAAAGATGATGCTGTGAAAGTGCTGTACTCAATATGAAAGCGAATTTGGAAAACTCAGCAGTGGCCACAGGACTGGAAAAGGTCAGTTTTTATTCCAATCCCAAAAAAAGGCAATGTCAAAGAATGTTTAAACTACCCTACAATTGCACTTATCTCACATGCTAGCAAAGTAATGCTCAAAATTCTCCAAGCCAGGCTTCAAAATATGTGAACTGTGAACTTCCAGATGTTCAAGCTGGATTTAGAAAAGGCAGAGGAACCAGAGATCAAATCGCCAACATCTGTTGGATCATCAAAAAAGCAAGAGAATTCCAGAAAAACATCTCCTTTTGCTTTATTGACTACACCAAAGCCTTTGACTGTGTGAATTATAACAAACTGTGGAAAATTCTTCAGGAGATGGGAATACCAGACCACCTGACCTGCCTCCTGAGAAATCTGTAGGCAGGTCAAGAAGCAACAGTTAGAGCTGGACATGGAACAATAGACAGTTTCCAAATCAGGAAAGGAATGTGTCAAGACTGTACATTGTCACCCTGCTTATTTAACTTATACGCAGAGTACATCATGCAAAAGCCAGGCTGGATGAAGCACACGCTGGAATCAAGAATGCCAGGAGAAATATCAATAACCTCAGATATGCAGATGACACCACACTTATGGTAGAAAGCAAAGAGGAACTAAAGACCTCTTGATGTATGTGAAAGAGGAGAGTGAAAAAGTTGCCTTAAACTCAACATTCAGAAAACTAAGATCATGGCATCTGGTCCCATCACTTCATGGCAAATAGATGGGGAAACAATGGAAACAGTGACAAACTTTATCTTTGGGGGCTCCAAAATCACTGCTGATGGTGACTGCAGCCATGAAATTAAAAGACACTTGCTCCTTGGAAGAAAAGTTATGACCAACCTAGACAGCATATTAAAAAGCAGAGACATTACTTTGCCAACAAAGGTCTGTCTAGTCAAAGCTATTGTTTTTCTGGTAGTCATGTATGGATGTGAGAGCTGGACTATAAAGAAAGCTAAGCACTGAAAAATTGATCTTTTGAACTGTGGTGTTGGAGAAGACTCTTGAGAGTCCCTTGGACACCAAGGAGATCCAACCAGTCCATCCTAAAGGAAATCAGTGCTGACTATTCATTGGAAGGACTGATGCTGAAGCTGAAATTTCAATACTTTGGCTACCTGATGCAAAGAACTGACTCATTTGAAAAGATCATTTCCTGATGCTGGGAATGATTGAAGGTGGGAGGAGAAGGGGACAATAGAGGATGAAATGGTTGGATGGTATCTCTAACTCAATAGACATGAGTTTGAGGAAGCTTCAGGAGTTGGTGATGGAGAGGGAAGCCTGGCATGCTGCAGTCCATGGGGTCGCAAAGAATCAGACATGACTGAGTGACTGAATTGAACTAAACTGACCTGGAGAAAACAAGACCCATATCCAACGAACAGACTTAAGTAGTGAGTGAGCTTGGGAAAAATCAAAGATAAACCCTGGAGAGTAAGAAGTCCTACGTGTCACTTGATGAATACAGTATTAGCAAGAAGGCATGTCAGATTTTGCTGCATCTAGGCATATCAGAGTTTCAGTACAACACATCATCCTGGGTATTTCCAGCAGAGAGGGATTTAACATGAGGAATAAAGCATCCTTGCAAGGGCTAAAATAGTAGGAGTTGGGACTGAGTGGATTTATTTTGTTTAGAAATCGCTACCATAGCTGCAATCTAAGGATCTGGCAGTCACTACCACTGGTACATCCACTCTCCAAACCACCTCAAAACCTCTTGGCACCAGTAATCAGGAGATAGATCACTGAGGCTGGTCTCCATAGTTCTCCTCAAGGCTCACATCCCTGGGACCTTGATTTTCACCAGAGATAGCTGCAGAATGATAGCTGTCACCTCAAAGATGAATACAAGACGTAGCATGAATACTTCCAATTTGCCAACTTAAACCTACTTACAAAGAATTTGGGAAATGGATGTTAAGTTTTCCAGCTTCTACAATACCATGAGACACATGAGAAGAGTGAGTGATGCATGCTGACTGCTGACTGACCATATTCAGAGCTCCAAGGTATTGTGGTAATTGGAGAACAAGCCAAAGATCACTGGAGTGTGACAGTCCCTTGTCAAGGGCATGTGAAAAGACCTCCATAGAGACAACTTAGATTCCCCAGCAAGGTATGCCTTCAATCCAGCCAAGCTCTATTTTTTTTTTCACTTTCACAAATTAGTCCAATTCCATACACTCAAGACACAAAGTTAACAAACAGAAGTTACATGAATTTCTAAAAATTAGTCTTCAAGACAGGGGTAGGTAAACAAGTTGTCTAGGGGTATTCACTCACTGTTTATAACTATAAATACATAATCTTTGCAGATGTGTTACTTTAACATAAGCAAGCTGAAAAGAATGGCATGGTAACCATGCCAATAAGAAGTACAGTTCCAACCCCTCAAATCAAAAAGGAACAAAGCAAAATAAAAGAAAAATGGAGAACTTGTTCTGGAAGATAAACTGTTTCTTTGCAGGAATAGATGCAGATTCTCTAGAAATATTCGATACTGTGGGATAATCATTGAGAATCTCAATGACTGTAAGGAAAATCAAAGAGATTGCAGACATAAGGAAATCAATTGAGGGTCAAATGACGCCATTGAAAGTCAAATAAATCAATTAAAAGGATAAGAATATACTGTGTGCAAAGTGAAAATTCTGGCATGGATGCAAGGCTCATAAGAGCAGTGATAAATGCAGCTGGGATACAAGGAGGAGGGAATTAGTGAGAAGATGAAAAATACTGAGAATATGTGACGAAAATCTAATATAAGGAAAAGTTCCTTGAATAGAGAGCTCAATATAATGAAGAGAATATGTACTAGAAGACATATATTTTGTGAAATATGAATGTATTAAACTTGTAGGTTGAAGGAAAATAACATACACCAGCAAAAATTGATAAGAAAGTGATAAAAATAATACAATGAAAAAATACTAATAAATCTCTCAGGGGAATAAAGTTATATTCAGGAATATCACTGTGAACTAGCTCATTCAGCCATCAAGAAAAATAAGTAATTCCAACCATGAAAGAAGTGATGAAATGTAGTGTCCATCCAAACAAGAGATAAATCAAAATCCATGATTAAATGGAGAAACTGTGGCTATAGGACTGGTAGTAAACATTTAATGCATTTAAATATGCAACTGAGGGACCTCCTTGGAGGTCCAGTGCTTGGGACTCTCTGCTTCCACTGTAAGGGGGCGCTGGTTCACCCCAGGTCAGGTCGGGGGACTAGGATCCCGCATACCACTGGAGGGCCATAAATAAATAAATAGATAAAAATAAAATACACGAGTAAGGGTAAGAAACTGAAGATATTACGGTGAACAAGCACAATGTAAATACCACAACATGAAAGAAGATGAAGGGCTTCCCTGTTAGCTCGCGGGTAAAGGATCCACCTGCAATGCAGGAGACCCCGGTTTGATTCCTGGATCAGGAATATCCCCTGGAGAAGGGATAGGTTACCCACTCCAGTAATCTTGGGCTTCCCTGGTGACTCAGGCCATAAAGAATTCACCTGCAGTGCAGGAGACCCGGGTTCAATCCCTGGGTTGGGAAGATCCCCTGAAGGAGGGCATGACAACCCACTCCAGTCGCAGTTGAGCGACTAAGCACAGCACAGCACAGCATAAGAGGGTGAAATTAACACTGTTGTTGTTTAGTTGCTTTAGCTCTGTCCGACTCTTTGCGACCCCATGGACTGTAGCCCACCAGGCTCCTCTGTCCATGCAATTCTCCAGGCACGAATACTGGCATGGGTTACCATTTCCTTCTCCAGGGGATCTTCCTGACCCAGGGATTGAACCTACCTCTCCTACATTGGCAGGTGGATTCTTTACCATTGAGCCAGCAGGGAAGCCTCTGAAATTAATACACATAACTCAAGTTAAATGAAAAAATGATAGAAGTCCATGGACCCTCAATGTATTGGATGTGAGGCTTCTGGAAGGGAGAGCCTAGGAGGGCCATAGCTTGCACAGCAGTGAGACAATCACCACATCCGTGCAGTCACTGGACAGAGACTGGTAAGAGACAGGTGACCATATATTCAGCATTTAGTTTCTGCATATAATACATCACACAATCTTATTTTCTCTTAAGCAACATCATTTTCTGATAGAATTCTTATATTGTGAGGTATCAGTGCTCACAGCAGGATGGACCTGGTGCTCTCATAGCCAACATTTATGGGAAGACAGAGTAGGAACTGAGTGAACTAAGGCCATACTCTACGAAACCAGGTCCCTGAAGGAATATGGAAATGCCTTCATAGATATATTTACATAGATGATACACCTATGTGGTTTCTGTTTCACTTCTCTTTGCATCTCAGTTTCCTTTCACTTTGGGTAATAATGGATTAAACACAGGAATTGATATTGACATACGTGATATTCTAAATATCAAAATAACAATGGAACTTTGTTTACTGCTTTGAGGACAAAAACAATTTGGTGATAGTCATGCTTCAGAGAGCACCATAAGGCATGGATGGCAAAGAGGCAAAGAGTGAGGCCAAGACCTTTGCAGTAAACCAGGCAATTGGGTTGCAACTTGCTCATATCAGGGATGAATTTGGGCGTGTGAAATGAAAATAACTGAAGGATAAGCCAACTTATAGTCATGACTTGGGTGAAAAGGAAACTTACAGAAAACTCACACAGTAAATGGAACAAAAAAAGCTGATATCTTCTGTGGAGGATAATAAAAATAAAGAGATCAGTTTAAAAGTAGCCAAACTCTGTTCTTTCCTGAAACTTAGAAAAAAGGCTCTGGTCAAGCTCATAAAAGCTCAAGGGTTGTAGAAGAAGAAACAATTTAGTAAAACAGAAACTTGGAATAGGAACCAAGTCAGAAAGTCACACAGACTGTGATCCTGAGGCAGAAGAGAGAAGTCTGGGGAAAATAGATAGTAAAAAAGAAGAAGAAGATGATGATGAAAAATACATTTTAATATTTATAACTGTACATCATGTATCCACAAATGAAAGCACCTTTTTGTGCTGAAACAGTGACAGAACAATTGGAATTCTAATGGACCCAAAGAATTTAAGAGCTGTCTAAGTGCCTAACACAGTACACAGGAGTAGCTTTGGGGCTAAAGATTATATTTAATCTGTAGTTTAATCTATTTTAGTTCATGAATTTGAGCAACATAAACTCATTTTTTTCCTATTTAAAAAATGTGCTTAAAAAGCATTAGTTGACAGATACCTACTTCAATAGCTAAAATATCCTTTTAAAATAAAGCCAGAACTCTTTTTCCCCCTTAAGTCTTCATTATCCTGTAGTATAGCTCACTATCCTGGCTTGCTTTGGGCATAAATGAGTCATACCTCAGGTGCTAAAGAAGCTGTTTATTCTACTGCATATATATATATATATTCTGTATTATTGCATCTACTGCATAAATATGGAATTAATTAAGCCAACTCTGCATGCATGTATTTGGAAACTTAATTAGTAGAGTTGATTTTTAAAATGAATTATTTCTTCAAATCACCTAGTACATAATAAAATTGTCCCTATGGACTGCAATTCTAAGAATTTTAATCATAATCTCTTTTTCACAGTAAGACTCTTTCTCAATCCTCTTTTCATTAGCAAACTATTTATATGAACTTCTTGGCAAGCAAGAACACATCCCAAGCTCTACTTAGTAAAAAAATAACAACAACAAAACACCCTTAAATTCAGAGTTCATGCTTTTCAACACTTGTCAATCCACAGTGCATGTCTGATGTGAGTGTGTGTTTCCAAACACAAAGGCCAGGAAATGTCTGCTTTTCAACTGAGAAACACTGGGCCATGACGAAGGTGGAGAAAGTGGGAACCAGTGGAAGAGGGTGAAAGATGTTCAATTCCAAAGCTCTCTTCTCTCCAGTTTCTTTAGCATCTATGATGTGATTGAAAAGGTGTTACTACTGGGGCTGAAAGATAGAGCCCCTCCCCCAGACTGGCCACTCACTGGATATGTCCCTTTGGTTACATACCACATTAAGAGTTTGAATAATAGTCTCTCAATTTCTAGAGCTTGATGAATCTGGGGTGCTCATTTCTCCTCCATTGTGAAGCTGGGCTTATCTACTGAAATAGTTTTACCTCTGAAAGACAATTAAAAAGACAAATAGTATAACATCTATAAAGACTCTGAATTGCTCACAGCACAATCTCCCCTTCCTGACTATGTCTGATGTCTTACAGGTTAAGTATGGTGTAGACATTGTCCACCTACATCTGATTTTCCTATCCCTCCAGCACGCACAGGAGACCAGCTCTTCCAGTCCTCTTACACATGGTAAGAGGTGGTAATAAGCTTATTTTTTCCCAGCACCACAAAAAACCTGTGTTGTGGCAATGGAACCATGGATTGGAAAAGCCTCTGTATCACTCACTGAATGAAGCATGGCTGCCCTGGACAGTCACCAGGCTTACAATGGACAGGTTCTCTATGTCAAAATGCATATCTAGAGATCATTTAGCTCTTCCCCAGGTCTCTGGGGTTGGTTGTAAAGATGAAGGAATTAAACATTTGCCATTGGACGGTATCTTAGTCCATTCGGGCTGTTACAATAGAATACCACAGACTAAGTGACTTAAAAACAACAAAAATTTCTTGCTAACAGTTCTGGAAGCTGGGGAGTCTGAGATCAAAGTGCTAGCAGATTTGGTGTCTAGTGAAAGCCCACATACTGGTTCATAGACTGCCATTATTTTGCTGTCTCCTCACAAGGTGGAGGGGCAAGAAAGCTTCCCTCCTTTATAAGGGCACTAATTGCATTTATGAGGGCTCCACCCTTATCATCTAATCATTTACCAAAAACCCCACCGCCTAAGACCATCACCTTAGGGGGTAGGATTTCAACATATGAGTTTGGAGGGATGCAATTGTTTTTCTATAATGCTCAAAAGGAAAGTGTCATTGTCTGAGTGGCATTAAACAAGTCATAAAGCTACATGAGAAGGATTAACCAAGAAGAATGAAGGGGTCCCAGGAAGAAGTCCCCAGGACAATAAAGAGATGAAGAAGTGATGGGAGGTCTGGCTGAGTGACCAGATCTGTGAGCCACACCCTCTTCATCAGTTGCCCTTCATCTCATCCAGCCACTTGGACCATCAAGTTCATGCATTCTGTCATTTCATTAACTTATTTCTTCTGCTCAAAACACTGTTAAAATACTATAGCTCCTAAGTCCTCAGATTATTAAATATATCTTTCTCTGACCTACAGTATGGGTGAAATTTGGAAGACTTTGCCAACAACAAAATTTCTTTGTAGTAAAACCATTGATTTTGAATAAGCTTTGAAATCAGACATGACTGAGTGACAGATTTAATTCATTTATTTCAAATTTTGCGCATAAGGCATATTTCCAAAACTAGAAACTCAGAATTTAAATTTTCGCATTTTCTAAAATTAACTAATGTCATTAATATATTTTGACTGCTTTGCTGACACCAAATGTCACCTCTGCCATATTCTAATGGTTAAAGCTGTCCCAGGCCAGCCCTGGTGTGAGCGTGGGGACAGGCGGAGAAATAGACTCTACCTCTTGATGGGAAAGCTGATGGGAAGGCATGAAGGAATCCTGGCCATCTTTCATCTGCTGCAGCCTCACACCAAAGGACCACACAGAGAACCATACAATGAATGTGGAAACATAAGCCCAAGTCACACTTGGAAAGCCTGAAGCTTGATTTAATTCTATAAAGTAAATCACCCAAATAAACTAGTCCTGCTCTGCATTCCATTCAACAGCTTTAAGTGTCATGAACAAATGCAACATGAAAATTTAATGGTTTGTTATTAGAAAAAAAACAAATGAATTCAATCCTTGAATCCACGCGTCCCTCAATATTTATCTTATTATTCCTTTCTCAGAAATCATTTACAAGAGTTCTGTGCATGATCATCTATTTCCATAAAAGAAGAAAATACTATTATCCAACATGTCCAAAGCTATGATGAATTCTGATGCCAAAGAAAGAACTAACATGCTAAAGCACTAACATACTAAAGCACAACGATATCAATTATATCAGTCTAAAGAAGTGAGAATGAAAATTTACAAGTATATGCAACATCAGAGATACAGATTAACTCATGAATTAATAAAAAGCACTTTCATCACACTTTTGTTGTGTTTCTCTCTAGTTCCTAACACTTGTAATATGTTTTGATGCCATACTAAAAATAAAAGAGCCAATAAATACATACATAAATAAAAATAAGAGAAATACTGAATTTAGAAACAAAAATATGTTCTTTAACTAGATATGCTTTACATTTAACAAAATAATGTACACCACAAACACCATACACCCACATCTATATAATCAATCTATTCAGTATTATCCTCTAAGTTTTATCATCAATATTATCAAATTGTTGTTGTTCAGGGAAAGTTAATTTCTCATTTCCGTCATATATAATGATGGATCACACAGGGGAAAAAGCTATTCTTTAAAACATATTACTTGTGTGATATAATAAAAGGAATTCTAGGTAAAATACAGGCTATGATTTCTGAGAAGCAAAGTATAAAGAACAGTTGTGGATACTAAGTAAGTAAGTGAAGTCACTCAGTCATGTCTGACTCTTTGCAATCCCATGAACTGTAGCCTACCAGGCTCCTCCATCCATGGGATTTTCCAGGCAAGAATACTGGACTGGGTTGCCATTTCCTTCTCATACTAAATATTTACGGAATACTTAAAAGATGTCTGGCTATTTTTGCTATTATTTCAGTCTTACTGAATAATCTGGGTCATGAATGACTGACTTACATATTAAATAGAATATTTAAAAAGTGAAAATGTAAGACACACAAATACCTGTATGTGATATATGTATATATAATTAATAAAGGAAATTTTTATTAAATAGAAAATTTCCATCAATAAGCACTATAAATGTTAGTACTTCTTTATGGAATCATTAAGTGTTCTCTATTGCAAATAAATGGGTGGTGTTTAGTTTGAAGCTATAATGTTCATTTATATTTTGTAGTGAGGAACCATAAAATACTATTTTTTAAGTGTGTTTGTATTAATTAATTAACTATTTGGAATGAATCAACTGCTTGCATATATAGCATCATTTGGGGTGTGTTGGTCCTTCCTGTGAAATAGGAATAATTATTATCTTTTGCCATTTTGTAAAGCACAGAGATGTTAAGTAACTTGACCAAGGTCACACAGCTAACAACTGCTGGTGCTGGAACATAATATTAAAAACAAACTGTAAAGTGTTAAATACGAGGTTGTTAAATAAGAAAATGCACTAATACCTGCTATAACTATTTATGTAAGACTTATTTACATAAGTCTATGATCAAAGATTTGTTCACTTTCTTATTAAGTCAGGATGATAAAAGCTTCCAGAATATTATTCACTAAACTTACATTTAATCTGAATCACACAAGTAGAACATGCTGCTGCTGCTGCTGCTGCTGCTAAGTTGCTTCAGTCGTGTCCGACTCTGTGTGACCCCATAGACAGCAGCCCACCAGGCTCCGCCGTCCCTGGGATTCTCTAGGCAAGAACACTGGAGTGGGTTGCCATTTCCTTCTCCAATGCATGAAAGTGAAAAGTGAAAGTGAAGTCGCTCAGTTGTGTCCGACTCCTAGCAACCCCATGGACTGCAGCCCACCAGGCTCCTCCTTCCATGGGATTTTCCAGGCAAGAGTACTGGAGTGGGTTGCCATTGCCTTCTCCAAGTATAACATGGCACACTGTAAATTTCTGTATTAAGTTCAAATATTTTTTCATTTTTACAAAGGAGAAATATTATGAAATGTATGTATAAAACTTCCATTCTTTAAGAAAATGTAAAAATATATTTATTAATAATATAAGAGGCCAGAACTTCCCTGGTGGTCCAGTGATTAAGACTCCATGTTGCCACTGCAGGAGGCATGGGTTTGATCCCTGTTGGGGAACTAAGACCCCACATTCATCAAGGCAAAACCAAAATAATAATAATAATACATAATCCTTAAAAGTTTTCCACATGGTGTATGTTAAAAAAAAATCATCAATGTTCTAAATGATTTTCCTTGGAAATAGCCATAGGATTTTATTTCTTTTAGCAAGTGCCTACTGAGTTCTGACAGTTCCAGTGACTATTCTGAGTACTACTGGTCGAGAGGCAGTTAAGATCCAACCTTCTAAATAAGGACTTCCCTGTAGCTCAGTTGGTAAAGAATCCGCCTGCAATGCAGGAGACCCAGGTTTGATCCCTGGGTTGGGAAGATCCCCTGGAGAAGGAAATGGCAACCCACTCCAGTATCCTTGCCTGGGAAATCCCATGGACAGAGGAGCCTGGCAGGCTACAGTCCATGGGGTTGCAAGAGTAGGACATGACTGAGCAACTAAACCACCACCACCTTCTAAATAAGAGCCAATTTGTTCCCACCTCAGGAAAAAGTCACTTCCATGTTATTACTGAATAAAGGCAGGCCTTATGTGACAGGAGTATCCATTCAGTTTTTATTTTGTGGCAATGTCTGTATTTTAAAAGACTCAAAATAAGTAGAGGTATTTTCTCTTCTGTAGATAGAAAAAGAGGGAGATCTCCAAAAGTCATAGAGGTAATTTTCTTTTTTTTTTTTCTCATTTAAGTGGGTTAAAAAGGAAAAAGCAGGGGCAACAAATATAGACTCTTGAAAAAAATGATAACTTTCATAAATAACAAGATGGACAATACCTTATCATAGAAGTAAGTCTAAGGGATTCTTTTGTATGTTTTTAATAATTGAGGAGACTTGAAGATATGTGAGAACTGTGTGATAAGAAACTGGGAGTTTCTTCAGAGAAGAAATATGGGATAATTAATAGAGCAAAGTAAGAAGAGGTGTAGCTGGAACCTCAGAAGAGGATCTCTTGTTAGATAAAAATAGAAACAGTCATTCCTCTGAGACAGGAGGGATACAGACAAGGTTGTAGTTGGAGATTATTCTTTAAGAGAAGAAACGTTCTCTGCTAATGATCCATTTCTCCCCATGGTTTCAGAATCTAAGGGAAATGGGAATTCAGGGGAGAAAGCAGGGAACACTGAAGCTGGTTTTCCTTGAGGGCGTTTGTTTACCAAGAAAAACTTATACTAACATTTTTTTTTTTAGCCACACAGCATGGGGGATCTTCCCCAAACAGGGATCAAACTCATGTCCCCTCCAATGGGAGCTCAGAGTCTTGACTACTGGACCAAGAGAGAAGTCCCATACTAACAGTTTTAATCATAAGACAGACAGAAGTGAAGTGGAGATTTTGTCCCACTGGGAGTCACAAAGGAGACTGTACTAACACAGTGCAGGCTCACCCAGGATCCACCCTCAGGACAGGGGGAGCCTAAAATCTCACCCTCCATCAAGGGAGCTTCAGGAACTAACTAACTGCAACAAGCCCAAGAAATGTCTAGTCTGTACTTCCTGCAGAACAGAAAGACTCTCAGATGAAAAGTCTCAGACCCCTCAATGAATGGAGAGAAAGAAACTGGCAAATATGTGGGTAAATCTAAAGTACTGCCCATACCAGTAACAGTAAAAGCCTGTGAGTTAATGAGCAAACAAGACAGAGGTAAAGTAAATGACAAACAAGAATGTTGAGAAGAGATTAAAGGATTTAAAGTGTTCTAAAATTCATGCATTGGTTCTGGAGGATGGTGCAGTATTAAAATTAAATTTTAATACAGGTTGCAATAATATCTTAAAAAACAGAGTCAAATTTACGGATACTAATTTTTAAAAAGTAAAATGATTGAAAATAGCTAATTCTAAAAAAAAAACATTAAAAGAGAGAGAAGGAAAATTGAACAGCTTTGATAAATAGAAAGCACAAAAATGATGAATTAAACCAACCATATCAACAATAGCAAAAAATATCAGTGGATCCAATCCTCTAGGTAAAGGACAAACATTATTAGCAAGGATTTTCTTTTTAAAGATCCCATCATCTTCTGCCTTATTTAAAACATAACAAAGCACAAACACTGGGAGAAAAAAAAAAGGATTTTAACAAAATAGTATAGCACTAAAATAATAACCATAAAAGGTTGCTAAACTTCTATTGTGTGTATTAAGTCCCTTCACTTTCTTAATCTTTGTCTGACTCTTTGCAACTCCATGGACCTCAACCCTCCAGGCTGCCCTGTCCATGGGATTCTCCAGGCAAGAATACTGGAGTGGGTTGCCATACCCTCCTACAAGAGAATGAATCTTCCTGACCCAGGGATCAAACCCATGTCTCTTACATTTCTTGCACTAGCGTGTGGGTTCTTTACCACTAGTGCCGCTTGGAAACTTTTATTAATAGGAGACAAAAAAGACTTTAACCAGAACAAAAAAGTTTTCAAAAATAAAATGAGGAATTTATTAAAGATAAAATTTAATGTACCTCAAAACAGAGCATCAAAACGTATAAATAAAAAATTGATAAAATAGATAAAACAACCAAATTAAAAGATTTTAGCATATTTCCATCAGTAGTTTTGAGAACAAACATTAGTAAAAGAAATATGGAGAACACAATTAGCAAACATTGTCCAAAGACAGTACAGAACAGAATTCTTCATCCAAGAACTGCAGAATGCATTCTTTTTGAACATATGTAGAACAATTATAACAACTGACAAGTTCCTGGACCATAAATCAACTTTTAAGACACTTCAAATTGAAATAATATAGAATACATTCTATATTCTAAGAATACAATTTAATTAAGATGAAAATCAATTATGAAAACTAGAAACCTTCCCACATGATTGAAGATTAAGAAATACAGTTCTAAAAATTCATTGATCCAAATAATATAAACAATAATATTTTGAACAGAACAATAAATAAAATGCATATCTAAATTTATGGGATGTAATCAAAATTATGGGCTTGTTAGTACACATATTAAAATGAAATATAATGAAAAACTAAGCACTTATCTCAAGAAGTTAGAAGAATAACAGAAAGAGAAGCAAATAAACTCAGTGAAAGGAGAAGAAAGGGAATATAAAAGGTAAGAACAGAAATCAGTAAACTAGAACTTACACAATTAACAAGTAAAATCAATAAAGTAAAAAGATGTTTTTTGAAAAGGCTGATAAAATTGAAATGCCTCTAACAATACTGTTCAAGGAAGACAAGTGCAGGCAAAATATCTACTTCAGAAATTTATAAAGGAACACCTGGAAAATATTGAAAACACTGAAGAGGTAATGAAAAGACATCAAGAAAAGCTTTATGCCATCATTTAACAACTTCAGTGAAATGAAAATGTTCCTTAAAAAAGAAAAACACTGCACAACTTAGCGAAATTGACCCAAGAAAAAAATAGAAAATCTGATTAGTCAAAAAACAATTAAGAAGTTTGACTCAGTATTCAAAAAACCTTCCCTCAGACAAAACTCTAGGCTTAGACAACTTCATCAGAGGGTTTTTACAAATAATGAAAGCATAAATGAATCAACTCTAATACAGACGAGAAAAGATAAACTGGAATATCCTGTGGCTCATTTTCTGAGGCTAACATAAATCTAGAAACTAAAATGCAACAAGAACAAGAACATAAGGGAAAGGAAATCACAATATAATTTCATGCAATTCATAAGAAGAGAGCTTTCCAGGCGGTGCTAGTAGTAAGAATGTGCCTGCCAATGCAGGAGATGTAAGAGACACAGGTTCTATCCCTGGGTTATAAAGATGCCCTGGAGGAGGAAATGGCAACCCACCCCAGCATTCTTGCCTGGAGAATCCCATGGACAGAGGAGCCTGCCGGGCTACAGTCCATAAGGTCACAAAGAGTTGTACATGACTGAAGCAACTTAGCATGTGTACATATAAGAATAGGGGCATAAAAGTTTAAATGAAAGGATAGCAGAATTAATAATACATTTTTAAAAGAATAATATCATGATCAAGGCAGGTTTACCCTTGGATGTATAATTGTTTTCACATTAGAATATTAGTAGATATATTTATCATTGAATGTTGAAAGTAAAAATCAACAAATTATTTCAATATATACCGAAATTTCTGATAAAATTCAAGACCCATCCATTGTGTCACCCAAATCCAAAACCTCATAGCAAACACAAATTGAAAGGAACTACTTCCTATAAAACTTATCTATGCTGCTGCTGCTGCTAAGTCGCTTCAGTCGTGGCCGACTCTGTGCGACCCCATATATGGCAGCCCACCAGGCTCCCCCGTCCCTGGGATTCTCCAGGCAAGAACACTGGAGTGGGTTGCCATTTCCTTCTCCAATGCATGAAAGTGAAAAGTGAAAGTGAAGTCGCACAGCCGTGTCTGACTCTCAGCGACCCCATGGACTGGAGCCTACAAGGCTCCTTTGTCCTTGTGATTTTCCAGGCAAGAGTACTGGAGGGGGTTGCCATTTCCTTCTCCAAAAGTTTATCTATAAAGACCTTACAACTAACATTATACCTACTTTTAAAACACTGACAGTGTTCATTTGGGGAATGAAAAGCAAAATAAAGGTGTGTAATGCCACCGTTTCAGCTCAGTATTGTACATAGGTCTTACCTAGTGCAATAGTTCCCACCTTCTCCAATCTAAAAGGAAAAATGAAAAAAACAGAAAAAAGAGCAAAAATGTGCAGGAGAATTCACAGAAGAATTATTGTTAGTATTAGTAAATTAGAATTCAATATTAGAATTATTTAAATATTAGATTCAGAATTAGAAATTATTGATTTTAATAAGATTGTTGCAAAAGACCTGAAAGTTGCTCAGTCATGTCTGACTCTTTGTGATCCTATGGACTATACAGTCCATGGAATTCTCCAGGCCAGAATACTGGAGTAGGTAGCCTTTCCATTCTCCAAGGGGATCTTCTCAACCCAGGGATCAAACCCAGATCTCCCTCATTGCAGGTAGATTCCTTACCAGCTAAGCCACAAAGGAAGCCCAAGAATACTGGAGTGGGTAGCCTACCCCTTTTCCAGGGGATCTTCATGACCCACAAATCAAACTGGGGTCTCTTGTATTGCAGGCGAATTCTTTACCAACTGAGCTATCAAAAATTAACAAACAAAAATCCACTGCTCATCAGAGAATGCTAAAAGGGTAATTACTACAACTTTTATGCTAGCAGCAAAAATTTTAAAGAATTATGTGCAAGACTTCTATGCAAAAGCACTATAAAATATCATTAAGAGAAATTAAGACCTATATAAACTGATACATAAACTGTATTCACATTGAAAGTCTCATGGTTATGATTCATAACCATGAGACTTTCTTGTTTATTCCAAAATTATTCTTATTTCAAACTATGCTGCAGATTCAGAAAAATTATATTGTAAGTAATTTACATGGAAATTTGCTTATTTTTTGTTTTTTAATGGAACATGGCATCCGGTCCCATCACTTCATGGCAGATAGATGGGGAAACAGTGGAAACAGTGGCTGACTTTATTTTTCTGGGCTCCAAAATCACTGCAGATGGTGACTGCAGCCATGAAATTAAAAGATGCTTACTCCTTGGAAGGAAAGTTATGACCAACCTAGATAGCATATTAAAAAGCAGAGACATTACTTTGCCAACAAAGGTCCATCTAGTCAAGGCTATGGTTTTTCCAGTGGTCACATACAGATGTGAGAGTTGGACTGTAAAGAAAGCTGAGCGCTGAAGAATTGATGCTTTTGAACTGTGGTGTTGTTGAAGACTCTTGAGAGTCCCTTGGACTGCAAGGAGATCCAACCAGTCCATCCTAAAGGACATCAGTCCTGAATGTTCATTGGAAGGACTGATGTTGAAGCTGAAACTCCAATACTTTGGCCACCTGATGCGAAGAGCTGACTCATTGGAAAAGACCCTAATGTTGGGAAAGATTGAGGGCAGGAGGAGAAGGGGACGACAGAGGATGAGACGGCTGGATGGTGTCACCAACTCGATGGACATGGGTTTGGGTGGACTTAGGGAGTTAGTGATGGTCAGGGAAGCCTGGCGTGCTGCGGTTCATGGGGTCGCAAAGAGTCGGACACAACTGAGTGACTGAACTGAACTGAACCGAACTGATAAATTTTTCCACAATTTTTATGGACATGCAAAGGACCAAGAATATCTAAGACATTCTTAGAGAAGAAAAACGCATGAAGGACTGCCTTTGCACATACCTAGTCTTACTATCAGAGAAGGCAATGGCACCCCACTCCAGTACTCTTGCCTGGAAAATCCCATGGACGGAGGAGCCTGGTGGGCTGCAGTCCATGGAGCGGCCAAGAGTCAGACCCAACTGAGCGACTTCAGTTTCATTTTTCATTTTCACGCATTGGAGAAGGAAATGGCAACCCACTCCAGTGTTCTTGCCTGGAGAATCCCAGGGACGGGGGAGCCTGGTGGGCTGCCGTACATGGGGTCACACAAGAGTCGGCCACGACTGAAGCAACTTAGCAGCAGCAGCAAGTCTTACTATACTTATAAAGCCAGGTATCTAAGAAAGTATAGACTCACCTCGGAGAATAAAAAATTGAGGAGAATGATAAATTTATATTTTAAATTTAGATCTCTCTCTGAAACTACAGACTCAAATCTCTGCATTTTTTCAGTATTTCCAGTTGGAAGCCCCAGTGAATGACTCAAACTCAATATATCTGGTATTGGATTTCTAATTATCTCCCCCAAAACCCAACCAGAATCACTCTTACTCACTCTTTTCTTTTGTACAACATAACAATCTATTTGTGTATTCTGTTGGCTCTACTTTTAAAATATGCAGCATTTGACCTCATTTGTCTACCTCCATTGGAATCATCTGTTTCAAACTATAATCATATGTAATGTGTACTAGTACAATATCCTCCTAATTAATCTCCCTGCTTCTCTTCTTACCCCAGCCAGTAGGATCCTACAAATGTAAGTCTTATTGTTCAAGATGATGCAATGCTTCCTAAAGACCTTATAATGGCCTAGAACCCAACATAATCTGTCCCTCATTAACTCTATGACCTCAGTTTCCACTAATATGGCTCTAACTCACTTTGAGACCACCACACTGGTCTCCTTGCTTTTTCTTTGATCTTGCTAGGCATACATTGGCCTCCTAGACTTTGCACTGACCAATTCCTCTTCCTTGGAGTAACACACTGCTAACTTTCTAAATTTCTTCAACTTTTTAACATTACCTTTTCAAAGTGTTTGCTTTGACCATTCCAGTTTAAACTGATACCTTTTTCCACTCCAGGATTACTTTGTCTCTTTTTGCATAATGTGTTCCGTCACTCATTCTTGTCCATCTCTTTGTGACGCCATCGACTGTAGCCCACCAGAATCCTCTGTCCATGGGATTTTCCAGGCAAGAACACTGGAATGGGTTGCCATTTCCTTCTTTTTCATAATACTTATCACTTTA
The DNA here is from genome assembly GCA_024291935.2 of Okapia johnstoni. Lineage (NCBI taxonomy): Eukaryota > Metazoa > Chordata > Mammalia > Artiodactyla > Giraffidae > Okapia > Okapia johnstoni. The sequence continues at coordinate 19,450,020 of CM044324.1, forward strand.
TTTTTTTAAAACAATTTATTTACTTTGCCCATTTCTTCTTATCTGATTCTCCCTACAAAACTATGCAATCAATAATGACAGGAGATCTTATTCTGTATTGTTTACTGATGAATAACATTTGCCTAGAACAGTGCCTGCCTGGCACATAGAACATTCTATCTATTCTGAAGTGAAGAGCATCCCAGAGATAAAGAAGAATATATAACATAAAGTCAGAATTTAATTGTGGTGGGGAAAAAATGGACTTTCCAATAAATAAGGCTGATACTTGGGAGTCCATTTGGGAAAAAAAAGTACAATTGATCCCAGCTTCACATCAGCCACAAAAAAGCAACTCCAGGATTATCGAATACCTAAAGATGAAAAACAGAACAATGAAACTTTTACAGTATAAGATGAAAGAGTATCATCATTTCTTGATACTACACAGAAAACTCTAGCTACAATGTCAAAGATGGAGAGATTCCTAGCTTTAAAATTGGGATATTCTATTCATCAAAAGTCACCATTAAGGGAGCGAAAAGGAAAGCCACCAACTCAGAGATTATATTTGTTTTATATAAAAATAACAATCGTTTAGTTTCCAGTATTTATAAATAACTTCTACACATAAAAATGATAAGTCAAGAGAAAACTGGCCAAAAGCTGAACAGGCTGGACAACCCCCACAGCAGGAGGAGGCTATTGTATCACCACAGCCCTGGCAGGCTTCCAGAAATCCAGGCTCCCAGTCCATCAAAACTACAGGCAGTTCTTGTTGTCCTGGGTACTTCTTATGGCCCCAGGCTCCAGGCAGACTTCTACAAAACTGAGCTTTCACCTGGACCCAGTGTCAGGCTGGCCCCTGCAGAGTTAGCCTCCAAACTAGCTCCTGTGAACTCAGACTGCCCACTTGCCGCAGCACCAGATTGGTCCCCAAGAGTAGTAGCTTTCAGGCTGGCTCACATAGACCAAAGTCACTCTCAGCTCCAGTGCCACACAAGCCCCTATTATGTTGGGTTCCCAATGGAGTCCCAAAGACATAGGCTCATGTCTCAGCTAGCAACAGGCGGACCAGCAGGCCCAGTCTCAAGGTGGACTCCAACAAACCCAGGCTTGCAGCCCACATTAGTACCAGCTGCTGCTGCTGCTGCTGCTAAGTCGCTTCAGTCGTGTCCGACTCTGTGCGACCCCATAGACGGCAGCCCACCAGGCTCCGCCGTCCCTGGGATTCTCCAGGCAAGAACACTGGAGTGGGTTGCCATTTCCTTCTCCAGGGCATGAAAGGGAAAAGTGAAAGTGAAGTCACTCAGTCGTATCCGACTCTTAGCGACCCCATGGACTGTAGCCTACCAGGCTCCTCCATCCATGGGATTTTCCAGGCAAAAGTACCGGAGTGGGCTGCCATTGCCTTCTCCTATTAGTACCAGACCAACCCCTAATAAAACCAGATGATTACCCACACCACTGGTCCCTAGCATTTGGTAGGCTAGTGTGGACCCAAATTCCAAGTCAACCCCTGCAGACCCAAGCATCAGGCTTGCCCCCATGGATCCAAGTATGCAATACCAGGCTTGACCACCTGCTAATACAGGAACTAGACCTTCCCACCCATGGACTTCAGCAGCAAGCCTGCCTGACTATACCACCAAACAACCCACTCAGAGTCTCTGAATGGATTAGTGAAGGGATTTGCTGGCCAAAGCCAGTCTGTGAAGACTAGAAGAGGTTCCTACTTCCTCAAATGTTCATGGACCACTGTAAAGCCACAAGAATCATGAATAATCAAGGAAACATGACTCTAGCATTGGACAGGTCCAATGAATGACCCTAAAGAAATGGACATGTATGTCTGTCTGACAAAGAACAGGGACGTGGACCTGAACCTGGGCAAACTCCAGGAGATAGTGAGGGACAGGGAAGCCTGCCACGCTGCAGTTCATGGGGTCATAAAGAGTCAGACTCGATCTAGTGGCCGAACAATGACAACAACCGACAAACAATTCAGAATAATCCTCTAAACTTCAGTGAAATATAAGAAAATACAGATAGACAACTAAATGAAATTGCAAAAACAATGAGTAAACAAAACAAGAAGAAACAGAAAGTATTTTTACAGAGAGATCTTAGAGTTGAAGAATACTACAACTGAACTGAATATTTCACAAAGAACATACAACTCAATAGTGAAAAAACACAAATAATGTGATTAAAAAATGGGCTGAAGATCTGAATAGGCTTATTTCCAAGGAAGACATACCAATGGCTGGCAGGTACATGAAAAGATGCTCAACATCACTAATTATGATATAATTATGTATCATTACTAATATATTTAAGTATATATAGAATGGGCTTCCCCAGTGGCTCAGCAGTGAAGAATCTGCCTGCAATGCAGGAGCTGCAAGAGACACAGGTTTGATCCCTAGGTCAGGAAGATCCCCTGGAGAATGGCTTGGCAATGCACTCCAGTATTCTTGCCTGGAGAATCCCATGGACAGAGTTCATAGGATCACTAAGAGTTGGACATGACTGAAGCAACTTAGCACACGCGCATGCACGCACATATATAGAACACGTGGCATATATATATAGTAAATTATTGATAATCAGCAAAATGCAAATTAAAGTCCTATAATATACAATTACCTGCTACTAAAAGTTGGCCAGGATGCAAAGTAGCTCTCATTAGTGCTTATGAATGTTTAAACAAGTATAAGCACCTTGGGAATCTGTTATTATTCAGGAAATTTGAAGATACACTCACTTGAGTTAGCAATTGAACTCTTGGGAACAAACCCTGGAGAAACACTTGCATATGTTCACCATGCAAAATGTAAGAGAACTTCCATATCTGTATTTCTCATAAGTAGCCTGGTGGAGAATAATGCATGTGGAGACATTGTAACTGGAGATTCTTGAGGGTGACATTGGAAAAGAAATGTCAATGGCTAGAGCTTCTGATATTTGTGATCCACCAAAATTGTTTTTGCCACAAAATAAACCACAAAAAAACCATGACATTTTATATGACATTTAGGTCTAAGGTCAGTGGCACTGAATATATCCACACCATAGTCCAATCATCATCACACACTTCCAGAACTTTTTGTGTTCCCAAATTGAAACTCTGTACCCATTAAGCAATAACTCCCCATTCCACCCATCCCCCTGTCTCTATGAATCTGAATATTTTAGGCAACTCATATAAGTGGAATCATACAATATTTGTCCCTTTGTCTCTGGCTTATATCACTTAGTATAGTATCTTCAAGGCTCATCAGTGTTGTATTAAGTGTCAGAATTACCTTTCTTTTACTTATTTCATTGTATGCTATCAATGTATATACGAATAAACCTTTTGTTTATCCACTCATCTGTCAATGGACATTTGGGTTATTATGGCTATTGTTGATAATGCTGCTATGAAACTGGGTGTACAAATACCTGTTTGAATCACTTTTGGGTACGTACCCAGAAGAGGAATTCCAGGATTACATGGAATCCTATGTTTAATATTTTTGAGGAACTGCCATACTGGTTTCCACAGTGGCTACACTATTTTACATTCCCACTAGCAACACACAAGGACACAATAACCATATTAATAGCTGTATGGTAGAACTTCATTGTTTTTGTTTGCATTTCCCTAATATCACTCTATTTTTGAGTGGGAAAATTTACTATCCCCCAACCACTGCCCCTCCTGGTACCATTACTCCTTTCCTTTTTTAAAGCAAGTAACATTGTCAGTAGCCAAATGACTCCAGAATCTTCTGAGAAGATTTCCCCAAGTCTGTGGCACTTAATCAAAACAGGCATTGCATGGCTAGCCAAAGAAAACGTTTCAATTTATTCATACAATGTCACAGCATGTATGATAACTCTGCTTAGGTGCCTCCTCTAAGGCGTGAAATGTCATCTATAAAAGGGGGAAGAGTAACCCTTTTTTACTCCAAGTTGTTGTCCTGCACGTAGAGCAAGAGAAAGGCACTGGAAAACCTCTTAAGGATTCAAGATTCTTTTGACCTTAGCTTGAAAATAAAAAAGAATTAGGGAATATTTTCTTACTGGTTCAGAGCCAAAGACTCTTGGCCAAAACAACTCTGTGGAGTTCCTTTCAGCTGAACGTGAGGCTGAGCCTCCGGTGAAGGTCCCGGAGTGCAGAGGACACGGTGAGTCGAACACCTCTCATCAGCTGTGCACCCATTCAGAGGCAACCCGGAGGAGGCTGTCACCTTGAACCTGATCTAGTGTAGAAAAGGTGACCAGGAGTGATGCTAAGGGAGAGAGTCCCCTCTCAGTCCAGCAGGCAGGGGTTGTGAGCTGTAACCTTCTTATCAGTTTATTTTAAAACCCTAATAGAAGTCAGTACATTTTTAAAACAGTTAAGTCTATTGTTTCCTTCTTGGGAGGAAAAAAAGTGCTAAAGAATTTTAAGCTTTTCTAGCAGCACCCTAACTCATAGCCAGATTAAATTTCTTTCCTTCATAGATTCCCCGAGGCATCATTATAATGAAAAAGTAGGCACCAGAAAAACACTTAACCCAGTTGTGTCTGGAGAAAAAGTCACTTTCTAGATGACCCATGTAAAAATCTCCACACATTTTATTCTAATCACAGCTCTGCGAGCCAATCTCATCTCCAGTGGATACTAGTGAACTACTGCCCTCTAAAGATCATGACCTTGAGCACCAGTCAGTGTTTATCATTAAAAACAAGACTGAAATAATACTGATGGCTTTCAGAAGGCTGAGGCTCGAAAGCTGCAGAAGTGACTCCCCTGGTCCCCTCCTGTTCCTCTGCAGAGATATATATACTCATGAGTGTCACTCATTTCATTTTCTCTATTGTCAATCTTTAGGTTTTCATAACATTTCCCTCCTCGGCCATCTTATCTCTTGGATTTTCTCATTCATTCTGGACTAAGCCCTTTATTCCTTCTTCCTGTTCTCAGAGGAGAGGAGATAAATGCTAACAGGGCTTTGAGGCTGACCTGGGGTTGGAGGGATACTATTGTTTAATTCTACTTTGATGGCTGTGTCCCTCAATAGACTTGAAGGAGGATAAGGACTGTCATATTTGCAAATGTTTCCTTTGAGCCAAGACCAGTGTTTGGCATCAGTTAGGCTGTTGTTAAATTATTAAGTAAATTACTTCTGTAAGAAATTAAATGTTGTTCAGTTTTCTGGTGCTTTTGCCATATAGTTATTTACTTTCCTTTTTAGATGTTTTCTGAAAAAGGTCACATTATGATACAGTAAGTCCTCTACATTCCATTCTGAGAGAGTGTTCTTAAGTATAATTTATTCCTAAGTCCAATGAAGTCAGCCTAGATACCCAACCCTAACACAACTGGCCATGTACTACTGTACTGTCACAGGTTTATAATTTGTTTCCCTCTTTGAAAGTTTGTGTGTAGAGGCCTTGCTGTGCTTCTTTTTTCTTTTATTGACTTCAAGTGCTCTTCATCTTAGCTGATTGCTTGCTTTGGCGTTCCTTACCCTATCTTATTTTCACACTTCCTGAGAGTTTTCCTGTGGCATCACATTTGGTAACCATTATGATTTGCAAATTTGTATACACAGGCCATCTTACATTTCCACATGATTAAACGGACAAGTAGTACAGCTCTAGATTTTCCCTTTAGAAGAAATTGATAGAGAAACTAAGAACAGAAAATACATTAAAACCTCTTTCACATAGTATTGTCTGGGGAAGGACCCACATCCATGGGAATTAACTTTGACACATGAAATCAGGTTTGGGAGGACATGAATGTGATTCATTACATGGTCACATAGATGCTTAGCAATGAAACATTTTGTCTTAAGCATCTTTTATTTTTGATAAACTTCCTTTCAGATTTCTTATTTTGGTTTTCAGATCTATCCTATGTGGTAGCTACAACACATTCAAACATCCTTATTTCATAGATAAAGGTACTGAACACAAAGATGTAGGTACATCTCTATGGGCACATGGTATATTGCCTATGTGTAGTTAATACTCACCATAGGCTTCCGTGGTGACTCAGCTAGTAAAGAATCTGCCTGCAATGCAGGAGACCTGGGTTCAATCCCAAGGTTGGGAAGATCTTCTGGAGAAGGGAAAGGATACCCACTCCAGTATTCTGGCCTGGAGAATTCCATGGACTGTATAGTCCAAGGGGTCGCAAAGAGTCAGACACAACTGAATGGATTTCACTTTCACTTTGGGCTTCCCAGTTAGCGCAGTTGTAAAGAACCCACCTGCCAATGCAGGAGATGCACAAGATGGGGGTTCAATCCCTGGGTCAGGAAGATGCCCTGGAGGAGGGCAAGGCAACTTATTCCAGCATTCTTGCCTGGAGAATCCCATGGACAGAGGAGCCTGGCAGGCTACAGTCCATAGGGTCACGAAACGTCGGACACGACTGAGCAACTGCATACAGCATAGCCTCTAAGGGTTTAGTCACATATCAACAAACATTGATTTAACTTCTATTGTGATATCAGATATCTTGCTAGGTGTTGGGAATACAAAAAATAATACAAAATAAATAAATAAAACTAATATCACTTTCTCTTAAAGTGAACATAGCCTATGAAGAAATTGATAAAAATGACATTATGAGAATGCCTTTAAAACTATTACTATTCATTACATGTGTGGAATACACTGTCCTATTGAGGGAATCATAAAGATTTTGTTGTTAGGTTGCATGCACTTGATAGGGAAAATCTCAGTTGAAAGCTGAGAGAACAGTGGGCAAGACATCAAAAATACTCCTTAACCTCAACTTGGCTCACTGAATCCAGAGACACTGGTCCCAGTAAAGGTCAATCAGTTGACCAGGAGAGAAGGGACATTCAGTTCAGTTCAGTCACTCAGTCGTGTCCAACTCTTTGTGACTCCATGGACTGTAGCACACCAGGCCTCCCTGTCCATCACCAACTCCCGGAGTTTACACAAACTCATGTCCATTGAGTCGGTGATGCCATCCAACCATCTCATCCTCTGTCGTCCCCTTCTCCTCCAGCCTTCAATCTTTCCCAGCTTCAGGGTCTTTTCCAATGCGTCAGTTCTTCTCATCAGGTGGCCAAAGTATTGGAGTTTTAGCTTCGGCAATAGTCCTTCCAATGAACATTCAGGACTGATCTCCTTTAGGATGGACTGGTTGGATCTCCTTGCAGTCCAAGGGACTCTCAAGAGTCATCTCAAACACCACAGTTCAAAAGCATCAATTCTTCAGCGCTCAGCTTTCTTTATGGTCCAACTCTCACATCCATACCCACATGGATAAAGAGAAGAGCATGAAGAAAAAAAAACTGCTCAGGTTTTACTATGTTCCATGTTGCTTCATTTTGGTGGGTTCATTCATTTTCTTCTTTTATTTATTCTCTAATATTACCAGGTCTTTCACTGGCCCAACATAACCTAGTTTTGTTCTCATTTCTTTGGCTGACTATCTTACAAAGTGATCTGATTTTTTACAACAACTTTTGTCACCTGTTGGAGGAAATCAAGTGTGAGCTCTATCTCTTGATACAATATCATGCTGCCATTCTTTGTTGCTTATTAAGGTGATTATGTCTCACTGAAGAAGAAATACCTTTTTTTTTCAACAAACAGAGCTGATGCTTGGGAAAGGTCAATTCTCTTCTGTGGAAATCTGCTAAAAATCCAAATTCACAACTCACTTCACCTAGAGTCAGAATGTCTCCTCCATAAAAACCCAGACTGTAAAGAATCCAAGTGAAAGTGGGCTTAGAACCAGGAAAAATGTTACAAATCTGCCAGGGAAGCCACTGTGAGCATGATTCGTATGAGTCATGAAACCAAATAATAATAATAGAACTTTCTCTTGGTAGAACTCTTTATTTTTCAAGGTCTTTTTATATGTTTCTAGCTTGCTTGCAGATCTATTGTTCAACAGAGGTAAAACAGATATGGGGGTTTTAAATTGCCAGGCAGGGAAATGCAGATGATTTGCATAAAATCCAATAGTCAGCTAATAGCAGGACCAGGACTATTTTCCTTTCAGGCAATATCTGTGTGGGTTTTTTTTTCTCCTTCTCTACTTAGACCAGTTGGAGCCAGGAAGCTGACATCTTACACCAAACTGCTATCCCTTTTGGTAACTCTACAAAGTGGTTTTGGCTTTTTTTCCCCAAAGTCTTTAACAAAACTATCTACCCTTTTCTACTTCAAGCATTAAAATTAACAGTAAGCAAAATTATTCACAACATATATTTTAAAATCCAGATAAATATACTGATTTTTATATTTAAACTTGCCAATTATACAATTAATGCCTCAGTAGGAAGAATTGCCACGTCTGAATTCCTGAAGTCATATGATACATTCAGACACTACAGTGACCGTGCACTTTTGGAATGTATGAATGGTCCATAAATTTAATTTTGAAAGAACTTAACACAGGAAAATATGTTGCTTGTGAAGGCATTTTCCCACTGCTAAAATACATAAAATAGAATATATAAAATAGCTTTTCTAACATTCAGGTTGGTATGTGATGTCAAAGTGTTAATGTTTATTGTGATGATGAATGAATAAATACAATTCTACTTCCAGTGACAGAGGAAACTCAGGATGGCACATCTTCAATGGTTGATTGAGGCTGGTTTTAAAAATTAAGCATGCACCAAAATGATGAAATTTCTTCCATCAAAAGCGATTTCTGTTAAAGCTCATATCCAACCTCTCCCTTCTCTCTCTCATTGCCAACCTCTAACCCCTTCTTCCAAGCCTTCCTCCTGATTCTCCTTGATAACAGAAAAAGAGTAGGATCATTAAAGGACATTTCTGAAAATAAGTTGGCATTACTTCTTTGCTCTTAGGCTGAATTCTGACTCTCCAGAACTGAAAAATTATTCCCCTCTCATTCTTTATACCTCAGCAAAGCTCTGTTTTCTGACCTGCTGGTTCTGGCATTGTCCAAACACATCAAGGCCTGGTGGTCTGGCACTCTTGCCTGGACTAGAAATTGTTATGGAGCGTGTTTTCCACTTATTTTTCCTCTTGTAGGCAGTTCTTACCATACTTTGTTAAAAGAACTACTCAAAGTGAGGTGTGTGTGTGTGTGTGTGTGTGTGCGTGTGTGTATGTGTTACCTCTATCCTTAATGCTATGGATGAAAAGAAAAGAATTTGAGACCAGTGAGCACTGCTGGTATCCAGATGATTGCTATAAAAAAGAAAGACAGTGGCTGAGAATCAACAGAAACCTTCCATCTTCTCCAGGTGCCATAATCACAAGTGCCTTCTTTGCTGCTGAGAACCTGTGGCAGCCATAACTTGTGAGAGATGATCACTGTGATTTTTGAATAGTCAGTTTTAGATCATGGAAATGAGGTCATTGCCAGCAAATCACTTTGAATTTTAATATTTACTGCTCTCAATTTAAGTGTCCCTGAGCTACAGTTGCTTCTTGACTCCGAATGACTACCAAGGGGGAATGTCCATTGGTCACACAATCCATCTTTCCTTCACATTCTCACTGCTTGAGTTGTTTGCACTCAAAATTCTCATTTTCTTTTATTGTTAAAAATCATCATTCCTGCCCTATTTTCACACTGTTGAAGTGTGACAGCTTCATAGGCTAACTCAAATGTGGTTTGCTTTGAAATGTAAATTTCATAATTTTATGTTTGTACATCGAGATATATTAAAATGTTCTCCAACAGAAAGATTTAATTTGGTACAAGAAATACTCTCTGGGGAAGAAAAAGAAAACATTATCCTCATTTTAAAGAGAAGGGGACTAAGGTTTAGATAATTCAAGATACAATTTTTGATTTAGATATCATATTCTAAATCCAGCTACTTTCTGTACAATCACACGATTTGTACTAAAATATTTGTGTAAAAATGAGAAACCTACTGTTGGTTAAACTTGCCTTTTTCAAAATAAGCATAGTAGGATGCAAGACAGCTGTAGGATCCGTCATCAGAAATGGAGACATTTACTCTCTAACATCTCTTAGTTGCATCAGTGAAGCATGAAAATTGCAAAAAGGTTCTCTTCAGGGAGAGAACACAATAAAATGTTACATGAGGACACTCTGTTCCATGGTGGGTGTGTCAGAGAAGACAATCAATATTTATTTTCAGCCAGTGTTGTGCTAGTCCCTTATACATCCTTTCATTTCCTTCCTGCCATAAATTTATGAGTAGACTATCAGCCCTATTTTTAACAGATGTATGTGCTGATGCTCCAAGAGGTACTTCTCATTCCTAAGGTCACACAAATAAGAACTGCCAGACTCAGATTTGAACCCAATTCTTTTGACTCCAAGGTCAACACCTGTAGAACAGATGACGTAGGCAGAGCAGTCTGACGACGTAGGCAGAGCAGTCTAGAGCAGTTGGACAAAACATGTGGGGAGAGGCCGGCCACCTGCAAAAAATGTCATCAGTGCCATGTTCCTCTCCTTGGGTCTGATATCTCTGGTTGCCATCAGCATGCCCATGGCACATACCCATGACAGGGAAAAACTGGGACCAAAAAGGGTCTCTTTTGACATTTCTATCCTTTAAGTATATATATATTTTATTTCTTTATGGTTAGGGACTATCTTGGATTATCTTGAACTCTTCTCAATATTTGACCATAGCAGCAACAGTTTAGCCATATGTTTGATTCTCGATTTCAGTGCTTGGTTACTTTTTACTGTTGGCTGGGAGAAAAGTAAAAATTAAATATTTATTAGTATCAGGATGTTTTAAAAGCAATCATAGTTATAGCTGAATCTGAAGTATTAAAGTGAAGTTAGAAAAAGGAAGTATTTTGACAGAATGAACTAAAAATCAAGAAAAACCTTGATGATATATTCAGGGTATGTTGGTAGAAAGACCACAGAAACAACATGGGAGACCTTGGCTTCTCTAATTTCCATGAAACCAGTGAAGTTTTCACTAAAGTATCTAATGGAAATAAGAAAATCTTTCAATTCTACTAAAATCCATCTTTTTTATGAATGCTGTTGCAGCAACTTTAGACACTGAAATATTTTCCAACAATTTCTCCTATGAAACTCCAATAGCTTCTCAGATAAATCACGAGCTCTGTACCCACCCAGAAATAATAACAGAAAAGGACCAGAAATAATAACAGAAAAGGACTAAAAATTCATACTACTAAAAGAAAAAGAAATAAATCCCTTTTTCCATGAAAAAAATCTCTAGCTAACTTACGTCTCTGTGGAAAAAGTTTATCTGAGGTAAACAATCTCTAATATTTCCTTAAACATATTTTATAATCTCAATTGTAGCATCAGGCATTTCAATCTCAAAAATGCCAATGATTAACTAATTTCCTAATATTTACTATATGTAATATAGTAACAAAATTGTTTTACTAAGTTGTGCATCTTAACAATAATTGTAAGGCTTTTAGAAACTGCCCAGGATCTGTAGGGCCCTCTGCTTCCCTGGGGTTTCCCTGGGAGCTCAGCTGATAAAGAATCTGCCTGTAATGCAGGAGACCCCAGTTCGATTCCTGGGTCAGGAAGATTCCCTGCAGAATACTACCCACCCAGTATTCTTGAGCTTCTCTGGTGACTCAGATGGTAAAGAATCCACCTGCAATGCAGGAGACCTAGGTTCAATCCCTGGATCACCAAGATCCCCTGGAGGAGGGCATGGCAATCACTCTAGTATTCTTGCCTGAAGAATACCATAAACAGAGGATCCTGGCAGACTATAGTCCATGGGGTCAAAAAGAGTCAGACATGACTAAGTGACTAAGCACAGAACAGCACAGCTGCTTCTCTGACTATCAACTATCCTCTTCAAATAATCTGTCACATGCTTTTGAAGAATACATTGTTCTAAGTGTATCCAGACATCCAAACATGTAAGCTCTAATGTTTCAACTTTAAGTTAAAACTCTTAGATTTGAAATCAGTGTGTTCTGAGGTACTCTATACATTCATGAAGGATGCTTCAAATATTTAGACAAAATTAGTAGTCAATATTAATTCTCATTGTCAATGTCCTCAGAACCATACTACTTGCTTCATGTGTACATTTTTATTAAACCCTTGCTACAACCTTATACAGTAGGAATAGTCATTATTCCGCTTATATCATCAAGGAAACTAAGAGTCCATGAGTTTAACCAAGTTACCTAAGGTACAGTGTAGAACCAAGGTTTGGACCAATGCTGTTCTGACTCCAGAGGCTAAGTTCCTGCACATTTCAATATATCATTAGAAGAAAAATTATACTAAAGTTTCTGAATAAAGGCCAGGTCCCAAAGCATAAAGATACAATTACAGAATATCATCACTATCAACTGAGTGCTCTATTAAATTGGGTCTCTGTACAGTTCTATGAAGACCTATAAGACTGGAATGCAAAAGTAGGAAGTCAAGAGATACCTGGAGTAACAGGCAAATTACTTGGAGTACAAAATAAAGCAGGGCAAAGGCTAATAGAGTTTTGCCAAGAGAACACACTGGTCATAGCAAGCACTCTCTTCCAACAACACAAGAGATGACTCTACACATGGACATCACCAGATGGTCAATACCGAAATCAGATTGATTATATTCTTTGCAGCCAAAGATGGAGAAGTTCTACACAGTCAGCAAAAACAAGACCGGGAGCTGACTGTGGCTCAGATCATGAACTCCTTATTGCCAAATTCAGACTTAAATTGAAGAAAGTAGGGAAAACCACTAGACCATTCAGGTATGACCTAAATCAAATCCCTTATGATATACAGTGGAAGTGACAAACAGATTCAAGGGATTAGATCTGATAGACAGAGTGCCTGAAGAACTATGGATGGAGGTTTGTGACATTGCACAGGAGGCATTGATCAAAATCATCCCGAAGAAAAAGAAATGCAAAAAGGCAAAATGGTTGTTTCAGGAGGACTTACAAATAGCTGAGAAAAGAAAAGCAAAAGGCAAAGGAGAAAAGAAAAGATACACCCATTTGAATGCAGAGTTCCAAAGAATAGCAAGGAGAGATGAGAAAGCCTTCCTCAGTGATCAATGCAAAGCAATACAGGAAAACAATAGAATGGGAAAGACTAGAGATCTCTTCAAGAAAATTAGAGACACCAAGGGAACATTTCATGCAAAGAAGGAAACAATAAAGGACAGAAATGGTATGACCTAACAGAAGCAGAAGATATTAAGACGGGTGGCAACAATACACAGAAGAACTATACAAAAAAGATCTTCTTGACCCAGACAGCCATAAATGTGTGATCACTCACCTAGAACCAGACATCCTGGAATGTGAAATCAAGCAGGCCTTAGGAAGCATCACTACGAACAAAGGTAGTGGAGGTGATGGAATTCCAGTTGAGCTATTTCAAACCCTAAAAGATGATGCTGTGAAAGTGCTGCACTCAATATGCCAGCAAGTTTGGAAAACTCAACAGTGGCCACAGGACTGGAAAAGGTCAGTTTTCATTCCAATCCCAAAGAAAGGCAATGCCAAAGAATGCTCAAACTACCACACAATTGCACTCATCTCACACGCTAGCAAGGTAATGCTCAAAATTCTCCAAGCCAGGCTTCAACAGTATGTGAACCGTGAACTTCCAGATGTTCAAGCTAGATTTAGAAAAGGCAGAGGAACCAGAGGTCAAATTGCCAACATCTGTCGGATCATCGAAAAAGCAAGAGAGTTCCAGAAAAACATCTACTTCTACTTTATTGACTATGCCAAAGCCTTTGACTGTGTGGATCACAACAAACTGTGGGAAATTCTGAAAGAGATGGGAATATCAGACCACCTGACCTGCCTCTTGAGAAACCTGTATGAAGGTCAGGAAGCAACAGTTAGAACTGGACATGGAACAACAGACTGGTTGCAAATAGGGAAAGGAGTCCGTCAAGGCTGTATATTGTCACCCTTCTTATTTAACTTATATGCAGAGTACATCATGAGAAACACTGGGCTGGATGAAGCACAAGCTGGAATCAAGATTGCTGGGAGAAATAGAAACAATCAGATATGTAGATGGTACCACACTTATGGCAGAAAGCAAAGAACTAAAGAGCCTCTTGATGAAAGTGAAAGAGGAGAATGAAAAAGTTGGCTTAAACTCCACATTCAGAAAATTAGGATAATGGCATCTGGTCCCATCACTTCATGGGAAATAAATGGGGAAACAAGGGAAACAGTGACAGACTTTACTTTTTTGGGCTCCAAAATCACTGCAGACGGTGACTGTAGCCATGAAATTAAAAGACTCTTGCTCCTTGGAAGAAAAGCTATAACCAACCTAGACAGAATATTAAAAAGCAGAGACATTACGTTACCAACAAAGTCCATCTAGTCAAAGCTATGGTCTTTCCAGTAGTCATATATGGATGTGAGAGTTGGACTATAAAGAAAGCTGAGCTTCGAAGAATTGATGCGCTTCTTCTAAGCATTTCTTAGAAGAATCTCTAAGACACAAGACTCTCACTGGTTGAGGACCACACCCTGGTCCCTCAAGCCGGTGGGTTCCTGCAGGCTCCAGGGGCCAATGAAACCCCTTGGTTTCATTCCGACTGCAATAGCATTGAGATAAATTGTTTTTGGCAAGCTTTTTGTTTACTTTAAATACCTAGGTAAACTAGGAGACCACTTATAACAGAAAACTGACTATTTTTTTTAATAGCATCCTAAAAAGCCTCTGTTAAAGGTGAGAGATTTTGTTGATTTTAAAAAATAATTTACGCATTTCAAGGAGGATTAAAAGCCATGCACAAGTGTGCCTCTCACACTCCCAGTTGAACTAGCAGTGTTATTCAGAAGTCTTTTCTACTTAGGGAAAGACAAAAATTAACCAAATTCAGCCAATGTATCTAGAATTTTGTTAAAGTGATGATTGTCTGGTAATCACATGTTTATTCTTTTGTGGATAATGCAAAAAAAAAAAATCACCCTTTTTTTCAGAAACATGACAGGGATCTGAATGCAGTAAACAATATTTTCAGTTCTGTTTCATTTTTTGGTCAAGGTATTGGTGCAACATATGAAGAAAACTACTGAGATGGAAGAACAATATATTTTGAAATGAAGTGATTCATGTTGAGCTTACTGAATGGAAACTAAATATTGACAAGTGGTTCAGGGTTACTAAAAAACCAAAGGAAGAACCAAAACAGTAAACACTATTATATAGTAATCACTGAAGTGGAGATATATCTGAATACATACACTACATATGGGCAAACACATCATTTTTTCCCCTAAAATTTTTCTCCTTCATCAACTTCACTCTCTTCCTTATGCTCTGCCATTACCTATGATTCAGTCTCCGCTGCAAGTGTAAAATCCACCCCTATTCTCTTTATCCCTTCAATCTAAACACAAACCCTTAATTTCTCTATTAGAATAAACTGTTTAAGGCCAATCTTAAGAGGAAAGAGGCACACTAACAGAAAAATGTGTTTGGATAGACAGCAAGAGTGGAGAAAACTCTTGAGTGAGGGAATTTGATTACCCAGTGAAATCAGCTAATAGTGAGGGAGAATGGTACCTCCCAAATCATCCTGCCTGAAATATCCTTTGCAGTCTCTGTCTTCTAAACTCAGCTCAGAAGACACCTTGTGATTCCCTGGGCCCCTGGAGTCCAGAGTTATGCTTTTCCATTCTGAGATTCCTCACAATTGTTGCTCTTCCACTGTAGCACCCATTACGTTTGTTCTTTGTGCCTGTCTTCTTCTACTCATGACTTAATAAGCTCCAGGAAAGAATCTGGTCTTTTTGATATGTTTCCCCTTCAGTGTATAATATTATTTTTTAAATATATTAAGAATATATATTAAATGTGTTATTATTTAAATACATCTACGTATTTAATGAAATTAAATTGAAGCAGCCTCTCCATATCTCTGTTCTTTTATCTGTGAAATGTGACAGATTATATGTCTCGTGTGTCCATCCTATCCACAGAATTCTACAATTCTATGACGATGAATCTTCACAGTTACTAACATATCAACATATTTCTGACAAGAACGTGAAAAGTGTTAGCACTCAGTCATGGACATGACTCTTTACGACCCATGGACTGGGGCCCGCCAGGCTCCTCTGCCCACAGGATTCTCCAGGCAAGAATACTGGAATGGATTGCCATTACCTACTCCAGGAGATCTCCTGACCCAGGAACCAAAGCCAGGTCTCCTGCATTGTAGGCAGATTCTTAACCATCTGAGCCACCAGGGAAGTCCTATGACAAGAACATTACCACTTCTTGAAGAATGAAGTGGCTTTATTCTACTGTGTTGGCTTCATACCTAATCCATTCCTGTTTACTCCATTCTCTCAGCCCCTTTGCCTTCCAGACACATTATTCTTTTAGCTTTACATAGAATTTCAGTCTCAGGCTACACTTTTATCTTTCCTTTTAAGGTGTCATTTGGGGATGATCTCAAGTGAGGGCCCTTATTTGCAGAGCACAGACAAGACAGCACCCTCTTCATGCTCTCGTTGCCTGAATCTCCTACATAAACATAAACATTAGGGAAGAAGGAAGATGGGGTTAAGCAAATCATTTTTTAAAAATCCATATTGCTTTCTTTTTCCAGACTAACATACATAGACTCGTGATATCAGGCCTCGTGCCACAGGGTCAGAGAAGTGAGTTTTATAAAAACAAGTATCTATACAAATGCTAAAAGCTTTAAATGTGACATTTGTGGAGCCATCGAAATTGAAACATCGCCAAGAAATACACTGAGAAACAATATTTGAAATCTGCTACCCTGGGAGATTCTGTCATTGTGATCACTTGCCCCACTGTACTGTTCTGTGCTATTTATCAGAATAATTTAGTACCATATAAGCTAATTTTAAGTTACACTTAAGCAGCAATGAACTTAAGCAATATATCTCTGATAATGGAATTTCAAGCACTGCTACAAACTGGAGAGAAGATATTAGCTGACTTCAGGGGATTTTTTCTGTTACCATAAAACTACACAGACAGCTGGACGGCCATGTAATCCTACAATATCCCATCTACGTAAGTCATAGTAAGTAACTCATGTGCTGGGAAGGTCATGGGATAACTGATAAATAAGAAATTATTTTGGAGAAAATCAAGACATAAGAAATTTGAAAGGCTAAACTATCCATATACTAGGATTATCACAGAAGGCACCTTATGCCAATCAAAGGAATTACCCATTGTTTAAAATCATGTGTTAAATTACTTGCAAATCATCCAAGAAAAGATAATTCCCCAGGGAGTTTCTGACACCAAATAAAAGAGGGATATAATCCACTGAGGAATCCTCCTCCACAACACATATCAATATTGACTTCCCTAGTTTAGTGCGGTTCCTTTTTTTCACAACAAATGCCACTAATCTTGGTACTACGATACAGCCTCAGCTTATTAATGAGTTAGCTTCTGAAAATTTATTATATGATCAGATGTTTTGAAATGTTAATCAATGTTTAGATAGAAACAATGTCAAATGGCAGTGTGGTCCTCAGATTGACTCACTAAAAAGTAACCCATAAAATGTCTAAGGTCAAGTGCAGAAACTAGCACTTTAAGAACACTGTTTACATGCAAATGAGTGGCTCTCAATGCCCATATGTGCTTCCTGGGCAAGTGAGTTTGGGTCCTCTTATATCTTACCTAAGAATGAGCAAGTCTAAGCTTTGTTAAAAAAAATAAATTTTTTATAGTTACAAAAACTGATGACTTGACATCATCCAGTAGATTCGTCTTTGTAGGGGGAGAGGGATTTTCATGCCATGGTTTTCAGTTAGAATTAAAATGCACCATACTTCTCATTGCCTTTGTCCTGTACTACCACTAAAATATAAACCAGGAATATATCCTCTTCTATATTTCTACTCGAATTCTGCCATATTCTTCTTCCCCAAACTATTTCTTCTTTTGCTTAATGTCCAACCAAGTCTTTCACCTAAATATCCGTCCTATTGAAATCAATTTGCTCTATTTCCTAACTTTTTATTACATCCTGTGTCTTTTCTATGGCAGAAACCTGGCTATTACAAGGGAACATGTACTTCCCTGCAGCCCTTTCCAATATAAGTTACTTATGATCTTACTTTCCAAACAATAAGACCAAGAATAAGACACAGAGCTATGACTTTTCTTGTTTACATTTGCTACTACTCAGTTATTTACTAGTAAGCTGGGACAAAATACAAAAAAAAAAAAAAAAAGAACAAATAAAACAACCTCTTTTATTTTTGTCTGTCATGACAGGATCTTTTTTTGCCATCTCCCTACTTTTTGGTCTTCTTTTATCCCTGCCTCAAGGATGTCTTTCCATCCTATTACAATCCCTGGCCAATTTCTATTCAACTCCCTAATGTAACCACTGAATTCCTCTGTGTAGACAATCTCCATTCCCACTCCACTGTACCGACCTACTCCCTGAACTTCATTGCAATCTGGAGTTTCTCCAGCACTGATATCTTCTAATACTTTCGCTCTTACTGTGGTTACCTTCTTACAGCTCATTCACTTTCTTATTCTCCAAAATCTATTCAGTTGCTCCAAGACCTTCTCTTACACACAAAACAGAGAAATTAAATCATACTCCCAGATAACTATCAAATACCTTTCACCCCAAACTGTCAGACTCTTCTCTTGTGGCGCAGTGGTAGAGAATCCACCTGCCAACACAGGAAACAAAAAGAGATGTGGGTTCGATCCCTGGGTCTAAGATCCCCTGGAGTAGGAAATGGCAACCCACTCCAGTATTTTTGCCAGGATAATCTCATGGACAGAGCATGGGGCTGCAAAGTGTCGGACACAACTAAGCACAGCACATTAAACATTTTAAGATGCTTTAAAATACTCTAGGTTTACTGATCAAAGCAAAAATTAAGAAGCACTTTCACATTTTTTACAACTATGTAACCATCATTTTCTATAAGCGCTTGTTGAATCTACCTAATTTTAACTCGTTGGAGAAGAATGAGAAGAGATTCGTTCTCTCTCTCTTCTCCTTACAGCATTTTTCCAGAACATGTGTTTTAGAGCAACCTGTAGGACGCTAAAATCCTCATGTTCATTTTTCTATTTTGTAACAATTTGTATAATGCTTCCTGAATGATTTCCTCCTAGTGGAACTATTGCAAATTAACCTGAAAAATACCCAAATTATTGTTTCAGTCCTTTCAAAAAATACAGAGCACACATTGTGCTCTGTGAGGCAGAGAACCATCATTATGCCATCTCTTCTAATCTGTTAGTCTCCTTGAAAGTGAGCTGTCTACCTCCCCATAGAGTTTATGCATGTTTCCTTAATAAACACATTTCATCAGGAAACAGCTACTCTCTTGGGGCATATCATCGTGTCTTCAAAACTCGAAAAGAATGAAAAGTGCAAGGCAGTATGGAACTATTCATTTCATGTAGACACCTAAAAACGTTTGCAAACATGACCTGGCTGTAATTCTCCCTGTGGAAGTATGTGGAACATAGGGCAGCCTAAATCATGACAGCATGTGGGTGACAAAGGCATTTCACCTTCATGAACAAATACTAATTTTGGATGCACCTAAGAGTGATGAGTAGCCATCAACAAAGGGCACATGGTTTTTGCGTTTCTCCTTTCTTTTATTCTGGACTTGGCTAAAGCTTGCATATGTTGAAGAAAAGGAAAGCAATATACTGCAAAATGAATACACTTTCAAACTTTAGAAAAATGAATTCGTATTATTTTTTCCCAACATCCAAGGGCCTCCAACTCAGAAAATATATACTTTACTTTCCGAGCTTAAGGAAAATTTTAAATAATGTGAGATATTTTGCTATTCCTTTTCTCAGAACTTGGATTTTTTTTTCTTTGTGTGGGAGAGCTTCTTTGGTGGGAATTTTTGCTTTTTACCACTTTGTATGAATTTGCTCTTGCATTTCAATTTCTCATGTAACTCTTAATTGTGACTTTGTTTGCCATTTGCTTTAATCCCTATTTAACCCCCGAAAAAGCCCTAGAGAAAACCTCCAGGCCTAGAACTTAACTAACTTAATAAGATATTTGTCTTAAGGACTGTGTTTCAAGGTTGAAGAGACAGTCTTGCCTTTGCTTACTTAGGAGATTTGCAATGCTTTGGGTTTAATTAAGTGACAGAATAAATTGACCACGGCGATCAGAAAGTGTTTTGATCCAGATTATTGGAATGGAAATTCTACTTTGCTTTCCCAGTAAGTTAGAAGCCAGAATTTTTCACCATTAGATCTGACAACAGGAATTTACTCCGTGTCCCCTGATAGAGCTTGTAAGGAGCAACAGGTCAGGGTGTGTGTGACCAGAGGTTATAACATTCTGATTCATTATGCCGTAGCCATGGATCTGCCCTGTTAGAGACAGGCTCCATCCATCCATTTAGCTGTCATTCCGACCATGAATGTAATGCTATTATGGTGAGGGCCAAGTCCACTGCTCATGCCAGATGCTGTTAAGAATTCAATCCATCCTACATAGGAACACTGGCTCCTTCAAACAACAAGATGTTGAGTGAATTACATATCAAGTTGTGAGTTTTCTTGGCATTTAATTATCCAGCTCAAAGAAACATACTCCCTAATTGTTCCTGAGGTTAGTGCCTAGCACATAAGAACAAGGGTTTTCGTGACAGAATGGAATGATATTGGCAGCTGTGAAAACATTTCAAGTTATTGCAATGCTTCTTTTTGGTTGTTTTTATTTATTTAAATTTTTTTTTGCTTATTCCTAATTCCCATATATCAGTAGAAACTGACCATCTTTTAACATGATGTAACTGTTAGATAAAATTTTAGAGAGAACATTCACTTATAACATAAAATATATCTATTATAATTTTGTGTATTTTATTACATACTAGAAATTAATTTTTCCCTCTCAAAAATTATGTAGAATCAGTGAAGAAAGGACTGTATGGTTATTGCTGTTGCTTTTGTTTAGATGTTTCTCACTTTCATAGAGGAAATGGACAGTTAGAAAGATCACATACATTTATAACTTGGCCTTTTCTAGCTTTCCTAGTTTTGTCTAGCTTTTCTAGCTTTTGAATTGTGGTGTTAAAGAAGACTCTTGAGAGTCCCCTGGACTGCAAGGAGATCAAACCAGTCAATCCTAAAGGAAGTTGGTCCTGAATATTCACTGGAAGGACTGATGCTGAAGTTGAAACTCCAATACTTTGGCCACCTGACACAAAGAACTGACTCATTGGAAAAGACCCTGATGCTGGGAAAGATTGAAGGCAGGAGGAGAAGGGGACGACAGAGGATGAGATGGTTGGATGGCATCACTAACTCAATAGACATGAGTTGGAGCAAGCTCTGGGAGTTGGTGATGGACAGGGAAGCCTGGCGTGCTACAGTCCATGGGGTCACAAAGAGTCAGACACAACTGAGCGACTGAACTGAACTTTCTAGCTGGTCTTTCGGAAAAATTCAGCTTCCTTACCTAAGGATATGGATTTCACCAGCCTGCTCCTAGGTTTTCTCTTGAGTCATATTGACAGCCTCTCCATCCATAGACTTTATGTACCAGCTTCTCAGAGTCCTGTGCCAACCTCATCCATCTCCCTGGAAAATTCGTGTCTTGGTTGATGCTTAAGTGTCTATTCTGGATACCTTCCTCTTGGATCCCTTGCCACTGATGTCCTAACATCTCACATCTCAAGGTTTTTTGGGGTTTTTTTGCCACATCACATGGGTTGTGGGATCTTAGTTCCCTGACTAGGATTGAAGCCATGCCCCATGCAGTAGGAATGTAGATTCTTAACCACTGGACAGCCAGGGAAGCCCCACATCTCAAGTTTTCACAAGGGTTTCTTTTTTTGTTGAGATATAACTGACATAAAATATTGCATTAGTTTTAGGTATACAACAATATGATTTGATATTTGTATATACTGTACAAATTAAGAAATGCTCACCACATAAGTCCATCATCATACCAAGTTACATTTTTTTCTTGTGATAAGAACTTTAAAGATCTATTCTCTTAACCTCTTTGAAATATACAACACAGTATCAACTAAGTCACCATGCTATACACTACATCCCCAGCATCTATTTATCTTATAACTAGACTTCTTGTACTTTTCGACCTCTTTCATTCATTTTGTCCACCTCCCACCCTCTGCCTCTGACAACTACCAAACTGTTGTCTGTATCTATGCATGTTTTTTTAGATTCCACATATAAATGAGATCATATAAAATTTGTCTTCTCTGTCTAACTTGTTTTGTCTACCATAAGAACCTCAAAGTCCATCTATGTGGTTACAAAAGGTAGGATTTCCTTCTTTTTCAATGGCTGAGCAATTTTCCATTGTGTATTATTTTATATACAATTATAATGATTATCACCATGTTATTATATATGTAACATCTTCTTTATCCATTTATCCATGGATAGATATTTAGATTGTTTTCATATCTTGACTATTGTGAATCATGCTGTAATGAACAGGGGCACAGAAATCTTTTTGAGACAGTAATTTCATTTCCTTCTGATAAATATCCTTGTCTAAGGCCATATTGCCTTTAACATGTCCAATCTCATCAAATAAGTACTCAGAAGTAAAACTGTTAGATCATACAATAATTATATTTATAATTTTTTGAGGCCCTTCTATACTGTTTTTCATAGTGGCTACCCCAGTTTGCACTCTTACTCTTACCAACAATGCAGGAAAACTGCCTTCTCTCCACATCCTCTCTAATACTTGCTGTTATTTATCGACTTTTTGCTAATAACCATTCTAACAGATGTGAGGTGATATCTCACTGTGGTTTTAATTTGTATTTCCCTGATGTTTAGTAATGCTGAGTACATTTTCATTTAACTGTTGGCCATCTCTACTTCCTCTTTGGAAAAATGTCTATTCAGTACCTCTGTCTATTTTTTTCTCTTTGATCAGATTGTTTGTTTTCTGTTGAGTTGCATGAGTTCTTTTACTATCTTGGATATTAAGCTTTTATCATATATATGATTTCCAGATATTTTTATACCCACTTTATAGATTTTTTTTTCATTTTGTAGATGATTTAAAAACACCTCTCAATAAGAGACTTGTAGCTTTTCTTTTAGAAAGGATTATATAACACCATTATTATTAACTAATTTATAAGAGCTTGGTGGAGTCACCCAGGTAACAATGAACAAACATTTCAGCTCCTATGAAATAACACTATTTAGTGCAGTGTGGTTTTATGTAATGCCAGTTCAAAACAAGTTGTCAAAACTGCCTTCTAACAATCTAAATTCTGTTAAAATTACATGGTTATTTCAAAATAAAAATATTTGTGTAATTTGAAAAAGAGATTGTCAAGATCCTGAAAATTAAGATTCATTTCATATTGTAATTCTCAATCATTTTAGTAACATTTCTATTTTTGTGTCTATCAAACCTCTGAGATCATCATTGATAAACTTCCTAAACTATCTCATATATTTGCTACTAGGGTTACAAAAAATGGGAAAAATAATAATACAATCATCCATTCTGGGAGTGCATTTCACATTCTCTTAAGTAGGTAATTGATAAATTCTTAGAGATACCTTACTCTAATAAGTAGAAGTTCCATGATCTTTGGAGGTGACTAACTGGACATATTATTGACTCACTGTAGAGAGGAATGATGGTGTGTTCTCAGATTCATTATATTCATCAATATCATGCATTCTAATCAGCCACTAAGTAGGATTTTACAAAGCACACAATGCTGACAGATGAATCCTGTGTTGAGATTAAATGACCTTATCAATTATGTGTCAGTAAAATCTTCTGTAATCTAAATCAGATTTAAAGTGTTATTAGTGAAAACTTTCATGAATTCAATCTGGCATAAAACACAGCAATTTGCTAGAATCCAGGTTACTTCTGGTTTCAACTTCCAAATTAAAAGTTGTTCAGCATCATTTGTCATCAAGAAATTGCGAGAAAGCAACACTGAAAAAAATACTACAGGCCTAGTATAATGTCAAAGAATCAAAAATGAAAAGCCCACAGTGCCATTTCTGGTATGAATACAAAGCAACAGGAACTCTCATTTTGTTGCTGATGGGAATGCATAATAGTACAGACAGTATAGAAGATGGTCTGGCTGTTTCTTACAATTTAATTTTTTTTTCATGCTTTAGTAAATTGCTTTTTAAATTGAAAGATAATTGCTTTACAGTGTTGTGTTGGTTTCTGCCATATAGAAACATGAATCAACTGTAAGTATACATATATGCATACATATATCCTCTCCCTCTTGAGTGTTTCTTACAACTTTAAACACAATCTTGCCACACATTTCAGCAATCACATTCCTAGAGATTTACACAACTTGTTTGAAAACTTGTATCCACATAATCAACTGCACACAAATATTTGTAGAAGATTTAGTCATAATTACCAACAACTGAAAACAAACAAGATGCCTTTCACTAGGTAAATGGATAAATAAAACTGGTGCATCCATACAATGGATAGAATGAAGAATGTGACAAAGTAATTTAAATGTCTTAACAAATATCACTTTAAGCAATATGGGAATATGTGCTGACCTAAATAACTTTAGAAATAAGTGTGTTGTATTAGACCAGGAGCAAATGAATTGGACAAGAAAACACTCTAGTCTAGTTACTACTGTGGGTTCCCTCAGGGTTATAAGTTAACAATTCTGAAACTATTGTAAGCTGAAAATTAACAATTGAATAAATCGAAGGTTAATGGTGAGTTTTCTTCCTCTTTTAACAGCAAGTTATAGATGAGCAATGGAAAGAGACTAGGATGACCACTGAAGAATGGATTAGAGTGGAAACATCAGTATGAACTCACATTTAGCTTAATGCAGATATAGAGTGGCTACACATGGACATATCCAAGATGTGTGTATATGTACAGTCTGGTATACACATCTAATTCCTTGCTAAGTCACCTGAGAAGACCTATAATCAATGACACTCTAGTAGCAATAATGCACCTAGATCTTGGTGTCTAATGTTACTCTCCAAAAGAAAAACCAGGTCTCTTTGGAGAAATGACTTATTCTGGGACTGGGACGGTAACCAGAAGATGAGCCTGGACCATCATGTAGTACCATAAAGAGAAAAGTGCTCCAAAGAAGGAAAAAAAATCCACAATCACGGGGATAAATGTCAAACAGATACAAGATCCAACTGAAAAATCCCTCAATGGCCAAAGCTAAAACAATCTGAGTAAGAAAAGAAAAGAGTATTGTGGCTTTCCTGGTGGCTCAGCTGGTAGAGAACTCACCTGCTAAAGGAAGAGATGCAGGAGAGGCGGGTTTGATCCCTTGGTCGGGAAGATCCCTTAGAGAAGAAGTGGCAACCCATTCCAGTATTCTTGCCTGGAAAATTCCATGGATGGAGGAGCCTGGTGGGCTACAGTCCATATAGTCCATGGAGCTGCAAAGAGACAGATAGGACTGAATGCTCAAGCATACACATTATAATCCAAAATATAAAATAAATTTCCCTGAGAGTTCCTATTGATATAAATAAATGACTGAATATATTTGAAGATGGAAGAGAATAGACATATTTCTTATACAGAAGAATTCCAGATAATTTATGTAAATCCTCCTGCCTAGCAGGAGGCAGAGCATGGCTCCCCACTCTGTTAGGGTGGGTTTTGCATAACAGCTTTCTTCCAAAGAGTGTATTATGCAAAAGGGGAAATAAGACTGACATTACAGTAGAGAAAACTAACAAACAAACCTCAGCAGGGTGATCAAAGTTTACTTTAAATTAAATTTAAATGTACCATTCTAATATAAAATGTTAACAGTAGAGGTAATTGGGTGTAGGATATAAGGGAACAATTCTCATTATCTCTGCAATAATTCTGTTAATTGTTCCAAAATAAAACTACTTTAAAAAATTTAAATTGCTAAAAATGATCCCAGATACACCTACTTAATCTAACAATTCATTATTGAACTTTTACAAGCACAAAAATTTGACAAAAATTCAAAACTACATATTTTCTAAGGCTATTGGACCATAATAAAACAGAACAAGTGAAGTTTATTTCAAATTTATGACACTGACATATTGATCTGTTCAAGTTGTTGACAGATACCCCATACCTACTAGCTACCTCAAAGTATTGGGGGGAATCTTTAAGACTTGAGCATATTCTAAATTTATTAAAGAGTATGCTGACAGCGTTCTCATTTAACTTTCTGGGTTGTAAACAGAAATAAAAGGCAATTCAAATGTAATCAATCTCCACAAGCTTCTTTTATGAAATAAATAACTGGTGACAACAAGGTTTTATAGATTTTAAGCATAAGCACAGTGACTGCACACTTTGATCATAATTTAAATGACTTTTTGTAAAACAACATTAATACTCACTCATTAATCAGAATTTATATTACTTTGGCACAACTAACTTGGATTTCTGAATTGAATGAAAGCTCTAGAATACGTATGTCCTTCTAAGAACCAACAATTTCCCTGAACCAGAATTTAGGAAAATTCTGTTGGAATGAAACCTTTTTAAAAGACCTCTTACTAAGTAAATAACTAAAGTAGCTAATGAATAAGCAATCTCCTCTGCTCTTGGAATGAACATTTAAATTGTAATTAATAACAAAATAGGCTTTGCTGTCAGAGTGAAAATATCTAATTTTATGTGCTTTTGAAAATGTGATTCTGGGGGTGATCAAGTGATTTGGAAAGCCTGATGTTTTGTAATTTTACAAGTCTATGTGTTCCTTTTCTTTTGCTCCCTCTTTTTCCTTCCTTTCTGTCATATCCCTAGAGATTTTAGTTCCCATCAGGTAATGGTCATTTTGGGTGGACAGTCCTGTATATTAGTAAAAGGGCTTTAATCATTTTATTTATTTCAGTGGCAGTCACTTCAGACTGAAGAATTGATGTCACCCTCTACCTCTGACTTGTGTTAAATGATTTAAGTTAGCAGCCACTTTAGGACCCATCATCAGTCACAGTTTCAACTGACTGCACTCTTGATAGAACTTCTGATCCAAACAAGCACAAGGATAAACCGAGGTCTATGGACTCCCTCCAGGCCACTTAGTCACCCTACATTGAATAATGCATCTGTTTAGGGCTAGGTATAGGGGTCTACTTTCTTATATCATTATTTTCCAGGAATGGTTCCTGTCTAGAACATATTCTCTGACACCCACACTGTGGGGGTACTTTTCACCCACACCTAGCCCATCTCACCTGGACTCCAGTTGCTCTGCTGAGCCTCCACTGCCGTCTTCACTTCAATCATGCCACAGGCAAGCTGTTTTCCCTTGGTTGTGCTATCATCCTTGCTTTCTCCTCTTCAATGAGAATCTATTATGAGGACAAAGAGAAAAGAGAGAGGAGAGGATTTGAGCATCAATGATTTGTACATTCTTCTTTTTTTGTTAGTGTTATTGTTAACCTCATTGCTGGTGAGAAAACTTTGATTTGGGAAGGCTAGATAACTCACCAAAAAAGACAAATCTTGTGCATTTTTCCCATATTGTGATCAATATAGATTGATTTTATTGCATGTTTTCTTGCTTAATGATGTCACTGAGATTATAATCTATCTAGTTTTCAACAAATATTTTTGAGTACCAGGTACTCAGGTATGATGCTAGGCAATGGGAAAAAAAAAAAAGCAGAAATCCCTGCCTCCTTGACTTTAAGTCTACTAACCCAAGAAGCAAAATCAAAGCAAAACTAAATACAAAAAAGCTCCAAACTCCCAGTTTCATTTATTATATTTAGAAAAATGCATGGTAAGGAAACAAGTCTAGGATGACTCTCACATTTCCGACTTCAGCAGCTGGATAGATAGTGATACCACATTCAAAAAAGAAGGGAGAAAAGGACTCAATTTTTTCTTTTTTTTTTTTTTTTTTTTGCAATTTTTCGATTCCTGAGTTCACTTTTAAAGTATTTTGTGAGATAAGGTAAAATGCCCCTTTGTATTTCAGCAATTGGATCTCCATTGAGATAAATCCAGTTAATACATGATCTTGACTTTTCAAACCTATTCATTTCTATAGAAGATCTATGTGTTTCATTTCAATAATGATTTTTTATAATGCTCTTATTTCTTACAATGGTCCTATATATTTTGTAGCTGAAAGAGTACACATAAGATGATTTTATTTCCAACTTCCAACTCCTAAATCTCAGAATGGTTGATCTCATTCTGACCCTAAACTGATGTTTGCAGCTGCATCTCCACACATATTTCAATTCTCAAACTAAATATTACTTCCTAGAGTTATTGGCTGGATAACCTGCCAGCAAGCAAAAGAAAAGAGAAGTTGAGGAGAGGAAACTAGTCTTATGAGATTATTGATTCCAGATGTTCCAATTACTCCTTTTGGGGACTTTATTGACTTAAGTTATACAAATCCTCCTCTATAAATCTTTACTCAGTCAGGTTGGCAAAGATTGTATTCTGTTTCTCCCTAAACACCTTTATAAGCCTTTAGTAGAGTTCACACCTAATAGAGGAGGAAGCATAAATGTCCTGGCCACATTAAATCTTATGGAGTTTTAAAAAGACACAGTTAACTGATTTAATTCTTGTCCACTGAGAGGGGAGCTGTATTTCAATACAGCTCAGTAGTCAAAGACATTTCATGTTTTTCATTTTTTTCACAGAGCAGTAAACCATTCTGTAAATTAAACTTCTTTGAAATGATGATTCCTAATAATATCTCCTATCTCAAATTTTTTACACTGTATCTCAAAATCAGCCTCCAGACTCCCTTGAGTGAATTCAACAGAAACCTCAGGAAATGCAGTGCTCACATATTTTAAATAATGATCAGCACATTTATTTTAAATCAAATGGATGGGCTGCATCAATCCCGCTTTATCACCCATGTTATTAAATATGGGGCAATAATGCTGTCTTAATTCTATCATTTTGTTGTTTTTGTCTGAAAAATCTTAATGGAATGGACCTGATTTTCAGACCTTTTCACAATGTCATCCCATTACCACACATTTCTAAAACAAGACTTCTTGTTATTTCTCAACATAGTTAATACAGAAGTGTTGCAAATGATTATTTAATGTTCATCACCATTCAGGGAGCATATGAATCTAATGATGGAGCTTATGACACATCCCTAACTCAAGCGGAAAGACAGACCTGATGAACTTCAGGAAGATCCAGAAAACTGAACAACAACAACAAAAACACATTTTTGAGAAATGTAAGGTTCTTACCTCGGGGCAGATATTCTAGCCTATATCTCTAAGGTCAAGGTAGGACTTGTTATTAGCCTAGATGGAGATAATGTGCAAACTGAGAAAGATAAATCCTCTGTCTCTTATATAGAGTAACATCAGCCCTGTGAAGTGTAGGAGCCCCAGTGAATATTCACAGTCCTGAAACACTGGACAGCCAGTGGGAACTCAGAGAGCAACAGTGATTTGGAACCAATCTCTTCCAGGTAGATTCACCGGATTGTTTTATTTAAGGGCAATGTTCTCATTGGTCTCAGGAATTCAAAGCTTTCATTTACTTCACTGAGTCTGGGGAAGGACGATGAAAACAGCAAAAAGAATAGCATTGTTTCTTCACCATCTGGCAACTTAAGTCGAGACTGGAGCCTCCAAGGGATTAGGACTTGAGACACCAGTCAAGTCTGGAAATGGTCAGTCTTTTAGGGCAGGGATCCCCAACCCCCAGGCCGTGGACCAGTAGCAGCCTCTGGCCTGTTAGAAACCGTGCTACACAGCAGGAGATAAGCAGCAGGCAAGGGAGCAAAGCTTCATCCGTATTTAAAGCCACTCCTCATCCCTTGCATTATCGCCTGAGCTCCACCTCCTGTGAGATCAGTAAAGGCATTAGATTCTCCTAGGAGTCGGGACACTGCTGTGATCTGCACATGGGAAGGATCTAGACTGTGTGCTGCTTGTGAGAATCATCCCCAAATCATCTCTCCCACTCCAGTCTATGGAAAAATTATTTTCTACAAAACCAGTTCCTGGTGCCAAAATCATTAAGGAACACTGTTTTAAGGAACTCCAGCAGATTTTCAGATGGAGAGAGGGGAGGTGGCAGAGCTGAAGTGTTGCTTTGAATATACACATTGACAAGAACATTCCTTGAGACATGAGTAAGACTGGGAGCAGAGATGACTAGTATTTTAGAGGGCTGCTTTAAGGCCATGATTGAGTTCTGCCTAATAGATCACTTATATACAATGAAGAGCCCAGAAATAGACCCATAAACATATAGCCAACTGATTTTTGACAAAGGAGTAAAGGCAGTACAATGGAGCAAAGACAGTCTTTTTTAACAAATGGTACTGCAACAACTGGAGATCCACATACAAAAAATAAAAAAATTTTTTTAGACACAAACCTTATTCCCTTTTACAAACATTAACTCCAAATATATCATTAACTTAAATGTAAAAGCAAAACTATAGAATTCCTTGAAGAAAACATAGGATAAAACCCAGATGACCCAGATTACGGCAACAAACTTTGAGACACAATACCAAAGGCAAGATCCATGGAAAAAAAAAATTGTTATATGGACATTATTATAATTAAAAACTTCTGCACTGTAAAAGGCACATCAATAGGATGTGAAGACGAACTATAGACTGGGAGAAAATATTTGTAAAAGGCATATTTTAAAAAGGACTCATCCATTTAAAAAAGTATACAAAGATTTCTTAAACGTGTTAAAAATAGGTGACCTGAATAATACATCACCAAAGAATACATACAGATAGCCAATAAACATATGAAAGGATGTCCCATACCATATGTCATTAGGGGATTTTCCTGATAGCTCAGCTGGTAAAGAATCTGCCTGCAATGCAGGATACCCTGGTTCAATTCCTGGGTCAGGAATATCCCCTAGAGAAGGGATAGGCTACCCACTCCAGTATTCTTGGGCTTCCCTGGTGGCTCAGCTGGAAAAGAATCCACAAACAATGCGGGAGACCTGGGTTCAATCCCTGAGTTGGGAAGATCCCCTGGAGAAGGGAACAGCTATCCACTCCAGTATTCTGGCCTGGAGATACAGTCCATGGGATTGCAAAGAGTCAGATATGACTGAGTGACTCACTTTCGCTTCACATTAAGGAAGGGGCTTCCCTGGTGGCTCACACAGTAAAGAATCCACCTGCAATGCAGGAGACCTGGTTTTGATCCCAGAGTTAGGAAGATCCCCTGGAGAAGGGCATGGCAACCCACTCCACTATTCTTCCCTAGAGAATCCCCATGGATAGAGGAGCCTGCCAGGCTACAGTCCACAAGGTGGCAAAGAGTCGGACATGACTGAGCAACTAAGCATACAAACTAAACAAGATATCACTAATACTTAATAGAATGGTTAAAATCTGGAAAACTAACAACAGCAAAATGCTGACAAGAATGTGGAGCAACTGGAACTCTCATTCACTGCCAGTTAGAATGGAAAGTGGTGCAGCCACTTTGGAAGACACTTTGGAAGTTTTTTACAATACCAAACATACTTTTACCATATGACCAACTAACCATGATTTCTCAATAACTACCCAAAGGTGTTGAAAACCTAAGTCCACACAAACACCTGCACAAATGTTTGCAGTAGCTCTATTCATAACTGCCAAAACTTAGAAGTTACTGAAGTGCGCTTCAGTAAGTGGGTGGATAAATAGACTGTGGTACATCCATACAGTGGAATATTACTCAATCCTAAAAATAAATGAGCTATCAAACCATAAAAAGAGATGAAGAAGCTTAAATGTATATTACTAAGTGAAAGAAGCCAATCTGAAAAGACATCATGCTGTACGATTCCAATTATAAAACCTCCTGAAAAAGGCAAAACTATGGAGACAGTAAAAGAATCAGTGGTTACCAGAAGTTGAGAGGCAGGGAGGGTTGAATATAATCAGAATTTTAGGTCAACTAAACCATTCGGCATGATAGTATCTTGTAGTAGACTCATGTCTTTATACTTTTCCCAAAACTCATTGAATGAACCACACCAAGAATTAACCCTAATGTAAACTATGGAGTTTGGGTAAAAACGACATGTCAAAGTTAGGTCATCAGTTGTTACAAATGCACCATTTGGTGCAGTGTTTTGATGGTGGAAAAAGCTATGTGTATGTGGCAACAGAGGTTATGTGGGAAATCTCTGTACCTTCTACTCAGTTTTACTATGAACCTAAAACAACTCTAAAAAACTAAAGTCTTTTAAAAGAAAACTGAAAAGACCACTCACTATTTGAGGCTTGATCTAGCACAAGGTGGGCTTCCCTGGTGGCTCAGACAGTAAAGGACCTGCCTGCAATGAGAGAGACCCAAGTTTGAGCCCTGGGTTGGGAAGATCCCCTGGAGAAGGGAATGGCTACCCACTCCAGTATTCTTGCCTGGAGAATTCCATGGACAGCGGAGCCTGGCAGGCTATAGTACATGGGGTCCCAAAGAGTTGGACACGACTGAGCAACTAACACTTTCTATTTCTAGCACAGAGCACTTAAACTGAAATAGTGAAAAAATAGTTTAAAGTCACATTGAATCCAAAATGTGGTGGTCTTTGGATGCCAGAAAAAGGGTATTGAGTTTTTCCTTCTGTGAACAATGAGGGGCCACTGAATGAAATGTTTGTGCAATGGCCTTCTTTAAAATGAATAAAGTCATCAGAGTGACCATGTGTAAATCTGTGAATCACAGATTCACATTTCAATTCATTTTCAAAGGGATTTACTTTTAATAATATATTTCAGGACGAAAGTTTACCTAGGTTCATTGACAATAATTATGAGTAACCCGTCAGCTGATCTAAAAATATATTGAATAATGCTTAGATTATTTAGATTTCTCTGGAGTATTTGGATTCAGTTCTGGATGGAACTGAATCAGTATCTTGTCTCCCTGTATTTTTCAATTTTTCTGTTTCCACTGTAGCTGCGCAAACATGTATTAAAGGGAAAGTTCATCTTTAAATGGTGTTTCATAGTATTTTTTCAGGACTTGTTAGGTATTAGAGATATCAGACAATTAGAGCTTTAAAATGTCTTTAAAAATAATACTATTTGTTCACATAACAATTAGGAAACTTGTAGGTACATCAGAAAATTGAGCTATTTCAAACATATGATACCTGTACTTTGCATTTAATAAATAACAGTTGATTGTTTAATTGGATAATAAAACCAATTTCCATGTTTTAAAATGAACTGTTACTTCACCACCAATCAGTGGAAGGAAAATACATACTCAATAAATCTTAGATTTTAACTTATTTTATAACTGGTAGATTCTTTACAATATGAGTCCCCAGGGAAGCCCTTATAACAGTAGACTATTTTACTTGAATGTGATTATAATTTGTTTTCTTTTTCTTCTAAATTTACATTTAATTTAGTCCTGTAATTGGGGCTTTCAATTGTAAATGATATAATTTTCATTTCATCAACCCAATGGATATTAACTGTCTATGTTATAGGTATTAGCTTTGTGTTCAGTTCAGTTTAGTTCAGTGGCTCAATCATGTCCAACTCTTAGCGACCCCATAAATCACAGCACGCCAGGCCTCCCTGTCCATCACCAACTTCTGGAGTTCACCCAAACTCATGTCCATCGAGTCAGTGATGCTATCCAGCCATCTCATCCTCTGTCATCCCCTTCTCCTCCTGCCCCTAATCCTTACCAGCATCAGGGTCTTTTCCAATGAGTCCACTCTTAAAATGAGGTGGCCAAAGTATTGGAGTTTCAACTTCAACATCAGCCCTTTCAAAGAACACCCAGGACTGATCTCCTTTAGGATGGACTGGTTGGATATCCTTGCAGTCCAAGGGACTCTCAAGAGTCTTCTCCAACATCACAGTTCAAAAGCATCAATTCTTTGGCACTCAGCTTTCTTCACAGTCCAACTCTCACATCCATACATGACGACTGGGAAAACCATAGCCTTGACTAGACAGACCTTTGTTGGCAAAGTAATGTTTCTTTTTTTAAATATGCTATCTAGGTTGGTAATCATGAGCTCTTTATTGCCAAATTCAGACTGAAATTGAGGAAAGTAGGGAAAACCACTAAACCATTCAGGTATGACCTAAATCAAATCCCTTATGATTATACAATGGAAGTGAGAAATAGATTTAAGGGACTAGATCTGATAGACAGATTGCCTGATGAACTATGGACGGAGGTTCGTGACATTGGACAGGACACAGATATCAAGACCATCCCCATGGAAAAAAAATGCAAAAAAGCAAAATGGCTGTCTGAGGAGGCCTTACAAATAGCTGGGAAAGAAGAGGAGTGAAAAGCAAAGGAGAAAAGGAAAGATATTCCCATTTGAATGCAGAGTTCCAAAGAATAGCAAGGAAAGATAAGAAAGCCTTCCTCGGTGATCAATGCAAAGAAATAGAGGAAAACAACAGAATGGGAAAGACTAGAGATCTCTTCAAGAAAATTAGAGATACCAAGGGAACATTTCATGCCAAGATGGGCTCAATAAAGGACAGAAATGGTATGGACCTAACAGAAGCAGAAAATATTAAGAAGAGGTGGCAAGAATACACAGAGGAGGTAGCAAGAATACACAGAAGAACTGTGCAAAATAGATCTTCAGGACCCAGATAATCACGATGGTGTGATCACTCACCTAGAGCCAGACATCCTGGAATGTGAGTCAAGTGGGCCTTAGAAAGCATCACTACGAACAAAGCTAGTGGAGGTGATGGAATTCTAGTTGAGCTATTTCAAATCCTGAAAGATGATGATGTGAAAGTGCTGCACTCAATATGCTAGCAAATTTGGAAGACTCAACAGTGGCCACAGGACTGGAAAAGTCAGCTTTCATTCCAATCGCAAAGAAAGGCAATGCCAAAGAATGCTAAAACTACCACACAATTGTACTCATCTCACACACTAGTAAAGTAATGCTCAAAACTCTTCAAGCCAGGCTTAGCAATACATGAATCGTGAACTTCCAGATGTTCAAGCTGGTTTTAGAAAAGGCAGAGGAACCAGAGATCAAATTGCCAACATTGGCTGCATCATTGAAAAAGCAAGAGAGTTCCAAAAAACATCTATTTCTGCTTTTTGACTAGGCCAAAGCCTTTGACTTGTGGATCACAATAAACTGTGGAAAATTCTGAAAGATATGGGAATACCAGATCCCCTGACCTGCCTCTTGAGAAACCTCTATGCAGGTCAGGAAGCAACAGTTAGAACTGGACATGGAACAACAGATTGGTTCCAAATAGGAAAAGGAGTACGTCAAGGCTGTATATTGTCACCCTGCTTATTTAACTTATATGCAGAGTACATCATGAGAAACGCTGGGCTGGGAGAAGCAGAAGCTGGAATCATGATTGCCGGGAGAAATATTAATAACCTCAGATATGCAGATGACACCACCCTTACGGCAGAAAGTGAAGAACCAAAAAGCCTCTTGATGAAAGTGAGAGAGGAGAGTGAAAAAGTTGGCTTAAAGGTCAACATTCAGAAAACTAAGATCATGGCATCTGGTCCCACCAATTCATGGCAAATAGATGTGGAAACAGTGTCAGACTTTATTTTCAGGGGCTCTAAAATCACTTCAGCTATGAAATTAAAAGACACTTACTCCTTGGAAGGAAATTTATAACAACCTAGATAGCATATTAAAAAGCAGAGGCATTACTTTGCCAACAAAGGTCCATCTAGTCAAGACTATGTTTTCCCAGTAGTCACGTATGGATGTGACAGTTGGACTGTGAAGAAAGCTGAGCGCCGAAGAATTGATGCTTTTGAACTGTGGTGTTGGAGAAGACTCTTGAGGGTCCCTTGGACTGCAAGGAGATCCAGCCAGTCCATCCTAAAGGAGATCAGTCCTGGGTATTCATTGGAAGGACTGATGTTGAAGCTAAAACCCCAATTCTTTGGCCACCTCATTTTAAGAGTTGCCTCATTGGAAAAGACCCTGATGCTGGGAAGGATTGGGGGCAGGAGGAGAAGGGGACAACAGAGGATGAGATGGCTGGATGAATCACCAACTCAATGGACATGAGTTTGGGTAAACTCCGGGAGTTGGTGTTGGACAGGGAGGCCTGGCATTCTGCGATTCATGGGGTCGCAAAGAGTCGGACACGACTGAGCGACTGAACTGAACTGAACTGAACTAAGGTTGGTCATAACTTGCCTTCCAAGGAGTAAGTGTCTTTTAACTTCATGGCTTCAGTCACCATCTGAAGTGATTTTGGAGCCCAAAGAAATAAAGTCTGACACTGTTTCCACTGTTTCCCCATCTATTTCCCATGAAGTGATAGGACCAGATGCCATGATCTTAATTTTCTGAATGATGAGCTTTAAGCCAACTTTTTCACTCTCCTCTCTTACTTTCATCAAGAGGCTCTTTAGTTCTTCTTCACTTTCTGCCATAAGGGTGGTGTCATCTGCATATCTGAGGTTATTGATATTTCTCCCGGCAATCTTGATTCCAGCTTCTGCTTCCTCCAGCCGAGCGTTTCTCATGATGTACTCTGCGTATAAGTTAAATAAGCAGGGTGACAATATACAGCCTTGACATACTCATTTTCCTATTTGTAAACAATCTGCTGTTCCTTGTCCAGTTCTAACTGTTGCTTCCTGATCTGCATACAAGTTTT
Source organism: Okapia johnstoni (assembly GCA_024291935.2). NCBI lineage: Eukaryota > Metazoa > Chordata > Mammalia > Artiodactyla > Giraffidae > Okapia > Okapia johnstoni. The sequence goes on from CM044324.1 coordinate 19,486,547, forward strand.
TCAAGAGGCAGGTCAGGTGGTCTGGTATTCCCATCACTTTAAGAATTTTCCACAGTTTATTGTGATCCACACAGTCAAAGGCTTTGGCCTAGTCAATAAAGCAGAAATAGACGTTTTTTGGAACTCTCTTGCTTTTTCAATGATCCAGTGGATGTTGGCAATTTGATCTCTGGTTCCTCTGCCTTTTCTAAACCCAGCTTGAACATCTGTAACTTTATGGTTCATGTATTGCTAAAGCCTGGCTTCAAGAATTTTGAGCATTACTTTACTAGTGTGTGAGATGAGTGCAATTGTGCGGTAGTTTGAGCATTCTTTGGCATTGCCTTTCTTTGGGATTGGAATGAAAACTGACCTTTTCCAGTCCTGTGGCCACCGCTGAGTTTTCCAAATTTGCTAGCATATTGAGTACAGCACTTTCACATCATCATCTTTCAGGATTTGAAATAGCTCAACTGGAATTCTATCATCTCCACTAGCTTTGTTCATAGTGATGCTTTCTAAGGCCCACTTGACTTCACATTCCAGGATGTCTGGCTCCAGGTGAGTGATCACACCATCGTGATTATCTGGATCATGAAGATCTTTTTTGTACAGTTCTTCTGTATTCTTGCCACCTCTTCTTAATATCTTCTGCTTCTGTTAGGTCTATACCATGTCTGTCCTTTATCGAGCCCATCTTTGGATTAAATGTTCCCTTGGTATCTCTAATTTTCTTGAAGAGATCTCTAGTCTTCCCCATTCTGTTGTTTTCCTCTATTTCTTTGCATTGATCACTGAGGAAGGCTTTCTTATTATTCTCCTATAAAAAGCAAAACAATGCTGTTGTGTTCAGGTGTGACGTCATAATTACCAAGTCACTTGTCACTTCATCAAGGTATGACATCATCATCACCAGGTCATCTATCACTTCATCAAGGCCCCAGCCAAGTGTCAGTTGAGCTTTTCCAGAGTTTGAGGATAGTGAGTAAATAGTGGTGAAATGGTCAGTTCATGGTATCCTGTACACTGGAAGGAAGCTCTAAAGCCAAGAGAAGAAAGGAGATATAATGAGATACATAAGGATTACATGAAAAGATGTGCATGAAAGAGGTTCACATAGGGTCTTGTACATACTAGATACTCAGTAGATCTTGTTTTTTTTACTATCCTTTTCCTTTTTTCTCGAGTAACAGGAAGATAACGTTCTTTTACAAGATGTTTGCATGTTTGTTGGTGGAGGTCGATCCCATCAGGTTACTTATTTCACATTTTAAACACTTACTAATTAATAATGCTAACATTATGTCTACACGGTGTCAAAATACATAACAGAACACTTTTTAAAGTTATTGATGTATAGCTAGGGTATCATTATACACCTAATGATTATTTTATTCCACCAAATTACTATATGCATATAAAAATTCTAATGTAACATGAGAACTATAGAAGCTGTGACAATGCTGTCATCTAATATTTAGACTTATAAAAGGTTTACTGTGCCTCGAAATATCTCCATGGTGAGTAACATATCAAAGAAATTGATTTACTGAATATTTTTAACCTGTAGGCCACCTAGCCACAGCTGCCACCCCTGAGTGCAGATGGAGATTTGGCTTCTCTACTTGGCTGTGTTGGAGAGTCCCTTCATTCCTTACTGCTGTGAGTCTACCCTTTCTTAGGAAGAGTTTAAGGAAAAAACTTCACAGGTAGACATTAATGACATAGAGGTCAAAGATATTCAGCTCTCTGTTTCTCAATTTGAAAGTTTTCATCATATTCCCAAGGTTTAATTGAGGAGACAATAAGATACCAAATATCCAAGGCTCAGTGTTTTAATTTATCTGCTCTAATCCTCAGTTTCCTCATGAAGACTCTATTTAAAAACAAAATGTGTTCACTTGACAGTTGATTTTATTTCTGCCTAATCACCTAATTAATCACATCACTTAGGGATCTAAAATATTTATTTTGCGTGTGTTATTTTCAGAAGTCTAGAGCAACGTAGTTCCATTACTTTAGCATTCTAAACACAAATTTCATGGCCTGAAAAACTGCTTAGTTGAGTAATGGAATTGTCTGATTTAGCTGGAAACTTGACTTTTCTCTCATTATTCATATGTGACTTAGTGTTCCAGCAATTCCTGTTTATACATGTCAGACTTGGTGAACAAAGCTTACACACAGTGAGGAAAAATTTCACGTCCATCTGTAAACCCATATCCTGGGAGATGTGGGGAGGAGGAGAGGCTAAGAGGGAAAGGCCGAGTTCTGTTTTCCTCTTGGGGGATGTAACAGCCTGCAACACTGGGAGCTCCATTGCTTTCTATGCTACACATGAGACTACTGCCCCCTTCAAAATATTGATACTAGAGCATCTGGGAAAGCATTTCACATAGGAGAAGGAGAGAGTGCTTTAAGGTTGTGAAGTTTTGATGGGACTTTTGCTGAGGTAAATGTCCAAAGAGGGCAAACATTTTGACACTCCAAGAGCTAGAAACAGAACTGAGAGAGTTTGGTGATAACTGACTTAAACAAAATAAAAGACAAGCAACTAGTATCATCCACCAGCAACAGCTCCCAGACCTGCAATTGAAGCTTTTTTTTTTTCTAAAATAATCTAATGTGAAAATGAGAAACCACTTGGTATTTCAACCTGATCTGGAAGCATCACCAAGTAGTCTCATTTACATCGTGTTGGTGGGATATGTTCCTGAAGTGCCAGTGACCTCCAAGTGCAAGAAGCAGACCATCTGTGATACAGTGGAATGGAAATGTCCTCAAACCAAAGAAAGATGCTCAGGTCATGCTTTGATAAATGATGGCAAATTCAAGGGGAAGGAGAGGAGGTGAGCTCACTGGCTTAGGAACCAGAGCAAGAAGAAGGGAAAGGCCACAGTACTTGGATCTAGTGTTACACAGCATTCATACATCATTTTCCTGTGTCTGCAGTATCAGCCTTCCCTGATGATGGTGTGGTTTCCAGGACCACAGTGTAGGGCGGCCGTGGGTTCAGTGAGAGCGCTGAAGCCAGCACCCACTTCCTCCATCAGAGAGGCACTGGTCAAGCTTTCCCAGCCAGTAGCTGCGGGTCACTGATGACTGACTGAGCAGCTCTGGATTTTATCTGTGTATCTCAGGTAGGAGATACATGGGGCCAGACTCCGTGTCACAGAACATTAAAGACTATTTATGGTCCCATGGCTCTTTAGGGCTTAATTGGTCCTTTTCTCAATTCTTAGCTATGTTCAGCACAATTTGTTGTTGTTGTTCAGTCGCTAAGTTGTGTCCGACTCTTTGCAACCCCATTGACTGCAGCACACCAGGCTTCTCTGTCCTTCACCATTTCCTGGAGTTTGCTCAAACTCATATCCATCCATCTCATTCTCTATCGCCACCATCTCCTCCTGCCCTCAACTTTTCCAGCATCAGGGTCTTTTTGATGAGCCGGCTCTTCACATCAGGTGGCCAAAGTATTGGAGTTTCAGCTTCATTACTTGATCCTTTTCTCCCTTCTTAGCTACATTCAGCACGCTTAGGCTGAACTTAATTTATCCATGTCTAAGGACTATCACAAGCTACTTACTATCTATTCTTAGTTTTATCTGTCATCTTAATTTGTTTCTCCTATCTGTTATAGAAGAATTCAGTAATCTTAAATAATACAGCAGTTAACACCCTTCCGGGCTGAAATTTCAAAATATGCTTAGTGTCAAATGGATGAATCATCAAGTAAAAACGTGGATTTTTCCTGTTACAACTCAAAGCCTACTACGAGTGTTTTTGTAGATTCTTGTAGCTCTCTTGGACCTCCCAGGAAGATTCCCTCCCCCCATCACATGAGTCATGTAGCTGGAGGCTAAAAGCACAATGAGCAGCTCGTGAAATACAGCGTTTCTTCTCCTCCTGTTCTTCTCCTGCTGCTCCTGCTCTTCCTCAGTCTCCTTTTCATCTCCTCCTCCACCTGTTTTTCTCTTCCCTCCTCCCTGCTAATTCGGATTTGAAACTTTTTGGTTATATACCTGCAAATCATCTACCCACCAATCTTTTATCCAACTGCAATGTATATGTCTTACCTCACGTGAGTAACAGGAAACAAAAACTCGCTAGGGACTAATTAAAATTATTCCAGTGAATTGAGGGGCAATTGAAATGCTCAGGGCAGGATGTGGCTCCAGCATCAGGCGGAACTCCTTTAGGGTCTACTCATTCTGCTTTGACAGGGCCAAGCTCAGCTACTCTGGCTAAATGTCCATCAAGAGTGTAAGAGATGTCAGACAATAGGGTTCAGTTCAGTCAGTCAGTTAAGTCACTCAGTCGTGTCCGACTCTTTGCGACCCCATGGACTGCAGCACGCCAGGCTTTCCTGTCCATCACCAACTCTAGGAGTTTATTCAAACTTATGTCCATTGATGGTGATACCATCCAACCATCTTATCCTCTGTCGTCCCCTTCTCCTCATGTCTTCAATCTTTCCCAGCATCAGGGTCTTTTTCAATGAGTCCACTCTTAAAATGAGGTAACCAAAGTATTGGAGTTTCAGCTTCAACATCAGTCCTTCCAATGAACACCCAGGACTGATCTCCTTTAGGATGGACTGGTTGGATCTCCTTGCAGTCCAGGGGACTCTCAAGAGTCTTCTCCAACACCACAGTTCAAAAGCATCAATTCTTCAGCTCTCAGCTTTCTTTATAGTCCAACTCTCATATTCATACATGACTACTGGGAAAACCATAACTTTGACTAGACGGACCTTTGTTGGCAACATAATGTCTCTGCTTTTTAATATGCTGTCTAGGTTGGTCATAGCTTTTCTTCCAAGGAGCAAGTGTTTTTTAATTTCATGGCTGCAATCACCATCTGCAGTAATTTTGAAGTCCCCCCCAAAAATAAAGTCTCTTGCTGTTTCCATCGCTCCCCCATCTATTTGCCATGAAGTGATGGGACCAGATGCCATGATCTTAGTTTTCTGAAAGTTGAGTTTTAAGCCAACTTTTTCACTCGCCTCTTTCACTTTCATCAAGAGGCTCTTTAGTTCTTCTTCACTTTCTGCCATAAGCGTGGTGTCATCTGCATATCTGAAGTTATTGATATTTCTCCCGGCAACTTTGATTCCAGCTTATGCTTCATCCAGCCCAATGTTTCTCATGTTGTACTCTGCATATAAGTTAAATAAGCAGGATGACAAAATACAGCCTTGATGCACTCCTTTCTCTATTTGGAACCAGTCTCTTGTTCCATGTCCAGTTCTGACTGTTGCTTCCTGACCTGCATACAGATTTCTCAGGAGGCAAGTGTGGTGGTCTGGTATTCCCATCTCTTTAAGCATTTCCCACAGTTTGCTGTGATCCACACAGTCAAAGGCTTTGGTGTAGTCAATAAAGCAGAAATTGATGTTTTTCTGGAACTCTCTTGCTTTTTCAGTGATCCAACAGATGTTGGCAATTTGATCTCTGGTTCCTCTGCCCTTTCTAAATCCAGCTTGAACATCTGGAAATTCACGGTTCACATACTGTTGAAGCCTGGCTTGGAGAATTTTGAGCATTACCTTGCTAGCGTGTGAGATAAGTGCAATTGTGCGGTAGTTTGAGTATTCTTTGGCATTGCCTTTCTTTGGGATTGGAATGAAAACTGACTTTTTCCAGTCCTGTGGCCATTGCTGAGTTTTCCAAATTTGGCGGCATATTGAGTACAGCACTTTCACAGCATCATCTTTTAGGTTAGTTTATTTAAAAAAAAAAAAAAAACAACAGATTGAAAGAAGTCCTAAAAATATTCTGTGCACAATAGGTTTTAGAGATATATTAACATAGTTGGATATATAATTTAAAAGGACAAGGCAGACATATTAGGAGGACATAATGTGTTTCTTTGCCTTGTAGGGTAAGTATATTAATCTCTTGGCCTCCCTGTGGCTCAGCTGGTAAAGAATCCACCTGCAATGTAGCAGACCCCAGTTTGATTCTTGGGTCAGGAAGATCCACTGGAGAAGGGATAGACTACCTACTCTAGTATCCTTGGGCTTCACTTGTGGCTCAGCTGGTAAAGAATTCACCTGCAATGGGGGAGACCTGGGTTTGATCCCTGGGTTGGGAAGATCTCCTGGAGAAGAGACCAGCTACCCAGTCCTGTGTTCTGGCCTGAAGAATTCCATGAAGAGCCCAACAGGACTGAGCAACTTTCACTCACTCACCATAGTCATCTCTCAACACAATATGCTAGGCAAGGAATGTAAAATATAAATACTGTGCAGAATTTATATTTCATGTTTAAATAATGCTCAGCTCCTTTCTCATTTGACTTTTTTTCTTTTCAGTATATGTTTTTAATTTAACCAGAACTAGAGGATGAAAGTGAAATTATTACTTGGAAACATTTGTATTTCTTCTTCAATTTAAATATTCAAATATCAAAAATTTTACATTTAAATATAAGCATCAAATGTAAACATTTGATTGTTAAAGTGTAATTGAAATATTCAAAACATAATTGGAATAGGTATTTGTAAGTAATAGGATCACCAAGGATATAGTAATCTAGACAGAACTCGTATAACATCAGTGCATAAACTTCAATAACTTCAGCTGAGCTTGAGGATATAACTTTTTAATAGTACAGGTAAGAGAGCCAAGTTTACCTTCTCTGTATGGGTTTCTTGTTAGACAACAATATTTGACAGAAAGAAATCTGAAAGTTCATCCTCACCAATCATTCACTCAAGACTAAGATCCCAGCATTTACCTGCCACTAAATGAATTAATTTCATAGTCAGGAGTGAGTTTGTGGATTTTATTTCTTAACTAAGCATTACACATATTTGAAAAGAGTTTTAAAATTTAATTAACTTGTTTTCATTTTGTTTTTATTGGACAAGATGATCTTTGTTTAAGAAAAAAAGATCACACATATACCCGATGAAACATTACAATTTTACAACTCATTTCATTTGAGGAATTAAGTGTATCTACGTTAAAACTATTGTGATAGTGGTAAACAACAGCACTCTCTCACTCATTTTCTAATTAGCCAACTAAAATAGGATTCACACTCTCTAATTAGCAACCACACAAAAGATTCAAATTCCTGCTGTAGGAGCAGAATGTTTAATTATATTACAAAAGACAGTTTGCAATTAGTTATATTTGGTCTATCTGATGGTATTCATTTATTTGTCAAGAGGCAAACAAATTTGGCTGCTTAGATTACCACGAAGTTCAAAACAAATAAATATCTTCCTGGGTGAGGAAGGTGATCATAGTTCTTTCTAATTGTATTGTAATCTGATTTGCAGTAACCAATCTGAGACAAGGTAAAGTTCAATTCATCTGTTTGTGCCTATAGCATCTAGAACATATTAGATATCCAATAATACTGGAAATAAAGAAAGGAAGAAAGAGAAAGGAAGGACAGGACACAGAAAATCAAGAAATAGTAAATAATGTGAAGAGATAACTGATTATTGGGTCCTTTCGAAGTCTCTTTTAAATAAATAAGTAGATTTGCAGAAAGAATATTGGATTGCAGATTGAGCCAGAGTTTTGGTATAACATGTTTCAAAGTATAATATTATACTTTATACATTAATAATATTGTGCAAGTAGTTTTACCATTCCTGAATTTAATTTCTCACTGAATTTTTCTAGATGTTTAGGTAGATCCTGGAACTCTATATATAAAACTCTATATATTTAAAAATCTTATCTTTATTTTGCAATCGAATGTACCTTTTCTACTTTCTAATAATGAATCATTCTGTAGTAGATTCCTTACAAAAATGGCTACAACTTTTCTTCTCCCTGAATCAGTAATCCTGGGTGATATAACTTTGCAGCTCCTCCCATCAAAAAAGCATAGTCTATGCCCAACTTTTGACTTGCTTTTGTTCGTTTGCATTTTTGGCCCTATGACTCACTTTGACTACTAGAATGTGATTGTGTGCTAGTTCTGAGCCTCAAGAATATAGTTTTTGCATGCTTCTGGTTAATTATCTTAGAATCCTGCCCAGACTCCATGTGAAAAAGTCTTGGCTAGCCTGATGATGGATAAAAGCCTATATGCTCAACTCAAAGTAGATTAGCCAGTCCCCAACTGATGTAGCAACTGACTGCAGTCACATGAACAAGCCCAGTCAGCAATAGCTGATCTTGGTCCAGTTGAGCAGAAATGTCCAGTTGACTAAGATAGTCACGAGCAATAATAAATTATTGTTGTCTTAAATAATTTAGTTTTGGTGTGTCTTGTTACTCAGCAACAGCTAACTGATGCATATCCTTCCTGAAACACGAAAGTATCCTTTATTCTTTCTACCCTCTGTCTCTACGAATCAGTTTCCAAATCTTCTTTATTTTAATGGAAATACAATTTCTCTCGTGGTCTCCTGACAGTCTGCTAATTCTGGCTTTCCATTAGTTATTGCCTGGTGATGTTAATGGGTTCTTACTGAAGTTCCTGCTTCCAATCTCTCCGTTCTCCAATTCAATCACTTAAATATTATTTCAATCTATGGATCTAATCATGTGACTCCTTTCCTTAAAACACCTTCATTTACTCTCTTTTTATACATAGAAGGCAAATCCAAATATCTTTAAATGGTATAAAGCCCTCCCTGTTTTTATTTCCACCTCTCTTATCAGATATACAATGGATTACTGTCATCAAACTCCTGTAATCCCACAACATAACAAAACCACCTTTAACTTCACAATCACAATTCTAAAGCTGATGCCCATTTTGTTCTGTTTGCCTGAATCCACAAATCTGCCCTGTCCACCTGTTGACTTTTTACTTCTCCTCCAGTATGTACTTCAGAGATCATTTGCTCTGGGAAGTTTTCCTGATTTCTTTCAAACAGAATGCATACACTCTCTGTATGGCACATCTTTCTAGTGAAGAAATCTTGTTCTCTTTCATTCACCTCTTTCTGTGTTATTGTCTCTCAGAATAAGTGAGCTCTTTAAATGCAGAGATTCCTCAACCACCTTTTACCCTTGAGAAACAATCATAGTGTCTAGCATATAACGGGCACTTGATAACTTTTTTTTTAATGTACATGTAATCAGCAATATTAAGTCAATTCATCTAAAACTGTCCCCAAACCCCCTATTTATGAAGTTAATTTTATAGATGTTTGAAATCTGCACTTAATTTCCTTAAGTTTATTTACATTTCATATAATGTAAATGCACATTATAGGGGTGACAAATTTTCCTACAGGACTTATTTTGGGTGAATCTGGCTCAGTATTAATTAAAATTCCAAGGCATTTCACTGTTTCAGAAAACTGTAATCATCACTGTATTGTTACTTTCATTCATTCAACAAATATTTCTTAGGCACATACTATGTACCAAACACTGTACTAATCCTTCAAATCAATCACTGTCCAAAAGAGTAATCTTGCCTAAATTAATTTATGAAATAAACCATGCATGTGCTTTTGTTTTTCCTTTTTATTTTATTTTATGTTTTATTTTTCCTTTGTTTCTTCATTGTTTGGTCCTTTCTTTTAACAAATTTTTCTAAGAATACTCAAACTTCCATTTTATTTTCAGAAATTCAGGATATTCTCAGATGATTTTAAATCCTCAAACTCTCTTTCATGCATACTAGCTATTTTCCATCCAAGATTTTAATGCATATAATTTTTAAGAGGGATAATTACTTCAGAAGTCTGATTTCAGTAGCTATAACTCATATCCATCGATCTTAGTTAATATGACATATCAGTCATCATTTCAAAATCCTATGGCTAGGGATTAAATTAAACTTTCAAAACATCAGTATCATTTAGAATTCCCACTGAGAATATGAGTGTGTTCAAAAACAGAAAATAGCATCTTTATGTACTTATTATTTATAAAAGATTAAAATTATCATATTAAAACATCAGTGACTACATATGTTTATTTCTTATAAGTTACTCCAAATAATTGGATCTCATATTAATAAGGACACTGCACAAAGCTCTCAAAGCAAACCACAGTTGTTATTTTTTAAATTGTTTTAGAAAAGGAAATCAATATGTATTTAAAAGAATTACAATTCAAGAATGAATTGAGGAAAATAATATGATTCAATCAAGAGCTACTGAATACAAACATTATATTCAAAATAAAACTAATGTTTTCAATTCTATTACTTAATCACTAGATTAATAACACTGCAAAAGATAGCAGTTCAAGTCTTTGTGAAGATTCTTACTGACATATAACTGTATCAAATTTGTCAAAAATCCTATTTGGTGAATCACGTAGATTCCCCCCTGACCAAAGCAAAGTAAAACCAGTATCCTTGGTCAATTTAAGATCAGTAAAACAACAATAGGAATTAATCATAATTGATTTAATTTTTCTGAGCAAAATGTACTACGAATTCTACTTAAGCTTCTTTCCATCTTTAATAAAATTACCCTATACGTTTACATGGGATTAAAATGGAGACCCAACAAGTTATTCTTCTGTTTAATCTGGGAATGGAGTTTCAGAAGCATATTTCTGTGCTGAGGTTGATATTTTAGAATATTTTTACAAAATATCATAAAATAATGTTATAAATTCCTTTGGCCTTTCATCTTCCACATTCTATGTGAAGGTTTTTTTAAACGAAGGGCAATTCAATTCGTTTGAATTATTCTCAAATGACTCTCATTAAGTAGCTTGACTTGCGGTTAAGCTTGAGTCTATTCCTGTAATTTTTCTGACCCCTCTCTCAAAACATCAACACATTCAGAGATTATAGGAAAAACCCACTTCAGATCTGAATTTGGCCTGAATTTCACACAGTTTGAATATACTCCTACCATTTGAAGGCATTAAAAACAAACAAATCATTATTTTGCTTGTCCTTTTTGGAGTCTCTTTCCTGGAAGCAATGTTTAGGATCAACTGTGATCCTAAGTTCTCATACAGGATTGTTAAAAAGAACAAATTTATCAGTGCTTGGCTTAGGGACAAAGTGCTAAAATAACAGATGGAATCAATATCAAACTTACGAAGGAACTACATAGGAAAATCAACAGTTCTTTGTAATGATTGATGATGATTGTATAAATGTCTTTTTTATGCTCTTAGCATTTCTTCTTTTGAAAGAGTCTAAGTAGATGCCATAAGTGGTTGTTGTGAAGTAGCTCCAAATAGGCATTAATTGAGTTCCATTCTAGGCTGTGATCAATTGTAAATCAGCATTTTGTATGATAGTCACAAGAGAAAGGTAAAGAAGAAGTAATAACCTGGTTGTCTTAATTAATGTACATTTGAGAGGGTACGGCTTTCTATAATCAGATCCCTCCCACCCAGTGTCAAAAGACACACACACACACAGAGCTCTTCCCTTTCTTTCCCAGGACTGCCACAGACAGCATTCTGGTTAAATCCATGTTCAGTGGTCATCATCACTATGATTATGTTTGCTTTCCTGTATATTTACGCATTTTTTCAGTTACTAATTTGTTCATTTATTTGCTTAATTAACTTCAAACCTAGCACTATGTCCTGTTTATGTACATGTTGCATATATGTATTTTAACAAAAAAAACATCTTCTGCATCCTGTTTCCATTCAACAGCTCCAATTTTTATTGCTTTCTTCTCTAAATCTAAATTTTAAATTCTCTTCTCCATCATCCAGTTTTTTACCTTGCTTTTTAAATCCTCTCTGTGTTGGATTTATGGATTACATGAATTGTTATATTTTAGATTACTCATTCTGATAAAACATACCTTCCAAGAGCAAAATTTTAGAAATTTGTTGGAACTTGCTCAAGGGTTCAGCACAAATTAATTTTTGTAAAAGTTCTATTTGTACTTAAAAATATGAAGTCCATGGGGTCACAAACAGCCAGAAACGGCTTAGCAACTAAACAACGCTTCAGTTATCAGCTGCAACATTCTAGATATGTTTACAGAAATAAGTTTGTTAATCATGTTGGTTAAATTTTCCAGTCTCCTGGTATTTTATTGTTCAATTAATTCCTGAGAAAGGTTATTAAAATCTCTCATTATGGTTGTGAACTTCTATATTTTGCTTTCAAGTTTGTCAAATTGTACTTTACATGTATTTTGAGTATCTGGCATTAGACACACACAAATTTAAAATTATTTCTTCTCTGTGACTTAAAACATTTTCTCACTATCATTTTATGATTATCATTCTAATATGATAAAAATATTTTGTCACTGATCATTAAAAACTATCTTAATTTCTAATAATGCTTTTTGCTTGGAGATTTACTTTTTGATATTAAAACAAGGATGTCATACCCTTTCCACTGTTTTACATCTCTGTCTCTGCACATTTTATATACTTCTGAACAACACACATTTGGTTTAAGAAATGTCTGTCTGCTCACTGGAATATTCAGTCGTTTTAACTATAGTTTAAGTAAACATTTTTATTTTGTCCATGCCATTTACTTCACCGGTTCTACATTTCTTTTCATCATCTTTCCTTTTGGATGATTTATACATATTTCTTTACCTTTTTGAATATTTTTGTATATTTTAAATTTCTAATTTCCCTCCCACAGTTTTTTAAAATTAAAATTCTATTTCTAAAAGGATTAGTAACTATTTCAGAAATTACAACCTGCATTAAGTGCTCAAAGTCAAATAGTTTTCCAGCTTTTTTGACATATAATTGACATACCATTGTGTAATTTAAAGGTATAAAATACGATGAGTTGATACATGTATATATCACAAAATGTTTACCACAGTAAAATTAGTTAACACATCCTTCACCTCACATAATTACAGTTGTGTTGTTATTGTTATGGTGAGGACATTAACAATGTATTCTTAGAGCAACTTTCAAGTATGTTATATAGGTATTGCTAACTATAGTCACCATGCTGTACCTTAGATTCTTAAAATTATTAGTCTTATAACTGAAATTTTGTACTCTTTGAACAACACCTCCCCATTTTCCCCACCCCTCAGCCCCTGGCAACTACCATTTTATTCTTTGTTTCTGTGAGTTTGATGTCTATATAATTCACATATAAGTGAAATAATACAGTATTTCATCTTTTCCTGTATGACTTATTTCACTTAGCTTAATGTCAGCAAGATCCATCCATGTTGTTGTAATTGCAACATTTTCTTTTTAATGGATGAATAATGTTCCATCGTAGCACACTTGATCCGTTCATCCATCAATGAACACTTAGGCTGTTTTCATTCTTGCCTATTGTGAATAATGCTGTAGCAAACATGGGAGTAGAAATATATCTTTAAGAGAATGATTTAATTTTCTCTGGGTATGTATCCTGGAGTGAAATTGCTGGATTGTATGGTATTTTCAATATTTTGAGGACCCTCCACACTACTTTTTCAAATGGCTGGACCAATTTACATTCCCATCAAGATTTCCTTTTCTCCACACCCTTGCCAGAACTTTTATCTCTTATCTTTTGATAACACTCATGCCAACGGGCATGAGGTGATATTTCCCTGTGGTTTCAATTTACATTTGCCTGATGATTCGTGATTTTGAGCACTATTTCATATACTTGTTGGCCATTTATATGTCTTCTTTGGAAAAAAGTCCCTTCAGTTCCTCTGCCCGTTTTTAATTAGATTGTTTATTTTCTTGCTATTGAATTATATGAGTTCCGTTTATGTTTTTGGTATATTAACCCCTCATTGAATAGTTTGGTTTGCAAACACATTCTCTCATTCTGTATATTGCCTTTGTTTTGTTGTCAACTGTTTATTTACCGTGTAGATGCTTTTTAGTTTGAGGATTTATGTTAATTCTTCTTCAAATATTTCCTAGAATTTACCAATGAAGCCTGGGCTTTACTTTGGAAGATTTCTGATCACTAATTCAATCTCGATACACATTATTAGTGTCTTCAGATTTTCTATTTTTTCATGATTCAATTGTGGTAGGTAATAGCCAGAGCAAGCAGCAAGGGTCAAGGTCAACTTCAGGCTCACAGGCAGCTGCAGGGGTTCTGCCTGTTAGCATGGTCACCGGTGGCTGGAAAATTTCCTCATGGGCACACACAGGGCAGTGGAGACCAGTGCTGGGAGTTAGGCTGGAACTCTGGGTATGCTATGGAATACCACATGCAATCAGCATCAAGAAAAGGAAGTGTGTGAAGACACAGGTGGTACCCTCATCCTCTGCCATCTGAAGCACACATGTAACATTTTATCAAGTCAGAAACAGAAAACATACTGGCAATGGTGCTTTTGTATTCTGAGAGACCACCTATGAGGCCAAGCGAAACATGCAAGTGTTTATTTTTCTTAGTTACTTCATGAACAGAAACTGAAAGATGCCTAGGGCAAGAAACTGCATTCTAGCCCTCCTCCCCAACCCCCTTTTTTTTTTCCATTTCCTTGTCCCTTGAGTCCACATGTCAGTAGTGATTTTTTCAAAAGAAATAATATATTATATTAGCCAATTTCCAAGAAATTAAACATAGACACAACATTATAAAATCACCGTGTAAGGAAAGATGTCTTTTTCAGAAGCAAAAATTAAATTGGAAGGATTCTTTTTGCCCTTCTCTTTCCTTTGGCTGCTACCAACAGTAAATTTCAGGGGATAAAAAGAAAGAAAGAAAAAAAAAAGAGGAGGAAGAAAGAAAGAAAGTCAAAAAGGAGATTAAAAAAACTAAAGCAGTAGCATTGTGCTATGAGAACACTCTATTCTATGTAGATAATAAATCACGTACCTTCCCAAGAGCAAATACACTGGCCCTAGAGGGGTCCCCCTTCAGCTCTGCACCAGTTGCATCTATGTCAATCCTTTGCATGGTTGAGGATGGTACATAAACTCTTTGGCAGGTTAACTAGGCTAGACTAGACATCTCCTGTGTATATCCTGACAGATCATAGTCACTACTATTTTGCCTGGCTATAAGCAGCTGCCTTTGTAGAAATGGTAAAGGTGGGAGAGAAACCCTGAGAGAATTACAGAGAGAACATAAACACACTTCTTTGCAGGGGGCTGTAAATTACACCTTCTCTTCATTCCACCCTTCACCCACTCCATGAAACCAAAAAGCACAACCTTCTATCTGTACAGAAATAAGAGGTTTTTCCAGGTACTTGTACTAAGAAATTCTAATTTTTGTTAATGTGACTGCTAACAATGTTACCTGTTTCAGCTATTTTTAATTGTCAGCTTTCTAAAGACAATGTGTGTAAATCCAGCTCTCCATTTTTGCAGAAGGTTGTTGTTCTTAATTAGAAAAGTGGGTTCATTATCAGAGGCACTAAAGTTTATTTTTAATACCAGAAATATTACCATGAGAGGTTTTTCATTAGTATTTATGTAATATTAAAAACAATCTATTATCATATTTGGAAATTCCCCAGTTATTTGGCATATGAAGAAAGAATGTTCAAATTATTGTTTAAAAATTTCACCCTACGTTTTAGTGTCAGATAGACATAACCCTAAATACTTTGTGTCTTAAATTGTTCAAAGCTTCTTGAAGTGAATGCCAATTCCTAATTCTCAAGTGGTGTTTGATAACTTCACTTAAAAAGGAAATATAACACAGTGTTTTGTTGCATTATACCTTGGTCGTTTATTAGAATGTCTGCACTCGAGAAAGTAAAACTCAATGGCAAAAGTTTTAGTAAGCATTTCTTCTGTTCAAATCTGAAATCCAACAGCTTGCAAAGAATCAACCATTATAATAATCATGACATTAGTGCTCTAAATTTGGGCTTGGATTCTAATGAAAATTTTTTTCTTGTAAGCAGTTGGAGTTTCTTGTTACAGGATTTCAGAGCTGGGTTGGGAGGCTTGGAAGACTTGGAATCCTCGAGCTGTTATCCTAAAAACAGCCATCAATTACAGAAAAATGGAAAATTCAGGCACCCATAGCATCATTCTTTAACATGTGGTTTTGTTTACTGCAGCTGCATTCTATACATCAGAAACAAGTAAGTGAATTCAATGAGAAATGCAGTGTGTTTTACTCCTACTTGTTAATCTAAGCCAAAGTGGAGTGAAAGCAATAACTGACATCTTCCATTTGTCAATTAATTATTGAATGCCTTGTAATACTCCTCCTACTGTTGAGTCATAATTAACTTGTGCACTATTCAACTTTTCCATATTTTATGATTTGTTGCTCTAACTTGCAAGTACTTTGAAGGCCCTGGAGATTACATTTTTCATAGTCTCTGTCTTCACCATGTCTGTAAGTTGGCTTGGGTTTAGTAGCTTCTTACGCTTCTTTGATAATTAAACTAAACAACTATATGATTTAACAGAGGTGAAAACACATTATCAGAAAAAGTGGGTCTTCTAACCATATAAGAAAAGATCTGCTACACAGTAACCTCCCCTTAGGGTGGAGATGTTGCACATAAGTGATTTCCTTCCTTAATAGGAAAATGGCTCATTATTTGAAATACCAGAAATTTAAACTCTCTGAACCTCAACACAGCTACTCATTTCCTCTATTCCAGGAAGGAGAGTTGCTTTTACTGATGTATTAAAACAATCAAGTTGTCCAAGAAGATAGAGTTTAACTGAAATTTTAGTAGCACACGACTGCACTGCACCAAGCCAACACTGTGATATAAATTATAATATTTATTTTATCCATCATAATTTTTCTTAATTTCTTAATTTCAGCATCATCAAATGAATATCCATAGCTATGAAAAAATGTTGGCTGGCAAAGACTACAGCATTCCTTACAGAACCAGCAATCGTGCACCATACAATAATTTCAGCAGGATAAAACGGGCACCAAGAACCTAACCGCAGAAACCAGCAATGAAGGCAGCATCAATTATGCCACCACAGGCTCTAAAGTAGCAAAGAACACAAGACAACATCAATTCTTCAGTCTTTATCTCTGGAATCAAGCCATGGGACTCCGTGAACACAGAGACAATGTGTGTTAAGTTGGGTGTTCTGTTCCAAATCACAGACTTGGTTGAAGAGTTATAAAATAAACCTTAAGAAGTTGCTCTGTTTATGACCACAGAGCAAGGGTCAGAAGTGGAATTCTGGGAGCTGCTGAAAATTTACTTCATAATATTACTTAAAACTGGCCTCAAGGGAGAAGAGAAAATGGAAAATGGCTCTAATTTCATCTTTCTCACTTGAAATTATGGGCTGCTATTTACAGTCCCATCTCAGTCAACTGACAGCAAATCTTTTCCTATGATTGCAGAATGTTTCCTGTCTTAAGTGAAGTGAATGTGGTTGGGGAACACATGGGACAGGGTGAGAGTTCAATGCTGAGGAAAATGCTTCCACTGATACCAACTCATGACAAGACTTGATGATATGGTCACAAAGTAGGTCCCAGCATTGAATTATTTAACTCTGGACTCCCCTGAGGCCTAAAACATGAACTTGCAAAGTGTGAGACTTTAGGATCTAGTGACAAAAGTAGTAATCAGGAAATTCTGGAATTCAATGCATTTTGTCAACATGGCTTCAACAAGAGGATTATGCAAAATAGACTTATTAAATGCAGCACTATATAAGTCAGGAATTGTTGTGATGGGATGAAAAGCCATTAAACCAGTTAGGATTGTCAAGCACAGCTAATAGAAAGCTGAGATTTACCGCATTCAGAGAAGTCAGGTAGGGTTGAGAATCATGAATATTTGAGAAAGCAAGAGATATTAGTTAAAAACAATGAGTTCATATAATAGTTTTATTACTAACAAGAGATTTCTTTTTAAAGAATTATTTTGATAACATGTCCAAAAAGACAGGCACCCAGACCATCATTCTCCAACATGTGGTTTTGTCTATTATAGCTATGCTCTTTGTATTAAATATATAATTGATATAGCTAGTAGAATTATACAATTCTGCCTTGACAAGGAATATAAATTGAACTTTACTATTTTACTATTATTAAGCTATTGTTTTATATTAAAATAAATCAAATACAGGGGCTGGGTGCCATCCTTGTAAGTCAAGCATGAGGCCTGATCTTGTAGCCTTTTCAACAGCTTCACACTTTGTCTGGTAATAAGTCTTTCCCCACCATATTTGGAGCCATATGAGTAATCATTAAAGTTAATATCTATAATGACCCCAAAATAGAAATATATATTAATTTCCCCTCATATCAACCAATGAGTTGACCAATGTGTAATCACTCAGTACTATATATATGAAGATATTACTAACAAATGGAGAAAATTTTGAAGCAGGGAAATATTGGAAACAGGTAAAACAACAGCTATGAAATTTCATCATAGTGATATTTTTCTCCCATTTTTCTCCTGCTGCATTGAAACAGAAAAGTATGTTGAGTATTTTCTAAGTGCCTAAAACTAGAAAATCAAGCAGGGTAAAAGAAGGAAAACATAATCTCTGCCTTCTGAGTTCTAATATTCCTCCCATTGCATAGTATCTTTTTAGAGTCCAGTCATCAGATTTCACAAATTAATCTGAGGACACTGAGGACACTCAGAATACTTTGGATTTTAGACAAACTAAAATTTTTTAGTATAAATATGTTACAAATATTGTATAAGACATGGTGTGTGCATGTGTGTGTTAGTTGCTCCATTGTGTCCAACTCTTTGTGACCCCATGGATTGTACCCTACCAGGCTCCTCTGCCCATGGGATTTCCCAGGAAAGAATACTGGAGTGGATAGCCATTCCCTTCTCCAGGGATCTTCCTGACCCAGAGATCTAACCTGGGTCTCCCGTATTGAAGGCAGATTCTTTACTCTTTGAGCTATCATCAGTTTAAATAACATAAATTAAACATCACTTGCCATTAGTGATGTTTTAAAAGTATAGGTCAGTAAAAAAGTAGGAGGTGACAAAGAAGAGTCAAAGGAAGAAGTCAAAGAAATAAACGAAAACTAGTATTGAGGTTCCTCAAATGTATAAGCAGGGAGAGAAAAGGGAAAGATGATTTAAAGTACCTTTAACATTAAACTGCTGCTTCTTCATTACTTTAAAGTATGAGGAAGAAATTTAATTTTGATTCAAAAGAACAGATGAAATACAAAGTTGGATAAGCCTTGAGTAGAAATGGATGAGAGAAAGGGTATTTTTAAAGATACAAGTAATGAGCTTTCTGTTACTTATTTGATGTAAATTTAACCTTAACAAGAGCTTTTGCAGTTGATGCCATTATCTAATAACCTACTATCATCGATTTTCAGAGAAAACACATTATCTGCAAGAAAACTTTCTGAAAGTCACAAACAAGCATGAAGAACCCAGAGGCAAAAGATTTGTAAAATCTTTAAAAGATAGCTAGAGGCAAAAGAGTGAGCAGTGGGAACAAATCACCAAAACACTTGTCTGCCTAATAAATGTTCCACAGAACAAAATCTATTCAAAGCATAGCCCAGAAAGCAGCCTCGTGCTGCTACAGAGCTCAGCTGCGACCTTGCTAGAGCAAGCCACAGGTCTGCCCCAACTCAGAATTATTCACACACAAACATTCTGCCTGCAGGAAGAGCAAAAAGCACTTTAATAATCAAATCCAGCGACAACATAAATATTTCACCATGTCAACTCAAGGTGCAAGTTGGCTTGTCTTCTAGAATAATTCAGGGGACAGAACATGATTCTGTAAAATAGAAAATGTATTGACCTAATACTGTAATATATATACATATATATATATATATATATATATATATATATATATATAAATGCTCTCACTGAAAGATACAAGTTGTTCAGGACTCATTATTTGAAACTTAAAAGCACTCCTCCAAATAATGGGGTATAATTCTGACTCATTTCTAGAAAGCATAAAGTCACCTTCAGATGTACAAGTCTCCAAATCCATCTATTTCAGATGACATTTTTTTTCCTAGTGATTTATAATCTCAGGAGAGACCAGTGAGACAAAGCAAATGCTGTACAAGAATTTTTTGAGGATAATTCTATACAATATTCCCTTATCTCTCCCAGTTTAATATTAATAGCAAGACAGCACATCCTACAAAGAGAAATAAGTAAAACAAGTCTTCTCTTGCCCTCCCACCTTCTCTTCTCTCTCTCTCACACACACATACACACACACAATACTCAACTGTCTTGTCCTAACTATTATATTTAATTCAGAATTGTTCCAGGCTAATGGAACAAGATGGCTTCTCTTTGGCCCTTAGTTCCCTTCTTTTTGTAACTTTCATTCATATGGATCTTGGCCCTTTGCTTGCCTGGTATCCTCAGTTTGACGTATATTATCTTATTAACACTGTTTCTTTTGGAGTTTTCTTGCCTTAATCAAACTTCATTGTTCTGAGCCTCACCATAATTTGAATTATATGTAATGATGAAAAGAAATCTGAAAAACACGTAGTAAGCAGATGTTTCATAGTTGATTAACGCTAACTCAATGGGAACAATTTCATTCAAACTAGAGATTTCTGGGGCCACAAAACCGTAATCGAAAGGGTGGGATATATGTGACCAGAGGCAATTTTACTCCCTTTAATACAAGAATTGATCAGTCTGGTCCAATTTCTTATACAGAATTAAATCTCAGAAGAGAATTTCTAGTCACTGGCTGACTGCTTACAAGTTCTGGCACAATCTGAAAATACGGAAATGTGATACAGGAAATAAATTATGAGACAATTGTTTTGCATTGTAATTCTCAGGGTTTTTGAAAACATAGTTATTATTAGATGAAAACATGGATATTATTTACAAAATTCTCTAATGTTGCAGCCAGTATGAGGTAAGATATACTAGCCATGTGTCAACCACTAATAGGTACTTTATCCATTATTTCATTCAACTTTTACTACAACTCTACTGTACTACTGTCCTTGTTTTCCAGGTGAGAAAACCTAGGCTTGCTTGATGAGAGCTAGTAAGTACAGAGCTCAGATGTAAAACACAGGGCTACTTGAAACCATGGCAGGCTCTTTGCCCTTTGTTGCAATGCACCTGACCCTGCCCCTTGGTCAGTGCAGAGTTCTCTCTGGATGTTTACCGTCCAACCTCACATTACGGAGGCCACTTGTTTGAGCACCAGATTAGGTATATGACAATCTAGTTGGTTCCTCAGATAAAATTATCCTCTTGAGGAAAGAACACCTTATTTTCCAAGATTCTAACTCCTTTCTGAAAATGAGTGAACATGGATCACACACTCTCCTGGGGACTGCTTATATGAGCACTGTGGGATATTTTGAGATCATGAACACAGAAGAATACTCAAATATGAAGAGAAAATGAAAATGATTAGGTAATTTTAAAATGTCATGACAAATTTAGTTTTCTTTTACTGTCAAAATAATTTCCCTAATGAATCATTTTCCCTGGAGAAGGAAATGGCAACCCATTCCAGTATTCTTGCCTGGAAAATCCCATGGACAGAGGAGCCCGGCAGGCTACAGTCCATGGGGTTGCAAGAGTTGGATACAACTTAGCGACTAAACCACCACCACGAATCATTTTAACCGTTTAACCACTTGACTTTATCTTGCTTGGGTAATAGAGATCTTAAATGAAAAATATTACAATATTTAGGTACCTTTTGTTCTGAGACTGGTATTAAAACCCCAGCTGTACAACCCAGGGCTTAAAATCCTTACCTTCTTTTCAGATAGAATTTTTCTTCCTTATGTTAATTTTTTAAAAAAGGTAGAATCTATAGATTTTGAAGGCAATTTTTTTGTAAATGGAACTCAATTCAAAGTAATGTTCGTCTCTGTCTTTAAAGACAAACATGTTGTAAACGACATTTAATTCCAACCCTATGTAAACAGCAGCCATCCTGCAATTACAAATTATTTCCTTCATTACTGCTGATGCCTCAAGCCTTAAGAAACACCAGGGAAGACAGACAAAACAAACAAAAGTAACCGATTTCCCTCAACCTTTCCTGATGCATAATTACTTCCTGTGTTTATGTGATATTTGCTGATATTTGCTTCCTTAGGCCTGTTTCTTTATGTTTTGCCCTTATAAATGGCCAATGGAAACACTAAATAGGAAAAAATTTACACCAAGTGTTGGCCAATCCTTTCACTGGTTTCATTTAAAAATAAAATTAAAAAGATAATAGTATTCTTTTACCTTTGGTTTATAAGTCATTTGAGACGGAGAACTGAAATGAAGTTAAGTTTTCTAGAAAGTTCACCTAAATATTTAACTGACCTCCTTTTTGTCTTTACAAGAAAAGGCACTTGTGTTTATCTGGGTTTTTTTTCCTTATTTTGCATGTATATATATGTATATATATATACACATGTTCATGTTCTTAACCATTTATTCCATAAAAGGCTTTATTTTCCTTCCTTTTTTTGAGTGAATTGATAAATGGTTAGATAGAATCAATGGACATGAATCTGAGTAAACTTGCTGAGATGGTAAAGGACAGGGAAGCCTGGCGTGCTGCAGTCCACAGGGTCACAAAGAGTTGGACATGACTTAACCACTAGTACAGTGCAGTGCATCTGTGACATATTTTAGAGTTATGACAATACTTTAACACACTGGTACACTTTCTGTGCTCATTCAGAATGATTAACATAAGTGGGAAAATTAACTCTAAAATGTCTTGTTTTAAAAGCACCCACTTCTCAGAGAGATGGCTCATTGGCCTCCTCTTTGAATTATGGCTTTGAGATATAGAAGCTTATCCACTGGAATCATGCCTTCTCTTCAGTAAGGGATTTCTAGAGATAACTGATTAGGTTAAGGTCAAAATGTAGATCCCCCAAAGTTCTGGAGTCAGCGCTTCTCAAAACAGTGCCTAATAATACTTGTTACAATGACTAATTAAAGAAGTTAAACTTGTGTGTTTTGCTTATTTTGCAGTTTCTATTAGAATATAATTGCTTTACAATAAAGTGAATCAGCTATATGTGTACATGTATCTCCTCCCTCTTGGACCTCGCTTCCAGGCCACCTCTGTCCCTATTTAATGCAGCACTTCTCAGGGTCTGTAAGACAATAATAATGCACATGCAACTTTCCAAGTACTGTCAGTGAGAAGTAACCAGAGGGTGTTTTCCCCACACGCCCTCATCTGCATCTCTAGACTATTGTTCTTCCTAAGCTAAATCGGGAAA
Organism: Okapia johnstoni; assembly: GCA_024291935.2. NCBI lineage: Eukaryota > Metazoa > Chordata > Mammalia > Artiodactyla > Giraffidae > Okapia > Okapia johnstoni. The sequence continues at coordinate 19,509,530 of CM044324.1, forward strand.
CGTTTCACAAAATAATAGCTCTTAAAGAACAAGATGGGACAGTGTGTAAAACCTCAGGAACCTCAGGCAGTAGCTGAATGAGCCAGGCAGGAAAGGGAGAGAAGGGGAGGTGAGGCCTCTGGGCATCTTCCGACTGGGCTGAGCATTTCTTCAGCACTTGCAGGATAAGTTGGTCCATTAGCAATAAAAATGTGCTTCTGGAGCTGGTGGCTTCCCTGGTGGTTCAAATGGTAAATAATCTGCTTGCAATGCAGAAGACCTGGATTAGATCCTTGGGTTGGGAAGATCCTCTGGAGAAGGGAATGCAACCCACTCCAATAATCTTGGGAAATCCTGGGGACAGAGGAACCTGGCAGGCTATAGTCCTTGAGGTCATAAAGAGTCAGTCAAACACAACTGAATAACTTTCACTTTTTTTTTCACTATCTGAAGCTAGTACCTTTTGGGCAATGTTCGGGAAGGCAATTGGTTATTTCTATTTGTATATTGAGGGGAAAAAACTTTTCTGGCAGTTGCATGTTTTACAGTGCAAATCAGAATTCACAAGCTAATAAGTGGTCAATAAAATTCAGATCAGTTCAGTCACTCAGTCGTGTCTGACTCTGTGTGACCCCATGGACTAGAGCATGCCAGGCTTCACTATCCATCCCAGACCTTGCTCAAACTCAGGTCCATTGAGTTGGTAATGCCATCCAACCATCTCATCCTCTGTCGTCCCTCCATCTCCCACCTTCAATCTTTCCCAGCAAAGAGTCTTTTCCAACGAGTCAGTTCTTCGCATCAGGTGGCCAAAGTATTGGAGCTTCAGCTTCAGCATCAGTCCTTCCAACGAATATTCAGGACTGATTTCCTTTAGGATGGACTGGTTGCATCTCCTTGCAGTCCAAGGGACTCTCAAGAGTCTTCTCCAACACCACAGTTCAAAAGCATCAACTTTTCAGCGCTCAGCCTTCTTTATGGTCCAACTTTCACATCCATTCATGACTACTGTGGAAAAGCCACAGCTTTGACTAGATGGACCCTTGTCGGCAAAGTAATGTCTCTGCTTTTTAATATGCTGTCTAGGTTGGTCATAGCTTTTCTTCCAAGGAGCAAGTGTCTTTTAATTTCAAGGTTGCAATCACCAATTGCAGTATTTTGGAGCCCAAGAAAATAAAGTCTGCCACTGTTCCCATTGTTTCCCCATCTGTGCGCCATGAAGTGATGGGACCAGATGCCATGACCTTAGTTTTTTGAATGTTGAGTTCTAAGCCAGCTTTCTCACTCTCCTCTTTCACTTTTCATCAAGAGGCTCTTTAATTCCTCTTCACTATCTGCCATAAGGGTGGTGTCATCTGCATATCTGAGGTTATTGATATTTCTCCCGGCAATCTTGTGCTTGTGCTTCATCCAGCCCAGCACTTCGCATGATGTACGCTGCGTATACATTAAATAAGCAGGGTGATAATGTGCAGTCTTGATGTACTCTTATCCCAATTTGGAACCATTCTGTTCTTCCATGTTCGGTTCTAACTGTTGCTTCTTGACCACATAGAGATTACTAGGAGGCAGGTAGGTGGTCTGGTAATCCCATCTCATTAAGAATTTTCTATAGTTTGTTTTGATCCACACAGTCAAAGGCTTTAATGTATTAAATGAAGCAGAAGTAGATGTTTTCCTGGAACTCTCTTGCTTTTTTGATGATCCAGCAGATGTTGGCAATTTGACCTCTGGTTCCTCTGCCTTTTCTAAATCTAGCTTGAACATGTGGAAGTTCTTGGCTCATGTACTGTTGAATCCTAGCATGGAGAATTTTGAGCATTACTTTGCTAGCATGTGAGATGAGTGCAACTGTGAGGAGGTAGTTTGAACATTCTTTGGCATTGCCTTTCTTTGGGATTGGAATGAAAACCGACCTTTTCCAGTCCTGTGGCCACTGCTGAGTTTTCCAAATTTGCTGGCATATTGAGTGCAGCACTTTCACAGCATCATCTTTTAGGGTTTGAAATAGCTCAACTGGAATTTCATCACCTCCACTTCTTTTGTTCATAGTGATGCTTCCTAAGGACCCACTTGACTTCACATCCAGGCTCTCTGGCTCTAGGTGAGTGATCACACCACCGTGGTTATCTGGGTCATGAAGATTTTTTGTATAGTTCTTCTGTGTATTGTTGCCATCTCTTCTTAATGTCTTCTGCTTCTGTTAGGTCCATACCATTTCTGTCCTTTAATGTGCCCAAATTTGCATGAAATGTTCCCTTGATATCTCTAATTTTCTTGATGAGATCTCTAGTCTTTCCCATTCTATTGTTTTCCTTTTTCTTTGCATTGATCACTGAGGAAGGCTTTCTCTTATCTCCTTGCTATTCTTTGGAATTCTGCATTCAAATGGGCATATCTTTCCTTTTCTACTTTGCCTCTTGCTTCTCTTCTTCTCTGTTATCTGTAAAGCCTCCTCAGACAACCATTTTGCCTTTTTGCATTTTTCCTTCTTGGGGATGGTTTTGATCACTGCCTCCTGTACAATGTCATGAACCTCCATCCACAGTTCTTCAGGCACTCTATCTATCAGATATATTCCCTTGAATCTATTTGTCACTTCCACTGTATAATCATAAGGGATTTTATTTAGGTCATACCTGAATGGTCCAGTGGTTTTCCCTACTTTCTTCAATTTAAGTCTGGATTTTGCAACAAGGAGTTTAAGATCTGAGCCACAGTCAGCTCCCAGTCTTGTTTTTGCTGACTGTACAAAGTTTCTCCATCTTCAGCTGCAAAGAACATAATTCAGTCTGGTTTCAGTATTGACCATTTTGTGACGTCCTTATGTAGAGTCATCTCTTGTGTTGTTGGAAGAGCATGTTTGCTATTACTAGCGTGTTCTCTTGGCAAAACTCTGTTAGCCTTTGACCTGGTTCATTTTGTACTCCAAGGCCAAACTTGTCTGTTATTCCAGGTATCTCTTGACTTCCTATCTTTGCATTCCAGTCCCAGATGATGAAAAGGACATCTTTCTTTGCTGTTAGTACTAGAAGGTCTTGTATGTCCTCTTCAGTGAAGTTCAGTTCAGTCACTCAGTCGTGTCTGACTCTTTGCGACCCCATGAATCACAGCACACCAGGCCTCCCTGTCTATCACCAACTCCCGGAGTTTACCCAAACTCGTGTCCATCGAGTTGGTGATGCCATCCAGCCATCTCATCCTCTGCCATCCCTTTCTCTTCCTGGCCCTAATCCTTCCCAGCATCAGGGTCTTTTCCAATGAGTCAACTCTTCGCATGAGGTGGCCAAAGTATTGGAGTTTCAGCTTCAACATCAGTCCTTCCAATGAACACCCAGGACTGATCTCCTTTAGGATGGACTGGTTGAGGATGGACTGGTTGGATCTCCTTGCAGTCCAAGGGACTCTCAAGAGTCTTCTCCAACACCACAGCTCAAAAGCATCAATTCTTCAGCTCTCAGCTTTCTTTATAGTCCAACTCTCACATCCATAAATGACTACTGGAAAAACCATAGCTTTGACTAGATGGACCTTTGTTGGCAATGTAATGTCTCTGCTTTTTAATATGCTGTCTAGGTTGGTCATAGCTTTTCTTCCAAGGAGCAAGTATCTTTTAATTTCATGGCTGCAATCACCATCTGCAGTGATTTTGAAGCCCCCCCCCCATCCTCAAAAACTAAAGTCTCTTGCTGTTTCCATTGCTTCCCCATCTATTTGCCATGAAGTGTTGGGACCAGATGTCATGATCTTAGTTTTCTGAATGTTGAGGTTTAAGCCCACTTTTTCACTCTCCTCTCTCACTTTCATCAAGAGGCTTTTTAGTTCTTCTTCACTTTCGGCAATAAGGGTGGTGTCATCTGCATATCTGAGGTTATTGATAGTTTTTCCAGCAATCTTGATTCCAGCTTCTGTTTCCTCCAGCCCAGCGTCTCTCATGATGTACTCTGCATATAAATTAAATAAGCAGGGTGACAATATACAGCCTTGACGTACTCCTTTTCCTATTTGGAACCAATCTGTTGTTCCATGTCCAGTTCTAACTGTTGCTTCCTGACCTACATGCAGGTTTCTCAAGAGGCAGGTCAGGGGGTCTGGTATTCCCATCTCTTTCAGAATTTTCCACAGTTTATTGTGATCCACACAGTCAAAGGCTTTGGCATAGTCAATAAAGCAGAAATAGATATTTTTCTGGAACTCTCTTGCTTTTTTGATGATCCAGCGGATGTTGACCACTTGATCTCTGGTTCCTCTGCCTTTTCTAAAACCAGTTGAATATCTGGAAGTTCATGGTTCACATATTGCTGAAGCCTGGCTTGGAGTCCTCTTAGAACCATTCAACTTCAGCTTCTTCGGCATTAGTGGTTGGGGCATAGAGTGGGATTAATGCGATATTGAATGGTTTGCCTTGGAAACGAACAGAAATCATTCTGTCATTTTTGAGATTGCACCCAAGTACTGCATTTTGAACTCTTTTGTTGACTATGAGGGCTACTTCATTTGTTCTCAGGGATTCTTGCCCACAGGTGTAGATATAATGGTCATCTGTATCAAATTCACCCGTTCCGGTCCATTTTAGTTCACTGATTCCTAAAATGTCGATGTTCACCCTTGCCATCTCCTGTTTTATCACCTCCAATTTACCTTGATTTATGGACCTAACATTGCAGGTTCTGATGCACTATTGTTCTTTACAGCATTGGACTTTACTTCCATTGCCAGTCACATCCTCAACTGGGCGTTGTTTTTGCTTTGGCTCAACCTCTTCATACTTTCTGGAGCTATCTCTCCACTCTTCCCCAGTAGCATATTGGGCACCTACAGATCTGGGGTGTTCATCTTTCAGTGTCATATCTTTTTGTTTTTTCACACTGTTCATGGGGTTCCAGGCAAGAATACTGAAGTGGTTCAAATACAAATAAAATTGAGGGTTGCTATTAGTAAAGAATTTTATTCTTTAGCAATAATATTAGAGAAGAAGACAAATCATGGATAATATTACACTGCATTAATTGCAAAGCAATGTAGTCAACAGAAATTACCTTTTCTAGGTACACAAGTCTACTCTTCAGTACGCCATCACTTTTAAAACTTTGCCTTAAGTGCAATTAGGGGATGTAGGTATAATTAACAAGTAGAAATTCTGAAAATCCTGGAATTCTTTTTGGGAAGGCAACACTAATTTCATTACTAATGAAGTTAGTCTTCTCAAATTCAAATCGCAGATAACAGCTTTCCTTTCTACTAAAGACATGGGAATTATTGTCAATTTCAAAGCTGAATTTTATTGATAAATTTGTGGACTATTTCCTAGTCAAGGTCTTTTTCTTTGAAAGGGAATTAAGTTCTTTATAGATATTGATTCATTTCAGTTCAGAGTACTATTTTTCTTATTATTTTTTTAAAATGTTTGTTCTTAAAGTATGTTGTTAATTTCTTGGAATCAAAGTTAAATAATAAAAGAGAAGCTATAATATCTTTTTATGAACAGAAAAGATTTGGTCAATTGATATTTTTATATTATTCAATAAAGAGTAAATTCCTAGTTTTTATTGCATAGCAGTCAACTGCTTAATAAAGGTAGTTTTCTATTTTTAAAAAAATAGATGGAAAGGATTCATTTGATCATTTTAATTCAATCTGTTTATTTTAAAAGTTGCTGATATTTATCAAATTTCCATTGATATTACAGCTAAGTACTTCACACGGTTTATTTAACTTTGAAATTACCTTTGAGGGTAGATACTCATTTTATCCTCATGTAACAAATGGGGAATTTATCATCTGGACTATGTATACTAAGCTGGTAGAGAATGGAGCTATGATTAAGATTTGGGTGGATTGACTCCAGGGTCTTTCCCCTTAAACACTGAGACTTATACAACCTATACACAAATGTCCTGTCCTGGCATCATCACCAAGACTGAATGATTCAGGTATTGTTGGAAAAGTATCAGCTCTTCAGAGATTTGTATCTCATTCATGAAAGTAGCTGGTCTTGGGGTCAATACTGAACCAAAATACACAAATTAGCCAGCATGACATATTACAAATTTTCTCTGAATTGGATCCCTTCAATGACAAATGTGTTGTACTTTGTCACTCAGTCGTGTCCGACTCTTTGCGACCCCATGGACTGTAGCCCACCAGGCTCCTCTGTCCATGGGGATTCTCCAGGCAAGAATACTGGAGTGGGTTGCCATGCCCTCCTCCAGGGGATCTTCCCAACCCAGGGATCGAACCCAGGTCTCCTGCATTGTGGACAGATTCTTTACCAGCTGAGCCACCAGGGGAGCCCTATATCATTAATTATGCCCAATAAGCTTTTGGATATATTTGTGGAAGCCTCAGTGCAGCAGATATATGGTATCAACTGCCACAGAAGCAGATAAAAGCACTCGTGAGAAACATGGTGAGTGAGAAGGGACAAGGACAAGAAGAGAGACTGTGGAACTATAATGTTCAGTGCCACGTAGGAAAACATGGCAGCAGGGATGGAGGTCAGCCACCATGGAAGAGTCCAATCAGGAGCAACAGGTTCCTAAAACTAAGAGGGTTCCTGAAAAGTGAAAAGGAGCCAAGTCCAGTGGGGTTCAGGATGGATGTTAGTCTGCAAAATTAGTGAAAGCGGCCTCAGGGAATGTGTGGAGTGAGGCCATATCACAAAGGACACACAAGAAACAAGAAGTGAAGGACACAAGTGTCAACCATTCAGTTGAACTGTTCTCTGACTCTCCTGGGACTTTACATGGAATATTCTGGAAGGGGTGTCATTGCTTACTTTTTTTCCAGGAAACAAACATGCAGAACAAAAACCCACACACAAATATGCAACCCAAATAAACTCTGAGACTAATATCTAAGGAAAAATCAAATAAAACCTTCTGCCAATACTCTGTAGCCTAGCCCTAAAGTTATTTTATTACAAGACTATTTTAATAATGATTTTTGACGGAAGAGATGAATATAAAGGGGAGACTACTACCAGCTACAACAAGATGAATTTTTAAAAACAAATTTAGATCCAATATAAATACAAAACACCAATATGGACCAGATTTCTGATTCTTAAATATACAATGATGTGTCAAGTTACATTACTATATAAATATTCTTTCTTTTGGTGCTGTAAGTACTCTCATTTGATCGAAAAGCTCATTAAATAGTATGATGGCTATTTAAGGACACATGGAAGAGTCGTCAAGTCATTTGGATTTCCTAGTAATTTTAGTTTAAACAGACATCTGGGGTATTGTAGTGTATGACACAGAAATACGTTTACAAATGACCTGGGCTCCTGCCAGTCTGGGGCTAAGTGGATTATTAACGGGGTGAATTCCCAGACAACTGCTCTTTCTTGTGGGAAATGCAATGAATAGCATCCTTATTTTGTTCATTCACAGATATCAGTCTAATTTCTCTCCATCCATGCTGATTTTAGCCTACTGACAAGAAATGAGAGCAGAACTCCTTAATGGAACTGTGCAGTGGAATGCTTACCACATAGCAATATTTTGGGGGGACACTGTAACAAAGTGTAATGCATCTTCAAGAAGGAGTCAAAAAATAGGTTTGAGAACAACAAAGTCTTCCTTCCTTTTTTCTTTCTTTCTTCCTTGAAAATCCAGCCCAAAACTCTGGAGTGAGAAGAAGACTGGGGAAAATGTGGGAGTGCTGGGATCAGGATGCCAAAAGGACAGTGACCAAGCAGCCCAGAGAGAGTCTGGCTGGGGTGGGGTGGGGGTGGAGGTGGGTCAGCCCATCCAAGGAGGGCAAAGGGCAGGGAAGGAGCTCGCTGGAAAGCAGAGTCCACGAGAGAGTGCTGACCCACCAGGTACAGCCATCCGCTACAAATAGGAGCTGAGCAAGCAGTAAACATACCAAAGATATGGGAGACATGTTTCTCGCTCTAAAGGGAGTTACATACATGAAGAAGGGAGAAACTAAAATGGACAGTTCAACTTTAAACTGGAGTCACCAGTATCATTGTGAATGCACCATTTTTCAATATATAACTATAGACATAAAAACATGTAAAAACACAACAGCTGATCATGGGTGTATATATACAATTCCAGTACAAGATTTTCTTTCTTGAATATCATTGTCCATTAAAAAGAACCAGGGCTCCATAGAGAAATGGGTGATTCTAAGGCTGAGGCAAGGAAAATACAACAAGGTGTGTCAGTTTTATAGCAATTAGGTTAGAACTTTCATTATTTCAGAAAATGAGATTTGCTTTGGTCATGGGATGGCTCTGCCTACCTCACAAGATAGCTGTGTTACAAAGGATTATGTATTGAATATACTTTTTAAATTATTTAAAGCCATATAATTATAAATGAAGGTTAGAATAAGTATCTGTACTACTCATAAAACATAAAACATTCCCTGAATAGCTGCACAATACCAGGAGGGTGAGACCAGTGCCCTTGCTCCCCAGCGCCTGTGTTCTGACAATGGCCCCAGGGGATGTTAGGTGAGAATATGTGGCAGTTGCTTTCCATGCCATTAAACTCATAAGCCTAAGAATGTTCACAGCATACTCCACTCATACTTATTGATTCTCAAATAAATAAAGCAAGCCATATTCTATTTTGCAAATACACGAACAGTTTAAATCAAGAGTAAACTTATTTTCACACCAGTTTAGTTTACAATTTTAATGTTCTGTTGTGATGATTCATTTCTCTTCCTCCTCGATTTAAACTTAAAAAAAAAAAAAAGAACATATATGATTTCAAAGGTTTTAGGTATATGACTGATCCACTCACTTTAGTTCACCAACACAATAAGGCACAGAATTGTATTGTATGGATCATTGACATGACCGATGATGATACTGCCTCCTGTGGAGCTATTGTGACCCATCTTGTCGATGGTAGCTTCCTCATTTTAAAAGCAATGCCCTCTATGTGGTCGCTGATCCAGAATGTGTCTCAAAGAACAATAGAGAACCATGGATTGATTCTGACTTTTTTATTCCATTGTGATCATCAGAAATGTCTAAAAGTCAACTCATCCTATTAGAATTTCATAGCCTATAATAGATACACATTTGAAGCAGCTCTGTTTAAACTCATATTATTCAGTTTTTCCTTAAATGCACATGACAAAACTAGAGAATAGCTGTTATTTAATATACAAGTATTTAATGTGATACTCAATTCTCCAGGTTAAAAGACCAACAACCACAGCAAGAAAAACAAGCCAGTGTTTCTCAATTTATGTTATCAAATATTAAATCATCTACATTAGTTGGCATGCTAATAATTTTCACTCCTTTTGCAAAATTTGCATCAGTGGTTCACCAAAGCAGCAGCAGAGACCTGTTAAAGTTCAAATTCTTGGGTCCCATCCTAAGATGCTGGGGTTTCCCATGTGGTGCTAGTGGTAAAGAATCTGCCTGGTAAAGCAAGAGACTTGAGTTCGATCTCTGGGTTGGGAAGATCTCCTGGAGTGGGAAATGGCAACCGGCTCCAATATTCTTGCTTGGAAAATCCCATGGACAGAGTAGCCTGAAGGGCTACAGTCCATGGGGTTGCAAAGAGTCAGAAACGACTGAAGTGACTGAACACATCCTAAGACGTACTTAAATCAGAAACCCATCAAACTATGTTTTCATAAGCTGCCTGGTGGTACTGCTGAGCCCCCACTTGCTCCACATGGAGATCAAGTTTAGACTGGTATCCACTAGCAGGATTTGCTAAAATAGTTGTATCTTTAGTGAAAACATATGGTTGCAAGCACTTTACAATTGTTCTGATGCCAATCTTTAGAAGTCAGTCATAAAATGCATCGCTTAACTAATTATCAAATTAAAAAAAGAAAATCTTCTCAGCTTTCTTCTTCCCTACGGCAAATGGTATAGTTAGCTTAAACTCACCTCCCCCATTCCACAGTGATTATCCAATATCATTCAGCCTGGTTCTACCTGGATATATATAGTTTGTTGATTGGCGGCGTTTGGACTGTTAGTGGAAACATCATACAATAAGACTACTGTGTAAATTTATGTAATAGGGTATTTTTTCTCAGGGTATCTCCAGCCCACAACTGTATCCACCTTGCTCATTTCCTGCTGTTGTTGTTGTTTAGTAACCAAGTCACACCTACATCTTTTGTGTCCCTATGGGCTATCGCCTATGAAGCTTCTCTGTCCATGGGATTTCCCAGGCAAGAATACCGGAGTGTGTTGCTATTTCCTTCTCCAGGGGATCTTCCTGACCCAGGAATCCAACCTGGGTCTCTTGCATTGGCAGGCGGATTCTTTACCACTGAGCCACCAGGGAAGCCTACTCACTTCCTATATGCTTCTAATTTTCTAGGCTCTCCAATTATGAGATTATGTTAAGCTCTATTTTTTTCTCTACTATTATATGTTTTGGAAGCTTTTATTTCCATTAACTCAAAATGGTAAGTCATATTCCCTCTGCATCCTAGAAAGAGACACACTCATCCAAATTAGTGTTAATTACTGATAAATGTCTATGCATTCAGTCAGTTCAGTCGCTCAGTCGTGTCCAACTCTTTGCGATCCCATGGACTACAGCATTCCAGGCTTCCTTCTCTGTCCATCACCAACTCCCAGACATTGCTTAAACTCATGCTCATTGAATCAGTGATGCCCTCCAACCATCTCATCCTCTGTTGTCCCTTCTCCTCCTGCCTTCAATCTTTCCCAGCATCAGGGTCTTTTCTAATGAGTCAGTTCTTCAAATCAGTTCAGTTCAGTCGCTAAGTCGTGTCCGACTCTTTGCGACCCTATGGACTGCCACATGCCAGGCCTTCTCTGTCCATCACCAACTCCTGGAGTTTACCCAAACTCATATCCATTGAGTCAGTGATGCCATCTAACCATCTCATCCTCTGTCGTCCCCTTCTCCTCCTGCCTTCAATCTTTCCCAGTGTCAGGGTCTTTTCAAATGAATCAGCTCTTTGCATCAAGTGGCCAAAGTATTGAAGTTTCAGCTTCAACAACAGTCCTTCAAATGAACACTCAGGACTGATCGCCTTTAAGATGGACTGGTTGGATCTCCTTGCAGTCCAAGGGACTCTCAAGAGTCGTCTCCAACACCACAGTTTAAAAGCATCAACTCTTCGGCAACCAGCCTTCTTTATGGTCCAACTCTTGCATCCATACATGACTACTGGAAAAAGCAAATCTTTGACTAGATGGACCTTTGTCAGCAAAGTAATGTCTCTGCTTTTTAATATGCTGTCTAGATTGGTCATAGCTTTCCTTCTGAGGAACAAGTGTCTTTTAATTTCATGGCTGCAGTCACCATCTGCAGTGATTTTGGAGCCCAAGAAAATAAAGTCTGTCACTGTTTCCATTGTTTCCCCATCCATTTGCCATGAAGTGATGGGACCAGATGCCATGATCTTAGTTTTCTGAACGGTGAGCTTTAAGCCAACTTTTTCACTATCCTCTTTCACTTTCATCAAGAGGCTCTTTAGTTTCTCTTCGGTTTCTGCCACAAAGGTGGTATCATCTGCATATCTGAGGTTATTGTTATTTCTCCTGGCAATTTTGATTCCAGTTTGTTTTTCATCCAGCCCAGCGTTTCTCATGATGTATTCTGCATATAAGTTAAATAAGCAGGGTGACAATATACAGCCTTGATGTACTCCTTTCCCAATTTGGAGTCAGTCCATTGTTCCATGTCCAATTCTAACTGTTGCTTCTTGACCTGCATACAGATTTCTCAGGAGGCCAATAAGGTGGTCTGGTATTCCCATCTCTTTAAGCAATAGCATCTATGTTTGGTCATTTGCCATTACTTTGAATCAATACAGTTATGAGAATCACAAGTATTGTAAAGACCTTGGAGTGAGATTCCCTCTGCTGTTAAACTCCTGTCATAACACAGAAGTGACTTAACTCTCATTTAGTAAGTATATATTCCAGGTTTTTATTCTAGAATAGACAGTAAATTTTAGTAGTCATACGAGGGAAAGAAAATGGCACTCTTCTTGTGATTGGACAACGGTGGTAATAGATATATTCTTAATCTAAAATAATATTCTGGAGTATGGAAAGATTTATATTAGCCACACTAAGCAGAATCAGACAGTTAACTTTAAAAGGAGCCTTTACTTTTCTAAGAATTTGTCCATTTCTTCCAAGTTGTCCATTTTATTGGCATATAGTTGCTGATAGTAGTCACTTATGATCCTTTGTATTTCTGTGTTGTCTGTTGTGATCTCTCCGTTTTCATTTCTAATTTTGTTGATTTGATTCTTCTCCCTTTGTTTCTTGATGAGTCTGGCTAATGGCTTGCCAATTTTATTTATCTTCTCAAAGAACCAGCTTTTGGCTTTGTTGATTTTTGCTATGGTCTCTTTTGTTTCTTTTGCATTTATTTCTGCCCTAATTTTTAAGATTTCTTTCCTTCTACTAACCCTAGGGTTCTTCATTTCTTCCTTTTCTAGTTGCTTTAGGTGTAGAGTTAGGTTATTTATTTGACTTTTTTCTTGTTTCTTGAGGTAAGCCTGTATTGCTATGAACCTTCTCCTTAGCACTGCTTTTGCAGTGTCCCATGGGTTTTGGGTTGTTGTGTTTTCATTTTCATTCATTTCTATGCATATTTTTATTTCTTTTTTGATTTCTTCTGTGATTTTTTGGTTATTCAGCAGCGTGTTGTTCAGCCTCCATATGTTAGAATTTTTAATAGTTTTTTTTTCCTGTAATTGACATCTAATCTTACTGCATTGTGGTCAGAAAAGATGCTTGGAATGATTTCAATTTTTTTGAACTTACCAAGGCTAGATTTATGGCCCAGGATGTGATCTATCCTGGAGAAGGTTCCATGTGCACTTGAGAAAAAGGTGAAATTCATTGTTTTGGGGTGAAATGTCCTATAGATATAAATTAGGTATAACTGGTTTATTATATTATTTAAAGATTATGTTTCCTTGTTAATTTTCTGTTTAGTTGATCTACCCATAGGTGTGAGTGGGGTATTAAAGTCTCCCACTATTATTGTGTTATTGTTAATTTCCCCTTTCATACTTGTTAGCATTTGACTTACATATTGTGGTGCTCCTATGTTGGGTGCATATGTACAACTTTCCAAAACTGAACCAGGAAGAAATAGAAAATCTTAACAGACTCATCACAAGCACAGAAATTGAAACTGTAATCAGAAATCTTCCAACAAACAAAAGCCCAGGACCAGACGGTTATACAGCTGAATTCTACCAAAAATTTAGAGAAGAGCTAACATCTACCCTACTCAAATGCTTCCAGAAAATTACAGAGGAAGGTAAACTTCCAAACTCATTCTATGAGGCCACCATCACCCTAATACCAAAACCAGACAAAGATGCCGCCAAAAAAGAAAACTACAGGCCAATATCACTGATGAACATAGATGCAAAAACCCTTAACAAAATTCTAGCAAACAGAATTCAACAACATGTTAAAAAATCATATATCATGACCAAGTGGGCTTTATCCCAAGGATGCAAGGATTCTTCATTATCTGCAAATCAATCAACGTAATACACCACATTAACAAATTGAAAAATAAAACCATATGATTTTCTCAGTAGATGCAGAGAAAGCCTTTGACAAAATTCAACATCCATTTATGATAAAAAACCCTCCAGAAAGCAGGAATAGAAGGAACATACCTCAACATAATAAAAGCTATATATGACAAACCCACAGCAAACATTATCCTCAATGGTGAAAAACTGAAAGCATTTCCCCTAAAGTCAGGAACAAGACAAGGGTGCCCACTCTCACCACTACTATTCAACATAGTTTTGGAAGTTTGGGCCGCAGCAATCAAAGCAGAAAAAGAAATAAAAGGAATCCAGATTGGAAAATAAGAAGTAAAACTCTCACTGTTTGTAAATGATGTGATCCTTTACATAGAAAACCCTAAAGACTCCACCAGAAAATTACTAGAGCTGATCAATGAATATAGTAAAGTTGCAAGATATAAAATTAACACACAGAAATCCCTTGCATTCCATACACTAACAATGAGAAAACAGAGAAATTAAGGAAACAATACCATTCACCATTGCAATGAAAAAAATAAAATGCTTAGGAATATATCTAAATAAAGAAGCAAAAGACCTATATATAGAAAACTATAAAACACTGGTGAAAGAAGTCAAAGAGGGCACAAATAAATGGAGAAATATACCACGTTCATGGATTGGAAGAATCAATATAGTGAAAATGAGTATACTACCCAAAGCAATCTATAGATTCAGTGCAATTCCTATCAAGCTACCAACGGTATTTTTCACAGAACTAGCACAAATAATTTCAAAATTTGTATGGAAATACAAAAAACCTCGAATAGCTAAAGCAATCTTGAGAAAGAAGAATGGAACTGGAGGAATCAACCTGCCTGACTTCAGGCTCTACTACAAAGCCACAGTCATTAAAACAGTATGGTACTGTCACAAAGACAGAAATATAGATCAATGGAACAAAATAGAAAACCCAGAGATAAATCCATGCACCTATGGACACCTTATCTTTGACAAAGAAGGCAAGAATATACAATGGAGAAAAGACAATCTCTTTAACAAATGGTGCTGGGAAAACTGGTCAATCGCTTGTAAAAGAATGAAACTAGACCACTTTCTAATACCATACACAAAAATAAACTCAAAATGGATTAAAGGTCTAAATGTAAGACCAGAAACTATAAAACTCCTAGAGGAAAACATAGGCAAAACACTCTCCGACATAAATCACAGCAGGATCTTCTATGACCCACCTCCTAGAGTATTGGAAATAAAAGCAAAAATAAACAAATGGGACCTAATTAAACTTAAAAGCTTTTGCACAACAAAGGAAACTATAAGCAAGGTGAAAAGACAGCCTTCAGAATGGGAGAAAATAATAGCAAATGAAGCAACTGACAAAGAATTAATCTCAAAAATATACAAGCAACTCCTGCAGCTCAATTCCAGAAAAATAAACAACCCAGTCAAATAATGAGACAACGAACTAAACAGGCATTTCTCCAAAGAAGATATATAGATGGCTAACAAACACATGAAAAGATGCTCAACATCACTCATTATCAGAGAAATTCAAATCAAAACCACAATCAGGTACCATTTCACACCAGTCAGAATGGCTGCTATCCAAAAATCTACAAGCAATAAATGCCGGAGAGGGCGTGGAGAAAACGGAACCCTCTTACACTGTTGGTGGGAATGCAAACTAGTACAGCCACTATGGAGAACAGTGTGGAGATTCCTTAAAAAACTGGAAATAGAACTGCCATATGACCCAGCAATCCCACTGTTGGGCATACACACCAAGGAAACCAGAATTGAAAGAGACACGTGTACCCCAATGTTCATTGCAGCACTGTTTATAATAGCCAGGACATGGAAGCAACCTAGATGCCCATCAGCAGACGAATGGATAAGAAAGCTGTGGTACATATACACAATGGAATATTACTCAGCCATTAAAAAGAATAGATTTGAATCAGTTCTAATGAGATGGATGAAACTGGAGCCTATTATACAGAGTGAAGTAAGCCAGAAAGAGAAACACCAATACAGTATACTAACACATATACATGGAATTTAGAAAGATGGTAGAAAGATGGAGAACAGATGTATAAAACCTATATGGGATGATTTAGAGACAGCATATGTGAAACAGAGAGCTTCAGATGAGACAGGGTGCTCAGGGCTGGTGCAAAACAGTCTTTTGGGACTCTATGGGGAACACATGAGGGCATGACAATGGGCAAAACCACTACAATGGGATGAAAAATATTAAAAGGAGAATGGAATAGAAAAACAGTTCTTGAATCATCCCAGCTCTCAAAATACTATCACAATAATTGCCAAAATTACAGCATGTGGTTACCTGCACATTCTATGAGATTCGGCACACATGCACCATGGTTCTCCTGATGAAAACACCACATCAAATATGTTTCATAACCAGTGCTGAGTCAGGTTTCTATGAAGTTATGTCAGTCCTAGTAAAAGTCCATTTTTCAGCTAATGCTAAGTAAAAGGTCCATTTTTCAAGAAGTAATATATCTTGTAAGGAAGTATATCTTATATTCTTAAGTGTCACTTAATTGTTTTAAAGATCTGGTATCAATTGCTTCTAAGTTTTAAATTCAATTGTGTAAATTTGATGAGGGAAATTTTCTGGTCAATAACATTGTAACTGTAGCATTTCAGAGAAAAACAACTAACAACTAACTTAAACAGGACAAAAAATTTCAATGAGACTGTTATTTAATGGAAAGGTTAAACAGTCAAGCTGTGAATAGGGTGGGTATAGGAATAACAGCTCTTATTATGAGATCAGAGGTACAAAGGATTCTTTTGTCCTTATAATGTTCTCATTATTGGACAGAAATAATACAGAACAAAGTCAGGTTGTTTCAAAACTGTACATCATCAGTCAGCCATTATTCAGCTTATCTTTCTAAAGCCAAAATATTCCTGAGGCCCTTTAGCTTCAGGACTACTCATTTCCTCAAGCACACTGATGAGAAAAGTAAATTCAGTATCTTAGTAGACAAATATTTGTCCTGAATCCGTATTATCTCCACTTATCATAATGTTTAAAGACCTTAAATAATCTGGGCAATTGTCTAGCTGTTTCATTTTCTATCACTAAAAATGAACTTTATTGATTGAATTTTATGTTTTATGGGCAAAAAAAAAAATAGATGCTTGAATGCAGTTTATATTATATGAAATTTTATTTAACTTAAGAATTTTGTTGGGGACTTCCCTGGTGGTCCATTGGTTGGAAATCCACCTGCTGGTGCAGAGAACACAGGTTTGATTTCTGGTCTGGGAAGACCCCACATGCTGTGGGGAAGCTAGGCCCATGTGCCTCAACTTCTGAAACGTGTGAACCCTAGAACCTGTGCTCTGCAACAAGAGAAGCCACTGCAATAAGAAGCCCCTATTCTCATCCCCACACCACCACTAGAGCATAGCCACCACTCACAGCAATTAGAGAAGGCCTGCGTGAGGCAACGAAGACCCAGTGCAGCCAAAAATAATAAATAATAAAATTGTGTTGGAATATCTATGTATACTAACATGGGGAGATACCTTCAAATGTGAAGTGAAGGCAGAGGACAATGAGTGCTCACCAAATAACCAGGTGACTAACTCCATGTGTCAGCCTATTTCTGGCCAGTGAACCATCAGTGAAAGTGATGTGTGTCCCCTCCAAGCAGGATAGGTAAGAGCAGGTATGTCTTTGTGGTATTTCTTACACCCTAGTGCAGTGGCCTTTGAGGTCATGTCTTCCATATGACCTCACTAAAATATGGAAGAACCTCAGAAAACCACATCAAACTATGACACGACTGAGAAAAAAATATATGGTGCTAAGCCACTGAGATTCCAGGGTATATGTCTTATAAAAGCTGGTACAAGTAATCCTTATAGATATTAAAATGAATGAGTCAAGTCTTAGGAGAGTATCTAGTATATGCACCTATCACATATACTATAAAGCCTGGAAATGGTCTTAAAGCATAAATTTAAACAGCTGAGCAGTGCTGAACACTAGCCTGTGAAAGCTAGGATCAGGAAAGTGAAAGTGAAAGTGTTAGTCGCTCCGTAGTGTCTGACTCTTTGCAGGCTGTACCTCACCAGACTTCTCTGTCTGTGGAATTCTCCAGGCAAGAATACTGGAGTGGGTTTCTAGTTCCTTCTCCAGGTGATCTTCCTGACCCAGGGATGGAAACCAGGTCTCCTGTATTGCAGGCAGATTACTTACTATTTGAGCCACCAGGGGTTCAGGGGTAGAGGTCAATGAAAGGCAGATGAGGAAGGAGGAGGAGGACAGACTTCTGTCCTTACTTCAAAAAAATCAAACACCTTATTTTGTTTTACAATGAATACAAGTTATTTTTATATACAGTTAATCTATTTTTAACAGATTTTCTTACCATCATAATTATAATAGTAAAACATGCATTTATCAGTGATTAAATTGCACACTTCAGATGAGAGAGATTGGGAAATTTCAGTATAAAAAGTCTAAGCAGAATCTGGAGCCCAGTACCACAATTAAAGAGCCCACACGCTGCAACTACTGAATCCTATGCACTCTGGTGCCCATGTGCCACAACTACTGAGCCAGTGCAACACAATTAGAGAGTCTGCAGCACAACAAAAGATCCTGAATGATGCATCAGAGATCCCATGTGCCACAACTAAGACTCAGTGGAGCCAAAAAACAGTCTAAGCAGAATTAAATAATTTGATTAAAGACAACTTTATGATGTCTACATATAACAGAGTAAATATAATCAAGAAGCAGAATGCTGAGACATTTGAAAAACTTTTCTGGAAATTGGAATTATGTAAGGTCTAGAAATTCAAAGAGAAGGTGTATTTTCTGAGCCAAAACAGAGACAAAATTTTCAATAAATGTTAACTTCAGCTAAAAGCCAAATGTAACCTCAGCTAAAAGTGAATGATTCTTGACTAATGGCTCAGAATACAAAATGAGGATGACAATCTGGTTTAGATGTTATACTCTTAAAAGTCAGAGTTTGAAAATTCTAGAAAATACGTGAAGCCAAGAAGAAAATGCATATATACTTGTATAGGAGTAAGAAGGAAAAGGACTTGTCCCATCTTCACACTTGACAAATGCCCCAAACCCAGAGGCATTAGGCCCAGTTGCTTATCCTAGTGTTTTGGATCACAGGACTTTCCTGAAGCATGAAATTTATAAAAGTGTAGTTTCAAGTCCATAACACTTTTACTTCTCCTTCCTCCACATTTTATGTTATTGTTATCACAATTTACATACTGTGTGTTTATTAACATTTTTATAGTTACATTGACTATTTCATGATGTATGAAAAATACAGATCCTCTTCAAGCTATGATCTAATTCTAATTTTCATTTCTAATTGTATGAGTGATATAAACATTTTAAAGTGAGAAAAATATTTTTCTAACTAATTCAAGCTTGTTTTCTTTTTTCTTTTTTTTTTCACTTTCTATCATGGAAATTGGGGGGAAAAAACTTTGATTTGGGCTTTTCTCTTAATAAAGAGAGGTGATCTCAGTCACGCAGGAAGTCAGAAATTATATAGCAAATGTAGGCTACAGAAAACATCACAAAGCAATACAAAAATATACGTCTGATGCTGCTTCACCTTTAATGCTTATCATCTACTTACAGAGTCTAAACACTATAGTATCTCCCCCCTCTGTGGTTATCAGTGTCTGGTTCTCAAACTGAAGAAGCAAGATGTGGCTCTTGAGGTGCTGATATCTGATGGAAGCTGTCACAGTGGAAGACTACTAAACATCTAACTCTGCAGGAAGTGTTACTTCTTTCACTTCTCCCCTACTATTACAAAAAACGTTCTCACAGTAGGGATTCCCTTCATGTCTGTGATTGTATACAGAAATTAAATCCAGAAATATAAAACTTTCAAGAGGAATAAACCCACATTTTAAACATGAAATTTGGTTTTATATTAACATTATATTATGGCATTTTGCTGTGTCATGAAAATCTAGGAAATGCCAAAAACAAGATGTACTCCCAATGTTCCCAGACATAGCTTAGTATGTTCCTCTTACCCTCTCCCTCCTTAGACATTTGTACTTTACTGCTACAGTACACAAAATCCAAAACAACGTACTTTTACCAGAAACAATCACGTCTTCTCCCTCTGCGTCCCAAATTACAGAACAGACTATAAAATGGAAATCTGAAGATTCTCATTAACCAAAAATGACCATTTGTCATTTATCTTCCACATCCTCTTATGATGGGGAACCACTTCACTTGCTATCACAGTCTTACTCTGTCCCCCTAATTCCTGGCCTGGGAAACAGACCAGCTCCAGCTGAACAGGTGGTCTAGCTGGAGCCCTGCAGAGATGCTGAATGCCAGGAAGGTTTCAGGGTAACTCTGCCTTCATCTGGTAATTCATGTGATAATTTGTTCTCAGGCCCAATAAACCAAAGAAAAATAACTTGGAACAAAATAAAAATGACAGAAACAAAAACCAGATGCTCAAATCTTGAAGCACACTTATCTCTTATTTTCTTTAAGGATGCATTTCATCAATGTAATCTTTAATATGAAAATAAAGCAACATATTCTTGTACCTAATTGTATCAGTGCTTTCTTGTTTTTCCCTTTTGTTCTTAAGAAGCAAATTGATTTGACAGTATGTAAAAATTTCCTATGCTATGTGCTTAGAAAGCTGAAAAAGTATCTGTGTTTCATTAGCCTCTGAAAACTTAGATGTCTGTTTAATATGTCCATATCTGTAACTTTTTGAAGAGAAACAAGTCAGCCTTGAACTACCATCTGTCTAAGACATTAGCTACTTTATAAATTATGTGTTATTCAAAAGAGCATATTGGATTATATTTCTCACCAAAAAAAGATGAAGCTCTCTTCTTGAAAATTAATGTGTGGTATTGGTATTAAGTGGACTGAACAGCACATTCACAAATGTGTTTGCCAGTTATCAGGAAAAAGACAGAGGTGCACAGAAGAATCTCCAGAGCTTGTGGGAGGGAAACATTAACAAATTTTATCTGTCCCCTGGGTTTCTGCTCACCTTCATCTCGTGGCACAAATGTAAGAGAGAATCAGGTTCTGAACAAAGCTTCTTAAATCATCTTTGCAACTTGTTATGTTTTTCTAAATTGTTACCAACACAGCTTAGTTCTGTATAGGGAGAAAACAGTGAGTATAAACTCTACCTTGTACTCTGGTGAGCCACAAGGTAGAGCTTTGCCCCACAAGCTCAGACATAGTGGACCAAACAGGGAATTGAAATCCCTGATGGAAGGCAAGCAGGAACAAGTTTCTGGCTTTTGCCTTTGGGAATTCTAATTGTAGGTGGATAGGAATAGGATTCAGACCTTATCATCTAGGAAACACGATAACTACTTCACTAGGGTTTAGGTAAACTCGCCTCCAATTCTGCTTTGCTTTTCTAAGGTTGGTATGTTTCTTTTATTCTAACAATGTTCATTTACAGAATGTAAAGATTCTCTCTCACAGCAACTTTTTCCATGACACTTGTTTCTCTCAAAGTAGTAGCAGTAGTAATTAATATCTTGTATGTTTATAACTCCTGCAGTTTTCAAATGAGAATAAAAGCAGTCTTTCATTTGTAGAATATATGATTAATCATATCCTATTGGAATTTCAATATAAGGTACTATAATCATTATACTATAAGATAAATAATATGAACCTTCTAAATACATCTGCTGAATTATTATTATATTAATATATTATCAGAGAGGCAGTAAAGTAAAAACACAAGACTTTTGAAATATATGATCGTGATTTCTATACATTAATATATTTAAAGAAATACATAATCTTTAATTAACATAAAACAAACATAGTGAGCCCAGAAACAAGCACATAGTAAATCCCTAGAAAAGGCACTGAAATTTCTAATTTACAAAAAACATGATGTACCTAAGAGAATGTATAAATTAAGAAAAAATAGAGTGAATTAAAGAAAGGGCAAATGACTAACAAATTTCACCATTCTGAATCAATGCTCTATCCATCTCAAATGATTCTGTTTAATTTACTCTATCCTTGAATCCAACTCTTTCTTTTTTTAAATCTAAAGTTCATTCCAAAATCACTTTTAAATCATTATTTTTTTTTCCTGAGTAAGCAACTCTATGACTCTTCTCTCTAAAAGGCTGACATTTCACTTGTTTACATAGGAAGGTTGTCAAGACCATTACAGTGTTTATAAAAGGCTGAGTTTCCTTTTGGTTGATATATTGACAGCATAATGCATGCAATGGTTTTGTAGATTTTTTTTCTACCCACAAATTTTCCTTTTCCAAATCTAATATGGATTTGGATCTTGTTTATCTTCCAGTGTTCTTCTATGGAAAAAAAAGAAAAAGATCACTATACTTTACAAAATTGATGTTTATGAAAAACAGCACTGTCAGGGAGAGACTGAAAACCTTTCTCTTTTTATTTCCTACTTAATATGACCTAGCTTTCTGAAATATTGTGGAGAGAACCAAGGAAAAAGGAAAAAGGAATATTTTAAAAAGCCTACATCAGTTTTTAGTATTCAGGTTGAACCATATCTTATTTTGGAAGACTTACATAAAAGAAGACTCCTTTCTTGTCCTCAGTAACTCATTCCACTGCCTAATAGCACACTCCATGTAAAATCGCTTCCTTAAAATTTGGTTTGATATCTCTAAGCCTATAAGATTTTTCTTGCTATTTTGTGATGAAGACACAAGTATGATACAATGTGGTAAGTGTTGTGATGGAGATATAACCAGTGAAAATTATATCAAAAAACAGAGATAAAATGTAGCTATCTTATACTTTATCCCAATTAAATTAACACTGGTTTGAGTCTACATCTCAAAGTTGATGCAAACCTTATCTCTACAGAGAATTCCTACATCTTCTGAACACGTCAAAAGTAAAAGGGATTTGCACAGCCCTAACGTTGGAATTCAGCTCCACTTCAGTCAAAGACAGGGACAGATTGGTGGATCTGCAACTGCAGCATACTTGTCAGTAAAATGGTACTGCCTTTGATAACGGGCCCTACCCATTCTGACTGTGGATTCTTTCATCCATTCATTTAACAAATGTCATTGACTGATGTTATATTCCAAGTCCTATTCCAGATGCTGGAAACAGAAAAGTTAGGAAAACAAAAGTGTTTATTTTTATAAACCTCATGTTCCAGTGACACTAATTACTATTTAGTGCTCATTCTGGCGATCAGACACTAGATAGATAGAATGATTTACTCTTTTCAACGAAGAAAGCATTAATATTATTCCAATGTTATGAATGAGCAGAGTGAAACACAAATGGTTTAAACAACTACCCCACTTTTCATAGCTAGTGAGGGGTGATTTAAACTCACATAGACTAGTTCTAGAGCCAGTGATAATAACCTGTATTATTACATTATTTTACTGCTACTATCAGTCCTGTGAAAAATTTTCCTTTGAGCCTAGGTATCAAGGGAGAACAGTCTGCCATCCTGGATCTTCAAGGGGGAAACAAGACTCTTCCTCCTAAAGCTCAAAGGGAGACCAGGTACGAAAAGATGTCCAGTGTTGTGCTTCCTACTACTCATTTTTCCTAATAGCACCAACTGCATCAGGGCTGTTGGGTCTAGATGGGAGAGGGGGAGGTGGTAGCGGAGGGGAGTGGAAGCATCCATACTTTATGGCTCTCTTCCTCCTAGATGACCCAGACAAGCCAGACAAGTTTTTCCTTCCAACTCCTTAAACAGAAGAGACTTTGGAAAATAGAGTACCCACCCAAACCAATTAATGTCACCATCGTGATTGTCTCTAAGAGGCCTCCAGTCTACATAACATAAACAGTACAACTGCTCTCAACTAAACTGTTTTCAGTGCTTCGATACTTTAATTTCTTACAGATTATGTCATGACTTTCTTTAACTTTCTTTACATAAAAACAAATAAAAAGAGTAATGGAACATTTTTATAAGGTTTGCAATGTAATAAACAAGCATCAAGTTGATTACAATATTAGGATGACATTCATTTGGAAAGAAATGTTTGACCTTGGATTTGAAGGATAAGTAAGAGTTTTCAATTTGGGGAAGTAGGGAGAGCAAGGCAGATGGAGGAAAGAGCATGAATCAATCTGAGTTGACCAGTCACATGGCAAGATTCCCCTATGCTCTCAGATCATACCTTCCCTGTTGGACTAGACCAATGCCAGACACAGAGGCATGTGGTAAATATTCCATGTTAATAATGAATAAACGGATGTTGTTAAAGAAAACGGAATACGCCAGGAGACACAGAGAGACTGTGAGTAGAAAGAGATCTAAAAATGAAGTACTAAACAGCCTGCGAAGCACATTATAGAAAGAATTTGTGTCTTCTAGGCCAGCAGTTCTCAAAGTGTTTTTTGCAGCACTCTGGGCATTCATGGGGTCAAAACTCTTTTCATAAAAATGCTAAGACATTACATTTATTTTTTTTCTCTCATTCTCTCACAAGTGCACAACGGAGTTTTCTATAGTCTACATGGCATATAGTGACATCATTATTTTAATGGGAAAGTGGTGTATTCATGGGAATGAATTTAATGGGTATATTTAATGGGAAAGTGTATTCATATATTCTTGTCTTTAAAATGTCAAGTTTTGATATCTAATGAAAGTAGTAAATGGAATGACAAAAGATTTTGTGGGAACAGAGGAGGCTATTAATATTTTTAGCTTGAAACCTCCTGCCCACACTATGGCATTTGTGGGTCTTGCTATCTGGTCATTGCAAATTTGAAGTATTTTGTAACAGTCATTCCAAAGTGCTTTATGCCCTCTGGTGACCATTTGAAACTTTGTGGGGTTTTTTTTGATAGATTCCTTACCTCAAAATTTTTATATTCACTTAACCTTGAATAAGCAAAATCTAATTTTGAGTGCTATGATATTTTGGTTGGAGTTTGGGAACTTCTTAACCTAATAACAATAGGGTGCTTGCTATGTAATATTCATTTCCTGAACTCATTTTCACCTCACTTGGATACTTTTAATTTTCCATTTTCTCTTAATATATAAGTCAAAGGTGTCGTACAAGTCAGTGTCAAAAATAGGAAGCAGGAGACGTCCTGTTGTGTGGATTTTTTAATGGTTAGGGAGTGTATTAGCAAATGCTTACTTTCACTTATAATAATCCTCCAAAAAGAAAAAAAAAGTATAATGAACATTATACTATAATAATTATACTACTGTGATCCATTATTGCTTACAGAGGCATTGATTGAGGTTTATGTTTCTCTGTGCTCAAAAGAGACACAGCACTGATTGCCAAATGCTCAAATTAACATTTTTCATAATACGCTTCAACTATGACAGCTTCTAAATATTTTACCAGCTTTACCAAAGAATTTACAAATAACCTACCTAAAAGCATACATCTTACAATTTCCCCTCAAAACAATAATAACAATTTGGTCTTCTTCATACATCACTGTCACCATCCATGTATATGGAATGACTAAAAAGAAAATAAATTAGGCCAATGGTTCAAGATTTTTTGATAAAGAGATTAAATTCACACTCAATTCACTATTGACAGAACCATGAAGCTTCTTGACACTATTGATTTTCTTTTACTTATTTTTTTATAGGATAATTGCTTTACAGAATTTTGTTGTTTTCTGTCAAACCTCAATATGTATACCTATATCCCCTCCCTTTTGAAACTCTCTCCCATCTCCCTCCCCATCCCACCCCTCTAGGTTGATACAGAGCCCCTGTTTGAGTTTCCTAAGCCATATAGCGAATTCCCATTGGCTATCTATTTTACATATGGTGATGTAAGTTTCCTTGTTACACTTTCCATACATCTCACCCTCTCCTCCCCACTCCCCATGTCCATAAGTCTATTCTCTATGTCTGTTTCTCCATTGCTGCCCTGTAAATAAATTCTTCAGTACCATTTTTCTAGATTCCATATATGTGCATTAGAATATGATATTTATCTTTCTCTTTCTGACTCATGTCACTATGTATAATAGGTTCTAGGTTCATCCACCTCATCAGAACTGACTCAAATGTGCTCATTTTTATGGCTGAGTAATGTTCCATTGTGTATATGTACCACAACTTCTTTATCCATTCATCTGTCGATGGGCATCTAGGTTGCTTCCATGTTCCAGCTATTGTAAATTGTGCTGCAATGAACAATGGGATACATGTTTCTTTTTCAACCCTGGCTTCCTCAGGGTATATGCCTAGGAGTGGGATTCCTGGGTCATATGGTGGTTTTATTCCTAATATTTTTAAGGAATCTCCATACCACCTTCCATAGTGGCTGTATCAATTTACATTCCCACCAACAGTGCAAGAGTGTTTCCTTTTCTCCACACTCTCTCTAGGATTTATTGTTTGCAGACATTTTGATGAGGGCCATTCTGACCGGCATGAGGTGATATCTCACTGTGGTTTTGATTTGCATTTCTCTAATAATGAGTGATGTTGAGCATCTTTTCATGTTCTTGTTAGCCATCTGTATGTCTTCTTTGGAGAAATGTCTGTTTAGGTCTTTTTCCCACTTTTTGATTGGGTTGTTTGTTTTTCTGGCATTGAGTTGTATGTGCTGCTTGCATATTTTGGAAATCAAAACTTTGTCAGTTGTTTCATTTGCTATTATTTTCTCCCATTCCAAGGGTTGTCTTTTCACCTTGCTTATAGTTTCCTTTGCTGTGCAAAAGCTTTTAAGTTTAATCAGGTCCCACTTGTTTACTTTTCTTTTTATATCCATTACTCTAGGAGGTGGGTCATAGAGGATCTTGCTTTGATTTATGTCATTGAGTGTTCTGCCTAAGTTTTCCTCTAAGAATTTTATAGTTTCTGGTCTTACATTAGGTCTTTAATCCATTTTGAGTTTATCTTTTGTGTATGGTGTTAGGAAGTGTTCTAATTTCATTCTTTTCCATGTAGCTGTCCAGTTTTCCCAGCATCATTTATTGAAGAGGCTTTCTTTGCCCCATTGAATATTCTTGCCTCCTTTGTCAAAAATAAGGTACCAATAGGTGCATGGGTTTATTTCTGGGTTTTCTATCTTGTTCCATTGGTCTATATTTCTGTTTTTGTGCCAGTACCAAACTGTCTTGATGACTGTAGCTTTGTAGTATAATCTGAAGTCAGGAAGGTTGATTCCTCCAGCTCCATTCTTCTTTCTCAAGACTGCTTTGGCTATTCAGAGTCTTTTGTGTTTCCATATGAATTGTGAAATTTCTTGTTCTAGTTCTGTGAAAAATGCCATTGGTAATTTGATAGGGATCACATTGAATTTGTAATTTGCATTCGGTAGTATAGTCATTTTCACAATATTGATTCTTCCTACCCAGGAACATGGACTATCTCTCCCTCTGTTTATGTCATCTTTTATTTCTTTCATCAGTGTCTTATAATTTTCCATGTACAGTTCTTTTGTCTCCTTAGGTATGTTTGTTCCTAGATATTTGATTCTTTCTGTTGCAATGGTGAATGGGATTGATTCCTTAATTTCTCTTTCTGATTTTTCATTGTTAGTATATAGAAATGCAAGTGATTTCTGTGTATTGATTTTGTATCCTGCAACTTTGCTAAATTCACTGATTAGCTCTAGTAATTTTCTGATACTATCTTTAGGGTTTTCTATGTACAGTAACATGTCATCTGCAAACAGTGAGAGCTTTACTTCTCTGATCTGGATTCCTTTTATTTCTTTTTCTTCTCTGATTGCTGTAGCTAGGACTTCCAGAACTATGTTGAGTAGGTGGTGAAAGTGGACACCCTTGTCTCGTTCCTGATCTTAGGGGGAATGTTTTCAAATTTTCACCATTGAGAGTAATGTTTGCTGTAGGCTTACCATATATGGCCTTTACTATGTTGAAGTAGGTTCCTTCTATGCTCATTTTTTGAAGAGTTTTAATCATAAGTGGGTGCTGAATTTTGTCAAAGGCTTTTTCTGCGTCTATTGAGATTATCATATGATTTTTAATCTTTCAATTTGTTAATACGGTATATCACATTGATTTGCACATATTGAAGAATCCTTGCATTCCTGGAATAAATGACCATGACCAACTTGATCATGGTGTATGAGCTCTTTGATGTGTTGCTGAATTCTGTCTGCTAAAATTTTGTTAAGGATTTTTGCATCTATGGTCATCAGTGATACTGGCCTGTACTTTTGTTTTTTTGTGTTGTCTTTGTCTGGTTTTGGTATCAGGGTGATGGTGGCCTCATAGAATGAGATTGGAAGTGCTCCTTCCTCTGCAATTTTTTGAAAGACTTTTAGAAGGATAGGCATTAACTCTTTAAATGTTTGATAGAATTCTCCTGTGAAGCCATCTGGTCATGGGTTTTTTTTTGAGAGAGATTTTTGATCACAGCTTCAATTTCAGTGCTTGTAATTGGGTTGTTCATAATTTCCATTTCTTCCTGGTTCAGTCTTGAAAGATTGAACTTTTCTAAGAATCTGTCCGTTTCTTCCAGGTTATCCATTTTATTGCCATAGAGTTGTTCATAGTAGTCTCTTATAATCCTTTGTGTTTCTGCATTGTCTGTTGTAACCTCTCCTTTTTCATTTCTGTTTTGTTGATTTGATTCTTCTCTCTTTTTTTCTTGATGAGTCTGGCTAAAGGTTTGTCAATTTTTTGTCTTCTCAAAGAACCAGCTTTTAGTTTTTTTAATCTTTGCTATTGTTTCTTTCCTTTCTTTTTCATTTATTTCTGCTTGGATCTTTATGATTTCTTTCCTTCTACTAATTTTGGGTTTTTGTTCTTCTTTTTCCAGTTGTTCCAGGTGTAAAGTTAGGCTGTTTATTCGATATTATTCCTGTTTCTTGAGGTAGGATTGTATTGCTATAAACTTCCCTCTTAGGACTGCTTTTGCTGCATCCCATAGGTTTTGAGTTGTCTTGTTTTCATTTGTTTCTGGAAACTTTTTGATTTCTTCAGTAGCCTGTTGGTTGTTTAGTAGCGTGTTGTTTAATCTCCATGTCTTTGTGTTTCTTACAGTTTTTCCCTTATAATTGATATCTAGTCTCATAGCACTGTGGTCGGAGAAGATGTCTGATACGATTTCAATTTTCTAAAATTTACTGAGGTTTGATTTGTGACCCAAAATGCAATCTATCCTGAAAAATGTTTCATGTGCACTTGCAAAGAAGGTATATTCTTCTGCATTTGGATGGACTGTTCTGAAGATATCAATGAGATCCATCTCATCTAATGTATCATTTAAGACTTGTGTTTCCTTATTAATTTTCTGTTTTGATGATCTGTCCATTGGTGTGAGTGGGGTGTTAAGGTCTCCTACTATTATTGTGTTAATGTCAATTTCTCCTTTTATGTCTGTTAGTGTTTGTCTTATGTATTGAGGTGCTCCTATGTTGGGTGCATAGATATTTACAATTGTTATGCCATCCTCTTGGATTGATCCCTTGATCATTATGTAGTGTCCTTCCTTATCTCCTGTAATCTTCTTTAAGGTCTATTTTGTCTGATATGAGGATTGCTACTCCAGCTTTCTTTTGCTTCCCATTTGCATGGAACATATTTTTCCATCCTCTCACTTTCAGTCTATACATGTCTTGAGGTCTAAATTGGGTTTCTTGCAGACAGCATATATATGGGTCCTGGTTTTTTATCCATTCAGCCAGTCTGTGTCCTTTGGTTGCAGCATTTAATCCATTTACATTTAAAGTAATTATGGATATATATGTTCCTATTGCCATTTTCTTAACTGTTTGGGGTTGATTTTGTAAATCTTTTTTCTTCTCTTGTATTTCTTGACTATATAAGTCCATTTAACATTTGTTGTAAAGCTAGTTTGGTGAAGACTGAGTGAGGTACTGAATTCTCTTAACTTTTGCTTGTCTGAAAAGCTTTTGATTTCTCCATCAATTTTGAATGAGATCCTTGCCAGGTACAGTAATCTTGGTTGTAGATTTTTCCCTTTCAGTACTTTAAATATATCCTGCCATTCCCTTCTGGCCTGCAGAGTTTCTGCTGAAAGATCAGCTGTTAAGCATATGGGGTTTACCTTGTATGTTACTTGTTGCTTCTCCCTTGCTGCTTTTAATATTCTTTCTTTGTGTTTAGTCTTTGTTAGTTTAATTAGTATGTGTCTTGGCATGTTTCTCCTTGGGTTTATCTATATGGGACTTTTTTTGCCTTTTGGACTTGATTGAGTATTTCCTTTTCCATGTTGGGGAAATTATTTTCAACTATAATATCTTCAAAATTTTTCTCATACCCTTTCTTTTTCTCTTCTTCTGGGACCCTTATTATTCGAGTAGTGGTGTGTTTGATATTGTCCCAGAGGTCTCTGAGACCATCTTCAGTTCTTTTCATTCTTTTTACTTTATTCTGCTCTTCAGAAGTTATTTCCACCATTTTACCTTCCAGCTCACTGATTCATTCTTCTGCTTCAGATATTCTGCTATTGATTATTTCTAGAATATTTTTAATTTCAGTAATTGTGTTTGTCTCAGCATGTTTATTCTTTAATTCTTCTAAGTCTTTGTTAATTGATTCTTGCATTTTCTCCATTTCGCTTTCAAGGTTTTTGATCACCTTTACTATCATTATTCTGAATTTTTTTTCCGGTAGTTTGCCTATTTCTTCTTCATTTATTTGGACTTCTGTGTTTCTAGTTTGTTCCTTCATTTGTGTGGTATTTCTTTGCTTCTTCATTATTTCTTTTTTAACTTATTGTGTTAGAGGTCTCCTTTTCCCAAGCTTCAAGGTTGAATTCTTTCTTCATTTTGGTTTCTGCCCTCTAAGATTGGTCTAGTGGTTTCTGTAGGCTTCTTATAGGGTGAGATTTGTGCTGAGCTTTTGTTTGGTTGTTTGTTTTTCCCCTGATGGGCAAGGCCGAGTGAGGCGGTGGTCCTGTCTGCTGATGACTGGGTTTCTATTTTTGTTTTGTTTGTTGTTTAGATGAGGCGTCCTGCACAGGGTGCTATTGGTGTTTGGGTGATGCCAGGTCTTGTATTCCAGTGGATTCCTTTGTGTGAGTTCTCACTATTTGATACCCACTAGGGTCAGTTTTCTGGTACTCTAGGATCTTGGAGTCAGTGCTCCCACTCCAAAGGCTCAGGGCTTGATCTAGGTTTCCTTTTTTCCACAGCTCCCCAAGGAATCATGAATTGAACTTTGAGAAAGTCAATTCTTTAGAAGGCTGGCATGAAATAGATTTTTGGTCAATTACAATATAGAAGAATGGGGAAGACTCCTTGCCTGACAGTAATCTTCCTCAAAACTCCATAGTGAGTGTTCAGAAGGAAAAGGCACGCTTTGTGAAGCTCTCCTCTCACCCCGAGGAGCTAGCAGTGAAAGAAGCAGGATTCAAGGGAAGCTGGGGCCGACCTTATTGATTTTTAATTAACTGATTGTTTATTACATACCCTTTGAGCTTAGCGAAGATTGCAAAGAGTTTTCTATACTCATGGGTAGATAAAATTTACATTCCAAATTCTAAGAGAATTGTTTCTCATCCTTTTCCCCACTTTCTATTTCTTTTTACCCTTGAAGTAAAAAGAAGATGAGACATTGAGTTGAACTGAGGTCATTTAGTGGAATTATATGACAGATACCATAAAATTAAAAGAAATACAGAGGATTATTCCTGAGAATGAAGTCATCCTGATTAATTTCTCCCCATAATTTGGTAGTTAGAAAATCTTTGGGGGCAGTTTTTTATCAAGACAAAGTTTTGTTACATCTGACTGCATGTCAGGATGGCTTTGATGGTATTTCTTTTCATTTCCTACCTTAGCTCAATACCATCTGTGTGGGAAGCCTATTATCTACTTTATCTCATATATTCTCCTTCTAAATTAATCTGCTCTAATGAATAGCTGTGTATTTTGGAAAGTATAGTGTTGAGAGGGCCTTCCCAGGTGGCTCAGTGTTAAAGAATCCACCTGCCATTGTAGGAGATGCATGTTTGATCCTCGGGTTGGGAAGATCCCCTGGAGAAGGAAATGACAACCCAAGGAAATGGTATTCTTGCCTGGGAGATTCCATGGACAGAGGAGCCTGGCAGGCTAGAGTCCCTGGCATTCCAAAAGAGTCAATACAACTTAGCGACTAAACAACAACATGGTATTGAGAATGATTCTCATTCCACCGGAACTATCATCACATTGGGACGAGGTACTGGTAGGTAAGGATATCAAACAAAATGGTTTTGAAGCTATTCCACACATCCGACTCAAGTTCCATTATCTTTGTAGCAAAACAAACAAAAACACTGTATTTTACTGTGCATGAGGGATAGGGTAGTGGTGATTTCTCTTTTTCAAAGATGAATGATGGAATTACGACTACTACATTTTTTTTATATTTTTTTAATAAGGAGGCACTCTGAAACAAGGATTTATGCCACCAACATGGCAATGGGTTAAGTTCTGTAAAGTTATAAATTTTTTCCCATATAACTTTAACCTTAGCAAACTAAATCACAATGCTGACTGGACACTAATGCTTAGAACTACCCTTTCTTCCCCTCTATGGTAATTGTTCTTTGTATCTGCTATGCAGTTCCCACACAGCTTGAATATCCACTTTGTGAGGTCAGTAGAATGTAACCAATGTGACCAAGGGAGCATAGTTGTGGTAGGAACGGTTCTTAGTGCTGTAGGTTTTGTTTGCTAAGAAGTGTTTTCTAGGCCCAGACCATAAGTTCTGATTGTGTTATTTATCAATGGAAACACTGTGCCAAAAACTGTCATTTAGCCTAATGAGTCATTTTTTAACCTAGATGGTTGAGCTATTAGAGAACACTCCCACTCGCATATCTTAAACTAGATGAATGAAAGCTATTCATTTACACACCATTTCTTGAAATGAATTCTTGCCATGGGAGCAAGAGAGAAGCAAACACATGTTAGGCAACAATATGGCAAAACAGAAAATGAGACATTCACAAATGAATCTGTGAGAAGGAGGGAGAAGGGGAAAATGACAAGAACACAAAAAAATTCTTTTCTGTTGACTGAAAGGGACTTCTAGAGAGTAAGAAAATGGCTGTGGGAGCCAAGGTTTCAAGTTTAGTACTTGAATTGTACATTTAAAACAACTGGGATTTAAGACTTTAAACTGACTTACTACAAATATAATTTCAAATACAGATCTCAGACAGGTACAGCATAGTAGGAAAAGGAAAACATAGTTGAATCTCTTGGCAACTAACTCACATTAAATGTGAAAAACAAAAATTTTGGAGTCTCTAAAATTTGTGAGTCCCTCCTTAGTTGGGTCTATTTACTATCTTCTACCCTGAATTTAACCAATTGAACTGCATCCTACGATCTAATCTTCTAAACTTTCTTCCATAGTAAAGTGGATTATCTGCATCTACATTTAATAAGATATTAGGAACCTACCTGTTCTGGTAATATAATGTTTTCCACAATAGCATGCCTTGAATGAATTTAAATTTCAGTATATCTTAATGTTTATTCACAAACATCTATTGTAAGTATTTCAATAAGAATATTATCACTAATTTTCTCAACAATATCTTAAAATGACTTTTATGATTCCTATATTATATGTGGGTAAGCTGAGTCTTATCTAGTTTAGGTAGATTTCCCAATATACACTCTGAGAGACAAATTCAGAATTCATTTTGAGTGTCAACATAAGGTCTTTCTGCCTAGAACTTTTTCCTTCTTATTTCATTTCCTCCACAGAGAAGCAAATGAAGTCAGTAGATTGTTTACCAAGGAAAAATACTTCCATTTTGTAAATGATTTTGGTATCATGGTAAATTCAACATCTCCACTGATTTTTCAAGTGGATATTTCAAGAGGTTTAAAATGTTGTGATTCTCACTTTACATTATTTCAGTGTCTGGTTTCAGGATCATTGCTCTCTATTTATGGAGAAGGAAATGGCAACCCACTCCAGTACTCTTGCCTGGAGAATCCCAGGGACAGAGGAGCCTGGTGGGCTGCCGTCTATGGGGTCGCACAGAGTCGGACACGACTGAAGCAAATTAGCAGCAGCAGCAGCAGCTCTCTATTTAAATTCTCATGGCCATAGAATTTAGAACCAAAAAGGACCTTTGTTTTATTATAATCTAATAACCTAAGCTTATTTTCCATGGAGATTTGAGGTGCACAGAGATTATTAAATCAAGTGTTCACCTTCAAATTCCAAGAAATGGAAAAGTTTCTCATATAGTTTTCCTGTCTTTGAGGTCTAGATTAAGGAAACAGTAATTTTTTCAACCAGAAATCGAAACCAGGCCTCTGGCAGTGAGATCACAGTCCTAACCACTGGACCCCTAGGGAATTCCCAGAAAACAGTTATTTCATAACCTGGTTTTCATATGCTTCAGATATTTCTTGAATCCTCCAGAAGCATTATTTCCCACTCCATGGTGATCAGCTGTATTTATCCCATTTACAACTTATGATGATTTCCCAGCATGAACTTGATGAAGACTAAGAATGTTCAGAGAGATGAATAACAATCCAGAAGTATGCCTTCCTATCAAATCCTGCTTCATTTTAATGGACAGAGAAGCTCTTAATATTTGATTTTGGCCTAAATGCTGACATTTGGCTTTATTTATTATTTCATACTTGTAGATCTGTGAATTTTTGTTCAGTAAAATAAGAGGATAGAAGCTCAGGAACTTTCTCACAGAAATGGGTTTCCAGAAATATCAGTGGTTTAATAAAAATATTTAACATATATCTTTCACTATAGACATAGTTTATATTCTATTTAGATATTTCATTTGTGTCTGTTTGATAATCTGGGCTTCCCTGGTGGCTCAGATGGTAAAGAATCTGTCTGCAATGCAAGAGACTTGGGTTCAATCCCTTGGTCAGCAAGATCCTCTGGAGAAGAATGGCTACCCACTCCAGTATTCTTGCCTAGAGAATTCCATGGACAGACAAGCCTAGCAGGCTACAGTCCATGGGGTCACAAAGAGTCAGACACAACTGAATGACTGACGTTTTCACTTTGATAAGTTACAGTTTCTCTGAGGTTTGTCTCTTTTTTTCTCCCCTCCTGGCTAAAATTGCTCATCTCTTAAACACGCCAACTTCTCTTTCTTTATTCCTTGATGTATCTGGCATAGTTATTTGAAATTTCCTGTCATAATCCCAATTTATGAGCAACACATGGGTCTGCTTCTATTGACTATTTTTCTTCTTAAAGAATTAGGGAGGAGGATTTAGGTGTGAAGTTGATTGATTTAATCATTTTTTAAAACTATAAATAGTTTTCTTCAACCTCAATTCCAAATAAATCTGAATTACTGGTAGAGATTGTAGTCCTCCAGATTTACATGCTCTTTTCCAAAACTTGAGTCAAAATCTCCATGGGTTGGTCCAGGCATGTGTGTATTTAAAAATAAGAAAGAAAAGAAGAGCTTTACAGATGATTTTGATGAATACCAGTGGTTGAAAATCACTGTGCTAAATTAATGACCTTAAATGACTTTTTAATAGTATTTGTATAGTCATGTGCATGTAACTAACAGGTATTTGAAGAGATTTTCTACCACCAAAGTTGCATTCTTCTGTATTGACAGCAGTTTTCATTCTGATAATGAATTTCTTTAAATTCTTTATTCTAGACAGATCTCCTCTGGGTTTTGATTGCTGTAATGGAATTTTGTTTAAACTTATTTTATTTTACAGTCTAGTCTTAGAGACTCATTCAAATCCCCTCAAACCAAAGAAATCGTCTGAAAAAATACTTATTTAAAATAGTTAAAGCCAATTGCATTATAAAATTTCTAATGAATATAGGATGAAAAAAGATAAGAATGAAACAGGGCTAATTTCTTTTTAAAATTAATTTATTTATTTTAATTGGAGGCTAATTAATTTACAACATTGTAGTGGTTTTTTCCATACATTGACATGAATCAGCCATGGGTGTACATGTGTTCCCCATCCTGAACCCCCCACCCACCTCCCTCCGCATCCCATCCCTCAGGGTCATCCCAGTGTACCAGCCCTGAGCACCTTGTCTCATGCATCGAACCTGGACTGGTGATCAAAACAGGGCTAATTTCAACTGCAGAAGTAATACTCATAGTTTGGCATTGCCAAGCATTTTTCATTTTTGTAATTGAAATGACCTCAAAAAATTGAACCAATGACTTCTGAGTTATGGACAGAATTAATTCTTTAATTTGAACAAGTGGTAAGTTACCACAAGTAAATTGAGCTTATGTTCATAATGCACTAATAAAATCCACAGCTGAATCCTGTCGAAATAGCTTTTATTTCATTTTAATACCAAATAATTCAAATTTTAAAATCTCAGTGTGGTTTCTCTGCATATTTGTATACGCAATTCTAGAAGGATAATTAAAACCATTTGCACTTAACCAAAAAATTAAATGCTGAAATTATCTCATTAATATGTGAAACTGTTCAAAACAAAGTTAAGTATGGGAAATTTGTACTGAGAGAAACAAGCAGCAGAATAATATTCAGCAATCAATTGACAGTGTGCTGGAAGTTGAGGGCACATGGGCTATGACTGGCACATATGATTAGCGGAGCTGCATTGTCCCTTAAGGTCTAATTAGGTTCTCTGTGCTGGGAGACAGGACTCAGTGTACATAATTATCTATTGTGTATTAATCTCCTCTCTTTTGAATATTACTTTTGTTGAATTTAATTATGCCTAGAAAATGAGAAGTGTTATTTCATCTGTGTGATCTTATCAAGTGATCATCAGCCAAGAAACACCAATATTTAAAAAGAATTGAAAAGCTGGGTGTAAAATGAATTTTCAGAAAAATCTGATCTTTTGATGTCACAATGTTTCAGCCTCTCCCCATTTCTGCCACCTTTTCTTTTTCCTAAGACCCCCTTGAGTGAGTGATCCATGTGTTTTGATCATTTGTTGTTTAGAGTTGGAAACTTCAGTGTGTGGCAACTCTGTGATCCAGTATTAATGGAGAGATAAAAATTCTATCTAAGTCCCATTGTCTAATACACTGAAACACTCTTGTTACTGAATGAACTGCAGTTTAAAAATTAAACGTCCTACAGAACCAAGGGAAAAAACAGAAAACAATAAAGTTAGAGTCCCAAGCAAAGCAATGGCAGATTAATATTTCTGCAGAATTTTAAAAATTTCACCAAGGAATTTTCCTGTCTTAGGGTGTTCCAGCTTGGTCCCTTAGTTGCATCTTTTAAAAGAATAAACTCGGAAACATCAAAAGGTATAAGAACAAAATTTATAAATAGCATCCCTCCAAGGCAATGGCACCCCACTCCAGTCCTGTTGCCTGGAAAATCCCATGGAGGGAGAAGCCTGGTGGGCTGCAGTCCATAGGGTCGCTGAGAGTCAGACACGACTGAGCGACTTCACTTTCACTTTCACTTTCATGCATTGAAGAAGGAAATGGCAACCCACTCCACTGTTCTTACCTGGAGAATCCCAGGGATGGGGGAGCCTGATGGGCTGCCCTCTATGGGGTTGCACAGAGTCGGACACAACTGAAGCGACTTAGCAGCAGCAGCAGCATGACTAGTAATAGTCTTTGCTCTTTGAGAAATGGGGAAACCGCTACCCAGGATTCAAATGCTGTTCTGTTTCTATCCGAGAATGGTCAATACTTTTTTCAGAGAATTTCCATACACGCAGTCAACAAAAACCTTTATTTTTCCAGCTTCCCAACTCCATAGAAACAAAACCAGATAGGCAGGTAGATAGACAGATAGATTTTTCTTTTTTGACAATGGGTTGGCTCACATGATTACAGAAACTGAGAAGTTCTGTGATTCGCTATCTGTAAGCTGGAGACCCAGGAGGCCACACTGTATCTGAAGGCCTGAGAACCAGGGGAGCTAAAGGTGTCATTCCCAGTCGAAGGGCAGAATAAAACTGATGTCTCTGTTCATGCAGGCCAACATAGAGAGCAGTTGTCTCTTTCTCCGCCTTTTTGTTCTCTTCAAGTCCTCATTGGACTGGATGGTGTCCACTTACATTTGGGAGGGCACTCTGCTTTACTCAGACTACCAATTAAAATGCTAATTTCATCTGGAAACATCCTCAAAGACCCAGAAATAATGCTTAGCCGAATATCTGGGTACCCTGTAATCCAGTTAAGTCGATACATGAAATTTACCACCACACTTGGCAAACAAAACATTCAGTCAAATAAACAAACAAAAACTAGAGCAATTTCAATTTAAATTCTCACTTTTGATCAACCACGACACAACCTGGAAGGTTTTCCTACAATCATATCTTTGTTAATTATATCTATGTTTTCTCATCGTATCAACATACTGAGATTAGGCGTATGATGGGACTTATTTTTTATTGTATATATATATGTGTATTTATTTATTTATAATAAGTAGTGCCATAGTTTACCATTTCTGTAGAGATGATACTGAGAAGTATAAGCTAAAAATTTAGTGAAGAGTGGAAGGATTCAGAAATAGTAAATGCTAAAAAAAAACAAAGAAAGACTAAATGCTCCGTTTGTTTCTAGATCCTCTGTTGTAGCAAGTGAACTGGGAATATTTAACAGGCTTTTAAAAATCTATTTTCCTTATTATCTGTATTATATCAAACTGCCTTAACTTGACAGTGTCTGTCCCAGTGAGGCAGTCAATCTTGAAGTCCAGACCTGTTCATTTGTATCAATTTCAGTTGGTATCTACCATCTATCTGCAACAATTTTAAACTCTACAAACACCTGAATGCTATTTCATTGGGCTACCTTCTTACTCTTATTGGGTAGCATAATATCTGAAACAGGACAAAAACGACAGACACATCAAAGAAATGGATATGGTACTCACAGGTGCTTGGCTTCTGGGTTTCTAAGTTGAAACTGGACATTTTGACTATTAGAATATGTATAATCCTTACTAATCTAGCAATGGTCATACAACTCATGTAAGGAAAAAAATTCATGCCAAGTATTACATGACTCTTCTTTCCTCTTTGTCTCACAGTATTATAAATGCTGAGCTAAAGAAGGGTTAAAGAGTGATTTATAATCTATCTGCTTATTTGATAATTTATACCCTTCTTTTCCAAACAAGGATTATAACAGCCTGACAAATAGTTAGAAAAATAGTCAAGAGAATAAGTTATCATTTCAAAAAGATAAGAATAGAAAAAAAGTTAAGGTAAAGTCAGAATAAAAATTAAAATGAAAAGCTAGGCCATAAATTCCTATGTACTGGCTGCAGCTAGGCTATATTTCAGTCATTCTTCTATCTACTTATTTTGTTAAAATACAGCAATATTTACTGAGGGGAATATTGAAGTAATGAAGTATTTATTATAATTCATTATAATGTAGTACAAAATAGTCTCAATGGTATCCTTTAGGAAAAAAAAAAAGAGTTCCACTGAACTTTTTCCTACAAGGATGCACAATTAAAAGTACTACTTGTTTTTTAGTCTTTAGAAGCATCACAATTAGCAACTATTTAGGAGGTTATTATTAATACAACACCTTTTAAGTTCAGTCCATCATTACTACGTGTTTAATTAATCGTTAATTTTTTACAATGCTTTTGAGCATTCTTTCAACCCACTTATTTATCACTCTTTTCACTATACTGCTAAGATTCTGAGGCTAAAGTTGCCTTTGCCTTCTCTTTGCTTACAGAGATTAGCCTGAGAATGAAGAGGATACAATATAAATCTTGTGCACACTGAAAAGTTGGCAAAGTCTACAATAAAAATGAGTAATTGCAAGCAAAACAAGTAGAACTATATTTAACAACTGTTATTCATGATATCAACTACTCTAAAATTTGCTCTTTACTTAATTTCCTCTGGGAAATAAAGTATATTTGAAACAAAGGATTCTTCATTTGCACTGTTGTTACTGTCATTCACGGTCGGATTTCATCATCCTGAAAAAAGTTGCTTTTTTTACATACTGCAGACAAATAGTACATATTTATAGCAATGCCTCTGGCATCAACTACCTCCATGACCTCAATGATACCGATTCACAAGTTATTCCCTACCTACACAGGTAGAGTTGTATTTTTTCTTCACAGCAGTGAAAACATTGAGAAGGATCCCCTCAAACCTAGAGATTCAAGAAACTGAAGTTAATACCAGTGAACAGGTCAGGGTTTCAAAGATAACAGTCTTGACTTGTTCAGAGTTGGCTTGCAAAGCTTAGGTTTGCTCTGAATGTCCTCAAGGAGATCACAATAGTTCTCTTTGTTTCTCCTTACTTAGTTACTTATAGTCCTGATAACCTGATTCTGTTCACACTGAGAAATTTTTAAATTTTATAATTTTAAGTCAAGAGAAATATGTAGAAAGCAGAAAATGTTATTTGTTGCCAAGCTAGAGGCCCCCATTCTTGTGCTCAACCACACTTGCTGTCATCACATACTATATTTTGATGGGAACCATCCAAAAATCTCATCTCTCATTCCAACCTTTAAGAATCATGTGAGTTTTTTTTTGATTCTCTGAAAAGAAACTAGAAAAATATTTTGTTTTCCTTTTATGATTTTAATCCTATTTTCAGAGTGAACTTTGTCCCAGATCACTTTACAACCTACCTTTGAGCCCACCAAAGACACTTTCTAACTGTGAAATTTTTTTTTTTCCATAAAAGCTGTCCCTGCAATAGATACATGGAGAAAAGTCTAATATTCAAAACCTCATGTCACCTGACTCAATATACTACATGATCCCCCACTCTACTGCATATTTTGATAATATAATTTTATGTTATCTATTTTCAGATTAATCTTGAGTTCATATATGTTCATTAGTTGCTCATTCATGTACGACTCCTTGCGACCCCATGGACTCTAGCCTGCCAGACTCCTCTGTCCATGGAATTTTCCAGACAAGAATACTGGAGTGAGTTGCCATTTCCTTCTCTAGGGGATCTTCCTGACCCAGAGATCAAACCTGCATCTCCTACACTGGCAGGCAGATTTTTTGATCACTGTGCCACCTGGACAGCCCTTAATTTTGAGTATATATAAATGTTTTTCTATAAAATAACTCATATAAAATATATATTAAACTGTTTTATTTCACAGGCATTTGTAAATTTTAGTTGATTTATATTTATTATCCCACCCTGGTCAAATTTCTGTGGTACAGAACAGGAGTCCATAAATTTTTCCTGTAAAAATCCAAATGGAAAATATTTTAGGTTTCATGGACCAACAGGTCAAATCAAGGATACTATTTGGGTACCTATATTATAATGGTTATATATAAATGTTTATATAATAACCATTTAAAATTTATAAATCCATTCTTAGGTATGGGTTGTACAAAAATAGGCAGTTGGCTGGATGTGGTCCACAAGGCTACAGTTTGATGACCCTTGATGTAGAATCTAATAATACTGTGTACTTCTTATCCATATATTTGTCACACTTACATGCAAATGTAATTAAAGACTTTCCTTCCTTGCCGGATTCAGTCTCTGTGACTCCATAACTCTGTGAATCCTCTGACTCTGGCACTCAGAACAGTGTTTGGTTTATAGTAAATACTGAATAGTCTTGGTCTCTTTCCCATATCACTCCTCCTTCATGGGGTGACATGCTTGAGAGCAAGGGTGGGGCTTTTACTCATTTCCATGTTCTTATAACTCTTACAAAGATTTACACATACTAGAAGGAGTATGTGTGGGGGGGGGGGGGTGTGTGTGTGTCTATGTGTGTGTTTTAAGGAACAAATAGGCATAAATAACTTTTGCCATCCATAGAGGACAGGCTAATTTGCAGAAACATCTCTGTATGACAGTTCTGTTATCAGAGCAGAGGGGAGATTGATCTAATGACAGTGTTTCATTTATGTGGAAAGCAGGATGGCTGAAATCATGATTCAAAAACTGCTGGGCAATGATTCATATTATTTCATTTCTTTTACTGGTAGGTGTGAAATTAACAGCTTTGAGGAGTACTAAGTATTTTAGGTATGGCCCAAATCAAATCCCTTATGATTATACAGTGGAAGTGACAAATAGATTCAAGGGATTAGATCTGATAGACAGAGTGCCTGAAGAACTATGGATGGAGGTTCATGACGTTGTATAGGAGGCAGTGATCAAGACCATCCCCAAGAAAAAGAAATGCAAAAAGGCAAAATGGTTGTCTGAGGAGGACTTACAAATAGCTGTGAAAAGAAGAGAAGCGAAAGGAAAAGGAGAAAAGGAGAGATTGACCCATTTGAATGCAGACTTCCAAAGAACAGCAAGGAGAGATAAGAAAGCCTTCCTCAGTGATCAGAGCAAAGAAATAGAGGAAAACAATAGAATGTGAAAGACTAATGATCTCTTCAAGAAAATTAGAGATAACAAGGGAACATTTCATGCAAAGATGGGCACAATAAAGGACAGAACTGGTATGGACCTAACAGAAGCAGAAGATATTAAGAAGAGGTGGTAAGAACACACAGAAGAACTGTACAAAAAAAGATATTCATGACCCAGATAGCCATGATGGTGTGATCACTCACCTAGAGCCAGACATCCTGGAATGTGCAGTCAAGTGGGCCTTAGGAAGCATCACTACGAACAAAGCTAGTGGAGGTGATGGAATTCCAGTTGAGCTATTTCAAATCCTAAAAGATGATGCTGTGAAAGTGCTGCACTCAATATGCCAGCAAATTTGGAAAACTCAGCAGTGGCCACAGGACTGGAAAAGGTCAGTTTTCATTCCAATCCCAAAGAAAGGCAATGCCAAAGAATGCTCAAACTACCCCACAATTGCACTCATCTCACATGCTAGCAAAGTAATGCATAAAATTCTCCAGGCCAGGCTTCAACAGTACGTGCATCATGAACTTCCAGATGTTCAAGCTGGTTTTAGAAAAGACAGAGGAACCAGAGATCAACATCTCTGCCAACATCTGTTGTTGGATCATCAAAAAAGTGAGAGAGTTCCAGAAAAATATCTACTTCTGCTTTATTGACTATGCCAAAGCCTTTGACTGTGTGGATCACAATAAACTGTGGAAAATTCTTAAAGGGTTGGGAATACCAGACCACCTGACCTGCCTCCTGAGAAATCTGTATGCAGGTCAGGAAGCAACAGTTAGAACTAGACATGGAACAACAGACTGGTTACAAATAGGGAAAGGAGTATGTCAAGGCTGTATATTGTCACCCTGCTTATTTAACTTATATGCAGAGTAC
Organism: Okapia johnstoni; assembly: GCA_024291935.2. NCBI lineage: Eukaryota > Metazoa > Chordata > Mammalia > Artiodactyla > Giraffidae > Okapia > Okapia johnstoni. The sequence goes on from CM044324.1 coordinate 19,552,177, forward strand.
ATCATGTGAAATGCTGGGCTGGATGAAGCAGAAGCTGGAATCAAGATTGCTGGGAGAAATATCAACAATCTCAGACATGAAAATGACACCACCCTTATGGCAGAAAGTGAAGAAGAACTAAAGAGGCTCTTGATGAAAGTGAAAGAAGAGAGTGAAAAAGTTGGCTTAAAGCTCAACATTCAGAAAACTAAGATCATGGCATCTGGTCCCATCACTTCATGGGAACTAGATGGGGAAACAGTGGATACAGTGAAAGATTTTATTTTGGGGGGCTCCAAAACCACTGCAGATGGTGATTGCAGCCATGAAATTAAAAGACGCTTGCTCCTTAGAAGAAAAGTTATGACCAACCTAGACAACATATTAAAAAGCAGAGACATTACTTTGCCAACAAATGTCCATCTAGTCAAAGTTATGGTTTTTCCAGTAGTTGTGTATGGATGTGAGAGTTGGACTATAAAGAAGGCTGAGCGCCAAAGAATTGATGCTTTTGAACTGTGGTGTTGGAGAAGACTCTTGAGAGTCTCTTGGACTGCAAGGAGATCCAAGCATTCAATCCTAAAGGAAATCAGTCCTGAATATTCATTGGAAGGACTGATGTTGAAGCTGAAACTCCAATACTTTGGCCACCTGATGCAAAGAACTGACTCATTTGAAAAGACCATTCCCTGAAGCTGGGAATGATTGAAGGCAGGAGGAGAAGGGAACGACAGAGGATGATATGGTTGGATGGCATCATCGACTCAATGGACATGACTTTGAGTAAGCTCTGGGAGTTGGTGATGGACAGGGAAGCCTGGCTTACTGCAGTCAATGGGGTCACAAAGAGACAGACATGACTGAGCGACTGAACTGAACTGAACTGATTCCATTTTCCTTCCTTCTTCTCACTCTTTGATTACCTCTTCTAATTCAACATATTACAATGATAGAAGAGAAATATATATATATATAGTCATGTATCCAGGGGTTACATGAATCAGCAATTTGAGGGGAAAAGCAAATGAAAAAATCATTTGTGTCTCTGATTTTCATCTTGACTTCCATAAAATTGTTCCAGAAAACACTAAAAATGGGCAACTGATGACTTAGGATGATACTAACCATCCTGGAGTGAAGAGTGGAAGAAATCTCCATGGGTGATATAGATTTCCTAGCTCTAAGTACAAAAACTATTTTTGGTTCAATGTTTTCAGGTTATCCTTGATGACTGATTATTTATTTATTTAAAGAGTTTTGCCCCCAAAATTCAGGAAGGATCATTCCTTAGGACCCACCTTCCTTAGCAACATCAACAACCCACTTCTTTGTTTCCTAGCTGTACAAGCTTGACTTTACTCGTAGGCTGGGCAAACCAAGCATCAAAATTAGTTTCCTGTTTCAACATAAACCGAAGTGTAAGGTGGTGTTGGTATCTCTAGGATGCCAGACAATGTGTTAGCTAAAGACACATCGAATACAAAAGTAAACTATGACTTTAAGATGACACCAGAGCTTGAGGTTGCTGGTGAATGATCTTGAACGTCAGTTCACTGAGGTACTGGGAATGGCACTGTCAATGTTTTCAGTATCACTTCACTTCAGAAAGTTGAGGAATATCGTTATGAGGGTTCCTATAACAATGAAAACTAAAATAAGTAGTAGTTCTGGAAACAGAAAAATTGAGTGGGGAAATTGTAGAACTGCTGTGAAAGTTTGATTTAGTCATTTTCTAGGGCTGCCATAAGGAAGCACCACAGACCCGAGGATTCAACAACAGATGTTTATTTTCTCACAGTTCTGGAGGCTGAAGTCCAGGACCAAGCTGTCAGCGGGGCTGGTTTCTTCTGAGGCATCTCTCTTTGACTAGTCAACATCACCTTCTCTCTGTGTCCTCATAGGGTCTTCCCACTGTGTGTGTCTGTGCCCCAATCTCCTCTTCTTGTTGGCATGCCAATTGTATTGGATTAAGAACCACCCATGCACATGTGCTAAGTCACATCAATCTTGTCCGATCCTTTGTGACTCTATGGTCAGTAATCCACCAGGCTCCTCTGTCCATGGGATTCTCCAGGCAAAAATACTGGGAGTGGGCTGCCATGCCCTACTCCTAGGGATCTTCCTGACCCAGGGATTGAACCCAGGTTTCTTATGTCTCCTGCATTGCAAGTGGGTTCTTTACCACTAGCACCACATGGAAAGCCCAAGAACTACCCAGATGACCTCATTTACCTAAAATACCTATTCAAAAACCCTGTCTCCAACTACAGTGACATGCTGAGGTCCTTCAGGTTAGTACTTCAACACACGAATTTCAGGTGGATACCATACAAACCATAACAGTTAGTGTATAGAGAGGTACACAGGGCTTGCGTACCAGGTGCTGTACATCTGGCTTTCAACTTCCTTGGTAGTTCAAGTGTAATGAGAATTTGAACAGTTAGAAGAAATTTAAAGTGTTCACTGATAAGTACGCAATCTTAAAGAAAAGCATCTCTCTTATAACGACAAAGGTCCAATAGGTATTTGTTTTCCTTTGAGTCATATTAATACACAGACAGACACAGTAATTACTTTTGCTAAAGTTGTCTACTGGTATTTTCCCCTCTGAAGAAGCAGTAATACCTTGTGTTTATTGACTAGAGTCAAGTATTGGAGGATGAAGCTCCAGTACCTTGGCCACCTGATGTAAACAACTGACTCATTCGAAAAGACCCTGATGCTGGAACAGATGGAAGGCAGGAGGAGAAGGGGATGACAGGGGACGAAATGGTTGGATGGCATCACCGATTCCAAGGACATGAGTCTGAGAAAGTTCCTGGAGATGGTGAAGGACAGGGAAACATGGCATGCTGCAGTCCATGGGGTTGCAAAGAGTCAGACATGACTGAATGACTGAATAACAAATTGACATAAACGCTCGAGTAGACATAAACCCTAGAGTCAGAGTTATGTTCTAGGAAGATAGAATAATTTAGATTTTCAAGAGTTTGAGGCCTTGAATGACAGCTTTAATTGGGGTACAAGAATTGAGACTTGTGGTACGGAGTCAGGGAATAAAATATTTTTTATTTATGTTGTGGAAATGAGCTTTGTAGTCTTTTCTGGACATCTTAGGAGAGAAACAAAAGAAGAAAATTGTGTGTGTGTTTCTACTGGCAGGTGGTGAAATAATATAGAAATGGAAATAAGCACTTCCATTTATGAGGTCAATTCTGCCTGCAGGGCCATCCTTTACCTTAGAGTTATTCAAGGCACGAAGAAATTCCTCACACCTCGCCTGCTTGTTGGGTCACCAAGGAGATTGCTGAGCCTTCATCTGGGTCATGGCTTAGAAAGCTCTCAGAAGTTTTAATAAAGATTTATAATGATCACATTTGATTTTGGATTAAGCTTTTCTGACAAATATAGAGAAGATTTATTTTAAGATTGAGTATGTTTTTTCTATCTTCCTGTGTTTGTTGTAAATGTGTATACAGCTCATGGGCACATAAATTTATACTGTAATCCTTGTTTGAAAGAGTGAGGTTTGTCATTTTATATTATTTATATCCTTATGACATTTGAGCATTACAAAGAATAACTCCTAGACCCACGAAGAGGAGATAGTTCCACAGTCAAACTGCTCAAAATGTAAATGATCAATTTCATATGAATGTATATTTCCTTGCATTACATGTAGCTAAGAGCCTAGGGCGTAATTGTAGGTTTCTGCTCATGTATTAGGGCAGATATAATTTACCCAACATTTCCTGATATTGAGCTGAAATTCCTACATTCTCTGTAGGACTATGTTGTATTTTTTCAGTGCTTGTTATCTGTGTCTGATTTGATTTGCACGGTCACATTAAAAATTCCTACATGCAAGTATCAGAAAGTCAAATCAAACTAGCTTGAGAATTCACTGGTTTACCAAACTGAGAGGGCTAGGGGAGAATCTTCAGGCCCAGTGAAACTTGAAAACTAAAATAATAATGTCGGGTCTATCTCTTTCTCCCAGTGTCTCTACTCCGCTTTTTCTCTATGGCTTATTTGCATATGTATGTAGGTAGCTCTGGGCAGCACTAGACTCACATTCAGTTACCAAGTTCAGCACACAGACTGTTTTTCTCTCTCCCCCTCCACTTCTCCTACTCTCTCTCTCACTCTCTGTTGCTTTTTATCTTTTTTCCCTTCCCAATCCTGTTAGACAATCCTAGGAAAAAATACTGGCTTATTTCTGCTTAGATCAGATAATCCTCTCTGAGCCAGCAGTTGACAGAGCTTGGAGATTCTCTGAATAGTCCAGCACAGATTCTGTACCTGGCCCTATGGTTCATCAGGACTCCTGGGAAGGTGACAGTCAAGTCCCCCAAAGAAGGATGCTTTGACCTACACATTTTTTTCCATAAATACCCTTCTGAAAATATTCCTACCTAATATCAGAAATTATCCTATTTACAATAAGAAGTGTGACATTTCTCTTCCCTTTCAGGCATTCTTTCTAAGCCAAGATCTTTTGAGTCAGCTCTGGATAAGGATTCTCACAGCCCAGTAACTTCCAGCTAAATGACCCAGTTAACACAGGAAGGGGAATATGGAAAGCTACTTATCATATAGTTGATAGTGTTCTCTTCTCACTCCTTCTTCATATAAAGTGACCCTCTTTGGTTTTTGATACTACCCTTTTAAAATGTTTCTCCAAACTTGGTGATTACTGTTCTTGGTCTTCTTTGCTTTTTACTTATGGGTGTTTCATGTTGTTCATTCTTAGGGTGCTATTCTGGACCCTCTTCTCTACTCAATTCTATTCAGTCTCCCTCAGTGTTATCATAAAACAATTATCCTCCTCCCAGAAAAGTTAGCTCCAAACCACAGAGCTGTCTTTCACATGGCTGCCTACAAAGGCTTCTCAAATGCAACATGTCCCGCAACTTAGAAAACACTGTCCAATTCATGCAGCTGGAACCCTGGGAGCCAGGTCAGTCTCCTCCTTCTCCCTCCTCCTCACTCTACACATCTGAATAATCACTAAGAGCTGCTGATTGCACCACCTAAACACTTCTGAAATTTTTAATATCTTTCCATAGCCACTCAAACTAGCTGTTTATTGTTTAAATGCAAAGTTGATATTATTTCCCTAAATTAAAAAAAAAAATCAATTGACAGTCATCTAAGGATAAAATTCAACTCCCCCTCGAGTTGACCCATCAGATGAATGCATGTCCATCAGAGAACCCAGAGAACCCAAATCAGATGTTATAAGGGGTCGAGGTGAACATATTTTCCAAGTGGAAGGAAATCAAATTTGTAGAGGATGAGAACACAGCCCACAGTAGTCTGAAGTACCTCTCATCAAGAAGTGATATTTTTTTCCTCACTTCTTGGATCCAGGCTTGTGTAAATAATTTAACTAATATAATGGGCCAGAAGTAACTTTGTGGAAGTTTTGAGGCTATTCCTTAAGAGGTCATGAAACCCCCAACTACACTAAGGTTGGGTTAGGAATCTCCATTTTGTCCCGCCATACAGTCTGACGCTACTAGAGTTTGCTTCAAACAGCTAACATATCCTAGCAATGTGTCACTGAAAAATTTATCATTAAGAATTAGTGAAAATTTATATGGACTGCTGTGCTACAAACCCAAATAATATTTTATCCCCATTACAGAGAAACTTTCTTTAATTCTTTGGATCCGAAGGCATTTTTGTGGAGGCAAAATCCTAAGTTCTAGGAAATTATGAAAAAATCAAGTCACACAAGGGCTTCCCCAGTGGCTCAGCAGTAAAGAATCTGCCTGCAATGAAGGAGACACAGGTTCAATCCCCAGGTCAGGAAGATCCACTGGAGGAGAACACAATAACCTACTTCCAGTATTCTTGCCTGAAGAATCCCACAGATAGAGGAGCCTGGTGGGATACAATCCATAGAGTCGCAAAGAGTCAGACACGACTGAAATGACTTAGCACACACGCATGCAAGTCACACAAAGCAGGGGGTTTCGAATATTTTCTGTTATACAATTCTCTTTGTGCATCTCAATGAAGAAAACTGCAACTTATTGACATTGTTAAAAAGGGGAAATTCTATCTCTAAAAATATTTGCCTCTTGTTTAAAAATCTATTGAGTTCAATCCATTCACCACTATACAGTTCCACCAGCTGAGATTTGGAAGGAAGTTTTATCACGGAAATAGTTAAGCAGGAAGCAGTAAATCTTGCTGGTCATTTACAGGGAGAAGTCAACCAATAAAAGTAAGCACACGATGTGAAGGATCAACATGTACCAGGACATTGGCCACTTCCTGCTTTTAGTGCGTTTACCTCTTCTGGCCGTCTTCCACTGTCACTACTGTTTCCTTGACAACCAAAGCACAGAGCCCTCTCCTTAAGGCAATGATGTGATATTTGTATATACTGTGAAATGATCACCACAATAAGTCTGGTTAACATCCTCAATCATACGTAGTTACAAAACTTTTTTCTTATTTGACAACTTTTAAGATCTACTCTCTTAGCAAGTTTTGAATACACACTACAGCATTAACTGTAGTCACCATGCTATACAATATATCCCCAGGATTGACTTACTTTGTAACTGGAAGTTTGTACCTTTTGATTCCCTTTACCCACTTCACCCACCTCCATATGTCTGCCTTTGGCAACCACAAACTGGTTCTCCATATCTATGAAATGGGCTTATTTCTTTTTTTAATAGAGGATTTTCCATGTATTTTTAAGATTATACTAAATGGCCCATAGCATTCATTTGAGGAGATGGTATTAGCAAGTGTAGAGACCATAAGACCAATGTTTTGGATTAGGTGTTTATTTACTGGTTTTCATCTGCTTCCAAAAAACTGAAAAGACTTATTTTTAAAAAGGCAAGGAAAAGAAAAGTAAAAAAAAAAAAAAACTGAAAAAAAAGTAAGAAACCTTATAGAAAACAATGGAAAATATCCCATGAACCTTAAGTAAGTTGATTATTGAAATGCATGTTTTAAATTCTAAACTTTATGGCAGCAATAGCAAAGACAGGAAGCATAATGGATCCTGTCATTTCCATTGTCCAATAACAAACTGCTTTGGGGGAATAAATCCTTTTCTGGTCTTAAAGCACAAGGACTCCCTCTTTTTATGAGGGACTAACACGATGAGCACTGCTTTGCAACAACTGGTCCAACAGACTGGGACTGTTTTCCTTGAGGAAGTATGTCTCCTTCCACTTCACCTAAGAGGTTCCAATGAAAGCTGCTGTACTTTTCCAGGATCATACCATGTCATTGCACTAGAAGGAAACTGATCAAACTTATTCTGGATTGTGAACTTGGGTAATTAGTTTGGTGGTTCAAGCCATAGAATATTAACCTGAGGATAATCACAACATAAACGCAGTCACAGCGGAAAAAAAAAAAGTGCTGACAGAAACCAATCCAGCAGAGATGAAGATGGCACTGTCACCTTTGAGGTCATAGTTCAAGTTTCTCCTGAGGTTCTGTCAGTAACTTTTTCCCTGCTCTTAGTGGTTCAACCCTTCCTTTGAACTCAGCAGACTAGTACCTTCTCCCTCTTGTCTCCCTCTTCTCCATCAGTAGATCTATTTGAGTTTCTGTCTTTTGCAACTGAAAGGATCATGGTAATATATCTAAAAACAAAGTTTTGAATTTATGGTGCCTGTTTTAATTCCCAGTCTTCTACTTCTTTCTGCTTTTCAATAAGCTGTACACTTCATTTTTAGCTGTTCCTAGCTTCTTAAAAAGCATGTTGATTGGGATGGGAATTGGGTAGGAGAGAGTGTAAATAAACTAAATAGAAAGGCCACTTTCAAAGTGCATGTCCTAGTTCTGGAGAATGAAAAATGTTATACAGAGAATATCTGAGTGCTAAGTCGCTTTGGTTGTGTCCGACTCTTTGCAACCCTATGACCGTAGCCTACCAGGCTCCTCTGTTCATGGGATTCTCCAGACAAGAATACTGGAGTAGTTTGCCATTTCCTCCTCTATGGGGATCTTGCTGACCCAGGGATCGAACCTGCGTCTATTGTGTCTCCTGAGTCTCCTACACTAGCAGACAGATTCTTTACCACTGGCACCACCTGGGAAGCCAAAAAAATACCTAGTATATCACAAACATGCAATCAAACACCACTGTTTGATGTCAGATTTGTTTTTCCTATGAGGATTTGTATACAGTAAATCCCCCACATATGAACAAGTTTCAATCTGAGAGCACATTTTAAGTTAGCCGAGGTACCCAGCTAATGCAACTGCCTACATAGGTTGTAATAGGTTTATAATACTTTCCACACAAATAATACAAAAAAACACACACCAAAAAGAAAAAAATAAAGAGAACATTTTTCACCTTATAGTAGAGTACAACAGTTGGCATAGAGGGGCTGGCATTGAGGGAACAAGCAAGAAGAGTTACTGACTGGCGGAGGGAAAGGGGGTGGGGAGATGGTAGAGATGAAGGATTGTCAGCAATAGGAGATGAAGGGCAAGCTGCAATTTCACTCACGCCAGACACTGATGGCACAGGTTCTGGTTCCATGCTGGAACCAAATGCACATTTGCATCATTGCAAGTTCACAAGTTGAAGGATCATAAGTAAGGGACTTAATGTAATGTTTTGGGTATAGTAAGTTTTCCTTAAATTCTTTCAGAATGAATACCCAAGTGAGGCATGTACTAACTAGTTGCCATCATACACTTCAGGTTGAATATGATAGCAACCTTGCTTCTTGCCATATGGAGTCTTTATTTTTTAGGTCCCTAATGAATGAAGCTTCCGTGTAAGGTTTCTGCAAATGCAAGGAAAATCTATCAAAAAGGATGAATTTCTTAGAAGAATCCGGAAAACTTGTTGCCACAGGAGCAGATGAAAACTTTATATTTTTAGTACTGTTTCAAAAACCTTGAAATTCGTTTTATTTCTTCCCTTCTTGCCCTTCTTTCCACTGTGTTTAACTGATATTTTCACTTGTGTTACTTCTTTTTGAGTTGCTTTAGTATATCTACAAACTTGCAGTATTTCTGAAATACTGAAACTTTTCAGACACATCTAAAAGAAAAGTTAATGTTTTTGTTCCTTTTCAACCTGCAACATTTTAACACCCATTTTCTCTGTATTAATTCCTCAGTTCAGTTCAGTTCAGTCACTCAGTCGTGTCCGACCCTTTGCGACTCCATGAATCGCAGCACACCAGGCCTCCCTGTCCATCACCAACTCCCAGAGTCCACCCAAACCCATGTCCATCTAGTTGATGATGCCATCCAACCATCTCATCCTGTCGTCCCCTTCTCCTCCTGCCCTCAATATTTCCCAGCATCAGGGTCTTTTCCAATGAGTCAGTTCTTTGCATCAGGTGACCAAAGTATTGGAGTTTCATCTTCAACATCAGTCCTTCCAATGAACACCCAGGACTGATCTCCTTTAGGATGGACTGGCTGGAACTTCTTGCAGTCCAAGGGACTCTCAAGAGTCTTCTCCAACACCACAGTTCAAAAGCATCAATTCTTCGGTGCTCAGCTTTCTTCACAGTCCAACTGTCACATCCATACATGACAATTGGAAAAACCATAGCCTTGACTAGACGGACCTTTGTCAGCAAAGTAATGTCTCTGCTTTTTAATACGCTGTCTAGGTTGGTCATAACTTTCCTTCCAAGGAGTAAGCGTCTTTTAATTTCATAGCTGCAGTCACCATGTGCAGTGATTTTGGAGCCTAGAAAAATAAAGTCAGCCACTGTTTCCACTGTTTGCCCATCTATGTGCCATGAAGTGATGGGACTTGATGCCATGATCTTAGTTTTCTGAATGTTGAGCTTTAAGCCAACTTTTTCGCTCTCCTCTTTCACTTTCATCAAGAGGCTCTTTAGTTCTTCTTCACTTTCTGCCATAAAGGTGGTGTCATCTGCATATCTGAGGTTATTGATATTTCTCCCGGCAATCTTGATTCCAGCTTGTGTTTCTTCCAGCCCAGCGTTTCTCATGATGTACTCTGCATATAAGTTAAATAAGCAGGGTGACAATATACAGCCTTGACGTACTCCTTTTACTATTTGGAACCAGTCTGTTGTTCCATGTCCAGTTCTAACTGTTGCTTCCTGACCTGCATACAGGTTTCTCAAGAGACAAGTCAGATGGTCTGGTATTCCCATCTCTTTCAGAATTTTCCACAGTTTATTGTGATCCACACAGTCAAAGGCTTTGGCATAGTCAATAAAGCAGAGGTAGATGTTTTTCTGGAACTCTCTTGCTTTTTCGATGATCCAGCAGATGTTGGCAATTTGATCACTGGTTCCTCTGCCTTTTCTAAAACCAGCTTGAACATCTGAAAGTTCACGGTTCACATATTGCTGAAGCCTGGCTTGGAGAATTTTGAGCATTACTTTACTAGCGTGTGAGATGAATACAATTGTGTGGTAGTTTGAGCATTCTTTGGCATTTCCTTTCTTTGGGATTGGAATGAAAACTGACCTTTTCCAGTCCTGTGGCCACTGTTGAGTTTTCCAGATTTCTGTCATATTGAGTGCAGCACTTTAACAGCGTCATCTTTCAGGATTTGAAATAGCTCAACTGGAATTCCATCATCTCCTCTAGCTTTGTTTGTAGTGATACTTCCTAAAGCCCACTTGACTTCACATTCCAGGATGTCTGGCTCTAGGTGAGTGATCACATCATCAGGATTATCTGGGTCATGAAGATCTTTTTTGTACAGTTCTTCTGTGTATTCTTGCCACCTCTTTTTAATATCTTCTGCTTCTGTTAGGTCCCCACCATTTCTGTCCTTTACTGAGCCCATCTTATATTTCCAAATTTCAAATGACCTAGATTTTCACATATGTGAATTCTGTTTTAAAAGAAAAGGCAGGTGGCATCACCCAAAAGGCAGATGAGGAGATCCCCAGCCTCCAGTTCTTGAGGAATATCAACAATTTGGCAGCTATCCACAAATAAAAACAGCTCTGCAAGAGTTCAGAGACCGATTCAAGAAGCTTCAGCAGCACAGTGGAACAAAAAAACCTGAAAATAACCACAGCAAAAGGGAAGAACAGTTTTATTTTTTCCTGTATCACCTCATTCTCAGGATGGCACTGCTAAGATCCAAGAAGAAACTCCCTAGATGAAAGAGTTGCCCTTTCAAGAAAGGGAGCCCAGGGTGAGTGACCAACTTTCCCAGGCTTTGGGGACACTTCAAGAAGGACTCATTTCAGTTTCACTCCCTTCATAGACCAGCAAAGCTGGAATGTACAGAGAGGGCAAAAAACAGGGACTATCAATGTCAGCTACACAGCAGAGCAACCTGGATCCCAGTGGCCTGCTCTGCAGAGGACCAAGGAGACTTGGCCACTGAAGATTCCAATGGTCAGCAAAGCCACCATGGACCTTATGCTGCTTTCACTGGGTTCTGCCCCATAGTATTCATGTTCATGGATGCCAGCCACCTGAGCCCCTCCCTGTTCCATCCCACACCTCTGTCTCAGAGCTGGGGATCCACACCGGCAGACAACTGAGGACTCTGCGACCCCCATGGCAGTATTTGTACCCCTTTAATCTCACTCTTGTCACTGGACTCCAGGGCTGTTGGCTACCATGGGAAGGCCCTGAAGCACCAGCCTGCATGCTGACAGCCAGGGCCCCGCAGCTGCTAGAGACACTGGCCCTTGTTGGCACTGGCCCCAAACACTACACATAATACCTGTTAGTATTTGCCAGGCAAGTCCAGCTGGTCCGCACATCTGAGCATGTGCATACCACAACCCTGACCACCAGCATCATCACCAGCCCTAGTCCATAGACACTGGGCTTGGAGGCAGCTGAGGGCTCACACACTCTTTGTAGCCTCTTGAGACTCTCACAGACTCACCAAAAGGATGACACAATTTTTTATGTGAACATTGGTGTCCTGACCCAACAACAGTTAAGTCTCCCTAGATCTGGAGCCCCAACACACCACTGCACGTGGCACCCTACAGCACTAGACCCCAGGTCACAGCATGCTCCAGTGTGCCCCCACCTGCACAAGAAGGTATTTCTATTCAGAAGTCAGTACAGAAAGTCTAGAAGAGATGAGAGCTTCTTCAGAAGCACAGACACTGATGCAAGGCTACAAGGATCACAAAGAAACAGGGAAATGTGACATCACCAAAGGAAGACAGTTAAACTTTCAGTGACTGACTCGAAAGAAATGGAGATCCATGGACTGACCCATAAAGAAAAACAAAAAGTAAAAATAATCAAAAGAAATGAAGTAAACTTAGAGAGCATATAGGACACCACTGAAAGAGACATTCTAGGTACCACTGGGGTCCCAGAAAGAAAGGACAGGAAGATGTGAAATATATCTGTATGCTGCTGCTGCTGCTGCTGCTGCTAAGTCGCTTCAGTCATGTCCGACTCTGTGCGACCCCATAGACAGCAGCCCACCAGGCTCCGCCGTCCCTGGGATTCTCCAGGCAAGAACACTGGAGTGGGTTGCCATTTCCTTCTCCAATACATGAAAGTGAAAGTGAAGTCGCTCAGTCGTGTCCGACCCTTTGTGACCCCATGGACTGCAGCCTATCAGGCTCCTCTGTCCATGGGATTTTCCAGGCAAGAGTACTGGAGTGGGCTGCCATTGCCCTCTCCATATATCTGTGTATCTATCTCTATATATACATATATAGATATGTACAGTGAAGTACAACTCAGCCATAAAAAAGAAGGAAATCCTATCATTTGTGACATCATGGATGGACCTTAAGGGTATGATACTCAATGAAATATGTCAGACAGAAAAAAACAAACACTGTTTGATGTCATTTATACGTGGAATCTAAGTACAGTACATTGAACTCATAGACACAGAGAGTAGAACACTGATTGTCAGGGGCTGAAGGGGACAGAAATGGGAAGATGCTAGTCACAGAGCAGGATTTTCCCTAAGTTCTGAGGGAGCTAATGCACCCCATCATGATGATATTTAATAATGCTTTGTTGTGTGCTTAAAAGTTACTAAAAGAGTAGAGCCTTCATGTTTTTACCATCTGTAATGTGAGATTAAGAATGCTTATCTAACCTAATTTGGTAAACATTTTGTAATATATATGTGTATTACAACATCACCTTGTACACTTTAAACTTACATGATGTTATATATCAATTATATTTCAGTAAAGCTGGGAACAACAAACTAGAGGGTTTTTTTTTTTTCAGAACAATTTATCTCAAGGTACATTATTCTGTTCTCAAGTGGAATAAAAGAACAGCATTAAATGAGCTATAAGAATATTGGAGTACAGCAGAAACTAATACAACATTGTAAAGCGACTATACCCCAATTTTTAAAATATAGAATAAATATTAGAGAACTTTTGAATGATTGGACTAAAGATCTTTATAAAAGTGATTTCCACTTAAAACCAGTAGCAGCAACAAGATTGTACTCCCATGTAAAATGGAACAGATTTAAGTATTAAAGGAAGATGGCGGGTAATCTGGCTGGAGTTGACAGTAGGGGTGATTAGCATGCATGCTAGAAAATACACCTAATGCATCACACCCCGATCCCTTGTTGTAAAGGTTGAGTACTCAAAAAAGCACAGATCTCTCACAATTTCCATTCACTCCTCTGGAAGACTCTCCTTTGTCGCATCCCTTCTCTCGAGCAATATGGGTGAGGCACCATGCTGGAGCAGAAAGAACACTGGGTAGTGTACATTACGCCCATCTGTGCAACCTACCTGATTTAGCTTTCATTGCCTCCTTTAAATAAGAGGAATGCCACATATAACGTGTTAATTCTTTATGTGTTCCTGAACCATAAGTACCAGACACTGGGTATATTGCAATGAACAAGACAGTCCCTGCCCATGGACCTTACATGCAAGTTAAGAGATGAACATTTTTAAAAATTGCAAAACTGTACTGTCTAATAAAATTCAGAGACTATGATAACATAGTGATGCTACATCTATACCGGGAAACCAGATACGGTCGTTCACGAATAAATGATATTTTACCTAAAATCTAGTTTAGAATTAGATAGGGATCAGGAGGAGTAGTAATGTGGGAGACAAAAAAATGTATACTTTATGCATAACAAATATTATGTGCAATGGTCAGAGGCAAGAAGCTAGTAGCCACTTTACCAGGAATCACAGTCCTTTCTACTTCTAAATTCTCTTAGGTCTTATAGATACAGCTATAGTTTCGCAGTGCTTTTTCTAAAACTTACCCCTAAAAATCTCTCACCTATATTATATCAATAACCTCAGATATGCAGATGACACCATCCTTACGGCAGAAAGTGAAGAACTAAAGAGGCTCTTGATGAAAGTGAAAAAGAAGAGTGAAAAAGTTGGCTTAAAACTCAACATTCAGAAAACTAAGATCATGGCATCCAGTCCCATCACTTCATGGCAAATAGATGGGGAAACAGTGGAAACAGTGACAGACTATTTTCTTGGGCTCCAAAATCACTGCAGATGGTGACTGCAGCCATGAAACTAAAAGAGTTTGCTTCTTGGAAGAAAAGTTATGACCAACCTAGGCAGCCTATTAAAAAGCAGAAACAGTACTTTGCCAAAAAATGTCCGTCTAGTCAAAGCTATGGTTTTTCCAGTAGTCATATATGGATGTGAGAGTTGGACTATAAAGAAAGTTGAGCACCGAAGAATTGATGCTTTTGAACTGTGGTGTTGGAGAAGACTCTTGAGAGTCCCTTGGACTGCAAGGAGATCCAACCAGTCCATCCTAAAGGAAATCAGTCCTGAATATTCATTGGAAGGACTGATGTTGAAGCTGAAACTCCAATGCTTTGGCCACCCAATTCAAAGAACTGACTCATTTGAAAAGACCCTGATGTTGGAAAAGATTGAAGGCAGGAGGAGAAGGGGATGAGAGAGGATGAGATGGTTGGATGGCATCACCATCTCAATGGACATGATTCTGAGTAAACTCCAGGAGTTGGCAATGGACAGGGAAGCCTGGCGTACTGTAGTCCATGAGGTCGCAAAGAGTCAGACACGAATGAATGACTGAACTGAACTAAACTGAACTTATGTTGACCTTCTCCCTCCTGAAATCCTATTGACATTTATCACTGAAACAGATATTTTTAACCTTTAGTCAGGTTTTGCTTTGCCATAGCAAATCATTTTACATGTGTCCATCTTGTCTTCCTACTGATATTTTTAAGTTCAGCATAAATAGGACTGCGTTTTGTGCTGCTCTGGTGCATATCACAATGTGTAATCACAGTGGTAGGCACCCAGCATTCATTAAGAAAATTCTTCTTGAATTCTTTGTTTTCCTTTCCTCTTTAACGCAGACTTCCTATCATAGCACTGAGGCCAAGAATAATTCATGGGTTGAAATGTTGGTGCAAGGAACAGGAGTAAATGTCTCATCAAGTTTTTGGAGCCTGTCATTCTTCACCTGGATTTAGGAAATGAAAAGAGTCCTGACGATATCACCAATTTCCTCCTGCAGAGTTTCTAGAGGAACTCTTCTGTTACCCTTAAGCATCTCTGACTGATGACATTAACATCTGAGCTCCTGAAGAAAACTAATCTCAAGATACCACAGAAGGTTCTGCTAAAATTGCCAAGAATAACAATGGTTTTTATTTGGGTAGTACTCTCCTTTCAAGGTATTCAGAACCTAAATGTATAACAACTCTGTCACGCATAAATCCTTTCTCTCTGCTAGAATAGAGTACTGAGAGATGAAGAAACCTATAAATAAAGGATGTAAATCATTTCTTTAGATCTTAAAAGAAAACCAGCTGACTGTCAAAGAAGAAAAGATGTACTAAAATCCACAGTGTCAAACAAACCGTATCATGTTTTATTTCCCTTTTATTTTTGCTTCGGGTAGAGATAGCCAAAACTGATGGCCCAGAGATTAGCAGGACTGAGCTTTTTTGTTTGATTTTTAAACATTTATTTATTTACTTATTTAGGCTGTGCCGGGTCTTAGTTGTGGCACACAAGATCTTTGATCTTTGTTGTAGGCATGTGGGATCTAGTCCCCTGACCACGGATTGAACCTAGGCTGGCTGCATTGGGAGTGCAGAATCTTAGCTGCTAGACCAACAAGGAAGTCCCAGGACTGAGTTTTAATCTGAGTCACTTTGCTCTCAGCCTATAGGCAAACATTTCTGTGAAGTATTTCCATGTGCCTATATAGAACAAAGATCTGATGAAGCATATTGTGAAATAAAAATATGAAGCCCAGATGTAACTAACATTTCACAGTTTAAGCATTCTTCCCTCTATGGTTACATCAATGTGCTACAAATGCATGTACATCCAAAATGTACTAAATAATTTGTAGCAAAATGTACTTTTATACAGAAATTATTTCCCAACCATCCCCAGTTAACTCTGCTTTACATTGAGATTTTCATAATCAAATTTGTAAAAAAAAAAAAGGTGAATGATTGTTTTGAAAACAGATGAAAGTCGATATGGTATTTTATTGATGCTTTATTACTATAAAGGTCATGGTAATCTATAAGCTCAGTGTCCTTAGGCTCTTGACAAAATTCTCTAAAAACTTTCGGATGTGACAAAGATCACCCAAGTTGGATTCCACATGGCTAAGAAAAAAAAAAGAGGGAAATAGTCCTTGAGGACTCAGATGCCTGAGAAAGATTTAAGGAGTTTTTATACTTTGATAGTGCTTTTAAGAAATGTTTATCTATTTTTCTTTACTCTGGCCACATACTGAGAGGACTTGCAAACTGTTTATTTAAGAGTAATTTTTTTAGAGTGAAGTAGCTCCTGATTTCTAAACAATCCCCATGGTTATTATGTTAAAAAAAAAAAAAAAAAGAAGAAGAAAGAAGAAGAAAAAAGGAAAAAAAAAAAAAAAGAAACATAAACTCTTTTCAGAGGAGTAGGAAGCTGTCAAAATCGACTTAATGGAATCATTTGTAAAATAACGCTTTTCCTTTCTCTCCAAGAATCAGTGGTTTTACTGCCTGCTGATGGCTCTCCTATCTAGAATCTGTTCATCTTCCACAATTTGAAAAACTGAAATGTAGAAAAGTGCTCTGCACAGGTGGAAAATTTGAAATTATTTACTGTGCTTGAAATGGGGGACATTCTAATACTTTATCTCCTCCCACATTCATCTTTGGGTCTACTCAGCTGCATTCAATTTAATAAAGCTTAGAGCAGATCAAATCAAAGTTTGATTTGAATTTATAGAAGTGACTACATGATCAGGACTGGGGTCTCTCTCTGTCACACTCTCTCTTTCTCATTCTTTGAGAGAGAATAGTTTTGAGGTGATCAGCTAGACAGTTTATTGGAAAGTAGTAGTTAATTGTTTCCATTATCTAGAAATAACTAAAGGCATATCTCTGAAATAGATTATATCAAAATTTATTGATGGGGGAAAAGAATATTCGAGTATGCAAAAGGGAAATAAAGGAGTATATTTCCATTAAAAGTTTAGAAATACCAATTTTTTTTAATTAATCCTCTTTTGTGGATCTGTAGATCAGATCTTGGCTGATATCTGAAAAGCATAAATAACTTTTTTTTTTTTAAAAAAGAATAATAAATTTTTTTGGAGGGCGGGGGCTAAGATGGCGGAGGAATAGGACGGAGAGATTCACTCTCTCCTCCCCCCACACAAAAAACTTATCGAAAGAAAACATCTGAAAAGCTGAGCAAAGTTCACAAAGACTACTTTTTTCTGAATGCTGGCAGAGGACGTCAAGACATTAATCAAGTCAGCGCATTTTATCTTTTCAAGAAGGAGGGTAGGAGAAATTATAAAAGATAAAAAAGAGAGACAAAAAAAAAGAGTTAGGGAACGGAGACCCCGTCCTGGGGAGGGGAGTCCCCCGTAAAAAGAGGAGGAGAAAAATTTTCTAAGCACCAGGAAAAAAACCTTTCCCTCACACCGGCGGGGTTTTTGGGGAAAGATTTCGAAATCTCGGAGGGCAAAACATAACCCGGGAGAAAATCAATAAATAAAAAACCACTGATTACGTGCCTAAAGGCAAACTTCCAGTAAAAGAAAACCCCCAGACGCCTGCATCCCGCCACCAGCAAGTGGGGGCTGGGGACAGCCAGAGAGAGAGAACTACCCTGCGAAAACCCAAAGCTAAGGCACTGCCGGCCCAGCACACAGAACAAGGACTGAGCGATACAGGGGAAGAGCTACCCGGCTGCGGACCGCCACATCCCCCGTCGGACACAGCGGCAAGCGGACACCAGAGCCGGAAGGGGCGAACTCGGCTCCAGAGAGGGCACCCCCTACCAAACTGGCAAACAGGCCTCCCAGTTACTAAGCAAAGACAGCCTGAGATCCGGAGGGTCAACAGCCGCCGGAGGTTCGCAGCCAGAGACAGCTCCCGCAGAACTGTACACAAAGCACACAGGAAGCCGGAAGAAGAGAGAAAAAAAAAAGAGAAAAAAAGGGAGGGAGGGGGGGAAGGGGGGAAAAAAAAAAAAAAAAAAAAAAGGGGGGAAAAAAAAAAAAGGGAAAGGGGGGAAAAAAGGGGGGGGAAAAAAGGAGGGAAAAAAAAAAAAAGGTGGAGGGAAAAAGGGGGGAAAGGAAAGGGGGAAAAGGGTGGGGAAAAAACATGAAGAGGGAAAAAAAAAAAAGAGGGGTGGAGAGGGGGAAAAAAAAAAAGGGGGAGGGAAGGGGGTGAAAGAAGGGTGGAAAAAAAGAGGAAAAAAAGGGGAGCCGGGCCGCAGCCGTACACCCGTAAACCGAGGCGGGGACCAGGAGGTGGATAAGCCGCACCTGGTCGGTGCCGCTCGCCACAACTCCGGCTGCCAGAGCGTCGCTCCCGACCGGGAACGGCGCAAACACCGCTGGCCCTACCGAGTCCTGCGCCTTAGTGGAGTACCCGGGAAGCGCGCCCTGCGAACCGGAGGCGGGGACCAGGGAGGTGATAAGCCGCACCGCCCCGCCAGGGAGAGTGCGCTCGCCAAACCCCGCTGCCCTGAGCTGCTCCGACCGGGAACGGCGCAAACCGCCGGCCCAACCCGAGTCTGCCGCCTCGGTGAGTACCCTGGGAAGCGCGCCCGCTAACCGAGGCGGGGACCCAGGGAAGGTGATAAGCCGCACCGCCCAAACAGGGAGTGAGCGCTCGCCAAATCCCGGCTTAGCCTGAGCTTCTCCGACCGGGAACGGCGCAAACCGCGAACACCGAACCGAGTCTGGCGCCTCGGTGGAGTACCATGGGGGAAGCGCGCCCGTAAACTGAGGCGGGGACTCAGGGAGTGATAAGCCGCATCGCCCCAACAGTGGAGTTGTGCGCTACACCAAAACTCCCGCTCCTGAGCATGCTCCGCCGAAACGGCGCAAACCGCCGGCCAACCAAGGTCTGCACCTTTGTGGATACCCGGGAACCTGTAACCTGAGCATTTTAAAAACCTGGAAGTGCCGCGCATATCTGGGCCCACCCCCCGGCAGAGTACTGAACCTGAGCGGGGTAGACGGGGAAAGCACACACGCCGGAGCGGGGGTTGAACCCCAGTGTGGCCAACACTGTAAGTCTCTCCACACAACACGCCAGTGATACTGGTTGCAGTGGTCCTCGCTCCCCACAGCAAGGAGCTGAGCAAGTGAACCTAAAGAGACACTCCGCCCCTTTGTGGCAGGCAGAAATTAGACACTGAAAGACCTCCAAACAAAAGCCAAATAAACAGAGGGAAGCGCGTTGGAAGACAGTCAACAGATTAAAATCCCTGTAAGTTAACACGGACTGCATTGAAAAGGGGCCTATAGATCTTGAAAAAGTATAAGCAGGAACAAGGATTTATCTGAAGTTTTTGGTTTTGAAGAGGACCCACACAGCTCACAACTGATCCAGAGAAAGTCCGGGATATATATTTTTACTTTATCATTTATTTTATTTTTTTATATATTATTAATCTTTTATTTTTTCTTTCTTTTTCTTTTAAGACTCTATTACACCTTTAATTTTCATTTTCATAACTCCACCATTACCTTGAAAAAAAACAAAAAACTATTTTTAAACAAACTGAGTACATATATCTTAAGCTTTTTGCGTTTCTCTTTTTTTTTATTTTATTTTATTATAATTTTTTTACTGTTTTTCCTGTTTTTTTTTTTTTACTGTTTTATTACTGTATTACTGTCTTTTTTCCTTTTTATACTGTTTCCTTTTTTCTTTTTTTATATTGTATGATTGATAAGAATCTAACCTCTACTCCAGATTTTTAATTTTGTTTACAATATTTGATATCAATTTTGCATTTTAAGATATCAATCTTTAGTACCCATTTTTACTCAAGAGTGTGATTACTGGCCTGTTACTCCTCTCCCTCTATTGACGCTCTTCTTCTTCCCCAGGGAACCTCTATCTCCCACCCTCCTCCTTCTCTTCTCAACCCAATTCTGTGAATCTCTGATGTGTTCCGGTACCGGAGAACACTTCGGAACAGAATACTGCCCAGATCTCTCTCTCCCCTCTTGATTCCTCCCTTTCTACTCATCTCCTCACTCACTCCTTCCTCCCCCCTCTCTATGTATTTCCCTCTTGTGAACCTCGTCAGAGGGCTCCCAGACTGTGGAGAGCAACAGAGGGAATTGCTTACGTGATAGACTGCTCTCCCACGTTTTGAGTCCCCTCCGCTCCTCCTGGTCACCTCACCTCCCCCCCTTCACGCTCTCCCATGTAACTCAGTGAACCTCTCCGGGTACCCTCACTGTGGAAGAATCCTTTTCACCATTAACCTAAAAGTTTTATTATTGATGCTGATTGGAAGAGTAGTCATTAGGCTACTGCAAGAAGAATACTGAAAGCCAGAGGAAACATTAAGTTAATAAGAGATTCTTCCAAAAGCCTCCACATATACACTGAAACCAAGCTCCACCCAAGACCCAATAAGTTCCAGAGCAAGACATACCACGCAAACTCTCCAGCAACGCAGGAACATGGCCCTGAGCATCAATATACAGCTCCCAGAGGCACACCCAATCCATAGACATCTCAAAACTCAATACTGTGACACTCCATTGCACTCATAAAAGAGAAGAAATCCAGCTCCACCCACCAGAAACGCCGACAACAAGCCTCCCCTCCAACCGGAAACGCTTTGACAATCCACCCATCCAACCCCACCCACAGTGAGGACCTCCACATTAAAGAGGAACTTCAAACTACCAGAATACAGAAAGGCAACGCCTAACACAGACAATCTAAACAAGATGAAAAGGCAGAAAATACTCAACAAGGTAAAGCAAATGAGAAATGCCACCAAGGCACCCCCCCCCCCCCCCCCCCCCCAAAAAACCCCAAACAAAAGAGAGGAGATAGGAATCTATCTGAAAAAGAATTTAGAATAATGATAGTAAAAATGATCCAAAATATGAAAATAAAATGGATTATAGTGCTGATAAATAGCCTGGAGACAAGATTGAGGAAGATGCAAGAAAGTTTACCAAGGACCTAGAAGAAATAAAAAGAGTCAATATATTTTTGAATAATGATATAAAGGAGATAAAAGACACGCTGGAGGGAACCCAACAGTAGAAATAACAGAGCAGAAGATAGGAAAGTGAGGTATAAGATAGAAAGGTGGAAAAACACGAAGCAGAGAGGAAAAAAGAAAAAAAATCAAAAGAAATGAGGACAACCTCAGGTACCTCTGAGGACAATATAAAACGCCCCAACATTCGAATCATAGGAAGTCCCCAGAAGAAGAAGATAAAAGGAAAGGCATGAAAAGATACTCGAGAGATAAAAGTTTGAAAATTTCCCTAAAATGAGGAAGGAAATAGTCACAGAAGTCCAAGAACCCAGAGATCCCGAAACAGGATAAACCCAAGGCAAACACCAAGACACATATTAATCAAATTAACAAATAAAAAGATCAAACACAAAGAACAAATATTAATAGCAGCAAGGGAAAACAACAAATAACACACAAGGGATCCCATAAGGATAACGCTGATCTTTCAATAGAAAATCTTCAGGCTAGAAGGGAATGGCAGACATACTTAAAGTAATGAAAAGAGAAAAATCTACAACCCAGATTACTGTACCCGGCAAGGATCTCATTCAGATATGTAGGAGAATTCAAAAGCTTTACAGACAAGCAAGAACTGAGGAATTCAGACCACAAACCACTCTCCAACAAATGCTAAGGATCTTCTCTAAACAGGAAACACAAAAGGATGTTTTTAACACGAACTTAAAACTACAAAGTAAATGGCAACGGGACATACTTATCAATAAGTACATAAATGTACAATGTAATGCCCCAACCATAAGACAAAGAGTTGGGCTGAGTGGATACAAAACAAGACCCCTACATAACTGTCCTACAAAGAGAACCCACCTCAAAACTAGGGACACATACAGACTGAAAGTGAAGGGATGAAAAATATATTTCATGCAAATGGAGACCAAAAGAAAGCAGAGTCGCAATACTCATTTCAGATAAAAATAGACTTTAAAATAAAAGGCTGTGAAAAGGACAAAGAGGACACACATAATGATCAAATGGTCAATCCCAAGAAGAAGATGTAACAATATATAAATATATATGCAAACCCAACATAGGAGCACCAACAAATATAAGGCAAATACTAACAAGTATGAAAAGGGGAAGTTAACAATAACACAATAGTAGTGGGAGACTTTAACACTCCACCCCACACCTATGGATAGATCAACAAAGACAGAAAATTAACAAGGAACACAAACTTTAAATGAACTATAGACAACTAGATTTAATCGATATTTTCAGGACTTCCACCCCAAAACAAGCAATTCCACCTTTTTTCTCGAAGTGCACATGGAACTTTCTCCAGGATAGATCACATCACTGGGCCATAAATCTAGCCTTGGTAAATTCCCAAAAATTGAAATCATCCCAGCCATCTTCTCTGACCACAATGCAGTAAGATTAGACTCAATTACAGGAAAAGAACTATTAAAAATTCCAACATGATGGAGGCTAAACAACACGCTTCTGAATAACCACAAATCACAGAAGAAATCAAAAAAGAAATCAAAATAGGCATAGAAACGAATGAAATGATAACACAACAACCCAAAACCTATGGGACACTGATAAAAGCAATGCAAGGGAAGGTTCATAGCAATACAGGCGTACCTCAAGAAACAAGAAAAAACTCAATAAATAAACTAACTCTACATCTAAAGCAACTAGAGAAGGAAGAAATGAAGAACCCCAGGTTAGTAGAAGGAAAAGAATTCTTAAAAATTATGCAGAAATAAATGCAAAAGAAACAAAAGATACCATAGCCAAAAAATCAACAAAAACTAAAAGTTGGTTTTTCGAGAAGATAAACATAATTGACAAGCCATTACCAGACTCATCAAGAAACAAAGGGAGGAAGAACAGAACAACAAAATTAGAAATGAAAATGAAGAGATCACAACAGACTACACAGAAATGCCACAAGGATGATAAGAGACTACTACCCACAGCTTATAGTGCCAATAAAATGGACAACTTGGAAGAAATGGACAAATCTTAGAAAAGTATAACTTACAAAATTGAACCAGGAAGAAATAGAAGATCTTAACAGACCCATCACAAGCACGGAATCGACACTGTTAATCAGATATCTTCCAGCAAACAAAAGCCCAGACCATACGGCTTCACAGCGGAATATCTAACCAAAAATTTAAGAGAAGAGCTAACACCTATCCTACTCAAACCTCTTCCATGAGAATTGCGAAGATGTAAACTACAAACTCAATCATGAGGCCCACCATCACCCTAATCAAAACCAACAAAGATGTCACAAAAAAAGAAAACTACAGCCAATACACTGATGAACATAGATGCAAAATCCTTAATAAAATTCTAGCAAACAGAATTCCAACATCATATTAAAAAGATCAATCCATCAAGACAAGTGGGGCTTATCCCAGGAATGCAAGGTTCTTTAACATCCTCAAATCAATCAATGTAATTCCACCACATAACAAATTGAGAAGATAAAACAATATATTATCTCATAGATGCAGAAAAAGCCTTTGACAAATTCAACATCCATATTTGATAAAAACTCTCCAGAAAGTAGAAATAGAAGGAACATACCTCAACATAATAAAAGCTAATATGACAAACCACAGCAAACATTATCCTCAATGGTGAAAACTGAAGCCATTCCCCTAAAGTCAGGAACAAGGTAAAGGAGCCACATTCCACCACTACTATCCAACATAGTTCGGAAGTTTTGGCCGACAGCAAATCATAGCGGAAAAAGAAATAAAAGGAATACAGATAGAAAAGAAGAAGTAAAACTCTCACTGTTGGCAGATGCATGATCCTCTACATAGAAAACCCAAAGATTTCTACCAGAAAACTACTAGAGCAAATCAAATGAATATAGTACTGTTGCCAGGATACAAAATAACACACAGAAAATCCTTGCATTCCTATAACCAAATAACGAGAAAACAGAAAGAGAAATTAAGGAAACAATACCATTCACCATTGCAACAAAAAGAATAAAATACTTAGGAATATTTCTACCTAAAGAAACAAAAGACTTATATATAGAAAACTATAAAACACTGATGAAAGAAATCAAAGAGGACACAAACAGATGGAGAAATATACCGTGTTCATGGATTGGAAGAATTAATATAGTGAAAATGAGTATACTACCCAAAGCAATCTACAGATTCAATGCAATCCCTATCAAACTACCAATGATATTTTTCACAGAACTAGAACAAATCATTTCACAATTTGTATGGAAGTATAAGAAACCTCGAATAGCCAAAGCAATCTTGAGAAAGAAGAATGGAACTGGAGGAATCAACCTGCCTGACTTCAGCTCTACTACAAAGCCACAGTCATCAAGACAGTGTGGTACTGGCACAAGGATAGAAATAATATGATCAAAGGAACCAAATAGAAAGCCCAGAGGATAAACCCACACCTATGTGGCCCTTATCTTTCGACAAGGAGGCAAGAGTATACCATGGCAGAAAAGACATCTCTTTAACAAGTGGTGCTGGGAAAACTGGTCAACCACTTGTAAAAGAATGAAACTAGAACACTTCCTAACACCATACACAAAAATAAACTCAAAATGGATTAAAGATCTAAATGTAAGACCAGAAACTATAAAACTCCTAGAGGAAAACATAGGCAAAACACTCTCCGACATAAATCACAGCAGGATCCTCCATGACCCACCCCCCAGAATATTGGAAATAAAAGCAAAAATAAACAAATGGGACCTAATCAAAATTAAAAGCTTTTGCACAACAAAGGAAACTATAAGCAAGGTGAAAAGACAGCCTTCAGAATGGGAGAAAATAATAGCAAACGAAGCAACAGACAAACAATTAATCTCAAAAATATACAAGCAACTCCTGCAGCTGAATTCCAGAAAAATAAACGACCCAATCAAAAAATGGGCCAAAGAACTAAACAGACATTTCTCCAAAGAAGACATACAGATGGCTAACAAACACATGAAAAGATGCTCAACATCACTCATTATTAGAGAAATGCAAATCAAAACCACAATGAGGTACCATTACACACCAGTCAGAATGGCCGCTATCCAAAAGTCTACAAGCAATAAATGCTGGAGAGGGTGTGGAGAAAAGGGAACCCTCTTACACTGTTGGGTGGGAATGCAAACTAGTACAGCCACTATGGAGAACAGTGTGGAGATTCCTTAAAAAACTGGGAATAGAACTGCCATATGACCCAGCAATCCCACTGCTAGGCATATACACCGAGGAAACCAGAATTGAAAGAGACGCGTGTACCCCAATGTTCATCGCAGCACTGTTTACAATAGCCAGGACATGGAAGCAACCTAGATGTCCATCGGCAGACGAATGGATAAGGAAGCTGTGGTACATATACACAATGGAATATTACTCAGCCATTAAAAAGAATACATTTGAATCCGATCTAGTGAATGGATGAAACAGGAGCCCATTATACAGAGTGAAGTGAGCCAGAAAGAAAAGCACCAATACAGTATACTAATGCATGTATATGGAATTTGAAAGATGGTAATGGTAACCCTATATGCGAGACAGAATAAGAGACACAGATGCATAGAACAGTCCTGTGGACTCTGAGGAAGAAGGTGAGGTTTGACGTTCTGGACAATAACATTGAAACATGTATTGTCATATGTGAAGCAGACACATTCCATGTTCTATGCCATGGGACGGATGCTCAGGATGGAGCGTTGGATGACACTGAGGGATGGGAGGGGGAGGGAGGTGGGAGGAGGGTTTGGGAGGGGGAGCACATGTGAATCCATGGCTGATTCATGTCGATGTATGGCAAAAACTACTACAATATTGTAAAGTAATTAGCCCCCAACTAAAATAAAAAAAAAAAAAAAAAATTCAACTGGGAGTGGAGGGGGTTCTGGACGGGGAACACATGTAACACCCATGGTGAATTCCCATGTCCAATGTAATGGCAAAACAAATACAATGTTGTAAAGTTAAAAAACAGATAAATAAACTAATTTAAAATCACAAAAAAAAAAAAAGATAATATTTTTAAGTAAAACAAAAACAAAATATATGATTGTAAGTGCACAGTATTCAAAGAATTTTTACAAAGTGACACAACGAGTTAAAGCAAAACAGGTACATGAAACATCCCGCATTAAGCCCCCTTCCCCTCCCACCCAGCCTCAGTCTCTGCCTCACTCCAAATCTATGTCCTAATTTCTAACACAAGGTTTCGTTTTGTTTATTATTTCCCTTTCATAAAGTGGAATTTGCATAGTATTCCTTCATACCTGACTTCATCACATCCACATTTTTCTTTGTGAAATGCCATCCATGTTGCTGTGAAATAGTTCTAGTTCATTTTCATGTTGTATACGCTGTTCCATGTGATTATAGCAATAGTTTATCCATCATCCTGTGCATGAACTATTTGAGAAGTTTTTTTTATTTGGGTTAACACTAATAAGATCTTTAGTGCTTTATTTTAATATATTTATGGTGAATATCAGAGAAGGCAATGGCACACCCACTCCAGTACTCTTGCCTGGAAAATCCCATGGACAGAGGAGCCTGGTAGCTGCAGTCCCTGGGGTTGCGAAGAGTCAGACACGACTGAACGACTTCACTTTCACTTTTCACTTCCATGCATTGGAGAAGGAAATGGAAACCCACTCCAGTGTTCTTGCCTGGAGAATCCATGGACAGAGGAGCCTGGTGGGCTACCGTCTATGGGGTCACACAGAGTCAGACATGACTGAAGCGACTTAGCACAGCAGCAGCAGCAGCATGGTGAATATAATGTCCACATTTCTCCTGGAAATGAAATTGCTTGTCCCACAGGATATACTAAGTAAATATTTCCATTTACCTTTTCAAGTTTGTCCTAAAACAGTGCATGTGAGATTTCCAATTGTTCTATCTCAGAATCAACATAGGATATTTTCTTTTTTAATATTGCCATTCTGATGAGAATGTAGAAATGTCATATTTGAATTGGACCATTTTTCTGGTAGCTAATATAATTGGGCATCTTTTCATATGTCATGGTTGACTATTTAATGACCCATTGTGAAGTTTCTTCTCAAATTTTGCCTCATGTTTCCATTTGATGTCAAATCTTTTAATGAATCCTTTAGCTATTCAAT
Source organism: Okapia johnstoni (assembly GCA_024291935.2). Taxonomy (NCBI): domain Eukaryota; kingdom Metazoa; phylum Chordata; class Mammalia; order Artiodactyla; family Giraffidae; genus Okapia; species Okapia johnstoni. The sequence continues at coordinate 19,579,744 of CM044324.1, forward strand.
ATAAAGACATAAAACCTTCTTCTGAACATTTTCTGCTTGCGTTTCAGTATCCTAATAGTGACTTTGACAAAAGATTTCTCCAATTAATGCATTCCAATTTATTCACATTTGACTGTTCACAGGAATTCCCTGGTGTCCAGTGGTTAGGACTTTGTGCTTTCGCCACAGTGGACATAGGTTCCCCTGGTTGGGGAACTAAGATCCCACAAGCTGCATAGTGTGGCCCCCCCAAAATTTGCCCTTTTACAGTTAATATTTTCATGTTCTATTTAAGAACTACTTATCCAAGGGGCAAAAGTATTTCTATTTAAATATTAATTATATGTCTCAAAATATAGAAAGAAATAAGTAGTCAATATAGTACTTTAAATCCATTGTTAAGTTCGCATCTATAAAATATGGTCTAGGCAATGTGCACTGAAAGAAGTCACATTTCTATAGAACTATGAGTTACAATATAATTTCTTCTATGGCTTAACCTCCCAGAATGTTGTAAAGTTTTCAGTGTCCATGTCCTTTTAGATTTGTCTCATCCCCTCATAGAATCTTATCTGAATTCTGATTTAACTGATTGCCATGGAAATGAACCAAGAGTGACCAAAGCCTTTGTCCACTGGGTTAACCATTCCTGCATAGCAGGCCACCTCTCTTCCTCAGGATATAATGCTCAAGAATGAGACTCTCATCTTCCTCTTAAGACATCAATCTCCCTACTTTGCTTCTTGGTCTCTCTCCATCTCAGGAAATAGCTAAAGGCATTGCATATCTAGGTACAAACGTGCTAAGTCACTTCAGTCATGTCCGACTCTGTGCAACCCCATGGACTGCAGTCTCACCAGGCTCCTCTGTCCATGGGATTCTCCAGGCAAGAATACTGGAGTGGGTTGCCATGTCCTCCTCCAGGGGATCTTCCTGACCCAGGGATTGAAACCTGGACTGTACATCTCCTGCATTGGCAGGCAGGTTTTCACTAGTAGCACCACCTGGGAAGCCCATGTCCATATCTTTGTTAGGCTTCTACTCTGCTAGTCCAAAGGGCTTTCCCTTCATATCCACATACTCAAGATAAGGTAGCAACCAGCTCCTTCAACAGATGTTAAGACATCTGGTGAAGAGAGCTTGACCTTTCATCCAGAGCGATACTTATGAATAAAAATGGTAACACAAATCTGTCTTTTTGTAATATATGCCATTATAAAAGAAAATTCAAACTATGAAAAGGATCTAAAATTGCTTTAGGAATAAAAATTAACTATGTATTCATTATTCATAAGACAATATTTCAAATCTAAAGTTATCTTTTATCTTGTCAAAAGAAAACAATAACTATTAAAAATATCAAAATTAAACAATAAGTAAAATATATAACGCATACTTATAGGATACAGATCTAGGTAATTTCAGTTCAGTTCAGTTGCTCAGTCATGTCCAACTCTTTGCGACCCCATGAACCGCAGCACGCCAGGCCTCCCTGTCCATCACCAACTCCCGAGTCCACCCAAACCCATGTCCATCGAGTCAGTGATGCCATCCAACCATCTCATCCTCTGTCATCCCCTTCTTCTCCTGCCCTCAATCTTTCCCAGCATCAGGGTCTTTTCCAATGAGTCAGTTCTTCGCATCAGGTGGCCAAAGTATTGGAGTTTCAGCTTCAACATCAGTCCTTCCAATGAACACCCAGGACTGATCTCCTTTAGGATGGACTGGTTGGATCTCCTTGCAGTCCAAGGGACTCTCAAGAGTCTTCTCCAACACCACAGTTCAAAAGCATCAATTCTTCAGCGCTCAGCTTTCTTACAGTCCAACTCTCACATCCATACATGACCACTGGAAAAACCATAGCCTTGACTAGACGGACCTTTGTTGGCAGAGGATATGCTGTCTAGGTTGGTCATAGCTTTTCTTCCAAGGAGCCCCCCAAAATGTCTTTTAATTGCATGGCTGCAGTCACATCTGCAGTGTATTGTGGAAGCCTCAAAAAATAAAGTCTCCACTGTTTCCCCATCTATTTCCCATGAAATGATGGGACCAGATGCTATGATCTTAGTTTTCTGAATGTTGAGTTTTAAGCCAACTTTTTCACTCTCCTCTTTCACTTTCATCAAGAGGCTCTTTAGTTCTTCTTCACTTTCTGCCATAAGGGTGGTGTCATCTGCATATCTGAGGTTATTGATATTTCTCCCAGCAATCTTGATTCCAGCTTGTGCTTCTTCCAGCCCAGCGTTTCTCATGATGTACTCTGCATATAAGTTAAATAAGCAGGTGACAATATACAGCCTTGACATACTCCTTTCCCTATTTGGAACCAGTCTGCTGTTTCCATCTCTAGTTCTAGGTGGGTTACCTGACCTGCATACAGGTTTCTCAAGAGGCAGGTCAGGTGGTCTGGTATTCCTATCTCTTTAAGAATTTTCCACAGTTTATTGTGATCCACACAGTCAAAGGCTTTGGCATAGTCAATAAAGCAGAGGTAGATGTTTTTCTGGAACTCTCTTGCTTTTTCAATGAGGTGTGATAAAGGAAGATCTGATCTTTCAATTCTTTATTACACGACTAGTTGGATCGAAGCTAGAGTCATGATCACTATCACCTTCTTAGGAGAAGTGCAGTTCCACAAGAGCCTCTGGTCTCAGTGGCTGGCATCTTCCATTATCCTTGTTCTCAATTACTCACAGCTTTACCTTCCAGGATTCTTGCTTGAAGAACTCTGAGTTTTCCTCCCATCCAGCCGTGGCTCAGATAATTTTTATCTCCTCTCCCTTTTCAATAATTAATTGCAGAAAAATTTCATTACCTTATTTTTTTTATTTAATTTGGCTGTTTCAGGTCTTAGTTGTGGCACTCTGGATCTTCAGTCTTTGTTGCAGCCTGCGAGATCCTTAGTTGTGGTATGTGGGGTCTAGTTCCCCAACCAGGGATTGAACCCAGGTTCCCTGTACTGGGAGCGCGGACACTTAGCCACTGGACCATCAGGGAAGTCTCTTCATTAGCTTATTTTAAACATAATGTTATTTTCTAAAAGAACCTGAACTTTTAAAACTTAACTTGATAGATAAATTGAATTTCATTTGATAGAACTTGTAAGACATAGGATAAAAATGAAAATTCAGCAAATATGCAGAGAAGATAATATATTTTTTTAAATGTTGTTTCCAGCATAAAGCCATGATATTCTTCAATGCGTCCCTTTTCTTAACTCATTTGTTACTTTTGACAAACAGTAAGCATCTTTCAATTACAGTTAATATTAGGCTTCTCACTGAAGACAGATTCAAACTAAATATTCTATATGTTTTAGATTTGTTCCTGAGCAATCACTAGCTAGCCACTAACACAGAAAAGATGGCATATATTTTGGTGACTTGTTTGTATTTGATAAGTCATTTTTCTTCTTCTGCCATTCCCAAGCCTCTGACCTTTCTTTATCCTCACTCTACTCCCTCATCATGACAGACAGAGCAAATAGGACTCTGTGCTGGGAACAGAAAGGACATGGAGGGGTTTTTAAAGGTTATCTCCACCTCCCTCTGTGTTTTAAACAACTCGAACTTAAACGCTGGATTTTAAAATACACACCCATCCATGTGCACACACATACATACACACACATGCAGGATTATGTTGCTTAAAAGGGCTAAAAATGTAGTGTGAATTGTGATTATTTCTTCCAGTAATTTGCAGAAGTATATCAACACACTCTCATTGTTCTAGAGACCTTGATGCATCGCCCTGTTGAATTTCCAGGACCTGGCTCCTTCTAGTCTGGGCTGCCAGAGTATTTTACATTTCTAGCTCCCAGCTCCACTTCTGAAAATGTGTTTATTCCCCTCTCAAGAATCACTGCAAGCACTGAAAGCACCAACTCGGTGGTTTAATTACTCATCACCTATTACTAAGATGGTAACCATGTCCATATTCATTTATAAATTTGCTTTTCCCTTTTTAAATTTTCATCCATTTTCCTGAGATCTTGACGATGTTATACAGTAACCCCACACTTTTTTTTGGTTGTTGTTGTTTCTTGGCAGAGTTATGGTTGCTGGATTCTAATGATCAGTTTCAGTAACTGTCTGGTAAAAATAAATTCACACTGCAAAAATAAAATGAAAGAAAGAAAGGAAGGGAGGGAGGGGAAAGTAAAAGAAAAAGACAAAAAAGTAAAAAGTATGGTGGCTGTTTCTACACACTGATTAAAGGTATGAAATAATCCTTCTCTTCTCCTATATATATCCCATAGCAGTAAAACAATTAACTACTGTACATGTGTTCGCACCACTGAAAGCCTTCCTAGACTCCTACCTTTGCCCTAATCAAGAATCAAGTATATGCCTAAAAATGGGAAAGGAAGTATAACTAAAATAAAGATATCTTCAAACAAATAATAGTGTTTGAGTACAATACGATGAGCAAACTGGCTGTTTTAAAATCAAGTAATATGAGGACTAATTCCATAAAATCATAGTTAAAATATTTTTTAAAGATGAAAATTAAAGAGAATAAATCAGCACAAGAAAGTCTACTGACAACACAGAGCATGTAAAATATTAACATCCTCAGTATACACAAAGCAACAAACTGATTCACCACCTAGCACTTTTTTGAAACACACATTGACATAGCGGAGGGAAAAGAAGTCAGAAAAACAATAAAGTCTTGTATTAAGCTTTAAAATAGGAGTAAACAGTGAACTTGCAAATTACTGTCTTACAAATCAGACATTAATACTTTTTGAAATAATAGAACACATATTAACAGGATATTTGTGAACATTTTGAGAACAATGGAATCCTGAACTGCATACAAGGTGGGTGATAAAAAAAAACTTAGCCTGTAAAAAAAATAATAAGCTCTTACATAGAGGGGAAGGCCTTCACTTACTGAGAAAAATAAACATACAAATGAAATATGATCTTGGATGTTTACAAAGCACCTTCCCCCAGGAATTCAAAGCGCACTCTTTCATGTGTTCAATGACTCCATAGCTTTGTGAAGGAGAGTTCTGTTGTTTTTATTTGTTTGTCTTGAATTCTGTCTACAGAAAATACTTACGGTGCCTGGGATATCTGATACCTACGTAATGTTTAAGCAATTTTTTAGTGTTATATTTTTAATAAAAAATATCATTACATTGTCCTCAAGTAATTTTATGTATACTTTTCTACTTTTGGAATTTGAGGGCTTTTTTTTTTTCCTGTTGTCTAAATGAATGGTTATTTTTTTTCATTAACTTTTTTTAAATTAATTTTTATTGGAGTATAGTTACTTTACAATGTTGTGTTAGTTTCTACCATACAGCAAAGTGAATTAGCTATACAGCTACAGTCCACAGGGTCACAAAGAGTCGGACACAACTGAACGACCAACAGTTTCATTTTTTTTTTAATACATATATCTACTCTTTCATATATTTATTGGTTCATAGGGAAGAGTTGGCTTCCCAGGTAGCATAGTCAGTAAAAGAATCTGCCTGCCAATGTAGGCAAATGCAAGAGATTTGAGTTTGATCCCTAGGTTGGGAAGATCCCCTTGAGTAGGAAATGGCAACCCACTCCAGTATTCTTGCTGGGAAAAATACCATGGAGAGGAGCCTGGTGGGCTACAATCCATGGTGTCACAAAGAGTAGGACACGACTGAGCACACAGAGGGAAAAGTCATTCTTTCTTCTAAATATTTAGGTTCCTTCCATTCAAAATGCCTCTTAGGAAGTCACTGGGATCATCCTGATTCATGAAATCTACTCCTCAGCTCCCCTTGACCTTACTTTGTATTGTACATCCATGGCACATAGTACTTTATTTAATTTGACACTAAGTACACCATAAAATAAAAACTAGATAGGAAAGTTTAATGAATGACATAGTAGAATTTGCTGTGACTGAAAAAAAAAAAAGAGATCATTGATTCCTAGTGAATCATAAGACTTTTCAGTGAAATTATTATTCACTAACTCATTTAATGACACATTGTAAGGAGACTGAACTCACATGGAACACTGAATGCTGGTCCCAAGCCCAGTCTTAAAAACGTTCAAAGGAAGACCCTGAAAATCATGGAGATAATTCTTCACATGGCAACTGTAGTGCTAACAATAGGATTGAATGGAAAGGGAGGTATTTGATCAGCAGTTAGCTGATAAATGGAGACAGAAAGCAGCTTGATAGAATCAATCCCCTTGTGTCCTAGCCCACACCCGCACATTCATCTCAGACTCGCCCTGCCTGCAGCTCAGGAGAGGCCCAGGCCCTTCTCGAGGCAACTCCCTCAACCTTTGCTACTGACTTAATCCATTTCTTCTCAAGGACTTTGATCCATTGGCTCTCTTTCACCCGTACAATTTAAGTTCTCCCTTTTTACAGACTTCATTGGAACAGTCAACAAAAATGCTCTTGAAAGAATTATCTACATGTGTCTTTGTCATTTCCTCTTTACTTGTCTTTATCCCAGAACATTAGGATTTTAAACAGTCTGGTTAGGGTCACTAGTGCCTTTCGATTTTCTTTTCAGTTCTTATCTTCCTTAGGTTTCTTGTAGCATTTTTGTTTTATTCTGTTTTTAACTGGAGGAAAATTGCTTTACAATGTTGTGTTGGTTTCTGCCATACAGCAACTCGAATCAGTCAGAATTATAAAATATCTCCTCCTGGATCTTCTCTCCTCTCCCCATCCAACCCCTCTAGAGTAAATATTTACTAAAGTATACAGAAAATTTCATATATAGAAAATTGCACAAATTACAATATATAGTGAAAGGGTTTTTTACAGAGTGAAAACTATAACTGCCTTCCTTCTTTCCCTCCTCTCCTCCTCTTCTTCCTCTTCTGCCTTATTTGCCTTCTTTTCTCCTTTCTCTCTCTCTCTCTTAATTCCCTTGGGGTTTCCCTTCTTAATTCTATCTTTTCTTCTTAGTTCAATCTTATTCTTTCTTTTCAGCTTCTATTGTTGTTCTCTTTTAATATTCTTACCAGCTAGGAGTTTACATCCAGATTCTATCCTTGGACCTTTTTCATCAAAACCTAAGTACACTTCAGAGCGATCTTATCAATCCCCATAACTCTAACAGTTACCCAAGCCCTGAAGACATCAAATCCTGTCAGTTGATCTCCCAACCCCACAGTCATATAATCCAACTATCTCTTCAACTTCATACTTCATAAATACCTCAGACTGACCGTCAAACTAACAGCTTAATGCTCTGGCTTCTAGAAGAAGATAGCTTGTGCTGAAGTCCTGGCATTGCTGCTTACTAAAGGTAACCTTCAATGGTCACTTAACATTAGTGTTTTCCTTTTTATTATGAAGACACAACATGAGTTAGTTTGCTGTGGCAGATGCAACAAATTATGACAAACTTCATACCTTTAAATGACAGGAATTAGTCTTCTCACCAATCAAGAGGTCAGAAGTCTGAAGTCAGTATCACTGGAACAAAATCAAGATGTCAACGTGGCTTCATGTCTTCCAGAACCTCTAGGGGAGGATCTGTTCACTGCTTCTTTCAGCTTTTGCTGGCTGCTGACATTCTGTTACTAGTGACCACATCACTCCAATCTCCACGGTCACACTGCCTCCTTCTTCTGTCCGTATCAATGTCCTCAATGTTCAGTATTACAGTGACTTCCCTGGTGGCTCAGATGGTAAAGCGTCTGCCTACAATGCGAGAGACCCAGGTTCGATCCCTGGGTTGGGAAGATCCTCTGGGGAAGGAAATGGCAACCACTCCAGTACTCTTGCCTGGAAAATCCCACGGACAGAGGAGCGTGGTAGGCTATAGCCCATGGGGTCGCAAAGAGTTGGACATGACTGAGTGACTTCACTTTCAGTATTACAAGGACACATGCTGTGGAATTCAGGACACAGCAGGCTAACCCAGGATGATCTCCTCTTCACAGAATCCTAAATTAACCATTTCTCCAAAGAATCTTTTTCAAAATAAGGTCACATTAATAGGTTTAAGAGATTAAGGTGCGGTCCTCTGTGGGGGCGAGAGTTCTGAGGCCAGCAGACTCTTCATGGTGACTATAGAGCTGAGTTCAGGGCTTCCCGCGTAGCTCAGTCAGTAAAGAGTCTGACTGCAATACAGGAGACCTGGGTTCGATCCCTGGGTTGGGAAGATCCCCTGGAGAAGGAAATGGCAACCCACTCCACTCTTCTTGCCTGGAGAATCCCATGGACAGAGGAACCTGGCAAGCTAGTCTATAGGGTTGCAAGAGTCAGACACAATGGACCTTTGTTGGCAAAGTAATGTCTCTGCTTTTTAATATGCTGTCTAGGTTGGTCATAACTTTCCTTCCAAGGAGTAAACATCTTTTAATTTCATGGTTGCAGTCACCATCTGCAGTGATTTTGGGGCCCAGAAAAAAAAAGTCAGCCACTGTTTCCACTGTTTCCACATCTATTTGCCATGAAGTGATGAGACCGGATGCCATGATCTTAGTTTTCTGAATGTTGAGCTTTAAGCCAACTTTTTCACTCTCCTCCTTCACTTTCATCAAGAGGCTCTTTAGTTCTTCTTCACTTTCTGCCATAAGGGTGGTGTCATCTGCGTATCTGAGGTTATTGATATTTCTCCCAGCAAACTTGATTCCAGCTTGTGCTTCTTCCAGCCCAGCGTTTCTCATGATGTACTCTGCATATAAGTTAAATAAGAAGGGTGACAATATACAGCTTTGACGTACTCCTTTTCCTATTCGGAACCAGTCTGCTGTTCCATGTCCAGTTCTAACTGTTGCTTCCTGACCTGCATACAAGTCTCTCAAGAGGCAGGTCAGGTGGTCTGGTATTCCCATCTCTTTCAGAATTTTACAGTTTATTGTGATCCACACAGTCAAAGGCTTTGGCATAGTCAATAAAGCAGAGGTAGATGTTTTTCTGGAACTCTCTTGCTTTTTCGATGATCCATCTCCTTAATATCCCGTTAACTTGGTTTCACCCTTTTCATGTTTTGCCTGCCACTCCATCTCATACTCAAGTCCTTCCCACTGCACCCAGAGTGCTCAGTCAGTTCAGTCACTCAGCCATGTCAGACTCTTTGCAACACCATGGACTGCAGCACGCCAGGCTTCCCTGTCCTTCACCAACTCCTGGAGCTTACTCAAACTCATGTCCATTGAGTCAGTGATACCATCCAACCATCTATCTAATCCTCTGTCGTCCCCTTCTCCTCCTGCCTTCAATCTTTCCCAGCATCAGGGTCTTTTCCAATGAGTTGGTTCTTTACATCAGGTGGCCAAAGTATTGGAGTTTCAGCTTCAACATCAGTCCTTCCAATGAATACTCAGGACTGATTTCCTTTAGGATTGAATGCTTGGATTTCTTTGCAGTCCAAGGGATTCTTAAGAGTCTTCTCCATCACCACAGTTGAAAAGCATCAATTCTTTGGCGCTCAGCTTTCTTTATAGTCCAACTCTCACATCCATACATGACTACTGGAAAAACCATAGCTTTGACTAGATGGATCTTTGTTGACAAAATAATGTCTCTGCTTTTTAATATGCTGTCTAGGTTGGTCATAACTTTCCTTCCAAGGAGGAAGCGTCTTTTAATTTCATGGCTGCAGTCACCATCTGCAGTGATTTTGGAGCCCAAAAAATAGTCTCTCACTGATTCTCCATCTATTTGCCATGAAGTGATGGAACCAGATGCCATGATCTTGGTTTTCTGAATGTGGAGTTTTAAGCCAGCTTTTTCTCTCTCTTCTTTCACTTTCATCAAGAGGCTTTTTAGTTCTTCTTCGCTTTCTACCATAAGGATGGTGCCATCTGCATATCTGATGTTATTGATATTTCTCCTGGCAATCTTGATTCCAGTGTGTGCTTCATCCAGCCCAGCATTTCGTATGATGTGCTCTGCATATAATTTAAATAAGCAGGGTGACAACATACAGCCTTGACATATTCCTTTCCCAATTTGGAACCAGTCCATTGCTTCATGTCCTGTTCTAACTGTTGCTTCTTGATCTGCATACACATTTCTCAGGAGGCAGGTAAAGTGGTCTGGTATCAACCTCTCTTTCAGAATTTTCCAGTTTGCTGTGAGCCACACAATCAAAGGCTTTGGCGTAGTCAATAAAGCAGAAATGCATGTTTTTCTGGAACTCTCTTGCTTTTTCGAAGATCCAGTGCATGTTGGCAATTTGATCACTGGTTCCTCTGCCTTTTCTAAATCCAGTTTGAACATCTGGAAGCTCACGGTTCACATACTGTTGAAGCCTGGCTTGGAAAATTTTGAAAGTAAAGACAGGTCATTGTCTTCAACTTAGCACCTTTTTTTAATCTTCTGTTTGGCCTGTTTTAGCTCCACCCAATTTTGTCATGGCTCCCATACCATCATGCCCCCACTTTTCTTGACTTAAACCAGAATTCAAGCCTCGACTTTCATGTCATGTTGCCCGAGAAGTTTGCTCCTCTCTTCCTTCACCATATCCAAAGGATTCTTCTAACAGACATATTGATATTTATTCCTTCCACAAACTAGTATATGCTTAACATTGAGAACACAAACGTAATTGGGAAGAACAAATCTGATTCAGTATTCGATCTATTTCTTTTACTTTAACTTTTGTATTCTATTGCCTTTGCTTGGAGTTAAGAATGTTGCCTATAGCATGAAATATGCAGGATAGTCCATCCTCAAGGCTCTGATCTTTATGGGTATAACACTTGTCCATTCATACAGGGATAAAAAGTTGCAGAACAGAGAATAACATGTATCCTGGAGGTTTACAGGAACATCATGACCTGAACCTACATGTAAAGCTGCAAGAACAGAGGACTCCACACCAAGAAGTTTGCAACAACCAACCATATCCTTCCCTCATCTTGCGTTTAAAAATGTTTTTACTGAAACCCTCTAGGGAGTTCAGGATTTAAAGGCATGAGCCACCCATGCTCCTCTAGTGGCCCTACAATAACCTTTCTCTGATCAGACTCTGCTGATTCAATTTCTTTGGACTCACTCCGTGTCAGATACTCACACTTGCATTTTGGTAACACAAAGAGAATGAGACACAGTATAACAGGTGAAGCAACAATTGTGGTAGGTTTGTAAAATGGTCCTTCAAATATATACTCACTTTCTAATCCTTGCAAATCTATAATTATTACCTCCAATGATGAAAAATGTGACTAGCTTCTAGAGCTGTTAAAAGAATAAATTTAGATTATTTTAAAACCACTAAGGTTGTGGTAATTACTGTAACTCTGTTACAGTAACCCTAAGACATTAGTGCAACAATGCAGGAAGTCAGCATGCAGCCCTACATCCTCTAAGACACAAAGGGAGGCAAGAAAGAATGAAATGTTCAGGAAACTACAAGCATTTTGGTACTTCTGAAATCTTGTGTCAGGAGTATCTACCAAAGGAGCTGAAGATAAACCACTGACACTTCTAAACTACTATTCTATGTCATGGTCCGTGCACAGGTTGAAAAAGAACTTCCAGACATGAGACATAATGAGAGTTTATTAGAGCGGGAGACACTGTTAGAACAGTGTCAAGGGAAAACCAACCTTGAACAGGGGTTCTTAGTCCACCTACATACCCAGGGTACAAGGAGTGGGATAGTGCTCTTGCGGGTCATTTGCTGATTGGATGAGGCACACACACTGGATAGGGGAAGAGTAAGGCAAATACCTTCTCCCTATGGGGTAGGAGGGTAGACAGGTTATACTGCTCAGGAGGACCTGAAATCTGTTAATAGTTACAACATGGGAGAAGGAAGGATGATAAGGGTCTGGTTTTTCTGTTCCTGCATTCTAAGACCCTCCTTGGTTTTATCTGCTCTTTTGTCCTTGGGTCACCACATTCTATTTAAAATGTGTGGTGGCTGTGTTGCAGTGGGACAAGATAGTTTACAGGGAGACCACTTAGAAAGTTGCAGGGATGAAAAGGAGACAGATTAAAGACCTTTTAGTAGATACAGTCAGTAGGACTTACTGACTACTTAGCTGTGTTGTAAGAAGCACAGAAAGAGAAGAGGAAGGAAACTCAAGTTTCCAGCTTCAGTGACTGCTTCGCTCGGCGTGACGAATTACAGGAACTGCAGGTCAAAATATATGACGTGGTTGAATATGTAAGTTTGAAATTCAGGGTAGAAGTCTAACCTGATGATGTAGATTTGAGAGCTCCAGAATTTATAACACATTATTGAAAGTAAAAGTGAAAGTGTTAGTCACTCAGTCATGTCTGACTCTTTGCGACTTCATAGATTGTAGCCCACCAGGCTCCTCTGTCCATGAAAAGGCAAGAATACTGGAGTGGGTAGCCATTCCCTTCTTCAGGGGCTTTCCAACTCAGGGATCAAACTCAGGTCTCCCACATTGCAGGCAGAATCTTTACCATCTGAGCCACAGGGAAGCCCAATAACCTATTTTTCTACAAAGAGAAGTTTTACTGAGTAATATTTTACTCAAAATAGATCAAATTTTACATAATAAAAATACCAATATGCAAACAAATACATTAATTCACTTATTAAATTTACATTGGAAGTCTTCTGTATCTTCTGCTAAGGACTGAGAATGTGAAGAGTGATAAGACATAGACCCTTTACTTAAGAAGTCTGGAGAAAGATAAAGGCATTAAAATCAAAACACATTATTACATGTTGCTATCATGAAATTCCAGGCCTTCAAAACCAAATGAGCTGCTGTCTTTGTTAAAAATACATGTTTCTGTGAAAACCAGCCTTCATTAAAAACTTAAACAGTAAGATCCAACTTCTTTCCTCTTTCTAAATGCACAGAAAAGTAAAATTCAAACAGATTTTGTTTAGAATAAGTCACCAAAGTTAATTTTATTACATTCTACTTATGAATAAAAACAGGGTGGGTCCTAGCTACTTTTTACCATATTTAACTGGAATTTCCTACAAGATTTTTCAAATTATATTTTTAAACTGTGTCATCCAAAAGGTTTTGTGGGGGAAGTAAGCAAAAACACAAATTGATGTCTATTTCCTCTCATTTTCCATGTGTTTCCTTTGGTTAAATAAATACTCTAAAAATATAAAATGCTTCATGTGTCAGAAAAACTCTCTGAAAGGCACACATATTGTTCGCACTCAATTACTTCACCAGCAGATTTATAACAGTGGCAGCGCAGTTGATAAATCCTGCCTCAACCCCAAAAAACTACTTGTCAGACTATAATTTGATTGTTACAATGCAACATCATAAAAGCAAACTGATAAGAAAAGCTTTAAGTCAGCAAACGTGAGTTTCCCCTATGGTGGACAGGCACACCCACTTTGTGTCACCCTTTCTACCCCTGAAATTTTCCACAGGAAGCAACCTGAGGTGGCCATTTGGATGGCAGAGACTTTCAAGCATTGTCTTGCTTCCAGGGACATGTAAACCCTCTTACTGCAATGGATAAACGAGAGCCTTAAATGGGAAAAAATATAGTGATCTGTCATAAAGTGTTCACCTTGATTGCCAGCAGTATACTTCAGTGACTGGTTTTGAGTTCCATTTGCACATCATACTGAGAGTAACTGCTGCCGCCTGAGATTTTTTTTCAAGTCAGGGAGTGATTTACAGGACCACAGAGTCCATCTACAGAGCACCTCTAAAGATGAGATTGCTGTAATCTTAGGTGTAATCAAATGTAGATTTCATCCATAGTGATAAAATTCTATATCCAACACATCAATGGAAATATCACATATAACATCCCATAGAAGCAAAGCTCTATTTAGTAAGTTGGCTTGAGTATGTGTTACTAGGTGACAGATATCAAAGGAACTTTTTATCTGGGTAACAGGTAGCTGTTTATCCGTGGTATCTCTAGGATGCTGCTGCTGCTGCTGGTAAGTCACTTCAGTCGTGTACGACTCTGTGCGACCCCATAGATGGCAGCCCACCAGGCTCCCCTATCCCTGGGATTCTCCAGGCAAGAACACTGGAGTGGGTTGCCAGTTCCTTCTCCAATGCATGAAAGTGAAAAGTGAAAGTGAAGTCGCTCAGTTGTATCCAACTCTTAGCGACCCCGTGGACTGCAGCCTATCAGGCTCCTCTGTCCATGGGATTTTCCAGGCAAGAGTACTGGAGTGGGGTGCCATTGCCTTCAGGATTCATTAAATCCCGTCATTTGGCTGGACCACAGGTATCTTCCAGACATCTTCTAGCAGACCTGGAGCTGTTAGGTCCTTATCGCCTATCAAACTGAACCTAGAGACCTGGAAAGAGTCTTTTTCCTGGATGAGCAGAATGAGGGGCTACATCCTGGCTCATTTAATAGCCATATATTAATTCACTTGTTTAGAAGCATTTATTGGGTACTTTGAGAGAGTCAACTGTTGTGACAGGTCTGGGAACACAAATACATTTACTGCACAGAAGTTAATTACAGCCTTGCAGTGGGACAGGGGTTGGGGAAGGGGAGAGTAGGGGAAAGAAAGATTAGAGAGAGAGAGGAGAAATGCCCCCCAACACACAGGGGATAAAATCCATGTCTTAGAAAAATACCCTTGTTGATTATATTTATTTTTACAGGTGCTAGTGAAATAACAGGGAAAAAGGTAAGTAATCTCAATTCTTTCATTTAATGAAGACCTTACGTTATTTTTAAGAGAACACTAATCTACTTTAAAAAATATATTTTATAGTCATTTCTTCATGTTTTAAATATCTTGATTCAGCTTTAAATTTTCTAAAAAGAAAAGAAGAAGAAAAGAAAAGAAAATACATAATATAGGAACTTCCCTGGTGGTCCAGGGGCCAAGACTCTGTGCTCCCAAGGCAGGGGGCTGGAGTTTGATCCCTGATCAGGGAACTAGATCCCACGTGCCTCAACTAAGATTCGCACAGCCAAATAAATAAATATTTTTTTTAAAAAAAATACATAATACAAACCAAATGTCTTTTTGTTCTTAAAGAAAGCTAATTAAACAATTAATATACAATGATGGTGATAACATTTATTATGTGCTAGCCAGTAGGCTGAGCTCTTGTGTATTTTCTCCCTTCGTTCCTGTAGCAAGCTTACAGGTAGATAGTATGTTACTCAAATTATATGGGTGAGGAAAGTGAGTCTCAGAGGGGTTATTGACTTGGGGCTGCTAGATGAAATCAAAATCTGCTTGACTCCAAAATCATGTTGGTTATCACTGGAGGATAACATCTTTCCAGAGCTGGGTAACACTACCTGTGAAAATCTTGAATCCAAAGAAAGTCCTGAAGTCTCATTGTGGCCTAGGATTTCAGAGCCAGTAGTGACCTTTAGTGAAAGTGAAATAATACAGATTAAGTGAACGTGAAAGTCGCTCAGTCGTCTCAGATTCTTTGCGACCCCATGGACTGTATAGTCCAATTAGACTACATACACAATCACTTGCTCAAACTGGAAATAAGGGACTCTTCCTCATTTTGTTCTCTTCCATCTAACCTGTCACCAATCTTGCTAATCTGACCTACAGAATATTTTCCAGTCTGAATTATATGTCTTCATCTTCATGGTCACTGCCTTAGTCAAGGATGATCCTGTCATCTTCAACCTGAACTCCTCTCACAGCCATTTAACTTTCTCCTTAAATCCTCCCCTCGCTTTTCCTAGCTCTACTAGTCAGAGTGGTCTTTGGGCCAACATCAGTGTCACCCAGGGTCTTGTTAGAAATGTAGAACCTCAGACTCTCAGGCTCACTCCAGACACACAGAACCAGAATCTACATTGTCAAGTCTCCAGGGGATACCTCTGCACATTGCAGTAGAGTGAGTTGTGAAGTCTGTTTTGTAATTTGCTAGGGATGGGAGCAAGGTGGATGGGGCAGAGGTGCAATCACTGACTTTATCGAAATTGGTTAAGAACAAAACAGTGTGAGAAAAGCTGGTCTGCAGTACCACCAGAAGCTTTGGAGCCAGAAGACTCAATTTAACGTTTTTATTCAAATGATTAATTCTTCCCCTTATGATACTGTCTTTTATTTGAGGCACCCACCTTTCCCTGGGAAAAGCTGTCCAGATGTATGTAGCTCTATCCTTAATTACTATTTTCTTCAGTGGCTTTTGCTCATTTTCTTCTCTTCCCTTTTTTTACATCATCACTATCAAAGTGTGGGGCCTCATTGTCAGGGCAACTGGTGCTGGGATTTTCACAATTTTCCTAACACTGTAACTTCACTGGCTTCCTTTTGTTCTCACTATTGAAAGAATGAACATCACTCTACATCATGTCTCTATACTATTCAAAGTAGTGTGGGGCATCTTCATTGTCAACCTTGTTTCCTTTCCTGGTGCTGGGATTTTTCACAATTTTCATAACACTGTAAGTTCTTCACTGGCTTCCTTTTGTTCTCACTATTGAAAGAATGAACATCACTCTACAGTGTAAGTTTTGTCCATGTCTCTATAAGTTTTCAGTGCTCAGGAATGCCTGCTTGAGCTGGCTCTCCTCTGTCACTTACTATCTCTGAAAACAAAGGTCTCTTTCTGTTCCTGAAACTCACCAATTTACATACTCCTCTGTCCCCATCCTCTACCTTCTGTATGTTTGTGCGTAACTTTTGTCCTCTTCATATTTCTGTTTAAGAGAGAGCTTTTCTCTCAGTGGGCTTCTCTTGTGGCTCAGCTGGTAAAGAATCTGCCTGGAGTGCAGGAGACCTGGGTTTGATCCCTGGGTGGGAAAGATCCCTTGGAGAAGGGAAGGGCTGCCCACTCCAGTATTCTGGCCTGGAGAATTCCATGGACTTATAGTCCATTAAGTCGCAAAGAGTTAGACACGACTGAGAGACTTTCACTTGCACTTTCCTCTCACTCTGCTATCCTTTCTTACAGGACACTGAAGGTTAACAGTAGGTAATCATCTCTAAGCCTGTATGTATTAGTTTGTTTAGACTTGAGATCCTATAAAAATATAGTCTGTTTCTATTTTGTTCATCATTATATACTGCCATGTAGATTGTAATCTATCGCTTCATTACAATCTATCTATTGTTTCTAAGGAAAGGATCCAATCCAGTTTCTTCAATGGACAGATGAGAAAACTGAAGTCCAGAAGGGTTAAGCTGACTGGATAAAAGGCCATAGTTTGGGGCATAGCAGGGCCGGATTTTCTGGCTCTCAATGCAATGCTTTCCATTACACCTCCACTGCATGTATGCAGCCTCAGCAAGCTAAGACAGAGTCCTGCTAATTGGAAATGACTTGGGAGATGTCAGCTTTGATCAGGTAACTCAATTCACCCTTCTGAAGTGATCATGGATGCTGGGCTCCATTGGCCAGCAAAGCCAACAGTGTGAAAACGGCTGTATTTCACTGACTGAGGCCAGGAAGTCTGAGATAAATAAAGAAGGAATCCTTTGCACTGACTCATGAATCCACTCCAGCAAAGTTGGTGGAAGTGAAAGCAATAATGGTAAACCAAAATCTGACTCACCAGCCACCAAGTCTGATTCCTCCTGCTGGGGAGTATCTGCTCTCAGGCTCCCCTGGCCAGCTTCTCAGCAAATCAAGAGATCCTGCATCCCACCCTGTCAGCCTCCATTGGCCTTCGTAGGTGATGGCTGTGGGTGAGGTGCCATGAGGAATGTGTCTCTCCCTCCCTCCACATTCAGGAGAAGCAGATCCAATAATGCAAATGGGGATGAAGAGAACATTTTTTTCCTGAGAACAAAAGAAAAAACAGTGTTTAAACACCAAACTGGTGGATGCACTTAATCTTACTTACAGATTTGCTCATCAAATTAAGAAAATGTCTTTGTCCTAATAGCATGGATTGGGTCAGGTCAACACAGGTCTATTTCTCCAAGAACCTGCAACAACAGCAAAAAATCAAATAGAACAAGATAGGCACTGTGCTCGGGAATTAGAATGCCAACACCACCACTAAGTACGAAAAATGAGGAAAATATTTATCCTAAAAGGACCCAGTTTACAATCTTGAGAGCCAGCACAGAACAATGAAGACAGTATTTGAAGACTTTCAGCAAAAATACATAAAATGTCAGTATAAAAGCAGTTATATCGCTAACTTTATTCACCTAGGACAGTGGTACCCAAGCTTTTTGGCACCAGGGACCAGTTTCATAGAAGAGAAAACAATTTTTCTGAGGATCCAGGCCAGGAACAGTTTTGGGACAATTCAAGCACATTACATTTATTGTGCACTTTATTTCTATTATTATTACATCAGCTCCACCTCAGATTATCAGGCATTAGATCCCAGAGGTTGTGGACCCCTGACCTAGGACATCTCCTGTGTTTCCTGCCGAGGACTATGATCTTGGGGGTGGGTTGGCCTGGGTCTAACCTGGCATGCAATAGGCACAGTGGTTAGATGGCTGCAGCTGTGAGAGCCAGTACTCTGCAGTGGAGAACAGGAAAGCTGGAAATGACACCCACTGCCTGGGTGCACCTCTACCGTTCATCTTCCGTTGCTGAAAACACTCTGCTCCATTGAATCAAGCAACCACCCTTGCTCTAAACCAAAAACATATGTGGTTGGCACGTCCTCCTCAGCAGTGATAAGGACGGTTGCCTGTGCCATGGGGTTGGCCATTCACAAACTGAACGTGGTCCGGAGGTGTCCCTGTGCTGAACAGGCCATGTAATGAGGGTTAATTGTGAGGTTAATAGAATGATAAACTTCACCGCCCTCAGCAGCTGCAGATAAAACTACAGCACAACCACTCACATGTGGAATTCATTTAGGGGCTGCCTCAACCTGGGCACCTATAAGAGCTAGTAACAGGAAGCACGTAATTGCATGTGTGGTATAAACCCTTTTAATGATAGCTCCAAAAAGCACTTCTTCCTGCTACATGATGCAAAGCATTCATGATTGGCCTGTATGTGATTTCTGAGGAATTAAAACAAGATTAGGGGCTTCCCTGGTGGCTCAGTGGTGAAGAATCACCTGCCAACACGGGGGACATGGTTAGATCCCTGGACTGGGAAGATCCCACATGCCAAGGAACAACTAACCCCTTGTGCCACAACTATTGAACCTGTGCTCTACAGCCCAGGAGTCGCAGCTACTGAAGCCTACACACTCTAGAGCCTGTGCTCCGCAGTAAGAGAGGCCACTGCAATGAGAAGCCCACACACTGCAACTAGACAGCAGCCCCTGCTCACTGCAACCAGAGAAAAGACTGAACAGCAATGAAAACCCAGCACAGCCAACAATAAATAACATTTTTAAAATTTAAAATAAAACCAGATTAGGAAGAGTATTGCAGCCAACCATGCTCTTCCATAATAAACCCTAATGAGGATTAATTAACCTTCCTGTTCAAGTGTTTACTGAGTGCTTAGTGCTCTGTGTGTGTGTGCACATGTGTGTATGTGTGTCATTGGTGAGAGAAGGCTAGACAACCCTTGAAAACTCCCTGTTAGATATATGTATACTGCTCTGTGTCAGTTTGAAAGTTGACACCATTAATAGAGGCCACTCATTCTGAGCATCTGTGCAGACCCAGGCAAGAATGGTAGTTTTCATTACAAAGGATGAAAGTAAAGCAAGCAATAGAGATTGTTTAGATTTCTTTTTTATGAATGTGAAAATCCAAGAAATAAACCATAGAGAGGATAAATAGCTTCCCTCGGCACTTTCCTGTTAGCTTCAGTTGGTATGCAGATGGGATGGGAAGAGTAGCCACGGACAAGGCTTTCCCAGGGGTTGCATAGTGTGCTTGTTTACTTCTACAGATGACACACGTGGGAGGGACACGACGAAGGATGTGGCTGAGCTTTCAGAGGTAACAGTGAACATTCTGTACAAACAGCAAGCCGGTAGCATTTGTTCCACCAAGGAGAAGATGCCACGTTGTGGTCAAAACCCAGTGAACTCGATGGAGAGATACAAATTCCACTTCAAGTGGAATCCACTCCCTACTCCCCATGTCAATTGGACAAATCACTGGAATTCTCTGGAATTCAGTTCAGCTATTAATAAGATTATTCTTTAGACTGACTACATGATACAAATTTTCAAAAAAATGAATTAATTTGCTTCACTGCAGACCACAAAATTTTGAGACAAAGGAATTACGTCTCTTTATTAAAACTCTATGAAAAAAAGATACTCCTTTCTTGGAGGATTTATTGGTTAAATGTATTTAAGTCAAATAAATTATTTTATTATATGCCTTATTCAGACATTTTTTAAAGCGATTATTTTGAATGAGAGTGTACAATTTTACAAAAGCTAAAGCCTATCTTTTTCAATCACATTCAATAAATACCTTAACATCCAAATTGAATCTCCATTCCGTGTGTTGATTTTGTTTTAAATCTTACAATAGTGTCTGGAAATACCAAATAATTTTTGAACTTCTATGCTCGAACCCATTTATGACATTTTTTCCTATATACACATAAATTCATTTATTGACTTATCCATTAATTCAACAAATTTGTTTTTGTTTTTTCACACACTGTATGCTTGGAACTGTTCCAGGAGCTGGGTGACTCAGAAGAGAACAAAATCAAGTTTCTGTTCTTCTTAAGCTTACATTCTGGTCAGGGGTTCAGGGGTGGATAGGTTGGGAAAGATTATATACATAATTATATGTATAATCATTTTATATATGTATATATAATGTTTATACATATGTCACATGTGTGCTTAGTCACTCAGTCATGTCCAACTACCTGTGACCTCATGGACATAGCCCGCCAGGCTTCTCTGTCCATGGGGATTCTCCAGGCCAGAATACTGGAGTGGGTTGCCATGCCCTCCTCCAGGGGATCTTCCCAACCCAAGAACTGAACCCAGATCTCCCACAATGCAGGCGATTTCTTTACCATCTGAGCCACCAGGGAAGCCCTGGTGATTATATATATTATATTATCATTATATGTATGTTTACATATCTCATTATATATACATATATTTACATACATATCTGTATATGGATGTCTAAGTGTGTATGTATCTATGTATCTATGTAATTACCTATCAACCTAACTTCTGATTTGTAGCTACTGGTAGGACTCTGAAATTTTAAAAAGTTTCCCCTTTTTGGTAAAAAAAAAAAAAATTAAGATGTTCTTCTGGGTTGACTTATAACAGAGCTGGAGGACAGGGCTTGGCCAGCAGAGCAAGAAGAGCCCTCGGTCCTGGCTTGCCTCCTACTCCAGGCTGCCCATCTATCAGACACAACTGGGACCACCATACATGCTGGTGTTGCTGAGAATGATGTGCAGGAAAGTGCTGTTCAATATGGGGTGGTGAGTGAAGGACTCTTAAATAAGGTGACATTTAGACAGAGACCTGTGGGAGGAGCGGGCAGACCCTGCAGATGTCTGGAAGAAGCACATTCTAGGCTGAGGGAGGTGTGTTCTCAGAAAAGCAAGGGAGCCAGGGTCCCACTGAGTAAGAGGCAGCAGAGAATTCAAGTCATGAAGAGACCTTTTGTTCTGGGAAATGGAAAGCCACTGACAGGTTTGGAGCAGAGGAATGATACAGTCCCACTTATTTAAGAGGATCCCTCTGAGCTATTGCATGAAGGACAGACTGTGGGGTGGAGGAGGGCAGGTGGAAGTAGGGAGGTCAGTGCAGAATTTCCCACAATATTGCGAGTGAGAGGTAATGGTTTAGATAAACATAATATTGGAGGAGGTGATGATAAGCAGTCCTAATGTAAATATATTCTGAGGAAAAGAAAGAAAGAGGGGAGTCAAGAAAGTTCATCGCTTTTGAAGAATCAACTGAATGAATACAGAGTTGCCACTGATGGAGATGAGGAACTCCTGAGGTTGGGAGTAGGTTTGGGGGGGAAATCAAGAGTTTGGTTTTGATTGTATGAAGTTGAGTTGCCTCTGTGGACACCCATGTGGAGATATCAAATAGGCAATAATATCTCAAGTTCAGAGGAGAGGCTGGAGTAAGAGAGTACAGTAACAGCCTCGTGTTGTTACCACTTAGGGACATCGAATCTTCCAGCTGGTTCTCAGTGACCTTGTTCTGGAAGATTTTGCTATCTGGAGTTTATTCACACATATTCAGGGGCTTAAAGAATACTCCCTAGGTAACTGATTCTCTCAACTTGTTTAGAGAATGTGGAGGCTCTAAAAAGTTATTTTGCCTTCTTCTCATTAAAAAATATGACTCTTCTATCAGGGGTGCAAGTCAGACTATAAGGTAACGATGAAAAGTGTATTCTCATTTAAAAAGCATTCCAGGACCTTCAGAGAGAGTATTGCATTCTTTCAGGAATATGTTAACCTCCAAAAGGTCTGCATCTGAAAGACAGAGTGTGGCACAGCCTGTTCTCCCTTCTCCTACCATCCATGCATATCCATCTTTGGTGTATGGTCCAAATTATACCTCCTGCACCAATAATGCCTTTGACAGCCATTATAATCATGTCTGCTTTCTCCTCTGATTGCTTACATTACCTGGTCTGTAAGCTTATACTTATTCCTTTCTGACTGTCCCATGTCTCTGAATGGATATGCCCCATACTACATTTGTGTTTTTCAGAAGCTGACCTCTTGGCCTCAGTTTCCTCATCTGTAAGGAAGTTGAAAGCCTAGCATGCACGCTATGACATGAACCTACAACATGCAGCCTTGCAGCTGTGTTATTTATGTTCTAACATTAGTGAAAAGTATTCTACGTGTTACTGCTCAACAAATGGTAGATACAATTCATGAATATGTACATATAATTATTTTTACTCCTTCAGTATTTTTATGCATTGGTCTTTTTTTCCCATCTTTACGATGACGTATCATGTAATATGATGTAAGAACTCTTATGTTGTGAGAAGAATTAAAAATGAATAAATAAAAGAGGGACTTTTGAGGTAATTATATATCACCCTGAAAGAATAAAATGTATTCTTTTGAAATGGCAACTTACATGGAAAATTTTGGAAGACTCACCAATTTGGAAATACTTATGCTCTATCCAAAACAAAAAGACTACTACTACAATTTTCAAAAGCAGTAGTAATCTAACAAGTAAAAACATTAAAAGAAATTAACCTTCTTAAGGCTTTTGCATAAACAGTAGCTAAACTCACATTTTAAAAATGTATTAGTCAAAATACATAATGGGAAACTACAGGTAGTTAAAATATAAATCTTGTGAAATTAAAAGGAAATATTGGAAGCTAAAAATTATTTTCCCTAAATGACTCAGAAGGAAAAGCTGTATTAGTAAGTGAATTTTTCTTGCTGAAGTAAGAAAGACGGGGCAATTCAAATAAATTTTCTCTTATAGTATATCAAGACACTTAAGCTGACCTTCAAAGAAAGCCAGACTTAAAATAACCTGAGCCCAACTACATTTTCATCGGAGCTACGCTGCTCTATTACCTTAACCATCATTCATCGTCTAAGTCAAACAGTTTATAGAGCGAGAACATGAATTCTAGCCCTGAGTCAGGACTGCTATCAATGAGTTTGGAGGTTTACATTCTGTTGGTGTGAGGTCACTGTTTGCTGTCACTAGTGATCAATGACCCAGCCCTGGGCTGTCTTACCGACTTTAGCAAATTTCCTAGTTTTAACAGTTTACTCACAAATCTTAGAAAATGATTTTCTATTGAAATTCACCAAATCACATGTTGGTGATTTTTAAAATAGCAAACTATTTTCAAACACAGTAGTAATCTAAATTGCCATCCAAACAGTTGGTATTTTAGAAACAGTGATTGATGAAACAGATGGGAAAGGATTATTTCTATAAATAAACAGAGACTTAAAACCTTTTAGCAAGATCATTCATATTACCCCGTTTAATCTCTTATGGCAATTGTTCTAGTCTTTTGGCAATTTGACAATCTCTTCCAGTGACTGTGAAGGTATTATTTTCTTCCCCACAAAGAACTGGGAGTACTATGGTTAATATTTTACTGAATTGTGGGAAAGTAGTAGGTTTTTCTCAGCCCCAAAGGGTACTGACATTTTAACCCACTTATCTCTGATTTATTCAAGTTCTTGACAGTGCCAAAAGAAGGATGCATTTTTCCTGAAGGATCTATAGTTAAGGCAATTTGACATATGCTTTTCTTCTCTCTGAAGGGGGTGGTACCAGCTGTACAATTGCCATTTCATGGTGCAGCAGTCACAAGATTATTTCTTAGATGGTTAAGTTTTGTGCCACCACAGAATTTTGAAGATCTATTAAAACAGTAAAATTATTTTAAAATGATTTTACATTACATTCCACATTTTTGTGGGAAAGCACTCAAAACTTCAACCTAAAATTATAATCAGAAATTATCCAAAAGTTGAATTGGGGGAAATGTCCAATGATACATGACAGGGTAAATATAGTAGCTAAGATGTTTATTAGAGAGTAACCTATTTCATCGATGCATTTCTCATATTGATTTTCTTCTTTAGCTGCTAACCGTAAGATGGGACACTCCCAAAGAATTTTCTTATCATTTTTTAAAAGAAAATTCATGATTATGTGATGCACATGAATTTGTGAATTTATGATTTACATGATTAGGCTGGGTACCCTTTAGTTAAAAAATAATTGAATCCTCCTCTCTGTCTCTCCCATCTGGTCACCAGAGTAGCATCCCGGGAGAGCAAGTTCCCGCATGTGGTCTTATGGAAGAGTGATGGATTTTGTCTTCAAATAGGCATCACAGATATTCTTATAGAAATGTAGTGCAAAACTTTTGCATGATATTGAGTTGGCCAAAAAGGTCACTCGGGTTTTTCCATACAAGCATACAGAAAAACCAGAACAAACTTTTTGGCCAACCCAGCGCTATGCAGTTCAACTTCCTGTGGATTTCCTCGAGTTACAACACATATTCTTCACAATTTGAGGCAGCTGTCTGATAAATGTGAGTTCTAGGTTAGAAAAAGATGGGACAGAGTTTAAAGGGGCTGGATAAATCCATCACTAATGCTGGAAAAATAGCTCAGACACCATGCCTTCTTGATAAGAGAATCACGCATCACTAATTCTGTAAATAAAAAGACCAGTCTATGGCAATTTTAGTCTCTAAGTTTTAATGGGGGGGAGTAGTATTTTGAAAGTTCTTAAAAATAATGTTTTTCAGCCTTAGATGCATTAGATGCAGAATAAATGAAACATGCTAAGAGTTCAAGCAAAACTGATTCTTTTTTGCATCTGCTTTTTAATTTGATTTATAATAAAGAGAAATGCAAATACAATGCTGTGTCTGCATTTTGTTTATCATCCTCAGGATCCTAGGAAATATTGCATAAATGAATCATTTTTCTTTTGAATTGTATTTCTAAAATAAAGTGACTGCATTTCATATATATATATATATTTACTCTATGTATTTAAGTAAATGTTGCACCTCTGTGTATCTACCTTCTGATACTGTCAATTAATTTTAATACTGACCCTTGATCACATCATAGTGGTAATCTTTTTGTCATTTTATAAGCCACATAATTATTACATGATTATAATTTTTTAAATGGAAAGCAATCATATTGCTCAAAATATTCATAAAGGGCTACTTTAAAATGTAGATTTGGCTGTTTTAAAAATAAAATTATTTCCGAAAGAATGAACAATTTTTAATTCTGCTGAGAAATACTACGAAAAGAATTTCTGGGAAAATTGTAAGTAATAGCAATATTACTATAATTGCAAAAACTCTCTAGATGAAAAAAGAGAAAAAAATTCATTTGATGTAAAAATTTCACTACATTTGTGGAAAGCCAAGTTACATTCCTGTCTATCACCCTTCTTTTTGGTGTAGGAGTTCCCTGATACAGATGTAAAACCTAGAGCTTTTCAAAGAGCGACATCCAGGATGCTAATAAACATAGAACAGCATGACTGAGGTACTTCTAGAATCCACTGAAGCATCAGTCTCAATCCCTGCCTTGTGTTAAGTGTGGCATGTCTGCTTTCTCTCTTCCCACTTGCCTGGAGTGAGTCCTGAGACCTTCAGTTTCTTCAGAGTAGCAAATGTTTCCGAAATGCCAGTCTCTTCAGCAACTGAAATTCAAAGTTCTTCTCCTCTTGTACCCCCACTTGCCAACAAGTGGTAATGAGTTTGGGTTTGAGTGGCTTTGGTTGTGCTGCAGCAGGTGTGGGCGGGAAGTAAGAGGGAAGGAATGAGTTCCATGTAGCTCTTATGTCATGGAAAATGTCCAGGGAACTGCACTGACAGGCTAGCCACGAAGAAAGTTAAGGTGTTTCCTGTCTTACAGAGGTGGGCTCCTCTGGTTCTCCATTCTCTTTCTCCACCTTATTTATGATTAAAATACAAAATTAAAAACTGAGTGTGGTTTTCATTCCCCCACTGTCAACACCACTTCTCCAAAAAAAAAAAATTGTATCCTTTTTGAAAAACTAGGAAAGTTAGAGTTTCCGATCATTATATATGGCTGCCCCTTTTCCTGCCATTTCTTCATCACAATTTCACAATTTTTTTTCATAGAACTCATAAATGTTTTTCATAGAGCTCTCAAAATGTTTTATTTCTTTTAATTTCTTTTTTTTTTTTTTGCCAAAATGTAATAGCGGAGCACATCCAAAGAATCTATCTCAATCTCTAATACATGTAATAATTTTCCATATAGCAGAGAAGAAAACTGTCCATTCAACATTTCTTTGAGTGAGTTGTGAGAGGAAATATGAGAGGAAGGTTAAAAAGAAAGGGTTCAGATTTTATTTCTATATCATCTATTTAACTTCTCAGCTAAAATAGAATTTAAGACACTACAAATCAAGTTATAGTTGAAAGAAAGAGTATTGATTTTTTTTTTTAACTGGGTTGGCCAAAAAGTTCATTTGGGTCCATATCTTACAGAAAAACACAGGTGAACGGTTTGGCTGACATGAACGAACTTTTTGGCCAACCCAATAGTTTCTTTTAAACCAGATTTCTCACTTTTATTTTCTATAGGGGAAAAAAAGTACTTTTTAACAATTCATACTCATGGAAGAAGATCAATATGGAATTTTCCGTTTCCTTACTACTGCAGTAAATTTTAGGCCTCTAACACTGGTGAATCATAGTCATTTAATTAATAAATTTGGGGAAATATTTTCTCATATTTTCTAATAGTTTTACATTTTAGAATAAAAAAGAGTTTAGTCCTTTAAAATGTTTTATACTTGATAAGTCTTCTATTTTTCAATTTTATTTTCCAGTTCAGGAATGTGAAACAGCTCAGTAGGAAATATAATAAGTATTTGCCTGTGGATAACTGGCCTTGATTTCTATATTAGCCACTAGGGAAAGGGAGTGTGATAACCTTCTCCATGTTATTTTAGCACATCACACACCTGCCCCATAATCTACATACTGTAATTGCTAGTGTCTGCACCGGAGCTTGTCATAATAAATGTTTCCAAGTGTCAGGATCAAGGTTCTTTTTAAAAGGCTACTAATTGCAACATCTAATGAATACATTTAGAGGAAAGAGAGGAACAATGCTTGTGAGGAGTAATAGAAAGCTGAAACTGGATGAAAGCCTAGAGGATTGCACAGGTGCCCCTGGGAGTTGATGAGAGAGCCAGGGCCAGAGCAACAAGATACATTTTGACCCTACAAGAAACTATTCACTAGAACTGTACACGTCCATATCATTACTAAACATTAATAGCTGCTAGGTGCTGGGCAATGTTCTTGTCACTGGCAATCAAAAATGAAAACATGGGGCTTCCCTGATGGCCCAGTGTTAAGACTCTACGCTTTTCACTGCTGAGGGCACAGGTTCAATCCCTGATGGGGGAACTAAGATCCCACAGGCCATATGGTGTGGCAAAAAAATTTAATTAATTCAATAAACTAAAAATAAAGTGAAAACACATAACAATCTCTAAGGAATATCAAGAAAATGAGATACAAAAACCAAGAGAGAAGGGACAAGTCAAATCAGTGAGTGACGTGGAGACTCTGAGTGGGGTGAGGCCAAGAAGCATACATGGGCTCGAAATACAGAGATGACAGAGAAGCAGCCTTTGTGTTGTGCTCAGAAGGGAATGTCACACATGTGTAGGCCGGAGGAAGTATGAGAAACTCCCCCAAAATAAAAACATGAGAGAAACTAATCAGAAAGTGGACCACAGGTATAAATAGACAGGTTTACAGAAAATGAAACTCAAAATACCTATGGAAAAATAAAACATGGCTCAATCTCAGTAATCAAGGACCCAGAAACAAGGAGATACCACATTATTTCCATTAGATGTGGTGCTTGGGGTGGAGGGGTGTCTGACAACAACAATACATGTTGGGAGGATATAAAGAGAGAAATTCTCAACTGTGCCGGGGGGAGTGTAAATTACTACAATTTGGAAAAGAATTTGGCACCATACTAAGAATTTAAAATATGCCTGTGCTATGACCCAGAAATTTCTCTGCTAGCTGTCTTCCCTAGAGAAATTCTTGCACACATACACCTATACACATGCATCAAGTTCACTGAAGCATTGCAACAACACACACTGAACAGCAGTCTTTGAGAGAACAGACTTTTAAATCATCCTGCCATTGCCTGATTCTGGTCTCAGACATAGCAAGGCAGAAACTTTAGCTCTTTTACTAATTTTTTGCATTTTGGATTCATTTCTTTGCTGTGGAGATATTTCTCCTATATTTAAGTGTGCCTATGTCCTTTTGGTTTTCTATTTTTATATTTTATTCATCGTGGCTGTTTTCATCTCTACCTAGAAGCACCAAAACTAAATTTCAAATATATAGCTTCACTCAAAAATTGGGGAAGCATCTCTGTAGACTAGAAATGGAAGAAAAACACAGCAGTAAGTGGATGTCAAAGGTGAAGATTTACTGGACTGTGGGTCTAGCGACAGGAAGACATAGCCCGGAATTCCATTTTTGTGTAGTGAGTGACTTTGAGTGTGTCTCATATATCCTGTGGGGCCGAAACCTGACTCATCGACAAAATTAGGATTCCAAAGAACATCCCACCAAGAAATGGAGGCAGAAAGCGTGGCTCAGGCTGAACCAGCAAAGACTTTCTCACTGGTGGTAAAACAAAAGGGAAACCCCCCCAACACACATGCACCTTCAGACATGCACAGTCAGTCTAAAGTGATAAGGCTGTGTCCGGTGATTCACAAGGGAAGAAAAAAACATCACCTTTGGGAATTGTCAAACCCTTTGCTAAGCTGACCGTCAAAAGTTTATAATGGGCACCAATGGCTGACTTTCAATTAAAATAGGCACAAAGTATGGTTTTGTTTTTCTCTGAGAGCTTTAGTCAGCTTGGGCTGCCACAACAGAATATCATAGACATAGCAGATTGAGCAACAGAAATTTATTTTTCACACCCTGGAGGATGGGAAGCTCTGGTGAGGGATCTCTTCCCCATTTAGAAACAGTGGTCTTAGAGAGAAAGTTCTCCAGTGTCTCTACAAATGAAAGCACTAGACCCCTCAGCCCAGGGCCCTGCTCTCATGAGCTCATCTAACCCTAGTCACTTCCCCCAAAAAACCCATCTCCAAAGACCATCACGCTGGGAATTAGGACATCACATAAGGGTTCTGAGGGAACACAAATAGTTCATAACACTGAGTTTGATTTTATTTTATATCCCAAATCTAGCAGATATTAGAAAGTAAATTTCAAACAATCTTGAGTAATCTCTGCCCACTAATGGTATATCCCGCATTGTTCTATATTCTGGGTCTAAATTCCAAGGACTGACATAGTATTATATAAGGACTTGAGAGAGGTGAGCGTATAGGGACATCAATATTTGTTCTCTCTCCAGATGACATCTTTGAAATGTCTTTATTCTCATTTCTTAAACAAACAAACATCTGGCCCCAAACCCAGTAAGACCAGCAGAAGCCCAGTAGAGAAAACAGACTTCTACCCTCAATAGGCTGTGTGGAGGTATTCCAGCATTCCTGCCTCCCATCCCATGGTGTCGGTGGAGACTACATGGGCAGCCTAGACTTCTATCCTCACCAAGCAGTAACAAGACAATCCTTACCCTCCTGATGGGTTGTTGTATGGGGAGACACATGGGAGAGTCAAGTCAGTCACCATTGCCAGTGGTACTGAAGCCACCCCCTCACCACGGTGTCAGTAGGGACCACACGGGGAGCTGGAATTCAACACTACCTACAAGGTCATGTAGCAAGGCAGTACCCACAGAAGTATTTCAAAGAGGTCATGGTTGAGGAGGACATCCCTAGCCACAATTTGATACAAAAAAACATCGAAAAAGTGAGTCAGTCTTGATGGGCATGAGTCACAGGTAAAGGTTCCAGAGTCAAGTGGTAATAGAAGGCAAGAAGGTAGCATGTGACTGCCTAAAGAATTTGGGTAAAAGTGAGAAAAGAAAAGAGGTAGAATTAAGCTTGCATGTGCATGTTAAGTCACTTCAGTGTGTCTGACTCTTTTCGAGGCTATGAGTCTGCCAGGCTCCTCTGTCCATGGGGTTCTCCAGGCAAGAATACTGCAGTAGATTGCTATGCCCTTCTCCAGGGGATCTTTCTGACTCAGGGATTGGACCCACCTCTCCTGTGGTTTCTGCATTGCAGGTGGATTCTTTGCACCCTAGCTGAATGTACTTCCTATGCAACTAAGGTTAGCTAGGTTCAATAACAGAAATATAGGATCATGGGATGAATGGAGTGTCTTCCTTTCCCAATGCATAGGAGCCTGGGAACACACTCCCTGGTGCCAACAAATTTTGGGTGTACAAAATCTGGGACATTGATCTATATCCTCAACTTGTCCCTGAATAAAAGGTGTTATTTAATATGTGCTACCATCTCTTTCATTTATCTCCCCCCGCCACCTCCTCATGGTGGGGGGGTAGGGGAAGTAGATTTTAATCAAACTTAAAACAAAGGCTAGAAAGAAATTATTAATGCTAATTCTGTTCAAAGGTTAGAGAAAATCCTTTTTAAAAATTCTGGATGCTAATATAGTAAATTTATGTTTATTGATGTTCAGTCACTCAGTCTGTCTCTTTGCGACCCCATGGACTGCAGCACGCCAGGCTTCCCTGTCCATCACCAACTACCGGAGCTTGCTCAAACTCATGTCCATTGAGTCAGTGATGCCATCCAGCCATCTCATCCTCTGTCATCCCCTTCTCCTCCTGCCTTCAATCTTTCCCAGCATTAGGGTCTTTTCCAATGAGTCAGGTCTTCACATCAGGTGGCCAAATTATTGGAGCTTCAGCATCAGTCCTTCCAATGAATATTCAGGATCGATTTCTTTTAGTATTAACTGGTTTATCTCCTTACTCTCCAAGAGACTCTGAAGAGTCTTCTCCAACACCACAGTTCAAAAGCATAGACAGCCTTCTTTAATTTTCACCTGAAGAACTTTATGTTTCTTCGAATTTTCTAAAGACTTTTCCTACAGTGAAGCATTCTCTTTTTCATTTTTTTCCAGCTTTACTGAGGTATAACTGAGGACTAAAATAACATTTAATGTGTACAACGTAATGATATATATACACATTGTGAACAGTGAAGCATTCTTGACTAAGATTAAATAAATGGAGTGATCAGTTGGACTTAAATCCTTTTTAGCCTCATCTCTATGTTTTAAATGCCTCCATTTCACCTGTTCAACAAGGTCTGTTTTTTGTTAACTGAGGATTTCTCATGACTGTAAAATGTTATCTACCAAAAGTTCCTCAATCCAAAAATTTTCAAAAAGCTAATGTGTCTTATTACCAGGCATTTAGGCTCAGGTTAAATTCTTTAAATATAACCACTTTAAATTGACCTTGTCTTTTAATGAGCAGAATAAATAATGTAAGTGTCATATAAATCTCCACTGAGTGTCACAAAGTTTGAGACTTGAATTCAAACAGTCACTTCAGTTGCTCAGTCGTGTCTGCGACTCGATAAACTGCAGCACACCAGGCCTCTCTGTCCATCACCAACTCCCAGAGTCCACCCAAACCCATGTCCATCAAGTTGATGATGCCATCCAGCCATCTCATCCTCTGTCGTCCCCTTCTCCTCCTGCCCTCAATCTTTCCCAGCATCAGGGTCTTTTCCAATGAGTCAGCTCTTCACATCAGGTGGCCAAAGTATTGGAGTTTCAGCTTCAACATCAGTCCTTCCAATGAACACCCAGGACTGATCTCCTTTAGGATGGACTGGTTGGATCTCCTTGCAGTCCAAGGGACTCTCAAGAGTCTTCTCCAACACCACAGTTCAAAAGCATCAATTCTTTGGCGCTCAGCTTTCTTTATAGTCCAACTCTCACATCTATACATGAACACTGGAAAAACCATAGCCTTGACTAGACGGACCTTTGTTGGCAAAGTACTGTCTCTGCTTTTTAATATGCTATCTAGGTTGGTCATAACTTTCCTTCCAAGAAGTAAGCGTCTTTTAATTTCATGGCTGCAATCACCATCTACAGTGATTTTGGAGCCCAGAAAAAAAAAGTCAGCCACTGTTTCCACTGTTTCCCCATCTATCTGCCATGAAGTGATGGGACCAGATGCCATGATCTTAGTTTTCTGAATGTTGAGCTTTAAGCCAACTTATTCACTCTCCTCTTTCACTTTCATCAAGAGGCTCTTTAGGTCTTCTTCACTTTCTGCCATAAGGGTGGTGTCATCTGCATATCTGAGGTTATTGATATTTCTCCTGGCAATCTTGATTCCAGCTTGTGCTTCTTCCAACCCAGCGTTTCTCATGATGTACTCTGCATACAAGTAAAATAAGCAGGGTGACAATATACAGCCTTGACGTACTCCTTTTACTATTTGGAACCAGTCTGTTGTTCCATGTCCAGTGCTAACTGTTGCTTCCTGACCTGCACACAAGTTTCTCAAGAGGCAGGTCAGGTGGTCTGGTATTCCCATCTCTTCAAGAATTTTCCACAGTTTATTGTGATCCACACAGTCAAAGGCTTTGGCATAGTCAATAAAACAGAGGTAGATGTTTTTCTGGAACTCTCTTGCTTTTTCAATGATCCAGCGGATGTTGGCAGTTTGATCTCTGGTTCCTCTGCCTTTTCTAAAACCAGCTTGAACTGAATATTGTACAACTAATTATGGGTTTCCCTGGTAGCTCAGCTTGTAAAGAATCCGCCTGCAATGCAGGAGAACCCAGTTCCATTCCTGGGTCTGGAAGATCTGCTGGAGAAGGGATTGGCTACCCACTCCAGTATTCTTGGGCTTTTCTGGTGGCTCTAACAGTAAAGAATCTGCCTGCAATGCAGGGTCTTCGATCCCTGGGTTGGAAAGATCCCCTGGAGGAGGGCATGGCAACCCACTCCAGTGTTCTTGCCTGGAGAATCCCCATGGACATAGGAGCCTGGCAGGCTACAGTCCATGGGGTCACAAAGAGTTGGACTCAACTGAGCGACTAAACACAAGCAGCACAGCACAACTAATTATAGTAATCAGTTTCAGGATATACATAGTATTTAAATGAAATAAGGAATCTACACTCTTTCCTTGTGACTAATCTAGAATTTGAAGCTAGATACCCAGGGGTAAATAGGAACCATTTCCTACTGAGCTTCTTCATATTAATGAGTGAAGCGGTTAAAGGATTGATTATGCTTCTCTTACAGGAAATGAACTAATGAGAATTAGTAGGATCCCAAGCATGTGGACAAATACCAACAGAGAAAAAAAAAAAATAGAGCAATATATTTGCATTATCTACCAGGGATTTGAAATCTAAGACAGGTAAGGAAGACGCATGCAAAAACAGATAATGGCTACTGCAGGATGGTTATTATCAGTAAAGCACGATTTATTGTCTTTTACATCAAAATGGATTTCCTCTGGAAGAAAAGTACCCTCTTGCTTTCTGGAGTATCGTATGTAAGAGAAACATTTTAATTTCAGCTCCCTCAGTGACAGTGACCCCTCTGCCCTCTCCATTTTATAAATTATTGACAAAGCGTCAAGAAGATTCCAATTGTGCAACAGCTAATTGGCCCCTCTGGTCATTTCTCAACAGCCCTGAAAAGTTCATTGGTTTTAGATAAAGACTTTCCCGGAGTTGCAGGCTCAGGCATTCCAAGAGTTTGAATAAGTTTGTGTTCTTTATTTGCTTTTTAAATACAACATTTTGAGGCCAAGGCTTGGCAAAGAGCTATGAGGTTGGGATATTTGCTTGCTAAGGAAAAAATGAGAACTCGAATTGGTATTTTAAATGAAATTAAATTTGAAATGTATATTGTAAAGCAAAAATAGGCTTTAGCTGATCTTAATATAAGGGAAAAAATGAATGTTTATATAAAATGAATGTTGATGAAGCTATTATGAGGAAAGACTTAAAGGTAACAATATTTAAATAAAATATCGTCATCCTCAAACACGTCTTAAAATGTATTTTAGAAGCATTAAACTGGTATCAAGACTTTGACTTTCAGTATGAATTTTTTTCTATGTGAAAAAAGAAAAAGGCTTTTTGCTGTGAAGTGGTTGAATGCAAGATGAAAATGCTTACAGCTTATATTTGAAATGAAATATTTTCCAGTCTTACTGGAATTTTATTTTGGTTGAGAATTGCAATGACAAATCAACCCTTCTCCTCTAGCTCTCCGCTACCTGTGACCCCTGAGCTGTATGAAGTACATCCCTGAACCTGTGGAATGAAGATGGGTGTTTCAGTCCACTTATTGGACTCAAAGTCATCCACATCTATGACTAAAACTGAAATGCAATTCTTTGCCAGCTTTCATTTCCATATACATTGTTTTTCCACTGTAGTGCTGTTAATAAATTGTGTTCTTTGCATGTGTGTGTGTGTGTATGTGTGTGTGTGTACAAAGATAAGCAGAAGAGATTGAAGCAATTTTCCCATTTCTTACCTCTGCAAATTTCCTTTTTTAAAAATATTATATCAGTTGTTTTTAACAATAAGGTCTCAGAAGCTATATCAAGTACTTTATTAGAATATGTTCAAGAATTTTCTGCTTATCTCAATATAAGATTTACTCTGGGATGTAACTCTTTTTTTCTATTTTATCTTTTTTAAACCTTTTATTTCCCTCACCTGCTAAAGTTTCTATTAACTGATAGGTAATTCATGCAGATGGAAAGAAACACAAAGGGAAATTTAGGCGGAAAAGAAAAATTTCAAAGAGGGAAAAACAAAATGAGAAGAAAAAGCATATTTGAAAATTTCATAAAATTAGATTTCCATATTCAGGTCCGCAATATTTTAAAAGATTAATGTTTCTCAAACATTCTCCCAGGCAGTATATTCTCAAAGCAATCCTTTTCAGAAAAGAAGAAAATAAAAGGAGTAAATTTTATATTATTCTAACCCTACTTCAAATGAAGACTTTTTTTGAAACTCTAAATAAGAGTAGAAACACATCTGAAATTATGTTCAGAATGTGTAGCAAGGAAAATCAAACAGAGGCATTACTCATAGTCTAAGAGTTAAAACTTAATGTATTTAGGAAACACAGGCAATTATCCATTCTCATCTAGACCTCAAACTGTCATTTGGGAATCCTCCCACCATTCCAAGCTATACTACACACTACACAGTGCAATGTTATACACAGAACACAGCTTCATTTCTCTGCTATCTGTTGCATACATCCAGCACATACAAAGGACACTGGTATTTCTATCCTTTCTGGAGTTTTAAACTATAAATACTGAAAGTGTAAATGTCTGAAAGCAGACATTTACACTTCTTATTTACCTTAGCATTTCAAACCTTCCCAAAATTATGGACATATTTCCATATTTTCAGTAAAAATCAACTCCTCAGTGTTCTGTTTGTTCACTAAATGAGGAATTTTGCTTTGCACCTGGTGTGGCCCAAAATGTCATAGGTTACCATATTTCCAGAAGTTACCCCTTATCCTCATTATAAAATCTAGTGGTAGAAGGTTTGTTTTTTCTGTGCTCTAGTTTTTATAATTTCTGGTAGTCAAAGCTCATAAATAATGATTCTATGTGCCTGGTATCTATTGTCCTCAAAAGTTGTGTAGTTAGAAAGGAAGACCATCCAGAAGAGGAACTGAAGTAGACTACCACACATCTCTGCACATCAGCAGGTAGACCCCAGCCGTGCTCTCCTGGTAGTCAATGCACACTGTCACATGCCTAATGAACTATTGCCTCAATGCAAGCAGGGCTCACGTTAACACCATCCAAACTTTATTTTGCTCTACACCTAGTTATACAATTTTTAATACTGGAAAATTCTATGATTCACAAAACATCAAATGACTAAATATTATTGCTACATTACTTTGCAAACAAAGTTGTGTGGTCATTACCAGCCAGAAAGTAGGGAAGTAAAAACATAAATTTAGCAAATCACTTGTCTCAACTTGCATGAGCACTGATGACTATAAATCAGAGTGTCATTACAGAAGAACTTCAATGCGTCTCTATCCTCTAGAAGCTGTGAGTATACATGATAAACTGGGAAAAAATGCAAATTCAAAAGGGCAGTATTTTTCCATCTCTGTCTACAGTAGAAGGAGAAATTATAACCAATGCTACTTCTTCGTGCAATACCAATACCTGGATATCAACTCTAATGCTGTACTCCAATAAAATGATCCTGGACTCCTTGAAGCTAGTTAATTTGGTGGGGGGGTGGGGGAGGCATGCTGGGCATGAAGTATCTCAGTTCCCTGACCAGAAATCAAACCCATGTCCTCTGAAGTGAAAGCATGAAGTCTTAACCACTAGACCACCAAGGAAGTACCAAAAATCACCATAACTCTGTCTATTATGTTTTATTTGATAATTAGATATAATATTTTGCTAATTTAATCAGAAAAGTTGAATTTTTAAAAAAGCAAAGAAAATGTTTATAAAAATTGTTCACAAAGAGTTGTAATTTAGAAAAATAGATACAATAGAAACACAAATTGGAGTATTCATTAAATGGGTATTTATTTCTTCTGTAAATTAAACATGTTTATAAATGCTTTTAGTTACTGAATGCATTATTAGTGTGAATGCATATTGAGTGAATGCATCATTCACTATTAAACAATTCCTAGAACTGAGTTTAATGAAGTTTTTTTTTCTCTTATGTCACAGTTCAAATCAAGTTTCACTCACATTCCATTAACTAGAACACAACCAGCTGACCACAACTCACTATAAGAAAAATGAGAAATATAATTCAGCTTTGCACCACAGAAGAGAATGGAAATACTGCCTGAATAATTAACCAAGACCTCTGCTAATAAGACAGTATATTTCTACCTCTGTAAACAAGGGAAAAAAGCATTCAGGGACTTTTGAGTAACCTAAATAGCTCCAGAAAAACAAGTACTGACCCCTAAAGGAAGGTTTGGCAAAACTTTTTAGTGAAGTGTGAAATTTTAGCTTTTAAAGGCCATATGGTCTCTGTTGAAACTACTCAGCTTTATTGCTAGCATGTCAATGGAAATGAAAAAGAAAAAAACAACCAATGTAAGACCAATGAGTTTCAATTTTATTTGAGGACGTTACTGAGGACTATAGCCTGGGAGACAGCCTCTTAGCTCTGAGGATCTGTTCTAAAGAGGTAGAGGGAAGAGCCAGTATTTATATTAATTGCTGGGCTACAGAAATACATATGGCCAAGCATATATCTTGGTAAAAGTTTACTGCTAATCACAAAAAACACAGATACCTCCAGTTAACGATTTTGATGATTTTCTACACATGAGAAAAGGCAAGAATCCAAAATTATTAAAATTCTCCCTTCCATACGCATCTTAACTATCTAGGGGCTGCACATCCAAAACACAGAACACTTCCTCTTGCTTTTCTCCATCCTGAATTCCCCACCATCAAGGGGGACTGCATGGGTTTCAGCTTAACCTTCTGTATAAACAGATGATGAGTGAGACTCTCTGTCTCTTTGTTTACATATGCAAAAGCAGCCATAAACAATACCTAAATGAATGGGTGTGGCTGCATTCCAATAAAACTTTATTTATAAAAACAGGTGTCAAGCCTAGGATAGGTTGCTAACCCTCACCCTAACTGAAAGATGACTGATCAACAATGATTGACACACACATTAATTAGTTACAAAGAGAATTCCAGCGTTAATTAGCACTAGTCTTCACACATAATAAATAAACAGGAAGCTCATTTAACAATGTTCTAAGAAAACCAATTAGCCAAATGTCTTAAAATGCAGAGATAACTTCATCTCCTAGGAGAAAAATTCTCTAGCTAGATCTAATAATAATAATTAAGATTTTTTTAAAATATAGTTTTACTAGTGGCAACAGAGCATGTCAATATAATTACAAGAAAATAGATAATGATAAAAGTATATTATTTAGGGGTGAATAGTGGGTTGAATAAAACCAAAGCTAGGATGTTAAATATGAAGGCATGGATGTTAAATATTGTTGATTTGGAACAATTTAGGTGTAACAATAAATTAGAAGTTTAACATGATGCTCGGTGACATGGATATAAATAACTCTGACATGCTTGTCAGGACCTGTGCCTTAAAAAGAAATAACTGATTAATAACCCAAATCTTGAGAACTGCCATGTCCAGGACAATGCTTGCTTTTTATTTTATTCCAATAAGACTATTAAGACCACAGGAAGATAAAGTTGAACAGGAATAAAAACAATGGTGATGGAGATGGAAATTTAGATTAGTGGCATTTATAAATAATATTTATATGTAATATTTTAGACTCTGTTACTGTAAATATTACAATCAGTTTTATAGTTACTATTTATAATTTTTCTTCTTTTAAGATGCTAAAGCTGTTAAGAAAATGTATGCTGGAATTGTGATTTTAATTAAAAATTTCTAAGTGATTATGTTTTTTTTCCAATAAATGTGTAAAAATTAGGGAAATTTTAACTTTTTAAATCCATAAAGGTTTACGATATTTTTTAGTAATGTGTAATTATTTAAAGGAATTGATTCACTTTTTAAATGGCAGTTGACTGACAAATCAATAATACTGGGTGTTCTACAAAGTTCAAATGTTTTCCTGTATTATTTTCACCAAAAACTTTTAGCAATTAAATAAGCTATTAACAAACTGCAACACGCACACACAAACTCTGCCATGAAGTAAATGTATAATATCCTTCATAAAGAAAAGATCAAAAACTTTAAATTGTATCATCAGCAATTAAATATTTTTAAAACTACTGTTCACCAATAACAGTTCTCCATCTATAGTTTATGTGATGAACCCTGCAGATAATTCATCTTTACTTTAGCATTTTCTAAGCCTTCCATTTAAGTACTCAGTATACTGAATGGTAATTTAAGCACCTGACTTCAACTAAATCAAGTAACACCCAGAGCAGTTCACGGGGTTGGAGGGGACCTGAGAAATAATTTTCTGTTCTCATTTCTAAAATTGATGATAGGTTTGAGGCAACAATTGAAAGGTATTTCCCGTTGAGACAGGAGATAGATAGGACTCAGTCTGAATAGCCGGAGGCTGTCCCCTGTGCACAGATACTCCAAGATAAGAAGCTAGAGGGGAACGAGCTCTGCCCAGATAAGAGATAAAAGACCACATATTTCACCTTCTTGAAGTCAAGGAGACCTTCCTGGCTGCACATGAGCAGAAAGACTCCTTGAAGGTCAGAAAGGGAGGAGGCACTGCTCAAATTATTACCCAAAGGAAAGAAATGGTTTGTAGCTGATTAATTCTATATAGTACACTTCTTATAATGGACTAAGATCAATATAGGGAGAATACCATAGCTTTTATAAAAAATGTTTGCTTTAGTTTATGAACTATATTTCTGTATCAATGTAAATGTCTGTAGATATACACATCACCCCAACCTTCCACCTAAGACGTTTTCAAATACTGACTGAAGCTAAGAAATGACATAAGAAAATTCCTGATCTATGTTCAGTTCTCTATACCAGTGCATATCAAACACCTTATTTTGTGAAAGCATTTTAAAATCTCATATGCTGAGATGATCAGGTTTTGGTCAACTGGAGATGTTCATGCTAAGGTGACGTCATGATTTTCTGTGATACAGAGAAAATTTTCTTTAGAGAGAAACCTGATCCGAGGCAATTTTCTAATTCTCTGCTCTGTTCTTGACAATCCCCAGCACTACAAATAAACAGCCTTTATCCCAGGACCCACACATGAACTGCTGATTGTTTTCTCCTAACACTATTTGCTTGGGCTTCCCAGGTGGCTGAGTGGTAAAGAACACAGCTGACAATGCAGGAGATGTGGGTTTGATCCCTGGATTGGAAAGATCCCCTGGAGAAGGAAATAGCAATCCACTTCAATATTCTTGCCTGGAAAATCCCATGGACAGAGGAATCTGATGGGCTACAGTCCATGGGGCCACAAAGAGTTGAACTTGACTCAGAGACTGAACAACACCGTATTTGTTTAAGGTTTTCATGGGAGGCATGGCTATTTAAAGGTTATTAAATTATTTAACGGAGAAGGCAATGGCACCCCACTCCAGTACTCTTGCCTGGAAAATCCCATGGACGGAGGAGCCTGGTAGGCTGCAGTCCATGGGGTCGCTAAGAGTCAGACATGACTGAGCGACTTCACTTTCACTTTTCCCTTTCAGGCACTGGAGAAGGAAATGGCAACCCACTCCAGTGTTCTTGCCTGGAGAATCCCAGGGACGGCGGAGCCTGGTGGGCTGCCGTCTATGGGGTCACACAGAGTCGGACACGACTGAAGCGACTTAGCAGCAGCAGCAGCAGCAGCAAATTATTTAACCTCAAATAGTTAACCACTAATTTTTACATTGTGGTGACAAACACAGCCTTTTCAGCATTAAGAGACTTTTTTTTAAGCCTCATTCATGTATTTCAGTGTCATAAATTCAGGGACTACTAAGCTGTAGTGTTGGAATCACACAAGGAGGATGAGCCTTGGGTCCTCGCTAACTATTCTTAATTTTAGAAGTTCAAGAAGGTCTTTGTTACAGGGTTTCTTCAGTGGCTTATTTCCTGCAAATAAGTCCCAACATCTTTATAGGGAAATTGCAGTTCCTGTGCTTAATACAAATAAGGAGAAAATCCTAATAAGGAAATGCAAGATGTTTTCCATTAAGATTTTTAAGAGACATGAAGCATTTCAAAGAATTATGCAAATAGATCATGCTGTGTGCCATTTAGCACATTTTATTATCTCACAGATTAGTGCAATTTAGTGCTTGAGTAGTGAAAGCCTCTGTCAGTTGTTGAAAGCATGAGGCATCTGTAGTCAGAATGCTGACATTAGCAGCCTACAAAATGTGGACAACTGTAACCATAAATTAGAGAAATTACCAAGGAGATCCTTCCAGAGTAAGGCAAAGAGTTGATGAAATACAGATGTCTCCAGAGTTCCCTCATATGTGCATAATTTCATAGCTGCACATTCTGATATTTTGAAGATTTTATTCCCATTCCTTTGGGAACTAACACTTTTAATACTTCCTTGGTCAACAGGTGGGATGGCAGTAAAAGATATAAATCATTCCAGACATGGTATTAAAAACTTATCCTTGCTCATTTTAATCAACAGCTCCATGCTTGCAAAAGGTAAAATCAAAATATTAGGTATAAACTGGCAGAAAAGGGAAGAATATCCTGCACCTCTTCAATTGTAACAATGATTTATAATTTTAAAAATGTGAATAAGGAGAGCTGAAGTCAATTTATTTAGTTGGCTTAGTGTTTCCAGAATCCAGTGACCAGGTCAAGGGTGAGGGGTGAACTTCATGCATGCTTCCATCCGATCCCCACCCTTGGGAAGTTTACGCTCTGCTGTTGTGAATCATTTTTGAACAAAGGGTTCTTCATTTTCCTGTTTCAGTGCCCCCTCAAATACACATTTGGCCCTATCAGTGGAGTTTCAGGTCCTGAGGACACTATGGAAGTCTATTTCAGAGGCCGCGCCTGGATTTGAGAGCAGGGGAAAAGAAAACTGAAGAAAAATGAGCTCACGTTCAGTGTGTGTGTGTGTTTGTTTTTTAATCTTCAGAGTCACAATTTCTTGTATAGGGCAGCAAGCTGAGAATTGTTATAAAGAACTGCTTGTAAGAGGCAGAAAATTTATCAAGATTCATCGGTCTGACCGTTACGAACAGGAAAAAAAACTGGATGACAAGCCTATTGAGGGAACCAGTGGCTGCTTTTTCTTGGGGTCCACTAATAATTCTGACTGAGGCTCTAGGCTTGGACCAGGAAGACACTGCTGCTGAGGAACCAGCAGGGCTGTTGGTGGTTGTGGAGACTGTTAGAAAAACAGGAGAGACGAGGTCCTCAGCACATAACTAACTTTCCCTCCCAACACTTAATGAAGTCTGAAGCTCAAGGGGCTGGAGAATGAAGAGTTAACAAATGCCTCTGTAAATAAGTGTATCATTCCTCAAAGCCTAAAGATGCAGAAGAAATGAAGATTCTCTAGGTGGAAGGTCAGCTCAGAGTTCACTAGATGATGGAAAGGCCTGTGAGTGACACCTGTGGGGACAGACCTGACAGAAGGGCTTGTAGACTTGCTTCTGCCTCTGTTAGACCCT
Source organism: Okapia johnstoni (assembly GCA_024291935.2). NCBI lineage: Eukaryota > Metazoa > Chordata > Mammalia > Artiodactyla > Giraffidae > Okapia > Okapia johnstoni. The sequence goes on from CM044324.1 coordinate 19,622,076, forward strand.
GAGTTCACAGCCAAGTGTACTCCACACTAATGCTTGGACAGCTCAGGTTTGAACAATTCCCCTTTCCCTTGAGACAACTGCTTTCCAGCCTCTTCATCCTTCCTAAAGGAGAATGACCTGTGTGCCAGCATGACAAAGGTCCAGAAATGCATAGAAGCTTCATTGTGAGCCCCAATCCTTTAAGGGACTCAACGGTCAACTCCAAGTGAGGAGAGGGGGTGTGCAGAAAGCAGAAAGTCATTACAATAATCAATCACTAGCTGGGCTTTGAGCTCCTTTACCACTAATTTAATGGAAAGATTTATTACCTCCACAATTTACACTTCTGAAAAATCACTGAACCTTCACATCAATCTTTGTGTTTTATCACAGAGGAAATTATAGGTAGCACATCAATAGTTTATTTTTGCAAATTTGTACCTTACAGCTAAAAAAAAATAGTCTTATTTTAAATTAAGGCAACATTAAGTCAAGAAACGGCATTTTTCTCCATTCTGTGACTACAGTACAATGATTCAATACTTCCTCTGCCCACTTTTGTCTTTAATAGTCATAAGGTTGTTTTCCTATAGTAAGCATTTCAATGGGAATTAAGACCACTATTTTCTTCAAAAAGTATGATTTCACTAAGTAAGAACTGACTTGAAGTTTATAACTTCCAAGTTTGGAAATTCTTTGATATTTCATTTTCCTCTATCAGAATGGAGACAGATATTTTTTGCTGCTGCTTTGTTTTTGTTTATTGATTCTAAACTAAATAGAACCCCAAATTTATTCACTTACTCCTCTTTCAGCAATATGACTTCTTCCAATTGTTAGATTTCACTTGATATTTTTAACACATAAATCTTGTTATAAAATTATTTAAGTAAATCAAAAAAGTTAAGAAAAGCAGAGAAAATTAAAAAGTTTAGAGATAATTCCATCATCCAAAATTAGTACCAATAGTATTTTGGCATATTTTCATTTAAAATGCATTTAGGATGATTTAGTTCCATTTATATGCTATTTTCTATCTGTGTCAATAAGTCATTTTTCTAAAATGTAAGTTTAATGTGTAAATCATATTCTTATATACTTGCTACAGTTAACAAGTTACCTTGTTATGAGGCATTTAGATTATTTACAGCTATTTAGTATCCTAAACAACACTGAAGAAATGATCTATTACTCATTTAATCTGAATTCTTTTGTGCATGATGATGTCGAGAATGTGGAATAAAACTGGTCTGCTTCAACTCTCAAATTTTCCTTTAGAGATGATCTTCAGTTTGAGTTAGAGGAAGGTCTTTTCCTGGTTGATCATGTAGAACTCAGAAATTTCTTACTTATGCGTTTTACAAAACCCAAAGCAAGATGGAGTTGTGGCAGGTAAACATGTTTATTAAAAGTGAAATCAGCCTGAAAGAAACATTTTCCTTATAATCAGGTAGGCTATCCTTGATTCTCTGTCTGAATATTAGCGGGGAGAGTGGAGGGATGGGAATAAAACAAAATTTCAGAAGGAGAATGAGTTATTTGGTATATGTCTCCAAAAATGAACAAGTGGCAGAAAAGATATATTCCTTTGTTATAAAAAAACTTGTTATGAATTTCTCTGTGACATTTTTGTTGTTGTTTAGTCTCTAAGTCATGTCTGATTCTTTGTAACCCCATGGACTGTAGTACGCCAGGATTCCCTGTCCATCACCATTGCCTGGAGTTTGCCCAAACTCATGTCTGTTGAGACAATAATACCATCCAACCAACTCATTCTCTGTCACCCACTTTTTCTCCTGCCCTCAATCTTTCCCAGAATCAGGGTCTTTTCCAATGAGCTGGCTCTTCGCATCAGGCGGCCCAAGTATTGGAGCTTCAGCTTCAGTATCAGTCCTTCCAATGAATATTCAGGGTTGATTTCCTTTAGGATTGACTGGTTTGATCTCTTGCTGTCCAAGGGACTCTCAAGAGTCTTCTCCAGCACCATAACTCAAAAGCATCAATTCTTTGGTGTTCAGCCTTCTTTATGGTCCAACTGTCATATCCATGCATGACTACTGGAAAAAACATAGCTTTGACTACACTTTGTCAGCCAAGTGATGTCTCTGCTTTTTTTAATATATTGCCTAGGTTTGTCATAGCTTTTATTCCAAGGAGCAAGTGTCTTTTAATTTCATGGCTGCAGCCACCATCTGCAATGATTTTGGAGCCCAAGAAAATAAAGTCTCTCACTATTTCCATTGTTTCCCCATCTATTTACCATGAAGTGATGAGACTGGATGCCATGATCCTAGTTTTTGAAAGTTGTGTTTTAAGCCAGTTTTTTCACTCTCCTCTTTCACCTTTATCAAAAGGACACTGGGGGTAGAGAATAGCACATTTTTTTAATTTTTCTATTTCTAATCATATCTGATTTAAACACACCCTTTCCCAAAGTGAGAGAGAAATTCTACAATTCAATATTAGTTCATTTACACTTATAACTTACTTCTGAAAGTTTACACATCACTCCTCCCCAAGCTGGGAAAATTCCATTTTAAATCAGTCTTCATCTCTGGTATAGCTTTTGTTCCATATATTCATGGCCCCACCGTGGAGCCCTTATCTTTACGATGTTGTGCACTGTTTATGCTGGTCCAGGACCCCTAAATCCTTTCCAACCCTTGTCTACAACAGAAAAACAAAAACAAAAAACATTTTAACATAGTCATAGAGTGGTTTTACTTTTTCAATCCACATTTTGAACTGAGAATAGTGGAATTTAAGCCAGTCATTTTCTTCTGTAGTGCTACAAAGGATTGGATTTCAGCGAGGACATCCTTAGAGAAATGAAAGTTATATAGAATCATTATTTGACCAAGTTGGAACTATTGAAGATGAAAATATTTACTTGGAGATGAGACTCTGCCAGTTCACAGCATGCAGAAATGAATGCTGGTCATGACATCATCACCAGTTAGGCCGTGGTCACCAGTTAGGCAGAGCCTATTGAAGGAAAGATTCAGGGCCAAGTGACAAGAAGAGTATGTAATTTGAGCTGGTCATTCATGACTTCTTCTTGAATATGAAAGCAATCACCTAGCATTCAGAATTCAATTATGTATTTAGAGAAATTAAATACCACAGATTTTCTTGCTTGCTAAATTCTTCTTTGCTTTTCTCTTCTTGATATGGATGTGGCTCGCTGCTTCTATTGAACATAGCACAAAACTTAGTTAAGTCCCTCTCCTGGCTTTCTTTATAAAAGTTGCAAATTGTAGAAATGAGCAAATACCCTAATTTTAGCTTACTTCCCAGGTCTTTTATTAAAAGTCACAAATCCTTTTAACTTCCAAAAAACCATACAGGATGATATTTTTTATGTTTGCTATGTCTTCTACAAAGAAGAAAATAGCTAGTGAATTGGATGTTAGAGCCAATTACCTAAAGGATTAAATCCCTTTTGTTGAAATCTCTGTGCATGTGGGTGGCATGGTAAATCCCTTAACAGACCTGACATCTACACCTTGGTCTAGAACATTTTCCCCTCCACCTGCCTCTTTGGTTTCTGTTTAGCAGGTGTGGGTGGTTTGTGGTTGAGTAAAAATAAGAATGATCTGCAGAAGCCCCTCACATTTGACACTGAATCTGCCACTTGAATCACCCTTACATTATAAACTTAACTACCGACCAAATTCCCATTTGCTTTGCTTGTAAGGGTTACTACTACTACTACTACTACTACTACTACTACTACTACTAATAATAATAATAATAATAACCAGAAGCTTGATAAAACAAGAGTTAATTTCTCCATTTCCAGTAAGAATTTCAGAAATAATTCATCTCTGGAATTTTAAACTTGCATTCAGCTGTCCTCTCTGGTCTGATCTTTAAGCAATGTGCATTCAGGACATAGTATCCCATTGGTATTCTAGTGTGTGTGCATGCATGTATGTGTGTGTGAGTGTGCACAGGTAATATAAATTTGTGTTGCATTATTAGTAATTGTCTTAACCAATGCGATGACTCTGTTGTGTTTCTTTGTGGATGATAAATATTACATCCATACAAATACATTGATACCCAGTAAGAATTCTAGGTTTTCAAGTTGGATTTAGGCTTTTTTTTTGAAACTCTGAATTAAAATTATATCATCTTTTCAATATATTAATCTTAAAACATATAAGTACCATTAGTAAGAAAAGTAACAAAGTGTAAAACGAAGTGTCTTTATGAATCACAAATTTTTATTTTACTTTAATATTTCTTAAAATAAAACAGTATTCCTCCCACATTGATTCATACTTTACTAAAAACTCATTTTTGAATGGACAATGGAAGGCCAGTCTTGAACAGAATATAACCTCTTATCTCGTTGTTCTATTAGATATATCATGAAATAAACTTATGGGAAATGACTAATACATTTGAAAAATAGTGTTTCTTCCATAAAGCATTTTATTATGCTTTAAGATTTCAAAAAAAAGTTTCATAAAAAGTTGTGAAAAGGTAACAGTTTACTTAATTTGTAATCCTGTGTAGTATAATCTTTATATTTCATGCTTTTGTTGGCATTGATTTTTAAAACTATGTTTTTTTTAACCTTTATAAAATTTAACTTGAAGTGGTAAAATACTTAAATAATATCTTCATTAAAATTAATCAACACGAATGGAAATGAGAAGTGTAATACATTTAGAAAACTAGAAAAATAAGGCATCTTGAACACAATATGAGAAATTAAAGTTACACCCTACAAATAAAAACAATGACTCTGAGGTTGTTAAACTATTTTATGTTATGTTGTAAATGAGACACCCTCAGCATATGCACAGGTTTTAGTCAGAATAGTAAACAGATAGCTATGATTATGAATATATTAAAAGAAAGAAAAACATTTTCATCGAGTAAATGTATAATTTGCCACTAGAATAATCAAGAGTTATGAAAAGAAGACATACAGGAAAAAACAATGAAGGGAAAGAGGTGAACACACTGCAAATTAAACTAAGTTCAAGGGACTATTTTATAAACAATAAAATGAAAGTCATCAATGTATCTGAGTTCGGATTCATTTTTATTGCTTATGCTCAGTTCTGCTTCACACTCTGAGTCCTCAAGTATTTCTTCAGTTTTGGGAATGTTGTGCATAATGTAAAGTATGAAGTTAGTGTAAGATTGGCCAATTTTTTCTTGCTTAAATATTCTCTATGATCAGAAGAGAAACTCATCCAGGTAGACCCTAAGTAAACATGTTGAATGGATGAAACTTTTCTTTTTTTTTTTCTTTGTGAAATTGTTTTTATTTGTATTGGGCTAGGAGATGGGTTGGGAAATATCTGCAGGGTATACTCCAGCAGGGAAAGGTCCATTCTACTCTTCCTGGGATAATGTTTACAGCTTTTTCTTTTTCTTGGAGCTGCTGCTTTTGCTGAAAGTAGCCTTTTTAGGTCCTCCTTGGAGAAGAGTTTTCCCTTTTGGCGGGGGGAGGTGGGGGGACACGTTATTTCCTGACTCTCAGGGTTACTAACTGGTTCCTATTTAGGGAGACTTCCTCCTCTTGGGAAGACTTCCACTGCCAGCTGTCTCTTTAAGATCATTACAAACTAGCTCCTGACTGGAAAATTTTCTTTTGTTTCTTGGGTTTGGAGAAGGAGACAGATGGGTTTTCCATTTCATTCTCCTGAGAAGACTCCTGGGACTTTTGCTTTTACTTCTTTTTGGTGAACTTTCTGTTTAAATACACTTCTCCTTCATTCTCTCTGTCCTCCTTTTGAAGTTCTATTAACTTCTGTTAGAAGCTGTCTTAAGGGCTTCCCTGATAGCTCAGATTGTAAAGAATCCACCTGCAATGTAACAAATCCTGGTTCAATTCCTGGGTTGGCAAGATCTGCTGGAGAAGGGATAGGCTACCCACTCCAGTATTCTTGGGCTTCCCTTGTGGCTCAGCTGGTAAAGAATCTACCTGCAATGCAGGAGACCTGGGTTCAATCCCTGGGTTGGGACGATCCCTTGGAGAAGGGAAAGGCCACCTGCTCCAGTATTCTGGCCTGGAGAATTCCATGGACTGTATAGTCCATGGGGTGGCAAAGAGTCGGACATGACTGAGAGACTTTCACTTTCACAGAAGCTGTCTTAACTGGCCGTTTTGATCTTTCAGTCTCTTTATCTGGATAAATTCCTTATTATTATCACTGAGTTTCCTAACTCTCTTCAGTTGTATTTCTTCTTATTTTTATGCTTCTTTTCTTATATACTTTTGGTTTCTAAAGCTGTTATTTATATCTGACTGTACTTTGTTCTTTTTTATGTACTATTATTTCAAATTCCACTGCTCTTTTTCATGGGTTACATTCTTTTTAAAAAATCTCATTGAGATTTCTTAACACACTCACTTTAAAGTCAACATATATACTGCTATAGTATATATTGGGCTTCCCAGGTGGCTCAGATGGTAAAGAATCTGCCTACAATTCAGGAGACACAGGTTTGATCCCCATGTTGCCTGGAGAATTCTTGCCTGGAGAATCCCATGGACAGAAGAGTGTGGCAGGCTACAGTTCATGGGGTTGCACAGTGTTGGACATGACTGAGCAACTAACACTTTCACTTTCATAGAATTTTTAATCTTTATGGTGAATTCAACTCCAGAATGCTTGTATGGATTAAGTATTTTATTACCTCTCACAGTTAATTTTCCTCACACATTTTATAATTTTTTGCACACTAATGTTGAATGAGAAGTACTTACTCATTCTTAGTCATAATGTTTCAAACAGAATTCATCATCTTTCTCCACTACCTCTACTCTCTACTACTGTATACAAAGTGAAGTTTCTCTTGGCTGTTTTTTGTGGATCCTTTAACCAGGGACCCTTGTCAAAAACAAAGTATCATTGACTCTTCCAACTACTGTATCTCCTTTCCAACATACTGTCCAGCTATCAACTTTTAACATTTTGCCATTTCTGTTCTTCCCATCTCTACGTAACACCCTTGAGATTAGCCTTCTATAGGCAACCTCAAATTTCAGTCCACACTAGCTGTCAACACTGCTCAAATTGCTGTTGCATTCCCAGAACATACATTTACTTCAATGCAAATGTGAGTTACATGAATTTCACATGTATACAAAATGCATACAAAATTTACAAGGAAAAGTCAGTTATATGCTTTTAACAAAAGAATTCATAACAGAGATAAAATGAGATGATGATATATATTAGGCTGCATAACATTTTTCCTCCAAAGCAATTTCCATTAGATTCCTTCTAGAACCCTCCTATACTGTTGGTGGGAATGTAAATTTGTGCATCTACTATGATGTAGGTAAACAGTATAGAGGTTCCTCAAAAAATTAAGACAGTTGCCGTATGATCCAACAATACCACTCCTCAGCAAATATCCAGCCAAAACTCTAATTCAAAAAGATACATGTCCCTATGTTCATAGAAGCACTATTCACAATTTAGCCAGGACATGCAAATAACCTAAATGTCCATAAACAGATGAACAGATAAAGAAGAGGTGGTACATGTATACAATGGAATACTACTCAGCGATAAAAAAGAATGAAATAATGCCATTTGCAGCTACATGGATGGGCCTAAAGATTATCATAATAAGTGAAGTAAGAAAAACAAATACCACATGATATCACTTATATGTGACATCTAAAAATACAACACAAACTTATCTATAAAACAGAAACAGATTCACAGAGATGGACGGATTGGGAGTTTGGGATTAGCAGAGGCAAACTTTACATACAGGATGGATAAACAACATGGTCCTACATTATAGCACATGGAACTGTATTTAATATCATGTGATAAACCATAATGGAAAAGAATATGAAAAAGACTGCATTATAGATATAGATATATACACACATATATATAACTGAATCACTTTACTGTATCAGAAATACTGTAGCAGAAATCAATTATACGTCAATAAAATTTCTAAAAAAATTCCCTCCTTCCTAGCCTGCTTCAGAGCTCTCCAATCACAAATCATAAATGAAAATTTTAGTTCCTTTTCATCAGATCTCTTTATAAAACTTGCATTAAAGTTCAGTTTCACTGAGGCGCATACTCCAAGATGAATTCAGAGTGTAAGAGACTTACTGGAGGAGGTGGAAATAGGAGAAGATGAAAAAGTCTTCAGACTATGATGCCAGCCTTACACCTGAGGAAGGGGAGAGGGAAGGAAGAGACATGGACTTCACACAAAATGACCCAAAATACATGGACACCAATAAACCATCAGTATTGTTTGCTTTCCATAACAGTGTTGATCAATTATTTGATTATCTTCCTGTGTTAAATTCATATTGACTATATTGCCATGAAATGCAATTATACAAGCTATACACTCTTCCACTCTAAAGGGGGAATTTATACATGCAACAGGAAACTTGAACTAGAAAAACTATCCTTCAGTTCCCTTTCAAATTCTAGATACCAAAACTCTATTGTGAAAAATGATTCAATAGTCCTATTTCACTTCACTCTTACACAGACACATACGTGTGGAAGTGAAACTCTTAGCTGTATCTTGTGTTCTGACAGTAGCCTTCTGACTAGAGATTTCTACCTTTCAGAAAAAAATGTCTTCAAACACCATGATTAACTCTTGAGTGGATGAACCAGGATCATGGCAAATGGAGACCAACTTTTGTGACTTAAGCAAGATGAAACTATTTCCTCTCTGGTTTTTGTTTGTTTGTCTGTTTTGTTTTTGACTGTGCTGACCAGTATGTGGAACCTTAGTGACCTGACCGAAGATTGATCTGCATCCCATGCACTGGATGTGTGGAGTCTTAACCCCTAGACCGCTAGTGAAGTTCCAAAATCATTTTCTCTTTGATAATTCAGATGATGTATGTATTGCCTATTTCAGGGGGCTCTGTATGCAATGTAAGTCACCCCCAATACATTGGTATTATTTCAAATCAAATTGTATAATTTTGGTTTCCCAGGTGGTTCAGTAGGTAAAGAATATGCTTGCAATGCAGGAGACTGCCTGTAATACAGGAGTCCCCGGGTTGCATCCCCGGGTCGGTAAGATCCCCTGGAGAAGGAAACGGCAACCCACTTCAACATCCTTACCCAGGATATCCCATGACAGAGGAGCCTGGAGGGTACAGTCCATGAGGTCACAAAGAGTCGGACATGACTGAGCAACTAAACCACTGCTCTTTATTAGGATGAGATTTTCTAATTCTCAAAGCATTTTTAGGAACATGTTCCTCAAAGGAACCTTGAATCAACCTTGTGAAATAAGCATAGGTGGGTTTATTACCCCCATTTTTCAATTGAGTAAGTGGAGTACAAGAGCTGTTCAATCGTTTGAGCTGGATTTGGTCTACTATTTGATGTAACCAAGCTTTGAGTCCTTGTGCATTTCCCTATCAATTCTGCAAAGAATTTAATGATGATTATAACATGAAAAATAATAAATTTTTCTCTTTGCTTTAAAACAGAAAACAATGGGAATTGCATGTAACATGTGTGGAGTATCTACAGATTATTTTGAAGGGATAAGCACTTTCTCAGACATCATTCCAAGAACTAAAGAAAAACAATAAATGTTTTTTTTTTTTAAAAAATTACATTACAGTGTTTGGGGAGGCAAAAGAAAGAATGTTGCAGTATAATATTTTCATATTTTACCTAATCAACCTACATTATAGGAGATATTTTAAACAATGGATAAAGTCTCTGTCCCTTACAGTCCAAAAGCAGTGAGCCAAACCACAATTTTTCAATGATATCTGAGATAAATATTACTAAATACAGCTCCTTGGATATGATTTTTTTCTTACCTAGTTTATTGAAAGTGTCTGCTTATAGTTTTCTACTGACCCTACCTACTACCTTTTAATTAAATAAGCTGATAAAATTTCATCTTAGTGCAGAATTTCCTTTGCTTGGCCTTGCTGCTTTGTTCTGCTGCATATCACCTGTCTTGGTTTTCTATTGTATGGGTGTTTACATGGGGATGTGCTGTAACTCAAGAATAAGCAGAAGGTACATTCATTGTTATAAATCAAATTGTTTAACCTGTGATTGGGGTAAAAGCAGCCCCAGCTTTCTGAAGACTGTACTCCCTGCTGAAAATTGCTAGGTTGCTCTTTTTCTCTTTTTTTCCTGTCACCTTAACTGGGTTTGGAGGCCTTTCAAGTCCAGAGCATGACTACTTAGGCAACCACAGTTTTCTAGTGTGAATTAGGCCAAATGTATTGAGCAGAACTGACCTTTGCTTTTATATATAATGCCATTATAATTGATGTGAACTTCTTTATCTAGGTTGCAGGTATTAAATTACTTCATAGTTCTTTATTGCAATCAGCAGGGTGTTAATTTGATTTTTTTTAAACTCCTGAATTCTGTCATTCTCATTACTGGTTTCCTAATGAAAATCGATAGATAAAATAAATGAAACCTAAATATCCTAATCCTAAAACTCCTACTATTTTAGAGTTCTGTGGTCATTTGCTTTTGGCATTCATTGAACCATGTATGGCTTGTAGAAAGATAATCAGGCTTTTTTTTTTTCTTTTTGCAACCGGTATTGAGTACAAAATACAAAACAAATCACCAACTGTGTACATGCTCAGAGTAAGCATTCATCAAAAGACATACTATCCCTTAGAATGCTTCCCTACTAAATTAGGCTTATGGAAAATATTTGTAGCACAAAAAATATAAATAAAGTATAGAAATCTATTAAATTAGCTGAATAGTAGTTAGCATTTCTGATAAAAATTTGGGTGTATTATGAAACTGATTATTTTATGTTTAAATAACTTTAATTACTCCTATAATTTTCTGAGACAAACATTCTCAACAGCTTCACTTAAAAATTGGAGAACTGGAAGGGGAAGAATGCTATTAATAATTGCTTCCTGAGAAGCATGTTTACAATGTTCTCTGTTCTCCTTTCTTCAAAATAAATGTCTTGGCTTCCCATTTCAATTCTGATCATTAGAATTACCTAAAGTTTTCACTAATAATATTATCAAAGTTCAAATGAAATTCAAGATAACAGAGATATCCTTAGCTGAAAAGAGTATGAGACTATGATTTTCAATCTTGCAAATTTAAAGGTAAGAAAAATTACCCTGGACAGACAAACTAAAAGGAATATGATATCCATATATCCTATGTAATTCAAAGAACTTACTTTAAGTATATGAATATTTGTATGAAAGACATATTTATTGACCCCAAGTTTCTTTAAATTGATAAATGATGGCAAAATAATATCCTTTAGTCAGCTGACTAATATCAGTTTTCACCAATATCAGATCAAGAAAATGAAAAGGTTAACAGTAATTGCACCCTCAGTATGTGCGCACAAATAAGAGTGATCTTTAGTCCGTTTAAGATATGCCACTTCAACACACAAAAAGTTATTTTGAGTTTATACGGAGAATTAACTAATATATTGGATTTGGGGGACATTTCAAATAATATTTATTGATTATATTAATAAAGTTACAATAACTGCTAACATCAAATTTCTGTTATGCACTACATACAGCTCCTTGGCCAAAATGAACAGAATTTTAGCTGCAGATTTATAACTAGGACTAGTCATTCAGGCCAGACATTAACTAACCAGAGATGGAGTAGGAAATAGCAACCCACTCCAGTATTCTTGCCTGGGAAATCCCATGAACAGAGGAGCCTGACAGGTTACGTTCCATAGACTCTCAAAGAGTTGCACATGATTGAGTGACTGAGCACAGTGTGTACATATTCAGAAACCGGGCACCTTTCCCCTTGCTTAATGTTGTTTGGATGTCATTAGACCTGCAGACTCTGTTATCAGAAAAATCACACCCTACATTGCCAGAAATTCATTTATAACAGTTCTAGTTAACCTAGTGCTTAACTTTTTCTCAACAACTACTTACCTTATTCCAAAGCTTAATCCTTTTGCTTCAGTCAGTTCAGTTCAGTTCACTCTCTCAGTCATGTCAGACTCTGCGACCCCATGGACTGCAGCACACCAGGCCACCCTGTCCATCTCCAACTCCCGGAGTTTACTCAAACTCATGTCCATCGAGTCAGTGATGCCATCCAACCCCTTCTCCTCCTGCCTTCAATCTTTCCCAGCATCAGAGTCTTTTCAAATGAGTCAGTTCTTCCCATCAGGTGGCCAAAGCATTGGAGTTTCAGCTTCAGCATCAGTCCTTCCAATGAATATTCAGTACTGATTTCCTTGAGGATGGACTCGTTGGATCTTGCAGCCCACGGGACTCTCAAGAGTCTTCTCCAACACCATAGTTCAAAAGCATCAATTCTCCGGCACTCAGCTTTCTTTATAGTCCAACTCTCACATCCATACATGACTACTGAAAAAAACATAGCTTTGACTAGAAGGACTTTTGTTGGCAAACCAGGGGTGGCTAGGAGCTATTAGGGTGACCAAGGGGCAGCTTACTGACCAGCTCTGTGGGACATCTAGATAGAGCACGACCCCCCAAACCATGCTGTCCACAAGCACCAGCCCCGGAAGTGGCTATTGGGCCCACAGCGCCCGGAGCCGACCTCCAGGCCGCACATGGGCCACTGGGTCCACAGGGCACTGCACCTCCTCAAGGAAGCAGCGGAGGCCCAGAAGCCCCTAGTCCGCGTGCTCCTCCCTCTCCCGCCGTTTACCAGGTCCTCACGGGGATCTGGCTGGAGTGTGAATGCAAAAACGCCAAAAGGCAACAACTCGCATCGGTCAAGCGCAACGTGGGCGTTCTTCTCACCACAGGTCCGGACCGCAGCACACACTGAGCCGACTCCAAGTTCAAACTTCCTCACTCAAGCTTCTTGCGCTGAAAGATGCGGGGAATGAAACAGACTTGACGGGGGGTAACCCAGCTTCCTGCTCCGGACCAGGGCTAGGACTCCGGAACTCAGTATTCCAGGCGTGTGAGGCGTAGCTGGCAGCGTCTCGGTCCCGGAAGTTCACCCACTCCGGCCGAGGGCTTGGACCACTAGCTGATACGGCTTCCGGTTCCAATTTGAGGACTTGCCGCAGGTTTATGAAGAGGCGACATACTTCATGCTGAGGTACGTTTTGACAACTGGCTGAGAAAGTCATCTAAAAGGGATTTTGAGTTAAAGTTTTGAACACGGTGCACATGAATACCTTTCTGTTGAGTCCTTCCTGGAGACTAGTATAAACAATTTTTATAACTTTTGAGTTATTTTTGTTGGAAATTTTCAGCTGTTCCTAACGGTAAAGTTTTGTTTTGTTTTTAAGTGAGAGGCAAATATTTTTGTCAATTATATATTAAAACATATAGACATAATGTATGTCTAAAATGAAATGAGGTAATTTTAGAAAGAAGAATAACATTATTTTTTAAGTTCAAATTGATTCAAGTCTCTAATTGAAATTCATTTTTCGGTAGCTCTTACTGACCAAAAATTTTTTTTTCCATTTTTGTCCAAGTTGGCCTCTTGAAGCTTTAGAAGATTACAAGAACTCAGTCTATTTGCCAAGTTATCTTTTAGTAAAATCATAGCCTTGTTTAGTCTTGAAATTGACCATACTCTAAAACCCTCTAATTTTTAGATGGAAGAGAAGTGGAAAACTTGGTACAAACATGTATTTACCATTTTCAAGAACAAATAATTGCATTGATTAAACCAATAATCTTTATTTCTGCCCATTTTGAGAGGCACGTTGCTTTCTTGCCTTTTTTTTTTTTTCTTTTGTATTGATAAAGATGTGGAAAATGTACTCTTACTAGAAGTTGCCTAAGCTGATATCTTTTTCAGGAATTTTTAACCTGTGGTTCAAGTACCCTTCGGGGGGATGCATAGATTGTTCATGGATGAGTTTTAGGAAATGGGGGAATTCCCTCAATTCTGTGGAAATTTCTTTGGTTTGTGTGTTAGGTCTAATTTTTTCTGGGCAGAAGATCCATTGCTTTCACCAAAAAGATTTTATAGCAACCCAAAATTAATAGTCTAGGTTTTTTTAGGATACATAGGTTGTGAATGAAGGGTGAATTTGGAGATGAAAACTTTTGTAGTTTTTGGTAACAATTGAACAAGATGGCAGCCCTGTAAAATTTAAATCTACTCGCATAGAGTCGGACACGACTGACGCAACTTAGCAGCAGCAGCAGCATTAAATTTTAGAAACCTTGAATTTTTTTTAAACAAACTAATATTCAGTCTCTTTTATTTCTGAATTCTACCTAGCTAGGTCTAATTTGAATTAATATTTGTGGGTCAGTTTATGTATAACATGTTAAATTCATAAATGAATTAGACAAGACTTATTCTAATAGTATCTATGCATGACATGCCAAGTAGAAAATTTTAGCAAATATTTTACTGATTCACACCCAAAAGCTTCTCTAATCAAAATAAAGCAATCAACAAAAAACAAAATATTATCTGGCCCTAATTAAACATTAAGAAATTTAATATGAACTGGTTCTCTCTCCTCTTTCTACACATATGTGAATGTGTGTACACATGCCAAACATGCCTAGATTCCTGAATTTTTCTGTTGGAAAGCTTTTCATTATCCTTAAAGATTGATAACTGTCAAAGGTAGACAAAGCAATAGACAGGGAGGTAGGACTTTCTGACTGAGTCAGAAGGAGGACATGACTATGCCATACAGGAGAGGAATTCAAGATCAGATGGTATAATCACCTGGAGGGGCCCAGGGTAGAATTTAAATCTTTAGAGGCCTTTTGTGTTGAATAGCAGACCTTGCCCACTTCCTTCACTCACAGCTCCCCAGTTTACTTCCAACCTTATCTGAGAGGATATCTTCCATTAATGCAAGAAGTGTAATTTACAGTTTATTTAGCACTTGTTCTTTACACAGAGGCTTCCATTTAGAGTAACCATTGGAGTTAAGATTTGGATCTGGTCCCTCAAATAGCCTGAATAGGAGGACCTCAGACAAGTAAATGCAAGATACTAGCAATTTATTTCATATCAGCTTCCAAAATGATAACCTTTTGAACACTGTTCACCTCTGTCTGACTCAAACTGATGACCACCAGGTAAAAGGCAAGGGGTTATCTCTGAGCAATTTGTGTGGACTTCCACAAATTGTTCTCTGGGCCAATGCAATTGAAACCACTTCTCCAGTTGAAAATTCTTCTCCAAGGACTTCCCTAGTGGTCCAGTGGTTAAGACTCTGTGTTTCTGCTACAGGGGCTCAGGTTCAATCTCTAGTTGGGGAACTAAGATCCCACATGCCATGGGATGTGGCCACAAAGTAAAAAAAGAAGAAAAAAAATCATATCCAAAGTCTTTTGTCTTTGTTGAACTGGAAGGTGGGAGGGCTTTATCAAGGAAAGTGCCTAAAGGCCAAGATGTGGGAGCTTAGAATCCAGTAAAAATTTAAAAGATTGAAAAGGTAATCTTGTGTGTTATAAAGGTAACCATGTGTGTTCCCTGCCCAATAAACTTTGAAGAACATCACTGTAACTGTGACTAGAAAAAGCCTTTGGAAATGATCAAGTACAATGTATGCATGTGTGTCCATATTTATTAATCCTTACTTATATAAGTGAAAAGCTGTTTCTGCAAATGGGCTGAGGCTGGGGCTCCCACCCCAAAGGTGCTCTTCACTTTGATGAGACCTGGAAAGAACCACAATGATAATCTCAGAACCATCATGTAACCTCTTGACCTAGACCCAAGATGAAATTTTCCTTGACTTGACAAGCATTTTTATTGCAATAAAATCTTCCTGGTATAATAAATTTGAACATATATAGTTTTAGTTCTATTTTTCTCACACATGTGAGACTTTCACTTCTGTTTCATGGAAACTTTACGTTTCCTCTCAGTGGTTCAAATTAGAAAAATTGAGCTTAAAAAAAAAAGTGACACAGAAGAGAAAGTAAGGGATTCCTTCATTACACTCTTTAGATAGGAGGAAGGAAGAAGGAGAGGTGCTTCCTTCTGTTTGGAGGTGAGACTTGCTGAGAGATGGGTCATTGGAAAGACAGAGCCTGAGTACCACTCTCTGCATACATTTATCATCTTCAGCACTGAGACCACGCAACCTTTTGCTTTGAGGAGGACTGAGAAACACCAACTAGATCTGTGGCAAGTTGAATAGATGAAAGTGTTCTCCACCACTAATCTAAAATGTCCTACATATTGGGGCTATCATGGAATCTCTGAATTTTGATAAAATAAGTACTTTTAAAATTTCAGTTAAATTTGTGATTCAATTTTAAACCACAGCATTTTGCTGTATGCATCATGATATTAAATGTTGCTGACTCAGTAAAGTAAATAAATAAGTATATAAGTAGGTAATTGTACTTATTTAAATATTACAAGGATATGAGAATTTTAAGTTCTATGCTGAAGTCTGGAGTATTTCAATTCAGTTCAATTTAATAAACATTTATTGAGACTCCAGAAGGAGTCCTTCTCTAATGCACTACTCCAGGTCTTAAGGATACAGTGTGGTCCATGCTCACAAAAAAAAAAAAAAAAAAAAAAAAGACATATAGGCAAATAAGGTCAAGAAGAACAGAATTTTGCTTCAGATAAAATAACAGCACAGATAAAGGAATGGATGACTTTTCCAGGAGTCACTAAGACTAAAAAGGGCTTCTAGGAGTTAACAGGTTAGTTTGGGATCATAAGCAAGAATCTCCTGAATCAGGAGAAGACCTTTTGTGATGGAAAGCATAGTGTGTGCAAAGGAATACTCACATAAGGTAACATGTATATTTTTAAGGCAGTCAACTCATGGTAGATAAGTGGCAGATGATAAGGAACAAAAAGTAGATTGGTTCATGAAAACCTGATATGTTTTCAATATGATTATTTTTAAAATATAGCAATTTTTATAGAATAAACGGACTTGAATGGAAATATAAAATCTTCAGTTACTTCAAAGCATTTTTAATTAACTGAACTTGCTAGCAGCAATTCTCTGTGTGGTAGCACTAGGTGAATGTTAAACAGTACAAAGAAATTGGGCAATGCATAAACAAAAGTGAGTTTATAGTCAGAAAACCAGGAGTGAAGTGTTCCAGCCTTCCCATACCTATTTCATATTAGCTATGGAATATGCTCAGCAGTGGCCACTGGACTGGAAAAGGTCAGTTTTCATTCCAATCCCAAAGAAAGGCAATGCCAAAGAATGCTCAAACTACTGCACAATTGCAGTTATCTCACATGCTAGTAAAGTAATGCTCAAAATTCTCCAAGCCAGGCTTCAACAGTACGTGAACCGTGAACTTCCAGATGTTCAAGCTGGGTTTAGAAAAGGCATGGGAACCAGAGATCAAATTGCCAACATCTGCTGAATCATTGAAAAAGCAAGAGAGTTCCAGAAGAACATCTACTTCTGCTTTATTCACTACTCCAAAGCCTTTGACTGTGCGGATCACAACAAACTGTGGAAAATTCTTAAAGAGATGGAAATACCAGACCACCTTACCTGACTCCTGAGAAATCTGTGTGCAGGTCAGGAAGCAACAGTTAGAACTGGACATGAAACAACAGACTGGTCCCAAATTGGGAAAGGAATATGTCAAGGCTGTATATTGTCACCATGCTTATTTAACTTATATGCAGAGTACATCATGTGAAACGCTGGCTAGATGAAGCACAAGCTGGAATCAAGATTGCCAGGAGAAATATCAATAACCTCAGATATGCAGATGACACCACCCTTATGGCAGAAAGTGAAGAACTAAAGAGCCTCTTGATGAAAGTGAAAGAGGAGAGTAAAAAAGTTGACTTAAAGCTCAACATTCAGAAAACTAAGATCATGGCATCTGGTCCCATTACTTCATGGCAAATAGATGGGGAAACAGTGAAAATAGTGACAGACTTTATTTTCTTGGGCTCCAAAACCACTGCAGATGGTGAGTGCAACCATGAAATTAAAAGATGCTGACTCCTTGGAAGAAAAGTTATGACCAACCTATTCAGCATGTTAAAAAGGAGAGACATTGCTTTGCCAACAAAGGTCCATCTAGTCAAAGCTTTGGTTTTTCCATGGTCAGGTATGGATGTGAGAGTTGGACTATAAAGAAAGCTGAGTGCCGAAGAATTGATGCTTTTGAACTGTGGTGTTGGAGAAGACTCTTGAGAGTCCCTTGCACTGCAAGGAGATCTTACCAGTCCATCCTAAAGGAGATCAGTCCTGAATATTCATTGGAAGGACTGATGCTGAAGCTGAAACTCCAATCCTTTGGCCACCTGATGCGAAGAACTGATTCACTGGAAGAGACCCTGATGCTGGGAAAGATTGAAGGCGAGAGGAGAAGGGAATGACAGAGGATGAGATGGTTGGATGGCATCACCGACTCAATGGATATGAGTTTGAGTAAGCTCTGGGAGTTGTTGATGGACAGGTGGCCTGGCCTGCTGCTGTCCATGGGGTCACAAAGAGTCAGACACAACTGAGCGACTGAAAGGAAACTGAACTAATGCTCAGATATCTTAGCTTCCCAGATATTGCTTCACATTTGTACAGTGGGCTAATGATACCTGTTCTAAGGAATTCACATAACTCTAAATGTTATTGTGAAGATAGAATTGATATGCAGGTAAAGTCATCTTAAAAATTCTAAGCAAGTTTATGATATTTTGTTCTACAGTCAAGGAGACTGTGGCCCTAACAAATTATATGTTTATAAAAAGTTGGTTTGTACTATCAGCAAAAACCAACAATTAAAACCTGAACTTCATATTCTTATTCCTGTCCTTTCCATTTATTAAAGCAAAATGAATGTCCTATACACCAAACTGTCCACTACAAGGCAGGGGACAAGTATACTGAGTTTGGATTCCTATGGATAGCAATAATGCTCCCTGCAAAACTTATCAAAGATTTTACATGCCTCATACATTTCCTTTTGGAATAGTAATATATTTGCAAGGCATTAGGGAGTAAGAGAAAGGATGTTCTTCCTCTCTTTGCCCCAGAGCAACTTGAGTTTTTTCCACCTCAGTTCTCTCTAGCAGGGAGTTCATTTACTCTCCCGTCATACCTCAAGCACCATTCATTCAAGGCTGTTATATGAGGAGATGCAAGAATTACATCAAGGCAGGGTAGGGAAATATTCTTATACGCATTCAGAGGTACCTACATATTTTGATACCACTATTCTGAATTTCCTCATTTATTGCCATCAGAAGGAATTTCTCCAACCTCATTCTAACAATGTATTCTTGGAATTTCTTGTCTAGACCATTCTCCCATTTTCATCTCTGTTTCTGAGTCTGCCATGTTCTCTCTTCAGAGGCCCTCACAGCTAACCTGATATTCCTCTTCATTCATTATGTAGGGCTACAGCTGGTTCTTTCTTTATCTTTGTAATCTCGGTTAGGCCTGAGTGAATGTAGTAACTTTCATATAAGTAGAATTTTTACACTGTAATGGGGACTTTATAAATTTGGGGGTGTGGGGTGGATAGTGGACAAACACTGAGCCACTGAGGAACCTAAGGAAAAAATTGACCATGTTTAATAATATAAGTTAATCATGAAGTCTTATGAATTAAGATGTTTTTAGACTTTCAGTTCAAAGATAGTAATTGAGCATGCATTTGTACATTTTCCACATCTGTGCATCTCTGTTTACTGTATCTGTGGTCTCTGATTACTCAATAAAAAACTGAACTATCTGTTCACTCATGTTATGTCTTTTTAATGGATCAGCCAGGGCAACTGCATATAAATTCACAAATTTTTTAGCGACGTTCTCTATTGTGAAACAGTCTTCTTGAAGTTTGACCTAACAGCTCACGCCATATTCCTTCATGAGAAGTGAAGAGTAACTACAGTGTTCTCAATGTAATTGTCTTGATGGCAATAACAAATTCTGTACTTGATATGGTACCCTAGACAAACTGGCCCTGATATCTTAATCGGTTTTTTTAAAGGTTTACTGCTTCATTTCTCTTGTTTCTTTACTCATTTCAAGCATCTTATAGCCCTGTTCATAATTTGAATCCTAAATATCAGCTCATGACCCTCCTGAGGATCCTGCTATATTTTTCTTTTTATGTCTCCTATGTTTAAAGTACATGATTGTGTAGGCACCATTCTTTCTTTTTAAGTGTTGTTCCTAGGTATGGACTTCAGGGATATTCAAGTTATAATTAGAAGGATTCAAATGAAAAGAAAATTTCATTTTGACAATGACTTGGGATGTGTGTGTGTTGTGTTTATGTGCTTTTAGTGTTAGAAGTTAAAGGGAACCACTCCTATTGTTTCTTTCTCTCCATTCATCTCTCACCTTTTATACTCAGTAAAGCATTGGGATTTTTTAAAATTTTATGTTAACTAATTTTGTTTTTCATCATAAAGCCACGGTACTGAGAGCAGAAAGAACTTTAAAAAATATGACATAACAATTTAAATAGAGACAGCTCTACAGTTAGATTAAATCCTCTTTCTCATTTTCTAGTTAAATGATCTTATTCAAGTTGCATAAGTAATCTGTGTTCATTTTTCTCATTTTTAAATGGGGAAAATAATGGTGACTGTTTCTGAGATCAGATTATGGTAGGGTGAATTAGTATATGTACCAAACATAAATCAATAAATTAATGCCTGGAACACAGTAACTATTCACTCTTCTGCTGCAGTGTCTCTGTCTCTTTCTATATATTGAACAGTATGGGTTTGAACTGCACAGATCCACTTATATGTGGATTTTTTCAGTAAATACATATCACCGTACTACATGACTCTGGCTGGTTGAATCTGTGAATGTGGAACCTGGGATATGGAGTGCTGATTGTAAAGTTATACATGCAATTTAAGCTTTGCAGAGGATCAGCACCTCTAAACTCCACATTGTTGAAGGGTCAGGTGTGTGTGTGCGTGTGTGTGTGTGTGTGTGTGTGTGTGTGTGTGTGCACGCGTGCGTGTCGGTCTATTTATAAAATCTTCAGTCCAATAAAGACCTCCTATGTCATGCTGCTGCTGCTGCTGCTGCTGCTGCTGCTGCTGCTGCTAAGTCGCTTCAGTCATGTCCGACTCTGTGTGACCCCATAGACAGCAGCCCACCAGGCTCTGCCATCCCTGGGATTCTCCAGGCAAGAACACTGGAGTGGGTTGCCATTTCCTTCTCCAGTGCATGAAAGGGAAAAATGAAAGTGAAGTCACTCAGTCGTGTCCAACTCTTCGCGACCCCATGGACTGCAGCCTACCAGGCTCCTCCGTCCATGGGAGTTTCCAGGCAAGAGTACTGGAGTGGGGTGCCATTGCCTTCTCCAATGTCATACCTATCCTCATTTCCAAAATGACGATTTTATTGTAGAGCACTATAATAAAATTGTGTTTTGCAGGCACAAAACATGTATAATTTGAAAAGCATTTTGCAAATGTTACCGTATTTCATTCTATGAAAAATTTTGAGAAATTTGTGGACATGGACATAGAACATTTATACCGTATGGTAATAACAAACATTCTGATAAATGACTATACCTTCTGTATCTTGAATATATCACTAAACTTGGAGTTTTTATGAAGTTACCCTATATCTTTCATAACTAATAGTAATATTTTGACAGAATTCAGTATTACTTGAGTATTTTGTATGCAAGTCATAAAATATAGGTTACTTAAAACTTTTATCTTTCCACATCCTATTACATTGCTCCAACTGTAAAAACTAAAAGGAAAGATCAAAAACATTTTTTCAACACACTGAAGAACTTTGGATGCAAAGAAATCTAAAGGAAATAAATTCTAGTGAAAAACAAGCTCTTCCAAGAGGGTCAGCAATCTAGGGCAGCTGGGAATGTTGCCAAATCTGAGCCTGTGTTGGCAAAGAAACAGGCCTTTCATGGGTGGAGAAAATTTGCTTCTGTCAAGAGAGATCACTCATAGAATTGGAATTCATAGAATCCCTATATGCAGAGTTAGTTCTCCCTGCCCATCTACCCTTGGTTCTCCCCAAAGGATAAGAAATGCATGTTAAAAAACAAAAAGGTTACAGTTTAAAGCAATAGGTAATATCAGTATGTTGAAAGATTTATAATATATGTAGAAGTAAAATATATGGCAATAAGAAAAGATTGAAGAGTATACAAAATTATAATATTAAAGGATTCTTACATTATTCATTAAATTGAAAACTGTTAACCACCAGAAATATACTACAAAAATTTATAGCTAAAAAGCCAATAAAGTAGATAGAGGGGAATAATAAAAACTTGATTAATCTAAAAGAAGATAGAAAAGATAAACAAAGAACAGATAGGATAATTAGATAACAAGATAGCAGACTTAATTCCAGCCAAATTCATAATTACATTAAATATAAATGGACTAAATTTCCCAACTAGAGTGATTTTCAAATTATATTGAAAAAGAGAAAGGCCTAATTTTTATACTGTTTATAAGAGACTCACTTAAGAATACATGTAGATTGAAAGTTAAATGATGTAGAATAACATGTAAACCATAAGAAAATTGATGTGACATAAAGAAAATGCAAACTAAAATCACAATGAGACATAACTACCCATTAGAATGGCAAAAATTAAAAAGGCGAACAAAGCTGTGTGTTGTCAAGAATATGAAGCAACCAAAAGTCTCATTCACTGGTTGCAGGAATGCAAACTGTTATACTGTCATTCAAAAACCAGTTGATAGGTATTACAACTAAACATATTCAAGACAAACTAGTGCATATACTCTAAATAAAAAGTACCTGGGGACTTCCCTGGTGGTCCAGAGGTTAAGTCTCCACACTCAATGCAGGGGAGCCCCAGTTCAATCCCTGGTCAATGAACTAGATCCCAATGCTGGAAAGAAGTTCCAAGATCCTGAGTTTGGCAACTAAGACCCCTTGCAGCCAAATACATTTTTTTTAAGGTACCTGTTCTAAATGATTCATAGCAGCAATGAGGTATTACCTCACAACCAGGCAGAATAACTATCATCAAAAAGTCTACAGATAATCAATGCTGAAGAGGGTGTTGAGGAAAGGGAATCCTCCTGTACTATTAGTGGGAATGTAAATTAGTGCAGCCACTATGGAAAACAGTATGATAATTCCTTAAAAAAAAAAAAACAACTAAAAATAGAGCTACCATATGCTCCAGCAATTTCACTCCTTAGTATACATCCAGAAAATACAGAAATTCAAGTTTCAAAAGATACATGGACCCCAATGTTCATAGCAGGGCTATTTACAATAATGAAGACATGGAAGCAACCCAAGTGCCCATCAACAGACAATGGTCTTAAAATTGTGTGTGTATATGTCCTGGAATATTACTCAGCCATAAAAAAAAGACTGAAATATTGCCTTTTTCAGCAACATGGATGGACCTAGAAAATATGCTGAATGAGTTAAGTCTGACAAAGACAAATATTGTTTAACATCACTTATATACAAAATCTAAAATACAATACAAATAAACCTGTATACAAAACCAAAACATTCAAAAACACAAAAAACAAACTTATAATTACCAAAGGGGAAAGGGTTAGGAGAAGGGAAGGAACAAATTAGAAGTATGGGATTAACAGATACAAACTTAAACATAAAATAGATAAGCAATAATGATTTACCGTATAACCCAGAAAATTAAATCCAATATCTTGTACTAATCTACAATGGAATATAATCTGCAAAAAAACAAAACAAAATCTTTATGCTATACACCTGAAACTAAGGCAATATTGTAAATAAACTACACTTCAATAACAATTTTTTCAATTTCCAAGTTCAGCATATCATCTTTATTTTGTCTCTTCCAATATTTCCTGCATTTTTCTGTAATTAACTTTTCTAAAGCATAAATATCTGATTATGTCTCTTGTCTACTTAGAAATCCCTAAATTCTCTTCACGGCCTAGAAAAAAATTACAATGTTTGACACATTGTGGATACAAATTACCATTCTACATTCCTCTCCTTCACCCCCAGTCTTCTCTTCCATGTTCACACCAGTTCTCAGTATCACAGTCACATGGAATTCATTGTTTCAGGAACATAGCCATGCTTTCTGATTTGCATTTATTAAAGCCATTTGACCACCTGGAATTTTCTATTCCCTCCTGAAACTTAGCTCAGAAAATTCAGTATGATGCCTTCCATGAATATGTCTTAAAACACTTTTGAAATTAATTAGCATCTCCTGTGTAGTAATCTAGTACTCACCTTGTGTGGAGTGATCTAGTATTCACCTTGCTCTTGTTTGGTTTTTTTTTGGGGGGGGGAGTTGTTTGTTATGTTAATGACTTCTCCTCTTATTGTCTTTTTAATGTTGATAGTCCCTGCTGTTTCATAGAAGTGCACATATTTGTAAATTAGCTTTGAATTGAATTAATCTTACTGGTGAGTTCACCTATCAATTATCCTTTTCAAGTATTTTCCTTTAAAAATGTCCTTGTCTTGATAAATTCTGATTTCTAAAAGAAAATTGAATTTAATTTTGACCATAACATTTTTTCAAAACAAAATAATGGAAAGTACCATGAAATGCTAATGCTAGTTATGGGTAACATTTTAAATGGTACATCAAATGTAAAAAAAAAAGAAACCAAATTCCCATGAAAGCCAGAGGGAGAAAAAAAAAATCTAGATAATGCTGTAACTAAAAACAGAGGAATTTAATACAATGCACAACTTTAATCTCAAGACTGCCATTTTTTCCTTGGCTTGGGGACAAAATGGTCACATTTATAAACTGCTTCTTATTTTTCCTCATGTTGACCTTACACATAGCATACAGTGCAACTGAAATCAACAAAGCTGCAAAATTGTATATTAAAAATACAGTATCTTCTTGCAACCATTCCTTCAGTGAATTTTAGATTGCAGTGGTACTATGCTTTAATCACTAGGAAAGATCCTGAGTGTGCCAATGTTCCTTTCAGTTCAGATAAACATTGATAAGATTAAAGCTGGCTCTGAATTATCTGCCTTACCATGCCTTGACTGATTCTCAGAATGAAATCGAGCAGTTTTTATTTTGGTTAAGTCGTTGATCTTTTTAAAATACAGGCATGTCTGGCTAAGAAAACATCTATAGAAGGCAAAAAGACATGCAAAAGAAAATGTTAACCACCAGTTGTGCTGTCAAATGTGTTCAAGTTTAGGATTTTGACAAGTGTTTGAGGAAAACATGAATTCATCTTATTTCCTGTGAAGCATGTAGGTCTCTGGGCATTTAGTTCTGGTTGAAGTAAATACCTGCTGCTGCTGCTAAATCACTTCAGTCGTGTCCGACTCTGTGCAACCCCATAGACGGCAGCCCACCAGGTTACCCCGTCCCTGGGGTTCTCCAGGCAAGAACACTGGAGTGGGTTGCCATTTCCTTCTCCAGTGTATGAAAGTGAAAAGGGAAAGTCAAGTCGCTCAGTCGTTTCCGACTGTTAGCGACCCCATGGTCTGCAGCCTAGTACTGGAGTAGGGTGCCATTGCCTTCTCCTGAAGTAAATACCTAAATCTATCTAAATTTTTAAAGGACCTCAGTAATGTAAGTAAATAGTATTCTTTTTAGTTTGTATTTCTGCATGTGAGTCTTTGAGGAATCTTAGGAAAGAAAGAGTAAAATAATAAAATTAAAGGCCATTTAAATAGTAGTTCAATCTGTATCTTAGGGATAAGCATAATCTACTTTTTTAAAAGGTGTAAGTTAGCATTCATTTTTCTTTCAGTTCAGTCATTTCAGTCACTCAGTAGTGTCCGACTTTGTGACCCCATGGACTGCAGCATGCCAGGCTTCCCTATCAACAACTCCCAAAACTTACTCAAACTCTTGTCCATTGAGTCAGTGATGCCATCCAACCATCTCATCCTCTGTTGTCCCCTTCTCCTCCCTCCTTCAATCTTTCCCAGCATCAGGGTCTTTTCCAGTGAATCAGTTCTTCGCATCAGGTGGCCAAAGGATTGGACCTTCAGCTTCAGCATTAGTCCTTCCAATGAATATTCAGGACTGATTTCCCAAGGATAGACTGGTTGTATCTCCTTGCTGTCCAAGGGACTCTCAAGAGTCTTCTCCAACACTATAGTTCAAGAGCATCAGTTCTTCAGCACTCAGCTTTCTTTATAGTCCAACTCTCACATCCATACATGACCACTGGAAAAACCAAAGCTTTGACTAGACGGACCTTTGTTAGCAAAGTAATGTCTCTGCCTTTTAATATACTGTCTAGGTTGGTCATAGCTTTTCTTCCAAGGAGCAAGTGTCTTTTAATTTCATGGCTGCAATCACCATCTGCAGTGATTTTGGAGCCCAGAAAAATAAAGTCCGCTACTGTTTCCACTGTTTCCCCATCTATTTCCCATGAAGTGATGGGACTGGATGCCGTGCTGTTAGTTTTCTGAATGTTGAGCTTTAAGTCAACTTTTTCACTCTCCTCTTTCACTTTCATCAAGAGGCTCTTTAGTGCTTCTTCACTTTCTGCCATAAAGGTGGTGTCGTCTGCATATCTGAGATTATTGATATTTTTTCAGGCAATCTTAATTCCAACTTGTGCTTCATCCAGCCCAGCGTTTCTCATGATGTACTCTGCATGTAAGTTAAATAAGCAGGGTGACAATATACAGCCTTGACATACTCCTTTCGCCAATTTGAAACCAGTCTGTTGTTCCATGTCCACTTCTAACTGTTGCTTCCTGACCTGCATACAGATTTCTCAAGAGGCAGGTCAGGGGGTCTGGTATTCCCATCTCTTTAAGAATTTTCCACAGTTTGTTGTGATCCACACGGTCAAAGGCTTTGGTGTAGTCAATAAAGCAGAAGTAGATGTTTTTCTGGAACTCTCTTGATTTTTTGATGATCCAATGGATGTTGGCAATTTGATCTCTGGTTCCTCTGCCTTTTCTAAAACCAGCTTGAACATCTGAAAGTTCACAGTTCACGTACTATTGAAGCCTGGCTTGGAGGATTTTGAGCATTACTTTGCTAGTGTGTGAGATGAGTACAGTTGTGCGGTAGTTTGAACATTCTTTGGCACTGCCTTTCTTTGGGATTGGAATGAAAACTGACCTTTTCCAGTCCTGTGGCCACTGCTGAGTTTTCCAAACTTGCTGGCATATTGCTGGCATTTTTCTTTAGTTACTAATAATTATTTCTATTTTCACTTAATTTGCTCCCAGCCCCATGTATTTGGAGCTAGAGTTTGGGTTGAAGGAGAAGATAGCAAACCAATTTACAATCTGGTTTTAATCAACAAATATATTATTCAAAACGATGGCCTTAACTATTAGTTTAAAAACCCATATCAAGTAGTTTAAAATCCATACCAAGCAAGATTAACAACTTTTTTATACAAACACGTACCTTACAGTCTTCAAATATTTATAGTGCACTGATACTGTCTTCAAAATTATTGACAATCAGCATGTCATCAGTTCACTTTTCCAAAGAGTTAGAAGTTACTCCTTTTACCATCTGTTTTTGTTTTGTTTTGTTTTATTTTTTACCATAGACCTGTCTTTTCTAACTACCAGGTGAAATAGCTGAATATAACTCACGACCTGCAAATCTGATGCTTTAGTCTCTTTATTTGCTTTTGAGTTATGTTTATATCCATCAGTAGTTCTGTTCTTTGTATGTCTCTCTTCCTTAAAATATGCTTTCATTTAAATGGTAGCATATTTTTAAGGGAGACATTTACTCATTCCTAGACATGCAGTTTTTTGTTTGTTTGTCTCTTTTTTGCTTTTCTGTCAATTGTTGATCGTCCCTGAGGAAATGAATGTTGCTCTACTTGTGATGCTACTCCATTGGTTAGATGGCTGAAATTTCTTACATCTGGGGGTTTTGTAGATGTCCACACTAAGCCTTTTCCTTGAGAGCAGAGATTACTTTGCCCAATGTTTTGCTGGCACAAATATATTTTAGAAACCAACACAATATCTCAGTATCTCTCTAGTTAATACTGATTTGTATCCACTGTTCACAAAGAGTGATTCTAAGCTTTTTTCATGATCTGAAAGCTTGAAATCATTTCATGAAACCCCTGCAAATACCACCACAAAACACCTACAGAGACATAATTGGATATTTCACATTGCACTTTTCTAGAGACATAATTGGGTATTTCACATTGCACTGTTTTTGCTTTTAAACCTTCTTGAGATCAATCAAGTTATCTTTCATACAACAGATAAACTCAGAATAAAAAAGTGAGCATAGTTATGTACCTTGGGAGAAAAATGAACAAAGAATGGACATGCCTTCCCTGTCAGTAAGAATTTTTTGCTGTTTCCTTTTTAAAAATCTGTCTACTGCCCCAGCCTACCAACGGACATGCATGCATGCTAAGTCACTTCAGTCATGTCCAACTTTTTGAGACCCTATGGACTGTAGCCCACCAGGCCCCTCTACCCAAGGAATTCTCCAGGCAAAATTACTGGATGGGTTGCCGTGCCCTCCTCCAGGGGATCTTCCCAACAGGAGATCAAACCTGTGTCTCATGTCTCCTGCACTGACAGTCGGGTTCTTTACCACTAGCACTGCTTGGGAAGCCCTACCAATGGATAGTGAGTGGTCACTAATCATAACAGCCCTGTGTGATATTTCAAATCCCATAAATCTTCTTTACAGAAAGACAAGAAATTCGAGCATTCTGCAATTAATAGAGTATGAATATTTACATAGCCAGAAAGTAATTTTCCAAAATCTTAATAATGGGACTCTCATACAATTTAATGACAAATTTGTTTTACCTATTCATAAGGAAACCAGTGAGATGGGAAAACTGGCCCCAAGAACATGTGAGAAAGAAAAATTCTATACTTTTTTTTCAGAAACAAGAATTTTAGAGTGAGACAGAGTCAAATTTTTGGATAAGTTAGAGTCAAAATTGGTTAGTGTCCTTTAACAAATGGCATTGGGAAAATGGACGTCCACATGTGAAAGAAAAAAGTCAGACTTTACCTACACCATACACAAAAATTAACTCAAAATGCATCTAAAGCTTAAATGTAAGAGCTAAAACTATAAAACTTTAAGAATAAAACATAGAAGAAATATCTTCCTAACATTGAATTTGACAATGGTATTTTGCATGATACTAAAAACATAGAAAACTAAGGAAAAATAGATAAATTGCACTTCATTAAGAGCAAAATCTTTTGTGAATCAAAAGACACTATCAAGAGAATGAAAAGACAGCTCATAGAATGGGAGAAAGTATTTGCAGATTATATGTATGCATATATATAATATGATAAGAGATTATATCTAGAATATATAAAAGCCTCCTACAACCCAATACAGAAAAAACACTCAAAATATGGGCAAAGGGGGCTTACCTGGTGCTCAGTGGTAAAAAGTCTGCCTATCAGTGCAGGAGACACAAGTTCAATCCCTGATCCAGGAAGATCCCACCTGCCACAGAACAACTAAGCCCATGCGCTACAACTATTGAGCCTGTGTTCTAAAGGCTGTGAACCACAGTTACTGAAACCCATGCACCCTAGAGCCCATGCTCCACAACTAGAGAAACCATCACAATGAGAAGCTCATGCACCACAACTAGAGAATAACCCCTGCTCTCTACAGCTAGAGAAAAACCCATGCAACACAAAGACCCAGCACAAGCAAAAATAAACAAATTTTTTGTTAAATATGGGCAATATTTGGGGCTTAAATAGACATTTCTCCAAAAATATACAAATGGCCAATAAGCACATGAAAAGATGCTCAATATCACTAGCTCTTAGAGAAATGCAAATCAAAACATTGAGATACCACTTCACACGCATCAGGATGGTTCTTATCGAAAAACCCAAGGAAAAGACAGCAATAGCCCAGAAAATAACTAGCACCGATGGAGAATGTGATGTAATTGGAATACCTTGGCATTGCCACTGGGAATGTGAAATTGTATAGCTGGTATACAAATGGTTTGGCGGTCCCTAAAATAGTTTAATGTCAAATTAGCATATGATCCAACAATTTCATGCCAAGGTTTATACCCCAAAGCACTGAAAATCGAAACAAATACTGAATACCAATATTCTTAGCAGCATTATTCATAATAGCCAAAAGGAAAAAGGACTCAAATTCCCATCATCAGATAAATGGATAAACAAATCATTTATTCATATAATAGAATCCCACCTTATAAGAAATACAGGCTACAAACCAATGAAATTTGAAAACATTATGCTCAGTGAAATTACCTAGACACAGAAGAACAGAGTAATGTATGATTTACTTAGGCAAAATCAGAGAGACAGATATTAGAATAGAGGTTATCAGAATCTGTGAAGGATAGTCAACACTTATGATATTGTTTAATGAGTACAAAGTTTCTGTTTAGGATGATGGAAGAGTTCTGAAAATGGATAATGGTTATGGTTGTACAATATTGTGAATGTACTTTATGCCACTGAATCATCAATTTAAAAATAGTAAAAATGTAAGTTTTATGTATATCTTACCACACGAAAGAGAAAAAAAAAACAACTCTCCCAATTGCACTGTATTTGTGGTGGCTGAATATAAATGTTAACTTTATTAGCAAAAAGAGAATGAAAAGTTGATAAAGTGCAATAACTCTCATAATAATATGCATGATGAAATGTATTCAGGGCAGGTTTTCTGAATGTCAACAAAGTGCCATCAGTTGTGAAAATTACTGATCACTATCCCCCAGGGTGATAGATAACCTCAGGCATTGTCTTATCCTACAAGTGAGAAATACAAAAAGGCAAAAAGGTTGTCTGAGGAGGCCTTACAAATAGCTGAGAAAAGAAGAGAAGAGAAAGGCAAAGGAGAAGAGGAAAGATATATCCATCTGAATGCAGAGCTCCAAGGAATAGCAAGGAGAGATAAAAAAAAAGTCTTCCCAGTTGATCAAAGAAATAGAAAACAATAGAATGGGAAAGACTAGCAAGTGATCTCTTCAAGAAAATTAGAGATACCAAGGGAACATTTCATGCAAAGACAGGCACAATAAAGGACAGAAATGGTATGGACCTAACAGAAGCAGAAGATATTAAGAAGAAGTGGCAGGAATACACAGAAGAACTATACGAAAAAGATCTTCAGTTCAGTCTCTCAGTCATGTCCGACTCTTTGCCACCCCATGGACTGCAGCATGCCAGGCTTCCCTGTCCTTCACCAACTCCTGGAGCTTATTCAAACTCAGGTCCATCCAGTCGGTGATGCCATCCAACTATCTCATCCTCTGTCATCCCCTTCTCCTCCTGCCTTCAGTCTTTCCCAGCATCAGGGTCTTTTCCAATGAGTCAGTTCTTCACAGCAGGTGGCCAAGGATTGGAGCTTCAGCTTCAGCATCAGTCCTTCCAATAAATATGCAGGACTGATTTCCTTTAGGATTGAATGCTTGGATCTCCTTGCAATCCAAGGGACTCTCAGGAGTCTTCTCCAACACCACAGTTCAAAAGCATCAATTCTTTAGCGCTCAGCTTTCTTTATAGTCCAACTCTCACATCCATATATGACTACTGGAAAAAGCTATAGTGTTGCTATCCATGGAGTCACAAAGAGTTCAACATGACTGAGAGACTGAATTGAACTGAACTGAACAAGTGAGAAACCTGAACGTTAACATATAATTTCTTAGTATGTAGTACAGAATCAAACAGTACATTGTAAAGTAAAACAAGAATTAAGTAATCTTTAGATTGGTCTGTTATATTTAACACTGAAAATACAGTGCTTCAGATTTTTTAAACACACAGTCTAAATTTTAAAAATTTAGTATCAGAGATAAATTGTAAAAAGAAGGAAAGTGCTCTGTCATGTATCCATCAGAAAATAAAAAGCTGAAACCACATCGCTATTCTAAACAATTGCTATCCATCAGTAATTTCCCTCATGAATTCTTTCAGTCCTCTGCTTTGATAAAGTCATCTGCTACTGAACCAAAGAGAAAACCTCGAAATAACAAGATTTAAAAATAACTGGTATAGTCACTGCTTTATAGGAGTACATTCAAGCAAATGTTAGAGTCAAGCAAAAACCACCTAGAGAAAAGACTACATGGCTGTGATTAGTTGACTACAGAAACAAGAATATCACAATAGAGGAGAGTAAAGTTCTGCATTTGGTTGCAATACTTCATTATTTTATAAAGACTTCATCAGTGTTTCACCTCAGGTCATGTACATACCATGGTCCTGACAATCTCCTATCTATTAGGTAATATATTCAATTTCTGAAGGGCTTCCCAGGTGGCTCAGCAGGCAAAGAATCTGCTCGTAGTGCAGGAGACCAGATCGGGACCATCCCCTGGAGAAGAAAATGGCAACTCACTTCCCTATTCTTGCCTGGGAAATCCCGTGGACTGAGGAGCCTGGAGGGTACAGTCCATGGGGTCGAAAAGAATCGGACATAACTGAGCAACTAAACCGCTGCCACCACCACAGTCTCTGAAATATTTATGTCAAAAGTATTCACTTTACCTCTTTAAAATTAACTGGAAAGCCTGAGCTTTTTAGATTTGACAACTCTTTTCATGTGGCTCATACATTTGTGTGAAGCTAATGAAAAAATATGCAAAAAAGTCTAGTTTCTTTAAGCATCACTTTTTTAAATTAGTTTATTTATCTATTTTTTAACTTTACAATATTGTATTTGTTTTGCCATACATTGACATGAATCCACCATGGGTGTACATGTTTTCCTCTTCCAGAACCCCCCTCCCACCTCCCTCCCCATCCCATCCCTCCGGGTCATCCCGGTGCACCAGCCCCGAGCATCCTGTATCATGCATCGAACCTGGACTGGCAATTCGTTTCACATATGATAATTTACATAACATCACTTTTTATAAGGTGAAACTCTTCATCATTTTTCCAGGAATCCTCTAGAAATCTTTTTTGTCCTGAAACAAATCCTGAAAAAAATTTTTTTCCAAATTCAATATATAATTTTGGGTAGGGAAAAATTAAAATGTTATCAGAGAATATTTGGTCACCTGATTAAGATAGGAAATCAATGCTGGGAATGAATGGCAGCTGAGCTCTCTATTGCTCAAGGAGACAAGATAGCATGTAAACTAAACAGAAGATGTTGGCACTGTAAGGAAGTTTATCCCCTTCAAAATGAGAAACAGGCTGTTTCAAGCATGTTAAAATATCAAATTTCCTATAAGAAGATTCGCAAATGGTGAATAATGATCTTTATATTACTCCTTATAGCAGAACAAATATTACCGATTAATTTGTCATTTTAACAAATAAAAAGACAAAACTAAATTTTAATCTTTCTTTAATATAACATTTGGCAATAAAGAATTCAAAATGTTTTAATAAGTAAAGCCATTTTAGCCACATTATAACACATATCATTTTGTCTCTGACACTGATCATTTGCAGCTATTATAATCAAAGGAAAATAAATACCATTTCCTAAAACCTTCTATACTTGAAACAATCAAGTTTTTTCCTTCACTGTTCTCTTTCATATTTTGAATCTTTTCAAAACTACTTTATCTTTTGAAAGCAAAAAGACATCTATTCCCTTGTATACACATCATTTACCAGAAATATTGTAGTATAATTGCAACTACTCCTGTTAATTATAACTTTTACCCAAAATAAATCTCCCTCACAGAGAGAACAGAGAGGCAGAAAGTTGAGAATCTGTCATGCTTACACCATACCAGTGATGAAATAATCCCCTAAAGCTATATACATACCTTTTATAACTTCATAAATAGTATAATTGTGTCACTCTGCAATTATAGCAAGGTTTTGGTGTTGTATCTTCAAAAAATTTGTGTTAATTAGCTCTAGTATTCGTTCAAATATTTAAAGCAACTAAGCATTTTGGAAATTATGTTTAAGCTAATATATTTCAAAACATGACTACAAATATGAACATGGCAGAATAATAATTAAGTTGAACAAAGTTTTATATTTTTCTGTACCTCATCTTAAACATTATGTAGAGTGATATTAAACTATCTAATCAGTAAACAGTGTAAGAGATCAAGAAAGTTCACATTAACTATTGTCTTAATGAAGAACTCAAATCTTAATATTTGAAAGGACAAAATTATATTATTGCGCACTCTTAAAAACCCATATTTAACTTTTCTTTTTAAACCAAAATTATTAAGCCATTCTTATTAATCCAAGGAATCACCTTGATCCTGTGAATTAAGATTGAATTAGTTATTTCTTTGAGATGGTTTTTTTGAAAAATAGCAAAGTTATGTCTCTTAATTTTCTGGTAGCTATGAAAGAATATTATGTAACTGCTTCTTAACCTCTACAAATTAATCAGAATAGATTCTTTCAGTGTAAGAGACATTATACTTTAATTTACTAATGTTTTCTGGGAGGAGGAAAATAGTCCACGTGCAACACAATGAGAGCTAAAGGATTTTCCTGATGATAGACAAATCCAGTTTCATAATCTCAGTTTTATTGTCTCAGATACAGAAAAAGTTATAGCACAGAACACAAAAACTTACCTGTCCAGACCTTAAAAGGCTGTTGTCTCTCAATGGACATAAATAATTCCTTATTTTATACAGATAAACAAAAGGATTAATGAGATCTGCAGTGGGCACCCATTTCTCAGTACGTATTAGCACATGGTCAGACCAATGAAGCACAAGCTGGAATCAAGATTGCCAGGAAAGTATCAATAACCTCAGATATGTAGATGACACCACCCTTATGGCAGAAAGCAAAGAGGGACTAAAGAGCCTCTTGATGAAGGTGAAAGAGGAGTGTGAAAAAGCTGGCTAAAACAACATTCAAAACACTAAGATCATGGTATCTGGTCCCATTCATGGCAAATAGATGGGGAAACAATGAAAACAGTGACAGAATTTATATTTTCTTGGGCCCCAAAATCACTTCAGATGATAACTGCAGCCATGAAATTAAAAGATGCTTGCTCCTTGGAAGAAAAGCTGTGATCAACCTACACAGCAAACAGACATTACTTTGCCAACAAAGGTCTGTCTAGACAAAGCTATGGTTTTTCCAGTAGTCACGTATGAATGTGAGAGTTGGACTATAAAGAAAGCTGAGCACTGAAGAGTTGATGCTTTTGAACTGTGGTGTTGGAGAGGACTCTTGAGAGTCTCTTGGACTGAAACGAGATCCAACCAGTCAATCCTAAAGGAAATCAACCCTGAATGTTCATTGGAAGGACTGATGCTGAAGCTGAAGCTCCAATATTTTGGCCACCTGATGCGAAGGACTGACTCATTAGAAAAGACCTTGATGCTGGGAAAGATTGAAGGCAGGATGAGGAAGGGACAGAGGACTAGATGGTTGGATGGCATCACCAGTTTGATGAAGATGGTTGGATGGCATCACCGACTGGATGGACATGAGTGTGAGCAAGCACCAGGAGATGGTGGAGGCCAGGGAAGCCTGGCGTGCTGCAGTCCCTGGGGTTGCAAAGAGTCAGACACGACTGAGTGACTGAACAACAACAGACCAAAAAATCAGATTTCCAGTCATTGTTGCCGCCAGAGGGGAAAACTTACAGGTTATGTACCAACTAAGAACATATGAAGAAATGGGTATTAATTAACCCTTCCGTAAAGAAAACAGAAATTTAGAGCAAAATTGCTAGGTTAGATAAAAAACTGTTAATACAGGATAGCAAAACCATAAGTTTTGCAACTATCTTTTCTACCAAACCAAAATCTGCATGTTAACGTGTAACTTCTACATTTCTGAGCTCTAATCCAATCCTTCTAGATAATTAAATAATCCTTGAATTGGCCACCTGATGCGAAGAACTGACTCATTGGAAAAGACCCTGATGTTGGGAACAATTGAAGGCAGGAGGATAAGTGGAAAACAGAGGTTGAGATGTTTGGATGGCATCACCAACCCAATGGACATGAGTCTGAGTAAACTCCAGGAGTTGGTGATGGACAGGGAGGCCTGGTGTGCTGCAGTCCACAGGGTCGCAAAGAGTCGGACATGACTGAGTGACTGAACTGAACTGAGCTGAATAACATGAAAAGGCAATGTCTCCCTGCTTTTACTTTATTTTCATGATTTGGATACTTTTCCGTTTTGTGAAAGAAATTATAGAAGAACATGAGGTATTTTTACTACAATATAGTGCTTAAGCTTGAAGAAAATTATGGATCTTAAAAGTCTTTTAATCTCTCGTTAATCATCATTATTCAAATCACATGTTCTGAGACAGTTTTCCAGTTTTTAAATGAAGAAGGAATTGAGATGATCTTTGCACTCAAGATTTTTAAAAATTCTGCTATTAAATGAGGTTCTTAAATTTTTTTAATCATATACACTGGCCAGTTATTAAGTTTTCTGGTTTTTTGGTGTTTTACGTAGTTAGAGGGCTCTATATTCGCATTAGTCCAGTGGCTTTTCATTAGAAAAGAGAAAAGGAGAAACATTATTGACACTGTTCAGATCAATGTCCACAGTGGAAGGCTAGACTCTCTTGATAAAAGTGTCAAGAAAAAGCTCAAAAGCAATCCAACCTTCTCACTAGACTCTAATCCCTGATATCATTTCCATCCCCTCACACACATTCCCCCTCTACACTTTCAAAGAAATCCTAAGGCTGTAAGAAACTGAGTTTAAACATCATTGATCTATGCATAGTTAAATGTAAGGAATCTGTTGTGACACAAAGGATATAACTTTGTCCATTCCATGAATCTAAATTGCTTTCTATTTACATCAATCTTAATTCAGCAGTTTGCAAGCTCCTGAAGATTATTCTTTCTCCTTGCCTACTTCCTTTCTTTCTTTTCTTTTTTCCTTCATTTCTTCCTTCCTTTTACTAAATGTAGTCACAAATATAATGCAATAATTCCATACAAAATTGAAGGCAGGATTTCGTTGTATTCCAGTCTTCTCAAGTAGGCAAATTAGGCAAAGAAAAGTATCTGCTAGTTAGACACCTAGAACCCATGCTCCTTTTCTACTTCTCTAATCTAGTCTATGTTATGAGAATATGTCTTCTTTGCAGTGATCATAATTCCAGAATCCAACTCTGAAACCATCCTGCCTAGAACTCCTTTGGAAGAATCCTGACCCGGCCTCTGACTGAAGTGACCTCATGTAATTTGGTGCAGAAATAGCACCATGCTGGTTTCAAGGTATTTGGACCACATTGAAGAACATGGGCACAACAGTATCTTTCTGAAATCTGAATTTCTGAATCCCACATCAAAAATATTGTGGGCCTGAGTGACAAACAATTATGCTCAGTCCTTCATACCTAATAGAATTTGTCTTGCTAGATTTTAAATTTGCTTGGAACTGGTGACCTTTTTATTACTTGCAATTTATTTTTTGTGGAATGAGAATATCTGTGCTATGCTAGTCCCCTCACTATATTTTGGAACCAGATAACTTAATGTCCAGCTTGACAGTTCCACAACCAGAGAGCGATTTTGTCTCATGATGGATAATTTCCAGAGTCTAACTCATATCTGATTTAAGATTTAAACAACAATATTTTGCCTTTCAAGTTCATGCAATATAGATGATATTATGGACATAGAGCTTATGTTGTAATAGGTTGAGACTTTGGTGTATTTAGGGACACGTTGAATGTATTTTGCACATGGGATGAACATAAATTTTGAGGGGCCAAAAGATAGATTGTATTGGATTAAATGGTAGTTCCCATAAAAATAATTCCACATCTGTAACCCTAGAAACTGAATAGTAACTTATTTGTGAAAATGATCTTTGCAGCTATAATTAAATTGAGGATTTTGAGAAGAAGCTATAATTCTGGATTATCTGTGTAGACTTAAAGCAAATAAATATCATTATAAGGGAAAAGAAGAGGAATCTCTGAGCCAAAGACAAAAAGAGAAAAGAGGAAAAGGCAATGTGACCACTGAAGCAGAGACTAGAATGATATGATTGTATTCTAAGAAAGCTAAGGGTTGTCAGTGGACGTCAAGAATTGGAAGAGGCAAGGAACTGAATTTTATCTGCAGTATTTGGAGGGACTAAGGCCTTGCCAACACACTGATTTTGTATTTCCTGTCCCCAAATTGGTAGACAACAAATTGGTTTCATTTAAAAATATATATATACATATATATGTGTGTATAAAAATAAAGTGAAGTTGCTCAGTCGTGTCCATCTCTTTGCGACCCCATGGCCTGTAGCCTACCAGGCTCTTCCATCCATGTGATTTTCCAGGCAAGGGCACTGGAGTGGGTGGGTTGTCATTTCCCTCTCCAATGTATATATATAGTGGGCTTATATTTAATGAGAGGGAAATAATGCAATTCAATGTTACAGTTCTTGGACGCCTACAGAAGATGACTTATATATACAAAAGAGTGAATTAAAATACTCCCATTCACTGTATGAAGGAAAATCCCACACATGGCCACTCTCAGGCTCAAAGCTGTATCTTTTATTTTCCTAAGTTTTCATAAAGAAGGCCCCCAAAGTAAATTCTACTTTCTTTATTCTTATTAGCTATTAATTCCCATTCACCCTTGGAAATCTTCTTCCCCATAAAATTCAATTTATGAAAAGAAATGTTTTTATTCAGGGAGGTAACAAATGGACTTGGGCATTGGGGTTATACAGTTCTGGGTTACTGAATTAAACCTTATGACATTTTGTAACTTTAAAAGCAGAAGTATCTGTTTTTAAGATATCTCTAACAAAACCAAAATCTATATTACCCAAATCCTTTCCAATATCTCTTTTCTACCAAATTCCCTGAAACACAGAGGCTGGTGTAATCTTAATTTGTCCCTTAGGTATATAGGTATAAACATTCTTTCCTCCCTGTAATTCAGATAAGAGCTTACTTAATAAGTCACAAAGCTCCTCAATCCCATACCCACAATGCCTAAAAGACTTTACTGTGGGCATGGCTAATGTGATAAAATTCTTGGGAAATGTGTAGAGAGAAAAGGAAGTTGTGATTGGAAAATAAAAGGTTCCTTTCCTCAGTCTAACAAACTGAGAAAGCCAGACTCTTTAAAAATTAAAAGTTCAATTTTTTCCCTAGGATATTACCTCTGAAAGTAACACTAACTTGTTTAATTTGGATTGTAATAAATATCCTCTGTGATTTCCACCTTAAGAGTTTAATGAAATAATAACAGATCGAGGTTGGTCTACCATCATTAATAATCCTCCCACCTGGACTGACAAAGTGTTTTTAGGCCCAGGAGCCAACTCTGATTCATTTTTATCAGATGCTTGGAAGAATGCATTTAAAAATATTTTTTGTCTGTGTGAGGATGCTTAAAATGAAAAACAAAAATTAATAACTCCCCCTTGGGTTGTTGTGAAAACTGAATTTGTTAATACCTGTGATATGCTTAAAACAAGACCTTTTACATGGTAAGAATGCATTCCGAGTATGCTGTCATTGTTATCAGCTTATGCAATTTAGAGGACTTTATGTCTTTCTAAGCAACCAGATATTAGTATAACTTCATCCTAAAGCTTCCTGCCTCTTTTGAATATATTTCCTGTCTAGGAAATTATATCCACTTGTTTGGTTTACCAAGAACCTAATTTAACTAGTTTAACCAGTGACTCTTAAGCCTGTATCTTCAAACTTAAATTTTCTTCTGAAATGAATATTTACTTCAGAGTCATAGACATCTCCAAGGGTGTCTTAAAAGATCCCAAAGATATCAGGCCCAAAACTGAAGTCATTTTCATCTCTTTCTGTTTTTCTTTCATTTTAAATTGTTCTTAGATAATGATGTCACTGTCCACTCAGGTTTCCAGAATAAAAAGTTTGAGTTATCAAGCTCTATCCTCTCACTAATGCCGAGGAAAGTCATTCAACTAGATACAAAGTCTTTTCAGTTTCATTAAAACAAATGTCTTTCAAATTGGTCTGTCCCTTCCATTACCACTGCTTTTGTGAATTGAATTGAAGCCTTCATCTTTTCTCACCTGGATACTAACTGTCTCCAAATGTTTTTCACTTGATGCTAATCTATTCAATATTCTATGAGATCTTCAATTGACTCATTTGCCATCTTCACAAATTACCAGTTGTGAGAACTTGGGAAACTTATTTGATATTCCTCTGCGTTAATTTCTTTACCAGTAAAATGGGAAAAACAATAACTAGCTTCCAAGGTATCGGTGATATGATATCAAATGAACTGATATCTTAGAAGGTAGTGACAAGTGAATGGCACATGAAGAGGGCTAACTAATAACAGCACAATGGGTTTCCTTAGTGGCTCAGTGGTAAAGAACCTACCTACCAATGCAGGAGACATCAGTTTGACCCCTGATCTGGGAAGATCCCACATCAGTTCAGTTAACTTCAGTTCAGTCATTCAGGCATGTCCGACTCTTTGTGACCCCATTGACTGCAGCATGCCAGGCTTCCCTGTCTATCAACAGCTCCCAGAGCTTGCTCAAACTCATATCTACCAAGTCGGTGATGCCATCCAACCATGTCATCCTCTGTCATCCCCTTCTCCTCCTGCCTTCAATCTTTCCCAACATCAGGGTCTTTTCCAATGAGTTCGTTCTTCCCATCAGGTGGCCAAAGTAATGGAGCTTCAATTTTAACATCAGCCCTTCCAATGAATATTCAGGACTGATTTCCTTTAGAATTGACTGGTTAGATCTCCTTGCAGTCCAAGGGACTCTCAAGAGTCTTCTCCAACACCACAGTTCAAAAGCATCAACTCTTCGGTGCTCAGCTTTCTTTATAGTCCAACTCTCACATCCATACATGACTACTGGAAAAACCATAACTTTGACTAGACAGACCTTTGTTAGCAAAGTAATGTTTCTGCTTTTTAATATTCTGTCTAGGTTTGTCACAGCTTTTCTTCCAAGGAGCAAGTGTCTTTTAATTTCATGGCTGCAGTCACCATCTGCAGTGATTTTGGAGCCCCAAAAAATAAAGTCTGTCACTGTTTCCATTGTTTCCCCATCTATTTGCCATGAAGTGATGGGACCAGATACCATGATCTTAGTTTTTGGAATGTTGAGTTTTAAGCCAGCTTTTTCACTCTCCTCTTTCACTTTCATCAAGAGGCTCTTCAGTTCCTCTTTACTTTCTGCCATAGGGGTGGTGTCATCTGCATATCTGAGGTTATTATTATTTCTTCTGGCAATCTTGATTCCAGCTTGTGCTTCATCCAGCCAACCATTTTGTGTGATGGATTCTGCATATAAGTTAAATAAGCAGGTTGACAATATACAGCCTTGATGTACTCCTTTCCCAATTTGGAACCAGTCTGTTGTTCCATACCAGTTCTAACTGTTGCTTCTTGACCTGCATACAGATTTCTCAGGAGGCAGGTAAGAGGGTCTGTTATTCCCATATCTTTAAGAATTTTCCCACAGTTTGTTGTGATCCACACAGTCAAAGGCTTTGGTGTAGTCAATAAAGCAGAAGAAGACATTTTTCTGAAACTCTCTTGCTTTTTCTATGATCCAACAGATGTTGACAATTTGATCTCTGGTTCCTCTGCCTTTTCTAAATCCAGCTTGAACATCTGGGAGTTCATGGTTCATGTACTATTGTAGCCTGGCTTGGAGAATTTTCAGCATTACATTGCTGAAAGTAATTTAGCAAATTACAAATAATTACTAACAGTAGTTCAGCATTACTGTTGAAGCCTCACTTGGAGAATTTTGAGCATCCCATATGCCATGGAGCAACTAAGCCCATGCACCACAAATATTTAGACTGTGCTCTAGAACCTGTAAACCATAATTATTGAGCTCACACACCACCACTGCTAAAGTCTGTGTGCTCTAGAGCCTGCACTCTGCAACAAGAGAAGCTATCGCAATGAGAAGCCCACACACTGAAATGTAAGAAAGAGTGGCCCCCAATCGCAGCAACTAGAGAAAGCCTGTGAGGCAACAAAGACACACTACAGCCAAATATATATTAAACACAGTATATATATATTATTTTTAATATATTCAACACTGTAATTAATAACCTTCCAAAGAGAAAGCAGGCTCCAGGAGTTGGTGATGAACAGAGAAACCTGGTGTGCTGCAGTCCATGGGGTTGCAAAGAGTCGGACATGACTGAGCAACTGAACTGAACTGAAAAGAGAAAGTCCCAAGGCCAGGTAAATTTTGTTAAATATTTAAAGGAAAAAATACACCAATATTTTACATTCTTTTCAAGAAAATAGAAAGAACACTTCCTAACTCATTTTATGAGGTAAGCTTTATTCTGATACTAAAACTCAATAGAGACATTTGAAAAAATTTAACCTACAGATCAGGATTTCTTATCAGGGATATATTTAACAATCCCTCACAAAAGAGTAGCAAACTGAATCCAACAAAGCATAAAAAAAAAAGTATATCATAACCAAGTGGATTTTATTCCACGTAGTAGGTAGGACTTGTTCAACATTAGGAAATCAGTGAAATATACCAAATCAACAGGCTAAAGAAGAAAAAGTCATGTGGTTGTATCAGTTGATGCAGACAAAGCTTTTGGCCAAATTTACTCATAATTTTTTTAAACTCTCAGAGAACTGGAAAGAGGAGAATTTCCTCAGTTTGATAAAGAACATCTAAAAGAATGCTAGCATCATACCTAATAGTGAGAAACTGCATACTTTCCCTCTAAGAATTAGACCCAACCAAGGATTTTTCTTTTCTCTCACCAATTGTAAAATGTTAATAGCCTCTTGAGAAGAAAATTGGCAATTTTTTACAAAACTGAAGTCTTACCATACAATACAACAATTGTATCTTTAGGTATTTACTGAGAATTATTTGAAAAATATTCATAAGGAATATTTGAAAAATATTTCAAGTATTTTCAGTATTTGAAAATTGTTGTTGTCCAACTGTGCCCAACTCTTTGCTACCCCATGGATGGTAGCCCCCCAAGCTGCTCTGTCCATGGGATTTCCTGGCAAGAATACTGAAGTGGGTTGCTCTTTCCTTCCCCAGAGAATCTTCTGCTCCCAGGGATTGAACCCACACCTCTTG
The DNA here is from genome assembly GCA_024291935.2 of Okapia johnstoni. Lineage (NCBI taxonomy): Eukaryota > Metazoa > Chordata > Mammalia > Artiodactyla > Giraffidae > Okapia > Okapia johnstoni. The sequence continues at coordinate 19,664,910 of CM044324.1, forward strand.
CTTAGCAGGCAGATTCTTTACCACTGAGCCACCTGGAAATGTTCACACTAAAACCTGCATATGGCTCTATATAGCAGCTTTATTCATAATTGACAAAACAGGAAACAACCAGGATGTTTTACAATAGGATGAAGACATAAACTGTAGTACATCCATAAAATGAAGTATCTTTAAACTAAAATCAAGGATTCAGTGAGGCATTTTAATAGGTGAAGTCTAGGAATTATTTGCGTTAGTGAAACTATTCTGTATGATACTGTCAATTTGAAACATGATACTATGCATTTGTCAAAAACCAAAAGACTTTATAACACAAAGAGTGAACTTTATACAATTTTTTTAAACTTTAGTTAAGTAGGAGTTGTCAGAATTATACATATATATATATATATGCAGAAATACATATATAGCATTTACAACCCAAATCCAATATCTCATCAAAATGTCAGCCTTTATGATTGCCTAAATTTAAAATATCAATTTGTTATGTTAAAAAAATTTATTTTTCTCTGTATAAAGATATAAAAGGCAAAGCAATAGCTCTTTCTGTATTTAAAATTCTCTTAAATATGTATATAATCTTACAAATTTTAGTTTTGAGTTTCTCTCAAATTTCAGTAAATCTCTAACAGATGGCACATCCTATTATTTCATTAAGTATTATTTCTTCTTTTATTGAAATGAGTATCAAGATACCACTTTCCAAAGCAGCCTTCTTAGACTATTGAGGTAAGAGATGACAACTTCCTACAATGAAATCTAGAAGAAATAGGAAACTTCAATGGCCTCACATAAGTGATGCAAAGAACGTCTAGATCTTTACTTGAATTTTGCTCTGAATTCTTGAAAAAGATGAGGAAAAAACTAAATTTAAAGCACATAATTTATAGTAATAATGAAGTCAGCTTATTAAAGATATTTATGATCCAACACAGCACTTTTCATGTTGCCAACTTTATATGATAACCTTTGGAGATAACAATAACTAACCTTACTCCAGAATTGCATGTGAGAAACCAACGTCCTGAAAAAAATAATAATCTGCCCAAAATCACACAGCCAATCTTCCCAAATTTGGGAGCATGTTTCTCTGATTTCAAAACTATCATTCTTTCTGTCACACTGCACTGCCTGACAAAGTTAAACTAATTTAAAAAATATTCCTAGTGTTCACTTTCTTTAAGACTCTTCCTATAACATATGTGAGAGTGAAATGTTAGTTGCTCAGTTGTGTCCGACTCTTTGTAACCCCATGGGATGCAGCCTGCCCAGCTCCTCTGTCCATGGGATTCTCTAGGCAAGAATACTGGAGTGGGTAGCCATTCTCTTCTCCAGGGGATCTTCCCGACCCAGGGATCCAACCCAGGTCTCCTGCATTGCAGACAGATTCTTTACCATCCGAGCCACCAGAGAAGCCATTATAGCTTCGTCTAAACTGTCTGAAGAGTTCAGAGATCAAGGGAAATATTAAATTGAGATTGCAGAGTTCTTTGTGTAGCCTCAGCTGCAGAAAGAGGTGGCTGGGGACCAGGAGGGGCACACAGTCTTTTCTTTCAGACTAATTTTGACCTAGGGCGGCTGGGGAGCATGTTGGTTCCAGCCAGGGGAAGGCTTGTGTGGAATTTCAAGCAGGAACAATCTGTGTACATCAGTTACTGAAAAGATAATGTCTTTTTCTTGAAGATATTTGAAGAGGGAGACTCCCAGGCCCATTGGAGAGATGCCAACAGGCCATACCTGTGGGGGTCCCTGGTGTGTGCAGTGGGATACAGTGATACATGAGCCAGAAGGGACACATTCTTAGAACATGTGCATCAAGAACCAATGGCTCCCAGAGTGTGCTGGCTGTCTGGAGAAAAAGTACTTCTGCAGTTATTTGAGCATTAATGTGTTCTCACACTTATTTTTCACCAAACACCAATCTTACTTGAGAGTTGGGAGTTGAGAAAATACTCAGATGCCTAACCCCACTAAACATTTTTGTTTTACTGTATTGCTTGTGACCCACATTAACCACACAGAACACAGTGCAAACCCTAGGCAATAGGATGCTTCTCGGCCAATAGATGACAGACGCTTTTAGGAAAAGAAAAATAATCAATCCACTTATATGAAACTAAATGATGTATTCTTTGAGGTTTTCTCTTTAATTTTCCTGTGCACTAAATCAGCATATAGCAGAATTAGGAGATAAATCATGTTTGGTCTTGTGTTCATGAGAAGGAGCTTGGATTTTTTCCTGCTGGCCTGAGGAAACCACTGTTAGGTTTCAATAGAGGATTGATGTTAAAAGCTTTTATTTATTTATTTATTTTAGAAAATCACTCTGATGATCAGTTCAGTTCAGTTCAATCGCTCAGTCGTGTCCGACTCTTTGCGACCCCATGAATTGCAGCACGCCAGGCCTCTCTGTCCATCACCAACTCCCAGAGTCTACCCAAACCCATGTCCATCGAGTCGGTGATGCCATCCAACCATCTCATCCTCTGTCGTCCCCTTCTCCTCCCGGCCCCAATCCTACCCAGCATTAGGGTCTTTTCCAATGAGTCAACCCTTCGCATGAGGTGGCCAAAGTATTGGAGTTTCAGCTTCAACATCAGACCTTCCAATGAACACCCAGGATTGATCTCTTTTAGGATGGATTGATTGGATCTCCTTGCAGTCCAAGGGACTCTCAAGAGTCTTCTCCAACACCACAGTTCAAAAGCGTCAATTCTTCAGCGCTCAGCCTTCTTCACCATCCAACTCTCACATCCATACATGACCACTGGAAAAACCATAGCCTTGACTAGACGGACTTTTGTGGGCAAAGTAATGTCTCTGCTTTTAAATATGCTATCTAGGTTGGCCATAACCTTCCTTCCAAGGAGTAAGCGTCTTTTAATTTCATGGCTGCAGTCACCATCAGCAGTGATTCTGGAGCCCAAAAAAATAAAGTCTGCCACTGTTTCCCCATCTATTTCCCATGAAGTGATGGGACCAGATGCCATGATCTTAGTTTTCTGAACGTTGAGCTTTAAGCCAATTTTTTCACTCTCCTCTTTCACTTTCATCAAGAGGCTCTTTAGTTCTTCTTCACTTTCTGCCATAAGGGTGGTGTCATCCACATATCTGAGGTTATTGATATTTCTCCCAGCAATCTTGATTCCAGCTTGTGTTTCTTCCAGCCCAGCGTTTCTCATGATGTACTCTGCATATAAGTTAAATAAGCAGGGTGACAGTATACAGCCTTGACGTACTCCTTTTCCTATTTGGAACCAGTCTGTTGTTCCATGTCCAGTTCTAACTGTTGCTTCCTGACCTGCATACAGATTTTTCAAGAGACAGGTCAGGTGGTCTGGTATTCCCATCTCTTTCAGAATTTTCCACAGTTTATTGTGATCCACACAGTCAAAGGTTTTGGCATAGTCAATAAAGCAGAAATAGATGTTTTTCTGGAACTCTCTTGCTTTTTCGATGATCCAGCGGATATTGGCAATTTTATCTCTAGTTCCTCTGCCTTTTCTAAAACCAGCTTGAACATCTGGAAGTTCATGGTTCACGTATTGCTGAAGCTTGGTTTGGAGAATTTTGAGCATTACTTTACTAGCATGTGAGATGAGTGCAATTGTGCGGTAGTTTGAGCATTCTTTGGCATTGCCTTCTTTGGGATTGGAATGAAAACTGACCTTTTCCAGTCCTGTGGCCACTGCTGAGTTTTCCAAATTTGCTGGCATATTGAGTACAGCACTTTCACAGCATCACCTTTGAGGATTTGATCAGACAGGTTGAAAAATCTCCTTAAATAAGTTGATACTCCTCCTTCAGCCCAAAACTATTCTGCATTCTAGAGGTTCTGGAAGTAGTAGCCCTCATGGAATCACAGAAGATACTCCCTACTCTTCCATTTTTTGTGTGTGGAAAAGGATAAAATTCCAATAACGGCCTCCTGAAATTCAAGCTTATAGGGATAGCCCAAAATAAACTTAATCATAATACAGTGAAAAGGAAAAACAATTAAGTTGTGAGATTGACATGTATATACTGCTAAATTTAAAATAAATTGCCTTTCCACGAAAAAATAAATACATACATATATATTTTTTTAAGGTTTTGAAATGGAATTGTCGTGAAGAGAGGGGAAGGCTAGAGTTGGATCAGTCACAAAATCACGTACTATCTTGTGGCTGAATCAGTAAGTTCCCAGATCCCTGAAGAGGTTCTTATGAGGAATGGAGAATGACCGAGAGTAGATCCCATTCTGACCTGAGCAGGTGCTTGACCAGCAGAACCTTCCCTCTGAGCTGAGAAGAGAAAAGGAGACCAGAGCCCAGGAAGAGAAGAACATGTGTGCAATTAGTTGAGGCAAACAGTAGAAAACCTGAGGACCACAAAAACTGAGGATACAGAGAGTAAGTTGTTTCCTGGTACTGGCAAACAGAGATGGAGATATCCTGGGAGCTAAGGTATAGGGTTGCATGATACAAATTCAGTACCGCATAATTCATGATTAGAAGCCTCGTTATTTTCCGTGAAGTTGGCTAATATAGTCCAAAGGCAAACAATGCAATACAAGATATGATTTAAGTTGTATTACTAACATATGAAAGGAGTTTTATATTGTACTCTGATATGTACTAAAATACATGGTTGCAAAATTGGTTGTTATTGTGCTAAGTGAGAATAATCTTAATAAATATGCACATAACACCATGCTAACTTGTGGGGTTTATTATGTTTTATAAACATATAAAGCTGTACCCACTGAAATCTGTGATGTGTAGCAGGGTGTCTACAGCATTTTTGTACTACAAATACTTGAAACAATTGGGGATTTTAAATCCTGGAACACTATTTTAAAGGAGTAATTTCTGCTCATGTAAACATTCGTTGTATCCTATGACTTTCTTTGAAACTCTTTTCACCATCTTGGGATATTGTTACTAGTAGAAAAAAATCTAATTTATTTTATCAAGATTCTGAAATGCATGTGTTTAAACATTTTTCTTTTCTTTTTCTTTGCAATGTAAAGGTGCACTTTGTGAAATATATAGCTTACTGACAGAGTGGTCATAATGAAACTAATGAGAATTTCTCTAAAATCTTAATGAAGTTAAACATTGAGATGTTAAGATAAACAAAAAGCAAAATGTTTGAACCCATGAGTACAGCCTAAGAAAAAATAAATGCATTTGGCAAAAATTGCAGTTACCTTAATCAATAATCAAAAGCAAACAATTCAAAGGAGTGAATGCGGGCATAGTTTAAATTAGGAAAAGACTGAAGAAAATGGAAGGGGAACCTTGAATGGTTCAACTGTAGGTAAAATAACAGAGATTTTCTATAGACCAGATAGACTTTTAATGGTGATTCTATTTTCATCTAAAGCCTCTGAATTTAAAAAAAATAGTGCACAAACATATGGAAGAAAGTAGGACTGGGCAATGGAGAGAAAACTGATATATCATTTCAGTCTGACTCTTTGTGACCCCATAGACCCCACGTAGCCTGCCAGGCTCCTCTCTTGTAGTCTTGCCATGAAATTTTTCAGGCAAGAATTCTGGAGTGGATTACCATATCGTCCTCCAGGGGATCTTCCCAACCCAGGGATCAAACCCATGTCTCTTGTGTCTCCTGCGTTGACAGGTGGATTCTTGACCACTGCGCCACCTGGAAAAGCCCCCCAAAAGAAAATATTTGTTTTTAATCATGAGTATAAAATGTAGCTATTATTTCACTAGTAAATTTGTATAAAACACAGTAAACTACCAACTAAATCTAAAATGTAACATTCAGGATTTCCCTGCCACTCCAGTGGTTAAGACTCTGTGCTTCCAATGCAGGGTGTTTGACTTTGACCCCTGGTCAAGGAACTAAGATCCCACATGCCAGGTGGTATGTGTGTGTGTGGAAAAATTGTAAATTGATAATGTAGGAATCCAGTATCAATTTCCAGTGCAGCAGCAGAAAAAACATGTTGATGACATTCAAGAATCTCATGGCTCTAACATTCTCAGGTGATGTGCAAAGAAACACACCTCTTTCTTAGGGTATCTATGGCTTATTAGCCTTATTGGCCCCTTTGATATGAGTTCTTAAAGAACTTTACATCTATTTTTGGAAAATTAAAAATTCAGAGTCCTTTTATTTCTGTGATATCTCAGTATTCTCAAGTTCCTCTCTATTTTTTTTGTAGCCATGTTATTATACAGAGTTTGAAATTACTTATTGCTTAGTAACTCGTCATTTCAGGGAAACATGTAAAATCACTTAGTGACTGATTTATAAGACAGTTATCATATAGTCAGGAAGAAATGGTTCAGTTATGGTAAAAAGTATAGAATGACATATTTCATTACTCTTTCTTGCTCTTAACTTTACTGAATTAATAAAATTCTTTCCTTCACTTTTCTCATGTTTCTCTACTTCCTTCTCACTTTTTTTCTCCATTTACTTTTTTCTTTTTATTCTACCATATAGTATGATATAGTGAAAATGTGAGATTACTTTTAAAATGGAAAAAAGCAAAACTAAGAGGAAATTATATTAATGAATTTAATTTTAGTTATATCTTCTGTATATAACTAGCTATACTAGTTATAGCTTTCTGTTATAGCATATTGGCTGTAAAGAATGTAAAAGATTACAGAAAATGTAAGGAAATGGGCAAAATTTTGAAATATGTGTTAGGTTAGTTCTAGAGATGTATAAACCCACTAATTAACAAGACTTACATGACTTCCCTGGTGGCTCAGACAGTAAAAGCGTCTGCCTACAATACAGGAGACCCAGATTCGATCCCTGGGTCGGGAAGATCCCCTGGAAAAAGAAATGGCAACCCACTCCAGTACTCTTGCCTGGAAAACCCCATGGACAAAAGAGCCTGATAGGCTACAGTCCATGGGGTCGCAAAGAGTCGGACACAACTGAGCGACTTCACTTGCACTTTTCACTTTCATATGAAACATTGTAGAAAACATTTAAAGTAAGCAATTATGCGTACTAAATGATATGTGGACAGATAAATGTGTCAGGACTCCTTGATTTGTTACAATGACAAAAGGAGATTAATTAACTAAACAAACGTGTCTTGAACTACATAGTCCATGTCAGGCACTGGTCTAAACATTGGATGTAGAGCAGTGAAAAGAATGAAGTCCCTGTTCTCATTAATTGTACATTCTTTTGGACCAGGATAAATATGCCAATGAAGCTGATTTCTTAATGAATCTCACAAAACCAAACTTATGTATTGACCTTTAAATAAATACCTGGCACACAATTGATGCTGTATGGGATTTTGTTAATGAAATGTATGTCATAATACTGGCTAAGTGAGCCATTTCAGTTTTTCATTTTAGAACATTAGGTTTTCAACTGCTTAATTCTAGATTCCTATACTATGAATTTAAAATAATCTTCCTATATACCTCATGCGTTGCAAGCGTGCTTAGTCACTTCAGTCGCAGCCGACTCTGCAATGCTATGGACTGTAGCCCACCAGACTCCTCTGTCCATGGGATTCTCCAGGCAAAAATACTGGAGTGGGTTGCCATGCCCTCCTCCAGGGAATCTTCCTCACCCAGGGATGGAACCCACGTCTCTTAACATCTCCTGCATTGGTAGGTGGGTTCTTTACGACTTGTGCAAACTGGGAAGCCCATATGCCTCATAGATACTTCTATAGGGATTTGTGTCCACCTCAGTGATACAGTTTACAGTAAGTTAAATGTGGCTAACAGCAGAACTGCACGGGATTACAGAATTTCAAAAGTTGCTCCTCTGTCTGTGGTTTCCTCTTGTTAAAAATGCCAAGTTTTGCTTGACTTCAGTTCAAAACCATACACATTTTTCAAAGTTTCACATGACTTCTTTCTCAAATACTTCCTTCCTAATATGCGAATACTTTTTTAGTTGTTTTTTTTTAATTTTTGCACAGCATAATCTTCAGAAATTATGGGAACGTCCAAATCTAGAACACATTCCCACTTTCTAAGGATCTGTTTTTTAATTATTGTATAAAGACAATTTTCTTTTCAGCCATGTGAAAGTATAACCTAAGGGTTTAGCAGAAATTAATATGCTTTTAAACTATTAAGCCAGATTCTAAAATTTGGAAAACACAGATTACATCCTTGTCTGAAAATCTTTCCTAGAATTCTGTGTTTAAATGATCCTTTGTATAATTAGAAGTGAATATTGTCATATAGAAGAGGAATGGAATATTGGAGAAAAGTAAAAGAATACATAATTCAGCTCTGGTTAAGCCTTTCTTGGTTTGGGAAATTCTGAGAATGATTTTTGGAGACTTGCCTAGAATTTTAGGGATGCCAATAAATGTTCTGTAAAATAGTAGGTGCTCCATTTCATTCTGGTAGAAAACTTTTTAAATCTATACCAAAGCAGAGCAATCTCAAGGTCATTGCTGGACTTAGGCCTCTTACAGAGTTATATTTTTCCACAGGGCTTAGGAAAGAGAACAAATTTTAAATAGAGTGTGCAAAAGAAACCAGCATTCTTACATTCCCAAGTATCTCTTTGCACTTAAACTGCTTATCTGCAGAGCACAATGTTTCATTTCAATGGAATATTTGACACATGGGCTCAATTGGTCTCCCACTCATATTTTACTTTAATTATGATGCTTACAATGTACAATCATTTCCTTTATTTATAAATAGCCTTTTTAAAGGAAATCAAAGTCTGACAAAGTTTAGATTGCAATGCGTTTTTAGTATTAATGGTGACATCAAACATTTACTCTTTATGCTCTGTTAACCCTTCAGTCACAAATTCTAGCCATAATGGCCGTACATAACCCTCTTTTCCTGATGTGCTAACCTAAACTAAGGTTGACAGATCTAAAGAGAGCCTCCTTTTGGTTTAAGCTCTTGGGCCTACATTGTGTTTCTGTCATAGGAGTGATGGTAAGAGGGACTAATTAAAAGTCCAATGAATGTGCCAGGGTTAAAATCACAGACTCTGCTCATTAACAGTCGTTTACCTAAGGATATTTCCAGAGAATTCTTTCTATGTCTGAAAAGAACAAAAACTGAAAGGGGGAGAGAGGAATACGTTGAAAGAATCACTTATAAATATTTTATATTAGAAATGTGATTTTTCAAGAAAATCCACAGATACCCTCAATGGAGGAATCCAAGTGTAAGTAGATTTTCAAATCCTGCTTTTTTTTGTTATGTGCGCATGTGTGTCTGGGTATACATCTGAGTGTGTGTGTGTGTTTTAAAGGGGGAATATCCTCTCTAAAGAGTAGAAAAAGAAATAGGAAAAAAATCAGAGCCATTTTGTTAATTGTCTTTTTCCTGCTGTTTCCATGGTAATACTGGCTGCCAGACTTCTCTGCAGAGTGACAGTCCAACAATTCACACACTACACCCTTTCAAGCACAATGAATGGCCGTGAAAGAGGCCGAACAGGCACCATTCAGGAAACATGTGATATCTACTCAATGCACTACCTTTCATCCACATTTTCCAAATTGCAGTTAATTTAATTCTAAACAAATGGCTAAGGGGGACAAATGAGGATTAGAAGGAAAAGAACATCTTGAGCACTAATGGGGATGGTTTGTGTGAAGAACAATATAGCACTTTCTTCTGTTGCCAAGAAGGCTGGATGTAAAGATGCACTTTCCCTCTTCATCTGAGGCCTTCGTAGAGACGCTATATCAACAATGAGAACCATGGCAAAAAAATCTCTTGGCAATATAGAGTTTATATAGGTTTTGGCTTTCCATTTGGAAACACATTTGATACAGTACGAAGTAATTTCATTTACTAGGAAATAAAATATCACGTCAGACTTTTTACTGACAATTAGGAGCTACTAGTTTTTGTAAGGTTATATTTTCCTCTATTTTTAACATCCTTTAAGGTTCAGGAGAGGAAAAGCAATGAATTCTAAAGTTCTTGTAACAAAATACAAGGAATTATCTTTATTCAGTCTACAGTTGCATGTGATTTCTGTGTTTAAATGTCAGTAAAGTAGGCCACCATCATTTAAAAAACAAAACAGACCAAGAAAAGGTAAAATGATATCCCTGCAAATGATTTCACGTTACTTGAATGAAAGAATCATGATAATCAAGAATTCTCTCTCATTTTCATTTAAGTCTTCTGATAAATGCCTCAGAAAACTCAGGATAATTCATTTTAGATACAGCATATGTAAATCAATATTTCTAATAAAAAATAACTTAAGGTAGTATTTTTCAATCCATTGGTGGGCTTTATGTATTATGGTATCATGAATAATTTGGTTAGGGGTACACTAGTCAGATACCAATCTCAAAATTCCATATTCAATATCATAAATCCATCTCTAAACACATTTATATTTCTCTTGTTACATTTAACTTTCTAAGAGAACATTCTTATTTATATTTACTGATCCAGGAAAAATAATCCAAATGAATTGGTTAATAATTCTTTGTCTCCATTATGACATGGTTCTGCTTGAAATATGAGCACATCTTTAAACTTATCTTCACCACTGCGATGATTACATAATACACTTTTAATCCAAGTGAGTTATTTGAGAGGTACCACATTAATCTTCAGAGAATTTCTCTGATTTTTGACTCTACAGTAGTTTCAGAAGAATACACTTTTATTCATTCTGATTTGTCTGCTATCAAATAATCTATAAAGAAATGAGATGTGTAATGACTTCAGTTTCTGAGTGGATTAGTCCTAGGGTTTAAGTATGAATTGCCCTAAATCTTTTCAGAAATTTAAATGACACTAGGATCATAGTATTTCAGATGTTTGACAAAAGTCTTACAATTCTTCCTTCTTTACTCGTTTCTTCTACTTCTGTTTTTTTTCTCTAGTATTTAGGGCCCTTAGGGTTGACAACTTATAGTTGTTGAAATGCACCAGACAAAAGGTCATTTTCCTCACATAGAGGGGCTGGGATCAGATGTTACCTTGTGAAAAAGTTGTGTTTGATGCAGAGGTTCAGGTGGGGAGCCAGGACTCCTATTATTTCTGGAAGTTTTGATATACTCAATGGAATCTTGATGGTTTTCTTGTAAAGAGAGAGAGAAATGGATACTTTTAGTGAAGAGTGACTTTCAGTGTCTAGAAGACTGATACTATCATTTCAAGGCTGGGACTCAAAAGCAACTGGTGCTGGGCAGGGGCCAAGGGCCCCCACTGTGAAGTGGGGGGACAGACCAGCCTCTTCTCATGCTCCCACCATTCCCTCAGCTTTACTTATTCTCAAGCCTGCATTCCTATGGGACTCAGACATACCGTGGAGATTTCAAGTGCTGGGAAAAGTGGGGAAAACGTGTGTTTTATCACTGTCAAGCCCATTCCTATGTGTTATTGTACATATTGGGGGAGAGCCATCGCCCTATTATTTTTATTTCCTTTTGGCTGCGCCAGGTCTTCGTTGCTTCGTGCAGGCTTTCCCTAGTTGCAGTGAGCAGCAGCTCCTATTCATTGCAGTGTGCAAGCTTCTCATGGTGGTGGCTTCTCTAGTTGTGGAGCACAGGTTCTAGATCACACAGGCTCAGTACTTGTGGCACACCAGCTTAGCTGCTCCACAGCATGTGGAATCTTCCGGGACCAGTGACAGAACCTGTGTCCCCTACATTGGCTAGCAGATTTTTATCCACTGCACCACCAGGCAAGTCCTCCCCTATTATTTTTAAAATCCATACATCTCAAAGAATTCTACTTTTTTTGTAATATTCCTTATAGGGGAAAAAAGCCTATGTTAAGTACTTAGAAGTAGCTTACAGAAGTGGATGCACAAGTTAAAGAGTTACTGCAAAGATAGTGTGTCCATGCCTGAGCAAAGCACGCTGTCCACAGTAAGCGTGAGAAGACAGGCTAATGATTCAGTTGTGCTTATCTAGCTACACCCTGTCTATCTATAGGCTTTAGTATTATTTCTCAGGGCCCTTTCTCTTTAGGAAAGAAACATTTCCCAGACTGGGTTTCAAATTTAAATAAATAATGACATCATTTTGCACAAAATGAGGAAGAAAACAATAAGGCAGTGGCAGGTTGTCACATGCCTCACTCTTGTTTGCAGCGGTTCATTTTCTCCCAATAGAACAAGTCATCAAATTCTACTACAGAGGGTACCAGTGTCTGAGGATCCCAGAGACCCACACATGGATAGAGAGACTGAGGAAACCGATTGTGTGTTATTTCCTTTTGAACAAACAGTGAGAATTCTTGATTTTCTCTTACCTGGACATACAGTTACTCAGATGATACTTTCAACAAAGATGTGGAATAAAGAACTACAAACTCCAAATCTTCCCCCTTGGTGGCAAGTGGTTCTGAATATCTTTCTACAAAATGAAAAATAAAATTTTGCAAGAAGGCAAAGTGGTTGTCTGAGGAGGCTTTGCAAATAGCTGAGGAAACAAGAGAAATGAAAGGCAATGGAGAAAAGGAATGATATACCCAACTGAATTCAGAGTTCCAATGAATAGAAAGGTGAGATAAGAAGGCCTTCTTAGATGAATAATGCAAAGAAGTAGAAGAAAACAATAGAAGGGGAAAGAGTAGAAATCTATTTAAGGAAATTGGAGATATCAAGGGAATATTTCATGCAAGGATGGGCACAATAAAGGACAGAAATGGTAAGGACATAAAAAAAAGCAAAAGAGATTAAGAAGAGGTGGCAAGAATAAACAGAAGAACTATACAAAAAAGATCTTAATGACCCAGATAACTTCGATGGTGTGATCACACCTAGAGCCAGACATCCTGGAGTGTGAAGTCAAGTGGGCCTTAGGAAGCATCACTATGAACAAAGCTAGTGGAGGTGATGGAGTTCCAGTTGAACTATTTCAAATCCTAAAAGATGCTGCTGCTAAAGTGCTGCACTCAATATGTCAGCAAATTTGGAAAACTCATCAGTGGCAACAGTTTTTATTCCAATCCCAAAGAAGGGCAGTGCCAAAGAATGTTCAAACAACCTACAATTGTGCTTATGTCACATGCTAGTAAGGTTATGCTCAAAATCCTTTAAGCTAGGCATCAACAGTACATGAACCGAGAACTTGCAGGTGTACAAGCTGGGTTTTGAAAAGGCAAAGGAACCAGAAATCAAATTGCCAACATTTTCTGTATTATGGAGAAAGCAAAGGAATTCCAGAAAAACATCTATTTCTGCTTCATTGTCTATGCAAAAGCCTTTGACTGTGTGGATCACAACAAACTGTGAAAAGTTCTTAAAGAGACGGAAGTACCAGACTACCTTACCTGTCCCCCAAGAAACCTGTATGTAGGTCAAGAAGCAACAGTTAGAACCAGACACAGAACAACAGACTAGTTCAAAATTGATAAAGGAGTACAACAAGGTTATATATTATCATCCTGCTTATTTAACTTCTATGCAAAGTACATCATGCAAAATGCCAGGCTGGATGAATCACAAGCTGGAATCAAGATTTCCAGGAGAAACATTAACCTTAAATATGCAGATGATACCACTGAAATGGCTGAAACTGAAGAGGAACTAAAGAACTTCTTGATGAAAGTCAAAGAGGAGAGTGAAAAAGTTGACTTGAAACTCAACACTTAAAAACTAAGATCATGGCATCAAGTCCCATATTTCCATGGCAAATAGAAAGGGAAAAAAAAGGAAATAGTGACAGATTTTATTTTCTTGGGCTCCAAAATCACTGAAGATGGTGACTGTAGTCATGAAATTAAAAGCCTTTTGCTCCTTGGAAGGAAAAAAATGACAAACTTAGACAAAGTATTAAAAAACAGAGATATCACTTTGCCAAAGTCTGTATAGTCAAAGCTATGGCTTTCTAGTGGGCTTCCCAGGTGGCTCAGTGGTAAAGAATCCTCCTGCCAATGCAGAAGACACAGGTTCAATCCCTGGGTTGGGAAGATCCTCTGGAGGAGGAAATGGAAACTCACTCCACTACTCTTGCCTGGAAAATCCCATGGACAGAGGAGCCTGGTGGGCTATAGCCCATGAGGTTGCAAAGAGTCAGACATGACTTAGCAATTGAACAACAACATACAAAATAGTCTCTAAAATGACTGCTCTAATATTAATTTTGAATACTTTTTCTCATTTACCAATATTCTACTAGACCACTCTTAGTTATCTATAGATTTTCATTTTCTATGGAATTTGTTGTTCTCAGCTATTTAGCCATTCTGCCATTTTTAAAAGAAAAACAGAGTGAAAGAAAAATCTGTTGGAGTTTCTCTATTGCACTAATGCTAGTGAAGAGCAAATTTGAAAAGCAGTCTAAGAGGAAAATTTTACATTATTAATTCACTTCATTAATGGTCTTATTCTTTGTAAGACGCACATAACGTGAGTTTGCCCTTCCCTAAGCAAGGTTCTAAGCACCTTGCTTACATGAACTCAGTTAATCTTCCTAATAATCCCTTGCTGCTGCTACTGCTGCTGCTAAGTCGCTTCAGTCGTGTCCAACTCTGTGCGACCCCATAGATGGCAGCCCACCAGGCTCCGCCGTCCCTGGGATTCTCCAGGCAAGAACACTGGAGTGGGTTGCCATTTCCTTCTCCAATGCATGAAAGGGAAGTCACTCAGTCATGTCCGACTCTTAGTGACCCCATGGACTGCAGCCTACCAGGCTCCTCCGAACATGGGATTTTCCAGGCAAGAATACTGGAGTGGGGTGCCATTGCCTTCTCCGAATAACCCCTTGAGATGGATGCAATTAGTAACCATATTTTACAAATAAGTAATAATTTATTTATAAGGTTATTAGGGTCACCAAGCTCATGACTTGCTATTGCAGGATTTGAAATCAGGCAGTGTATCTCAAAAGTCCTGTGTTTTTAAATCAAATGTTTTGTTTGCCACCTGTTTACTCCTATGATTACTTTCTGTTTTAATTTTTTTTTTCACTAAATTAAGTGAAATTTTGTTTTTATTTATATTTGTGTGTCTTTTTTCATCATTTAATATTCATTTGTTATGTTTCAGATATATATCTTTTACAAATAGCATGTTGGATTTTTAGAAAACAAATCTGATAATTTATAATTCATCTTATACCATTCCATTATCTTCTCATGTTTATTGCTGTTGTTACAAAGTATTCGATAGATTTGCTTTTAAAAACTTGAAAAAACATATAGCATACATCAACACAAGTGAAAAGGTTTGAGCAATACCTAACAATACATAGTTATAATGTATTCAATGTCCATATCTTAGAAGAATGATACATTATCACATACTTTTCCTAAATTAATTCACTAGATAATCCAGTTAACTTACATAAGAGAAACTTGATTATAAGCAATAATGCTCATATATGAATAACAACAATAATAATAATTACAATAGTTGTGTGGTTCTTTTTCCAAGCACTCATCTAAGGCCTTTTCAGAAATTAATCTAACCATCGCTATGATGTGTCTAGGTGTGGTTTTCTTTGTATTTATTCTGTTGTGATTGTGAAGTCTTTTCTTGAGCATATGGGGTTTTGTTTTTAATTTATTTTACAAAATTTTCTGCCGTTACTTTTTAGATAATTTTTTCTGTCCCATTTTCTTTCTTTAGCTCCATTAACATGTATGCTACGTCTTTTCACTGTGTCTCATTTCTCTTACATTTTTTCCAAATTTTTCTACCTTTTATGCTTTCTGAATCTTAGCCCACATATTTCTTCTGATCTAGCTTTGAATTTACCAGTTTCTTTGGCTGTGTACAATCTCCTATTAAATACATATGCTGGGCTTTTCAGCTAAGTTATTACATTTGAAAGCTTCAAAGTGTCTATGAGATTCTCCTTTATACTTTCTAGTTTTCTGTACCTCCTACTTTGGCACTTAATTTCTTAAACATATTAATCATAGTTATTTTAAAGTCTGTGTGCAAGAAATCCTAACATCTGAATTTCCTGTGGGTCTATTTTAGGTTTGTTTGTATTATCTATTTCTTCCCTTGGCTTTCTTAATAAATTGTGTGAAGTTGTGCCTTGATATGACTGGAAATTTTATGGAACTCTAGACATTGTCTATGAAAAAATTATAATATGCTGATCTAAATAATGCTATTTTCTTCCATAGAAGTTTCACTATTAGTTCTGGTGAAGTTAAGAGTTAGGAGCAGATTAATTTAAGGTTAATGAGAGCTAAGCCACAGCAGGGCTTCCGAATTTGTGAGTTAAAGTATTTCTGATTCACCTCGGTTAGTTGCATATAGTCCTTTGAGAAGCCCCAGCTGTAGTCTCAGAGAAAGCACTGGCACCCCACTCCAGTACTTTTGCCTAGAAAATCCCATGGACGGAGAGGCCTGGTAGGCTGCAGTCCATGGGGTCGCTAAGAGTCGGACACGACTGAGCGACTTCACTTTCACTTTTCACTTTCATGCATTGGAGAAGGAAATGGCAACCCACTCCAGTGTTCTTGCCTGGAGAATCCCAGGGGAGAGGGAGCCTGGTGGGCTGCCGTCTATGGGGTCGCACAGAGTCGGACACAACTGAAGCGACTTAGCAGCAGCAGCAGCAGCAGCAGCAGCAGCTGTAGTCTGGTGGGAGACTGGGTTCAATCCCTGGGTTGGGAAGATCCCCTGGAGGAGGGCATGGCAACCCAACCCAGTATTCTTGCCTGGAGAATCCCCATGGACAGAGGAGCCTGGAAGGCTACAGCCCATAGAATCACAAAGGTCAGACATGACTGAGCTACCAAACACAGAACAGCACAGCTGTAGCCTGGGATTTTAAAATGTTTCCTTCTCCTTCTTGAGCTCTAGATGCCAATTTTTGTCTTCACAGCTCCATCTGATTTTTGAAAGCACTGTTGGCCTTCTGAGTCTTTCAGCAGTCTCATCAAAAATCAAAAATATCTCAGGGAGAAAAGCAACACAATGTAGGGCTCAATCTTCTACCTGAACTCCAGAATCTTGTCCCCACAAACAGGTGTTCCCAAACTTGGTAACTCTCTGTTGTTTTCAAGCATATGCACGCACACACACAAAGTATTCTGCATCTTGGCCTGCATTCTTAATAATAGTATACATAATTAATACTTGGCTGTGTCTGGATACTAGACAGTCAATACCCTGTGAACAGAGAGGAAGACAAATTTATTTCTAAAGAACTCACTCATGTTTCAGGGACTCTTTTAAGTACCTTACATATATTATCACACTGAGTGGTAAAATCCCCAGGAAATTACATTTACAAATGAGAAAACTGAGTATGGAGACATTAAGCAACTTGTCAAAATTTGCGTATCTTCAATTGGTAGAGTCCAGATTAAAAACCGGCTCGTATGAAAGAAAACCTTATTATTTCATTATCTTATTTGTATTAATATTCTCTATTCTTTATCTGTTTTTCTTTTCACTTCTTCCCTTTGCTTTCAGTCTCTTCCCCTTTCTTCCCTTTCCCTTTTTTTCCCTTTCTTTATTAAGTCTAAGAAAATGTGATCCAAAGACACTCACAGCCTGGATTCTGACTAACCCAAGTACCAGCACCGGTGATGGTGGACTTTATGATAACCCTGGCTGTTGGGTGAACTGGGGCAGGCGAGGCTGAGCCTGCTACCCTCCAAGGGACAGCTGCAGCATCTCAGCTGTTGCCCCACATGATCCCTGAGTGCCACACTTCTTCTCCCTCATCTCTCAGTCTCCCAATTTGCCACAGGTCTCTCCACGTCCCACTATCCTCTCTCCTCACACCTTAGATCAGGTACCATTAACTTTGATTAAGAAATACATCCACTTCCTAAATGTATCCTTAATTTCAGTTTTTCCAGGCCCCAATCCATTCTCCAAACTATAGCTACATCGATCTTTATAAAATGCAAAACTTTTGATGATGTCACCTACAGGCCCAAAGCCTTCAGTTTACCTTCAGTTCAGTTCAGTCACTCAGTCGTGTCCAACTCTTTGCAACCCCACGGACTGCAGCACGCCAGGCCACCCTGTCCATCACCAACTCCCGGAGTTTACCCACACTCGTGTCCACTGAGTCGATGATGCCATCCAACCATCTCATCCTCTGTCATCCCCTTCTCCTCCTGCCCCCAATCTTTCCCAGCATCAGGGTCTTTTCCAATGAGTCAGCTCTTCACATCAAGTGGCCAAAGTATTCGAGTTTCAGCTTCAGCATCAGTCCTTCCAATGAACATTCAAGACTGATCTCCTTTAGGATGGACTGGTTGGATCTCCTTGCAGTCCAAGGGACTCTCAAAAGTCTTCTCCAACATCACAGTTCAAAAGCATCAATTCTTTGGCGGTCAGCTTCCTTTATAGTCCAACTCTCACATCCATACAAGACTCCTGGAAAAACCATAGCCTTGACTAGACAGGCCTTTGTTGGCAAAGTAATGTCTCTGCTTTTTAATAGGCTGTCTAGGTTGGTCATAACTTTCCTTCCAAGGAGTAAGCATCTTTTAATTTCATGGCTGCAATCACCAGCTGCAGTGATTTTGGAGCCCAAGAAAATAAAGTCTGACACTGTTTCCACTGTTTCCCCATCTATTTGCCGTGAAGTGATGGGACCAGATGCCATGATCTTAGTTTTCTGAATGTTGAGTTTTAAGCCGACTTTTTCACTCTCCTCTTTCATTTTCATCAAGAGGCTCTTTGGTTCTTCTTCGCTTTCTGCCATAAGAGTGGTGTCATCTGCATATCTGAGGTTATTGATGTTTCTCCTGGCAATCTTGATTTACCTTACATACCCTCAAAGTAGCCCTCAGCAGCTAACTGAAAGCACTTCATGGTCCAGCCCCTTCTCACTTGTTGGTGGCTCTGCACGTTTTTCATAGATCTTTAACATGTCAAGTTCCCTTTTTTATTTATTTTTCTCACATATTATTTTCTCTCTTTGAAATTGTAATGTTTTTACTCCTCCCTGTTTTATATGCATACCTCCTCCATTTTTAATATCAACTTAGTCATTATCTCCTCCAAGATTTTTCCAGTCACCAAAGGCAAGATTGCTACGTGCTAGCATAGGTCTCTGTGCAGTTCATATTATCAGCTCACTGGTCGTGTCGCCCTAGAGTTTTCCAATTATTCAATTGTATCCTAGTCACCACTGTACCTCACAGTCCGCATGACATAAGGGCCCTGGTTAAATGTTTATCTAACTAAACAAGTGATAAAAATATAAAAGTGCAACAAATTACACATGAAGTGTTAGGCGTTCAGTTGTGTCTGACTCTTTGCAACCCCATAGACTGTAGCCCACCAGGCTCCTCTGTCCATGGAATATTCCAGGCAAGAATACTGGAGTGGGTTGCCATGCCCTTCTCCAGGGGATCTTCCCGACCCAGGGATCAAAACCAGGTCTCCTGCATTGTAGGAAGATTCTTTACCATTTGAGCCACTAGGTAAGCCCAAATTACCAATAGTGTAACCCAATTTATATTCAAGAAAAACTTAAACACATACATATGTGTTTAATACATATATGCATACACATAAACAGACATACTAGTAAAATCATTGGAAGATGCTATAGCATTTTTTATTATAGTTATAAGAAATATATATTCATAAATGATGTGTATAATTCAAACAGTCACATAAAAGAGATTATCAGGACTTCCCAGGTGGTGCTAGTGGTAAAGAACCCGCCTGTCAGTTCAGGAGTCATAACAGACACGAGTTTGATCCCTGGGTCGGGAAGATCCCCTGCAGGAAGAGATGGCAACCCACTCCAGTATTCTTGCCTGGAGAATCCCATGGAGAAAAGAGCCTGGCGGGCTATGGCTCATAAGGTCACAGAGAGTCGGACATGACTGAAGAGACTTAGCACATAAGTGCTACTCCCAGGCTTGTCACATCTGCATAGAACATTATAGTGCCTAGAATTTCTGGTGCTTTTGCATATTTCCCTCTGGAGTGGCATTGTGCTACTGGGATTTGAACCTTAATTTGACTTCATAAATTATACTCAACTATTATATACTTCCCTGGTAGCTCAGACGGTAAAGAATCTGCCTGCAATGCAGGAGACCTGGGTTCCATTCCTGAGTTGGGAAGATCCCCTGGAGAAGGGAATGGCAATCCACCAGTATTCTTGCTTGGAGAATTCCATGCACAGACCATGGGGTCTCAGAGTCAGACACGACTGAGCGACTTTAACTCATTCACTCACTCACTCATTACATATTTAATCTCTATCATGTTGTTATCACTTGACTTGGTGCCATGGTAGAAAGGAATGATTGAATGACTGTTTTTGAGGTACCTACAAACTTTTGGTGAGAAAAGGTATTAATATATAGATAGCACTTTGAGGTTTTTCTATATATACTTGATATATCTAATCAAGAGATATATATACTTGTTTGTAAAATATTGAGAGATTGGTCTTCATATATTTTGATGCCACTCCATTCTACCCTTCTCTCTGAACCAATCTCTTCTGCTCCACTATATCTAATTTTGAAGGATAGAATCCTACACTTAAAAAACTGAAATACCTTCAAGGGGCAAGCTATTGTTTGTCTGAATGTATCCTTCAGAATTACCACCAAGCGGTCACATTTTTCAGATCTGAACACCTCTAATAATGATAACTCGGTGCTTCTAAGATTCTACAGCTTTGTGCCATCTTCTGTGGTTTCTGATCACAATGTCAAGACTGTGTTCAACCCCTCTTGCCCTGTTGACCCGACAATATCTGAAGATAAATACTTTGTTGCTTCTGAATCTCCTCTTTTTATTGTTATTTTAAACTCCCTAATCAAATCTAGACAAGAATCAGTAGGGTTGGCTTTTTATAAATACAAGTATGTATAGCTCCATAATAAATTTTTTCTTCTTAAATTCTGGCCTCCTTACTCATCAAAATCTTTTATACATATAAATATTCACCCAATACTGGCAATGAATTAAAAATAGATTCTGTTATTATTCTCACAGTACAGGTGAAGAAATTGAGGAACCAAGAGGTGAGATGACAAGTGTGCAATGATGGAATTGAAATTTGATACCACAACATTTGGCTCAAGGGTCCATCCAAATGATACAGTGCTGTTCTGTGTGATGCTGGGAATAGTTGTACACTGAAACTACAGTCACAATGACAAGCATATAGGTTATTACTTTTCTCTGTGATGGTCAGAGTTTATCAGGGGATTTGTGCCTCTATAGCCACAGAGCTAGGGCAAACATTATCAAAAGAGTCTTCGAGTAAACTCTACTACACAACACACTACTGTCACCTAACTCCTTATTTTTAAAACTCTAATACAATTAGACTATGTTTTGCAATTATTTTTGCATTTTTCAACAAATTACTGAATCATTCAGTAATAGACTTCATATTTAAATATAAAAATACATATGCATGTTTTAAAATATAACTATATGTTAAATTATAAAAATCTATACTTAAATGTAAAGTCATATTTAAATAAATACACTAAGAAAAATTTGGATGAAATGCCTAAATGTCTGTAATGAAATTGCTGCAAATGCGTTTGGGGAATATTACTTTTTAAGTCTATTAATTTGATGGAGTAGGCAGGGGAAGCCAAATACTATACTTCCTACTTAGTTTCCAATGCCATCTGTTTTGAAATTAGAAAGAAATGAGAGGCAACTAAAAAATTTTGCCAAACTATTTAACAGTGAAAATTGTTGTGTTGTTTTTTTTCCTTTACTGTGATTCTTCTCCTTAAAAGCCAGTGGAGGAAGTTCAGAAATGGAACTGGAGATAATTGTGTCCTTGACAGAGGCAGAGTGACACCGTGTGGAGTGAAAAAGAACAGAGCCACCCCACAAGGCGGACCAGCTCTTCCCAGAAGAGCACAGCCTGAAATAGGAGACCGATGGCTGACTTTTCAAGTTCAGTCACCTTATTTCCCTATATCCACCTTAGAATTCTTCATGGAGAGTGTGAACATGTTCAAGCAGGCTCACAGCAAAGAGGGTATATACGGTTAGACTGGAATATGTAACATTTTGAAAGAAATGTTTTATAGTCTAAAAACAGAATAAAACCGACCATAAGACTTTCTGATCCATATGCATCTGGGCAAAATGTAAAAAGACCCTTCCCATTCCTCCTCCTCGACCCCAACACACATACCATATTCTATCCGTACTTGTATCTGGAAACTGCAGTAATCTAAGGGCATTTAAAATAAAGCTCACAGCTTAAATCGTTACTGAAAGAACTTTTTTCTCAATTATATACTCTTCAGAAAAATTTACAACAGTGGATTTTATACCAAGTCCACTTATATATAAGTCAGTTGTTTCAACAAGGAGAAGCCATGAAATTACTGGCAAACACACATTTGAGATTGCATTTGGGGAGGAAATTTGACTTAAACAATTTTTTGAAGAAAAAATGTGTGTTACAGTGGGAATTGTGCATTTTTTTTATTTGTTCAACAAATATTGATGGGGCATGTATTACATTTTAGGTGCTGTGAGAAGTGTTGGAGATACCTCTGAAAAATAGAAATCCTTGCCCTTGACATTCTGGCTGTATGATAAGAAGTCAGAAAAATTAATTGAGAAGTGTTTAAAATATGCATTAAGTGCCTTTTTTAGCATTTGTGGAGAAGATCAGAATATTTTTCTATAGATCTAATAATAAGGTTAATGACACCACTCTTTCACTATGAAATGTCCAGAGAGAGTTTAAAACCCAAGTCATATTACACCTCTTACCTTAAGATGTTCCCATCACGTTTACAACAGTTGGAATTCTTACTGGGTCTTCTGCACTCTTCCCAGTTGGACACTGCCAGCCCGAGCCAGTCTCTGCTGGCCCCAAGTCTTTACACAAACTCTGTTCTGCTTCAAACATTCCTCTTTCATTCCTGCCCTTCACACTCTTATACTTCAGGACTAAATGTGACTAGTGATCCCATATCCTCTCAAAGGGTATTCCCTGACTTTCCAATCCAATATTTCCCTCTAGACTCTATATATCACTTCACTCATTATGATTCTCTCCTTGATATTCCTTAGTCACTTCCATTTTTAACTTGTGTGTTTATTTTTTATGTGTCTCCCCTAACAAGAATGGAAGCTTCAAGTGAGAGCTTTTTTGTTGTTAGCCATACAGCTCTGACAGTGGATGAGATGGTTGGATGGAATCACCAGCTCGATGGACGGATGGCATCACCGACTCGATGGACATGAGTTTGAGTAAACTCCGGGAGTTGGTGGAGTAGCCTGGAGTGCTGCAGTCCATGGAGTCACAAAGAGTCAGACTCCACTGAGCGACTGAACTGGACTTGAACTGATGCAGCTCTATCATTTGGAATGAAGGTTGTCCACTCAAAGGTGTTCATCAAGTATTAATTGAATGAATAATATTTTTGATCCTTGCTTATTTACTTATTCTTTATTTTTGATCCTTGCTTATTTATTTACTTATTCTTTACACACAATTTCTTCCAAAGTAGAGACTTTGAGGCACTTTTTATTCTGTTGTTTTTCCCCTCTCTGTCTCCTTCCTCCCTTCCTTTTCATTCTTTCGCTTTCTTTTTTCCTTCCTTCTTTCTTTCTTCTGTCCTTTCTTCCTACCTTCAATCTTTTCTTTCTTTCTTCCCCCATTTTCTTCCTTCTTTCTTTCTTTTATTTCTTTTCCTTACAGAAATATGAAGATTTTGATACTTGGCATTTTTTAAAAAGTGACAACTGAAAGCCAAATCAAATGTCTTCGTAATCATCCAGTTCTGAAAAGGAGTATTTGGAAGTGGTCTCCATAATTACCATGGTAAACTGTTGGGACAAATGGCAAAGTTAGTGTATATATATATATATATATATATATATATATATATATATATATTATATATATATATATATATATATATATAAGGCTTGCATGATTATATTTTTTTCTAGTAGGAGCAAAGAAACAGATGTTTTGTTTAGAACAATGCAAACATGTATTAAACATTTTTAGAAGATTTTCAGACCTTTAATAAAGAAAGGAGTTTGGGTTTACTCTGTGATCAGTAAGTAGTACTTATGGGGTGACACCTTTTAGCAAAATACAAGAAAAAATAAATTTTACAAATGAGAAAAACGTGTGAAATTTAAATTGTCTGCTTATCCAGTGCCAACTCTAGTTAATTGGTGGTAGCTGCCCTGAGTACTGTGTATCTAAGGATTCTTAGGTCATGTTCGGGCTATGTGGGTAGTTCTATGATTGAATAACAATGCCTATGTAAGCACCTCCCTGAATTAAATTATTTCAGTTGAAATACTTAGAATGATTTCCATTTTCTTAAAGGATTTGGTTGTTGCTAGGGCATTTCTCCAGGTGTTCTGTTTATAGAATATAGTAATTAAAAGTGCACAGTTACTGAAAATGCATTGAAGTATACTACACTTGGGAAATCTTGTAATCTGTGAAATTGCTTAGTTTTTCCTGTTTAGAATGGTCCTAGGCCTACAGGGAAGGATTGAGTTACACAGAGTGGATGGATGCATCCAAACTTTTTTGTTGCCATATAGGAGACTATTCAACTCTCTAGTCTTATTCTTAGAGTTAGAAAAGAACAGAGATTATAACATTAATACTGAACATACCTTTGGTCCTGTGTTCTACACACATATAACGAAATACCTTTTGGGCCAGCACACCGCTTGAGCTTTATTCCAATGCTTAATTTCTGCACTTGTGCTTGAGAGAGATGTGTTGGCAAAAATTATCTCATGTGAATGTAGGTAAGTGGATAGAGGTATTCTGAAATGAGTTGCCTTAAAATAGTTACAGAAAGAAAGTGAAAGTGAAGTCATTCAGTGTGTCTGGCTCTTTGTGACCCTATGACTGTAGCCTGCCAGGCTCCTCCATCCATGGGATTTTCCAGGCAAGAACACTGGAGTGGGTTGCCATTTCCTTCTCCAGGGGATCTTCCTGACCCAGGGATCGAACTCAGGTCTCCCACATTGCAGGCAGACTCTTTATCCTCTGAGCTGCCAGACAAAGTTAGACTAAATAGCTAAGTAGTCTATAAATCTGAACATACTACTTGAAAGAGAAGTTTGCATTTATTACAAGGCATAGCGATCAAGGCAATGTCTATTAAGTTAAAATTCATAAATATTATATAAAGAGGTAGAAGAAATCTACATCCCAAATCTACATTGAATTTCGCATTCAAAAGGATACATTTTAAAATAGTTTATGGATCCAGAAATTTTGAAAATGTATATATTGAACACTAAAAGTTATTGAACAGCTCTTAAATACTGTAACTCAGTTCTGATACCTCTATCCAATTCTGACACTTACTTTTTCCCTTTGTGTTTAAAGAAAGAATAGGTGAGGGCGATGTGGCAGAGAGGTGAATATAGAAAATGATGGAGAAGAAGTTAGTAAATGTTACTTACATACAAGAGGGCACTATGGAGCCTTTTACTTTAGCTACTTAATTCTTGGAATTTATTCTTAAAATTGGTAGATCCTCTAAAAAGAACTTTCACAGTTTTGAAAACAGTGTGAAATGCAGTATATTGATAGGTTCTGTCTCACCATCCCTGGAACTTTTCATTAATGATTTTGGTGGCCTTTAGCTTTCAGTGAAGACATTATCAATAGCTTGAAATCTGAGAAAAGATAACGCTAGACTTAGGCTTGTCTATATACCACAGAGGAAATGATGAACTAAATGAACATTTGCAATTTCTGTTTATTCAAAACAAATCCATTTGAAAAAAAAAAAGTTCATTACATCAACTTGAGTTGGACACGACTTAGTGACCAACCAACAACAAATTAATTATTCAATCTTTAATTTCAATATTTTGAAATTTTTCCAAACATAATAGAATCCCAAGTAGTGGTTACTAAAGAAAGTCTGAGTTATAAGATAGCTTTAAAAAGATAGTAACGTTCAAGGATAATTGAACTGAGATTTAGATACACCTATACTACAACAATAAGAGCAGTGATTTAATATTTGAAGTCTAATGATTCAGAGATTGGGAGGGAATAGATATCTGTAGACATTTCTAAATATTTGTAAATATAGACAACTTTAAAATCTTGCTCTTTAAACCCATTCCTTAGACATAGGAAAAAGTCACCTAGTTTCTTAAAGGATATCCCAATAACAAATTTCTGAATTTGAATATTAGTATATTGCCTTCATTAATTAATGTGAGTAAGTGAATGTGAGTGAAAATCGCTCAGTCATGTCCGACTCTTTGTGACCCCATGGACTACATGGAATTCTCTAGGCCAGAATACTGGAGTGGGTAATCTTTCCCTTCTCCAGGGGATCTTCCCAACCCAGGGATCAAACCCAGGTCTCCCGCATTGCAGGTGGATTCTTTACCAGCTGAGCCACAAGGAAAGCCAGAGAATATTGGAGTGGGTAGCCTACCCTTTCTCCAGGGGATCTTCCCAACCCAGGAATGGAACCGGGATCTCCTGCATTGCAGGCAGATTCTTTACCAACTGAGCTATCAGGGAAGCCCTCATTGATGTGTGAGCTTTAAGAAATCTGGAAGTTATGCCCAAATGCCTAATCCCCAAAGTTAGACTCTTTTAACTATCCATTTGCAAGTCTGAATAAACTGAATGAAATCTGTATAGCTTAAAACCCATTAGTAACATGGCACTTTATTCTCCAATAGATTTAAAACTTGAGCTCTTAGTTAAAAGTATTTGACCTTCTCCTCACAATAACATTTTTGGCATTTGAACTAAATCTAATGGAGGCTAATTATTTTGATGTATATGTATGGATTGATATTATTTCATTAATTTTACTAATTTAAAAGCATTGACTGGCTGTTTGCAAAGTATTATCCACAAAATTTTTTTGACAATTCACGAAATACAATATTTTCAATTTTGAATTTATCAACAAAGGTCAATACAAAATACTTTTTAAGTGAATGTCCAGTATTTTATCTTCCTTTTTAATATAATTTTTATTTTACATTGAAAATGAAAGTGAAGTCGCTCAGTTGTGTCTGACTCTTTGCGACCCCATGGACTGTACCGTCCATGGGATTTTCCAGGCAAGAATACTGGAGTGGGTTGTCATTTCCTTCTCCAGGAGATCAAACCCAGGGATTGAACCCAGGTCTCCCGCATT
Source organism: Okapia johnstoni (assembly GCA_024291935.2). Lineage (NCBI taxonomy): Eukaryota > Metazoa > Chordata > Mammalia > Artiodactyla > Giraffidae > Okapia > Okapia johnstoni. Next base: position 19,691,918 of record CM044324.1, read on the forward strand.
GTAGACAGATGCTTTACCATCTGAGCCACCAGGGAGAATCACTTGGAGGGTTTTACATTGGGATATACTCAATTTACAATGTTGTGTTAGTTCCAAGTGTACAGCAAAGTGATTCAGTTATATGTATACATATATGGATTCTTTTTCAGATTCTTTTCCCATTTGGTCATTACAGAATATTGAATAGAATTGCCTGTGCTGTACAATTGGTCCTTGTTGATTATCTATTTTATATATATTTAATATGTAGTAGTGTGTATATGTGAATCCCAAAGTCCTCATTTATCCCTCCTCCTTACCTTTCCCCTTTGGTAACCGTAAGTTTGTTTTCTATTTCTGTGAGTCTGTATCCGTTTTGTAAATCAGTTCATTTTTATCATTTTTTTAGATTTCACATAAATTGATATCATATGATATTTGTCTTTGTCTGACTTACTTCACTTTATGATAATCGCTAGGCCCTCCCATTTGCTGCAAATGGCATTATTTTGTTCTTTTTGTGGCGAGGTAATATTCCATTGTATGTATATACCACATATATATATCTTTGATGATTATCAGGTGTAAAGCATTTTTCTTCAAAAAATAAGATAGTGTCTGTCCACTGTTTTCAATTACATTTTCTCTGTTTATAGCAAAGAGAATGAATTGCACTTTTCTGTCAATATTTTCTTCCTCAAGCACAGCTACTGTTATTTACTACATTGGGAAAATAATGTTTGAATTGCTATTTTTTCCAAAGTTAAAGAAGTTAGGAGGCGTAGAAATTCTGACCCTTTAATATGGAACATTTATTTAAAGTTCTGTTAATTTTTGTTACAATTAAGACAAAACAGAATTGTCCCTGGATTGGGAAGATCCCTGGAGCAGGAAATGGCAACCTACTCCAGTATTCTTGTCTGGGAAATCCCATGGACAGAGGAGCCTGTTTGGTTACAGTTCATAGGGTCTCAAAGAGTCTGATGTGACTTAGTGATTAAACAACAACAACTACAATATTAATACCCCATGTTATGATAAGGGTTTGTGTTCAAGTGTATGCATTTTTCAAAACTCATCAAAGGGTGCATTCAAGATTTTTTTACTGTGTCCACTGGAAAAAAAAAATGTACAACCTAAAAGTTGAGAATTGTTTTATTTAGGGCTTTAATGAGGACTATAACCTGGGATGGAAGCCTCTCAGATAGCTCTAAGGAACGGTTTCAAAGAGGCAGAGGGAGGAGTCAGTATATATGTTACTTTTGACTACGGAAATATGTGTACTTGAGTTTACATCTTGGTAAAGTATTATCACAAAAAAAAAATCTGCTAATTTTTTATATCTGGTAATCACAAAAAAAATCAGATATCTCAAATTAATGTTTTTAGTGCTTTCTCATATATTGGAGTGGAGAAGGCAATGGCACCCCACTCCAGTACTCTTGCCTGGAAAATCCCATGGATGGAGGGGCCTGGTAGGCTGCAGTCCATGGGGTCACACAGAGTCGGACACGACTGAGCGACTTCACTTTCACTTTTCACTTTCATGCATTGGAGAAGGAAATGGCAACCCACTCCAGTGTTCTTCCCTGGAGAATCCCAGGGAAGGGGGAGCCTGGTGGGCTGCCATCTATGGGGTCGAACATGACTGAAGCGACTTAGTAGCAGCAGCATATATGGGAGGACACAAGAGTCTGGGCTTATTGAAATCATTCCTTTGCTTATGCACCTTAACTCTCTCGGGCCAGTGTCCTGTTTTCCTCCATCCTGAATTCTCCTCAAGGCACACCCACTGGGAGGGTAGGGGGTGGGGGGAGGTGCAGCTGCAACGGCTGATGGCTTGTGGCTTGGTGGCCACAACATCTTTTGTTTTACAGAAATAGCAGGAGACTTTTTTTTTGTCCATAATTATATATGTTTTACCTCAAAGAACAAAATAAACTGCAAATAATTATGGAATTCTTCCTAATGATATTGTATGTTAAAGTATAATAATATCTCTGTAACTTATTCAAATCAAAATGCATTAAAAAGATGGGTTGATTGATGGGTGTAAAGTGTAATGATATATTTTATCATTATATTATAAAATATATTAAAATATATTTTAATGTTATTGATTGCTCACTCTAAAATTGATTGAATATTTCTCTATGCTTAATGTTATTTACAATAACACTTAATTTTTAAAATTACAACTAAAAGAAAAATTGTATATTTATATCTTCCTAAAGAAGTCTGTTTTATTCTTGAAGATTATTTTTAAAGCTTTAAGGAGCATGTGATTAAATAGATCATATCATTTAGCCAGTTCAAACCATTTGTATTATTAGGCAGATCAGACTGTTAGTGAAACATACTTTGCATGACTAATTATTAAACAGCTTTTTTCTGTAGGAAGATGATGTAGAAATGAGGGGTTTTACATTTAATCTGTCTATGTAGCTTTGACCCTGTAGACCAAAATTGAGTTAGCATTTTGGTTTCTTGCCCTTCCATTGACCCCAGTTTTCAGAGGTTTAGAAATTGACTGCAAGATTGCCTTTTGTGCCAGAACTTGGCACCAAAATATAAAACCCAAGACCAAGTCATCATTTTCAGTTTATTTTCAAAGTTATTGGCAAGAAGTCATAACGTTCATTTCTTCGTCTTAGATGAGAATGCCAAGGATGTCAGGACACAACGTCCCTCAGGCAATGTATCAGGAATATCTGAAAACATGTGCACAAGATGATGGCCTAAGGAGTCCAAAAACACTAAAGCAGGAACTCAGAAATAAATGAGAAGCAAGAAAAGTTTAACTTTCAGGTATGAGGTATCATTCTGTTTCATTCATATTAAATTCTTTATGGATGGGTGGATTTTCTGGCCAGGGACTCAGTATGTCAATCAGCTGACTTGCTATCTTACTGTTTTTCTGTGTGAACATTTTAAAATAAAAGGAAAAAATTAAAATGTTAATCATTTGTAGATTCAGGTGGAAAAGGTAGGTAAGTAAGTTATTTCTTCTGATTCATTTTTCTTTTTTTCCTATTTTTATACTTGCACATTTTTTCATATCCAGTTGATTAACACTTCATATGTCTTAAGATTATTCTTTTATGTTATATCTCAATATACATCTCAAAAACTCTGAAAAATTTTGGAGGTTAAAATGATTTTGCCTTTGGTAACATTAAGGACCTGGATCTGGTTCTGAACTGTGTAGGAAACAGAAAACTAAGTCAGAAATAGCTGTCTATCCCTAAGAATTTACCCAGAACAATAAACCAAAGTGAAGATGAAAACTAGAGAGAAAACAATAGGAAAGGAATGAATTCAATGGACCTATTCATTCAATAAATATCAGTTTAGCATTTCTGAATAGCCGGCTCTGCATGAAGTGCTTTGCAGGGAAAGGCAGAAATAAAGGTATAGTTTCTATCTTTGAAGAACCAATAAACATGCTGTGAAAACTGAATAAACAATTCTTCATATGCAGGAATCATACCAGGGTTGAGATAGATGCTTGTAAGTAATCAACAAGGAAGTCAACTGCACAAGCTTCTCTAGTAAGAATTTGTAAAATAATGAGTAGTAAAACCTAGGAATGAAGAAGATGAGTGAAGATAGAGAAGATGGACCAGCAAAGACCACCGTCGAGACAGCCAATATCTGTTAAGCACTTTATATCTGTTAAGAAATACTTAACCTGTGTCATCTTGTTTAATGCTAAACAAATACATAGAGTAGACACTATAATTCTGTCCATTTTACAGGCAAAGCAACTGAGGCTATGGAGTTTAAGTAACTTCCCCAAGGTTACATAGTTAGTATGAGGTTGAACAAAGATTCAAAGATGCCTGCTCTGGTTTCACATCCCAAACTTATAGAGTCAATGGTTCCAGGTGCTCTAATGATGCTGCATCGGGATGGACTGAGTTTTGAATTTGACAGAAAGAGGACATACGGAGTTTACATAACAGCATGAAAGAGAGCACAAATTGCAGTAGTATAAATATATAGAACATACGATCAAAAAAAAAGGATTCTATGGTTATGAAAATTATAATAAACAGCAAAACACAAAAAACACCTAATTCACAAAAACACCACAACAGTGAAGAGAGTGTCACTTATACATGAATAATTCTAGCCTTCCTTCTTTGTGTATCTGTAACTTCCCACTCACTTTATCGGCTTTATCAAGTACAGTACAGTGCTTATGTATAGTTCCTTTTACTTTGATTTTTGAGACTCACTCATTTCCAATATTAAATAACTGTCAGTAACTTTTTCCCACTTTTTTCAGTAAGGTTGTTTCATACATTGATAGTACAGTTAGATTTCTTTGATACATTGTTTTGTTACATTCTGTAGTCCCTCCTAAGATCCACTGAACTCCTAAATAATTTTTGAATTTGCATGCATTGGCATTCATTATCTATGTTAATGGGTTTTGACAAATGTAAAATGTCAACAAAGCCACAGTTATAGAATCATGCTGAATACTTTTACCCCCATAAAATGTCCGATGTGCTTCACCTATTCAATACACTTTCTGCAGCTTAAGTTTTCTTAAATCTTTTAAATTAAATCTCCTCAATAAGGAGGACAAAATATACCCCTTTATCTTGCCAGATATAACTATATGGCCTTCATTATCTGTTTTGTATTTACCTTCCAGATATATCCTTAGAGTCCTATTCAAAGGCAACCAAACATTGTTCATTCCAAGCAAATCAAACTATTTGTATTTCTTGGAATATATCACCTTGCTAACTAATTTACACTAAATACTTCTCTCTCTGTCAAAACTGTACTTATAGAAAGGAATGCCTGGAAAATCTCCATACATTCTTCAAAAATGACCTCAAATGTTACCATCATTAGGGAAAAAAACCTCCTTGATCACATAGAACAAATTATATAAAACATCTTATGCTTTTCGTTTTATTGTCATTTTATTATCCTTCTATATTGTTATATTTCTATTGTTTTGCCCCCTCACTAGAATTTAATCACTTTGAAGGAAAATGGTCTATTATTCATCTCTATATGCCTGTCATAGTATCTGTTGTTTAATATTCACATGTTTAATAAATATAAGTTGAATAGGAAAAAAAATGAATAAGGGAGTAGGAGAATGAATGAATCAACCAAACATATTTATTTCTGATTTTGCCTTCCAGAATTTGAGCGTTTTGGAAGTTGAGGCCGGTCTAAGGCTAAAATATTAAATCCCATCTTCTAAGGGGAATTCAAAAGGATCTGGAGTTTAATCACCTAAGGATCACCAGGTCCAGTTATGGAAGGCTGGGGATGTAAACTTGATATAAACTGTGTTCCCTTAAAGTCACTGCACAGTTTCCTTATTGCATTCACTTATTAAGTTTGAAAAGGTGCTAAATATCCCCGTATGACTGCTAAACCTGACTTTTATAAGCATACAGGCATACATACACATCTCTAAGAATGATTCCTTGGCCAAATGGTGAATTTGGATAATAATGCTGTGCTGTTACAACTCCTGCCATGGGAAACCTTTTATCCTTGCTTGTACACTCTCAATACAAATTTGGTACAAATATCAACATATTAGGTAAAAATGTCACCATATTAGGTACAGATTTCACCACTGAAATTCCATATTCCATGGGTATTGAAACAAATCATTAAAAGCAATTTAAATTCTTTGTAGTACATCACATGACTCCCCTCCATGTCACTTAGAGTCACTACCTAAAAATTCAGTGTGAAGTTCAAGTGCTATTTTATTTTTAATGAAAGGAATCAAATACCCCTGAGGAAAGAGTCCAGCTCTCTTTACTAGGTCCTCGAAGTAAAAAATCCAATCACACCAAATTAAACCAGATATTTCTATAGACCAAAGTAACACCTGCATGTGGAACTGGCTGGGTGTTTTTTAACTTCCCTGTGCTGAACTCAACAATTAGCCAGAAAACAAAACTGTGCTTGGAAAACCCAGGCAAATAAAATGAACTGTTTAACTTATGAGAGAATGATTAATTCTAGAGTCAACTCTTAGAAGACCAAGGTGCTTCATTTAGGGATAAATGAAAATCTTCCCCCATTACTTCTAATCATTAACCTTCTTAAATCAATCTAAGCATTTGCCATGAACTTCTTGAACAGGAATAGTTTTCATTTTCTTAAATGGAACTGATTAAAGGTAGGAATTTCAATAAACAGTAATGAAAAAGTGTTTTCTTAGGAAAGCATCAAGTCAGCTGATCTCACATCAAGAACTGAGCTTTGCCATGTTGGTCTGAACCAAACCCAGAATGTACTCTTTGTAGTAAATTCGAGTATTGCTAATTTAACAGTAATCTGCAAGAGCACCAATATATAAATAAAATCAGAAAGTGTTTATTGGCTGAGTACTCTTGTTCTGGGTGACAGAGGTGAATAACACTTCACTTACATGTGTTCTCAGTCAGAAAATCACCAGTTAGTAGTCACTGAGGAGTGAAAATGCCACAGGCTCTGACCTAGATGTTAGTCACTTAGAAACAAAAGAGACCAGCTAGAGGGATCATGACCTTTGGCCTCAACAATGAGCCCATTGATTGGAATCAGAGCATACACAATTACCTCTAATAAAATAATGTGACATGAGCCTCTATAATAATCACATATTACCAGAAGCAAACTTTACAGAGCTAGGATTTACTTATTTTTTATTTCAATTTGCATCCTCTACCTCCCTACTCCTAATAACATAAAAGGAAATTATTTCTACTCATTCTGTGAGTATGATTTGTTTTAAGCCCAACAGGTATGATGGGTGGAGAGGAGGGGGAGGGTGCAATCCTTCTGAATTAGGCTTCAAAAACTCAACTCTTCCTTGAACTATGAATTAAGAAAATAAATGTTATGAAACAAAATACCAACAGAGGGTCAGATTTTGAAAAGTTGATGGGAAGGCGAGGGCAAACTAGGGTTTAGGAAACAGTTATATAACAATTTTGTTGGGAATAAATAAATATCTTCCTCATTTTTGAACTGCTAATCTCCTTGATCCTTTGGTAATAAAGAATGAAATAATGTTTTACTATCTTTAGTTGATTAAGGCAGAGCATTTAGACTGTGATTGTTTTCATACAATGCACTAAAAAAATGTTACATTAAAATATCTTTATCAAAGAAATACAACAGACTCACTACTTAAAAAATAACTTTTTTCCCTTTAAAAGTAAACTAATTTTCATTCTCATTTTATGCACATGTGGAAGATAAGCTTTTTGCAATTGCTCTAACACAAATACTGCTAACCTTTGTTACAATAACATTGCTCTTTTCTTTGGAATAAATGAAGCCTCAAAACCGGTGAACCATTTCCTGCTATGTGTTATTCTTACAGTTTCATTAGCTCCAGATCCACTGCCAGTTTGAAAGCTCCTATGCATAAAGCATTGCCAAGCTTGAAAGTATAATAAACCTTCTGTAATATTCTTGGAAACCAAAGACACTGAGCTCAGGGAGTGAAGCATTTATATGTTTAAGTCAGGTACTGCAATTCTCCTAATCTCATGAGGTTCTAAATAACCACTGGCTGAATAAAGCTGTTTTCTGCTGACAATGAAATTTTACTCAAGTCTAGCAATATATAATGAGAGACTCCAAACTAGAAGGCAGGCTTTGCCTTCACAGAAGAGTGTGAAAACTTGAGTGGTGTCATGAGTGTTTGAGAACAAACATTCACAGGCTATGGCCAGAAAGCACAAACTCAAGAGTTTTAGTAGATATATATAAGTATTCCAGCATATTTACATGAGACAGTAGTTTTTTTCAGGGATAAATCTATGCTTTTGTGGCTCCTTTTAGTCACTGAAAAGCATTTGATTTTCTGACATAACCTTCCAGTTTGAGTAAAGGAAATTAGAGAATATAGAAATGTTTACCCTTGGTTTTACAAGTGTCTGGCATCTATTAAAAATTTCCTTACTATTATAATTTGCATTCATTATGACTCACAAATAATTCTACTCACTAGTCAAGTATGATCCAGGTCTCAGACCTTTAGGCCAGACATGCACAGAAAAAACTGATCAAGCAAGCCTGAGTCCCTTTCTCTTGCCAGTAAATTTCAGGATTGAGGTTAAGGTCAAAGTTGAAGCCAAAAGGAGTGAATATTTAGATGTCTTCAAGACCCTAAATCATTGTCTGATTGTTTTCCTGCCGCTGCTGAGGCAGTAGTCAAAAAGGTACACGCATACAGAATACTTTTCCAGAAAACCAGAAATAAAGAACATTCCAAATAATAGACATCATCATAAGTCCTGAGAAAATTCTCCTTCTACAGAAATACTATTTTCCTTATTTCTTTTTTAAGACTGTCAAGGCAGTTTCAGAAGTCTAAGAAAGCGCAGACATGTTATTTGAATGACAGGATGCCTCACATATATGTTACTGGTCTTGGTTTTATGTATGGGATTTTCATGACTGAACTGACCTCTGCCTGCCTCAGTTTCCTGTTCTGTACCAGAGACGTAAATGTGACGTCCAGGAGTTTAGTGAAAGACTTAGCCTCTGTTCTCCTATTTTTGCAAAGTAGCCTCTGGCCCCATTTCCCAAATCCACCCTCCTTTCTGAGAACACCTGAAGTTTCCCTTCTGAACACCGTGAACTGATCCCAAAGGTTAGGTGAGATACTTGCCCTTCCACTGTGAGTCACCTCTGGTTTCCTCCTCTCACCATCTACATCCAAAGGTCCCAGTGAAAGCTGGTCATGAACCATCTGACAGTTAAAGGGAGTGGTAGCCTGTTGGAAGGTTGTTGTTTTTCCCCACCTCCATCATTCTTCCTTTCCCTTTTCTTTCCTCAAATGGCTTGGCTGCTGCAGCGTGAGACAAATAGTTGAGCTGTCTGCTGTCTGCATGAGGTGAGGTGAGGAGGGAGCAGTGACCGCCAGGCACCAGATTGATGGTGTGTGGAAACCAGAGCCAGGACTGCCGGCAGCCAAGTGCTTCTCCACGGGGATCCCACATAATACACTTTCCAGATTTCTGGGCCTGCATCCAGCCACTCACTTCTGTGCCTGCAACTCTCCCTTCACGAGAGAGGGATGGAGGGAGAGGGACAGACGGAGAGGGATGGAGGCGAAGGCCTGTGTGTGCACTTGCTTACTTATTTACAACCTTAATAAATGTGTTTAACATATGTTACTTTAAGAACTGTCCAGGGAGAGGAAGGCGATCTGACTGTCTCTTTCCGCAAAGCCTCCCCTCTCCCCATTCTGGGGTGGATGATTAAAGTTAGATAAGGGCCAGTCTAAAAGGGTGATGTCTTCCAGAGCTGACAGCCACTGAGGTAGGCTCATGTGAATGCAGTAAAAACACCACTGATAACATCTCCTCTACTGTCAGCCCAGTTGCCACAAGCAATTAGAATTCCTATGCTAGACCATCACCTCTGCGCGTAACTGCTGTTGTCTGGAAACACAATGCTTCTGGAACACGCTTCACTTTGGTGCTCAAGAGGACCCTGCAGCTGGGAAAAGACTCACCTTCAATGCCATCAGGGGGGCTAGATTATGTCCCTGGGAATTAACTGAGAATATCATCTTTTCTGGCATCACCAGCATCCCTTCTCCAAAGTTCTACAAATCAAAGATAAATTTGAAGCAGGCAAAATAAAAGTACAAGGCAAAATAAAAGTCAATAAGAAGTGATTGAGTGAATAGAGTCTTTTGAAAACAAATTGCATTTGTGCTCACAGGTTAATTTAAACTATCAGTATAATCAGAAGTATAGAGACATTACAAGCTCAAAACCATGTTTTTAAAAAAAGTGTCCCTACAGAGCTGAGGTCTTCTGGCTCCAGGTCTCTGACATATATTTTTCTTGCCCTCTTCTAAGACACTATTAAAATGACACAGTAAATGAATTTAAAGTTATAAATACATAATAACAAAAAGAAAAAAAGGGATTCGTGGAGAAGATGGAAAGTAGATGACAAATAGAAATGATTAAACCAAAATAAAATGCAAAATCTATAACACAAGAGGTAGGGACTACATGGGCAAGGAAACATGTTTAAAGAGACTAGCAGAGAACAAGAGGGTGAGGTGAAGACATGGTGAAAAATTAAAGATTAATTAATTCCTTTAAAATATAAAGTATATCATAAATTCCCTATCGATTCCTGCCTCATCCCAACCATTCAGTCCAGGAGTTTACCCCTAGGCAGCACACTGGAGAATTGTTCTCTATAAAAACTGTCAATCTGTTTGGGAAACTAAGACACTTAAGATGGACATTGTCATCCTATAACATACCATTAATAATTCTGGCATCTTTGAGAACATCAAGAGTAAAGCCAGCTTCCTGCTAACTCATGCTAAAGCATTTTTTTGACCATCTTCAGGTTTCATCCTCATCTTTCAATATCAAATATAAAAGAACAAATAAAGATGACTAGATACTAGAAGAAAGCTCCCAGCATGAAAAATAAAGACCCATAAAAACCTAGATAAAATTGATCTCAAAAGAAGCAGATATTCATGGAAATGAAAAAGACATTTTAAAAAATCAATAAAATCCAACTCTACTTAGAAAAGTTTCAGTAAGTGTTACGTTAAGGAAGAAAACTCAACAATAAGAAGCAACCCAAAAAAACTGTAAGAAAAAATGAGTCAGAATTTAAATGTGATTAATTAAATTAAAATCAATAGAACAACAACAAAAATTCCATAGAACACTGAGAAAATAAGGTGAGGACCTCTCTAAGAGCTTAAGCTAAAGAATATAAAGTGTTAATTCAGAAAATTCAATATTTGACTTGCTAGTTTTTAAGAAAAATAGTAGGGAAGAAACAATTTAAAAAATCATCAAAGAAATAATGGGAGAAATGTCCCCAAATCTGAAATGGAACAGACTATTTCAAATATGTCTTGATATTTATAGGACCCTTTAAGTGCCCATTTAGCAAGAATTTGTGAAAGACCTACACCTAGAAATATTATCAATTATTAAAGTACTGAATATATCAAAACAAGATTCTAAAAAGTTTCGTAGAGAAAGACAAAACAGCACATCTTCTAAAAGAAACAAGAATCAATCTTGCATCTAATTTTTTCACAAAAACAATGTATCCTGAAAGATAGAAAACAGAATTTTGTAACAGATTGAGGGAGGGCTATATTTAAGAAACTGAAATTATATTTTCAACTAGAACATATGAATTAAACATATGTATGAATAAAGGTTTTTTTTAATTTAAAAAATTTGTATATTTTATCTTAAAAGCATCCTCCATAAGGAAGGTTTCAAAGTTGTACACTAGCTAAACAAGGCTGGAAACAAGAAAGAAAAATATGTTGCCTACAAGAAATGCTGGACTTGCCTAAGAGTCCAATTTTAAAAATTCTTAAGTCATGCAGGAGACCTATAATTAATCTTTCCAGATTTGATCTGGAAGCCAGTTGCTTCTAAGAAGAATGCTCTCAGTGTAAGAGAAGAGCATAGTACAAAAGAAGGTTAGAATTTGGAAGAACTTGGAAGAAAATTGTCCATAGTTATCCATATGGTTATAGAGATATCCATTAAAGGAACTAAAAATCAGTGATATAACAATAAAAATACAAGAGTAGAAGGAAAAGTAATCGAGGTGTTTGAATAAACAAAATTCTTATCTGTTAGAACAGAAATATATGAACATCAATAAATAGTGATATTTTTGTAATTTGAAGATAATCATAAAATACTGATAACAGAAATATTTCAAAGTAATTGCGTTGCCTATAAGAATCTGTTCTGTAATTAAGAGACTGTGAGAGATACTCTTTTCTCATCCTTTCCGTGTTGTTCAATTTTTACACTACATGGCATAAATTCAGTTTTTAAAATATAATAAAATATAAATAGAACAGAAGTATATATGGATATGATAAAAATGTTTAATTTCAACTTCACCAAACCTACTGGCTTTATTTTCTGTCTTCCAACTCTCTCAACATATACCACCAAAAGTGTATGAAGTATTCAAACAAACAAGTATATGAAATTGAACATTTAGCCATATTAACAATACAAATGTATTCAGCCACTTAATTTTTTTCTCTTGTCGACTTCATAGCTGTCAATCAGCAGTAGAAATCTCCCAACTATTCCAACATCTGCTTCCATATGATTGATTTTTTTTCATCTTTAATGACTCCCAAGGGAGGTAGAAGATTTTTTTTTTTAATCAAAATTCATTTCAATATTTTGGTCATCTTATTAAGCACACACGCAAAAAAGTCACAAAATCTATTTTATTTCTATCTTACCTTCCCTATTCTTAAACCGTTTTGTCTCTTGAATAACATAATACTATTTACCTTTACTTCTTCCATTCTAACAAGTGTCAGTAAAAATCCATGTCCAATACTGCAATGGAACTCAAATGCTTGTTGACAGGGGCTGGCATCATATCAATATATCAAGAAGGTAAATTATTAAATATACAATGACCTTCATGTTTTAAATCATTATTTGTGTATTTATTCTCTGCTTTATTTGTTAACTGCATCCTAGATCATTTGGGCTTCTCTTCAAAATTTTATTTTTATGCCCTTTAGCTAAGTCAAATTTGTATTTCTGGAATGTGGTTCATTAATTCTAAAACACTGTCAACTTTCAGAAGTGACTTTGACAAGTCCTTGTGTTATGAGAAATTGTCTAGGGGAAAGCCAAAAGAAAAAAACAGAAAACACATACTTGGAGTGGACTTTTTTATTACTTATTATGGCAAAGTTTTAACACTTTCTTCAAACAGGAAAGCATGATTTTATCTAGACTATGATTTTTAGTTGCTCTGCTATTTATTAAAAATGAGAAAAAGAGTATTCTAAGAGCTACTTTCTTTCTGTGTCAATTAAAAGAAAGCATTTTATTGTCCTAATTTAGAGTAGATAAGATTAATTTTAAAATGTACTGAAACGTGAATATTATATTTCTGTTCCTTTGATAAATGACTTATTAATGGGAAATGAACCTATATCCTGAGTAGACTGAGAACCTGTCAGCTGTTTTCCTGCCTTGAATTTTGAAAGTTAATTATTTTTATTTCCCACTAGTTCTTTTTAAAACTGCTCTACTTTTTTCCACAATCATTTTATTGAGTATATTACACTTCATTTTAAAAGCCCTTGAGGGAAAAAATCTAATCTATAGGGATTATTTTAAATTTAGTATCTTATATCAATGGAAACTAAGAAACTGATTTGATTGCAAGGATGTGAGGATAAAGTATAAGAAGACAGACTTTCTTGTAATATATCTTGTTTATATGATACTCAACTGCTGCCGCCTCCACCCTGGATTGTGTGTCAATAGACTTCCAAATAGCTTTCCCACTGCCGGTGTGTTTCCAAACATGACCCATCCACTTCACGCTCTTACCAGAGTTACTCATCTATTTCACAAAAACAATGATATCATACTCCTATGTAAAAATGTGCTTGCTCCCAATGATAATGGGACAAATTCCAATTTTCTTAGCAAAATAAACAAGACCCTATAGTGTCTGTTCCCAGCTGCCTCTCAGCTCGTCTCCCTTTCCACTCACCAGATTTCTCAAAAGACTTGTTCTTATTCCTTGTTCTTACCCTACACTCCCTCCTCAGCACAAGACAATCTGCCTTTCAATTTTATTATTGTACTGAAATGTCACCAATGACACTTTTCCTTCCTAAGGTACTTTCTTTGGCTGGTGCCTTTATTGACACAAACTTCTGCCTGATATTTCCCTGTCTACTTAGATGCTCCCTTGCTGTCTCCCTTAGGTTTATTCAGTTGTGAGCAGCTATTTGAAAGAAAGCCGTCCGTCAAGGCTTAGGGCTCAGCCTTCTTCTCATCTTCTTCTCTGGTCTCTGATCTCTTCCTAGGTGACCATAACCAATGACCACATGCATGGAGATGACTCATAAATTAGCATCTACACACTAGGCCACTGCACCGGGACCTGGACCCTATGAGTCAAACTGCCTACTTAATACATGACTTGAATGTCACAAAAGATCTTCAGATTCCATGTGTCCAAAGCCCAAATCATAAATTCATTCCAGAACTTGGCCTATTTACTATATGTGGCTACTTGCTATCCTGTTTCAAGAAGCAAAATGTTTTAGAGCCAGGCTTGATACATTTCCCTCATTACCCTCTACTCCCTTAAGCAGTAAATTAAGGATTTCATTCAGTTCAGTTCAGTTCAGTTGCTCAGTCGTGTCCGACTCTTTGCAACCCTATGAATTGCAGCAGGCAAGGCCTGCCTGTCTATCACCAACTCCCGGAGTTTACCCAAACCCATGTCCATTGAGTCGGTGATGCCATCCAACCATCTCATCCTCTGTCGTCCCCTTCTCCTCCTGCCCCCAATCTTTCCCAACATTAGGGTCTTTTCCAATGAATCAACTCTTCACATGAGGTGGCCAAAGTATTGGAGTTTCAGCTTCAACATCAGTCCTTCCAATGAACACCCAGGACTGATCTCCTTTAGGATGGACTGGTTGGATCTCCTTGCAGTCCAAGGGACTCTCAAGAGTCTTCTCCAACACCACAGTTCAAAAGCATCAATTCTGTGGCGCTCAGCCTTCTTCACTGTCCAACTCTCACATCCATACATGACCACTGGTAAAACTATAGTCTTGACTAGACGGACCTTTGTTGGCAAAGTAATGTCTCTGCTTTTAAATATGCTATCTAGGTTGGTCATAACCTTCCTTCCAAGGAGTAAGTGTCTTTTAATTTCATGACTGCAATCACCATCAGCAGTGATTTTGGAGCCCAAAAAAATAAAGTCTGCCACTGTTTCCACTGTTTCCCCATCTATTTCCCATGAAGTGATGGGACCAGATGCCATGATCTTAGTTTTCTGAATGTTGAGCTTTAAGCCAACTTTTTCACTCTCCTCTTTCACTTTCATCAAGAGGCTCTTTAGTTCTTCTTCACTTTCTGCCATAAGGGTGGTGTCATCTGCATATCTGAGGTTATTGATATTTCTCCCAGCAATCTTGATTCCAGCTTGTGTTTCTTCCAGCCCAGCGTTTCTCATGATGTACTCTGCATATAAGTTAAATAAGCAGGGTGACAATATACCATTTCATTACCATTTGTAATTATCTATCCAGGGATTCTCAAATTAAATGGGTCAGGACCACCATTTTTTTAATGAAAAGGTATATAGTAAACCAAAACTGAAAGAGATCAGCATCAGTTTTAAGTCACAAATATGTATTTCTATTATAGACTTAGATGTGCATGCACACACTGGGTCGAAATGTAAAAACATATTTCTTATTCTAGACCATGGTCAAAATTTTGTTTCCTCTTCTGCTTTCCACACCTCTATCCACCACCACCATTCTAATTCAAGCAGCCAACAGATCTCTAATGAACCAATAAAATAACCTAAATGGATTTGCTCTATAATCTTAGTACAGTGCCTGGGACACAAGCTCCACTCCATTAATATGAATGAATAACTCTGTCTTTTCAGTTTCACAGACTACTGGTCTCTTTCACAAGCTGTACTTAATCAGATTCAACTTCTTTCCATTCTGTAAATGTTTCTGTCATGAGTTGTTATGGGCCGAGGGGTGGGACAGGTGTGGGCTCTTTATCTAACACTCTGAATTGTCCAAAGCAACACATGTTCTGATAGGCAAAAGACTGTACTGAAAAGGGATGTTCTAGAGAAAGCAGCAGGGTAAGGTAATCCAGAAGGACTACTCTACCTTGTGGCTACCAGTCTCAGATTTTATGGTGATAAGGTTAGTTTCTGAGCGATCTCTGGCCAATCATCTTGCTCATGACCATATTTGGTGACTCAGGGTCCTTTCTGGCCCATGCATCTCTGAGTCAAGATGGTTTCCAGTGTGAAGGTTTCTGGGAGGTTGGCAGGACATATTGTGGTCCCTCCCGAATTTCTCCAGTCAGTTTTGGTGGCAGCTTGTCAGTGCCATGTCCTTTATCGGGACTTCCTTTTGTGAGACAAATCATGCGAGCATGCCTGGCCAGGGCAGGTGGTCTCAATCAATTGGTCCCTAAGAAACATACTCATCCATACCATACCATTTTCTCCATTTTATTTTATTTTTGTTTACTTTTTTAAAGTGAAAGCAGATTTATTCAGAGAAATACACTCCACAGACAGAGTGTAGGCCATCTCAGAAGAACGGAGGCCCCAGTACGATGTTATTAGTTTTTATGAGCTAAGTAATATCATAGGCTAAGGAGTGGAAGGATTATTTCAACTGTTTTGGGGAAAGGGAGAGGATTTCCAGGAAGTGTCATAGCAGCTTTGTGTGTCATTTAGATGCTAGTGTATTATAATAAGCATATAATAAGGCTCAAGATCCACTGAATCAACCTTCTGGTATCTTGGGCTGTTTCTTCCCTTTAAATGCCAGTTCCCCTCATACATGACTGAAAATCTGTGAGGTCAGAGTCTGAGTTGGTCCTGCTCAGCCTTGCATCTGGTGAGTCATGCAATGTTGTTTTAATTTAGTCTCTCAGTATTGTCCAACTCTTTGCAACTCCAAGGACTATAGTCCACCAGGGTCCTCTGTCCATGGGATTTCCCAGGAAAGAATACTGGAGTGGGTTGCATTTCCTTCTCCAGAGGATTTTCCTGACCCAGGGATTGAACCTGTGTCTTCTGTGTCTTCTTTACCACTGAGCCAGCAGGGGATCCTGGGTCACTCAATACCTAGCAGATAATACATGCTTCATACATAGACTTTGAACGGGTGTAAGAATGAATAAATATATGAATAAAATGGTGTTAGAAAATTGAAATATTTGAAGGGAGTCGAAACTATTTACTTAACACAATTAAACAGCTAGTGGTTTAAAAGTCAGCCTGTTTTGTTTGAATTAAACCAGTTTGCTTCAAAATAGTTTGTAGGTCTCATTGTTATCTTCACCTAAAATTTAAAACTCATGCTTCTTTTGAAAAATCAAACTGAATTGCTAAATAACTCAATGGAAAAATCTTAGAAATGTACAAAATACTTGCTAATGTGATTTTATAAACTATTTTATGCCAAATTCTAAATATTTTTTGCTTTCTCAATACAATGAAATGTGTGCCTTATTTAAAAGCTTTTAGTTTTTCCATTAAAATGTCTTATATTTCCATTTTACCTATTTTCTGCCTTTTAAAACCATTGCATTAACCTTCACATTTTAATAAATTTTAGTGTTAAGGTTGAGAAAAATAATTTGAACATTGGAAGCACATAGTATTCTAGACATTATGATTTTACTACACAAAAGAAAGAATAACCTATCCCAAACAATTTTACTTTAGCCTAGTTCTAAAGCAAATTTCCTGGATTGCAATGAGTAAGGGTTCAAAGACACAAGGCCAAGTTTGATGTCACCTAAACTTCATGAATTTAAGACTTTGAATTAAATTCAAATCTTCCCATAGCAAAATTTGCTTTTTTTTTTTTTGCTCTTTCAAAGATCACTTTATATTTTTAAAGAATTTTTTTACAGGTAGCTGTATCAAGGTACATTTAATTTTAAAAGCTATAAATATTTGAGAAATGTTTTTGAACATGAATTAGCTCTTATGAAGCCAGTTTGTGAGTTAGTTGTAAATCAAGAATATATTTACATATATACATACTGAATTTTCCTTACATTCCACATGGATTTAAGAATTTATATTATATTGTATTGTATTATATATCATGTATTGACCATGCTCTTATCATCTTAAGAAGTGTACAAGAGACTGAAGAAGAGAAGAATCTACTTGTAAACAGTAACTTTGTACAAAGTTGGTAACATTGATAACTTGTCTGTTTTGTCTTTGCATCTGTTCTTGAGTGCATAAAACAGTTGATTCTACCTTAAGTGAACAACAGTAATCCAGGAGCCTTTGTTCTTCAGTCACTAAGTCGTGTCCAACTCTTTGTGACCCCATGGACTGCAACACCCCAGGCTTCCCTGTCCTTCACTACCTCCCTGAGTTTTCTCAAACTCATGTCCATTGAGTCAGTGATGCCATCCAACCATCTCATCTTCTGTCATCCCCTTCTCCTCCTGCCTTCAATCTTTCCCAAAATCAGGGTCTTTTCCAATGAGTCAGTTCTTCGCATCAGGTGGCCAAAGTATTGGAGCTTCAACTTCAGCATCAGTCCTTCCAATGAATATTCAGGGTAGATTTCCTTTAGGATTGACTGGTTTGATCTCCTTGCTGCCCAAGAGGTTCTCAAGAGTCTTCTCCAGCACCAGTTGGAAAGCATCAGTTCTTCAACTCAGCCTTCTTTATGCCTTAGGCTCTCTTCAAAACACGCAGACTTATGAACTCTTTCTTTAGCCTGCCTCAATTCAGCAATTTGGTCAAATGTGTTTCTAACCTTGATGCTTGATCCATTTGTGTCTACATTCTGCTATATCTCAAGTGCCCTCGATTTTATTATTTGCTTTGATTTTGTTTTCAAAATCTAAATAAAATTCTGACCACTACACTCCCTTTTAAATTACCCAGTGGTTCCCTAAAGCTTTCATGTTCATGTCCAAGTTTCTTACATATATGTAAAGTTTCTAACAACATGGCCCTAATTTGTTATTCCAGATTTTTTCTCTCACTATTCCTTGTCATACCTTGTGTGTTCCTCTTTAACCCAAATCCTATTTATCTCCCAAAACAGTTTCACCTCTCTGCCTTTGCACATGGTCTTTGTGGAATGACCCCTCTTTTCCACAGAATGCATCCTGCTGAATCCTCATGGGTCAGTCATGATGTTTCCTTCTCTCTGGACCTTTACTTTTGTGTTTGTCTCCAGCAGCCAGGCTCAGTAGTTATGAGCCTGGACAGAGTTCCTCTGTTCTCCACAGCACTTTGTTTGAGATCCTTTCTAGCATTGTCACTGCATTAGTACGGTATTCATTGGATTGCATCACATTACAGTGTTATATTAATGTATCTTTCTTTTTTCTGCTGCAAATTCCTTGTGGGTAGAGAATTTTATTTCTTCATTTTATATCTAAAATATTCTATTTCTTCTCATATAATGAGCAATAAATCTTTAGTGATTGAATGATGTGTGAGAGAACAAGAAGAAAAAGCTGGACTTGAAGGTTACACAAGAATATATCTTATTTCTCACTGTTTTTCATCACTTCTGCCTATACTTTATTGATGACCTGGGCCTTGAATTTACATGATTGTATAACACATGTCTAACATCTTGGGAGGCCTGTAGCAAATTGATCTTCTAATTATTTCTCTATATTGTTCTATTTGATCATTACAACTTAGTCTCTAACATGGAGAAGAAAAGGAATTCCATCTACATGACAAACAAATAAACAGGAGATAAATGGAATTTGTTAATAATAGGATTTGTTTATAATCAGTTAAAAACATGGTAAATTTTTACTCCCTGTGATAGTAACAAAATGGAATAAGTTGTGTTCCTAGGGTTTACTTATAAATTAAACACAATATTACCACTTTATATTCTTATCTCATCTCTTTAAGAAAAATGTGTTCCTTTAAAATGATCTATCAGTTTAATTTTATATTGAAAGAACAATGAAATTATTCTTAATACAAATAAGGGTTTCATTGCAATGGCAACTGTAAAAATGGTTTCTTATTCACCACAGGGTGTGTGGCACAGACCTTTAACACAACCAATGTCACTAAGAAGTCGAAAATACAGTGGTACAAAATCAGTAGAAAACAAAGTGTCCATCTTTTCTTTGTCTAACATGTTTGGGTATTAGTATTGAAAAAGCTCTATAACAAGTTGCAAATTATGTGTGAAATGAATCTGCTCTGCTCAGCACATAAACAGAGAGTATAAAGTTACTTATGCAAATACAGTTTTGCTGTGTTAATTGCTATAGGACTCAGATAACATATGGCAGAAAGGATGACCAAATTTAGGTGACTTATACACTGATGTCACACTGAATTCACTCCCTTCAGATGTCCTTGTGAGATGGGAATTGTTATTGTCAATTTTAAAGATGGGAAATTGAGGCCCAGAAAAACTAAATACCGTGGCTAAGCTAGTAAAAGGTAACATCAGGATCACCTCTAAGCATGCTGTCCCTAGAGCCTGTCCTCTTCATCACAATCCCACCAGCTTCTGACCACCTCTGAGTTCTCATGATGCATAGGTCAGTGGAAGCAGTGGGTAGTGAAGCATCATGATGGCTGCATTTACACCCACAGTATACTGACAAACTGCTGTAGAAAATACCACGGTCATTAAATAAATGAATCTTGCTGGGACCCACCTTGGAGCAGATAGCCCATTTGTCCAGGTAGCAGAGATCAGACAGCCCTGCCACATACCAACTCTTGGGACCTCTAAGGAGGTTGCTGTTGGTTTGATGGGCCAGCCCCTAAACACACACAGTTTGTACACCCTACAAAGGGGATTTTTTGCATTTCACATAATCTATATTATTTTGTCAGATCATCCCAAGTAACCTTCAAACCCAGAATGACAATCTGTCTGTCTACTCACACGTCCCTTGAAAGACAGAAAGAAACTGATTTTGTACGTATTGTTGAGATATTTTCTCCTCTCTCTAGCCCTCTTTGTAGCCAGTGAGCTAAGAGCAACTGCCCAGAGCACTCTCCTGCTTATATTTTTCTTCCTAAGCAGTACCTATCCTCATAGTCTTATCTAGAGTCTTCCCTCTTTCTGTCATCCAATCATTTGTCCCAGTAGTACAAAGAAAAAGAAAGACAAAAGTCTTGAAACCTGTCATATGCTAAGCAATTTCACATACTTTGAGGAATCCATATGTTAAGGAATTTCGATTAACTCAAACTATACATTAGGGGCAGAGTCAATTCAGAATTCAGGTTAAGCTAACCCCAAGGCCCATTTGCTTTCCACAATCCCATTAGAAATTATCATTTAAAGGAGGGTGATTTATGAAAAATATGAACTAATTGTAGGTCACATTTATTTTTTCTATTAAAAATGAAAATCATGCCATTATATTTAATAGGGAAAATGATATATCCCTTCAGTTCAATTCAGTCGCTCCGTCATGTCCAACTCTTTGTGACCCCATGGACTGCAGCACCCCAGGCTTCCCTGTCCATCACCAACTCTTGGAACTTGCTCAAACTCATGTCCATGGAGTCAGTGATACCGTCCAACCATCTCATCCTCTGTCGTCCTCTTCTCCTCCTGCCTTCATTTTTTCCCAGCATCAGGGTCTTTTCCAATGAGTCAGTTCTTCGCATCAGGTGGCCAAAGTATTGGAGTTTCAGCTTCAGCATCAGTCCTTCCAATGAATATTCAGGACTGATTTCCTTTAGGATTAACTGGTTGGATCTCCTTGCAGTTCAAGAGACTCTCAAGAGTCTTCTCCAACACCACATTTCAAAAGCATCAATTCTTCAGCACTCAGCTTTCTTTATAGTCCAACTCTCACATCCACACATGACTACTGGAAAAACTATAGCCTTGACTAGACAGACCTTTGTTGGCAAAGTAATGTCTCTGCTTTTTAATAGGCTGTCTAGGTTGGTTATAACTTTTCTTCCAAGGAGCAAGAGTCTTTTAATGTCATGGCTGCAGTCACCATCTGCAGTGATTTTGGAGCCCGAAAAAATAGTCTGTCACTGTTTCCATTGTTTCCCCATATATCTGCCATGAAGTGATGGGACCGGATGCCACGATCTTAGTTTCTGAATGTTGAGTTTTAAGCCAGCTTTTTCACTCTCCTCTTTCACTTTCATCAAGAGGCTGTTTAGTTCTTTTTCACTTTCTGCCATAAGGGTTGTGTCATCTGCGTATCTGAGACTATTGATACTTCTCCCGGAAATCTTGACTTCAGCTTGTGCTTCATCCAGTCCAACATTTGGCATTATGTACTCTACATATAAGTTAAATAAGCAGGGTGACAATATACAGCCTTGCTGTACTCCTTTCCTGATTTGGAACCAGTCTGTTGTTTCATGTCCAGTTCTAACTGTTGCTTCTTGACCTGCATTCAGATTTCTCAGGTGTAGGTAAGGTGGTCTGGTATTCCCATTTCTTTAAGAATTTTCCAAAGTTTGCTGTGATCCACAGAATCAAAGGCTTTGGCGTAGTCAATAAGCAGAAGTAAATGCTTTTCTAGAACTCTCTTGCTTCAGTTCGTATTTATTCTTTTATGAAATAAAATGGTATGTATTAGATAATTGGTACTGCTTTTTAGCCTCTAGCATGTAATAAATAGTTGAGATTATTTAATATATCACAACTCAAAATTTGTTTTCTTTTATTTCTCGTCTTTCTCAGGATGTTTATAAAGCGTCCTGTTCATTTTTGGAAGGGAATAAAGACCCTCAAGATAAGATAATTCCTCCTGTGTTAAAGAAGATGAATTTGAAGCAAAACATTATAAATTACTTACTGAAGTTGAAACTGCAGAGCAGTGACTGAAGGTAAGTAGTGGCATCCATTATCACACTCACCAAACAATTGTGGGGTGTACTATCCTACTGGATATGGCTATAAGGAGATGAAAACGATGTGATACTTGTCTTTCACCTGTAAAATTCCTTCCTTTTCTCTTGGCTCTAGAACCACCTCTCTTTTGAAGGTCAACAGGGGAAAAGTAAATCCTAGAGCAGCCCAACACTGAAATTTTCCGCTAAAATCCCTAGGTGTCCCAAACAGCAGTCTGCTCTGTTAAGTGCCAACGTAGTATGTGTGTGTGTGTTCGTTCAGTCGCTACATCGTGTCTGACTCTTTGCAACCCCATGAGCTGCAGCAAGCCAGGCTTCCCTGTCCGTCACTATCTCCTGGAGTTTGCTCAAATTCATGTCCATTGAGTCAGTGATACTATCTAATGTAGGTTTGTTGAACAGAGTAAACTTACTCCCCACCTCTTAGAATGAACACCTTTCAAAACCCATGAACTTGAGTCTGTGGTTTAAGTTGCTCAAGTAAACTCATTGGCCAACAGACATGAATCATGCTTTCCTCCTACTATGCTAATTAGATAGTGAAATTCAAGTTAATATGCTAATAACCAACAGAACTTAAGATTTCATGGTATTCAAATAATGTACACGTTTATATAGGGACTGCTCTGCCTAAGTTCAAAAGAACAAATAGTGTAGAGGTTGTGCAGGAGGCCAGGCTAAAACTATCTTTGTCATTTTCAACTTTATATACATTTAATGCAAGAGCTCTTATTCTTACTCTTATTCTTACTGTTCATCATTTTCCCATAATCCTTCAATTTTTTAATTCATTTGATTCTGAGGGTAATATTCATATACTTGACCAAAGCTGTTTATCAGTTTAGGAGCAGAAATTTTTGATTATCATTACTCTTTTCTTTGTAGGCAATAATTAGTAATTAACATCATTCCCTCAAGGAAAAACATAACCTTTTTAAAAAAATGTTTAATTCAGTTTTTAGCACAACTCCAACTAAATAGGCTATTTAATCACTGTAATCCAAACAAAAAATTTTTTTCAAGAAAAATAACGAAAGGAAAAAATGGAGGTAGATTACCCTTTGTAGCGATAAGGCATTTCTTCTGGGAACCTAAACACTTTAAATTCAGTTAAATGTTGAAAAAGTATGCATTATAGCCTGAAAATAAAAATCTACGGTACCACGAAAGTCATTATCCTTTATGTGCTGAACATAAAACCTTGGCTGTCACAGTTGCAACCCAAGTCATATCTTCAAAATAGCCATATAAGTTATATATAGTACCTCATAAAATTACAACATTTTTTTAGTGACCAGAAAATGAAAACCCAGCTCTCTTCAATTCACCTCTATCCTTTTTCTCTTAATTTTATTAATGGCTCAAAGTAGGGATTAATGGAAAGTTTAGTATGGCTCCATGATGGCAATAGACATTTGTTTTCTACGAAGTTAACTCATTTTCCAACAATAACAAAGCACTTTCCAATAGTGGAGTAGGAAAACAGAGGGGTTCTTTATATTCAGGCAGGATTTTTAGGTCTGTGCTCCTTTTAGATCTCACTGAAATTAATGTTTCCTGACAGCTTTAAGACTTGAGTGCTGATTAAGCTAGACAAGTTGTGGGAATAACAATGAGTTGTTCTTTATGGATAATTGGAACTGTGGTAACTTTTTCACTTGACATTCAACATAGCCCACTGGATGGAGAGTAACTGGAAATGGAATATTTGATCTCTTTGAAGAAAGTATAGTATTTTATTCATTTTTAAATGCTCCATACCTAACAAAATGCCTGGCACACAGTAAAAGCTAAAAATATTTGTTTCATTCAGGACAGAATAAGTAAATGAACTAATAAATAGAATTCACTTTTCACAAAGGAAGGAAACATTATCCTCTTCATCTATTCAGATATCGAACATGGTCCTTGGCAATTTGTCATCTGATACCCAATATATGATCTACATTAAAGTAGAGTAGTCTGCTTTGAGAATGGTGAATTCTGTGGTTAAAATGAATATAACCCCTATAAGGCACTATGCCACAAATAAAACAGAAAACAATAATGTGGAAAAATATTTTTCCCTGAATGTTTCCTGTGCCCACATTCTATTTTAAAACATGATTGATGACCAATTTTTGCTGAAGAACGATTAAAATAGAGGATTTGACAATTCAGCTTCTCATATTTCTTTCCAACAGATGGCTGCCTTTCTTTTGGAGTGCTATCATCTCTTCTTTGTAAGATGAAATGCAACAGAGAAAGAGAAGATTAGATTTCTCTTCTCCTGATTTTCTGTTGTGCAGAATTAAAGAAAAATTCAACACACATAGGGAAAATTTGTTCAAAAAGAATAATAACACTATGTTTCAGTTTAATTAGGGCTATACTCATTTGAGAATAGCAAGCAAATATTCTGCATTTATAACCAGCTTTGTACAAATCCAAATGACCTGGAGGCAAAGACTACATGAATTAATTACATTCCCTAAATATCCCAAATCTCAGTTTTGTCCAAAGGTTCAAATACCTCACAGAGCTGTCAAAAAGACATAAGACATTGTAAATCTAAAATCATTTTTTGTTCGAATCATGAGCTAGAAATACTAACTGGCACCAAAAAATATAATAAATGAATAAGAAAAGAAGACAACAAAATAACTGGATTTTTTAATATGATCAACAAATAATCTAGCTACACACAAGTGTGAAGTTTATGTTCACACATAAAAAAATGGGTAATAATTTTAACATTAAATTTTAATGGAAAGATAAATAGTTTGTTCATGCTTTAAACTGTATCAAGAAAAGAGCAACATCCTTCACATCAGCAAAGCCGAATAGGTTAACATTCAACCTACATAATTTCACACTGTCTTTTGATTTTTTTTAAAAAATATATTTTGATAATGTTCTTCTAAATTCCTATTTTATGTATTTAGCCATGTCAGAAAATTACTTATTTATTTTAATGTTTTTAATACACAATAAGTTTAGTGAACATCCATTATCTGATAAAGATACAAAACTAAAGAAAAAATTGTTTTTCCTTGTGATGAGAACTCAAGATTTACTCTCTTCACAAATTTCATGTATAACAGAGAGCAGCATTAATTATATTGATCATATTATTACATTACAGTACATGCTTAGTACCTATTTATCTTGTAACTGGAAATACGTACCTTTTGACTGCCTTCAACCAATTCCCCCTCCCCCAACTCCTGCCTCTAAAAAACACAAATCTGATCTCTTTTCCTATGAGTTTATTTGTTTTGAAAATATAATTGACCTACAACACTATATTAGTTTCTGTTACATTCAATATTTCTGTACAATTCAAAATGATCACCATGATAAGTCTAGTTACCATACAAAACTACTACAAAATTATTGACTATATTCCTCCCCCTGCATATTTCATACTTTGTAGCATTTATTTTGTAGCTGGAAGTTTGTACCTCTTAATCTCCCTTACCTATTTCTCTCCCCCACAACTCTCTTCCCTCTGACAACCAACCACCTGTTTGTTCTCTGTGTGTATGACTATTTCACTTTTGTTATGCTTGTTCCTTTGTTTTGCTTTTTAGAGTCTATATGTAAGTGAAATCATATGGTATTTGTCTTTAAATGTCTCACTTATTTCACTTAGAATAACTCACTCTAGGTCCATCCATGTTATCATAAGTGGCAAGATTTTATTTTTTATGTCGTATATATATGTATCACATTTTCTTTATCTGTTCCATATCTTGGTTATTGTAAATAATGAAGCAGTGAACATGGGGGTGTATATATCTTTTCTAACTAGGACTTTAATTTTCTTCAGGTAAATAACCAGAAGTAGAATTGCTGTATCATATGGTAGTTCTATTTTTAATTTTTTGAGGAAACTCCATTTTGTTTTCCATAGTGACTACACAAACTTGTATTCCTACCAGCAGTGGACCAGAGTTCCTTTTTTCTCCACATCTTCACCAACACTTGTTATTTGTCATCTTGTTAATAATAACCTTTCCAACACATGTGAGGTGATATCTCATTATGGTTTTGATTTGTATTTCCCTGATGACTAGTGATGTGAGCTTCTTTCCTGTCCTGTAGACCATATGTATGCCTTCATTTTCTAAAATGCCTGAGTATACAGCTGAAAAATCACCAAAAAAAAATTCAAGAAGATACATGCACCTCAAAATACATAGCCGCATTATTTACAATAACCATGATATGAAAGCAACCTAAGTGTCAATAAATAGATGAGTGGCCATAGAAGAGGTATATGTGAGTGTGTCTGTGTGTGTGTATAAAACACTGGCCATAAAAAATGAAATTTTGCCATTTGCACCAGTGCTGTTGGACCTGGAAGGTATTATACTTGGCAAAGTAAGTCAGAGAAAGGAAAACAGGTACTACATGTTATCACTTACATGTGGAACATAAACAAACAAAAAAATGAATGAATATAACAAAACAGAAAAACACAGATATAGAGAACAAACTAGCAGTTACCAGTGGGAAGAGGTAGGGGGGAGGAGAGCAAGAAAGACGTCAGAGAGCAATAGATACAAACTACTATATATAAAATGAATAAGCCACAAAGATATATTATACAGCACAGAGCACATGAGCATGAGCATACACACACACAGGGAATATAGCCAATATTTTATAATAACTTTAAATTGAGTATAATCTATAAAAAATATTGAATTATTATGTTGTATACCTGAAACTAATGTAATATTGCAAACCAACTATACTTCAGTAAAGGAAACCCAGTCTACTTTAAATGTGAAAAAAATTGGAAAGAAATCAGTAGAACTGTTACTCCAGTTCACATGATACTCTACTTAAAAATACTACAGATGTCACAAAAGAACTACTGTAACTCATCAATGAATTTGGTAAAGTTGCAGGACACAAAATTAATCTGTTGCATTTCTATACCCTAACAATGAAATATCAACTTGCAACAGCAATTAATCAAAATAGATTTATACTTTAACATCTCCTTGAGGTGACTATGATTCCTGTAACTATAAAGGGCCTCTGTCAAATAATTAGAATAAAATATTTTGCCTGACACCAAAACCTGAATTGCCTCTCTTATAGTCAATTATAGGTGTTAAATAAACTGCTTTTCCTTTAGAATTAGTCTGGGAGTATATCAGACCACCATTTTTGAAGTGGGTAATAGTAAAAATGTCACTTTCTCACCTTTTTTGATCTCTCATGTTTGTGGTCTGATCTTGGTATCATGCCTTGTGCATGAGACATCTTCATTAAATTTCTGTTGAACTATTTACAAAATATAATCCCAAGAAGCTTTTATGCTATGGATTATTTCACCACAAGCATATTTTTCTCTCTTCTCCATAGAATAAGACAGAAACTAATTCATATGCAGATGATAAGTATGTATTTTTGTGTTTAGTATGAAGGAGAAATTTTCTTCATCATTATCAAATGTTGCAAAAAAAAAGGTGGTTAAGTTTCCCTAAATGTTTTAAGAGAAGATTTTCAGTTAAGTCGAAAATTTCATATCAGAATATTGTGATATATTTTTGAATTTCCTTTTTTGTTAAAAGAGAAAAGTCAAGAGGTCAAGAGAGAGTAAATGTTTATTTTTTTAAATTCTTCTCCATGCTGCAAACGCATAGCAATGATATAGAATATTTTTAAAGTAAATGACATAGAACAAGTAAAAATAAGATTAGTATCACCTTGGATTAAAGGTATAATGGTATTACACAGAAAGAAGTTGCATTAACTGTTAACACAGATGCATTAACTGTCAGCAGCTAATTAAAAACAAGTAGAGAATGTTAAAACTTCACATGCAAAGACATATGCACTCCACCATGTTCATTACACTATCTACAATAGCTAAAATATAGAAACTCTAAGTATTCATTGAGAAATTAATGAATAAAAATAATGTACCATATATATATACATATATTTATGCATACATATGCATACATACACACACAATGGAATACTAGTTTGTCATAAAAAGGATGAAATCTATCTTGCCATTTGCAACAACATGGATGGATCTTAAGGGGATTATGCTAAGTAAAATAAGACAAATACCATGTAACCTCAATTATATGCAGGATCTAAAAACAAAACAAAAAAGAAAGACAAATGAAAAAACAAAATCATAGATACAGAGAACAGATTAGTTGCTGGCACCAGAGGTAGGGGGTAGGAAGTAGGTGAAATGGATGAAGGGAGCCAAAATGTACAAACTTCCTATTGTAAAATAAATGCCATGAGGATAAAATGGACAGCATGGTGACTGTAGTTAACAATACGTATGTATGCATGCTCAGTCATTTCTGACTCTTTGTGACCCCATACTCCCAGGCTTTTCTGTCCATGGAATTTTCCAGGCAAGAATACTGGAGCAGGTTCCCATATCCTGCTCCAGGGGATCTTAACCCAGGGACGCAAAAATTCTGTAACTATGTGAGGTGATGGATATTAAGTAGACTTACTGTAATGATCATTTCACAATATATATAAAAATCAAATTATTATGTTGTACATCTGAAATTAATGTAATGTAGTATGTAAAAATCTCAATTTTAAAAAGTGACCTTTGTTTAAAAAGCTCTGAGTTTTGTTGTTCTTTTTTATTGTTTTTCTGATCTTTATTTTATTTCTGCTATTATCTTTGTTATTTTCATCCCTCTGCCAAGATTGGGCTTAATTGCTCTTCTTTTTCTAGTTCCTTGAAATGTGAAGTTAGATTATTTATTTTCAGTCTTTCTTTTTTCCTCTGCATATGCTTATTGCTATAAACTTTCCTCTTAGACTTTCATTTACTGCATGCCATAAGATTTGGTATGTTATCCATTTTATTTCAGGTTTTTTAGTTTAATCTTTGACCCATTGGTTGTTCAGGAGTATGTAGTTTAGTTTCCACATATTCATGAATTTTCCAGTTTTCCTCTTGTTATTAAGTTCATGTTTTATACCATTATTATTAGAAAAAATACTTGGTTGGACTTCAGCTCTTAATTTTGTGAAGACCTATTCTTTGACATAGATATATGATCTATTCCTAGAAAATATACCATGTATCCTTGTAAAAGATTTTTATTTTGCAGTTGTGGGTTAGAATGTTCCATATATGTCTCTAGGTCCATTTGGTTAAAAAGTGTAATTTAAATCAAAAGATTTCTTTATTAAATTTTTCTTGTATGGATAATCTATCCATTGTTGAATTGGGATTTTAAAGTCTCCTTCTATGATTAAATTATTTTCTAATTATTCCTTTAGAACTGTTTGTATTTTGCTTAATATATTTAGGTGACCTGCTATTGAGTGCATACATATTTACATTGATTTTGAGTTAGGTTATCAATCCACCACCCTATATTACAGTAATATAGTATTCTAAATTTGATTACACTTACTTTTAACAGTGTGTTGTGTATTTTTTAGTGTTTTTATGTTACTAACTAGCATCCAATCATTTATTCTTGAAGAATTTCTTCCAGTGGTTCTTGTAAGTCAGGTCTAATGATAAAATTTTCTCACATTTTGATTGTCTGGGAAAGTCTTTTATCTGTTGGACAAGTTTGCTGGGTAAAGTATTTGGCATGCAGTTTTTTCTTTCAGCAGTTTGAATATAACAACCAAATCTCTCTTGGCCTACAAAGTTTCTGATTGTGATGAGTCGTCTTGGGGATATATAAACTTCATGAATTTGGATGTTTAAATCTTTCCAGATATAGTAAGTTCTCAACCATTATTTCTTTAAATAAGCTTTCTGCCTCATTTTCTACCTTTTCTTTTTCTGGATTCCAATAGCATGTAGATTATTTTCTTTAAGCTATACTATAATTAATGCAGTTTTTCTCGTTTTTTTCAATCATTCTTTCTTTGTTTTCCTCGAACTAGATAGTTTCAAATAAACTCCCTTTGACTTCACATTTTCTTTTTTTTTTTTTAATTTATTTTTTACTTTACAATATTGTATTGGTTTTGCCATACATTGACATGAATCCACCATGGGTGTACATGAGTTCCCCTTCCAGAACCCCCCTCCCACCTCCATCCCCATCCCATCCCTCTGGGTCATCCCAGTGCACCAGCCCCGAGCACCCTGTAACATGCATCGAAACTGGGCTGGCGATTCATTTCACATATGATAATTTACATGCTTCAGTGCCATTCTCCCATATCTTCCCGCCCTCGCCCTCTCCGATAGAGTCCAAAATACTCTTCTATACATCTGTGTCTCTTTTGCTGTCTCACATACAGGGTTATCTTTACTGATTTACTAAATTCAATATGTATGTCTTAGTATACTGTATTGGTGTTTTTCTTTCTGGCTTACTTCACTCTGTATAATAGGCTCCAGTTTCATCCACCTCATTAGGACTGATTCAAATGTATTCTTTTTAATGGCTGGGTAATATTCCATTGTGTATATGTACCACAGCTTCCTTATCCATTCGTCTGCTGATGGACATCTAGGTTGCTTCCATCTCCTGGCTATTATAAACAGTGCTGCAATGAACATTGGGGTACACGTGTCTCTTTCAATTCTGGTTTCCTTGGTGTGTATGCCCAGCAGTAGGATTTCTGGGTCATATGGCAGTTCTATGTCCAGTTTTTTGAGGAATCTCCACACTGTTCTCCACAGTGGCTGTACTAATTTGCATTCTCACCAACAGTATAAGAGGGTTCCCTTTTCTCCACACCCTCTCCAGCATTTATTGCTTGTAGACTTTTGGATAGCAGCCATTCTGACTGGCATAAAATGGTACCTGATTGTGGTTTTGATTTGCATTTCTCTGATAATGAGTGATGTTGAGCATCTTTTCATGTGTTTGTTAGCCATCTGTATGTCTTCTTTGGAGAAATGTCTGTTTAGTTCTTTGCCCACTTTTTGAGTGGGTCATTTATTTTTCTGGAATTGAGCTGCAGGAGTTGCTTGTATATTTTTGAGATTAATTCTTTGTCCATGGCTCCATTTGCTATTATTTTCTTCCATTTTGAAGGCTGTCTTTTCACCTTGCTTATAGTTTCCTTTGTTGTGCAGAAGCTTTTAAGTTTAATTAGGTCCCATTTGTTTATTTTTGCTTTTATTTCCAATATTCTGGGAGGTGGGTCATAGAGGATCCTGCTGTGGTTTATGTCGGAGAGTGTTTTGCCTATGTTTTCCTCTAGGAGTTTTATGATTTCTGGCCTTACATTTAGATCTTTAATCCATTTTGAGTTTATTTTTGTGTATGGTGTTAGAAAGTGGTCTAGTTTCAATCTTTTACAAGTGGTTGACCAGTTTTCCCAGCACCACTTGTTAAAGAGATTGTCTTGTCTCCATTGTATATTCTAGCCTCCTTTGTCAAAGATAAGGTGCCCATAGGTGCATGGATTTATCTCTGGGCTTTCTATTTTGTTCCATTGATCTATATTTCTGTCCTTGTGCCAGTACCATACTGTCTTGATGACTGTGGCTTTGTAGTAGAGCCTGAAATCAGGCATCTTGATTCCTCCAGTTCCATTCTTCTTTCTCAAGATTGCTTTGACTATTCGAGGTTTTTTTGTATTTCCATACAAATTGTTAAATTATTTTTTCTAGTTCTCTGAAAAAAAACCATTGGTACTCTTGCCTGGAAAATCCCATGGACAGAGGAGCATGGTAGGCTACAGTCCATGGGGTTGAGAAGAGTTGCACACAACTGAACGACTTCACTTTCATGCATTGGAGAAGGAAAGGGCAACCCACTCTAGTGTTCTTGCCTGGAGAATCCTAGGGACAGAGGAGCCTGTTGGGCTGCTGTCTATGGGGTTGCACAGAGTCGAACACGACTGACATGATGCAGCAGCAACAGCAGCAGCTTGATAGGGATTGCATTGAATCTATAGATTGTTTTGGGTAGTATACTCATTTTCATTATATTGATTATTCCAATCCATGAACATGGTATATTTCTCCATCTATTTGTGTCTTCTTTGATTTCTTTCACCAGTGTTTTATAATTTTATATGTATATGTCTTTTGTTTCTTTAGGTAGATATATTCCTAAGTATTTTATTCTTTTCATTGCAATGGTGAATGGTATTGTTTCCTTAATTACTCTTTCTGTTTTCTCATTGTTAGTGCATAGAAATGCAAGGGATTTCTGTGTTTTAATTTTATATCCTGCAACTTTACTATATTCATTGATTAGCTCTAGTACTTTTCTGGTGGAATCTTTATGGTTTTTTATGTAGAGGATCATGTCATCTGCAAACAGTGAGAGTTTTACTTCTTATTTTCCAATCTGGATTCCTTTTATTTCTTTTCCTGCTCTGATTGCTGTGGCCAAAACTTCCAAAGCTATGTTGAATAGCAGTGGTGAGAGTGGGCACCCTTGTCTTGTTCCTGACTTTAGGGGAAATGCTTTCAGTTTTCACCACTGAAGATAATGTTTGCTGTGGGTTTGTCATATATAGCTTTTATTATGTTGAGGTATGTTCCTTCTATTCCTGCTTTCTGGAGGGTTTTTTATCATAAATGGATGTTGAATTTTGCCAAAGGCTTTCTCTGCATCTATTGAAATAATCTTATGGTTTTTATTTTTCAATTTGTTTATGTGGTGTATTACATTGATTGATTTGCAGATATTGAAGAATCCTTGCATCCCTAAGATAAAGCCTACTTGGTCATGATGTATGATCTTTTTAATATATTGTTGGATTCTGTTTGCTAGAATTTTGTTAAGGATTTTTGCATCTATGTTCATCAGTGATACTGGCCTGTAGTTTTCTTTTTTTGTGGCATCTTTGTCTGGTTTTGGTGTTAGGGTGATGGTGGCCTCATAGAATGAGTTTGGAAGTTTACCTTCCTCTGTAATTTTCTGGAAGAGTTTGAGTAGGATAGGTGTTAGCTCTTCTCTAAATTTTTGGTAGAATTCAGCTGTGAAGCCATCTGGTCCTGGGCTTTTGTTTGTTGGAAGATTTCTGATTACAGGTTCAATTTCTGTGCTTGTGATGGGTCTGTTAAGATTTTCTATTTCTTCCTGGTTCAGTTTTGGAAAGTTGTACTTTTCCAAGAATTTGTCCATTTCTTCCAAGTTGTCCATTTTATTTGCATATATTAATGATAATAGTCTCTTATGATCCTTTGTATTTCTGTGTTGTCTGTTGTGATCTCTCCATTTTTATTTCTAATTTTGTTGATTTGATTTTTCTCCCTTTATTTCTTGATGAGTCTGGCTAATGGCTTGTCAATTTTATTTATCTTCTCAAAGAACCAGCTTTTGGCTTTGTTGATTTTTGCTATGGTTTCTTTTGTTTCTTTTGGATTTATTTCTGCCCTAATTTTTAAGATTTCTTTCCTTCTGCTAACCCTGGGGTTCTTCATTTCTTCCTTTTCTAGTTGCCTTAGGTGTAGAGTTAGGTTATATATTTGACTTTTTTCTTGTTTCTTGAGGTAAGCCTGTATTGCTATGAATCTTCCCCTTAGCACTGCTTTTACAGTGTCTCATAGGTTTTGGGTTGTTGTGTTTGCATTTTCATTCGTTTCCATGCATATTTTGATTTCTTTTTTGATTTCTTCTGTGATTTGTTGATTATTCAGCAGCGTGTTGTTCAGCCTCCATATGTTGAAATTTTTAATAGTTTTTCTCCTGTAATTGACGTCTAATTTTACTGCATTGTGGTCAAAAAAGATGCTTGGAATGATTTCAATTTTTTTGAATTTACCAAGGCTAGATTTATGGCCCAGGATGTGATCTCTTCTGGAGTAAGTTCCATGTGTGCTTAAGAAAAAAGTAAAATTCATTGTTTTGGTGTGAAATGTCCTATAGATATCAATTAGGTCTAACTGGTCTGTTGTAGCATTTAAAGTTTGTGTTTCCTTGTTAATTTTCTGCTTAGTTGATCTATCCATAGGTGTGAGTGGGGTATTAAAGTCTCCCACTATTACTCTGTTATTGTTAATTTCCCCTTTCATACTTGTTAGCTTTTGCCTTACATATTGCAGTGCTCCTATGTTGGGTGCATATATATTTATAATTGCTATATCTTCTTCTTGGATTGATCCTTTGATCATTATGTAGTGTCCATCTTTGTCTCTTTTCACAGCCTTTGT
Source organism: Okapia johnstoni (assembly GCA_024291935.2). Lineage (NCBI taxonomy): Eukaryota > Metazoa > Chordata > Mammalia > Artiodactyla > Giraffidae > Okapia > Okapia johnstoni. Next base: position 19,726,404 of record CM044324.1, read on the forward strand.
TTTAAAGTCTATTTTATCTGAAATGAGTATTGCTACTCCTGCTTTCTTTTGGTCTCTATTTGCATGAAATATCTTTTTCCAGCCCTTCACTTTCAGTCTGTATGTGTCCCTTGTTTTGAGGTGGATCTCTTGTAGACAACATATATACGGGCCTTGGTTTTGTATCCATTCAGCCAGTCTTTGTCTTTTGGTTGGGGCATTCAACCCATTTACACTTATGGTAATTATTGATAAGTATGATCCTGTTGCCATTGACTTTATTGTTTTGGGTTTGAGATTATACACCCTTCCTGTGTTTCCTGCCTAGAGAAGATCCTTTAGCATTTGTGGGAGAGCTGGTTTGGTGGTGCTGAATTCTCTCAGCTTTTGCTTGTCTGTAAAGCTTTTGATTTTTCCTTCATATTTGAATGAGATCCTTGCTGGGTACAGTAATCTGGGCTGTAGAATTATTTTCTTTGATCACTTTAAGTATGTCCTGCCATTCCCTTCTAGCCTGAAGAGTTTCTATTGAAAGATCAGTTGTTATCCTTATGGGAATCCCCTTGTATGTTATTTGTTGTTTTTCCTTTGCTGCTTTTAATATTTGTTCTTTGTGTTTGGTCTTTGTTAATTTGATTAATATGCGTCTTGGGGTGTTTCGCCTTGGGTTTATCCTGTTTGGAACTCTCTGAGTTTCTTGGACTTGGGTGATTATTTTCTTCCCCATTTTAGGGAAGTTTTCAACTATTATCTCCTCGAGTATTTTCTCATGGTCTTTCTTTCTGTCTTCTTCTTCTGGGACTTCTATGGTTCGAATGTTGGGGCATTTAACATTGTCCCAGAGGTCTCTGAGGTTGCCTTCATTTCTTTTAATTCTTTTTTCTTTTTTCCTCTCTGTTTCATTTATTTCTATCATTCTATCTTCTACCTCACTTATCCTATCTTCTGCCTCCATTATTCTACTGTTGGTTCCCTCCAGAGTGTTTTTGATCTCATTGATTCCATTATTCATTATATATTGACTCTTTTTTATTTCTTCTAAGTCCCTGTTAATCCTTTCTTGCATCTTCTTGATCTTTGTCTCCAGGTTACTTATCTGTAACTCCAATTTGTTTTCAAGAGTTTGGATCATTTTCACTATCATTATTTGGAATTCTTTATCAGGTAGATTCCCTATCTCTTCCTCTTTTGTTTGATTTGGAGGCATTTATCCTGTTCTTTACCTGCTGGGTATTTCTCGGCCTTTTCATCTTGTTTACATTGCTGTGTTTGGGGTGGTCTTTCTGTATTCTGGCAGTTTGTGGTTCCCCTTTATTGTGGAGGTTCCTCGCTGTGGGTGGGGTTGGACAGGTGGCTTGTCAAGGTTTCCTGGTTGGGGAAGCTCGTGTTGGTGTTCTGGTGGGTGGAGCTGGATTTCTTCTCTCTGGAGTGCAATAAAGTGTCCAGTTATGAGTTTTGAGATGTCAATGGGTTTGGTATGACTTTGGGCAGCCTGTATATTGAAGCTCAGGGCTATGTTCCTGTGTTGTTGGAGAATTTGTGTAGTATATCTTACTCTGGAACTTGTTGGCCCTTGGGTGGTGCTTGGTTTCAGTGTAGGTATGGAGACGTTTGATGAGCTGCTATCGATTAATGCTTCCTGGATTCAGGAGTTCTCTGGTGTTCTCAGGATTTGGACTTAAGCCTCCTGCCTCTGGTTTTCAGTCTTATTCTTACAGTAGCCTCAAGACTTCTCCATCTATACAGCACCAATGATAAAACATCTAGGTTAATGATGAAAAGTTTCTCCACAGTGACGGACACCCGGGAGGTACACAGAGTTACACGGAGAAGAGAAGAGGGAGGAGGGAGATAGAGGTGACCAGGAGGAGAAGAGGGGAATCAAAAGGGGAGAGAGCAAGCTAGCCAGTAATCATTTCCTTATGTGCTCTCCACAGTCTGGATCCCTCAGAGATGTTCACGGAGTTACACAGAGAAGAGAAGAGGGAGGAAGGAGACAGAGGTGGCCAGGAGGAGAAAAGGGGGGCTCAAAAGGGGAGAGACAGATCCAGCCAGTAATCTGTTCCCTAAGTATTCTCCACAGGCCAGAACACACGAAGAGATTCACAGAGTTGGGTCGAGAAGAAAAGGGGGAGGGAGGAGATAGAGGTGACCTGGTGGAGAAAAAGGAGAGTCAAAAGGGGGAGAAAGCAATCAAGACAGTGATCTCATTCCCAACTAAAAATGGGTACTGAAGATTGGGTTCTTAAAGATACAAAGTTGATAACAAATACCAAAAAGCAAAGATTAAAAACATAGAGTAGAGGTTAGATTCTCAAAAATACAATATTAAAAAAAAAAGAAAGAAAGAAAAAGCCAGAGTCACAAAAATTATAAAATATATACATATGAATATGTATTATGTATTATGTATTATTAATACATAATACATATGTATTAAAAATAGGGTCTTTTTATTTTGCAAGGTAATAGTAGGTTATAAAAATGAAAATTGAAGGAGTAATAGGGGACTTAAAATTTTTTTTAAATAAAAAAATTATTTTAAAAGTTTTAAAAATTTAAAAAATGATAATAGTAAAAATATATCTAGGACTTTTTCTGGAGCTGTTGCGCACAGTGTGGGGTCAGTTCATTTTCAGATGGTTCCTTGGTCCGGCTTGTAGTTCTCAAGGTCTATAGGCCCCTTCCTATGTAGTTGGTGCTAACTACAAGGTTTTAATCTATTGCACCTGTCACTTCCAAAGCAGTTCCCTCTGTATATTTTAGCTTCTTCAGTTTGCTGGTCTCTTCAGTGTCTAATTTCTTCCCTGACACAAGGGGATCAGTGGTGGTCACTTTTTTTAGTCTCACTTGTTCAGTCATGCTGTGGGGAGGGAGGAACACTGCAAACAAATATCACTGACGTATGCTCACAGTGATTCAGCCACACTGGCTTTGTCCCCACTTGTGGCGTGTGTGCTTTCCCAATCTACGCTGCTCAGGCTCTAGGTTGCTCTGCCAGGAACTGTCTGAGGCGGACCCCTGGGATTGCCTGTACTTCCTAGATCTAAGCCACTCAGGTTCAGGTTCCTGGGTACTCCACAAAGGCGCAGACTTGGTTGAGCTTGGGTTTTGTGCCCTTCCTAGATCTGAGCAGCTCAGGTGACCAGGTGTTTGGCTAGCACAGTCGGGGGCTGCAACTTTTCCCCTCCCCTATCCCAGCCACTCAGTTTTCTGGGTGTACAACAGGCGCGCCTTCTCAGGTGTGCCATGTGTCTCTTCTGGGGAGTTGATCTTTGGCTGTGACCCTCCCGGTGGGTGTCAACCTTCCAGGATCCCAAGAAGTCTTGGTTAGCAACAGGTCTACTTGCAGTCTGGTATAGGATCCCTTTCTGGGGCTGCAATTCTGCCCTTCCAGCTCTGGCTGCCCTCGCCTGCCTGTCTCCAATGGAGGATGGGCCAGTCCGCAGCTGGCTAGCTCTGCTCAGTCCTTTGTTCTGTGAGCAGGCCTGGTGGTGTTTTAGTTAAGGCTTTTCACGTGATAGCTATCCCACAGACTGGGTTGCTAACTCAAGCTAGTTCCCTTAGCTTGCCCTCAGGGCATTCAGGCCCAGTCCTTACCCAAAGCAATGCAGCCCACCCCTCCCTGTCCAGCACCCCCCCCCACCCTCCTCCCAGCCCCCCTGCCGCTTACTAGTGGGGGATGCACGCATCTGGGCTGCTGCTCCGCTGGGAGTTGCTGTTAGGTACATAATCTGTGGGGTTTAATTATTTATTTATTTTTCCTCCCAGTTATTTTGCCCTCTGAGATTCCAAGGTTCGCCTCAGCCCTGCCGGAGAGAGTTTCCTGGTGTTTGGAAACTTGTCTCTTTTTTAAGACTCCCTTCCCAGGACAGATCTCCGTCCCTACCTCTTTTGTCTCTCTTTTTATCTTTTATATTTTTTCCTACCTTCTTTCAAACACAATGGGCTGCCTTTCTGGGTGCCTTATGTCCTCTGCCAGCATTCAGAAGTTGTTTTGTGGAATTTGTTCAGCATCTACATGTTCTTTTGATGAATTTGTGGGGGACAAAGTGGTCTCCCTGTTCTATTCCTCCACCATCTTAGGACCACCTCCCACATTTTCTTTCTTCTGCTTGATCAAGTCTGATACTGATGCTTTTTACTTTATTTTTCATCTCATTCATTGTATTCTCTACTTCAGAATTTGTTTCTTTCTTGTGGTTTCTATCTCTCTATTAAACTATCATTTCATTTGTGTATTTTTCTTCTGATTTCAATTTCTAACATTTCTTTATTTCCGGTAGTTCACTGAGTTTCCTTAATTCACCTTTTTTTGAATTATTTATCACAGATCTTGACTTCTTTGGGGTTGGTTACTGGAAAATTTTTGTGTTCCTTGGGTGGCGTCATGGTCCTTAAAGGCTTGTATGGCTGTCTTCACATTTGAAGAAGGAGCCACCTACTCCAGTCACTACTGACAGCTTTGGTGAGAGAAATACTTTCCGTCAGTCCTCCAAAGATTTTTGAACCTTTCACAAACCTTTACTATGGATACACTTGCTCCACACGTCTTGTTCACTGTTCGGGGACAATTATCAACATTGAATGCCTTCTCTCAATATTGAAAATCCAGGCCAAGTGAAGACAACCTTGCATTTACTTTCTCCATGGCAGTGATTAGTGCTTACATTTGTGTGCCTTCTCCCAGGCTCACAGACTTTGGTTTGTTTTTGCCATGTGCTTACTAGGCACCCGAAGATCTTCATGACCCAGATAACCACGATGGTGTGATCACTCACCTAAAGCCAGACATCCTGGAATGCGAAGTCAAGTGGGCTTTAAGGTTGCTCTGCCAGGAACTGTCTGAGGCGGACCCCTGGGATTGCCTGTACTTCCTAGGTCTAAGCCACTCAGGTTTAAGAAGCATCACTATGAACAAAGATAGTGGAAGTGATGGAATTCCAGTTGAACTATTTCAAATCCTAAAAGATGATGCTGTGAAAGTGCTGTACTCAATATGCCAGCAAATTTGGAAAACTCTGCAGTGGCCACAGGACTGGAAAAAGTTAGTTTTCATTCCAATCCCAAAGAAGGGCAATGCCAAAAGAATGTTGAAACTACTGAATGATTGCACTCATCTCACACACTAGCAAAGTAATGCTCAAAATTCCCCAAGCCAAGCTTCAACAGTACATGAACTGTGAAATTCCAGATGTTCAAGCTGGATTTAGAAAAGGAGAGGAACCAGAGATCAAGTTGCCAACGTCCCTTAGATCATCGAAAAAGCAAGAGAGCTCCAGAAAAAAATCTACTTCTGCTTTATTGATTATGCCAAAGTCTTTGTGTAGATCATAACAAACTGTGGAACATTCTTAAAGAGATAGGAATACCAGACCACCTTACCTGCCTCCTGAGAAATCTGTATGCAGGTCAAGAAGCAACAGTTAGAACAAACATGGAACAATGGATTGGTTCCAAATTGGGAAAGGAGTACATCAAGGCTGTATATTGTCAACCTGCTTATGTAACTTGTATGCAGAGTACATCATGCGAAATGCTGGGCTGTATAAAGCACAAGCTGGAATCAATATTGTCGGGAAAATATCAATAACCTCAGATATACAGATGACACCACCCTTATGGAAGAAAGCAAAGAAGAACCAAAGAGCCTCTTGATGAAAGTGAAAGAGGAGAGTGAAAAAGTTGGCTTAAAACTCAACTTTCAAAAAACAAAGATCATGGTATCCAGTTCCATCTCTCCATGGCAAATAGATGGAGAAACAATGGAAACAGTGACAGCTTTATTTTCTTGGGCTCCAAAATCACTGCAGATGGTGGCAGTAGTCATGACATTAAAAGACTCTTGCTCCTTGGAAGAAAAGTGACCAACCTAGACAGCAATTAAAAAGCAGAGACATTACTTTGCTGACAAAGGTCCATCTAGTCAGAGCTATGGTTTTTCCAGTAGTCATGTATGGATGTAAGAATTGGACTATAAAGAAAGCTGAGCACTGAAGAATTGATGCTTTTGAACTGTGATGTTGGAGAAGACTCTTGAGAGTCTCTTGGACTGCAAGGAGATCCAGCCAGTCAGTCCTAAAGGAAATCAGTCCTGAATATTCATTGGAAGGACTGATGATGAAGCTGAAACTCCAATACTTTGGCCACCTGACGTGAAGAACTAACTCTTTGGAAAAGACCCTGATACTGAGAAAGATTCAAGGCAGGAGGAGAAGGGGACGACAGAGGATGAGATGGTTGGATGACATCACCAAATTGATGGACATGAGTTTGAGCAAGCTTGGGAGTTGGTGATTGACAGGGAAGCCTGGAGTGCTGCAGTCCATGGGGTCACAAAGAGTTGAACATGACTGAGTGACTGAACTGAACTAACTGAACTAGCCACCCACAACCATTTACAGTTGGCTCCCTTGGATCCCACACAAGGAGCTGGCCAAGGTGTGAGGATCTGTGTGGGTGAGGTGTGTGGGTACCAATAGTGCCCTTGGGCCACTGTAAGCAGATCCACAGACAGGATATTCCAGGACCTCATAGGAGGCCTTTCTTATGGTGTCCATGAGAAGACGAGTAGGCTCCTCATATTTATCATGTTCTTTAAGAGCCCTAGCTGTAGATTTCTCAGCCGTCCATACCCTCCAGTGTTACAGTTCAACTAAGTATTCTAAATGAATTGAGAAAGAATTGGAGTTCATTTTCAGCCTCCAACAGAGATGAGGGAGACAGGCACTCACTCACACACCTAAATTTCCCATATGGAAGAAATCTCACGCCAAGAAGTTCTTGGCACTGAGCTGTACTGCCCTGGAGGAGGGCTGACACAATTAATTTAAAACTGTTCTTCTTTCCCTCATCAATGCATCCAATCTCTGAGGGTTTTTTTGCTCCAACTCTGTGCTAGAACATCATCACAAAAATCTTGGGCTTCCAAAATGTCACCCTCATTCAATAGTGATTGTCAACATTGGTGTTCTTTGGGAGGAAGACTGTAGAAAACACCTATTTTGACATTTTTTTTTGTTGACACTCCAGACCAAGAAGTTTAAAAAAAACAAAAAAGAACTCGGAAAAATTAAAATAAATCAATAATTATTATAAAAAATTTAAAATCAAAATCAAAATGGATTAACTGCATAAAGATCAGATTTGAAGATGGAGTTAGAGAATAAGAGAAATAAATTTGAAAAATTAACTAGGATAAAGCACTGTATAATAAAAAATATATAAAGTACACTGGACATTTAGAGACATAAAAGATGATGAGATTATCTAATATATATAAGTCAAATTGGAGTTGCCAAAGAAGAGAATGGAGAGACTGTGGGAGAAATATATAAAGAAAAAATATTTATTTAAGAGCTTAAATCAGGCAGGAATAACGATGGGAAATAAAAATGTGGATGTTCTGGAGAAAAATTGCAGAACAGTAAACTTAAAGAAAACTTAAAAGTTACCAGGGACAAGCTTAAGCTAAATAAAAGGAATTTAAACTAAATGACCTTATATTTCTTAACAACAATGGTGGAGAAAAAGAATACAACAGAATAATTAATTTAAAGAGCTGGGATTTTAAAATGTCAAAAGAGCCCAAATAGAAATCCTAAAGATGAAGAACACAATAATAACGATGAAGGGTACTGAAGATTTTCAATAACAGACTTGGCTCTAGATTGAATAAAGAACCAGTGAACTTAAAGGCTGGTCACTTGAAAATATCAAATCAGAAGAGCAAAAAGAAAAATGAGTGAAAAGGTAAGAAGAAAGCTTACAGAACTTATAGGCCTCCACCAAAAAAAAAAGTAAATATAAACACTATGGGAATCCCAGGAGGAAAATAGAGAAAGGGAAAGAAAGTATATTTAAAACAAAAATGGCTAAAAACTTCCCAAACCTGGAGAGAGAAATGGGAGCACAGATTCGTGCTCTTCATAGAAACTTTTAAAGGTTGAACTCATAAATCACAACAGTATTTTTTTATCTGTTTCCCCTGGAGTAATGGAAATAAAAACAAAAACAAATGGGACTTAAACTCAAAAACTTTTGTGCAGTCAACGAAACCATAAACAAAATGAAAACACAACTTACAGAATGGGAGAAGATGTTTACAAACAATGCTACCAACAAGGGATTAATTTTCAAAATATAAGTACAGCTCATACAGATCAATATCAAAAAAAAACAAGCAACCCAATCAAAAAATGGACAGAAGACCTAAATAAACATTTCTCATGTGCCAAGGACATGAAAAGATATTCAGATTCAGTAACTGTTAGAAAAATGCAAATCAAAATTATAATGAGGTATCACCTCACAGAATGGCCATCATTAAAATGTCTACAAATAATAAATGCTGCCCAGGGTGTCGAGAAAAAGAACCCTCCTACCCTGTTGGTGGGAATGTAAATTTGTGCAGCCACTATGGAGAAAATATGGAGGTTCCTCAAAAAAAATAAAAAATTAGTTATTATATGATCCTGCAATCCCACTCCTGGGCATATATCTAGAGAAAAGTCTAATTTGCAAAGATACATGCACCTCAGTGTTCATAGCAGCACTATTTACAATAGCAAATCATAGAGGCAACCTAAATGTAGGAGGAATGGATAAAGAAGATGCAGTACACATATACAATGGAGTATAACTCAGCCATAAAAAGAATGAAATAATGCCATTTGTAGCAATATGGATGGACCGACCTAGTGATTTTCATATTAAGTGAAGTAAGCCAGACACAGACAAATATGTGATATCACTTATATATGGAATCTAAAAAAACCTGATATAAATGAACTTATTTACAAAACAGAAATAGACTCACAAAAATAGAATACTAACTTATGGTTACCAAAGTGGTTAGAGAGGAGTGAGGGAAATAAATTAGGAATTTGGTATTATCATGTACACAGTACTATGTATAAAATAGATAAACATCAAGGACCTATGATATGGCACAGAGAACTACATTCAATATCTTATAATAACTTGTAATGGAAAAGAATCTGAAAAAGAATAGATGTATATGAATAACAGAATCACTCTGCTGTACATCTTTAACACAACATTGTAAATTAACTATACTTCAAGTAGTTAAATTTTTAAAAATTAACCTGCAAAAAAGACAGTTCCATATGTGTCTAATTTCTTTGGATTGACTGTCTTTTAGCACTTCTATGTAGATGAGTCAGTTACCTAGATTTTCTTTTGGGAAGTAACTGATTGTTGTATTGCAAAGGGCGAACAAGAGTAACTGAAAGAATTTGTGATCCTCAGAAAGCACTAGAGACAAACCACATAGCTTGTTGAGACTGTGGTAGTTTGTCAAAGGGTAAAAGGTAGTAGTTGCTTGTCAGGCTCCCAGTGAGAGAAAAAACAAAGGAAGTTTCACAGAATGAGAGCAACAATATTGCCCATATTGAGATCAGAAAATACTAATAAGGACCACAGATTTGCATCTCTATCTTACCCCTCAGATCCTTTAGCTCATGTGCAGCATCATGAAGCTTTCACCTGTGCTGTCAATTGGCAAGAGTACATAACACAGGATAAAGGGGGCTAAACGTACCCGCAGTGGCTCCTTGGGTAAACAGTGCATACGCTCACTTTTTACTAGATGTGCCTTGCTGGAATCAAAGTCACAGGATTAATATTTCATTACATCAGGGCCAGAAGTGTTTTGCATCCTCCAGGCATGTCTAGTAGCATATCTCAGGCATCTGGGCTGGCCTCAGAGTCTTTTCAATGGGATTTCAAAGCATTCTCACGTTTGAGAGAAGCACAGTTTTACACAGGGTTTGTTTATTTATTTTTTTCAAAGTTTTATTGTAGTATAGTTGCTTTACAATGTTGTGTTAGTTTCTGCTATACAGCAAAGTGAATCAGCTATATGTATGTATGTGTATATATATATAGATGCATCCATGCATGCTAAGTTGCTTCAGTCGTGTCCGACTCTATGCGACCCTATGGACAGCAGCCCACCAGGCTCCTCTGTCCACAGGATTCTCTAGGCAAGAATACTGGAGTGGGTTGCCATTTGCTTCCCCAATTCATATATATATCCCCTCTTTTTTGGAGTTCCTTCCCATTTAGGTCACCACAGAGCACTGAGTAGAGTTCCCTTTGTTGTACAGTAGGCTCTCACTAGCTATCATTTCATATGTAGTATCAGTAGTGTATATATGTCAATCCCAGTCTCCCAATTCATCCCACATCCTTCCTTGTCCCCTTAGTATCCGTACATTTGTACTCTATGTCTGTGTCTCTATTTCTGCTTTGTAAATAAGTTCTATACCATTTTTTTTCAGATTCCACATATATGCATTAATATATGGTATTTGTTTTTCTCTTTCTGACTTACTTCACTCTACACAAGTTTCAAAATAAAGGATCTTGTAAACATTACTCTTGCCTCAACTCATTTACCTGAAACGAAAAAATTCTATCCTTCATTTTTTAATTCTGTCATTCATTTTTGGTTTAACTGTTGCTATCACCAGGTCCTATTCTACCCTCTCTCCCTTTTCCTGTAAAGAGGGCAACACATCATGATGAATACTCACATACTAAAAGTGATTTTAATCAGAATTATTTAATTACTATTTTCCATAGACAAAATAATGAGTAAGATGAGTGGAAAGGATGATAGAAAAGAAAGGACTGGGAAGAAAAGGTGGAGAAGAGTTAGAGCTTATCATCTGCAGATGTGCCTCCATCCTCGCTTTTATCCCTCTGAGTGTAGGAGTGTGTGTGTGTATGTGTGTGTATGAGAGAGAGAGAGTGAAAGGATATTGTGAGAATGTCTGAGTTTTTTTCAGCAGAACTGGCTTTGGGATCTTCAGTTTACTCTAGGAACCCAGTGTTTTCTTTTTTTTTTTTTTTAACTTTTTATTTTGTAGTGGAGTATAGCTCCAAAATCACTGCAGATGGTGACTGCAGCCATGACATTAAAAGACGATTGCTCCTTGGAAGAAAAGCTATGAAAAACCTAGACTGCATATTAAAAAACAGAGACAATACTTTGCCGACAAGGGTCCATCTAGTCAAAGCTATCATTTTTCCAGTAGTCATGTATCATGTATGGATGTGAGAGTTGGACCATAAAGAACGCTGAGGGCCAAAGAATTGATACTTTTGAACTGTGGTGTTGGAGAAGACTCTTGAGAGTCCCTTGGAATGCAAAGAGATCCAACCAGTCCATCCTAAAGGAAATTTGTGCTGAATATTCATTGGAAGGACTGATGCTGAATCTGAATCTCCAATACTTTGGCCACCTGATACGAAGAACAGACTCATTAGAAAAGACGCTGATTCTGGGAAAGACTGAAGGCAGAAGGAAAAGGGGACAACAGAGGATGAGATGGTTGGATGGCATCACCAACTCAATGGACATGAGTTTGAGCAAGCTCCAGGAGTTGGTGATGGACAGGAAACCCTGACATACTGAAGTCCATGGGGTCGCAAAGAGTCGGACTTGACTAAGCGACTGAACTGATGACTGATGATAGCTGATTAACAATGTTATGATAGTTTCAGGTGATCAACAAAGGGACTCAGCCATACATACATACACATGTATCCATTCTCCTCCAAACTCCTCTCTCTTCCAGGCTACCACATAACATTAAACAGAGTTCCCGGTGCTATACAGTAGGTTCTGGGAACCCAGTGATTTTAGCAGTGCCAGCCTGGTTCTGAGTGAGGAGGTGCTAACAGGGCCAGCAGCTGTGCTATGGCTGCCCTGCTGCAGCTATTGAATGGACTATGCGCCCACGTGTTCTACTTGTGGGGTGCTTCCTGTGTAAGTTCTGGTAAACTTCTAGTAAACTTGCCCCAGAAAAAGCATTCCAGGAAAATACATTATGACTCTAATGATTCACCAGTTACTAATCTCTTAAATGTGCATACATGTAAGTATGTGAGTGTTTTGTCTGTATGTTTTCAAGCTTTTTTTAATTACATTTAAATGTGGAACAATTTAAATTAAGTATGTCCAATGGACTTCAGTAATCAGTAATAGCAATAAAAGGAGGAGTAAGAATAACAGCTAAAATTCATTCCAGGGCTTACATTTTGCCAGGCATTTTTCTTAATGTTAAGGGTACTAACCACTGAACCCTCACAATCTTGCAAGTAAGGTTTTACTAGTATCCTTTTTTATGGATGACAAAACTGAGGTAAGATATAACTATAAACTACCTCTGTGAAAACACACATTTAATATTCTTAGAAATAGTCTATTATTTGAAATAGTAAAAATACTTTTACCTTTAAAATATATTTACACATTTCAACTCAATAGGTAATTAGTGCAAAACACTATGCTGAGCTATCTATGATTTAATAAGCTTAGAAGTGTGTACTCCTGAGGAATTGTAACCTGGTAGTGCCCAACCTTGTGTTCAGAATGGATTTTGGGAAGATCGATGTCTCCATGCAGAAAATAAGCTCCATTTTACTAGCCCAAGACAACTTCTGGACTATATGTAGAAACAGGTGGCTAGCATTTGCATGAATATACTTACATCTTCTTTAATTGCTTGTCCCCAACCATATATAGAATTGAAATGATTTTCCTCCAATTCTCTGTGCTGTGGTAATATCCGAGTTTATCATCTTTATGGTTAGGAGTTTCTCCCAGTTTGTTTGACTTCCCAAGGAAGCATTGTCTTGACAGCATCCGGTTCATCCTCCATAGGGGAGCTCATTAGAACAGTGCAGACACAAAGAGCACACCAAAGGAAAAAAAGACCAAGCTGTAATGGGAATAACAGTGGTTTGGATAATCCAATTTCCTGTCTTCTGGGGAAAAAAAAATTCAACCTCACAGATAGAGTATCTTTCCCCAAAGTAATACTTGGATGTTAGACAAGTTTATTCACTAAAAAAGATGACTGTGAGCACAGACATGCCATTTAAGACCTACAGTGGAAGCCAAGGAAAAGAAACAATCCAGTTTATTTTCAGGGCCATTATTAATTCCTATGGAATCTGTAGTGCAACATTTTTATAACAATGGAATTTAAAGGCTAATGCATGATATTACATTTTGAACTGAGAGGGTAACTGCTTGCTTTTTACTCAGTGTTCTAAACAATAATTTTCCTGAGGTTAAACACTGTGTTATATATTTTACTTTTTACTCTCAAAAAATCTTCATTTTTACAAAGAGTTTTTAATAGAATTATAATGGTGAGAAATCAATGTCAACATATTGAAGGACTGATTATAAAAGCGAATATTCACTGTGAATTTGCCTAGGTATTTATAAGAAAATTCAATGACAAGGATTTCATTGTGAATTCAACTCAATTTTAGGAATGTTTCCTGAATGATTACTCTATGACAGGTAGGAGCCAAGTATTATAAAAAGCCCAAAGGAACTCAGTATTTTCTCTGAGCTCTGGGGATTTGTGGAATGTTAGTCAGATAATGTGGGCTTTAATTTTCTTATCTGTGAAATAAGAAAATTAAACTAAAATTAGAAAGAAAATAGTGGAGACATTTTCTCTGAATTTTATATATTGTACTCCTATTTCTACAGTTCAGACTCCATTCTACTCTAAACCTCATTAATGAGCAGGATTTCTAATGAAGCATCAGAGATCATCTGATGGAAATGTATGCACATAGCTTGCGTCACAGTATTACAACTTGATGACTTGAGAAGTTGTTTAGTTGCCAAAACATGGTTTGCATGGAGATCACACAGATTTAAAACTTATTATTAGTTACATTTATCCACACTACTAATAGAGCAGTGTCCACACCACTCTGTTGCTTTGGAAAATAGCCAAAACCCCACCAGCTTCATTTTTGGACTTTCAGCCTTGAGATAATTTTACTTGTATTCCAACTTAGACGTGTGCTAAGGCCAAATAATTTACTTGAACAACTCTAAGGAGCCCAAACCGATAAATTAATAGCTTGTGCCTAAAAATATGAGAACATTTTTTTGTTTTGTTCAATCAGTGGGATTAAGCAATTCTAGTTGTCCAGATGTACTAGGTATTGGATCATCTCAGGGAAGAACTTGAACAAAACAGACCTTGTAAAACTTGGTCTTTATTGCTAAAAATGGAAAGTCTGAAGATTGGAAATTTGACCTAATATTGGCCTCAAATGGAAGCAAATTCAAACCAGAGCACAGAGATGGAAGACGTCCATGATGTCATCACCACTTCCAAGGCTATTGTGAAATGAGGAAAATCATCTCCTGAGCTCAGCTTGTTGCCTGAGGATATGAAGTCCAAAGGGAGGTCTAGGTTCTTTCTTTATCGATCCCTTTGTATTCATCTCTGAACTTACTCTGAACACAGTTTCCAAAAATACACCAATCTGGGCTTCAGTGTACTTACTAACAGGTGATAAAGGGAAAGAAAAGGGCTTGTGGATAAGAGTTAGAGGGATGACTGTTTGAAGCCTCCTCCCACTTACTTGCCATGTTTCTAAATGGATGAAATGGAGATTTTCACATGGGCAGCATAGGACACAAAGGAAAGCTGTCAGAAATTGTTGCCTCCTCCTCTCTATTCTGCCACCTGCTTCTACCCAGCTACACAGTCTGGTCCAATTCCCAGAACCATCGTCTCCACAACACTAGCACTAGTGAGACTTGCTGTGTTTTGTTACTTGATTAATATTTTACAGCCATAAATAATGCATCCACCTGCTTGGAGATTGTTACACTCCAGGCGCTGACTTACCTTGAGAATCACAGAGAGCAGAGCCGCTTGGGATCACTAATTATGGGGACGAGCTATGAGATCCTGGAGTAAAGCAGATGGGGTGAGGGTGGGGTGGAGATAAGTCCACCTGAGGCGGAGCTAGTGACGTTTGTCAACCGAAAGTTAGAGAGCAAAGGACGAAGCAAATGATGTGTTGCAACTAGCATGAGAAGAAACAAGCAGACAACAGGAGATCAGTGTGAATATATTCTCTTTTTGTGTGGATAATATGCTGCTGCTGCTGCTGCTGTTAAATCGCTTCAGTCGTGTCCGACTCTGTGCGACCCCATAGACGGCAGCCCACCAGGCTCCACCGTCACCGGGATTCTCCAGGCAAGAATACTGGAGTGGATTGCCATTTCCTTCTCCAGAGCATGAAAGGGAAAAGTGAAAGTGAAGTCGCTCGGTCATGACCGACTCTTAGCGACCCCATGGACTGTAGCCTACCAGGCTCCTCCGTCCACGGGATTTTCTAGGCAAGAGTACTGGAGTGGGGTGCCATTGCCTTCTCCAGTGGATAATATGATGAGAGGCTAACTATGCATTACCTGAAATTCCTAAATGAGATCAAATAAAAAGGAGCTATAGATGACTAACTCTGGCTAGAGATTAACCAATCAAGAGGCTCATACCAGTAGAAGCCCTGTGCACAGAAGTGGACTATCTCATGATAGCCTGTGTGAGGAAGCATGTCTTGGGGAAGGCTGCTCCATCGGTGTACTGGTATTAAGGTAGGACCTTCCTGTTCTTCCAGGATTCGATAATGTTTCGTGTATCATGAGTTTAATGGGTAACTTTATGTATGACTTTCATGAGTACAAGTCTGCTACTGATTGGCTTCATTTGGCTTCAGAAGGGCTGGGAGCAGAGGGGAGTAGAAAAGAAAGATGGGTCTTGGCTTTCTGTAGTTTCTTCACAGTTACAAAGTGGTGATTTTCTGCAAATAATGTAGTTTCTAAGGATCAAAATACGTGTTTTTGAAAATAAAACTTATCTAGCAACTTTGGATTCCAAGATTCATGTTAATATGACCTGGCCCAAACGGTGAATTGTCAAACATTGATACAGTGAAGTTGACGCCGGAGAGTGGGATTGAGTCATGAGTGGTCTCAGTTGCAGATTATGGCTAGTTTAGAGCCCAGTGGTAACTTTACTGAGGAAGAAAATGAAAATTCCACAAAACAGAAACTCTGTTTTTAGGTTCTTAACCTTAGAAATTTCTCTTTAATTTAGTAAGAGAATGCTTGTATGCCATTGATACTGAGGCTCCAGGATAACTCAGTTATGTAATGAAATTCCAATTGATAAAGAAATAGTGTAATATCCATATTGGCTTTAGTCACAGTATTGTTGCAAAAATGAAAACAAAACCATAGGGCAAATGATCCTTTGCAATAATGACACTGTGTTTCATCAGCAATATAATTTCCCAAATCATAAGGGAAATTTTTATGATGGATGAGAGGGAGGAAGTTTTGGTACAGGGCAGCAGCTTCTATATGAAGAGAAGATTGATTGAAACAAATTATTTAAGTCTTCAAAGAGTATAATGTATTTTATAGTTCAGATTTACCCAGAGTTTAGAGCACAAAACAAATCTCATCTTTTCATAATGCTTTTTTGGACTTCTTTGTAGTCTTCCATTATATTGTGCTCAGTCACTCAGTCACATCCAACTCTTTGTGACCCCATGGACTGAAGCCCACCAGGCTCCTCTGCCTATGGGATTTCCCAGGCAAGAATACTGGAGTGGGTTGCCATTTCCTTCTCCAAGGGATCTTACTGAACCAGGGATTGAACCCGAGTCTCCTGCATTGGCAGGCAGATTCCTCAATACTTCGCCACCTGGAAAACCCCAATTATAGCTTTTGTATAATCTAGCTTGTGATCCTACTTAATGATTTATGATGATATTTTTTCCTTTAGAGCAGTGCTATCCAATGGAAATATAATGTAAGTCACATGTGTCACTTAAATTTGTAGTAACCATCTTTAAAAAGTAAAAAGAAGTAGAGGTTTTTTCTTTGGTTCAATGAACATTTTATGATACATGTAGATACATTTACAGCCTTAAGTGTGCAGCTTGAGGAATAACCACTAAGTGAACACATTTATGTAACCACCACCCAAATCAAGAAATAGAACACTTTGGAAGCCCCACTTATGTCCTCTCCCAGTCGTGACCCTCTCTCTTGTCCTAAGCGGTAACTCTGTCCTTACTTCTAATACCACAGATTACTTTTACTATTTTTGAACTTGATATAAATGGAGTCATACAGTACATACCCTTTCATATATACAGCCTTTCATAAAACACTATGTGAGATCCATCTATTGATTTTTCAGTGCTATATATTATACCATTGTGTGAATACACTGCAATTTATTTATCCATTTTAGAACATTTTGAATAGTGCTATTAGAATCATTCTTCTACATTTCTCTTGGAGCATGTATGTAGACATTTTTTTGGGTATTTATCAAGGAGCTAAATGAATACATACTTCAGCATTCTTCATTTCAGTTATCATATTCTGAAATTTATGAATAGAATTATGATTCTAGAATTTCCATTTGATTTTTTTATAGTTTAAATTCTTCAGCTGAAATTTTCCTTCTTGTTATCTGATTTTGCAAATATATTAACAAAGTTGATTTGAAAGCCCATGGCTCATAATTCCAATATCTGATTCCCCATGGGTTGGAGATATTAATTTAATAATAATTTTATTTTATCCAAAATGATATTTCAGAATATAATCTAAAATTATTTTATATTGATATTTTATATTCTTTTTTCATACTAATTTGATAAAAATCCAGTGTGCATTTTATACTTATAGCACATTTCAGTTTGCTGCTGCTGCTGCTGCTAAGTCACTTCAGTCGTGTCCGACTCTGTGCGACCCCATAGACGGCAGCCCATCAGGCTCCGCCGGCACCGGGATTCTCCAGGCAAGAATACTGGAGTGGGTTGCCATTTCCTTCTCCAGTGCATGAAAGGGAAAAGTGAAAGTGAAGTCGCTCAGTCGTGTCCGACTCTTAGCGACCCCATGGACTGCAGCCTACCAGGCTCCTCTGTCCGTGGGATTTTCCAGGCAAGAGTACTGGAGTGGGCTGCCTATTTCAGTTTGAACTAACCATATTTCGAGTGTCAGTAGCCACATGTGAGTAGTGGTTTCTGCACTGAATAAGCAGTATTAGAATTTGAGTTCCTGTCTGACTTATTTCATTACTTTTAGGGTATTCTATTATGCCATGAATGACATGGCACATAGAAGACACTCAGTATAAAAATATATTGAATTAAACTCATCGTAATTATTCATGATGTGAAGTCAGTGAGAATCTATCAGGAGCTTTAACCAGGTAGAGAAGGTGTTTGCCTCAAATAGGAACACTAATCAGGGCTAAAAATCCTCCACTCAAGTGAAACTTCATAAAGCACATAAAGACAGAAGTTTGCTAGTAAAAATCAGAAGAGCCCAGAAGCTGGTGCTAGGAATTTGGTTGACAGTCCAGAGAGTTTTGCCTTGATGCCAGCCCTGCATGTGAGCCTGTGAGCTGTCCCTTCCTGGACTCTGGGTTGAGTATCTGGGCCCTGAAACATCACTCTCTCACTGCATATTTGAGTTAGCACTGATTTTTTTCATCCTCAGTGAGGAGAGAACACTAAATAATATCCTTTATCCCTTAATTCCTAAGTGATAACCAGAAAAGTCCAACAGAAAAATGACTGGTGTTAAGCCACTTCTTTCAAAGAAGAGTGCTCCAACCTCTTCTGAAGCCAACGTGATAGTATATCTTTACTCAAGCGAGGTCTTAGGCGAAGGTGTCAAAAAGCTAGACGGTGCTGCTATGTTGATCATGAACTGTAATTCCACTGACAGGTTCTCCAATTTATACATCCTTGTCTGACCCAGGGGGCTTGTTTGAATTTCCTGATGGAAAGCTGACAGTTTATCAATAATTGATTATTTTGGAGGCCAGTTAAGGCTTCATAGGAACACATGCATTTAAATACATTTTTTAAAAAATCTCCAGTGTTCCTCAGATCTTAGTTTCTTTAATACTTCTTTTATTTACTTGTTTTACTGGTTGCCATTGTTGTGCGGTTTCTAAGGAAAAGTTGGATGTAATTCTTACCTTAGTTCCTCTATAGATAAACAGTTTTTTCTTCTGGTTTCTTTTAAGACTTTTCTTTATAGCTGATTTTCTACAGTGTAAATATGATATGACTAGATATAGTTTTGGACTTTTTTGCAAGGGGGGCATTTTTCCTGCTTAGTATTCTGTGAGCTTCCTAGATCTGTGGTTTGATGTCTGACATTAATTTGGGAGGGGGGAATTCTCAATCATCATTTCAAAAATCTCTTCTATTCCTTTCTCCCCTTCTTTGGAACTGAGCTGAACACTGCAAGGCCCTTTGCAAACACACAGATCCCTCTATGTCCTCTGTCTCTTGTTCATAAAAAAGCTGAAGTCTCCCAGGGCTCCCAGAATCACAAAAAAGTAGGATCTACCAGTTATTGACTAGGACAGTAGAGTCACAGACTCAGTGTCTAATGAAATAATGTGATTAACACTATTGCTCATAATAATCTGTACCTTTGTGGACATTAGAATAAGTGTAGCTTGCTCTACCCATATGTAAGCAAGTAACTAAAATTGTCAGCAAAGAGATTGCTACAGACCCATGTCAACATATTCCACTCTGAAAATATGGTGCCCTATGTCAGCATGAAGAAGTTACAGAAAATGGATCTTCTCCCCTAATTCCATAGAAATGAAATGATGTCTGACAAGTGGGGATTTATAAGTAGCTTTTGCCCCTTTCCTGTTTATATTATTTCTGTTCCCCTTAAAACTTAATTATAAAAATGTGATCACTAGTAAACATTTAACTGAACTCCTGATTTTTGCTCTACTGAATATACACAATGCCTTCCCTAACCTGTTGATTCCTTTCCTGGATTAAAAGGAGTTATAATGAAGAATCAAGCAGTTAAAGAATGACTGACTATCTACCTTTAGCTTCCCCTTAGCAAGTTTGCAGGCAAACAACGTGGGCATAAGAACATCTAAAGGAAGATCAAAAGTCAGCTGGTTAGCTCACAATGGATAAATGACAAAGAATTTGACCTCCTACCTTACTGTTTAACTGAGATTGTTTCCCCCTTTACCCTTTAAAAATTGTCATGGCTGAGAAGAATATTCCTAAGTGACCTCTGGACAAGAGCCCACCTCCCCCCTAGATGGCTGACTTTCCTTTCTACCAACAATTGCCCTTTGATTATTGGTTTTTGAGCAGCAAGCTGCTGAAACTAAATTTGGTAACATCTTCTCCTTTGTACTCACATTATGCATGTGTGATTCCTCTTGCTGTTGTCTCACAATCCCAGGATATTCTGTTCTGTTTTTGTCTTTTTTTTTTAGTCTCTTTTCTTTGCTCTTCAGCTTTCAAGGATTCTATGGATATATCTTCTAGCCCAGATATCTTTTCTTCAGCCATGTCCAGTTTATTAATAAGCCCATCAAAGGCATTCTTTGTTTCTGTTTTAATGCTCTTGATCACTGATATTTCTTTTTTGGTTGTTGCTTAGAACTTACATATCTCCACCTACGTTACCCATCTATTCTTAGCGTGTGTGCTTTAGCTACTAGAGTCCTTAGTTTATTAGTCAGAGTTGTTTTAAATTCCAACTCTGGTAATTCCAACACCCCTGCCATGCCTTGTTCTGATTCTTACTCTATCTCTTCAAATTGTGGTATTTTCCTTTTGATATGTTTCATAAATTTTTCTTAATAGTTGAACATGATGTACTGTGCAAAAGGAACTGTCATAAATAGGCCTTAGTAATGTGGATGTGTAGTGTGGAGGGAGAAAACATTGTAGAGTCCTATGTTAGGTCTCAGTCTTTTAGTGTGACCTGTGTCTCTGGACCACAAACTTTACAAGTATTTATCTGTTTTTCCCTCCTGCCACCACCCCCCCCACCCCCACCCCTTAGGTGAGACAGGATGGCTAGAGTGAGCTGGAGTTGTGTATTTTCCTTCTCTGGTCAGTTAGGCTCTGAGAAAGCCCAGCAGGTTAGGCTCTGGTTAACCAGTTTTCCCTGAGGGCAGCCCTTATGAAGAAGAACAGAATATCCAGGCATATTTCAAAATGGTTCTTTCCCCCTCCTCCAGCAAGAAGCCTGGGGGGATTTTTCTCCTGTATTTACTGTGGGAATCTGGTTATATTCCTGGAGGTAAATCTCACAGTATTAACTGTGACTGGGTTTGCCTGATGCTTTTTAACTCTCAGACTGTCCGCACTGAGCCTCCAGCAATTTGTAAAATTACAATGCAGATTTCCTATCCCAGCACTGGCGTCTGCTCTGGTGAGCCAAGCCCTGTATTTGCTTGTCTCTCTCCATCTTGGGAGCGGATGTTTACCCTGTGTCCTCCCCTCTCCTGTAGATCCAGGAAGAGTTGATTATTCAGTCTGTTCAGCTTTTACTTATTCGAATAGAGTGGTGACTTCCAATCTCCTTATATGTGAAAGAAGACATTTAGTTTCTTTTAAGACCCAATAATATTTTAAAATGTGATATTGATATGATATTCTACTTGTGATAAACATGAATAAATAATATATAGGCCTTATTAATCTCATCGGTAACATTCTTTCATCTCAATTATTTGCTTTCTGTTTACCTCATTAGAGACTAGACTTTATTTTTCTTTTTAACTGTTTGAATCCCTGTGCTATCTATTGCTAATTTTTTCTCTTTGATTTGCACATTTTAAACTATATCTTCACTGAAATTTCAGTTTTGTGACTAATAACTTTAGCTTTTATTCTTTGTTTTGTATTTCTTTTATTGCATTTAAAATGCCTCAGTATCACAGAATTACAGTCTGTCAGAATCTTGGAAATTTTCTGGTACAGTTTCTTAATTCTGAGACTTTAAGACACATATTTTGCATTTTGCATAAGACAAAAATTATGCATTTTGTGCAAGTTCATGAAGCACACGTTAATAAATCCAGACTAGAACTGACTCCCCATTTTGCTCTGAATAAAAATTAATAGCATGTTAAGACATACAGAACTGGTACCTGGCATCTCTGATTTCATGCCAAATACTTTCCCCTGTGCTGGGCCATTCCTCCTGCTGTAACCCAAATACCAGCTACACAGGCTGCTGGGGGCCTCTGCCCCGCTGCTCCCTCTTCATAGAACTTTCTCCCTGCAGTTAGCTACACAGGTAACACTATACCTTCTTCAAGCCTTTGCTCATGGTCACCTTTTCTATAAGATTAACTTTCACCACTCAGGTTTAAATTTCAGCTTCCCATAAAAATGCATACCACATCTCCCTTACAGGCTCCAATTTGTCTTTTTCCTTTTACCACCTTTGAACATACTATATCTATTCCAGAACTTAGGTTCAGCTGTTTGCTACTCAAAGGCCAATGATCAAGGAGCAAGTTTCAGTAGAAAAGAAAGGTGCTTTATTCAGAAACACTGGCAATCTGGGGAGAAGGTGGACTCGTGTCCAGAGGCCAACTCCAAAGATTCTGCTCAGTCATGCTAGTTTTTATAGAAAAAATGGGGAAACAATCTCAGCCAGTCAATAAGGTAAGGAGTCAGATTCTTCATCATTTTTCCATTGTGTACAGACTGCTGACTTCTCCTAATCCTCCTTTGGATGTTCTCTTGCCCATGTGGCCACCTGCGAATTTTCTGAGGGGAAGCTGGGGGCAGAGAGTCAGTCATTCTTTAACTAGATTCTTCATACTTACTCCTTTTAGTCCAGGAAAGGAATCAACGGGCTTTTAGGTGAGACACTGTGTACATTCAGTAGAGCAAAAATCAGGAGTCAGGTTAAATGCTGCCTAGTGATTTCATCTTTTTAATTAAGGTCTGAGGGAAACAGAGATGAGCAGACAGAGAAGAGGCAAAAAAGCTGCTAACATATCTTCTTTTCTTTACTCTCTGTCTCCTTTACTTAGCCTATGCCTCCCACAAGGGCACAGTCTTTTGTCAACATATGTTCACTTATGCAGGTGGTGCAATGGTAAAGAATCTGCCTGCCAATGCAGGAGACACAGGAGATGTGGGTTCAATCCCTGGATCAGGAATATTCCCCTGGAATAGGAAATGGCAACCCTCCAGTGTTCTTGCCAGAAAAATCCCATGGACAGAGGAGCCTGGCAGCTTATAGTCCATGGAATTGCAAAAAGTCAGACATGACTGACCGAGCATGCACATTCACTTATGCACCCCAAGACCTAAAACAGAGCCAGGCACCTGATAATATCTTTGTTAGCATTTGTTGCATGGATGAGCAAGTGAATTCCAGTATACTGTTTATTTAATTTTTTTTTATTTATTTTATTTGTTTTTTAGCTGTGCTGGGTCTTCACTGCTGCATGGGCTTTCTCTAGTCATGGAGAGCAGGGAAGCCCTGCCTCAGGCCTCTCATTTCAGTGGCTTCTCTTGTTGCAGAGCACGGGGTCTAGGCACATGGGCTTTAGTAGTTGCAGCATGTAGGCTCAGCAGTTGCGGCTCCCAGGCTCTAGAGTAAAGGCTCAATTGTTGTGGCACATGGGCTTGGTTGACCACACTATGTGGGGTTCTACCGGATCAGGAATCAAATCTGTATCTCCCGCATTGGCAAGCAGATTCTTTATCACTGAGCCACCAAGGAAGCCCTGATTATTTAATTTTTATGGCAACTTCATTTATTAAGGTTATTGCATATAAAATATTTGATTTAATAGCATTTAAAGACGATATTTGAATGAAATTACCAAACAGGAACAATTAAGCTGAAAAAATAATGAAAACTAATGTGGTAAACAAATGTAGGTAAAAGTATGCAAACTAGTCATTTATCTTAGTGAAAAACAACCTGGAGGATGAGGGAACAGGTATGTGATATGTAAGTTCAATTCAGGAAAGTAGTTCTCAAAATGTGATCTGTATCAAAACACTCTTTGTGTTAATACTAAGACGTCATTTTCTTTTTTCATTCTTATTCTCCTCCAAATGAATGTAAAGTTCTCTTGAGGTTACATGATGTGTAATATCACAACAGATTGACCACAGGTGCAGATTTGGGAATCCAGCTGTCTTCTAAAGAAGAAGACATTAAAGCAAGTTACAAAAATGTACAATAATGCTTTGCTTCTCAATATATATTTATTTTACTTTATCAATATAGCTCATTTTCAGTACAATATTATTTACAGTGATGTGTAACGGTATTATTATTTCTAAATTAATTAATACATAGACTGTTTTTTAATCCTCAGTTTTAATTTCTAAAATGGTAACTGTTATTGGGTACTACCCATACAAACAGTAGCTCTTTGGGGGCCCCCAGTAATTTTTTTAAAGTATAGAATTTTCTTAAGACCAAAGTTTGAGGAACACTGATCAAGCTGCATTTACAGAGTTTAAAGACAGTATTACTGAGATATTCTGACCAGTGTGAAGCATTGGTCAGATTAAATATGGGAAGGCATGAAATTCAGGACCCTTACTTCAAGAGTAAGGTAGTCTGACAGCCAATAAATCAGAAAAATACAGAGTAGTAGCTTAGAGTTTGGACTTTGAAGCATGACTGCCTGGGTTTGAATCTTGCCCTCTACTAACTTCTTAGTTATGTGAGTTTGTGCATTTTTCTTACCTATTAAAAAAACAGGTCATAACAACTGTTGTGAAAGTTAAATGATTTAATATATGAAAAGCACTTAAAAGACAGCCTCATACATATAAACAGTATATAATTTTTCATTATTATTGTTGTCATTATTGTTATTAGTTTGTACAGGCATAATTTGCATTTCCTGAAGGAAAAAGCCATCATAAGAAAGAGTCTCACGGGGGCTGCATCATAGTGAAAGCAGCCAGTAGGCAACTAATAAACACAAATGTAGCAAATGTTATTGGAAGTAATGATAAGGGCTGTGAATTATGAGGCAGAATTACTGGCAACTACTCCTTTTAGCTGGAGTAGTCAGGAAAGGCCTTTAGAAAATAAAACCTTTGTATAGAGACTTGAATTATGAGCAAAGAGGAAACCACACGAAGATCGTTAAGAGAATAATCATATGAAGAGAAGTAAACATTAGAGGCCCTAATGTGGGGATGGCACTGGCAAGTTTGAGGCAACTTTTAAGGTCGTTGCTACCAGAACAATAAATTCTGGAAAAAATGGAAGGAGATGAGGTTAGTACCATGGCACAAATGAAGGTTTTTCCTGCATTCTGTGGAAAACCATTAATGGGTATTGAATTGCAGGGACATAATGCACACACTAGAAGTGAAGTCTGCAGGGTGGAGGATGACTTTAGAGGTAAAAGAGTAGGTGAACAAAGACAAGGAGGATAAGAGGCTGCAGCCTCAAGATGGTGGTGGTTTGATCTGAAGCTATAGTAGTAGGATGATGACGTGGTCATATTTTATCATAGATTTTTAAAGTAGAACCAATAGGATATACTGATAAGTTAAATATAATGTGTAGAGGAAAGATCACAACAAACTATGGAAAATTCTTGAAGAGATGGGAATACCAGACAACCTTACGTGCCTCCTGAGAAATCTGTATGCATGTCAAGAAGCAACAGTTAGAACTGGACATGGAACAATGAATTGGTTCCATATTGGAAAAGAAATACTTCAAGGCTGTATATTGTCACCCTACTTATTTAACTTATATGCAGAGTACATCATGTGAAATGCCAGGCTGGGTGAAGCACAAGCTGAAATCAAGATTGCCGGGAGAAATATCAATAACCTCAGATATGCAGATGACATTATGGCAGAAAGTGAAGAAGAACTAAAGAGCCTCTTGATGAAAGTGAAAGAGGAGAGTGAAAAAGTTGGCTTAAAGCTCAACATTCAGAAAACTAAGATCATGGCATCCAGTGCCATCATTTCATGGCAAATAGATGGGGAAACAGTGGAAATAGTGGCTGACTTTATTTGTTGGGGCTCCAAAATCACTGCTGATGATGACTGCAGCCATGAAATTAAAAGACGCTTACTCCTTGGAAGGAAAGTTATGACCAACCTAGACAGCATATTAAAAAGCAGAGACATTACTTTGCCAACAAAGGTCCGTCTAGTCAAGGCTGTGGTTTTTCCAGTAGTCATGTATGGATGTGAGAGTTGAACTGTGAAGAAAGCTGAGCACCGAAGAATTGATGCTTTTGAACTGTGGTGTTGGAGAAGACTCTTGAGAGTCCTTTGTACTGCAAGGAGATCCAACCAATCCATCCTAAAGGAGATCAGCCCTGGGTATTCATTGAAAGGACTGATGTTGAAGCTGAAACTCCAATACTTTGGCCACCTGATGCAAACAGCTGACTGATGTGAAAAGACCCTGATGCTGGGAAAGATTGATGGCAGGAGGAGAAGAAGACGACAGAGGATGAGATGGTTGGATGGCATCACTGACTCAATGGACATGGGTTTGGGTGGACTCCAGGAGTTGGTGATGGACAGGGAGGCTTGGCGTGCTGCGGTTCATGGGGTAGCAAAAAGTCGGACATGACTGAGCAACTGAACTAAACTGAACTGTGACACTGTTTGTAGTTTGAAGACAATGTCTTTTCCTGTTTCTCTCAGGAACATTTTGGTTAGAAGTATCCTTCCCTTTCCTTTCTCAATTTTAAGATGTCAGTGGAACAGTATTAGTTCCTCTATGTAGAGGACCTGAGATTCCCAGGCAGGAAATGAGAGGCAGATGACACAAATTCCCAACTGGTAAAGACCAGCAAACGTAGGCCAAGTTAAAGGGAAAAACTAAGCTCTTCTGCCACTTGAAAGGTGTCTGAATGGATGCCACAAATAGGAATCTGGGATTTTCTGAGCAAAAAAAGTAAATGGAGGGTTCACATCCAGTTTTTCTAAATGGTGGTTTTGGAGTCAGAGAGGCAGGAAGCCCTGATCCAGGCTAGACTGTGATCAGTATTTGCTGCTGAATGGGTATCATGGTGGCAACAATTAATCAAGATTCAAGGTTGGGGACCACAGTGGTTTGGGGAGTCCCACTGTTTCAATAGTCTTCTCAGTTTAAGCTCTCACCCTGTACTTTCCTCAGCTTAGAGTTTCAATAGTTTTCCTGTCTTTATCCCAGGAGACTTGCTTGGCAAAGCTAGCAAATCAAGCAGCTCTTACAGATCAACAACTAGACCTGCCAGGTTTCTGCCTCTAGGGCTGCCAGGTTCCTAACAAGCACCGGGAGATGGAATGAGGCAGATGGCAGGAAGCACAATTGGCCCTTGCACCCACAAAAGGCCTGTGAGGCCACTGCTTGGTACAATGCTTCCCTCCCTTCATTCTTTTACGAGGAAAATAAACCAAGTAGCCCTGAGGGGAATTGAAACATATAACAAAACATGGTTGGCTCATGAAGAAATAGTCTAAAGATGCATTTATATTTAAACTGCATTTTCTGTTGGAAGGCAAGTACTGGAGAAATATCCTTTTTACTCTTTTCTATCCTCTACTTCCAAATGGAAAAGAAAATTCCAAAAATACAGAGCTGATCTCTACAGACTGGGCTGGTTTAGAAGCCAGTGTGTTTAGTGAGCAGCTTCATCAATAGTCTCAAAGACTCCACTACTTTGTGTAACTCATACTGTAATTACTTTGTGTATCTCACACTGTATCATTTCCTGTCTCAAGGCCAAGCTTAAGAAGTCAGTCTACGTCTGCTTAATCGACTGTGCTCAGTAACCTCTGACACTGAGAATTACGGCTAGTCTAGTCAAATGAAAATGAAGAACTATACTACTCACAAGGCATTTAAAAAAAAGAATTAAAATGTACTTTAAAAACCTAAAACTAAATTTTAGGCAATATTTTCTGATGATCTTGGTAGTTTGAAGTGAATCAGTCTTGTATCTAAAAATGTTCATCTTTCATCAAATTTCACTGTGATATGCTGCCCAGTACCCTAGCTAGTACACTATTGTAAAGAAATGTTATTCAATACTTTATACATGTATACAGTAACAGAGTAAAAACTATGATCATTCTTTTGTGTTGTTGCTGTTGTTGCTCATATATTTGTTTTCTTGAGCTGACCTCTTTATCATTATGTAATACCCTTCTTTATCTTGATAGCTTTCCTTACTTTGAAGTCCGCTCTGTCTGAAATTAACATAACTACTCCTGCTTTTTTTTTGGACTAGTGTTAGAATGATACATTTTTCTGCATTCATTTGCTTTTAGTCTGTATGTCTTTATATTTAAAATGAGGGTCTTATAGACAACATATAGTTAGGTTGTGTTTTTTAATCCACTTTTTTTTAATTTATTTATTTTTAATTGGAAGACAATTGCTTTACAATGCTGTATTCATTTCTGCATGCATCAACATGAATCAGCCATAAGCATACATATGTTCCCTTCCTCTTGAACCTCCTTCCCACTTCTCCACCCCATCCCACCCTTCTAGGTTGTTACAATTCTTCTTTATAATGATGAAAGTTGAGGTTGCAAGTGAATTAGCTTTGTTCTTTTGTATTTTGGTTGGAGACTGGGTTCTTATAAAATTTCAGAAGGAAAGCATATTTCCACTGGTTCACATGAAGTGATAATGAGACAATTTTTACTGTTAAGGGAAAAATTTTAATTAGAAGTCTCTGTATTGTAACCGATTTGCCCATGTCTAAAGAGAGAAATTATGGGCTGCCATTGTTCTCCTTTGCATATATTATGTCCTTATAGACAAGAAAGAACATGCACAAAGCCAAGCAATGTCCTCATCCCAATAGAGAAAAGTTCTTGAGTAGCCAGTACTTCTCAGTGTTCCTGAAACTGCATTATATGCAAATAGTTCATTATATGCAAACCAGTTCCTTGCAAGGCAGAGTCAGGACCTGAAACAGAAGTCATGGTGAATTACAGAAGTCAGGCAATAGAGCAAAAATATTGTGAGTAAAACTTCCTGAAGGTATATGTTATACTTGGACCTTGTGCCTAAATGATTTAAACAAAGTGATTCACTTTGTTGAAACAGTTCATCATTCCTGACTCCCCTTTTCACACAAGCTATCACATTTGGTGATAATGAGAAATTTCCTTCAGCATATTTGCTGAAGCTACTTATGTTGGTAAAAATGAAAAGCAACATCATTAAATAAGAAGGAATAATATTCAACACAAATACAGTTTTATGAGAAATGCCAAATAAAAGCTATTCCAGATGAAATCTATTTAAGGTTATAATAAGTTAATGTAAGTAGTAAATGCAATTATAAAAAATACTGGAGTGTTGATAGTTTCTAGTTTTAGATAACATATGGTCAATTTTTCCTGTAGTAGACAGGAGTTATTTTTTTTAACAGATTGGAATTTTGGCAACAATATAGATAAGCTTCCCCCTACAGATGTTCATTCAATTGTCTTTAATCCACCAAGAAGATTCATGTATCTTTTAGTCACACAATGTTTAGAGGTGCTAATGTCCATTTTTTTAGATTTGTCAACCAGTAAAGATAGAAAATCATCTGATTTGTCTACTATTGTGTCTTCTAGTTTTCAGTTTACATAGCATAACTCATATATAAAGAAAACAATATATACTTGCAAAAGGGTTTATATACATTCAGTCCAGTATAAGCAACTCCATATATACCACCTGGTTTGAGAAATAAAATATAACAGTGTGTTGAATTGTGTGGCCCCTTCCCCTGAGAATACCATTACTGTTAACAAACTTTGTGCTTATTTTCTCGCATTTTAAAGAAATAATTTTACTACCTTAAATATACATATATTTTAAACAGTTCAGTCTTACACAGTATTGAACTTTATATAAGTAAATGAGTTGATAATATTCTTCTGTAACTTGCTAAAGAATATTAAAGTTATATTTCAGGTTTTTAAAGCTATTTTCATAAAATGATTGGCATTTAGTTGCTGTTTCCCATAGTATCCTTCCCTGGTTTGGGCTTTATGGTTATATAAACCTCATAAAATGAGTGGAGACATGAATCCTCATTTATTTTTTCCTTCTCTGTTTTAAGGTTTGGTTAAAATTTAATAATGCATTTCTCATGTATTTGGTGAACATACTTTTAAAATCATTTAAGCCTGCTGTTTTCTGGGGGAAAAATATTCAATTTCTATGTTATGGGACTTTTATTTCATGTTGAGTCAGTTTGGGTGATTTTTATTTTATCCGAGACATTTTCTTCTAAGTTTTAAAATTTATTGCCATAAAGTTTGTACATGGTTTCTTATTTTTTAATCTGTTGCGTTTATAATTACGTCCCTCTTCTTTAATCTCCCAATATTATTTATATTGCCTACTATCCTGTTTTATATTGGTCTTAGCAGATTTCTATCAGTTTCACCAGTGTTTTTAAAGAATAAATTTAGCTTCGTTGTTTTCTTCTTTTGTAGCTTTGTAGTCTATTTCTTTAATATCTATTCTTATTTTAAAATTTGCCCTCTGCATTTTTATGCTATTTTTCTTGTAATTTTCTAATTTTTTGTTTATTTCCTAGCTCATTCATTTTATACCTTTCCTCTTCTTTCCTATAAGATTTTATATCTGATTTTAAAAATGAAGTATGAAAAGAATATCTATCATCACATATCAAGTATGATATTCTAAACATGATTATTATAGCAATATTATTATTTATTTACTTATTCATTCAAATATTATTTAGCTTTCTCATCTGAGGTTTGCTTGAATTACCAGTTATATACACCAAACTGAGGGTTGTATTACAAATTCACTTTAAGATGCTGAATTTCTCCTTATTGTTTTTATTTCCCTAATGTTTGCCTTGCATATTTTAAAAAGTTGTATTAAGTGCATACAGATTTTATTTATCATGTGTACTGGACATACTTGTAACTAATAATGTTTTTGCTTCAAAGACTATTTTGTCTAATATTAAAATATCTATTTAACTTCCTTGTGTGTGATATTTGCCTAGTATTTTTGTTTAATTAGCTGTCATTTTCTTTCAATGAAAATAATATGTATTTCTTATTTTAGTTGTGTCTGTTATACAAAACATCTAACTCATTTTTATTGTTAACCCATCTAATTTTTTAAAAAATTTTAGCTATCAAGTTTAGTTCACAAACATTTATTTCTTTTTTATTTCTGTTTCTGTTTCTATTTGTTTGCTTTTCCAATGTTTCTTTTGTCCTGACATTTTTTTGGATTGATTATAAATTTATTTCCCAATTCTGGCAAATTCACCATCTTTTTACCTCTTAAATTCTACTCCTCTCCCACATTCTTTCTTTTCTTCTAGAGCTCTAGTCAGAATCACGTTAAATTCTTACAATCTGTTCGTGAAGAATTTCGGCTTTTCTCCCTTATTGTACTGTCTGAATGCATATGGTTCTTAGTATCTTCAGCCAAATACTTCAATCCATGACTTTTCTCTTTAACAGAGTCTAATTTTACTATGGAATCCAGCTATTGAGATTTAATTTTATATTATGTTCTCACATTTCCGGAACTTCTATCTGCTTATTTTCTAATTTACCTAGTCATTTTTTACTTGTCTCACATCCATGTATAGGCTTTCACATTCCTGCTTTATTTCTTTAAACATATCATATGTAGCTATTTTATATCTGTATTCATTAACTACAGCATCTGAAGCCCTTGAGGGTTTCTGTCTGTCTTTTGGCTGTCTCTCCTTAGTGATGATATCTTGCTTTCATGTGTTTTGTAATTTTTAATCAAGTGCTTATTTTGGTATGACTTCGATAAGTGGAATCTTGAAGTACCTGGGTGGGGTAGTGATACCTCTAGAGATAATTTCCCTGTGTTTCTGCCTCACAACTGGCCTATATTAAATATGTTTCTAGGCTGGAGGTTCACTAGAGCACAAAGGTGGTATCAGATGGAATTTCAGACCTTTGTGAGATTAAAACTGTCACTGTGAATTTTCAGAGCAGATATCTGGAATGTTTTTTGTTTTACATCAAAGTCAAGGTAAAGATTAACCAATCTTCCTTTGCTTAGAAAATATTTTTCTACCACGTCCTCTCATAAAAGGTTTAGTTTCCTGGGCCTTCCAAGTCTATGAGAGTCTCAGTTATTGGGTTGACCAAAAAGTTCATTTGAGTTTTCCGCAACATCTTACAGAGAAAGCAAAATAACTTTTTGGCCAACCCAGTACAATTTCCCCCACCCATGATGTGGACCAGGTTCTTGTCTCTTGTTCCCTGTGTGATCATTAAAGTATGCGACACCTGGCAACAGGAAAAAAACTCACAGAAGTGGTTTCGGTGCCTCATTAGCATACTGATATACAGCCCCACTCTTTGTTTTGAGACTGTATAAATAAATATATTTTATTTATTTGAGACTGTATATATAAATTGTATATTTTCCTAACATTTTTAAGGGCTTAGTACATATTTAAAGTTATCCTTTTGGTATTCTGGGCTTCCCAGGTGGAGCTAGTGGTAAAGAACTCACCTGCCAATGCAGAAGTAAGAGACTAGATTTCAATGCCTGCATCAGGAAGATCCCTTGGAGGAGGGCATGGCAGCCCTCTCCAGTATTCTTGCCTGTTGAACTCCATGGACACAGGTGTCTGGCGGGCTATAGTCTGTGGGGTTGCGAAGAGTCGGACATGACTGAGCGACCAACCCACATTTTTTGTATCCTAGTCAGAATTCTTGGATCTTTGATGGTTGGAATATTTTTCTTTGAGAATCCCTACTCCATCATTGCTTGAGTGGGAATACAATAAGTACGTATTAGTCAGGAGATCTGACCACTGTTTTTCATCATGAAGATGCTTTCAGTATTTTGCAAGAGAAAACAAAATCAATCTTCCATTTCCTACAGCTCGGTGTGCACTAGCCACACTGCCTCACATCCTGCCTTCCTTTTTACTCACTTTCCTTTTCCACTTTTCTCCACATAATTATATTCAGATATGTAAGACTGACATCTCCCTACACACACACACACACACACACACACACACACACACACACACACACACACACAATACTGACCTATACTCCTTCAAAAACTAATATCCATGTCAGACGAAGAGAAACCCATTTCTGTTCTTTTACTGAGCTATTGTTAAGGGAATCACAGTGACTTCAGATGAGCAAGAAACCTTGACTTAACAATAGCTCTGTCCGTATTAGCTATGAAGGAATCTGACTTTGTGATCCAATCCGTATAGCCTAAGTATCATTTCCTGAAAAAAATGAGGAAGAGTGGAGTTGGGGAAGGAGGCAGTGAGGAGTTATTCTTTCCTGTCAGGTTTTGGTCATGAAGAGCTGGGGTGGCTCTGGAATCTGCTGCAAACAGTATGTGTGTAATTAGCAGTTTTGTACTGTATACTTGGAAATTGTTGGGAAGGTGAATTTTAGTTACACTTTCTGGTCATGATAAATAAATAAATAATAAAAAGAAATTTAAGAAATGAGGAGGAAACTGTAGATAATCTCTGAAACTCTTTTCAGGTGTAATAATCACTAAATCTATAAATCTGGATATGCTGTGGCATTGGGCAATTTTAAAATTAGACTTCATATGATCCTACAACTTACATGAGTTTCCTCCTCAAACAGTATCTGCTATTAGAAGCATTGCTTAAAAAACACAAAATTGGAGTTACCATATAATCTTGTAATCCCACTCCTGGGCATATATTTGGAGAAAATTTTAATTCAAAAAGATACATTCACCCCAATGTTTATAGCAGCACTACTTATAATGGCCAAGACATGAAAACAACCTAAATACCCGTCAACAGATGAATGGATAAAGAAGTGTAGTATGTGTTTATGTGAGTGTGTGTATGTATATATGTATTACTCAACTATAAAGAAGAATGAAATAATACCATTTGCAGTAATATTGATGGACCTAGAGATTATCACACTAAGTGAAGTAAGTCAGAGAAAGACAAATATTATATATCACTTATATGTGGAACCTGAAAAAAAGTACAAATGAATTTGCAAACTAGAAATAGACCCATCGACATAGAAAAGAAACTTATGTTTACCAAAGGGAAAGATGGAGGAGGGATAAATTAAGAGGTTGGGATTAGCATATATACATTACTATATTTAAAATAAACAACAAGGGCCTACTGTATAGCACAAGGAACTATACTCAATATTTTGTAAAAACCTGTAATGGAAAAGAATCTGAAAAATAAGTATTCATTGTGCTGTACACCTGAAACTGACACAACATTGTAAATCAACTATAGTTTAATTTTAAAAAAGAAAAGAAAAAAATATAGAAGCCTTGTTGAGTCAGAGGCACAAGCCTTCATGAGCACAAGAGTTGATATGACTAACTTTCTGTGTTCCCTAGGTGGCACATCACAAGTTGAAATGCTTATGCCCAACTTCAGAAGCTGTTTCCTTGGAAATTTTTATTTAAAGTCTTTCACTTATCAATATTTGCATCTACTTAACCAACTCATAAACACTGAGTCCTGGATTCTGAGTTGGGCTGGGTCATTAATGAGCAAATTAATTGCTTTGCAGACAAAATACCCAGTTTTAATGATCAGTATACCCTGGAGCATTCTGGTTGTTCATTTATCCCCATAGTTGTTGCTAAGTGGTGCCCTCACTTGTCTTCCCCTTGATCAGCTCTCTCTTTTATCTCCCGGAAGGAGGGCAGGGCTCTTCCAGGCCAAGGCCCAGGGCTCCAAGTGCTCAGAGCCAGCAGGTTGCAGCTCCCTCCCCTCCCCTGGGAGGCGCACTGGTCCAGCACAACCGCAGCCAAATGGAAAGTGGGAAAAAGCAGTCTTCTTTGGCAAGAATAGTAGTGCACTCACTGCCAAACCTTATGAATTCATGTCAGCGAAGACTGGCATTTCTTGAAATTCTCCAAACAAATAAAAGGAAAAACCTAGCTGCATTTGTATGCAGAACATATTCAGTCCAGACGACCACCAATTTTCTTCCAGGATTCAAGACCTGAGATTCTGACATCTTGCAGATGAGCCCCTTGTCATGTTGTTTTTCTCTGTCCTGTCTCCTATTTATTCCACTAGCAGAGGGGAACCATATTTTGTTTCCCTAAGAAGCTACTCCCCTAAAATTGAAGGCCAGATCTGGTAATGAACTTACAAGGATGCCATCGCTGGAAGAAAGCATTTGGGCAAACAGGTCTGGGTGAGAAAGCCTTCATTAGTGCATGAATACTATTTATTTATCCAAGGATGGCATGTATGTTTTTGTTTGTGCTGCTACAGATTTCAGAGATAGGCTTCAGGCAATACAGTACCTGGAAAAATACCCAGCAAAGTCCAGGTGTGCATTGCATACAAGAGCACATGCACTAACTTTTTATAAAAATGAATAATTAGGACACAGCTTCACTCTCTGGTTGTACACTGGATCAACTCTAGAGGGCAAACTGGTCAATCAGCATAAACCCAGGAGACCTGAACCAAGATAAATTAAGCCAAGGTTGAAGAGATAGGTTTTAGAAGAGATTTTTTCTGAAAGGAAAAATGGTCATAATTATGATAATTTTAATCAATTGAATTCATAATCAAACAGTCTGAGAAAAGTTCGTGTACCATATAGTGGCCTGATAAGGTACATTATAGAGAATGACAGATTCTAGAGAATGAAATATATCAGTTAGAAATAATTTCTAGGTCATCAACGTCCTGTCTTTCATCACTGACGCTAAAACATTTCTGTCAAACAGGATAATAGAATAGTTGTTTTAAGATTTTTACAAAAAAAATATCTTATTCATTTCTAATATTGTCACCACTTTCTAATTTGTAACCTACTTCTAAGGGCTTCCCTGGTGGCTCAGATGGCAAAGAATCTGCCTGTAATGCATGAAGCCCAGGTTTGATCCCCTGGAAAAGGGAAAGGCTACCCACTCCAATATTCTTGCCTGGAGAATTCCATGGACAGAGGAGCCTGGCGGGCTATAGTCCATGGAGTCGGACACAACTGAGCATGCACGCATGCAAGTACATGTGTACAACACTGCACTAAGTACTATGGGGAAATAACAAAGGATAAGGCATGATGTCTAATGTTAGTGAGATTAGTACTAATAGAAGAGAGGCCATTATGAGTGGGTCATCAGAAGAACAATTAGTTGGAGAGAATCTGTCAAATTTGGAAACCTATACACAGAGGCCAGTTCAGATGAAGGGTTAGGTCTTGCTAATTATAAATTATTTACTTTCTCATAAATCTCACTCATCCTATATAAAATATGACAACTGATTTAAAATTTTAATGAGTGATTGTGTAACTGAACATGTATTTGGAATACTCCAAATCTAGGTAACACATTAGTTTTTATTTTCTGGATACTCCCCCTAGTGTTCCACATCAGAGGTGGAAAAAATGCCCTCAAACATCACGCTGTGCCTCTCCGAATCTTAGAGACAGACTGTAACAATCTGGTGCTAGTGGTAAGGAACCTGCCTGCCAATATAGGAGACACAGGACATGTAGGTTCAGTCTCTGGGTCGGGAAGACCTAACAGAAGAGAGCACAGCAACTCACTCCAAATTCCACTGACAGAGGAGCCTAGCCAGCTACAGTCCATAGGGTTGCAAAATGTTGGACCCAGCTGAAGCAACTTAGCATGCATATCGTAATCTGTGCCTTTACTGAAAAGATTTCTTTGAGGCTCATGCCAGTCGGCTTTGCTGTTTTCTGTTCTTCCTTGTCACAGTCATTTTCACACGTTAGCCTTTGCTGCGTAACACACTGATCTAAAACTCAAAGGCTTAAAACAGGAGTCGTTTACACAACTCATAATTCTGCAGGGCAGCAATTTGGACTGTGTTCCTCTGGGGTGTTCTGGTCTCAGCTGGACTCATTTCTGCTGCCAGGATGACGGAGGGACGGCTAGACCAGGCCGACCTCAGGTGGGACAGCGTATTTCTGCTCCATGTGAATGAGGCCAGCAGACTAGCTCGGGGTGCTGGGAAGCACCAGGAAGGAAACAGGTGGAGGCTCTCAAGGCTTTCGAGGCCCAGGTTCCAAACCATCATTTCCACCACTCTCTGTACGTCTGCTGATACAAGTTATAAGAACAGCACAAATGCAAGGGGAAAGGAAGAGATATCTCCTGGGGTGGGAAGGTGGGAAGGGCTATAATCACCAATGGCAAGGATGTGGGGAGAGACACAGCACGGGGGTCATGTCTGCCTCTCTCCTTTCTGATCTTCTGGTTCCTCCTCCTCTGTCACTGAGGAGTTCTTGCAGTCATGGTCCTAGTCATTTCCCTTCCATCCTTTGACTGACCTCAAGATCTACATGCAGATTTCTACTTCCCAGGTTCTTAACCTCTTCATCACCACAGACTTCCACCTCCATGATATCCACTGCTCATCTGTTGCCTTGCCACATCCTGGACCTAGTCTACACTGGAACAGATCTACCTTGGAAATGTTAGACGTCAACACCCCATTTCCTGACATAATCTCAACCCTTTGGGCTCTCATGATAACCTGACCCTTTTTCATGGGCTTTCTTGGCCTTTCTTCTGGGCCTTTAATGCTTCTTCCCATCTATCATTTCCCTTTCTGGTTACTTCCTTTATTGTTAGATGCTATGCTGCATCATTTCAATCACTCTCCTCTTTATATCTTCAGATTCTTTCAAAAAATATATCCCATCTATGTGACAGCTTAGGTGCTGTTCCCTAAAGGAAACAGATGGCCACAACCCACCCGAGGATTCAGCAGGACATTAGAGACAAACCTGGGCTCACAAATGAGATATCTCACACTGGGGCCTGTGCAGAGTCAGCCCTGGCTTGCTCTGCAGTTTGTATTCTTTGACCCCTGCCACAGTGGTTGTTATTGTCTGGAGTATATGGAGTCCTTACATGTGTTCCTTGTTTACTGTGGTATTTTAGCTTAGCCAGGACATTAGTAAAGCAAAGGAAGACTAAGTCTATTTACAAAGAGACATAGAAGAGAAACTTTTTTCCTATGAGCTCTTGGCAAATAAACTTGAAACGGCACTAGGAAAATCTGATGGTTTCTCCTCCACCCTTCTAAGCCTCCTACCATCCTAATCTCGCCTCACCTACCTGCAGAGGCTGGCGGAACACAGTAAAACCTTGACTATTTCCTGAGCCAGTAGTCATTTTTAACTTCTCAGAAATAGAGGAACAAAATGTTAACAATATATTAAAAAAAAAACATAAACACTGAAAATGAGTTGCTATTCATGGAGGCCAAGTGGTAAAATGTGGCATTTGTTTAAGAAGGACAGAGTGAGTGCCCAAGTTACATTATCCGTAATTGAATGTGTTGAAATCCTCACAATTGGTGAAGGCTTCTGGTTATATAAGGGCAAAACCTCCTTGTAGGGAATGGACCTCATTTTCTCTAACACTATCTGCTACCAGGTGCCCATTTCACTTTAAACAATACACTGTATTCTTTTACCTCAACCGTCACTATTTTATTTCAAATTTTTTCATAAACAGAGCACTGAAGACAGAGAAGAACACTTAGGTCCATGAAAATGATTCTTTCATCCAGATCACAACGCTAATAAATTTTATACTCAACCTGAACACAAATCTTCCAGCATCTACTTCAGCATCCTCTTCCTGTCTTACAAGGTCAGAACAAACACAGTTATGTATCACTTCTTTAATACACTTGCTTTCTTTTTTGGTATTGCCCTTCTTGGTAGCTGTCAATATATACCTGAACATCCTAGTCTAAGACAAACTGCATTAACTAGCAGAATAAAACATAGCAAAATTCCTCCTCCTCTCCTGCCACTTTCACATTATGCTCTGAACTGTATTGCTCTGTACCATTTAATTTCTTCAGCCCCCAAAGCAAAGCTATCTTAAAGGGAAATGATCATCAGTGAATGCTTACTCCAGCATCGTTAGATGACTCATTGAAAGATCAGTGACCCAATCAGCAGAAATATGCTCTTTGAAAAATAACTAAAATATAGGCGACGAATGAGTCTCCAATAATAAATATAATGGGAATATTACAGGCAATCAGTGGCTTAGAAACAGGCTGAATTATAAAGCTTTGTGTTTAAATTAGCTACTGAATGGAAGAAGTTTGTTTGTTTTTCAACTGAAGAAGCTTTTCAATTATACTAGCTCCCAATATCAACCATAGAATAGTGTACACAGAGATGGAGAGTAATTTGACTCAACTCTGATCACCAGGGTGGCAGTTTTTAAATCAGGTCCAGAAACCACCTGCAAGGAAACACTTGCAGAGGGAGTTGCCAGAGGTGACACCTGGACCAACAGCACACCCACCAGGCCATGCTTCCTGTGGAAAAACCCTTTTTGGGAGGGGGCAGGCAGGGATGAGGGTATGGGGTGGACTAGGAAGAGAAAGTGTGGAAGACTAGTCACTTATGACATCATTCTAGGTCATTTGCCTCTCATTTGATATTATGGGAATTTTTCCAGAGAGTGAGGTTATTAAGTCTAAAAAGATAATTTGAATATTCATAATTTGGGTATAGCCTCTATGTGGAAACCTCAGTATCTTTTAAGGAGCACACTGGAACCCTTCAACCAAAGCCACTACTACACTCTACATATTTAGAATCTGAGTTTCAACATGCATAAGAAGTTTCAGGTAAAAAAATTTCGAATCACAATTCTCAAAGAAATACGGCTATGAGCTCTAAATGACTCTGACAGGAAACTAGTATTCAGTTCAGTTCAGTCGCTCAATCGTGTCCGACTCTTTGCGGCCCCATGAATTGCAGCATGCCAGGCCTCTCTGTCCATCACCAACTCCCGGAGTCTACCCAAACCCATGTCCATTGAGCCGGTGATGCCACCCAACCATCTCATCCTCTGTCGTCCCCTTCTCCTCCTGCCCCCAATCCTACCCAGCATTAGGGTCTTTTCCAATGAGTCAACTCTTCACACGAGGTGGCCAAAGTATTGGAGTTTCAGCTTCAACATCAGTCCTTCCAATGAACACCCAGGATTGATCTCTTTTAGGATGGATTGATTGGATCTCCTTGCAGTCCAAGGGACTCTCAAGAGTCTTCTCCAACACCACAGTTCAAAAGCATCAATTCTACGGCGCTCAGCTTTCTTCACCGTCCAACTCTCACATCCATACATGACCACTGGAAAAACCATAGCCTTGACTAGACGGACTTTTGTTGGCAAAGTAATGTCTCTGCTTTTAAATATGCTATCCAGGTTGGCCATAACCTTCCTTCCAAGGAGTAAGCGTCTTTTAATTTCATGGCTGCAGTCACCATCAGCAGTGATTCTGGAGCCCAAAAAAATAAAGTCTGACACTGTTTCCACTTTTTCCCCATCTATTTCCCATGAAGTGATGGGACCAGATGCCATGATGTTAGTTTTCTGAATGTTGAGCTTTAAGCCAACTTTTTCACTCTCCTCTTTCACTTTCATCAAGAGGCTCTTGAGTTCTTCACTTTCTGCCATAAGGGTGGTGTCATCTGCATATCTGAGGTTATTGATATTTCTCCCAGCAATCTTGAGTCCAGCTTGTATTTCTTCCAGCCCAGCATTTCTCATGATGTACTCTGCATATAAGTTAAATAAGCAGGGTGACAATATACAGCCTTGACGTACTCCTTTTCCTATTTGACTTGGAAATAATGCCTCAAACAACCTCAAACTTGGGGCAAAGCAGGAAATTTTCCACTGGTATAAGCATTTTTCAAACTTCTTTCCTGTCTATGCACCATCATCACTCCAAACCCAGCCCCACCTCAACAATGGCAGATTCATAGAGAGAATCAAAATGCAAATTTGAATCATAAGGTAAAATACTGGGTAGTAACAGAAAACTAGGATACTACAGACTCTATTATAACAATGAAAAAAATCGTACTGAGGATGTAGAAAATAATTAGAGAATGTAAGTTGTGTGCTCAGTTGTGTCCAACTCTTTGCGAAACCATGAACTGTAGTCCACCAGGCTCCTCTGTCCATGGAATTCTCCAGGCAAGAATACTAGAGCGGGTTGCCATTTCCTCCTCCAGGGCATCTTCCTGACCCAGGGATCAAACCTGCCTGCATCTCTTGCATCTCCTGTATTGGCAGGCAGATTCTTTATCACTGTGCCACCTGGGAAGCATTTAGAGCTAGAAGTAGTCAAAACAATTTAGTGTGAACTAATATTTTTGTTGGTGAAAAAAAGTGAGGTTTCAAAAGTTTATAGTTTTGTTGAACTATAAATAATACAAGTCGTCAGTGGTAGAATTGCTCCTAAAACCTGAACTTTTAATATAGCATAGCTCTCAGGCAAATAAAGGCACCTATTAAATATTATTTAATATTATCTATTCATTAAAAAGGGGAAATATAAAGAAATCACACAGTAAATTCAGCCAAGAAAACATAAATTACAAGAAGAGTGATGTCTTACTTTATTGTTCAGTATTGGCTATTGGAGACTGATTAAAGTTTATATTTTATGAAATATTTAATGAATATAAAATCAACATGGATACACTGGTGTGTTGACCATTATATTCAAAAACTATTTTCAGAAGTAAAATTATTTCTAAAAGTTAGAGCTATATATATTTTTAAAGCAAAATTTTAAAAAGCTGCTACTGTATCTGAATATTAAAAATAGAAAACAGAATAATTGCATATATTTGTACTATATCCATTTATTAGTACCATGTCACTAGTATTTTCCTGAAAAATATTATTTTCTTAGTATGATATTGTACATACTTATCATCTGCTTTCCTGAGAAATGAAAAGCCAGTTCTAACTTGATTTTTTAAGTATTTTTAAGTCATTTCTGTTGCAAGTGGTTGTTGCAGAAAGAAAACAGTTACAGCAATAAAATAGTTACAGATTTAGTCCACACAAAGCCACCACAGCAAGATCTTAGCTTTTGTTAATTTTTTTCTTACACTTAAACGACAGTTTTCCCTAGTTTCCCTCTGACTTTCTACTTGACCTTGTGTGTCTCCCAGGCCTTCTAGAAAGGACCATGCACAGTGGCTGAGGTGAGCTGACACAAGGCACCAGAGACAGGAGCAAAGAAAACTGGTCCAAGGAAAACTGTAAGGTTAAAAAAAATTGTGTTGTTTCAGTTGTTAAATTTTTGATAACAGAAAATAAAATATGACTTTAAATATTTATGTAAATTTCAATAAATTAATCTATATATATATGTGCTGCTGATGCTGCTAAGTCGCTTCAGTTGTGTCCGACTCTGTGCGAGCCCATAGACAGCAGCCCACCAGGCTCCCCCGTCCCTGGGATTCTCCAGGCAAGAACACCGGAGTGGGGTGCCATTGCCTTCTCCACGATATACATAATATATGTGTGTGTCTAATAAACAGATAAGATGTGCAGTCTATTCAGATACCCCAAGGCCATTTGTGAGGACCTAGATATCATGTTGTAGCATGTATATTATATGCATACATACATACATTACATACTGAAGAAGTGTGGAGTTTCCTTTGAATTTACCAGGTACAAATTTTTAAAAACAGCCTGCACAGGTCTCATTCATTTCTCATAGACAAAGCTTGGCAGGTACCTGCCAGTGCAAGATGGTGATTTAGATTTCACTTCACAGGCTAGCATTTAGCATTTCATGAAGAATTTTTTGAAATATACATTGCATGTTTTACTCTGTTTGCATATGATATCCTTTTTCTATATAACAAAATAAATATTATTCAGCAGCAAACTAATGTGAATACAACACTTAAGGTCAGACTAAAACCTTTGGATTCTGTATCACTCATTTGTAGAAGAGTAAAGCTAAGCTATATTGGGGATACAGCAAATGTTTTCTAGAATATACACCTGGATAAAACATTGCATAGCAATATAACTTTGGGAAAGAAATGCTCTTTTCTTCCCTGGGAAATTTATTTGTAATATATAGCAGCATTCTAAAGATTCTGAGAAATCCTGTGAGGTAACACAAAGGATGAAATTGTTACTTCAGGCATACTAATCAGAAATCTTTCCTGAGCATTACTAATAATTTCATAAAAACAGTCAACTGGTACAAGTGAAGCAGGAAGATGCCTGGAAGACAAAGGGTGATGCTCCCTGTGCTTCCTTCCAACATCACACACAGGCTCTCTGGCTCATAATATTGATGAGCTTTGAGAATCAGATACACATACTATGATGTCACAAGCCTAGAATATGTAGGTTATAAAATGACTCCATCTTATATATCAGATAGCTTCTCTGGTGGCTCAGAGGGTAAAACATCTGCCTGTAATGCAGGAGACCTGGGTTTGATCCCTGGGTGGGGAAGGTCCCCTGGAGAAGGAAATGGTAACCCACTCCAGTATTCTTGCCTGGAAAACCCCATGGATGGAGAAGCCTGGTAGGCTACAGTCCATGGGGTCACAAAGAGTCGGACAAGACTGAGCGACTTCACTTTCATTATATATCAGACAGTTATATGCCTTATCAGACATTTCGGGACAGCACACTTTTTAAAAAACCATATATTCTAAGTTTGTTTTCAGTAAGCAATTCTGAACCACAAACTTCTTGCTAAAAGCATTTGACAGGTAAGGATTCTAATGCGGGCAAA
Source organism: Okapia johnstoni (assembly GCA_024291935.2). Taxonomy (NCBI): domain Eukaryota; kingdom Metazoa; phylum Chordata; class Mammalia; order Artiodactyla; family Giraffidae; genus Okapia; species Okapia johnstoni. The sequence goes on from CM044324.1 coordinate 19,769,654, forward strand.
GACTATGAGTCTGTTTACCAAGAAGTTAGTTTTCAACCAGGTTAATAGGAAAGAATGATTCTCTTACTCTTAACAGTATTAACAATAATGGGAAAGAATTGGATCATGGGCCAGTTTCCTTAATTCCTTTCACTCCACTCTGAAGTTTGAAAATATCTGTCTGTTTGATTTGTTTAATCTAGTTTTCAACACCTTATTTAACTAATGAATAATTTTCCAAATATTAATATACAAAGAACACATTTTGGGAAATATAAGATTAAATCTAAGATTGTTTTTAGTTACTTAATTATATAAATTATTTGAAACCTCAGACAAGATACTTAACCTCATTAAACCTCATTTCGTATCTGTAAAGTGGAGATGATATTTATATTTTGCAGAATTATAACAGTTATTATGAATAATATATAAAATATCTGTTACAATTTAGCACAGGACCTATTATACTTTGGTATTAAATATGTAGTAGCTTTTGCCTCGATGGTATTTGAGTTTGGGTATCAATTTTTATTACCTTAATTTAAAAACAACTCTTATTATTCAGTGTCACACTTTAGGAATTTGATCCAGCAGCACTTCATTTCCAAGTACCAAAATTTGTAGTTTTTCACTGGTTCATTAGGGATTGCCACAAATTTACTTGTTTAAATCAATATAAATGTACTATCTCACAGTGTCTATGGTCAGGAATCTGGGCTGAAAATCAGATGAAAATCAAGACTCAGTTAAAATCAAGGGATTGGCTGAGACTTCAACCTTGTATAAGGCTTTGGGTCCTCCTTAGGCTTACTAATTGTTGACAGAATCCAGTGCTCATGACTGTAGGACTCCTGTCGATTCATTTCTTCAAACAACAGGACTTTACACAACCAAGTAACCCAACTGAGGGGTATCTACTCCATTATAATCACAGAATTATGAGGAAGGAATATATACACTGTGGAGCAGAAACCTTTGTGGTCTTCTTAGGTTTCTTCCTACAATAAATACATTTGCATCTTTGTTTCCTCTATGTGTTCCAGTTATGAGTTCTCTTAACTCCCACAGTTACGGTCTTTGTATCATATTGTTTTCAGGTTAGGATAACTAGGATTAACCTAGAGATTCATACCTACTCTCAGTTCAAACAAAACTGTTCTATCATATCATTCGCAATTTTCTTTTATCCATCTATATGGTTTGTTTGTTCCTGCTGGAATCCCTAATGAAAGTATCTTGAACCTCCTGAGTCTAAGCTTCTTGCTTCTTCAGTTCAGTTCAGTCACTCAGTCATGTCTGACTCTTTGCAACGCCATGAACTACAGCACGCCAGGCCTCTCTGTCCATCACCAACTCCTGGAGTCCACCCAAACCCATGTCCATCGAGTCAATGATCCCATCCAACCATCTCATCCTCTGTTGTCCCCTTCTCCTCCTGCCTTCAATCTTTCCCAGCATCACGGTCTTTTCCAATGAGTCAGCTCTTCACATCAGGTGGCCAAAGTATTGGAGCTTCAGCTTCAACATCAGTCCTTCCAATGAACACCCAGGACTGATCTCCTTTAGGATGAACTGGTTGGATCTCCTTGCAGTCCAAGGGGCTCTCAAGAGTCTTCTCCAACACCACTCAGCTTTCTTTATAGTCCAACCCTCACATCCATACATGATTACTGGAAAAACCATAGCCTTGATTAAAGGGACCTTTGTTGACAAAGTAATTACTCTGCTTTTTAATATGCTGTCTAGGTTGGTCATAACTTTCCTTCCAAGGAGTAAGCATCTTTTAATTTCATGACTGCAATCACCATCTGCAGTGATTTTGGAGCCCCCCAAAAATAAAGTCTGACACTGTTTCCACTGTTTCCCTATCTATTTGCCATGAAGAGACAGGACCCGATGCCATGATCTTAGTTTTCTGAATGTTGAACTTTAAGCCAACTTTTTCACTCTCCTTTCACTTTCATCAAGAGGCTCTTTAGTTCTTCTTCACTTTCTGCCATAAGGGTGCAGTCATCTGCATATCTGAGGTGATTGATACTTCTCCCGGCAATCTTGATTCCAGCTTGTGCTTCATCCAGCCAAGTGTTTCTCAAGATGTACTCTGCAAATAAGTTAAATAAGCAGAGTGACAATATACAGCCTTGACATACTCGTTTTCCTATTTGGAACCAGTCTGTTGTTTCATGTCCAGTTCTAACTGTTGCTTCCTAACTTGCATACAGATTTCTCAAGAGGCAAGTCAGGTGGTCTGGTATTCCCATCTCTTTCAGAATTTTCCAGTTTATTGTGATCCACACAGTCAAAGGCTTTGGTATAGTCAATAAAGCAGAAATAGATGTTTTTCTGGAACTCTCTTGCTTTTTTGATGATCCAGCGGATGTTAGCAATTTGATCTCTGGTTTCTCTGCCTTTTCTAAATCCAGCTTGAACCTCTGGAAGTTCACAGTTCACGTATTGCTGAAGCCTGGCTTGGAGAATTTTAAGTGTTACTTTACTAGTGTGTGAGATGAGTGCAATTGTGTGGTAGTTTGAGTATTCTTTGGCATTGCCTTTCTTTGGGAGTGGAATGAAAACTGACCTTTTCCAGTCCTGTGGCCACTGCTGAGTTTTCCAAATTTGCTGGCATATTGAGTGCAGCACTTTCACAGCATCATCTTTTAGGATTTGAAATAGCTCAACTGAAATTCCATCACCTCCACTAGCTTTGTTTGTAGTGATGCTTCCTAAGACCCACTTGACTTCACATTCCAGGATGTCTGGCTCTAGGTGATTGATCACACCATCGTGATTATCTGGATCGTGAAGATCTTTTCTGTACAGTTCTTTTGTGTATTCTTGCCACCTCTTCTTAATATCTTCTGCTTTTGTTAGGTCTATACCATTTCTGTCCTTTATTGAGCCCATCTTTGCATGAAATGTTCCCTTGGTAGCTCTAATTTTCTTGAAGAGATCTCTAGTCTTGCTTCTTAAGTTCTCTTTTACAACTTTCTTTTGTTAGAAAAGGGGCTTCCCTGGTGACTCAGATGGTAAAGAATCTGCATGTCAATGCAGGAGACCCAAGTTTGATCCCTGAGTCAGGAAGATCCCCTGGAGAAGGAAATTGCAACCACTCCAGTATTCTTGCCCGGAAAATCCCATGGACGGAGGAACCTGGTGGGCTCCATGGTGTTGCAAAACAGTCAGACACAACCTAGCAACTAAATAAGAACAACAAATGTTGGAAGAGAATTTCTGAAGTTACATAAAAAATATTCTCAAATTTCGCTGAGGTTTAGTAATAATTGTTTTAAATTTCTTCTAGAATTTTCTGCTAACACTCTGTTTACTCAATTATAAAATGGGTAAATTAATAATTATAGAGAAATGATATGATTTAGAACAACATACTTAAAGCTATGAGATCCTGACTTGCTGCAAAATAGATTTCAAATTTTTCTGTTATCACAAAATAGAGGGTTACAAAATATTACCATTTGATCTTATATTCAGTTCTTGGATAAACATTTATTATGTTCAATATATTATTCTAGTACTAGGTCAGAAGTGGATAAAAGAAATAAAAAAAAAAAACTTTTCAAAGGAAAAGAACAAAAAAATCTACTCCCATATACTCCCATTCTAGAATCATTTTAGGGTATTTTTTCTAGTTGTACAACTTGACCCTCCTCTTTCACGCTGCAATATTTCTGAATCTGTTTACTGATTATTTAATTATAAACTGGCATTGAAGATTAGTGGGGAAAAGTGCAATTAGTTAACAAATCATACAAGAATCTCTTATTCCTAGAAAGTAAATTGGTTTCTTTTCTCACATCATACAAAAAAAGTAATTCCCCGTAGATCTAGGACTTCAATGTGAGATATAAAAGATTAAATCTTAGAAGAAAATAGAATGTATTATTTCCCTGAGGAAAGAAGGGATTTCTTAAATAAGAGCCAGAAAGAGTAAATGTGGAAGTAAGGTAAGTGTAAAAGTATGTATTTACACTAAAATTAGGACAAGCTACAAGAACATACATGTAACTAGTTACAGTTTAGTACCTGGAACAAAGAAATCAAAGAATCTGAACCCACTATATATATATATATATAAACACAATGGATACATAGTCATTTCATAGCAAAAGACAAAGAAATGTATAATAAAGATATGAAAATTTCCTCAAGTTAATTTATAACCAAGGATGGGGAAATGAAACCACAATGAGACACAAACTCATATACATTTGATTGACATAATAGAAAGGTCAGAAAGTTTTGATGAGTGTATGGAGCAATGACATTTCTCTAGCATGGATAAAGGCTGTGTAAATTGGCAGAGCATCTTGGAAAACAATCTGGCATTCTCTAGAAAACGTGAAGATACGCACACCAGAATTAAAATTTCAGTTCTATTATAACCGAGGAAAACAATGCATGTTCAAGATGCTTGCAAGAGTGTGTACATCAGCCTTGTCTGTGTTAGAATCAATGTGTAAACAATCCAAGGCTTCCCTGGTGGCTCAGATGGTAAAAAAATTATGCCTGAAATGCAGGAGATCTGGGTTCAACCTCTAGGTCAGGAAGAACCCCTGGAGAAGGGAATGGCAACCCACTCCAGTATTCTTGCCTGGAGAATCCCATGGACAGAGGAGCCTGGGGGCTACAGTCCAGGGGGTTGTAAAGAGTCAAACACAGTTGAGTGACTAATACTTTCACGAACCCAAATGTACATCAACAATAGAATGCACAAAGAACAGACACATGGGCTATTCAATGGAATAACATCCAGCAGCAAAAATGAAAGAACTAGAACCTTAGGGAACTGCTCTGATGCATCTGAGAAAACCAATGACTGAGCAATAAATGCAAGTCAAGGAAATCATCCAGCATGTTTCTATTTGCATCAAGATAAGCTAAAGTGAGCTTTATTTCAGAGGGATACATTTCTATAAAGAAGAGAAACTGCCTGACTAATAGGGAATGATTATAGAGACAGGAAGAAACAGTGGTTTTAAGCAGGAGTTAAACAGCTCTCGTTCCAGATCTGCCGTTAATTCACTGTGTGACCTTAGTCGGTTGCCCTACCTCTCTTTTCTTCGGTTTCCTCACGTAAAAATGGGGCAATAATTGTACCTGTTTCATAAGATTACATACGGGCAACTCAGTTTGAATTGCTCTATATGTTTGTTCTCTCCTAATCAGGGTCACTTCTGTACATTGCTCACCTTCAGTGGAGATGAGGCAGAGGCGTGCAATCTGAAAGGAGCCCCCAGGAGCTCCAAACACATTCTTAAATCATCTCCATAAGGTCAGCACATTCCCAGTGACATTTTATTCCATTCTTTAAACTACACATGTACACTATGTACCTCTTTTACGTGTCCCGTATCTTAGATGTTTAGAGATATAAACACAAAGATTTTAGACTATATTTGCCCATTTCTTTCTCTTAAAAAGTGCAATATACCATTTAAATTACAAACTCCTGATTAATGGACTATTTTACTTTTTCTTCTATTTCCTAGAATTGGTATTCAAATATTATTTGTTAGATTGATTTCATTCTAGGCAGCACTTGATATACACACACAAATTGGTTTTTAATCCGTGTATTCAATTATGGTGAAACTTCTAAGGAATAAACAATTTCCTCTGGGCAATGGCTCATTTGTAAGACTGTAAATCTATTAATTTACTCCAAGAATTTTGTGTAGTTTAGTAAATTTGTAGCTGGAAGGGACTTTAGTTTAATTCTTATTTAAGAAACTGAACTACAGTGAAATCAAGTTTTCCAAAATGGCTTAGTTTCCTTCACAAACTCCTCCTAACATTGTTAAGATCTCAGAAAATGTGTGAAATTTCTTGCTGCTTTGCTCCAACAACTGACAAAACACAGTCAATCCATCTCAGCTTTTGTGTCCTACCGTCAACCAATCCTCAGCCTTGAAACTCTGGACTACATTAATCAAAAATGTGTCCTGATCCTTCATCTTTGAAACTTCATTTTCTTTCCTTTTTTTAATATTTTGGCCACACTAGGAGGCATGCGAGATCTTAATTCCCCAACCAGGGACAGAAACTGTGCACACTAAAGTGGAAACCTGGTCTTAACCACTGAACTGCCAGGGAGGTCCCGAACTTTCACTTTCATATTGATATTTCTGTTGTCACCAGAGCCTGGTTTAGCTGTTTTTGTCCCTGGAATGCTGTTTATTGACTCTTTGGCTCTTATGCTCTGAAACTTTCTTTCCAACTTTGCATAAACTTCAACTCAGCCCCAAACCCCAGAACCAACAGCTCAAGTCTGTCAACAAGTAGAGTTTAGACATCAGTGATTTAGTCAATAATTATACAGTTAGTGAACAACAAGCTTGAACTTAGGACCCATGTGAAGTTCTGTTTTGCTTATTGCAATTTAGTCAATCTATGTGGGTTCATATATTTTCATTAATCTGAAGCTTCTTCACTATTCTCCTCTTTGTGTGTGTGCTCAGTCACTCAGTCATGTCTGACTCTTTGCGACTCCATGGACTGTAGCCCACCAGGCTCCTCTGTCCATGGGATTTCCCAGGCAAGAATACTGGAGTGGGTTGCCATTTCCTCCCCCAGGGAATCTTCCCAACCCAGGGGATCGAAACCGCATCTCCTACACTGGAGGGCGGGTTCTTTAGCTCTGAGCCACCTGGGAATCCATCTTATAAGCAGCACACCTTAGAGAATAACTATAAACTGGCTTGCATTGGGGTTTGTGGCAATCAGTCCAGTTGATGATCTTCGTTTGCCCACTAATACTCTTCTCCACCCCATGCTGTTCAAACATACTGGCTCTAGTTTTCCTCAAAAACAATTTGGATGGTTCCACCACAAGGCCTTTGCACTCACTGCCTCTTGGCTTGTAGTTCTGTTCCTAGATGTCCTGATGGCTTATTCCAGCACCTCCCTTAGAGCTGAGCTTAAATTTTACTTTATTGATGGAGCATATTCTGATTATTCTATATAAGGTAGCAATCTCTACCTCTCCCCAAACTTTCAATCTTCCTTTCCCTGCTCTATTTTTTTTCTCCATACAGTTTTCAGTCTGTCAGAGTTTGTATTTTAACTGTCAATAATATTTCATCACCAGAAACATCTGTTCCATGAGGTAAGTGTTTTTATCTGCTTTCTAATTATCATATACCCATGCTAAGAACACAGGATTTGCTCAACAGATAAGGGAAGAATAAAAGAAGGGAGAAATACAGCAAGTGAAAGTCAGCAGAGCTCATAACTGCCTGATATCCTGCATCAGAAGCCTGCCTGCTGTATTGTGTGGAGGGGTAGCCATCACTCCCTTTCACATCTGTCAGATACCATCTTATTAATCTCAACTGCTATAAATTATTTAATTAATTAACCCTGCCAAATGGAAAAGGGATTGATATAAGAAAGCAGGAAGTGTGAAAAATAACTTTGTCTGTTTTTTACGCATCTTCCTTCCTTTGGTCTCTCTGCACTTCTTTCCTCCTTCGTGTGTCTACCTCCCCTTTCACCTTATATCCTCTTCTCCTTGCTTCTTTCCCGCTCTTATTATGGCTGAATGCCTCTGTGGCATTAAACCAAGCTGAGGCACGGAGGTTATTGAGGGTTGAGGCGGTACATAACAGATGCCCTTAATCTGCCCTGGAGAGCCGTGAAGGAGCCCAGGGCCTTGCGATGAAATTGGATAGGGTATTCTGCAAACCAGTGATCTCCAATAAGCATTTGGTTTTAACCAAGCAAGATACTGTGTATTATGTTGCTCTCAGTTTCTTTGAAACACCTGCCAATGAGGACTCAGTGTAATGAATTATTTTAAGAAAAAAAAACAGAGTGTTTTTCAATGAACTTTTCTTCTTTTGTAAGGATTAGTTTCCTCTTCTGAAAAATATTTGAGTAAATGAGAAAAGGTGAATAAGATTCAGTGTGTAAAGAAAAAATTAAAGCTTTTAGCATTGGCTGATTGTCTATCAATTTGCACATTAGACAGATGTTTATCATGGCATCAAGACATGATGTTTTGGGATATCATTTGTTAATCCTCCTGCCTCAAGTCAAACATATGCTAACTGATTCCTAATCATTTTACCACTAGAATCCCGTATTATGTAAATTCTATGGTGCATAAATTTATTGCATATGTCCAGAATCCCTTGAAATGAACAAAAAGGAGAATATATGATGAGTTGTTAGTCATGTCCCTAACTTTGAATTAGAACTTCTAGCCTGGGAATGTAAGTGTGAGCACAGAGTACAAACTCAGAAGTCAATATCAAAGACCTTAGTTGTAAGTGCAAACCAATGTCAGAAGCAGCTATTTGTGACAGATAAGGAGTCTATCGACAGTATCAATTCTTGGACAAGAGGCTGAGAAATACAAGATAAACCCTAAATAGATAATTCTCTATTTCTTTCTTTAAAATATTTTATAACATTTCACCTAAATCCATTGCTCTGTCTCAGGAGTTTTGTAAACTACATAAAATTCTACATAAACTTCTGTTTATGTTCGCATGTAAACTTTTTTGGAATATGGATCTCTAGTAACCTGAGATAATTTTTGTGACCCTCTCCCCCAAATTTAAAGAGCTACTACTCTACAATCTTTTGGAAATTTGGAAAAATGTGAGAGGAGTATCTGGCATTCTGTTCACTGTAGTGTTTTTACTTGATAGAAATGCAAAGGGTTGCCAAAGTAAAAGTTCTTTGGTTACAATAACAGCACCTACCTAATATCATTCTGACATAATTAAATGAACATATATATATGACATGCTTACAACTGTTCTGATAAAACAGTCAGAAAGTTGGTGATGATGCTGGTAGTGATGATGGTGACAATACTCCCCAGCATAAAATGTTACTGACTATATCTTGACTTTGAATAATTTAAAGTCTGAGTTCTAGATTTTAATTACAAAACTACAGCTGTCTTCACAATATGATTGCTCTCAAATCAGCATCTCATGCACATCTGTCCTTTTGTTAAATAAATTTTGTTCAGCAATGTAAGGGGGTTTTCTTAAAGACTATTTATGGAGAAGCTATTTATGAAATAAGACAATAGCCTCTTGGTGACCCTGATGTGTATGATATGGATATTTTTTCCATAAAAACATTTTTTAAATTTCTTTAATTTTACATTGGAGTATATAGTTGACTTATAATATTGTGTTAGTTTCAGGTGTATAGCAAAATGATTCAATTATACATATACATATATCCATTCTTTTTCAGATTCTTTACCCATAGAGGTTATTATAGATTACTGAGTAGAGTTCCTAAACAGGAAAATTTTAGCTCAAGAAATGCAATGTTATTTTAAAGATCATGAGATGTTTGTTCAGACAAAAAATCAAGAAAACACTCACTTTATTGACATGAGAGATGAAAATTATGATGATTCAGCTGAAGGAAATTAAAGGGAACTTGAGTGATGGGTGGTGTGCATTTAAAGAGCGGGAACCAGCTGACTTGCCCATGAACACTTGGGCCAGAGATGCCAGAAGTGATACGAAGAGTGGTGAGGGGAGCAGTGACATAAAGTTCAGACACTAAAGGAGGGAGCAGGTCCTAGTTAGAGAGGACCCTCAGACCAGAGGGTAACATCCTGCAAGGTTCGAGGGTAATGGTGTAAAAAATGTAGGCAAGATGGGAGTTCTGCCTCAGAGAAATGACAATTAGCATGTTTTAATGATGGTGTTCAGAGGCAGTGGTTTCAACATTTATCAAAATTGGCATTCCATGTCATTTTTAAAGATGAGTGGTAAAGCAGATATTTTGTTCAGATCTCTCTGCTCCATTCTCTCTCCCCCTCTTCCTTCCAATCCTCTACTCTTAATGTGGAAGTTTAAAATCCACTCTCACACCATTTGCTTTAAGAGTATATTGTGGAGAGTTTGGGATGGACATGGACACACTGCTATATTTAAAATGGATAACCAAAAAGAACCTACTGTATAGCACAGGGAACTCTGCTCAATGTTACGTGGCAGCCTGGATGGGAGGGGAGTTTGGGAGAGAATGGATACCTGTATATGTATGGCTGAGTCCCTTCGCTGTTTACCTGAAACTATCACAACATTGTTTGTTAATCAGCTATGGAAGTGAAAGTGTTAGTCGCTCAGTCAAATCCAACTCTTTGCGACCCCATGGACTGCAGGCTCCTCTGTCCATGGAATTCTCCAGGCAAGAATACTGGAGTGGGTAGCCTTTCCCTACTCCAAGGGATCTTCCTGACCCAGGAATCGAAGCCAGGTTTCCCACATTGTAGGCATATTCTTTACCATCTGAGCCATGAGGGAATACCTGATACAAAATAAAAAGTTTAAAAAAAATTAAAATGATTGGGAAGCAGAACACATAGATGTTTATCTCTACATATGGCAAAAAAAAAAAAAAAAAAAGAAGTATATTGTGGAAAATCTCCCCTCAGTTTATCTATGTCATCACCTGGCTTTTGCTGCCACTTGGTGGTAAGAAGAAGCCATGGGTCTAACTAACATACTTTATAGTTTCTGGTGAGCAGTGGGAATGTTTTCCAGATTTACTGAAGAATATTTAATTGTAATTCCTTTTATATTTTGTAGACAGAGAGCTTTGATTGTTTTACACCCGTTTTTTTTTAAATATACTTTTTTAAAACAAAGTTTCATACTATAAGCATTGGATAACTTTTAGAATTAAATGGACAATAATTTAAAAGTTTGGGCTAGTTTCTTGGTTGGTTTGTCTTTATTTTCCAAATGTGAGATTGTATAAGAGGGAGCTGAGGGTGAAGTAAACACTCCTTCATCTGCATGCAGACATGGGGGATCCTGAGGGCAGGGCTGTGAGGTCCGTGAACGAAGCAGTAACTTGAGCCAAAGCTCAGAAACTGAGGTCCTGAATAGTTTTTTTTATGTCGTGACATCACTTAGAGGTCTTTGATTTCTAAAGCATCTGGTGGAAAATGACTCTTTATTGTAGTCCAGACACCATGCTTCCTGCCAACATAAGGCATTGCTTTGCTTCCTTCATTTGCAATGTTGTTTCTCTTCCTTTTCAAATTCTCCCCTTCCTACAAGGCCTAATTTTAACATGTCAGCTGTCTTAACTATTTCTCTCCATTCTCGTCTCTCTTTAGCAATTGTGCCTTAGGAAGCAATTTTCCTCTTGGTCCCATATGTAAGCCTAGTCCTCTCCATGACATTCTTACATCTGTGATGGTTACAATATCTTTTTATTTTTCTTGTGTCAACTCATTACTTTGTATAACCATTTAAATAGTATTAAGACAGTATGTACTAGTCGGCAACTAATTGTGCAGTAACTGGGAGTTACAGATTTGGAAAATTTTATTGCAATATGACATTGCCATGGTATTTTTATTACATTTTACAAAAAGTAATAGGCCTTCACTGTGGGTAGTTTGAGAAGCACCACTGAAGATAAAAAGGATAAAACTTCATAAATGGCTATTGGATGATCCTTACAGAAATAAGTAAACTAAGTATTCTATAATGTCCTGTCCTCCACACACACACAAAAAGGCAATAATTAAGTAACAGTTCAGTTCAGTTCAGTCACTCAGTCGTGTCTGACTCTTTGTGACCCCATGGACTGCAGCACCCCAGTGGTGATGGACAGGGAGGCCTGGTGTGCTACAGTCCATGGGGTCACAAAGAGTTGGACACGACTGAGCAACTGACCTGAACTGAACTGCTACTTAATTATTTGTGTGTGTGTGTATGTGGAGGACAGGACATTATAGAATACTTAGTTTACTAATTACTGTAAGGATCATCCAATAGCCATTTATGAAGTTTTATCCTTTTTATCTTCATAACAGGAGTTACTTAAATAATTTAAATTACAATGATTCAGATCTGTGTTGAGATTGAAGGATATGAGCTTGCTGATCCTGATTAATTCTTTCATGAAATATTTACTTAGATAAGCACTTCACTGTTAATGGATAAATACACTTCTATAGAATCTGAAGAAAAATACGTTCTGAAAATTCTTATACTTACCTCAAAACTACTTTTTGCTGGTACCTCTGACTGAAAGGCTTTATCTGTCAGATAAAGCACTTCAATCAGAGATACCAGGTACTTTTGAAATTCGAGCCACCTGAAAATGTCCAAATGTTCCATCCCTTAGAACATGTTTATGAAAATAGCTCCTTCTCTTCTCTTATTGTATTATTATACTATGTCTTAATTTGTGATGTTTTGTGAATATTTTCCTTAAGCTGTCATGTTTTCCTTAAGCTTCTTAAGGTCGAGATCATTTATTATAATTTTGTATGTTCTTTAATGTCTTGCCCAGAATAGGTGTTCAATAAATGTTTGCAATCCCAAAGAAAGGCAATGCCAAAGAATGCTCAAACTACCGCACAATTGCACTCATCTCACACGCTAGAAAAGTAATGCTCAAAATTCTCCAAGCCAGGCTTCAGCAATAAATGAACCGTGAACTTCCAGATGTTCAAGCTGGTTTTAGAAAAGGCAGAGGAACCAGAGAACAAATTGCCAGCATCTGCTGGATCATTGAAAAAGCAAGAGAGTTCCAGAAAAACATCTGTTTCTGCTTTATTGACTACACCAAAGCCTTTGACTATGTGGATCACAATAAACTGTGGAAAATTCTGAAAGAGATGGGAATACCAGACCATCTGACCTGGCTCTTGAGAAACCTGTATGCAGGTCGGGAAGCAATAGTTAGAACTGGACAGGGAAAAATAAACTGGTTCCAAATAGGAAAAGAAGTATGTCAAGGCTGTATATTGTCACCTTGCTTATTTAACTTATATGCAGAGTACATCATGAGACACGCTGGGCTGGAAGAAACACAAGCTGGAATCAAGATTGCCAGGAGAAATATCAATAACCTCAGATATGCGGATGACACCACCCTTATGGCAGAAAGTGAAGAAGAACTAAAGAGCCCCTTGATGAAAGTGAAAGAGGAGAGTTAAAAAGTTGGCTTAAAGCTCAACATTCAGAAAACTAAGATCATGGCATCTGGTCCCATCACTTCATGGCAGATAGATGGGGAAACAGTGGAAACAGTGTCAGACTTTATTTTTTTGGGCTCCCAAATCACTGCAGATGGTGATTGCAGCCATGAAATTAAAAGACGCTTACTCCTTGGAAGGAAAGTTATGACCAACCTAGACAGCATATTTAAAAGCAGAGACATTACTTTGCCAACAAAGGTCCATCTAGTCAAGGCTATGGTTTTTCCAGTAGTCATGTATGGATGTGAGAGTTGGATGGTGAAGAAATCTGAGTGCTGAAGAATTGATGCTTTTGAACTGTGGTGTTGGAGAAGACTCTTGAGAGCCCCTTGGACTGCAAGAAGATCCAACCAGTCCATCATAAAAGAGATCAGTCCTGGGTGTTTATTGGAAGGACTGATGTTGAAGCTGAAACCCCAATTCTTTGGCCACCTCATGTGAAGAGTTGACTCATTGAAAAAGACCCTAGTGCTGGGAAGAATTGGGGGCAGGAGGAGAAGGGGACGACAGAGGATGAGATGGCTGGATGGCATCACCAACTCTATGGATATGGGTTTGGGTGGACTCCGGGAGTTGGTGATGGACAGGGAGGCCTGGCATGCTGTGATTCATGGGGTCGCAAAGAGTCAGACAGAACTGAGCAACTGAACTGAACTGAAGTTAATACCATTGAGTAAGACAAAACAATGTCATTTCTTTTATTAATAATGACTGGCTCTGCATTAGCTGGGTGGGAATCCTGAGGCCTTTGTCTAACTGGCATTTTCAAAATGACCAGCCAGTCTTAGAACCAGAGACAAGGGAGGAGGACCTGGTCTGGGTAAAGTCAATGGATGACCTTGGCTTCCTCAGACATGATGCAACTCAATGGATCCAGATCAGAGAGTTTCAGAGTTGAAAGGGGTCATACACATCATCTAAATAATCAAACCAGAAAAAGTACTCCAAGGACTACTTGGAAAATGTGTTGAGTTGTTAAAAGTGAAGAAAGCTAAAAATCTAAGATGATAGTGGGTTAAGAATAATGCCAACCACGACAGCAAAAGCAATAGTTTTGATAAAAGTAGATTCATAGATCTGTACACATCTTCAGATGTTTTAAAGTGACATAAGCTTGATATGCAGTCCCACATGTTTCTGTAAGATCTCCAATTTATTTTTATTTGAATCTTAAGTGTATTCCCTAAGCAAGTGATTTGAAGAAGATTTTCTTCATGCCTGCCTTCCCCTGTCCTCTCTCAATGGGGAGATGAGAACCCAGCCATCTCCATGGGCACAGTGGTCCCCTGGTCCAGCACCCGGGTGACTCAGCAGTGGAGAAAAGCACCTGGTCAGTCCCCAGAAGCCTTCCTGTGAGTCTTCTGCTTGCACTTGGGGCTTCTGAGAACGGAGAAAGAAGAAATTCATCAGAAAGGCATCACAAGAAAGGAAACCTGCTGCTCGGAGGCACACACAACCGTGTCTTAAAGAGTTCAATAGTTTAAATGAACTTTCCACATAGTTTTTGTGACCTCGTTTAAAAGACTGTTTTTGGACTGCCTGTTCTAACTTATACCTATATTTTCCTGTTCACTTCAATTTAAGGAAATACTCATGTCAGCATTGAGAGCAACATCTTTATTTCGCTTTTCTCTTGTGTTTTCTCTGATCGCGTCACAAACGGCACAGATGTTGCATGTGATGTGAATCTGGACACACTGCATACTCAGTGAAAGAGCTCTCCTTGTTTAGCTCAGAGGCCCACTTACTGCTCTCAAATCCGATAAAGGGAGAAATAGAAAGACATATTGAACACTGTAATCAAAGTACTAAAAGTGAATGTAAAAAAAGAATCCTCCTGCCAAGCAGGAGACATGAGTTTGATCCCTGGGTTAGGAAGATCCCCTGAAGAGGGAAATGGCAGCCTACTCCAATATTCTTACCTGGGAAATCCCTGGCAGGCCACAGTCCATGGGGTCGCCAAAGAGTCGGACACAACTTAGCAACTAAACAACACCACAAAACCTTGATTAATTCATGACTGGCAAGGTAACAATCCACATGTAATTTCTGATACTCCTCTACGAATTTTACTTATAAACTACAGGTGTGTAACCACCTCAGTTCCTTAGAATTATATTCATTTACGAATGACAAAAACTGCTCAAGATAATAATGAATGCAACAAATTAGTATATTTCTTGCTCATATAAAAATAAACATTAAGCTGACCATCCAGGCTTGGTATGGCAACCCCATTTCATGAGTTATCTGAAGTCATACTTCTCCAACTCCAGCTAGAATATGGCTCATTTACTCTTGGCCAGATGTGGCTGCAAGGAAACACAACTACCAACTCCAGAAAATCACAGACACACAACAATTCAGCCCATATCTAACCTTCCACAGCCACACTGAGCTGCAAGAGAGGCTATGGAGTGTAGTCTTTACTTGAAAGGTAATGTCAGCTAAAAATAGTGTTCCAGTTTTCATGAAAAAAAGGAGAGAGTAACTTTTGAAAATAAATTAAAAATCTTTGACACACATAAATCCTTTCTATACCAGAAATGACTCCTGTTTAAGGAGTTCTTTCGTATTAATGAGAAAAAAGTCTGGAAAATCCAAGAGAACAGAGAACAGAGAGTATGAGCAGGTATTTGAAGGTAGGGATAACACTAATGGATTAAAAAAATATGTGATCAGATTAGTGACACAAAATAACCCTTTACGATAAATTTTAGAAAGCTGCATCATAACAAATATTAGCGAAAATGTGGGTAAGCAGGCATGTTTACACTTTCCTTCAAGGATACAGACTCAGAGATAATATTCTTATTTTATGTATGTATATATTTTTAATTATTAAGTGTAGAAAGTGTGCGTTTTGGTTCCCTGTGGGTTTTTTACTGAAGTATAAAGAAAGCTGAGTGCCGAAGAATTGATGCTGAGCGACTGAACTGAACCGACAGTTAATTTGCAACAATTGTGGTAGTTTCAGGTGTACAGAAGAGTGATTTAGATGTATAAATATAGCTATAGATAAAGATTTACAAATATTCTTTTCCAGACTTTTCCATTATAGGTTATTACAAGTTATTGCGAGTGTAGTTTTCTGTGCTATACCTTAGATCCTTGTTGTTTACCTACTTTATATATAGTAAGTGTGTATATATTGGATTTCCCTGATGGTTCGGCGAGGGGAGAATCCACCTGTAGTGTAGGAGACACAGGAGATCCAGATTGGATCCCTGGGTCAGGAAAATCCCGTGGAGGAGGAAAATGACAACCCACTCCAGTATTCTTGCCTGAAAAATCCCATGGACAGAGGGCTACAGTCCAAAGGTTCACAAAGGGTCAGACACAACTGAACAACTAAGCACAGCAAGCACAATGTGTATATATTAATATTGATTCCAAGCTCTCTCTCTCCCCTCCGCCGCTATCCCCTTTGCTAACCCAGAAGTTTATTTTCTCTGTCTGAATCTATTTCTTGCAAATAAGTTCATTTGTATCAGTTTTTTAGATTCCACATGTAAGTGATAGTGATATTTGTCTTTCTCTGTCTGACTTACTTCACTATCTCTAGAGATTAATGATAATCTCTAGGTCCATCCATGTTGCTGCAAATAGCATTATTTCATTCTTTTTATGACCAAGTAATATTTCATTGTATTTATAGACCAGATCATTTTTATCCATTTATCTGTCAATGGATATTTAGGTTGCTTCCATGTCTTGGCTATTGTATGTAGTACTAAGGTACATGTATCTTTTTGAATTATAATTTTGTCCAGATATATGCCAAGGAGAGGGATTGCAGGATCATGTGGTAACTCTATTATTTTAAGGAAACACCATAATATTCTCCATAGTGGCTGCAGCAGTTTACATTCCCACCAACAGTAGAGTTCCTTTTTCTCCACACCTGCTCAAGCACTTATGATTTATAGACCTTTTAATGATGGCCATTCTGACTGGTGTGAGATGATATCTCACTGTAGTTTTGATTTGCATTTTTCTAATAATGAGCAATATTGAACATCTTTTCATGTGCTTGTTGGCCGTTTGTATGTCTTCTTTGGAGAAATGTCTATTTGGGTCTTCTGCTTATTTTTTTGATTGGACTTTTTTTTATTAGCTGTATGAGCTGTTTGTATATTTTGGAAATTTATCCCTTGTCAGTAGCGTCATTTGCAAATATTTTCTCCCAGTCTGTAGGTTGTCTTTTCATTTTATTTATGGCTTCCTTTGCTGTGCAAGAGCTTTGGAGTTTCATTAGGCCTCATTTGTTTATTTTTGTTTTTATTTCCACTACTCTCAGAGATATCCAAAAAATTATTGATGTGATTTATGTCAAAGAGTATTATGCCTATGTTTTCCGTTAGGAGTTTAATAATATTGAGTCTTACATATATGTCTTTAAGTCATTTTGAGTTTATCTTTGGATGATGGGCTATAGTCCATAGGATCACAAAGAGTCAGACATGACTGAAGCGACTGAGCACATAGCACACACAGGTATTAGAGAATCTTCTACTTTCATCCTTTCACATGTACCTGTTCAGTTTTCCCAGCACCACTTACTAAAGAGACTGTCTTTTCTCAACTGTATTTTCTTGCCTCCTTTGTCATAGATTAATTGACCATAAGGGTGTAGGTTTATTTCTGGGCTTTCGATCCTGTTCCATTGATCTATATGTCAGTTTTCCTGCTGGTACCATACTGTTTTTATGAATGTAGCCTTGCATTATAATCTGAAGTCAGAGAGTGTAATTTCCTCAGCTCAATTCTTCTTTCTTAAGATTGTTTTGACTATTCAGGACCTTTTGTGTTTCCATACAAATTTTAAAATTTTTGTTCTAGTTGGGTGAAAAATGTCATTGGTAACTTTATAGGGATTGCATCGAATCTATAGGTTGCCTTGGATAACATGGTCATTTAAACAATACTGATTCTTCCAATCCAAGGACACAGTATATTTTTGCATCTATTTGTTTCATCTTCAATTTATTTCATCAGCATCTCATAGTTTTCAGAAAACAAGTCTTTTGCTTCCTCGGGTAGTTTCTTTTCTTTTTTTTTTAGTTGGAGGATAATTGCTTTACAAAGTTGTGTTGGTGCCAGGCTGAGCTCTCTGTGTTATATAGCAGCTTCTCACTAGCTATCTATTTTACACATAGTAGTATATCTATGTCAATGCTACTCTCTCAATTCATCCCACCCTCTCCTTCCTTCACTGTGTGCCTTCTCTACATCTGCATCTCTATTCCTGTCTTGCAATTAGGTTCATCAGCTCTATTTTTCTAAATTCCATATATATGGTTTAATATATGATTTTTGTTTTTCTCTTTCTGACTTACTTCACTCTATATAACAGGCTCTAGGTTCATCCACCACAGTTCAACTGACTCACCTTTGTTCCTTTTTATGGCTGAGTGATATTCCATTGTATATATGTACCACAACTTCTGACCCACCTCCTAGAGTATGGAAATAAAAAATAAACAAATAAACAAATGGGACCTAAGTAAACTTAAAAGCTTTTGCACAGCAAAGGAAACTATTAATAAGATAAAAAGACCCTCAGAATGGGAGAAAATTATTGCAAACAAAGCAGCTGATAAAGAATTAATCTCCAAAATATGCAAGCAGCTCATGCAGCTCAATCTCAGAAAAACAACCTAATCAAAAAATGCAAAAGACATAAACAGACATCTCTCCAAGGAAGACATTACAGATGGCAGACAAACACGTGAAAAGATGCTCAACATCACTCATTATAGAGAAATGCAAATCAAAACTACAATGAGATACCATCTCACACCAGTCAGAATGACCATCAACAAAAATTCTACAAACAATAAATGCTGGAGATGATGTGGAGAAAAGGGAACCCTCTTATACTGTTGGTGGGGACGTAAATTGATAGAGCCACTATGGAGAACAGTATGGAAATTCCTTTAAAAACTAGGAATGAAATTACCATATCACCCAGCGATTCTGTTACTAGGAATAATATACCCTAAGAAAACCATAATTCAAAAAGACACATGTACCCCGGTGTTCATTGCAGCACTATTTACAATAGCCAGCTAAGTCTTACTCATAGGTATTTTATGCTTTTTGATGCAGTGGTAAATGGGATTTTTTTCCTTAATTTCTCTTTCTGATATTTCATTGTTAGTGTATAGAAATGAAGCAGATTTCTATATATTAATTTTGCATCTAGCAACTTTACCTAATTCACTGATGAGCTCTAGTAATTTTCCGGTAGTGCCTTTAGGATTTTCTACGTATAGTATCATGTCATCTACAAACAGTGACAGTTTTACCTTTTCCTTTCCAATTTGGATTCCTTTAATTTCTTTTTCTTCCCTGATTGCTATGGATAAGACTTCCAAAACTATGTTGAATAAAAGTGACCAGAGTGGACATCCTTGTCTTGTTTCTGATCTTAGAGGAAATGCTTTCAGCTTTTCACCATTGAGTATGATGTTGGCTGTGGATTTGTCATACATGGCCTTTATTATACTGAGGTATATTCCCTCTGTGCCCTCTTTCTGGAGAGGTTTTATCATATATGGTTGTTGAATTCTGTTGAAAGCTTTTTCTGCATCTATTGAGATGGTTCTTATCTTTAATATGTTAATATGGTGTATCACTGATTGTGAAGGGCTTTTTTTATCATAAATGGATCTTGAATTTTATCTAAAGCTTTTTCTTCATCTATTGAAATGATCATATAATTTTAATTCTTCAATTTGTTAATGTGGTGCATCATGTCAGCTGATTTGCCAACACTGAACAATCCTTGCATCACTGGGATAAATCACACTTGATCATGGTGTATGATATTTTAATGTCTTGTTGGAGTCAGTTTGCTAGTATTTTGTTGAGGATTTTTGCATCTATGTTCCTCAGTCATATTGGCCTATAATTTTATTTTTTATGATATCTTTGTTTGGTTTTGGTATGAGGGTGGTGATGGCCTCACACAATGAGTTTAGAAGTGTTCCTTCCTATGCAATTTTTTGGAATAGCTTCAGAAGAGAAGACTTCCTGGTAGAAGTGACTGGTGCCTGATCACTAGTGAGTGGAGCTGGGTCTTGACCCTCTGGTGGACAAGGCCATGTCAAGGAACCAACTGTAGGCTCAGGAAACCTTTGAACAGCCTGTCTGCTGATGCATGGGCTGCCCCTGCCAAGTTTTCTGTTTGGTCTGAAACATCCCAGCACTGGAGCCTACAGGCTGTTGGTAGAGGCCAGGTCTTGGTGTTAAAATTCAGCCTCCAGGAGAACTCAAGCAGATGAACGCTCCCTGACATGTCCACCACAAGTGTCCCTGAACCCAAGGTGAGCCACAGCTGTCCCCCACCGCCTCAGGGGACCCTCCAAGACCAGCAGGTAGGTCCAGTCAAAGCTCCTATGAAATCACTGCTTTTTCCTTGGGTCCTGGTGCACACAAGAATGTGTGCCCCTGTTTCCCCCATCCTGTGGAGCTTCCTGCAGTCAAGTTTTGCTAGCCTTCAAAGCTCAATGTTCCAGGGGCTCTTCCTGGTCCTAGACCCACAAGCTGGAGGGCCTGACATGGGGCTCAGAACTCTCACTCCTGTGGGAGAGTCTCTGTAATATAATTATTATCCAGTCTGTGGGTCACCCACCCAAGGCATATGGGATTTGACTATATCACAAGTCCACTCCTCCTACCTCTGTGCTGTTCCCTCAGGAAAGCCTGGACTTGGGAACCGGATTTCCTTTCTAAACAACAGAGCAAAGTGTATGATTTCACTGTATCATCCTGATGTTTAGGGAGACAAGGAGGAGAGGAAGCACAGCCTTTGTTCCCTG
Organism: Okapia johnstoni; assembly: GCA_024291935.2. Taxonomy (NCBI): domain Eukaryota; kingdom Metazoa; phylum Chordata; class Mammalia; order Artiodactyla; family Giraffidae; genus Okapia; species Okapia johnstoni. The sequence goes on from CM044324.1 coordinate 19,790,462, forward strand.
GCAAATGGGCTGACAAATACATTCAGGAGACAGAAAAAGTAGGCTGGGGGATGAGAAAGGTGAGGGCTGCCTGGAAACTAGACAACAGAAATGCTAGCAGCCCAGGAAGCATCAAACAGATAATAAACAAACAAAAAGAATTAAACCTGCTCTGCTAGCAGCAATGATTCCAAGCCCATTTTGATAGGTTGAAGTTTTTGCACACACCACAACAAAGCACTTAGAATGACTCTAAGCAACAACTGGAAGGCTAAATGCTAACATGGGAAAGATGCTGTGTGTTTCTGTTTAAGTAGAAGACAAGAGAGCTGCCTTTTAGACCCTGAGAACAAAATACATTAGATAAAGCAGAGATTTTACAAACAAATGACTTTCTCGATACTAATGGTTTTCTTCATTTTTTTTTTTCTGCTAACACAGTAAAGGGGTATATCATCTGCAAAATTTTCAATGAAGACTGCCAATTAAAGTCATCTTAAGACTTTGTTGATGGTTCAGACAGTAAAGAAAGAATCTGCCTTTGATGCAGGAGACCCAGGTTTGATCCTGTCAACTACAAACTGGCACTTACCAAGAGCATTGCCAACAACCGAACAACAAAGGCATTTGCCATCTGCCTCTATGGAGACTGAACCCCATGCTGCTATAGCTATGGACCTTCAACAATCCCTGAGGGAGTTCAGGGTGGGGTGAGGCACTCTGTGCTCCAGGGAATCTGGTGGGACAGGTCTTTAGATAGTTGTATGCTTTTAGGAACAGATTTTATGATCTCAATCCTTGCATATCCTCACATCTAGAAAAGCATGAAATCCCTTCACGGTGACATCAGATCCTCATGACTAACAAAAACCTTTTGTAAAATGAGTGCTTCATGGCATTGAACTCCCTCTTCACCTAAACCTTGTATGTTGACTTTCCCCCATTGTCACTTTGGAGCAGTCTCTCAGAGCTATCTCCTGGGCTGCAGTCCTCATTTGGCCCCAAATAAACTTAACTCACAACTCTCAAGTTGTTTATTTTTTTAGTCGACAGTCTCTAGGTTGGGAAGATCCCCTGGAGAAAAGAATAGCTACCCACTCCAGTATTCTTGCCTGGAGAATTCCATGGACAGAGGAAACTAGGGGGCTACAGTCCCTGCAGTCACAAAGAGTTGGACATGACAGAGATACTAACACTTTCACATTAGCCAAAATAAACCTCTTTTTTTATTCCCAAGGGCAGATTTGCTTGTGTGAATTATGCAGCTGCTGTTTTACTTTATCAGTTAATATATGATAGACTGTTTAGAAGCCAGAGATTTTTTAAGTGTATGAAAAGGAAATGGTTTTGAAAAGAGAATATGAGATTTATAATCTTTCAGAAATAGCATTTGGGGAGTCAATGAAGATAAGATTAAGTAGAGAAACACGCAACTCTTTACAAAACCACCAAATAGATTTTTATGGATGGGAAACTCAATTTGTTTGGTCATTCACCACTGCTCTAAGTATACTGTTTTGTTTAACAGAAAGATAAAAAGGCCAAATTCAGGTCAAAGGAAATACTATGACCATTTATGCAACATTCATATCCACAATCTAGTCAAGGGTCAGCATGCTCCAAAGGAAGGGAGGCTTAAGAATGAATGCATGAAATCTTTATCTTAAGTGTCTTGTTTGAATTAACATAAAAATAATAGCATGCCGGGAGAAACATCAACGACCTCAGATATGCAGATGATACCACTCTAATGGCAGAAAGCAAGGAGGAACTAAAGAGCCTCTTGATGAGGGTGAAAAAGCGGAGAGTGAAAAAGCCAGCTTAAAACTCAATATTTAAAAAACCTAAGATCGTGGCATCCAGCCCCATCACTTCATGGCAAATAGAAGAGGAAAAGGTGGAAGCAGTGACAAATTTCCTCTTCTTGGGCTCTAAAATCACTGCAGAGTGTAACTGCAGGCTTGAAATTAGAAAGACTGCTTCTTGGAAGGAAAGCTGTGAAAAACCTAGAGAGTGTATTAAAAAGCAAAGACATCACTTTGCCAACAATGGTCTGTATAGTCAAAGCTATGGTCTTTCCAGTAGTCATGTACAGATGTGAGAGCTGGACCATAAAGAAGGCTGAGTGCCGAAATCTTGATGCTTTTAAACTGTGGTGCTGGAAAAGACTTTTGAGAGTCCTCTGGACAGCAAGGAAATCAAACCAGTCTGTCCTAAAGGAACTCAATCCTGAATATTCATTGGAAGGACTGATGCTGAAGCTGAAGCTCCAGTACTTTGGCCACCTGATGCAAAGAGCCAACTCATTGGAAAAGACCCTGATACTGGGAAAGATTGAAGGCGGAAGGAGAGGAGGGTGACGGAGGATGAGATGGTTGGATGGCATCACCAATTCAATGGACATGAACTTGGACAAACTCTAAGAGATGGTGAGGGACATGGCAGCCTAGTGTGCTGCAGTCCATGGGATCGCAGAGTTGGACACGACTTGGTGAATGAACAACAATAGCATGCCATGTGAACAAGCAAGAAAAAGTGAAAGTACTATGTCTGTTCTGTTAGAAATGGATTGTGACCCAAAAAATAATCACTACACTGTATTGTTAGTGAAAGTGAAAATGAAGTCGTTCAGTCGTGTCCAATTCCTCACGACCCCATGGACTGCAGCCTACCAGACTCCTCTGTCCATGGGATTTTCCAAGTAAGAGTATTGGAGTGGGTTGCCATTGCCTTCTCCCAGACACCCCTAAAAACATTTTCCAAAGTGCAGAGAAAAGAATCAGGAGAAAAAATTTTTTTGTAAGTACTCTTTAAGCATTCCCACATACAGGACAGTTCATTCCTGAAATCTCATATAAACAGGTTCCATATACATAGAGAGAACAACCAAAAGTGCTGAAGTACAGGGATAAAAAGGCAGCCACAGTGATACTCCATACATTTATGGGGACAAGATTATAGAATCATAATTAACCTTTTCTCCCTGAAGTTGCCTACTCATCTTTTTTTCTTTTACCACAGTTAAGCTGTTGTTGAACTTGCACTGGAAATATGCCCCTTCCTGAGATCTCATGATTTAAAAAAAGAATCCCAGCAACCCCCAAAACAAGAAACAAGGCTTGTGTTTTTGAGGCAGAGGATACAAACATAGAATGGTACATGAAGGTCGCAGCTGGTGTTCTGCATGCAATCTAGTGCTACCATGTCATCTATGATGAGGAAAGAAAGAGCTATCATCCAGACATCCCTGGCTCATTTTTTCAGGAGGGTAGATAGAATTGAATCCAGCAAGGAACCACAACCTGTGCCATCAACGCCAAGTGTGAATGAGACTGTAGCTTGCCCTCTGTTTCCTATTCCTAATGATCTTTCATCTCTACCATCTCCCACTTCCTTTCCCTTCTTCAGTCAGGTATTTGGAAAAACATTATTCTAGGTATTTTCATAGAGGAGTTTTGGGATCAATTTAAAATTTAAATTGATCTGAAAAAAAAAAGCATATTGCCCTCTCTGAAGTGGGTGGGCCCCATCCAATCTGTTCAAGGCCTGACTAGAACTGGAGGCTGACTCTCCCCCTAATAAGAAGGAATTCTTCCTGTTTGCTGCCTTGAGCTAGGGCATCAGTTTTATTCCTTCTTCAGGTTCAAGTTGAAATATCAACTTCATAGGTCTCAAACCTGCCAGTTTTTGGCCTGGAATCACAGTATCAGCTCTCCATCACACCCAAAGCTGGCGTGTGTCTACAGCTTACCAACAGCAGCCTCCATAATTATATGAGCCAATTATTCATAATAAGTCAGTATTTCTCCCTCTCTTCCTCTCTCTCTCTCTATATATATCTATAAATATATGTATTTCAAATCATAAAATCAAAATGACATATATATGTAATATATAAGTATATACTATAAATATAATATATACTATAAAGATAATGTTGTTCAGTCACTCAGTCATGCCCAACCCCATAGATGCAACACACCAGGCTTCCCTGTCCTTTACCATCTCTCAGAGCTTGCTCAAACTCATGTCCATTGAGTCAGTGATGCCATCCAACTATCTCATCCTCTGTAATATATATGTGTATATCTATATAATATAATATATATGTAATATATAAGTATATGCTGTAAATATAAGCATAATATTATATAATATATAACATAATTATATTAATATAATATAATAAATATATAACATATATATACATATATAATATGCACAATATATATACATATATAATACATATATAATATGTAATATATCATATAAATACAGAATATAACAATAATATACAATATAATATAAAATATGTAGTCTGACACCAGGTCTGTGTCCCTCACTCCACCATACAATTCTTCTGGGAAGTAAGAAATCTTGTTTTGGAAAAAATAAGGGAGATAAGAACAAGAAAAATCATGTCCTTCAATACTGACAGATGAATTACTTAATCAAAAGCAAAAAACTATCTAGAAAATGAGATACCAAGGCCATTTCTCACTGAGGCACACAAAGAAAACAGGAATGCTTTTCAGACCATGACAAAAAATTGTGGCATCTCATAGTGATTATTTTCCCAAATCAACTGTAATGGTTTAGTTGCTAAGTTGTGTCCAACTCTTGGGACCCCATAAACTGTAGCCTACCAGGCTTCTCTGTCCATGGGATTTCCCAGGCAAGAATACTGGAGTGGGTTGCCATTTCCTTCTCCAGGGGGTTCTCCTCACCCAGGAATTGAGCCAGGGTCTCCTGCATTGCAGGTGGATTCTGCAGCCAGACTCCTGCATTGCAGGCCAATTCTTTACTGACTGAGCTACGAAGGAAGCCCCCATCAACTGTGATGGGTAATTAATACTTTAACAAAAAAATTTGCACCAGGAATTCTTAGCAGCTTTACAGCAAAATGAAGAAACAAGAATTTAGTGTTCCTCAGTGCTCTGCTTTGATTTACTAGAAAATCAAATGGCAGGGACTATGACAGCTTTTGTGTTTACACAATGAAAAGAAATAGGAAATAATTAATAAGTAGTATTACTACGATCATGTACCTAACATTCCAGGTGCCTATGCAATATTGTTCTTTGCAGCATCAGACCGTCACCAGTCACATCCACAACTGGGCGCTGTTTTCGCTTTGGCTCTGTCTCTTCATTCTTTCTGGAGTTATTTCTCCACTCTTCTCCAGTAGCATATTGGGCACCTACTGAGCTGGGGAGTTCATCTTTCAGTGTCATATCTTTCTGCCTTTTCATATTGTTCATGGGGTTCTCAAAACAAGAATACTATAGTGGTTTGCCATTCCCTTCTCCAGTGGACCACGTTTTGTCAGAACTCTCCACTATGACCCATCTGTCTTGGGTGGCCCTACACAGCATGGCTCATAGTTTCACTGAGTTAGACAAGGACAGCATATTAAGAAGCAGAGACATAACTTTGCCAGCAAAGGTCCATCTAGTCAAAGCTATGGTTTTTCCAGTACCCATGTACGGATGTGAGAGTTGGACTATAAAGATAAAGTGAAAAGTGAAATCGTTCAGTCATGTCTGACTCTTTGTGACCCCGTGGACTGTAGCCCACCAGGCTCCTCTGTCTATGGGATTCTCCAGGTAAGAATACTGGAGTGGGTTGCTATTTCCTCCTCCAGGGGATCTTCCTGACCCAGGGATCGAACCCAGGTCTCCCGCATTGCGGGCAGATGCTTTAACCTCTGAGCCACTGGGGAAGCCCAACCATAAAGATAGCTGAGTGCCAAAGAATTGATTCTTTTGAACATCAGTGATGAACACTTTGAACGTCAATGTTCTTCTTCATCAGTGTTGAAGAAGACTCTTGAAGGTCCCTTGGACTGCAAGGAGATCAAACCAGTCAATCCTAAAGGAAATAAGTCCTGAATATTCATTGGAAAGACTGATGCTGAAGCTGAAACTCCAATACTTTGGCCACCTGATGCGAAGTACTGACTCATTGGAAAAGACCCTGATGCTGGGAAAGATTGAAGGCAGGAGGAAAGGGGGACAACAGAGGACAATATGGTTGGGTGGCATCACTGACTCAATGAACACGAGTTTGAGCAAGCTCCAGGAGTTGGTGGATGGACAGGTAAGCCTGGCATGCTGCAGTCCATGGGGTCGCAAAGAGTCAGACACTGAGCGACTGAACTGAACTGAACTATGGTCTTCTTATTCAGTGTTCACGGAGGACTGAAGATCACCTAAAAGATAAACCCTCAGCTTCTTCCCAGGGAGTTGACTATTTCCAAGTTTAGAGCTGTGAGGCAAAGGAGAGGAAGGAAGTGTAGACCCCCCACACACACACTTGCTCTGGCTTTTCAAAAGCAGAGCGATTGGCCCTGGGACTCCAGATGCTTGTCTGAGGCTGCTCTGATGAACAGAAGCCTCACTTCTCATCCTGGGAGACACTGCAATGCCAGGTATCAGTAAGAGGAAAGCAACCTATTAGAGGCATTTACATGCACTTGTTTGAGTCCCTGTTTCCAGTTCTTCAGGGTGTATACCTAGAAGTGGAATTGCTGGGTCACATGGTAATTCTGTTGAACTTTTTGAGGAACTCATTCTCAGAATATTTGGAGCCAATGGTGAACTGAATCTAACTAAAGCTCAAACAAAACCCAGACTCAGCTCAGTTACACAGTAGATGACTGATATGGCCATTACAATGCTGACCCAACAGCAGAAGGGGTATACACTTTACCAGACAGCATGATGATTTATTTCTGGCATTATTTTCGGTAGGTTGTTTGTTTGTTTGTTTGTTTTTGGCCACACCACATGGCTTGTGGGATCTTAGTTCCCCCAACCAGGGACCCAACTCAAGCCCTCAGCAGTGAATTCAGAGTCCTAACCACTGGACCACCAAAGAACTCCCTTGGTGCTATTTTTGCAGCTGTGTGAAGATATAACTTGTTATTGTTCAGTTGCTCAGTCATGTCCGACTCTGCGACCCCATGGACTGCAGCACAGCAGGCTTCCCTGTCCTTCAGTATCTCATGGAGTCTGCTCAAACTCATGTTCATTGAGTCAGTGATGCCATCCAACCATCTCATCCTCTGTCACCCATTCTCCTCCTGCCTTCAATCTTTCCCAGCATCAGGGTCTTTTCAATGAGTTGGCTTTTTGCATCAAGTGGCCAAAGTATTGGAGCTTCAGCTTCAGCATCAGTCCTTCCAATGAATATTCAGGGTTGATTTCCTTTAGGATTACATGCCTTAAAATTCACCCATTGTAAGTGTACAATTCAATCATGTTTATTCTAATAGAGCTGTGCAATCCTCATTAGCAATCCTTGCATTCACCAACCCAGTTTTTTAGAATATTTTCATCAACTCTTCAAAATTTCCTCAAGCTCATTTGCAGTCAAAGCTACTCCCAGCCCCAGGCAACCACAAATCTGCTTTGTGTCTATGCTGCCCCTTTCTAGACATTTCATATATATGGAATCATGGTATAGGGAGATCATAATTTAGATAGTCTTTGGATCTGGTTCCCAAGTGTGTATATTTTTCTACCACTAGCTCAGATGTGCATAAAAATGTAATATGTCTTTACTTTCTCTCCAGCCAGCCCTGGCCCTGTAGGAATGTAGGAAAATCCACTCTTGAACATCATGGAGGCCTTGAGTGGAGGCTCTCCTTTCGTGGGGTCATGGAACAATCCAAGAGGGCTTTTGGTACCCACTGGAGTTCAGGCCATTTATTCCTCAGTCCACGTTAGCTTGATCAGCCCACTGATGCTGGTACCATTGCCATCTACCGTAAAGCTTCTTCTAAGGAGAAGGCAGGTCACTCTGTTATTTCCAGTGGCAAGCCTGGATTCCAGAACCTGCTGAAGCAGTGAGATCAGGTTTCCAGGGTCCAACATATGCCTCATACACCTGTGTCACTCCCAGAGCTGCCTATGGTCCTAATACTGTAGAGGTTGAGGCATCACTCTTTGATGCTCAGGAGACCACCAGCCTCCACCCAACTCCCACTCTGGGGGACTCACTCTTCCCCTCAACTTCCATAAAAGCCCCCCACCCTACCTGGGTTCTCTGCACTCTCCCGCCAGGACACCTGAGGTAGATGATGTATTTACTGGGGTTGGGCTTTCTCTAAAGACAAGAGAAAGGTTGACCTTCCAAGAATCTTGCAAACACCCCCGTGACAGGAAACACAAAGTGATTGGCTGCCTTCTCCAAACAAAAAGGAGGGGCACCGAAAGCATGAAACAAATGAGTATCTCACTAAATAGCCCACCACACTGCTTTGCATTCACCTACCACAAAACCACATCAGTGAACAACAGAAAGCATATCATAGTTTCAGTTTCCTTAGCTGCACTTAGATTCTATCTACTCATGCAAGCTTAAGAGAGGAAGGAGGCACCACTCTGGACTTCTCAGGCTAAGAAACAGAGTTGGTTCTAACCCCAGCAGCAAGAATAGCAATTCGCATTGTGCATCGGGCATGGTTCTGAGTGTTTTACATGTATTATCCCTTAATCCTCACAGTGACATTAGGCAGTAAGCTCTGTATATCCAAATCCTTTATTTAAAGCCCTTGGTGCAAGCTGTTCCTGAACCCAGAATTTTTTGGACTTTAGAAGGTAATAAGGTGCAGGTAATTTACATAATATAACTCCCCAAGAGGGTCTGAAACAGATCTCATACAAACTAAATAAGGTGTCTTCAATGAAACAATCATATCAAGTGGTGCAAATAAAGTTACATTGGTTTGGGTCAGTTTTTGCCACCAAAAGAACTAAGGAAGGCTTTGAATTCTCAGATCTTTGGAATTTTGGACCTGTATTAGAGGCCCCATTTTACAGATAAAGAGAATGAAGCACAGCAAGATAAGGTAGCTTGTCCAGGGTCACACCATTATGATGTGGTGGGAGTGCTCAGTGTTTCTGGAAAAAAGTGGGTCTGATCAGTTTCTCTACAAGAAACTCATCCACTCTCAACCTTCGCACTCCACAACTAGGGGCAGTCTTGTGTATGACACTGCCCCCCCACCCCCACCACCGGCAACCAACCATCCCATCCCCTCCCTGCACCTCTAATGAGTATTAGATTCTCTGATACTCATTTTCTCTCTCCTTGGCGGTTTAGTTGCCAAGTTGTGTGGACTCTTTGGGACCCCATGGACTGTAGCCCACCAGGCTCCTCTGTCCATGGAATTTTCCTGGCAAGAATACTGGAATGGGTTGCCATTTCCTTCTCCAGGGGATCTTCCTTACCCAGGGATTGAACCTGGGACTGCTGCATTGCAGGCAGATTCTATTTAAAATAGCGGAACTAAGGCAGCAGAGTTGACTCGCCCCTAACAAGCCCAGAAGGGACCGTCTGGAACTGGGTCTGGGGATTTGCTTGTCCTCTCTACCTTGAGTGGGCTTCCCTGGTAGCTCAGAGGGTAAAGCATCTGCCTGCAATGTGGGAGACCTGGGTTCACCTGGGTCAGGAAGATTCCCCTGGAGAAGGGAATGGCAACCCACTCCAGTATTCTTACCAAGAGAATCCCATGGACTGAGGAACCTGGTAGGCTACAGCCCACGGGGTCGCAAAGAGTCTGACACGACTGAGCGACTTCATTTTCTTTCTTTCTTTCTACCTTGAGCAGGGGGTTAAATCTCAGGGTGGTGTTAAGGGCCGAGTAAGAGGAGCCGGCCTGGAGCAGGCTGTCTAAATAGAGGAGTTGAATCCTTCAGGATACCAGGAGAGGGCGCGTTTCCCCTTTTCCTATTTGGAGTAGGGTTGTGTGTGTGGGTGTTTTGGTCCGGTTTCTTTTTTTCTTTTTTTTCGTTTCTAGCCAGCGAGGAGCTTCGGTGTGCAACAGGGTGCTTGGTATCCGGCTGATTTAAGCGGCGTCAGCCTCTTCGTTCATAAATTAAGTTCTCTCGTATGATGTCCTTCTTAGTCCTCGGCACAAACCCGCCCCCAGGCCCGCTCTCCCTTAACTTTTGTTTTCTTATCTTGCACCGGCGGCCTGTTACCGGGAGAACCGGCCGCACTGGCTTGGCGGAGACCCTGACCTTGGGATCAGACGCCTGGGTCCGCGCCCTTGCTAATCCCTTCTCGCAGTGCTTAGTTGCAAACCAGGGCGGCTCTCCCTCCTTCTGTGTCTTGATTCCTCCCATTTTATTCCGTCATGTCCAGAGGCATCCACCCTCCTCTAGTTCAGTAAATCAGTACCACTGCTTTTCAGGTACAATCCAGGTTAATCCAGTAATCCCACCTGTCTGGAGCATTTGAAGCCTCTGAGTGTCAACTGTCGGCCTGTTCCCCGGCAACAAAAGCCTCAGAAACATCCTGCTGACGCTGTGTTTTTAATTAAAAGTCTGTTTTAAGGGCAAAATCGGGTGGAAAGCAGTGCGTGCTCAATTAACTGTATCTAAATGTAAGCCCTTTAACAAGAGACTGAGGGCTCATCTCCCTCTTTCTGTGGGATTCAGCGACCCCCTATGGCTCTACTTCTAAAAGGACCCCCCTTCGACGATGACCGATTGCTCACACTTCATTTACTTAACAGTTTGCTTTAATTAACCCCGTCCTTCACGGCCGTCACACTAACACCTCGGCGCAGTCCGCATTAACCCGGGTCGGGGTCTTGACAGTGAGCGAGCCTGGGGGTTGGGAGGGTGGGCTGGTGGTGGAAACAGGAGGGGCGGAGCGCTGGGGCGGGGCCTACGGGGGCGTCCTGCCGAGGGGCGGGGCCTGAGGGGCGGGGCCCGGGAAATTCCCGGGCGGAGGTGGGGAGGCCGGCGCGGCGGTCAGCTGAGCAGCGCTGGGCGGGGTCGCGAGGCCGCAAATCAACCTAAGGCTCCCCAACCCCCGCCGTCGCCCCGGCCAGTCCCCTGCTTGGCGTCTGCATCTGGGTCCGGAGCCCTCTCCCAGCGGGCATGATGCCGAGGAAGCAGTGACCCGAGGGAGGCCGGAGCCCGGGCGCCGGTGAGCCAGGGCGGGGGGCGGGCAGGGTCTCCCTTTCCGCCCTGGAAGCTGTTCCGAAGCCCCCTTCCCTGCGACCCGGAGCCGGTAGGGACGTGGGTGGCGAGGGGTGGGGCGTCTCCTCCAGTGGGACGCTCGACAGGAGGGTTTCCAGGCCCTGGCGATCTTGACCTGGTGCCAAAGTGCAGCAGGGGCGTCCATCCCAAAGCGCCCTTCCCCCCCTTTTTACCCGCCAGGCTGGCCGCAGATGACTTCCTCCGTAGGTCATGAAGGTGGTTTAAGGGTGACATCCTTCCGCAGATTGGGGATGATTATACAGCCAGTTCCTCATTATAACAGAAGGAGTTAAGGACACACCTTCGAAAGACGTAAAAACTAGCTCCACGAGACGACCCAGTTCGCTAAAGAGCCAGTGGCCGCTTAAGGTGATGGGATTACTGAACAGCTGAGAGGAGTCTTCATAAACCGTGTGTCTGGGGGAGCTTGTGTGTGTGTTTGTGTGTGTAGGTATAGATACATACGTAGAGAATATGAATATTTGCTGAGGCGAGAACCCCAGAGGGGTTGTTTCTGTTGTGTAAGCTGTAGGCAGTAAGCATCACTAAGAGAAAATGTAACTCAGGTTCCAGCTAGGCTCCTTCCTCCACCGGAAAAACTGTTGTTGGAAATTATATGCCACAGAACTGCTTAAGGATGAAGTGGGAAACCAAAACTTGGAACGTCAAAGCCTAGGATCGATCTGGTTAAGCAAGCGGCACTATTAACAATGGGTTTCCCTGGTGGCTCCGTGAATCCGCCTGCAATGCAGGAGATGCAGGTTCCTGGAGAAGGAAATGGCAACCCACTCCAGTATCCTTGCCTGGGAAATCCTGAACAACAATTATTAACAGAAGAACGTCTCATGCTTGCTCCTTGCCTGAAGGAGAGAAGAGCAAGGGGGCCCTGGCCACCTTCCCCCCACCCGAAGATAGGCCCAGTTTGGAGGGGACTGGCCAGGTGTAGTATTGTTTTTCTTTTTTGGTAACTGACCACAAGTTGCATATTATGCTGTGGACTCTGACTAAACACCAAAAAAACAAAAGCAGACTTTATTTTTTAAAGGAACTGGTCACTGTTTTACCTTCCCATGCAATTCCCCACCTTAGGTAGAGGCACAGGAGTCTTCTCTTTTCCAAGCCTCACTCTTTCTGAATTTTATAAAGACTTGGAGTGTTTGGTATGTTCTGTGGAATTTATGGACTAGTAAATTCAAAGGAAGAGAGGAAAATTAAACTGTGTTTTGAAAATACGGTTTCACTCAGAAAAAAAAATTATATTAAGTTTTCTTTTTCATTTTGACATATGTATATATGGGTTGAGTGATGAAATATGTGTTATGAAATGACACCCAGATACCTTTATACTGATATTTTTTAAAGAGTACTAATTTTCAAAATAAGTTTAGTTCAAGAATCTGGAAACGAGTGCCATTGAAAAACTGTAGAAAAACTCGTAATACTCGTTGTTGGATTTGTTGCCTACTGAGCAGAAAGAGTTTTACAAGTGTAAGGCTTTTACCTCATTACACTTGATAGTTTCATTTGACTTCAACAAATGTTTACTGAAAGCCTCCTCTCAGTGTGCCAGTCTCTAGGAAAAATAAAATAGACACCTTGACTTAGGTTTGATGGGAAAGTTGACTGGCATGGGATAATACAGTACTTTGCAGAAAAGAACCAGGCACTATATAAAGCACTATTGGGTACTCAGAGGAAAGCATAGGTCTTTTTACATAAGATATCTATTTGAGCTGGACATTAAACTGTCCAGTGGACATTTGCCAGGGTAACAGCAAGTCTAGGCATCTCGAGGAAGGATAGAAAACCAAAAGAAGGCCAGGAACTGTGAACTCTTTAATGTGCCCCAGGCATGAGTGGTGTTGGTGACAGGAGATGGTACTGGTGGGTAAGTGGGGACCAGACTCTGAAAGGCCATGTTTGTTTTGCTCGGGGGCTGGAGCTCTGTCTGTATGGGAAGGGTGGAAGTAGGACGATGCCCTTGTGTTAGGGAAGAAACCATGGAGGTAGAGGGGCTGCAGTGGAAAGAGATGAGTCAGACCATGGAGGAAGCTATGTAAAGTCATTCAGCATCTATTTGTTGAACCCTCATATATTTCTGGGAATGTTCTAGGTGCTAGAGGCAATGCAGTGAACAGAACAGACCAAAAGCCCTTTCCTCTGTGGAGGACGACATTGCTGTAGGCCAGATAAGACAAGAAGGACCTGACCTAAGCTGGTGGAGATTGAGAGGAAGTGGAAGTGACAGGACTGGGTGATCCATTAGACTCGGCGGAAGAGGAAATAGGAGTCATCAAGTGTAGCTCCTGCCCTGGGAGATGAGGCTAAGTCTTTTTCCATTTTCTGTATGTCCAAAAGTCAGACTACTGTTTCTGGCATAAAAGGTAAGGCCTCTTTTGCCCCTCAATAGGATGTGTACTTTGAGTTCTTTTTCCAGGATTGTGATGAATTTTGTTGGTGCAATCTTGGAATGTTACTCAATCCCCTTGAAAAGCCAAGCCAGAATTTGCCAATAGCCAACTATTCTCTGTGGTCAAGAAATAGGTTTTCACTGTTTAAAACTAATTTTTCTTTGTGAGGGGTGAACCTGTGAGTACTTAGTAAATTCAGAGAATCAGCCACACCAGGGTAAGGGCATGGGTTTATTCTGTATTATTATTGCTGGTCCAGTGTCCAGTGGGTGGAAGTCAGTATAAGGCAGATTTCTGTTGGATACAAAATGACTTTCTGGCAGTCACAGCCATCCTGGAATAGAATGGGAAGTTGCCTGCTAAGGTCATGTGCCCATTTTTTCTGTCAAGCCTGGTCTGTATGCCCATCTGCCATGGAAACCAGCAGGACCTTCTTGCATCAAATAAGAAGTTGGGCTGGGCCATTTTTAAGACCAACTCAGGAATGCAATTCAAGCTCCTGCCTACAAAGCCAAGTCACTGCTATAATTACTTGACCTCTGGATTTAAGAAGGGTTATAATCTGGAATTCAAATAGCAGATCTGGCAATAAAATCTAGAGATTTTGCTTTTGATTTCCACCTTCCAGGTAGTTCCCATTCTTCCTTATTGGTGAAATCTTGACCTATCTGTGCTAAATTATTAATTCACCCTTCTGCCTAGAAATGATGCATTTCTAATTCAGATTGGGTGGGTTTTTATGAGAAATTCAGTTACTAAACAGGCAGAACCTTGCAGTAAATGGCTTAGGTCCAGTTTCCATAACCTTTGAAGGAAGTATGTGTGTAAGGATTTATAACCTATGTGCATTTTCTCAATTGAAAGTAGTTCAAGGGGATGCTAAACATTTAGAGAATTCAGCTTTCTCTAACTGGCATTCTACCAGTAGACATCTCATATATACACTGTATTGTGATAGCTTGTAATGATGGCCCCCCAAATATTTAAAATCATAAAATGCACTTTGAGTCACCAAAAATCAATTAAATTGCTTTTAGCGAAAGTTTGGTTATAGTATTTATATGCTTATGTTTGGCATTTATGCTAACTTCTTATTGTTATGATGTTTAAATAACCAAATAATTTTTTTCTAGCAATGCCACATAACAAAGAATTCACTATAATTGGGACAGGCATTTATATTAGTGAGAGAGGGTGGCATGGCCATGAGGGTACTGGGATATATGTGTTGGACAGTGGGAACTAGACCGTGATCTTGGTAGAACTTTAAGAATACTTTTTACAGCTCTTTTGAGCTGAAAGCAACCATAATGATCATCATTTGCTAGACAAGTCAGTAAATCATCACAGGAGGTCTTCTCAGGGTCACACATCTGGTTAGTGTCTTCCAGTTTATTTTTGTATTGTCTCCCTTATTATAACCCTGCTTTTCTCCCCCCGCCCTTATGCCCTATTAAAACCTGGGCAACCAGAAAGTTGGTAAGTAGAACTGGTTTTAATTGTTATGGTTGTGCCTCCAGTCTTGGTGGAGACATAACAAAAAGTCAAGGATGAAAACTATCTAAAGGAACGATGCCTCTTCCCCTCTCCTTCCCTCCTCTCTCCTCCCTTGTCTTCATCCATCCCCTCCCCTCCTCATCTTTCCCTCTGCTTTAGATACTTTTAAAAAAAATCTGTTAAATGTTTCCTCTTACTTTTGAAAAGTATAGTCTAATCCTTGAAAACGTGAAGAAATTTAATATTGACAAGTGAATAAAACATGTTACAAGGATTTTGCCTTTGTCAGGTATTTAGAATTCTCTGCAAAATAGATGGGAGCAGTTTTTATTTAGTAAAAACCCATTTTTATGAACTATCAGCTCCAGCATAGTTCTGTGAAAAAGTAAGTTTTATGGAAAGCCAGAAACTGGCTTTTTCCAAATTATTATCATCCAAATTATTTTATGCAAAATAACCCAAATAATTTTATTGGGGAAAACAAAAGCAGTCTCTTCTGGTCACCTCATGCCAAGAGACAGCACACTTTGGCAGTGTACCTCTTTCTAAATGAATCAGGATATATAAAACACAGCTGCTTTCAGAAGACTCAGAATGCTTTATCCATGTTTAACACTTCATAGAATCGCTATCCTCATTCAAGACTTCCAAGGATGCTTTTCCTGTGCTGGCTGCTCTGGAGAAGTCAGCAGGCCACCAGTGCCAGGGCCCGCTCTCCCCTAGGTAGTAGCACCAGCTCTAATCCTACAGGTGTCTTGCACCATCTCTAATCCTGAGGGTGCCTTTAGACTGAGAGCAGGTCACCAGGCTCTCAGTTCTGGGAGGGCTCCAGAGAGCCCAGGAATTGCCTCCTGCCAGAGTGGGGAAGAGGCAGTTCTCTGCCCTCCGAGGGTTTGGTGCATTCACATACAAGCACTAATAGCTGGTACTTTCCCCAGCTTATGCCCTCATACATGCAGGAACTTAACAAAAACCATAACCGAAGCATCCCTGGTAGTCTCTTAGAGAAACAGTCGTTTGTACTTGGCCCTCTTGTCAGCAGTGCCAGGTTCCTTTGGCATGTGTGGGAGCTACTTACAGGGATGCGGTTCTTGGGACACAGTGAAAATGTAAATTAGTAGTAGCCTGTTTGTAAGCAATTCATTGCTAAAAAGTAGGAAGAAAAAGCCTTCTGGAAGCCTTAGTTATTTGTTTAAGATTGCTGGTAGTGCAGGATGGATGGCTGAAGTAGAATATGAACTTTGGGTAAGTAGAGTGGGGCAGCCTTCACGCTCTTCTAGAGAGTACACCCAGAGGTTATGACACAGTGCTAGATGACAGAGCACTTCTCTTCCCTCAGCTTCCAGTGACCCTGCAGTGCCTCATGAAAGGACAAATCATCATCTTTGTGAAATGTGAAAAAGAAAATGTTTGCCCACAGTCTTTGATTTCTGTGCTTGCTGAGCTGGTAGGCCATACAGAAATACAGTTGGGATATACCCATCTATCTTATTTATGGGAAGGGCATACACACTCCAGTATTCTTGCCTGGAGAATCGCATGGACAGAGGAGCCTGGCAGGCTACAGTCCCTGGGGTCTCAGAGAGTTGGACATGACCGAGCGACTAACACTGTATTTTATTTATGGCCACAGTGACCCCTTTACAAATTGTATGCTTAAAATATTCTCAGAATATGCAACAACTAGGCAAGATTTTCTTAGTCTTTTTAGCGTGCTTTGCAAAAGTAAACTATAGAAGCCTAGATATTCAGTGGTACCTTCAACATGTATGACAGGGCTGGGTTTTGGAATCATCCTTAATGCTCTATTGTGCCTTTTATTAAGTGACCTTGGATGAGCTTTGTGAATTCAGCTCTGTCAGCCAGGAAATACCCATCTAGTTGAGTTTTAGTGAGGATTAGAACTTGACACTCTGGTGTGATGATTGCTGCTGCTGCTTATCACTTCAGTCATGTCCGACTCTGTGCGACCCCATAGATGGCAGCCCAGCAGGCTCTGCCGTCCTTGGGATTCTCCAGACAAGAATACTGGAGTGGGTTGCCATTTCCTTCTCCAGTGCATGAAAGGGAAAAGTGAAAGTGGAGTTGCTCAGTGGTGTCCGACTCTTAGCGACCCCATGGACTGTAGCCTACCAGACTCCTCCGTCCATGGGATTTTCCAGGCAAGAGTACTGGAGTGGGGTGCCATTGCCTTCTCCGTGATGATTGAGCACATAGTAATTATCTGAAATATGTTAGTTCTCCCCTTCTTCTTAGCCAAAAATATAAGAAATAAAATATGGAGGTTCTGTAACAGTTACAATTCACATATCATACAGTTCACCCAAAATATGGAGATTTGAGCTTAAAACATTTTTCTGGGAAAAAATCAACTTCATAATACTTTGCCCACATCTACAAATACGTACACAGAAACCCTCTTGAACACCTCATGTTAGGATTTGTTACCATCTTGATATCATTCCCATCTCTTCCTCCTCCACCCCATACCTCCTCACTGTACCCCTCTATATACCCTTATACACAGACATGTACATACAGACTGAAGCAAGGATGTATCTTTCTTGTTTGAACTGAAGAATCAAGATTGTTCAAAATGTAATGGGAAGGAAAGTCAGCCCCTTCTAGAATACTTAGGACTTGCACATGGGTTTGTGGACTCCTGGAGACCCAGTGCAGAGGGAGGTGGTTATATTTTCAGTTTGTGATTTTTCCATAGGAACTGCTGCCATGTCCCACCAACCGCTTAGCTGCCTGACTGAGAAGGGGGACAGCCCCAACGAAACCACAGGAAATGGACCCCCCAACCTGGCTCACCCAAACCTGGACATGTTCACCCCACATGAGTTGCTGCAGCAGATGAGAGAGCTTCTAATCGAGAACCATCAGCTGAAAGGTAAGCAACACCTAGCCCCATGTTTCTCCATTCACCCACGGCCTTTGGGAACACAGTCCCTTGGTGATAGCTTGTAGGTGAATCCCTTTCTCTGCACCTGGTTCCCTGGGGAGAGATAGAGCACAGGACTAGCTCTTAGTGAGACTAAAACTGCTTCCCAGATGGCTCAGTGGTAAAGAATCCGCCTGCCAATGCAGGAGGTGTGGGTTTGATCCCCAAGTCAGGACGATCCCCTGGAGAAGGGAATGGCAACCCACTCTAGTGTTCTTGCCTGAAGAATCCCATGGACAGAGGAGCCTGGCGGGCTACAGTCCTTGGAGTCGCAAAAGAGTTGGACACGACTTAGTGGGTAAACAACAGCAAGGCTAAAGCTGTTCCCATTGTTTACTTTTGGATACAGGTAAGAATAAAATTATGTATCTCTGGGAAATGGCAGAATGACATTTAGCCCTAAATTTAAAAGGAAGAATAAAAGGCTGCTATTATTACAGAGTTAGTCCTAAATATTACCTTAAGAGAAAGGATTCTAATATCTCCAGCCATGGCTTTTGGCAGAACCAATGTTGGAATCCAGGAGTGATGGACCTCAATCTAGCTAGTTATTAATAGACATTTTGTTAAAATAAATCAATAAAATCAATTTTATTTTCTTGAGACTCCTGAGGGCAATCGGTGACATTAGACCTCCTAGTCCTGTGTGAAAGCAGAAACTACTCATTTTGCTATGTAGTCTTTCCAGCTGACTTGGAGCCCAGGCCAACCCTGGCATTTTGAGGTTCCGAGCTATGTGGTGAGGTGATCTCTGGGGAGGTTCTCTTCATGACCCCAAGTCCAGTCCCCTGGTATTCTGACACTCTCCCTCTGAACCCCATGCAGAAGCGATGAAGCTAAACAATCAAGCTATGAAAGGGCGATTTGAGGAGCTTTCAGCTTGGACAGAGAAGCAGAAGGAAGAACGCCTTTATTTTGAGACTCAGAGCAAAGAAGCCAAAGAGCGCTTAACGGCACTGAGCCTTGAAAATGAAAAACTGAAGCAAGAACTCGGAAAACGAACAGGGAAAACTGAAAGGGCATTCGAGGTGAGTAGACTGATCAGTTGTAATTTTATTATGTTCATACTTGCAGTGGGATCTTGCTTGTCTAGACTTGGAGATCAAAACTTTCACAGTTCCGGTTAGATGCTTGCATTATCTTGAAAGAAGAATGATGAGAAGATTGGTTGCAATTTTAAGAGTCATGTGTAATCTCTGGTGAAGGAAAGAAATGGGTAAAACTTTGATCTTATTAATTATAGTCAAAAGAGTGTTATGGTTATAAATCAATATTTTGTACTCATTATAGGTGGTACAGCAAGACCTCTGCCTGGAACTATTCAAATGTTGGTCTTTAGTCCTTGATATAGAATTACATTTTTAAAATCTGTCGCTCGGAATTTTCACTTATTGACCTTGTCCTTTCTCTCCGTCTACAATAGATTCCTCACTTTGTGTTTTACATTTACTTTTGAAAAATGGTTTGACAAATATTATTGTGTGATATGAGGCTGTAAGGTTGCCACATTTTCACGAATTCAAAGAACCTGAGAAATGTGCTTTGATACCCTTGAGAATGGGTGTCAACAATGTGAATGAAAAGTCCTGTAGGTTTTCCAGAAAGGTCCCAATATTGGAAGAAGTTGAGATCGGAAGCTGGAGCTCTGGACAGCTTCTTTCAGTGTAGAGGATCCATTGAAGCAAACTACAGGCAGGACTCAAATGAGTCCTTGGGACAAAGAGACACTGAGGATTCTTCAAAACCCTTGGTCATCAGTTATTTCTCCAAAAGCTGTGCCTCCCAGGCCCCCATCTGCCCCCCACCTCTCTTTTAATTTTTGTTTCATAGACCACTTGAGGTGTTTTGGTTTTTCTTCTTTTTTTTTTTAATTTAGCCTCTCATCTTCCTAATTGACTGAAGCTCTCAAGGCTTCTCACTCACTCACTGATGCTGACCTGTCTTTGCTGCTGCTTCTGCAGGCAACCCTCCCCCAACCCCTCAAGCCATCAGGGTTGCCCCTGTGTTCTGTGAGGCACATGGAAGGGAGCAGGGAGTTTCCACTGAGATCTGCTTTCCAATCCTCAGGGTGAGGCTGAGGTATGACTGATTCTGTCCTGATTTCACTGAATTACAGACCTGGTGGCTCAGAGGGTAAAGCGTCTGCCTGCAATGCAGGAGACCCGGGTTCCATCCCTGGGTCAGGAAGATCCCCTGGAGAAGGAAATGGCAATCTACTCTGGTACTCTTGCCTGGGAAATCCAATGGACGGAGAAGCCTGGTAGGCTACAGTCCATGGGATCACAAAGAGTCGGACATGACTGAGCGACTGAATTGAACTGAAGTCACTTCAGTTGTGTCCAACTCTTTGTGACCCTATGGACTGTAGCTCGCCAGGCTCCTCTGTCCATGGGATTCTTTTAGGCAAGAGTACTGGAGTGGGTTGCTATTTCTTTCTCCAGAGGATCTTCCCGACCCAAGGATTGAACCCACATCTCTTACATCTCCTGCATTGGCAGGCAGGTTCTTTATCACTAGTGCCACCTGGGAAGCCACCATAGGTATACATATGTCTAAAGAATCCTTTTTAACTTTTAACTCCAGATTGCCAGGCAAAGGTCATTAGCCTTGTTTTGGATTATAAAATGGCATATCAGCCAGGGCACATTTCCAAGACAATAGAAGCACAGAAAAACGGAAATTGTTGTTTTCTGAAGGCTAATCAATGCTAAGTGCTCCGAAATGATGAAAGATAGAACAAATAATTTAGTTGGGCTTGAGATCCCAGAGAACAAACCCTGGAAGTTTTGTCCACAAAGATGATGGACAGAGCCTTAACAGTGAAATGAAGAGAAATTTAAAGTGTCACCTCACAAGGTGTTTTGCAGATCCATAATTTCCTAAGGATAATGAAGTGTTAGTCGTTCAGTAGTATCCAACTCTTTGCAACCCCATGGACTATAAGCTCCTCTGTCCGGCCAGGCTCCATGGAATTCTCCCAAGAATACTGGAGTGATTGCCATTCCCTTCTCCAGGGGATCTTCCTGACCCATGAATCAAACACAGGTCTCCTGCATTGCAGGCAGATTCTTTACTGTCTGAGCCACCAGGGAAGCCCAGGGATAATTAAGAGATCCACACAATTGTGAAAAAGAAAATTAACCTGACTTCTGAGAGTCAAGAGTCATGGCCTTATATCCCTGGTCCTCAGACACTTGTTTAAAACTCTATTTCCTTCCTTTGTGGGAAGATGGTTTTTAGAAGTCTAATCCACTCAGTATCCTCAGGAAGGTCAAGAGGATGGATGTGAAGGTGCCTCGCCAGGGCATAGTCTTCCCCTTCCCTGCTTGCTTCCTGGTTCCAGCTAGGCAGTACCTTTCCTTTTTTTCATTTTTATGCCTTTAAATGTACATTTCTGCGGTCTGAATCATTAGCAGGAGAGATTGCACAAGCTTTGAACTTTTCCTTGCAGACCTAACTCTTCAGTTTTAGCAGCTCTTCAGAGTTGCTTTTTCCTAAAGCCTGTGAGAGTTTCCTAGCAAGGGGATGGTTCAGATGAAGGCAGAGGCTGATTCCACTGGTGTGAGGGGCACTTCCATGTGCCAATTACTACCTAGCCCTCACTCTCCTAACACTGCACAGACTAGCTGGTTTATGGTCCATACACATGCCTTTCTGATAATTTTTTGGTTCTACTATGAGCCTTTGGGCCTGTTTACCATTCCTTATGAAATCTGTCAGAGGGTGTTTGTGTGTGTGTGTGTGTGTGTGTGTGGGCAGGTGGGTGAATTTTCAATGTTGCAGTCCTCTGCTAATCTCAAGTATACATATTTCTGATGGTGCTGTGTCCATAAGAGCCGTGAGGGAAGAAATCAGGAGGCCAAGAAGGTCACAGCTGGATGAGACCACAGAGACCACATGGTACCAAGTCTTTCTGATCCAAGAAAACTGAAGCCAAGACATTAAGGGAATCTGTTCAAGGCAACACATGCTCTGATTAGCAGAGTGCAGACGAGAGTCTGTTCTCCCTTCTCCCAAGTAAAAACACCTCATGTCAGCAAGCTCTTTCTTTTATGACTTTGTCATATGTGGTAATTGCAACAGGATGAACACAACAGGTACTCGACATTAGGAAAATATTAATGTTTATTAGTTTATCAAGGAAAGCCCATTAATGTTTATAGAGGCCAAAATTAATTTTCCACACTTGTTACCAGCCTCTGAATTTTCAATTTTCTTATTTCTCACCAGATTTACCTTTATCAACCTTAAAACATCAGCATAGAATATTGTAACAACCAACCTACATGCCTGGGAGGATTTTGCACGTTTCATTGTGTTTTGCCATCACCCTTGTTTGTCATGCCCTTGATGCTTTGGCTTCTAAGCAGAAATGACAAGTATGAGGAGAGAGTGGGTAGAAGGGGAAAAAAAAAAAAGCAAGAAGTTGAGTTGTGACAGTTCTTTGTCCTTATTTTCTGGGATTTGGGGCTGCAGTTTACTGGTCAACCATTGCCAAAGTCTGGTTGGTTATTTTCATAATGAGATTATTTCTTTCAGCATGTTGAGGAAACCTTGCTTTTCATGAGTTTATTTTAACTTCCTATTATTTGCACACAACAAAGTAAATTTTTCCATTTTAAATGGTATGTCAAAATAAATTGCCGAGGAAAAGCTAGAATTCCCTACTCTAAAGCACAGCTGTCTTACCAGTAGGTGTAGAGGCACTCGAGTTTGATGGCTGAGTCCTTGGCTTGATTCATTCGTTCACTTTGATCCGCATTGTTTCCAGGACATCACTGGGGACCCGAAGGTCCCCAAGGCAGAAGTGGAGCAAGAAGTGGAACAGCTAAAGACCCAGGTGGCACGCCTCCAAGCTGAAAAGGCAGATCTGCTGGGCATCGTGTCTGAATTGCAACTCAAGCTGAACTCAGGCGTCTCCTCCGAAGACTCCTTTGTTGAAATCAGGATGGCTGTAAGTGTGTTGGTTTTGGTTTTGTCTTAAGCAAGTTACAAAACCTCACCTGGAAAACTGCTAGAAATATCACCACTTCCTTTCAACACGGGAAAGCCAAACAGTGGGGAAATTTCATCATAGTCAGCATAAATATAAAACATCATGCTTGTGGCTGTCACAGCTGAAATGGAAAATACTGATTACCTTTTATGACCGAAGAGATAGTCCTTTTTTTCCCCCAGTACATCCTGAATAATTTATCTGACCTAAAAAGAAAAAAAAAAAAAAGTATAAACTTGTTCAGCCCAGGTTTCAAAGCTGTGTTCAGCATTTCACTTAGGTAAGCAGAATCATGATCAGATGCAGTAAAATCAAAAGGCTCGCCACTTACTAATCATAGAACCCTCTTTTCAGACAAAGTCTTACGAGGAACGTAGGCATATTAAAAATAAGAAGTGGAGAAAAGCAAGAGCAGAGGTGCTCTGGTTGTAGCCCCAGGGAATACCCTGGCTTCTCCCTCCCCTCCAACAGCAGCTGCTAGGGAAGCGCCAAGAACAGATTCTGAAACCAGCATTATCTTATTGGCTTTTATGTCCAGCCCCAAATGAAGCGAGCTGGGCGAGGCAGCACAGGCTGGCCTGGGAAGCATGTGTCGGCGGGTAGCTGGTGTGTGGGCAGTCCTGCTAGAAATCCTGCTAGAAACCTCCTTCTTTGCTACTAGAAAAAAAAAATTGAATTCAGATTGAGGCACAGGAGGGTACAATCCTCCATTGTACAATCAGTCCAGCTTTGTCAGAGCACACATCTGATACAGGAGGAGAGCTTAACTGTGTCTCTGGAAGAGAAAACCCTACATGTGGACCAGTGGAGGTGAGGTGGGGTGAAGTGCACCTTACAGAAAGCTCAACTACGGGACATGTCTGAAATACCAGAGCATGACTCTCTTTACTTTCTCCTTTATTTGCTGCACTAAAGATGAACAGAAGTGGAAAATGGCTCTTAATAACCCTGCCACCCATGCCCCTCAGAAATTTTAGATGAATAGGGGCTGAAGTCAAGAGAAAATACTAATCAGGAAGTACCCTATGTCAGAGCACTCATTCTGCACATGAGCAAAGATTATGAAAACATTGATCGAAGAGCTTTCACCTTCTGCAAATAACTGATAAAATTCAGGAAGTCCAAGGAGCGTATCAGAAGTTTCCAAATGAGGCTTCTTTCTTTGGGGTGCATGGTTACCATAATGTTCTCCCTCACTGATGAGTGACAGTTAATTCTAGTGTAAACATGTTTTTCTTGCCTTGCTCCTGTGAACAGAAAAACACTGCCCAAGACTTAGGAACAGTGTGCGCATACAAAATTATCTAGAACCACCTCTGTATTTTTCCATTAGCTCACTGGACTAAAAATGTCTTTCAAATCATTGAAGTGGTCTTAGCCCCCACTGCTCCCTAAGTGGCCCAAGAAGCAGATGAACTTCAAATGGGAGCCAGCCTTTTGCTCTGTGAGCCTTACCCACAGCAGACAGACTTCTTTCCAAATGGCTTTAGCTAGTTCTAGCATTTTGCTTTTTATTTTTTCAGATTTGTTTATTTATTTCTGGCTGTTCTGGGTCTTTGTGGTTGTGCATGGGCTTTCTCTAGTTGCAGCGAGTGGAAGCTATTCTCATTGCAATGGCTTCTCTTGTTGTGGAACACAAGCTGTAGGTGCGTGAGCTCAGCAGTTGTGGTCCATGTGCCCAGTTGCTCTGCAGCATGTGGAATCTTTCCAGACCAGGGATTGAACCCGTGTCCTCTACATTGGCAGGTAGATTCTTAACCACTAGACCACCAGGGAAATCCCACATTTTGCATTTTGAAGGAGTGTATGGGAAAGGTATGTGGAATTATCATTAGCTGTGTGTGACCTTAACTTGTAAAGAAGGGAACTGCCAACGAGGGAGAGAGAGAGGAGATAAGCTTTCCTGTATGTGGGGTCAGGATGACTGTGCTGAATGAGAGGAGCCCGGCCTTCTCATCTCCATCTGGATATTTATAATCCTGACGGGGCATGCAGGTTGAGGGAAGGATAAACTTCCATTCCATTTGAGTGACTGAATTGAAGCATTTCACATTTCTGTGTTTGGTAGGTTCCTTGGGTTATGTGTCATCCAAATTCTTGATCTTTCACCTTTTTCTCTTTTGCTAGAGAATTTGTCTTACAGGCATGCTATGTTAAATTTCTCTCATTTCTGCTTTTACAGGAGGGTGAAGCAGATGTGGCAGCAAAAGAAATCAAGTCAAGTCCTGGGCCCACAAGAACTGATTCCGTTGACACGTACGTGAAGACAGAGTCGGGCTGTCAGACAGGCACACTGGGCAGTCTTGTCACTTTTGGCTCACCTCGGAGAGGCCAAACATGGTGGGCTGAAAAAGCCACTTACTGATTTACACTGGGGCCTTTCCAGAACGTTCAGTTTGAATGCTGTTCATATTTATTGTTGCAGCCCACTGGTAGAGAATAAAAACTATGTTTGGTGCCTTGGTAGGCTAACTAACCCCTCACCACTCTCTAGAGGTGTTTCATCTCCATCAGGTGAGAAGTGAAAACAAGCTTGTTCTCAGTTAAGAGACCCATGTTTCCTAATGGGTTTATGAGTGCCGTCTGCCCCGGACCAGGCGGCCCAGCTGATAAGGGCGATGTTTCCTTTTTCTCTTCCCTGTTCATTCCCGAGTACAAGGCAAAGTGACTAATACAGGGTAGTCTTCCATAACAACGACTGTTGTTGCTCTGGGTGATGGCTGTTTTTTGAAAGTGCCTAGATATCTTACCTGGGGAATCTCCAGTAGATTTATGCCTAGTAGACAGCCATCTGAAATAGTAGGGAGACCTTCAGGAGGCGACGGCAGGGGATCTGGGCCCGAGTCTCTTACAGGTAGCTGTGACCTAGAATGTGCTATTAGCTCATCCCCTGTAAGCGGGTTACTACTGTATGAATCTGCTTAAGAGGATCTACCTGAAATTTCCCTAAGCATCTCTTCCTTCAGAGACTTTTAGTATCTTTTTCCTATAACTTGATGAATGGACTTATAAAAATGTTTTTTTCCCCTCCGTTACGCTGCCAAGCCCTTGTATAAGGCAAAAAATCAGGATTAGATTTCTTTCACCAAACAGGGCAGTTGGCAGAGATGAAAGTTACTCCCTTTTTTAGGTAGAAATAACTACCCCCTTCCCCCGTGTTGCCTTTTTAATATCAGAAGACTTTCCTGAAAGTGGTGGGAAGGAAGAAAGCCATGTTTGAAATTTCTAAGCCACTTCCTCTTCATGTATAGCTGTGTAAATACCACTTCTTTTAAACCACACAGCTGTGTTTTAATAACAGCTTCTTTACCTTGTTTGAAAGTATTTTAAGGAGTCAGAGATTGATCTCCGGGGTTGGAGTTTGAGCTTTGGTGATGGAAACTGGGATTGAATCCTGAATCCTGGCTCTTTGTTAGATGTGTGAACTTGGGTATGTTACTGAAGGCATAGCCGCTATTAGCATCAGCGTAGCTTTCCAGAATGTTTAGTGACCGCAGTGATGGCCGTGGTTTTCTTTATCATTGAACTGCCTCTTGATTTAATCTGAGTTTGAAGTCAAGAAATATATTTGACATACCAACAGTGCCTACATTTCTGTGCTCTAGTTATTAGAAACCAAAAACAAAAATGCTTTTTCTTCTCCTGACTTGAGAATGTGGTGTTTTCTGTCACGTTGGAGGAAGACAGTGGTCTGCATGTCACCACAGGCAGCACATGTGTGACTGTGGTCCTCTTGGACATGAGTCCTCTAGGAAAGAAGGGCTCCAAAACCGGGGCTCCCTCTGCTCCACTGCCTCTGTGGGTCCTGGGGTCTGGTGCCATGGACATTGTGACCATATGGAGGGGGGGAGCATGTGCAGAATAAGGTGGGCCTACTCATCAGCCCTTACTCCTTCCCCAGACAGCATGGAGGACCCAGGCGCTGGCTGTCACCAGGCCAGCTCTGCTTGGTCTGTAAATGAGAATTAACTGGAGAATGTTCTGGAAAGCTGTTCCTTTTAACTAGTTCCAGTAATATTCTTAGACTCCGACATTTTCGTATTCTCATGAAACCTTTTCACCTTTCTGCTGTCCTGATGTAGGAGCAAATCTGCAGAAGGTACCAGGAATTACGTGGAGTTTGAGGAATTAACTGTGAGCCAGCTCCTGCGTTGTCTAAGGGAAGGAAACCAGAAGGTGGAGAGACTTGAAATTGCCCTCAAGGAAGCCAAAGAAAGGTATGAAATAAGCAACGCGGAAAATGCATACCTTGCTTTTTTAATAGCTTTCAGTTCAGTTCAGTCGCTCAGTCATGTCTGACTCTTTGCGACCCCATGAACCACAGCACGCTAGGCCTCCCTGTCCATCACCAACTCCCTAAGTCCACCCAAACCCATGTCCATCGAGTCAGTGATGCCATCCAACCATCTCATCCTCGTCGTCCCCTTCTCCTGCCCTCAAACTTTCCCAGCATCAGGGTCTTTTCCAGTGAGTCAGCTCTTCGCATCAGGTGGCCAAAGTATTGGAGCTTAAGCTTCAACATCAATCCTTCCAATGAACACCCAGGACTGATCTCCTTTAGGGTGGACTGGTTGGATCTCCTTGCAGTCCCAGGGACTCGCAAGAGTCTTCTCCAACACCACAGTTCAAAAGCATCAATTCTTCGGCACTCAGCTTTCTTTATAGTCCAACTCTCACATCCATGCATGACTACTGGAAAAACCATAGCCTTGACTAGACGGACCTTTGTTGACAAAGTAATGTCTCTGTTTTTTAATGTGCTCTCTAGGTTGGTCATAACTTTCCTTCCAAGGAGTAAGCGTCTTTTAATTTCATGGCTGTAGTCACCATGAAATCTGCAGTGATTTTGGAGCCCCAAAAAATAAAGTCAGCCACTATTCCCACTGTTTCCCCATCTATTTCCCATGAAGTGATGGGACCAGATGCCATGATCTTAGTTTTCTGAATGTTGAGCTTCAAGCCAACTTTTTCACTCTTCTGTTTCACTTTCATCAAGAGGCTCTTTAGTTCCTCTTCACTTTTTGCCATAAGGGTGGTGTCATCTGCATATCTGAGGTTATTGATATTTCTCCCAGCAATCTTGATTCTAGCTTGTGCTTCCTCCAGCCCAGCGTTTCTCATGATGTACTCTGCAAATAAGTTAAATAAGCTTTATTGAAATTAAGATGCCATAAAATTCATCCATTTAAAGTGTACATTTTAATTCTTGTTTAGAATATTCACAGAGTTATGTAGCCTTTACCACATTATAATTTTAGAACATTTTTTCCACAAATAAGAAACCCAGTACTTGTTAGCACTCATTCCTCTTTCCTTCTGGTAATCTACTTTTCCGTCTCCATAGACTTAGCTTTTCTGGACTCTTCATACAAATCGAATCATGCAACATTTGGTCTTTTGTGACCGGCTTATTTAGCATAATGTTTTCAAAGCTTATCCATAGTGTAGCATGTGTCAATCTTCATTCCTTTTTGTTGCTGAGTAATATTCCATGGTGTGACTAGACAACATTTTGTTTATCTGTTCATCATTTGATGAACATTTGGGTTGTTTCCACTTTTTGCCTATTAATAATATTTGCTCTCTATGTTCATGCACAGTTTTATGTGTGGACATAGTTTTTTAATTTGCTGGGTATATACCCAGGAGTTAAATTGTTGGGTCACATGGTTACTCTCTGTCTAATATTTTAAGAAACAACCAAACTGTTTTTCACAGTGGCTGCACCATTTTACATTCTCCCCAGGATCCACACCAACACTTGCTGTTTGTCTTTTTGATTATGGCCATCCTTGTGGATGTGAAGTGGTATCTCATTGTGATTTTGATTCTGTTTCCCCAGTGATGAATACACATGTTGGCCATATGTGTATCTTCTTATTTGCCCATTAAAAAGTTTGTATTTTCTTTTAATTATTCAATGACATGAGGTATATGATTTGTAAATATTCTCTCCCATTCTGTGAATTATCTTTTCATTTCTTTGATGGTATCATTTGCAGCACAAAATTCTTTTTTATTTTTCTCTAGTCGAATTTATCTGTTTGGTTTTTGGGTCACTTCTGATTTGGTGTTGTATCTAAGAAACCACTGCCTAACCCACAAAGATTCACTGCTGTGTTTTCTTCTCATTGTTTTAAGTTTTAGTTCTTATATTTAAGTCTCTGATCTAAGTTGAGTGCATTTTTGTGCATGGTGTAAGGTGAAGGTCTAACTTCATTCTTGTGTATGTGGATACCTAGTTGTCCTGACACCATTTGTTGAAAAGATCATTTTTTTCTCACTGACACCCCTGGTGTAAATCAGTTGACCATAAACAAATGTAAAGATTAATTCCTAAATGCTCAGTTTTGTTCAATTGATCTAAGTGTCTGTCCTAATGGCAATACTACACTGTCTTAATGAGTTTTGTAGTAAAATTTAAAATTCTGAAATGCAGGTCCGCCAATTTTGTTCTTCTTTTGAAAAGGTTATTCTGGGTCCCTTGTTTTTCTCATATAACTCTTAGAATAAGTTTGTTATTTTTAAGCTGGGATTTTGTTAGGGATTGCATTGAATCTGGAGATCAATTTGGGGAACATTGTCATCTTAACAATATGAAGTCTTCTGATCCGTGAACATGGGTTTCTCTCCATTTCCTTAGGTCATCCTTAATTTCTTCCAATGATGTGTTATAGTTTTCAGCATATAGGTCTTGCAGTTCTTTTCAAAATTAATTCCTATGTATTCCAGTCTTTTTGGTGCTATAATATATAACATGAAATTATTTTCTTGATTTCATTTTTGGATTTTTCATTGTTAGTGTTGGTGTTCAGTCGCTAAATCATGTCCGACTCTTTGCAACCCCATGAACTGCAGCATGCCAGGCGCCTCTGTCCTTGACTATCTCCCTGAGTTTACACAAACTCATGTCCATTGAGTCAGTGATGCCATCCCACCATCTCATCTTCTGTCACCCCCTTCTTCTCTTGCCCTCAATCTTTCCTAGCATCAGGGTCTTTTCCAAAGTGTCATCTCTTCACACCAGGTGGCCAAAGTACTGAAGCTTCAGCATCAGTCCTTCCAATGAATATTCAGGGTTGATTTCCTTTAGGATTGACTGCTTTGATTTCCTTGCTGTCCATTGTTAGTGTAGAGAAATAAACTGATTTTTGTATATTGATCTTGTAGCCTGTAACCTTGCTGAATTCATTTATTAGCACTAATCATTTGCTTTTAGTGGATTCCTTAGTATTTTCTTTATATAAGACCATGTCATTTGCAAAGAAATAGTGTTACTTCTTCCTTACCAACCAGTATTCCTTTTACTTATTTATTTATTTTTTTGCTTGCATGATCGCCCTGGCTAGAACTTCCAGTACAATGTCAAATAAAAGTGAAGAAAATAGATATCCTTGTCTTGTTCCTGATCTTGGAGGGAATGCTTTCAGTCTTTCACCACTAAATTGGTGGTATTAGCTTTGTTTTTCATAGATGCTTTTATCAAGTTGAGATGCTCTTTTCTATTTCTAGTTGCAATCTTTATCATGCAAAGGTAAATGCCTCTACTGAGTCTATGAAGATGATTGTGTGGTTTTTTTTAAACCTCTATTAATGTATTATATTGATTGATTTTCTGATGTTAAACTAACTTTTTATTCCTGGATAAATCACACTTGGTCATGATATATGATCTGCTTTATGTTGCTGGCTTGGATTGCTAGTCTTCTTAGTAAAGATTTTTGCATGTGTATTCCTAAGAGGTGTTGGTCTGTAGTTTTCTTGTGATGTCTTTGTCTGCTTTTGGTATAAGAGAAATACTGACCTCATAGAATGTGACATACACACACACTTTGGGATAAAATTTATTTACCTTATAGAGTTGTGAAGTCAATTAATTTTTATGTGTGAATGAACTTCTTAGGAATGCAGAGTGCTAAACCACATAAAATGGGGGGGCATAATGCAACAGGTTTAGGGTTCCAATGATTGCAACATTTACTCATAAATATATATAGCATATACTAAAATATACATAAATATAATATACATACATAATTTTTTCAGACATTATAAATGTTTCATTAATCTTAAAACTACAGCACTTTCTAACTGAAGCAGTTGAAAAATTTAAGTATAAGAAAATCCGTTCTTAAAATATGAAACATAAGTTATTTATTCAGAATGAGGGTTATTTGAAAGAAATCAGTGTTTGTCCAGTGACTTATTTGATAGTCACTTCTTTTCAAAGGTGAAAAGGAATGATGGCTATGAATTGTAGGTCTTTACCCCATATCCTACCACTGTCTTAATAGAAAAGTTCAGAGGTTAACTTCCAGGAGACTAATACTATGTATTCTAATAGAGTAAAACATTTGTCCTGACTTTTTGATAAGTCCCCAAACTGAGTAATGATGCACAGAAAAATAAATAAGTAAAAGCATTCATTTTACACCTCAGTTATTACAGGTACAGCTGATTTTTTAAAAGGAAGATGTTTTGCTTCGAAAAAAGACCTTTAATAGTGACGAGTAATCAGTGTGTTTCTGTTTCATTGGCACATTTACCCTCCTGAGTTCTGTACACCATTCGAAGAAGTCAAGTTTAGCTGGTAATTCATCCTTCCTCAGACAACATGATTAGCTTTAATAATAAAAGTGTAAACTTAGGAATTTGCTGATTATACATGCTGATCTTTTGTATGATCTAATATGTAATTCCTACTTTCAAAATAATGATAGCTGTCTGTCTGGAGGTGTAACTTTTCAGATGGTAACTAGGAAGTCAGGCCTGCCTTTGAGATGGGTGTTTCCCTTTCTTACCCTTCCTGAATAACATTAAATTTCCACTTTGTGAGTCAGACTTCTTGCAGTTTTTAACACCTGCTAAGTCATTGATCGGTTGCCAGGACCAGTGTTCTCCATGTCTACGTTAGGACAACCTCCTGACTAAGGTCAGACTGAAACCAAGAAATAAAATCACTGATACATCACCTGACTTGATTTACTATGCGGGATATGATGAAGAGACATTATAAAACCTAACATGTCTTTTTCTCAAGTACGGAAGTCAGTCTTCAACCGTTTTCATTGGTCATGAGAAATAAGAGTAATTGAAAAATTTTAGGTGATAGGTGGGGAAAGGGGATAGTACACTTGTTTTTCTTTCACTATTTGCCAGGATTCACATTTTGTGTAATTTGTGTCTTCTGAACAAACGTAAACTGATAGCCAGGAAGGAGAGAGAAATTGTTTATGAAGTATGTCCCAAGATAAGAAGAGGGAGCAGGAAAAAGTCAGCCCAAGATGAAAATTTGCCCTAGAAAATTAAGTTGAAATTCATATGTGGGTCGGAATCATATGTGAGTGGTACAAGGAAGGCCCATCCTTCCACCCTTCACCACCCAGCTCTTAACCCATTTAGCTGCTGAGCTAGAGACGGTGCCTGTGCACCAATTAGGTTTGGCAGTTTGCAACAGATACCAATGCTGTTTGTTTATTTTGTATTATCATTAAGTTCTTTTTAAAAAATCAGTTTTGCATTCACATAGTTTAAAGAATTGGTTGCTCCATAGGCTTTTTATGGAAAGATAGTAGTAGTTCTTTGGCTAGCCACACACCACCCCCCCCAACCACCACCACTTGCTTCTCAACCACTTACAACATATTTATTGATCATTTTTTTAACTTTTGGCTATACCCCACAGCATATGAGACCTTAGTTCCCCAACCAGGGATCAATTCCATGCCCCTGCATTAGAAGGCAGAGTATTAAACACTGGACCACCAGGAAAGTCGTGTCTTACAACTTATTTAGCTGGTTCTTTTGATACTTACTCCCATAGATCAAGATTAAATCACTACTCAGAAAAAAATTTCCCCTATCTTAGACATAATCTATTGACCTCCCAACTATGAAGGATGAGAATTTAACTGCTTTTGACTCCCACCATTGTCAGCCACCCACTTCTGGACCCTTCTTCCCATCCCACACTACACCACCCTACTCCAAAACTGATTATATTGACATTTAGTTAGATCACTACTCAGTGTCTATTATTATTCTTATGCAAACATATGCACGGATGCACGCGTGCACACACAATTCTCTGTTGAGCTCTGCTCTATGCATTGACCACTTTTCCTTTCTAATACTTAAAAAAAAAAAAAAAAAAAAAAAACTTTATGCAAAATTGCATTTAAAAATTTGCTTAGTTTTACCGCACTCTTCCCCAGTGAGGAAATCTCAGTGACATGCAAATGTGTTAGTAGTCTAATAGTTTCCTCTTCTTGAGAGTCGGCCTGGTTGCTGTCTAGGTCCTGTTCTACTGCAGTTATCTTGGGATCTCCCGTTGGCCACTTGTGGAATTCCTTCAGCTCTGCTCTTTTGGATCACCTGTTTTCTGAATCCAGTGTTCTTACTCACTAAATATCTTTAAATGTCTCCACTAACTTACTAAGAAAGACTATATGGGGAGGATATTTTCTGAAATCTGTATATCTGAAAATCTGTCTTTCTACATTTTTACTTAACAGATAGTTTTGCTAGATACAGAATTCTATTGATATATTGGATATAATTTTCCCACCAAATTTTGAAAGCATTAGTAATTCATTGTCTTCTGGCTCCAGGTGTTAAGGCTGAGAAATTCATTGCCATTTTGATTCTTTATCTTTTGGCAAAAAACTTCTTTTGTTTGTCCTCTCCCCCAAAAGGTTCTTTGCTCCATCCCAAGTTTTCTGACATCTCACATGTGCTTTGGTGAGGGGCCTGTTTTCATCCATTTGTTCTGGACACTCTTGGCCTCATTCATCCTTCAGTTCTTGAAAAATGATCTTGACATAATTTAGGGATAATCTCTTACCCTCAGTTTCCTCTCTTCCCTCATTCTAGTAACTACTATTATTTTGAACTGGACTCCTGAAGCAGTCCTCTCATTTTCTTAATGTGGCGTTCCTCTTTGCCATTTGTCTCTTTCCTTATCTCTTTCTTCCTCCCCCTGCCTCCTCGCTCTTCACTCTTGCTGTCTTTTCCTGCTTTCTGATATATTTGATCAACTTTCATCTTCTGTTTTTTGCTGGGCAGAGGTGGAGGGGAGGTACAGTTCCTTTGAATGTTCTTCTTCCAAAGTTATTTTAGTGGCATTCAGGGTGGGAGAAAAATTACATGCATATATTTAATCTACCATCTTTAATCACAAGTTTCTTTTTATTCCATTTGTATTGAGGTGGTTTTCATATGATTTTGATTTAATATAAGAATGTTGCTGTATTTTATTTGTTTTAGGACCTCATAAACTTAGATGGATCTTCTTATAACAAGTATAAGGATTCCCTCTCTGCTGAATCCTTATAAAGAGGCACCCACTCTCATGTAGCAGACGTGCATACACACATAAAAATACAAATTAAAAAAAACAGTTCTGTGCATTACAGTGATGTGGAAAAAGGCAGTGTTTTTCAGTGTTCAAGATAAATTATACCCATCTTATACATCCATGTGCGTTCATCCCTTAAATCAGTTCCAGCCAGCATCTGGTTGAAAGCAAAACCAGAGCTAATATAGTGCATATGAAGAGATTTTGAAAACGTTCATCCTTTATCCAAATTTTAGCCAATGTTCTTTTTAATGCTTCTGCAATTGTTATTCCTCTGGAAGCGAAAGAAAAAGTAACTTTTCTATATTCTGTAATTTTTTAGAATTTCTGATTTTGAAAAGCAAGCCAAGGATCATTCTGAGACTGAGACCCAGACAGAGGCACACACAGAACAAGAGAAAGAAGAGGAGAAAGACTCCAAGCCTGTGGGTACTGAGTCTAAGACTGTCACCACACTCCAGTGGGTGGAGGGCAGTGAGGGCACAGGAGCCAAGCCGTGTGATGTGTGGCTTTAGAAACAGAGAAACAGTTTTTCATGTTGAATATTTCCTATTTCTCTCCTGTTTCCTTGTCCTGATCTGAATTTCATTCACTGTAAATTGCAGTGAGATGTATTCCTATCCCAGTGATTCTAGGAAATCACTCCTTTATCTCTTGACTGATTTCCTCTCCAGAATTCCTAAGTGAACAGGCCCACAAATTGAGAAAGGAATTTTGTCCGATATATAATGAAATCATTTGAGGATATGATCCAGAAACTTCAGGTAGAATTGAAGAGTCTTTGTTCTCTCCCGCTACTCATTTGAATATAATAGTTTGAACAAGAAAGACATCTGTTTACATACATATTTATATACACTTGTGTGACAGCTTGGAAACCTGCCTTGTAACCTGCGAACACAGTCCAAAGCTTAGGGAAAGGTGCTGAGGGCAGGAAGTTGTAAGACCCACAGTAGCCCACAAGAAAGGCATTTACATGAAACACTGACTTTAGCTAACTTATTCAACAAGCCTGTATCAGATTCCCGCTGTATGCCACGCTCTGAGCTGAGTCCCTTACTTTCAAGAGCATGGAGAATATTTTAAAAACTGAGATGAAGAGACCAAAACTAATCAACAACTAATTATAGAGAAGTGTTGAGACTTCCCTGGCACCATAAAACTCATTGACAAAACTTCTGGAGCTGCCAGGAAGAAGCCAGTACAGTGGAAACAGCTGAGTAAGCTAGAAACACAAACAGTCAGGGACTGTGGGCGTGAGTTGCTAGCTGGGTAAAGTAGATTGTGCTTTGACAGCACCATGATCTATGATCCCCTGAAGTGTGGTCAGGGTCCACTGTGATTATGATAAAGGCATTATAACAAGAATATCCAAAAAGATCAGTTAATGGTGTATGAGGAAACAGAGTTGTACCCAAAGCTTTTTTTTTTTTCCATGCAAGATATTTGGGGCTGCTGCTGCTAAGTCGCTTCAGTTGTGTTCGACTCTGTGCGACCCCATAGACAGCAGCCCACCAAGCTCCCCCGTCCCTGGGAGTCTCCAGGCAAGAACACTGGAGTAGGTTGCCATTTCCTTTTTCAATGCATGAAAGTGAAAAGTGAAAGCGAAGTTGCTCAGTTGTGTCTGACTCCTAGCGACCCCATGGACTGTAGCCTACCAGGCTCCTCCGTCCATGGGATTTTCCAGGCAAGAGTACTGATGTGGGTTGCCATTGCCTTCTCCAGATATTTGGGGCATTAAGTACCAAAAGTTTAATCAGTTCACAGTCTTTAGTTAGACGCCAGCGGTTCACACTGTTTCCTCACAAAGAGGTTCATTTAAGTTCTAATAAGTGCGTGTTTGGGATTTCCTGGATGACAGATTGGAAGTGAAGTGGAAACACTGAACCTTCAGGTGACAACCCTGTTTAAGGAGCTTCAGGAAGCTCACACGAAACTCAGTGAAGCTGAGCTAATGAAGAAGAGACTTCAAGAAAAGTAAGAATGAGAGATAATGTTTACCCCCCCTTCAAAAAGGGTACTGTTTAACAAAATATGTTAATATACAAAAACATCGTTTGGTTACTGTATTACTGAGTAAGAGAAAAAGATACCTAATTGAAATATGAATTCAGAAAACAACAATGTTCCAGTTAATATATAACCATGAAGTCCTTGGGGGAATGGACCCAGGGGACTCTGATTGTGCTTTTCGGGGGCATTTTAAGCATATATGAAGACCTGGAAAAAACAGTAAGCCAGACTTCCTGTGACTTATGTAAGCTGACAACATTGATGTGAACAAACATAAAAGAAAGCTACAAAGGGCAAGAAGAACCTGAGTGAGGTTTATTTGGGGGGGGGGGTGGGACTTGATTTTCTATCAGTTATGAAGGCTAATATCTAAATTGAGAGAATTTTGCATCTGCTTGTTTCTCTTGATGTAAGGAGTTGCCCCAAATTTAGAAAAGCTAAGCTGATGTTGTTCTCTTAGATTAATTGGCAAGCATATTTCCGGCACAATATACAAATGTATGTTTCTGTGGAGTTACACTGACCAAGGCTATACAGTATTATGGACAGCATAGCAGCTGATGTAAAGGACTTTGGATAAACAGACCCAGGTTGAAATACAGATTTACCCCTTATTTGTGGTATTACCTTGGACAAGTTATTTATTTAACCTCTCTGTGCCTCAGTTTTATCATCTGTAAACTGTGTGTCCTAATTCAAACTTTGTATTAAGTAAGCTGATATTTAACATGCTTTTTGCATTAATACCTTACACACAGCAGTTATTGGCTCATTTTGCTCTTGTTACATTGAAATTCTTGTTCTGATCTTTAACAGGACTTAAAGCACTTCATTCTCCCCTTATGAATCTTTATCAGAAACCATATTTTGTGTACTTAACAGAGCCTATAATTTCTTCTATAAAAATCCGTATATTTTTATATTCAGTCATAACAGTTCAGAAATACTTCTAGTAAAAAAGCAGGAAGGATAAAATATTTAATTTTGTACTGTTAAATTTTTGAAAAATGTCATCATGAAATTTTTTGTATTTGCTACATAATCTGAGAATCTGTTTAAAAGCCACTGAGAAATGTGAAAGAGCATTGTTTGTCCCCATGAAATTTTGCTTTTTCTTAGATGTCAGGCCCTTGAAAGGAAAAATTCTGCAAGCCCATCAGAGCTGAATGAAAAGCAAGAGCTGGTTTATAAAAACAAAAAGTTGGAGCTCCAAGTGGAAAGCATGCGATCAGAAATCAAAATGGAACAAGCTAAAACAGAAGATGAAAAGTGAGTGTGCAGTGACTGGATGGCTACTTGCTAAAAGAAGACAGAAGAGCACTTTCGCACAGATTGGAGTCAGGGTTTGGGAATAAGTTTATTTTTTGTCATTTGTATATTTGAAGGAGAATTAGTAGACTTTTCTGACGAGATAAAAGTTAAGTTTTATTATAACAATTATGAAAATCATTTATAGTCTATCTTGATTATTTGAAGAAAAATCATTTTCTTTGAGAGTAAGAATATGCTAGTAGGTGGTGGGATTATAGAGGTGGAAGAGATTCTGCTACTTGAGTGTTCAGAAGAAAGTTGGGAGGCAAGACTAAGTTTCTATGTATTTTCCCCAAGATTTCCTTTTTAATTTCTTTTTAAATAGGTCCAAATTAGGCACTCTACAGTTGACACACAACAGGCTTCTCCAAGAATACAATAACGCACTGAAGACAATTGAGGAACTAAAAAGGAGAGAGGTACTCATATAAGAAAAAAATTACTTTCATAGCCTAGTAGTGAATGGAACTACTGAACGTTTTATGTAAATATGTAAAGTAGTTGTGTTAATCCTTAACTAAGTCTGGTTTCAAAGGTTGTTTTTCCATTTATATCAGTAATTGATTTCTTGTGTCTAAGTGTTCATAACTCCTGCCACATATGTATAATGTGCCGTGGAGTCAAAGATGGGGTGCATACCTTATGGTCATGGAGTAAGCCGTTAGCATTTCTAATGGTGGGTGAGTTTGCAGAAGAGCTGAGTATGGGCTCCTACCTGAGTAATGGATGTATCATGAGACTGATGCTGGGAGCTCTCACAAGGCTAGCTTGCCTCTGTCAGTGGACTTGAGACCCTGGACTTATTAGGCTGCAACTTAACTTAGTAATAATGTCCCCAGCATGGTGTGATAGTTTAAACAGCATGGATAGATACATCAGATGATAGATGAGTTAATTAACCCGATCGGGGGAACATTTTCACAGTGTATATGTATACCAAATCATCAAGTTTTACACTTCAAATATTTAACAATTTTGTCAGTTTTACCTCAGTAAAGCAGGAATAAGTAAAGACCAGGGGAGCTTTGAATTAGAAGGGGTCTTTGAGTTTATATTCTTAGAAATACACTTTGTTTTTCATTTAATTTTCCTAGAATATGGTTCCTCTCTAAAGACCTAGTAAATTTTTAATTTAAGCCTTCATGTTACATTTTATTAAAATAGGTTGAATTATTTCAAAACCAAGTCCAGAATAAGCTTATCTTTTTCAGTCAGAAAAAGTGGATAAGGTGGTGCTGCAGGAACTGAGTGGAAAGCTGGAACTGGCAGAGAAGGCCCTGGCTTCCAAGCAGCTCCAAATGGATGGGATGAAGCAGACCATTGCCAAGCAAGAGAAGGACCTGGAGACCATGGCTGTCCTCAGAGCTCAGGTAGGCTTCGTTCCCAAGCGTGAGCTGAGGGAGGCCCACCTTGATTATATTCTCAAAGAGGAAAGTGGTGGTGCTTAAGATATATTTTTTTGATTCTACACTATTTCCACTAATGTATTTTCAAAAAACCTTTTTACTGAAGTTTATCACATGTGGAAAGCATACCACACTTCTAAGTGTACTGCTCATTGAATTTATCCATTCTACAGCTGATGGACAGCTGGATCATTCCCATCTTGGGGCTTGGTGTTTAATGTTGCTCTGACATTCTTAGGCAAGTCTCTTTATTCACCTGTGCACTCATTTCTGTTGGGTACACACCTAGGAGTAAAACTGCTTGTTCCTAGAGTAGGCAGGTTACTCGGTGTTCATTGATAATGCCAAAGAAGTTTCTAGAGTTGGATGTACCTACTGGTTTTCACTCCCATCAGCAGAGAGTTCCTATTGCTCTACATCCACCTTGACCCATACTTGTATTATCAGTATTTTAATGTTTAACCATCCTGGTGGGTTTATAATGGTGTCTCATTTAATTTGAATTTCCCTGCTGGTTTGAAAGTGTACTTTTTTAAATGTTTACTGGCCTTTTAAGGATCTCCTTTTTTGAAGTGCCTGATCAGGTCTTTGCCCAGTTTTCTTCTGGTTTTCTGGCTTTTTCTTAATTTTGTAGGAGTTCTTTATATATTCCAGGTATAAGCCCTTGCCAGTGCTTTGTACAGATTTCTTCACTCTGTGATTTGCCTTTCCACTCTTATGAGCATGTCTTTTGATGAACAGAATTCTTAATTTTAATGTAGTCTAGTTTATCAGTCTTTTCATTTATGATTATAGTACTTCTGTGTCCTGTTTTAAAAGCTTTCATTACCTCAAGGCTATGAATATATTCTCCTGTGTTGACTTCTAAAAGATTTATGGTTTTGTCTTTTACATTAAGATACAAAAATATCTGAAATTAGCTTTTTTATATGCAGTGAATAAGGGTAAAGATTCATATATTTTTTTCTTCATGAATATCCTATTCATTTGGCACCATTTATTTAAAAGGTCATCTTTTCTTAAGGACTCTGTTGCCCTCTTTGTCACATATTATGTCAATGTACCCACAGGTCTATTTCTGGATTCTACACTGTTCCATTGGGCTGGTTGTACATTGTTGGTCTGGTACATACTGTCTCATTATAAATAATCAAATGTTTTGATGTCTGGTAGAGTTAGTCTTTCTACCACCTCATTGCTTGGGTAATTAAAACTGGGATCGCGCCATACATATTGTACTACTCTTTCACTCCTGATCTACCTTGGATATTTCTCCATGTTATTACTCACAGACATATGTACTTTTTAAATAGTTGTATGGTGTCCAAAGTGTTCATTACCCTGATATATTTAACCAGCCCTCTATTAATGGACATGTAGGTTGTACCAATATTTTTGCTTTTTATCAACAATGCTGAACTGAACATTCTTGTATGTATATCTTTGTGCACTTGTGAAATCTCTAGTAAGATACAGAAATGGAATGGTTGGGTCATTGGGTTAGATTGTTTTTAAGTTAAATAACTATTACCAAGTTGTCTTCCAAAAGTGCATAATCAAAATTTTTGCTCACCAAAAGGAGCTGAAAACTCCTATTTCCCTACATCCTTGCATTACTCTTTTAAACATTTGCCAAACTGATAAACAGATTATTTTCAATGTAACAATACCAGAAGTTTACTATTCTCTATATACCTACTCATTACCAGCTGCCCATAGTGGCTGGCCTAGTGAAATATAGGAGTGGTTGAATGGACTTACAACTTTAGTTTTATTGCTATAGAGATAGAATTTCAACCTGAGCTCTTTTGGGTATTTTCTTTGATTGGGCCTGATACTGTAGTCACGGGCTTCCCTGGTAGCACAGCTGGTAAAGAATCCACCTGCAATGCAAGAGACCCTGGTTCAATTCCTGGGTCAGGAAGATCCACTGGAGAAGGATAGGCTACCCACTCCAGTATTCTAGGGCTTCCCTGGTATCTTACCTGGTAAAGAATCCACCTGCAATGTGGGAGACCTGGATCCAATCCCTGGGTTGGGATGATCCCCTGGAAAAGGGAAGGGCTACCCACTCCAGTATTCTGGCCTTGAGAATTCCATGGACTGTATAGTCCACAGGATCTCAAAGAGTCAGACATGACTGAGCAAATTTCACTTTTCACAGCTTTGGTTTTATTTCTACAGGAATAGAATTTCAACTTGAGCTTTTTCACGTATTTCCTTTGATTGGGCCTGACACTGGAGTCACATTTGCCACATTCTATACAGAGACATTTGCTTTGTTTTGATGGATACTCTTGTTCATTCACTCAACAACTCTTTTTTGAGCACTTATAATTAATGTCAGACACTGTTCTCACTGTTGGGGATATAGGGATGGACAAAACAAAGGTCTGGTTCTTACTGGCTCAAACCTAATGATGTGATGGAAATGAAATTCTAACTCAGATTTATGTCTGACTCAAAAAAAAGCCCATGATCTATCAGTGAAAACTGTAAAATGTTAGAGCACTCACAAATGCCAGGAAGTCCCTTAAAAGGATCTATTTCACACTTTTTTTGGCAACTAAAATTGTGATTAGAATATTTAAATTTTTATTAACTTTACTTTTAAAATAATGGATAAAAAAATGTATCCTAGAACAACTGAATCTGAAAAGGAAAACCTAATTGAAAATATAGAAAGTTAAAAACTGGTATTAAAATAACGCTCAGTTCACTATTAAGGCATTCATTTTCACTTTATAATTGTATAACAGTGAAGAAATTACATATTATAGCATAATATTTATTTATTAGAGGTAACAGATTATTCTCCTAATGAAGAAGCTAAAGCAACAAGTATTTATTATCTCATTTGCTATGGATCTGGATCCAGGAGCAGCTTAGCTGGGTGATTCTGACTCAGGGTCTCTCATGAGGCTACACTCAGGATGGACTTGAAGATCCGTTTTCAGGATGCCTCACTCACATGGTTATGGTCATTACACTGGTTTCTAGCAGGAGCATGTACCTGTTATTAATATTTGTAAGATGTGTCACAGGATGTAGCACAGCCTCTTCCACTTATCAGCAGATAGGCTGTATAGAATCCACATTTGTCTGGATAGTAACTTCTCTTTTTTTTTTTTTTCCTCTAACAGATGGAGGTTTATTGTTCTGATTTTCATGCTGAAAGAGCAGCAAGAGAGAAGATTCATGAAGAAAAGGAGCAGCTGGCATTGCAGCTGGCAGTTCTGCTGAAAGAAAACAATGCCTTTGAAGATGGAGGCGGGTAAATGAGGGGAAGACTTGGAGCACAGATCACCCAGGTTGTGGGAGAGGGACCCACAGTGTTCTAGCTGTTTGAGCTACAAGACTCACTTTGAGTACACCTGGCCTGATGGTGTTCCTGACACTTGGTTTGCTTTAAAAGGCTTGGCAGTATCTTGTGGGAACCTGATTGAGTTTCTGCTTCTAGATAAACTGTAAAAGCATACAATGCGGGTTCCAGTCATATCCTGCCATTGTCATGGATGAAATATTCCTAATACTTTAAATAATTCTGTAATATGTTTTACAATAAAATACTGCTAAAATTACTTCTATCGTTAAAGATTTCCTTTTGAGAACAAAATATAGAGAAGTAAGAAACAGAAAAATACAGAGAATAAAATAACACACACCAGTGTGTGTATGTGCTAGTCGCTCAGTCGTGTTCGACTCTTTGCAACCCCATGGACTGTAGC
Organism: Okapia johnstoni; assembly: GCA_024291935.2. Classification (NCBI taxonomy): domain Eukaryota; kingdom Metazoa; phylum Chordata; class Mammalia; order Artiodactyla; family Giraffidae; genus Okapia; species Okapia johnstoni. The sequence goes on from CM044324.1 coordinate 19,833,103, forward strand.
CCACCAGGTTCCTCTGTCCATGGAATTCTCCAGGCAGGAATACTGGAGTGGGTTGCCATTTCCTTCTTGAGGGGATCTTCCCGACCCAGGGATTGAACCCGGGTCTCCTGCATTGCAGGTGAATTCTTTACCATTTGAGCCACCAGGGAAGCCAATATGTACCCATCGAGGATTGACAGTTACTAATATTTCTTTTATTTGCTTCAAGTATATTTTTATAAAAAGAAGAAAGAGAACTGTAGATGAAGTTGTAGCCTCCTTTCTCCCTACCCCTCAGTATAATCCTCTCTCCCTCTCCCACAGTGCCTGGAACTCCTGTGTAGCATCTCCAGCTGTTTTGTATTTTTGCATATATACACACCTATATAATATCTTAAAACAAAGTAATATTAATTTCTTAGAACAAGGTGCATAGGTTACAAAATGGTCACTAAAGGTATTATTCTGCAACTGGTTTTATATACATAACTGATTTTGAACTATATATATATAAATCTGTATGTATATGCAGATTTAATTCATTGTTTGCTCTGTTGTGTCCTGCTTTAGAAATATGCCACTTTTTTCCAACCTATTCCCCATCGATTGACATTCTGTTTGTTTCCTGATTTTTAAAAAATCATATTTACTACATTGTGTCCTAGTGCCAGTGATATTTAAAACTCAAATTACTCATAAGTTCTGGTTTCTGTGAACCTTGGCTTTGTAGTTTACCTCTTTTTTTCTCACACTTCTGTTGAATGCCTGCTTAATGTTGTCGTATTTCAAGGTTTCACAGATAGCGTTGCTTTTTATCCCAGCAGGCAGACCTTGATGGAAATGCAGAGCCGTCACGGGGCGAGAGCAAGTGACGCTGACCAGCAGGCTTATCTCGTTCAAAGAGGTGAGTCCCATGTGATACCAAGTGGTAGAGGTTCCATGGCTTTGCTATCCTGTGAAGAAGATGCTTGAAGGAAAATTTCACTACATTCTATATACACTAAAGTCTCACTACATTCTATATATTCCAGGTCAAGCTACCAAAAATACAGCACCTGTCAGCCTTATTTCCAGAGTACCCCGAACTCCATCCATTCCCTCCTGAATCCAGACCAGACTTTTCACACTGGCAGTTAACACCTGGCATAGCCAAAATTCTGAGCCTTCTCTCACTCTGTTCCCCTATGGATATTAGCCAACAGAATCACTCCCTGTTCCTTGAACTTGTCCTAAACTTATACACCTATGTGCACTTGCTTATGTGGTATCCTTCATGTAGAGGCCCTTCCTTATTCATCTCTCTCTTCCTATAGTCTCTTTCCAGTGAATTCTTACCCCATCTTTAAAACCCACTTCAAATACCGTCCCCATGAATCCAACCTTTCCCTCCTCAATTTCCAAAGTACTTTATTTCTGTTCCAGTACTTATCTGCTATTTTATAGTTACTTATGTGTTCTAAATATGCATTTAACTACTCTATTAAATAAGCCCCTGCAGAGCTGATGTCCTCACCCAATACCTGGTGTTAGGCACATAGTAAGGTTACCATTCATTTATTGAGAGTTTACCATGTGCTGGTGCTGTGCTGATCACTTCATACAAATTGCTTCATCTGATCCTCACAAAACTCCATCAGGTATATTCTATCACCGTCTTCCAGAAGACAAGGTTCAATAACCCAGGATCACAAGGCTTCTAAGGGGCAGAACTGAACATGCAGCCCAAGGTTATCTAACTCTTCACCTCTACACAGTACTACATATAATAAGCCTGTCACTAATTATGTTCTATATCCAGATTTTAATTCCCTGAGTGAAATTGATCACAATACTTATACGAAGTATAGTGCTGTGTTTATTACATGGTTTCAGTACTCCAGTAATAATGGTCTGTCATTTACAGTAAATTATGTCCCTGAAAGGGAAGTCTTTTCCTTGAGTCTAGATAGGAAACAACATAGTAGTCAAAGGATCAAAGACTGGCATAGCTAGATGAAAGGTTAATAGCAGTGCCACTGAGAAGAACCAGATGTTATTTGATTTGATAACAGCTTATCAAAAAAAGATGTTATCTAAATTTTACATAAAACTGATTCTTAACCTTTTTTAATGCTAGATCAGTCTGAATCCCTTCCACATACCAACCGACTATTGAAATGGAACTATCAGTGTTATTATCAACAGCAAGGAAACAATATAGTATGTACAGTTAACTGTTATAGCAAAATTTTTCTGAGCATTCCTTCTACCACCTGTCTCCACTGATGCCCCTGCCAAGGTCCTTTTACAGGAAACAAATAGATTAAATAAATATTAGAAGTAGTAATTCAGGTTAAAAACACACATAGAAAAAAATTCCAAAAAGATACACATAGTATTCATGGGGCATAAGCAGAAGGAGCACAGTACCTGCTAAGTCACTTCAGTCGTGTCCGACTCTTTGCGAACCTAAGGACTGTAGCCCACCAGGCTCCTCAATCCATGGCATATTTATTCCAGGCAAGAATACTGGAGTGGGTTGCCATGCCCTCCTCCAGGGGATCTTCCCAACCCAGGGATTGATCCCACATTGGCAGGCAGGTTCTTGATCACTAGCGCCACCTGGGAAACCCAGAAGGAGCACAGGGACTGATCTAAATATTAGCCTTAGGCATTTCTTAGGATCAGCAGAGAAAGGTGTGTTCTCAAAGGCTGCATCTACACACTTGTACACTGCCAGGCCTTTTCTCTAACCTGAATTTAAATATCCTAGGAATACCCATATATCTCTTATCTATGAGTGCCTCTAAGGTTGTCTTGGTTCAAAAAAAGGACAGTTCTTGCACCTAAATTTCTTGGGAAAATTTTCCTTTCTCATAACTATATAAGGCAAATATCTATTTACAGTTAGGAAAAAAAAAAAAAAGAACTGACCAAACACTCTTTGACTTGTATTTATCATCTAAAATTCGCCACAAAGAACAAATGTATTCATAATTATCCTAATAAGCCTTTTGTCATATAAGTAACAATATTCCAAACAGAGATTGTCCCAGAATTTTTTGTTTCCTAACAAAGCAGCCTTAAACAGTGTAACTCCTCTCAGTGTTATTTCATCGTGGCTGTCCCCTGCAGCCATGTAAGTGTCTTCTCTGGCCTAGGGCACTTGGCTGAGCATGAGGGAACAGGCAAGCATAAGGTATGGTCAGATTGTGAAGGCCCGTGGTCTAGTTAGACAGGATAAGCACATAACAAGATGAATTCATAATATAACAAGTAAGGGACAGAAATAGTCGTGCTGGAGATAAGAGGAAAGGATGACCCCAAAAGGCCAGGAGGCTTGAGAAAGGCCTTGGAAAGATGTGACTGTCAGCTTCACCTGGAAGCCATAACTTCTGTATGAGAATAAAAGGGCAAAGGCAGAAATGAGTGTGATGCATAAATAAGGAAAACTGACTAAGCTTATTTTACAGTGAAGAGCAGGAGGTGGGAGGAACCGTTAGCTGAATGATACAACAGCCCAAGTCTGCATCTTGAAACCTAGACAAGGTTGCAGAACAAAAAGAAAGGTGCCAATGGATGCCATAAAGTTTAAAGGGATGAATTAACAGTCCCTGATAAGTGGCTGGTTGTCATCTAGAGCAGATTTTGACAAACTCCAGCCTACAGGCCAAAACTGGTCTGTCAGCTGTTTGAATAAGTAAGGTTTTATTGCAACATAATCATGCCCTCTTGTTGACATACTGCCTGGCTACTTTCTTGCAACAGTGGCAGAGGTGAGTAGTTATGCTAGAAATTTATGACCTGTAAAGCCTGGAATACTTACTTTCCGGCCCTTTACAGGAAAAGTTTACTGCCCCTGATCTAAAACAATGAGACCATTAGCAAGCCCATTGCTTTAGAAATCATGCCTTGTGATCAGTATTTCTATTCAAAGTTGCTTCTAAAGTTTGCCGGACACAGACTATCCATAATAGTCTCCCGTGTTATTCAATTCAAATAATATGCTCATAAGTTGATAATAATGTTAAAAGTTACCTCCACTATCATCTGCAAAAATAAACATTTGGGGGGACCTGAACAAGTCTAGAGACCTGGGCAGAGATGCTAAAAAGCTAAAAATGGTTTGCATCAGGGCAGCAAGGTTAGATCAAAGAGGTGTCCTGGGAGTCAGAAATCATTTCCTGCATGGAGTATGGTTTGCACACGTGGGACCTGCCAAAAGTCAAGGCTTGTTTCGAGCATTCTTTTTTTGTATATTTATTTATTTTTAATTGTTGATGTTTGTTTTACAGTATTGTTTTGATTTCTGTCATACATCAAGCATTCTTTGATTTAGACTTGAACCTCAGTCCAACTCTAAAATTGAGGGAAATGACAGGACTCTTTCCTTCAGTCCCTTCTCACTTCCTTTGCCTGGATAGCTCTTCATTCTTAAAACTCCTCTCAGATGTGGAATTGATCTCATCGGGGAAGCCTGTCTGCACCAAGCAGTCTGAGCCCTTCTCTGCCCTCCCAGGAAACCAACTGTGGCACTTCTTGCACACCTCACCCCTGTCACTCGCTTTTCTTGCCTGATGTCCCCATCATGTCTGTATCCCTCTGCCCCCGCCCCAGGTGCTCAAACACACCTGCTGAGTGACCCTAATTGTTGTCTCCGCTTCCGAGAAGGTACCTGCTGTTCCCGGATCCCTCTCAGTGTTCTGCTCGCTGTCTTCTCCACATTCTCTCCTTCTCTTTAGCTTACATCCTCATCTCTTTTCTTCTCTCAAATATCCTAGTTTTTACTAGAACATGTATTGTCCTATACATGGAACTGAAACCACATGTTTTCATGTACCTAGAACCTGGAATAGAGGCTAAATCCTAATGTCACAGGGAAGTAGGCACTGCTTCTGGAGATTTTTTTTCTGTGTGTATAGATTATTTCAGTTAAAGAGTGAAAAACCTGTGTTCATTTCCCATGAGTATTGATTACAAAGTTTACCTGAACATTAAAATTAACCATCTATTATTAAAAACTGCTTGCACTATGGAAGGAATGGATTAACATTTCATTTAATGCTTATTCCCAGGAGCCGAGGATAGAAACTGGCTGCAGCAGCAACAGAATATTCCAATTCATTCTTGCCCCAAATGTGGAGAAGTTCTGCCCGACATAGATACACTACTGATTCATGTTACGGACTGTATCATTTAAGTGTTGACCTTTTACCGCCCCCAAGCTGTTGGTAAATCTCATTTTTTTTTCCTCCCAAGAGTTGTACTTTTGTGTCATTTGTTTCATGCAACTATTTTGGCTCATTATTTTTATTTTAGGAGAAAAAAAAATCATTATGTTCTATAAAGGACATCTTGGGGCACATTTCCATAACTCGCAAAATAGAATCTTTAGCGTACCACTCTTGTGATAATAGGCTCATTGTTTTTAATATTTAGTTGATGTGAGCACTGAACTGTTCATGCAGGTAATGAGTGTGTGACATCGTGGACGGAGTAAAGGTGGTAATAAGATGGAAGACACCTCACTGATTAGAACCTTCTAAGGAGGCAGGAAAAATGAAGTGGTCACAGATTTAATCGAGAAAAGTGTCTTTGAAGTATTTTTAAACAAATTATGTTGTTATCTTTCTTTATCTATTTAAGACAGATCTATTTGGGGTTGTGTATATGTATATATCTTACAGTTTTATTTCAAGCACAGCACCAAAGTTATGATGTGGCTCTTTTCAGATTAGCCCTGTGAGCTTTTACTTGATCATCAGGACAAGTGAAAAACCACTGGCATACACAAAGCAGATACATTAGGTTCAATGGATTTCGTGTAACCATCCACAGTGTAAAGTTCCCTTTTCCTTCCCTTGTGATGCAGATACATGTTATCTACTATAGAGTAGATAGTATATGAATTTCTAAAAAGAATGGCTATCATTTTTCTTCCTGGATAAGGCTCTATATTCATAATCACAAAAATAGTTACTGCAAAATAAAATTTTGCTTATGAGTCTTACACATTGTTCATATATGGTTAGCTAATTTCACAGGATGTGTTTTCTATATTCAGCTTCACATAAATTTAATACTTATTCAGATCTGTCTTGTTAATTCCATGAATATAAGCAAAATCTCTTTATTAGAGACCAGTAAGTGTTGTTTGAATTAGAAATTGTCCTTTCTAGGAAGATGAAAAGATAGGGCTTTGCCATACTTTATAAATCTAGTTTACCAAGATGAGCTAATATTGGGCCACCCTTAGAAGTTATTAATGTCCTTATGTATCTATATATGAAAACATTTAAGAGAAAAGTTTAAAATCTCCTCTGTTTGGCTTTGTCCTAAGAATCTCTCCTAGACAAACCTGACGTGTGTGTGTGTATGTGTATATATATTTTTTTTTTTAAAAAAACAGGAATTAAAACAGGTAATTACAGCTTCATAACAATAGAACACATTGCACAAATTCAACAGTAATTTAGATTCCCCTACCCCACCCCAGGGAGAATGTTTGTTTAAGACATTTCTAAAATAACTATTAAAATTTTAATTTCTTATTTATAGTTTCTAGTTTAAAATTTTTCCTTATTATTTTATATTGGAGTAGATAAATTTCTATAGTATCCAAAATAGAAAACAAACCAAATGGTTCCACCCTTAAGTTATTGGCAATATCCTTTTGCTTTGTTCAAGTAAAAATATTAATCTGATCCCAGTGTGAAGTAACAGTGGGAATGTGCTAATTAATTCTGGGATCAAATTGTTTCCTTGGTAATTAGGATTGCAGGTGAAGGCAAGTTCATATGGTGAAGTTAAATTTAGGCTATTGTTTGGGGGGACTCAAACAGTTTGGTTAACAGCTTGTAAAGTCTGCACATGTCTTCTTCCAGTAATTTCATCTTCAAAGGCCTTGTTCTAGGTTACCAGTTAACTACACCTCATTGGAGTTTTGGCCATGCTTTTACCTTGTGTGGCTTAATGGGAATAATAGAAAGATGGGAACTGTGAAGAAATATGAATGACCAGATGAAAATGTCACATGTAATAATTTTAAAAAATTCAGTCTTCAGATATTACATGTAAAAGTAATTTTGATCTGGTCTGGTATGTAAGGAGTTTGGACATCGTCACTCCTATCCTTATAATAAGAAAAAAAACTGAACAAACTTAAAGTCATCAATGCTTTTTAAATCCTTCAGAGATCTAAGATCACAGGGCAAACCTGTTTCCAAATCTGACAGACAGACAGGCATAGACCGTCACTGATTACAGGACCAAGGTCTCAGAAGCAGAAACCATGGTAGGAGCAAGTACCTGAGCAGAAAAACTTAAAGCTATTATTGAAGAATTGCTAAAGTCTCACATGGATGAATTCAAAAGTTAAAAACTCGAGAGGCAGCAGAGTCTTGGGGGGACCCCTGAACTTTTGTGAATTTTACTTCTACGAGCCCTACCAGCTTCTCATAGTAAAGATTAGAAAAAAACTCCCCTATAATTACAGCAGGGGGAGGGGAAAAGTAGACATTCACAAAGACACCAGAACATTCTGCTCTTCTTAAGAAGGCCTGCCTTCAAGGGAAACTCTTTCACCTGAGCCTAACTTGCTGGGAAGTTCATCAGAACCTAAGAAACCTGGGGAAACAGATATACCCAACTTCTGCCCCCTCCAGCCTTATTCTTCTCACCAAAGGAGGAGGGAAAATACTTTTAAAGGTCACAGCCCAGAGGCACAGTCTCACAAAAAAGAGTGATCGTAAACCTATAGAATGTTACAAGGTATTTTCCCTCCCTACCCATGATGTGGTATAGTATTCTTTGAAAGTGAACTTGGATTAGTAGTCAGTGTATATTGCAAACTTTAGGGCACCCTCCCCCTTACAAAAAAAAAACAAGTTTTAAAAAGTATAATCGATATGCTAAGAGAAGAGAGGGCATCCCTTGTGGCTCAGCTGGTAAAGAATTTGCCTGCAATGCAGGAGACCTAGGTTCAATCCCTGGGTTGGAAGATCCCCTGGAGAAGGGAAAGGCTACTCACTCCAGTATTTTGGCCTGGAGAATACCATGAACTGTCCATGGGGTTATATGAAGTCCAAAGAGTGAAGTCAAGTGGGCCTTAGGAAGCATGACTACCAACAAAGCTAGTGGAGGTGATGGAATTCCAGTTGAGCTATTTCAAATCCTCAAAGATGATGCTGTGAAAGTGCTGCACTCAATATGCCAGCAAATTTGGAAAACTCAGCAGTGGCCACAGGACTGGAAAAGGTCAGTTGTAAGGTCAGTTTTCATTCCAATCCTAAAGAAAAGCAATGCCAAAGAATGTTCAAATTACTACACAATTGCAATCCTCTCACATGCTAGCAGAGTAATGCTTAAAATTCTGAAGCCAGGCTTCAACAGTACATGAACTGTGAACTTCCAGATGTTCAAGCCGGATTTAGAAAAGGCAGAGGAACCAGAAATCAAATTGTCAACATCCGCTGTATCATCAAAAAAGCAAGAGAGTTCCAGAAGAACATCTGCTTTATTGACTATGCCAAAGCCTTTGACTATGTGGATCACAATAAACTGGAAAATTCTGAACGAGATGGGAATACCAGACAACCTGACCTGCCTCTTGAGAAATCTGTATGCAGGTCAGGAAGCAACAGTTAGAACTGGACATGGAAAAACAGACTGGTTCCAAATAGGAAAAGGAGTACGTCAAGGCTGTATATTGTCACCCTGCTTATTTAACTTATATGCAGAGTACATCACGCAAAATGCTGGACTGGATGAAGCCCAAGCTGGAATCAAGATTGCCGGGAGAAGTATCAATCACCTCAGATATGCAGATGACACCACCCTTATGGCAGAAAGTGAAGAAGAACTAAAGAGCCTCTTGATGAAGGTGAAAGAGGAGAGTGAAAAAGTTGGCTTAAAACTCAACATTCAGAAAACTAAGATCATGGCATCCAGTCCCATCACTTCATGGCAAATAGATGGGGAAGCAGTGGAAACTGACAGACTTTATTTTGGGGGCTCCAAAATCACTGCAGATGGTGACCGCAGCCATGAAATTAAAAGACACTTGCTCCTTGGAAGGAAAGTTATGACCAACCTAGACAGCATATTAAAAAGCAGAGACATTACTTTGCCAACAAAGGTCCATCTAGTCAAGGCTGTGGTTTTTCTAGTAGTCATGTATGGATGTGAGAGTTGGACTATAAAGAAAGCTGAGCACCGAAGAATTGATGCTTTTGAACTGTGGTGTTGGAGAAGACTCTTGAGAGTCCCTTGGACTGCAAGGAGATCCAACCACTTCGTCCTTAAGGAAATCAGTCCTGAATATTCATTGGAAGGACTGATGCTGAAGCTCCAATACTTTGGCCACTTGATGTGAAGAACTGACTCATTGGAAAAGACCCTGATGCTGGGAAAGATTGAAGGCGAGAGAAGAAGGGGACAACAGAGGATGAGATGGTTGGATGGCATCACTGACTCGATGGACATGAATTTGAGTAAGTTCTGGGAGTTGGTGAAGGATAGGGAAGCCTGGTGTGCTGCAGTCCACGCGGTCACAAAGAGTCAGACACGACTGAGCAACTGACCTGAACTGAAGAGAAGAGAGAGAACAGAGTAACTTAAATGCTGCATTAAAACCAGAAAATTCAGAAATAGATTGAAAGATAACAGAAGAAACCAAGAACAGGGGCAATGAATAGAAAACACTAAAAATGAGATAAACATTAATCCAGTTACCAAGAATCAATTTAAACATCATTGGTCTAAATACACCAGTTAAAAAACAGAAACTTTGAGAGTGAATAAAACACAAGACTCACCGATATGCTGTATACAAGAAACCCACTTTGAATATAAAGACACATACACATTAAAAGTAAAAAGATGGAGAAAGATATGGCATGCTAACATACAATCAGAAGAAAGATGGAGTAGCTATGTTAATTTCGGACAAAGACTTCAAAGCAAGGAAAATTATCAGGGATAAAGGGCCATTATGAAATGATAAAGGAATCAATTCTCTAAGAAGACATACAGTCTCTATTATATATGTACCTAAAAACAGAGCATCAAAATACATAGGCAAAAACTGATAAAACTGTTAAGGGAAAAAACATGAATCCACTAGTGTAGCTGGAGACTTCAAAATCCTTCTATCAGTGATTAACAGATCTAACAGGCCAAAAATTCATTAACATAGTTGAATTGAACAGCATCAGTCAACTAGATCTAACTTCATATTGTATATATGACAGAACACAGATTATTCTTAGGCTCACATCCAAGCCATAAAACAGCTTAAAAAATTTAAAACAACAGAAATCATACACAGTGTGTTCTCATGCCACAATGGAACTAAACTAGAAATCAGTAACAGAAAGATATCTGGAAACTCTCAAAACACTTGGAGATTAAATACACTCTGTAAATAATACATGCCTAAAGAAGTCTCAAGAGAAGTTTAAATATAAACTAAATGGAATAAAATATAACATCAAAATTTGGGGATGAAATGAAAGCACTGGAAATGTGTAGCACTGAATGCATAAGTGGAAAAGAAGATCGATCTAACATCAATAATGAAAGCTTTTTTGAAAATAAAACTAGAAAAAGAATGGCAAGTTAAACACAAAATAAGCAGAAGAAAATAATGAAAAAAAATGAGACCAGAAATCAGTGAAATTTAAACCAAGAAATCAATAGAGAAAATCAATGAAACCAAAGCTGGTTCTTTGAAACAATCGATAAAACTGATAAACCTTTAGTCATATTAACTAAGAAGAGACACATATTAGCAATATCAATACGCTATGAACAAGTGGAACTTGAAATTAAAACACTCTTAATATCTACATTAATATCCCAAAATGAAATGCTTAGTTATAAATCTAGTAAAATATGTATAAGATCTGATGAAAGATAAAGACCTAAATAAATGGAGAGAGACTCCATGTTCATGTACAGGGAGACTCAATATTGTGAAGACTGTCCCAACCTGATCTACAGATTCAAGGTAATTCCAATTAAAATCCCAAATTATTTTGTGGTTATTAATAAAGCAAAAGATCCAGAATAGCCAACACAGTATTGAGTGAGAACAGCTGGAGGATGACAGTAACTTCAAGACTTTCTATAAAACTACAGTAAAAACCAGTGTGGTACTGGGGAAAGAATAGATAAATACACGAACAGAATAGAGAGCCCAGAAACAGACCCAGAGAGTCCACTAGTCTTTGACAAAGAAGCAAAAGCAATTCCATGGAGAAAAGATAGTATTTTCAACAAATGCTGAAATGCTGGCACAGTATCCAAATGCAAGAAAAAGATTCTAGACACAGACTTCACACCTTTCACAAAAACTAACTCAAGCCACAGACCAGGAATAAATCTTGACAAAACATATATCTGAAAAAGGACTGGTATGAAAATATCCAAAGAACTCTTACAATGCAACAATAAGGAAACAGCCCAATTTTTTTAAAGGGCAGAAAGATAATACATATCTCACCAAAGATGTACAGTTGGCAAATACTGAAAGGATGCTAAACATCTTATGTCATTGAAAGTGAAAGTGTTAGTAGCTCAGTTGTGTCTGCCTCTTTGTGACCCCATAGACTGTAGCCCCCCAGGCGTCTCTGTCCATGGGAGTTCCCAGGCACGAATACTGGAGTGGGTTGCTGTGCCCTTCTCCAGGGGATCTTCCCGACCCAGGGGTTGAACCCGGGTCTCCTGCATTGCAAGCAGATTCTTTACCACTGAGACACCAAGGAAGCCCATATGTCATTAGGGAAGCCCATATGTCATTAGGGGATTGGAGATTCCAGCAAGATACCATCACATACTTATTAGAATGGCTACAAATTCAAAACAATAACAAATAACACCAAATTCACCTGGGGAGTATGTGGAACAACAGGAATTCATTGCTGGTGGAACAACAGGAATTCATTGCTGGTGGAACTGCCGAATGGTACTTTGGAAGACAGTTCGGCAGTTTGTTGCAAAACTAAGCACACAATCCTTGGTATTTACCCAGATGAACTGAAAACTTACATCCACACAAAATTTGCACCTGAATGTTCATAATAGTTTTACTCATAACTGCCAAAACTTGGAAGCAACCAAGATGTCCTTCAAAAGGTAAATGGGTAGTCAAACTGTGGAGTATATCCATATGATAGAATGTTATTCAGTGGTATTAATAAAAAGAAATAAGCTAGTATCTAACCACAAGAAAGACATGGAGGAACCGTAAATGCATATTGTCAAGTGAAAAAGAAACCAATCTGAAAAGACTACATACTGTATGCTTTCAGCTGTGTAACACTCTGGAAAAAGCAAAACTGTAAGGATAGTTAAAAAAAAGATCGGGTTAGGTGGAAGGAGGAATGAATAATAAGAGCACAGATGATGTTTAGGGCAATAAAACTATTCTGGAGAATACTGATGGTGGATACCTCTGTCAAAACCTATTGAGTGTATAACATAAAGAGGGAATCTTAGTGTAAACTATGTCATCATTGTTCATTTGCTAAGTCATGTTTGGCTCTTTGCAACCCCATGGACTGTAGCACACCAGGCTTCTCTGTCCTCCGTTAGCTCCCAGAATTTGTTCAAATTCATGTCCATCGAGTTGGTGATGCTATCTAACCATCTTATCCTCTGCTGCCCCCTCCTCCTTCTGCCTTCAATCTTTCCCAGCATCAGGGTCTCTTCCAGTGAGTCAGCTCTTCACATCAGGTGGTCAAAGTATTGGAGCTTCAGCATCAGTACTTCCAATGAATATTCAGGGTAACTATAGACTTTAGTCAGAGAAGGCAATGGCACCCCACTCCAGTACTCTTGCCTGGAAAATCCCATGGACGGAGGAGCCTGGTGGGCTACAGTCCACGGGGTCGCTAAGAGTCGGACACGACTGAGCGACTTCACTTTCACTTTTCCCTTTCATGCACTGGAGAAGGAAATGGCAACCCACTCCAGTATTCTTGCCTGGAGAATCCCAGGGACGGCGGAGCCTGGTGGGCTGCCGTCTATGGGGTCGCACAGAGTTGGACACGACTGAAGCAACTTAGCAGCAGCAGCAGCAGCATAGACTTTAGTTAATAATGATGGGTCAATACTGGCTCATCAGTTGCAACAAAAAGTCTGATACTAAGGCAGGATGTTAATAATAAAATTGTGGAATGGGCTATGTGGGAACTCTATTCTTTCCACTCAATTTTTCTGTAATCCTAAAGTTACTCTAAAAAATAAGTATATTATTTTCTTAAAAATGAAAAAAACCTTTGAACTATATGATTATTTAATATGAATACACATAAAATATATTGTGTACATCATACAACCAAGATTCTGGTAAAAACTAGCTAACAATTTCATCTGACCCATAATGAAAGGACTCAGTTGGAATTGGTTTTAATAAGATATAAGATTCATTATGCTATCATTAATTCAATGGAAGAAAGCTGACATAACAGCCAGTTGCAACGTTTAAGTGTAACAGGAATCAAGTATATGAACCAATATTCAAATGTTGTCATGAAAGAAGGAAAGGTACCAAAACTGCTTTGCCATGAAAGGCAAAAAGTAGAAATAATTTTATATCCTCTTTGGTATCTTTTGACTTCCAGAGTTTGTCATTTTAAAAATTATTGAAGGAACATTATGTTCTTATTGTGAAGATACTAGTTATCACTGAGTACCGTAGGTGTTCTTTTTTTCTAGCTAAGTAATTACAAAGATATGAAGTATAATACAAAAAAAAATACTGGCTCAGGAACTCTTACTGTTTATGTAGCAATTTTGTCCTTTAAATATATGGATCCATAATCATGGGTAACATTTATTCCACATACATAAAGTATATATTGTAGTTAACTCAGCAAAAACCAAGGAAGAAATGTGTTGAATGTTCTTATGAACTAATTAAAACCAGCAAGGCTAAAGTTTATTAGCTTCTCTCATAAAACATCAGTAGAAATGGAGAACATACCCTGTTGCTTAAAGTAACCTCTAGATTGTTTGGAAAGCAACAGACATTTATTTGGGCAACAGAGACAATATTCTATTAGGAAAACTAAAGAGGTTGGGTTTTCCTCTTTCTCGAGGGGTCGTTCATCTCTCAGTCGAGTGTTGTCTCTGAGGAAGGGTAATATTTTTTTCAGGAAAGAGTTTTGTCCAGATAGCTGGACAAATTCAAGTTTGGGATAAGACTCTAGAGAATTCTGTACCATTAAGCATGAGACATGAAGGCAGATGTAAACAGATGCCTACAGGCAGGTGATAGGGGTGCTATGGAAACTGGCCATTACTCCCAGAAGATCTGAGTTTGAATAGCATTGCTTTCTCCTGGGCCTAAAGGTGGAAGCACTGATTTAATCATCTGGCGTGTCAACCCCCAGAAACATACTCTAAGATACTCTGCTTCTAAAATCTCTACTTTAGGGACCTCAACTGCACTCACTAAACCTACACTTAAAGCCCTGATATGTCCCCTTGGCTTGGGTCACAAACCTAAAGGTAGTGCTGAAATCACGCCATCACCTCAGGCTGAACTCACCATGTCTTTGCTGTACAAAGCATGTTCCACCTCTATAATTCTGCCGGTCTCCCAGCTATTGCCAATGTGGTGATCATCCTCTCTTCTTCCTGCCCAAGACAACTTTCCTTTGGTCAGTTACCAAAGCAGGTAAGTTTCCTTCATGTTTCCCATTCTTCTCTTCCCTTCAGCTCTCACAGTCTGAGACTCTCACGATCTCCTATGGAGCTTCTTTGCCTCCAGTTTCTGGTATATCCAATTCCTGAGCACCTACCTTTGTTAGCTTAATAGTCCTAATAAAGTATTAAGAATAAAAGTTAATGCACATTTAATGCTTACTTACATGTGCTGGGCACACTCTGCATATTTTTAAGTTTTTCTCATGAATCCTCAACAATACCCTGTGAAATAACTATAACTGTCCCTGTTTTGCAGGTGGGTAAGTTGGGGCTCAGAGAGGTTAAGTAATTTAGCCAAGGTTGCATAGTTAGTATGTGGCAGTTAAAAATCACACCGTCTTAACCAGAGCCTAAGCACTTGGCCACACCTTTCTCTATCTAGCTCTTGTACCTTCCTCCCCCACCTGCTCAAACATGGTCTTTTTAACGCTTACCGAATAAAGCTCTTGACTTGGTATTCATCTGCCACACAGTCTGATTTATCAACTTTTTAAAAAAATGTTTTCACCTCACTTTCTCTTTCATCTCCTCTTCAGCAAAATTGGTGCCCCCTAGTCACCTTATGTAATTTGTCTTTTATGCATATATCACATCTCCCAAATTAGAAGTCTTTGCCCACCCTTGCACAACAGAGGCACTAAGTGATTATGACTGATAACCAGTGTGTAAAAATGTACTGGAAATTCTCATTTGATACTTCCTGAAACCCTCTAACCTAGGTGTTGCTTTCATCAGCACTCTAGAAACAAACAAACAAAAAATATATGAGCCCTCCAAAGCTAAGTGATTTGCTAAGGAGGCAATGCTCTCGACTTTCTCTCTGTAAACACTTCGTGTGTGCCAGGTACACGCAAGAGGAGAGAGAGGAAGAGATAGGACGATGAAGAAGATACAGTCCCTTGTCTTCAGATGCTGACATTTTGATGGGAAGAAGCAGAAAACAGTTACTCCCAACTCTGACGCAATTCCCAAAGTCTAAGCACTGCGGACTCCTCTAGAAACAGTGGTTTCTGTGTTAAAGAATGTCATCTAGTCTTTCCTTCTCATTTTACAGACGATGATGATATTACTTACCCAAGATAAGAAAGAGATAAAAGTAGGCTAGACTATCCTTTTAGTCCAATTACCTCAAGTGAACACAAGATTGTAAAATAATCAACTAAATGAAGTAATACCGGCAATCTGTGAGGGCAGGGGGAAAGTCTGCAGTGGGTTCCGCGGTCTGAGCCTCAATGTCTAGGCTAGTCGGCATCAAGAGTTACCCTCCACCTCACAGGAAGAGAAAACGAGGCTCAGAATCGGATGACACAGTCAGTCCCGAAAAGTGTCAGGAAGGAACCACAAAAAAGACACCTACTTCCCGACACTAGAACACTGAACCGGAGAAGCCTAGGACTGCAGCGACCGGAAGTTCCCCTGCCTCCAACAAAGAGGGCGCCGGTCACGTGAGCCAATCTGATTGCTAAACGCAAGGGTCACCTTCTCCCCGCCCCCTTGAGGTCGTTTCCGCCCAAAGCTCTGAAGCAGCCAATCAGTACAGGCCCAAGAAGGCGTGCGTCTGACGTCAGAAGCAGGGGCGGAGAGGAGTTGGAATTTTGGCGGGTCCGGCTGTGCGGAGTAAAGGGGTGAGGAGCCGGGTAAGAAGTGGGTCTGCGAGTGTTGAGAGGTGGGTTGAGGGGCCGCCGAAGGCGTCTTTGTGAGAGCTAACGAGCTCCGACAGCGAGAGGCGCGGAGCTCGGGGGCGCTCAGGTGGGTGAGACGAACTAGGCGAACGCGGAGGTGGCTTGGGCCGAGCGCTGGGCTGACGCGCGGCCGGGCGGCCGGGAGGGCCTTGGGTGCGGAGCCGTGGAAGGTTCAGGAGCTGGGAAATGGCGGGTAGTTCCGAAAGGCGCCGAGAGGTGCCAGGCGTTCGAACGTCCAAGCTGTGTAAGGGTCCAGTTTTTTCTCTTTAAAGGTAACCGTTTAAAACGTTTGCTAAATACATGCCGTTTGGACTTTCTCTTTTATAAATTTATGCTTAGGATTATGATTTGTTAATAGGGGTACAAGGCTCCCATCACATCTACTTTCGTGTTATCCAGTTTAAAGTGGGTGAAAAAGTGAAAGTGAAGTCGCTCAGTCGTCTCCGACTCTTCGCGACCCCATGGACTGTGTGTAGCCTACCAGGCTCCTCCGTCCATGGAATTTTCCAGGCAAGAATACTGGAGTGGGTTTCCATTTCCTTCTCCAAGAGATCATCCCGACCCAGGGATTGAACCCTGGTCTTCCGCATTGTAGGCAGACCGTCTGAGCCGCCAGAGAACAGATAACAAACAGGTACACTGTAGTGGAATGTGCGATCAAGTCGTGAAAGCGATGAGGTGAGAGGGTTCCAGGGGCCTGGTCAGATAGAGTGGTCTGGAAGGGCTTAGAAAAACTGTTAGTTAAGCAGAGACTGAGGAATGAGAAGGAGATAGGGGAGAGCTTTCCAAAGAGACCTGAAAGCACTTGCGTGTTCAAGAAGTTCAAAGCAGGCTAGTCTGGATGAAGCATTATTGCGGGGTTGGGGTTGGGTGGAGTGGTTGTAGAAAAAATGAGGAAGTGAAAGTAGGTAGGAGAACGAGTAGGCTTTGTAAATTTTGTTCTAAGGGCAGTGGAAAACTAACTAGAATTTTGTTAAGGGAATACTGCGATCTGACTTATGTTCATAAAAGATGGCAGATATTGCTGAGGAAAGAAAAGATTACAGTAGTGTTTACACAGAGGATAAATTTCAGAGGGACAGAGAGTCAAATGCAGTATTCCAGGCAAAAGATTGATGGTGACTTGGACTAGGTTTTGGGGTGAAATTGGGGAGAAGGAGAAGATTTTCGACTGAAAGAGTTGAACGCCACGGAGTGACCAAGCAGGTCTGTACTGGCAATCAAGGAACAGTGTTGTAATTACATCTTTCCCCAGTAGGGGGCTCTGAGGTATACACTGAGTTCCCAGATGCTGAACAAGGCTCCCAGGAGATGTGGTCCCCTGCCTCTGAGGTTTCTCCCACGTGCTCGCACTCCTTTCAGCCTTCACTCCCTCCATTCCTTCTTCAGCCAGGACCAGCACCCAGATGCTCTCCTTAAGACATCCGTACTCTCATGATTTTCCCACCTGACTCCTTAGGTCACAGTCTTCCCAGATGGCTCATTGGTACAGAATCCGCCTGCCCATGCTGGAGAGGTGGGTTTGATCCCTGGGTGGGGAAGATACCCTGGAGGAGAAAATGGCAACCCATTCCAGTATTCTTGCCTGGAGAATCCCATGGATAGAGGAGCCTGGTGGGATCGCAAGAAGTCAGACACGACTGAGCAACTGAGCACAGAACAGAAGATTTTAGCAATATAATAAAGAAAGAACCCTTAGCATTTGTCAGATGGTCCTAGATGGAGGTGAGGGGGGGGCAGGAAGTGGGTTGGTTATAGAAATGACCAAGACAGTTTGCCCCTATCTAACCCTCAGGAACCTTACAGTCTTGCAGATTCCCCAGTTGACAGCACAGTGCCAGACACCTGATGGATTGTGGGAATGTCTGGGGAATAAATGAAAAGAAAGCACCATAATTAATCTTTGACATCGAACTCATCAAGGTCATATGTATGATAGAACACTTATAAGTTAAACAATAGCCTAGAAATTTTACTCTCTTTTCTTGTAGTTTTAAAAATAATTTTAAATGAAAAAAGGAAAGTGCACAGGATAATATAAAGTTATCCTAGTTAGCTATGCCGGCTGTTCCTCTGAGCTTCATAATACCTGTTCACAGTTTGTCTCATCCGTGTAATCTAGTATCACACAGAACAACTCTGTACCTCAACAAAGTTTGCATAACAGTAGCTTGCAGACAAGACACAGGGACTGCATCCATACAAGGAGGGAGAGAAGGTTGGTTGGTTGGGGTGAGAAATGGCCAGAGCCTGAATTAATTCTGAGCTTAAGCTCCTACAATTTGTAGGATGCTGGATTTGTTGGATATGTAATGTGAGAGAGAACAATTGAGAGTGATTTTTCCTGTGTTGCTTCCACACAGCCAAGGTTCTGCATTGCTGCCATCTCCTGGGCACCTGTTACTCCCTCAGTTTTCCGTCACCACCGTTCACTTGACACCATGGATGGTGAGTCCTGGCAGTTTTCTCAATTTCCCTTTGTTTCATGAAAAATGAGTCTTTTGTCCATGGGCTTATTGTTACTTATCTCTCTCTCTCTCTTAGTCACTAAGTCGTGTTCAGCTCTTTTTGATGCCCCATGTACTGTAGCCTGCCAAGCTCCTCTTTCCATGGGATTTCTGAGGCAAGAATACTAGAGTGGGTTGCCTGTTACTTATATCACTTATAAATTAGTGAAAATAGCTACCTTACCCTCAAGCATTGTCTGAGTGGTTTAATAGAAATCTCTCTTCAGTCAGTGAATGTTATTTGTTTTAACCGGGTGCACTTTCTGTTCCTAACAACGTTGGTTGTCTTTCATAATAATGATGGTTGGCATATACTTACTATGTGCCAGGCACTGCTCTAAGATTTTATGCATACAGTTGGCCTTCCATATCTGACAGTTGCCCATCTGCAGATTCAACCAACTGCTCGCATATAGAAAATATTTGAGGAAAAAAAAATCCCAGAAAGTTCCAAAAAGCTAAACTTGAATCTGCTAAGCTCCGGCAACTATTTACATAGCATTTACATTGCACTGCGTATTATAAGTCATCTAAAGGTTATTTAAAGTGTACAGGAGGATATGTGTAGCTTGTATGCAAAAAATATATATGCCATTTTATTAATATGTCAGGGATTTGAGCATCTGTGGATTTTGGTATCCATGTTACTTTAAAGCATTTATATAAATTATTTCACATTGTACGTATTACTCTCCTGATTTCATTTAACATTGCATGTAAGATTGATCAAATCAAAATATAGTTTCAGTTTATTTCTTTCAATTGCTGTGTTTCTTTCAGTTACAATCCATGGTAAGATTGAATCACATTTTAGTAATCCATTTTCCAGTAAAAGGCATATGGGTTAGTTCCAATCTTTTCCCACTACAAACTATGCTGCAATTATGTTGTTTTGGTTTTTGGGGGGCACATGTGTGAGAGTTTTCCCCCTACCACCTCACCAACATCTGAGATATCATCCAAGATTTTTTAACTAATCTGATGGATTATTTTAAAAGGTAACTAGCTGTTCTAATTGCATTTCCAGGATTACTAGTGAGATAGAGAACTGTTTGTTTATTTACTGGCCAGTTGGATTTCTTCATTTTTGATTTATCTGTTTATTTTATTTGCTCATTCCTACCTCCCCACAATTTGGGCATGATTCGTTTATAAAATCAGAGGCATTTAAAGCACAAGCATTAAGGATACATGATACACTCCCTCACTGAAAAGACGGGAGCTGAAATCGAGAGAAGTTAAGGGCCTTTTCAGGATCACATGATGAAACAGGTCAGCACAGGAGCCTGGGTTAGGGTAGAGACCTCTAGATCAACAAACCAATACCCTTTCTACCACTCTATGCTCCTTGACCTCAGAAGGAAATGAGCCAGTGGCCAACTTAGGGTCTAGAATCTGACGAAATAACCTGAAGCTTAAAGTCAGAGATTGCATAATGATTAATCTGACTTGCTTAGTCAGCAATGACTCCAAGAGTGCAGGGTGTAGCAAAAGAGAAGAGGCTACTTGGCTCCCCAGGCTCCAAATGAGATAACCGCATACCCAAAGACGCAGCCAAGAGGCCCTCATCTCCCATTCCAAGCTGTTATATGGAGAGCACACCCTGGAAGAGGCCTGTGCCCACACCACTGGGAACCTTGGGTGAGAAAGGCTGCCTCATGGCTCCACACCCTTGGCCTTGAATTCATCTTTTCATGAGAGAACCAGGGCTGATCCCTCTCTCACTATTTACTAGGTAAATATTTTGCATATATCCCTACAAAATGAACAGAATTTAGAAGTACTATAAGAATTTGTCAGAGCTAGACTAAAACCACTTGAACAGATTTCAATATCAAAGGTGAACTCGGAAGTGAGGCTGCCTGGGTTCAAATTCCTGCTCTTGACAGTTTCACCTCTAACAAGTCACCAAACATCTGTCTTCCTGTCTATTTTGCTCTGAGGATAAAATCAGTCAATACAGTCATCCCTGGTATCCACAGGGCATGTATTCCAGGACCCTGAATGGATACCAAAATCCAGATGCCCAAGTCCCTGATATGTTAATAAAATGGCATATATCTTTTGCATACAAGCTACACATATCGTCTTGTACACTTTAAATAACCTCTAGATGACTTAAAATACCCAGTGCAATGTAAATACTATGTAAATAGTTGCCAGATATGTTCATGAATATGTATTTATGTTAAAAGTATGGAGAATGGCCTTGAGTGATACATCAAAATTATGACAGTGATTACATTGGGGCCTGGTGGCTGTGGTAAGGAGTTGGGATAAGATTTGACATGATAAACTTCTAACGTGAAAGCCAAAAGCAAACATGATAAAAGGTTGTGTGTGTGTTAAGTTACTTCAGTCATGTCTGACTCTGCTACCCTATGGACTGTAGCCCATCAGGCTCCTCTGTCCATGGGATTCTCCAGGCAAGAATACTGGCATGGTTGCCCTTTCCTTCTCTAATAAAAAGTTAATTATGGCTAATTCTGGTTGATGGGATATGAATACATTTAATGTAATGCTTTGTAACTTTCTGTAGTTGTAAAAAATTGTTCAAACAGTTAATAAGTGGGGGAATATATACATCTAGGAACTAAATGTATATTTAGCATGATTTTCAATTATTCCATTGTGGATTGAATTTCATATGCAAGAAGTCATCTGATTAGCTTAAGTAGTGTAGGTAAAGAGATCTAGCCCAGTGGCTGGCCCATTGAGATAACTAAGCAGATACTGGCCCCTACTTTCTTAGTCTCATGCCCTCCAAGAAGCGCTTGGGGAAAAGAAAAGTAGAAACAAGAACAATAGTTACATGAACCAGGCAAAATGGTGAATCTGCAGTCATTTTAACTGCATTATGAATGTTGAATGTTTTAACTCTGCTTGTCAATGGCTGTTTTTCACAGATAGGCTTCCTTTCTTTCCTTTTTCTTCTTTTTCCCATAGGGGAGGAAGATGATCTGTCTCTGCTGACTGCATTGCTGGAGGAGAATGAGTCGGCCTTGGATTGTAATTCAGGAGAGAGTCAGTCCTTGACCCAGGAAGATGGTGAACCTGACTCATTCGATGAGCTCTTTGACGCTGATGGTGATGGTGAATCTTACACAGAAGAGACTGATGAGGGAGAAGTGGAACAGGCTGAAGACCAAAAGGAGAATTTGGCCACTCTCTTTGGAGACACGGGAGACTTAACAGATGAGGAAGACGCTCCTACATCACAGTCAACTAAAGAGAGGGTCATCCCTGCTCCTGCTTCCAGTCAAGGGAAAACTAATCAGGAGTTGCAAGGTGCCCCAACAACTTGCTTTCTCTAATTTCTTAATGATAGACCAGATGAAGACTACCCATCTGACAGCTTTCTTCAAAATAGCTGCTGAGTCAGGGGTAGAGATAAATGACTTTGAAAAAAAAAAATTGTAGGAGTTAGTGGAGCCAGCCTTTGAAGGCACAGTGGTCCCTGATATCAGAGTTAGTGGAGCCGGCATTTGAGGGCACAGTGGTCCCTGATATCAGAGTTAGTGGAGCCGGCATTTGCGGGCACAGTGGTCCCTGATATCAGGGTCAGCCAGCTGTAACTGAGCCTTTGCAAAATGGCTCTAACATTTCTCACACTTACTACAGAAAAATAATACTTTGGGATTTAGCAAAGGGAGCCAGGGACAAGACTACAAAGCCACTACATTTTCTGTTTGAGCAGAAGACCATTTCTGAACAGATCCATCTAGGAGTGGCTTTTTCTTTCTTTCTTTCTGTTTTTTGTCTTAATTAGTGTTACAGATTTTTTTTCTTATTTTTATCATCTCACAAAAAAGTATGGCAAGTTTTTTAGTTCATTGTTTCAGGAGCATTGGAGCATGTAAGTGACTTGTCCCAGGTCAGTCATCCTAATCTGTATGATTAGGATTCCAAGTGGATTATTTTGGCTACAGAATTTCTATCTTAATCCCAACAGGAGATTCAAATACTTATAAACATCAACTAGAAAACATTTATACATATTAGTTAGTTTTATGAAGTTGTTATTTAGTCACTATAGTGTTCAACTCTTTTGGGCCCACCAGGCTCCTATGTCCATGGGATTTCCCAAGCAAGAATACTGGAGGAGGTTGCCATTTCTTTCTCCAGGGAGGAGTGCCATTTTCTTGTTCTGACATCTTCTCTGATACCTATTTTTTTAGTTTACATATATATTTTTAATTGAAATATAGTTCATTTACAGTGTTATTAGTTTGAGGTGTACAGCATAATGATTTGATATTTTTATAGATTATACTCCATTTAAAGTTATTACTGAATATTGGCTTATTCTCTGTGGTGTATATTATATCCCTGTATCTTATTTATTTTGTGTTTTAAATAGGGAAAGCTTCACAAATTTGCATGTCATCCTTGCTTAGGGGCCATAATCATCTCTTGACTCTTAAGAACTTGTCAACCATGGACATGTATCTGACAGTAGTACAAATTCATAATCAGCTTTGGTATTAGAGATTTGTTTACTGGAAATACCATGTTTATTTCTCTAAGGGGAACTATTTAAAGTGCAAAAGTTAACTTAATTCTCAGTGTATGATTCTGTTGTGAGTCTCAAGTTTTGGAGGTGATGGGTAGACATCAAAAATTATTTCAGCACTTTCATTATGATATTTTGTCTCGTCTGCTTTATAAATCAATATATATTTTTTTCCCCTAGATGAATTAAGGAAGTTGCAAGAGCAAATGAAGTCCTTACAAGAACAGCTGAAACTAGCGACAATTAAACAGCCAGCAAGTCCGGCCCCTTCATGTAAAACCCCAGGTAATCAAACTAATTCTAGGGATAATATAAATTTCTGTTACAAAGAAATCATAACATTACTTCTGCATCCAGCTCCTGGTAAAACAGTTTTTGAACCCCTTTCTAAATTTTCTTCACTGATTTCTTTTAATCAAGTAGATAAGTCTCCACGTCCCCCTCTTAAAGAGAAGAAAGTTCAGAAAATTCAGGAGTCATTGTGCTTTTCTGCGGAGCTTGACATCCCTACTCTACCAAAACCCAAGCGAGTGGCTCGGACACCAGTCGTCTCACCTGCAGGTGTAGTACTCATGGCCCCTGATTTCGCACTGCTTGGGCTCTGTTTACAATATATTTTGGCACTGTTATGTATGGGTGTGTGTGTTGGTCTGTTTTACCTGCCCATTGAGAAAAGTAAGTTTCCTGGAAATGGGAACCATGTTCTATATTTCATAATTTTTATGTATATCTCAAAGTGCTTAGAAAATACTTGGGTGGAGAATAAGTATTTAAATGCTTAGAGGATTCAATATTTTTTGGGTTCTGTAGTCCTGTAGTTGAATTATAGTGAAGCACAACCACTGGGTTGAGTTCTTAGGCTAGAAAGCTAGAGATTTAATCTTCAGGCTGTGAGACTGAGGCACAGTGATCTCTTAATAAAATGGTCAAGTTTTATTTGAAGCCAGAGGGTTCATTCTTATGAAAAGTCATCTTTGCCAGGAGGATAGACTGGTACTCAAATAAAATCCTATTTCAGCACATACATATATACACACAAAATAAAATGTAAAGGATTTATAAGCTCTGTATATTGGTTTTGTGGTACTGTCTTCTTGCCCAAAGGAATTACTCTTGGGAAGATCTAAGAGAAAATGATCTAGAGATAACTTGGCTTAGAGTAAGCAGCATTTTATTGATCACACATGTTCAAAAAGGCCCTTTTGACTACCACTGGCATATGACACAACAATACAGAATAGGTGTAGTCTCTGTGTGTTCATATTTATTTGACAACAGATGATATATTCCATGTATCCACTTACTAATAGTGTTTATTCCCTTAGGACCTCTGATATTACTAAGGTATTTTATTAGGCAGTGTCCAAAGTTGGGTTTTGAGGCATTAAGGGCATGGCTTCTGCCGATTCTAAAAAGTTCTAAGGTTACCCTGGCCCCTGCCTTGGGAGCAGTGATCCAAAGTCACTTTGAAAGTAAATACCAATCTTATTTGAAAGAGAGTTATACTTTATTAAGAATACCCAAGCTTTCCAACCCTTAGGAACATTATCAAATGCTAGTGAAATATGAAAAAAACCATATCAGAATATCCTCAGTCGCCTAACACTCCTGCCCCCGACACCCCACCCCACCCCCCCACACACACAAGTAAAATGAAATGAAATGAAACAAGAAAACAAAGGGAAGCTAATTGAGGACCTTGATACTGAAATCTGTTGAAGTGGTTTTAGTCTAGCTTAGGATGTCTTTCAGGTAGAATTTGACCTGTACAAAAATCTCTAATTACTGATTTCAGAAGGAGGAGCTCTTACTCCCTTATGAAATCGACCACAGTGTTCTGTATATGGTAAATATTCAAGAAATGGCATTGCACAGAGAAACAATGTTTTAGAGTAGAACTGATGCCGCCACTAGCCATTTGTGGCTAATTAGATTACAAATTAGGCATTCATTTCCTTAGACACACTGGTCAGTTTCAAGTGGTCAGTGTCCACCTGTGACTGGTAGCCACCACATGGACAGCAGTGGTATAAAACATTTCCATACATAGGAAGTTCTAGACTACACTGCAGAGGTTTGGGGGTAGTACAGAAATGATCCTGTGGGCTTCCGTTATTCTCTCAAGATTCGACATGTGTTGATTAAAAAAAACAATTCTAATAAAAAATGTTTAATTATCAGTGTGTTTTTTCTTTTTAATTTTTATATTTTCTAGAGCCCCAATACTCGTCTTTGAAGATGAAAAGTGTACCCTCCCAACCACTCCGAACAACTCCTGGGAACAAGCCTGGTGGGATGGCTAGGGATCAGAGTGCAGGGACACCCAGGAGTTCTGGGGAAATGGCTCAGGAAGTCTCCGTGGAAGCCTTCTCCGGCCTGAGGCTCAGGTCAGTAATTGTGACAGCCCTCTCTTTCACTCTGCTTGTAGGCCCCACAAGATGCCTCTTTCTCCTTCCTAGGGACTGAGCCGTCCAGAATTAGTGTGTTTGTACCACAGAGTCACATGAGACGTATAGCTCTTGTACTTGACCATACTAGGCCTTTGGCACTGAGTTTGACTCAGTGTATTTACATATGAATAAGGAAAGTTTTCTCTTGTTTGTGTAGAGAATAAAAGATATATGTTCTTAAAAATGAAATCAATATATAATAAGTACTGTGTTTAACTAGAAACTAGTAGAAACAGTGGTAGAGACTATTTTTAAATACCTAAAGGAATATACAGTTTAACTAGGATAGTAGTATCTTCTTATAATTAATGTTAATAGAAATAACCGTGCTCTTTTGTATTGTTATGGGAGAAATTAATATATTCAGGCAAAATATAAATGGGGAGTGGGAGAGAGGCTCAAGAGAGAGAGGATGTATATACCCTTACAGCTGATTGACATTGTGCAGCAGAAACTAACACAACATTGTAAAACAGTTATCCTCCAATTTGAAAAAAATTAAAATAGAAATACATCCCAGGATCAGTTCAGGGAAAAACCGGGACTTCTAAGTCTTCTGTGTCTACTGCTTTGCACCTCTGTTATTATTGCTCTTGAAGCCCTGGGCAGAGACGACATCCTTACTCTGAAACCAGATTACCTTTCATACTATCTGAGTAGCCAAGTGCAACCCCTCTAGAACACCTGAACCTTGTCAACCTGAACTAAAACTGCTAAGCTTTTAAATTGTATGTTATTGAGCAAGGTGAGAAGTGTCTGCTGACATGCCGTAGAAGTTTATTGTGATGATGCCATACTCTTCAAAATTGGGAGTGGAAATCAATAATTGCATTTGAGACAGAATCCTAGGAATGGAATATAGTAAAAACTCACTGAGGGAACTTCAGGCTGCTTTTTCAAGGTAAATGTGGCCCTCCTGAGATAATACTGCCTTTCCCAGTGGAAACAGCCTAGAGATAAGAAAGATGTTGCTGATGCGAGTATTGCTATACATTTGAACTGAATGGAAGTAGACGAAGTTGAAACTAGTCAGCCAAAACTTCTGTGGGGCCTACAAATTTAGGGGGTTGCAGAGTTGTTTGAGTCTCTCTCATGATTGTTCTACCTGAACCTCAGAACCTGAAGATGCTCTGTAGGTTCGCAGCTTCATAGTAACCTGTTAAGTCAGAAATCAAACAAGGAAAGAATTTCTCCACTTATGTCAGTGTTTCCCTCCTGAATATTCTTTATTGTTGAGTTAGCCCTTGGAGTTTCTATTCTAGAAAACTTCTGAAAGAGGCAAAAAGCATGTTTTCTCTTGACTGCTTTCTCTTGTCCTAGAATATATGTTCCAGCATGAAACAGATTTTAATTTTCAACTAGAGAAAAACAGTTTGTAAATTTTATGAGTTTTAACCAGTCATTTGAAACAAGAGTATATTAACTGAAGCTCAAGTCAAGTTTTTTTTATTATGTGAAAAGGTTGCCTTTTAAAAAATCTAATTAGAAATAGTAGAACTTACGAAATTCTTGCAGAATTGTCTTGCAGAATTGATGGAGTTGAAATATCTTAATTTACCTAAGCAATTCATGATTTTGTATTAAAATCAAGAGATTATTGTTAAAAGAATATTATAACTTTATATTAGAATTCATAAGAACTTAAGTAATTTGTGATCTTTACTTTCTATGTAAGTCCCAGTTCTATATCCATGGAAAAACAAACCTGGTCTTTAAAATTGTCTCCTTTTGGGGAGGGGGCCATGCTGTATAGCATGGGGATCTTAGTTCCCAGTAAGGGTGGAACTTGTGCCTCCTGCAGTGGAAGCACAAGGTCTTAACCACTGAACCACCAGGGAAGTTTTACCTGCTGGAAAAATGTGTGCCTTGTACTAAGCCTCCCTGAGGACAGGTGCATTAGAGATTTCTGTCCATAATGTCTCCTCTAACCAATTTGCTACAGTGCCAGGTTCTCTCTTAGAGTAATAATCTACCAATTGCTGGTGTCTTGACCTAGAAAGCCTCGAGTATCCTCCACAGAAATGAAAAAGAAAATGATCGGCCGAAAACTTATCAGACTGTCTCAGCTCAAGGAAAAGATGGCACGTGAGAAGCTGGAAGAAATAGACTGGGTGACATTTGGGGTTATATTGAAGAAAATCACTCCACAGAGTTCTAACAGTGTAAGCTATTTTATTAATCAGCTGTTTCATCACAGATTGGCAGTGGAGACTCATGCTCTTGATTTGTTACCCAGAGCCCATCAGTGTTTCATTTTGTAGTCATTGCCAGTAAGTTCTCAAATTGCCATACCATCACCTAGTTGGTACCAGAGGGGGAGATATGTAAGGAAGGCCCTCCTTAAAGAAGGTCTGGTTGGACAGGTTTTTTGAGCTTTTTATTGTCCACATCATTCTTACTCATTTTACTTGTTGTTTGGTGACGCCTGTGGATTCCCCTACGACTCTGAATAATCCCCCTTGTGGAAGGGGAGCATGTCCTCAAAGACCATTTGGAGAGCCTTACTAGATGTAAAATGTCAGTCACAGAAGTCCTGATATTGCTGACTTGTGCCAGTACAGGGTGGTACAATTCATTTGACAAATATTACAAGAGGTCTGTTAAGTTTTAAAATCACAGTTGACTGAGGCATAACAAAAATTATTCTGTGGCCAAGTCAGAAAAGCTGGATTCTAAGCCTCATTCTCTATTTATCAGGAGCCTTGTGGCATTAGGTGACCCTTACTCTTTCTGTAAGGACCTCCATTTCCTTATCTGTAAAATGAAGGAATTGTCTTTTGATTATCTGAAAGGCTACCTCTAAAATACTGCAGATTATCTTGTTCAAAACTAATTTCATTCTCCAGTTTTGATCTTGGCCAACCTTAAATTTTTCTATAAGCTCTGACACCAGGGGTTGAGTTTCAGATTCTGAGTCCTGCTCTATCCCTGTTCTGTCTCATTAATGTGAACAAGGCTGGTTTTCATTTGATGAAGTTCCTAATTGCATCACCACTGGCTATAATGACATTGAAATAATAGGTGTGAAATTGAACTTCTTTAAGAATGGCATTGTATAAATCCTTGGAAGAATAATTATAATACTGGAGTTTAGGCAATAATTCACTATAACCTGTAGCCATACCCACTCTGGGCTGCCTCTGTGAAATAGCTTGATTCAGTATTGTGTGAATTGCTTTTTTAAAAAATCTGTAAACATGGAAGTTGTTCATATTATAAGTGGCTAGCATTTTGAGTTTCTTGATAGGTCATAGTATTTCCGAAATTTTAGAGTTAAATACAACCAGTTTTGTTTAAATGATGCTATTTTTCTTCTAAGCTAAGGGAAGATTTAGAAGCATTGAACTGAAACTTCCTTATTAATATTAAAATAACATAATGATAAATAATATTTATTAAATATACATCAGTAATTTTTTTTATTGTAGTTGATTTACAATGTTGTGTTTTAGGTGTACAGCAAAATGATTCAGTTATACATATGTAGATATGTTTCATGTTCTTTTCCATTATGGTTTATTACAGGATATTGAATATAGTTCCCTATGCTTTACAGTACTAGTCCTTACTGTCTAAATATTTTGTATAGTAGTTTGTATCTGCTAATAACAAGTTTGAAGAAACAAAGTTAACAAGTTAACAAGAAAGCTATTTCTTTCTGGGGCTTGCCTTTCTTCACCTGCATTTCTAAAATGAGAAGAGGCATGCCAAAGCCTTGAGAAAGAATTAACTTATAATTAACAGACATTCTGATGATAACCTATTCAGATTGGGTCATGCTTAGATATTTTCCACAGCAGAACACTTGGACTGTAAGTGGAGACATTGTAACCCATTGTTCAAGATTTATTAAAGATAAGCATAAATGATTTGCTCCAGGGGAAAACATTTAGCATCTGGCGACTGAATGATCTTCGTGACCTGACGCGATGTGTGTCACTGTTCTTGTTTGGAGAGGTTCACAAAGAACTCTGGAAGACTGAGCAGGGTTCCGTCATAGGGCTGCTCAATGCAAACCCCATGAAGCCCAAGGATGGTTCAGAGGAGGTAAGACTCTGTTTCCATGGGGTTTTTGTGTGTGTGGTCTTTATAACGTAGCTGAGTTCTATCAAAAACCTTTATACTGGTCTACCTCCAGGTAATAAGTCAAGCTTTTGTATTATTTTGACTCCATTTTACTGGCTTTTTGTTTGTCATTCATTTCTTACCTGCCAGTATTCTGACTTTCAGACTACTCTAGAGTATTTTATGACAACTTCTTTCATTATATTTTGTCAAATTTGTTCCAAGGTTCCTGGAATTTATTTTTCAGTTCTTGGGCTCAGGTTTCCTTCCATCTCCTATAAATATCCTTGATAGCATCAGGAAGAGTTTATAGTTGAGGAGGGTTTGTTCCATTTGTTAGTACAATCATAGCTGCACCTTACGAATTTTCATTTTTAAAGTGACTTTTCACTGTCTTAAGCAGCATTAGAGTTTGGGTTACTAACTACTGATTCTCTAGTAAACTACAAACCTAGGTGCAGTGTGAACACTAACAGTTGCTCCACAGGAGTCAACAAGAGGCTACTGCTTCTGTTATAGACACATTATTGTATCAGGAGGAGTGAGAGACAAAGTTGTTGCATTCATTGCTTTCATGAGAGCATAGCAACAAATCTTCATTTATTGGTTTGGAAGGTGTTTGGCCACAAGTAACAGAAAAGCTTCGCTACAGTTCTTTGTCATGGTCGACACTGAGGTTTTTGTTTTTCTTGCATAATAAAAAATCCAGACATAGGCAGTGTAGTAATGCCCTGATATCAGGGCTGGTGTCCATGAGTCTCTCAGATTTCCCTCTTGGTCACAAGATGGCTTTGAAACCCTAGCCATCACATCTCCATTGAAGGCAGGAAGTGAGCCAGCCTCTTCACTCTGCTTTTATAGAGAAGCAGCAGTTTTCCTGGCTACCTTCCCTGCAGACTCCTACTTCAGTCTCATTAGCCAGAGTGGAATCACATGACAATCACTAGCTGCAAAGAATGCTGGGAAAACTGGGAGCCCGCTCTATCACTTGAGGCTGAGCGTTAGGATTCTGATAGTAAAGACGCAGGAGGGAACAGAGAACTAAATGTCTTCTCTCTCTCCCATTTCAACAACTCTTTTATGGAGCACTGGCTTCAAATCCCAGGGCACTGATGAAAAGGATAAAAAGCCTAACTCAAGCCAATGGTTATTATATCTGTTCTTGCTGGTAAGGGGCCATATCTTTGTTTGCTTTTAATTCCCACTACCTCTTTTTCTACAGATATGCTTATCTATTGATCATCCTCAAAAGATCTTAGTTATGGGGGAAGCTCTTGACCTGGGAACCTGTAAAGCAAAGAAAAAGAATGGAGAACCATGTACACAGATTGTGAATTTGGTAGGTTTCAGCTTTGTTGGGGTGGTTTTTGCTAAAGAAAGAAGAAAGTAAATTTTAGGCACTTTACCTCTAATGACCTATTTGGGACTGAGTTTCCTACATAATAGGAAGCATCAAAGTGAGAAAGTAGAATTTGTGGTTAATAATGGCCAGTTTAAAAAGCTGAGGGTAGGGGAAGGATTTAACCTCTTAGGAAACTGATCTTTTATTACCAGCTGATTGGGAAGTATAAAAAAGACAGAATTTTAATTTGCCCTCAATTCTTTCTAGTGCTGAAGATCAAACACTAATGATGAAATACACTGCAACCTTATTTTAGCCAGTATATAACTGTATTCTCCCTTTTATTAGAACTCTCTTTTTTGGAAAGTAAATAAACATTTTACTGAGATAGAATGCATGTACCAGACCATTCAGTTTTGAAGTTCACAATCTAGTGATTTTTAATGTATTCATAGGGTTGTGCAATCATCTCCACCAGATAATTTCAGAACATCTTCAATCCCTTCTAAAAACCCATACCCACTCCATTCCCCTTCCCCTCCAGTCCTGGCAACTACTCATCTACTTTCTGTCTATAGATTTGCCTGTTCTAGACATTTCATACAGTGGAATTGTATAATGTACAGCCTTTTGTATCTAGCTTCTTTGGACTTAGAATAATGTTTCTAAGATTCATCTGTGCTATGCTCATGCTACAAAGCCTTTTATCAGCACTTCATTCCTTTTGGTATTTGAATAATACTCCATTGTATGGATAAACTACACTCAGTTTATCCATTGGTTGATAAACACTTAAGGTGGTTTTCATATCTGACTGTTATGGGTAATGTTGCTGTCAACATGCATATACAGGTTCTCATGTGGATGTCCATTTCAGTTCCCTCAACTATATACCTGGAGTAGAATTGCTGGATCTGTATTTACGTTTTTGAGGAACCACAAAACTGGTTTTCCAGGTGGCTTTTATAATCTCCCTAGCAGTATATGAGGGTTCTAGTTTCTCTAACACTTTGTTACTGTCTGTCTGTGATTACAACCATCCAAGTGGATGTGAAGTGGTACTTCTTAGAGCTCTTTGAAAGGACTGGATATTAGGTACTGGTTTCATCTCTTTATTTCGCTCATTGCTATCTAACAGACGAGCTAGTAAGCGGGAAATAGGGAGGAAGGAGACAGTTGGAAAGAGGCCTCAGGGGAAGGTACCTGTCAGATCACAAGAGCTGGACCATTAAACCTCCATTGTCAGCATCTCTTAAGTTTCACCCAGTTCGACAATACTTCATAGTTTCTCTTTGCTCCTTTCACTGTAAGGGTATAGCATTTGTCTAGAGTCAACCAGAGAAACAGAAAGCCTCACTGGAAATTGATCTTGTTTTATTTTTTAACTTCTGTTAAGGTAAAATTCACATTGTATATAGTTGTGTCCATTAACATTGTCCCCGGCCTGTTGCCCTAATGTTGATATAGCTGCTCTTTCTCTTCACAGAATGACTGTGAGTACTGTCAGTATCACATCCAGGCCCAGTACAAGAGGCTTAGCGCCAGGCGAGCTGACTTGCAGTCCACCTTCTCTGGAGGCCGCATTCCAAAGAAGTTTGCTCGCAAAGGCATCAGCCTGAAAGAACGGCTATGTCAGGATGGTTTTTACTACGGAGGCGTTTCTTCAGCCTCATATGCAGCCTCAATGTAAGACTTTCTCAGCTTTTTTGAGGGCTGGGGTCTTCATTTAAGAGCAAACCCAGGACTTCTCTGGTGGTTCAGTGGTTAGGACTCCATGCTCCACTGCAGAGGGCATGAGTTGCATCCCTGATTGGGGAAGTTTTGCATGCTGTTCTGTGTGGCCAAAAAAGAAAAAACAAAAAGTAAACCCAGTGGTTGTACATTTTTGTCCCAGTCCTAGAAGGTTTGTACAGGTTTATCTTTTATAATATGCTACCTAAAACAATGTAGCAGAGGAGAAGAGACGTAAAACAAGGTTTCTTCATTCCTGGGAAGAGAAGAAAACACTTAGAAGGAGGAGAAACTGAGTCGGGCTATCCTGGTCTTTAACAGGGAGCCCACACCTCCTCTTTGGCTTCTAATGTGAATAGTCCAACTTTGTCAGGACTGATTGGCCATTGAAAGTGTTCATCATAGTGTTGACATCCTTGAAATCATTTCAGTCGTGACTGTGAGTATGAGGTTGTAGATCTCAGGGAACCCACAGTGAACTTAGTGAATAAATATGCAGAGAAACCTCAGAGGGGAGGGGGATACTGCTGAAGCTGGCACTCCTGGGGATCTCAGCCTCTCCCTAGAGTCCCTGAGTAGGTGATTGATGGCCTGTCACCTGACTCTATAAAATACATTTGAGGCAAGGATTTGGCTCAAGGGAGCTACAGTTGGTCCAAGAATGAAACATAGACTTTGTCCTCAATCCAAGAGAAATTGGGCTAGAGGACTCTCACTTCCTGTCTATTGTAATATCAAGAACATTTTTAAGATTTAAAATAATTTCTGTATTTTACCAAATTGTAAAAGGCAATGCACATAACATTATTTTTTTTAAATGTATGTACAGTTTAGCCAAAAGGAGACAATAAAAACCATCTATAATCCCACCATCTAGATAACTGTTAGTTTTGGTATATATGGTTTGGAGGGGACATTTCCCATAAGTATAAATTTTTAAGAGTATAAAATGAGGTCATAGTATGCCTATAGTTTGCAATGTTCTTCTTTCCCATAAAAATAATGAATTTTTCTTAGTGGAATATTCACTTAACAGCATTATTTTTAGTGGCTACATAGTATTCTTTTACATGGCTCTGATAATTTGAATAATTCCCCATGGATAAACATTTATAGTATTTCTAACTTTTAACAGTACAAAGCTTCCATTAATATCCTAAATTTTTGCATAGATCGTATGTAAATCCTAGACTACTTGATAAGTCCTAGTCTTGATCAAAGTGTTGGCATATTTTTATTTCTTTTGCCAATTTACTTTTCCGAAATGGCCTACAAGCAAGTTTGTAGGTTGCCTGTCTTAGGTCTGTGACATAATGCACACACCAGTTATGGGTAGAACCATGGTATTAACTACAGTCTACTTAAAAGGAGCTTTGAGAAACATTGACATTTTATAACAACTACTTCTCTGCCTTCTTTACCTCATAGAGCATTGGCTTTCAGTGGTTTTCATTTTCCTTTTCAGTGCAGCCGCTGTTGCACCTAAAAAGAAGATTCAAACCACTCTGACTAACCTGGTGGTTAAGGGCACAGACTTGATTCTTCAGGAAACTCAACAAAAACTAGGTAACTTTGTTTCTTTCTCCATCTTAAATTTGTAGTCTTCAGGATTGAAAACAGTTAGTTCCTAACTCCAAATTATACTGTGAGTGACGTGGCCTAAACTAAAAGAACCAAGCTTCTTTGGCAGCATCTTAAGAAGCAATAGCATATTAATCTTAGCTGTGTCTTAGGTTTTTAAAATATCTTGATATATCTGGGTCTAACTCTTAGTGTCTAGCACTAGAATCAGTATTGTCAAGTTCCTGTCTTTCACTAAAACAGATCCAGGTCAGCGAATGCCACCTCCATTCTGTCCTTGGGGCTCTGTTTATAACAGCGGTCAAAGTCTAGCATGGACCCTTTCCCATAGTGCATAATCCAGAAATAGTGTGTGAAATGACCCCTCAGATATTAGTATTTTAATCATTTTTCAAAATAAGCTATTTGTCTTACCTTTGCAGTCCTACTGGTCTGATATTAAGAGGTTAAGGATTCTCTTTTCTCTTGATATTCCATCTGCTTCGTTTACAAATGAAAAAATTATGAAAGAGTTTAAAAAGGAATCAAGACACATGACACAAAATAGACTGAAATTTGAATCCTCTAAACCTGGTATATATTTCAGGAATACCCCAGAAGAGCTTGTCCTGTTCTGAGGAATTCAGGGAATTGATGGACTTGCCTACATCTGGAGCCAGAAACCTGAAACATCATTTAGCCAAAGCCAAGTCATCAGGTACAGTCAGCCTGGACCTGCTCTAGTGTCCACACCTGAGACCCTGCCCTCTCTCTGAACTTCCTCAGCCTGTGGCTTGTGTTTTAGGGATCGTGGGGAGCCAGAAACCTGCTTTCCAGTCTATCTCAGCATCAGCCCTCTTGAAGCAACAGAAGCAGCATATGTTAGAGATGCGGAAAAAGAAATCAGAAGAAATACAGAAACGGTAGGAGTCACAGGTTTAATATTCCCTGTTTAGATTTCTCGTCTCATGAATTCTGGGGCTGTCCTAATAGATTTTAGAAATGTGACTTTGGGTTTGAGGTGGTTGGCCGCCTTTTCAACTTTGAAAGTTTTTTAAAAATAATTTTAGCATAACTTTTAAAGTTATAAAGCATTTAAAGGCAAATATTCCTGACTGATGCTAATGAATCCTGAGACCAGGTACTACAGGCTGTAGTAATTAATGTCACTGTAGAAAAGAGAAAGTACTGACATACAAAGACAGTTTTGTGAAAAAGGAAAGTAGACTTTGGCCAGTTTGCCACCCGTTTCTCAGTTTTGCCAGTTAGGTTTTTAAATTACAGTCTGAGCCAGTGCATGGCTTCTGCATTTGTTCAGGTCAGTGATAAAATTGAGACACCGAGAATGGAGAGTCATTTGAAAGGCAAAATCAAGTGGAAATGGGTATGGAAAATAAATGAATCAAAGACTCTTGAACTCAAGTTATCCGAATGGTAGTAGGAGCTACTGTCTACAGGCACCCAGTGTACGCTGACCACCATGCTTCACACTGTACACACGTCACATTGGTCCTTACCATAATCTGTGAAGTGTTATTATCCTTGTTTTGTGACTAATGTAACTGAAGACAAGAGAACTAGTAGGTGGTGGAGCCAAGTTTAAACTCACACCTACCTGTTCTACTCCAGTGTTGAACCATTGCTGTCCCAGACCTGGGCTCTTACAGGGTATATAGTTCCATGGGGGAAGAAAGTCTACTACGAGTCAAGAAAAGATGCTTTGAAAAAATACGGGAACAGATTTGGCCTCAGGCAGGTTAGTTTGAGGTCCTGGTAGGCTATCTATAGTGGTATTCATCAGGGGCCTACAGATGACATGAATGTATATGTATATATATGGACATATGTGGACCTTGTAGGGAGTGGAAAGTACCTGTCAGTTTAAAGGCATTACGGTTTAAAGTTTTTCAAAGTTTTCCTGGCCAGACATAACTTATCTTTAGGCAGGATCTGGTAGGCAGTTTGCAAACTCAGCCTGGAACTTACAAGAGTGGGGATAATATGGTAGTGAAAAGAAGACTGGCTCAGGATTACCTGGTATTAGTCCTCAGCCTGTCACTTATGGGCAGTCGGGTCTTGGGCCTCAGTTTCTTCATCTCTACAATGAGAGATTTGGACAAATGATTTCTGACCTTTGTTATTTTTACATAGCCCTTGAAGCCACATATGAAGGGATGGGAGGGAGATTCAAGAAGGAGGAGATATATTATACAGCAAAAACTAACACAACATTGTAAAACAACTATACTAGAAATATAAAATAATCAGTGTGAATTATATTAATAGCACCCTTCTTTTATGACTTCCAAATGTATCATGTGTGTTATCTCATCCTAGTAGACTAAACAAAGTACACAGGTTCAGTGAGTTCCTGAAGCATCTCAGCTAACCAGAAGGCTCAGGTTATAGTCCACAGCTCATCTTCAGGGCTGAAGGTGCTCCATATACCAACCCCACTAGGAAGCCAATTGATAAAATTAGTAATCAGTTCTAAATTGGTGAAACAATTAGCATTTATTCAGTGAAAAATCAGTTAACTGAAGAATTAGTGAGGCTAATTTTGTTTTTACTAAACAAAATTGTGCTAATCTGAATAACCAAGGATGTAAAATTATTTTACTGACAACTGCTTATCAGCTGGTGGCCTGCCTGCGGTCTCCCAGTCTGTATATTTTGTGCTTGTGTGCGTAGTTTGTGATTGCCTTTTTCTTTATAAAGCTTTCTGCAAAGCTCCAGTGAAATCAAGAGCCCAGCTCTGCCATCCTCTTCTCAGCAGCCCCCTTGTCAATCTCCACCAATGAGGGCTGAATTCCCCAAGAAGAAAGGAACCCCAACTACGC
The DNA here is from genome assembly GCA_024291935.2 of Okapia johnstoni. Lineage (NCBI taxonomy): Eukaryota > Metazoa > Chordata > Mammalia > Artiodactyla > Giraffidae > Okapia > Okapia johnstoni. Next base: position 19,870,463 of record CM044324.1, read on the forward strand.
AGATTCCCAAGCTTGGAAGAGGCATCTCAGAAGGAGATGATGTCCTCTTTTTTGATGAGTCACCACCACCAAGACCAAAACTGAGTGCCTTAGCAGAAGCCAAAAAGGTAACTGGCATCTGTTTTCCTCACCACTTGGATTTGTATTCTGTGAGACATAGCTAGTGCTTCAAACTTAATATACCCGTGACCAGAAAAGACAGTTACCTCATACCTATTTATTGATCATGATAATTAGAGTCAAAGGAATTTTAAATAATAGTTGGTATCAACAATGCCATTAATTTAATCCAAGAAAACTAGCCACTGTCTCCACATTATTTCTTGTCAGGCTGCAGGAGATAACATAGAAGAAATGTTACACAGAAGCCCAGTCTGTAGACAGCTAAAAGCTACATTGCTCTGATTGAAGTGGGAGTTGGGGGTGGTCAGCATCTTTCCTCTTCCTGAGTCACTGAGCCCCCGACTTGAACCTGTCTTCTCTGTCCTAGTTAGCAGCTAGAATCACATGAAGAGCAAAGGCTAGCTGCAAGGCAAAGCCACACTTTCAGTAATAATAGTAGCAGTTACACACCTATGTTACTATTATTCTGTGTCTGTGATTTGTGCATACATGCTATTTACTGTGTACAAGTACATGCTTGGCTTGCATTATCTCATTTTATCCTTACGACTACAATCCTAAAAGATAGGGTTGTCATCTGTCATCTTCGTTTTACAAATGTAGAAACTGAAGCTGAACAATTAAGTCAGGTTATAAACTAGTAAGTGACAGACTTAGAATTCTGTCTTTTTTCTGTCTTTTCTGATACAAACTTCTAAAATGTTTATGTGGTTCCTTTATGGATGTAAAAGCCTACAGATTATCTGAAGTTAAAAAATAAGCTGAGATTTGGTTTGCTAACTTAGAGACCTGTCTTCCATTCATTGAAGTTTTAATGATTGTGTTAATAATGCTAAGTAAAATGAAGATGTATTTTGCTAATGTATGTTTGAGAACTGCCAGAATTCACTGGTTAATCACTGGAAAGGGATACAGAGCTACAGACGCCTATCTTATCATTTAGATTTTTATCTCCCTCTCTATTTTGTTTTCCTAGTTAGCAGCTATAACCAAATTAAGGTCAAAAGGCCAGATTCTTACAAAAACAGACCCAAATAGCATTAAGAAGCTAAAGGAACCCCAGGATGTCCTGGAAGTGAAGGAACGTGTAGAAAAGAACAGCACGTTTTCTCCTCAAGGTACTGCAAATGGGAAGCTGACCAGTGGGAAAGAGACACTGCTTATAGAGGAAACGCTCCAAAACATAATCAGCCTGAAGGCTGAAAGTGAAAGTCACTCAGTCCTGTCCGACTCTTTACAACCCCATGGACTGTAATTCTCCAGGCCAGAATACTGGAGTGGGTAGCCTTTCCCTTTTCTAGGAGATATTCCCAACCCAGGGATCAAACCCAGGTCTCCCGCATTGCAGGCAGATTCTTTACCAGCTGAGCCACAAGGGAAGCCCAGTACTGGAGTGGGTAACCTATCCCTTCTCCAGCGGATCTTCCCAACCCAGGGATCAAATCGGGGTCTCCCACATTGCAGGCAGATTCTTTACCAACTGAGCTATCAGGGAAGCCCTCGAGATCAAAAGTCATTATTTTATTTCCACTTTTCCTCTATTCTGTATAAATAGAATTTCTGCAGCTGGAACTGATTTTTATAATCACATTGAATTAAAATGAAATTATATACAATTTAAAATCTTGAGATTACTCATTGGATCTTTGCACCTATATATTAGTATAAAGATTTACTTTGCTTTAAAGGAGCAGACCTTGTTTTAAATTGCCCTATTTTAATTTTTAAAACTGAAGCTGACAATTGTCATTTTAACCTCAATTTGTAGATAGGAATTTTGTTGTTGTTACCTCTTTTCATAATTGGCCCTTATTTTAAGATGAAAAAGAGATTCTAATTTAGTGATCAAACCTGCCATCCCCTCCCTCCATTCTAGTTTGTACTTCTCAATTCACTTCTTCTAAGAGCCTCCCTTTGTTGGTACCAGGGGAGGTAAATTCAGTTTGAAGGGTCTTATGGTGGGGAACACAGAGCTGGGGAAAGCTGAGTTGGTGAGACACACTGACTCTCTGCAGTTCCTCTGGGACAGCTCACACTTTTTCATTCTGCTGTAGCTGAGGATGAATTGGAGCCTGCCAAGAAAAAAAGGAGAGAGCAACTTGCCTACCTGGAATCGGAGGAATTTCAGACAATTCTAAAAGCAAAATCAAGGCACACAGGAATCTTAAAAGAGGTAAGAAAGAGCCCAGAAGGTCACAGGTAACAGAGCTATCCTCTGACTCGGGTGCTCTGTCATGGGACTCAGAATTTGTTCCTGTAACCTCAGCTGAGACATTAGTTGTGTGTTGGTTTGTTTGAATTTATTTTGAAGAACAAGAATATTGCTAATAGATTTTAGCTTTGCCTTTGTTGCTTTGTAGAGTATCATTCAACATTATTTGAATTGACTTTGGTATTAAAGTGTTCAGTCCATATTTTATAATAACTTTATATTGTGTAAAAATATCAAATTACTGTGTTGTACAAGATACCAAAGCACAGTTGTCCCTCCATAACCATAAGACTTGTCATGTTGCACGTTTGGAACAGTCAGTGTATATTAAAACCACGCACAAATGTCGTAGGGTTGTATATAAATAAAGCTATTAGGTTCAAAAGTTATAATAGGTTTTCCATCAACATGGATTCCCCGTAGACCATTTAGAACAATGCTTTGATGTATGAGGTACTGTTCCGTGCACTGCAAAAGGTGTAGCATTTGTGGTCCCTGTCAGTAGCAGGGGTAGAGGTCACTGAGATAACAAAAACAGTGTTACAGCAGATTTTTTAAATGTCCTTATTTAGTGCCAACATGCCAAATGATCTACCTTTCTTTTGATTAATAAAAGACTAAGGAGACGATTAAATATTTTTCTACTGGACTCGAAACTTAGGAGAGGAGCTCAAGCAGACCCTGAAAGACTATGGAGCCAAGTTCCCTGGCACTTTATGCCTTGTTCAGCTGTGCTGACTTGAACTGTGACCACATTCTGTCATGAATAGCTCTCTGCCCTCATGCCTTCTACACATTGTTCCAGACAAGCAGGGATTGCTCCTGCTAAGTGCTTGGTCTGGGGAATAGAATCAAACAGATGGGGTGCCATGACTGGGGAGGCATCCAGCACCTCCCGTAAACTAGTCTGTGTTGGAACAAAGGAAACAATTCCCTTCTGGGGCACACTTGAGCTCGTGACACTGCTAATCATGTCAGTAGTTTAAATTTGTATTTAGTGTCTTACACATCACCAAATGCTTTCATGCCTTCTATCTGTCCATTAAGGGTTTATTTCTACTTACCATCTTTTGGGTTGCAGTTCATTGATCCATGTGTTCATACAGTTAGCTTGTTTCTTCAGGTCTGGTTTGATTATTATTAAACAACTGCCTGAGTCTATATCAGATTTGGTTCAAGGTCTTTTGGGTGTCATGTCACTCCAGGCCGAGGCTGAGCTTCAGGAATGCTATTTTGAGCCTCTGGTGAAAAAAGAACAAATGGAAGAAAAGATGAGAAACACCCGGGAAGTAAAATGTCAAGTCGTGACATGCAAGACGGTGAGTGCAGGAGACCGCTCTCCCTATGGCCTATCTGTGGGCTCTGTGACCTTGCAGGGTGTGGAGACTCGGTGGGGTGTGGGGCCATGTTTTGTAACCAGAGTCCTGCCTGGGTTTAGGGTCATTTAATTAGTCAGGACCCCAGTGTTCTCTCTCCTCAAGTGTTTTGTTGGTTTTTGGCTGTGCTGGGTGGGCTTTTCTATAGTTGTAGCCATTGGGAGCACTGCTCTCTAGTTACAGTTTTGGCTTCTCTTGTTGCAGAACACAGGCTCTAGGGAACACGGGATTCAGTAATTGCAGCTTGTGGGCTCTAGAGCACAGGCTCAATAGTTGTGGCACATGGACTTAGTGGCTCTGTAGCATGTGGGGTCTTCCTGGCCCAGGGATTGTACCCGGCTCTTGCAGGTAGATTCTTTACCACTGAGCCCCAGGGAAGCCACCCTTCTCAAGTTTTAACATGTCCTCAATCCTTAGTTCCCAGTCCCTGGGGCTTTAATTGAAAAATTTCACTTGGCATCAGATGTGATCAGCCAGTTTTGTTCCCTTCTGCTCAGGGCCTAACGTAAATGTCCCCTGGAAGAGTTCTTTCTGTACATGTTTTCTGGCATTACCATTTCTTTTGAATATACCTGCATGACTAATCAGCATTGTGAGCATGTATAAGAGGAAGAAGAGGCTTAGCTTACAACTTTCTCTGACTTTATTTTTAAAACCTTAGATTCTCCTTTATATTTGAGGGGCAGCACTGAACCAACTACTCCTTTGAGAAAGTGCAGACCGTAGGGAATCAGTTAAGCCTTTACCTTAGAGGACAGCTTTTCCTCTGACAAGATGGCCATATTAGGACAGAGCTGGTGTATTCCTTTCCTGTTGCTGCTTAAGAAATGACCACCAACTGGGAGCTCAGAACAGCACAGATATGTTATCTAAAGTTCTATATGTCAGAATTTTATGTGGGTTTTTCTGGGGTGAAATCCAGGTGTCAGTAGGGTGCATTCCTTTCTAGAACTTTAGGAGAGAATCCATGTCCTTGCCTTTTCCAGCTTCTAGAGCTTGCCTACATCGTAGCCCCTTCCTCCATCATCAGAACCAACAGTGGGAGGTGGGGTCCTCTCAGCGCATGGCTCCAACCTCCTTTCCTCTCTCCCACTCTTGAGGACTCTTGTGAATCTTTTGGGCCCACCTGGACAATCCAGGATAATTTCCCAATCTTAAAATCAACTGATTAGCAACCTTCATTCTATCTGCAACCTGAATTCCCCTTTGCCAATAACATAACATACTTGTGAGTTCCAGGGAATAGGGTCTGCATATCATGAGAGGATTGTTTTGCCTAACACAATTGGCATACCACCGTACTCTGCCCTCTTTGAGGCTGCCAAGGCCAAAAGTTGTTCATCTAGACTCAGTGTGATTGCCAGAAATTACATAGCACTGTCCTGACACTGTTTCAACCTTCACCTACCATTTCTTGTTCTGTTCAGTCCTTTTAAGGATCAAAATTAAATTACTTAAGATCTTTATTGGTTTTACTGCTTATAAAATAAGAGTAGTAATAAGCTTATAATCCTTTTCAGAGGCCTTGTAAGAGAAAGTGAAAAAGCAGCTCATCATCCTTCCTAAGTAGGCCCCATGCCTATAACCTGTAGTCTTATAATCAGGGACTAGAGTGAATACAGGGTAGACCAACTAAAGCTACTTAGAAATTTCCAGTCCTTTTCCTCCTCCTCTCTAGCTATTGTCTTAATGTCACAGAAGATTACTGTGAATTTTACACCTGAAGTTGGGGCAAACATGAGAAAAAATGGTATTAATAGGGGGAAAGTCAAGAAATCACAGGGATCACTGCACCTGAAAGATAGTAACTCCACTAGTCACTGCCTGGTAGTGACAAGAGAACAGAAGTTCTGAGGAACACGCCGCCTTCATGGCAGCTGGCTCCTCTCTCAGAGCTCTTGACCAGATCTTTGTGCTGGTTCTGTGCAGTGTGCCTACACCCACTTCAAGCCTCTGGAGACCTGCGTCAGCGAGCAGCATGACTACCACTGGCATGATGGTGTTAAGAGGTTTTTCAAGTGTCCCTGTGGAAACAGAACTATCTCCCTTGACAGACTCCCCCAGAAGCACTGCAGGTATGAGAATTCCTGGGGTTCTTGGTCCCATAGGCTTCCTGAACCTTTTTGCAATTCCCAGGCAGTCCTTGACCCCGAGAGGGTCAGCCTTGTTCTGTGCCTTCTTATAGTCCTGGGTATCCCCAACTGCTCCTAGAGGGAAGGGATCCTTCCCCTTTCACGACTGTACCCCCAGTACAAAATATAGTGCCTGACACCATGTTATCAGAAATGTTTGTTGACTAAATGGAGCCTGGGTGTTGTGGGTTGTATGGTGTTGATTCTTTGGAATTTGAGGCAATTACGCTATCACTTTTAGTCTTCCCGAGAATGTTTCACCAGCATATCCTCACTACTTTTTGTTGTTGTCGTTGTTCATTTATTTCATTTGGGTTGTTGTTTATTTCCTGGAGCCCAAACTTCACTCTCACGTCAAGTTTCTCCACAGCTGATTTGGAATGAGGGTGGGGGTGGAGGAACCCAAACCCCATGCTGGTTCATCCCCTTGTCAGAGCTGGTTTGTGCATTTTTTTTTAACAATTGAGATTAGAATTGTTTAAAGTACCTATTCATATAGATACTTCACTTCTCTCCAAAATATTGTAACAGCAAGAGCTTGTGTAAAACAATAGAGTATCAGAGAAATGTGATCATTAAGGATAAGCAGTAAGTGCAACTCAAATGAAAGAATATGATGCTTTTCAGCCCCCCGGTGGCACTGTTAGTTTGTTAAGAACTTATGCTTTCTCTGGTCTCTCTCTTGTTAATTCTTTATCTAGAGCAGAAATGGGCAAATGTTTTCTGTAAAAGGCCAAATGGTAAATACATTAGGCTTTGCCAGCCCTGTGGTCTGTTTCACCACTACTCAAACATGTTGTTGTGCTAGTCATAGGTAATACTCAAATAGACATGGCTGTGTTCAAAAAAAATTCATGAAAAGTGTGGCAGGCTGGAGTTGGCCCACGTGTTATAATTGTCTGACAGTGAGTTGTGTGTAATATCATCATTGATCTGGTAGTAGGCTGTGAAAATTCTCTCAATAGATATTGAACAGGTCTGTAGCTGGATAAGGTAATGGAGAGGCTCAGGGCTAAGTCCTTTGCAGCTGATGCTCAGAGTGGTGTCTAAGGAAGATAGGGAGAAAGGATGAGCCTGGTGGGGTGGCCCTACGCCCAAGACCCTCTCAGATCGAAGGCTCCTGGGAGCCACAGTCCCATGACTTCACTGTAGTTCATTTGTTTCTCTCTCTCTCCAGTGTAAAATTGCTAGAAAATAAGCTTTCCACTGCCTTCTCAGGGTTGGGCTCAACTACCATGTTAAACAATGAGACTGAGTCTCTAGGCCCTTTGACTAAAGAGAGTGAAAAATCTCTGGACCTGGAAAAGATATTCTTCCTGTTTTGTTGCTTTGGCCCCAAACTTAACAGTGACCTTTCAGTGGAAAATCAAGATAACACTGTCTTCCCAGTTCTCACTACTGAAAATGGGGAAGCATTGTTCACACCCGAAGGAAGAGTAATCCTCTCTTACCACAACCATTGAGTTCCAGAAAAGGAGAAAGGAACAACCCATGGGCTTCTTGTAGCTGTAGGCTGGCTTTCTCAATCTGAGGGTCATCCCAGTGACCTTCACTGGAAACCAAGCTCACTCTCCTCACCTGTAGAGTACATACCCCTATACAGCCCTACCATTTGAAATTCCTTTTCTGAAGTATCTGGTTTTTGACAGACTTCAAAACCATTGCTTAGATCACTGGAGTGTGTATTTTCAGTAGCAGTAGAATGTAAACTGGAATATGAATCTCACCTTAGTCAACTTCTGCTTAAATGAGGCGGATCTCCCCAAAAGTGCAAGGAGCTCTGTTATCTTCATGTGTGTGGACCTGTAACCTCATCACTGAGTCAGTCCCATCTTTTCTGTTTCAGTAATTGTGGCCTCTTCAAATGGGAACGGGATGGAATGTTAAAGGTATGTCATCTGTAAGGTGATAGATTTTAGTGACCCATGCAAATACTGTTGACCCATTTCTTATTAAACTGTTTCTGTTTTTCTAGGAAAAGACAGGTCCAAAGATAGGAGGAGAAACCTTGTTACCAAGAGGAGAAGAACATGCCAAATTTCTGAATAGCCTTAAATAGCCCTGACTTCAAACAGGTACCCACAGCTTACATTGCCTCTTGTGGTTCTGGAAAAGCAAAGTTTTGGCTCTGAATTGCCCATGTTCCTGATTGACACAGTCAGAATGAATACCATTAAGCCTACAACTTTGCATTGGTTTAATATCAAGTTTAACATGATCTTTAAGTGGAAAATCAAGATACCAAAAGGTAGATAAAAGAATTGTGTTTCTCTGTCTCTTGGGTTATAGAGTATGCGATGTCACTTCTTAATCACAGTAAGGTTCTGGTATTTATGTGTACAGCCAGAGGCAAATGAATGAATTTAGCTCAGGTAACCTGCGTAACTTCTGTGCTTCAGTTTCCTCATCTGTAAAATGAGGAAGATTGGACTGAATGATCTTGAAATGTGCCCTCAAAACTCTAAAAATAATATAACATTTTGCTATTTAGAAAATTATGACCATCAGCCTTGATATAGTCTCAGTATATTAATATTAAAATCCAGGTTCCTTCTGTTGATTCTGCTGTTACTTCCATTTTCTTGGAAATCAAGTCACTGACCCACGTGGCATTTCAGTTCATATCTATATGGCTCTTTGTGCTCTTACATTATTGTGTGCTCTTACATTATTGTGGAGAAATACCTAAAATTTCATCATTTTAAAATATGGTTTTGTTTAAATATGGCTTAAAGAAGCTGAAGCCTCTAACCAAAACAACTGTAAAACGAGAGAAACTATGAAACCCAATTGGAAAACAGAAACATCCCACAAGGAGAATCGTGTGGAGTTTCAGATTTGCAGATATTGTTTATTAGACACACTAAGAATTTTAGATCAGGGATCACTGGGACTTGTGGCTATGCTCAAGTCTGGGCCCTTCTGCTCACTAGTTCTGGGACTGTGGCTGAGATGCCTATCCTCAGTTTCCCCATCAGCAAAATGAAGGTGATGGTGTCTTAGTGGCGTGGACTCATGTGAGATAGTGCATGTGTGCAGGAGCCGGTAGGTGTGACGTTTGTCATTAATGAGAGAAATGGAGCTTCCCAGGTAAGAGCACAGAGACCTGAGATGTTATGGGCGTCTGGACAGACGTGTGATGATGGAGATGTACAGTGGTAGATGGCCTCAAAGGAACAGACAGATTGTGCTAGAGAGGGAGTCCAGGGTCATGTTCTGGGTTAGGTAACTAATTGCATGGATGTTGAGAGGAAACTGAAAGGACGGGAGGTAGATAGCCCAGACGTTCAGATGCACCAAGCTCCCCACTCAGGGAAGATCAAGGTGGTGACAGGATGCAACTCTGGGGCAGCTTAGCCCCCAGGGCAAGACCCATAAAGTCTGAGGTGGCAAAGGGCACATGGAAATGTGGACTGTGAAATGAAGTGAAAGTCACTCAGTCATGTCTGACTCTTTGTGACCCCATGGACTAGTCCATGGCATTTTCCAGGCCAGAATACTGGAGTGGGTAGCCTTTCCCTTCTCCAGGGGATCTAGAGACCAAACCCAGTCTCCCTCATTGCAGGCAGATTCTTGACCAGCTGAGCCACGAGGGAAGCCCAAGAATACTGGAGTGGGTAGCCTATCCCTTCTCCAGGGGATCTTCCTGGCCCAGGAATTGAACCGGGGTCTCCTGCATTGCAGGTGGATTCTTTACCAACTGAGCTATGAGGGAAGTCCAATGTGGACTGTAACCACATTGTATACAAACATTAGGTGCTGAGTAAGCTTCTAAAGAAATAGCAGTTTTAAGAGCACCAAGGGCTAGAACAATGCGGTCAGCATTCCAGATAAGGCAGGATGGGGTTTCATTGGATCACCTACATCTTGTCCTTCACCCAACTCAGAGATGCCCATAATGTCTTGGGTCTTTGCCCTGAACTAGCCCAGGGTTTGGTGTCACCAACTGGAATTAGGATATATGACTCTGGCAGGGTTGCAAGCAGAAAAATAGATGGGGAGGTGAGTATTACTCATGGAAGATCCTTTCCAGGTCAGTCTTCAAACACAGATAAAAATGTTGAGGATTGACTATCAGAGCAAAACAAAGGGTTGGGTGGCAGCATGTGGGGGTTTCAGTGAACCAAAAGTGGACGAGTTCCTAATCATTTAAGCCAGGTCATGGGTACATGAAGACTGGTGCTTGTGTCTGTATTGTCATATATGTTGTAAGATATCATGATGAAAGGTAAAAACAAGCAGCTCCAGTTTTTCTTCTCTGTGATACCTACCCATTATCCTTGGGGGCAGTTGTTGCTCCTTCGTCCAGTCTATTGCTGTATTTTGAACATTGCTGTGGCAGGAAACTTACTGTAGTGGGTTTGTTTATCCACAATATATTATATGATATAAATATCGTATATTTTAGTGTGGTTTAATTTCCAGGTGCCAAGCACAGTGCTACCCTACTGGTGTTCAATGAATGTTGGGTGGATGGAGAGATTTTAAAAATTATGAATACAAGGAACTTAATAAATGTTTTCTGTATTGTTCAATGCTGTAAAAGTGCTGCACTCAATATGCCAACAAATCTGGAAGACTCAGCAGTGGCCACAGGACTGGGAAAGGTCAGTTTTCATTCCAGTCCCAAAGAAAGGCAATTCCGAAGTATGCTCAAACTACCACACAATTGCACTCATCTCACACGCTAGCAAAGTAATGCTCAAAATTCTGAAGCCAGGCTTCAACAGTATGTGAACTGTGAACTTCCAGATGTTCAAGCTGGATTTAGAAAAGGCCGAGGAACCAGAAATCAAATTGCCAACATCTGCTGGATCATCAAAAAAGCAAGAGAGTTCTAGAAAAACATCTACTTTTGCTTTATTGCCTATGCCAAACCCTTTGACTGTGTGGATCACAGAAAACTGTGGGAAATTAAAGAGATGGGAATACCAGGCCACCTGACCTGCCTCCTGAGAAATCTGTATGCAGGTGAAGAAGCAACAGGCAGAACTGGAAGTGGAACAACAGACTGGTTCCAAATAGGGAAAGGAGTACGTCAAGGCTGTATATTGTCACCCTGCTTATTTAACTTATATGCAGAGTACATCATGAGAAACACTGGGCTGGATGAAGCATAAGCTTGAATCAAGATTGCTGGGAGAAATATCAATAACCTCAGATACACAGATGATACTGCCCTTATGGCAGAAAGCGAAGAAGAACCAAAGAGCCTCTTGATGAAAGTGAAAGGGGAGAGTGGAAAAGTTGGCTTAAAACTCAACATTCAGAAAACTAAGATCATGGCATCCAGTCCTATCACTTCATGGCAGGTAGATGGGGAAACAATGGAAACATCGACAGACTTTATTTTGGGAGGCTCCAAAATCACTGCAGATGGTGACTGCAGCCATGAAATTAAAAGACGCCTGCTCCTTGGAAGAAAAGCTATGACCAACCTAGACAGTGTATTAAAAAGTAGAGACATTACAAAGGTCCATCTAGTCAAAGCTGTGGTTTTTCCAGTAGTCACGTACAGATGTACGAGTTGGACTATAAAGAAAGCTGAGTGCCGAAGAATTGATGCTTTTGAACTGAGGTGTTGGAGAAGACTCTTGAGAGCCCCTTGGACTGCAGGGAGATCCAACCAGTCCATCCTAAGGGAGATCAGTCCTGGGCGTTCATTGGAAGGACTGATGTTGAAGCTGAAACTCCAATACTTTGGCCACCTGATGCGAAGAGCTGACTCATTGGAAAAGACCCTGATGCTGGGAAAGATTGACGGCAGGAGGAGAAGGGGACGACAGAGGATGAGATGGTTGGATGGCATCACTGATGCGATGGACATGAGTTTGAGCAAGCTCTGGGAGTTGGTGATGGACAGGGAAGCCTGGCGTGCTGCGGTCCATGGGGTGGCAAAGAGTCAGACTCAGCTGAGCCACTGAACTGAACTGATAGGTCAAACATACAGGCTACTCCATTTAGGAGAGTCCTGTGCTTGGGCAACCTGAGTTTCCAAACACCATTTGACTGAAGTGAATACCACCTAATGATTGAAGTCAGTTGGTAGAGATTTAAACTCTAGCTAGAAATAATACATATTTCTCCCAGGATGATATTATAGTAGGAACATAACTCTTTTTTTTTGGAACATAACTCTTAAAAGGACGTGGTTGTGGGAGATAGTTGATTCAGGTTTTCAAGAGCCAGGAATAAATTTCACATGCCTTAGATTCCATCAAAGTCTGCTCTGTGGGTAGGAGCTTCTGTGTCTGATGCTTGTGTTCCCCTTAAGGTCACACACTTTGAGGAGTATTTCACTTTCCAGGAGGAATTGTATTTTTGTTTTGTTTTGTTTTTTAAGCAGAGAAAATGTTTAAATCTCAAAAATAACCAAAAGCACTTGAAATTCTCATATTTTTGATGGCTCATTTCAAGTAGATGTGTTTGTCCCATTAACTTAAAACAGCTGTGGGTCTGAAGTAAGTCACACCTGAGCAGCCACCTGGACACTGAGCTGCAGGTTGCTCTTTGAAGACCCCTCCTGTATAAGAAACATGTTCTTGTTTGAACCAAGGGTGTTGTGAGAGTTCAGATTCACTTCTGTATATGTTGTGCAGTAACATTCTTATAAAGGTGGATGGGTGAGCTGAATGTAGATGCCCCTGTTTTTAAGTTTTGAATAATTAAAAATATAATCAAGTTTCTTCTCAGTTACTCTAGGTTTTGGGGGACTTCCACTGGGGGATTGCTGTCTGTGTGTGTTTTGTTAGAATATTCAGGGATGAGAAGGGGTAGGTGGGCTGGAGGCGGCACATACTCGTTTACATTAAAAGTATGGTTCATTGCAAGGCCAGTCTTTAATCTTCCTACCCTCTTTACCTATTAACGTGTGTTAATAGCAGTGTAGGGCTTATTGTATAATCAGAACAGGGTAAGCACATGTCTTACCCCAGAACAGGTCTAAGCACACAAAAATGATCATGTCCTCCATGGTTGATCACAGTATTCTGATCTTCACAACAGATTTTTTTTTCGATTCCTTTTTTTGGGAGGGGGGTTTATTTTGTTTGTTTGTTTTGAGCATGCTGCACAGTTTGCAAGATCTTAGTTCTCTGACCAGGGATTGAATCCAAGCCACAACAGTGAATGCCCAGAATCCTGACAGTAGGCCACAGAGAACTCCCTGTGCCTTTTTTTGTTTAAAGAAAATAAGTGGCTTTTTAAAGAAAATTATCTTTCTCCTGAGTTTTGTTAAACTACTTTCCCTTTCTGAACAACAGAAGGAAAACGGAACTAATTTAGATAACAATGATCCAGAATAGCAAATAAGAAGCTTCTGAATGAGGAGTGTGGAATTGTCTCCAAAGAAAACTGAAAACATTGAATTGCAGCTTTTAAAATTCCAGTTTCCAACTTTTAAAACCATTACAAGTTGATGTATAGCAAAGTTGACAGGAAGCGATGGCATGAGTTGAGTTTTTGTGTAGAAGTTGATGATAGAAGTAAAGCTATATGTTTATAAGAGACTAAATGTGTCTGACAACATTAATTTTTTGAATTCAGGAGTGTAAATCTGTTTGCCCAAGTTGTCACTGATAGCAGCCCATCTCAGCCTCTGCTCTTACAGGTAAAGCAGACACTTCGGATGCCGCAGGGAGAGATTTGGGAACAGCACCACTCACAAGAAGGATGATGGGCTCCAAAAATGAAATTCTGTATTTGTCAGTATTGAGGAAAGAAAGAACGATGTATCTAAAGAAAATTACAGGTACAAAAGGTGGAAGAAATCAGTGGGCATATCTTGACAATAGTTTGTGAAAAAGCTGTGGAAGTTTTGAAAATTAAAGAGAGCCAAGAATATCACCACACAGCTGAACTCTCCAGATCAAATGGAGAAGAGACCTGCCATGTCCTACACAGTCAGACCACATAGCCAATAACATTGACTTGCGTTTTGGAGAAAAGCCAGACAGCGGTAATTGAGGTGGTGAAAACTCAAAGCCTTTTCACTGAAAAAGGAAAGAAAGACTAGAAATATATATACAGTGGGTTTTTGTTATTCATAGTAATTGTTTCATGAAGTCACCAACTGAGCTAGTAGATACGTAATCACTGCTCCTAGAGGAAATACACGTTAGGTTTCCATGAGCCTCTAGTCACTTTTTCTTCACTGGATCAATAAATAACTTTGTATTATATATGTTTGTTTAAAGACACCTTATTTAATATATATTGTCAGTTCATTAACACGGAGCTCACAGTCGACAGCCCTGTGACTCCTGACCAAATGAAACTGATCTCAGCACATGCGTTTTCTCTGGAGGATCCGTGCATCCCATCCTTCTTGCCCTCAGGAACACTAGATGGCACTTCAGCGCTCTGCTTGGGAGCCATTTTCAACATCAAAAACATCTCAAAAAAGCACAAAAATGTGACAAATGTGGTGGGAAAAGGACATCTTTTTACAGTATCAGAGCTGAAATTAGCAAAAATGTTGCTTTGACCTCAGCTAGGAACAACTCAAGTTTCTTGTTAGTCTGTCCATGTGCGTGTCCGTAGTGACCAGGAAAAAACACCACAGGTACTGCTTTTGGAATTAGAAGTAAAATTTAGTTATTAAGTGATTTTGGAAAAACACAGAATCCACAAATAATGAGGAACAACTGTGTAATATTTCCCAAAACAGGGCCAGACCAGAATTGTTCTCATTTTGCAGGTTAGAAAAGTGATTTGAAACATCGATTACAACTGAGTCTGTGATAATGTTGCTTGAGCAGAGACTTCGCTATTGGTATTTTTTTAAGTCAGCTTTATTAAGGGCTAAATTTCACACAGCAAAGAGCACACATATTAAGTATATTGTTTAGTAAATTTTGGCAAATTTATACACCCACATAACCACCACCAAAGGCAAGATAGAGGGCATTGCCATTACCTCAAAATGTTGCCTTTGCCACTTCCCAGTCGGGCCACATGCCCTAGTCACATCCATCACTGAGCTGTTTAGATCTGTGTTTCCTAGAGTTTCATATAAATGGAGTCAAAACAGAACATACTCTTATACTTAGCATATTTTGAAATAAAGCCATGTTGTTGCCTGTGTCCATAGTTCGTTTTTTATTAGTATTTCATAGTATGGATATGTCGCTTATGTCATTTATCATATCACTATATGTCATTATTCACCTGTTAATAGATAATTTGGGTTGAATTGTTTCTAATTTGGTGCTGTTATGAATAAATAACAATATTCAAATACAAGTCTTTCTGTGGATATATTTTTGTTTCTGTTAGGTATCAGTAAATATCTAGGAGTGTGATTTCTGGAAAGTGTATGTTTACCTCTATAAGAAACTGCTGAACTATTTTTCAAAGTGGTATGGTTTTACATGCCTATTAATGATGCATGAGAGTTTCATTTGCTCCACATCCTCACCAGTACTTGGTATTGTCAGCCTTTTCAATTTTAGCCATTCTGATGGGTGTATCTTATTGTGGTTTTAATTTGCGTTTCCCTCATGACATCTTTTCCTGTGCAGTTGGCCATTTGTATATCTTTTTGGTGACATATCTGTTTACTTTTTTACTAGATCAAGTTGAAAGAATTCTTTCTGTGTTCTAGATGCAAGTGCTTTTTGCAGATTGTGTTACCTAGTTTTACCTTTACTATAAGGTCTTCCCTCATAGCTCAGTTGGTAAATAATCCGCCTGCAATGCAGGAGACCCTGGTTTGATTCCTGGGTTGGAAAGATCTGCTGTAGAAGGGATAGGCTATCCACTCCAGCTTTCTTGGGCTTCCATTCTGCCTGCAATGTGGGAGACCTGGGTTCAATCTCTGGGTTGGGAAGATCTCCTAGAGAAGGGAAAGGCTACCCACTCCAGTATTCTGGCCTGGAGAATTCTGTCAACTGTATAGTCCATTGGGGTTGCAGAGTTGGACATGACTGAGCAACTTTCACTTTTCATTAGGTCTATGATCTATTTCAAATTAATTTCTGTTTACACTGTGAGTTAAGGATAATGGGTCATTGTTTTCCAAATGAACATTCAGTTGTTACAGTACCACTCAGTGAAGATGCTATAATTTTCTCATTGTATTATTTTCACCTCTTTGTCGGAAAATCAGTTGACCATAAGTTTTAGGGTCTGTTTCTGGACTTAGTTCTGTTAAATTAATCTGCATGTCATTCCTTATGCTAGTACCACTGTCTTAGTTACTGTAGCTATATAAGTGTTGGAATCAGGTAGTATTAGTCCTCCAACTTGTTCTTTTTAAAATTTGTTTTGTCAATTCTAGATCCTTTGCATTTTGATGTGAATTTGTGAATCAGCTTATCAGTTTCTACCCCAAAAACCCTGCTGAAAATTTTATTAGGATTGTGTATCATCTATAATTTTAAGATTTTTTCATCTGTGAATATACTATGTCTCTTCATTTATCTGAGTCTTTAATTTTCTCAGCAGTGTTTACTGGTTTCAGTATAAAGATCGTATACTTAACTTTTTTTAAATAGTTTTATGGTGTCATAAATGGTGTTTTTTCCATTTTAATTTCCAGTTATTTTGCATACATACTAGTATACAGAAATACAGTGCATATTTGTCTATTGGCCTTGTATCCTGGGACCATGCGAAACTTGCATACTAATATAGCAACTTTTTGAATAGATTCCTATTTGAAAAATCAAAATAATATGGAAAGTGGACAGAACTTTTTTTTTAAGTGCCGTACATTGTAAGATCACAGAGTATACCAAAGTCCCAGTTGTGAACTAGACTATTCATACATAACCAGTTTGCTTTTGGACAGATCCCTTAACTCTTAAATTATGAAAATCTTGCCAAAGGATTAGAACATAATTGGTTGAAAAGAAATTAGAAATGAACTTTCCCAATGAAATTAAACTGATAAAAAACACATGTCAAGTTTTGTGATTTGTTTGTTTGTTTTTTTAACTCATTCTGGGTCTCAGGAAAATTACCACCTCCTTCCAAAAATCTAAATAAACAAAGGCATAAGATAATAAGTTGCAGAATCTCCTTGGAGCGCATGCACTCTAAAAAAAGAGAAGATGATTAAGAAAATGACAACATACAAAATTGTATGAAAAGACAATGATTTTTCACCATTTCATCCTTTGGCAAAGTTTTTCAGTCTCTTTTCTGGAACCCCTGAAGGACTAGGGAACAGTAAGGAAAGAACAGAGAAGAGTGAGTTAGAAGAGTGTCCCAAGGGCCACACCTTTGATAAGGCCAGTTGCTGAAAATATGGATTCTCCATTAGTGTAATTCCTATGAAATTCTGCTGCCCAGATTCCAGTCCCGTTTCCTTTGGCATCCTTCTCCCTGCCCAAGAAATGGCTGCAATTTGGCTTTGAGCGAAAAAATTCTAAAACCCTGAGATACAATGGGGCCCTTGTTAAGGGTGGGGGTAGAACTAGGTAATAGAATTTTTTCTGCCAGAGGTCTTTATCTCGAGTTAATGTGCCAAACGTAGTCGTTGAAGAGGCAAGGACAGGCCATTTTGTTATTTTGATCTGGCCACTCACCCAGACTGTTCTTGGTATTTGACATCTATATGACTCCAGCATTCCCTCCTATGCGTGCAGCAGGGTTTTTGAGCCAGGTGGCTGCAGGGTATGGCCTTGAGTGAGACATTGGCTGCCATGCACCTGATTGCTGGCTCTCCTGCCAGAGGCAACAGCTGAGTGATTGTCACCATATGAGCCAGTCTGTGGCTCCTCTTGTTCCCTGGCTGAGCTGAGAGAGCAGTGCTTTGCCTTTTCTCCATAGTACATCTGGGCATGTGAAAACACACACCCTCATAACTTGGGGTTACCAACCTAAAGGTCAGGGACTGAATCTGCTGGCATGGCCTCTGACTTTTGGCCAACCAAGAGGGCATTTTGTGTGGGTAGAGCATAGGCCCAGCAGCCAGCAACCCTGTCTCAGGATCTGAGCTGGCTGTCAGCAGAGCTTGCACCTGCCCCATGACAACCTCGTCTCTCGGGTAACCCACCTTTCCTGGGTAACCAAGCTGAGGAGAGGCATTGTGGCTCCTGCATGCCTGTTAGCAAGAATTCTTGATGTGTGTGTGGGGCTGGGTGCATGAGGGAGCCTCGCCACGGAGAGCACAGGGGGTCTACCTTGCCCATTTGCCAAGCCTCCCTGTTGTGCTACTTTGCAGGGTGGAATAGGAAGTGGATGGGATGCACATGTGAGTCTCCCCTGTAGCTCAGAGAGGACTATCTCTGACCTTTGCCCCCCTCAAGCTGACTGATTTCTCCAGTGTAAACCAGAGTCTGCAGAGGTGGAGGACAAACAGCAGAATTCCATTTTGGTCTGTTTAGCTTCATGTTCCAAAACTTAGAAATACTCATTCTTTCCAAATAATTTCAGTCTCATCAGATAATAAAAAACTAATGAAGTACTGAAGCATCTGCAGTTTTTGTTTCTTGCCAGTTTTTTCCTCTGCTTTCACCTTCTAATTTGAAGTGCCTGGTGTTTGCAGGGGATTTCCTAAAGAGCCTGTCTGTTGAAAACACACCCAGAGGCTGGTCGGTGGCCATTGGGAATATGTGGATTGAGTAGGTTGGGGTCCACTGATTTCCTTTTGGTTCAGTTTAGGTTCAGTTTACATACACAGACATCTGAGACTTGCATAACATTAGAGCAGACATCTCAGTGATCCCCAAAAGAGCATAATCAAAATACTGTAAGCCTCAGCTGCCGATAGGTAAACACAACTGTGTCATGTCTAAAAAAATTGGCCACAGCTTTGACTTCTGTTGTGTTGGGTCTTCACTTGTGCCCCAAGCCTCTCCAAATAATGAATCGCAGGACTCCTAAGAAGAGAGTGGCTCCCCTCTTCTGCCTGCCCAGGTAATACCATTTAGTGGTAGAGTTTGCCCAGTCTCCTTCCTACTTTCTCAAGGCTAGTTCGGCTCCTGCTTGGAGTTTGTGTGAGGAAACACAATGATGACTATACATGAGGCAGTTTGGAATGTGCATAATTGCTTGATCACTAGAGTATTATTTTTAAGACTTTTATCCTAGTCTTTAAAAAAGTTACTTCGTATTCGTTGCAAAGTGTCCAGATCTTACTAATTGCTCCACCTCAGCGACTTTTCCTCAAAAAAAAAAGTTGCCCTATACTGCCCTGGAAACCCACTTCCAAAGTAGGCTGGACTAACCAGCTAGGGACCCAAGTCAAGAGGGAAGCAGAAGACCCAGGGGAGGGGACTGGGAGATGGCCAGGAGTGGGTGCTTTTTCTTCATCTTTGAGAAGAAAGATGATCCTCTGATCCCACAGAGTGCCCACTTAACGTTGTTCTTGGGTTTTCTGCGTTCTTAGTGTGGAATCCCTGAAGACAGTTGGGAGCAAGGCTGGAAGTAACCTAGTGCTTAGTCTGTGGCAGGAAGGCAGAGCCCTTGGATCAAGAGAGGGCACTGCTATGGGCTGAGTTGTTTCCCAGGAAAAGATATACAGAAACCTAACCCCTGAGACCTGTGAATACTGACCTTATTTAGAAATAGGGTCTTTACAGATGTAATTAAGTTATTGAGATAGTAGAGTGGGCCCTTAATGACTGGTGTCCTTACAACGAGAGAAGAGACACAGACACAGGCAGGAGTGTGTGGAGACATGGGGAGTAAAGGCCACGTGATGGCAAGGAGTGACTGGAGCGATGCTGCTACAAGCCAGGGGGCAACTGAGCCCCCAGAAATTAGAAGAGGCAAGGGAGGACCTCCCCTGGAGCCTTTGGAGGGAGTATGGCCCTGCCAACACCTTGATTTCAGACTTCTAGCCTCCAGAACTGTGAGAGAATAAATGTTCATTGTTTTTAAGTCTCCCAGTTTCTGGCACGTTGTTACTGAAGCTCAAGCATACTAATACTATGAAGGGAAAGGAGATGATACTAAAACTGAACCTTATCTGCTGGCTACTTTTGGTTACAGCTTGCCTCACTGTAACCCTGGCTTTTGATTGATGCCATTAAGAAACCACCATTGAACCTTAAGACTTTTCAGAGAAGTGAGAAGCACCTGGGCTCAGAATGGTTTTTGCCCAAACAGTTGCATTTGCAGGTCCCTTTCAGTCACATAACTACTGAGATAGGCTGATGAAATAGTGAGACATGCTTCCAAGTCCAAGCTTCCTGACACCCAAGTTTGTGTGAGCCCCACTGTCATTTGGGAGGGACAAGTTGGCACCGCTCAGCATGAGATTCAAAAAAACAATACAGTGTTGACTCAGCATTTTTATTCATAAGCTGTAAGCAGATTCATGATCTTTTCTCTCTACTGTGATTTCTCATCTTTCTGTGGACCAGGAGTCTCAGTGTGGGAGCAATGGTGAAGCAACAGGGAACCTCTAGGAGTGACACCAGGAGGCCCCACAGGCCTTTGCTCACCTCAGAAAATCGTCTGCCAAGAAGCGCAAGCCTGGGCATCTCCATCCGTGAGAACAGAAGGCCCTGGGCGACTGAGGCCCTATGAAGGGACCTGTTTGTGTGCGGGAGAGGTGCCTGAATACCGGGGGTGGGCGGGTGTCTCAGGCTCCATCTTCTGTGTCCCTCAAACTGAGGTCAGATGTCGTGGCGGTTGTAGAGATAGGATGGGTACAGGCTGTCATAATGCCATTGGCGCCACTGCTCGATGGCTTCCTGGCTTCTCTCTTCCTGTTCTGGGGACAAGAGATGAAGTCCTCATGTGAGGATGGAGGGCTCGGATCTGGGCACAGCCATCAAGTCCCCCCAAAGTATCCACTCTGCCCTGGTGACATGAACCATTGTGCCTGTGTACATGGGTGACAGACAGAATGTCCCAGCTGGAAGGGCCTAAAAGGATGCCAATCTAAAGCCTCCCTTTTACAGATCTGGCCTAGAGCTACTGGCCAGGAGAGCAGAAACCAGGATCCTGCATTCCGTTCAGTGCACGTTCCTGCTCAGCCAGTAAAGACGGGATAGCCACGTGCAAAAACTGGCCCAGAGACACCAACTAAGACAATACAAAATCACAGTGGCAGAAAAATAGATTGCAAAAGCATACTGTTGAAAAACTC
Organism: Okapia johnstoni; assembly: GCA_024291935.2. Classification (NCBI taxonomy): domain Eukaryota; kingdom Metazoa; phylum Chordata; class Mammalia; order Artiodactyla; family Giraffidae; genus Okapia; species Okapia johnstoni. The sequence goes on from CM044324.1 coordinate 19,891,352, forward strand.
ATGGAAGGAAATCACTGTCAATTTCAAGTGATGGGCTTGTGAGTGAGGCTTTCCCTCTGTTTCTTAGCTTTAAAAATAAAGTTACATTGTTACAACTAACTGGGAAAAGGGCTTAACCCAGCAAGTGCAGGAAAATCTTGATAATTGCTGATTTTGGGTGACGGTTATATGAGGGTTTGTTATAATACATATTTTTCCATATTTTTGAAATGTTTCTTAGTAAAAAGCTAGAACAGAAGGGAGTTTTTAACGAGTAAGAAATCTCCATTTTTCTGTCTTCGATGAGATGTGTTTCTGAATAGGGCTTCCATTGTGGCTCAACTGGTAAAGAATCCAAATAACACAATTGTGAAGCTATAGAATTAGGCTCCTGGTGCCAGTTCAGGACTGCCTGTTAGCCACTGTTGTTATTCAGTTGGTAAGTTGTGTCCAACTCTTTGCAACTGCATGGGCTTCCCTGTCCTTGTTAGCCACAGTGAGGTACCACTGAACCACGAGCAGACATCCCAAGGCCATCAGAGTTTAAAAAGCATCCTGAAAGAGTTAAACAGAATTACTATGTGGAAATAGATGAAAAAGATGAAATGTGAGAAGATAGACTGTAATGTCTAGATATGTCTGTGTGTATTCAGCCATGAAAAGGAATGAGGTTTTAATATCTGCTATAACATGAATGAACCTTGAAACGTGCTAGGTTAAACACATCAGACACAAAAAGACATACTGTGTGCTTGTCTTCTGTGATGTAGTATAGGCAAATATGTATGGACAGAGAATATGTTAGAGGTTGGCAGAGGCTGTGGGGATAGAGGAATTAATGCATAATGGGTGCAAAGTTTGAGGTGATTGATGAAAGTGTTTTGGAAATAAATAATAGTGGTGGTTGTGAAATAACTAAACGCCACTGAATTGTACACTTAAAAAAAAAATAAGTGAAGGTGACAAATTTAATATTCTGTATGTTTGAAACACAATTTTTTTTTTTTTGAGTATTTGGGGGAAATGTTGGGAGGATAGAAAGTTAATAGAAGATAATAGCAAGCTCTATGATGCATTTGGTCATCCTTTGTTTACAAAAGCATGGGCTTTGCTGACAAACAAGCCTGCATTTAAATTCCTTACTACCTATGTCACCTTGGACATTCACATATTCTTTCAAAGACTGGGTTTTTGAAACTGTAAACTGGAAATTGTAAGACCTGAGAACCGGCCATAAGGATTATGTAGTTCAGTGTAGAGTCTGGCAGGACAAATGCTCAAGCGATGACAACAGCTGCTGTCACTACGTTCCCCGAAGGCCTGTGTCCTGCAGCCTTTTCATCTGTGGGCAGCACCTGAGGCCTAAGCTTCAGTCTCCTCTGGCTTTGCTGGAGGACCTGGCATCCCTCAGGTGCCTCACCCCTCATCCTGATTCATTGTGGAAGGAAAACAGTGAACATTTTCCATCCAGGTGCTAGGGATTTTGACCTGAAACATTTAAAAATGCACAAAATAAAATGCTGTTATTAATATTATGAGTTTAAAAAAAACACTGAAAGAATTTTAGAGGCCACATTCTCATTTTTTAAATGCCTTGCCCCAAGCTGTCCACCAAGTTAAACAAATCTGTAACATAAATATTTGCCTCCGAGTTACAACAGTCTTAGCTTTTTCTGGGACGATTGATTTGCCAGGATCCTACCCAACACCTGTCTGCAGAGCTCAGGCAGGTGTCACCTGCAAGACAGTGGGTGTGGCCTGCAGCCCTCTGGGACCTAGTGATGGTGTCCTTTCCACTAAGAGATGCCCTAAGGGCACCTCACCTCTCAAATGCACCAGAGCGAGCAAGTTAGGAGGTTGGTGACTTCAGAAATGAAATCACACTTTTTCTAACAAAGGTCACCTTAACTGGGGTCTTAATGCCTACGCTCACCTGCATCCAGGAGCTTTCTCAGAAGCATTTCAATCTTGAAGTTTTGAGAAAGACCAAAAAAGTAATAAACACACACGTTGGCCTGCCTGGTCTGAACCCTGTACATGTTCTGTGGATTTTTGGCCATGAGTGACACGTGAGAGTAGTCAATGAATACGAAGTCAAATCCCCTCGGTGTGGGAGGCTGTGGTTCGAAGGTAGAGTGTCCGTCCACCCATGCCCACACCCAGAGGCCCTGTTGAAACCAGCATTCCCAAGGGGAGTCTGGAGCCATCTCCCAGGAGCAGAGGGTGGGGATGAGGTATGCAGACTGCCTGGTGAGAGACACTCAGGCAAAGGCCAAGGCTTTCCAAACAAGACACTCGCAGCAACTGGATGGGTTTGCAAACCACATAGGAACTTGCAGGGGCCCAATGTTTTGAGTGAGGGGAGCCATCCCGGGGGCTGTAGATGTTCAAGTTGGAGTAGGGAGGGTGCAGAACTGAGTTCGTTTGTCAGGTTTGCTTCCACCAGTCACCAAACGCTGATAACAGTGACTAGGGAAATGAAGTCCTAGGTTTTCCAGGATGGGCAGTTCTAGAGCCATGATGTTGATGTAAATCCAAACCACTTGAAAGTGAGTTTGAAATCCTCCCAACCCAACTCTGTGGGAAAGAAGGCACAAGTGTAGGTACTGAGACAGAACACACCCAAGTAGGAGGAGAAAAGACTATCAACCGAAAACTCCCCAGCCCCACAGTCCCCAACCAGTGGTACCCTACGTGTTCTGACCTCTTCCATGCCTTCTCAGGTTCTGTAGCTACTTTTGTGATTTTCTCCCCTTTTTTTTTTTTGAGACTCCCATAGATATGAATTGAAAGTAGAGCTGCTCTTACTTCCCTCCTGTAATTAAAACTTGGGACATAAATAAGTAAAATTTAAGGAAAAGTATAGGTAGATAACACGGTTTTCCCATAAACTTCCAGTTCCCAAAAGTCACCGGCTGATGAGCTCTTACCGTCATTTTGCTCCTCCACAAAGTTCTCAAACTCGTTCCTTTGTTCTTCATGATACTCTCTCCGCAGCTCATCTGCCCGCAGCTTCTGCCTGTTCTCCACTGGGGGAGGAGAAGGCGAGAGTTGCCCCCAAGAATAGGGGCAGCCACATGCATTGAGGGGGACACCAGTCATTCTGCATAAGAAATTCAGGTGTAGATGAGGCTGTTTGTGAGGGGCTCAGTGTGGGGCCTCACTGCAGTGGTTCACCCCTGCCTGACATAGACTTTAAAACCTGAGGGACCCGGGAGAGCATCCCAGCCAACCACCTCGTCTTGTGACTTAAGAGGACTGAGACCCCAAAAGGTGAAGCCATTTGTGTGTGTGTGCTTAGTCGCTCAGTCATTTGTGACTCTTGCGACCCCATAGACTAGCTTGCCAGGCTCCTTTGTCCATGGGATTCTCCAGGCAAGAATACTGGAGTGGGTTGCCGATGCCTTCTCCAGAAGCTGTTTAGCTCCAGTCATGAAATGAGTGGTGTAGCCAAGCTTGCTGGTTCTCTCAGAAGCTAGGAATTCTCTCTCAGATGATAGAAATGAATTCCATGAGGGAATAATCCAACTTCACCCTAACACTTGCATATCCATTCTGCAACTTTGAGCACCTGTCATGGCCAGAATATATCCTAAGCACTGGGATTAAAAAAGCAAGTAAGAAAGATCCTATCCCTCTGTCTAAGAAGTCTGAAGTCTGCTTAAAGAAAAAGATAGGAGAATAAATTGCACCCAACATTGTGGCTGCTGTGATAGAAATCACCACAGGGCCTGAAGATGGTGTCGTCATCTTTACATTGACCTCTTCAGTGTGAGAACTGATTGTCTGGAGGAAATTCTTTCAACAGCACCTCAGTCTCCCCACTGTGATGTGAGGGAATCACACCGTACTTGTGTGAGGCGTTCTGAGGGAACAGCTCTCCCGCCCCACACATGGCCTTCCTGCCTATGGATCTTTCCAGTGAAAGCCTCATCAAAAGAAGTATCTTGAAACTAAGAGAGCCACAAATTGAATCTCTGACTCAGCAGTGAATAAGACAAGATGCTAGATGCTGTTTTCATACCATGCACCGTGTACCTAGGATACATCCCTCCTCAGGAACGTGCCTTTCCTCCGATTAGTTCCTTTCACCATAAAGTAACCTGCGTCTTTACCCAGAAGCTTAGAGATAGGAGATGCCTGTTTTCTGCTTCCAAATTCATTTATCAAAGTGTTGCCTTCCTTTACTGAACCTGAGACATAAGTGGGCATTGTTCTGCCCAGCGCCAGAGCTGACTGGATGACAGCAGGTGAACTCAGGTGCATCCTAGGTGTTCACCAGGTTGTCCTGGACACCCATGCCTGAAACCCTGAGCTAACCCAGGTGACAGACCTCTGGCTTAAACATGTGCCTCGTTCTGAATCCCCTTAAAGGACAGAAACTATTCGCCTCCTAAATTCACGCCCATTCCCCACTGGGAGTCTGCCAGAAGGTTGCTTCTCTCATTTCCATCAAGAACTGCCCAAGTTCCATCACAGTCTTTTCAGTGTTTCTTGACATTTGTTAACCTTTAAATCCCAAATTGTGTGAGGCCTGGAGATATTCCCAGTGTGGGTTGTACTTCTCCAATTAAAAAATAAATAAATAAATAAAAGCTGATTTTATCTCCCAGCATTTTCATCTCACTTCTTGCCCATCAATTGAAAACAGTCCTGTTATTTTCACTGAGCAAGTTACCTTGCTGAGTGTGCTGAGAGGCACAAAGAGTTTATTCAGACAGACACAGAAGTGATATATCAAACCTTGGACTCAGCAACTGTCAGAGCTGAGTCCTTGAAAGAATCTAGTTCAAGGACAGAAAACTCAAATGCCTTCAAGGGTCGGCAGGTCATGGAAATGAGGGTTGTTGCCAGGTCGTTACAGGCAGGCAAGTAGATACCAAGGCCTACTTTAGGCATTCTTCCAAGCTCAAAAGTCTCCCAACTGCATTGGAAGTGAAGACTTAAAAACACTGCTGGCTGAACACCGCTCTTTAAATAAAGGGCTTATAAATAAGGAAACTTGGGCCCAGGGAGAGGAAGTGGTCAAGGCCACTTAGCAGCAAAGCTGTCACCAAGCCCGCATTTCCAGTTCCCTGTCCCACGTGCCTCTTCCTGCCTGCAGTGCTGCTTTCTTGCCTATAAAGGTACACCACAAATTATCCAGAAAGCACACACCGAGCTGCTGTGTCCGCACTCCCCAGAACATAGATTGCCCCCATGAGTTTTTTTTTTTTTTGGCTGCTCCACGTGCATGCAGAATCCTAGTTCCCCAACTGCAGATTGACCCTTGCCCTCTGCAGTGAAAGTGCAGTCTTAACCACTGAAACACCAGAGAAGTTCTCCCTCTTAACATTTTTAGCTTTCAGAAATTGAGGTACAGTTCATCAACTTCAGTGCATTCATGTGGCCCTGTCCCTCTTTGTTCCTTACCCTGACAGCATAGCCAATCAAGACTGACCTACAGTCAAAGAAACATGATGTAACTTCTGATTTAGAGCTACAGTTACTTGGACACCTGAGGACCTGGTTGAGCCCTCCCTCAGTGCCTGGCCATCCCTGCAGCCCAGCTGACTGTGGGAGAGAGAAGGAACAGGAAGGAGCAAGAGCAGAAGGCAGGCCACAGCGTCTTACCATTGACTTCATCTTGGGATCTGGGGGACCGCTTGCTGTGCTTCTTGAGGAAATTTAAGGCATCTGATTCCTGCATGAAAATCTCTTCCATGGCTGCAACCCGAGGAGAGAGCCTGGTCACACCCGGCACAGGCTCACCAAGGCTACCTCAGGAGCCAACCCATCCACCTTGCACCCTCGGGTGGCCCCGGTACTCACCTTCCTGTGCCTCTTGTCCTGCCACCTGCCTTATGCCCACCGACACAGCAGCCCCCTCCCGCAGCACTGTGGGACGAGAGCACAGCATGAGGGCTGCAGCACCCCAGGGGAAGTCCTCACCCCGAGACAGGCCAGGATGGTCCTTCCCAGGCCCTATGACTTGCCCTGGAGCCCTAGACACAGGTACCAGCCGCAGTCAGTCTCCCCAGGAAACTGTCAGACAAGCTGTTTTCTCTGTGCTGCATTGTGTTACACATGCACACACAAGTACAGCCTTCTTAACAGGCACCCTCTTTACCTGAGCCACCTCGGCCACCTCACCTAACACCAGGTCCATCCTGGAACCTCCCCATACTCACTGGACAGGAGTGCAACGGCTGAGAGACAGATCAGAAACAGCTGTCTCCAGGCCATCTTTGGAAAGGCTGAGGTTCTATCTGGGAACCACAGAAAGGATTCTACAGACCCTGAGGCTGCCGGGTCCTCACTTCTGTGTCAGGCAGGCCAGGAGGAAGGGAGAGAGAGAGGCAGGAGGCAGGGATGCCACTGAGGGGATGTGGGAGAGGTCCCGGCCATGGCTTCCATTGGCTGCTTCTGCCAGAGCACTGGAGATGTTTTTGGCACGTTGCAAATCTCACAGAAGCAGAGCTTGTCATTGGGGCTCCAGCCGGGACAGTTCTGAAGTAGCCTTTCCAAGATCTGCACCCTAGGAGTTGCTGCTGGAACGCCCAGCCTCCAAGTCAGGATTCCAAAGACCAAGGGCAAGTTTCAAAGGCCCCTGGCATCTGCTTCAGAGGAGGTGGGGACTCTAGTCCTGGAGGCTGAAGTATGCAGGAGGGAGGGAGGGAGGTTCAGTGAGGGGATTTGATTCAGCTATCAGGCTAGGAGGGACGGTAAAGGCTGGAAAAACCCCCTCAGGGTGATGCTCACTTGGACATGTGAGCTGTCCTGATGATCCCCAGCTTAACATGTCCCCAACTGATGCTGACTTCTCAAAGGCACACTCTGTATAGGGGAGGAAATACATTCACAGAACTGGGAATGCTGATGGAATCCAAGCCCTCTGAGGCCACCAGCCTCCAGTCCCTTAGGAGCATTGTTCTTAACACTGTCATTTATTCTGAACTATCCAAAGAGTCACCTTTGGGTATTGGTTAGAATTGTCCTAACGGTGACCGTCACTAGACCCACCCACACGAAGCTCCCATTTCATTAGACGTGTGTAGTAACATCCCACTTGGACCATTGGCAGGAAAAGAACATTAATAGTGAAAAAATAGCCAAGGCAGAGCAAACAAAATAAATGAATGTTTTTCTTGGTGGTTGGGAGCACACAGAGGGCTCCCCTTCAACACTGGCTGGCCTGCTTAGCCAGGCACAGGTGGGCTCTGCATGATCACTCCAAGAGGGGCAATGCCCATGAGGACATAGCAAGGATTCATCTGTCAGGTTAAATGGTTGTCACTTCAAGGAGGGAAGGGCCACAAGACAGCGATGTTGATCGGACTCGTAGTTGAGAAAATGGGTGTGTGAAATACATTTGACATCCTTGATACCCTAGTTCCTCTTGCTGCTTTTTTAGTTCCATTCATGTCAACCACGAACGTTTACCAAACACCTACCCTAAGCCAGGCACCTGTGCTAGTCACACTCACCAGCTTTTAGTAAATCTGCCCTATGTGTCCGAAGTACCTTCCACCCAAAATCAGATGCTGCGCATCCACTGGCCACGCAGAAGGGCTTACGAAGAAATCTCAAGCCCTAGGAAGTCCTCTCAGACCAGCCTGGGAGAAAAGGGCAGGAGGTCTAGAATTCACAGAATAGAGAATGGAGGCTTGGAGTGGGAAGTAATCTCAGTTCTGGAAGAGAAAGGTTACATTTTCTACACACCTAGGCTGGTGGCCTGAGATTTCTGTTGGCTACACTACCGTGCTCTACGAAATGGTCTAGTCACAGCTAGTCTCCCAAGTATTAGCTCTCAGTTCCTCCAGAGCTTTCTCTCCCTCTAGACCCATTGGCATCTATGCTGGCCATGCTCTTTCATTTTCTCCTTTCAGCTCCCCTGCCTCTGGAGCTGCTCACCACGCCTGGCTGTGCTGCAGAGGTGACCTCCTTGTGACATCATACCCCGGGAGTATAACAGGCCACACACCTCAAGGCAAAAGCATGGTTCTTAGTGCAGCTATAATCTTATGAATATGCTAAAACCCATTGAGTTGTACACTTTACATGGATGAATTGCATGGTATGTGATTAATATCTCAAAAAAACTGTTAGAAAAAACTTATGTATAAGAACTTCCCTGGCGGTCCAGTGGTTGAGAATCTGCCTTTCAGTGCAGGGAATGCCGGTTCAGTACCTGATGGGGGAACCAAGATCTCACATGCCGTGGGGCAACTAGGCCTGCACGCTGCAACTACTGAACCTGTACACTGCAACTAAAGAAGCCCCTGCACGCCTCAGCGAAGACCTGGCACAGACAGAAAAAGACATATATATATATGTACATATGTTACCCAATTTGAAAACAGCTTCAGGACCTCATGTTTAGGGATTATGGGGTGGGGATGGGTAGAGAGAGTCAGGAAGACTAGAAAAGCAGTGATGACTAAGATGAGGCTTGAAAGACTTCCAGAGCCCACTTAGATGGAAGGTACTGACAAAGGGCCCAGAGAAGTAAAGCCCTTTTGAGAAACTTCAGTCAGTGAGTAATAGAGCAGGAGAGCACAGGGAATAGCTAGGGACAGCCAGGGCCTAGGTCATGGTGGAAGAGGTCTGGCCTCCATCCTTGAGAGACTAGCGTGACATCTATAAGCACATGTCTCAGAGCCAGTCCCCCCAGTTCATTCCCAGTATGGCCTTGGGCAAGTCATTTTACCTCTTTGCGCCTGATTCCCTCCTCTGGCACATAGATTGGTGTGAGAGTTGGCAATAACGCATCCACAGTTCTTAGGACAGTGCCTGGCACACACAGATTATATATGTGTTTGTTCTCATGACTCAATAATGGACCATTGAATGATTTTGAGCAGGGAAGGGACACGAGGATTTTGCTTTAGGAAGATCACACCCATGATATGGAGGGTGAGAGGGATTAAAGTAGAGAGACTTAGAGAAGGCTGTTGCAGTAGTCCAGGTGAGAGATGGTGTCAGCAAGTGGCAGAAGGCTCAGGAATGGAGAAGACAAATATTTTAAGAGATCAAAGGAATAGAATCAGTAAGACTGGACGACCAATTAGCTCAGGAAGTGACAGATTGGGAGGTGTGCTTTTCAGGTGGCTTGTGAGTTTTTAGTTTGACTAACTGGGTGGAAAGATGGTAAGATCATTCAGTAAGATGGAGAAAGCAGAAAAAGAAAGTTTGAAGAATGTGTCATTGGACAAATCAAGTCCAGTGATTTGTGGATCCAAACCAGGTCTTCTGATGCTGAATCCAGTTTTCTTCCCATTTCCCCCAAAATCATAATTTTGTGAATATACTAAACTAAAATCATAATTTTGTGAATGAAGGTTTAGTATATTCTAAATCAATTTTAGAACACTTTCATCACCCTCTAAAAGAAATTCCATACCCATTAGCAGTCAATCCCCATTTATTTTCTCCATCCCCTCTAGGTAAACCACCAATCTGCTTTCTGACTCTATGGATTTGCCTATTCTGGATAGTTCATCTAAAAGGAATCGTGCCCTACATGGCCTTTTCTGACTGACTTCTTTCACTTCAATTACTGTGTTCAAGGCTCATTTAGGTTGTAACATGCATTAATACTTCATTCCTTCTTACTGCTGAATCCTTAATCCTGTTGTACAGACATACCACATTTTATTTATCCATTCATCAGTTGATGGACATTTGTGTTATTTATCCCTTTTGGCTGTTACAAGTAATGCTGCTGTGAACATTCTGGTGCACATTTTTGTGTGGGGATGTTTTCATTTCTGTTGGGTGGATACCTAGGTGTAGAATTTGGGTATCATAGAGTAGCCCCTGGAGAAGGCAATGGCAACCCACTCTAGTACTCTTGCCTGGAAAATCCCATGGACGGAGGAGCCTGGTGGGCTGCAGTCCATGGAGTCGCAAAGAGTTGGACACGACTGAGCAATTTCACTTTCACTTTTCACTTTCATGCATTGGAGAAGGAAATGGCAACCCACTCCAGTGTTCTTGCCTGGAGAATCCCAGGGACAGGGGAGCCTGGTGGGCTGCCGTCTGTGGGGTCGCACAGAGTGGGACACGACTGAAGCAACTTAGCAGCAGCAGCAGCAGAGTAGCTCCATTTTTAACTTCTGAGAAACTCACTTTTAGCTAAAATGTTCATTTACTTGTCTATCTCCTTGAGTGCTGTGAGGTCTTCTGGAGAAGTTTCTACCTTGTTCATACCGAAGATAGCCTCTGGCACCAAATTGATGCTTCATAAATGTCTCAATAAACATTAATCAGTAAAATACTCTGGGGTGAAGGCCTTAAAAGGAAACATTTCTGAGCTTATTTCAATGGGCTATTCATAAGAAGGTACCCATACAGGGACCTGAAATTCCCAAGTTTATGTATCTCTGGGTTCAGGGTCCTTCTCAAGCAGCAGACATAAATTCCGTGGTGTGTTTGTGGACTGTCTTAGAGGGCAGCCAAGATGGCCTTTATGTTCCCTTCAGTTTTAATGAACTTTAGACAGATTTTCTTTCTGATTATAAGCCCCTGACATCCCTTTTTAAAAGAACATTTAATTTAGAAAACATGCACTTTTAATTCTTACCCTTCACCTTTGAAAAGTATTCATATCTTCTAACCTCTTATTGGATGTTCAAGCCAGGAAGTCTTTCTCCAGGACCTGGGAATCATGTTTTTGAAATGAAAACCCCAAAGGAGATAGCACTCTCACCCTCTGTAGGAGGATAGGCACCATCAGTGAGCACTTTATTCCAGTTGTGACAGCCAGTTAGCAAATGTGGGTGGCCTACAATTCCTCCTACCCCAGCTTTTAAAATTTATGCAAGGCTACCATACAATCCACCAATTCCACTCCTGGATATTTAGCCAAAAAAAAAGAAAGCCCCTAATTTGAAAAGATACATGCACCCCAATATTAATGGAAGAAAATTTATAATAGCCAAGCTACAGAAACAACCTAAGTGTCCATCAACAGATGAATGGGTAAACAAGAGGTGGTATATATACAGAATGGAATATTACTTAGCCATCAAAAGAATGAAACTTTGCCATTTGCAATAACATGGGCAGACTGGAGGATATTATACTTGGTGAAATAAGTCAGGCAGAGAAAGACAAGTACTGTATATTTTCACTAATATGTGGAATCTGAAAAGTAAAACAAATGAACAAATACTACAAAACAGAAACAGACTCACAGATATGGAGAACAAATCGGTGGTTTCCAGAGGGGAGAGGTGTAGGGGAAGGAGCAAGATAGGGGAAGAGATTAAGAGGTACAGACTACTAGGTATAGTAAGTTACAAGGCTGTAATGTAGAGTGCAGGGAATATAGTCAATATTTTATAATAACTTTGTATGGCATATATGCAATGAGTATCAAATTACTATATTGTACTGTGTTGTAAATCAGCTATACTTCAGTTGGAGAAAAAAAATCTCCAGCTCTTGGTTTCAGTGAAGTTGAGTTCAGTCTGTCTCCTCTATTGCAATAGTCTTGAATAAATTTCCTTGCTTTGTCTGGTGCAGTTTTAACTTTGACAAGGGCACTGACTCCACATGTCACTTGATCCACCAGGGAATGAGGGCACCATTCATATAAGTGGAAATGATCCTCAGGGAGTGGGTCCATGAGGATAAGGTCACTAGATGCCATGGTCCAACTGTGTTACCCTGAACTGAATATATAAAAGTCTAGACCAAATACTAAGAACGTATTATGTTCTTTCATTGCACGTCATTTTCAATGGACTGATTATGCCCCTGAGCACCCCCCCTCCATGTGGCAAAGGTGGATTAAGGACTGTACCATAAAGGGGACTCATGACCCTTGGGACCAAGAGATCTCAGAGCTCTGCCCCTTTAGGAGCCCCACAGAGTGTTTAAATGGACACCTTTCCTGCTACCCCCTCAGTGAGAAGAAAACACCATAGATGTGAAAGTGAAGGCTTTTTGTTGGGTATGAGAGTGACCATTTGGGGGAAAAAAAAGACATTTCAGCTCATTTGAAGTCCCTCTGGATCTGACTATGTTGACACATGTGGGTTTGGAAAATGAGGACTTTGTGAGTCAGGACAACATTTCTATAACATTTCAGGCTTCTTATTTTCCTGTGAAAGACATTCAGTTCTCTAAGCCCCTAGCCAGAGTGTCATAGAGTTTCCTTATAGTGCTTTCCCTCATGTGCCATAGAAATATTATCAGTCACTCTGAAAACGGTGTCTAGAAGTCTCTTGGTGAAATTAGGTCTTAAAGATATGTCTCTATTCAGAGCAGTCAGCATCACTAGGCTCATGGTGTATTCCTAGTGTGAGGAACAACTTCCCTGAGGCTGTAGAGGAAGTTATAAATCCATCTCTGTGTCTTACTTTCCCCACACACCATACAAGGAAGCTGAGAAACATTTATCTTCCACTGTCACCACTAGCATACATGATACATGAGCTCAGAAAGGCTTTGAAAGGGCATGAGGTATTCTACAGTTACATGGAGTACTGCCATGAATATCTGAGTTGATATTCAGCAGCAAACACTGTTATGGCTAAACCAAGTTACTAAAATATCCAAATACTTCCTTGTCAGTTCTTAAGTAGCCACTTTCCTCAGCCATCTACCACTCTCTGTTGCCTCAGGTACCCCAGGCTTTCTCCCAGGACCCCCACTTTCTATAATGCATTATCCAAAAGGCTGATGTTTGGCCACAGAGGCAACCCTGCTCTGTTCCCACTGCGGCCTTGATTCTGATTGGTCAGTGTCTCTCCTGTGCCAGCTAAACATATTTAATATCCCTCTGAATTCAGGGATTTCTTGTTACTCAGGAATCCTCCAAAATTACCTTATACTTTTTTCCACTTCTTCTCCTGCCACCTCTCTGGTGTTTCACATACCAGAGTACTATCTATCCTTGTTGTTGTTGTTCAGTTGCTAAGTCATGTCCAACTTTTTGCGACCCCATGGACTGTAGCACACCAGGCTTCCCTGTCCTTTACTATCTCCCAGAGTTTGCTCACATTCATGTCCATTGAATCAGTGATGTTTTCTAACCATCTCATCCTCTGCTGCCCTCTTCTCCTTTAGTCTTCAGTCTTTCCCAGCATCAGGGTCTTTTCCAGTGAGTCAACTCTTCACATCAGGTGGCCAAAATATGGGAGCTTCAATTTGAGCATCAGTCCTTCCAATGAATTTTCAGGACTGATTTCCTTTAGGATTGACTGGTTTGATCTCCTTGCAGTCCAAGGTACTCTCGAGTCTTCTCCAGAACCACAATTCGAAGACATCAATTCTTTGGCGCTCAGCCTTCTTTATGATCTAACTCTCATATGCATACATGACTCCTGGAAAAACCATAGCTTTGACTATATGGACCTTAGTCAATAAAATGATGTCTTTGCTTTTCAATATGCTGTCTAGGTTTGTCATAGCTTTCTTTCCAAGGAGCAAGCATCTTTTAACTTCATGGCTGTAGTCACCATCTGCAATGATTTTGGAGCCCAAGAAAATAAAATCTGTCACTCCTTCCCACCAAAAATCTCACACTTATTACAAAGACTCATGTACACAGAGATTTAAAGTATCTCTGTTTCAGTTCAGTTCAGTTGAGTCGCTCAGTCGTGTCTGACTCTTTGCGACCCCATGAACTGCAGCACGCCAGGCCTCCCTGTCCATCACCAACTCCTGGAGTCCACCCAAACCCATGTCCATTGAATCGGTGATGCCATCCAACCATCTCATCCTCTGTCATCCCCTTCTCCTCCTGCCCTCAATCTTTCCCAGCATCAGGGTCTTTTCAAATAAGTAGCTCTTCGCATCAGGTGGCCAAAGTATTGGACTTTCAGCTTCAGCATCAGTCTTTCCAATGAATATTCAGGACTGATTTCCTTTAGGATCGACTGGTTGGATCTCCTTGCAGTCCAAGGGACTCAAGAGTCTTCTCCAACACCACAGTTCAAAAGCATCACTTCTTCTGCACTCAGCTTTCTTTATAGTCCAATTCTCACATCCATACATGACCACTGGAAAAGCCATAGCCTTGACTAGACAGAACTTTGTTGGCAAAGTAATGTCTCTGCTTTTTAATATGCTGTCTAGATTGGTCATAACTTTCCTTCCAAGGAGTAAGCGTCTTTTAATTTCATGGCTGCAGTCACCATCTGCAGTGATTTTGGAGCCCCCCAAAATAAAGTCTGACACTGTTTCTACTGTTTCCCCATCTATTTGCCATGAAGTGATGGGACCGGATGCCATGATCTTAGTTTTCTGAATGTTGAGCTTTAAGCCAACTTTTTCACTCTTCTCTCTCACTTTCATCAAGAGGCTCTTTAGTTCTTCACTTTCTGCCATAAAGGTGGTGTCATCTGCATATCTGAGGTTATTGATATTTCTTCCGGCAATCTTGATTCCAGCTTGTGCTTCATCCAGCCCAGCGTTTCTCATGATGTACTCTGCATATAAGTTAAATAAGCAGGGTGACAATATACAGCCTTGATGTACTCCTTTTCCTATTTGGAACCGGTCTGTTGTTTCATATCCACTTCTAACTGTTGCTTCCTGACCTACACACAGGTTTCTCAAGAGGCAGGTCAGGTGGTCTGGTATTTCCATCTCTTTCAGAATTTTCCAAGTTTATTGTGATCCACACAGTCAAAGGCTTTGGCATAGTCCATAAAGCAGAATTAGATTTTTTTCTGGAACTCTCTTGCTTTTTCGATGATCCATCAGATGTTGGCAATTTGATCTCTGGTTCCTCTGCCTTTTCTAAAACCAGCTTGAATATCTGAAAGTTCACGGTTCACGTATTGCTGAAGCCTGGCTTGGAGAATTTTGAGCATTACTTTACTAGTATGTGAGATGAGTGCAATTGTGGGGTAGTTTGAGCATTCTTTGGCATTGCCTTCTTTGGGATTGGAATGAAAACTGACCTTTTTCAGTCCTGTGGCCACTGCTGAGTTTTCCAAATTTGTTGGCATAGTGAGTGCAGCGCTTTCACAGCATCATCTTTCAGGATTTGAAATAGCTCAACTGGAATTCCATCACCTCCATTAGCTTTGTTCGTAGTGATCTCTGTTTACAGAGGTGCAAATCTGGAAACAGTCTAAATAAAATAACATCACGGTGTACATATGAGAGAAGAGTATGTACCTATTGGATATGTTATGAAAGATGGGAGAACATGGTGATAGCGTAGTTGTTGACAAGAAGCCACACATTGTAGGAAGCCAGATGCTCTACCAGTAAGTTGTTTCACCGTCACAGATTCTCCTGATTTGCTGCTCTCCATCACTAACTTAAAATAAGTTATTGATACAAGGGAAGGGTGAGTTGGCCCCATTTTTCTAGAAGAAGATCAGTCACCTTGAGTGGGTAGATCTTCCCTGTTATCAAAATGAGTCACTTTGGCAGGTCTTGTGGGAGGGGGTGGGGGAGAGGGGAAAGAAGAGATGATGGAGGGGTGTTTCAGGTCAGTGAGGGGGGATCTTAGGCAGATCCTGACCCAGCATCCCTTGGGCTTCTTGTCCATGGAACCAGCAAAATCTGATCGCTAAGATTGCTGAGACTTGTCATTGCTTAGACAGACCCCAGACAGAGTCACCCAGGACTCATCGCTCTCCAGAGAAACAGAGTGAAGGACCTTTGTTCTACCACCCATGGCAGCAACTAGAGCGGAGCTTGGAGCTTCACCTCCAGAGGGCGCTGTGTCACTGATCACCTCAGCCCTAACCCCATGAGCCTGAACCTTTGGACCCAGACTCACTGGCTCCCACCCTCCTCTGCAGCCGCTTGCCTTTTGACCCGTGAGACTGAACCACTGCCCACTTTCAGGCTTTGGGAGTGGCATCTTCCTGCCTGGGTTAGTGGCGCACCACACCCCTAACCTTCACTGCTCAGAAGTTGACCTGTCAGAGATTTTAAAATCCTCCCAGTCAGGGTGACTTGAAGCCCCTGTCCTGAAGATGGCCCCTGAAGGTTAAAAGCTCACCTTCAAGGGTTTTTGGCTCCACATGATGGCAACAGCTTAGCAATTACTACCACTTTAGGGACTGAAGACTTACCTCCACCTCCTGACTTGTACCCAACTTCCCAAGGCCAGGTTCCAGCACAGACCTTAATTTACCAGGTCATAGTCCCAAGACTAACCTCCAACATGGAACCAGGGCAGGTTGTACTACTGACCACATGACCTGTGATGTACAGAGGGAGAGAGACTGAACTTCTGGACTCCCCTCTTAACTTCTGGACTCCTTCGCAGGCAAAAAAGTAAAAAAACTGTAGCAGTGCTTCTACATCCAGCTCCGCTGTGTCTATGAGCCACTTTTCAGCCACCCCAACCCCTGGCTGGCTGTCCTCCGAAATCTTCCCAGCCTGTGATTATTCCAGTGTGTCAAGCACTGAAGAATTGATGATTTTGAACTGTGGTATTGGAGAAGACTCTTGAGAGTCCCTTGGACTGCAAGGAGATCAAACCAGTCAATCCTAAAGGAAATTGGTCCTGAATATTCATTGGAAGGATTGATGCTGAATCTGAAGCTCCAATACTTTGGCCACCTGATGTGAAGAACTGACTCACTGGAAAAGACCCTGATGCTGGGAAAGGTTGAAGGCAGGAGGAGAAGGGGATGACAGAGGATGAGATGGTTGGAAGGCGTCACCGACTCAATAGACATGAGTTTGAGCAAGCTCTGGGAGATGGTGATGGACAGGGAAGCCTGGCATGCTGCACTCCATGGGGTTGCAAAGCATCAGACACAACTGAGCAACTGAACTGACTGAGCACTTTGTGGAGATTAGCAGATGCTCTTTGTGCCATGCTGTATCAGATCTCTTTGGTAGCCAAGGAGTGCCTGGAAGGCGGGGTCCAGCACACCTTTGCTGGGACAGAGGTATTATTGATAACCTGGGCCTGTGCTGGTGCCTGGAAACTTGTCCATTTCTCTGAACAAAGGTGCTCTCTCTGGATATGAATTATGGAGCTGCTTTCTGGTTTCAGAATTGGCTTTCTGGGGCAACGGAAACAAAAGGACGCATTGGAAAGGCCCATAGAAGAGTATATAAATGAGGTCTGTGGCATAAGAAGTGTGGGCCAAGCTGGCTGGGGTCCCTGGCTGTCCAGGAATCCTGTGAATATATGACTTATATTCTGAGTTCTCCACAGTATGGACAGCGCAGCAAGGCAGAGAAACTAAGTCACCTCAGGAAACCTGGGCCAGGGCTGAGCCTTGTTAAAGGAAAACAGGCACACAGGCCCCCATCTTGCCCAGCTTGTGGGGATGGCTTTGCAGGCAAGCCTGGGGGGGTGGGAGTGGGGACTCTACTAGGCGAAGTCCTACACAGCAGGCCTGGGGGACCAAAAGGACTGGAAAATAGCAAGCATGATCCCTGACCCTCTAACTCTTACAAGATGCCAAAATGTGTCTCACTGGAGGGAGAGAGCATCATCCTGTTCACTTCCAGAGACAGCCCAGCACTGAGGATAAAGTAGGGTGTCAGTTCAGTTCAGTTGCTCAGTCATGTCCAACTCTTTGCGACCCCATGAATCGCAGCATGCCAGGCCTCCCTGTCCATCACCAATTTCTGGAGTTTACCCAAACCCATGTCCATCAAGTCGGTGATGCCATCCAACCATCTCATCCTTTGTTGTCCCCTTCTCCTCCTGCCCCCAATCCTTCCCAGCATCAGGGTCTTTTCGAATGAGTCAACTCTTCGCATGAGGTGGCCAAAGTATTGGAGTTTCAGCTTCAACATCAGTCCTTCCAATGAACACCCAGGACTGATCTCCTTTAGGATGGACTGGTTGGATCTCCTTGCAGTCCAAGGGACTCTCAAGAGTCTTCTCCAATACCACAGTTCAAAAGCATCAATTCTTCAGCCCTCAGTTTTCTTCACAGTCCAACTCTGACATCTATACATGACCACTGAAAAAACCGTAGCCTTGACTAGACGGACCTTTGTTGGCAAAGTAATGTCTCTGCTTTTTAATATGCTGTCTAGGTTGGTCATAACTTTCCTTCCAAGGAGTAAGTGTCTTTTAATTTCATGGCTGCAATCACCATCAGCAGTGATTTTGGAGCCCAGAAAAATAAAGTCAGCCACTGTTTCCCCATCTATTTGCCATGAAATAATGGGACCAGATGCCATGATCTTAGTTTTCTGAGTGTTGAGCTTTAAGCCAACTTTTTCACTCTCCTCTCTCACTTTCGTCAAGAGGCTCTTTAGTTCTTCTTCGCTTTCTGCCTTAAAGGTGGTGTCATCTGCATATCTGAGGTGATTGATCTTTCTCCCGGCAACCTTGATTCCAGCTTGTGTTTCTTCCAGCCCAGCATTTCTCATGATGTACTCTGCATATAAGTTAAATAAGCAGGGTGACAATATACAGCCTTGACATCTTCCTTTTCCTATTTGAAACCAGTCTGTTGTTCCATGTCCACTTCTAACTGTTGCTTCCTGACCTGCACACAGGTTTCTCAAGAGGCAGGTCAGGTGGTTTGATATTCCCATCTCTTTCAGAATTTTCCACAGTTTATTGGGATCCACACAGTCAAAGGCTTTGGCATAGTCAATAAAGCAGAAATAGATGTAAAGTAGGGTGTAGGTTTCCCAAAGCCAGAGCTTTATTCCCTCAATCGTCCATGCGACCCCATGGACTGTAGCTCCCCAGGTTCCTCTGTTCATGGAATTCTTCAGGCGAGAATACTGGAGTGGGTAACCATTCTAACCATTCCCTTTTCCGGAGGACCTCTCCCACCCAGAGATCGAAACTGGGTCTCCCACATTGCAGGCAGATTCTTTATTGTCTGAGCCACCAGAGAAGCCCCAAAGTTTGGACACCCTGTACAACACGATGCTCCAAGATGAATGTCTTCGAGGGTCAAATAAATTTGGGAAGTACTATGTAAACTCTGGTGGCACCAGTGGTAAAGAACCTACCTGCCAGTGCAGGAGACATAAGGGATACAGTTCCAATCCCTGGGTCAAGAAGATCCCCTGGAAAAGGAAATGGCTACCTGTGCCAGTATTCTTGCCTAGAGAATCCCATGGACAGAGGAGCCTGATGGGCTATAGTTCATAGGATCACAAAGAGTCAAGACACAACTGAAGCGACTTAGCATTCACACACGCATGCAGACTCTATCCTCATCTTTCACACCATATTCACAAAACACAGGAGTATACTAAAGATTCTGATGAGTCCTGCAGCTGCAAAGTCTATTTTTGTTTTAGCATTCCCCAGATTTAATTGACCATGCCATCTTAATTCATGGAGCACCCTTTAATATCCCATGGCCTATTTTGGAAAGATCTGACATGGTTATTTAATAACAAGAGAGTCTATAGGTAGAATGTCATTTGTCAAGAATCTAATTCCAAGGTAATGTAATAAGTATTACATAATAATTACAAGGTACTGCACTCAAATAATATACAGTCCAAAGAAAGTGATACAAATGAATACAAATAATTTATTTACAAAATGGACTCACAGACTTCTAAAACAAACTTATGGTTACCAAAGGGGAAGGGTCAGGGGGGAGGAATAAATTAGGATTAAGAATAAATTAGGAATAATTTGGGATTAGCATATACACATTACTGTATATAAAATAATCAACAAGGACCTAGTGTATAACATGGAGAAGGCAATGGCACCCCACTCCAGTACTCTTGCCTGGAAAATCCCATGGACGGAGGAGCCTGGTAGGCTGCAGTCCATGGGGTCGCTATGAGTTGGACACAACTGAGCGACTTCACTTTCACTTTCCACTTTCATGCATTGGAGAAGGAAATAGCAACCCACTCCAGTGTTCTTGCCTGGAGAATCCCAGGGACATGGGAGCCTGGTGGGCTGCCGTCTATGGGGTCTCACAGAGTCGGACACGACTGAAGCGACTTAGCAGCAGAAGCAGCAGTGTATAACATAGGTAACTCTACTCAATATTCTATGATAACCTAAATGGGAAAAGAATCTGAAAAAGAATGGGTATGTATATAACTGAACCACTTTACTGCACACCTGAAACTGATGCAATATTGTAAATCAACTTTCGGGATCTTAGTTTCCCAACCAGGAATCAAACCCATGCCTCCTGCAGTGGAAGCACAGAGTCCTCACTCCTATACCACAAGGGAATTCCCCAGAAGCAGGTTTTTTTTTTTTTTAATGACAGTCAACTATGAGCACCAAAGGCATTGGTACAGATCAAATTGTCTAGAAAAGAGAGCAGTCAGTGTAGGCAGAGAAGCTTCTAAGAAAGCCCTGGTGTAAGGGAAGATGTGGTATTTTGAAGGATGAACACAGAGATGCATTCAACAGAGAGCAGGGGAGAAACTCCAAACTGAGGTTATTGGTCTTATCAAAGCAAGGAGAAAAGCAGCCCCCAGAGAGCTAGGCCAAAAGGATGCTGATCTTCGAAGCTCTTATCCTTCTGGAAATCCCTGGGGACTGAGACATGCAGAGGTGGGCTGTTGTGTAGCATAAAAGAAGTGGGGATAGAACTTTCTAAGCATAGACAGCGGAAAAGTGAGAAGGGAGCTTGTGTATGATTGATTGTCTATTATGTCCCAGGACCTGCGTTGCCACACTTAATTCTCAATATCACCCAAGTCAGGGGTGTGAGAATTGTCACCAGTTTAGGGATGAGAGAGTTGTTGGGGGCCCCTTCTTCTTACTGGGGTCCTGAAAAAATTAAAGAATAGAACAGAGTAGGAGGTGAAGTTTAAATGTCACCTTTATGACTCAAAACCTAGAGTGTGAGGAACCAGCAGTGTATAGAGTTCCAGTTGTTCTACACTTTCTCAATGTCTGATGGTGGTAGTGTTTTTAATTTAGCCAGTCAAATGGGCTTTAATGAAATCTTACTACATTGTAGTTTTAGTTTGCATTTCCCTGATAACAAATGATATTGAGCACTTTTCCATGTTCTTATTGGCTATCCTTTGTAAAGTTTCTGTTTAAGTGTTTTGCCCATTTTTTATTGGTTTCTCTTCTTATTACAGATTTTCTATATTCTCAACATACTACTATGTCAGATATAAATTTTAATTAAATTTTTAAAACACTTTGTCATTAAATATTTTCTCCAAATCTGTGGCTTCCCTGATCATTTTCATAATTGTGTGTTTCAATGAGCAGTAGTTTTTAATTTTAATAAAGTATGATTAGTGGTTTTTTCCATGGTTTCTGCTTTCTGTGTTCCAAGAGCTCTTTACCTACTTCAGGGTTTCAAAGATCTTCTCTATTTTCTTATACAAGGTTTATGTTTATATCTATGATCCATCCAGAGAAGGCAATGGCACCCTACTCTGGTACTCTTGCCTGGAGAATCCCATGGACTGAGGAGCCTGGTAGGCTGCAGTCCATGGGGTCGCTACAAGTCGGACACAACTGAGCGATTTCACTTTCACTTTTCACTTTCATGCATTGGAGAATGAAATGGCAACCGACTCCAGTGTTCTTGCCTGGAGAATTCCAGGGACGGGGGAGCCTGGTGGGCTGCCGTCTATGGGGTCGCACAGAGTCGGACACTACTGAAGCGACTTAGCAATAGCAGCATGATCCATCTTGAATTTTTAAATTTTAGTTTCTTTATTTTTATTTATTTTATTGAAGTATAGTTGATTTACAGTGTTTCAGATGTTTAACATAGTGATTCAGTTATATGTATATTTTTTTTTCAGATTCTTTTCCGTTATAAGATATTACAAGATATTGAAATAGTTGCCTGTACTATACAGTAGGTCCTTGTTGTTTATCTATTTTATATATAGTAGTGTGTATCTGATAATCCCAAATTCCCAATTTATCCCCTCCTCCTTTCTGGCAGGCTACAGTCCATGGGGTCGCAAAAGAGTCAGATGCGACTGAGTGACTAGACAACAACAACCTTTCCTCTTTGGTAACCGTAAGTTTGTTTTTGAAGTCTGTGAGTCTATTTCTATTTTGTAAATAAGTTTATTTGTGTAATTTTTTTAGATTTCACATGTAAGTGATATCATATGATGTTTGTCTTTGTCTGACTTATTTTAGTGTGTAGTATGAGATAGAAGTCAACATTCATTTCTTTTCCTTACGAACATCCAATTGTTCCAGCACCATTTGATGAAAATGCTTTCTTTTCCCATAGGATTGCTTTGATGCTTTTGTCAAAACTCAGTTAACCATATACTTGTGGGGTTATTCGGTTCCATCTGTTTGTTTCCCCTTATCTCAGTTATGGCACCATAGTGCCTTGATTTCTGTAGCTTTTACAGTGTCTTAAATTTACCTAGTGTAAGTTCTCCAACTTTGGTCTTCCATCTGCTATTCTAGGTTCTTCTGAATTTCTGTATACATTAAATAAACACTTAAGGGAGATTAATTTGGGGAGAACTGAAATTTTAATAATATTAGGTCTTCCAATCAATGGGCATGACCTCTCTCTCCATTTATTTTGATCTTCTTTAATTTGTCATTCACTTTCTAACACCATACACAAAAATACACTCAAAATGGATTAAAGACCTAAACGCAAGACCAGAAACTATAAAACTCCTAGAGGAAAACATAGGCAAAACACTGTCCGACATAAACCATAGCAGGATCCTCTATGACCCACCTCCCAGAATATTGGAAATAAAAGCAAAAATAAACAAATGGGACCTAATTAAAATTAAAAGCTTTTGCACAACAAAGGAAACTATAAGCGAGGTGAAAAGACAGCCTTCAGAATGGGGGAAAATAATAGCAAACAAAGCAACGGACAAAGAATTAATCTCAAAAATATACAAGCAACTCCTGCAGCTCAATTCCAGAAAAATAAACGACCCAATCAAAAAGTGGGCCAAAGAACTAAACAGACATTTCTCCAAAGAAGACATACAGATGGCTAACAAACACATGAGAAGATGCTCAACATCACTCATTATCAGAGAAATGCAAATCAAAACCACAATCAGGTAGCATTTCACACCAGTCAGAATGGCTGTTATCCAAAAGTCTACAAGCAATAAATGCTGGAGAGGATGTGGAGAAAAGGGAACCCTCTTACACTGTTGGTGGGAATGCAAGCTAGTACAGCCACTATGGAGAACAGTGTGGAGATTCCTTAAAAAACTGGACATAGAACTGCCATATGACCCAGCAATCCCACTGCTGAGCATACACACTGAGGAAACCAGAATTGAAAGAGACGCGTGTACCCCAATGTTCATCGCTAGATTGAGACAGGATTCAGCAATATTCTTCTTACTTTTTCATTTCTATGGACAGAAAAGCCGATGAAGCTTTTCCCCATTAGTAAATAGATGAGGCAAAGAGTTTTTTTTTATTTAAATAATGTCACTCTTTGAAATTCTTTGAATGTTTTCCAAGTTATATGCCAAAAATCACATAGGTGATCTGTCACTGAATATTGTTGGTAAGGACCTATCAGGTGACAGATCTATTACATTTTCTTTCAATTTTCGTGAAACCAAACAATTGGAAACCACCAGAATCAGAAAAGGATTTATTATATCATTAAAGTCATTTGCTTCCCCAGCTTCTGGAAAATAGAATAAGAAGGATTTTATTAAGACTTCTAAAATTATTTATTATTAAGCATTTGCTGGTAAAATATTTTAACAAAAATTTCATCACAAGCATGCTTTACATGTATATGTGTATACATATATAAATATACATATGTTCAGTTCAGTTCATTTGCTCAGATGTGTCCGACTCTTTGTAACCCCCTGGACTGTAGCACGCCAGGCTTCCCTGTCCATCACCAACTCCTGGAGCCTGCTCAAACTCATTTTCATCGAATCGGTAATGCCATCCAACCATCTCATCCTCTGTTGTCCCCTTCTCCTCCTGCATATGTATATCACATATACTATAATTTTTACCTTACATGTGTGTTTTTACCAAATACTGGACTGCATATTCTGCTCATTACTTTAGGGGAAAGTCTGACACCTCACTAAATTGCAAAGTGCATTGTATCCCCTCATCACAAAATCAGACCAGCCCACACAGACTTTCTGACATCAAAAGTGTGACTTTATTTTCCAGATTAAATAAATCTGCTAATACACTTCCTTTCTAGAACAAGCATCTTTCTTCGGAGTTTTGCTTCTAGATGAGACACAGAGACTTGCCATGAGTTTGTCTCTGCAAGGCAATCATACCTGTTCCTACACCTTTTATCTCTGACAGTCTGTTTGCTTTATTCTCTCCATACTTTACTCAGGAGCAGATATCCTGAAAATTTTTTTTTACCCCCTAGAACAATGAACCTCAATAAGATTCAGAAAGGTTGTGGGAGCAGGTGCTGATCTCTTGTGAAAAAGTGAGCAAGGGAAGAGGGAACCCACATCTCCATCTGGCAATATCCTTAGGCCAAGCAGTTTTAGGAAAGAAGACATGTGCAAACAGAGGAGCTAGATCTTGATCCTTTAAACTCTCTGTGGCCCGTACACCTAGGAAGACCTCAGGAACCTCCATCTAAAATTCTCCTAGCTCAGGAGTGAGGAGAGAGAGAGAGAGAGAGAGAAGAGAAGAGAGTCTGAGACACCTCAGACAGGCACAGATATAGAAATCAGTGATGTAAAGAGAAACCAGCAAAAGAGATTGGTAAGGAGTCACCGATCAGTTAAACGATTTGAAAGAGGAAGATGGGTTGATGGTAGAAGGAACTACATACATTTGGTCAACCACATACATCTGGCAGAAGGAACCATGTACATCTGGCTCTCAGCAGAATCTGTAAAGGTTTGGAAAGCCCTTTTGGAGAGTTCTAGTGTACTTTGCTGAAACCTATCAGGCGAATGGACCAGGGATCACCTGGGCTCCTCCTTCCTCATCTGTCACTTCCATGTCTGCTTTTCACCATCTGCTTTTGTCCATTTTTCTCTGAATGAATATGCTCTGATGGAGGCTATCATTTCAAACCCTCTAACACAGGTTTTCCTGCCTCTTGTCTCATTCTTCTCTCTCTTATCTACCCTGCAAACTATTGTCAGATTCATCTTTTCACTATGCAAATCCGATCATATTGTACCACTATCCAGAACCCTCTGGGGATTCACAGCACTGTGTTGGTGACTGCCACCCCCTTCTTTGTCAAGAGTCAAGATTTTTGTCCAGTTCTTCATCAGCCATTGGCTTCCAGAATCCCTGGACTCCATCTCCAGCTCCAGTCAAGCCAATCAAGTAATCATCTTGCTAATCCTTGACTTAAGAAGGGGCATAAGAACTTGGGGGATGAGAGCAAGCCTATTGGAATGGGGAAATTTTAGGAAAGGATTCTTAGTTTTTAAAAAGAAACACAAAGAAGGGATCCTGAAAAGGAGACACATAAAAGAGATACAGTTCTTTTCTGCCTCTGAATGTTGCCAAGTGAGGATGCAATGCCCAAGGCCACTGCAGCCATGTTTTAATCATGAGAAGAGTGAGCAACATGATGAGGCTATAACAGGAAACAGGTGAAAATAACTGAGCCTTTGATGACACTATATTGTGCCCTTTCTCTGGGCTTCCAGTTGTGTGTTAATGCATTTTGTTTATTGGTTAAACTCCAGAGGTGACTTTTTCTGTCACTTGCCACCAAAAGCATCTTGAGTGACTCACACTGAATAGTGAATAAATTTCAAATTACTTTGCATAGTGTAAGAGGATTTTCATCATCTGTCCCTGTTTACCTCTCCAACCCCTTCTCCCTTTGTCTGGTGTGTCACGCCCGTGCCATGCTGCGCAGATTCTCCATTTCTTCACATTCTCTCTCTGGTGAAGAAGCTTCTCCTTGTCCACCTGGCGAAGACTTTCTAATTCTTCAAGATTATTCTCAAGCTCCCCTTCTTTTCAATGCCTCCCTTTCCAGGTAGGAGAGACCTTCTCTTCCTCATGTTCCCTCCTCTCTTTCTCTCACCTTTGGCTGCTTTTCCTTATGCCTCACCTCAGTTTCAGGACCAGTCTCACCCCATGCATTTATATTTTTACATGGTTTCCCTCCCTCCTCAGCCGCCTTCTCTAGTTAGCTCTGAGCTCCTTGAGAGCAAAGACCATGTCTTATCCAGTTCTCTTGCTCACAGGAGTTCATGACAGTGCCTGCCACATCATAGTCACTTAATAAATACCTGTTGAAAGTGATTTATGTGAGGGAACTTGGATGAAAGCTGAGAGAACCAGGAAAGGTGTCCAGGCAAATCTGAGAGGATAGAGACTGGAATGGTGGTGTGCAGTGTGAGTGTGTGTGCACGCATACATACTGGCTGCTGTCTGGGTTTCTCTGTTGAGGGAACCCATGAAAAAGTGTCTGTGTGAGCAGTACAACTGTTAACAAGTGGGCTTGTGTGAGTGAAGTCTTCTGTGTAAGGGGCTATGCAAGGGAGTTTGTCTGTGTGACTGAGCAGTCTGTGAGACTCTTTGGAGTGAAATTTTGGAGGTTGAGTCAGAAGTGTGGAAGGAACATATGTAAATTTTTCAAATCACTCAAAATTTTGGTCAGGCTCAGATCTTTTCCTCCAGCTGTCTTTGCCATCTGTTAAGTCCTAGTTTCCAACCCTCTAATTTTTTCATTTCCACTCACCCTGACCAAGTTTTCCACATCCCTTTCAAGGAACCTGAATTTAATGGGGAAAAATATTCTAATAGCAAGCAGATTATCACTTATTATAGATGTAACCGCAGTGTTTTAAAAAATGTATGAGGATATGAGGAGTGAATGGGACCCATCTTGAGGACCTCCAACCACTGGATGACTTAAGATCAGGTGATTTAAGATGATAATTTAAGATTGTGGGTGCTTTTGCTTTTGTTGGTTTTGTCTTGGAGGAAGATGCTTGGTCCCATCAGAGCAACAAGGGACCAACACAGATTAGGGACTCAAGGGATCGCCCTCACTGAAGCTGTTCTGGGGAACCCCTCTTCTGATCTGGGGTTAGTTTTCTATGTTTTTATGATTAACGTGGACTTCATTTTTCAGAACTTCTTTACCAAGTGAAGTCTGAATAAGAGTAGAAAAGAAGCATACCCAGCACTCCTATTTATTCTTCAGGACCACCCCCTGAAGTCCCATCTTACAAATAAAGAAACCGGGGTCTAGAGATGTTAAGTGGCTGTCACGCTGGGGAATAGCAGAGCTGGGATTTCACCTCCAGCCTGTCGGAGGGAGGACCACAAGGGGAATCTCTGAGGAGAGCTAGGGACCATTTTGCTTTTAGTTTTGTTTCTTCGGCTCTCACATTAGTCTGGGAAATGCCCACAGACCAGGAAATGTAGGTTTAAGACCAGGAGGAGATGCTCCAAGGTACCTGGAGGAGAAAGCTGTGTT
The DNA here is from genome assembly GCA_024291935.2 of Okapia johnstoni. Taxonomy (NCBI): domain Eukaryota; kingdom Metazoa; phylum Chordata; class Mammalia; order Artiodactyla; family Giraffidae; genus Okapia; species Okapia johnstoni. Next base: position 19,918,594 of record CM044324.1, read on the forward strand.
TCCTCAGAGGTGAGCCAGTGGCCAGACCACAGGGCCCAGTCACAAAGCCCCTGGAATCAGTGCTGAGCTGTGTGCAGGAACGAACCTTGTTCAGTAACAGATGCTTGGATATTTGTTAGATGAACTATTACACAAAAGGAACAGAGATAGGATGGGAAATGTTTCCCGATTGACTAATTGCAGTTCACTCAAAAATACACCAGAGAAGTGACAAATTCTGCTGTCTGGTTTTCCTGTTGAAGTCCCCAGTTTCAAGGTAGGCCTGAGCTTAAATTGGGTGTCCTTAAAGAGAAATGGACAAAAACAGTGACGCTAGATTTAGATAAACATACGCTTAGCAGAATGTCAAAAAAAAAGACTTTTCTTACTATTTTTTTTTTCTTATTAAAGCTTCTACTAGAATTTTAAAAAATAAGGACTGTGTTTCCTTGCTGCCTTCCACTGGTGGAGAAATACAATCCTAATTAAATTTCCCATCTACACCACTTGAAATCCAAATCAAAAGTTATCTAAAAATTTTCCTGGACCTTGAAAGAGGTTAGGTTTCATTCAGAAACGCTGAATGTTTTCAGCTGCCGTTGGCAGAGAAAGTTACCCTGGTCTTCTTTCTTTAGAGAAAAAGACGTGGAAAGATCCAGTCTGTTTTTTTAAGGAGGGTGGTTGGCCTAGAGAGGCCATGGAAGGAATCCTGTGTCAGAATGTGAGTTTCCACCCTTATTTTACACCCTGATGCCCTTCTTAGGCCCTTCGCTAACTGCACCTCTGATATTCATTGTTCCAAATTTGAAAAGAAATCTCACACAACACAAAATTGGGAGGTGATGAGTTTTGTGTTTGAGAGCGTTAATCCCTGCTTGGGTAAAAAGCTAACTGATTGAAAGAAACTGAACTAACCCACTTATTTATGCATCACCTTTATTAGTTGCAACCCCAAGTTTTGCTTGAAATGGTAATATTTCACTTCTTCTACTTTATGTCCATTGAAGGCATCCCGCCATACTGCAGAACTACCCATATGCAGTTAAGTACTACATCCGTGCACTTGGATTTTGTTAACATGGATAGAAACGATTAGATCATCTCATTGAGAAAAGATTTTCCTCTGACATCTTGTTCCACCTTGGTTTTCTTGACAAGAGTTTGAGCAAAGGGCTATTTCAAAGGTTGATTCTTTCTCCTTTCACGACGCGCCCTCGAAATGTCCAAACATCCTGCAAATAATACCAAACACAGTGAGTTTCTGGGAGCTTGGATTTACCTGTTCACCATAAGACAAAGATTTCTGGCATCTACTCATCGTTAAATAGGGGAAGGGGCGCAACAGCCCTCCACAATAGTCATAAGTTGGTAAATAAAAACCACATTCTGCGACTCCAATTAATTTACTTGCCAGCATCTAAAATCATGTTTCATAAGCCAGGACAGTGGGACAGTGAGTACCCACTCTGTCAGTTTTTCTTTCCTTGGTGCTTCTGTTGATTATAGGTGTTGGAAATGGCTATTATGTTTGGTCACAATACAGTTTAGTACCCAAGCTCCTGCTGTCCTTGGTCATGTTTGCCTGCCCCATTCTGGGTGATCTGCTCCTGAAAATGATGTCCTAGGCTATTGGATTGGTTTTTTCGTCTTTGTTCCTAATAAGACAATTCAGACATTTTTGCTTATTTTTTAGCCAACAGCTAGGTATGATGGGAAGAACACTCTTAGACTTGGACCTCTGAAATCTCTGTCACATACATAACTGAAGCCTATCTCTTGAGCTTTCCCTTTTCTCATTAAGAGCGTGGAGCTATCTCGACTGCTCTATTGAGTTTTGGTGAAGAAAAGGGATAGGAATGTGCCTGCAAAGAACTCTATAGCAGAAGTTAATATTGTTCTTCTAAGTAAAGTCGATAAACTATAGCTGAGAGAGTCATGAAAAGAAATACCGAAACTTACTGATTTAGTACAACTCTGACAGATCTCAAACAGAATATATACATTTTTTTTCCTGCCTTAAAATTCTGTATGCTGGATGGATGCCCCAACTGGCAAAATACGTTGCCTTTGTAGGACATTTAAGTGCTGGACAATGGAAGAAGGCAAGACCTTCCAGAAGGTGCAAATGTCAGGCCAGAGCATCTTCAGATACAGGGATACATTCAGAGATTCTAGAAAGTAAAGGGGTTAAGATGGAGACTCTTGAGCTGGAAAGTTGTTTCAGAAGATAACACCTTGCCATTGGTGTGTGAGGCTCTTCAAAGTACTGAGAGGCCCTGAGTTATTATTACACTCAGTCTACTTGGGGGTCATGTCACCCCCAAAATAGATGATGCATTTATGATTATCTAAGGCACATTTACCAAATAGGGTCAGCTTCTTGGGTCAGGGCCTAAAATATAATTATCTACAATGCAAATAAGTTTGTTTACTTGCCTTGACTGCTAACTTGTTATTAATCAGCAACAGCATGGAATATCTACTAGTTAAAAACAAATTATCTACAGTGAGGTGTATTAATTAGGCAGGCATATGAAATACTCTCTTACACCGCTATGAGAACCATCAGTGGTCTCCCATCTCTGCTACATGCAGGCTTTCCTTAAACTCCCAATGCAAACTGACCCAAACAAACACTTGCTTGAGAATTGCTTTCTGAAAGTCTTACTGGAATTCCACATACATACATACTCTCTTTTTCACAAATAAAGAAGGCTTAATGATTGACAGCCCAAACCTTTAACATCTGTGCATTCAGGTCACTTTGTCCTCCATTTCCTCACCTGTGATTGTGCTATTTCCTCTCATACCTGTCTGTTTTGGAACATGATGACCTGCATACAGCAGGACAGCCCTCAGACTTAGAGAATCCAGGTCCCCCACACTAGGGAAACAACTAGTACAAACAAGCCCCACTGTCATTCCAGGACATCTCAGCGGCGTTTCTGAAACAAGCTGTAAACCCAAGCACTTTATATTTTCAAACTGAATCAGATAGGAGAAATATTAAGCATCTGAAGGAAAGAAAAAAAAAAAAAACGAGATCTTTACCTTGTCATTTCATACAGACATACCTTCAGGCTGACGATTTTCAGTCCATAGATTTTACAGAATACCTCTTCCATGTCCTTTCCAACATTTTCCTGATTGGTGCCCTTCGGATCAATGTAGTGACAGTTGGCATCAGCAAAATGGCATAAAATTGTCTGTGGAAAGTGAATTTCTCATGTTAGGAAAAAAACACCTCATTAACACCATCAGTCAAGTAATGAGGCATCTTTCAGAAAGTTCTGTCACTGAGGATTTGATTTCTAGATTGAATGCTGTTCCCATGTGTCTTAAATCAGTCTCTCGATGACTCAGCTGGTTTTTTCTTCCAGCTAAAGGCTAATTGAGAAATTGTAAGACATTTTTAACCGTGTAATTTATTATCCAAAGGTATAGACGGGGCAGGGAACAGAATTATATAAGGAAGAAGTCTAACTTTTTAGCATTTGATTTTTCTAATGAGTGAATATTGCCAAGTGCTACTAAGGAATGTATTGCAGGGTTTCTCATCAACTCAGTTACAGATGTTAGTGGAGTTTGTAATGAGTTGGTATTTCAATGGCTACAGATGATGGAGGAAGAAAAACTGAAAAGACCTTGCAAGGGACAATAATACGCAGACACCCCTCTCCAGTCCAAAGCACAGTTCCAGTCTGATAGCATTCACATAAAATACTCATCTTGTTTCCTTTTGAAGGTAAGATGGAAGTTACTTGATTCTCCCCAGTCTCAAAGGACTTATAAACAGATCTAACTTGCAAGGCGATAGTTGAAACTCACCTTCCTTGTCACAAGTTAGTTATCTTACGGTGACTGCACCCATCAGAATATCTTCCTACTTCTTACAGATTTCTAGGCAGATGAGTCACAAACTTTATTTCCCATGGAAACCCTAGTACTATTCTACACCATATTGGAGAAGAAATGTATACTCCTACCTGTATGCTTTTATGCATTTTTCAATGGTTAATATTTTCCCAAACATTAACGCAGTCAAAAATATTGAAAAACCACCAAGTTAGTATATTGTGCACAGTCACTTCAGTCGTGTCTGATTCTCTGTGACCCCATGGACCATGGCCCGCCAGGCTCCTGTGTCCATGGGATTCTCCAGGCAGGAACACTGGAGTGGGTTGCCATTTCCTTCTCCGGTGATAAAGTATGAAGTGAAGTAGTGAAGCGAAGTCGCCCAGTCGTGTCCAACTCTTTGTGACCCCATGGACTGTAGCCCACCAGGCTCCTCTATCCATGGAATTCTCCAGGCAAGGATACTGGAGTGGGTAGCCATTCCTTTCTCCAGGTAATCTTCCTGACCCAGGGATTGAACCCAGGTCTCCTGCATTGCAGGGAGATTCTTTATTGTCTGAGCCACCAGAAATGATTGGCCTAACTCCCTACTTGGGACTGACTTGAACAGCCACGGAGTTAAGGCAGGGGTGTGTTATACATAGGTAAGTGGGGCTCCATTAGGGTGCCCCTTTCTAAGTCTTTCCAAGAGAGGAGACACCTAAAAATACCTAAGCGATGTTAAATATGGTCTTTTAATGCATTATTCCAATGACACAGTAGCAAGAACTGAAGAGCCCGACACAGTTCATTTCAGTTCAGTCGCTCAGTCGTGTCTGACTCTTTGCAACCCCATGGACTACAGCACGCCAGGCCTCCCTGTCCATCACCAACTCCTGGAGTTTACTCAAACTCATGTCCATTGAATCGGTGATGCCATCCAACCATCTCATCCTCTGTCGTCCCCTTCTCCTCCCGCCTTCAATCTTTCCCAGCATCAGGGTCTTTTCCAATGAGTCAGTTCTTCCCATCAGGTGGCCAAAGTATTGGAGTTTCAGCTTCAGAATCAGTCCTTCCAATGAGTATTAAGGACTAATTTCCTTTAGGATGGACTAGTTGCATCTCCTTGCAGTCCAAGGGACTCTCAAGCGTCTTCAACACTACAGCTCAAAAGCATCAATTCCTCGGCACTCAGCTTTCTTTATAGTCCAACTGTCACACCCATACATGAATACTGGAAAAACCAAAGCTTTGACTAGATGGACCTTTGTTGGCAAAGTAATGTCTCTGCTTTTTAGTATGCTGTCTAGGCTTACTGAGCATGGCCCCACCCATCAGGACAAGACCCAGTTTCCCCCTCAGTCAGTCTCTCCCCTCAGGAAGCTTCCATAAGCCTCTTATCTTTCTCCATCAAAGGGAAGACAGAATGAAAACCACAATCACAGAAAACTAACCAAACTGATCACATGGACCACAGCCTTGTCTAACTCAATGAAACTATGACCCATGCCATGTAGGGCCACCCAAGACAGACGGGTCATGGTGGAGAGTTCTGACAAAATGTGGTCCACTGGAGAATGGCAAACCACCTCAGTATTCTTGCCTTGAGAACCCCATGAACAGTATGGAAAGGCAAAAAGAGAGGACACTGAAAGATGAACTCCCCAAGTTGGTAGGTGCCCAATATGCTACTGGAGATCAGTGGAGAAATAACTCCAGAAAGAATGAAGAGATGGAGCCAAAGCAAAAACAACACTCAGTTGTGGATGTGACTGGTGATGGAAGTCTGATGCTGTAACAAACAATATTGCATAGGGACCTGGAATGTTAAGTCCATGAATCAAGGCAAATTGGAAGTGGTCAAACAGGAGATGGCAAGAGTGAACATTGACATTTTAGGAATCAGTGAACTAAACTGGTTTCAGCAAACTAAAATGGACTGGAATGAGTGAATTTAACTCAGATGACCATTATATCTACTACTGTGGGCAGGAATCCCTTAGAAGAAATGGAGTAGCCATCATAGTCAACAAGAGAGTCCGAAATGCAGTACTTGGATGCAATTTCAAAAACGCCAGAATGATCTGTGTTCGTTTCCAAGGCAAACCATTCAATATCTCAGTAATCCAAGTCTATTTCCCAACGAGTAATGTTGAAGAAGTTGAAGTTGAACAGTTCTATGAAGACCTACAAGACCTTCTAGAACTAACACCCAAAAAAGGTGTCCTTTTCATTATAGGGGACTGGAATGCAAAAGTAGGACGTCAAGAAATACCTGGAGTAACAGGCAAATTTGGCCTTGGATTAGAAAATGAAGCAGGGCAAAGGCTAACAGAGTTTTGCCAAGAGAAAGCACTAGTCATAGCAAACACCCTCTTCCAACAACACAAGACAAGACTCTACACATGGACATCGCCAGATGGTCAACACTGCAATCAGATTGATTATATTCTTTGTAGCCGAAGATGGAAAAGCTCTATACAGTCAGCAAAAACAAGACCAGGAGCTGACTGTGGCTCAGATCATGAACTTCTTATTGCCAAATTCAGACTTAAATTGAAGAATGTAGGGAAAAAACACTAGACCATTGAGGTATGACCTAAATCAAATCCCTTACGATTATATAATGAAAGTGACAAATAGATTCAAGGAATTCGATTTGATAGAGTGCCTGAAGAACTATGGATGGAGGTTCGTGACATTGTACAGGAGGCAGTGATCAAGACCATCCCCAAGGAGAGCCCGACTGCTGGTATTCAAATCGTGACTTCTCCATTTTGTAGCTGTGTAACCTTTTGTAAGACAGGGTGATTGTATTTACACTATGAGCATCATTATGAGAATTGAAAGTATCAAGAAAGTTATGCACTTACAATGTTGCTTGGCATGGAATAAGGCAAAATCCAAGTGTTAGCTACTACTGCTATTATTGGTCAAAGGGGAAGTTGATATTACTCCAAAAAAATTGACTGCCGAAGTGCCCCGATACATGGGGCCTAGGGTGCTGAGTGGCCAAAGGCTCTAACAAGTCCTACAGCTGGAAAAATCTGTTTTTGTTTAACATTCCCCAAATTCAGTTGACCATGCCATCTTTATACCCCAGGGATAAGGGAAAGAGTCAGGGGTTAAATTGCTCAGTTGCTCCCCGACCCCATCCTATAACCCTGTGACCAAGCAGCAGGCTGATATGTTGTAAAGCTCTGTCTGGTTCAGTGTCACACCAGCTGCCTGATTTCTGCTCCCTTTCCTTCCCAGGCTTCCCTCTCCTCCCTCACTCTCCTATCCTAGGGTTGCTCTCCATAGCAGAATCAGTGCAGGAGGTTTTGCCTCCAGCTCTGAGGCTTAAGGAATCAGGGCTCACATAGACATTTACTGTCACACATTCTCTGAGTTCTTCCAAGGAAAATAAACCACACCCACAATCTTCTTTGTGATTATAAATAAAGAAGACTTTCTTACCTCTCCTTGCTATCTTTGGAGCTCTGCATTCAGATGGGTTTATCTTTCCCTTTCTCCTTTGCCTTTTGCTTCTCTTCTTTTCTCAGCTTTTGTAAGGCCTCCTCAGACAACCATTTTCCCTTGTTGCATTTCTTCTTCTTGGGAATGGTTTTGGGGATGGTTTTGGTCGCACATCCTATAAAATGTTATGAACCTCTGTCCATAGTAGTTCAGGCACTCTATGGGATATAATCCTTTGAATCTATTCATCACCTCCACTATATAGTCATAAAGGATTTGATTTAGGTCATACCTGAATGGCCTAGTGGTTTGGCCTGCTTTCTTCAGTTTAAGTCTGAATTTTGCAATAAAGAGTTCATTATCTGAGCCAGTCACCTCCGGATCTTGTTTTTGCTGACTGTATAGAGCTGCTCCATCTTTGGCTGCAAAGAATATTATCAATCTGATTTCAGTATTGACCATCTGGTGATGTCCATGTGTAGAGTCTTCTCTTGTGTTGCTGAAGAGGGTGTTTGCTATGACCAGTGCGTTCTCTTGGCAAAACTCGGTTAGCCTTTGCCCTGCTTCATTTTCTACTCCAAGGCCAAACTTGCCTGTTACTCCAGGTGTTTCTTGACTTCCTTGTTTTGCATTCCAGTCCACTATGATGAAAAGGACATCTTTTTTTTGGTCTGTTAGTTCTTGTAGGTCTAGAAGGTCTTGTAGGTCTTCATAGAACCATTCAACTTCAGCTTCTTTGACATTAGTGGCAGAGTTCCAAAGAATAGCAAGGAAAGATAAGAAAGCCTTCTTTAGTGAACAATGCAAAGCAATAGAGAAAAACAATAGAATGTGAAAGACTAGAGATCTCTACAAGAAAATTAGAGATACCAAGGGAACATTTCATGCAAAGATGGGCACAATAAAGGACATAAATGGTGAGGACCTAACAGAAGCAGAAGAGATTAAGAAGAGGTGGCAAGAATATACAGAAGAACTATACCAAAAAAAAAAGATGTTAATGACATGGATAACCATGATGATGTGGTCACTTACCTAGAACCAGATATGATGGAGTGTGAGGTCAAGCAGGCATTAGGAAGCATTACTAAGAATGTGATGGAATTCCAGCTGAGTTATTTAAAATCCTGAAAGATGATACTGTTTAAGTGCTGCACTCAACATGCTAGCAAATTTGGAAAGCTCAGCAGTGGCTATAGGACTGGAAAAGGTCAGTTTTCACTCCAATCCCAAAGAAGGGCAGTGCTTCAAGGAACGTTCAAACTTCTGTACGATTGTGCTCATTTCACATGCTGGCAAGGTAATGTTCAAAAACCTTCAAACCAGGCTTCAGTAGTACGTGAAACTGAGAACTTCCAGATGTACAATCTCAGTTTAGAAAAGGCCAGAGGAACCAGAGATCAAATTGCCAACATCTGTTGGATCATAGAAAAAGCAAGAGAATTCCAGAAAAACATATACTTCTGCTTATTGACTATGCTAAAGCCTTTTTGACTGTGTGGATCACAACAAACTGTGGAAAATTCATGAAGAGATGGGAATACCAGACCACCTTACCTGTCTCCTGAGGACCTGTATTGCAGGTCAAGAAGCAACAGTTTGAACTGGACATGGGACAATGGACTGGTTCATAATTGGAAAAGTAGTACACCAAGGCTGTATTTTATCACCCTGCTTATTTAACTTGTATGCAAAGTACATCAAGTGAAATGCCAGGCTGGATGAATCACAAACTGGAATCAGTATTGCCAGGAGAAATATCAATAGCCTAAAATATGCAGATGACACCACCCTAATGGCACAAAGTGAAGAGGAACTAAAGAGCCTCTTGATGAAGGTGAAAGAGGAGAATGAAAAAGCTGGCTTAAAAGTCAATATTCAAAAAACTAAGATCATGGCATCCAGTCCCATCACATCATGGCAGATAGATGGGGAGAAAATGGAAACAGTGACAGGCTTTATTTTCTTGAGCTTCAAAGTCACTGCAGACAGTGACTGCAGCCATAAAATTAAAAGATGCTTGCTCCTTAGAAGAAAAGCTATGACAAACCTAGACAGCATGTTAAAAAGCAGAGATATCATTTTTCTGACAAAGATCCGTATAGTCAAAGCTATGGTTTTTCCAGTAGTCATGTATGGATGTGAGAGTTGGACCATAAAGATGGCTGAAAGAATTGATGCTTTTGAACTAAGGTGCTGGAGAAAACCCTTGAGAGTAACTTGGACAGCAAGGAGTTCAACCCAGTCAATCCTGAAGGAAATCAACCCTGAATATTCATTGGAAGGACTGATGCTGAAGCTGAAGCTCTAATACTTTGGCCACCTGATGCCAGGAATTGACTCTTTGGAAAAGACCCTGATGCTGGGAGAGATTGAGGGCAGAAGAAGTGGCAGTAGAGGATGAGTTGGTTGGATGGCATCACCGACTCAATGGACATGAGTTTGAGCAAACTCAGGGAGATAGTGAAGGACAGAGAAGCCTGGTGTGCTGCAGTCCATGGGGTGGCAAAGAGTTAGACACGACTGAGTGGCTAAACAACAACAAATGGGTAAAGACCATCAGCAGATACTCTGAGTGTGGTAGGATAGAAAGCAGGAATTAGAACTCCTGAGTCTTCAAGTCTCATCTCTTATGCAAACCAACTAACTTACTCTTCAGAGAGGGGATTACCAAAAAATGGAGCAAAACATGTTTATCTTTTATCTCCCATGTGTGAGAATTAATAAACACTGGAACTAACTCGTTGAATGCCTGCTACACTGTATGATCTCTTATTTACCACAAGCTAGATAGTTTTACTCTCTAATAAAGTCTGTGTTCTTTGAGGCTTTTTGTTCTGGATTGAAGACACAAAGTTACTGAGGCAGAGAGACAAATATTAAGTCTTTTAGTATATTCTTTTGGCCCCAACTCCTTTTCACGAAAGATACCTCCACACTCCGTCCTTGCCACAATTTTTAAAAATTGTCTCAGACGATGGAGAAGGAAATGGCAACCCACTCCAGTATTCTTGCCTGGAAAAGTCCATGAACAGAGGAGCCTGGTGGGCTGCAGTCCATGGGGTTACATGATTGAGCACGCGTGCATGAGGGTGGAGGGAGATGGGTTGGTAGCAATAAACTGGTAGAACTAAAAAAAAAAAAAAAAAAAAAAAAATTGTCTCAGACGAGTAACAAAGGGCCAGTGTTCTGTCTCCACTTCTGCAGCCACCAGTAGGTGGCATGTTACTCACATTCTGTCCCTAGAGCTTGTCCCCAGCTCTTGGCTCCGGAGCAGGGGCCTCAGGGTCAGGGGTGGGGTGGGGGTGGGAAGGGTCACAGTCATAGCTTTGGCCACTGGCCCAGCCTGCCCTTCCCATGTGTCTCAGAGCCCTGTAGAGCCTGCCAACACGGCACATGTTTGTTGCCTGTGGTTGGGATCAGTGTCTGTTATTTGTAGTCAAGATTTTTGATGGATTCAGTTCAGTTCAGTTCAGTCTCTCAGTCACGTCCGACTCTCTGCGACCCCATGGACTGCAGCAGGCCAGGCTTCCCTGTCCATTACCAATTCCTGGAGCCTGCTCAAACTCATGTCCATCGAGTTGGTGATGCCATCCAACCATCTTGTCCTCTAAATTGTCCCCTTCTCCTTCTGCTTTCCATCTTTCCCACCAGCATCAGGGTCTTTTCCAGTGAGTCAGTTCTTTGCATCAGGTGGCCAAAGTACTGGAGCTTCAGCTTCAGCATCAGTCCTTCCAATGAATATTCAGGACTGATTTCCTTTAGGATGGACTGGTTGGATCTCCTTGCAGTCCAAAGGACTCTCAAGAGTCTTCTCCAACACCACAGTTCAAAAGCATCAATTCTTCGGCACTCAGCTTTCTTTATAGTCCAACTGTCACATCTATACATGACTGCTGGAAAAAATAGCTTTGATTAGACAGATCTTTTTGATGGATACTGATGTTTATATTTAAGTGGACTGTGTGATTATATCAGCATCTCCACTGCACCTCAAACAACTCCTTTCTGGAATACAGACTCTCAGGGATGTCCCAGACTTAATTGAGATTAACAGGCCACATCAAGGAAAAAGATGAGAATGCTAACTAAACTTATTGTGGGGTAGTCATTTCACAGTATGTACATAAATTATCATATGTTGTACACCTGAGACTGTTACAGTGTTATATGTCCATTATTTCTCAATTAAAAAAAATAAAAATACATTATTGAAAAGAAAAGAGAAAAATACAAGGAGCCGTCCAGCACATGTGGAAGCAAGTCACCCTCTTACTGGACAGGGCTAGGCTCCTTGGTACCTTCTTTGTCCTGAAGAAGCAGTGAGGTGTGGGCACCCCACACACAGCTCCCACCGGGCCAGGTGCTTCTTACCAAAGTACAAAGGATTTGTTGCTCTACTGACTTTGTGTATTGAGATCAGATCAGGTGAGCAAATGGGAGCAAGGGCAAACGGCAGACCACCCTTGTTTGTAAATAAAATGTTACTGGGCCACGGCCAATGTCTGTTCGCATGATTGTTGACTCTGGCAGCCTCTCTGAATTGTTGCAATAGACCATAAAGCCAATGAACCCAAAAGTATTTACCAAAAAAAATCACTGACTCCTAACCTAGAACAGAAATCCCCAGAAGGGCAGAGAGAGTTTGGAAATAAGCCAGTCATAAAAAGAAAAATACTGTATGCTTCCTCCTATATGAGGAACCTGGAATAGTCAAATTCTTAATGATAAAAGGAAGACTACTGGTACCATGGGTTGGAGGGGGGCGGGTAAATGGGAAGTTGGGGTTTAGTTTGTGTAAGGTATAGTTCGGGCCAAGGCAGAAAAGAAGCAGAGACCACCTCAACAGAGGTGGGTTACCTTTATTCAGGCAAGGAGGGGCGACAGTCGGCCTAACGACCAGGCTGAGCGCGAGAGGGATCAGGGAGGCTTCATATTTAAAGGGAGGTTTGTGGAAGCGATAAGGGAAACGTTAGTCAGGCGAGATGTTTTGGGTATTCTTTAGTTGAGATGGCATTTGTAGTTGAACAGGGGGTGGGAGGTTTTGGGCAAGGGGTGATAAGTCCCAGGTAGATGCAACTGGCCCAGAGCCTCAGGGCAGGACCTAAAGTTTGGTTTTGTTTTCTCTGAAGTTAGATGATTCAGCAAGGGCCTTTGAGACAGTTGTTTTCTTTTCTAGGCCCAAAGACTCCTTCATTCCAGACCCTGAAATCATAAAAAATAGGAAAAAGGGTGCCGTATCTCTCTAACTACTTCCTGCTGGATAGGGGCAATGGTTCTGGGTCTGGAAAGGAGGGTCGTCCTAGGGCCCAGCGTCTCCTTTTCCTGAGGTTGCGGTGAGGCTCTCAAGAAGAAGAATGGTCTTGACCTGGTCTCGAGGGATGGCCCGAATCCGTTCTTGGAGAAACCTCTGAAAGAGATTGAAGAGACAGGGTCCAAATAAGAGGAGTAAAATGATAAGTACCAGTGGTCCCAAGAAAGGGAGAAGCCAATGGAGGGCTGGTTGGAACAGGTTTTGGGGAGTGTAAGGTTTTGTAACTCTTTTCTGCAGTGTTCAATTCTGTCTCTAAGTTCTTTGACTCTGCCCTGAACTATGCCCGTTTCATTAACAAAATAGCAGCAGTCCTCTCCCAGGAAAAGGCAGGTCCCTCCCTTTTCCGCAGTGAGACGGTCCAGGGCTTGCCCATTTTGTAGGGCCACAGAAGCTAATGAGTTAATTTGTCTTTAGACCGAAACGAAGGACTCCACTACCTGCTCCACATCCTCATTAAGTTCTTGGGACAGCTTGTAGTAGAAATGGGCCGAGGTCAAGATGCCTCCAATCCCGGTGCCTAGGGCTGCTGCTATGCCGGTCCCAATCAGGAGAGGGGCTATGACAGTTTTTTCCTGTGGGAAAGTTCCCCTTGGGGTTAGAGTATTTGTTCTACCTCTTCTTCTTTGAGGGCTGTTAGACCCGGGGTCAGGAAGACCAAGATGCAAGGTCCAGGGGGGTCAAGGGGGAGACCTGAATATGCATAGGTCCCACAAAGAATGAAGATTCCTGGGTTGGTGCAATTATTTGTGCTGTTCCAGAGAACCCAAGTGGAACAGAAGGAGGGAGCAGAGTTTGGAAAACCAGTGTAGTTGGGACTAGAGTAGTTGATACAGGTTAGGTGTGAAGAAGCTGAGAGTAGGACATTGTCAGAGACTGGCCCAATGAGTTGTGTAGTGTTTTGTTGCGAAGGGGAGGTATAGTTGCCCTGTGACAGCCAGGTTGAGTGTAAGGGAATTGCTGTGTGTGGTGAGGGAGACAGTGACATACATATCCAACACTGGGATGTGTGTTGTGTGTACTGGAAGAATTAGAAAGAAGAGTTGAGAAGGCGGGTAAGGTGTTGGTTGCCAGAGGGAGGTTTTAGGAGAGGCCGTAATTGAGAAAGGAGGTCTAGGCATTTATAAGGCTCAGGGGTCGCCTGTAACCGGGAAATTATGTTCTTTATGACTTGTTCTTGTTTCTTTTCCTGATTTTGATCTAGTACCCCACCCCCATCTTAGTACCCCCAGTGGGTAATGGGATAGAAACATATGTTTCTTCCATTTGGCTTGTGGTACGTGCTCACAAAACTCCCTCTCTCCTGTACTTTTAACAGTGAGTAGGGATTTGGACTCCCTTCGACCCCCACCCAAGGTTCATGGTGCATGGTCTTTGAGCCATATTATAACATGAGGAATGAACATAGGAATAAATGTCTGAGCAGGAGCAGGGAGTAGCCAGAAGGCTGGGGAGTGCAGCAAGGATAAGGAACAGGGGAGTCATGGGTCTGTTAGTTGGGCAGTGCAGAGGAAATAGCACCCTAGGAGTAGAACAGAGCTAACAACGTAGGCGATGCTGACAAAGAGACGAAGGATAGGTGACCAGTCCTGAGGGGAGACAGTTACTAGCCCTATAGCAAGGACTAAGATTAAGAGTGCAGTTAGAGAGACGGGGAGAGGCCAGTCAGGGTGAGGGGTGGAAGGCCCCAAGTTGGTGGTTGCTTGAATCTGAGGAGGAACAGTGTTCATTAGGATGTAGAATGATGTAGAGAATGAGAGTAAAGAAATCAATTTTGTCTGGACTTAGGCTGTAGAAGGTCCCCTGGAGCCACAGTTGAGACACCAGTGTGGTCAGTTCTTTGAAGGAAGTTCCTGTTGGGACGCTGGTCCAGAGGTCTTGTAGTAGTTGGGTCAGGAACAGTGGTAGGTTGAAGAGTGTCCAGGTCATTCAGTGTCTCCTTGGATGGTCGACAGAGGTTGTCGCCAGGTGATTTTTAAGGAGGTAGTCCTGTGAGGGAGACCTGATAGGGGTCAGTTAAGGAGGGCAGCACAGGATAGGAAGTGACCCATTTTAGACGAGAGGGGTGTACCCAGGAGGTGACCTTCTTGAGTTTAGCTGCAGTCGGAGTAAGGAGGATGATTTTGAATGGTCCCTGCTACTTTGGAGTTAGGTCACCCTGGAGATTATCAGACAGGTAGACCATGTCCCCAATTTGTAAAGGGGGCTTGGGGGTCAGGGGCGGGCAAGTTGTGGTTGACGTATTTCCAGAGGGCATTGCAGAGTTCCGCCAGCAGAGGGGAGTGTAGGAAGCTTGGTATGGGAGGAGGTTCAGGGGCGAGTCCAGGAGGGAGCATGGGCCTTCGGTACATCACCTCAAAGGGGCTCAGCCCCAGGGGCTTTCTGGGGAAAGCCCGCACTTTGAGGAGAACAGTCGGCAAAAATTTAGTCCAATCCAGATGGACCTCAAGGTTTGGTTTGGTAAGAGTTTCTTTGATTAGTCTATTCATCCTTTCTACCTTTCCTGAGGACTGGGGACGGTATGGAATGTGAAATTTCCAAGGTATCTGTAAGAATTGGATAAGTTGTTGGGTGACCTTGGATGTAAATTCCAGGCCATTATCAGACTGTAGGGATGAAGGCAGGCCAAACCTGGGGATAATTTCTGTGAGGAGGATTTGGGCCACAGTGTGGGCTCTTTTGTTTGTAGTGAGAAATGCTTCTACACATCCCGAAAAAGTGTCCACAAGGACCAGGAGGTGTCTGACTCTCCAAACCAGGGGCATATGAGTAAAGTCTATCTGCCAATCCTGTGCTGGGAGGCTGCCTCACATTTGATGGGTTGGAAAAGATGTAGGTTTAAGGTTGGAATTGGGACTAGTATGTTGACATGTCGGACAGGAGCAGGTAAGGTTATCTAAATATTGTTGGTCAGCAGTGGATATGGGGAAGTGGTTACGGAGGAACTGCTGGAGTGTCTTGGACAAGGGATGAAAGAGTGAGTGTAGATAAGAGAGGATTTTTGTGGTGGTGGGAGGGTCGGATGGAGTCAGGGCTAAGATGACAGGGGACTGGAGGGAGGGATGGGACAAGGCTATCTCCTTTGCCTTCTGGTCTGCAGCATTGTTGTAGGCTGATATGAGACTTCCCTTTTGATGTCCCCTACAGTGGAAGATGGCAGCTTCTTTTGGTAAGAGTGCTGCCTCTAGAAGTTTGTGGATCAGGTATGAATTAATAATGGGGTATCCCTTTTGGGTTAGGAAACCTCTTTCTCTCCATATTAGGATGTTTGAGTGAAGTATGTTATAGACATATTTGGAGTCTGTGTGGATTTTTATCCTTAGATTTTTAGCCAGAGTCAAAGCTCCAGTGAGAGCTATCAGTTCTGCCTGTTGGGAGGTGGTGTGAGGTGGCGGAGGTGAAGCTTCAATTGTCTGGGTCCCGTGATTGTGACAAAGGTCCCCCTGGATGATGGCATATCCTGCCACGAAGGGTGGGATTTTTGAGAGCTGCCATCAATGAACCAGTGTGGGGTGTCTGGGTCTAGGATGGGGTGATCTGTTAAATGTTGGAAGGGGTTTTGGGTAAGATCTACTGTTAGGCTGCAGCTATGTAGGAGAGGGTCTGTTGTAGAGGACGTGGGTAATAAGCTGACAGGGTTAAGGGGAGAGCAGGGGGAGAATAAGAGCTGAGGGTCAAGGAGAAAAGCATGTAGGACCTGTACCCTGGAATGGGGAAGGGAGAGGAAAGCCCGATGTGATAGTAAGTCTCAGAAGGCATGTGGAGAACAGACTGTTAAAGGGGCATGCCTAGAGAGTTTATTTGCTTCGGATGCGAGGGCTGTGATAGCAGCCATGGCCTGTATACAGGGAGGCCACTCCTTGGTCACCATGTCAAGCTGCTTTGATAGATAGGCTATGGGAGCCCAGGCGTCTCTGGCTCGCTGACATAAAAGTCCCAGGGCCTGTCCTTGGTTGGAATGGGCAAAGAGAAAGAATGGCCTGGTGTGATCTGGCAGGTGGAGAGTTGGCGCTTAGAGGAGGCTCTGGGTGAGCTGGTGAATAGGATTGGTCAGTGAGGAAGGGTTAAAGAGGGGCTCATCCAGACGTCCTTTAGTTGCCTCATAGAGCGGCTTTGCAATGAGGGAGAAATTAGGCATCCAGATACGGAAAAGGTTTAGGAGGCCGAGGATAGACAGGAGTTCCCTTTTTGTTTTTGGAAGTGGACAGTTAATTAAGGCCTGGATTCTATCTGGGGGAATAGTTCTTTGTTGGTGGGATATGGAGAGCCCCAGGTAGGTGACGTTTGTCTGTACCACTTGGGCCTTGGATCGGGACACCCGATAACCCCAGGGTCCCAGGGCCCCAAGGAGTTTGGCGGTATGTTGGAGGCAGAGTTTTCAGGTTGGGCTACAAAGGAGGAGGTTATCTACGTATTGGAGGAGATGACTCTGGGCTAGGTCGAGTGTCTGTAGGTCCTTTTGTAAAGCCTGTCCAAAAAAGTGGGAGCTGTCTCTGAACCCCTGGGGGAGAACTGTCCATGTTGGTTGTTGGGAAACATGAGTCTCGGGGTCTTGCCAGGTGAAGGCAGAAAGGGGTTGGGAGATGTGTTGGAGGGGGATGGTAAAAAAGGCAGACAGAAGGGTGTAAGGGTTAGGGACTACTGGGAATGTCGGCATGACAGCCTCATTGATTTTTCTTAGATACTGGATCAGTCTCCAAGAGTTTGGTCCCTTCCTTACTGCCAGAATAGGGGTGTTGTGTGGTAAATGGGTAGGAATTAAGATAGAGGCTTGAAGAAGACAGTCTATGATAGGCTTAAGTCTCTTGTGGGCCTCCAGGGTGAGAGAGTACTGTTGTTGGGTGATTATAGTCAAGGGGTCTTTTAGAGTAATGTGGACTGGAAGATAATGTTTGGCTATGGATGGGTGACCAGTGTCCCAGACTTGGGGGTCTAAGGCGGGTAGATCCAAGGGAAGGTCAGGGGTGAGGGATAGGACGGTCCAGGTGCCATCTGCATGCAGAATATAAAGACTGTATCAAGGAGGGGTATGGTAATAAAGACCCCCAATTTGGATAACAAATCTCTCCCTAGGAGTGGATCGGGCACTGAGGCATTATGAGGAATGAGTGTATGAGGGTCGATTTTCCAAATTGACAGAGTAATGGAGGGCTGAGTTTTGGCTTTAAGGGAACTCCAGAGACCCCCTTGATTGTGAGTTCTGAGTCTTGAGTTGGGCCAGAGTAGGAAGTTAAGAGGGAGAAAGCGGCTCCAGTGTCTACTATAAAGGAGGTCTTTCTCCTGGCCACTACCCCATCCACCCTAAGTTCCTAGCTTGTGTCCAGCACACGGGCCAGGGGGCTGGAACCCAGGCCCTGTCATTAGAACAACTCGCGTAGGGTTGGGCTGGGGTCCTGGGGAGAAGTGGGGATCTCCCCTGGGGCACCAGGGCGTCCCTGTGGACATTCCACTCTCCAGGTCTGGGGAGAAGTGGGGATCTCCCCAGGGGTGCCAGGGCATCCCTGTGGACATTCTACCCTCCAGGTCTGGGGTCTGACACTCTCCAGGTGTCAGGACATCCCTGGGGACAGTCCATCTTCCAGTGTCCCCACTGACCACAGGTTGGGCATGCTTCTGTCAGGGGCCATGGGTTCGGGCGTGCCTTTTCTCAGTGTCCTGACTGGTTGCATCGGAAGCAGGATCTGGGGGGAGGGAAGGGGTCTTAGGTCCTGGTCTGGGATGACGTGGGCCGGGCTGATCTCTTCCCTTAATTGCTGCTGCCAAAAAGGCATATTTAGCTTTTCTCTCATGGTCTTTTTCTCTCTTAGCCTCCTCCTCTCTATTATTGAACACCTTGAAGGCTACTTCTAGAAGGTCTCTTTGGGGGGGGGGGGTCTCAGGGCCCTTCTCTAGTTGCCGAAGCTTGCATCTAATGTCAGGGGTGGACTGGCTGATGAACTGAACATGAAGGTAGAGTATCCTAGCAGGGGTGGTGATATCTGGGTTGGTATACTTCTGACTGCCTCTGTGAGGCATGCCAAGAATAAGGCTGGATTTTCGTTTGCGCCTTGGGTGATTTCCCTGACTTTATCATAATTGACGTGGATATGAGTATTTTTCTGCATTCCTTCTAGAAGGCAGATAATCATATGATTGAGTCTCTGACACCTGGGTCATTGGGCTGGTACGTCCAATGGGAATCTGATTGAGGCACCGCCTCTTCAGCAACTGGGCTGTCCCGGTCTCAGTTATGTAAGGGATCGGCGTGGGCTTTCGCTGCTTGCCAGATATGGTCTTTTTCATCGGGGTGAAGGTTGCATTTAGGTTATAATATACATCACTCCATGTGAGGGTATAGGCCTGGGAGAGTCTCAGGAATTATTTTCTGTATCTGGTAGAATTTTCAGAAAAGGATCTTAACTTTTCTTCTATCTGGCTCATGTCTGACAATGCAAATGGCACATGGACTCGGGTGGGCCCTCTGGTCCTGCCACCTCTCTCAGGGGAAACATGTGTTGGGTACGTGACCGTGTGGCGGGGAGTGGGGGGTGGGGAGTCGGGGAAATGGGGTAGCAGGGTTGAGGGGGAGTCAGGAGAGGTTTCAAAGTTAGTAAGTGAGTTGGATGAGGGGGAAGGAGAGGGTTGGCGGGGTGGCGGGTAGGGAGGGGGCTCGTCCCACGGGGTCAAACTCCGGAGGTGCGGAAGGTCGAGATCAGCAATTAGTTGAAGAAGAGCCCTTTTGCTTGGGAGGCAAGGTGCATAGAAGGACCTCGTGGGTGGAGCAGGCCTTGCATAGGGAGGGCCTGCTCCGAAGGGCCCAAAAGGCTTGGGCATATGGGACTTCCGACCACTTGCTGTGCCATTTAAGGAAGTTGGTGAGATTTTGAAGAATGTTAAAAGTCAAATGTGCCAAATTCAAGCCAGCGATCTTGATTGTCTGATATTGAGGCCAGATCTGTATACAGAGTTCTTTTAAGCGGTTAGCTTTGAGTTCAGTGAGTAAGAGCGGTTTGAGATTTTTGAAAACACAGGCCAGAGGGGCATCTTTGGGGACAGATTGGCCAGACCCCATAATTGAAAGGCAAGCAGAGGCTCCTACTGGGAGTTCACCTGTAGTCACAATAGGAGTTACGAGAAGAGAGCTCTGTGTCGAGGTGGAGCGTCCCCCACCATCGCCTACAGAGTGGCCCTAGGCCAGGGGTTCCTGGGACCCGGAGAGGACTGGGTTCTAAGGTGCCTCTAGAACACCATCTGGACCTCACCTTAATCTAGGGGCCGGCTTGGGTGGAGTGTTGCATGTAGAGCGGTCGAAAGGCAAGAGTTCCCTGTTCCGGAGGTCATCAGAGAGAGAGAAACGAAGTAGAGCCGGAGGCCTGGGGGTATGCAAAGCACCAATAAAACCTTAGGACAAGGCTTGCACAGCTCGCGAAGGCACCAGGTGTCCCCAAGGGGAATTTACAAGCCCTGGCAGAAAGTGAGCTCAGTGGGTGTTCACGCTCTCAGGCTCTGGGAAAAGGGAAAACGATGAGAGGGAGGGAGAGTAAGAGAGAGAGAGAGAAAGACGAGTGCCTCACCCTCTCCGGGTTCAGCACCAAGAATGTAAGGTATAGTTCCTGCCAAGGCAGAAAAGGAGAGACAACCTCAACGGAGGTAGGTTACCTTTATTCAGGCAAGGAGGGGCGACAGTTGGCCTAACGACCAGGCTGAGCGCGAGAGGGATCAGGGAGGCTTCATATTTAAAGGGAGTTTTGTGGAAGCGATAAGGGAAGCGTTAGTCAGGCGGGATGTTTTGGGTATTCTTTAGTTGAGATGGCATTTGTAGTTGAACAGGGGGTGGGAGGTTTTGGGCAAGGGGTGATAAGTCCCAGGTAGATGCAACCGGCCCGGAGCATCAGAGCAGGACCTAAAGTTTGGTTTTGTTTTCTCTGAAGTTAGATGATTCAGCAAGGGCGTTTGAGACCGTTGTTTTCGTTTTTAGGCCCAAAGACTCCTTCAGTTTGTAAAATGAAAAGAGTTCTGGAGATGGATGGCAAAAATGGTTGCACAACCCTGTAAGTGTTCTTAATACCAGTGAAACATACACTTAGAGATGGTTAAGGTGGTAAATTTTTTGTTATGTGCTGCTGCTGCTGCTGCTAAGTCGCTTCAGTCGTGTCCAACTCTGTGCGACCCCATAGACGGCAGCCCATCAGGCTCCTCCGTCCATGGGATTTTCCAGGCAAGAGTACTGGAGTGGGGTGCCATTGCCTTCTCCGATTTTATGTGCATTTTACTACAATTTAATTTTTAAAGAATATCAGACTGAAAAAAGAGATATCAACTCAACACCATCACAATGATTGTGGAGCTTCGTATGAGTAACCAAACTTCTTGGTCACAGTCACCTCCTTTCCTGGCCACTCTGCCCCCAACATATATAAAAGAGGTACTGGTGAAGAATGCAGTGGAGTCAGAGCTGACTGGAAAACTCAGGGAAGAACAGGTCAGGAACC
The DNA here is from genome assembly GCA_024291935.2 of Okapia johnstoni. NCBI lineage: Eukaryota > Metazoa > Chordata > Mammalia > Artiodactyla > Giraffidae > Okapia > Okapia johnstoni. The sequence continues at coordinate 19,939,648 of CM044324.1, forward strand.
AGAAATAGGTGCCAAGGCTGCCCAGACCAAGTCTGTGTCTGAGGGACGCACTTTCTCCCTTTTATTTACATTGTTGTGTTAGTTTCAGGTATACAGCAAACCGAGTCACTTGTGCATATACATGTATCCACTCTTTCTTAGATTGTTCTCCCACATAGATCATCAGAGTATTCGATAGAGTTCTCTGTGCTCTATATTATAGTAGGTCCTTATTAGTTATCTATTTTATACATAGTAGTGTATATATGTCAACCCCAGTCTTCCAGTTTATGCATCCCACATCCTTTTCCCCTCTAGTAACCAGAAGTTTGTTTTCTATATCGGTGATTGTGTTTCTGTTTTTTAAGTTCATTCCAGGTATATATCATATATGATATTTCTCTTTCTCTGTGTGACTTACTTCTCTTAGTATGATAATCTCCAGGTCCATCCATGTTGCTGCAAATGACATTATTTCATTCTTTTTTATGGCTAAGTAATATTCCATTGTGTATATAAAATAACTACCACATTGTCTTCATTCATTCATCTGACCACAGACATTTAGGTTGCTTCTGTGTCTTGGCTAAATAGTGCTGCAATGAACATAGGGGTGCATGGATCTTTTCAGATTAGAGTTTTCTCCAGATATGCCGAAGAGAGGGATTGCTGGATCATATGGTAATCCTGTCTTCAGTTTCTTAAGGAACCTCCATACTGTTTTCCATAGTGGTTGTACCAATTTACATTCCCACCAACAAACTAGAAGGGTTAGAGGGACACACTCTCTTATGTAAGAGAAACAGTTACAAAAATGAGGGACAGTTGCAGTTACAAAAATGAAGGACACTGGACACTGGCAGTCCAGTGATTAAGACACCATGCTTCCACTGCAGAGGGCACAGGTTCACTCTCCAGTTGGGAAATAAGATCCCGTGTGCCACGGAGAGAGAGAGATAAAGAGAAAGAGTAGAGAAGTTTGCTGCTCATATTGAACAAGCAATAAATAGCAAGTGTCTCATAGGTGAGGGCGCTGTGAGTGTTAACCAAAGTGCCCAGAGGAATAGGCAGGACCTTCAAGGGTCCTACTCTCTCTATTCAGGAAGGCAGGATATTTAAAAATGGGAAAATCATACTTTCAGTAAATGTATTAAGGGCCAAATGGTGGCATGTACTATATACAAGATGGATATCAGAGTTGAGTTGAAGGAGAGATTAATTCAGGCTGTGTTGAGTTAGTAAGAAAAGATTTTTTCAGGTAGATTTGAGCTGGTTTGAACCATGAAACTGTATTACTAGAATTGGCTTTGGGAAATGTTACCATATTTTGTTGATGCAATCATAAGCTTTCGAACTCATTTAATCTGCTGCTTAAAAGGGGTGAACTCCAAGCAGATACCAGGAGCGAAGTTTTGTTTTCTTGTACTCATCCCAAATATCATAGAAGAGGAGGATCTGTCCTATTTCTTTTTGTTTTGCACTGTGAGGACCTCATGTACCCTTTTTAGATAAGTCTGGTGAAATAAATGTATTCCCAGGATAAACCACCTTTCACCCACAGTGAAGCCAGGCTTTTCCCTCATTCTGCCATGATCTGGCAATATTCCCATCTAACCCTTCAATTACCAGCTCCTACCTTTCCAGGGTGCTCCATAAGCAAAGTAGGCAGTCCAAACTCATCCTGCGACTGTCTTCCTTCCATATGTTGTCCTGCTACATGGAGTGGATTTGAAAGCATGGGTAAACGGTCAGTCAAATCCATCTCATGTGCCCCCACTAAGTGAGGTTGTTTTCACTGTGCTACTGAAGGCTCGCAAGTCCTCCAAATGCAACGTAGCCTAAGTAATAAGATGTTTCCCTGAGCTCTTGTCCCAGAACTTGGAGTTGGCTGTGTCTACTTGCAGGTGAACTGATTAAGATTGGGTAGGACTGAAGGAGGAAAGGAACAGGCTGAACTGACTCCATCTTGAAAAAGAAGGAAACAACATCTTGTACTTTCAGTGAGCTTTGGACCATGTGCCTGGTAGTCATGGGGATAACATACCTACAGCCAAACTGGCCTCCTGGACTGATAAACACCAGATTCCATACCAAGATTCCCCCTGCCAAAAAGAATGTAATAATCCCCTATGGAGTCAATCACCTTTGTAATCTTTATGGCACCCATTAGTGTAGGCTACAATGTATAACCAGCTGACCCTTCTGATTATGAATCATGGCAGTAACCTGATTGTATCTCCCTTTAACACTTTCCAGGCTAGGTTTAAGGAATCTGGGGATGTGGGCTTGAGCAGTACACTTAAGATATATAAGGTTTCCACAAAAGTCGGTCAGGGTCCTTGGCTAAGAGGAGACTCTGCCTTGGGCCCACCGGTGTAATAAACTGCACTCCACTATCTGCATTGTCCTTCTGAGTGAGTTTGTTTCCCAGAATGTGTGACTATAACAGGACCATCGACCTTTCATCTGGGAATGTGCCAGTGTCTGCTAGATGAACTTTTGACACCAGAGGGCCGAGTCCCACCCCAACTCAGTCTCCGCTGTGCTGTGCTTAGTTGCTCCACTGTGTCTGACTCTTCGTGACCCCACAGACTAATACTAAAATGGGTTGCCATGCCCTCCTCCAGGGGATCTTCCCAACGCAGGGATCGAACCCAGGGATCGAACCAAGGTCTCTCCCGCATTGCAAGCTGTTTCTTTATCATCTGAGCCATCAGGGAAGCCCAAGGATACCAGAGTGGGTAGCCTATCCCTTCGAGAGGGTAACAGGTAGGAAAGCCAGGGGTCTGCAAGTGTCAGACATTTTTTTATCTCTCTCTTAAGCGGCAAGAGGAAACAAACTAGTGTTATATGTTTTCCCCTTCTCTGTACAAATTTAAAAAGAGGTTTCTCTTAAAATTCTGTTTTGCCATAATGACACCTAGTTCCAACTGAACTTAACTTTTCTCACACCTTGAGCTAACCAATGCATTTTTCTTATGGAAATGTTTGTCTTAAGCTATGTTTATGTACTATGCATTTACCCAACACTCTGTCTTCAAGTCCGTTTTGCCTTAATGCTCAGAACCGACTTGACAAGCCAGTATGTTATACATTGTTCTCCTAATCTATGTTAATGAAACTATATATTTGTATGAAAATCTGCCTTTCTTCAAGATTTTTGGCCTGGGATAACTCATCTGGTGCCATTCTCTGAGTTTTGAGACATTTCCTTTCTTTAATTAGCAGACTGCTAGTACCTGTATAACATCCAGTTAAAGACTAGCAGGGGAGGTACTCTTTCTACCCCCTTCAGATGATCTGTGTCAGAAGCTTTCTCTCTTTTATAATTTATGAAACTTTATTACACAAAAGCTTTGAGCAATCAAGCCTAATCTCTGGCCCCTAACTGAATTCTTCTCCTCCGGAGGCCAAGAATCCCAGCGTCTTGCGTGGTTCAGGAACAACCTTTCACCTTCTCCAGGGGAACTTCCTGACCCAGGAAAGCAACCGAGGCCTCCTTCATTGCAGGTGGATTCTTTACCAGCTGAGCTACCTAGGGAAGCCCCAGTCTCTGCCAGTCGCCTCCATTTCTGAACTTTCCGAGGCCCGAGGCTTACTTACATCTGCGCACAATAATCAAGATGATACCTGGCTGCACTCTCCTGATCCCCTTTTCCCTGTGCGTCCATGTGCTTCCACATGGAGCACTCCCACACTCCTCCTTGGAGGAGGCAGACCTGAAACTGTTCTGTCTTTCCTCTTAGCTGCAAATCTCTGGTCCCAGCATTTCTGCTTGAAAAACATTTCTAGAAACTGGTGCAAAATGAACCTCATTCAGTAACAGATGCTTGGATATTTGTTAGATGAACTAGTTGATACAAAGGACACAGAAAAGAGGGGAAACGCTTCCTGACTGAGCAGTGGCAGTTCAGTCAGAACTGCACCAGGGAGATGACATTCTGCCGTCTGACTTTCCTCTTGAAGTTTTCAGATGTGTTTTAAAGTTAGTTTGAACAGTTTCTTGCAAACACTGCCCCATACATGCTGTTTATGCTGACTTTCCACATATACATTTTATTTCCAGTTATTCTGTAGTCCTGAGAGCATGTCAGGGATTCTCACGTCTTCCCCAGTTTCCAGCTGGACCTGGGCTTAAACTGGGTGTCCTTACAGAGAAACTGACAGAAACAGTGAATCGACGCTTAGGAAAATGCATGCTTTGCTTAAAGAAAAGGACTCTTTCCTTATTCTGTTCTTCTTATTAAAGCTTCAACTAGAATTTATAAAAATAAGAATTATGACTCCTTGCTGCCCTCAGCTGGTGGAGAAATACAATGCTCGATTAAAATAAATCTCCGTAGCTCATGCCACTTGATATCCAAAACAGAACTATTTTCAAAGCTTTCCTGGACCTTGAAAAAGGTTAGGTTTCATTCATAAATGCTGAATGTTTTCAGCTGCCATGCTGAATATGAATTGACAGAGAAAGTTACCTGGTCTTCTTTCTTTAGAGAAAAAGACTTGGAAGGATCCAGTCTGTTTTTTTAAGGAGGGTGGTGGCCTAGAGAGGCCATGGAAGGAATCCTGTATCAGAATGTGAGTTTCTACCCTTATTTTACAACCTGATGCCCTTCTTAGGCCCTTCACTAACTGCACCTCTGATATTCATTGTTCCAGATATGAAAAGAAATCTCACACAACACAAAATTGGGAGGTGATGGGTTCTGTGTTTCAGAGCATTAAACCCTGCTTGGGTAAAGAGTTAACTGAATGAAAGAAACTGATCTAACACACTTCTTCATGCATCATCTTTGTTAGTTGCAACCCCAAGTTTTGCTTAAAACAGTAATATTTCACTTTTACTATTTTATATCCATTAAAGGCATCCCACCATACTGCATTACTACCCATATGCAATTAAGTACTGAATCTGTGCACTTGGATTTTGTTAACATGGATAGAAATGATTAGATCATCTCGTTGAGAAAAGATTTTCCTCTGACATCTTGTTCCACCTTGGTTTTCTTGACAAGAGTTTGAGCAAAGGGCTATTTCAAAGGTTGATTCTTTCTCCTTTCACGACGCGCCCTCGAAATAGCCAAAGATCCTGCAAATGGTATTAAACGCAATGAGTTTCTGGGAACTTGGATTTAACTGTTTACCATTAAGACAAAGATTTCTGGCATCTGCTCATCGTTAAATAGGGGTGGGGGGAAACAGCCCTCCACAATAGTCATAAGTTAGTAAATAAAAAACACATTCTGAGACTCCAATTAATTTACTTGCCAATATCTAAAATCATGTTTCATAAGCCAAGACAGTGAGTCCTCACACTGTCATTATGCTTTACTTGGCACTTGTGTTGATTACAGGTGTTGGGACTGGCTGTTACGTTTGGTCACAAAACAGTTTAATACCTAAGCTCCTGCTGTCCTTGGTGATGTTTGCCTGCCCTATTCTGAGTGATCTGCTCCTGAAAATGATGTTCTAGGCTACTGGATTGGTTTTTTCTTCTTTGTTTCTAATAAGACAATTCAAACTTTTTTGCTTATTTTTCTGCAACGTATGCTAGAAGAATGATTTTGGAATTGAACCTACTCTGAAATCTCGGTCACTTAAATAACTGAGGCCAGTCTCTTGAACTCTTCATTTTCTCATTAACAGCGTGGAGCTATCTCGACTGCTCCATTGAGTTTTGGTAAAGAAAAGTGACAGGGACATTCTTTCGTGCCTGCAAAGAACTCTGCAGCAGAGTTAGTGTTGTTCTTCTAAGTAAAGTCGATAAACTATAGCTGAGATGGTCATGAAAAGAAATAGAGAAAGTGATTGATTAGTACAACCCTGACAGACCTCAAACAGAATATATATGTTTTTTTCCTGGCTTACATATCAGGGTGTTGGACGGAAGACCTAACTGGTAAAATAGGTTGTCTTTCTAGGACATTTAATTGCTGCCCAAAGGAAGGACAAGTCCATCCAAAAGGTGCAAATGTGAGGCCAGAGCACCTTCAGATATGGGGATACATTCAGAGGTTCTAGACAGAAAATGGCTCAAGGGTGGAGGAAGACTCTTGAGGTGGGAAGTTGTTTCAGAAGGCTGCTTTTGGCATGTGAGGCTCTTCAAAGTACTGGGAGGCCCTGCGTTGTCATTACATTCAGTCTACTTGGGAGTGATGTCACCCTGAGAATAGATGATGCATTTACGATTATCTAACAAATTCAGCTTCTTGCTTCAGACCCCCAAACACAATCGTCTACAATACAGACTAAGTTTATTTAGTTGCCTTGACTGATAACTTGTTATTGATCAGCAACAGCATGGAATGTTCACCAGTTAAAAACAATCTAAGTATAACAACATTGTTAACTGGTTATATACCCCAATACAAAGTAAAACTTTAAAAAAAAAACAAATAATCTACAGTGAGGTGTATTAATTAGGCAGGCATATGAAATACTGTCTTAACGGCACTATGAGAAGCATCAGAGAGATCCCATTTCTGCTACATGCAGGCTCTCCTTAAAATCCCAATGCAAACTGACCCAGACAAACACTTGCTTGAGAATTGCTTTCTTTACAAATAAAGGAGGCCTGTGATTGACAGCCCAAGCCTTTTACAGCTATGAGTTCAGAAAGTTGCTTTGTCTTCCATTTCCTCATCTCTGAATCTGCTATTTCCTCTCCTACCTGTCTGTTCTGGAACATGATGGCCTGCCTGAAGACTTACAGAATCCGGGTCCCCCACACTGGGGAAGCAAGTAGTACAAAAAGAACCCACTGTCATTCTTAGAAGGTCTCAGCAGTGTTTCCAAAAGGAGCTGTAAACCTAAGCACTTTATACCTTCAAAATGAATCAGGTATGACAACTATTAAGAATCTAAAGAAAAAAACCGAGATCTTTACTTTGTCATTTCATTCAAACATACCTTCAGAGTGATGTCTTTAAATCCAAGCTTTTTCCCGACCACATCGACAACTTCCTTTTCAATGTTTTCTTGACTGGTGCCCTCGACATCTATGTAGTGACAGTTGGCATCCGCGAAATGGCAGGAAATTGCCTGTGGAAATTATGATCCAAAAGTATTTATGGGGCAGGGAACACAATTATGTAAGGAAGAAGTCTTTAACTTTTTAGCATTTGATTTTTCGAATGAGGGAATATTGCCAAGTCCTACTAAGGAATGTACTGCAGGGTTTCTCATCACCTTCTCAGTTACAGAGGTTAGTGGAGTTTGTAATGAGTTGGTATTTCAATGGCCACAGATGATGGGGGAAGAAAAACTGAAAAAAGCTTGCAAGGGAAAATAATACGCAGATACCCCTCTCCAGTCCAAAGCACAGTTCCAGTCTGATAGCATTCACATAAAATACTCATCTTGTTTCCTTTTGAAGGTAAGATGGAAGTTACTTGATTCTCCCCAGTCTCAAAGGACTTATAAACAAATCTAACTTGCAAGGCGATAGTTGAAACTCACCTTCCTTGTCACAAGTTAGTTATCTTACGGTGACTGCACCCATCAGAATATCTTCCTACTTCTTATAGATTTCTAAGCAGTTGAGTCACAAACGTTATTTCCCATGGAAACCCTAGTACTATTCTACACCATATTGGAGAAGAAATGTATACTCCTACCTGTATGCTTTTATGCATTTTTCAATGGTTAATATTTTCCCAAACATTAACGCAGTCAAAAATATTGAAAAACCACCAAGTTAGTATATTGTGCACAGTCACTTCAGTCGTGTCTGATTCTCTGTGACCCCATGGACCATGGCCCGCCAGGCTCCTGTGTCCATGGGATTCTCCAGGCAAGAACACTGGAGTGGGTTGCCATTTCCTTCTCTGGTGATAAAGTATGAAGTGAAGTAGTGAAGCGAAGTCGCCCAGTCATGTCCGACTCTTTGTGACCCCATGGACTGTAGCCTACCAGGCTCCTCTGTCCATGGGATTTTCCAGGCAAGAGTACTGGAGTGGGTTGCCATTTCCTTCTCCGAGTTAGTATATTAAAACACACTATTTCCAGTGTAGTGCCTGTACCCCCCCTTTGCACAGTTCTGGGTGTCATGGTATCAGAGGGTTTGATCTTATTTTAAAATTTTGGCATTGTGCTTACCATGGACTTTTTGGCATTAAATTTTATTTCTTTTAACCAAGGCATTAAGATATTATTTAACTGGATACTGAGTTTTTTTGAGCCTCTGATGGAACTGCCTTCTTGCCTCACACTCATCTCAGTCCTGTTGAGCCTGGTGGATGTCTGAATGACTAGAGGACGAAATCTGACAACTATCCCTCAGCCACAGGGAGACAGAGATCTGTTGTCATAAACTGGAAAGCTTCACTCAGCCCCAAAGAAGACACTAATATTTAGTATCAACAGCCATGTCATCCTAGGGAAATGTGAGCCCAGCGTATCATCAGATCTGCTGAATTTTAGAGAAGCAAGAAATCTGGGAATTTATGAGAAATTCTGTCAGGTTTTAATGTAAGCACTGATCTCATAAACCTGAAAACACTCTGAGGCTAAGGAGTGAAAAGCATGGCCATATCTGATTTCTAGGTGGAAAATTCACACCTTCCTTTCCAATCAATATTTTAACCAATAGCTATAATATTACAGACGTTCCCCTTATATGAGCTGTATACATTCCAAATGTTATTATTTGGTATGTATGTCTGCCTTTATCTTTTCCTCTGAAAACATGCTGTCAGTTGCCAAGTAACTAAGCTGTCTGTCTGGAGCAATTCCATGAATGTTCACTAGTGATGGCATCCTGAGGTCATCGGGCTTCTTACTGCTGTAAGCAACAAAGCATGAGGGAGACAAATATATTTCCTGGTAAATGCACCAGACTAAAGGGCAGCTGAGTTAAAAGTTACAAATCCTTTAACTTTTCATGTATCAGGATACTTTTCTTCCTCATGCATTCATCTTCCAACAGTGCTGTGATGTGAATGTGTACCTTCCGGAATCCTTGAGTTTTGTTCCGACCAGATCCATGGATGAGCAAAGGGTGAAAGAAAACGGTGTCTCCCTTCTCCATCACCAAGTGCACCCGGGCGTTGTTTTTGTCATAGTCCTGGATCCCGTGGTACATGATGTTGACTCCTCCCTAAAAACACAAGAGAAGCCAATTCCAAAAGTGAAGAAGCCAAGAAATCAAACTCTTATCAATGACTCATCACAGAGAATAAAGCTTCTCTAAGTTCTTTCAAGAGAAAGAGATAAATAAAGTAGATTTAAAAAAAAAACTTACGTATACGAAACCTTCTCAGTTGACTGCTTTTAGAAAGCCATGTGTTGATGTTAAAATCATGAATTTTTTAGACCTGATGTAAAATTTGGAATTTCCACCTATGGTTCATTACTGAATGGTAACTGAAGACCCAGATCAGCTTTGCGTTTTGTGGGAATGCAGGAGATCACTTTCCCTGGTGAACCCATGCTCATTCTTTCCCAGCATGCTCTTCTCCTCACCTGGAACTTGCATCAGTCACTCCTCTATTACTCAGAAGTATCTCTGAGAAGCTAACTATTCTCCCAACTCGCAGAGAGAAAATGTTGTCTTTCTCAGCCCAGAAACCATGTAGGTCACATCCAGAGTAAAGAAAGAATAGTAAATTAAAACATTAGCTTTTAAAGTATTTTCCACTCCCTGTTTTTCCAAGTCAATCACTGCACAGAAAGAAAAAAACAAAAATCATTGTTTTCAAACTATTTTCTAACTATTTTTAGAATATTTTCAAAGTTAGTTATTGCATTAGGTAATAGTTATGTCTTTATGCAACAAACTGAAATGAGAAGTAACAATGTTTGCAATCTTTTATGGGTCTTTGGAGGACAGCATCCCATTTCCTTTCCTAAGACTATTCCAACTCCAAATTCATTTTGGGAATGATACTTCCCTACTGCACTGTGTTGAGTCTTTGCCTCCTGCTCAATATGGATATGTGAGCAAGATAAGCTCGTCTGACCTCCATTGCTGCTACTTTGAATCTGAGCAGATGGCTGAAGCACCTGGAGATAGTCAGTGTTCATCTGACCACTCCAGGGGCTACAGCCCAACTGTTCCCATTCAAGAAGGACTTCCTCTTTCCTCCTCACCCTCCAGGGCTGGCAGCCTGCCCACGGATTCTGCATGCCCCTGTGGCCCTCCCTTCAGCTTGAGTCACTGAGAGCCCACTTCTGTTGCTTGCACCAACCTTTCCTAAACCACAACTTAACTGAAGCATTTCAGATTTTATAGCAGAATCTAGACTCAAGGTATTTTCACCTAGCACTAATCCTCAGTTCAAGAACTCTTAACTAGTTGACACAGAAGTCCTGAAAGCCATATTCTTTACATCTCACAGAACCATTTGTACTCTTTCTGCCTTAACAAAATGTGCTGTTCCCACCTTGATCATTATTACGGGATTCTGAGACCTTACTGCCTTATATCTAAAACGCTATGGGTGTCCTCTCCGGTTTCTCTGTCTCTGGACGCCTACTCCTGCAATACATTCTGTGCCAGACCACAAGGTTATCGTTCTTGAAGAAATGATTTGATCTCCTCACTCATGGGCCCCAAAGCATTGACCAGTCCTCCAGCATCACCAGCTGAATTGATAAACTATGGAATAGCCTCATAATGGAATACTGGTCAGTCCTCCCCAGAGCCTCTCTCTGCTGGTCTCTCCAGGTGGAAGCACATGATCCTCTTCTTTACTGAGAGAACTACCAGTCAGTGTGTACGACTCACTTGGCACACACCTCTGGTGTTACTGTGTTTGTGTCTGACCTCTGCAGTTAGGCTTTATAATCTCAGATCTTTTATAGCATCACCAAAGTCCACCACTTTGGTTGGCCTTCAAGTACTTGTTGAAAGAATAAAGGTGATCATTTGATCAGACATCCTGGAATTTTCCCTGCTCCTCATTCTAAATCCTAGAACAATGTTTTGCTAAGAAAGGAAATGTCATCTTATTGGCAAAGCTCCTTATGTATACTGATGTGAAATCAAAAAAACAAAAGGTTCTGATCAAGACTGAGCCGTCTAGCAGACTTACCTCCCACTGGGGATAATCATGGGGTTGCAAGGAGCCTTTGTGTGTCCCCGGCAGCACAACCAGACAGCCATTGTTCCGGTCAATGTGCTCCATGGCTGTCCAGGCACAAACGATGCTATTGCTGGGCCTGAACGGGAAATAGTGCAGATCCTGGTGCAAGGGATGACGGGATGTCTTCTTGCCTGAAACAGAATCTGTTGTTAAAATAAATAAACTCGAGTCCCAGAATTCTTCTCCTCTGCCTGAAACACCAGAACAATGAACTATCCTTGCAAAAGCCAAACAGATGAGACAATGCTGAAGAAAATCAGTCTCTACAGATGAGCACCAAATTAGAAGACTGAATCAGCAGAATGCCTCTGGATCCTATAATTCTTTCTGGGTTTCTGGTAACTGAGGAATACTTACACTATTTTCTAGAAATCTGTGCATATGTCATCATCTCCATTCTGCTTTATTCCTCCCTAACTCTGGTTTGGGCACAGAGCTTAGCATTTTCCAAGTCAGTTCAATTGCTCAGTCGTGTCTGACCTTTGCGACCCCAGGGACTTCAGCATGCCAGGCTTCCCTGTCCATCACGAACTCCCAGAGCTTGCACAAACTGATGCCATCGAGTTGGTGATTCCATTCAACCATCTCATTCTCTGTCGTCCCCTTCTCTTTCTACCTTCAATCTTTCCCAGCATCAGGGTCTTTTCTAATGAGTCAGTTCATCCCATCAGGTGGCCAACATATTGGAGAGTATTCCCCAAAAAGGTTGACTAGTTAAAATGGTCAAATCTGAGGCCATCTGATAAAATTCTAAGTGGCTGATATTAAAAAGTATTCATTAGTTAACTAAATATATAAACAGAAGGATTCTCAAAGGTTTCACCACCAAACTAGAACCATTTGGTGTACAATCACTGCGGAGAATCAGAGATACTACGCCTATATTCACATTCTCCCCTAGAATTGCCTTCTGAACGTGGTTCCCACAAGCCAGGGGATTTCTCCAGGCAGGACACCCAGGGAGGGAAAGGCCTGCTGATGTTAGGCTACAGGCTTAGCACATAACCTCTCTTGGCCATCAGGACAGAGACAAAGTAGAAACAGATCAAAGATCTCTAATGGCCAATTTCCTACCAGTGATACAGCTGAATTTCTCAGTGTGGCCCAAGAGCCATCTGCATTAGCATCTCTGAGTATGGTTAATGAAATCCAGGTTCCCAGGTTCTATTTTCTGAATCAGTCTCTCTAGGAGGGAGGGCTTAGAAGCTACCTTTTACCAGGCACAGGGAATTTTAAGAATAAGTATGGTATGTGATATATAAGTTTAGTTTTAAATTTGTTAGTAATAATACTGTCTTCAGATCAGGAAGGGAAAGTCCACACTCTTCATGCATGGGTGAGAGTGAATAACGAAGCTTAGAGATGTTAAATATCAGGAGTCTGTGAGGTAGAGACACAGTCATGTTTTATTAAACTGCATCTTTCAGAAGCCACTTGTCTACAGTCCCAGCAATAACCCAGCAGTTAACATCAATATCACTATTATACTTCAGTGTTGTGATGATGTAAGCTACTTTGAGACTTAAGTGAAAGTATATATATTCATTTATGCAAAAATTTAACAATTGTGCACTTTGCTATTAGTTAGCACGTCAATGTTATATAATTTAATTTGCTTTTCCTTTACAATAAGAGCTCTTTACCAGAATCTGGAGGTTTGTTTATCAGCATTGTATGCATGGCCATAATATTGGGTCCAGTGAAGCACTCCACATATTTCAGAATCTAAGGAAAAAGGAGGGAAAAGTTCATGGGAAATCAGATGCACAAGTATGCGGCACAAAGTACATCTATGTATACCAGAACCCAGTTGGCAGTCATTTAAAACAATCAACCAATATTTCACAACCTTGCAAACAAACCACGCAAAAGTGAGCAACTGGAAATCATCGGAAACACTCTGAAACAGGCTTTTTAGAACCAGCTGAAAATCTAAGTGCTTCTTCTACAAGAGAGACATGAGTTTCTCTGAGACACCAGCTACGAAGGGCAGGAATAAGACCTCCCATGAAAAAGATGCCCAAAATGGCAGGGCCAGTTGAATGAAAAAAACAATGATGTTGTTCAGTCACTAAGTCCAGTCTGACTCTTTGAGACCCCACAGACTGCAGCACATCAGGCTTCCCTGTCCTTCACTGTCTCTCGGAGTTTGCTCAAATTCATATCTATATTCAATCTCTAATTCTGTCTGACTCCAAAAAATGAAGCACATTCTATGGCTTTCAATTATATGATCTCTTCTGTATAAGGAATGTAGGCAATTTGAGTATAAAACACTTGAAATGTTACAAAAATCCCAGGAGTCCGGCCTGATGCTTGTTTTTTTAATAAAAAGTTTGTTTTTGTCATTTTGGGGGGTATTCAAAAAATGGCAAAAGGGTTGTTCTTTTCTTTTTTTAAAAAAATTTTGATTGGGGTGTAGTTGAATAATAATGTTATATTAGTTTCAGGTGTATAGTGAAATGAAAGTGTTATACACATACATATATATATACTAAGATTCTTTTCCCATATGGGACATTACTGAGTATTGAGTAGAGTTGCCTGTGCTATACAGTAATCGTTATTAGTTGTCTGTTTTATATACAGTGTGTGTATGTGTCAATCCAATCTTCCAATTTCTCTCTCCTAGGCTGCGATTTTCTAAATTGTCATCATTCAAGAGCTAACCTCAGATTTTCTGTTCTGCTTTGCAGAACTTCTCAATATATTTAGCAGATATTCTCCCTACGTCTTATCTTAGTCTTATCCTGATTAATAATATTCTTGAAATCATGGGTTTGAGGTGCTGGTTCATTTTTCCAGTACATATTAAAATAAATACCTAGCTATTAGAAGAATACCTACCTCCTAAAAAATCATTTCATGAACCACCAGACACATGGTTTGCAGGTTACAGAAGTAGGAACATCTTGACAAGACATTCTACCACATGTTGCCTATAATTTCCAGCTTTTATCGTGATCCACCCACACAATTTTCATTTCCAAAACAGGACGTGAGGTCGGGAAGAATGTGTGGTTCAGAGGGGCCACTTCCCTTCTCGTCCCCGACTCAAGAGGCCGGACCTCCCAGGTGCCTCAGCTGCGCAGTCTTCATGAATCAGACTTTCTAACAGCACTTGGGGTATAAGTTCTAATAAGTATTTTGTGCAAGTAACCTTTTAAACCATTCTAAATGAATGGTCAGAAACCACAGTACAGGACTTCCTTATGCTACAGTGGATAAGAAGCCCACTGCCAGTGCAGGGGACAGGGATTTGATCTCTGCTCCAGGAAGATTCCACACGCAAGGAGCACCTAAGCCCACGCACCACAACTGCTGAGTGCCAGCTCTGGAGCCTGCGAGCCGCAGCAAGAGAAGCCACCGAAATGAGAAGCCCATGCACTTCAACTAGAGAGCAGCCCATGCACAGCAACAAAGACACAGCACGAGCAAAAATAAATGAGAAAAAAATAATGAAGTCTTTTAAAAAAAGAAACTGTAATACATTCATGCAAGGGAATACTATGCAATAGTTTACAAAGTATAAAGTAGATCCATAGATACCAATGGAAAGATGTCTCATATGTACTACCAGTGGAATAACAAGGTGACAACCAGGATGCTTCCCCTTACACAAAAGGTGGGGTTATACAAATATGCTTGATTATACCTGAAACGATCCTAGATGAATACGTAAACGGAACAGTGAGTGGTGCTGGGGCTGTGAGAATTTACTTTTCCCTTCACGTCATTCCACACTAGATATTTTTATAACTATGAACTACTCTTAAAGAATAATTTTTAAAAAACCTAGTTTAAATATAAAAACAGACACCTCTACTGACCAGATTCATAAAACAAATTGAAAAACGATCTGCAATAGGTAAGCCTCAGGACTGTATTCCCCGTGGACATGCCTGTAGGGAGTGTGAGAAGGCTCTCTGTTTACCACAGAATTCCTGCTCTTCTCCAGCAAAAATAGCAAAATTATGAGGATTTCTCAGTCTTGCTACTACTGACATTTTGGGCTACATCATTCTTTGTTTGCTGCGACAGGCTATTCTGTGCATTGTAGCATCCCTGGACCCAGTAGCAGCGTCTGGATCTCTACCCATTAAAACCCACCTCCCCTCCTGCCTGACAAGCAAACATGTCTCCAGACATTGCCAAATGTCTGCCTCTGATTAAGAACCACTGCTATAAGGCCCCAATAGAAAAAGGCTCGAGTCTAATCCTTTGCAACCCCATGGACTGTAGCCTGCCAGGCTCCTCTGTCCATGAGCTTCTCCAGGCAAGAATACTGGAGTGGGTTGCCATTTCCTTCTCCAGGGGGTCTTCTCAAACCAGGGATCGAACCCATGTCTCTTAAGTCCCCTGCAGTGGAGGGGGTTCTGTACTACTAGCACCACCTGGGAAGCCCAGTAGAAAAGGGCAAAATAAAATAAAAAAACAAAAAAAATTATAAAGATTTCAGAGGCAGGCATGCAGATGGGCTATTAGCTTAAAGAGAAAGAAAGCACAGGAAGGTCTTGAACCTCAGGGAGGGTGCAGTATCTGAAGAGTTCCTCATCTTCTTGGAAATCCTGGAGCTTGGAAACCACTTTCTCACTTGGCACATAGTCTGATTTTGCGATGGTGACATCTCTCATCACCGACAATCCCAATGGTTTCACCTCCTCTCTGCAGATTCTTTCAAACTCATTCCTAGAAAATTCAATTGGTAAATGATGTCAGTACCACAGGCGCTAAGCACCTGCCTGGCCTTCCACTTGTTCTGTGGAAAGACTCGAAGACTTGGGAGTGGTTTCTCTGCACTAAGTGGTCCTCAAGCCCCAGGTTGAATAGTTCTGATGACAGGAAGGAGAATACGGCCAACTCAGAAGTGCCTGCCTCCTAACTTGGAGTTGAAATTCGCTACCAGAATTCGAATATTCCTTAGCTTAGTGGACCATTGGGGAAATATTTGTGATTTGGTTTCATCAGAACAAAATATCAAGCACTTCCCTAGCATCACCATGCACCAGGCCCTGTTCAAAGAATTCTGTCTCTACTTTACCTGTTTAGTCCTAAAACCACTCTAGCGCATAAATACTGTTATTTTCCCCATTATGCAGATATAGAAACAGGCATGGAAAGGTTAAGGAAACTGCCCTATACCTACAACATTAACTAAAGAGCCTGAGATTAAAGCCACTCTGGCTCAAACCCAGGTTCTAACAAGCCACTTCCTAACAAACCGGATCCCTGAAAAATATCTGAACACACACAGGTAATCCTACTCATAGACCCATTGCACACACAGAATACACATTCCTGTTATATATCAAAGAGTATTACTGTACCTAAAGCGTTGAATATCAGCATCAGACACCAAATTTTTAATGACAAGAAATCCATTTTCTTCATAAAATTTTCTCTGTTCTAGGCTTAGAACATTATTCTCCCGAGTATACCTAAAGGAAAAAAAAAAATCTCAAATAAGTCCATTTTAAAAATCAAAACCTAACAATATTTGTCAAGAATCTGAGAAATGTTTGTACTCTTCCACTCAGCACTTTTATTTCTAGAACTTTAAAGAAATAATCTGAACAAATTTTAAGTTTTAAATCTGAAACATTAATTACTGTCACCAAGAAATGGAAGAATAATTAACTGATTATATTATATCCTTTCAATGGGATATGACTCGACATTAAAAATGAAGAACATGTAATAGCAAGGACAGTGCTTATTAAATTAAAATGTGATGACAGTGATGTAAAACCAATGTAAAACCAAGACACTATTCGTTTAAAACAGGAAGACTGTAATGAAATAAAGCCAAAACAAAAATGTTCCACAGTGATTACCTTTATGTCATGGCATTATGAATGAGTTTTTAAATTCACCCTATTTCTGTGATTTTAAAATATATTCTGTAATGAATATGTATGGTTTTTCAAACAGGAAGTAAACAATATATTTCATGTTTTTAATTGTCTGGTTCATGCATTCACAGAAGACATCAAAGTAACAAAATCTAAACAAGTGTACAGCACACACTCAAATTCAAATCCTCCTGTCCATTCCTCTGGTTTGGAACTGTGACTCTATGCGAATACTCCATGGAGATCAATGTGTTCCACTTCAGAGGTGACTTTTAGATAAACCAAAGATGCTAGCTGAGATATCAGAGTGACTAAAAAACTGGCTAATTTAAATGAGATATACCATACCTGAATTTTACAAAATAAACTTATGCACTTTGTGACATTTTCCCTTCTTTCTAAGTTATAAAATACATATAGAAAGTGTCTTCAAAATTTTCCATAATTGTTCTAATGAGAACAAGTCCCAGATTCAGAGGATTTGTATAATGAATTCTTATCAGCCAATATGTATTTTATATCTGAGTTATCACTGAAAAAAAAAACCTTTATATACATTGTATGGTTAAGAATTAAAATTATATCTACTTACTGAAATTGTTGAGGATGGAAACTGTCAAGAGAACCAACCCCCGAAGTGTGGCGAGCTATCTAGGATGTGATTTAAGGCAAATCAAGTGAAGTCTAGGCATCACCCTTCTAGAATCAACCCACCCTGGATTGGTTTTCACAAGGGAAGACCAGCCCTACACAGTCATCAGGCACACTGACTAGACACAAACACTCTGATGCACTACTGCTTAGATCATCTCATTTCACAATAGCCTAAGGAGGTGCCTGGAAGCCAAGAGCTTTATTATTCCAACTGCATAAAGCAGAAACCCTAGGCTGGGGTCAGGTTTCAGTAACTGGTCCAAGGTCACCCAGCAAAAAACAGCTGAGCTGAGACATGACCAACACTGTATTCATACTTTCCATCTATTTTATTCCCCCTGGATATTCCTTCCACCAAACTACTCAGTGAATAAAAATGGAAATTTTTTATTCTATTCTAGAAATAAGGAGAATCATGTTCTATTCAAAAGAAGTTTTTCTCTTAGTGGGAGTTAGTCCAAAATATTAGTAACAGTTTGGCTGGTCATTTAAAAAAAAAATAGCATCTTTATAAAAAATGTTTGCCAACTCTGGCTCAAGAATAAGCATTTGTTAGTTTAGTGGAGTCAGAGAAGGCACTGCTGACCCACTCCAGTACTCTTGCCTGGAAAATCCCGTGGACGGAAGAGCCTGGTAGGCTGCAGTCCATGGAGTCGCTACGAGTCGGACACGACTGAGCGACTTCACTTTCACTTTTCACTTTCATACATTGGAGAAGGAAATGGCAACCCACTCCAGCATTCTTGCCTGGAGAATCCCAGGGACGGGGGAGCCTGGTGGGCTGCCGTCTATGGGTCACACAGAATTGGACACAACTGACACAACTTAGCAGCAGCAGCTTCAGTTTAGTGGAGTACCTCTCTGTAAAGCACTGTTTCTCAGATGAAGTGGGTATGATGGGTGTCAGATTCACACAGAGAACTTTTTCAAACCCCTACTAGAGTTCAAGCTCCAAGATGCTACCTACCCCCAGTTAAAAAATCACTCTGGCTTGAGACTGACACGTCCATACTGCTATATTTAAAATGGATAACCAACAAAGTCCTACTGTATAGCGCAGGGAACTCTATTCAATGTTATGAGGCAGCCTGGATGGGGAGGGAGTGTGGGAGAGAATGGATGCATGTATATGTATTGCTGAGTCCCTCTGCTGGTCTACCTGAGACTATCAAAATTGTTAATCCACAGACTCCAATATAAAATAAAAAGTTTAAAAAATCACTCTGATAGAACTGAGTTGCATCTTTCAGTTGTATTAAGGCTGGAAAATACTTGGAAAACGAGTAAAGAAACACTGGTTGCCTTCAATTTAAGATCTGCAGCATACAGCCTTTCACACAGCCTCTGAATTATCTGTGGTTGCTCAGAAGAAAAAAAAGTTCATACAATAAACAGTGACTCTAAGAAAAATATGATCCACATAGTAGAGTATCATTTTTAAATATCTTAAAACATCTAAAAGTTCCTTCTGTTCTCTATCCAGTCATCACCATATGATTGACTTGGGATCTCATTTGTTTTGGTCATCTTTTTCATTGTTTCTTTAGCTGAAAGAGCTACTTTCTGAATGACACTTCACATAAACATGGTATCCTTTTTGAATGATGCCTGTATATAAGTGGGGACAATATAATAGTCAAGAAGATGGGACTTCCCTGGCAGTCCAGTGGTTAGGACCCGGGCTTTTCACTGCCCAGGGCCTGGGTTCAAGCCCTGGTCAGGAAACTAAGATCCCACAAGCCTTGAATGTGGAAAAAGAAAAAAAGTCAAGGAGAGAGGCGGCCCAGAGTCAGAATTACTAGCTACTGCCTGTTTTCCCCGAGGGAGAGAGTAAACCTTTTTGTCAGATGTTCTCAACAAAATGTGGCTGCCAGGACAGTCCAGAAAGCCTTCTAATCCTTTTCTCCTTTCTCCCACTCTTGCATTTTGGTTTCTATTTTTGTTATTGTTGTTCTTGGAGAATTTTCTTAGTATGTGGAAATGTTTACAAAGCTAATAATCATTTACTATGTTTACTATACAAAGCTAGTAAACCTGGAAAAAAATGGATGCAAAAATCTGTACAGTACAGCATGGTCCTGAATATGTAATTATGCAATTATGTAAATATATAGGAAAAAAACAGACCAAAGTGTTTACAAATAATAATCTGTGAGAAGTGGAATTATGGGTCATATAGATTTTCTTCTTTGTGTTTATCTGCATTTAAACACTGCACTGATACTTCAAAAATTATTCCTTATTTCTTAAAGGAATAATTAAGGTTGGGAAGAAATTGCCACATAATTTCTAGTAGCTTCTTTAAGTCTAAACCACACACATATTCACTGAAAATTTAGGCAGAGACGCTCACCACTTCTGGCTATGTAAATTGAAATGAATTAAAATGAAAACTTCGGTTCCTTAACTGCACTGTCACATTTCAAATGCTCATAGCCACATGTGGCTACCACATTGAACAGTGCCTGCAAAGAACATTTTTCCACTATTACAGGAGCTTGTATTGGACAGTGCTGTTCTAAGAAATAGAGATGAAAAAAAAAAAAACAAAAAAACAAGCTCTGACCTCGACAGTACTATAACTAAGTCCAGTGAGATCAGAATATTAAATTTTAGGGAATTCCCTATGGGTCCAGTGGTTAGGACTCCGTGCTTCCACTGCAGCGGGCACAGATGGGTTCGATCACTGGGCGGGGAACTAAAAGCCTCCGTGCTGTAAGCGTGCCCGTCCCCCTCCCATCCCCTCACCCTCACCCCCACCCCCGCAAAAAAAAAAACACAATTAAAATTTAAAAGTAGTAACAGACTGGACCCGGAAACCTTAATCTACTTCCAGTTATATCTAGGCCCAGTATATTGGCACTTCTCACAACTGAACTATTAATAGTATCACACCAAGTGAAAACAGGTTGCTAGTCCCACCCCCAGGCATTTGATACCACAGGTCTAAGAGGAGCCTGAGTACCTGCATTTCTAACAAGTACCTAGGTGGTCCTGCTGCTGCTGCTCTGGGGACTGCGCTTTGACAACCACTGCTTCCATTAAATGACCTTGCTCAGGAATGTTAATTTCTCCTAACCTCAAATGCTTTCTCACCTGTAAAGTGAGCTTACATAGTCACTTGGGTTCCCTTTACCAGTTTGTGGAGGAAATTTTAAATTTATAACGATTCGAATAAGTCAAGGCTTGGAACACAGTTGGGAGAGCAACAATGGACGTAAAAGAAACAGTATAATCGTTTTAAGAGAAATTTCAGAATCAAAATATAGCAGAGCAGAGTCTAATCAGGTCACTTAAGGGAAAAAAAAATCCCAGCCAGTGTTGTGCGCCCTGAATGAGATCACTGAACACGCGAAAACAATTCTGTAAAGCAAGTTGATTTCTGAGTCACACAGTGACATCTCTCTGGATCCAACACCGGTGGCGCACAGATTGACATGGGATTAATTTCAGAAGGCCTGATCAGGAGCGGACACAAGACACCCAGCCCTTCTCCAGGAAACAGTGTAAGCTTCACCGGGCTCCCCTGGAGAAGGAAGAGCTGCGGGGCAGCTCCACCCCGAGAGGACCCCTCTGCTTCTCCAGGTGGCTCTGCGCCCCGGGTCACTTCTCTGTCTCTGGGCAGCCCGCGGATCAGGTGCGATCAAGTACACAAAAGTGACAGGGCAGCAGAAAGCAGGCCTGCTTGGACTTCGCACCCTCCACTCCCAACGCCGGGGAACAGAGGGCCCGGAAGGCGGCAACGACGCCACTCTAGGAGCTGGAGCCAGCAGCTCCAGACCCACCGGGCGGACAAGTCCCCTCTTGGGCCTTGGGGACGCAACTGCCCTGGCCTCCCAGCGCCTGACAGAGATGTGACCATCACGAGGACAGATGCTGCGGAGCCAGGAAAAGCCAGCGGGGAGGTTGTGCAATGCGCCCTGAAAGCCGCCACCCTTCCGGCTCGAACCCCGCGAACCCAAAGGATACAACGGTCCCAGCAGAGCGGCAACCGAGGTGTCGCAGCAAGACACGCAAGCGCGCGGAAGCTCGGTCTGGGTCCATGGCCTGAGGGCAGTACACGGCGCCAGGCCTCCCGGCACTTAACTCTGTTGGGGGGCCCCGCCTCCGCTTAGAGGGAGGGGCTTGGGGCGGACGTGGCTCGACGAGGAGGCGGGGCTGGGGTAGCACCGCCTCCGGGGTTGGCCAAGGCGCTGCGCGCAGATTCGCTCCCCTGGACTTCTGGGTGAGGGTGTTTCCTGCCAGAGCTCGTTGCTTTTGCAAGAGTCCAAAGACTGGCTCTGTCACACCGAGCGGGAGACTAATCCACAGGGGCTAATCTCCCCGGAGGAAATAGAACAAGAACAGAGCTCACATACTTAACTACATCGTTCCACTTATTTTATTCTACAGGACTGATCCTTTCAAACTCTGAATGCAGAGTTCCAAAGAATAGCAAGGAGAAATAAGCCTTCTTTATGTGATCAATACAAAGAAATAGAGGAAAACAATAGAGTGGGAAAGACTAGAGATCTCGTCAAGAAAATTCGAGATACCAAGGGAACATTTCATGCAAAGATGGGCACTAAAAGGACAGAAATGGTATGGACCTAACAGAAGCAGAAAATACTAAGAAGAGATGGCAAGAGTATACAGAAATACTATACAAAAAAGATCTTCACGACCCAGATAATCACGATGGTGTGATCACTCACCTAGAGCCAGACATCCTGGAATGTGAAGTCAAGTGGGTCTTAGCACAAACAAAGCTAGTGGAGGTGATGGAATTCCTTTTGAGGTATTTCAAATCCTAAAAGATGATGCTGTGCTAGTGCTGCACTCAATATGCCAGCAAATTTGGAAAACTCAGCAGTGGCCACAGGACTGGAAAATGTCAGTTTTCATTCCAATCCCAAAGAAGGCAATGCCAAAAGATGTTCAAACTACTGCACAATTACACTCGTCTCACATGCTAGCAAAGTAATGCTCAAAGTTCCCAAGCAAGGCTTCAACGGTACGTGAACCGTGAACATGCAGATGTTCAAGCTGGATTTAGAAAAGGCAGAGGAACCAGAGATCAAATTGCCAACATCTGTTGTTGGATCATAGAAAAAGCAAGAAAGTTCCAGAAAAACATCAACTTCTGCTTTATTGAGTATGCCAGAGCCTTTGACTGTGTGGATCACAACAAACTGTGGAAAATTCTTCAAGAGATGGGAATACCAGGCCACCTTATCTGCCTCCTGAGAAATCTGTATGCAGGTCAAGGAGAAACAGAACTGGACATGGAACAACAGGCTGGTTCTAAATTGGGAAAGGACTACATCAAGGCTGTATATTGTCACCCTGCTTATTTAACTTATATGCAGAGTACATCATGGGAAATGCTGGGCTGGATGAAGCACAAGCTGGAATCAAGATTGCCAGGAGAAATATCAATAATCTCAGATATGCAGATGACACCACCCTTATGGCAGAAAGTGAATAAGAACTAAAGAGCCTCTTGATGAAAGTGAAAGAGGAGAGTGAAAAAGTTGACTTAAAACTCAATATTCAGAAAACTAAGATCATGGCATCTGGTTCCATGACTTCATGGCAAATAGATGGGAAACAGTGGGAGACTTTATTTTGGGGGGCTCCAGCAGATGGTGACTGCAGTCATGAAATTAAAAGACCCTTGCTCCTTGGAAGAAAAGCTATGACCAACCTAGACAGCATATTAAAAAGCAGAGACATTACTTTGCTGACAAAGGTCCGTCTACTCAAAGCTATACTTTTTCCAGTAGTCATATATAGATGTGAGAGTTGGACCACAAAGAAAGCTGAGCGCCAAAGAATTGATGCTTTTGAACTGTGGTGTTGGAGAAGACCCTTGAGAGGCCCTTGGACTGCAAGGAGATCAAACCAGTCCATCCTAAAGGAAATCAACACTGAATATTCATTGAAAGGACTGATACTGAAGCTGAAACTCCAATACTTTGGCCACCTGATGCGAAGAGCTGACTCATTGGAAAAGACCCTGATGCTGGGCAAAATTGAAGGCAGGAAGAGAAGGGGATGACAGAGGATGAGATGGTTGAATGGCATCACTAACTCGATGGACATGTGTTTGAGCAAGCTCTGGGAGTTGGTGATGGACAGGGAAGCCTGGCGTGCTGCAGTCCATGGGGCCGCAAATAGTCAGACATGACTTAGCGACTGAACTGAACTGATCCTTTCACTCATCTGCTGAAGGAATGAAAATTCAGATGTTCAGCGCTGAAAGTAACATGGGCTTCCAAAAATTGCCCTTTAATTTAGCAGGAATCCAGTCTGAAATATTAGAAACAGTTTATTTTGGTTTTAAAGTTGTTTAGGAAATAAGTGATTCTATGAAATGTCTAAGCCATGGTGTGAGGTGTAATTTTAAATTTGCTGAAGATACAGATTCTTTTTTTTCAATTCAGTGAGTTTGGAGAAGAGTATAGGTGATGGTGTTGACCCTTTACATTCTACATACGAGTAGTATCAAGTAGCATATGTCCTTCTATGACTAGCTTATTTCACTTAGCATAATGCTGTCCAGATTTATTCCATGTTGTCCTCTATGGCAGGGTTTTCTTCGTTATTAAGGATGAATAACTTTCCATGTATATACATACTCCATCTTCTCTACCCATTCATCCACTGATGAACACTTAGGTTGTTTCTGTATCTTGGCTATTGTAATACTGCTGCAGTGAACATGGGGGTGTAGGTATTTCTTCAAGATCCTGGATTTCAAGTCGTTTAGGTAAATACCTAGAACTGGGATTGCTGAATCATATGGTAGTTCTATTTTAATTTTTTGAGGTACCGTTATATAGTGGTTACCATAGTGGCTGTAAGAACTAGAAATTCTTTCCATAAGATCTCTTTCCCATCCCATATCTACAGATAGCTGACTTAGCATTTCATTGGGGTTTTTTTCCTCTCAGTTTTTGTTTCTGTATCTTAAGAGTTACTATCAGAATATCTCACATCATAAACCTGTTCTCATTTCTTAGTGATGCCTTTATATAATGTGGTGAAACTGCCATGGTCAAGGGGAGAAGCAGGACTCAGTTACTAGCTGCTGCCTAGAGCAGCTAGCTTTCTGCCTCTGTTTTCTCACAGGCAGAAAGAAGGGGCTGCCCTTGGGCTTCCACCTGAGTTCTTTATTCTTTTCCCATGATTCCTCCTTACCAAGACTCCTAGATTCTTTTACTTAACAGACGGACTATGGGCCTATCCTTATCAGCTCTTAATCTGATTCCCCTCAGACTTCTCATCACACAGCTGGAACCTGATACTGTATTTGTCAACTGGATCATCAAGCGTTTTCAAGAGGTGCACTTATGTTTATCATAGTTTGAAATGAAGTATCTGGCTCTTGATAGGTACAGAAAAGAGAATCTGCATCTCTGAAAATTTCTTAGAAAAAGCCCTGCCGGATTGTGCGTGTGTGCTTAATTGCTCAGTCATGTCCGACTCTTTGCGACTCCATGGACTGTAGCCCTCCAGGCTCCTCTGTCCATGGGGACATTCTCCAGGCAGGAATGCTGGAGTGGGTTGCTATGCCCACCTCCAGGGGATCTTCCGTGCGGGAATGGGAATGGTCAAATAGGTGTCTCATACTGCCCTCGCCTGGTGAAATGTGGAGACTGCAGGGAGGAGGGAAAAATAAATAGGTCAATTCCGTTTGTATCTACCCAACGTTTTTCATTTTTTTGTTTTTTATTGAAGTATAGTTGTGTTAGTTTCAGGTGTACAGCAAAGTGATCCAGTTATACATGAACATTGATGTGTATATAGTCTTTTTCAGATTCTTTTCCTTATAGGTAATTGCAAGATACCGAGTATTTCAATAATTCTCTGAGCTACACAGTACTTGTTTCTGCCTATTTTATATATAGTAGTGTTCGGAGAAGGCGATGGCACCCCACTCCAGTACTCTTGCCTGGAAAATCCCATGGACGGAGGAGCCTGGTAGGCTGCAGTCCATGGGGTCTCGAAGAGTCCGGACACGACTGAGCGACTTCACTTTCCCTTTTCACTTTCATGCATTACACGACTGAGCGACTTCACTTTCACTTTTCACTTTCATGCATTGGAGAAGGAAATGGCAACCCACTCCAGTGTTCTTGCCTGGAGAATCCCAGGGACGGGGGAGCCTGGTGGGCTGCCGTCTACGGGGTCGCACAGAGTCGGACACGACTGACGTGCTTTAGCAGCAGCAGCAGTGTGTATCTGTTAATCCCATACTCCTAATTTATCCTCCCTCCCCATTTAGTAACCATAAGTTTGTTCTCTATATCGTTAAGTCTTTCTGTTTTGTAAGTTCATTTGTATCATCTTTTAGATTCCACTTGTAAGTGATATCATATATTTGCCTTT
This sequence comes from Okapia johnstoni, assembly GCA_024291935.2. Lineage (NCBI taxonomy): Eukaryota > Metazoa > Chordata > Mammalia > Artiodactyla > Giraffidae > Okapia > Okapia johnstoni. Next base: position 19,965,590 of record CM044324.1, read on the forward strand.
CTTTGTCTGACTTGTGAAAACCAAGTGGATTTCCCTAGAACCATCCAGGTTGCTGCAAATGGCAATATTTCATTCTTTCTTATGGCTAAGTAGCAGTCCCTTGTGTGTGTGTATATATATAAATATATATATGTGTGCATGTCCATATATATAAACTTATCCTCAAGGACAGAGGAGCTTGGCGGGCTACAGTCCATTGGGTCACAAAGAGTCGGACATGACTGAGCAACTAAGGACACACACACACATTCTGGCAGGACTTTTTCTTTGAAAGTTTCAGAGAGATGCAGATTCTCTTTTCTGAACCTATCAAGTGTAAGTGTCCACCAGTGGATGAATGGGTAGAGAAGATGGAGTATGTATATACAATGGAAAGTTCAGTTCAGTTCAGTCACTCAGTCGTGTATGACTCTTTGCGACCCCATGAACCGCAGCACACCAGGCCTTCCTGTCCATCACCAACTCCCGGAGTTTACCGAAACTCACATCCATTGAGTCAGTGATGCCATCTAACCATCTCATCCTCTGTCATCCCCTTCTCCTCCTGCCTTCAGTCTTTCCCAACATCAGGGTCTTTTCAAATGAGTCAGCTCTTCGCATCAGGTGGCCAAAGTATTGGAGTTTCAGCTTCAGCATCACTCCTTCCAATGAACACCCAGAACTGATCTCCTTTACGATGGACTGGTTGGATCTCCTTGCAGTCCAAGGGACTCTCAAGAGTCTTCTCCAACACCACAGTTCAAAAGCATCAATTCTTCAGTGCTCAGCTTTCTTTATAGTCCAACTCTCACATCCACATCCATACATGACTACTGGAAAAACCATAGCTTTGAATAGACGGACCTTTGTTGGCAAAGTAATGCCTCTGCTTTTTAATACGCTGTCTAGGTTGGTCATAACTTTCCTTCCAAGGAGTAAGCGTCTTTTAATTTCATGGCTGCAATCACCATCTGCAGTGACTTTGGAGCCCAGAAAAATGTCAGCCACTGTTTCCACTGTTTCCCCATCTATTTGCCATCAAGTGATGAGGCCGGATGGCATGATCTTAGTTTTCTGAATGTTGAGCTTTAAACCAACTTATTCACTCTCCTCTTTCACTTTCATCAAGAGGCTGTTTAGTTCTTCTTCACTTTCTGCCATAAGGGTGGTATCATCTGCATATCTGAGGTTATTGATATTTCTCCTGGCAATCTTGATTCCAGCTTGTGCTTCATCCAGCCCAGCATTTTTCATGATGTACTCTGCATATAAGTTAAATAAGCAGGGTGACAATATACAGCCTTGACGTACTCCTTTTCCTGTTTGGAACCGATCTGTTGTTCTATGTCCAATTCTAACTGTTGCTTCCTGACCTGCATACAGGTTTCTCAAGTTATTCAGCCTAAATAAAGAAGAAAACCCTGACATAGGGAACAACATGGAATAAATCTGGAGAGTATTATGCTAAGTGAAATAAGCTAGTCACGGAAGGACATATGCTACTTGATACTACTTGTATGTAGAATTTAAAGGGTCAACACCACCACCTTCACTCTTTCCCAAACTCACTGAATTGACAAAAAAGAATCTAGTTCTTCAGCAAATTTAAAATTATATCTACGCCGTGGCTTAGACATTTCTTAGAATCATTTAAACTCTAGTTCCCCCAGTAATCTCCTCGAGCATCATGACATTAAGTTCCCTCTGTAACTGGTGATCCCCACACTTCTATCTCTGGCCTAGGCTCTCCAGTAAATTCCAGACCCGATGTATCCTACTTCACATCATCGCTAGGATTTCTAAGAGACGCCTCAGAACAAAATTTCTGATTTTCCCTCACAAAAGCCGCCCCTCCAAAAGATATGTCCGTGTCCTAACACCTGAAAGATAAATGTGACCTCGTTTGGAAAAAGGGCCTTTGCAGATGTCGACTGAAAAAAAAAAAAAGCACAACCTAAAAGTGGAGAATTAAGTTTTATTCGGCGGACTTTTGAGGACTTGAGCCCGGGGAGGCAGCTCTAAGATAGCTCTGAGGGACTGTTCTAAAGAAGTAGAGGAGAAGCCAGGATATATAGTTTTGGGGACAACAGACAAAACCTCCAGGTAGTGGAATGTTAAAAGATTACCATATATTAAGGAAAAATGAGACATCTCAAGTTACTGAATTTCGTGCTTTTCTTTTGTTTAGGAAGATGCAAGAGTCTGGGCTCATTGAAATCATTCCCTTGATATGCACCTTAACTATTAGGACCAGTATCCTGTTTTCTCCTCAACCCTGAATCCCCTCAGCCTGCACGGTCAGGGGGCAGCTGCTGACTAGGTGGCTGCAACACCCTTTGGTTACTGATATGGCAGGTGACATTCTTTGTCTACACAGATGTGATCATTTTAAGGACCTAGAGATGAGCTCATCCTGGGTGAGCCATAAACCCAAGGAAAAACCTCTCCAGGTAACTTTGACATATCACCACCCCCACTCTCATCCTTTTGAGAACCACCGATCTCTGGCATTTTGTGGTGAAAGTAGGGTAGGGAGGAAGGAAACAAGAAAAAAATAATCACACACTACTTATTTCCATTCCTTTAGCTCTGGATTACATTTTCTACTTCTATCCCATGAAAAGCATGGTCTTGTCTTATGGAAATAATTCAAGGAATATAGGATAAAGATATTTCTAAGGGCACAACTATGCCCTTCATGAACAGTATGAAAAGGCAAAAAGATAGGTCACTGAAAGATGAATTCCCCAGGTCGGTAGGTGCCCAATATGCTACTGGAGATCAGTGGAGAAAAAACTCCAGAAAGAATGAAGGGATAGAGCCAAAGCAAAAACAACACCCAGTTGTGGATGTGACTGGTGATAGAAGCAAGGTCCAATGCTGTAAAGAGCACTATTGCATAGGAACCTGGAATGTGAGGTCCATGAATCAAGGCAAACTGGAAGTGGTCAAACAGGAGATGGCAAGAGTGAACGTCAACATTCCAGGAATCAGCAAACTAAAATGGATTGGAATGGGTGAATTTAACTCAGATGACCATTATATCTACTACTGTGGGCAAGAATCCCTTAGAAGAAATGGAGTAGCCATCATGGTCAACAAGAGAGTCCGAAATGCAGTACTTGGATGCAATCTCAAGAGAATGGTCTCTGTTCGTTTCCAAGGCAAACCATTCAGTATCATGGTAATCCAAGTCTATGCCCCAACCAGTAATGCTGCAGAAGCTGAAGTTGAATGGTTCTATGAAGACATACAAGACCTTCTAGAACTAACACCCAAAAAAGATGTCCTTTTCATTATAGGGTACTGGAATGCAAAAGTAGGAAGTCAAGAAACACCTGGAATAACAGGCAAATTTGGCCTTGGAGTACAGAATGAGGCAGGGCAAAGGGTAATCAAGTTTTTCCAAGAGAATGCACTGGTCATAGCATACACCCTCTTCCAACAACACAAGACAAGACTCTACACATGGACATCACCAGATGGCCAACACTGAAATCAGATTGATTATATTCTTTGCAGCCAAAGATGGAGAAGCTGTATACAGTCAGCAAAAACAAGACCAGGAGTGGACTGTGGCTCGTATCATGAACTCCTTATTGCCAAATTCAGACTTAAATTGAATAGAGTGAGGAAAACCACTAAACCATTCAGTTATGACCTAAATAAAATCCCTTATGATTATACAGTGGAAGTGAGAAATAGATTTAAGGGGCTAGATCTTATAGACAGAGTGCCTGATGCACTATGGATAGAGGTTCGTGACAGTGTACAGAAGACAGGGATCAAGACTATCCCCAAGAAAAAGAAATGCAAAAAAGCAAAATGGCTGTCTGAGGAGGCCTTACAAATAGCTGTGAAGAGAAGTGAAAAGCAAAGGAGAAAAGGAAAGATATACCCATTTGAATGCAGAGTTCCAAAGAATAGCAAGGAGAGATAAGAAAGCCTTCCTCAGTGATCAATTCAAAGAAATAGAGGAAAACAATAGAATGGGAAAGACTAGAGATCTCTTCAAGAAAGTTAGAGATTCCAAGGGAACATTTCATGCAAAGATGGGCTCAATAAAAGATGGTATGGACCTAACAGAAGCAGAAGATATTAAGAAGAGGTGGCAAGAATACACAGAAGAACTGTACAAAAAAGACCCAGTTAATCTTCACGACCCAGTTAATTGTGATGGTGTGATCACTCACTCACCTAGAGCCAGACATCCTGGAATGTGAAGTCAAGCGGGCCTTAGGAAGCATCACTACAAACAAAGCTAGTGGAGGTGATGGAATCCCAGTTGAGCTATTTCAAATCCTAAAAGATGATGCTGTGCTAGTGCTGCCCTCAGTATGTCAGCAAATCTGGAAAACTCAGCAGTGGCCACAGGACTGGAAAAGGTCAGTTTTCATTCCAATCCCAAAGAAAGGCAATGCCAAAAGATGTTCAAACTACTGCACAATTGCACTCATCTCACATACTAGTAAAGTAATGCTCAAAATTCTCCAAGCCAGGCTTCAGCAATATGTGAACCGTGAACTTACAGATGTTCAAGCTGGTTCTAGAAAAGGCAGAGGAACCAGAAATGAAATTGCCAACATCCACTGAATCACTGAAAAAGCAAAGAGTTATAGAAAAACATCTATTTCTATTTAATTGACTATGCCAAAGCCTTTGACTGTGTGGATCACAATAAACTATGGAAAATTTTGAAAGAGATGGGAATACCAGACCACCTGACCTTCCTCTTGAGAAACTTGTATGCAGGTCAGGAAGCAACAGTTAGAACTGGACATGGAACGACAGACCGGTTCCAAATAGGAAAAGGAGTACGTCAAGGCTGTATATTGTCACCCTGCTTTTTTAACTTATATGCAGAGTACATCATGAGAAATGCTGGGCTGGATGAAGTACAAGCTGGAATCAAGATTGCCAGGAGAAATATCAGTAACTTCAACATGCAGATGACACCACCCTTATGGCAGAAAGTGAAGAACTAAACAGCCTCTTGATGAAAGTGAAAGAGGAGAGTGAATAAGTTGGCTTAAAGCTCAACATTCAGAAAACTAAGATCGTGCCATCCGGCCCCATCATTTGATGGCAAATAGATGGGGAAACAGTGGAAACAGTGGCTGACTTTATTTTTCTGGGCTCCAAAGTCACTGCAGATGGTGATTGCAGCCATGAAATTAAAAGACGCTTACTCCTTGGAAGGAAAGTTATGACCAACCTAGACAGCATATTAAAAAGCAGAGACATTACTTTGCCAACAAAGGTCCGTCTATTCAAAGCTATGGTTTTTCCAGTAGTCATGTATGGATGTGGATGTGAGAGTTGGACTATAAAGAAAGCTGAGCACTGAAGAACTGATGCTTTTGAACTGTGGTGTTGGAGAAGACTCTTGAGAGTCCCTTGGACTGCAAGGAGATCCAACCAGTCCATCGTAAAGGAGATCAGTTCTGGGTGTTCATTGGAAGGAGTGACGCTGAAGCTGAAACCCCAATACTTTGGCCACCTGATGCGAAGAGCTGACTCATTTGAAAAGACCCTGATGTTGGGAAAGACTGAAGGCAGGAGGAGAAGGGGATGACAGAGGATGAGATGGTTAGATGGCATCACTGACTCAATGGACGTGAGTTTCGGTAAACTCTGGGAGTTGGTGATGGACAGGAAGGCCTGGTGTGCTGCGGTTCATGGGGTCGCAAAGAGTCAGACACGACTGAGCGACTGAACTGAACATTCCACTGTATATACATACTCCATCTTCTCTACCCATTCATCCACTGGTGGACACTTACACTTGATAGGTTCAGAAAAGAGAATCTGCATCTCTCTGAAACTCCAATACTTTGGCCACCTGATGCAAAGAGCTGACTTTGGGTAGGCTCCGGGAGTTGGTGATGAACAGGGAGGCCTGGCATGCTGCAGTTCACGGGGTCACAGAGTCGGACACGACTGAGCAACTGAACTGAAACTGAAAGGGCACAAGTGTAATTAAGTTGTGTGTTGTCGTTATAAGACAAACTTCCTATAAATCCATTCCAGACAAAGAGATTTGGGTTTTATTTTCTGGAAGCCCATTTCTGAAGTCAGCCTTAATTAAAACAAGTTGAAGAATTGAGACAATGTGTGGTGCAGAGGTTTTTAATCTTTCAGTAGGAACTAGAAACTAAAAGATATATAATATATATATGTATGTACAAAGTCAGCAGGAGATGAATGGATAAAATTATCACTATGGAATTGTTTGGATTGAAAAATGTCAAGAGGACTAGAGTAAATTATCAGACTCGAAATGAAGATAAATCAACCAATACAACTTCACACACTTGTTGGGTACCGAATTTGCCCAGGGCTGTCTCCATCTACAGGGAAAAATAGAGGGATGCAGGCAACCATTCATGTTAGCAGAGGGTTCAAAGTCTAGTTAAAGAGAAAGATAGTGAGTACCTGTCATGGGCTTAAGGATCTTCATGAGGCATTACTTCTGAGGCATTTCTCAGTGAGAAGTACGTGCAGGCAGAGGGGACAGGGATGGGGAGAGAAGCTGGTGGGTCAGAAGGAAACGCTATAAACCAGAGGAGGGAAAAGATCCTTAGAAGATACAGCAAATTCAGAATTTTTCTGTTCTACGATTCAAGGACTTGGGGATTGGCGTGCATGCGTGCCCAGTCATGTCCAACTCTTTGTCCATGGGATTCTCCAGGCAAGAGTCCTGGAGTGGGTTGCCATATCTTACTCCAGAGGGTCTTCCCAATCCAGGGGTCAAACCTGCATCTCCTGCATTGGCAGGCAGATTCTTCACCACTGAGCCACCTGAGAAACCACTTGGGGGTTGGATATTTCCAAAATATTTGTTTCCAAAAATATTGCTCACAATCTGCTGGCTTACCCTTGCACTGCAGAAAGGTGGATAATGCCACAGTGCACTTGGAGGCCCAGACTCACTGGGTGCCCGGGGCTCAGCAGCAACTGGTGGAGGAATCATCCTACTGGCCGCCCCACTTGGCAGGGCCACATAAGCAATTTCTTGTTAATTTATTTAAAAAGTACTGTGTTTGAGCTAACACTTGCCTGGAACAGGAGTGAGCTCTAGCAGACTGCCCTGGAGGGCTATGTAAATAGCTACAATACTTGAAAAATCCCCAAATCTGATTAGCTTGGGCATGGAAGGACAACAGAGGGTTTTCAACATTTTAAGGATTAGTGTTCAACAGAACTGAAGTGAGTGAACTGGACAATTAAAACACCTTCAATATTTCTATTTCAACGTCTGACTATCCTGCAGCCATACAATGGGATACAACATCAGGGTTAACGTGAATGGGGATATTTCTATCATTAAATGACAGGAAATTAGGTCCAGGGTATATAAAGTGAAAAGAAACAAGTTGCACAATATATCTAATATGTGCCAAATTTTAAAAAGCTCCATTACCTGTTTGGTATTTCTCTTAGTTTTATTTATCTCCATTATTTCATACTCTGGAAATTCTTTTTCGTTTCTTCCCACGAAGATTTAACGGGTTTATTATCTGCAGCCCTCCCAAGCACAGACTCCCTCTAAAGGCTACAGGACTAGAAAGACCATTAGAACCCACTGAAAACATCAACTGCATATTCAGAATTGGACATCAAGTGTTTAAGGACCATGAAACACAGGAACTCGACTCACCCAGTGTTTGCTAACTCACAGCAGGCGGCAGACTTGGATTCAATCAATTCTTGAACATGTCTGGAAACCGGTTAACTCCCCATCTTACCAATTATTTCACTGAAGGCCTGAAAATCCACCCACTCCCATTCTTTCCACAGACTTAACCAGAGGCAAAATGGTATTACCATGTTCCACCTTTAAGACCAGGGCTTTTTGGGTTTTACTGGTGGACCCTGGCATGTTTAATAATTGCATGGTTCACTGTGGATCTTTAATATTAGAGAAAAGGTACATTGAAAGTAAATCATATTGTCTATGTTCAGTTCAGTTCAGTCGCTCAGTCGTGTTCGACTCTTTGCGACCCCATGAATTGCAGCACGCCAGGCCTCTCTGTCCATCACCAACTCCCGGAGTCTACCCAAACCCATGTCCATTGAGTCGGTGATGCCATCCAACCATCTCATCCTCTGTCGTCCCCTTCTCCTCCCGCCCCCAATCCTACCCAGCATTAGGGTCTTTTCCAATGAGTCAACTCTTCGCATGAGGTGGCCAAAGTATTGGAGTTTCAGCTTCAACATCAGTCCTTCCAATGAACACCCAGGATTGATCTCTTTTAGGATAGATTGATTGGATCTCCTTGCAGTCCAAGGGACTCTCAATTGTCTATGTAGCCATTCTCTAATCTAGATGATGAAGTGTGGAAATAAGAAGCTCAGGGAGATACACACATACACTTATACACACACACGATAGTTAAGTATCTGAAGCATCAATATCTATGCTTGCTTTATTCTAAAAATAAAGAATATTAGAGCTATTCTTGTCTCTACAGAATAGCACTGTAAAACTTAGAATTCCGATGTAACTCCTTTAAGGGCAATGCTAAGTTCAGACTGGAAACTGGCTTTCACGTCTATGATCAAAATGACTTAAACCACTTGCATTTATTCATCATTAAGCATGCAGAACTTGGAAACTGCAATATGTTATTTTAAAATACCAAGCCAAAAAGGAAAGGTACACATCTCTTCCACAATATTTCAGTTTCTTTTCCTGGACTAAATCACAATAGATGCTTCAACAGACTGCAGTCAACAAGCCCAGCTTTGATATTCATTAGCACGAAACTCCTGTTTCCTGAATGAATTACTGAGCTCCCCAGGGCCCAGGCTCTCAAGGCTGTCCTCACCAGTGCTATGCCTTCTAACAAACTGTTCTTTGGATGCAAATATATCATAGGGTTTGAAGACAATAAATCTCTATACAAAGATGAACATACCTCAGTGTGAAGTACTAAAGTGCTATCAAGAAGTTAAATAATTGCCTATTTATTAACTGTTCACCAAATCTTAACATATTCTACGTAGGTTTTACCAAGAACTCAAATATTCCATGTCACCTGATTCTTTAAGCGTCAAGATACTTGGTTTGTTTTGTTGGACCCAGATGTCAATAAATGGCCAAGGCTTAAAAGAAAAACTCCTGATAAAGCATACAGTAAAAGGAAGATCCCTCTCCCCCTCTTGGTTGCCCACCACCCCCAGACCCCCACAACACTCCTTTAGACATGTACTTCTAACTTGTGTGTGCCCGGCCACACAGGGTGCTCATTTAAGGATTCCTTTAGTCCCACACCCCCAAAATTCTGATTTTGTCGGCCTGGGTTGCAGCCCAGTAATTTGACTCTGACAAGCATCCCCAGGTGATTCTAATGCAGGTGTGATCTGGACCCTCTCTAAAAAACACTCCTGTAAAGCCTAGTTATTCCTCCTCAGTTACACAGACCTCTAAATACCCAGCATTTCCTCTTTATAAAACATGAATCTTCATAAAGATGATTTCCTCAAGAGCATCACTCGATTAGCTCACTTTCTCAGCAGACCTGCCACCAAGGAAACCATCAGCATTTAAGACACGATCAACACTGAAAGAAAGTAGTTCAGATTTAGCCATCACACCAAAGCTTAAAGGGGAAGAAAAAAAAGCTCAACAGTATGTTCATCTCACTCAGAGGTTTCCAACACATTTTATTTTGCAGACCACCAGTTTGTAGCTTCTGAGGACTGACACGGTTATCAGTTCCTACCCAACGTCCAGTTAATTTCAGTTCTGCTGCAGCCCCTTGGTCCTACGCACTGAAGTTAATGGCTTGAGTTTCAGTAACATGTGCAAAGAGGCTGCGCTTTGGCTCCTGAAGGAGGTCGTGTCCAAGTTAGAGCCTCTTCCAGGGCTTTGCTCCCACGTGGTGGTTTCCTTTGGCAAGAAGTTGAGCCATTCTCGACTTTGGTGCCTGTAGGCAGGAAGCGCTCAGAAGCGGGCGGTGGGACATGCGGGGACCGTGTGACACGGGAGGAGAGGAGCCTCTCCTACTGGTTCAGTAGGTGAAAATAAAAGGAAGCCTCTGTTTTTAAGGAACACGGATAAACACCTTTTTAGATCACCTATTTGTGCTAGAACTACAAAATTTAATTCAAGAAAATATAGGTCCCGTGAAAGACTTAAAAGTTTTATAAAACTAAAATCTAGTTTTCCCCCAATAAATTGTATTTTAGCCAAAACCCTCTGGATGCTTCTAAAATAATACTAAACAGGGCATCTGATTATACAAGAGCAATAAAAAAAATTAAATATTTATTTGAATAACAAGTTGAAGTTCGAGCTGCATGGCTGGCCAATGCAGGTTTCCACACAGATCACAGGAAGCGTGCACGGAAAAGTAGTGGCGCAAAGGACAAAATAATGCTAAGAATCAGGCTAAACAGCTGCGGATTTTAAAGAAACAAAAGGTCTGAAATCACTATACAAAATATAAAATGTATTAAACACGACTATCCACAGAACAGTCTTTATTACTGATTATATTTAAAAATTATTTGTGTAGTTAATTATATGCTGACTTGTAAATGAGTATTATACATGAACCCCCTTTCAGAGGCAATTCCTTGCTGTGCTGTTGAACATCTAATTACATTGCAAAAAGTGTCCTTTTTTGCTATCAATAAAGAAAACAGTTAATGATACTACTGCAAGTATTAGGAAGGCTACAAAAAAAGAAAGAACATTTCTGTCTTCAAAGTGCTTTCCATGCAGAGTTAAGCACTTGCCTGGTTTAGCTGAATGCACTCTTGGGTCAAAGAGATGCTCTTGACTTAGAAGACTAGAAGGACTCATGCAACCCTCTTGCTACTGGGACACCGTTGTGTCACTCCCTCACCAATCCTGTCTTTCCAGAATACTATTCCAGACACTTCAAAAAGGATCAGGCTGATAATGATAAATATACATAAAATGAAAAGACACAAACTGCTATGACACTACGACAGGTAATGTCTGTGCTATGTGAAAGCACCTTTAAAAAGAGCCTACTCGGCAAGAGATAAGTGTCTAAAGATTCAAAATGAATCAACAGTATTGGATAACAATATAATTCTCAACTCAGAAGCTGCCTCAAGATTAGGTGCATCTTCAGTTAATGTAACGGGAAAAAAAGGCAATGGATTTTATTTGATTAATTGTATCCACTCACAAATCGACCTAAGGTCACCAGATGTGTAGACACAATGAGATTTTTCGTTGTTGTTTAGAGTCTTTAATTGAAATGATGATAAAGGAAATAGAGCTATTTAAAAACAAAACCACACAGCTGCCTTGGCCTAGATTACGAGGTGGCACCGGGTGTGGGGTTCACATTCTGGGTGGCCACCTGCGGTGCGACCTCAATGATCCGGGGCTTGTCTATGATCCTGGCTGTGCGGTTACCCTTCTCCACGATCCCAATAATCCATGCTTGGTGGCCTTCACCATACTTGGGGGACTTGATCTCTGCGCAGAATCGAGCTGCTTGCTCACGTGGTAGACAGATCAGGAGGCCACCTGGCACAAGGGAAAGGAAGAAAAGAGGAGTGCTGTTAGCGGTGATGCCGCTGCCTCCCCAGAATAGGCCTACGCTGCCAGCGTCGGTTCCACAGACTGCGCTGTGGAGCTGCTAAGTGATACCTTGCTCAACTCCTACTACATTTCAAAACACACACCACAACACCCTCCTTGTGAGTCATCTGATGCTGTGTAGAAGTGAAGTGTCTGAGGCGCAGTAACGTATGTGGTGCCATCCGTTCCCAGGCAACACTGAAAGGATTAACGAAAGAGAACTTTTCATTTTCAATCTGATTCTCTACATGGAGTCCTCAGTTTACCAAAAAAGGCTTTTCGTAGTTTTTTTTTTTTTAATTTAAAAACTAAGGCCAGAAAAGTGTGTGTGCTTCAAAGTATCTAGGTTCTGTCACTGGCTCTGTCATTAACTTCAAAATAGAAAAATACAAAATATGTGAAAATAAATCTTCATTTATACCCAAGAAGCTAGGCCAGAATAATTTCACGTTATTTGTAAGTAGAAGAAACACAAACGGGAAAAAAAAATATATATATGACCTTTTACAAAAAACGAGAAACTTCTCATTTTTCAATAGAGACAAGACTGTATTAGTTGAGAATATTCATTAGTTTATTCACACTGATTCCACGCCTGCCAGGCAGCAGGTGCTGTTCTACAAATAGTTCAGCTACCCTCTTGGAGCATACTTCGAGGAAGTAGATTTTGTAATTTTGAGGTCAGGAAGTGGCAGGCTCCTCTCTTGGCTGAGAGGCCCACCTGAGAAGAACCCCCATCCCCGCCCCCAGGGATGGTGCATGGGTGGGGCTTTGTGTCTTAGCCTCTAGGGGTCAGAATTTCTCACGGCCAGGCCCACCTCAGATTGACTACCTAGGGGTTCAGTTCAGGCATGGGTACTTTACTTAATTCCCAGATGTTTCAACTCTTTTACCAGGACAGGGATCCAGTTCCTGAGTTATAGAGGAAGCATAACAGAAGTAAGAGAAACTAGGGGGAGGAAAAGGTGGTGGGGGATGGAACTGAAAGGATGAAACAGAGTCCAGGTAAAGAAAAAAAAAGGGACAAAAAGAAAAATGGTGATTTGGAGATATCATATACTATTTCATTCTTAAAACACTAATTTTAGACTTTTGCAAGGAAAAAATGCAGCCTGGTCAATGTAACCTATGGATACATTGGCTATTTCTTGAGTTTCCAATGGAAACTGAGTGATGACCTATTTTCCCCATATCCTCCCTTCTTCCCATCCCATAACCCAACACACAAACACTGGACTGAAAACAACACTGCTCATCACAGGAAGGATGGCAGGAGACACCGTGGCAGATGGCAGCAGGCTGCAGATGCTCCCAGCCAAGACCTCACACCTTGGGGCCCTGCTCCTGGACCTGGCTTCCTCCTCCTCGGGGAGGTCCCACTGGCTTCACTAGCGTTAACCTCTGACCCGGGCCAGGACCCTAGTACCTGACGTCTCTGGGCAGGTCCCGTGCATGAGCCCAAACATGTTTCCGCAGGCCTTGCTCACAGCTGCCATCTTGGCCAGGACGGGAAGGTTGTGAATCACAAAGGATACCTCGTTCCTCTGCTGTTTGGCCAGGTTCTGTGCGTGGCCCAGAATCCCGAAGCCCGTGATGTCAGTAGCCGCGTGGGCGTTGAAAGTGTGCATGAGTCCTGCAGCTGCCAGAGGACAGAGAAGCCTTTGTCATCTGGGGTTGTGAACAGAGACTCCTAGAAAACACCCCTCCTCAACTCAAAATCTTACAGACGCTTTGGTCTCAAAACTGCTAATTTGTCAGGAAGACGGCATACAGGAATGATGAAAGCTGGATTTTAAAGATCAGTAAAACCTGGAGTGAAATTCTGAAAGTTGGTTTTGTAGTTCATTTTGAATCACTCGGAATAGCAGCTTCAACCAACAGTAAAGCCCTAGTAAACTAAAAATATCTGCAGAGAGGAAATGCTACCTCAACGAAAGGTAAACCTGTCATACTCTCCTAAAATCAAAGAACAAGACCTTTTAAGACTGTCTGATCTAAATTCAAGGTACATTCCTGATATCTGAAAGGTTAATCTTTTTTTAATTAAAAAAATTTATATATTTCATTTTTTAGAATAATCTTAGGTATACAGAAAATTTAGCAGAAAGTTGCTGTACTGTCCCTGCCCCCACCCGTTTCTCCCACAGTAATAGCCAGCATCAGTGTGCTGCCTTGACAGGTCAGTACTCATGTTACTGTTAACTCCAGTACACAGTTTACTCTGGGGTTTACTCTTGATGTCTATGCATGCAGCAGATATATGAGCTCGTGTATCCAGTCATTACAGTATCATACAGAGTATTTTCACTTCCCTGGAAATCTCAGGTTCCACCTTTTCACCCATTCCTCCAACCCCTGATCTTTCAACTTTCTCCATCGTTTTGCCTTTTCCACAAGGTCAGAGTTGGAATTATACAGTATTTGATCTTTTTGGATTGGTATCTTTCACTCAGTAATGTGTCCTTAAGGCTCCTCCATGTCGTGATAGCTCACTTCTCTTCAGCACTGAGTAATACTCCACTGTTTAGATGGACCACAGTTTATTTTTATAATATGCCCTATGTTTACAGAAGTGCTCTGGAGTAAATGGTTTCTTTTTGGGGGCTGCACTAGGTCTTCATTGCTGTGCTCAGGCTTCTCACTGCAGTGGCTTCTCTTGTTGCAGAGCACAGACTCTAGGGCGTGTGGGCTTCAGTAGTTGTAGCATGCAGGCTTAGTTGCTCCATGGCATGAGAAATCTTCCAGGACTGGGGACTGAACCTGTGTCAACTGCAATGGCAGGTGAATTCTTACCCACTATACCACTAGGAAAGACCTGCTTTTTGATACACATTTTCTCTCTTTGGGCTTCCCTGGTGGCTCAGAAAGTAAAGAATCCACCTGCAATGCAGGAGACTTGGATTCGATCCCTGGGTCAGGAAGATCCCCTGGAGAAGGGAATGGCTACCCATTCCAGTATTCTTGGCTGGGAAATCCCACAGAGGAGCGTGGCAGGAGGCAGTCCATGGGGTCCCAAAGACTCGGACACAACTTAGTGACTAAGCACAAGTACATAAAACCTGTCTTTTATCTTTCCTTAGACAAGATCTTTTACTTAGGTATATCCTCAACAACACATGCGGAGAGAATTGACTCTATTCTGGTTCATAGTGCTAGCTAAGCAACACTGAGAACAGGCCATCCTATTAACACACCTACACCTGGCACAGTGGGGCAGTCAAGGACATTTAACAAAGCCATGCCCTACACTTAGCTCTTCCCAATGCCGTCCTAGACAAGCTTTGAGGAACAGAGTAGACAAGAGGACACACTGAATCCTACAGTCAGTAAGTGTGTGTCAGGCACTCAGTCATGTCCGACTCTTTGTCTCCTCTCTCCATGGAATTCTCCAGGCAAGAATATTGGAGTGGGTAGCCATTCCCTTCTCCAGGGGATCTTACTGACCCAGGGATTGAACCAGGTCTCTTGCATTGCAGGCAGATTCTTTACCGCCTGAGCCACTAGGGAAAAGGGATTCTACTTTTAAGGTATTGGTCACCACTTCTTCTCTTATAGGGAATGACTGTTGCTAATTTTTATTACAAAAATTTCAATGAAACACAAAAGCAGAGAGAGGAGCACAGCACAATGAATTCCCACATACCTCACAATACCCAGCCTCAAGCGTTACCACCGATTTGCTGGGGTCTCATCTTTTCTTGCCTACTTGTTGGGGGATGTGAGAGGTGCGATAGGTAACTTTAAAGCCAACCCCAGTCATATCCCTTCAGCTATCAGTATTTCTGTGTGTGCTTCTAAAAGATAAAAAACTTGTAACACAGCCACAATATCATTATCATACCAACAAAATGAACACTACACTGCTCTCTCTGAAACTTCGTAACAGTTCCCTCTCAGTGTCATTTGTGGAAACTGAGCCACTTTTCCTGAAGCATCTCCTGCATTCGGGATCTGGGTATCTTCTCCGATGTGGGCATGTTCTACCATCTCCCCTATTTCCCATACTGGTGTTTAGGACCAAGGCTTGAAGAGACTCAGGTTCATTTTTTTTCTGGCAAGAATCCTTCATGGGGGATGGGGGGGGTAATATCATCAACACGAACCTTTCACCAAAAGCTTTCAGCAGCCACTGATGTTTGGTGTTGAGGTTCATTTAATCAAGCGGACAGCAAAAATGACAACTCTATAATTCAACCATTCTTCCTCTATTAGATGTGACTTCGATAAAGAATTTTTTAGAAAATATGGTTTCCCTGAAATTCACCCCATTCAAGACAGGTAAAATAAGAGGCTGACCACTCTTATTTCAGAACAAGTTGGTGACCCAGGTGACCAAAAAGTTTTAATTATCATTTGTTTAGATACTTGATATGGTCACTCTGGTCTCTGATACTCAAACTGTACCCTCCGCCCCCATGACAAATGGGAGCCCCTTGAAGTTGGGGGGATGTATCATGACCCACTAGTCGCTGACACCGCCACCGCTTCCAGGCATAGGAAATTAAACTTATCTTCTGTACTTCCTGTCCCAGAGCTGGAACCTGCCATTTCCCCAGGGAGTCCTGGTACTTTTTAGTGGAAAACAGTAACTTTCCAACCAGGGGCACTAAGACTTCACCCTTCACTGCTTCTAGGCCTTTTCAACAGGTTCAGAAATAAACATTTTCAGAGAAAAAAAATTATCCTGAGTTCACACTGATAATTCAAAATTAAAGATGACAGTTTTTAATTAATTTAGCTTCTTCGTATGTTGGACAACCTTAAAAAATTTGGTTTGGATTCATAAAATATGCTCTTTTCATTTTTAAGTATAGAAAACTACATAAAACATTTATTTCCAAGTTGAACTTATGAAACAAAGCATGTTCAGAGGGTCTGCTTCCTCCCTGTTCTCTTGTATATGTAATAATTATTGTTAATGATTTATTTTTCCACCGTTTCTTTTTCAAAGTATAAAACACATATTATTACTTCATATTTATTTATGAACACACAAAATGTAGCATACTACATATATGCTCTGTCCTTTGCTTTTTTCACTGGCCGTATCCTACAGATAGCTTCCTGGTAATAAAGCTCTCTCATTCCTTTTTGTAGGGTACGGTATTCCACTGTGCATGGAGACTAGATAATCCCAGTCAGTCATCTAGTGATGGACCTTTAGATTGTACCCTTCTTTTGCAATTATAAATAGTGCTTCAACAAATAGTGTTGTACACATGTTATTTCATTTTTTGGCCACTGTAGCTTTGGGATAGACTCACGGAAGGGGGAATTCTGGATCAAAATAAACGTACACTTAATTTTGCTACATACGACCAAACATGCCTCCATAAGTGTTGTGCTATATCCCTATCAAGAATGTCTAAGACTTAAGGATAGGGGAATCTTAAATGCACAAATATAAGTAAACTAATAACCTATATGAGTAAAAATAAATCCATTACAAATCACTTTCTAACTGTTAAACTACTTAATTTGAAGGACAAAAAAAAAAAAAAAGACTTCTTAAACATGGCAAAAAGTGAAAAAGTTGGCTTAAAGCTTAACATTCAGAAAACTAAGATCATGGCATCTGGTCCCATCACTTGATGGCAAATAGATGGAGAAACAGGGGAAACAGTGGCTGACTTTATTTTTCTGGGCTCCAAAATCACTGCAGATGGTAATTGCAGCCATGAAATTAAAAGACGCTTACTCCTTGGAAGGAAAGTTATGATCAACCTAGACAGCATATTGAAAAGCAGAGACATTGCCAACAAAGGTCCGTCTAGTCAAGGCTATGGTTTGTCCAGTAGTCATGTATGGACGTGAGAGCTGGACTATAAAGAAAGCTGAACGCCAAAGAATTGATGCTTTTGAACTGTGGTGTTGGAGAAGATTCTTGAGAGTCCCTTGGACTGCAAGGAGATCCAACCAGTCCATCCTAAAGGAGATCAGTCCTGGATGTTCATTGGAAGGACTGATGTTGAAGCTGAAACTCCAACACTTTGGCCACCTCATGCGAAGAGATGACTCATTTGAAAAGACCCTGATGCTGGGAAAGATTGAAGGCGAGAGGAGAAGGGGACGACAGAGGATGAGATGGCTGGATGGCATCACCGACTCGATGGACATGGGTTTGGGTGGACTCCGGGAGTTGGTGATGGAAAGGGAGGCCTGGCGTGCTGCAATTCATGGGGTCGCAAAGAGCTGGACACGAATGAACAACTGAACTGAACTGAACTGAAACATGGCACAGTAAAAGAAGTAGGAATGAAAAGCCTTGGTTGTAAGTGATGAGAATATCAAAGAACATAGAATTAAATAATTACAATTCAACTTAATTTGGAATAGAGCCAAAGAAATACTCTTGGAATTCAGGAAAAAAAACTATAGAAAAATTTGATCTCAAAATAAATTGTTCAAAAGTAGGCAAAAGGCAAATTAGTTACAGCATATTGCTCTGATAGAACATCTAGCCATTAAAAATCATGTGTATTAGAATTATATAATAAGGAAAAAAGAATTTAGTAATATTAAATGAATAAAAGCAAATTCCATGGACTTCCCTGCTGGTCCAGTGGGTAAGACTATGCAGTTCCACTACAGGGGGCATGGGTTTGATCCCTCCCTGGTTGGGGAACTAAGATCTGGCATGCCGCTCCATGACCTGCCCCCACCAAATTCCAAATACAAGTAAAATGTATGCTAACCATTAGTATACAACATCAACGATAAGATAAAAGTAAACTACCAACCAACCAAACATGGATAAAAATCTTAGAAAAATACATAAAAGTATTAACAGAAGTTATTTTGGGGTGGTGGGACTATGAAAAATGTTTTTCCTTTCCTTTTTATATTTTCTAAAAACTTTCCTATAATAAGCATATGACTTTTTTTCCTATAAGGCAAATCACATTTACCCAGTGATAATGTCTAGAACACGCAACGTGTCTGGATTCCTACCAGGGCTCTAGGCACCAACAGAAGGGGTTGTGCAGTCAGTGGCCAAACCTGGCTGATGGCCAGTTCCTCCAGCTAAGATTTTTTTTCAAAACAATGTTAAAAGAGTTATAAGGAGAAAAAAAAATAAAAAAAATCAGTGCAACTGAGACTGTGGCCCACAAAGCCTGAAACAGCTCCCACAGTGCATCTCAGAAAGCTTGCTGACCTGAGCCTGGCCGTACCTGTCCTGTTGAGCCTAGCCATGTTCATCATCGCCTCCTGGTAGGCCAGCTCCACATCCTCCTGGGTGACCACTAGCTTGATTTTATTCCACTTCTCAGGCTGATGACAGGAACACAGATGAGGGAGAAAAGAGAAAAAATGTGATCAATCTTTGTTTCTAACCACTGAAAGAGCCTATTTTTTCCTTAGTCATCTTGAGGAGTTTTACTTATCTAATTCTGCACACAAAATTAAGTTTTCTAACTCCCCACTGCCCCAACCCCCGTGATTATTATTTTACGTGTCCACTAGACATATCATCATGGCATCTTCTCTGCTCTCAGCTGCACCTCTGTAGTCCAACACTGCAGTTTACTGGAGACATGAAAGCAGCAGGATAGTTGTGAATGTCCTTAGGTTCTCCTCTTCATCTCCCCTTGTAAGCTGATGGCTCACATTTTTCATGTTTTTAGTGTAACTGCGTTAATATACTTACTGACTCTCCCTGAATTCTAGGATCAAGTCCTCTTGAGGGACAAATGAATGGGAAAGAACTTCAACTTAGCATTGGCTGCGATGACGTTGAGAGTGACCACACAGCACATCCTCTGAAACGCCACTGTCTTCCCTCTCAAAGAGCCTAGCATCACGATGCTGGGTTCATGACATCCAGTCATGGTCCATTAATGGCCAGCATTCATGAATTCACTCATTTTTAGCAACACTCAATAATCTACTGCCCAGCGGAAATCTATCTCTGTGTACCTCCCTTATTTCCAGCTCCTCAGCTCTCCCAGAGACGTAATGACGATTCTGAATTTTATACTTGTCATTTCCCTGCCTTTTGAAAAGCAGTATCCTCATACATACAGATGCCCAAACAATACTCTGGTTGCTTCTGACCTTTATGAAAGGGTATCACACTGATACTTAGTCTTTGAAACTTGCTTTTTTTTCAATTCTGAGCATCTTTAAGAAATTGGTAAAAAGCAAAGTCCTGTGGTCTGATTCACAAGTGTCATACTAGATGGGAAATGTCCCCATCATTGCTGAATAAGAAGGGAAAAATATCTAAAGAATATGGCCTCCTTAGAGATTGTCTCTGCTGTTTGTCAGGCTAAGATCTATCTGGTTGATGAGTAACATAAAATTACCCTTTTTCAACTGTTTCTCAGGACTAGTGGTTTCAGATGTCAATTGTAGAAACTGAAGGCACTGAGATTTGTGAGAATATACCACAATCATTCATTTTTGAGTTGCTCCAGCAATGAAGAAAGTCTTAAAGGAAGAATGATTGATCATAGTGCAGTAGAAAAGTGACTCAGGATAAATATCTATTGCCAATAAGCCTGGCCTTATTTATACCTCAAATATCAAACTTTGCACACATTCTCTTATGTATTAATTTTCAATGATAAGATATAGCCAGCTCAGCAACTAATGAACAGATAAACTCAACTGTTTCCCAAATTCTCCTTATGGAGTTACTTCTGAACCTTGAGCAGGGGCTAACCTACTTTAAGCACTCGGTAAATGAAACGTGGATTTAATAAAAGAATAGGCACAACTCCCAGGATTTCTGTAAGGTCCAGACTGACACTATACTCTCTGGTACTACAACTAGAAGAGTGCATTAAAAGAAAAAAAAAAAAAAAAAATTTTTTTTTTTTTTAAATATCTATGTATGTATTTGCCTGGCCAGGTCTTAGTTGCAGTACATGAGATCTTTAGTTGCAGCATGGAGCATCTCTAGCTGGGGCATGAAAACTTTTAGTTGTGGCATGTGGGATCTAGTTTCCTGACCAGGGATCGAACCCAGGGCCCCCTACACTGGGAGCATGGATTCTTCCAGGGACATCCCCAAGAGCTCATTTTAGAAGACACACTGCTGACACTGGAAGGTGAAGGTCACTTACAATATCCAGCCACTGGTGCACGGCCACGGCCACTTGCGTCCCCAAAGGTTTTGTCAGTACAAGCACATCACCCGGCACTGCGTTATCTGGCCTGAAGAAGAGAACACTGGCAGTTTCTCATCAAATTAACCAAGGAGATAAGTTCGTCATCGGATAAACGAAAGAAAAAAAGGCTGGTAAAACCACATGTGTGTTTGCCGTCACTTACTCATATTTAAGCCAACTACTGCCATGTACTGATATCAGAGCTTTGCCATTTACTACTGGGACGACTGATGAACAAAACAAAACATCAAATGAAAAGTGAAGAGGCCACGACTTCAACACTCAGGAGGACGATGACTTACTAGTTTCCCAAAAAGGCAAACTGCTTAGACTTAAAAGACATCATCAGGCCCTGATTCAGTCATGCCCTGTACTTTTCAACACAGACCCACCAGCGTTCTAAGGCAACAACACTTCTGAAACAAACACTGTTCTTTCTTTTTTACAACCACTTATACAGCAGAGATGCAGGTGGGATTTCTCAGGCTGTTCGATTATGGGTCTAATGTTTTGGTGATTTTAGCATCAGTGTGCCACATTCCGAGTTATGACCAGTAAGTTTCCTTGGTACACAGGATCCCTGGTTGGGCCCTATCTTAAAGACAGAAGGCAAATACCAAAAAAAAGGCACCCCTAAAAACAGAAAGACTGCCCCCCTGAACAAAACTCCTGTCTCACTAAGTACCCTCACGACTAGCACTCATATCTTTCTTGTCCTGGTTCAAAGAACTGTCCACACAGTTGTCTGGTCCCCCGACACTGGACAATAATCATCCAAGTGGGTTAAAAACCCACAGGCACACCCTTTCACACTTCTGGAATTGTGAAACACGTGGACCCGGCACCCGCTCATAAAACCCACTCCACAAACAGAGCTTCTGATTCCTTCAGAGAACAGGGCAAGGTGGTTTTCTTAATAAGATGTCAAACACGAAAAGTGACAACTTGTGTTAAGGGAGAAACTTCTCCAAAGACCTGGCAATGGCCCGAAGGCACATGAAAAGATGCTCTTAGCATTAGCCACCAGGGAGATGCAAATCAAAACCCACCGAGGTATCATCTCACACCCACTAAGACAGCTATTATCAAAAAAGACAGTAAATAAGTGAGTGATGCTGCTATAAACATTCATGTGCAAGTTTTTTGGGTGGACATACATTCCAGTTCCCAGGGGCAGATATCTAAGAATTACTGGGTCATGTGGTGACTACTGAACCTGAGGAACAAAAGCAGCTGCACCATTTTACATCCCTCACAGTCATGGACAAGGTCTGCGATGTCGCCACATCCTCACCAAGACTTGTTTACTGTCTTTTTAATATCTATATCCACACAGAAGACTTCTACATGAACGTTCACAGCAGCATCACTCACAACAGGTGGAAATAACCCAGAGGCCTGTGACCTATGAATGGATGAACACAGTGGTCTGTCCATACAATGGAGTGTTTGCTATTCAGCCATAAAGAGGAATGAAGTACCAACACACATGCAACATGATGAACCCTGAAAAATGCTAAGTGAAAGAAGTCGGACATAAAACATCACTTGTTGCATGGTTCCATTTATATGAAATGTCCAAAACAGGCAAATCCATGAGAGAGGAAGTAGATTTGTGGATTTCAGGGAGTGGGAGAGGAGGGAGTTAGGAGTGGCTGCTATGAATACAAGGTTTCTTTTTGAGGAGATGAAAATTTTCTGGAATTGGACAGTGGTGATGGTTATATAAGTCTGTGAATACTAAAAACCAATAAATTGTATACTTTAAAAAACTGAATTTTATGTTATGTGAAATTTTTGGGAGCGAACCAGGCCAGGTGATATGAAACAAAAAACGACTTACATGATAAACTCGTTGGGCTGGCAGACAGTCGTAGCCACACCTCCTAAAACAATCCAGGGGTTTAGCACTGTTTGGCCACCCGTTACAGACGTTCCTGCCTCCTCTGCTGCATCTTTAAAACCCTGTATAATTAGGGGCATCACTTTATCCCTTTCCTAGGGTTTAAAAGGAAAATTAAAAGTCACATCATTCAGCTGAAAACCAGGAAAAGAGAGTCTATACACTTACAGTTATGAAAAGATCATAAACCAGAAAAGATCATAAAACCAGAGTTTCCAGAAGGGGCAGGGAGTAACAGAAAGAGGTAGGAACAGCTCACTCTGTAGCCCTTTTATCACAAGTTGGAAGAGGCTGCAAGTTACAATGTGAATGGAGCTTGGACAAGAGACGTGAACTCTGGAAATAGGCTGGGTGTTCAGGGCTGCCTGCATCTGAATGGGCTCTCTACACGGTCCTCACCACCCAAGACCAGCTCACATGCACCCCCACGTCTGCTTCCCCATGGCTGTGTCCAAGCAGAGGCACAAGAGCACCTTGTGGGGGCAGACAAGGGCCTACTGAACGCTCAATTCTATGTGCAGGGCCAATGATGGCAGGGGGTGGGGATGAAACCAATTACCTGTTAAAAATAATCTAACAGGAATTCACCTCTGGGTCAAAGAATAGGTCAGGCAGTGAGGCCACAGATGCTGCCAGGTGAGCATTGTGAACAGTGGGACACCCCGACCCCACCATTGTCTATGTCAGCATCCAGTCAGTGACCAAAGAGAAGGCTGACGGCCTCGGTGCCACACCCTGGGCTGGAAGGCTCCTACTCACCCTGTCGGTCATTTTGTTACTGACTCCAAGGAGCATCAGCATGTTGTCGCACTCCGTGACCCCCATGGCGTAGAGGTCACTGAGGACATTGGCACAGGCTATCCTGCCCTGGAAGAGAAGGGAGACGTGAGCAGGGACCTCAGGGGACTTTCCGGGGCGGACACAGAGAGCTGGGCTGCCCAGAGGCACCCGGGAGGGGACTTTCCAGAACGCGGGCCTCAGCGGCTGTGCTTCACACACTCACTGCCTTTCCTCGACCACAGAACCAAGCTCAGACGTTCCTGCCACCACCTCTCCTTTGTGCAGCACAGAGCATTTCAATGTTCTTCGCCATTCTACAACATCAGGAGAAACCTGCCATTTATTTAGGTGCAGAACCCAGAGCAGGGAGATGGTGGAGAGAAGGGGGCATGGTGCAGATGGTTGCAGAGGAGCCAAAGTGGAAATGCTGGGAATCAACCGTCTTAAAGAAAATGTGGGAACAGTCAATTATCCTGAACAGATTCTTAAAAAGGGCCAACTTTTATTGGTTACAGAGGTGGTGGGTTTTATGTACTCAGAGAAATTTTTGGACTCCTTTCCAAAGCTGTATGAGATAAACAGGAAAATCATCTTGGTTAAAAAATAAATAAATAAAAATAGAAGAAACGAACAACACCTAGCCCTGAAACCACATTGTTTTCTAAAGAAAAAGGGAGGCATTTCTCAGTAAACTATATGGTTTTATCGAGGAACTCTGAACTAGTACTCAATAGAAACGTGGTAATAGAAGATTTTCTACTGCCAACAGAGATTGAAAAAAAATTTTTAAAGTTGCCTTTCTCTAAACAGGAAAGGAGAAAGTGACAAGCTTTTCTTCTGACATAAGCGTAATCAAACTGCAAGTTATTATCACTTCCAGTGGCCATTTCATTGCTCATTTATCGTTATGTTGTCTTACAACTTCTGGGCATGTTGGAAGGGAGCTGGATCACCACCTGTGACTCACTCGCAAGGCAACAGGGGCAGAAGTGGTTGGCATGCTGGGAGGTGCCAACCACAGGCCGGGCTGCAGAGGCGTGCTGCCCCTTCTGTGCTAGGCTCTTGGGTCCTTCAGCGAGATGCTGGCAGAGGATGCATTCTGGTTCCAGCCACCTGGGCCACCAGTCAGGTAGGACACCAGGGGCATGGCATGCACGGGAGCACTGCTTTACCAGAGACAGCGGGGTATGTGGGCATGAAACAGGTTTCTGGGAGCCCGTGTGCTTATCTTGGGACCTGAGTGGTGAACACTCCCTCCCTGCCTCGTTACCAATACCCTTGGCACCAGGAGGGGCCTTTGGCACTTCCTACGGATAGGATGTTCCCAATCTCTTCATTGGCTCCTCCCAGCTGCCAGGGTGCAAGGAAGGGTCCAGCTGGGTAGATGGAGAGGCTGCTGGCAGCACCCCACAATGAGCAGATGGGGGTATCTGAGTGGAGCGTGATCAGCAGGGAGACCCACAGGCTACCCTATGGAATAAGACACAGTGAGAGGAGTGACCACAATCAGGGTCAATGGTCAAGTTCATTGTGATGAGATGCTAAGCTCTCTATTTCTGGACAGAGACATACAGGATCTGTCCTATTACAGAGGATAGTGAAACTCAGGAAAGTGGAGTTTACAAATGTTAAAGAAAAACATGGACAAGGAAACAAAAGGAGGAAACTAGAAACACATCATTCCACAGACACACTGAACAGGTGCTCTGGCAGAGAGATGTGCGCAGGCACAAGAGCAGCAGGGGACACCCCACATCCGCCCTGCCTGCCTCACACACGGTACCAAGTGTGAGCAAGGGAGCAATCAAGTCAGACCCACAATGGTGGAGTCACGGTGGGAGAAATAACAAGTTTGTACAGAACAAAACCAAAAAGCCCACACACGCACATGCAAAACCCAGCCACCACTCCAAACCCAGCGAGTAAGCAGTTCCAGATGTAAAAGTACGTCGGGTCAAACTCACCATCATGTAAGGGTCATCGACGATGGGATAAATGTAATCTGTGGTTTGAACCAAGGAAAGGCCACCATGCCTCAGAGGAATGACACAGGTGTCCATCCCGATGCCTGCAAAGATGGGAGTCACCATCACCCAGAAGTCAACAGGAAGATTGGTGTCATTTTGTACCTTCAGTGTTCTGACAGGAGGGGTTTTGCACAAGACTCTTATGGAACACTGCTCACTGCCAACAAAGCAATGTGTTTCCTATCAAGAAGTATAACTGAAATAAATGTGAAACAAAACCAGCTTAAGATAGCAAACGAGAAGACAATTTGTTAGTCATGAAGACTCAACTTCAACATGGTACAATTTTGAGACTCTAATGATGCCTTGAAGAGAAATTTTCCTTTCTTTTACTGTTATCATGTGATTGGCACCATAGAGAATTTCCGTAAAGATGAGAACAGCACAGATGGAACTTGGGTTGTCTTCTCCATAGTTAGCCAAGAGTACATCTTTGGGCATCATTCTGTTTTTCCAACAGAAAATCTGTAAAATATTTTACACATATAAAATGTTATTCTACATTTTAGTAAAAAATGACCAAAAAAGGAAAAAGGACAAAGCTAGATCAAGTATTCATTGACTCCAATCAAGCATGCACGTAAGTACTGTGGTATGCACAGGATCTTACAACTGATGGACTATTTAGAAATAATTCCCTTTTCCTGAAATTGGTTTAGAAACAGTCAAGACTCGTTACTGTAGGTCATATTTCTTAAAAAAAAAAAAAAAATCAGTTGCAATGCAAACACTACAAGTTTAGACTGGCCTCCCGCCTGAATAGAGTGCCTTCCCACACACACCTCTCAAGGGGAGGCCCCCTGGCCCTTAGGAAGCATTTTGACTTTGCAACACAATGGGCAAAGGACAAATCAGGAGGAAGTACAAAAGCAAGCAGGTAGATTCACCCAGAATCCCAAATGAAACAAGAATAAATCACACCCGAATCGCCAGACAGGACTACGTGTGAGCTTTCACAACTGCCCTTGCAGACAGGTCGGGGCCCAGGGGCAGTCTGTCAAGGTCTGATCCATTATTACTAACACAGAAATAAAATCAAGTTTAGTAAAACATCACTCTGTGATGGCAGGCTGACTTTTTTTATTACCACACTAGATGGCAAAGCAGAAACTCCTGGTGGAAGATCCAGTTAGGGAATGGAGGATTTTGTTTCAGAATGGCAAGCCTCACAAATTTTTGACCATGGAATACTCATTACCAGCGATCAGAAAGTGTGTGACAGTTCATCTCACTTGATGCATGTGCACAGAAATGCCCACTAATGATACTCTGCAGCACTCAGGTGGAAACAGGGCAAGAACCACAATTAAACTCATATGATTCTCCTGAAATTGATCATTCCAACAACTGGGTATTCCAAATACATTCCTATTCACTTTGGAAAAAAGGGGAAGTTTCCTTTTAGGTTTTCATATAAACTATAGGACTATCGAAAGAGACACTAAAAAAGAGTTGCTGAAAGTTAGCTTTAAATATTTCCCAACATGGGAATATTAAACTTGAATTCAATCTTCTTGATTTGTAGAGCAGTTAATTTCTCTCTCTATCCAGCATCAGAGAGTGTGAACCATGACTCCTGAGCACAATTCTGGGGCTGACAAGAAGCTCCCATCACCCATGTGTCCTCTCTCCACGAGGACACCACTGCATGCTGAGGAGGGTCTAGCGCTGTCCACATGGGAACTGCCAGCCACACATGGTAAGATATCGCAATTCCAGAGTGACACGCGCTACAAGTATAAAACACACTGTTTTAAACACTTGGACCTGAGAAAAATCTCAGCTAGCATCTCGTTAGCAGTGTTTTATATTAATTATGCATCGAAATGACATTTTTACATATTAAGTTAAAATATAGTAGAATTATATTCACCTGATACATTTTTAAAAACTATTTATTTACTTATATGGCTGTGCTGGGTCTTAACTTTAGCATCAGGATCTTCAGTTGCAGAATGTGAACGCTTAGTTGTGTCATGTGGGATCTAATTCCTCAATCAGGGATCAAAAGCAGGCCGCCTGCATTAGGAGCAAGAAGGTTTAGCTACTGGACCACCAGGGAAGTCCCTGATTCTTCTTCTTTTTTTTTTAAGTGGAACTACCTGTAGTGCTGCTAAGTCGCTTCAGTCGTGTCTGACTCTTTGAGACCCTATGGACAGCAGCCCACCAGGCTCCTCTGTCTACAGGATTCTCTAGGCAAGAATACTGGAGTGGGTTGCCATTTCCTTCTCCAACTACCTGTACTAGAAAAATTTAAATGACACAGGGGACTCATCTCATCTATCTTTGGGACAGCACTAGTCTGTAGTGACTGGTTTACAAATCCCCTATCAAATTTCAAGAAAGGAAGATAAAGAGGGTGAGCCTAGGATGGGCCATGGGCTTTGAAAACAAGTATATCAAGTATGAGAGAGCAGGACAGAGGCACAGCATAGGTGGAAATGAAGATGCCAGAGTGGAGGAAGCCTCAAATACAGAGCAGGGTGTGCTTAATTATCAGTGGCTGAAGGGGAATTCTAGAAGGTTTCAGCAAGACTGAAACCATCCAGCAAAAAAGTTAAAAATAAATAAATAGAAAATAACCTAAATCATCATACTACCTCCATAGCCAGCAGCCGTCAACATGTGACAAAACCTAAGCATCAGCAACAGATGTAAAGTTTTTTTTTTTTTTTTAAGAATTTTTAAAAAATTAATTTATTTGGCTGAGCTGGGTCTTAGTTGCCATACATGGGATCTAGTTTCCTGAGCAGGGCTCAAACCTGGGCAGAGTCTTAGCCACTGGACCTCCGTGGAAGTCCCACATGTACCAACTTCCAAGACATACTTACCCTAACAGTTCGTCAGAATACAATAAACGTGTATCTTTAACAACTGTTATGGCTTATCCTTAGAATGCAGAAAATATGACACTTTTAGAAAAAATTTAAAAACATGCTAACAGACTTATGTGTATACATACATACGTCATACATAAAACATGTATGTATTATGTATGTGGGTACAGATATGGTACACATACATACACAGATAATTTCTGGTACTCAGAACAGTTGCAAACCATAGATATTATTAGCCAATATTACAGATGGGGAAACTGAGGCTCCGGAGGGTTAAGAAGAGTGTACAGGGTAACACTTATCAGATCTCTTTCCCCTGGCCTGTTCCCTTGCTGTCACTGCTGAGTTACAGCTGATGCAGCTCCTTTCCCCACAAACATGTCTGAACTGAAAAATCAGATGACAAGCAGTATGGTGAGCAGAGGAAGGGAAAAATGTGGATTTCAAGTTTTGACTCCCACCAAGTGACAGGAAACAGGCCACCCAGCTTTCCTGAGCACCACAGGGCTGCTGGAAGGACCGACTGCCCGAGTGCTCAATAAGTCAATGAGGGCGGTTATAGAGGGGAATTACTGCTTTATCCATGAAGTTGGTTTTTCTTTTTTAATGTAATTATTTATTTGGTTGTGTTGGGTCTTAACTGCGGCACTCAGAATCTTCACTGCATCATGCAGGATCTTTCACTGCAGTGCACGGACTCTTTAGTTGCGGTGCATGGACTCCAGAGCTCATGGGCTTCAGTACTTGTGGCACACGGGCTTGAGAGTGCACCGGCTCAGTAATTGTAGGCTGCAGGCTTAGCTAATCCGAGGCATGTGGGATCTTAGTTCCCCCACCAGGGACTGAACCTTTGTCCCCTGCATTGCAAGGGGGATTCTTAACCACTGGACCATCAGGGAAGTCCCATCCATGAGGTTTTTACTGTATTTGTTGTTGCCCATTCGGTGGCTTATTTTTTCCAGACAAAGTTATCTAACGATTTTCTCAGTATATTCTCATTCCTTGACAAGTAAGCTGACATCCACTCCACCTCATTCATATGGTATTTTTCCACACTGAGACATTAGATAGATGAAGACAGTTTTCTTTTTCTATAATTTATTTGGCTACACTGGGTCTTAGTTGTGGCATATGGGATCTAGTTCCCTGACCAGGGGACTGAACACGGGCTCCTTGCATTGGAAGCTCGAAGTCTTAGCCAAGGATCACCAGGGAATTCCCAAGGGCAGTTTTCTAACTGAGCTCCTAGGAGCCCTTACAGGCCCTGAGAGTGCAGGAAGTGAGTTTTCCTCTCTCTCACCCAAAGCAACTCTGCTCTATAATCAGGAAAGAAAGGAGTACCCTGGGTTCAAAACCAATGTTATGAGACAGAGTGTAATCATATATAGGTAAAAAGAAATGCAATTAAAATCTTATGTAGGAAAACTGATCAAGTCACACACTGTAACTGCAAAACATTCACAAGCTCCTAGACTATACAACCAACACTCAAAAGGCAAAGTGATCACAAGTCTTGCATCACATACTGAACAAAGCACACACAGAAGCTAACAGACATCCCAGTAGCTTAGGCTTTCTTTCTGAGCTCAATGTTTGAGGAAGGGTAAACCACTAAGGACATCAGGAACTGGGTCAAGGAAACACAGCTCTCAAGTCCAGATGTCAAGCTGGGGTCAAGTATAGACCCAGTCCAGTGTTCCCGCCTTCTGTGCCTGGAGCACTTTTCTCCTCCCTCCTCCCATGGGAACTTTTCTAGTGATGCCTGTTGCAGAGGAGCCCTGAGTTCCCCTCAACCCAGTCACTGCTCTCCCAGTCCTGTACAAGGATGCGGAACCACTAACTTTCCTAATCTGATTTAATAAAAAAACACCTTTACTGTTAACAGTTGCCTCAATCATATATTATATAGTTTAAAAATGGTTAGAGCACATTTCTTAATGCTTTTCAAGTAGTTCCTCCAAATAAGCTATAAGGTAAGTTACCACTGCCTTGCTCTGAATCCTTCTTGCAGAAATGTTTTTTTTTTTAAAGGCAACATGGGAAAAGAGAACTCTAGTTTTTGACTCACTGACAACAATGCATCCAAGATTCTCTACTCAGGAAATAGGAAAGAAAACAGTGGTTCACATACCAAGTCTTGGCATAACTGCTCCAAGAAACTGCTCATCTTCTTGGAAGTGGTTCTCCTGTAAGGACTCCAGCAATTTCTGCAGGACATCTTGGGGCACTTTGCAGCCAGTGCCCTTCAGTTCAGTGAATCTGGTTAACCGGAAACTCTTGTCCAATTCATAACTTTCCGGGTTAAAGGACTCCCGTGCAGACATGGTTCTTGGGCCCACACACCTCACGGCCGGGCTCCTCCCCTCCCTCTCCTTTGCAGCTGGTTTCTTTATGGATCCACCTGGGTAGCACCAAAACACAAAGACACCATTGAGTTCTCACCAGTACTTGCCAAGAATCAAGTGAATATATGACAGTGAAAAGTAAACATGAAATGGGCTGAAATCACCAAGACCATAGGAAAACAGCCATTTGGGGCCAGAATGGTTTGACACGGTGATGTATAAGCCAGGTAAGTCTTAAAAAGTGACTGTACCATTAGTGACACATTCTATGTCTGTGTTGTTATAATTGTGGCTGCGAGGGGCAGCCAAGAAGACAGAACTATGGGCCAGCTGGCTTACAGGACACAGTGCCATCTTGAGCAAAAAGTCCCAAACGTTCTTCTAGCTGGTGGCATTACAGGAAAACGAGTCACTTCACCTATCAACCAGGAAGTACTATGGTTTAGAAATGAGATGCCCTGGCTACAGTGACTTTTCAGGAAGACTTTTTGCTATCTAAAAGAAAAATAAAATACCTAACAGGCATTTTTGGTGAAATGGAAGTTGATGGATATGCATTTGATGAAATTCTTTATGATGCTGAATTCAATTTTAGAAAAATCGATTTTGATTCTGAGTCAGACGTACAAAAAACTAATCCAAAACTAATAGGAAGCCTATCTGAAGAACACAATTTGAAACCTGGAATGGCTGTTTTAACACAGCAAGGTTCATTTTCTACAAGAGAGCAGTGGAAAGTTAGTTCTCTGATGTTTTAATCCAGTGCTATTTCCTAGAAAGCAAACACGGCCCAACTAACTAGTACACACACATCACTGACAAAATATACTACTACTCCTTACTGTTTCATTGCAGATCTAAAGTGATAAACTGTACTAAATTACTAGCATTTATAGTTTGGGGTACCACTGGAAGTTTCTGGAACAAATCTTTCTAAGTTTGAAGCCTTGGGGCTAAATGAAAACCTTTCCTGAGCTCCCAGGGTTTATAAACTTCCAGACTGATGCTTTATTGGGCAAAGACTAACAGACACCCCAACTTTTAAGGTCAGTTTCCCCTATAAAATTGATGATTAAGAACGTAATTCTCATTTATCGAGTTTTCGATCCCTTGGGAAGTACATCACTCATTTAAAATAAATCTCACAAAGCCTGAGTTCAGGCAGTCATCCAAACTGTCTTTACAAAACCATGTTTGGGGTGAGCAATGATTTTGATTTGAAACCTACACCTGTAAAGAAGTGAACCTTCCGACAGGCCAAGAAAACACCTGTGCAAAAGGAGGGCGCAAGGCTGATAAAGTTACAGACACGGGAATTCTGAGGCCATTTTACAGCTGGGAAAGTCCAACAGCACTCTGACTTGGAAGGGTTTGGAATAAAAACAAGTCCTTTCCTCACCAAATGCCTCGCACTTAACACCGCCTCACTCCTAGGAGGGGTAGAAAAAAAATCCAACTCACGAGGCATCCAGTTATTTTCCTACCTCCAAGCCCTATCCAAAAATAAAGGCAGGGAGGGGAATCTGGAATTCAGGAGACTAGCTTCCTTTTAAATCTTCCAAGATTTTTAACGGCAAAAAATTTAAAACACCTTAAGCCTAGAAGGCACTCAGGAGTTTCAAAATTCCAAACAGAATGAAGGACGTAAATCACACACATCTGAATCCAAAAAAAAAAAAAAAATTCTTACTTTTTTTGGAGATTGGGGGGGACCTGCAGAAAGGTGTAATTAATGGCGGGGGGGGGTGTTGCATAATATGCAGTCCACTAGAACCCCAAAGCCGCCCGTTTACACCTTTAAAACAATGACATGAATATTTAAAGCAACGGTTAACCCTTTCTTTCCCAGCCACGTTTTAATTTTTTCAAACGAGGGCGCCAAGCGGGCCGCAGAGCCGGGGGAGCGCGGTGAGTGGGGGCGGGAAAGAGGACAGCCCCGGCCCGGTACCTACCTCCCCCAAGGTCCCCAAGCCCAGGAAACAACCAACGGGGAGGACACGGCGACGTGGGCGCAAGGAGCGCGTGCCCAGCGGGAAGCACACGTCGGGGCGGCGGAGGGCAGCGCTCGGGGACACCTTAAATCCCTGGCTGCCGCCTTTAAAGGCCACCCGGGCCCGGGTTCTTTGTGCGGCGCGGCCAGGAGGAGGCGGAGCGGGGCGGCCGACGGGGCCATGCCCGCCCGCCCGCTCTGTGTCCCGGCGGCAGCGGGAACGGGCGCGGCCCAGGCCGCGGGGAAGGCGCGAGGCCCGCACGGCCCCACTGGCCGCGACGGGTCTTCGGGCTCGCGGGCCGGCGAGGCCGGGACGCCCGGCGTCAGGAGGCGCCCGCGCGGGCCGGAGAGAGGGCGCGCGCGGGCGGGGGGGGGGAGGCGGGGAGGGCCCGAAGGCGCCGCGCGCCCCGGGGACCGGGCTGGGCTCTCTCGCCGCGCGCGCGGGGCCGCCGCCCGCACAAAAAATGTCGGCGGGCGAAAAAATTAACCCCTGCGTCCGCCGCCGCCGCCCTCCCCCTCCACTCCTCCCCCGCCCTCTCCTCCCTCCCTCCTTCCCCGGCCCCGCGCGGCGGCCGCGGCGGCGGCAGCAGCGGCGCGGGCGGTGCTTCTTTTTTTAAAGCGGCCCCACCAAGCCCTGGCTCGGCCCCTCTCCAGACAGCGCTGCAGAGCGCCGGTCGTGCACGGCTCCCGGCGCGCCCGGGCGGCCCGCGGGGGGATCCGCACGGCCGCCCTGGGCCTGCGGACGAATATTCCCCTTTAAGCCTGGTGTCTCGCCCCCCCCCCCCGAGCCAGGCGCTTACCGGTTCGCTTTGCGCCCTCCGCCTCCTCCCGCGAACGGGACTCCGCCGCTCCCACAATGCACCGGGCGCGGCCGGGCTCCCTTAAGCGTCGCCTGAATAAAAAGGCCTCTCCCGGCGGCGGCGGGAGGGCGGGAGGGCCCCGGGCCGCGCCTGGGCGCCGCGGAGGCTCGGCCTGGCTCGGCGGGCCCCTGCCGGGAACCAGGGCCGCCGCGCTCCGCCGTGCGCCGCGCGCGAGGGGCCTTTAAGGGCCGGCTCCCTCCCTTTAAGAGGCGGCGGGCCGCGGCCGGAGCGGCTCGGTGGCTGCGTGCGGCCCGGGAAAGGGGGCGGGGGCGATGTGCAGGCCCGAGCGCGGCAATGATTGGTCTCGGGGGAGGGGTGGGGGGGGGGTTGCAAGCCCGAGGAGCGGTGGCATCCGTTGCATGATGCAAAAAGGATTGATTTCAAAAGTTGCGAGTTGCATTGGCAGCAGCCTTTGGCGCCTGGGCCACCTCCTTTTCCTTGACCCGCTGGAAGGGCCGGGAATGTTTCCCAAAACCTGGCGGGGTTCAACCGTGCTGCGTTCTGCGGGACGCTGTACCTGCTCCCCGAGTGCTGCCGTCGTTCCTACCGGCAGACAATGAGCACGGAGACAATTTGAAAATCGGGTGGGAGCAGAAGGAATGCCCCCTCTGCCGCGACGAAAGATTTAGAAACACAGACGGCGCGTTTGATTAATAACGACTCTCCCTTCTATTGTTCAACCTGGCTCGGGAGCTCACATGAACCTCGGTGAACACGCACACGTCCTGCGAAGTTTCTTGAACATTTCATGCGTTTGGTAGGAAGTCAGAGCTTAAGGTTCCTCAGTTACATTGTTTGCTCTCCACAGGTCCAAGTCAACATGTCAGCCTAGTACTGCATGTGTTTGAATGAACACCCAAGGGAGCGATTCCGCTTCTGAGATTACTTTTTTCAGGTTTTCAACTTTCTGACACGTTGCTGAAGACAATAAAGTAAACTGCTTTCCTACGACGCCTTTTCGTGCTTCCCTTGAAACCGAGAAGTTGGGAACAATGACCAATCTTTTCTAGAGTGGTTCAGCATTTTCCAAATATATTTCGGGGCAGGAGTGTTTTTCTGTTTTGTTTTTTTTACCCAAAAGGTGCTGTAGGTTCTGTTGTCAGGTTTGTAGGCTACGCAGATGCCTATTTCATTCTTAAAATTTCTGCTTGGCAGTTTCCCAGGGGTTTGATCTGGGTGCAGTCTATGAGACTGGACTGTTGCAGGGTCCTCGTGGTCTTTTCTCCGTAGCCCTTCGGGAAGTTAGGAGAGAACACAGTAGCCTAGATTCTTTAATGTGATGTGTTGGACTTTTGTCAGAGTGACATAACCTACTGGTTGACAAACCTAGATTTGCCTCTGAATCGCCTGGCGTAACCCACGTGCAGGCACTCCCCAGGCAGCACTCCAGACGTCCAGAATCTGGGAAGAGGGATGAAGAGCGCTTAATTCCTCTCATCTCTGCTCTTTTAAAATCGATTTTGTGAGTAGTCCGAGGCATTTTGGTATTGTGTGTTTACTTTTTAGCCAAAAAAAAAAAAAAAATCACACAACTGAAAAAAAAATCTTGGGAGATTAGGGGGAAGGTGGCTCACTCAAGAGAGGTGAGTAGGACCCTCTCTGAAGATTCATGTCTCATGCTGAGTTTGGTATTTCTGCGGTAGTCAGCAAAGTTTGGCAGATTTGGTTTTTACAAGCTTAGTTTTTTGTAAAAGAAGGCTGTACCACATTTGGGAGGACATCCTGTCTCTGCCAGAAGGGTGAGGAGGGAATTGCAAGTCAGTCATAGAGTCGAGGGCATCTGACCCAAAACTGCAGAAATTCGGACCTAGGAAAGACTCAGATGATTTAGTATGTGATCAGAAGAAGTGTAAGATGACCCCCAGACTTCTGGCTTGGGGGGAACAGGGTGAGGCTGCTAGTTGAAACAGGAACTATTAGCAGGCAAACAAGTTTGAGGTGAGTTCAGCTTTGGAAATGTTAAATTTTAGGTGCTCACCCGATATTCTAGGCAGAAGGCAATTGGTAAAACAAGGTCTGCCACTTGGGGTGGGGGTGGACTCTGAGTTTGAGATGCAAATGTGGGGACCATCAGCATGTAAATGGGATTTGAAGCCCGGGAAAGGGTTGAGATTAACCAGGAACGAGAGTAGAGGGGGAAAAAATGAAAGAGACCTTGGACAGATCCCTGCGGAGCTTCAAACCTGAATGGCTGGGCGAGCCTGAGGCTGATCCCTGCTTTGTGTGGGAGGCAAGCCTTCTCAGAAACCGCTCCTTCCTCCCCAGCCCCTGGGGTTGGAGCCCTTTGGCACCTCCAGAACACCTTGAGTCAAATTCTGCCAAGCGGAGTTTGTGGACTCTTATATAAGCCACGATGCCTTGATGTCTCGGGGTCCGATAATCCACCAGATCTCTCATCCCTCCCTTCCTTTGCCCTAAACACTAGGCCCTCTCTGTGCTTCCCCCCATCTGCTTTCTATGAGTCTTCCCCAGGGGGCTCATCAGAGTCACATCCTTTTGGGAACCATCCCCCTGCGTTCTCAGGTCCTACCAGCTCCTACTGAACAGATGGTTCTCCTGGGTCACGTTACCTGCTGGAGGCTTGTTACAACTACGAATTTATCAGCCCTACCCCAAAGATGGTATCTATTAGGTGTAATGGGTGGAATTGTGACAAAGATTCTTTGCTTGGCCGAACCTGTAGCGGGTCTCCTGAACTTCCTCCTAGACCCATCCATGCACTTCCTTGTAAAATCCAGTCCTAGCAAATCTGATCACCCTCAATGTCTGAACAGAGTCCTTGTCCTCCACCATCACTCAGGTGCTTGATCATCCTGGCCTGCCTTCAGCAAGTGCTTCTAGGGCCGTGCTGTCCAATAAATACGGTAACTACTCTTCACGGTCCCTTTTGAGAGCTTGGAATGTCCCACATGTGATGTCCTCTCTGTGAAAAATGCACTGGATTTTGAAGACTTAAACAAACAAAAAATGTAAAATAGTAGCTTAATGATTTTTATACTGATTCATCGTGAAATTGAATATTCTTTTGAAGCCAAATGGAGTCCAGAAATAAACCCACACATAAATGGACAATACTGATTTTTCTTTTAATTAATTTAATTAATTTATTTATTTTGACTGTGTCGGATCTTAGTTGAGGCACTATCTAGTTGTGATGCTCAGGCTTAGTTGTCTTGTCTGCTGCAATGTGGCATCTCAGTTCCCTGACCAGGGCTCGAACCCAAGTCCCCTTCTCTAGAAGGCGCACTTTCAACTACTGGACCACTAGGGAAGTCCCTGAAATACAATATTATGGATATGTTTGGTTATATAAAATACATTATTCATTTTTTTTAACATGGTCATCTGACCATTTAAAGTGACACAGATGGCTCACAGCCTGTTTCTCCTGGACAGCTCAGCTCTGGATGATGCCCCAGTTCAGAGCCCCAGACACAGGCATTCCCGTACTTACACGAATGTTCCACAAACGTTTTGAGCATGTTCCAGACAAAAGCAATTATTTCTCTTCCAATCCTGCCCACTCCTCCCTGCCCCACCAACTCCCCCTCTATTTGCCATCCTGGCAGATGAACGATTATCTGCTGAACTGCACGTGCCAGAACCCTAGCAGTCATCCCCAGTCTACATGTGCTGTTATCCATCAGCTCCCCACCTTCATATTGTTCATATCCAAACCCTCCGCTCCCCTCCCACCGTCCCTGTCTCTCTGTTTATTTCTCACCCCTCCCCTCAACTGTTGTAGAAGTCTCTTGTATGGTATATTTGCTGTGATTTTCACTGATTTCCATTCAGTTCAAAGTGATTAATGCTGTAGGAATGATATTGATCCAAGGCAAACCTGATCGTGTTCTTCCCCTGCTCCAAAACTTCAGGTGGTTTCCGTGCCTCTGGCTCCGTTTCTCAGAGTATGAAGTTCATTCATGGGTGTATGTGGATGATTTTAAGGATACGGGGAGGAACATCTTATATATACATCTTGACATATGCTGGAAAGATATAACAGATAAAACCTGTGATTTTATGAGGATTATTCTTTAGGATAAAAAGTGTCAGAGAAAGTTTTTATTTATTTATTTATTTATTTATTTTTTGGCTGCGCTGGGTCTTCCTTGTGCA
Organism: Okapia johnstoni; assembly: GCA_024291935.2. Lineage (NCBI taxonomy): Eukaryota > Metazoa > Chordata > Mammalia > Artiodactyla > Giraffidae > Okapia > Okapia johnstoni. The sequence goes on from CM044324.1 coordinate 20,003,115, forward strand.
CATGGAATTTAGTTGTGGCGAGCGGGGGCTACTCTCTAGTTGTGCTACAGGCTTTTCAATGGGGTTGCTTCTCTTGTTGTGGAGCATGGGCTCTAGGGTGAGTGTGCTTCAGTAGTTGCAACCCGCAGGTGCTAAAACCTAGGCTCAGTAGTTGTGGCACACGGGCTTAGTTGCCTTGCAGCATGTGGAATCTTCCCAGGCCAGGGATTGAACCTGTGTCCCCTGAATTGGTAGGTGGATTCCTAACCATTGGGCCACCAGGGAAGTCCCTAAAGTTTTAAAGAAACTATAGCACAGCCTAAAGTAATGGCATTGGTCAAGTAAATGCGTTTCCGATAAATTTCAGACTTAATATGGTTAAAAAAAAAAACCTTCACGACCCAGCTTCTAATGTCCTCTCTAATATAATCTCCAGAAGGTATCCCATTTCTCTTCTTCAGCCGTACAACTGTACTTGCAGGTCTCCAGGCTTAGTTTCTCTTTCTCCACATAGCATCTCATTAGGTGCTAGTTCTTTGTTGTACCACCATATTCCCCTTTTCTGGCAAATAAGAACTAAACCTGTAAGACTCTTCTCTGAAAGTCTTCTCTCTCTGAAGAGTTCTCTGGCAATGCATGGGGGAATGCTACCTATGGTAGGCAGCATAATGGTCCCCAGAGTTATCATCCACATGTGAATATGGTATTTTGCCCAGCAAAAGGGATTTTGCAGAGGTGATTAAAGATTAAAGATTTAATTAAAGATTTTTGGGGTGGGGGGGTGGTGAGATTTTCCTGGATTATTTGGATGGACCAGTGTAACACCAGGATCCTGTCAACTTAAAAAATATTCACAACCTAAAAGTTGGGAATTACGTTTTCTTTGGCAGGAATTTTTAGGACTTCAAGCCCTGGAGGCAGCAACTCAAATAACCCTGAGATAGCTGCTCCAAGAGGTGAGGGGAGGGCAGCCAGTTTATATAGAAGCTTTGCAACAAAGGGCAGGTAGTCTGAATGTCAAAAGATTATTGTTAATTAAAGGAAAACCAGACATCCCATGTTAAGGAGTTTAGTGCTTTTCTATGTATGGGAAGATACAAGAGTCTGGACTTAATCATTCCTTCCACATGCACCTCAGCTGTCTGGGGCCGGTATCCTGTTTTTTCACATCCTGAGTTTCCTCAGGGCTCACTGCCCTGAGGAAGTGGCTGCAGACTGATGGCTAACCTAGATGGCAGGTGTTCTTGCTTTCCAGAGTTTCTTCAAGGCTCACCAGCTCACACTGGAGGGCTGCAATTGCTGATGACTGTGACATCCTTTGTTTAGTGATGTGGAAGGAAATGTTCCATTTCTCAGTACTGTTATCATCCCTATGTTATACGTGAGGAAACTGAGACACAGAGAAGGTAAGCAACTTGTCCAAAGTCACAATGGCAAAAGGTGGAGGACTTGGATTAGAACCTAGGCCATCTGTCTCCCAAGTCCACACTCAAAGATGCAGGCACTCACTGAGTGAGTGGCTGAGAAACGGAGTCCACTTCTATGCTCCCCCTGAAATAGCAGGATGGGTTTACTCTCCTGCAGCTGCTCCCTCCCCCATGTGGGGCATTATCCATCTGAGTTATCCGTGCACACAAATGAGGCCTGACTGAAAGGGTGGCAGTTGGCCGGACCATGGTTAAGGCCACAGAGATGCCTGACATATTATCCCTTATCCTCCACTCTTGACAGGAGCTATGTACACTCAGGTTTTTTAGGAAGGACACCTCACTCTCCCTTCTTCCTCCCTCTCAATCCAGGTCAGGACTTAAGACTCACTAGGCCAGGGGTCCCCAATCTCCGGGATCTAATGCCTGATGATCTGAGGTGCAGTGCAGGTAATAATAATAGAAATAGAATACACAATAAATGTAACGCATTTGGGTCATCCCAAAACCATCCCCCTTCCCCCACCCACAATCCATGGAAAAATTGTCTTTAACAAAACCATTCCCTGGTGCCAAAAATGTTGGGGACCACTGCTCTCAACCATCTCTTCCCCAGCAGATGACAGGAGATTTCCTTCCAGGCCCTCCACTGCCTGCAGACCTGGCTTTGCAGCCCTAGACTTCTCTGCAAGCAGGGCTTAGGGCCCGGGGGCAAGTATGACAATCCTACTGAAGGCAGGCTTCGATGGGGGATGAGGGGGCCAGAAATTCAGATCCAGAAGCAAGAGTGCCAGAGGTAATAGGTTCAGAGCCTTGAAAGGATAGATAGAGCCTTGGCAGCCCAGGTGGGAAAGCAACTTAGGAGTCTGCCTGGAACCACTTATTGTTGGCCCCCTCACAGCCAGCATCCTAGGGGGGTGGATTCTAGAAAGGAACGTGATTCCTAATGCAGGTTTTAGGCTGCATCCTGATATTTTGGAGGCCCTCCCTGTTTCCCCTGGGGTTTCCCTGGTGGCTCAGTGGTAAGGAATCCACCTGTCAATGAAGGAGACTCGGATTCAGTCCCTGGATTGTGAAGACACCCTGGAGAAGGAAAGGCCAACCCATTCCAGTATTCTTGCCTGGGAAATTCTATAGACAGAGGAGCCTGGTGGGCTAGAGTCCACAGGGTCACAAAGAGTCAGACACAACTTAGCAACTAAACAACAACAACTATGCTTCCCTTAGGCCCCTCTCTAAGCTTACTCCTCTCGTCCTGTACAAATATGAGACTTGGACCATATAGAAGCCTGAGTGCCAAAGAATTGATGCTTTCAAATTGTGATGCTGACAAGACTCTTGAGAGTCCCTTGGACAGCAAGAGCTTCCCTCATGGCTCAGACGGTAAAATCGCCTGCTTGCAATGCTGGAGACCCAGGTTCAATCCCTGGATTGGGAAGATCCCCTGGAGAAGGAAATGGCAACCCATTCCACTACTCTTGCCTGGAAAATTCCATGGATGGAGGAACCTCATAGGCTACAGTCCATGGGGTCGCAAAGAGTTGGACACGACCAAGCGACTTTGCTTTCACTTTCACTGGACAGCAAGGAGATCAAACTAGTCAATCCTAAAGGAAATCAATCCTGACTATTCATTGGAAGGACTGATGCTAAAGCTGAAGTTCCAGTACTTTGGCCACCTGATGTGAAGAACCAACTCATCAGAAAAGACTCTGATGCTGGGAAAGATTGAGTGCAGGAGGAGAAGGGGGCAGAGAGGATAAGATGGTTAGATCGCATCACTGACTCAATGGACATGAGTTTGAACAAGCTCCAGGAGATAGTGAAGGACAGGGAAGCCTGGTGTGCTATAGTCTACAGGGTGGAAAAGCATTGGGCACGACTTAGCAACTGAACAACAAAAACTTGAAACTACACAGCAAGGCTCCAGATTCCTGTCTATATAAGAGAAACTGGCTCTTTTTTTACACTGTGACCCTTTCCAGTGATCAAAATCCCCCCAAAACAGGGAAACAGCTTAAAGGCCAATCGTTTGTTTTTCTTGCATGACATAAACATGCTTTCTTCTTATTTTTAAATATCATTTCTCTCATTTCACCATGCTCGCCTAAAAAGTCAGATCAACAATAAGCCTTACTTTCGAGCAGCTGCTAGTTTGCAGGCACTGTGCTCAGTATTAGAACACTGTGAACAGGTCAAGATCCCAATCAGTGACAGAGAAATGATGTAATGCCAAGTGCGAAGTCAAGGTCTCAGGGATTTTTGTGTGTGTGTGTGAGGAGCAGGGATCTATGAACCTTCTGAAATCATGTGGAAAATTCTATCTACTCGTGCATTTCTGGAAAGAGAGTTCCTAGCTTCTGTCAGCTTCCCAGCTATGATAATAGCTTTTATCATATTCCCAAACTGGGTAATATGGTGACAAGTACTGTGGGAGAACAGAATTTGAAGGAAAAAGTGGAACTATAGGGAGTGCATTATTATTCCATTAATTCATTAATGCTACTGTCCTTACAAATAATCATCAATTATTTTCTTCAGGGGTCTTTTACAATCTTCAGTAAAAGATTTTATCGTAGTTTTTTGGGCAAGAAAAAAAATCACACGAAATTTAAGTCATGGTGTTTGACTTTAGAAGGAGTGATTTTTTTTTTTAATTTTTATTGGAGTACAGTTGCTTTACAATGTTGTGTTAATGTCTGCTGTATGGCAAAGTGAATCAATGGTATGTTTATATAGACCTGCTCTTTTTTGGATTTGCTTCCCACTTAGGTCACTGAATTGGTTATTTCTAAAGGAAAGGAGCTCCTTGGAGTGGACCATTGTTAGCAAGTCCCCTGCAAGCTCAATGGAGGGTCTCCCCTCCCCTAATCAAGCCTGGGGCTCCCCCCCGTTGACCTGCTGCCTGCAGCATCCCCGTGCATGGCTCTGAGTGGTGGGTCCAGCAGGGTACTCTCCACTGAACTATAACTAACGCTATCTTGCTTTCTGAAATTCTGGCTTTGCACCTCCCCAAATGTACCCACATTCCCCAAAATCCCACTGTGCTGTGGAGTTATCCCTGGCGAATCCCACTTTTCCTCAGCACAAAAGTGATTAATCTGGTGCTATATAAAATGAAGATTTTATCATTTGCACCCAGAGAGTAGCAAAAGTTACAAAATTAGTTAGGTTTTCCCTTTGTCTCTTTGATACATGGGCGATAACTAGGGGTGATGGGGAAGAAAGCCAGTTTATTTTCTTCAATTACGTTTTCACATCTCTGTCTCTTCCTGCCTTCACTCATTAAAATGAGTGAGGTTTTGCACACAATTTCCAAAAATGCATAGATTACTCCCTGCCTCCCTGAAATCCTGAGACCCAGAGAGCCAGCCCCTCCAGAGTCATTGTGCAGCTCCTCCCTCGACCCTTCCATTACCAATTCTGTTAAGGAAAACTGCTCTTGCCTTTTAGCCAGAGATCCTAACTCAACCATTTCTAGCTTCCAGACCTTTAGGGGTTGGTTCTGCAACATAATAAACAAAGGGTGCATTTCTTCCCATTTTTTTCTGAATGGTATATAATTGGTTCTCTCCCCACCCCCCTGCCCCCGGTGGCTAAGACCCTCTGCAAGGGATCATATTGTGATGAACAATGTGTTAGACGCCTGATCCCGGCTAGTATTTGGTGGGGAAGGAGGAAACAGGGAGAGGTGAGGAGGGCAAGAAGCAGAGAAGACAGGTAGAGAGGATGTGTCTGTGAGGACGTAAGTTTCAGGCTTACTGTCTATTTCCTGCTGTCAGAACTGTTTAAATAAAAATTGCCTCTATGGTGGTCCAGTGGCTAAGACTCCATGCTCCCAATGCAGGGGGCTTGGGTTCAGTCCCTGGTCAGGGAACTAGGTCCCACATGCCGCAATTAAGAGTTCGCATACCACAACCCATACCACAAGACCCAGTGCAGCCAAATAAAAAAAAAATTGGCTCCAGAACCAAGCCCTCCATGAACTGAAGTTCACTGTTCTGCCAGCAAAGGAGCAGCTATTTATTCACATTCTTTGTTCTCCACACTTAATTCATGGCCAGCTTTGCCCTTCGCCTCCAAATACACCATCTTCTTTAATTAACTCCTCTGGTCAGAGGCCACTTGGGAAGAGAATTACTGATTGAGTTCTTCCTACCGGAGGGTTCCCATCCTTGTCCAGCACTTGCTCTCTGCTGCAGCGTGCAAGGCCCAGGCCGAGGCTCAGGAGTGGACCTGGACTCGGGACCTCCAGACACAAAACTAGACAGACAGGATACAAGGGAGGGATAATAAATAAATAATGCCGGAGACAAAAATCGGTTTTAGTTTAAGTCTCTCAGGGTACCCCCATCTGGAATGCAGGGGCCATGTCCGATTTGGGATGAAGTTCAGGTTTGGCTCTCCTTGGCTTGAACTGCTCTGAGCAGAGCCAGTCCTCTGGCTGCGGTGGTACTGTTTCTTTCAAGGAGAGTGAGTGGCATGTTTCCTTTCCCAGACTTAGCAGGTGGTCCAAGCAACACGTGGGGGGTTGGACTGGATGAAACTTAAGATCTTTTTCTGCCTGGAGGTTCAGTGATTCCTTTAAGGTGAATGAATTGTCAGCGTCCCTGACAATTTGTTGTTGATGGTGATTATTTCCTCTGCTGGGTCCGCATTGGCAGGCGGATCCTTTACCCGTCGCCACTAGGTATATATGATAAACACACAAAGACAAAGACGGGAAGGAGTCACACCAAATGTAAGATATGCTGACCCATGGGAGGGAGAGGAGGAAAGTCTGAGGAGGTGGCTACGGTAGAATTCTACCTGTGGTATTTTATTTGAAGAAAGATCTAGGGGATTCCCTGGCGGTCCAGTGGTTAGAATTGCCAGTTTTCACTGCTGTATCAAGAGTTCAATCTGGTGGGGGAACTATGATCCTGCAAGTCACATGGTGCAGCCAAATTAAAAAAAAAACAACCTAAGAAAACTCATTAAATGTTAAAATAGGTGTTACACCCATCTCAATATTCTTCTGTCTGGTTGGGGGAGGAAGGAGAGGGTGAGATGTATGGAGAAAGTAACATGGAAGGTTACATTGCCCTCTGTAAAACAGATAGCCAATAGGAGTTTGCTGTATGTCTCAGGGAACTCAAACAGGAGCTCTGTGACAACCTAGAGGGGTGGGACGGGAAGGGAGATGGGAGGGAGGTTCAAGAGGGAGGGGACATATGTATACCTATGGCTGATTATCCTGATATTTGGCAGAAAACAGCAAAATTCTGTAAAGCAATTATCCTTCAATCAAAAAATAAATTAATTTTAAAAAATTCTTCCATCTGAAGACCAGGGCAGTCTCTCCCTCTGTGATTGGGCTATATGGGTCATGTGCTCTCTGGCCTTGCATTTGTTTAGGGCCAGGTCTCACCATGTGTTTCTGGAAGTCCTCTTATGTCTCAGGCATGTTCCTAGGTGATAGGAACTCCATGATAAACAGCACAGACGTGGCCCCTACTCTCAGATAGCGTTTTCCTCCCAGGGATGCTCTTGCATGACGGTTTTCACTGGGCCAGCAGCGTCAGCCTCACCTCAGAACTTACTGGAAATGTAGATTTGGGGTCCCTACCCAGAGCTGTAAACTCAGGATGCTGTGAGGGTGGGGCCCCATAGGGGGCACTTTCACAAGCCCTCCAGGTGATTCTGGTGCACCCTCAAATTTGGGAACCACTGCTCTTGTATGCTGGAGAAGGAAATGGCAACCCACTCCAGTATTCTTGCCTGGAGAATCCCAGGGATGGCTGAGCCTGGTGGGCTGCCATCTGTGCGGTCACACAGAGTCGGACACGACTGAAGCGACTTAGCAGCAGCAGCAGCTCTTATATGAAAAAGAGAATGCTCTCTCCTTTTTACACCCAATTTGGGGGGGAGGGGGTGTCCCTCCAAAAGTTGCCTGTGTCCCAAATGTTCCAGAGGTGAAGAGAACACTGTTGAATCCTGTGTGCAGCCCTTTCATCACGCTTGCATACGCCACCCCAGTTCTGCTATCACCCTGTTCTGCGGCCCACTGCTCTGGGGCGCTTGGAACCCCCGCACCCCTCCCTCAGGCTTGGCCTCAGGACTGCCAGGTTCGTCAAATCAGACTCTTTCCAAGTCAGACTCATCCTCCGTGGAGGCTCCCTCCAAGCTGCTTGCACCGGGTCCTGTGTCTGGGTATGTCCAAGCTCCTGGGGCAGACTGAGTTCAAGTCATTTTCCTAGAAGTACTACAACTCCCATGGGAAAGTGGGGCGCAGTTGTATATTTGGGTACAGGGGGTCTGTGGTCCACCAGCCCTCTGACACTCTACCCCAGCTTCCACCTGGTCAAGATATCCTCCTTAGTTTGGCATTTAAGACCCTCAGTGAACTGACCCTATCTAAGTTTCTCTCTCTCCCTTCTGAAAGATGACTGTGGAAAAAACACACTTGTCCTTGCTCATAGAAGCTATTCGCACTTTCTGTCTCAGAGGCTTGTATTTTATTTTATTTATATTTCTTCTGTCTGAAGTAGTTTCTATATATGACAACTCCACTGTTCCCACCTCAGCCCCATCCATGCTTATCATTTCAGATCAGTCTCAAATGCCATTTCCTCCCTCTCTAGCTGGAGGCAGTTGCTTCTTCCTTCGTGTTTGCCTTGTCCAAGGCTTTATCAGCTTCCATAACCTGCCGTCTCTCCCATTTCATCCTGTATTCCAATGTTTTATGTGTATGTCTTATTAAATCATGAATCTCTTAGATATCTTAGTCGAGATAATTCCTTAATGATGCTGAGCATACTTCCAAGCTCAAGTGATATCAGTAAAGGTGTTGTTCCAAAGTGTCTGAGACATGGTCTTTTGTCCTCAAATTACTGTAAGTCTAGAGGGGAAGACGGATGTTTTGTTTATGCAAGGCGACTGAGCTCAGGACAGGGTGATGTGTTTACCTGGAGGAGAGAAAGGCTAATTCTGCTTGCCAAGGCCTTGAAGGTGGGAAGGGTTTACAGAGAAAGTAGTACTGGAAGCTGCTGGAGGGAAGAATTCTCATTACAAGAAAGTATAAGAGGGACTTCCCTGGTGGTCCAGTGGCTAAGGCTCTGCGTGCCAAATGCAGGGGGCCCAGGCTCAATCCCTGGTCAGGGAACTAGATCCCACATGCTGCACACAACTAAAGATCCTTCATGCCACAACTAAGACACCTGTGCAGCAAAACAAGTAAATAAATATTTTAAAAATATATATTTAAAAAAAGGACTTTATGGCAGTCCAGTGGTTAAGACTGTACTTCCAGTGGGGGCATGGGTTTGATTGCTGGTTGGGAAACCAAGATCCTGCATGCCAAGTGGTGCAGCCAAGAAATAAATAAAAATAAATTTAAGAAGTTTTTTACAAAAGAAAGTGTAAGAGGAAGAGAGACTGAGACAGGGCAAAGACACCCTTTCCTGTTTTCTGGGAGAAAAAGACAGAAAGGTATAGACAGTAAAGAAAAGTAAGTACAGTTTCACAGAAGCCAAGGGAAGAGTTTGTTCTGTAGGAATCAGCACCAGAAGTGAAGTAGAGAGATGCCCTTGATGTAAGGTCATAGTTACCGCCAGCCTTATTCAGGAACCACAAGAGGTACATAATCCTGAGGACAAACCACCACGCAGGAGCTCTCATGGAAACTGAAGGCACCTCTTTGAATTTCAGGCTTGGTTACTATTTGAACTTACTCATTTGCATGATTTAGGATGGTGTTTTTCAGTCCAGGGACCGTGTTGTTGTTCAATCTCTCAGTCGTGTCCGACTCTTTGCAACCCCATGGACTGCAGCACACCAGGCTACTCTGTCCTTCATTATGTCCTGCGTTTGCTCAAACTCATGTCCATTGAGTCGATGATGCCATCCAACCATCTCATCCTCTGTCATCCCCTTCTTCTCCTGCCTTCAATCTTTCCAAGTATCAAGGTCTTTTCCAATGACTTGGCTCTTTGCATCAGGTGGCCAAAGTAGTGGAGCTTCAGCTTCAGCATCAGTCCTTCCAATGAATATTCAGGGTTGATTTCCTTTAAAATTGATAGGTTTGATCTCCTTGAAGTCCAAGGGACTCTCACGAGTCTTCTCCAGCACCACGGCTCCGCCTCTGCCTTCTTTATGGTCAAGCTCTCACATCCGTACATGGCTACTGGAAAGACCATAGCCTTTACTGTATGGAATTTTGTTGGCAAAGTGATGTGTTTGCCTTTAAACATACTGTACTGTGCTGTGCTAAGACGCTTCAGTCATGTCCGACTCTTTGTGACCCTAAGGACTGTAGCCCACTAGGCTCCTCTGTCCATGGGGATTCTCCAGGCAAGAATACTGGAGTGGGTTGCCATGCACTTCTCCAGGGGATCTTCCTGACTCAGGGATCGAACCTGTGGCTCTTATGTCTCCTGCACTGGCAGGCAGGTTCTTTACCACTAGCACCAACTGGGAAGCCCTTTTAACACACTAAGTTCAGTTGAGCCGCTCAGTAGTGTCCGAATCTTTGCAACCCCATGGACTGCAGGACGCCAGGCTTCCCTGTCCATCACCAACTCCTGGAGCTTGCTCAAACTCATGTCCATCGAGTTGGTGATGCCATCCAACCATCTCATCCTCTGTCGTCCCCTTCTCCTCCTGCTTTCAATCTTTCCCAGCAACAGGGTCTTTTCCAATGAATCAGTTCTTTGCATCAGGTGGCCAAAGTATTGCAGTTTCAGCTTCAGCCTCAGTCCTTCCAATGAATATTCAGGACTGATTTCCTTTAGGATTGACTGGTTGGATCTCCTTGCAGTCCAAGGGACTCTCAAGAATCTTCTCCAACACCACAGTTCAAAAGCATCAATTCTTCAGCACTCAGCTTTCTTTATAGTCCAACTCTCACATCCATACGTGACTACTGGAAAAACCATAGCTTTGACTAGATGGACCTTTGTCAGCAAAGTAATGTCTCTGCTTTTTAATATGCTATCTAGGTTGGCCATAGCTTTTCTTCCAAGGAGCAAGCATCTTTTAATTTCATGGCTTCAGTCACCATCTGCAGTGATTTTGGAGCCCCCCAAAATGAAGTCTGTCACTGTTTCCATTGTTACCTCATCTATTTGCCATGAAGAGATGGGACTGGATGCCATGATCTTAGTTTTCTGACACTAGAAAAACTAGATCTTAGTTTTCTGACATCTAGTTTTTTAACACACTGCTGCTGCTGCTGCTGCTGCTGCTGCTGAGTCACGTCAGTTGTGTCCGACTCTGTGCGACCCCATAGACGGCAGCCCACCAGGCTCCACCGTCCCTGGGATTCTCGAGGCAAGAATACTGGAGTGGGTTGCCATTTCCTTCTCCAATGCATGAAAGTGAAAAGTGAAAGTTAAGACGCTCAGTCGTGTCCGACTCTTAGCGACCCCATGGACTGCAGCCTACCAGGCTCCTCCGTCCATGGGATTCTCCAGGCAAGAGTACTGGAGTTGGGTGCCATTGCCTTCTCCTTTAACACACTAGATATACCTAAAAAGAGATTTTTTGCCCCTTTAGAAAGAGTCTATAGTAATTGAGAAGTGTTGAATGACCATTTCCTCCTGCTGTGTTTCATGCAGAGTCTCCCTCTGGCCAGTAGGAGGCAGCATAACCTAATGCTCTGAGTCAGGTTCGTCGCTCCAGTGGGCTGTGGCCCAGGGAAGGAGGCTGTGGATGGTTCTGTACTTAACATTTCCTTCTCTGCATCCTGAGAAAGGTAGGAATTAATAATAATTAATTAACAGCCAAGCATCTTCAAAATGTTAAATGATGTGGGCGTGCTGGTCATCATTGCAGGAATCAAGGCTGAATAGAACACCAGTCTCACCAATGTGGCCCTGAAATCTGAAAAGCTCAAAGCTTTCTACAAGGGAGTCTTGTTCCTATTTCTGCAAATGGAAACTCTACTATATAAATTCACAAAAGACATGGATGCCCAGTATGTAGCTATAACTAAACTAAAATAAGCATTACAGCCAACTTCTACCTGTAGGTATGAAAAAATGGAAAAGCAAGGATTTTCTGGCCATATGCCCTAAAATTGTTTAAAATGATTATATTACTTTTGAGTGTATTAAAGCAGTCATTTGTCTATTGTAAACACTGTATATTACTACCTGCAAGAACTGAAATATTAGGTCTGATGTATTTGCAAGTCTTTCCACTTCCCAGAGGCAGCAAAGCATAGTGGAAATGCATACCAGCCTTTCCCTCCAGCTGTGTGACCTCAGAGAGTTGGTCCAACCTCTCTGCTCCTCCCAGCACCTATGAAACTGGACTGTCATGATAGTACAAGTGTGTTGGTGAGCATGAAATAAGAGCCTGGCACATAGTGGACACTCAGTAAAATATTCAACATGTTATTAGTACCTGGATATTTGATCCCTGATCTAGACTATGATGTGGGGCATTGGGTTAGATACCTTCCAATGTCAGGTTCTATGATTCCATGGGATATGGTGAAATGGTAAAATGGGCTTTTGTTTCAGTTTTGCTAAAACTACCCTCACATTGAACACGAACAGGAAAGTTACTCTGCTGATCTTGACTGTGTTAAGGTTGTCAGGATCATGAGCTACATTCTCAAAATGCCTCAACTGCTTCCCCCACCCCCCCACATTAGTTTCTTGGAGGCAGGCCTCTGAGCTGAACACTGCAGCTATTGCCGTTCACTCAGCAGGACTCTAAGTATCATGATGGAATTAATGGACATGATCATGTTTTGGGGAACCTGTGAAGGAGAATCAATATGTAACTAGAGCAAGATGCCTTGTGAAAAATGGCTATATGGTCATATGTGCTTGGAAACCCTGCTTACCACAGTCTCTTCCTAGAGATTTCCCCACTGTAGTATGGAAACTGTCCAACAGAAATGGATGTGAGCCACAGGTGCAGTTTAAAATTTTCTAGCAGCCACATTAAAAAAGGAACAGACAAAATTGATCTTATTTACCCTTTTCTTTTTCCTTTTCAGCCGCACCCAGTGGCTTGCCAGATCTTAGTTCCCCGACCAGGGATTGAACACCAGCCTCCGGCCTTGGAAGCACCAAGTCCTCACTGCTGGACTGCCAGGGAAGTCCCTGAAATAGATTTTAATGATATATTTTATTGAACCCAATTTGCCCAAAATATAACCGATATTTTTAAATTATCTCCCTAAATCTTTGATAGTTGGCATGTATTTTACAGCTAGTGCACTTTTCAGTTTGGATTAGTCATGTCTCAAGTGCTCCGGGCCTCATGAAGCCAGCAGCTACGTTATGGGATGGCTCAGGCTCCAAGAATCCATGCTTGGAGGGAATCCCAATATAACCTGAAAAGGCCCCATGAAGTGACAGGGGAAATAATGGAAAAGAACAGAAGGTGCATTTAGGTTAACCTAAAAGCAAAGATCTTGGAAGAGAGACTGTCCTGAAAAGGCCTAAATAACATAAGTTAGGGTTTAAAATTTCTCATTGTACGTTAATGACCAATATCAGCATTTCCTCTAAAACCCCTGGCAGAGACTAACAGAGACACTTGTGGTCCAGGCAGAGATGGGCAGAGGCACCTGTAGTCCAGTCCAGGAGATGATATGGTCTTGTGTTTATTGACTGTTTGAATTCTTATTTAATCTTGCGTTTCTCTGCTCCTGGGTGTCTATAGGTTGAGGCTGTGTGGTGTTGGGCAATTTTTTAAACAACTGCAAATCATGTATGCTAGCAGCAACCACTTCTCAAACTCTTTGGCAAAAGACAACTTTTGCTCTGTGTCTCATCCCACTTTTCTGGCCCCAACCTTTTCACTGTGTCTGTGCGCTGGCGTTCTCTTCACTCCCCAGCCTGACTCCCCCACCTTTGTCTCATCTTCCAGCCAGCTTTCTTCCCCCAGATGGAAGAAGCCGCAAACTTGAAATATTTGGTCCCCTCCTGACCTGCTGTGAAATACTTCCTCTCACATACCTCTGTTAAAAACGTTTTATGATCCCGCATATTAATCAATGTGGTTCTTTATCAGCGTCGCATAATTGTGCCATGAACCGCAGCCGTTAGTCAAAAGACCTTCTCTAAACTTTCAGTGATTGCTCTGGACAGTTTTGTAGGAGGGAAGATGGGAGATGTTTAATCAGACTAGAAGTCTTTCAGGAGAGCATCCAACCTACCTCAGGACTCATCCAAAGGCCTTTTGCTTTTTCCTCCCAAGCAGTTCCCTTGATCCAAGGTCTGTTAACAATTTGAAAGTCAAACCCCTGTCTCGGGTTACAGAATGGGTATCTCCTTTTGTTATGTGGGATCAGAACCCGATCCCAGTTGGTAGATCCCCCAAGGATGCTCCTTCCGCAAGAATCTCCAGAATTACCTTATCAAGTGGGCAGTGCCACGTAACCACACTGGCCGTCCAATCGTCCCTCCTGGAAGGCAGCAGACATCTGCCAGGATCCCAGGACCGTGTTTTATATAAACAAGCCCAGCTTACTCCATCTTTCGGAGATGTGTGTGCGGAGACAGGCAATCGCCTTGGGACCACATGCTTTCGATAATCTTTTGGCAAGTGAGCGCTTCCCCAAGCCAGGATTTGTCATCATCTTTTCTCTTTCTTAGCGGTGAGAGAATAGATACGTGTTTTGTTGGTTCCACTGTTTTGAAAGTCACTGGTCTGTTTTTTGCTGCCTGACTTTCAAGGCTAAGAATGTCAATTTTGGTTACTTTCCATCCCTTGGTGGAGGTTACTTCCCTTCTGCAGTGGGAGAGGAAAGATGAGCAGGAAAGACGGCTTAAAATGACCAAGATGGAAATAAATTTAGGGCGAAGTGCCCGTTTTCCTGTCTGGGTCTATCTACTCCACCAGCCTGGGACACCTGCCACTTTCTGCTGTTTTGCCCTTACCCTCAGTTAAGGTGTGTGCTCAGAAGCTGATAAAGGTGATTTATACCCTATATCATGAAATTCATGCATTTTAAGTAGTTACTTTATTCCAAAATTGTGCAACCATTACCACTAATTCCAGAATTACCTTATCAAGTGGGCAGTGCCACGTAACCACACTGGCCGTCCGATCGCCCCTCCTGAAAGGGCGATCACCCCGTAAAAGAAACTCGATGTCCTTTAGCCATCATTCCCTTCACCCTCATCACTAATCTACGTTCTGTCTCTAGAGATATGCCTCTTCTGGACTTTTCCTATAAAAGGAATCCTACAGTATGTGAGTTTTGTGTCTGACTTTTTTTCACATAGAACAGTGGTCCCCAACCTTCTTGGCACCAGGGACTGGTTTCATGGAAGACAATTTTTCCACAGATGGGGCGGGTGGGATGATTTCAGAATGGTTCAAGCACATTACATTTATTGTACACTTTATTGTTATTACATTGTGATATATAATGAAATAACCATGCAGTGCATCATAGTGCAGAATCAGATCACCAGGCATTAGATTCTTATAAGGATTTTGCAAGTTAGATCCTTCACATGCTCAATCCACAGTAGGGTTCACACTCCTTTGAGAATCTAATACCTCTGCTGATCTGACCGGAGGCAGAACTCAGGTGGTAATGTGAGTGATGGGGAGCAGCTGTAAATACAGGTGAAGTTTCACTCTCTTGCCCTCTGCTCACCTCCTTCCAGTTCCTAAGAGGTCATGGATCAGTACTGGTCTGTGGCCCAGGAGTTGGGGACCCCTGACTTAGAATAATGTTTTCAAGGTTCATCCATGTGTGTAACATGAATCAGTACTTCATTCCTTCTTATGGCTGAAGAGTATTCCATGCTCCTCACTTGGTTTATCCATTCATCAGTTGATGTCCATTTATGTTGTTTCCAACTTTTGGCTAATATTAATAATACTGTGATGAACATTCCTGTGCAGGTTTTTATATGTTTTCATTTCTCTTGGTTAAATACTTTGCAGTGGAATTGCTGGGTCACATGGGGACTCTGTTTAACTTTCTGAGAAACCGCCAAACTGTTCTCCAAAGTGGCTGCACCATTTCACATTCCCACCAACAACACCCGAGGATGCCATCTCTCCACATCCACATCCTAGTTATCTACTGCCTTTTTGGTCATGGATATTTGTGTGGATGTGAAGTCTTAGCTCATTGTGGTTTTCATTTGCATTTCCCTAATAACTAATGATGTTATTAATAACATCTTCTCAGGTATTTATTGACCATTTGCACATTTTCCGAGAAATGTCTTTTCAAATCCTTGGCTCACTTTCCAATCAGTTGGGTTTTTTGTCTTTTCATTGTTGAGCTCTAAGAGTTTTTTTTTAGATTTTCTTTTTTGGTGTAGACCATTTTTGAAGTCTTTGTTGAATTTGTTACAACACTGCTTCTGTTTTATGTTTTGGTTTTTTGGTCGAGAGGCATGAGGGATCTTAGCTCCCCAACCAGGGGGTTCAATCCCTGGAAGGGACTGGAAGGCAAAGTCCTAACCACTGGACCACGAGGAAAGTCCCTAAGAGTTCTTCATGTATTTTGCATACTAGAGCATGTTAGAAAGCACTTGGTCACAGCTTAATACTGAGACAGGTATCTCAGTGTGTGTGTGTGTCTGCGCATGCAAATTGGCATTGCTTGAGGGCCTGATAGATATGACATAGGATTAAAGAGAGTCGACTCGCAGACTAGGGTTGAAATTGAGGGTGAGAACACCACCTCTCACACATGTGTGATTTATCCCAATGCTGATTCTTCCCAGTCCAAGGTGGAGTCCTTCTAAAGAGATGCCCCTCTAATACTCACGTTACCAGCTTCATCCTGCTTGATCCCTCTCAAAAGCAGAGGGGCACTGAAGCCTAGACCCTCGATCAGACTATGTTTACACTTTTTATTTGCTCACTTATCATACTCTGTATTGTACACTCCTGTGCACACACCCTCCTTGAGAATCTCAAGTTGGAGGGGGGAGAGGCTGGAGTGTTCTTTGCCTCCCCATTGTGTTGGGGATTGGGTCTTGAACATTGGGTTCTCAGTTAACACTTGTGGCCTTGACCTGAACGTCTGCTGACCAATTCTCAGAGCCACTTTATCTAATGTACACTTTTGTCAATTATGCTTTTCATCTTCATAGCCTTCTAGTTATTTTTTGGCTGTGCCATAGCATGCAGAATCTTAGTTCCCCAACCAGGGATCAAACCCATGCCCCTGCAGTAGAAGTACAGAGTCCTAACCACTGGACTGCCAGGGAATTCCCTCTTCTAGTTATTTTAGAAGCACACACACAAAACCCTTTTAAGGTGTATGGCAAGAATTTCAGATCATATATTACTTAGGCCCATTAAAGAATTAATACAAAAATTAAAGATCAATATCAGGTGAGCTCTTACTCCCTCTATCTTTCTCTCTATATACATATTTTAATTGAAGTAAAATTCATATAATGTAAAGTTAACCACTTGAAAATGAACAATTCTGTCATTTAATATATTATCAATGTTGTACAAACACCACTTCTAATTCCAAAACATTTCCATCACTCTTCAAAGAAACCCCACTCCCAGTCACTTTCCATTCCCTCCTCTCCCAGCCCCTGGCAACCACCCATGTGTGGGCTCTTTCTGTGAATTCCCCAATTCTGGATATTCCCTATAAATAGAATCATGTCATCAGTGGCCTTTTGTATCTGGCTTGTATCATTTATTAATAACTTACTATTTTGAAGTTCATTTATGTTGCAGGATGCCTCAGTACTTCATTCCTTTTCAAAGCTGAATAATATTCCATTACTTTGCCCTCCTAATTTTTAAAAATAAAGTTCAAGTTAATTACCTATATCCATAAACAAATAGCCCAACTGTCTCTCCCAGGCCCCCATAGTGTTATGTAACCACAACCTGATGGGCAGAATGTTACACTAACAGGATTGCATCTCTTTATCACTGTAGTGAAAGCTGAGTCTAATTAATCAGATAATGTAAGCTGTTCCAATTTAGTTCCACTCAAATAACATCATGAAATTTGGGTACTAGGAAGGATTAGTGGCAGAAGAAAATAAATATGAATTAAGCTTCTGAACAGATTTGGTTCCTGTTGGAGGCACATCCTGCCCCCAGGGTCTACCAACCTGTCCCCATCATCAGTAAAACTCACCCAGCCTGCACGCTCTTTCAGTGGGGAAAACTCTCCTGCCCAAGGCTATTCCAACTCTAAAAAGCTGTGATTCTGTAGGTTCTTAGTTTGTTTCTACCCCAAATGGCTCACATATCTTGATATTGGAATGTTTAGAGAGAATCTTAATTGGGAGACTCAGCTGGACCATCAGCTCAGGAGCACCCCTCTGGAGGCAACGAGGACAGGTTTTGGATTCTGTGGAACCCTGGAGACTAAAGCAGAAGATGGTCACAAGCGCAAGCTTGTGGATGAACCACGGGGTACAGAGATGTGGGGCACAGGTTGTGGGTTCTAATTCTGGCTGCAAGAGCTGAGCTTCCTTTGGGCCTCTCCTTGTTGCAGTGTCTTTCATTCTTCTGCTCAGGGAGATTGGGAGAGATCAGAGAGAAGAAGCCAAGGGGTCCCGAAGGTTAAGGAGTAGAACAGACCTTTTAAAATAATTTCAGTGGTGGCTACATGAATAATATGAAAAGGGGAGAAGAGTGAGATTATAGAACTGCACAAGTTCTGAATGGAATCATTTGGAGATCAGATTAGACAAGGAAGAGGATTAACCTCTCAAACCCACAGTTTACTTGACAGAAAAATGGGACTGCTAATCAGAAAGCAGTGCTCTCTGTAAGGCACCAGTAGAAAAGGTTGGCACCATTGCATTTACTGGTGGAACCACTGAAGGGGATCAGGAGGTGCCCCCTGCCCATATGCTCCTTTAGCATAAAGATTATTTTGAGCTGAAGGCAACTGAGAATCAACAGGTACAGGAAGAGTTCTCTTGCTCGCTAAGTCACTCCAGTCATGTCCGACTCTTAGCTACCCTGTGGACTGTAGCCCGCCAGGCTCCTCTGTCCATGGAATTCTCTGGGCAAGTATACTGGAATGGATTCTCCAGGGGATCTTCCCAACCCAGGGATCGAACCCGGGTCTCCTGCATTGCAGACAGATTCTTTACCATCTGCACTTCCAGGGAAGCCCTAAGAGTTCTCTAGCTTCCCCTTTTCCACCTAAGGGCTGAGCATAAATTTCCTTTGGTGACCAAAGTCCCTTTCTCTTGTACCAGGAAGAGGAGAATGACTCATATCACCAGAGACAGAGAATTGGCACTGAGAAGAGTCTGCATAAACAGACTTTACTGAAATAACCCTTATTTTCCATTAGCTCTTCTGTCCTTGGGATTCTCCAGGCAAGAACCCTGGAGTGGGTAGCCATTTCCTTCTCCAGGGGATCTTCCCGGCCTAGAAATTGAACCTGGGTCTCCTGAATTGCAGGCAGATTCTTTACTGTCTTAGCCACCAAGGAAGCCCCATATCCTAGCCACTTCCCACAATTTATTGTGCCTTGAAGCCCAAAACCCCCTTCCTTTCTTAAAATGATGTAAAGACCCCGAATCTGATAACCTCTTTAAGTTTTATTGTTTTCTATAAATTCCCATGCATGTAAAATGTTAGTAAAAATTGTATGTCTTTTCTCCTGTTATTTTGTCTTTTGTTAGTTTAATTTATAGGCCCATAGGGACAGAGTTTAAGAGGATAAAGGACCATGCATCCTACACGATGTGTGGATGGGATGGATCCAGAGGGGTGCTGGGCATTTTGTGGTTACAAGTGAGGGAGACTCCTCCCAATCTGATTAAGTGCCTTGGCATTGTGGGATTTTGCCAAGGCAATTTTTGTGATGACTGTCCATGAGAATAGCTTGGTAAATACCTGGTGACCGAACGGCTGATGGCATACTAACAGCAATTCACAGAGAATAGCTTTCTCCTGATGAGTTTTAGCTACAGACCTAGAACAGAAAAGGGATAGAAGAAGTCAGATGTTAAGGTGGGACTTGGGAGAAGATGAAAAATTGTGCTTAATAAAAGTCAGAGAGAGGTAAAAAGTGATATTGCGTTTCTTGTTTTCCATAAGGAGAAAGGACTTAATGGAAGTTGTTGACTGATTTGAGAGGAACTGATCACCCAGTCATTCAGAAAGGGCATTTTGTCATCTGAAAAACATTCCAAGGCAGGAATTTTGTTTAGAGAATTTAGAGTACAAAGTCTTCCACTATAATCCCAGAAGACACATTGGTGAAATTTAGTTTCCCTAGAATAAGTGGTACTGAGCCTTCAAAGGAAGACAATACATGACACATCTGAAAAAACATTTGGGGATTGAAATGAGTGCCTGTGACTTAATTTTCCAGTGGCATTACACCAAGGGACGAGAAACAAACATTTTTATGTCTAAGATGAGAAATAATGTGGTTATGAAAGATGCTAGTTTGGTATGGCTAATAAGCCACGACCCATGAAATAAGCCAGGGCAATGAAATGAAATACATGACAATGAAATACCAGGTGAAATACTGGGCCAGATTGGGGAGTGGACAGAGGAATGTTGCACATGGCAGAGAGATGGCAGAATGATCCTTCCACCTTTGAGAACAGAGTAGGGGTATATGATTATGAAGAACCGGGGCACTTAACCTGTAAAGGGGATTGAAGGAGCTGGACTGCTGAAATCGACCGATTCCTGAAGTTGACCGGCTCAGGTGTGCAGACGGCTGGGGGAAGAGGGGAACCACCTTCCACGAGGTGGTACCTGTGGGATGGAAGGACGACTGGTTTGCCCAGATTCAGAGTCAAAAAGGTGGGAGGGGGGAGCTCCTACCATGGAGACCAGATAGCAGAGAAAAAGGAAACAAAGGCCACCGAATGCTGAGTCCAGACACGGAAGGAAAAGTTAGGTCAGCTAACAGGGAAGACAGAACAGGGGGAAAGAAAAATGCAGCGTGGCCCGGCATTGTGGTCAACGGCGAGAAAGGACGGAAGCTCGGTGGAAACCGGTCCTCCTTTTTCTCTGTGGGCAGAAAGTTCCCGCCGGGCCGCGGGCAGATAAAGGAATCCGAGGCTGACTGCCAAAGACCGGAGGTAAGAGACGCAAGAAGAGTTCAGAAGTTCAGGAAAATAAAAGAGGATTATCATTCAGGGGTTCTGTGGACCAGAGAAAAGGTGAAATGACAGGAAGCTCTGGGAGCGGCGGGGGAGGGGGGAGGGGCGGGGGGCAGGGGTAGGGGAGGGGAGGGGTGAGGGGCAGGGGTAGGGGAGGGGGGAGTGGGGTAGGGGAGGGGCGGGGGGCAGGGGTTGGGGAGGGGAGGGGGCGGTCACTGGGTTGCACTCCGCCAGGTGAGGCTGGGAAGCCAGCTAAGTAAACAGACAGAGGTGCGCCTAATCAACCAAACAAGCTCCTCACAAAAGACCAGACAGTGGACGACTGGTTCTGAGCCGGCTCCATTTTTATAGTCTTGGGGAGAAAACCCTTCTGCCTAGGCGTTTCAATTAAAAAAAAAAATTAAGTGTTGTATATATATATGAATGTGTATGTATACGTACATATATACACACACATATGTATATATTTTCTATTTTAAATAAAGCCACAGCAGATTTGAAAAAGCATTCAGAGGGTTACATGTAACAAAGGAAGACAGAGGGGTGGGAGATATCAGCTGGGATGCCCAGGAGCCCCCCTTTCCATGAAATAGAGGGTGACAGAAGATAATGAAAAAGATGTAGAGGAAATCAGAAGTGCAGTGAAGGCAGGGCAAATTAGAGAAATGAATTACTGCCCCAAACAGGAGACAAATCTACAGGAAAATATTGACAGCGAGGAAGGAAGAGAGAAATCTCTGTAAATGATGGAGATGAAAGAACAAATGAAGACGTAGGATAATAAAATCCAGAGGGGAAAGCAAGACACATTCTGATGAATGCCCGAAGCATGAAGGGTCATGGAAAGAAGGGAGTCAAAGTGTTGGTTACAATTAGGATAAATAAAACCAATGAGCAGAATTTTAAAAAGTTATAATTTTAAAAAATTTACATTGAAGTGTAGATGATTTGTAATGTTATGTTAATTTCTGCTCTACAGCAAAGTAATTCAGTTATGCATATATATATTCTTTTTCATATTTCCATTATGGTTTATCATAGAATATTAAGTATAGTGCCCTGGGCTATACAGTAGGACCTTGTTGTTTATCCATCCTGTATATACTAGTTTGCATCTACTAATCTACTAATCTACTCCCAATGCATCCCTCCCTTACCCTCTCTGACTTGGCAACCACAAATGTGTCCTCTATGTCTGTGAGTCTATTCTGTAGATAAATTCATTTGTGTCATATTTTAGATTCCATGTATAAGTAGATATAATATGGTGTTAGTCTTTCTGTTTCTGATTTACTTCACTTAGTATGATAGTCTCTAGGTCCATCAATGTGCTGCAGATGGTATTATTTCATTCTTTTTTATGGCTGAATAGTACTCCACATATATATGGATATATATATATATATATCCATTCATCTGACAATGACACTTAGGTTGTTTTCATGTCTTCGCTTTTGTGAATAGTGCTGCTGTGAACATTAGAGTGTATGTATCTTTTCAGATTATGACTTTCTTCGGATGTATGCTCAGGAGTGGGTTGCTGGATCATATGGTAGCTCTATTTTTAGTTTCTTGAGGAACCTCTATACTGTTCTCCATAGTGGCTGCACCAATTTACATTCCTACCAGCAGTGTAGGAGAGCCCCCTTAGAAAGTTATAATTTTTAGTGTACTCCAAAGTTTTGAAACTTTGTTAAGACAGAATATTTAGATTTTTAAAGGCCAGAATTAGAGAATTAGAGCATAAAGAATCTGTTTCTCCTTTCGATAGACTTACAGTTGGTTTAAAAAATGGTGTTCGTTATATTTGGTCATAGGGTTCTGATGCACTCTTGAAAATTTGAAATGACTGCAGATAAGGAATTCAAAGATCATTTTGTAAAAATGGTATATTTTCTCTATTTCTTCCTTTCAATCTCTTCCTATACACACACACAAACTTGAACACTCTTTTTCCTAAACATTTGCAGACATCATGATACTTCAGTATGCATTTCCTATTAGTTAGAACATTCTCCTACCTGCTCACAAAACCACTATCACACCTCAGTTCAGTTCAGTTCAGTCGCTCAGTCGTGTCCGACTCTTTGCGACCCTGTGAACCACAGCACGCCAGGCCTCCCTGTCCATCACCAGCTCCCGGAGTTTACCCAAACTCATGTCCATTGAGTCGGTGATGCCATCCAGCCATCTCATCCTCTGTCAACCCCTTCTCCTCCTGCCCCCAATCCTTCCCAGCATCAGGGACTTTTCCAATGAGTCAACTCTTCGCATCAGATGGTCAAGTATTGGAGTTTCAGTTTCAACATCAGTCCTTCCAATGAACACCCAGGGCTGATCTCCTCCAGGATGGACTGGTTGGATCTCCTTGCAGTCCAAGGGACTCTCAAGAGTCTTCTCCAACACCACAGTTCAAAAGCATCAATTCTTCTGCGCTCAGCTTTCTTCACAGTCCAACTCTCACATCCATACATGACTACTGGAAAAACCATAGCCTTGACTAGACGGACCTTTGTTGGCAAAGTAATGTCTCTGCTTTTCAATATGCTGTCTAGGTTGGTCATAACTTTCCTTCCAAGGAGTAAGCGTCTTTTAATTTCATGGCTGCAGTCACCACCTGCAGTGATTTTGGAGCCCCCAAAAATAAAGTCTGACACTGTTTCCACTGTTTCCCCATCTATTTGCCATGAAGTGATGGGACCGGATGCCATGATCTTAGTTTTCTGAATGTTGAGCTTTAAGCCAACTTTTTCACTCTCCTCTTTCACTTTTTTTTTTTTTTTTTTTTTAGTTCTACCAGTTTATTGCTACCAACCGATCTCCCTCCACCCTCATGCACGCATGCTCAGGCATGTAACTCCATGGACTGCAGCCCACCAGGCTCCTCTGTCCATGGACTTTTCCAGGCAAGAATACTGGAGTGGGTTGCCATTTCCTTCTCCAGGTCCTCTTTCACTTTCATCAAGAGGCTCTTTAGTTCTTCTTCGCTTTCTGCCATAAGGGTGGTGTCATCTGCATATCTGAGGTTATTGATATTTCTCCTGGCAATCTTAAGAACACAAATAATAATTCCATAATATCTAATAGGCAGGCAGTCATATTTAAATATCAGCAATGGTAGAAACTGGAGAAGGAAATGGCAACCCACTCCAGTGGGTTAGAAATCTCATGGACATGTGAACCTGGGGGGCTATAGTCCATGGGGTCACAAAAGAATTGGACAGGACTGAGCATGCATGCACGCACACATCATTTCTGACATGAGAAAAATACTGTTGAGACAACGTAATTTGCCTAAGGCTGATGCAAAGAACATTTGCTCCATTTCACTTGAGTAGAATTTCATAGTAAGATGCCTTTGCATTTTTAAATAATTTTAAAATGATAAGTATCAAAGTTGTCATCATCGTGCAGGAATATCACTCCTCCCTTAGCTATACTGAGCCCTCAGGACCAGTCAACTGATGTCACGGGCATTTGCATTCATTAGCTTAGTTGAAAAGTGAAAGTTGATCAGTCACGTCCAACTCTTTGCGACGCTATGGACTGTAGCCCACGAGGCTCCTCTGTCCATGGAATTCTCCAGGCCAGAATACTGGAGTGGGTAGCCATTCCTTTCTCCAGGGGATCTTCCCAACCCAGGGATCAAACCCAGGTCTCCCACGTTGCAGGCGGATTCTTTACAGTCTCAGCCACCAGGGATGCCCTGTAATCTTAGTTAACATATCACAAACCCCCACAATGATGACTCAGAGACCCTCTCCTGTCACACAGCAGAAGCTCAGAGCCGTTGCCAGACTGTGCTGTGTCTGGAAGCTGGCAGGATACCCAGATGGACTCCATTGAGCTCTTATACCTCTTTCCTGCTCTGACACCCCAGGGCACCAACACACGCTGCCTCCGAGTATATTTCAAGACTGCAGTTGTCCCTCTGTACTCACGGGTTCCGCACCCTTGGTGCGTGAAAATACTCAGAAAAAAAGAGAAAGTTTTGAAAAGCAAAATTTGAATTTGCTATGCCCTTGCAACTCAACGAATTTACATTGTATTAAGTAGTATAAGGGATGTTCCAGATGTGCTAGTGATAAAGAACCCACCTGCCAACGCAGGAGACATAAGAGATAAGAGGTTTGATCCCTGGGTCGGGAAGATCCTCTGGAGGAGCAAATGGCTACCCACTCCAGTATTCTTGCCTGGGAAATCCCATGGACAGAGGAGCCTGGTAGGCTACAGCCCATGGGGTCGCAGAGAGTCAGACACGACTGAAGCAACCTAGCACACGTGCACTCAAGTAGTATAAGTAAGTAATCTAGGGATGATTTAAAGTGTACAAAGGATTGTGTGGTATTTTATATGCAAATAGTGTGCTATTTTATTTATTTTTATTTGTTTGGCTGCTCCACGTCTTAGTTGTGGCACACAGGATCTTTAGTCCCCTGACCAAGGATCGAACTTGGGTCCACTGCGTTGGGAGCTCGGATTCTTAGCCACTGGACCAAAGGTAAGTCCAAATAGTGTGCTATTTTATATGAGGGACTTGAGCATCCTTGGATTTGGGTATCTGTGGGGATTCTGGAAACAATCTCTTGCTGATACCGGGGGATGACTGTATATTTGTAAACTGTAGGTAGAAACCTGTATGCAGGTCAAGAATCAACAGTTAGAAATGGACATGGAACAACACATTGGTTCCAAATTGGGAAAGGAGTACATCAGGCCATATATTGTCACCCTGCTTATTTAGCTTATGTACAGAGTACATCATGCAAAATGCTGGGCTGGATGAAGCACAAGCTGGAATCAAGATTGCCAGGAGAAATATCAATAACCTCAGATATGCAGATGACACCACCCTTATGGCAGAAAGCGAAGAGGTACTAAAGAGCCTCTTGATGAAGGTGAAAGAGGAGAGTGAAAAAGCTGGCTTAACATTCAAAAACCGAAGATCATGACATCCTGTCCCATCACTTCATGGCAAATAGATGGGGAAACAATGAAAACAGTGACAGACTTTCTTTTCTTGGGCTCCAAAATCACTGCAGATGGTGACTGCAAACTTGAAATTAAAAGACACTTTCTGCTTGGAAGGAAAGTTATGACCAACCTAGGCAGCATATTAAAAAGCAGAGACATTACTTTGCTGACAAAGGTCTGTCTAGTCAAAGCTATGGTTTTTCCAGTAATCATGTATAGATGTGAGAGTTGGACCCTAAAGAAGGCTGAGCACCGAAGAATTGATGCTTTTGAACTGTTCTGTTGGCGAAGACTCTAGAGAGTCCCTTGGACTGCAAGATCAAACCAGTCAATCCTAAAGGAGATCAATCCTGGATATTTATTGTAAGGACTGATGCTGAAGCTGAAACTCCAATACTTTGGCCACCTGATGCAAAGAGCCAACTCATTGGAAAAGACCCTGTTGCTGGGAAAAATTGAAGGCAGGAAGAGATTGAAGGGGATGACAGAGTATGAGATGGCTGGAGAACATCATCAACTCAATGAACATGAGTTTGAACAAGCTCCAGGAGATAGTGAAGGACAGGAAAGCCTGCTGTGCTCCTGTCCATGGGGTCGCAAAGAATCAGACAGGACTGAGCAACTGAACAACAACAATGTAACTTTCCAAATGAAGTCATAAAAATAGGTGGTGCCCTCTCCCCAGCTGATTCCTTGCCAGTGTTCTCCATAGTTGGTGTTTGAGGGGGTCATTAAGTTGCCACTTTGAAGAAAGTAAAAATGGCAAAGAAAGCAAGGTGAAATCTTCAGCCTTCCATGCTTTGGGCCAATGCAAACCCATGGGATTCCTAGGACACATTTTGGCAATAAATAGAGACTGTAGAACACTTAGTAACAATAAGAGAAAGAACAGATCCTGCAAATGAAAAATACTGCTACTTAATTAACCTAGATTAAAAGTAGAATTAACGAAAGTGGATCTTTCTCTTGCTTTTGTTATATGAAGATTCCAGGAAGGTTAGGGTAGATACCTTGGTACATTTGCTTTTGTATTCCACAGACTTCACGCATAGTTCGGAGTATACATTGATCTACAGATAATATTTATGTTAATTCAGCAAATATTTCCTGAGTGCATTCTATGTGACTGGTGCTGACCCTGCCTCCAAATAAGAAACAGACAACTTCCATCCTTCTTGGTAAGCATGATGGACAGTGGGGCAAACGGCTAGTGTTGCAGGCTTGGGTGGGACAGGAAAGGCTTCCAAGAAGAGGTGTCATTTAAGTCAAGACTAAAGGTGGATTAGTGATTCAAGCTGGCTGAACTGAATGGGTGAATTATCTTTGAAGTAACTTGAAGACACAGGGAGCAGTAAACTATATACACAAATCTTTATTGTTTAAATTAGCAAACCAACTGGTGAGAGTGGTGGCCTGTGTATAGAAAACAAGGGACTATGATAAGGACTTATACCCTTTTACACCTTAAAAAAAAATTATTTATTTATTTGGCTGCACTGGGTCTTAGTTGTGGCATTTAGGAGCCTACCACATGCAGGCTCTGCAGTTATGGTTTGCAGGCTTAGTTGCCCCGAGCCAGGTGGGATCTTAGTCCCCAACCAGGGACCGAACCTGAGTTCCCTGCACTGCAAGGTGGATTCCCAGCCACTGGATCACCAGGCAAGTCCCCCCTCTTAAATTGTCTTATAATTTGTTTGAATAATTAAAATTATTTTTTTGTATCCCCTGGCATCCCTTTGAGAAAAATTTTTTAAAAGAAAATGATAAATTTACGTTCTGTATGGAAGATCACTGCAGGGAACAGAACAGGAAGGGTATAAACACACCCCTCTTCAATTGAGCAAAATTTGAGGATGCTATAAACTTGACAGTGGTCTAAGGGAAGGGGCTATGCTTTCCATCTGTGAGTGTCTTGTGGGCTTATCCAGGTACCAAAGAGAGGAGACCAGGATGGTGAAGCTGTTAAGAGGGAGGGAATCAAAGTGAAAGGGAGAACTTCTCTGGTGGTCCAGTGGTTAAGAATCCACTGCCAATGCAGGGGCCTTGGGTTCCACCCCTGGTCCAGGAATATCCTGCAAGCCTCGGGGCAACTAAGCCCACGTGCCACAACTCCTGAAGACTGCGTGCTCTACAGTCTGTGCTCCACAACAAGAGAAGCCACCACGATGAGAAGCCCAGGCTCGGAAACCACGAGCAGCCCCTGCTCACCACAGCTAGAGAAAGCCCGCAGCCAATGAAGACCCAGTGCAGCCAATAAACAAATAAATAATATTTTAAAAAATGAAAGTGAATGGGTTCATTAAAACCTTGGTAAGTTTTTTAAAAAGGAAACATCCAGAAACAGAAATGGGGAGACAATCTGGGAAAAGAAGAGAAAAGAAGACGACATGGTAAATGCGTCCCTGAGGCAATTGATCCATGTTTTTTGACCCTTCCTTTTATACAGTTGTTGCATTTTACATTGTGAAACAGACACAGGGTAGTGTTGATGAGGAATGTTTGTACAGGTGACACAGAAAATATGTTTATAAGAGGGTTAGTATTTATTTATTTGGCTGCACTGGGTCTTAGTTGTGGCATTTAGGAGCCTACCACATGCAGGCAAGAGTGTTCAGGTGTGAATTTATTTTCTTTTACTTTCTTATTGGGGTATAATTGATTTACAATGTTGCATTTGTTTCAGGTATGCAGCAAAGTGATTCAGTTATGAAAAAACAGTCGCATAGTCATGTCCGACTCTTTGCGATCCCATGGACTGTAGCCTGCCCGGCTCCTCTATCCATGGAATTCCCCAGGCAAGAGTATTGGAGTGGGTTGTCATTTCCTTCTCCAGGGGATCTTCCCGACCCAGGGATCGAACCCAGGTCTCCTGCATTGCAGGCAGATTCTTTACCAACTGAGCCACTAGGGAAGCCCCCTTGTGTATATACACAGATATATTCTTTTCTGATTCTTATCCGATGTTGGTTATTACAAAATATTAGGTACAGTTCCCTGTGCTATACATACTTGTTGGTTATCTGTTTTATATATAGTAGGGTGTATATGTTAATCCCAGACTCCTAATTTATCCCTTTCCCCCCTCCCCTTTTGGTAACCAAAAATTTGTTTTTTATGTCTGTGGGTCTGTTTAAGTTTTATATATAAGTTCATTTGCATCATTTTTTTTTTGGATTCCACATATAAATGATATCATATGAAATTTGTCTTTCCCTGTCTGGGTTACTTTGCTTAGTATGATAATCTCAAGGTCCCTCCACATTGCTACAAATGGGAGATGTGACTTTTTTTTAATTAATTAAATTTTTTAATTGAAGAATAATTGCTTTACAGAATTTTGTTGTTTTCTGTCAAACCTCAACATGAATCAGCCATAGGTACACACATATCCCCTCCCTTCTGAACTTCCCTGCCATCTCCCTCCCCACCCCACCCCTCCAGGTTGATACAGAGCCCCTGTTTGAGTTTCCTTAGCCCTACAGCAAATTCCCATGGGCTATCTATTTTACATATGATAATGTAAGCTTCCATATTACTCTTTCCATACATCTCACCCTCTCCTCCCCTCTCTCCATGTCCACAAGTCTATTCTCTATGTCTGTTTCTCCACTGCTGCCCTGTAAGTAAATTCTTCAGTATAATTTTTCTAGATTCTGTATATATGCATTAGAATACAATATTTGTCTTTCTCTTTCTGACTCACTTCACTCTGTATAATAGGTCCCAGGTTCATCCACCT
Source organism: Okapia johnstoni (assembly GCA_024291935.2). Classification (NCBI taxonomy): domain Eukaryota; kingdom Metazoa; phylum Chordata; class Mammalia; order Artiodactyla; family Giraffidae; genus Okapia; species Okapia johnstoni. The sequence continues at coordinate 20,032,274 of CM044324.1, forward strand.
CATTAGAACTGACTCAAAGGTGTTCCTTTTTATGGGTGAGTAATATTCCATTGTATATACATACCACAACTTCTTTATCCATTCATCTGTCGATGGACATCTAGGTTGCTTCCATGTTCTAGCTATTGTAAATAGTGCTGCAATGAACAATGGGATACATGTGTCTTTTTCAATTTCAGTTTCCTCAGGGTATATGCCTAGGAGTGGGATTGCTGGGTGATATGGTGGTTTTATTCCTAGTTTTCTAAGGAATCTCCATACCATCTTCCATAGTGGCTGTATCAATTTACATTCTCACCAACAGTGCAAGAGCATTCCCTTTTCTCCACACCCTCTGCAGCATTTGTTGTTTGTAGACTTTTTGATAATGGCCATTCTGACCAGTGTAAGGTGATACCTCATTGTAGTTTTGACTTGCATTTCTCTAATAATGAGCGATGTTGAGCAACTTTTCATGTGTTTGTTAGCCATCTGTATGTCTTCTTTGGATAAATGTCTGTTTATAGGTCTATTGCCCACTTTTTGATTGGGTTGTGTGTTTTTCTGGTATTGAGTTGTATGAGCTGCTTATATATTTTGGAAATTAATCCTTTGTCAGTTGTTTCATTTGCTATTATTTTCTCCCATTCTGAGGGTTGTCTTTTCACCTTGCTTTTAGTTTCCTTTTCTATGCAAAAACTTTTAAATTTAATCAGGTCCCACTTGTTTACTTTTGTTTTTATTTCCGTTACTCTAGGAGGTGGGTCATAGGGGATCTTGCTTTGATTTATGTCATCGAGTGTTCTGCCTATGTTTTCCTCTAAGAGTTTTATAGTTTCCGGTCTTACATTTAGGTCTTTAATCCATTCTGAGTTCATATTTGTGTATAGTGTTAGGAAGTGAACACTTTCAAACTCATTCTATGAGGCCACCATCACCCTTATACCAAAACCAGACAAAGACAACACAAAAAAAGAAAACTACAGACCAATATCACTGATGAACATAGATGCAAAAATCCTCAACAAAATTTTAGCAAACAGAATTCAGCAACACATAAAAAAGCTCAAAACCATGATCAAGTTGGGTTTGTCCCAGGGATGCAAGGATTCTTCAACATATGCAAATCAATCAATGTGATATACCATATTAACAAATTGAAATATAAAAACTATACAATCATCTCAATAGATGCAGAAAAAGCCTTTGACAAAATTCAGGACCCATTTATGATTAAAACTCTTCAAAAAATGGGCATAGAAGAAATCTACCTCAACATAGTGAAGGCCATATATGACAAGCCTACAGCAAACATTATTCTCAATGGTGAAAAACTGAAAGCATTCCCCCTAAAATCAGGAACAAGACAAGGGGGTCCACTTTCACCACTATTATTCAACATAGTTTTGGAATTCCTAGCTATAGCAATCAGAGAAGAAAAAGAAATAAAAGGAATCCAGGTTGGAAAGGAAGTAAAGCTCTCACTGTTTGCAGATGACATGATACTGTACATAGAAAACCCTAAAGATAGTATCAGAAAATTACTAGGGCTAATCAGTGAATTTAGCAAAGTTGCAGGATACAAAATCAAACAACAAATCACTTGCATTTCTATATACTAACAATGAAAAATCAGAAAGAGAAATTAAGGAATCAATCCCATTCACCATTGCCACAAAAAGAATTAAATATCTAGGAATAAACTTACCTAAGAAGACAAAAAAACTGTACACAGCAAATTATAAGACACTAATGAAAGAAAGATGACATAGACAGATGGAGAGATATTCCATGTTCCTGGGTAGGAAGAATCAATATTGTGAAAATGACTATACCACCAAACACAATGTGATCCCTATCAAATTACCAATGACATTTTTTACAAAACTAGAATAAAAAATTTCCCATATCATATGGAAACACAAAAGACCCCGAATAGCCTAAGCAGTCTTGAGAAAGAAGACTGGAACTGGAGGAATCAACCTTCCTGACTTCAGGTTATACTACAAAGTTACAGTCATAAAGACAGTATGGTACTGGCACAAAAACAGAAATATATACTGGCACAGAAACAGAAAATATAGACCAATGGAACAAGAGAGAAAGTCCAGAAATAAACCCATGTGCCTTTGGGTACCTTATTTTTGACAAAGGAGGCAAGAATATACAATGGGGCAAAGATAGCCTCTTCAATAAATGGTACTGGAAAAACTGGACAGCTACATGTAAGAGATGTGAAGTTTTTAATGGAGCAGTTTGTTTTTACTTTTTGAAATTTTTGCAAGGGCAGCACATTAAAGAAATGTAAGTCTTCTAAGCCCGGTGAAAAACATCAAAACGTGAAGTCTGGGGGTAAGGTGTGCCTGTGGGGCAGTAAGGCTAGAGTTTGGTTCCTGGCTCTGTCACTCACTAGCTCTGGTACATCAGGGCTCTTCAGTTTCCCCACGTTGCATCTCTATCAGTGGCAGAGGGATGGTAACCCATGTGGGAGGGTTGTTTTGAGGGTTGACAATGAAGTGGCAGCTCATAACACCCTCTTCATGTTATTTGCATTTGGTGGGATGGCCCGAATTCCAGGAGAGCTCCCAGCTCCTGAGGGTGGGGGAGAAGGTGGCTACCACTCCCCTCTCCATGGTTCTGGAAAAGAGATATAAAACATGCAGGCAAACCACTGGTTAGTGAGGAATTCCTGATTGTTTGCTGGGTAGGTTCACTTTCTCTGAAGTCTCCCACAGGAAGAGTCAGACCTCCATGATAGGAGCCAGAGAACCCCAAACCCAAATACATGACAGACTTGGAGCAATGGAACTGCTAAGGGGGACGAAAAAGGGAAAACTCTCAAGAGAAAGCAGACTTGTCAAGAGGCTCTTATGGATTTGAGGGAGAGGAAAATTGGCCAATGACATTTTTGTGTCCATGGAGGAGGAGAAAAGTGTACTCTAGGTCTAGGTGAATTGAAAGTCACTCAGTCATGTCTGACTCTTTGTGACCCCATGGACTAATACAGTCCATGAAATTCTTCAGGCCAGAATGCTGGAGTGGGTAGCCTTTCCCTTTTTCCAGGGGATCTCCCCAACATAGGGATCAAACCGAGGTCTCCCGCACTGCAGGCGGATTCTTTACCAGCTGAGCCACCAGGGAAGCCTGGGTGGTCTAGGTGGGAGATGGTAAAAAGCAGAGGCAACACAAAACCATCAAATGTCAGAAATAATGTTTTCAGAGCAACTAGAAAGACATAGGAAAATGAGAGGTCAAACAAAAAGAAAAATTGTATGTGCATATTAAAAAAAAATACATATAAGGCTATTAGAATCATTTAGGGAAGTCACTTTCCTGTCCAGGATCTGTAGGCACTCCCCTTGTTTTGATGTTCAAGGCCTTCTATAATCTGGACCCAAACATATTTGTCCAGTTCTGATGCCAAATATAGTAAATAAATAAGTCATTTATCAAGCCCTTTTGACTTGCTGTTGGGGTCTAGGTACCAAAGGGAGGAAGCCCCCACTGCCCTGTCGTCTCAAGGGAATGCCCATGAGATGGAGGCATTCCAGAAATTGCTCCCCTGGTGAAGGACCTGGGATTGTTCCTCTTGCCTTGGAAGGTTCCTCAAGCTCCTTCTTTTCTGTCTACATCCCACCTTCCTTCTTGGGCCATTCTACACACATGTCTAATATCCCTCCCCTCAAGGAGTTTGCGAACTGGTAGAAGAAATCAAACAAGTACTTATTAACTATGACAGTGGGCAGCACATGGTGGAAGGAGTACAGAGAGATGGTAGGAGAGGAGGAAAAAAAGATACTGGAATGGCTTTGCAGAAGAGGTAGCATCAGAGATGGCAAGACATAGGTAGAATCGTGGAGAGTTAGTTGAGCTGAAAAAGGGTTGTTGAGTAAAGTGACTGATGACTGATTTGGATATATTTTGGGTGTTAGTATTCAGGTTATAAACAGAGACGGTAATGTGGGCCATCCCATGAAATGTCTTTGTTGCTAGGCTGAGAAATGTATACCTAATATAGTGGCCAATCGGGATCCATTGATCTTTGAGCAGAAGAGCAATACACAACCATGTGATCTACAAGCTCAAAGGGACTTAAAGTCCTTTCAGTTCAGTTCAGTTCAGTTCAGTCGCTCAGTCATGTCCGACTTTTTGCGACCCCATGAATCACAGAATGCCAGGCCTCCCTGTCCATCACCAACTCCCGGAGTCTACCCAAACCCATGCCCATTGAGTCAATGATGCCATCCAGCCATCTCATCCTCTGTCATCCCCTTCTGCTCCTGTCCCTAATCCTTCCCAGCATTAGGGTATTTTCCAATGAGTCAACTCTTCACATGAGGTAGCCAAAGTATTGGAGTTTCAGCCTCAACATCAGTCCTTCCAATGAACACCTAGGACCGACCTCCTTTAGGATGGACTGGTTGGATCTCCTTGCAGTCCAAGGGACTCTCAAAGAGTCTTCTCCAACACCACAGTTCAAAAGCATCAATTCTTTGGTGCTCAGCTTTCTTCACCGTCCAGCTCTCACATCCATACATGACCACTGGAAAAACCATAGCCTTGACTAGACGGACCTTGTTGGGAAAGTAATGTCTCTGCTTTTCAATATGCTGTCTAGGTTGGTCATAACTTTCCTTCCAAGGAGTAAGCGTCTTTTAATTGCATGGCTGCTAGCACCATCTGCAGTGATTTTGGAGCTCCCCCCCAAAAAAAAGTCTGACACTGTTTCCACTGTTTCCCCATCTATTTCCCATGAAATGATGGGACCAGATGCCATGATCTTAATTTTCTGAATGTTGAGCTTTAAGCCGACTTTTTCACTCTCCTCTTTCACTTTCATCAAGAGGCTCTTTAGTTCTTCTTCGCTTTCTGCCATAAGGGTGGTGTCATCTGCATATCTGAGGTTATTGATATTTCTCCCGGAAATCTTGATTCCAGCTTGTGTTTCTTCCAGCCCAGCGTTTCTCATGATGTACTCTGCATATAAGTTAAATAAGCAGGGTGACAATATACAGCCTTGACGTACTCCTTTTCCTATTTGGAACCAGTCTGTTGTTCCATGTCCAGTTCTAATTGTTGCTTCCTGACCTGCATACAGGTTTCACAAGAGACAGGTCAGATGGTCTAGTATTCCCATCTCTTTGAGAATTTTCCACAGTTTATTGTGATCCACACAGTCAAAGGCTTTGGCATAGTCAATAAAGCAGAAATAGATGTTTTTCTGGAACTCTCTTGCTTTTTCGATGATCCAGCGGATGTTGGCAATTTGATCTCTAGTTCCTCTGCCTTTTCTAAAACCAGCTTGAACATCTGCAAGTTCACGGTTCACGTATTGCTGAAGCCTGGCTTGGAGAATTTTGAGCATTACTTTACTAGCATGTGAGATGAGTGCAATTGTGCGGTAGTTTGAGCATTCTTTGGCATTGCCTTTCTTTACCTAAAGGCCTTTGGTTCCATCCAAAGCTTGATGTCTCTGTCTGCTAAGTCCAGACTTGGCCACTAAATTCTCCTTGTTATGAAGATTAAATGAGATGATACTTGTAAAGTGCTTAGCTCAGGGTTTGCCAGAGAGTAAAGCTCAATAAATCTTGACTGATGTTGTCAACATCACCATTAACTGGGTTATTATTTAGAAAGATATTCCTTAAGCCTTCATTCACATTTGTCCTGTAAGGATTTGAAGACAGCTATCCTGTTCCTTTAAATTTTATTTTTTTCACTTTTATTTTTTGGCCATTTGGCATGTGATCCCTGACCAGGGATTGAACTCATGTCCCCTGTATTGGAAGCACAGAGTCTTAACCTCTGGACTGCCAGGGAAGTTCCAGCTATCCCATTCCTGTTTGAGCTTTGTCTTCTCTAGACCAGATATTCTTGGTTTCCTCCACCAGCCCACATTCCTTTATCTTCCTGACTGTCTCTAATCCTTGTAAAATGTGGTACCTGGAACCGAGTTGTCTGATCACAGCTGACCAGAGCAGGCCCTTTCCTTCTGTTAATATACAGAAGATGCCTGAAGTAGAAAGAAAAATTTAAGAATTTTTTGGCAGTCATGCTCTGAGTATCATACAGGCACTCATCACACTGAATATAATTCTGATTTAAACTCCTAAGCCATTCCTGCATGCACTGCTGCTAAGCTACAGGCTTTTCTATTCTCCACTTGTTCTTGGACCTGCACAAGACCTCAGATTGCTTTGTGATTATTGTTTCCTCTTATTGTCAGGAAAAAATTGTGAAAGGCTTTGAAACGGGCAGAAAGATGACTGTTTCCATTCAGTGAAATTGCTGGGTGTCATCTAGCAGATTCTTCTTGGGTTGCCTAATTTTACAGGGGTCTGTGTCTTTTGCTGTTTTTGATTAAACTATTTTGCAACTATAAATTGTAGAAAACACATGGTGCTAATGTGAAGAATTCTCATCCATAAAGAGACAAGTGAATTTTGTCTGGTGGACATGCAATTGATTTTCACCCTGTGAAAGAAGCTGCTAGTCTTCCATCTATTAGCAAATTTATTTCAGTATCTCTGATTGCTTTTATATGTGTCCCTTCTCTGGGTTTCCCTTGGAGCCAGTTGTAATGTTTTACTGCCTCATTGTTATTTAATAAGTTAGTTAATGGACACATGTTCATTTCATATTTGTACGAGAACCCTGATTCTTACTTAAAGTAATCCTTCAGCACTGATTTTCTTATCCCTTCACAAATTGGAAAGGCATGAACAGGGCAGAAATGAAGATTTAGAAAGCATTAGAGAACTCACTTTAAACTGGCATGGATTACAGTTGCCAGGATATGGAAGCAACCTAAGTGTATCAATAGATGAATGGATGAAGATGTGATATATATACACAATGGAGTACTGCTCAACCATAGGAAAGAAATTCTGCCATTTGCTATAGTGTGGATGGTCATAGAGAATGTTACGCTTAGTGAAGTAAGTCAGAGAAAGACAAATACTATATATTATTACTTACATGTAGAATCTAAAAAATAAAGCAAGCTAGTGAATATAACAAGACAGATACAGAGAGAAAACTAGTGGTTACTTCTGGGGAGAAGGAAGAGGATGGGGCACGATGGTGGCAGGGGATTTAGAACTACAAACTACTATATATAAAATAAGTAAGCTACTACAAGGATATATTGCACAGCACAGGGAATATAGCCAATATTTTTCAATAACTATAAATGGAGTATAAGCTATAACATTTTTGAATCTGTCTTGTACACTGGAAACTAACATATTATAAACCAACTATACCTCAATTTTAAAAAATCATACATTTTAACAAAAAGAAATATTGACATTGGGTCTACCAGCCCATATCTTTTGGTAAAGTTGCTCAACCAGTTATCACTTCATGTAACTATACCAGTGTGCCTCTACTTACAAACAAGTCATTCATAAGTCCATCTGTGCATAAATTCTACATGATTAAGAGGGATTAAAACTTGCTCTTCCCACGTGCATTCTCATCAATGATGAATGTAGGCCTGACTTTGATAATTTTGAGATCAGTCGTAGATTTCCTCTTCCTTGCTCATTTACATTTGTATGGATACCCTTTGCCAAAAAAGACCAGTTTCCCTGCACCAAAAATCGTTAATGATCTTGGAACTTCCCTGGTGGTCCAATGGCTAAGACTCTGAGCTCCTAATGCCGGGGGCCCAGGTTCAATCCCTGGTCAGGGAACTAGTCCCATGCTGCAATTAAGAGCTCATACGTTGAACTAAAGATGCTGCATGTGGCAACTAACACCTGGCTCAGCCAAATTAATCAATTCATTAATTTTTCAAAATCCTTAATGATCTTGTTGGAGTGTACTGAGCAGGAGAACTCAGTTGCTATGGAGGAGTTTGGGGGTTGGTTAATGAAAACAGAACACGTTAAGTGAGTGAAGTTCAGATCTGTTACCAGCCTGCAGGACACAGTGCAGAAACAGTAAGGAGAACGAGGAAGTGGCTGCCATGATGGCATTTTTGGCTGGAAGACTGTGAGACAGCCATGGATGCAGGTGAATGGAATGGGCCCTTCCTCATGCTAATGGTATTATAATAATAGGTAAACATTAATCGGGTCCTGAGAAAGCCTGTGTCTAGTGGCTGCACCTGGGAAGAAGGACAGAAGGGCTTTGAGAGGATTCTCTTGAGCAGACAGAAGATGAGATCCTGGACAGAGAAGGATGGAGTTAGAAGAATGAGAGCTGGTGATGAGGCCTGGGTGCTGGAGACCCTCTTAGGTATTACACTCTGGTATTAAGCAGTGGCCACAGGACTGGAAAAGGTCAGTTTTCATTCCAATCCCAAAGAAGGCAATGCCAAAAGATGTTCAAACTACTGCACAATTACACTCGTCTCACATGCTAGCAAAGTAATGCTCAAAGTTCCCAAGCCAGGCTTCAACAGTATGTGAACCATGAACATCCAGATGTTAAAGCTGGTTTTAGAAAAGGCAGAGGAACCAGAGATCAAATTGCCAATATCCGTTGGATCATCGAAAAAGCAAGAGAGTTCCAGAAAAACATCTACTTCTACTTGATTGACTATGCCAAAGCCTTTGACTGTGTGGATCACAACAAACTGTGGAAAATTCTTAAAGAGATGGGAATACCAGACCAACTGACCTGCCACCTGAGAAACCTGTATGCAGGTGAAGAAGCAACAGTTAGAACCAGACATGGAACAATAGAATGGTTCCAGATTGGGACAGGAGTACGTCAAGGCTGTATATTGTCGCCCTGCTTATTTAACTTGTATGCAGAGTACATCATGGGAAACACTGGGCTGAAGGAAGCACAAGCTGGAATCAAGATTGCCAGGAGAAATATCAATAACCTCAGATAAGCAGATGACACCTGGCTCAGATGGTAAAGTATCTGTCTACAATGCGGGAGACCTGGGTTCAATCCCTGGGTCGGGAAGATCTCCTGGAGAAGGAAATGGCAGTTTTCTTGCCTGGAAAACCCCATGGACGGTGAAGCCTGGTAGGCTATAGTCCATGGGGTCGCAAAGAGTCGGACACGACTGAGTGACTTCTCTTTCACTTTCTTTCCACCATTATGGCAGAAAACAAAGAAGAACTAAAGAGCTTCTTGATTGATGAAAGTGAAAGAGGAGAGTGAAAAAGCTGGCTTAACATTCAAAAACTAAGATCATGGCATCCGGTCCCATCACTTCATGGCAAATAGCTGGGGAAACAATGGAAACAGTGACAGATTTTCTTTTCTTGGCCTCCAAAATCACTGCAGATGGTGCTTGCAGCCATGAAATTAAAAGATGCTTGCTCCTTGGAGGAAAAGCTATGACCAACCTAGATAGCATATTAAAAAGCAGAGACATTGCTTTGCCAACAAAGGTCCGTCTAGTCAAAGCTATGTTTTTCCAGTAGTCATGTATGGATGTGAGAGTTGGACTATAAAGAAAGCTGAGCACAGAAGAATTGATGCTTTTGAACTATGGTATTGGAGAAGACTCTTGAGAGTCCCTTGGACTGCAAGGAGATCAAACCAGTTAATCCTAAAGGAAATCACTCCTGGGTGTTCATTGGAACGACTGATGCTGAAGCTGAAACTCCAATACTTTGGCCACCTGATGGGAAGAACTGACTCACTGGAAAAGACTCTGATGCTGGGAAAAATGGAAGGCAGGAGGCGAAGGAGATGACAGAGGATGAGACGGTTGGACGGCATCACCGACTCAATGGACATGAGTTTGAGCAAGCTCCAGGAGTTGGTGATGGACAGGGAAGCCTGGCATGCTGCAATCCATGTGGTCACAACGAGTCGGACACGACTGAGTGACTGAACTGAACTGAACTTATCCTGGTTCAGGTCTGAGTACATGATTGTTCAGGACTGTGGCTTCACAGTGCCTCTCCTTGGCCATTGCTGCAGTAAAGGTAAATTGAGAAGGAACAGGACGGGCGAGGCAACAAAATGCAGTAACTTTGCAGGACATTCGTTAGCACTTACTGTATTCGAATTCATCAAACACTTTTGACAGTGGAAGTGGCTATGCCCAGTGCATCACAGTTGACGGCTCCTAGAGTCCCATCATAGAGTTTTCAATTTCACAACAGCTTCGTTTGCATCGATGAAAGGTCTTCTGCCAAAAGGTTTCTGGGTTATGTTTTAATCCACATCTCTCAACCTTTTCTCCAAGGATGAGAGGCTTATTAAATGACTTGCTCAAGTCCTGACCCAGTATGTTTAACTTTTTTTCTAATTACTGGTTTAGCCATAGGAAGAAATTAATCTTACAGAACATAGTTGTACCTTAGGATCTGAGGTTGAGGAACAGAGGGTGCTGCAGAGTCCAGTCATCACCCATTCACACGCTTTAATTTAGCACTTGCTCTTTGGTGCCCTTACACCCTTGACCTTCTATAGGGTCCATCCACTCAATCCTACCTCCCAGGCAACCTAATCACCTATTCAAGTGTATCTGTGCACATGCTGGCAGCTTTGTGACTCTCAGGGGAAAGCACGTAAGCCAGGTGCGTCATTAAAGGCTGAAACAATGATGTCATTTGTTCTCCAAGGCCTGTCCCCAAAACTGCTGCTTTAAAATTCATCCCAAGAAGAATAAATGTGCAGTTGAGCTCATCTGGGCACAGCTTTTCATACCATGAGCATTTCAGATGCTTTGGGGCTCTTGATGATAGAAAGGTATTTTATTTTACTTTATTTTATTAAACTTCTCTGTTTATTTTTTTAAAAGTTTTGACTATGCTATTTGGCATGTGAGATCTTAGTTCCCTGACCAGGGATGGAACCTGTGCTCTCTGCAGTGGAAGCGCAGAGTCTTAACCACTGGACCACCAGGGAAGTTCCTAGAATGATTTTTAAAAGTAAAAAAAATAAAGCTGTATAAACATAATTTATGTATATATATGTTTTTTAGAAAGTGATTAAAAGCTGATATGTCAAAATATTTTTTATTTTTTAAATTAATTTTTATTGAAATATAATTGATTTACAATGTTGTATTAGTTTCTGATGTACAGCAAAGTGAATCAGTTATGCATGTACATATGTCCACTCTTTTTTAGATTCTGTGCTGTATAGTAGGTCATTACTATTTATTTTGTATGTAGTAGTATGTATATGTCGATCCCAGTTTCCCAATTTATCCCTCTCTGCTTTAACCTTTGGTAACCACAAATTTGCTTTCTGCATCTGTGACTCTATTTCTGTTTTGTAAGTTCATTTGTACCGTTTTTTTAGATTCCACATGTAAGTGATATCATATAGTGTTTGTCTTTCTCCATTTGACTTACTTCACTCAGTATGACAAGCTCTAGGTCCATCCATGTTGTAATGCCAAATGGCATTCTTTCTTTCTTTTTTATGGCTGAGTAATATTCCATTGTATATATGTACCACTTCTTCTCTATCCATTAATTTGTTGATGCACATTTAGGTTGCTTCCATGTCTTGGCTATTATAAACATTAATAGTCCAGCTATTGGGGTACACGTGTCTTTTCGAATATTTTTTGTTTAACAGACATTTATTGAGCACCATTCTTGGTTCTCAGGGAGGAAAATTCCCTGCTTTCATGGACTTTGTGTTCTACTGAGGTGGTCAGACAATAAGTAACAGCCACCACAACAATAATAGTAATGGTAATCTAACAAAACCATGAACCCGAATAAGGAAGAGTTAGAGTATAGAGAGTGTTAGAGAAGGGACAGTGATATCTCAAGATGGTAAGATTACAGGGAATCCCGTGGCAGTCCAGTGTGGTTAGGATGCCACATTGTCACTGCTGGGGGCCTGAGTTTAATACCTAGCCTGGGAACTAAGATCCCACAAGTCATGTGGTGTTGCAAAAAAAAAAAAAGGTAAAATTATAGATAATTTGCACTTCTTTCCTGTGTGTTTTTCTCTACTTTCCAAATTGTTTACAGTAAACATGCCTTCCTTCTGTAATTAAAAAATAAGTGATTTGGAGAAACGTTCTCTTAAGTGGCAGTAGCAGATTGTCGACTTCTGTTCACTTTCTCCCTGGCTCTTTTTTGACAAGATCTTTGGTTGGTTGTTTACCAATCCACTGTGTACGACTTGTGATTTTCATGGGGAGAACAGGAAGAAAGAAAGGGCAGGTGGATTTACCACTTTTCCTTTATTTACTTAGACCGTAAGCAAAATGCAAGAAACCAAACACTGCTCAGGTCACTCTTGGGAAGAAGTGAGTTGGCTGAGTGCTAAATACTGCCCCAGGCACCTGCCTTCCAACTTGTTTACCCCTCCTCCTTGGTCTGTGTCTATCACTACAGTTTTAAAAAAAGGGGGGGGCGGGGCACCACTGTGATTGTCAGAAAACCCACTGCCTCCACCATGGACCACAGCTCCATGGGGATGATGGCTGAGTCCATATCTCTGGCTGTAACCTCCCACTCCCAACCAGCAGAGCCTTTGTATCCGCCCAGTGCCACAACGTGGAAAGCATCCATAGCTCGTGGCTTGGAGCTCAGGTGACGGAGCCACAGCTGCACCTGGCTGAAACTTGATTAGCATTGATCAAGTTCATGGAGCAAAGTCATGTAAGGGTGATCAGTGTATAAGAAGCAGCTTTATTGAATTCAGCACAGAGAATCTTAGGGATTGAACTGAATTGAACCCCAAGGTTGTGGTTTGGTGATTTTAGAGAAATACCACTGGGATATGCCTAGGAATCAAGATCTTGGTGTTAGGAGAGAGGGTTGAGAGATACCTGGCTGGATATGAAGGCTCTGTAGGTTCTGTGAAGTTAATCGTATTATAGCTCTTGTGCTGCTGTGCTCAGTCGTGTCTGACTCTGTGCAACTCCGTGGACTGTAGCCTGCCAGGCTCCTCTGTCCATGAAATTTTCCAGGCAAGAACACTGGAGTGGGTTGCTGTTTCCTCCTCCAGGGGATCTTCCTGACCCAGGGATTGAATCTGCATCTCACATCGCCTGAATTGGCAGGCGAATTCTTTACCACTGTGCCACCTGGGAAGCCTGTAATAAGATTTTATGTCTGGGTATTAGCTTCCTCACACCCCTGTAGAGGACAGAGGAGCCCGGCGGCCTGCAGTCCATGAGGTCGCAAAGATTCAGACACAACTTAGTGACTAAACCACAACAACATTAGTTTCCCACGGCTGCTGCAACAAATTACCTCAACTTAATGGCTTAAAGCAACGTGATTTATTATTTTACTGCTCTGGAGGTCAGAAGCCCCACAGGAGTTTTAGAAGGCTGAAATCAAGATGTTGGAAGCTCCAGAGAGAATCTGTCTTCTTACCTATTTCTGGAGGCTGCCTGCATTCCTTGGCTCATGGCTCCACTCCTCAAAGTGCAATCATTCCAGTCTGTGCTCACATCTTAGCATCTCTTTTTTCTGACCTTGACCCTCTTGACTCCCTCTTTACTTTGATTGTTGTAAAATATAAAATATATATACCATAAAATTTGTCAGCTAACCATTTTTTGAAGTGTACAATTCAGCGGTGTTAATTACATACACAGTGTCATATAACCCTCACCACTGTTTCCAAAACCCTTCCTGGTCCAAGCAGAAACTCTGCCCATTAAGCAATAACTCCCCATTCCCTGCTCCTCCTAGCTGTTGGTAACCTCGAGTCTGTTCGCTGTCTCTGTGACTCTGCCTATTGTATGTATGTCATGTAACTGGAGTCAGGCTGCGTTTATCCTTTTGTGTTTGTTTTTTTAACCTAATGTAGTATTTTCAATGTTCATCTGTGTTGTAGCATATCCTAGAACTTCCATTCCTTTTTAAAAAAATCTTTGTCTGTGCTCGGTCTTAGTTGTGGCATGCAGGACCTTTAGTTGAGGCTTGTGGGATCTAGTTCCTTGACCAGGGATCAAAACCGGACGCCCTGCATTGGGAGCTTGAAGTCTTAGCCACTGGACCACCAGGGAAGTCCCCGTAACTTCAGTCCTTCGGTGGCTGAATGATATTCCATTGGACGTGTATGCCACATTTTTGTTTATCTGCTCATCGGTTGATGAGCGCTTGGCTTAAGTCCGTTACTTTCGATACTGTGAACAATGCCGCAGTGAACACTGGAGTGCGAGTATCTGTTTCAGTTCCTGTTCTCATTTCTTTCTTTGATTTTATTTCGAACCCACGGGCATGGAATTGTGGGATTATAGGAAAATGCAACATTTAGTTTTTTCAGGAGCTGCCGAGCTGATTTTCCACGGTAGCTGGACCATTTTACATTCCCACCAGCAGTGTGTGTGGGTTCCAATTTCTCCACATCCTCGCCAACATTTGTTGTCTGTCTTTATGATTATAGTCATCCCAGTGCATGTAAGGTAGTTTCCTGTTGTGGATTTGATTTCTTTAATGACTAATGATATAGAACATCTGTCCTGTGCTTGTTGGCCATTGTTTATCTTCTTTGGAGAAATATCTATTTAAGTCCGTTTTTAATTGGATTGTTTGCCTTTTTGTTGTTGAGGTGTAGGAGTTCTTTACACATTCTGGATATTAATCCCTTATCAGACATACAATTTGCTGACATATTCTTCCATTCTCGTTTTTCTTTTCACTCTTAATAGTGTCCGTTTTGCTTTCATTGGAGTAGAGTTGCTTTACAATGTTGTATTAGTTTCTACTGTACAGCAAAGTGAATCAGTCATTCCTATACATATATCCCCTCTTTTTTGGATTTCCTTCACGTTTAGGTCACCACAGAGCACCGAGTAGAACTGCCTGTGCTATGTATTCTTTATTCTTTATATGAAGTGAAGTGAAGTGAAAGTTGCTTAGTTGTGTCCGATTCTTTGAGACTGGAGCCCACCAGGCCCCACTGTCCATGGAATTCTCCAGCAGGAATACTGCAGTGGATAGCCATTCCCTTCTCCAGGGGACCTTCCCGGCCCAGAGATCAAACCCAGGTCTCCTGTATTGCAAGCATATTCTTTACTGTCTGAGCTACCAGGGAAGCCCATTCCTTATATAGTAGTGTATATATGTCAATCCAATAGTGTCCTTTGATGCATAAAAGTTTTGCCTCCCTCTTATGAGGATGCTTGTGATTACATCCATTATCCAGAATTTGTTCAGTCCCTCAGTCATGTCCGACTCTGCAACCCCATGGACTGCAGCACGCCAGGCTTCCCTGTCCTTCACCATCTCCTGGAGCTTGCTCAAATTCATGTCGATTGAGTCAGTGATGCCATCCAAATAGTCTTACTTTCTCAAGATCCTTAATTAAATCACATCTGATTTTGCCATGTAATGTATTCACAGGTTCTGCGGCTAGGAGGTGGACATCTTTGGCTAAGCCAGTATTCCATCTAGCACAATTCATTTCAGGATATCTACAAAGTCAGAAATTGTGACTGTATTCATGCAAAAAGGTATAAGCGAGTGACTTGGCAAGAAACCAACCTGCCTCGTATACAGCTGTCATCTAGGGCTTCTGCCTTCAGTTCCCCTTTCACTCTTTCACCCTGTGCTGGGTTGCTTAGCTCCTCTGTTCATTCTTTCTTCTTTAAAAAAAAAATGTAAATGTATTTATTTATTAATTTTTGGCTACGCTGGGGCTTCGTTGTTGCGAGTGGGCTACTCTTTAGTCGTGGTGTGCTGGCTTCTCCTTGCAGTGGCTTCTCTTGTTGGGGAGCACAGTCTCGAGAGCTCAGGCTCAGGAGTTGTGGCACACGGGCTCAGTTGCCCCACGGCACGTGGGATCTTCCTGGACCAGGGATGGAACCTGTGTCCCCTGCATTGGCGGGTGGATTCTTCACCAGTGAGCCACCAGGGAAGTCCGCTGTTTGTTCTTAAAATGAGAACAATTGTTCTTCCTCTTTTCCTCCTCTGGGCATTAAAGGTGAGCAATGGGGCTTTTTTTGTCATCCGCGTGAACCAGAAGTCCCAAATATAAAAGCTTTAGGAACATCACGAAAGCTGGCACACAGTGAGTGGATAAATACAAGCCAACAAATAAGGTTTATATTTGAACCTGTATCAGAAGGAAAAATAACAGACCTCTGGAGATTAATGAGACCATGCCTCAGAAAACCTTTGAGCTCTTTGGAGGAAAAGCGCTTCGTAAACGCAAGCATTTCTACGCCCCTCCTCACCTTTATCCCCAATAACAGCTGTGGTGCCTTTTTATTCCTCATACCTATCATAGCAGCCTGTAATTATCGGAGGTAGTAATTGTGCTTGGGTGGAAAGGTGGCAAAGGGCGAAGATACCTTGGTAAGAACATAGGGCTAAACACTGGATTAGTATCGGGGGAGGGCCTGACCCACGAAGTCACAGAATCTGAAAAAACAGCTCTTTCCCTGTGTTCCCAAAGCCTTCAGAACTAGTATACATACATTAGACAGTCATCTCACTAATAGAATCTCCCCTAAAGAAATGCTCGGAAACGCAGGCTAGGATATAAACCAGAGATGTCTGTCAGCGTCATTTGTAACCGTGAAAGACTGGAAACGACCTCAGTGTTGCTTCCTACAATTGGAAATGGTTAGATACATGACCGCATGAAACACCTTGCAGTATTATGCCGCCGTTCAACACCTCGATGAATCATTTTTAACGATGTTAGGAAAGGAGTCTGATCAAGTGTAAAAGAAAAAAGCAAGACTGCTTTCAATGTGAACTGTGTTCTCAGCAACATAATGTACTGATAGGTAGGGAAAGAGGGGTTAAGAAAACACCGAAGAATGCACCAAATGTTACCACTTGTTTCTTCTGCTTGGTGGAATTCTGGATGTGAATTCAGTAACCCGGGAGGCTGTGTTCTCTTGCTTACTGGGTTGTCATTTCCTAGGGATGATGTTAACATGTTGGTTTGTTCTTTTGGTACTTGCCTTGCTTTGAGGAAGGATCAGAGAACTGAAGTATTAAAATTTAGGAGAAAACCATAGCTGGTGAAAGACTTCCCTGGTGGCTCAGTGGTTAAGAATCTGCCTTCCAATGCTGGGCACGCAGATTTGATCCATATCCCACAGGCCGTGGAGCAACAAAACCCATGAGCCGTAATTAGAGAAAGCCTGAGCACCACAGTGAAGACCCAGCACAGTTAAAATTTTCAAAATTAAATTTAAAAAAACATAGCTAATGAGTGCTGAGATTACTATTATGGGTGTTGTTTTTCAAATTTCTTTGAAAAGTGGTAAGAATGGAAGTGAAGATGATCGAACAGTCTAGTTTCTCTGCCTCCTTTCCTATAAATTTAGCTATTTCTGATAAGTTAAATGAAACATTTTCCCTGGCCTGTGCTAATGCTATATTCAGCAGAACCTCCTTGGTCATGAGGGCTGGTCTTGCCCACCCAGAATGTCTGACCCAGCTCCTGTAGTGGAGGTCAGGGTCCTTCCCACCGCACGAATGGGCCTGAGAGGTAAGGATGCTCAAAGGCAGTGGCTATGGGTCACCTTAAATTCCACCTGAGGGGGGCTGCCTGCTCACTGCTCTGGGGCCTGGGCCTCCCCGTGTCTGAAAGAGCCATTTGGATCTGGAAATTCTGACCTTGAGATCAATCTAAGGCTGCTCACCCTTTTCCAATTGCCCAAGACTTGAGCCAAGAGGACATTTTGCATCCTTTTCACCTGGCCCTTTCCTGCATTCTAGCCACTTCAGTGACTCAGGCTCGCCCAGAGCTCATACTGGCCATGGGTTCCTGATAGTCTGGGATGTATTTGTTTCTTTCTTTTTAAATATTTATTTATTTATTTATTTTTGGCTGTGTCGGGTCTTAGTTGCGGCAGGCGAACTCTTAGTTGTGACGTGTGGGATCTAGTTCCCTGACCAGGGATGGAACCCAGGCCCCCTGCATTGGGAGTGCAGAGTCTTAGCCACTGGATCACCAGGGAGGTCCCTGGGATGTGTTTCTGAGCAAGGGAATTCTGACCTCTAGAGTGAATCTACATGAGTGGTTTTTACCTACCCTCTGCCAGCCAGCTCCAACTTTGCTTCATAAATGAGAGCTTTTGTATATCGTGGTCCAGCCACCATGTTTTTCCCAGCTGCAGGCCTGGAGTTTCTGTGGCCTTGGTGTTGTTTCTGCTTGAGAGGTTTAACTGATAACATAGCAGAGCAACTTGAGTTAAATTCTACCCTAGCCAATTAGAAGCTGGGTGAGCTTAGGCCTGTTCCTTAACATCTCTGGTCACTAGTTTCCTTGTTTGTAAAATGGCTTTATAACGTCAGACCTACCTTAGAGATTGTGATGAGGGGTTATATGAGGGTTTTTTTAACATTTAAATTATTTATTTATTTACGTTTGGCTGCACTGAGTCTTCATTCTTGCGTGCAGATTTTCTCTAGCTATGGAGAACAGGGCTACTCTCTAGTAGCAGTGCACAGGCTTCTCATTGCAGTGGCTTCTCTTGTTATGGAGCATGGGTTCTAGGCTCACAGGCTTCAGTAGTTGTGACTCAAGGGCTCTAGAGCATGGGCTTCAGTAGCTGTGGCACTTGGGTTTAGTTGCTTCGAGGCATGAGGGATCTTCCCTGACTAGGGCTTGAACCCGTGTCCCCTGCCTTGGCAGGCAGATTCTTAACCACTGGACCACCAGGGAAGTCTGGATTATATGAGTTTTAAACATGGAAAGCATTTAGAACAGTGCTGAGGATAGAGGAAGCATTGAATAATAATGAATACATGGATAACACAAAATTACCATTTTAGCACTTCTAGGTGCTCAGTTCAGTGGCACTAAGTGCATTTGCATTTTGTGGCCATCACCATCATCCACCTCCAGAACGTCTTCATCTTGCAGAACTGGGACGCTACACTCATTAAGTAATGACTCCCCATCCCACCTCTGCTCCCAGCCCCTGGTAACAACTATTTTATGAATTTGACTCTTTCAGGTTCCTCACATAAGTGGAATCCTGCAGTACTGTCTTTTTGTGACTGGCTTCTTTCACTGAGCCAAATGGCCTCAAAGTTCATTCATGTTGTAGAACATGTCAGAATTTCCTTCCCTTTTAAAACTGAGTAATATCACATTGTGGGGCTTCCCTAGTGGCTCAGTGGTAAAGAATCCACCTACAGTACAGGAGATGCTGGAGACATGGGTTCAATCCCTGGACTGGGAAGATCTCCTGGAGGAGGAAATGGTAAACCACTCCAGTATTCTTGCCGGGAGAATCTCATTGACAGAGGAGCCTGGTGGGCAACAGTCCATGGGATCACAAAGAGTCGGACACAACTGAGCACACACTCATGCAATATCACATTATCTACATGACATTCTGTTTGTTCCTTCATCTGTAAATGGGCATTTGAGCATTTGAGTTGTTTCCACATTTCAGCTACAGTGAATAATGTTGCTGTGAACATGGGTGTACAAATATGGGCCCGAGTCCCTGCTTTCTCTTACCCAGAAGTGAAATTGCTGGATTCTCTGGTAATTCTGTGTTTAATGGTGTTAGGAACCATCCTACTATTTTTCATAACAGCTGCACCGTCATTCTCATGGCTTTAAACACTATCTACCAGCAGATGAATTCATTCTATACAACTTCATACCATTCCTGAGCTGTAGGTGAAGTGAAAGTGAAAGTCGCTCAGTTGTGTCCGATTCTTTGCGACCTCATGAACTATATAGTCCATGGAATTCTCCAGGCCAGAATACTGGAGTGGGTAGCCATTCCCTTCTCCGGGGGATCTTTCCAACCCAGGGACTGAACCTAGGTCTCTTGCATTGCAGGTGGATTTTTACCAGCTGAGCCACCAGGGAAGTCCAGCACGGAGGGAGGTAGGGAGCTGTAGGTAGATGTACACAATTGCCTGCTTGGTCTTGTCAGTGTGATGTCTCACAGGCATCTCGAGGTTAAATATGTCCCAAACTGCACCTCTTACCCCACCCTGCTCTTTTCCGGTTTGGTAAATGACACCAACTGAGCGTCTGGTTGCCCCAAATAGCTTTTAAGCAGGACTAGCCATAGAATTTGCCAGACCTGGTGCTACATGAAGATGGGCAGGAACAGGGTGGTGAATTCTGCCTCCTTACAGGGCTGTGCCCCCACCCCCAGTGTACTGGCCATCCTGGGGGCATTGAAGCCTCTGTGCTGGGACCTGCCCAGTACCTGGGTCCATGGTGGCCCTGAGCCTCCACTGAGGCCCCCACCAGCCTGAGGTGGGGACATCTCTTGGCATTGATCACACGCCCATGAAGCTGGCCATGAAGCTGGCCATGACTCCTCCTTCAGTGAAAGACCTATGGAGTCTCCTTTTTCCCTCTCACCTTTACTTCTAAGTTCACTTTGTCATCAAGACCTATGAGTCTGACCTCTGAAATCCATCTCAGCTCTTTACTTCTCTGTCTCTCCTGCCATGATGAACATCCAAGCTGCCATCACTTCTCTCTACTATTAAAAGCCACCCACCTGGTTTCTTTCACTGACACTTGCCCCTCCCCCTACATTCCACACACAAGCCGGTGTGATTGTCTCCAAAAATAAATGAGTCCATGTTTACTGCCCAGTTTTAAAACATTTGTGGGCTCCTTGCCACGTTTAGAATGAGATGTCAGCTTCTCACCAAGGCATACAAAGCGGGTGATTTCATAGCCCTGTGTGCTCGTCTTTTCTTTTCCAGGCATGGCTTCCTGTTTTCTACACCTTGAAGATGCCAAGACTGGAATGGTCTTAGAGCGGAGTTTTTCCACCTGGCACCGCTGACATTTTGGATAACCCTTTGCCTGTGGGTTTGTCCCCTGCATGGTAGGTCAGCAGTATCCCTGACCTCTAACCCTTAGATGCTGGTGGCACCACCCCCTGCCACTGCCTTGTGAGGACAGAATGTCCCTGGACATTACCAAAAGTCCCCCCAGGGCCACCCGCTTCCTGTGCTTCAGAACCTTCCTTGAAGCCCTAGAGCCCTGGTTCCTCCCTCAGGCTGGATCATTGCCCTCACACGCCCTCTACCACCTTCACTCTGGTTGCATCTCCTTGTCCTTCGAAGAGCAAAAGAATCCGCCTGCCATGCGGGAGACCTGGGTTCGATCCCTGGGTTTGGAATATCCCCTGGAGAAGGGAATGGCTACCCACTCCGGTGTTCTGGTCTGGATAATTCCGTGGACTGTATAGTGCATGGGATCGCAAAGTGTCGGACACGACTGAGTGATTTTCATTTTCACCTTCCCTAATCAACCAATATAAAGTTGTCTCTCAGTCACACTCTATTTTAGATTGCTGTCTAAACTCTCACCTGTCTCTGGTTTCTCTCTTGTTTAATTATTTGTTTGCTTACTTACTATCCCTCCACTCCAGCCCCCACCAGGACGCAAGCTCTTTAGAATGGTCATGTCTGTCATTTTGGTTGAGTGCTGTGTTCCTGACACCTGGAGTGGAACCTGGCACATGGTAGGTGCTTAGTGTATCTTTGGGCTTCCCATGTAAAAAACCCACCTGACAATGCAGGGGACATAAGAGACTCAGGTTCAATCACTGGGTTGGAAAGATCCCTTGGAGATGGGCATGACAACCCACTCCAGTATTCTTGCCTGGAGAATCCCATGGACAGAGGAGTTTGGCAGGTTACAGTCCATGGGGTCGCAAAGAGTCAGAGATGACTGAAACAATTTAAAACACACGCGATGCATCGTTACTGAGTGAATGAATTCACAACACTTTGATTTTTACTAATTTATTTTTAAATTGAAGCATAGTTGATTTACAACATTGTGTTAATTTCAAGTGTACAGCAAAGTGATTCAGTTATATATATGTCTATACTTTTTCAAATCCTTTTCTGTTATGGTTTATTACAGGATGTTGAATATAGTTCCCTGTGCTATACAGTAGGACCTTGTTGTTTATTTTATATACAGTAGTGTGTATTTGATAATCCTAAACTCCTAATTGGAGAAGGCAATGGCAACCCACTCTAGTACTCTTGCCTGGAAAATCTCATGGATGGAGGAGCCTGGTAGGCTGCAGTCCATGGGGTCTCGAAGAGTTGGACATGACTGAGCGACTTCACTTTCACTTTTCACTTTCATGCATTGGAGAAGGAAATGGCAACCCACTCCAGTGTTCTTGCCTGGAGAATCCCAGGAACAGGGGAGCCTGGTGGGCTGCCGTCTATGGGTTGCACAGAGTCGGACACGACTGAAGCGACTTAGCAGCAGTAGCAAACTCCTAATTTATCCCTCCCACCTTTCTCCTTTGGTAACCATAAATTTGTTTTCTATGTCTGTGAGTCTGTTTCTGTTTTGTAAATAAGTTTATTTGTATCATATTTTAGATCCAACATATAAGTGATATCATATGATATTTGTCTTTCTGTCTGACTTAGTATAATAATCTGTAGGTCCATCCATGGTGCTGCAAATGGCATTATGGCTGAGTAATCTTACATTGTATAAATGTACCACATCTTTTTTATCCATTCGTCTGTTGATGGACATTTAGGATGTTTCCATGTCTTGGCTATTGTAAACAGGGCTGCTATGAACATTAGGATGCATATATTTTTTCGAATTATAGTTTTCTCTGGATGTTTGGCCAGGAGTGGGATTGCTGGATCATATGGCAACTCTATTTTTAGTTTTTAAAGGAACTTCCACACTATTTTTCCTGGTGACTCAGATGGTAAAGAATCTGCCTGCAATGCAGGAGACTTGGGTTCGATCCCTGGGTTGGAGAGATCCACTGGAGAAGGGAATGGCTACCCACTCCAGTATTCTTGTCTGGAGAATTGCATGAACAGAGGAGCCTGGTGAGCTGCAGTCCATGGGGTCACAAAGAGTCGACACAGCTGTGTGACTAACCCTTTCACTTCACCTCCTATAGCAGTGTTGGACGGTTCCCTTTTCTCCACATCCTCTCTAGCATTTATTATTTTTAATGATGGTCATTCTGACTGGTATGAGGTAGTATCTCGCTATAGTTTTAATTTGCATTTCCCTAGTGATTAGCGATGATGAGCATCTTTCCACGTGCCTATTGGCCATTCTTCTTTGGAGAAACGATTAGTTCTTCTACCCATTATTTGATTGAGTTTTTTGGGGTTTTTTGTTATTGGGTTGTATGAGCTGTTTGCATATTTTGGAATTTCAGCTCTTATAAATTCACAGCACCTTTGAAACCATGCTTGTTTCTGTGTACTCATCAGGCCATTTTCATTTCTCTCCAGTTCTTCCTCTTCTCTCCTTTTTATAGTCTCTACTTTCCCTTTCTGATCCCCATTTATGCTCTATTGTCTCTTTTCCTTCTCTTGATATTTCCCACATTGATTTGATTCAACATCTTCCATAACAGAAACACAGGCTAGTCAAACATGACACAGATAAAGTCTTGGTGAAGTTGAATCAAGCAACAGGATCTCATGGTCAAGTTCATTGGACTTCACACGGCAGCCAGGACACAGAGGATCCCAAGCAATTGCCTGGGAACCAGATAGGACATCCCTGGGGGGAATCCTGGTGGCCTCTTGCTCCGTCTCTTTTCCCTCCTTCACTCTGAGTGTTGGCTTCTTTCTTCTCTCATTATGGCCAAGATCCCTGTGCCTCTTTGTTTATCTGGTGAGAAACATTATTTCCATCAATATCTCCATAGATTTTTATTGAAGAAACCTGGCAGATTGAGCTAAAATGTCTTTATCCCAAATTCAAACAAACCATTGGGGAAAGAATTCCTTGGCTCAGCTTGGGGAGGAGTCTTTGTTGACTGTCTCCATGTGCCAGGCACCTCTAGGTGATGAGGATACAGCAGACAACAGGACACACACAATTCTGTTGTTATGGAACTTACATTCTCTGATACTGTACTTGCTCTATGTTTATTACTAAATGTGTATCAAGAACCAGGTCTTTACCTTGTGCCAAAGATATAGCAAACAAATCACACAAGCATACTTGTATATGGTGATGGGGCTAATTTTTTAAATATTTAGTGTTTATTTGGTTGTGCTGGGTCTTAGTTGAGGCATGCAAACTCTTAATTGCCACTAAGAGCTAAGAATAGTTCCCTGACCAGGATTTGAACCCGGATCCCTGCCTTGGAGGGGGGAGTCTTAGGCACTGGACCGCCAGGGAAGTCCTGGCTGATATAGTTTTCATCAGGTTTCTCCAATGTGACTCTTTCCCGCCCCATTTCCATACTGTAAAACTGCTACATGTAAGAGGGGAGAGTTGGTGTGCTTTACTTCCTGGACAGTGTGTTTTGTTCTTCATAGCTTTATTGAGGTACAATTTACATATGACAAAATTCACCCATTTTAAGTGAACAGTTCATGCATTTTAGTAAAAATTGATATAGTGTACCTGAGGAAAATGGTCTTGGAGCTGACAGCCTAAGGTTGCAGAGAATTTAAACAGGCAAAGGCAGGGGAGGTCACAGCATGTGCCAGCCCCTCTTGGGAGCGTGGTGTGTTCAGGGAACTTGGGTGAGTCCTGAACTACCTAGAAAATGTAGGCTGTGTCACCATCCTTCATTCAATATGCTCATAAATATTTTCCTCAGAACATTTAAAAGTCAACAGCATTTTATTGCCCAAATGTGTAAATTCCAGTTCTGTAAAGCACATGTCTCTCTAAAACAACTCAGTCCCTGTTGGTTTATCCAAGGTTTTACTGTAGCAGTGAGTAAATATTAGGATAGTAAAATTCAGAATGGTCCCTGAGGGGAGAATAAAAGTGTTAATAAGATTTCCCCCCCTTTTTAGGTCTTGTTTAAATGAGAATGTAAAGTACGTGTACTATTTCCTCTCTGATTTATTCCCCTTTGGAACAAACCCACCACAACGAAATGGGAATGGAAAGGTGATTCAGAGGCAGAAGAAGGGAAAAGAACTATACTCAGAAAGATGTCCTTTTACAAACTTAGAACCTAAAAAAAATCCAGTTAGCAAAAACACTGAAAGGCCGTTTCCATGTGGAAGTTTCTATGCAGAAAAAAGATAATAAAATGGATTTGATGAACATCTAGTATTGACTTTGCCACAAGCTAACTTTTCTTATTTGATGCTTTCCACATTAATGCATGTTTATTGTAGCAAGTGAAATAGGTGTATGAAGGCGAGACCAGTCATCTCCTTACTACTTCCAGCCTCTCCTCACGTTCCCTTCCCTGCCACACCTCTGTCCTTGTTCCTATAACTATACTTCATGTTTCTGTGCGATTCAGGAGAAATGAACTCTGAAAGACTCTTCTGAACTGGAGGTTGTCATGATAATGCTTCTAGAATTGCTAGGAATGTTCACCCAAGAGTTACCTTGTGTTGACAGAGTAGGGATAGAATTGAAAATCCAATGCTTTGTTTATTTTTTCTTGGCTCACTGCAGGTGGCTGGCATCTCTGCCCCTGGCTAGGCTTTCTGAATTCCCTTGTCACTATTAGAAGCTTTACTTCTGAATGGTAGATCCAGCTGGAGCTGTGGCAGCAGAAAGACCTGGGTTCAGATCCTGCTTTGCATCTTATGGTCTCTGTGATATTAATAAATTTTGTAATGAACCCTTCCTAGGTCATGGAAGCATCACAACTTCATATTTGAAACAGAGACCTAGTACCTATCTCTGGAGTGTTTGCAGTACCTACTCTTTTTAAATAAACATTTATTTATTTGGCTGTGCCAGGTCTTAGTTGTATCACATGGGATCTTTGATTTTCGTGAGATCTAGTACCTTGACAAGGGATCCAACCCAAGCCTCCTGCATTGGGAGCACAGAGTCTTAACCATTGGACCACCAGGGAAGTCCACTACAGTACCTACTCTTCATCTCCCAGGTTATTCGATATCTCTGACATCTTAGGATCCATGGCCAGAGACCAAGGCAAGTCGTATTTAAAGTGTCACAGGGGACTGAGAAGTTGGGCCTAACGTCTGTCTGTGAAACCAAGTGTCATAAGGTAGGGAGGAAAGGAAGAGAAAGTATAGACTTGAGAATGTTAGTGGGGACTTCCCTGGTGGTCCAGTGGTTAACACTCCATGCTTCTGCTGCAGGGAGCACGGGTTGGATCCCTGGTCAGGGAAGTGGAGTCCTGCATGCCACATGGCCAAAAAGAAAATACGTAAATAAATGGAAGGGTATTTTTAAAAACCTTAAAAAATGTTAGTGGGCTGAAGTGGATTTGGAGTACTCATTTTGGAAGGAAGGAAGTTATCCAGGAAAGTGAAGGTTGGGAGATGTAGAGATTGTTAGAAAGATGATGAGACTGATCAGGCAGTTGGGCTTCCAGTTTTCCTCTTCATTAGTTATGCATAGCTCCCATCAGCAGAGGCAGGATCCTGCTGTGGCAGACCTTTCTTGTTAATGACCCAGTGGAATAAAAGATTCCGTGGAGCCCTGAGGTGTCCCCAGAGGAAGGGATTGGGTCTGCCCAGTGCTTTAAGTTTGTTCTGCAGTTTAATATACATGTGCGTTTGTGTGTGTGTGCCTGTCCAGTGGCTCAGTCATGTCCAACTCTTTGCGACCCCCTGGACTGTAGCCCACCAGGCTCCTTTGTCCATGGGATTTCCCAGGCAAGAATACTGGAGTGGGTGGCCATTTCCTTCTGCAGGGGATCTTCCCAACCCAGGGGCTGATGACCTGTCTCCTGCAGTATAGGTGGATTCTTGACCACTGTGCCACCAAGGAAGCCCTAAGTTTAATGTAACCGTGGTCTAAAAGCAGAGAAGCCCAATTAAGGACAAGTGGCAAACTTTGCTAATGTTGAGAGAGTGGTGAGGATAAACATTAACAACTGAAAAAATTAAAAACAGAAAGATCGTGTCAATGAATTCATCCACATGAGGACAAAGGGCAGCACCCAAACACAAAAACTTGGATATTTACAGGTATACTTTGGAGATACTGCAAATTTGGTTCCAAATTACTGCAATAAAGTGAATATTGTAATAAATCGAGTTGCACACTTTTTTTGGTTTCCCAGGGCATGTAAAAGTTATGTTTACACTACACTTTTGTCTATTAAGTGTGCAAAGCATTGTCTAAAAACATATATGTATACTTTAATGAAAAAACGTTTTCTTGCCAAAAATTATTAACCATCATCTGAGCCTTCCACAAGTTGTAGTAGTAACATGAGAGATCACAGATCACCAACAAATATAATAATAATGAGAAAATTTTGAAATGTTGTGAGAATTACCGAAATGTGACTCAGAAACACAAGAGGAGCAAATGCTATTGGGAAAATGGCACTAACAGACTTCCTTGATACAGAGTTGCCACAGATCTTCAGTTTGTAAAAAAAAATGAAGTGTTTGTGAAGCACAATAAAATGAGGTCTGCCTGTACACAAAAGTCCAAAAGGGGGAAAAAAATTGAATGAAGATTCATCAGTATATTCATTAAAACCATAAATCCCTTTAGATATTTCAAACAGAGAGGGATTTAATACAGGGAAGTCATAAAGCTGGTGGAAGAGCTGGCAGAGCTGAAAGGCAGAAGGTGGTGTTACCCAGGGACCAGAAATTCAAGGATCTGGGGACACGTTCCAAGCAGTTAGGGTCTGTATGTTGAAAGCTATTTGTTACCTAGTGTTCTAAAAACAGCTCTGTAGCTTTTCTGGTCTTTGTGCTTCCCTAATCTATCGGTTAGATTATAATTTCAAGGCTTAATTTTATGGCTTGTACAACATGGAGTCCCTGTGGGGAATCAAGGCCATGACAATGATCTTGTAGTAGCCAACAGGCTGTGAAAGCTGGTCCATGGCATCTTAAACTTTGACAAGCAGGCGAATCATACAGCTGGGCTCCCTTGGTTTTGCCTTCCTCTGATTCAGCCCAAGGTTTGTTTGCTGATGTTTATGCAAACCAAGAAATGGTGCATGTGCCCTTTCCTTCTGGGTGTGTTTTAGGAGGAGATGCATCTGTGCTCCAGGTGGGAGTTTAATGTTCCCAGTAGCATGATCCGATGGCAGGGCTGTTGAACATTTCTGTGGACACTCAGGGTTCTGTGAGTTTTTTTGTGTGTTTTCAATTTATTTATTTTTAATTAAAGGATAATTGTTTTACAATATTGCATTGGTTTCTGCCATACGTCAGCATGAGTCAGCCATAGGTATCCATATGTCCCTTCCCTCTTGAATCTCCCTCCCACCTCTCACCACTTCCCACACCTCTAGGTTGTTACAGAGCCCTGGTTTGAGTTCCTGGAGTTATACAGCAAATTCCCATTTACTATGTTACATACTATGAGTTTTTGAAGGAAGAAATTTGGGAGGAGCTCAGTGGTGACTTGCATAAAGAGGTGGAGAGGGGGCCATTTGATTTCTAGAATGCTTTAATGTTCTTCCTCAGGCTGGCATGCAGTGGCTCATTCCTCAACCTCCTCCATCATCCTCCTGCGCCCTGGGTTATCCCTTCCTGCTTTGCTTCCTTGGGTCAGTCCTCCCTGCACGTGGAGGGAACAGGGAACCCAGACCATCCACTAGCTGGCCTTCCCATTGATAATAGCTCTATTGACAGAGTCTGTGGTTCCTGTGACAAGTCTGTGGTTCCTGTGACAAGTGAGAAGTCTTCCTGTTCTGAGGTCCATGCTTGCCACTCTAGAGCAGGCTGATGGATCAATTTCCACAATTTCTATTTGTGTTTACTCTTTCCTTAAGTGGGAAGATTCTGTATCAAAAAACACGTACTTCCACTGAATTCTATCCCTAAGAACTTTCCAATCTTCCCAAAGTAGAGTCAAGTTCACCAGCCTAAGAAGTTTGTCCTGAACTTGGCTGGGTACCCCATTTGTCCTCCTATCTACCCCCCATAGGCACTGGGCTGTTCTAATCAAATTACTCAGTAGGGGTCTCCCCCAACCATATCCTGTCTGCCCCCACATATAGCTCTCTCCTTCACATTCTGTTACTGGTAATAGCTTTTTCAGCAAGGGAGGGTCTTACTACAATGGTCTTCTAAGCTCAGCTTGCCCAAGGAGGGGTGACATTCTGGGCAGCTTCTTAAAGAATATGATCAGAAAGCATGTGATTACCTTCCTGAGTGTGATCCACAGGAACTCCCAGACTCAAGAGTTCAGCCAGGCCGATCAAAGGGACACAATTTCTCCCATGCGCTGTGATTGATGATTTACAAAGCATTTAGAGCTTAACACACATTCTTAATTTGATCCTCACGTTCAATATGTTTCCCAGATGACAAAAGAGAAGCTCGGGAATTGGGGAGCAGAGGGCTGGTTATATAATAGAAAGCTGGACCAGAAATCAAGATTCTCAGATGCCGACTTCTAGACCTTCTTTCTGTACCAGACAAAGGACTAGCCTAGGAAGATGTAATGAGTGTGGGTGCTTACAGCAAATGTGTCCTTGCAAAGGTCAAAAAGATGAATTTGCCAGAGCCTGGCAAGGGTACATATTTGCAAAGGAAGGCTTCTGTGAATGGTGGAGGGGTGGGGTGGTGAAAGCAGAATATAACTGGGGAGGATCCCCTCCATAGAGGGGATAATAGTCCCATACATTTTCCAAAGATAGTGTCTTTTGATTCAAAGACATTAGAAAAAGCAGGTCTATTATACATGATTGAAAGAAGACTGGTTTGACTAAAGCCCTGACAAAGGTAGGTGAAGCATGGTACATGTTCATCTCTCTGATGCTAAAACTTACACATTGAGAGGGGAAGGAGGGCTTCCCTGGTGGCTGCCTGCCAATGCAGGAGACAAGGGTTCAATCCCTGGTACAGGAAGATCCCGCATGCTGCTGAGCTACTAAGTCCATGTACTGCAACAGCTGAGCCTGTGCTCTAGAGACTGGGAGCTGCAACTACTGAGCCCTTGTGCCCTAGAGCCCATGCTCCACAACAAAAGAAGCCACTGCAATGAGAAGCCCAAGCACCACAACTAGAGAGTAGCCTGCACACAAACGAAGACCCAGCACAGCCAAAGATAAATAAAATTATGTTTTAAAAAGAGGGGAAGGAGAGGAGACTTAAGATATATTAGTGTTTCTCTGCTGTGACACACCCCTAGATCTTACACTTCTGCTATGTTGGGAATTGCTGACCAATCCTGAATCTCCAGGATTCAGCAATCATCTGGGTTTGCCTGGAGGGCTGGCAAGGTAGATCTCAGGCCTAGCACCAATCTTGAAAGGCAATCTTTTTTTTAAAAAATTATTTTATTGAAGTATAGCTGATTTACAGTGACAGTATTGTGTTAATTTCTCCTGTACAGCAAAGTGATTCAGTTATATATATCTTCTTTTTTAAAAAATTAATTTATTTTTTACTGAAGGATAATTGCTTTACAGAATTTTGCTGTTTTCTGTCAAACTTCAACATGAATCAGCCATAGGTGTACATGTATCCCCTCTCTTTTCAAACTCCCTCCCATCTCCCTCTCCAACCCACCCCTCTAGGTTGATACAGAGCCCCTGTTTGAGTTTCCTTAGCCATACAGCAAATTCCCATGGGGTATCTATTTTACATATGGTAATATAGGTTTCTATGTTACTCTTTCCATACATCTCACCCCCTCCCTCCCTCTCCCCATGTCCGTAAGTCTATTCTCTATGTCTGTTTCTCCATTGTTGCCCTGTAAATAAATTCTTCAGTACCATTTTTCTAGATTCCATATATATGCATTAGAATATGGTATTTATCTTTCTCTTTCTGACTTACTTCACTCTGTATAATAGGTTCTAGGTTCATCCACCTCATTAGAACTGACTCAAAGGTGTTCCTTTTTATGGGTGAGTAATATTCCATTGTGTATATGTACCACAACTTCTTTATCCATTCATCTGTCAGTGGACATCTGGGTTGCTTCCATGGTCTAGTTATTGTAAATAGTGCTGCAGTGAACGATGGGATACATGTGTCTTTTTCAATTTCAGTTTCCTCAGGATATATGCCTAGGAGTGGGATTGCTGGGTGATATGGTGGTTTTATTCCTAGTTTTCTAAGCAATCTCCATAGTGTCTTCCATAGTGGCTGTATCAATTTACATTTCCACCAAGGGTGCAAGAGCGTTCCCTTTTCTCCACACCCTCTCCAGCATTTATTGTTTGCAGACTTTCTGATGAGGGCCATTCTGACCAGTGTGAGATGATATCTCATTATAGTTTTGATTTGTATTTCTCTAATAATGAGCGATGTTGAGCATCTTTTCATGTGTTTGTTAGCCATCTGTATATCTTCGCTGGAGAAATGTCTGTTTAGGTTTTTTTTCCCACTTTTTGATTGAGTTATTTGTTTTTCTGGTATTGAGTTGTATGAGCTGCTTGTATATTTTGGAAATTAATCCTTTGTCAGTTGTTTCATTTGCTATTATTTTCTCCCATTCTGAGGGTTGTCTTTTCACCTTGCTTATAGTTTCATTTGCTGTGCAAAAGCTTTTAAGCTTAATCAGGTCCCACTTGTTTACTTTTGTTTTTATTTCCATTACTCTAGGAAGTGGGTCATGGAGGATCTTGCTTTGATTTATGTCATCGAGTATTCTGCCTATATTTTCCTCTAAGAGTTTTATAGTTTCTGGTGTTACATTTAGGTCTTTAATCCATTTTGAGTTTATCTTTGTGTATGGTGTTAGGAAGTGTTCTAATTTCATTCTTTTACATGTAGCTATCCAGTTTTCCCATAGCCATTTATTGAAGAGACTGTCTTTGCCCAGTTGTATGTTCTTGCCTCCTTTGTCAAAAATAAGGTACCCATAGGTGCGTATGGGTTTATTTCTGGGCTTTCTATCTTGTTCCATTGGTCTATATTTCTGTTTTTGTGACAGTAGCTTACTGTCTTGATGACTGTAGCTTTGTTGTATAATCTGAAGTCAGGAAGGTTGATTCCTCTAGCTCTTTCTTCTTTCTCAAGACTGCTTTGGCTATTTGGGGTCTTTTGTGTTTCCATATGAATTGGGAAATATTTTGTTCTAGTTTTGTGACAAATGTCATTGGTAATTTGATAGGGATCACATTGAATCTGTAGATTGCATTTGGTAGCATAGTCATTTTCACAATATTGATCCTACCTACCCAGGAACATGGAGTATCTCTCCATCTGTTTGTGTCATCTTTGATTTCTTTCATTAGTGTCTTATAATTTTTTGTGTTCAGTTTTTCTGTCTCCTTAGGTAGGTTTATTCCTAGATATTTAATTCTTTTTGTGGCAATGGTGAATGGGATTGATTCCTTAATTTCTCTTTCTGATTTTTCATTGTTAGTATATAGAAATACAAGTGATTTCTGTGTATTGATTTTGTATCCTTCAACTTTGCTAAATTCACTGATTAGCTCTAGGAATTTTCTGATACTATCTTTAGTGTTTTCTATGTACAGTAACTTGTCATCTACAAACAGTGAGAGCTTTACTTTTTCTCTGATCTGGATTCCTTTTATTTCTTTTTCTTCTTTGATTGCTGTAGCTAGGACTTCCAGAACTATGTTGAGTAGGTGGTGAAAGTGGACACCTTTGTCTTGTTCTTGATCTTAGGGGGAAGGCTGTCAGTTTTTCACCACTGAGAATAATGTTTGCTGTAGGCCTATCATATATGGCCTTTACTATGTTGAGGTAGGTTCCTTCTATGCCCATTTTTTGAAGAGTTTTAATCATAAATGGGTGCTGAATTTTGTCAAAGGCTTTTTCTGCATTTATTGAGATCATCATGTGGTTTTTATCTTTCAGTTTGTTAATATGGTGTATCACATTGATTGATTTGTGTATATTGAGGAATCCTTGCATCCCAGGGATAAACCCAACTTGATCATGGTTATGAGCTTTTTTATGTGTTTCTGAATTCTGTTTGCTAAAATTTTGTTGAGAATTTTTGCACCTGTGTTAATCAGTGATATTGGCCTGTAGTTTTCTTTTTGTGTGTTGTCTTTGTCTGGTTTTGGTATCAGGGTGATGGTGGCCTCATAGAATGAGTTTGGAAGTATTCCTTCCTCTGCAATTTTTTGAAATAGTTTTAGAAGGATAGGCATTAGATCTTCTCTAAATGTTTGCTAGAATTCTCCTGTGAAGCCATCTGTTCCTGGGCTTTTGTTTCTTGGGAGATTTTCTATCACAGCTTCAATTTCAGTGCCTGTAATTGAGTTATTCATAATTTCTATTTCTTCCTGATTCAGTCTTGGGATATTGAACTCTTCTAAGAATCTGTCCATTTCTTCCAGGTTATCTATTGTATTGCCATATAGTTGTTCACAATAGTCTCTTATAATCCTTTGTGTTTCTGCATTGTCTGTTGTAACCTCTCCTTTTTCATTTCTAATTTTATTGATTTGATTCTTCTCTCTTTTTTCCTTGATGAGTCTGGCTAAAGGTTTGTCAATTTTGTTTATCTTCTCAAAGAACCAGCTTTTAGTTTTATTAATCTTTACTATTGTTTCTTGCATTTCTTTTTCATTTATTTCTGTTCGGATCTTTATGATTTCTTTCCTTCTACTAATTTTGGGGGGTTTTTGTTCTCTTTTTCCAGTTGTTTTATGTGTAAATTTAGGTTGTCTATTCGATGTTTTTCTTGTTTCTTGAGGTAGGATTGTATTGCTATAAACTTCCCTCTTAGAACTGCTTTTGCTGCATCACATAGGTTTTGAGTTGTCTTGTTTTCATTGTCGTTTGTTTCTAGAAATTTTTTGATTTCCCTTTTGGTTTCTTCAGTAACCTGTTTGTTATTTAGAAATGTGTTGTTTAGTCTCCAAGTGTTTGTGTTTCTTACACTTTTTTTTTTTTGGTAATTGATATCTAGTCTCATAGCATTGTGGTCAGAGAAGATGCTTGATATGATTTCAATTTTCTTAAATTTACTGAGGTTTGATTTGTGATCCAAGATGTGGTCTGTCCTGGAGAATGGTCCATGTGCACTTGAGGATAAGGTGTATTCTTCTGCGTTTGGATGGAATGTCCTGAAGATGTCAATGAGATCCATCTCATCTAATATATCATTTAAGAGTTGCATTTCCTTATTAATTTTCTGTGTTGATGATCTGTCCATTGGTGTGAATGGGGTGTTAAAATCTCCTACTATTATTGTGTTACTGTCAATTTCTCCTTTAATGTCTGTTAGTGTTTGTCTTATGTATTGAGGTGCTCCTATGTTGGGTGCATAGATATTTACAATTGTTATGTCTTCCTCTTGGATTGATCCCTTGATCATTATGTAGTGTCCTTCCTTATCTCTTGTAATCTTCTTTATTTTAAGGTCTATTTGTCTGATATGAGGATTGCTACTCCAGCTTTCTTTTGCTTCCCATTTGCATGGAATATATTTTTCCATCCTCTCACTTTCAGTCTATATGTGTCTTGAGGTCTGAAGTGAGTTTCTTGTAGACAGCATATATATGGGTCTTGTTTTGTATCCATTCAGCCAGTGTGTGTCTTTTGGTTGGAGCATTTAATCCATTTACATTTAAAGTAATTATTGATATATATGTTCCTATTGCCACTTTCTAATTGTTTGGGGTTGATTTTGTAGATCTTTTTTCTTCTCTTGTATTTCTTGACTATATAAGTCCCTTTAACATTTGTTGTAAAGCTGGTTTGGTGGCTCTGAATTCTCTTAACTTGCTTGTCTGAAAACCTTTTTTTTCTCCATCAATTTTGAATGAGATTCTTCCTGGGTACAGTAATCTTAGTTGTATATTTTTCCCTTTCAGTATTTTAAATATATCCTGCCATTCCCTTCTGGCCTGCAGAGTTTCTGCTGAAAGATCAGTTGTTAAGTGTATGGGGTTTCTCCTGTATGTTACTTGTTGCTTCTCCCTTGCTGCTTTTAATATTCTTTCTTTGTATTTAGTCTTTGTTAGTTTGATTAGTATGTGTCTAATTAAACTAACAAAGACTATGTGTCTGGGCTTTCCTTGTAGCTCAGTCAGTAAAGAATCTGCCTGCTGTATAAGAGACCCAGGTTCGATCCCCGGGTTGGGAAGATCCCCTGGAGAAGGAAATGGCAACCCACTCCAATATCCTTGCCTGGAAAATCTCAGGGACACAGGAGCCTGGTGTGCTGAAGTCCATGGGGCCACAAAGAGTTGGGCACGACTGAGTGACTAACACTTAGTATGTGTCTTAGTATGTGTCTTCTCCTTGGGTTTATCCTGTATGGGACTGTTTGTGCCTCTTGAACTTGACTGACTATTTCCTTTTCCATGTTGGGGAAATTTTCAACTATAATCTCTTCAAAAGAAATTTTCTTTTTCTTTTTCTCTTCTTCTTCTGGGACCCCTATAATTCGAATGTTGATGCATTTGATATGGTCCCAGAAGTCTCTGAGACTGTCCTCAGCTCTTTTCATTCTTTTTACTTTATTCTGCTCTTTGGAAGTTATTTCCACCATTTTATCTTCCAGCTCACTGATTCCTTCTTCTGCTTCAGATATTCTGTTTTTGATTCCTTCTAGAGTATTTTTAATTTCAGTAGTTGTGTTGTTTGTCTCTGTATGTTTATTCTTTAATTCTTATAGGTCTTTGTTAATGGAGTCCTGCATTTTCTCCATTTTGTTTTCAAGGTTTTTGATCATTTTACTATCATTATTCTGAATTCTTTTTCAAGTAATTTGCCTATTTCCTCTTCATTTATTTGGACTTCCGTGTTTCTGGTTTGTTCCTTCATTTGTGCAGTATTTCTCTGCCTTTTCATTATTATTTTTTTTAGGTTATTTTGTTTGAGGTCTTCTTTTCCCAGGCTTCAAGGGAAGTTGAGTTCTTTTCTTGAAGAAGGTTGAATTCTTTCTTCCTTTTGGTTTCTGCCCTCCTAAGGTTGGTCCAGAGGTTTGTGTGAGCTTCGCATAGGGTGAGATTTGTGCTGAGTTTTTGTTTGTTTTTCCTCTGATGGGCAAGGCCGAGTGAGGCCGAGTGAGGCCGAGTGAGGCTGAGTGAGGCCGAGTGAGGCCGAGTGAGGCTGAGTGAGGCCGAGTGAGGCTGTGTGAGGCGGTGGTCCTCTCTGCTGGTGATTTGGTTTGTATTTTTGTTTCGTTTGTTGTATAGATGAGGCGTCCTGCACAGGGTGCTGCTGGTGGCTGGGTGATGCCGGGTCTTGTATTTAAGTGGTTTCCTTTGTGTGAGTTCTCACTATTTGATACTCCCTAGGGTTAGTTCTCTGGTAGTCTAGGGTCCTGGAGTCAGTGCTCCCACTCCAAAGGCTCAGGGCTTGATCTCTGGTCAGGAACGAAGATTCCACAAGTGGTTTGTTACGGCATTAAGTGAGATGAAAACAAATATCCAAAAACAAGAAACCAAAGATGAACCCCAGACAAATTGCAGTTACTAAATCAGGAAAATAATAATTAAAATAGTGGAATATATACATATACATATACACTATGAGCAAAATGAAAACAGTCCAACAAAAATAAAGGACAGTAGATTGACCCAGCAAACAAAGGAAATCAAAAAGTATATTTACCAGTTAAGAACAAAACTCACTTAAGCACAAAGTGGAAATCAAAACTAAAGCAAAGTGCTGAGTGAGGAATAAAGCCATGAAAACAAAACTAACAAATATGTTGAGAGGAAAGGAAAGAAAGAAAGAATAGAGATGCAAAGTTAAGTAGAGGTAGATAAAGAAGATTTATGTATGTTAAAAATTAACTGCAAGGGGAAAAGAACAGTAGGAAAAGCAAACAAAAGAATAAATGTAGAAAAAATAATAGGTTTAAAAAATTAAAATTAAAAAAAGAGGAAAACTCCACAGAAGTGAAAAAGCTCAATGTAGAGGCAGAGGTTTATGACAGCTATAAAAAATGTGACTGAGAAAAAAAAAAAGCTCAAAAACTTAATTCGATTTCTTAGTGCCAATAAAATTGACAACTACAATGGGCAGAGGGCAGAATCCAAAAGAATCTGCAGAACCAATCAAAAAATAAGAATAATAAATGTTTTTTTGAGTCATTTCTGTCACAGTCCTTTCCCTCGCTGGCAGTCACAGTCCACCTTACCTCCCTAGGATGCCCTCCAACATTCTGCTGATTTCTGGACCTGCTGTGGGGGCAGCTCAGATTCTAATCTGGTCCTACTCCTGTGTGTTCTTGCCTCCAATGTCCACAACTATCAGGGCTAGTGCATTTTCTTTTGTGGGAGCTCTCAATGGCCTATTATATAGTCCATAGACCCAGAGTCTGCTTAGTTGATCGTGTGGATTTAATCTGCAGCTTGTACAGCTGGTGGGGAGGTTTTGGGTCTTCTTCCTTAGCCACACTACCCCTGGGTTTCAATTGTGGTTTTATTTCCACCTTTACATGTGGGTCGTCCACTGGGGTTTACCTCCTGAGGCTGCCCTGTAAGGCTTGGGTTGGCCCCTGAGAGGGCCAGGTGTGGAGGTGGTGCAGGTGCTTGGGTCCCAGGGGTTCTGGCAGCACCAGGTACTCAGGGGGGTTGGCAGGTAGGGCAGCAGGAAATAGTGCTCTAGAAGGGTATGGCAACCAGTATTGGCCAATACACTCCAGTATTCTTGCCTAGAGAACCCTCTCTCTGAC
Source organism: Okapia johnstoni (assembly GCA_024291935.2). Classification (NCBI taxonomy): domain Eukaryota; kingdom Metazoa; phylum Chordata; class Mammalia; order Artiodactyla; family Giraffidae; genus Okapia; species Okapia johnstoni. The sequence goes on from CM044324.1 coordinate 20,069,570, forward strand.
AGAGACCCCTGGAAGGCCATGGTCTACAGGGTCGCAGAGTCTGACACAACCGAAGTGACCCTTCGCGCATAGACTCAAGACTTTTTTTTTCCTGTGGCAGCTCTGCCCCAGTGAGAGTTGAATGTGAAAGTGGTGCAGCTGCTTGGCTTGTGGGGACCCTGGTGGCACCAAGTGTGCAGGGGGCACAGACTGCCTCCACCACAGGAGTTACAGCCCTATCAGATTCTTTATTCAAGCCTCTTGTAGCTGGCGATCAGAAGGCCTCTTTGGCTAGTCTTTCTCCGTTGCTCCGCCTGTTCAGGCACTTAGAGGGCTCCTTGCCTGGGGTCCTTCTCTGTTGTTCCGCACATCAGGCACATAGAGGGGCCCCCTGGCTGCGGTCCTACTCTGTAGATCGGCGCATCAGGCACTTAAAGGGGCACCCTGGGCGGGGTCCTACTCTGTAGTTCAATGTATCAGGCGTTTGATGGGCCAACCTCTCTATTTTTCAGCTGCCATTGCTGGCATGTGGGGAGAGAGAGGCTATGGTGATGGCTCCAACCCCTACGCATGACTCAGTAGTATTTCCTTGCTTCCATGGCTGTCTGGCTTTCCTTCACCAGCATTTCCCACCACAATCTCCTCCCTCTCATCCCCCCAGTCCAACTCTCCACAGTCAACAGCACCCCTTGCCCTGGGATTGCTCCACAATCCCTAAACTCCAGCTCCCAGCCGCTGCTGCTTCCAGGAGACCAGCGTTCCTGTCCAGGGTATTATGCCTGAGGCAAAGACTGTGATTCTCTTTCCATTTAGGCTGCCACAGATCAGCTGTTTCACACTCAGCCTTAAATGTTTCTCCTTTGACTCAGACAATTGCCCCGCTGTAGGGATTGGACCCCTGCTTCAGTTCCCCAGCCTGCTGAGGGTAGGTCCAGTCTGACTAACACTCCTGTTTTTCCCGCTAGTTTCTTCATCCTACTGAGTTTTGCATGGTTCTATATATTCTTTTCTACTGGTCAGGTACTCCTGTCCGCTCTCAGCTGGTGTTCTGCATGCACTTCTGTGTCTGAAGGTGTATTCCTGATGTATCTGGAAAGAGATGTACTCCATGTCCACCTACTCCTCTGCCATCTTGTTCTCTATATTCTTTTTCATATTCTTTTCCATAGTGTTTTTATCACAGAATATTGAGTATTGTTCCCTGTGCTATACAGTAGGACCTTGTTGTTCTTCCATTCTATATGTAATAGTTTGTATCTGCTAATCTCAAACTCCCAGTCCATCCCTTCCCCTCTCTCCTTCCCCCTTGGCAACCTCTCTATGCTGTGAGTCTGTTTCTGTTTTGTAGACAAGTTCATTTATCTCATGTTTTAAGATTCCATATATAAATGATATCATATGATGTTTGTCTTTCTCTTTCTGACTTAGCTCACCTAGTTTGATAATCTCTAGTTGCATCCACATTCCTACAAATGGCTGAATAGTATTCCGTTGTATATATGTACCACATCTTCTTTATTCATTCATTTGCTGATGGACATTTAGAATGTTTGGATGTCTTGGTGCCAGAAAGCGTTTGGCAGGAGGCTTCCTGTGTGCTGTTTTCTGATCTGTCATGATTCCTATGTCCCTTATTAATTCTTAAATATTCAAGATTTAAGAGGAGATGGCAAACCTCTCCCGGAGACTGAGGAATGCATGCATTTCCTTCGTTAGCTTTTCCATATGGTGAAAAGTACCTATTTATGACCCTCTTCCTTTCTGATATGAAAAGTGACTATTTACAACCCTCTCTCTTTGAGCCTTATGTTTCCTTGGTGATTTGTAAGATTTTTGATCCCTATCTTTGCTGAAAAAGCTATCTTGTAAGATGGTATATATATTCCCACAATATGTAAAATAAATACCCTTGTTCCATCAGAACATAGGTCCCCGTGTTTTTCTTCATTTCTCTCTCTCTCTCTCCTTCAGGCTGATTCTCTGGAGCGTAGGGGCCGCTGTGCCTACTTACTTGCCTGGGCTTTCAAGACCTCTTCGAGAGGGCGCCCTGAGCCTATGTAGGCGGTGCTAACTCTGTCTTAGAGTTATATTAGTGTTCTGCATAAACCAAAAAATATCAGCCTCTTTCCTTCCTTCTTTCTTTTACTTTCTTATCGTTGACTCCGTACCACCAGGTTCCAGTCCATTAAAGGACCTCAACATCTTGGCTGTTGTGAATTGTGTTGCATGAACATTGGGCTGCATGTACGTTTTCAAATTTAAGTTTTCTCTGAGTATATGCCCAGGAGTGTGATTGGATCATATGGCAACTCTATTTTTAGTTTTTTGAGGAGCCTCCGTTCTGTTTTCCATAGTGGCTACATCAGTTTACATTCCCACCAACAGTTTAAGAGAGTTCCCTTTTCTCCACACCCTCTCCGGCATTTGTTATTTGTAGATATTTTTCATGATGGCCCTTCTGACTATCGTGAGGTGGTACCTCATTGTAGTTTTGGTTGGCATTTCTTTAATAATTAGAAATATTGAGCATCTTTTCATGTGCCAATTGGCCATCTGTATGTGTTCTTTGGAGAAATGTCTATTTAGGTCTTCTGCCCATTTTTTGATTGGGTTGTTTGTTTTTTTGTTTTGAGTTGTACAAACTGTTTATATCTTTTGTAAATTAAGCCCCTGCTGGTTGCGTCATTTGCAAATATTTTCTCCCATTCTGTACGTTGTGTTTTCGTTTTGTTTATGGTTTCCTTTGCTGTACGAAAGTCTGTAATTTTGATTAGGTCCCATTTGTTTATTTTTGTTTTTTATTTCTATGACCTTGGGAGACTGACCTAAGAAAACATTGGTAGGATTTCTGTGAGCTGTTTTGCCTATGTTCTCTTCTAAGAGTTTTATGGTGTCCTGTCTTATATTTAAATCTTTAAGCCATTTGGAGTTTATCTTTGTGTATGGTGTGAGGGAGTGTTCCAACTTCATTGATTTACAAGCAGCTGTCCTGCTTTCCCAACACCACTTGCTGAAGAGTCTATCTTTTTTTCCACTGTATAGTCTTGCTGAAGGGTAAGCTTTAGCACGGGAGGGCCATGCATCATTCTTCTGAACATTGGGAGTGCTCAGAAACCTACATAGTGGCCCAACTTGGGGAGGGTGAAACGTGTGATTCAGGCTTCTCTCTTCTTTAGGGAGAACAGGCATCAGCAATGGGGGGCTGTATTGATGTCCAGGGCCTTGAGGAGAAGCCTCTGCCTGACTGCACACCCCTGAGACAGGACTGGAGGGAGACACCTTCCTGGGACCTTCAGACCTTTAGTGGTTGGGGCAGCATGTAACTTAGTAGGGAACCATAGTTAGGCTTGGAGAAAGCATGCATGCCACGTGGTTGTGAAAGGACACACATACCTATGAGATGTCCCCATGAGATGTCCCAGAAATGATGACAGAGGCTTTGGGGCTGGCTGGGGAATCCTACAACAGTAAGCAGGTTCAGAGCCAGAGGACTACTTCATATTATTTTATTTTTCAGCGTTTTGTGTGGGGTCTGCACTCAGCCAGTAGGCAGAGCCCCCACCCTCCTATTGAGTGGCCACTCAGAGATGGAATGGCTTGGAGGCCACCAATGAGTAGGAACAGCCAGAGGTGGCCTCAGGGCTCAGGAAGCTCATGGCGTGGGCCCCCGTGTTTGGTTTGGCTCACGAGAAGGGCATCTTTTCTGCTCAGTAAACCCCAGATCAAGGGCTGATCATCTAAGGCATGTATACGAGGTAGCAAGCTATCTTTCATAAGGTTTCCTGGGGCAGGGTCATGCCCTCCCATCTCTTATTGGTACTTAATACATGTTATCTGTAGACTCTGATTGAATTGGATGACAAGGCCAGGACTCCTTCTTCCAGGTTAGTCTCTGCCATCCTTTAATCCCTCGTTTTTATCCCTCTATACCCACCTCTTTACCCCCTAGTAGGTCCCATCTAGTGGATCCAGAGTGAGAGGAAGCCCAGAGAAGTGAGAGAGAGTTTGCATGGAGGGAAAAACAGAAGGAATGGAGAGTGTGCTTATGAATGTCAGGTGAGGACATGGGGGTGGTAACTGTTCACCTAATTACCTATCACATGACCCAGCTAGATTACTGTCCCCTCTGTACCCCTGGCTACACACGTCTGTCCTGTGAATGGTAATACAGGGTTAAAGTACCAGAACTGATATCAAAAGGAGGAGGAAAAACATCCCATAAACATTGTCACCTCCAGGATGGACATAGGGAAGTCTCCAGAGCTCTGGGTCTGGACGTGATGTTGAGGAGGCCAAGGAGGTGGGGTGATAGCAGGAAGGCTTGCGATTTTCACTATCCTTTTTTAAAAAATATTTTATTTATTTTTATTTATTTGGCTGCACCATGTCTTAGTTGCGGCATGGGGGATTTTTAGTTGCCGCATCTTAGTTCATCCATACTGTGGCATATATCAGAACTTCATTTTCTTTTTATGGATGAATAATATTCCGTTATCTGTATGTACCACATTTTGTTTATCCATTCATATGTTGATGGACATTTGGCTGGTTTACCCCTTTTGACAATTATGAGTAATGCTGTGATGAACACTGGTGTACCATTGTGTGTTTGAGTCTCTGTTTTCAGGTATTTTTTGGTATACACCTAGGAGTGGAATTGCTGGGTCATATGATAATTATACATTATCTTTTTGAAGAACTGCCAAACTAGTTGATATTCTTAGTTTTTGAACAGGGGGCTCTGCATTTTCATTTTCCACTGGGCTCTGCAATTTGTTTTGATGGTCTGGCCTGCCAGGGCTACTGTCAGATATCAAAGAAAGTGAAAATGAGGTCGTTCAGTTGCGTCCGACTCTTTGCGACCCTGTGGACTGTAGCCCACCAGGCTCCTCTGTCCATGGGATTTTCCAGGCAAGAATACTGGAGTGGGTTGCCATTTCCTTCTGCAGGGGATCTTCCTGACCCAGGAGTCCAACTCGGGTCTCCCGCATTGCAGGTGGACTCCTTACCATCTGAACCAGCAGGGATCCCATTCAGATATCAAAGTCTAAGGCATATTTGAATCACCTCTCCCATGGGTGGTTTAGCATGGGTCACTTCTATTTAACCAGAAATTAGCCACCACACCTACCCTGTACTCCTGTGGACATTTTTTTTAACTGCTATCACTGTTATATTTTTATTATAGTAAGTATTATTATAGCTACAAAGCTCTATGTGATATACATATTAAGCTTTTTGTTTTTTCTCTATTCTTTTGCAAATTCTTTTCCCATTGAGGCTATTACAGAATATTGAGCAGAGTTCCCTGTGCTATACAGAGGTCCATGTTGATATATCTTTGTTAGGTATGTTTTTGTTCAGTCACTAAGTCGTGTCCGATTCTTTGCAACCCCATGGACTGCAGCACGCCAGGCTTCCCTGTCCTTCACTATCTCCCGGAGTTAGTAGCAGTGTGTATATGTCAGTCCCAAACTCCCAGTTCATTCCTCCCCCAGTCTTCCCCTCTGGTAACTGTAAATTCATTCTCTAAGTCTGTGTTTCTGTTTCTGCTTTGTAAATAAGTTCTTTGTATCATATATTTTTTTTAAGATTCTGCATATAAGAGGTATCATATGAAATTAGCTGCCACACATAGCCTAGAGCCCACTTAAGTTTGCTGTACTCCTGTGGACAGACATGGTTTTTACTTCTTGTCACAGAGTGGAAGGAGAATGGTTTATTTAAGGTCATTGGCTTGAGGGCTGAACACATCCATGTCCACCAAGCTTACTTACGTCTGTATTAATGTGACTAGTACCATGCAGTCCTCACTGATGACTTGATTCCCCTGTCTTTACCAACATGATTTAACGATTGTAGAAACACTTGCCCAAGAAGTTAAAAGCTGTAAATAATTTTATGGTTTTAGGAACTTCTCCTAAACCCACTTAAAACTGCTTAGCTTTTCAGCAGATAACATCAAATGACTGTTAACACACCTTGCTGTGCCCACAATCCTGAACTATGACATCAAGAACCTACACAATTCTAATGAGCCCCACACTGAAAGACCCAACTTCAACCTGATAAATAACCTGCCCGACTCAGAGACACTGTCGAGACTGGCAAGTAATGACCTCTGTTACTGCTGGGAGCTTTGCTTTATCAACAGGTTGTCTTGGTGATATATTACGGGAGCCTGTATTTAAGCTACAATTTTACTTTTTAAAAAAAAAATTAAACATTTTAATGAATTAATTTATTTTTGGCTGCACTTTGTTGCTGCATGTGGGCCTTCTCTAGTTGTGTCGAGCCAGGACTGCTCTCTATTTGCGGTGCACAGGCTTCCCATTGCAGTGGCTTCTCTTTTTGCAGAACACAGGCCCTAGGGCTTCAGTAGTTATGGTGTGTGGGCTCAGTAGTTGCAGCTCAAGGGCTTAGTGGAATTGAAGGCATGTGGAATCTTCCCAGACCAGGGATCAAACCCATGTCCCCTGAACTGGCAGGTGGATTCTTAACCCCTGGACTGCCAGGGAGGTCCACAATTTTGCTTTATGCGTGATGCAGATGCTCCAACCTTATTTGACCCAACATCCATCCATCCAACCATCCATCCATCCATTGATTTATTCACTTAACTGTTTATTGAGTGCCTACTCTGCATTAGGCACCCTTAGACACTAGCTCTATGATACAGCTCTTGTTTCTACAAAGTTCACTCTGGTTTAATGCTTCTGCTGTTGGAGAAAGTGAGGATTAAGAGCCACTTTCAACTTGAACCTATATGAAAATAGAACTTTCTGCAGCAAACAGGCTGGATCCCTTTTAAAATCTGGATCTCTGGACTTTCTAGGGGGGAGGAAAAATTTTTCCTCTACCCTCTTATGTTCAGTACTTGAGGGCCTATGAATTTAAACAGCAAAAGACAGATTATAAGGAGAAAAGGAAGACAAATTTTATTAATATTTTGCATGGAGTTCACAGAAAAAAGTGAAACTCAAGGTAGACTCGATTCGGGGATTTATATGTCATCTTCAACAAAGCAAAGGAAGTTTGGGCTTCTAGGGATGATACTTTGTGGAGAAGTGATGAGGAAATATAAGGGGGAAACTAATGGAAGATAAGGGTTATTTTTTTTTTAAGATTATAGATTTATTTCTTTATTTTTGGCTGTACTGGGTCTTCATTGCTGTGCAAACTTTTCTCTAGCTGCAGTGAGCAGGGAGCTACTCTCTAGTTATGGTTACTCGGGCTCCTCATTGTGGTGGCTTCTCTTGTTGCAGAGCACGGGTTCTAGGTCCAAGGGCTTCGGTAGTGGTGGCACATGGGCTTAGTTGTTCCATGGCATGTGGGATCTTCCCAGACCAGGGATTGAACCCATGTTCCCTGAATTGGCAGGAGGATTCTTTACCACTGGACCACCAGAGAAGTCCAAGGGTTATTTTAACAAGGTCTGCTTAATGCAGATTCGTCTTGGTGATGACTCTGTCTTGGTAATAAGAATCTCTTTCTAGTACAGGAGGAGAGAAACCTTCCCCAAGGGAATTTTATGCCCTGCTTTTAGGCAGAAAAGGGGAGGGAAGAGAACTCATTTAGCACTGTGTTGATTCTCACTTGCCTTCAGTTTATAATCAGTAGTAATCCTGATGCCAAAGTGGTGTATTTGGGAATGGCATATTGTGGTCCCTTTGACTTGATCTTTAGAAGGCGGGGCTGCTAGATGGTCTTAGGGTGAGTTTGTCACTCCTAATGACTACCTGACTTGTCAGCGCTGTGTCTTGTTACCTCTAAGGTGCGTCTTGTTTCCAGGTACCACCTGTGCAGCCAGTGTGGAGACAGAGCCCAGGGGCTAGAAGCCAGAAGGTGGCCCAGTCCCCTGGCATGGCCCTTTCAAGCCAGGAGCCCAGTTGGTGAAATGACCCATCGGCCCTTCCCAGGAGAGCTCCCAGAGGGCTATTTGCCAGGATATATAATCAGCCTGGTGAGGAAGGGGCCCTATCAGAAGCTTTGCCAAAGAGGTATGACCTGCCAAACTGGTTTGTGAAGCAGCTCCAGCCACTTCGGTGAGGACTGTTACGTGTCTGGATGAACACAGATCTGGACTCTTAAACTGTTCTCTGCGTGTTCAGTTTTCTTTTCACTGAAGATGCACTTTCACTTTTCTTTCTTTTTTATCTTTTCTGCAGCCACTTGAGACTCTGCAGCCACTTGAGACGCTGCAGCCCAGCCTGTTTATCTTGTGAGCTGCAGAGGCACTCAGCCCCCGCTGCGGCTCTGACCCCCGGTGATTGCATCTCTCCTAGGTAATGGGGTTTTTGACCAGCCTTTTGTGTCATGCCAAGCCACAATGGGACAGGAATGTTCTCCCCTTATTTTTATCAGACGCTTTTATTTCCCTGAGCTGTTTTGTCAAGCGGGCCTGTTTCTGATTTTGCTCCAGGTTAGGAAAGGGGCCCAGGATTCAGGGAGAAGATCAGATGCCCTGGGGTGTCGATTGGGCTTTGAAAGAATGAAACCAGAGTCCATCACGTACTGAAGCCCAGGGCCAATGCAGTGCTGCCTCCCAAGAGACCAGTCATTTTCAATTAAGGAGATTAAAAGCCCCGAGCACAGGGAGGGGTGGTCACGGGTTTCTGAATGCCTTGCTTCTCCAGCAGCCTGAAAGCAGGCCGTGGGCCCCAGAAGCGCTGGACGGTGTCCTCTGGGTCAATGGCAAGACAGCAGTGAGGGGTCAAATGCAAAAAGAGAGCTGGCTTTAGGGACTCAGTGATTCTTCAGGGGACCCTACTGGCATATGGGGCAGGACTGACCTGTTAGTGTCCTCAACCCCATTAAGTATCCAGTCCCAAGTCACTGGGCTGTCACAACACCACCTCACCCCTACTTCCAGATGGAACCACCCCAGGATCCTGGCAGCTGCCTCTGACCTGCTGTCCAGGTTGGGAGGCAAGCTTTCTGCGGCTTTTGGGTGGAGACCTGGTTCTTCTGGTCTGGACCCTCCTTCTCCGTTCGGTGTCCCAGAGGCTCCGGGTTTGCCTCTCTCACTAGCTGCTCAGGCATCCTCAAGGCCACACCCCAAAGTGGTAAGCACAGAGGCCAGGGCAGGATGTCTGATGAAGGAGAAGGACCTTTGGTATCACACAGATCCAGGGCTGAGCCACCTCTGCCTCTTGCACTGCGTTGACCCTGAGTCAGCACGTGAACACCTTGTACTTGGTTTTGTTTTTTTTTTAAGCCCAGTGGACACCCTAAGTCATCCCGCTGTACCCAGGCACCCAAATGAGCCTCCTTCCATGTTTATAAAAAAGAGGTTACTCCCCACCCCTGGCCTCATGAGGTTTGCCAGACCCACAGGAGGTGCTTTATGTACATAAACCATCCCTGATTGCATGACCCAATTTTTGCAGAGCAAAAATTACACTTAGCTCTCATATCTGGTGATTTTTGTTTGGAAGCCAGTACATCAACAACATCGCGAGAATTCGATGAATGTGCTTTGTCCATTGTAAGTGCTAGGTAGGTGTTAAAGGACGGGCCGGGAGGACTGGGACCATGGGAGGAAGAGCAGGCAGGCTGCAAGAGAGGAAGGAGGAAGGTACCACAGGAGGCGGTGTGGCATGAGGCTGATGGAAACCATGGGTATCTGTTGGGCAGGAAAGAGAAACCAGATACAGCTTCCTGGGCAATGGAACTTCCGAGACAAGCACAGACTTTGCTGGCGACTCCAGCAGGCTGAAGCTACCATTCGCACAGCCCTTGGGGGTGAGTTTATCTCAGAGGACTGGCTGTTTGTCAGGGCTCGGGTCTCTTCCTTTTCTTGGCTGTTTACCTTCTTGCTACTTTCCTATTAACAGCACAGCCTGGAGAATGAAGGGAGCAGGAAGGGAGGCTCATTTCAGGCCATTTGGCTTCTTGTTTGATTATCTAACGGACAGGATGGCTGCTGCAGAAAGTAACTTCATCAAGAAGGATGGGGTCACAGGGCTCCAAACCTTCACGGGGAGCCAGGTGCAGGGCAGGTCATGGACTTACCCAAGGTCACTGTTGTTGATGGCAGGGCCAGTCTCCTGCTGTCCTGCTACAGCCCCCAGCCTCCCGGGCCTGCTTCCATTCCTTGATCTACTTCTCCCAGGATAATTGAGAAATGAGTGATGGGAGCTGCAGGCTTCCACTGGTTGTCGAGAGCTGGGATGGCTGCTCCTAAACTTCTACAGTGTCTGGACCTTCCTCTAAAACAACAGCACAGTCAGCCTTGTCCATATTGTGTTGTATAAAAATGATCTCATTGTTTTTTTTTCTGGCCATAGTGCATGGCTTGTGGGATCTTAGTTCCCTGACCTGGGATTGAACCCAGATCCTCAGCAGTGAAAGCTTCAAGTTCTAACCACTGGACCACTAGGGATGTCCCAAGGACCAGTTTTCTTATTTGTAATGAGATTTGATTGCAAATAAGGTGAAAAATGAGATGATTGTATAAAATACAAGCCCGTTTCTTTTTTATGATAGGGTTCCATGGACCTAGCACTGCTGTTGAATTGGCGTGGATGCCCCTAAGTGCTGCGCTCATTCTCGCGATCTGTCTCTATCCCATTCTGGAGCAGTGCCCGAGCCCTCAGGGGGCCTCCTGCTGCAGACCACCCTTTCAGTGAGGCTGTTTAGATCCCCACAGAAACCGTGCCATCAGCCACGGAGCAGTGGTGCCTGAAGCTTCCAGGCCTGAGTCAGAGAGCAGAAGGCAAAGTTGCCTGCCTCTCCGACTTGTGAGCTGTGTGAATTTGGGTCAGGCATTTAACTGGTCTGTGCCTCAGTTCCTGCATCTAGCAAATGGAGGCGATGGTAGCTGCCCCTCCTCAGGGAGATTGTGAAGATTAAGTGAGATGGTGCCTGGCAAGCACTTCACATGGTGCCTTGTTACTCTGTCCTCTTCCTTCATTAGAAAAAGGGCCCCATTGGAGAGGTAGGACCCTGCCCCATGAAAGAGGAACGCATGCCTAACAAGAGCAAAGGAGCCTCTTTCACAAAATCATAGGATGTCCGAACAGACGGTCTGTGTGGATGCAGCTTCTGGGAACCCAGACAGGAGTGAAGGTTTCCCTGGAGAAAATTTCCCCAGCAAGAAGCTCTGGAGCAGGAAAGCTAGGATGACCAGACTAGTTGACCAAATGGCTCGAATTTCAAATCCTGTGTTCAGACTTGCCGAGGGATGACATCCTGACCAAAGAGAAGACCAATCTCCATGGAATCTAAGATAAAAATCTAAGAAAAAGCACGACACACGTGAGCACTGAACAGTTGGTATGTCTGTGGTTTCTGGGTTTCGCTCAGTAAGCCTCAAAGGCACCAACTTGGGGCATTGAGATGAATGTCAGGAGACCTGGGGCCTCTGACACTGGGCCATCAGCACCAAAGTGGCAGCAGAGGCACCTGTGTCCATTTGCTCAGGCTGCTGTAATAAAGTCCCATGGACCAGGATGCTTAAACAACAGAAATTTCTTGTCTCATGTTCTGGTGGCTAGACATGTGAAATTGAGGTGTGGGCAGGGTTTGTTACTTCTAAGGGCAATAAGGGAATGGTCTGTTCCAGGTCTCTCTCTTTGTCTTGTGGGTGGCCGTCTTCACCCTGTGTTTTTTTTTTTTTTTATTTTAATTTATTTATTTTTGACTGCGCTGGGTCTTTGTTATTGCGCACAGGCTTTCTCTTGTTGTGGTGTGTGGGCTTCTCACTGCAGTGGCTTTCTTATTGTGGCTCACCAGCTCTAGAGCTCGGGCTCAGTAGTTGTGGCCCACAGGCTTTAGTTGCTCAGTGGTATGTGGGATCTTCCTGGACCAGGGATTGAACCCGTGTCGCCTGCATTGACAGTTAACCACTGGACCCCAGGGACGTCTCCCCATCCCCTCCCCATGTCTTTGCATTGTCTTCCTTTTGTGCATGTCTGTGTCCAGATTTCCCCTTCTTACAAGGACACCAGTCATATTGAATTAGGGCCCACCCTAATCATGTCACTTTAAATTTATTACCTCTTTAATGGCCCTATCTCCAAATACAGCCACATTCTGAGGTACTTGGGATATAGGGATCCAGCATATGAATGAATTCTGGGGCAAGTTCAACCCATTGCAGTCTTTTACTAACTGGTCTCAACTTCACCAGCAGAGAAATAATGGGTGAGCCTGTGGTTCCCCAGATTTCTCCCACTTTTAAGCAGCTTACGGTTCAGCCTAGAATTGTGCATTGACCTGCCAAATGCAACTGAATGTGTGACTTAGACCATGTCATCTTTCCAGGTTAACATTTATTTATAAACTGCAGATAATAAAAATAACATCTATTTGTCTCCCTCAGAACACTTAAGGTGTTCTGAGCCTTAAATTATGAATGCAGCAATTATGCCTTTCAGAACCAAGCAAATCAGTCCTTACGACAGACGACTCAGGCAAACCAGCCAGCACCACCACCAGCAGCACAAAACAAGCTTTCAGACCCACACGAGAAGACAAGACTGTAATGCCTCCGTGACAACATTGCTTTATTGATGCAAGGCAAGGAAAACTACATTAGATTCTATTGATTCTCTTGGAGATCTAATAATATGCTTTATTCAGATCTTATTCACATCCCTCTTCCTCCACAGGGCTGTCTCAGGAGCTGAAATGGGCCAGTTACAAACAGAATTGGTTCTGCCGTCATAGAAAACCACAGAAGCGAATGTGTTTTCAGACACAAAAGCTACCACACTTTCTTTGGGAAACAAGGCACAGGTGAAAAAAAAAAATCTCGCTTCTAAACAGAATGGAAAGCATGGCTAACTTGAGATTTATTTGATTACAGTGCCTTTCTCTGAGCTAATCAGTTTTAAAACCCATTCCTATTGGTGCCGATGAGCCAATAAAAGATCCAGAAGAAAAGAAGTATTATATCAACTCAGAGAAACAAGGTTGTTTTTTTTTAAAAAAGAAAAAGCATTGAATTAATGTTTACACCACTGAGTCAGATTATTTATACATAAGCTATAGGTTTTGCATCTCCAGAATTTGTTGGCACTCAGAGTATGATAAATCTCAAGAAAGATTTTTCCCCCTAGGAAAATATGGAAATGACACATGGTGTGTACAGCCAGAAACAGCAAAAGGAAAGGTGGGTTTTGAGCTGTCACAGTGGATGGTTAAGAATTTCAGCTTTGGGGAAGAAGTTTTGCTCAAGTCACATCACCTCAAAACCTCATCGTCTTCCTCTCTAGAACAGGTTCCATGCTCAGGGTTTTCTGTATATATTCAATGGGATAGGGACTTTTCTGGTGGTCCAGTCATTAAGAATCCACCTGCCAATGCAGGGGCATGGGTTCGATCCCCAGTCAGGGAACTATATCCCACATGCCATGGGGCAGCGAAGCCCACATGCCACAACTAGAGAAGCCTGAACACTGGATAGAAGACCCAGCACAGCCAAAAAAATTCAGTGGGATAATGCATGCAGAAAGTTCAACATTAACCTCCCAGAGGCCAAATAAGAATCCAGTAAATGCCAGTGTCTCTATCATTATTAAAGGAATCTTTGCACGCTTTATCTCTCATCTGGAAAAAAATCACAAAAAAGGATTAAATTTGTTGGGGAAAAAAAAGGTGAATCTTGGGCCCCCCTTAGCACATGTGCACTCCATCCTTTCTAAAAAGTGAAGTTTGTAAGTTTACAGGTTTTAGGGAGAAGGGGTAGCAACGAGAATGCTCCTACATTACTGGTGGGGATGTCAAAGGTCACAGACCATTTGGAAACTCTCTTGTGGCTCCTCAAAAGTTAAACATAGATACATCCCAGAAGTCCCACTCCTAGGTGTATACTCAGGAGAAGTGAAAACATGCGTTCATACAAAAACTTATTCATAAATGTTCACTTCAGGATTGTTGAAGTGTTAGTCCCTCAGTCACGTCTGACTCTTTGCGAACCATTGGATTGTAGCCCCCCAAGCTCCACTGTCCATGGGATTCTCCAGGCAAGAATACTGGAGTGGGTAGCCATGCCCTCCTCCAGGGGTTTCTCCCAATCCAGGGAGCGAACCCGAGTCTCCTGCACTGCAGGCGATTCTTCATTGCTGAGCCACCTGGGAGGCCCTAGCCAAAAGATGGAAAGACACAGCTCAACTGTCTATCAACATGATAGATAGATAAAATAGATTTTTAAAAAATGTTGAACAGCCATACCATGGAATTTTATTTGGCAACAGTAAGGTGTGGACACAAGCTACAAGTGGATTAACCTTGAAAACATGATTCTAGTTGTGAAGAAATCAGTCACCAAAGGCTACGTACTGCATGACTTCATTCATATGAAACATCCAGAATAAACAACTCTATAGAGACAGAAAGTAATTAGTGATTGCCTGGGGCTGGGAGGGAGGGCAGGTATGGAGAGTGATTGCTAATGGATATAAGGTGGTTTTTTTTTTTTTTGTTTCATTTATCTTAATATTTATTAATATTTGTTTGGCTGTGCCAGGTCTTAGCTGTGGCATTCTGGAACTTCAATCTTCATTGCAGCACTCAGGTTCTTTTCAACTGTGGCACGTGGGATCTAGTTCCCTGGTTCTCCAGGGATCAAACCCAGGTCCCTTGCATTGGGAGCACAGTCTTAGCCACTGGGCCACCAGGAAAGTCCCCAGGGTTTATTTTTGCAATGATGAAAATTTTCTGGAATTAGATAGTGATGATGGTTGTACAGCTTTGTGAATAATCTCAAAAACATTGAACTGTACCTTCTAAAATGGTGAATTTTGTGGTTTATCAATTGTATCTGGAAAAAAAATCAATGAATGGTTAATGTGGAAAAAAAGAAAACAGAGAAGCCAGTATTGTCATTGTAGCATCCAGAGATAATCACTGCAAATGCTTTGATGTAGATTCTTCCAGACTGATGCAAATATATATATTAAAAAAAATTATATCATACTGTACATACTGTTGAATGAAAGTTTTGCTTTTTTTGTATTACTGTCACTTTTCAATATTAAGAAACTGCCTCTCTAAACATAGGTGGCATCTGACTCTGAATCTTCTCAAATTCTTGCCTTTCTACTTCCCTCTGCCAAACTGTATTTCTTCTCTTTCCAGAGCTTTCTTAGGACTTTGCAAACAAATCTGTTCACCTTGGCTCACCAAAATGTGTTCAGTGCTTGCTGTCACAACTTGACGTATGTTACAAGCTCTTTCATTCATATCCATGATTTCAGTGGAATTGATCCCTAAATCCATATTTTTACCTTGACCTCTACCCCATAGACCTTTATCTCCAAATGCCTACTAGAAATTCCCACTTGGACATTCATCACTGACACTATCATAAGACTCAAATTGAACTCATTATACTTTTCAGTCCTCTGGCTAGGCACAGAGGAAGATGTGAATTATGAATTTTGAAATGGAGGCTCATGCCCACACTTAAACTTTCTCATTCAAGCCAAGCTTCTTACAAGCCATGGAAGCCTACCCTAGCTAACTTAGAAAAGGTTGGTTTGAAGGGAGACAGGGTGGCTCACATCATGGTCAGGAGAGGAGGCCGGGGAACCAGATTTGGAAAAAGGGCAGGTAAATGGCCTCCCAGGGGCTGCACGGTAGTGATGGCAGTGACGTTGGGCCCTGAGCACCGTCTGGGCTGATGTCTGCTGCCTGGGATGCTGATGGTCCTCAGTCACCTCAAGTAATTCCTCAGAGTGCCGAGAGGAGTCAGATATGGGACAATGCAAAGAAAAACAAACTCCTGTCCACACAGTCTGGGTTTCCTTAAACCAAGGAAAACAGAAGTAACTTTCCTCCCCACCTCATGGGATTGTAAGAAAGACAGCTGGTGTGTTGGAAGATAGTTTGTGAACCACGGGTCCCTCCACAAAATGTAAGTTGTTTCTACAGGTTTTCCTTCCAGTCTCTGTTCCTTAATTTGTGTACCTCTGCTGCCCCTCAGGGCTTCCATATTCCCTCAGTGCCCCCAAACCCTCACAGCCCCCACATCCCTTCACTGATCCCCATCCCACTCATGGCCCCCATATCCAAGCCATACAGTCTTGCCTATAATTCCTTCTTCACCCCAGCTGTCCCTTATCATCTTCATTGGCCCTTAGAATTCAGCTGTGAAAACCAGCCGCTCCCAAGCTTGATGATACATTAGACTCCCCTGGGGCAGTAACTGCTTCCGAGGAGCCGTGAGGAGACCTCCGAAGCTGTATTTTCAAAAAACTGCTGAGGAAATCACAGCAGGAACAGACCCACTGACCCACCGACTGAAATCTACAAATTGAGCTTGTGACATGGCGCACTAGTCCTCAGTGAAAGGGTTCTGTATTGAAATGTTTGTAAAATGTAGCCTGTGACGTACCCTTCCAGAGATTCACGAAGAAGTCCTGCAGGTAAGATACCTGTGAAACCATCCGATCTAGGACATCTAAGACCTATGAGACTGCAAGACTCTTTTGTCTGGGATATTGTGATTTGTAGTAAGAAATAGGCACATGGTTTTCATCCTGTTTCTGGCAGAGAGCTTCCTGAACTTTAGGGATTTTCTAAGTGGTGATAGCCTCAAAGGTGTCTCTTTTTAACACTAGTGAGGTGACTTTTGGAGGCACTTAAGGGGGCTGGTTGCCTTGGAGTCTACCCTGTGATTGGAGGGTTGGAACTTTTAATCCCACTCCCCTGACCCAGCAGAGAGGGGCCAGTGGCCAATGATGTAGTCAATCATGCCTACGTAAGGATGTCAAGCCATTAAAAATCAAAAGGAGGGGGTTAGAGAGCTGCTGGGTTGGTGAACACATGGAGGTGCTAGGACAGTGGTACCTGGAGAGAACATGGACTCTCCAGGCCCCCTTCCCTTTCCCTACACATCTTGTCAGTCTGCCTGTTCCTGAGTTACAGCCTCTCCTGATGGTATAGTAAAGTGAAAGTTGACACAGTGGACATGAGTTTAAGCAAGCTCCAGGAGATAGTGAAGGACAGGGAAGCCCGGCATGCTGCAGTCCTTGTTGTCGCAGAGTCAGACACGACTTAGTGATGAACAGCAATAACAATGAGCGGGTAAGTAAAATGTTTCTATGAACTGCTCTAGCAAATTACTGGAACCTGAGAAAGCTGTGGCAACCTCTGATATATAGCTGGTTGATCAGAAGCATAGGTGACAACCTGGAGTAGTCTGAGTGCAGCAGCGGCAGTCTTAAAGGACCAAGCCCCTAAGCTGTGGGATCTGATGCTATCTCTGAGTAGAGACTGTCAGAACTGAGTGGATTTGCAGGATGCCTGACTGGGGTCCTGAGACTTACTTGTTGGTGTGGGTGCTAGAACCCATTTAGTCCCATAACATGTATTAAAATTCTACCTAGAGAATATTCTGAGAAATATACTTCCACTTTGGGGAAACCCTGGTCTATAGAATCTGTTTGGAATTAGTTACTCTAGTTTCCAAGGTTTTTGACCACTTGGCTGCAAGCTTTACCTCTTCCCATGTCTCGGCCCTGGGTGTCTGCAGGGGATGGGTTCCAGGAAACCCTGCGGATACCCAAATCCTTGCCTGCTCAAGTCCTTTATATAAAATGGCCTAATGTTTGCATATAACCTACCTAATACCATTAATACCTAACACAATGTAAATGAAATGTAAATAGCCGGCCGGGCATGGGGCAAATTCAAGGTTTTTGGAACTTTCTGGAATTTTTTTTTTCCTGAATATTTTCTATTGGCAGTTAGAGGAACCTGAGGATCCAGAGCTCCTGGAGCTTGTCCAGCCTCTGTAATTGTGCTACGTGATGTCCTATGCCCTCATCCACCCCTAAAAGGCAGGGACTGCATGTTGGGTACCTTAGTCCCCTTTCCTGGGGCAGGACCCCATGCCATAGTGGCCTGGTAAATAGCTGTCAGTTTGCTGAATGTCTTTTGGGGTTTGTGGGTTTGGTTTCTTCTCCAGCTGACGCTGCCCAACCTCCTGGGCATCGTGTCTGTGGGGTTCAGGGTCATCCTGGAGGGCAGAGTGCTAGTCAAGGCTGTGGAGTGGGCTATGTGACTGTCCAGGGCAACCACAGAAGGGATGGAGGGGAGGTCCAGGAGGAACACGCGCTGAGCAAGTCTAGAGGAGGGAGTGGCCAGCTAAGCATGTGGCCCAAGAGAGTGAGAGTTCTGGGGTTAGTCCCTGCCCTCTAGGGGTCTCTGTCCAGCAGCTAAAATATAGAGGGCCCAGGTCTGAACTTCTTCACATGCTTGCCCTGCTTCCAACCAGCCACTGGGGGACTGGCACCTCCAGTAGCTTCTGTGACTAATACCTCCCAGTTCCCTCAGATCAGAAAGCCAGGGGCAATGATGATAGCCCGGGGAAAGCACTGAATCCACCCTGACTTGTTAAGGGAGTGAATTCACATTGTTGTCCTTAGTCACTAGTTACTGGTCGTCCAAGTTATGCTCTGAGGCTGGGGCCTCCCCATATCGCCCAGCTCTCCTGGGGCTGTGGCTCTCGAACTTCAGCGTGCATCTGGGTGATCCGTAGGCGTCGTCCAAACACACTGAGCCTCCCACCAGATCTGCTGGGTCAGCAAATCTGGGGCGGGGCAGGAGGTTTTGCATCACTAACAAGTTTCCCAGGTGATGCTGCTGCCATCCATCTGGGGAATCATACTCTGAGGGTCATTGATTTGGGGCATTGTGCCCTCTGGCTTCCCCAGCCCTGCCACCTGCAGCAAATGTCTCCCCACCCATGTGGAGGGTTTTCAGTGGCTCTCGTCATTCTGGGGATAGTCTGACCTGCATTTCAGTGTGTCTCCTCTAATTCTTTGAGTGGACAGATGGACAGTGAAGAGGGGGAGGAAATTAGGAATAAAAAGATTGCTGAGAGGACTTCCCTGGTTGTCTGGTGGTTAAGAATCTGCCTTCCAGTGTAGGGGACTTGGGTTCCATTCCTGGTTGGGGAACTAAGATAGGCTAAGATGCAGCCAAATAAATAAATATTAAAAAAGAAAAAAAAGATAGCTGAGTCAGTATTTAAACTGTGGTCAATCTGATGACAAAAGTCTATCTGCTAACCACTCTGCTGTGTACATTTGGAATCCTTTTAACAAAGAACCTATTTCAGGTTAAGACACTGGCTATTTCCCTGGCTCTTTCTGACAGTGTGTTGAGGGTATTTCAAACAAGATGATTTAGTTAAAACACTTAAAGCAAGGTCTGACAGAGAACAGACATCCAAGACATGTGCCTAGAAGTACATCTTATAGCACAGAGATTAGAAGCACAGGCTCTAGATCAGAATGCCTGGGTTTGAATCCTGTCTCTGCCACTTATTAGCACTCAAGCAAGTTAGTTAAGCTCTCTAGCTCAGTCTCCTCATCTGTAGAATGGGAAGGATCCTAGTAGTACTTCCAAGCTTAGAATTGAGATCAACTGAATTCTTGTCTGTACTTAGGACAGTGTTATCGCTCCTGGGTCAAAGCTTTCGTGCAAACTAAAATGCAGTGTAAATAAAAATGCAATGTAAACAGTAAGTTGGGCATGGGGCAAATTCAAGTTTTGCTTTCTGGAACTTTCTGGAATTTTTTTTTCCTGAATATTTTCTATTGGCGTTTAGAGGAACCTCAGGTCCAGAGCTCCTGGAGCTTGTCCAGGCTCTGTAATTGTGCTAGGTGATGTCCTATGCCCTCATCCACCCCTGAAAGTAGGGACCGCATGTTAGGTATTCTTAGTCCCCTTTCCTGGGGCAGGACCCCCTACTGTAGTGGCCTGGTAAACAGTTGTCGGTTTGCTAAATGTCTTTTGGGATTTGTGGGTTTGGTTTCTTCTCCAGCTGATGCTGCCCAACCTCCTGGGCATCGTGTCCGTGGGGCTCAGGGTCACCCTGGAAAGTGGAGTGCTGGTCAAGGCACTCTGACCAGCCTTGAGGTCAAGAATAACGTGCTTAGTAAAGGCGACTCTGATAGGCCTGGCCCTCAGCGGGGTTATTCTGAGCATTTTACTGAAAGTCTGGATGAATGGGAGCTGGGTCACACTTCCTGGATTCAAGCCTTGGCTAAAAAGGACTCCTTAGTGAACTGGAATAAACGGCCTCACTTTTTTCATCTGTTAAATGGGGATAAATGTAGTAGTTACTTCACAAGATGGCTTTGTGGATTAGGTGATTTACACTGGACTTGAAAGCATTAGGACAGTGCCTGGCCTGTGCTATGTGTCCAATCTGTGTTGGCTGGTAGTCACAGAGAGTGGGTGTTACCTGTGGGCCTGACAGCCATCAACCCCATCTGTTAGGTCCCTGTCACCTTGGACAGAGGGATAAGCATGTGAGTGAAGACTGTCATGGCCTGGCTGCTCATGTCTTGGTTTCATTTATTACAGGAACCCACCAGTTTTATTTTTCTTAGATAGCCATTCTCCCCAAATCCCAAGGGCCCTGGTGGAATTGTCTTGTGAACTGATGTGTCAGATGCATTTAGACCTCGGATGGGTTTCTTCTTATCTTGCAGCTGATACATTTTTTATAAATCATCAGCTCCAGTGTCCTTTCGAGCTACAGAGAGGATATGCTTTTCGTGTTAAGCTGCAGAATGTCTTTTCCCCCCATTCAAAGTGAAGCACTGACTTCCAGAGCTCTGTAAATGGGTTCAACATACTTATTATTGGAGCAACAAGGTGAAGTTTTCACTGGAGCTTATATGGTTCTTTGGAACTCTGTGTTACAAGACTTTACATTGATATTTCAAGTATTGCTAACAGTATCTAAGCAGTAAGCATGACAAACATACACATAATATAGACCTGTGAGCCTTTTCTTCCTTTACCTTCAAATACTTACATTTTTATTGGAATATAGTTGATTTACAATGTTGTGTTCACTTTTTCATTTTAGAAAATGATAAGTGAACCTGGGATTGCAAAAAATCGGACACAACTGAGCGACTGAACAACAAAAAGTATTCATTTTAGAAAACTTACACAAATAATTTTTTCAGTCACATATAATTCTACCACCCAGAGCTAACCACTGTTAACAACTTCTTTTTTTCTGTGTGTGTGTGTAAATATTGCTTTTACAGAATGTGATCAGGCCAATGGGTAACACAACGTCTGTACCTTTTTAAAGCTATAGGAGTTTGTTGATGTAGGTATGTTTTTGAACATGCTGCAACTTGGCTATAGTTGTACACAACGACCATTAATCTAACTTTATAAAAATAAAGGAGTTTCTGAAATAAAAAGTATGATCAGGCTGAACATGCTATTTAACATATTGTTGTCATTTAGTTGCTCAGTCATGTTCGACTCTTTGCGACCCCGTGGACTGCAGCACACCAGGCTTCTCTGTCCTTCACCATTTCCTGGAGTCCACTCAAACTCATGTCCATTGGATGCCATCCAACCATCTTATGCACTGTCACCCCCTTCTCTTTTTGCCTTCAATCTTTCCCAGCATCAGGGTCTTTCTCAGTGAGCCAGCTCTTCGCATCAGGTGGCCAAAGTACAGGAGCTTCAGCCTCAGTCCTTCCAATGTATATTCAGGGATGATTTCCCTCAGGATTGACTGGTTTGAGCTCATTGCTGTCAAGGGACTCTCAACAGTCTTCTCCAGCACTACAGTTCAAAAGCATCAGTTCTTCAGCGCTCAGCCTTCTTTATGGTCCAACTCTCACATCCATACATGCCTAGTGGAAAAACCATAGCTTTAACTATATGGCATTTCTTCATGCTATAAATATTTTTCTGCACTATTAAAAAGTCTTAAGAATAACCTCCCTTTTCATTCCCTGTTCATTACAGGAAAGTTAATTTAGGTAAATAACAAGAAGAAAATTTTGAAGTTCCCATAATCTCACCATTCAGAGTTAGCTATCAGTAGTTGGGCGTATGTCCCCTTAGACTTTTTTTTGAGTTTGTGTATTAAAAAAAAAAAACAATTTAGTATTCTTTTCTGTTCATCTGCTTTTTTTCGTCTCTTGACTGTTGATCTCTGTGTATACCACTGAAAATGGATGTATAGCATTCTTTTCTGAAAACTTATTGAAGTTTAGTTGATTTACAGTGTTGTGTTAATTTCTGCTGTAGAGCAAAGGGACTCAGTTATACACACATATATGCATTCTTTTGCATATTCTTTTCCATTATAGTTTATTACATGATATTGAATATAGTTCCCTGCACTATAGTAGGACTTTGTTGTCCATCCATTCCATAAATAATAGTTCGCATCTGCTAGTTGCAAACTCCCAATCCACCCCTCTCCTACCTCCCCGACTTGGCAACCACAAGTCTGTTCTCTGAGAGTCTGTTTCTGTTTCATCGATATATTCCTTTGTCCTTTAAATTCCACATACAAATATTATCATACGATACTTGTCTTTCTCTTTCTGATTTATATAACTTAATATGATAATCTCTAGGTCCATCCATGTTGCTGCAAATGGCATTATTTCATTTGGACTGTTTTGTTGTTGTTCAGTTGTATGAACTGTTTGTATATTTTGGAAATTAAGCCCTTGTTGGTCACATTATTTGCAAATATTTTCTCCTGGTCCATAGGATGCCTTTTTGGAAACTTATGGTTTCCTTTGGTGTACAAAAGCTTGTAAGTTTGATTAGGTCCCATCCGTTTATATTTGTTTTTATTTCTATTGCTTTGGGAGATTGACCTAAGAAAACACTGGTTCAATTTATGTCGAAGAATGTTTTGCCTATCTATGTTCTTTTCTAGGAGTCTTATGGTGTCATGTGTTAAATATTTAAGTCTTTAAGACACAAAATGCCTGTATAGTATTTTAAGGATGTATTATAATTTAAATATAAATTTACGTTATAACATGTAAATTATTTTAATTTTTAAAAATATTTAAACAATATTGTGATTAATACCCTCTACCTTGATCTTGGGGCAAATCTTTCTTTCTTACAGATGAATTCCTTTAAGTAAAATTGCTGGGTCAAAAGTTTTAAACAAATTTGATATTTATTTACAAACTGCCATCAGAAATATTGTAGCAATGAACATGCCTATTCATAATGGCTAAGAGTTCCCTTCAGCACAGAGACAAACACTGGTGCTATCTTTCAATATTTGCCAACTGAATAACCATAGTTTTCTTTCCACTATTTAATTTGCATTTTTTGGTTTAGTTTTTAGCATTTTAATGTTTATTGGCCATTTGATTTATGAGAGTTGGATATGTGATAAGTATATTCTTTCTTAAAAATCATTTATTCTGCATATATTTTTCTCATTTTGTCAGCTGCTCTTTTTCTTTGTAAGCTTTTTGAAGTACATTTTAAAAGTTTTAATTAAATAATTCTTAGTTGATTATTTCTTCCTATGGCATCATGTTTAAGAAATCCTTTCTCTCCTCAAGCTTGCATAAATATTAATTTCAAATTTTCTAGATTTTTATTTAAATCCTTGAAATATTGGAGTTTTCACACATAGAGTAGGATAAGAGGGTCCAACTGTATTGTAATTTTTTAACAGCTTGATTGAGGTATAATTCACATACTATAAAACTTGCCCTTTTAAAGTGTATAGGTGATTTCCCTGGTGGTCCAGTGGTTAAGACTCTGCTCCCATGGCAGGGGACACAGGTTTGATCCCTGGTTGGGGAGCTAAGATCCCATATGCTGCCAAAAAATAAAAGTTCAGAAAAAGTTAAGTATACAAGTCAGTGGTTTTTAATATATTCAGGGTTGTGCACCATCACCACTATCTAATTTTAGAACATATTCATCATTCCAAAGGGAAACTCTGCATCCCTTAGAGATGACTTTCTATTACTGCTCCCCATCCTGGCCCTAAGCAACTGCTAACAATACTCTCAGTCTCTTCAGATTTGCCTAATGTGGACATTTCATATAAATGGAATCATAGTATATGTGACCTTTGTGTCTAGTTTCCTTCACTTAGCATAATGTTTTCAAGATTCATCCATATCAGCATGTATCAGTATCTCATTTTCTTTAATTGCTGAATAATATTTCGTTGTATAGGTATACCACACTTTATCCATTCATCAGTTGATGGACTGATATCCAAAAACTTGAGTCCGAAAACTCAAGTTTCCGATTTTTGGCTACTATGAATAATGCTGCTCTGAACGTTTCTGTACAAATCTCTGTGTGCTCAGGAGTTTTTCAATTCTTTGACCTTCCCCTCCACTCTTCTTTTAAATTGTTTTGTGGCATCTTCTCGGATCACAGATCAAATCTGTCGCCTGCATTTGGCAGGTGGATTTATTTTTACCACTGAGCCACCAGGGAAGCCCCATTTCCCCTCCACTCTTACTCTCCCTTCCCAGAGTCTTAAATATAGACTTGTGCTGGTGAGTCAGCTTTGACCACTTGGGTGAGGATGTTTCCCGGGGGTGATAGCACAATAAGATGGATATAACTGGGTTTCTGGATGACTACATGAAGCAGAGCTGCCTATGACCACCCTGGACCCCACACCCACTTCTAGACTATTATCAGTTGGAGGGAAAAAAAGCTGTTTTGCATTTGAGTCCTTACTGGGTGGGGGGGGGGGTGACCTCTTTGTTACAGCAGCTGAACATATGTTATGCTAATTATAACAATACTTATAATATATGCTGTATAGAGACAAATTTTTCCTTAAATCTCCACTCTGTTTCATGGATCTGTCCTTGTATCAAAACCACAGCTTCAATTTCAATAATTTTATGTTTAAATGGGAGAAGGATGGGAGGGGCCTATGTCTCTTTCACAATTTCTAGAGCATTTCTTGACTTTTCTCTTGCATTCAATCTTTCAAATGAATTCAGACTCATTTTGTCAGCCTCCACCACCTCCTCTTTTCCACCTCCAAAGTCACTGGGTACTTTCCAATCAAAAGTCGTTTTTTTGGTCTCTGAGAGTTTGCTAATTTTCTAAAGCTGTATGTCAAAATGCTAGCCTCAGCATTATCAAGGTGTATTTGGGCTCCTCTCTCTTAATATGACCACCAGTCAACATCCAGGAGTCAGCTGGACATTTAAAATACACCCCAGTCCTCCATGACCATTGAGCCCATCCACCCAGAGAGAGGGAAAGACCAGCTGTGGTTATGGCTCCCAGGGTGGCAGGGAGGACACACACTTTAAACAGTCTATGACACAAACCATAGAAACAAGCAAAATCTTACTGAGTCCAAGATGCCCACAGCCCTGGGTCTGTGTTACAGGGAGGGTCTGTGAGGTCGCAGTGGAGGAAGGTGGCATTGCTTCACACCAGTGAGATATTTCTCCTAAAGACAGTGCAGTGCTGCAGTGTTGATTACAAGAGAGGAAGGGGACTGTTAACGGAGTCTGATTTCTCCTTATTCAGTGGTTAGGAATACATCACTGTGGAGAATTCTTAATTCAGTCATATACAGAGTAAGTGCCATCGATTGTAATGTATTCTTCCTCCTTCCATTGCTCGAGGACAGCAGAAAGCAATTCTCCTACTGGAATGCGCAATTGTCCACCATTTCATTGAACTAATTTAGGATGCTCAATTTTCTTTGTAGATGGATTTTTTTTTTTTTTTTTGCTCCCTATTCACATCGAGGGCCCTCCATATTTGGAATCTGGATGGCATCTTTTGGAAAGCATGCACACTTGGAGTTCAGGAGAGCTGGTTGCTGACCAGCTTCTCTGTTTAACACACATCAGCTTAATTTTTTTTCTAAAATTCATTTCTATATTGTATAGATCATTTACCTTCAAAACAAATTTCTCCTTATTTTTGCTATTGTTCATATCTCCATGGGTAACTTCATAGACTTGGGCAAAAGCCCCTTCTCCAAGAAGGTGATCAACGTCAACCAGCAAAGAGCCTAATTGGACTTCAGTCTTGGGCTTGATGGCTGCAAGCTTACGTGTCCATTCATAAGTATTTGGATAGGAACTCGCTGGTTTAGAAAGCCTGGATAAAAATTTGAGAATCAACTCCTCATCCCAGGAATTCTGAACAGTGAAGTTTGGAGCATCTACATTCCCAAGCGAGCCAGCCTGCATCGATTCAGCCTAGAGCCCAGCGCTGGCTTCTGCTGGATCCTCTGCAATGGCAAAGTCAGGGTCTGTGGCTTTACAGGCCTTGAGGTCCCACTCTGCGTTGCTGGTCAGCATGGCTGCAGCAGGCTGGCCCAGATGGAGCAAGGACACAGAAGGGACATCTGTGGGGCACACTGAGTCTCAGCTTATCTCTTCAATTGGACTGAACTTTCTCTCTTTCAAGGGTTCCACCTTGTTTCTTTCAAAAGAATCCAAAACCACATGGGTGTGCTGGTTTGCTACCATATTTTCTTTATCTTCAGTGGGTGCACGGAGTCCACGGGAAGCCTGTGGAAGGGCATAGAGGCGAGCTGCACAGTGAACCTAAAGGCTCTTGGGGCTGGGCACCAGGCTTTTGTTGCAGTGGACACCTGCCATGGCTGAATCATCCAGAAACTCATCAGTGTGAGGCACTTCATTTGGTTTTGTAGGAAACCAGCTCATAGAACGTCCTCCAAAGGTCCTGGCTCCTGCAGGTTTATTTTTCGGCTGTGGTAATCCATAATTTTCTTTGTTTCCATCTTCAAATACAGGAAAAGCAGATGACAAAGAAGAGATGATCTATTGACTCCCCAAGCCCCAGAAGATGTTGCATTTTTTTGAAACTTGGCTTCGAACGCATCTTCATTTTGACCTAGAGATGACCATTCCTCTTTGTCATCAGAAACATCAGGAACTGTAGGAGCCTGAAACATATTCATGATGAAACCGAGAGCTTCCTTTGTGTGCACGGTGGGTGATGGCTGCACTTTTGATGGTGTTGCCTGAACCAGTGCCAGTGATGTGTTTGGAGTTGTGTGAAAGGAACTTGTGTTAATAACCTCTGTGTTTCACACCCTTCTTTTATCTCTGCTCCACTCTGTGGCCTGAATGCATGAATGCTTTTGTTCACACACCTGACATCTTTGCTGGCCCCTGAAAACATGCGTCTATCACTGGCTGGCCTGCCAAAGGAACCGGGCAAGCTACACTCTGGTTGACAGCTGGGAACACCAACGCAGTGGTGACAGTATTTGCCATAAGAGGAACAGAAGTTGCCTTTCTGGGTTTCTCATCCACATTCTTCGAGGTCTGCAGAGGGATGGCTGGAAGACTCGGAGCTCTTAGTTCCTGCTGGGAGTCTGCATGTGGCCCCAAACACGCTGGACTGACTTCAGACGTTCCCTGGGAAGAGGGCAGATTCTCATGAGACATCTCTGCTCCTTGGTGTAACTTTTTATGAAGCTCATCCATTTTCTGTTTTAATAGTTGTTCTTCAAAAGCATTTGCTTCTTTCCTTTTCATATAATGTCTCTCTTCATTTACCCATTGTTCATGCTTTCTCCCTAGATTGTATTTCTGGGCTCTCAGCTCTTTGAAGGAAAACTCCGATTCTCCACAAATAAGCTTCTCCTTGCAATACATGACAAACTGCTGAACATCAGCTTTGTCTGCCACAGATGGGCATGCAGAATATTCTGATTTAGAAATCGTGATCATCCTTTGTTCCATGTTTGACCCTTTATCACCAGCTGCAGGTGTTGCTCCAGAAAGTTGTGGACTCTGAGTCTTAGAAATGCAGGCTGAGTTATTTCCTGGATTTGATTTTGATGTTACCTTTGATTTAAAATCTGAGCATCAAGCAGAGGTTCTGAGGTTCTTGCTTGAGCTGGCAAATGGTTTCAGTGAAGCGTGTCTGAAACATCCCGTACTGTTGCAGCAGCTCCCTAGGTTTGACAGAGGAGCTGACCGGGTTCCAATCCCATGATTGTACAGAAACTCAAATAACTGGTGATGGTCACTGTTGCACTTGGCAAATTTTAAACAGTAATTGATGAACATTGGGTCATTGTGATATCTCTTCTTATCTAAAAATTCCTTCATTAGATGCTCTGATGAAGTTGTTCACAACAAACTGTGGAAAATTCTTCAAGAGATGGGAATACCAGAGCACCTGACCTGCCTCCTGAGAAATCTGTATGCAGGTCAAGAAGCAACAGTTAGAACTGGACA
The DNA here is from genome assembly GCA_024291935.2 of Okapia johnstoni. Classification (NCBI taxonomy): domain Eukaryota; kingdom Metazoa; phylum Chordata; class Mammalia; order Artiodactyla; family Giraffidae; genus Okapia; species Okapia johnstoni. The sequence goes on from CM044324.1 coordinate 20,097,535, forward strand.
TGGAACAACAGACTGGTTCCAAATCGGGAAAGGAGTACGTCAAGGCTGTATAGTGTCACCCTGCTTATTTAACTTATATGTGGTGCTCGCTTTGGCAGCACATACACTAAAATTGGAACCATACAGAGAAGATTAGCATGGCCCCTGCGCAAGAATGACACACAAATTCGTGAAGCGTTCCATATTTTTATTAAAAATAATACATTTGAATCAGTTCTAATGAGGTGGATGAAACTGGAGCCTATTATACAGAGTGAAGTAAGCCAGAAAGAAAAACACCAATACAGTATACTAACGCATATATATGGAATTTAGAAAGATGGTAACGATAACCCTGTGTGTGAGACAGCAAAAGAGACACATGTATAGAACAGTCTTTTGGACTCTGAGAGAGGGCGAGGGTGGGATGACTTGGGAGAATGGCATTGAAACATGTAAATTATCATATGTGAAACGAATCGCCAGTCCAGGGTTCGATGCATGATACAGGGTGCTCGGGGCTGGTGCACCGGGATGACCCAGAGGGATGGGATGGGGAGGGGGCTTCAGGATGGGGAACACATGTACACCCATGGCAGATTCATGTCAATGTATGGCAAAACCAATACAATATTGTAAAGTAATTAGCCTCCAATTAAAATAAATAAATTAAAAACTTATGTGCAGAGTACATCATGAGAAACGCTGGGCTGGAGGAAGCACAAGCTGGAATCAAGTCTGCTGGGAGAAATATCAATACCTCAGATATGCAGATGACACCACACTTGTGGCAGAAAGCGAAGAAGAACTAAAGAGCCTCTTGATGAAAGTGAAAGAGGAGAGTGAAAAAGTTAGCTTAAAGCTCAACATTCAGAAAACTAGGATCATGGTATCACTTAATGGCAAATAGATGGGGAAACAATGGAAACAGTGACAGACTTTATTATTTTGGGGCTCCAAAATCACTGCAGACGGTGACTGCAGCCATGAAATTAAAAGACGCTTGCTTCTTGGAATAAAAGTTATGACCAACCTAGACAGCATATTAAAAAGCAGAGACATTAGTTTGTCAACAAAGGTCCATCTAGTCAAGGCTATGGTTTTTCCAGTAGTCATGTATGGATGTGAGAGTTGGACTATAAAGAAAGCTGAGTGCCGAAGAATTGATGCTTTTGAGCTGTGGTGTTGGAGAAGACTCTTGAGAGTCCCTTGGACTGCAAGGAGATCCAACCAGTCCATCCTAAATGAAATCAGTCCTGAATATTCATTGGGAAGGACTGAAGCTAAAGCTCCAATACTTTGGCCACCTGATGCGAAGAGCTGACTCATTAGAAAAGACCCTGATGTTGGGAAAGATAGAAGGCGGGAGAAGAATTGTTGGATGAAATGGTTGGATGGCATCATGGACTCAATGGACATGAGTTTGAGTAAACTCCAGGAGTTGGTGATGGACAGGGAGGCCTGGCATGCTGCAGTCCATGGGGTCGCAAAGAGTCGGACATGACTGAGTGACTGAAGTATCCTTTATTCTCAGGAAAATTCTCTTCTACACATCGCATGTAACTTTCCCATTCACCAAGTGGGTCATCGCCCTTGTAACTCTGCATATGGGCTTCAAACATTTGAAAAACATTTTCTGGGTTATCCATGGTGAGAGGACCCAGGCCAGCAGCAGTTTCAACCACTCAGCTTAATTTTTGAAATGTGTTTTAAAGGAATTAGCTGAAGTAGCTTAGTTTCAAAGTTTAAGTTTAAAATGTCCTTCAATTTCTCAGCATTAACAGATAAAAATGGCAAAAAAAAAAAAAAGTAAAACACAATTAAAACTCCCATAAGTATTGAGTCTATTTGGAACATCAGTATGAAAGCACAGCATGCTGTGGATTATCACACAAGGGCTCCATTTCTTTACTGTTTTTCAGCTTTCCCATTATGACTCATTTTACATTCTTTTAATTTCACCGATAACAAAATAGAAATAAATAATAGATATATACATGCATATAATATGTATTTTGGGAGGGATGATCAGTATCATACCTTCAGAGGTTACAAAAATGCAAACGGAGTTGGTTCGTGAAAATTCTAAGCTTTGTTCTGAATCATTAGTTACTGGATTCTCCTGGGGAGCACCCAGTATCCCTTCAGCATAGTTATGGACACTTATGAAGTGTCAACACAGGGACGTGACCCAAGGCTATGGGACACAGAAGAGGGAGAGAGAAGTGTGTGTCCTAGTCCTCCTCTGCTGGGGAGGATGGAAAGTGGGGGTCCTGAAAACATGTTTTCTGCAAGGACAAATCTGTGTGGCCTTAAAGATCCCTGTGACATCATGATGCTTAGATTCCAGAGGGAAAACAGACCATAAACATAAATAAACAAGACAATCTCAGAGCATGGTAAGTGACCCAAAGGGACTGAAAGACTGTGACTTGATGGGGGCTGGAGGCTTCTTGTGAGCTAACAGACCCCTCTGTGCTGATGTAGTTTAGTTCGGACTTGAATTATGTGGAATGAATGGGGCTTCAAATCTTGATCAACTCTAGCTTGGGACAGAGCTGCTCAGTTTAAGTTCCCTCTTCTTGTTCCGGAACTCAGGAACTCAACAGACTTGACGCGCTGGTGTTCCCTGGGGCTCCCGGCTGTGCTCCCAGCCCCCAGAACTGTACCAGGCAGACCCTAAGTGTTCAGTGACCACTCACTGAAAGAAACGGAGTACCATGTGCACCTGAACTTGTCTGTCATCTTTTTCCAAACTGCCCCTCCCCCCATGTTTCCAATCTCCTGGTTCTCCAGCCAGAGACCTGGGGGTCGTCTTCCACGCCTCCTCCCTCCTCTCGTAGCCTGCACTCCCTCCTCCAGCCAAGCTAGTGCATCACTAAGTCCTCTTGGTCCTCCTGTGCTTTAGCATGTGGGGTTTGGTCCTCTGGGGTGCTCTATCCATCCTTAGTTGTTCCCACTGTTTCTTAATGGGACTTCCTGCTCCTGACGTGCCCCTCCCCCTCCACTTAACATTCCAGACTTTAGCCAGATCCATCAAGGGTGCCTATAACTGATCAGACCTCTTACTCAGAATCCTTCAGTGGCCCCCACAGCCACCCTTTTGTGGGATGGTCCCAGGCTGACAGGCTGTCCCAGCTCCAGCCCTCACCCCTTGCTTCCCAACCCTGGCTGTGCTAAACCGACACAGCATCTACTGACAATGAGTGTTCAGCAAGTGCTTGGGCAGAACTAGGAAATGAGTCAGCCGCCATCCACCCATACTTGGTTTTAAGGGCGGGCCTGTAGGAGGGAGACAACTGAGGCAGGTGTGTGAGCTCTTATTCTACAAAAGTGCAAGCAGTGCCCCTTCTGGTGGTGAAACGCGACCCCCCTCCCCTCACTGGATGAGAAAGCTCTTCAGGGTGTCAACCAGGAGAACTAGAAAGCACAGATCTTCACCAGTAGGTGGGAACAAAGGTGTCCCAGGGCCAAATCACATGACATAGCAATAATTAAAAAAAAAAATACAAATAATTCCCCAGCAAAAGGGCCATATCAAGCCCTGTGTGTGGGGCGGGGGGGCAGGGGAGCGGTTACAGCATGAGGGGCAGGTTGGGGCCAGACCCTCAGCTTCCCAGGGATGCGGGTACATGGAGGGTTCACGAAGGATTGGCTGGCAGGAGTTTCGATTTTCTTTCTCTCCAAGCAGTTCACCCTTGTCACCTTCATTCCTGCAATCCAGCGGCTTTCTTACCCTCCTCCCAGCTGTAGACTAGCCCACCACCCCCGTCCCCCCAAACAAGGGCCCAAGAACTAGATCCTGAACCGAAGCCTGTACAGAGCTGACAGACCTGCCTGGGGGTGCCTTTGGAGGAAGGAGGGGGCAAGTGCCCATGAAGAGTAGCGCCCTTCTGTGTTCAGAGAGGAGAATAAAAGCAATTAGGTTTGAACAGCCACTTTGCATTAGAGGAGACTGACTTGTCCTTCTGATGTGTTGTTTCCATAGAAGCGGGGCTTAACTTTTTAAGTGAAGATTATGAAGGCACCTAATTCATTTAAAATTAGGCTTCAAGAATATCAGTACTTACTGCTCAAGTGTTACTGTGGGGTTTGCCATTGATCTGATCGCTAGGCAGAGCCTGTGACTTGAGACGCTCCAAGACTCTCTGGTGGCAATCTGGTCCGTGAGTTTATTTTTAAAAATTAACTTCGTAAAGAGATGATAAAACTTTCATGCAAGATCACCAGAGTATTAACAAATACCTTTTAATTAATGGCTTGCATTGGCTCCTCTTCATAAACGCGGGAGGGCTGGCGCACAGGCACGAGACAGGCCCGTTCAATTAAAGTAATTTATTGTTTTCTTCCAGAACAGACATAAAGGGTATCTTGGGACTTGATATCACAACACATGTTATACACCATTTTCACAACTAGCCTTGTGTGGAATTTTTTTTTTTAAAAGAACATAGTAATCTTAAAAAAATCTAAATATTTACATATTAATAAAACATATATACAGAAGATTGAGACATGATCCATAGATATGGAATAATTTTTTTTTTTTTTTTGCTAAGAAAGCCTATAAAAAGGATTTCTGGGTAGAGTCTGAACAGTAGTCACAGTTAAGTAAACACAAATACAGTTTTAATTTACAAAAATGATTCTGCTGTTGCAGTTTTACAACACGTATTTCCAATTTGTGAATCCATTGCACATATCTGTGAGCTGAACAATCCCCACCCCCCTCTCAAGTAGTGAAAAATTCAAGCTCTTGCCCAGTCTTGGCAGGAAGTGCTTTGAAGTTTCGTGGTGTATATTTAACAGATTCCATAGCCGTAAGGTAAATGTTTCTACCTTTATTCCCAACGTATTCATAGTATTGTAACAGAGGTGAAAGGTCACTAATTAATCTTTTCAATTCCCTTGAGAAAGACTTCCTTGTGAGAGGCAGAAGACAAATTTTAAACCACGCCTTTCAGAAAAACAAAAGCCTGGGTTCACAGTACTTCGTTAGACCCTGTGATGAACAGAGAGGTGGGTTTCAGGGAAGGGGTTACTAACTGGCCTGAAATCGAAAAGGCTGACTAAACTTGTGATGGAAACCATTTCTCTGAATCTTCCTGGAGGCTCCAAAAAGAAGACAAAAGACACACATGTATGAGATGTAGCTGTCTAGCAGCTGGATCGAGTCTGTAAGTCACACCTAGACCAGCTTTGTCACTTCACAGGGATGCGTCCCATGGCCTTGGGTTAACTAGCTGGTCTTTAGTGGATTCCTGAATCCCCCTGGAGCACTCCTCCTGGCTCAAGGTCAACTGCCCTGTGTCACACATATGGCACAAGTACCTTGGATGGGGTAGGAAGGAATTGAGGCTCCTGGTTTGGCTAGCACGTTGACGGGTTGTTGCCCAGCCCAGGATGGCCATAGCCCTCACTCCTGCTCAGCCGCCTCACCGCAAAATGAGGGAGTGGGACTGAGGGCCTGAACTATAACTCGGAGCTCTAATACTCTCTGCTTTGATCAAATGAGTGTTACGGACATGTGTTAAATGACAGTATAGCACACCCCCTCCCCAAGGTTTGGTGTTTCTACTGTCCAAATTCCTTTCAAGCCAACTTGTGGCCTTTGGGTCAAGTGTCAAAGATTCACGGTAATTTGCTTTATACAGTAAATGAGGTGTAAAAGTAATGCTTCTCAACAAACAGGTTATTTTAAATTCACCATCTCAACTAGAGAAAGGAATCTGGAGACAAATGTCTCTGTAAAACAAAACCCACATGCCAAGATACTTCCTGGAAATGAACCCACATTTCATTTGTTGGTTAAGTCAAGTGGAGAGCACGTGTGCTAGAACCGAATGAAGTGTGAAGGGTAAGCACATTTGTGGCCAGTTGCCACGATGCCACAACCCTGGACTACTCAGTTAGAGACATCTGTTAAAATAGTTGTTGGGTATCATGTGGAAGGCGGCTTACTCTGAGTTTCTCACCTTTCAATTAGGTATTTTGTCACTGTGTTGACAACCTATGTGAAAGGTTTTTCTTTCCTGACAATTCATGTATCATTTGCACTTATCAGGGATATGATTATTTTGGGGGGAAATGATGTCACAAATGATTTCATCTAATAGGTCAGAGTCACCTTGTCTCCCAAAACAACTTTTCCATCTTCGAGGCTGATGATGGTTCTAATTAATCTTGGCCTTCACCACTGCTCCTTCAGTCCTGAAAGGGCCACTCTCCTTTATAAAATGCATTAAAGTAATTTATGTTATAATGTGTGCTTCCAAACTCTCTACCATATTCACATTGAAAAAAAAAAAAGAGAAAATAAAACTCCTTTTTTGATGGACAATGAACCAACCAAATGATATGTTGGACGTTGAAAGGCTGACAGTTCAACTCTAAAGATGATTTTTTAAAAATCTTAGACCAAATTGGAGGCTTTATTATCGTATATGAAAAAGAAAGAATACGAAAACTATTCAAACATGACAGGTCAGCTCCACGGAACGCCCACACCTTGCAGTGACCTGAAATGCTAGTGGATCTTGGAGGAGATTCAAGTGGAGGAGCTGCGTGTACTAAGGAGCAGGGTCACTAAAGGGAAGTCTAGGCAGTGAAAGCTGTCCCTGTGTCTTCCGGTTTTTCTCTCCTGGTGTCAAGTATATGACCTACAACAGAGACAAGAGCGTGAAGGGGGTCCTTTCTCTAGGGAGGGCTTGTACGCTCTTCCATGACACGGCCAGATGTAGGACCTCTTGGGGAGGCGTCTGTGTCTCATCTCGCAATCACTATTTCTTAACCAAGGCTTTAGGTGTGCCAGATGAGCAATTTTAGGCCATTAGAAATCTGCAATAATGATTTTAACAGGAAAATCCATGAATGCGGGTTACTTCTAGAGGATGTTCACATCTATCATCCAGCAATAGAAAAATGGCTAAATAAAATATGATTTACCTGTAAAACAGAATATTGTGCAGCTATTAAAAGAATGTATATGGAGATTTGTAATAAAATGGAAAATTCTTGTTAGGTGGTCAACCAAAACAGACCAAAACCTTAGGGAACCAACTGGATGGATTTGACCTCCAGCATATAAATTAAAAAAAAAATACAGAGAAAAGGTTGGGAAAAAAATACCCAATAATAATGACTGTGTCTGGGTGGCAAAAGTAATTTACATTTTCTTCCTTACACTTTTCTGTATTAATTTCTAAAAAGTAGGTAAATGGATGCCAAATGATGACCCCAAAATGCTAAGCCTAGGTGCACTCTGCACTAACCGATTTCAAATTCAGAAGTCTCCCAACTCAGTGCTGATTCCTGTCCTTGCTCAAAAACGCTTACTGAAAGAGTTGAGGGAAGAGAAATTAAGAAAATGTTTTTCTACTATAAAATCTGTATCCATTTTTTGTTAAAACCAGACAAACAGAAGGTTGCATAAGTGTGATGGATTGAGATTAATGTCATCTGACGCCTGACTGTAAACTTGGCCTGGTCGGTTCTGGTTCATAGAAACACTTGAGTTATACCCCTGCTCCAGCCCTCCTCAACACACATGAATTTGGAAGGAGCAAAAAGACCTTAACCGGATAATAAAGGCATTGTTAAATCTTTAAAAGAAAGACCAACTGTGGTTGGCTCAGATATACCAGATGACCAGATGAGGACGATCTGGCCAGTGAGGAAGCAAGGAAGGGAGGAAGCTGCATGTATGGGACAAACAGCCTCAGCAGGTCTCATTAGGAGACTCCTAAGAAGACAGCATGTGTTGGTGGCACTGTGTTCAGAGAAGCCCCAGGCGACGAGTTTAGGTTAGAGGCTCTGGGGAGACATGCTAGTCGAATCAAGATCATTTAATTCCACGACTGCAAGATTTGGGCACCAATCCGTGACTTCTTTTCCCTTTTTCGAGATGATTAAGTGGTATTATTTCTCATGCTGCCTAGTGATTTGTATCAAATCTCTAGCAGGAGTCTAGTGAAAAGACCTGCCGGGGGTGTCCTACAACTGCCTTCACTGGGACCTCACGGCCTCAGGATCTGAGGACAAACCCGAGAGCTGAACTCCAGCAGACTTCAGGCCGACTTAGGACCGGGCGACACTGAAATGGAATCCTACAGGGATTAGTACATCCATCAACTCTTAGGATCTCTAGGAAACATGCAGAGGAGGTTTAAGAAAGCTATGCAGTGGACCGGCTGGGAGTTGAGAGGCCCGGGCTCCGGCCAGGCCACCAACCAGCTGTGAGACCTTGAGAAAGTCATTTAGTGTTTCTGGGCCTCAGGCTTTTTTACCTGTAAAATAAAAGGACTAGATACAAATGAGGGACAGGACTAGATGATCTCTAACGTTCCTTTTTTCTCAGAGTCCTTGAAAGTGTTTTCAGTTCCATGAGGCGGTTCTACCTCCCAGGTTCAATTTTCTCATCTGAAACATCTCTCTGCCTCCATCTTCAGATGGGAAAATGCAAAGGTATTATTTCAAGGGGAGTGGTTTTCAAATAATATACTTCTTAAAAGTCCACTGTGGCAGATGGTAGCCAGGATGGGCAGTGCAAATGCCCTGGGACAATGGGGCTGGTTGGGGAGGAACCCTGGAAAGTATTGGGTTGGCCAAAGAGTTCACTGGGGGGTTTCCATAAGACATTGGAAACAAACGTTTTTAGTGAACTTTTTGGCCAACAGGTACAAGTAGAACAGCCAGGGGTTCCTCCAGAGGGCCTCCGGAAAGGGGACAATTTCATCATTAGTAGCAGCGCTTCATGCCTCTACTGGGAAGGGGTGGTCTGAACAAGGATAATGGGCATTGCCCTGATACTCAGAGAAGGACAGGAACAATAGAGATCATGCATTTCAGTTCTCTTCCTTCATAAATATGGACACATAGCCAAACTAGAAGAGAAACCCCTTTTCTGGCATTTCTGTAATGACTATGTCCAGTGAGATCTTGATAGAAGCAGGTTGCTGTTGGCCTCCGCAGTTTATTTCATTTATCTATCCACCTATCTGTTGCTTAGTTACTTGGTGACAGAGAAAGCACGGTCTCACTTGTGCGGCTGTGCCTACTCTGAAGTTCACTAATGTGTATCTGGACACCTTGAAGTCAGGGTGAGTGCTGCCTGTGTACACGTGGCCTGGCAGAGTTCCTACACATGCCTTTCATAGTTGCTGGCTCTACCATGTCAAAGGGAAAGAGAACACTGAGCTGAGCTTGTTCACTAACAGGGTTTTTGTCGGGGGAGGTGCAGGGGGGGTGTCTGGGTTTGGTTGTTAGAGGCTCTTCAGATATTTCGAGGGCAGTCAATACAGAGTCTTGAGACCAACTGAGGGATAAACTCTGTCACGTGGCTCACTGATCGGACACCGGTCCCTGGGGCTCTCGGGTGAGAACTGAGGCATAGGCAGAGTTCAAGGTTGGAAGGATTACTGGAGAGTTAAATAATAAGTTTGAACGAAGTCTGCAGCTTATCCCTGCCGCAGATGCATCAGTGAGATGTTATATTCAGCTGTTAGCCACCCAGCTAGATGGATCAGCTTATTCACTCACTCAAAGCACAGTATTCAAAGGGTGCCCATTATAGGAAGAGTGGTGATACTGCCCCTCAAAGCCTTTTGGGGGAAGCAGGGAGAGGCCAGAACAGACAGGAGTCCCATCATAAAACAGATGATCCCTAATCTAAACAGAAATATCACTTCATGTTAAAATAGATATCTTTTTAATGTCCCAGGGTTTGGGGAGGCAAAATGTGACACTAAGTTCTTAGGACTTGCTGTTCTGAGGTTTTCAAGAAGATGAAACAGAATGTGAGAAAACTGTAGGTTTCATATTCAATTTGCAAAATCTCCCTGAACGCAGGGCACTGAGCTCCTCTGAGGACTAGGGGCTGGGTCTCTTAACAGAAGTAGTTTGCTCAAGCATCGGCATCTCTGATGTTAAAAACATTTTCAATGCAAATATTCTCATATGCCATATTTTCCAGCAGGTGATGAAAATGGAAATATGTTTTACCTGTTGGGGTTAGAGAAACACCGTCCAGCCGTTCATCACCGTCAGCTGCCTCTGCTGGTTACAAACATAAAACACGAATCTCATTAGTTTCAAGGCATTCACTCATTCTGCCTAATATGGTAATACAATTCAAAAACTCCAGTGTACATGATAGTTTTCACCTTTCTTTTCCCTTCTCAGTTTAGGCTGGATCACATTAGAGATTTTAGGAGCATTATTTAAATAAAAATTTTTAAAAATGATATAAAATCTATTTTCGTGTATTAAATTCTTTTATATCTTATGATCCTTATTCTATCACTCATTGCTGATTTCAGTTCATTTTTGCTTATTTACTTAGGCTTCAGTATCTACCCAGAATCTGGGGTGAATTGTTTAAACATGATTGTTGAAAGCATGGAGGTCAGTGAATTCCTATGGCAGAATTTTACTGGTCATCCCCAGAAACATTCCAGTGGGGCAGGCTTATGACAGCTTGGGAACGAAACCTTCTTTAATGGCTGGAAACTCAATCTAAAACTGACATAGTCATGGATAAAATCAGAAAGAATAATAAGCATTTCTTCAAAAGATTCGTCACTTCTATGCTTTAAAATGCAAAATGCTGCTATCTCATATATTTCAATCGCCCTTAAGAGTTTTCCAAAGGTCACAGAGAACCTTCCACCAAGTACAAAAAAAGAAGGTGTCTGTTTGTTTCCTGGTAAGTGATGGGCTTTGTCAGTTTCCCGGATGTGCCGTGGACGGGCCAGAACGTTCCACGGCTACTGGGATCACTCTGGCCTGCTCCCTCTGTCCAAAGGCTGCGGCCCTGTTGGAATTTCCTGCACGTGTGCCCGAGAGGGCAGTTGGGTGAGGGCTGCTGCGTGCAACACGCTGTAATGCTGAGTTGGTGGAACGCAAACTAGCGCTTTGTTCTTGTTCTGCTTGCTGTGGTTTTGTTTTTTTGGCTGCTGGACATCTTAGTTCCCCCACCAGGGATGGAACCTGTGTCCCCTGCAGAGGAAGTACGGAGTCTTAACCACTGGACTGCCAGGGAAGTTCCTGATCATTGTGATTTTAGACACAGGTTCAGAGATGGATGGAGACATTCAGAGATTTCCCCTTGTTCAACTCTCTACCATCCTGTCTGCAGATTAGCACACGCTGGCCTGTGAGAGACCCATCGCCCCTCACCTGCTAACCCACCAAAAGGGAAAGCACTGAGACAGAGTAGTCAAGACCAGTTTTGGTTGGAGATGATGATGATGTAGGTGAATGCTTAATAATGTAAAACATATCCAGATGGGACAAATGGTAAGAATAGAATTCTGTCAATCGATTTATGGGCAAAATACAGCTCACACTAAAATGTTAAAAGTGTTTCTCTCTGCATGAAAAGTTTATGGATATTTAAAATTTTGTTCAAGTTTAAAAATTTTTTAAATTTTCTTTCATATTAAAACAATAACAAGCATGTTATTTCCATATTTAGAAGACATTATTCTCTTAAAAAATTTATTTATTTATTTGGCTGTGCTGCGTCTTAGTTTTAGCATGTGGGATCTAGTCCCCTCACCAGCGATTGAACTCGGGCCCCTTGCACTGGGAGTTTGGAGTCTTAGCCACTGGACCACTAAGGGACGTCCTGACATTATTCTCTTCTGATTGGTTTCAGTGAACTTGAATAGGAAGATGATCTTTCATTGTCTGGGATTTAAAAATTTCTTCAGTAATAATTACAATAGCTATGATAGGCATCACCATTTACTAAATGCTTTCCACCTACTGAGCACTTACTATATGCACCATGTCATCTAATCCTTAGCAACCCCTACAAGGTAGGTCTAGCTTATGCCCATTTTAACAAAATGAGGCAATGGATTCAGACATTAAGAAATTTACCCAAGGTAATAATACAGCTAGTAAGTGACTCTGCCAAGGACTTGACTCAGGTTAATGCCTTGACTTAATCTCTTTGCTATTAATAGTCCAAACATATATAACATGCATCACTATAAGCTACATTTTTAAAACTTCAGGATTTTTTAATTAATTGTTTAAATTGAAGTATAGCTGATTTTACAATGTTGTGCCAATCTCTGCTATACAGCAAAGTAACTCAATTATATGCATATAGACATTCTTTCTTTATATTCTTTTCCATTATGGTTTATCCCAGGATATTGACTATAACTTCCCGGGCTGTACAGTAGAGCCTTGTTGTTTATCCATCCTATGTATAGTAGTTTGCATCTGCTAATCCCACGCCTTCCCTCCCTCACCCCACTTCCCCTTGGCAACTACAGGTCTGCTCTCTAGGTTTATGAGTCTCTAAAACTTCAAGTTTTAGTTCATTTTACACTTTAGTAACTTTCTCTACTTTCTATGAAAAACTGCTTTTCACTCAGTGATGACAAAAATCAGTTCCAGGGATGAAGTTGATTGCTTTGTAATTCAGCTATCCTCACTTTTTAAAAACAGGCCTGTGCAAATATGTGCTCTGTAAGAACCAAACATACACAACCCCCAAATACGTAAAGGATTATGTATAAATTAGCAGCTGCCCGCTGCATGAACAGGGCCAAGTGTCTTGGATGAAGAACACGACTGTTACTTAAATTTAATTATAACATCTGTCTGTAACAACAAGCTCACAGTCTTTTTTCTCTGGTGACAGGCAAGTTGTGAAATTTGAGGATGGCTGAACAAGTCCAATAAAAATGTAATAGTAGCAACAGCTTTACTCTTAGAGCCAACACAAATAAAAAAAATTGCGATTTCCGCGCTGAGGAAATAATCTAATGAAAATGATTAAAAAAATGCACATCAGGAAAGGAATCATTCCAGTTATCGAAGAAAAATTATCACATGTGATGCGAGCCCTGAGTGAGTTTCTATTTGGATTTGCAGAACAACCTTGCAAGTCTGTGGGGGGCACTCCTTTTTCTCTGGAGACTGTGAGGGCTGGCTTTAGCGGCGAGTTGATTGTTTGCCCAGGTAGAGTGTGTACCTAATTCCAGGAACTGGGCCAAATATGATAAATCAGGTCGAAGCTGTGGAATACCTTTGAGACACTGTATTGTCACTTAGACTGAGAAGGAGACACAAAAAGAGCAAGCAATAGCATTGACCCCCAGCCCCTTAGCTCCCATCACGTGACGACAGCAACACACGTGGCTCCTGTTCCAATTTGCTGGGGTCCCACTTCCGGGCCGCTCGGAGAGAATGAAGTGGGGCTGGATTTGACAAAACTGGGAGACAGAGCCGACTTGACAGGTCACTGCAGAAGCGCTGCTGTTTTCGCTCTCCTGTGGTCTCTGTGTGGTCTCTATGTGTCACCTTCCACTTCTCAAATGCTGATAGAACCTGCTAGAAGGGCAGGAGAGATCTGCCAAGGTGCCAATCACCGCTCTCTAGGCAGAGAATCTAAAGCCAGGGTCAGAGGTGAAAACATCCTAAATCAGATAAGACAATGACCCCAGAGCATCGCAGGCGGTTATCTGGGCAGGGGAGATGGGGGGAGGGGGTGGAGACTGCATCCCATTCTGTACCAACAGGCACGGGGATTACTAACCCAAACCCTGAGATGGTTAAGAAGTGTGTTCCCTGGCCAGTCTATCCGGGGGAAGTGGAGGAAGGTCCCCACTGTGTGTGTGTGTGTGTGTGTTACAGGGAAGGGAATGGAGGCCAGAACTTAACAGTAATTGGTCTTAGCATCCGACAGCAGACAACAACAACAACAAAAAAGAGGTGTGTTTATGTATAAAATATACACAGGAGGGAGGAACAACATCAAAACGGAGCTTGTTCTTCTGGTCCAGCATTTCTGAGAATAGTGCTCTGCAGTGTACTCAGCGCAAGCCCAGTGCACGACGCCCGATGCACGTCTTCTGCCTTCAAAGGTGACTCTTCGGACAAGAACTTACCAGTCCTTTAGGGATGGTGAGTCACTCACCATCAGTCAGGTGCAGGCTCTGGGACACCAAGCCCGCTTCCTCCGGGTGGTCTCTGCAGCTCCTCAGGCAGCAGCGTCAGGATGAGAATTTATCCCATCCTTTCCCCGCAAGCTCCTGAGGAGCTCTGAGCACTCCCTACACCCTCCCGTGTGCTCCCATCACCCCTTGTGACACAGGGAGCAGTTTTGGTGGAAGGAGCCTGTGCAGATTTGTTAGAAGCTGATGACATGACTGGGACCAGGGTGCAGGGACCACAGGGCAGCAGGTGCCTGGGTGGGGCGGCTGTGGCTCTTTGTGTCTCCTTGGGACTAACCTTGTGTTACATTTCAGTCTCTTCGCAGTGATAAATCTCAGATCTCTCTGACAATAGACTTAGTGTCTTTTGTTCTGGGGGTTCGAGAATTTGCCCTGAAAAGCAACAGGTAGATACAAGTGCTCACGTACTCAAAACAGTCAGGATGGGTTAAGGCAGAATTCAGGCAACATAAGACTCAGTACTAACAGGGACAGTGTTCAGGCTTATACTTGAAATTTGATTAGGGATCATCTGAGGCGCACACCCAACATGACACCAGTGCTCACTTAACAAGGGGTGACTCACGGTGCTGTGAAGGTTGACATTCCCAGGTGTTACTCAGTTAGTCCACTCAGCGTGAGGTCCAGGCGTCCTGACCCATGACTCTGAACCTTTGGGGGTGGCTGGGAGAAGCAGCAATCGGGAGGGAAGAAAGAGGACTAAGGAGATGGGGGCAGAGAAGTGAGAGAAAGGACCTGAGGAGAGAGGACAGGCATCTGGAGAGTGGCTGCAGGGGTACCCAGGACACAGCCACCCCTGGGTTCTGGGGGGTGTGGGGGAGCACTTGAACTGCAAGTAAGGAACTGATGGGTTATTCTCTGGGATTTCACGTGACTGCAATGAGCTAAGACCCGTTTGCTGTGGACTGCTGTCCCTTTGTTTCTATTCATTGGTTCATTGGTTCATTCAATGATTTCCACGTGTCCACGCTGTGGCACACACTGTTCTAAACACTTAAGGACACACAGCCTCTGCTCCCGAGGATCTCTCGGAGGAGACAGGTGTGTCCCTGTCACTATTCCGGTGGCAGAAGATCAAAGTGTCTGGGCTGCCTGTGAGGCCTCCGGGAGGAAGTAGCCTTTGAGATGCCGCATGTTTCCCAGGCAGAGAGAAAGTGTGTGGGGGGGTGGCAGCTGATTTCAGACCAGGGAGGGGGCTGATGTGGCTTCAGGGGGCAGAAGCTGATGGCAGGAGATGAGGCTGGCGCTAGATGGTGAAGAACCATGCATGCCATGCTGAGAGGGGCGTTTAGCAGGGATTTTATTTGGGTGCTGACAGGAAGTCAGATGTATTTAATCCAGGGTAGGGCATGAACAGACCCCATTAGTAGAGGCACAGGGAATGAAGACCTGGGTCTCAGGATGTGGCCAAGCCTGGAGCTGTACGCTGGGGATGATGGGTTAGTGCATGTCACCAGGGAGGATGCAGAACAGAGGCGACAGGCAGAAGGGAAAGAGGCAGGGAAGGAGACCCCAGACACTGAGGGGGAATCTGGAAGAGAAACAGAATGAAATCACAGAACCTGGGGGAAGAGCATGTCAAGAAGGAGATTCGACAGGGTAAAAATCAGTATGGAGGTCAAGTTCAAGTGTTAATATAAACAAGTGAAATCTGGTGATCTGATGCTAATGTGGCAAACGTTCATGTAGAGGAGTGAAGTCAGAGGGCAAAATGCAATGGATTCTAAGCTGCTATATAGCATGGGGAGCTCAGCCAGTGATCTGTGATGACCTAGAGGGGTTGGATGGGAGGGAGGGGATTATGTATATATGTACATATAACCGATTCACGACGTTGTCCGCAGAAACTAACACAACACTGTAAAGCAATTATCCTCCAGTAAGAAATAAATAAAGTGAACTGGGATGGGGAGGCGAACTCTGGGAACAGAGACCCTTTGGGAAGAAATCTGACCAACGATGCCAGGAGAAAGACACAGAAGTGCTTTTAAGACATGCAAGGAAAAAGGAGTCACTTTGTTTTGTTTTGAGTTGGCAAAGGGAAGGAGAATAAGGTCATGGGCATTTTTTGAGAATTATTATACGTCTGCTCTCCATCAGTGGCAACACTTTATCTAATTTTAACTCTGAAAACACCCCGTGGAAGGTATCAGCCTCGTTATATAAATGGAGAACCCGAGGCTCAGAGAGGTTGAGACATTGGTCCCAGTTCCCAGGAGATTGTAAATGGCAGACCAGAGCTAGGAAGGCAGCGTGTCCTCTGCACCGCACTGTGCTGTGTTTATTGCCGATGATTTGGGGATGAAGGAGGCAGTGAAAACCGGGAGACAGAAGAGGAGGGTGAGGGCATGACTTACTGTCCAAGCCTGAAAACCTTTGAGAGCGAAAGGAGTGTCACTGATAATTACGCCTGGACCATAGCAGCAAAGAGGCTGCCCTGGCAGAGCAGGCCGGTGGGTCTCCTGACTGAGGAGACAACTGTGGCTGCCCCAGTGACCCCCACACTGCCAAGCACGGCTGTGCCCAAAGACGGTACATTAACTTGGCTGATAGACATTCCTGTACAGCACACATCAGGAGCCTCAGGACAGCACTGAGGCTGGCTGTACTTCTTGTCCCCTTAGTGATGGAGACCGAAGGATGAGAAGGACCTAGTGACTTGTCTGAGGGCCAGAGGTGGTGAAGAGCAGACATGAGTCCTGGGAACTGGATCTACTGACTCCCCTGTGGCTTGTTACCTAAAGCGATAATCCATTTGTTTACCAGTTTAATTAGGAGTCCACTGCTCTATAAAAAGAAAATCAGTTAAGTGTAAAAGAAGCCAGAAGGGTAAAGAAGGAGGAAGGGAAGATTTTTAATAGAAAACTCATCTAGGAGTTGAGTCCTGCTGGCTACTTTTATAGACCTGTAAGGTTTTTTTTAATTCATTTATTATTTATTTTTGGCTGTGCTGGGTCTTTGTTGCTGATGATGGGATTTCTCTAGTTGTGGACAGCAGGGGCTATTCTTTGTTTCAGGGCAAGGGCTTCTCATTGTGGTGGTTTCTTGTTGCAGAGCACAGGCTCTAGGTGTAAGGACTTCAGTAGTTGTGGTCCACAGGCTTAGTTGCTCTGCGGCATGTGGAATCTTCCGGGACCAGGGATTGAACTCATGTCCCCTGCACTGGCAGGTGGGTTCTTATTCACTGTGCCACCAGGGAAGCCCGACTATAAGGTTTTTCACACTGAAAAACCATGTGTCCCTCAGTGCTCTGTGTTTTGTCAAGGGCACTCTGAGCCTGAGCCCAGAGCTTTCCTTCCAGGGGCTGGTAACTGGGCTTCTACAGTAGGCTTGGTTACTGTTACTTCTAGTCATGGTGAGAATTCCAAGAGGCTGTGTTACAGATAGTCTCCTGAGTCTGTACTGCTGTTCTCATGGACCTCCAGACCTCTGTTAAATTCCAAAGTGTGACATTCTAGCTTCTAAAATCTGTCTCCCCAGATGATGGAAAAACATGTGGTACATATATGCAATGGAATATTATTCAGCCATAAAAAATGAAATAATGCCATTTGCAGCAACATGGATGCAACTAGAGATGATCATACTAAGTGAAGTTAAGCCTGACGGGGAAATGCCACATGATATCACTCCTGTGTGGAATCTAAAATGTGGCATAAATGAGCCCATCCACGAGACAGAAATAGACTTAGAGAACAAGCTTCTGGTCGCCAGAGTGAAAGGGGGAGGGTGAGGGATGGACTGGGAGTTTGGGGTTGGTAGATGCAAATTATTACATTTAGAATGGTTACACAACAAGCTCCTACTGTACAGCATAGGTAACTATATTCAATATCCTGTGGTAAATGATAATGGAAAAGAATATAAGAAAAGAATGTCTGTATGAGTTACAGCTGAGTCACTCTGTACAGCAGAGATTGGCACAACATTGCAAATCAACTACATTTCAATAAAAATAAATAAAATCTGTCTGCCAAACTCGCACATCATAGCCACAGAAGCACGGAAGGCTCTTAGAAGGCTAGGGGTCCTGAGGTTTGATTAGGAATTGTTTTTTTTTTTAAATAATAACTACATACTGGCAGAAAACTGACTCCAAAGGGATTCTTCACTGGTAAACTGTCCCACTGCTACTTTGGGGAGACTGAGAATTCAGATGCCCAAATCTAAACGGGCAAATGCAACCGGTGTTCATTTTTCCTGCAAGAATTACCCCAGAATTGCCAAGCCCAGATTGAAAAAAAAAAGTTGTTAATATTTGACTTAAAAAGCCCTTTCTACTTCACATGGTATTTCTGGTAGGATGATTATTGTTATTTCATTTCTTTTTTAACCTTAAGCACTTTTTATAAAGTCATGCAGATCCAAACAAATACAAACCACTAGGTAACAGAAGCAGATCACAAACGAGAGACCTCGTTTCGAACATAAGACTACCAGTGAGACGAGCAGTCTTTTTCATTTGTGATAGTTAGAGTAAACGGCTTGATGTAATTTTCACTATTTAATCTTAGGGTGAATTTCAAAATCGTTTCAATAAGATTTTAAAACACAAAACCAAGGCACATTATATAAAGCTTCTCCTTCAAAAGACAAAAGACAATGAAGTATCCGAGAGTAAATTCTTGCAACATCTAAGAATTCAGTTGAGGGCTTCTGCAATTATTTTCTTGCAGCTTATTCATACCTGAGCCTCTTTTTAACCTTCTTCTCGCCAGTTTGATTTGATCCTGCAGAATCTGAACCCAGTCTCTTGGGCCAGGAAGTTTATCCACGTGATTGGCAGTGCAATATTTTTCTGTGAAGACTGAAAGAAAATGTGAAATATTGTTAAACATTTGAAAAACGAAAATGCAGATTTGAAATAGGAACATACCGCCAAGAAGGAGGGGGGGAAGAGTATATTTCTAAAAGATGTCAGTTCTGCAGTGGCTATTCTCCAAATCCATATGACATTCTTTTGGTGACGACGGAGCTTGGCAGGGCCCATCCTGCACAGCATATCCTGTGCTTCCAAATGAAACTGGCTGTAAATGCTAGTAGTTCTACTGAAACTGCTTTTTCTGATTGCTCCATGTCCATGTGTATGTGTCTTATGGGCAGAGAAAATGCTTCCTAGGGAGTCCATTGGCCCCATGACAGAATTATGCAAGTGTATTAATATATTTCACTTTTCTGTTGTTAACTCAAAATCAAATGGAGGGAACTTTCCTGGTGGTTTAGTGGTTAAGACTTCCAATGCAGGAAGTGCGGGTTCGATCCCTGGTCAGGGAGCTAAGACCCCACACGCCTCGAGACCAAAAAACCAAAACACAAAACAGAAGCAGTATTGTAACAGATTCAATAAAGACTTTAGAAATGGTTCACATAAAAAAAAAAGTCTTAAAAAAAAATCAAATGGAAAATTACACAGAGAGATGAGGTTCTCATGGTGATTCCTGCTAACTGGATCAGCGCTCAATGGATCAATGCAGTTGGGTCTTAGTGAAAGCTCCAATCCTACTTTGAGTCAACTTCTTGCATCCTGAACTAGCAGCTCCTAGAGAAGAGCTTCCTAGAAGCACAAAGGAAGCTCTAGGAGCTGTGTGCCAGGACACAAGGGAGCAGGACAATTATCTGAGCAAAGCCGCACAGTGTGTGACAGTGCACATGCCGCTGGGGCTGGCACTTCTGCTTCACACTGCGTTCCTGAGCACTTTTCAACCTGCTCCCCTCGAGGTCAAGGCCTGCCACGCAGTCATGTCACATTACCTCTTTGGTGTTTAAAACAGTGATCATTTTAATGTTTTAAAGCTTTCTTTTAAAAAGAAAGGACAGAGAAATATGCTGTCAGATTCAACTAACTGTAAACAATTTCTATTGAATAAAAAATAAAATTTTCATTTGAATGAGCAGAGCTAGTGGCACTAAATCTACCACCACAGGAAGAGCTTGTCCCAAATAAAAGCGTAACTTCAAGCCTCCGTGGATAAATGGACAAAGTAGACTTAGCAAAAAACAATACAGAAAACATTCAAGTAACATGTAAGCCCTTAAGTTGCAAAACACACTTTATACCTACTAGATTAGATAAGCGATTAATATAATATTAATATTGATAAAATTGTGTGGACCTAGCATTTGCAAGTTTGACTGTTGGCATAAACTGGCAAAACCCTTTTGGGAAATAAGATGGCTGTATATGACGAGGGACATAAAACTGTTATTCCTCTGGATTGGTGATCCTATGTCTATAAATTTATCCTAAATAAAGAGTGATGTGAAAGAAGGGGAAAAAGTCATAAACAGTCTGGAATCTGTGGGTGATGGGTTTCAGGACCCCCATGGGTACCAAAATCCATGGATGCTTAAGTTCCATATGTACAATGTGTATTATATGCATACCACCCATGCACACCTTCCCATATACTTTAAATCATCTCAGGGATGATTTAGAATACCTAATACAATGCAAATGCTATATAAATAGCTGCCTGCACTTGGCAAGTTTGTTTTGTTTTGTTTGGAACTTTCTGGAATTTTTTCCCAAATATTTCGATTGGCAGCTGGTTGAACCTGCAGGTGCAAAGTCTGTGGATGCGGGGGCAGGGTAGGGTGGGGGGTAGTGTACAAACATCAACAATCCAGTTGTGCAGGAAGAGATGCAGGGTGGCTTGGGGCAGGTAGCTATGTGTGGGGGGAGCATGGATGCCTTTGAGGAATGTGCAGAGTCACAGAGTCGGGGTGGTACTAGTGAAGACAGAAGGGATGATGGAACAGATAGGGAACTGGCATTTCTGGAGACTTACATGACTTGTAAATCCAGGAGCAGGGATTATGAGGGGATGGGCCAGATGCGTTAGGCACGGTTAGGGACACACTGAGTTTGGAGCATCTGTGGGGTCCCCACGGGGGACGGCTGGCAGTTGTTTCAACACAGATGCCTGTAGTTCAGGGAAGGGGTCTGCCGAAGACGTAGACTTCAGGGGCACAAACGTGTGTGGTTGTTAAAACGACAAGAGAAAACACAGTGAGCAGGGAGGTTTCAACAGAGGGCTGGGCAAGCACGGAACAGCAGGAACGCTTGGGGTCTGAGGGAGGCTAAGGCAGAGTCCAGGAAGCAGCTGGGAAGCATGGTCTGCTGCAGGTGGGAGTGTGTGAATACATTAAAGGCGAGAGACCCATAGTCCCCAGTGCAGAACAGCCAGGAAGGAGGTGTGGAGAGGGACCCTGGCAGCCAGCAAGGATGTGGGGAGGGTGACCAGAGATAGCAGTCTCCAAACACCAGGTTTGTGGGAGCAGGGAAGAAGAGGAGGAGGAAGGCTGGGGCGGGGGAAGGCAGGCAGCACTGTTGGAGGGGGTAGGATCCAGAGAGAAGGAGGGAACAATCAGAGGAACCATACACCAGAGGAACTGGGGGTTGGGATCCTGGAGAGAGAGGGGTGACCCTCGACCAGAATCAGGATGAAAACTTCCTCCTCTGAACCCAGAGAAGGGCAAGACAGGGGTGGGCTTAGTCATCACTGCCCCTGACGCCTCACTGAACCTGGCGGTGAGGGGCAGAGAGAGGGCGGGGACATCTGGAATTGGAAGGCAGTGAGGCTGCAGGGTGCTGAGCAGGAGGAGGGTCGCGTGCTTGTTGTGGCAACAGCAGGGCAGGGGTTTTTTCCAGGGCACCTGGAAGCTCCTCGTCCGGAGTGGAGATAGCAGATGGGAGGGCTGGTTTCAGGTCAGGAATTTGCTGTCTGGTTTTGGCAAAAGTACAGGATATAAAGGACAGCATTGAAGATGTTGGTGAAGATACCCACCCCCCCACCCCAGAATGCATTACCGCTTCCTTCACCCACTTTTCCTTTCCACCCAAATCTAGGAAGCAAGTGAAGTCAGAAAATGGTTCAGACTTGGGACAATCTAAGAGACCAGGGAATGGAAATCTCAGTGGGGTTGGCAAGGAAGTGCCAGGGAGAAAGGGCAGCAGGATGTGCGGTTAGTGGTGTAGGGCTGAAGCGGAGTTTGAGAGCCAGTGTGGACGAGGTCTGGACACTCTAGCTCTAGGGGGTCACGTGGATGGTGAGGTTTTCCCAGATGCCAGCAGGACCTGGGGAAGAGAGGATGATGTAGAGTGGTGCTGATGGAAAAGTCTGTATCCCAACTCCCAACTGAGAGGAGGAGGAGGCAGAATTAAGGTCCAGGGTAAACATCGACAGGCTGCCTACCACAGGACACATGGGCCATGCAAGTAAGCAGGCTCCACCAGGGAGAGAGGCAGAGAGGACAACGACCTGGGGGTGGGACTGCCTGTGAGTCTCCTCTACCAGATTGTAGACAACTTCAGGGGCCTGTGTCTTGTTCTCCCTAAAAGTACCTACTGCAGTGCCCCCAACTAAGAGCCCCGTAAATGTCTGAAGAATAAACAAACGTACCTTCTGCTTTTGTTTCTGACAGAAGTAAATACAACAGCTCAGACATTTAGGCCAATTGGAGGAGCAAGCCCTATCTGAATTAGTAGAAAGTCTTAATGGTGTATATTTAAAGTAACAAGGTTTTATTATAGTCAAATACCCACAATGATATTTCTTATTGTGACACTTCTTAATCAGGGTTGCAGAAAGGTTCTTGAAATCCTGTTTGAACGACTAGAAAAAAGTACCTGCATTTGGCACCCTATTTGTTTATAAGAAAATTGTACCACAAAATGATTGAGTGTACCATCTTACAGGTAAACATCTCCCTCCTTCCTTGTAATATTATTTATGTAATTAATTTCCATAGCAACCCCTCTCTTCCTAGACTGGGAAATGCATGCATCCAAATTAGCCCAGATTAGGAAGTAAAGATTTGAAATAAACCAAACAGATTTGGATTATGTCAACATCGAAGTGATTCCCGGCAGACAGGTGTCAATGAGCAAGTTCAGGAGTAGAGGGAAGGTCCCCTACTGTGTGGGCGGCATCCAAAGGGATCTTGCTAATCTTATCCTGAGCTCAAGTATTCTGCTGAGTGTTCAAAAGGCAACAATTGCTGGCTATTTTTTTCTTCTTTCAGCAAAAGCTTATCTGCTTTCAATCACAAGAGACCAGGGAACTCTCTGCCTCCTGGGTCTGCGTCTGAACCTTTGAAGACAAAGCATTAGGCTTTCAGGAAAAAAAATACATCTACAAACAATTATTTCCACTGAGCATATTACTGACATTCTCTTTCCTGGCTTACACTCAAACTTAAAAGAAACTTTTAACCAGGATCTACCTACAGAGGACGAAATCCTATTCCTCATGACATGCGTAGATGAGGCCTGAGAAAGGGGCCAAAGGTTTGTTGTTGGATTGATCTGAAAACATTCCAAATGCTATGTGGATAGGTGTTGGGTAAGCAGAACATATTTTTGCTATCTGAATCTATAGCTAAAGGTCAAGCTATTACCCTGCTAACAGTTTCATTAGGAGTAATGATGTGAAAAGAGGTATTGCAGTAATGTGCTGGGCTTCCTACTATGTTAATAGTGGGTCATTAAGAATCAGAGGAGAACAATTTGCATTTATCCTTAGAATGCGATAGGTCCTGAAAAGAAATTTCCCTTCTCTCCTAGTTTAATATATTAGGGGGAAGCGAGGGATGATTTTACACAAGTCCAAATCATCTGAACAAGTGAATTAAGGCCAATCATTAAACTGAATACAACTGTGGAAGAATCTACTCTGCTTAACATCATCTGAGGTCCCAAGGCACAAAGATGCGTGAAGTCGCCAGGGAAATGACAAAGGTTCAATTTGATCTGTACGCAAATAAGGACTTTTCTCAGATGCCTGCATTCATTCAAACCCTGCCCTTTACTTGTGCCTCAGTGATGAATAAGCCAGTGGTGGCTGAGCGGATCTTTCCCTGGGAACCCAGCATCTGATGTCATCATCAGTGAACACAGTGGTGTGGCGCATGTCTGGATGTGACGGGGGAACAGGTTGGATCGGCCATGTTCCCCAAACAGCTGTCTGTTCAAGTGACAGTTTCTAGTCCCCAACCTTTTTGGCACCAGGGACCAGTTTCTTGGAAGACAATTTTTCCATGGACCCTGTGGGGGGTGGGGGGATGGTTTGGGGATGATTCAAGTACTTTACATTTTTGGGCACGTTCTTTCTATTACTACATCAGCTCAGATCATCAGGCATTAGATCCCAGAGATTGGGGACCCTTGTTCTAGAGGGCTCTCCATGTGGGATTTTCTGGCTCTCTGCACTGGGAAAAGCAGGGTATGATACAGATGTTGAAAGAAAGCCCCTGGATCACACAGACAGTGTTAAGAAGCAGGACAAGGCTTGGGGAGCTTTCATTTCACCATGAAATTCTCTAACTCCAGGCAGCCCTGAGAGCCCACTTCTGATTGGTAGACTTGGTTTAACTTCTGATCAGAAAAACGAGCAGAAATCAAGGTTTACGTCAAACAGAACTGAAAGTGGAGTCCTCGTTAGATCTGCCAAACTCCTGGACCATGTGAGGGGCTGGGGACTAAGGATGAGAAAGACAAATGTCCGCAGCAGGGTCCTGGGGATGTGCAAGTGGGGAGGAAGCTTGGGACCGGCCCCAGAGGAGAGGTGGACAAGCCGGCTAGGTTTCCCCGCAGGCTGCTTGCGCTCACATCTACCCACCTAAGTGAGGATAAGATAGCCAGCACCCCAGCCCACAACCAACCATTCCCTCTTTCCTTTGCCTCTTTCCAAGCTATGATTTGAAACTCCCCATGTGCTGAGCATCACCTATCTCATTTAAGCTTGGCAGGAGCCTGGTGGCACAGGTATGGTGATCCTATTGCTTTTGTGATGACACGTTGAAAGTTTAGGCAGGTTAAATAACTGGCGCAAGGTGGCATAGCTAATAGGGATTATTTTCCATGTAAGTTATTTAATTTTTCAGGCAGTCATGAAATTAAAAGACACTTGTTCCTTGGAAGAAAAGCTGTGAAAAACCTAGACAACATATTAAAAAGCAGAGACATCTCTTTGCTGACAAAGGTCTGTGTAGCCAAAGCTATGGTTTTTCCAGTAGTCATGTATGAATGTGAGAGTTGGACTATAAAGAAGGCTGAGCACTGAAGAATTGACACTTTCAAACTGTGGAGCTGGAGAAGACTCTTGAGAGTCTCTTGGACAGCAAGGAGATCAAACCAGTCAATCCTAAAGGAAAACAATCCTGAATGTTCACTGGAAGGACTGATGTTAAAGCTGAAGCTCCAATACTTTGGCCATCTGATGTGAAGAGCCAACTCATTGGAAAAGATCCTAATGCTGGGAAAGATTGAGGGCAGGAGAAGGGGGTGATAGAGGATGAGATGGTTGGATGGTATCACTGAATCA
This sequence comes from Okapia johnstoni, assembly GCA_024291935.2. Taxonomy (NCBI): domain Eukaryota; kingdom Metazoa; phylum Chordata; class Mammalia; order Artiodactyla; family Giraffidae; genus Okapia; species Okapia johnstoni. The sequence goes on from CM044324.1 coordinate 20,122,811, forward strand.
ATGGACATGCATTTGAGCAAGCTCTGGGAAATAGTGAAGGACAGGGAAGCCTGGCGTGCTACAGTCCACAGGGTTGCAAAGAGTTGGACACGACTTAGCAATTGAACAACAACGAGCACACAGATTCTGGAAAAGAACAATGACTGAATTCTCCATGGGAACAAATCTATAGCTGAGGTAATGCTTATGTGTGACAGCTGTGAACGCTGGTGGGACTTTCACCCACACAACACAGAAGCATGGCAGCCATGGAGTGGGAGACCCCTCCCCGGGTCCGTGGGATCACAGCTGCCCCTCCAGATCAAGGGGCCCAGGTGGCCTTGGTAAGGAATGGGGAGGGACACAGCCTTGGGTAGCTTGGGTATATAGCGAGGATGAAATAAGACATATGCAGAACAAAGATGGAAAGACTATGCCACACAGACCCGCATTCAAAGAATGACCCAAGGCTGTATCTGAGGACGAACAAACAGAATGTGGGAGGAAAGAACAGGGAGGGGGAGGGGGGAAAAAAGCGGACAGGACCTGTAGGATATTAAGAATTACAGCAATGTCAAACTAATGAAAACTGGGTAGTACTGGTTCAGAGGCAGATAAAAGACCAAATGTAAACATGGAAAAGGGGCGATTAGTCTATGACAGAGGTGGATTACAATTCACATTAAAAAAAAAAAAAGTATGGTGTTAAAATAACTGACGACCCATAGGAAACACATTCAATCCCTCCCTCAAATTTTATAGCAAAGGTAATTCCAGATGGATAAAAGACTTGAATATGAAAGAGAAAACTTGAAAACTTTGTTGGGGGAAAAAAAAATAAAGACTATCATTACATAATCAGGGCAGGGAGGACTTCTTCAAAAGGGCACAAGAAATGCACTAGGCATAAAGTAATCCGTCTGACTGCTAATTCTAAACTCTGGTATGATAAAGGTCAGAAGTTTCTACAAGTTGGAAAATAAGAAAAAATATTTTTAACGCCTGAAACAGGAAACAATTCATGTAAGTCAATAAGGAACCAACAACATGATGGGAAACACAGGAAAAGGATGGATGTTCACAGGCAAATAACCAAATAGTAATAAATATGAAATGATGCTCAACCTCATTATTTATCAGGGAACCCACCCCTGAAGTGCTACTTGAGATCCATCAGACTGACGAAAGTCAAGTTTCTTAACACCAGATGTCAGTGAAAATAAAGAAAACTGGGATTTTGGATCCATTGCTGGGGGATGTCCAAACGATACTGTTGGCATTAGAGTGTCGGACAAATCTTAGTGGTGATGACGACACTTCTACCCTGAGACTTAGTTCCACTGCCTGCTGCACATCGCCTTCCACAGAGAATCAAGAGCAAGGAGGACCAACATAACTGTCTCTTAACAGAAGACTGGGGAAAGAAAGTGCTTTATTTATACAGGGGTGAGCAGTTAAAAGGAATAAACTAGATTTATAATGTACTGATATGGATCAACTTGAGAAAAAAAGACACAAACTTGCAAAAAAGTACTGCATGAAGCCATGTATGTACACTCACAAATTCACAAAATAGTAAATGTGATGAATGGATACATAGTTAAGCAGTAAAGATGAAAAAAAATGAACTGGGAAGATTCACACCCACTTCACGATACTCTGGAACAGCAGGGAGAAAGAGCAAGAGAGTCTGGTGGAGGAACATTGTGATTTTTAAAAAATTAAGGAGCGAGGGTGGGGTATGAAGTAAGTCTAACATCTGTTTTTGATCTCGGCGGTAAGACGGAGAGAAAAGGAATCTTGGAAAATATCTTCAACACATTCAAGATGAAGAGGAATGTATTATTTCCACTTCTGACCTCAAGACTACTTACTGCTAATTCGGACAAACGCTGTTTGTAGATCAGTCTATTAACAGATCAGACAATGTCTCCTAGGATGAGGCTGTGGAAATACCAGTGCTGACGGGTCTCAAGATCATGCCTTACACATACTCTCTCTTGGAATGAGCATCAGAAGCTTTCTGTAAAAGAGAGCCAGCAGGGACTTCTCTGGTGGTTCAGTGATTAAGACTCTGAGCTTCCACCGCAGGGGGCATGAGTTTGATCCCTGGTCAGGGAACTAAGATCCCGCACGATATGCAGCACGTGCAAAATATAAATAAAAGAGACCCAGGAGAAGTCTGAGTGATTTTCCTGCTAGAAGTAACAGGTGAAGGTGGGAATCTATCATCCTGCAGGTCTCAGCTGAAGTATGACCTTCTCAGGAAGGGCCTCCCTGAGTTGGTTAACCAGTGGTTTTTAAATCATAGCATCTAGTGATTGCCTGGACTATCAACTCAACAAGCGAAGAGGTCACAGCTCTGTTTGTGGCTGGCACATGACAGGCAGCATAAGTGCATGGTTGGTGGAAGAATAAATCAGAGAAACTCTTTTTCTCAGGTCTGTGACTTAACTCAAAAGAACTGAAGGAAGAATTCTTCAGTAAATAGTCATCAGTCTTGAAAGATACTGAGTCCTGGAGTTCATTTGGGGTTTGATTAACAAGACTGAGCTTAAGTGTATCAACAAGTACACCTAAATACGAAGTCTTCAGATTAGAAGGAAAGTTAAAGCAGTCATGCAAACAATAATGTGTTTACTGATGAGATCAGAATATCATACTGAACTGCATATGTAGGAGCCTGCAGGGCAGTCAGTTGGCCCAGCAGAGTCATAGCTGACCTCAATGACCATGGAATACTTTGTCCTCGGTGCTGAGCCTTCCACGGGGCGGGAACTTCTACATGGTTGTTGTAATGAAGAAGACTCTGGATAGCCATAAAACTGATTTCTGGACATATTTTTTAATTATGGGAATTTGGACAAATTTACTGAAGGTGGCGCGAGTGGTAAAGAAGCCGCCTGCCAAGAGACATGGGTTCAATCCCTGGGTCAGGAAGATCCCCTGGAGGAGGAAATGGCAACTCACTCCAGTATTCTTGCCTGGAGAATGCCATGGGCAGAGGAGCCTGGTGGGCCACAGTCCATGGGGTGGCAGAGTTGGACACGGCTGAAGCGACTTAGCAGCACTGAACCATAGAATTTCTGAATTGGAAGCAAGTTGAAAAATTAGCCAAGTCACTTTTTTTTTTTTTTTCAGGAGAAGGTAGTGTCTCAAGACCTTATGTGGCAGTCGGGAGTAAGTCTACATCCCATAATGCTCCTTTCATTGTCCCCAAACTGGTGGGACTTGGTTTGAACAGTCTTGGGGAATCACAGCGATTCTCAAAGATCAGAGGCCAGAGAAGAGTCTAGAGGAAAAGAACTAGATCCCTTGTCTCTTTTTTTTTAATTTGGTTTTGGCTACAGTGGTGTCTGTGTCTAACAGGAAGTGCCTCTAGTGGTGTCTTACATTAAACAAATTTAAATTTACTTTTATCTAAGGAAGCCCTCAGGGCTTCCCTGGTCGCTCAGCAGTAAAGAACCCTCCTGCAATGCAGGAGATGCCAGAGACGTGGTTTCCATCCCTCGGTCAGGAAGATCCCCTGGAGGAGGAAATGGTAACCCACTCCAGTATTCTTGCCTGTCAAGTCCCATGGACAGAGGAGCCTGGTGGGCTACGGTCCTTGGGGTCCTAAAGAGTTGGACATGACTGAGCGTGTGCACGCACACACACACGAAGAACCCCTCAGTAGCGCTCATCTGTAACACAACTAGTGAGAAGGGTAACACTTTCCTTTGGCTTGTGGTGCAGCATGTGGCAACATGTTCGCTTCCTGTGCTGGGTGTGTTTCAAGGGGATGAATTATATCTGCTAAATATTAAGGTCTGGTTAATAACAAACTTTGACCTAATGGTGTTTCACTATGTACCCCCTTTTTTGGCAAAGAGAAATGTTTCAAGATCATAGATGAAATTCTGCTTGGAAGTCATCCTGGAAATAATATAACTCCTTTACTTCATAGATCAGGAACTGAGAGGCTCGGGTGAAAAGAAATTTAAAAGCTCAGGAATCATCAGCTCAAACAGTTGGGCAGTGGCATAAATCACGCGTCCGCTGAGTGGCCAAGCACTGCTTGCCAGGACGCTTCTATGTGTAATCTGTTCTTTATCGAAACAAACGAGGGGAAAGTGCTGAGTTTTCCTCTCGGCTTTTAAAGCTAGGATTCTTGGCTTGCGAACTTTCAAAGTCATTCCATGAGGTCCTGAGTGTGCCCGCTGGCCAGTTAATCGTCACAGGACCAGTTAATCGTCACAGGACCAGAACGAGTGATGACATATTTGGGAAGCTCAGGGACAATTCTGTCCCTCACCACCACCTAAATTCAGAGACGGCCGAAATGGGAAGGACAAGAATGACGAGCTGTGAGAGCAGTGGGGGTGCTGAAGTCTCGCCCATGGGATCAGGTCAGCAGAGCAACACACTCACTCCATCCCTGCCTCCATCCGCCCGTGGCTGATGTTGCAAGTGAGCATGGCAGTGAAGATGCTGGGCGTTAAGACAGGGCTGATGCCTCGGAGCTGGGGTTCTATTTCCTCTTCTTTCTTAATGGTGAATAACTCCCTTCTAATTGAGATCGGCTTAAGGAAATTTGGGAGTTATGTTGAGACTGACAAGAGGAAGTTCTCAGTCTTTCAGTACTGTCTTTTTGAGCCACCGAGGTGCTGTGATAACGGATGCTGAGAAAACACAGGGATGGATAAGTATACTGATGTTATCAAGAAGTCTTGAGATGGTAAAAGAAAATGGCACATTTAGCTTGCTTTGGGATTCAATTTGGGAGTTTATTTAAAATCAAAATCCCGTGAGGAAATTATTACACTTTACCTTTTGGAGATGATTACTTTCTGGTGTGAATGAAAGTGGAAAAAACTACACATCCTATATTGCATACTGTGGCGGCTGCTCTTTGATATATAATGATAATTCATGCTTTCAGAGCCTCCACAGAATACAAATTAGGTTTTATATTCAGGATTGCTTTGATGGTTTTGACTGACAAGATTTATACCATCCTCAACTGGTCTATACTGACTGATTTGTCTGTTACTGTTGTTTCTTCTATATTCAAACTTATAATTCTGCCTTCTCTAATTTCAGTGGCTCTCTTCCAACTGGTCATGGAGAAGTTGTGTGCTTACCCTGGATTCATGTCCAATGGGGTAGAGTTGTTTTGATTTTTAAGACACCAGCTTTTTCAGTTAGGATGAATTGACTGCCTGATTCCCTCCATCCCTCTTTCCTTCCTTCCTGCATTTATTGATCATTAACTGCATTTCACATGCCAAGGAACATGCAAAGCAAATATTCCCCATGTAAGATTTGCCCTCTAGGTGCTCACAGTCTTGGAAAGATAAGATGTCCAAGCACAAGTAGGATGACCAAAGATCCTGATTTTCACTGGAGACTTCAAAATGCCTGTTTTCCCAGTGAAGTGATTAACAGCACTATTTTCACTCTCAAAGGGTTCCAGTTTGGGCAATAAATGATAGAGCTATCCTTCACCTAAACCATGAGTAGCAAAGCTAAGGGTTAGGATGTACTGCTAAGCTGTATAAAGCTAACATGTGTGCTATAGGAGTTTAGAGAAAGGAAAAATCGATGGAGGCTCAGGCACCAGGAGAGAGGCTCACTGTCAAGGTAATGAGACCTGGGCTGGACTAAGAAGAATGGGCAGAACTTGTTTACAAAGAGAGAAGAGCATCATAGCCTGGGGAACATAGCGAGACTCAAAGTCTGAGACAAGCAAGTGATGCTTAAGGAACAGTGTCAGTGCTGGGCTGGTTCACCAGGTAGGAGCCTGGGGGAAATGTGGTCAAGCTCCGGGGAGTCTGGGGAAAGGCCAGAGTTTACACTTGATTTAACAGGCAAAGAGGACATAGGAAAAATGCCATGGACTCTTATCTAACAAGTGGCTGTTAGTATGCTGTTAGTAAAACCTAGATGAAGAAGTGAGGGGTAGGAAGTATATTTAAAAAGTGTTTCTGCAGAACTTCAGGGTCAAAGTGATAGATAGCCAGACTAGGATGGTGTCAGAGAAGCTGAGACCAGTGAACGGGAGAGAAAGGACAGAAAGCACTGATAGGACTGGGTTGTGACCAGATCCAGTGATCAGTGGCAGAAAGAAAAAACGGCATTCATGATGTCTGAGCTTTCAAACTTGAAAAGCAGGAGAATGCTGATGCTGCTGTCAATAATGATGTGTCTGGTGGTCCAGTGGTTAAGACTCTGTGCTTCCACTGCAGGGATTGTGGGTTTGATGCCTGGTCAGGGAACTAAGATCCTGCATGCCTAGTGGTACAGCTGAAAAAAAAAACAAAACCATTCCTGCCAGGGAATGTTAGTTTAAGAAGGCCCAAGCCACCTTTCAGTGGTTTGGTTGGATGGCCTGCATATCTTGGTTCCTGCTGTCACCTGTCTCCTTTGCATCTGGCTTCCATGCACATTTCTAATTAAGATTTTCCCCTATTTAGTTGTAGATGGCTAAGCTGCTTCCATGTGGGACGGGTGGTGATGGAGAGGTGTAGGGACTCCTGTACGTAACATAAGGCCTGATGGATGGGCTCTGTGATCAAAGGCAAAGGGTTGACCAGGGGACACTAGGGTTCTGAGAAATACCAGGAGCTGATGATGGAGAAGAATCACAATCAAACCAAGTGCCAGAAGGAAGAAAGAAGATCCTGGAAACACAGAGACTTGACTATAGGGAGAGTCAGTGCGAAAACCCGACTAATTCCAAGAGGCAGCGTCTCTCTCTTCTAAGACAGCTGCAGCCAGGCTTGCTGTTATACAGAGATGTCTTCCAGGCACCCACATTCCATGACAGCTTTCAGTTCAATTTTAAATAAAGGCCAATGGATTTTGAGGCATTTTCTTAATGGAAACTGACATGTATCCTAGGTTTTTTGTGAGCTGACCACCAGTCCCTGGTACCACAGTGACAGCAAATATCCCACGATCACTGTATAGACATCTGTGGGGCAGCTGTCCAAGCGAATGTCAATTCCCGAGTCTCTCAGAAGTCTGCTGAGTCTCTTGCAGGAGACAGTCAATAACTCTTCATGGAAATGAATTAAAATAATTGCCAGATCACTAGCACCAATGATAGGTCCAGGAGAAGAGCAACGAGGAATGTAATTTGGCTAGTTTGGGACTTATTATCCAATTCTGCTTCCTGGCAATGGGAAAGAAAACAGAGACGTGGCATTACCTGAAGATGCTGACGAGCATTTCAGTTTAGCTGCACAATTCAGGGATGTAAAGAATAGGGAGGTGGGCTAAGCAGAAAATACTGCTTCTTCTGTCCCAGGGCTGTGGCTAGGCCACGTCATACTGTGCTGTGGCTAGAAATTAGAAAGGTGCCTCTCTCTTGGGGCATATGACTAGCATCTGCCAGAAAACTGTCATAAGAGATAAACAAATCGACAACGTCCACCCCGGGAAGGGTGCCTATAACATCACAAAACACACAGTCGTGCTGTGGTGGCCCTGCCTGTGCGACAGAAACCCATCTCTTTTGACAGGAGGCTGTTTACTTCAGCCCTGGCTGCGGTGTTGAAAGGCAGACTGGGTGAGAATTCAGTACCCGGGACCTAGAACTGAGTCCCTGTGAGTTAATCCACGGCGGGCTCCCTTCTGTGATGAGACAGGGTGAAGACAACATCAACAAAAGCCATGATGTCCTTTTCAACAGACGTTTCCGTGTGTCCCTTTGCTCCGTATGCAGGTGGACTTGTCACTTTGAGGAAGGGGAGGAGGTTCCTTTTCTGAGCTTACAGATGACCAGTGACAAATGAGGGACAATCTGGCTACTCCCTATGGCCCCAATCCCAAGTTTTCTGGTTCATTAAGTCCGGGATGGTGCTGAGGCAGCTTTAAGAAGCAACTTTAAAAAGCACAGCCCCAGGGACTTCTCTGGCAGTTCAGTGGTTAAGATTTCGCCTCCCAATGCAGGGAGTGCACCTTGGATCCCTCCCACTTAGCTGGGGAGATAAGATCCCACATGCCTCCAGGCCAAAACACCAAAACATAACAAACAGAAGCAATATGGTAACAAATTCAATCAAGACTTAATACTTATAAATAAATAAATAAATAAAAAGCACAGCCCAGGTTGAAAACCCCTGAGGGTAAACTATGTTTGCATCAGTGGCAATTGGCATTTATATTCATGAAGTTAAACACTCGAAGGTAAACAGGTTGGGGAGGACTCAAGGCCCTGTGCTTAGAAGAGACTTTAAACTGTTGTGGAGGTGAAAGGCTTTCACCCAATGTCTTACTGTGTTGAAGCTTCATTAATCTTACTCTGTAAGTTAACCTTTTCCATTCTCTTTGCATCTAGGACACTAGTCATCCTTCAAGGTTGAGTTCCAATATCACCTGTTCTGTGAGCCCTTCTCTTAACCGGGATTTGCAATCACCCCACTCCAGTACTCTTGCCTGGAAAATCCCATGGAGAGAAGAGCCTGGTAGGCTGCAGTCCATGGGGTCGCTAAGAGTCGGACACGACTGAGCGACTTCACTTTCCCTTTTCACTTTCATGCATTGGAGAAGGAAATGGCAACCCACTCCAGTGTTCTTGCCTGGAGAATCCTGGGGACTGGGGAGCCTGGTGGGCTGCTGTCTATGGGGTCGCACAGAGTCGGACACGACTGAAGCGACTTAGCAGCAGCAGCAGCAGCTGTTAACAGGAATGTCTTGCCTGCTGATGATTTCTAAGTTTGTGAGGTCAATGAAAATACTGCAAATGTTTGGGCATTCTTGTGACTTAACTGGAATCAGAAAAGCGGCCAAGACCACGTCTTCTCTGTGACACTGTTTGGTGTGGAAGTTGGTGGCAAAGTGCTCCAGATATGCCATTGAGGAGGAGTCTGGGCAAATGCTTGCCAAGAACAGAGACGACCTTCTGTGTAGTGACAATAGAGCCTGACAGCATATTACACATGTGTCTATTGATCCACACACGTCTCAGGCTGAGTCTGGCTGCACCCTTTTTCCACCTTGAGAAGTGAGGCAGTTCATCACTCGAGTCCTGGGAAGGCACTGAGGGTGTGTATGAAACCAGAACCCTTGTGTCAGATGACAGGAAGAAATCAGGTTAAGACCCAGACAGTCTAATGGTGAGAGCTGTGGACACAGGTTATCTTGTCATTTGCTCCAGGAGAGACAGGGCAGGCTTCAGAAAAGAGGCACTCTTAGCAACAGAGGGGGATGGACATGTGCAGGAGGGCCAGGCAGCCCAGACCACTGGAACCAGGCATTACAACCCAAACTGGAGTGGCGCTGCTCTGCCAAGTGTGTGTGTGTTAGTAACTCAGTTATGCCCAACTCTCTGTGACCCCATGGACTGTAGCCCGCCAGGCTCCTCCGTCCACAGGGTTTTCCAGGCAAGAATACTGGAATGGGTTGCCATTTTCTTCTCCAGGGGATCTTCCCAACCCAGGGATGGAACCCGGGTCTCCCACATTGCAAGCAGACTCTTTTCCATCTGAGTCATCAGGGAAGCCCTGCCAAGGGGATAGTCTGGTAACAGCCGCCATCAGTCATCGGCAGCTGCTTGTTCAAAATCCAGATTCCTGGACTACCCTATACCTACTGAATCAATCTCCAGGAGGGGACCCAGAAATCTGAATTTTGAACCAATACCTGCGGTAATTCTGATGCACCTTGAAATACAAGACCAGCTATGGCAGGGGTTGAACATACAGGGTTCTAGGTGCAGAATGATCAAGGTTCAACATCACCCATGTGTTGCTGGGCCTCCATAAAAAGAGGGAGAATGCCAATAATAACAACTACGTAGTAGTCACAGACAAGTTATGAATGTGATGTCATTAAATAACCTCTTAGAGTTTGTCATAATATATTATGCAGTCCTGTCCTGTTTTAAGCTGATCTGATACGTAAACTGATGAACAGATAAATTCACAAATGGTTCAGTTCAGTTCAGTCACTCAGTCATGTCCGACTCTTTGCAACCCCATGGACTGCAGCATCCCAGGCTTCCCTGTCCACAACGGTTATTCATCTTCTAAAAGTATTCTTTTTTAAAGTAATTTACTTTTTAATTGAAGGATAAATTATGTTTATCCTTTAAAGAATTATGTTGGTTTCTGCCAAACATTAACATGAACACTTCCAGTACATAGAACCACAAGAACCACAGAGAAAGAGCATGCAAGTCGCATTGTGACTTCCAACGTTGTAACATGGAAACTAAAAGGATTCTTGAATGAAAGCATTCATTGACTGGCTCCAATGGGCAAACACTTCACCTAGAACTGAATTTACATACATTGTTGGAAGTCGCATGTGCAGTGGGACTTGCGTGCTCTTTCTCTGTGGTTCTATGTACTAAAAGGATCACACTTCTATTTTCTTCCCTACTGTCAATGGGACTGATTCTCACTGTCTTCAAAGGAAGACCTGCCCTTGAAATTAGGAAATAAACCAAAGGAGAGCTAAGCTTATATAGAAGTTCATTCTGAATACCACACAGCTGACCAGTCATTTCAAATCATTAGCATGGCCACCTTCCCAGTGGAATTTATAAAGAATCCAAAATGCTAAATTTTAAGATAAAAATTTAAAGTTGAGATACCTTTCTTTCTTTTCAGACAGTCCTCATAGGAGAAACGAAGTAATGGCTTTGGAGAGAGGCCTGGGGTTCAATCTTGGTTTTCCCACTTACTAGCTATTTCCTTTAAGTTTACTTAACTTCTCACAGCCTCAGCTTCCTCGCCCATAAATGGAACGAAAATCATGAGCATCACAGGGGTATCTGAATGCAAGCTGATGTTTCAGCCTTGTTCTTTAAGAGAGCTCTCAGAGCACAAAGAAGTTACTATCAAGAAATAAGTAAGGCTTCCCTGGTGGCTCAGTCGTGAGGAATCTGCCTGCCAATGCAGGAGACACAGGTTTGATCCCTGTTCCAGGAATATCCCACATGCCGTGGAGCAGCTAAGCCCATGCACCACAACTGAGTCTGTGCTCTGCAGCCCAAGAGCTGCAACTACTGAGCCCATGTGCTCTAGAGCCAGTGCTCTGCAACAAGAGAAGCCATCACAATAAGAAGCCCGCGTATTGCAATGAAGAGTATCCCCCGCTAGCGGCAACTTAAGAAAGTCCTCACAGCAACAGACCCAGCACAGCCAAAAATAAATAGATAAATAAAATTATTAAAAAAGAAATGAATAAGAAGTCATATGTAGAGTCCATCCACAAACATATCAAAGTCTGTTAGAGACCAGACAGAAAATAGCTATTCGCTTTTGGGGAATAAATCCAAGGAAATGAGTGATGATATAAAATAAAAGTGGAGAATAAAGGAATTCTAAAATGGCAGAGACTTCCCTGGCAGTCTGCTGGTTAAGACTCTGCGCTTCCACTGCAGGGGGTGCAGGTTCAATCCCTGGTTGGGGAACTAAGATCCCACTTGCCAAAAGGCACAGCCAAAAAGTTCAAAAAAATAAAATGACAAATATAGACCCTGGATGTCTCGTGAGTTGCTGGAATAAAAGGAGAGGTTTTGGTGGTCTGTTCAGCAGAGGCTATGAAAGGGTGGGTCTCATGAAGTGTCAGAAACACCACCACCCAAGGAGAGTGCTCTCCTGGGGATGCGCCGATCCCTGTGGGCCATCCTGGCAGGTCAGCAGCCTAGATCCCCCCCTAGAGCAGCATCGAAGTTTGTGCTGCATCGTGTATTGCATGGAGTGAGCGAAGGGCAGTAGAGTGGTTCTTGCACTTGACAAGCAGACATAATTTGCTTTGAATGCAAGAATCTAGTTTGTTGTGGGATAGTACTGGGTTGGCCATGGAAAACCCTAACGAACTTTTGGGCCAACTCAATAATAAAACTCTCTCAACTAATTACCATGAAGCTGAACTAAAATTAAAAATCATAACCCAGGTTCTAAAAACGGCTTTACTGCAACTATACTTTCTGAAGAGCCTTCAGACACGAATGATTATGTCAGTATCTGACATAACTCTCACTAGGTCACCCTGGGTGGTCTCCTGGCATAAGACAGCAAGAACTAGGTGGTCTCCGGCAGGTAAAGCATGAAGGGAGGAAGGCCTACCTAGATCATTTCCAAACTAAATCTAGGATACTAAACTCTCCTCAGCACCAAAACCCAAGACTCCACTTAATAAATCCTAAATTGTTTCTTCCCAGAGTTAAATTCAAAGTGCTCAGGTGGATGTTTCTAATTAAGGATCCTTCCATCATCAACACCTCGGGTCATACCTATAAATGAATTTTTAATGAATTACCAATAAGTGTTAGCTACCATAAGACAGATGAGACTACGTTGAAAGCATGATCTCTATAAAGAGGTTTATATTTTATTTTCAAGATAGTATACTATGGGGAATATTAATTATCACTACAAACAGCTATGTTAACAATCCTACAATAAACTGCTTTTTCAGTACATTTCTGTTCCTATCTGTAAGCATTTTACAGGTTTTCCTTCATCTTTGTTCCCATTCTTAAACAACCTTATCACTTGGAAATAAAATCCAGCCCCACTATTGTTTTTACTTTGAAGGTTTTATAAAATTGACCAGTCTTTGTATATTCCTAAGTTGTAAAACTTTGCAAATTAATACAGTATTGGTGCACTGTCCCATAAAGGACAGAGGAAGAAAGAACACTTAATATTTGCAAAATCTTTTCAAAGTATGTGGTAGACAGCAGGGGGTACATAAGTAGTCTTGCCATAATTATAAAGAAAGAAACCATTTTATTACTTTGCCAGGTTACTCAGATTCAAAAGACTTGGTTGGGGAAATAAATTTCTTTTCAGCTCTAATAATAGCAAGAAAAACTGGGTATAATTATTCTGTAAGACCTTAACTTAAGAGTGCTTAGATTTCATGAGTCTCTTTCATGTATGTATGTTATTTTGTTATTTGTTATTTTCTCTCTCTCTCTTTTTTTTTTAAAAGAACTTTGGGAATCCCCTGGTGGTCCAGTGGTTAGGACTGTGCTTACAGTGACGGGGATCAGGGTTCAATCCCCGGTCAGGGAACTAAGATGCTACAAGTCACACAGCGCAGTGATAACCAGAACAAGACAAAACAAAAAAAAAGAACTTCAGTTAATAATTACTTCCAAAAATCACTTTATATTGTAGTATGTGGGTCAATAAATTTTTAGTGAGTCAAAGTATGATATGAAAAGACAAAAATTAGGGAATTAAGAGAAGCGTATTCAAATTTACATTCAATTTTTGTTTCCATATTTTTGGTTTCATTGGCACTTTATTAATAAGTAACAATTTACAGCAACATCTGATGTCAGCTGTTCCAAATTAGGTGTGAGAAGCCCTGAGGATGGATGTTTAGTACTAGGCCCACTATGCCAATAAATTAAGACAAAGTCAGCATGAAAAACAAAAACCTATGTCCATTCATTCACCCTGCATGTATTTATGGAAACCCGACTGGGTGTAGAGCTCTCAGTGAGGTGCAACAGGTAATAAAAAAACAGGATGATAAAGCTTGTCCTCAAGGTGCTTGTAAGAAACTGTCAGGAAAATCAGGTAAAAATGCTGGCTGATCAGTATGAACAGAATGTTCTCATTAGAGAGACAAAGCCGACACCTCATTCATAGTTTGAACGAAGATTATAGGAATGCACACAGACCCTCTGGAGAGCGGGATGATGGAAGCCTTTCAGCTTTCTGCGTTTTTTCATGTTTTGGATTTCTGTTTTTAACAAGCATGTGTTATTTTTGTAAGAAGGAAAAGAAATCAAAATAAAAATGTTTCTATGAATCAACACTGGAAGCAAACAAGCGAATATACGATATTTGTTGACTTAGGTTGTTGGTGCCTTATGGGTGGATTTCCATCTGTTTCAAAGTTACTTTGTTTGTTTGCTGTCCTAAAAGAATTTTTAATGCCAGGTTTAATTCAACAACAACAAAAAGAGTATGGAAAATTAAAGTTCTTTGGTTTGAATAATCTGCTCTATGATGCACTAGGGTTTGAAGAGGGCTCATTGCCATTTTTATTTCTAGCTCAAGAGGAGAGATGTGAAGAAGATTAAGGCGTGTTTCCTACTTCTGTTTGTAATATACTTTCTCAGGCTATTGTATCATGTCCAGTCTAAACGGAAAATGGTAGAATCAGTCTACTTGTAATGATATATTTCGTTATCATCTATGATTAGGGTAACTCTTCTACTGTCATTAAAATGAAACGTGGTCTTTTATGATTCCCTAATTTCCAAACACTTTCATACTGTTAATATACTGCCCTGGAAAAAAAAAAGAAAATTAAAACAATTCCTGGCTACATTGCAGCATGTTTAAGAGCTTCGGCATGAAAAGCATCATCAGCTTTGACCTTCATGTATCCACAAGCCCCAGCCATATTAAATCCAAACGGGATCCTTCTTCACTTCAGCAAGTCCTAGTTACATCACTGACTATTTTTCAAATTCTGTAATCTTATTTTCAGTGTCGCTTCAGGCTGAATCATTCTTTTCAGATGTGCCACCGATTGTGATATCTCTGTAGCTTATTTACTACAACTCAACTGTCACTTTAAGTAAAAAAACTCTGTTGGAGAATAAGAAATTTTCTGCTAATGAAGGCTCATGTCCTTCTGGCCATGTACAAAGGCCACCTGGTACTTGCTAGCTCCGTTTAAAAATTGTATTATTTTCAAAAGTCAGTCGTGGGTTTCCAAGAATACTCTAAGCGCTGTACATTCATTGACTCATTTTGCGGGGACCGAGAGGCAGAGGGCTGGGGTTGCTCTGCCGTCTGGCTGGGTGTCAGTCCCAGCCCACAGCCAGGGAGGAACATTCTAGTCAGTGATTCTAGAGGAACTAAGGCTTGACCCCAAATTTCATGTTGATGGCGGCTGCGTTTTACATTTGCTAATTCATTGACATTCTTCCTGAAAGTCACATCGAAATACTTCTATTACCTAAAATTACATTGATCAGAATCCTAAATAAAGACACGTTAAAATTAAGGAATAGGAAAAATTAAATTAAAAAATACATCTAGGATGTGGAACTGGAATTAAATGAAGATCCACGTGTGCATGAACATGGCTATCCTAACGCAGTGAGATTCAGACACAGCTTCACAGGTGTGAATGGGGAGGCACAGGGTCTGGTCTACATGTAACTGGCATGACTCCACATCACAAAACCCCAGGGAGCAGAGTAGGGTCTGGCTTCACAGTGGGCTCACTTTCACTTAGCGTGTCTTTAGAAGCAGTGACCTGGTAAAGCAACTTCTCAACTTTGGAGAGAACTGTTTTACTTTCTCTCAAAAGAAAGACAACTAAAAATCTAAGTAGAAATCCTGTGTTGAGGAAGCTCTTAGTGTGAAATGACTGAGAGGAAAATGTACTTTCATTTTCAAAGTTAATTAAGGAACGACTTCGTTTTGGTTCTGCAGCAGATCAGACTGGCTTTTAAATTCTGATTTTAACAAGTTAACATCACCTTGAAACAGCAAGTTCTAGTGGTATTTGGGGTGGAGGGTTAAGGAGCTCATACCCAAAAGCCATGCCGGTGGGCAGATGTCCAATGGCAAGTTAAATTCACCTCTAGTTCATTGACTACAGTTTCAGCTGCATCTTTATGGAATGAAGGCAAAGCTTAACAAAGACCCCGTTAAAATGAAATGAGGCAGACCAACCTTTTATTGCACCCACAATATTTTGGTCTAGTCCTTTCCGGTTGTCATTGAGTCCTCTTTTCCTCTTCCCATTGGGTAAGGAGTTAGCCAAAGTCTTGTCATCAAAAAATGCACACACCAGTTTTCTAAACAGAAGGCTTCCTGAGCGAGTGTAGTTTGACAATATAGAGTCCAGCTGAGATTTAGGCATAAACACATCGAAGCCTTCAGCAAGTTGCACTTCTGGCTACCAAAAGAACATAAATATGTCATTAAAAGCAAGATTTGAAGTTACCAACGTTGGGCATATGTGCAACAAAAAAACATCACCAGCTCTTGCAATGGCCATATATCGTGAAAACCACACAGCCTCAGCTTTGCATGCCAGTGTTTGCAATTTACAAAACCAGTGACTAGTTGTAATTCACCAATGAGATGCTCTAATTCCAGTATTAAGTCTCGTAAAAAACAGTGCAAAGGAGTACACTGAAAAAGCATTCTCATCCTCAGAAAGAGTTAAGAGAAAGCTGGATAATTTCCAAAGCATTTAAGTCTAGAGCTACCCAGGGGACTTGAGACTTCTGGGTGAAACGTCTTCACTTTGTAAAGGAAGGAACTCAGGCCTAAAGAGATCATAACAAAAATAACTTAAAAAAATAATTTAGAGGTATTCAATTGCATTACAGTTTACAGATCACTTTCTCCTGCATTAAATAATTTGATCTCTCTCATTTGCCTATGGACATGGGGCTATCCCAAAGGTCTCATGCTCTTTGTACTAGGCCAGTGGTTTTTAGCTGTGGAACTGTTATTTTTCCCTCCAATGAAAACTTATGTCAACTAATGTATAAAATAAACAAAAATCCTGAGCAGGTGCCCTGACCCCTGCTTTGGGGAGGGAAATCTGAAGCTCTATTCCAGAGCACCATTGGAAGACCAGTGTACTAGTAACAGTGCTTCTCTGCTGGGGATTTCCTGGCTGGGGGATACTGGGTCAGAGGACTGATAAGGGGCCTGTCAACTTGAACTCTACCATATAAGCTCAGACACTGATAATACATTCTCTATGTATATGCCAAGGATGTTTACAACCCATCCTTTCATCTTGCAACCTGCTCATACCATTTCCTTTTCAAAGCCTTTCTTAGCTCCTTCTTTCCCAAGGAGGCAGCTATGCACTTTGTCTCTGCTCTCTTTAAAAAAAAAAATTATTTATTCATTCATTCATTTGGCTGCACCAGATCTTAGTTGTGGCACTCAGGATCTTCAACCTTCATTGCAGTACCCACAATCATTTTTTTAGTTGCGGCATGTGGGATCTAGTTCCCTCACCAGGGATCGAATCTGGCCCCCTGCATTGGGAGTGTGGAGTCTTAGTCACTGGACTATCAAGGATGTTCATATTTATCTGATTGTATTTGTTATACTATATTATAATTATTGATTAGATTGTGGCCCTTCCTGATGCCTAGAACTCAGACTTTATGTCGCCAGGGCCTGGAACGCAGTAGGCACTAAATAAACTCTTGTTAAATAGATAAAAGTTCATTAGTCATTACATAAACTACTAAGTCATTTACTACTGATTAGAACATGATGACTTTAAAATAGTAACTTTAGGGTGAAGAAATGCAGTTGGTAAACTTTCATTTGAAAAAAGTCAGCACGAAATCTCACTTTAGATATATCATAAAAGCGAATCCTTAGATATCTTATTGGAAACTTGGCTAACCTGATGCCACTTTAGATTTTCTGAATCATATGAGACATGTGAGGATTTGGGTCTTGTTTTTCTCCTGGAGAATAGGAATTATTGTTTGTCCTACTGCTTCTCAACATGCCTAGCTATGTGCGCTGTGTCCTGCGGTCAGAGCGAAGGGGTCAGTGCTCATACTCAGTCCCTGAGTCGTGTCCAACCCTTTGCGGCCCCACGGACTGTATCTGTCCATGGAATTTTCTAAGCAAGAATACTCGAGTGTATTGCCATTTCCTACTCCTGGGGATCTTCCTGACCCAGGGATCAAACTCCAGTCTTCTGCATCTCCTGCATCGGCAGGCAGATTCTTTACCAATGGTGCCAGTTAGGCTTGGGGGAAGGCTTAAATGACTCAGACCGTGTGGGGACCATCTAGGGCCCTGCTCCTCCTCCCAAGTGGAATTCTCAACTGGATTTTCCAGAAAATCATCTCGCTTCTCTGCTTTGCTCTCCCATTTGGCTTTTGGTCTCTGAATGCGTGGTGAATATCACTCTAAAAACAGTGTCGCCGGGTGGGTCCCTGACTTTTTGCCCCTTGATGCTGGTGATGGTCTGCAGAGGAGGCTGACGGGAGCCAGGGTCTGGGCCCCCAACTCCTGGGACAGAAGCTGTACACTCGGGCAACTCAAGACACATTTGTTGAATGACCCAATGTAGAAATGTTAGGATTGAAGGAATTCTACATCAAAATCTAAGATAAAGTTTTATCCATAGTCACAATTTTATTTTGCACATCCTATGGTTGCCTAATTTAGACTTTTTATGCTAAATGAACTGACCAGATTTTTGCTAAATGCTCCTGTATCATTTGAAAACCATTTTTAAAAAGTCCCTGTCTACTTTATAGAAATAGCAACTCACAGCTATTTGAGGATCCGGGGGTTTGGGGCAGGGGGTGGTACAGAAGCTCTTAAATTCGCAAGAGAGAAAAGGGAAAGATGAACCATGGTCTCTCATTCGTATCTGTCTGCTGGACTCCGATAACCACCAAGCAGGGGTTTAAAGCAGCCACCTGACCTCTGAGACTCCCAGCACCTCCCGTTGGACTCATCATGTAGGGCTTGAACCTGGTTTGAGAGACTGACCTAGACTAGCCCACCAGGCAGGACTGGCCACTCCTTTCTTCACAGGCACAGTGTTTTCTATGAACTACGTTTCTGGCACTTTTCATGATGCATTTGTTTAGTTGGGAGTTTGTGTTTCTCATCAGAATGTGTACTGTCTTTGGCATTCAGAGTGCCAAACACCCGGCTAGCGCCTGATAGATTTTTCTCAGAATGAACAAAACACTACAGAAGAATTCATTCAAAATGACTAGTATTGATTTTGAGGTCTTTTATCCCCACATAAAGAAGTGGCTGTGAAGTCGGCTGTACCCCAGTCCAGCCCGCCAGCCTTCTTGCAGGGCCCGTGCTGGCTGGGGGAGCAGGCTACCGAGAGAACACGGCCCTGACTCAATCAGTATTTACTTGGCATCCTCCGTGTGGAAGGAGTTAAAGGTCGGGCTCACTAGACAGGACATGTACATAAACCCCCATCATACAGAGTGGAGAATGACCAATGCTGCAAGAGGGGTACGGATAATTAGGCAGAGTTGGCTGGTGAGAGGAGAAGGGGTTTTGGGGAGAGGGGGCAGAATAGCATTTTATTAGGACCTTGGAGGTTTTAGGATTTCGGAGAGATGCAGTTGCTGTTTGGGGCATCTGCTCCGACTCCTAAAACTAAGCATCTGGAGGTTTCTGTGGAGCTGAGACTCCCTATGGGATCAGAGCAGTGTTCTGATTTCTGAGATGCTATCCCGATGCAGAAGCTGTCAATACTTTGGGCTCTACTTTTCACTGCCAGACGATTGTTGTTATTTTGAAGACTTTCCTCCAGATCAAGGAACATGAACTCGTCCAGTTATGCCTCCTTTACAAAGGAATCAGTTTTATTAGTGGAGGCAACAGCCAGGGGCAGCAGCAGAGGCCAAGGTGACTGGTCTCTGGCCCTCCCTGCTCCTCAAGTCTTTTCTTTCAAGCAGATTTCTTAGCTAGTTGTCAGCGAGCACTAAAGTGTCACAAAGCTACAAACCAATTCCTTAAAAAAAAAAAAAAAAAAAAGGAGTGGAGAACCTTACTTCCTAAGACATGAAGAATTTGATGGCTGATTAATCTCAATGTTTTACAATGAAACCTTTTTATCACCTCCATTTTATAAATATAATCCCAGTGGCCCCGGTAGTGATCTACAGCTTTGTACTTACATTTAAAAACAGGTTAAAACTCTGTAATTGTATGCTTGAATCTCTTCTTTTTGTTTACTGTCTAGTCTAAGTGAGATCCCTCTGCTTACTGATGATGGCTATGATAGAAACCACCACTATTCCAAATGAATATCATTTTAAAAGCTAGACTTCCTTTGACAGAATTACTGTCTGATACTCCAGCGAGGACAGACAGCTAATACACTGATTTACAGATTCTATTGATTACTGAAGTAATATGATTTTTAAATGATGACATTCAAAGTATGGGACAGGATTTACGACTCTTGCAGTCATCTTTTTAAGAGTCAAGAGCCTGAATGCCCACTATAAATTTGGATTCCCATGGATGGCTTGCCTATTTTCAGTACCTCAGCCACTTAGCACAGTAATGTATCAAATGTTGAATTTCCCTATCTAATAGTATTGAATCTTATACCCAGTGAAGTTTGGGAGGCAAAAACTGCAAGTAGTCATGAGGATGCTTAAAATGTTCCTGGACCCAGGCCTGTAGACATTAACAGTCTTGTTTCTCTTCACAGGTGCATTTCAACTGTGGTCCCCCTTTGATTAGAAGTAGGTGGCATCAAGATCTAGTTTGGTTGGGGGATCCCATAACACCTGGTAAATTAACAGATCTCCCCAGGGACTTTCCAGATGGTCCAGTGGTTGAGAGTCTGTGTTTCCACTGCAGGGACCTGGGCTTCAATCCTTGGTTGGGGAACTAAGATCCCACATGATGCAAGGTGTGGCCAAAAAAGAAAAAACATTTTTCCCCTAGGTCTCTCTGAGTATATGACTCCCCTGTATAATCTAAAGAAAAATACATAAAACAATTTTTAGGAGGTCATACAAATTAATCACAGAGGCAATAGTTCTGATATTGGCTATTTTATGTAAGGCATTGTTGGCTACAAATTATAGGAAGACACGTAAAAAGCGACACATGGTCATCAGGTTAAAGTAAACAGAAGTACAGGAATATTCATATTGGGCATTAGTCCCAGATTTTCAATCTCAAATTAATTAATTATACACAATAGTTTGTAAACTTGACTTGCTACCTAGTCAAGTTTCAGACTGGCTCAAGATTGAAACCTATAAGAAAACTATGGATGCAAAGGTAAGGAGTCTTTCAAGTAAGACTAACTGCTTTTGAACTGAAAACGTATAACAAAACCTATAAGAATGGTGAATTCAGTCTTTCTGTTCATAACATTATTATATACAATGATCCTTTATTCTCATTTAAGAGTTTATTAGCGGTGCACTAGATGTACTTCTAGGAAAATAAGCTTCAGTTATGAAATTAAAAAAAACCCCACAAAACCCTTTCATAACTGATTTTGTTTTGCTCACAAATGTGATCTGCCTCTGTTTGAGAAATACTGAAAATATTTCCTCTAACTCAGGTCTGCTCCAGGTATATTTAGCAAGTGTTACTGTCACTATTTATTAAGCCATGCCAAGATCATGGCCAGTGAGCTGGGTAGACCCAAGAACCCACTGGATTGAAAGGCAGACCTGATTTTATTGGTTCACTGTCGCAGCCCGAAACAGTGTGGCCTGCGGACGTGGCAGAGCCATGAACCACTGCTTTGATGGTGCAGAGTGGGTGGACCCATTGTGTAAAAAGGATGTTCTGTAATGAGTAAACAATACTCAGGCAGGAGTTGTATCAAAAAGTATACATAATCTCTAGACTAGTGTATACTGAATGCTGAATAGGGTGATAATTACCAGGAAGTCATTGAAGAGCCAATCCTTGATTGATTTTTATTTGACAAAATGTCGGTAGAATTTAAAGTTAGAAAAGGAAACACAGGGGGCACTCCCTGGCCATCCAGTGCTTAGGACCCGGTGCTTTCACTGCCCAGGGCCCAGGGTTCAATCCCTGGTCAGGGAACCATGATCCTGCAAGCTGCAAGGCGTGGCTAACTAACTTAATTAACTTAGAAAAACAAAATAAGGGAAAGGCAATACCGTTTGAAAATGACTCCATGCACTTGCATAATGAGATATTGCGAAGTCTTTCAGAAATGTTTTCAGTGCCTTCCTTTCTCAGGTGGTAAATTAATGACTCTGAGGACTTGGGCTTGATTTATGCTCACGCTATTTGAGCCAAAATGTTTCATAAGATTTCAACCACTGTGGTCTAATTTCTCCCATCACAACTCCATGGAAACTGCTCTTCGGAGAAAAAGGCCACCTCTGAGAGCCTGTCTAACCCCCCGGGCAGAGGACAGCTCCGCTTACATCCTATTACACTGTGATTACTGCTTATGTGTTTTCGTCATATGGTCCTTGAAGGGCAAGGACTATTTCATTCATTTCAGTAGCCCTCGACAATGGTGCAATAATTAGCATGTCCATCCCACATTACATGGGTTTCCTACTTCAATTCTCATCATCCTATGAAGCAGTCATTTTCATGATTCCCAATATGCAGACGCAAAAACTAAGGTTTAGACAGATTAGGTAACTTGTTAAGATTATCCAGCTAATAAGTGGTGAAGCAGGGCTGTGAACCCAGGCAGTCTGCACTAGAACTTTTACTCTCAAGCATACACTGCCTTAAATTTCAACGTGTCAATGAATCAATTAAAAAATTGCTTGCTTGATGGATCTGCTTCACCAGTTCCCAGTGGGTTACTTTACTTATTGGGCTATGAAGAAATTAAGAAAACAGATTCTGAATTCAGTAGCTATTTATATTGAAAGCACCAATGCATTTTAAATTATTTAAGAATGACATAAACATTGACAAAACTATCTTAAGTTGATGGATATGTAGCTTTATCTTCAGATAAGTTCTGTGTGATCTAGGATTACTGGAAAATATTCATAGTAACTACAGAAAATAGAAAAACATTTTCTATGTTTTTAAAAAATATTTCAAATATTAAAAAAAAAAAAAACTGATCTTAGTGTTTCATCAAGGCCAAACAATAAGCCAAACAGGAAGCAACAAGGAAGTAAACCTAAGCCACGTGTATTTACCCAGAAAAAAAAATCAATAAATCCAACTAGGTAGGGAAAACTGTCAAACATTTACACCTATCTTCTCTGAGTCCTGATAGAGTACTGGGTTGGGAACTCCTAAAGAAAGAATTAAATATTGTATTTAAATCTGAAATTTGGTTTGGGGTTTCTGTTTTTGCTTCTGTGCAGTTCAGATTTCAGTTTTATTTACTACACTAACTTAAAATGGGTCAAGTAATCCTGCCCCCAGAGAGAACCATTTCTGGCCACCTCTCTTTTTACAAATACGATTAGTTCATGTGTATTTGCTCAAGTGTATATACCTGTAAGTTTACTTAACAAAGTTATATTTATCCCTATAAAGGTACTTAGCTAGGACTGCTAAGGTTTAAAAAGGAACCAGTATTTACTGAGTGCTTAAAAAGGTACCAGGTACTATTCTAAGTGCTTTACATAGATAATGTTATTTAATTCTTCCAGCTGGCCCACACTGTGAGGTCAGCACTATTATTACTCCCATTTTACTCAGGGAAAACTGAGGGAGGTGAGGTGAGGGTGGGTACCTTTGTCAGGGTTACACGCTGGGCTTCTAGCCTGGGCATCCTGACCTCAGAGCTATACCCTTGACCATGAAGGTCTCCCCTGGAAACTTCCAAGTAAACAGCATACATGGGGACTTCCCTGGCAGTCCAGTGGTCAGGACTCTGAGCTTCCTCTGCAGGGGGCACGGGTTCAATCCCTAGTTGGGGAATTAGGATCCTGCAAACTGCAGGGTGTGGCCAAATAAATAAATAACCCAAACCAACCAATCAGACAGCATACAGAGCCATAGTCTAACCTTTCTCTTCTCCTTTGTGTTACCATCATCTCATGAACAGTTAGCGGTGGTCACACACCAGACCTGGGCTAGTGCATGCACTGAGTCGAGCACTTGGTGGACAGGGTACCCTCAGCCCTGGGCTGAGAACCAACTCCGCCTCTGACTGCGTGGGCTCGAACAGGCTACTTAACCCTTTATGCCACAGTCTTTCCATCTATCAAGTAAATAAAAATAAAAAATGTATTTATTTGGCTGTGCCAGGTCTTAGTTGTGGCATGTGGGATCTAGTTCCCTGACCAGGGATAGAACCTAGGCCTCCGGCATTGGAGGGAAGGAGCCTTAGCCACTGGACCATCGGGGAAGTCCTTCCTCATCTATAAATTGAGGATAATAATAATACCTCAAAGAGGAAGGATGAAATTTGAAAAATTACTTGGCAAAGGATAGCACACAAACACGACTACAACTACTATTATTGTTATTATTTTTTAATTTAATCTCTGCCCTTGAGAAGCCAAGGGGGAAGGAGGGGAAATCACACTCAATTGAGGAGAGGGTTCTAATTAAAGCCAAGTCCTAGAACCAAAGTTCTATAAGGTGATTTCGTATACTGTGCTTAATACAGCTGCGGATGCGTGGCCGTTTACTGAGCACCTTTTCTGGGCCGGGCACTGGGGCAGGGTTCCCTGTGTGCTCTAGATCACTGAGTATGGACAACACTCTGAGGTTCTTCACTGTGGGTAGCGATGACTAGGTTGCCCAGCTTTTCTGCACTGAGCAGGGCTACCCATCGGGTGTCAGGGGCTCAGTGGTCCACCTGCAATGATCCATAGCCCCTCATGTTCCTGCTTGTGCCCAGACACACACATTTGTATTTGGGCAATGCTAAAAGTCACAGCATAAAAAAGATAACTTCATACATTGTGAACTTTAAACAATTTACGGTAATTTTTTTTTTTTTACGTTTAAAAAGCAATAAAAGAGCGTCCCTGGCAGTTCAGTGGTTAAGACTCTGAGCTTCCACTGCAGCGGGCACGGGTTCCATCCCTGGTCAGGGAGCTAAGATCCCACACTCTGCAAGGTATGGCCAAAAATAAATAAACAAATGATTTTTTAAAAAATTCTGATTAAACTAAAAATTTTTTTAAAGAAATATAGGCACAGGTTTTATGTGTCCTTTTTTTCGTTGCTTCTGGCTCTAATATTTCTCCTGTGCTTCAAACATCTACTGGACTTTTTTTTTTTTCCTACTGGACTTTTTGAGGATACTCGACCTCCTGTTACTTCCCATCCAGAAATGAAGGCCTGCTCCTGCCTTCCCTGTCTCAGTTAAGGAAGTCAGTACTGTCTAACCTCATTTTCCAGGATAGACATGTGGGGCTTGCTTCTCCCAAGGCACTGGGTCCTCCGTGGGGGGTACCTCCTGGGTGCCTCTCACTTCTCTGTTCCTTCATTGCTCACGTCTGGACTCTACCCATCTCTTGCCTGGCTGCCTGGAATTATCTGTCTCCTGGTCTCTGGTCTCTTCTCTGTATTGATCAGTCATCCACAAGGCGCTTCCAGATTCCAGTCTAAACACAGGTATGACTATTCTTCTACTTGAAACCTGCAGTTGCTCCCTAGTGCCCACAAGATAAAAAAGCCAAGGGCCTCGGATAACACGTTGGGGCTTTCACTGTCTGATACACTGTTGAGCCCACGTTCACATGATCATGTGCTACCAGCGCAGCCACAAGACTGCTCCAGCCACACTGGCCCACATGCCCACTCCTACAGTTCTGGACCTAATCTTCCCAACACTGGGTATTTTCAGAGCCTGTCTTCAGATACATAATGCCCATCTACTTATATATAATCCCGCTTTACTACTTTTTCTCCAATCAGTTTTATAGAAGAATTCTATAAGATTATTATCTATTTTGTTTTCTCTTTTGGACTTCCACCAAAGTATAAAAGGTTCATGGCTAAGGAATAATAAAAGACGAGAAGGGTGTCTAAATTTAGACACCTTTAGCACTGATGGACCCACCACCTAAGGGGTCAGCCTTATCCATGCCAGCAAGACTCTCTGAGGACAGTTTCCAGTGATGGGACTCACCGTGTGGTTCTCTAAGGGCAGTTAGTTTCCATTCAACAGATGAATCAAAGGGCAAAGCAGTTGGATAACATAAATATAACATCTATTTACAGTTTTTGCTTTTTTTTTTAAGAAGCATATTATTCTTCCATTAAAGATAGTCAGCCCCTGAGTCTTCATGAACAATTCTGAATGCGCTTTATTAAATTTAATAGTTCTTGTTAGCAAAACTCATCATGAATAAAAAGCAAATTATTTTGTTGGCATTCTGATATTGGTAAAGCAAAGTTCTATTTCACTAATGTATATACAGCCTTTATCAGATCTTTCTCAATTTATCTCTGAAGTACGTTTAGAGCTTAAACATTTTAAAAAGGAGGAAGTTCAGTGGTTAGCATGAGATTGACTCATTTAGAAGATGATTTTCACAACTCCAGTGATTGCTCCTGATACACTAATGCCTATCACAGGAAAGAAGGCCCTGAATAATTCAAGAAAAATATAAAAGTATTGTGAAAGCTGCTTCAGGCTGGATGTACTTTGTGCTGGGGTATCATTAGTCTCTGCTTCCAAATGTGTGATTGACATGGGTTTTGAACCTAGGGCCTCAGCTACAATAACAACCGGACAGGATGAAATGGACCAGATAGTCCAGGGTGGAAGGCTGTCATCATTAATGATTTTCTAAGGCTAAGTTTTTAGTGTGGAAGAACTTCTTAACAACTGTGCATGTGTTCATGGATAAAAAACAAACGTGAACCCTTCTCACCAAGGAGGGGATAAAGTGATTTTCTAGTGATTTTCTAGTCTAATAAAGTCACGAGATGATCATTTTCTTTGCCTCCCTTTATTAAAGACCCAAGCTAGCAGCTTGTCTTTCTGCAACGTGAAAGGAATGCTGTTTTAAAATAGCAATGTATTTCTTATTTAAAGTTGAAGAGTAGGACCACACTCACATCCTATATAGGCCTGTGGGAGTTCTCAGCAGGGTTCTCATCCTATGCCATCTGGTAATAATAGCCCACTTGTTCTGGTTTATTTTAGGAACTCTCCCAACAAGTTGGGGTTCACAGCATCAGCGTACTCAGATCAAGACACTGTAAGGCGAGTTCGCCGTGGCCGACAGAACACGTCGCTAAGTTCGTTTATGGCTGTGTGACTCTACAATGGTAAGTCAGACAGTTGTCTTAGATGTCATCCAGGATCTTGGGCTGTGACGACCTTCGAGCTATGATATTAAAATAGAAAAACCTTTGCAGAGTGTTAACCTATCATTACACAGACTCAATGGCACGGCACTGCAACCTAATTAGCAGTGTGGCTTGCATCCTTGCATCTATAAAATAGAATTAACATGAGCACTGCTCTTTTTTTTTATTATTAGTTTGTGTTTCTAGAAAGGTGTGACCTTATCTGTAGGGTTCTGCTCATTTATGTCCATCTACAAAGGATCTAATTACATTCTTTTAGCTCTCTATGCTGAGGAAATTGAAAACGGCCGCTTCGAAATTACAAATGTTAACGAAATTAGTGAACAGAACCTTTACTTCATCACCCTTCTCCTTTTGGAGAGAATGGAAACATGCTGAAGTAAATAAGGCCTAAGATTTTCAGAAAAGAAAATTCTAGACAAGGAGAACATTAAGAGCTCTCCTTTCCTCTTTCCCACATGTATTCTGCAAGTTTCTCCGGTTTTCTTGGGCAGAACTAGTGAAGGGCAAAGTGTATAAAAATGGCACAGTGTCTGAAAGTTACATATTAGTATCAGCAGCTAGAAAACATCAACTTACATCGGAGGCTGGTGATTCGAGCACGATGCCAAATCCTAGAATGTGTTTCTCCCCAGGGGAGGGGTGCTCAGCTGCGGGGAGACTGGAATTCTCGGGGGCCCCTGCAGCCTTCTTCTCAGCTTCCAATGCACTGGGCTTCTGTTTCACAGTGAGAGGTTCCACAGTCTTTGGGGGTACTTTTTTCTTTTTGTTTCTCTTGCGCGAGACGGCAGTTCGCTGGGAGCAGATAAGGGAAATTGGGGGTTGTTGTCTGTTTTGGGTCCCAACTGTGAACAACAAACAAAAATATGGTACAGGCACGTGTGTCTAACCTAGGAGAATATTCTTGCTCCATCAATTGAGGCTAAAATGGGCTCACTGGAGGATGAGGCACATTGAGATCAACCTTACGGTGAACCTGAGTGTGACCAAATGCTGCCTCAAAAGGTCTACGGGCAGAAAAAACCCAAGAGAAAACTCTCCTCCAAATCCTGGTGGCTAATTGATTACCTGGTGGGTAATCGATAGGAGGAAAGGATGATGAGCTATAAGAAAACACTGAAGCATGATTTTACTCATCACATGACATTTTTGTATAACCAAGAACCCCAGAACTTAAATTGAGGTGTAGACATCCATGTTTTTTTGGAAAGCCAATCTCGGGAATACTTCACTTGAGATTAAACTGATTGGTAGCCAGCAACCTACAGGTGCCGAAATCAACAAAAGCCGGGCAACGATGCTCATTCGGGCAAGTCTGATCAAAAGCATCACTTGAGAATGACCAGTAAGCATGTGGGCTAGGTCTGTTGGTCAATTTCAGGTCCAGTTACTCCTGCCTCACACACCAATACTGTCCACACATCAACCGTCTCCACACACTGTGCTACTGGGTTCCGACCAGGCTGTTCCTCCATAACCCAGTTTTATGTAGCTGAAAAATAGGAAAAATATAGTTCAGTACAAGAAGAACAAATCAGTAAGGTCCAGGAACAGTCTGAGTTCCAAAGACGAGAAGCGCTGATCGAGAGCTGAGTGCTGATGTTGAATATATACTTAAGGGAATCAAGGATGGTAATTACATTTCTCAGAGGTGCCCTTCAAGAAGTAGTGTTTGTTAACCATTTAAAAATACTCTGATGTAAAGTTTAGGAGGGAAATATGGCATTATTACTTAAATCTTCATGTGTTAATATGGTTTTTAAAAATATGATCACAGCTGCTTTTTCACAGAAATACAGCTCTAACAATAAGCCAGATGAAAACCTAAAGATCTTGACATGCACATAATATGGATCATTTCTTATCAGGTTGTAAATGGGGAATATTTGTACTCTGAACTTGATATCTGCATCTCTAAGTTGGACAGAAATTTATAGATAAGTATTAGAAACACATTACTTGCACTGCAAATGAGCACTGAAAAGTTTTTTTAATCACCCATGCAGTAAGTAGTCTAGCTCACTGGTTCTCAACCTCAGCTACACATTAGTCTCACTGGATTCACCTTAAAAAAAAAAAAAAAAAAAAAGCCAGTACCTCAGCCTCAATCCAGACCAACTGGAATTGGAATTTCCCGGGGAGATGTCTGGGTATCGGGATTTTTTAAAAGCTCCTCCAGTGATCCCCAATATATAAGCTGGACTGGAACTTTTCTCTGTTAGATCTGAATTTTCAGTTGAGGCAAGGTCTCCATTCAGAAAGTTAGACAACTGAAGAAGTTATCAACGATCTAGGACTCTAGCCTCACCAAGCCTCACTTTCCAAAATTAAAAGCAAAAATATTTTGAGTTTAAAGAACACAAGGTCTGAGGTTTTCTTCTCCTTCTGCAAGTCTGGACAGAGCTGTGTTCTTTCGAATCAGATCTTATCGCTTGATCTTATTCCTTGCCTTCTCCCTGACGTAAAGGTGAAACTTTCTAAGTAGAAGGTAAATCTACATTTTATAGGTAATAAACCTTAAGTCAATCTACTCAACACAGATTCTTCACTTTAAGAAAATTAAAGGAGACTAATTTATTCAGTTTATCCTCTGGGATCCCTGACAGCCCTGGGGTCATTTACTGCCCTAATCTGCAAAGGTTCATAAAAGGAAACAGGGTGACACAGTGGCATTTACTTAATAGATTCTCAAAAGGCTTCAGTCAAGGATTTAAATGGTTGCAATTTGTAGTTTGCCATTTTGGGAGTAAGGAGCTTAAGTAACAAAATAAATCATTACCATTTCATACGCATATTTTCTTAAGTGCTAACAAATTCTTCCTCTGAGGAAAGAAATCTGTACAGAATGAAGTAACCTTTCTTTCTGAGCTCCTTATTTAGGAGATGTTAGCCTCTGCTGGGTTAATAAGAACACAGATTATCCTTGTGGAACAAGGTGAGTTAAATGCTTACTGGCCTGACCAAAATGCTTTTATTTTTTCCCTTGGGATAAGACTAAATCCAGTGCATAAAATTAGATGTTGCTTCTCAGAAAGCCTTTTGCTCATTTTACTTGCACGTGATCTTGGGTGACTGATATGTTTAAGTATTAAGTTTTTTAAGTATCAAACCACATCACTGAATATTAAAATTTTACTAGAATTAACTAAATGGCACCAAGGATGATTTCTGAGCTGTCTGAATACCTTTACAGTAGAAAGGGGGGAAGTTAGTTATGTATGACTGGGCCGTTTTCCAGTTTAAGGAGCAGTTTTCCCTGACGAGGTAGAAGGCTTAATGAAATGATTTATTATTTTCTGTTGCTGTTGTTCAGTCGCTAAGTCGTGTCTGACCCTTTGGGACCCCATGGACTGCAGCATGTGAGGCTCCCCTATGACAAAAAAAGCTTTTTCTTCCCTAATTTTGGAGATTAGAAATCACAGCTACTATAATAAGGACCTCGACTTCCAGACTTCTAAGAAATGCTCCAGGTCTTCCTAACAACACTCACAAAATAGCTGAGGCTCAGATCATGCTTTACCGAGTTCAGCTGCATTTACTATGTCTTCTATTTTCAAAACAACCCTGTGAGTTAGATATTAATACTCTAGTTACAGATGAGAAATCTGAGGTTCAGAGAAGTCACCCAAGCTAAGACAGGAGAAACTGGGACTCTGACCCTAAAATGCAAGTTCACTGCTCTTCTGTTCCTCAACTTGCCTAACAGGAGCGAGAACAACAACAAAAAAAGCATCGTGTAAATAAAAAGACAAAATCGGAGGTGTCTCTGAGCCTCTCTGACCTGAATGTTAGGGCAAAAAGCCACAAGCAGAGCCCGAGGGCCAACGTTTCTTGTCAGCTGATACTCTGGAATCTGCCAGCCAAGCCCAGGCTTCCTAAGGGCTCCTCTGCATGTACAGAGCTGCTTGGCTCCTCACTTGTCACAGGGAACCCAGTGCGGGAGGCAGGGTGGGCTTGTGCAGAAGTGAGGGTTGTAAGATGCACACAGCCCCCCAAACTGAGCCCCTCAGGAGGGAAGATGAGCCATTCTCACCTCCTTCCCTGGCACGAACCTCCTTGTCAATTTACATCAGGGAGATGAGCCAAAAGGCTCTGCCCACCTTCGGGTGTAATTGTTTCAAAGTTTAATTAGCTGACATTTGTGAAGTACCGGAAGCACATGTACAGGACTGAGCAGTATCAGCCAGAAAGCATGTGTGAGACTGGCTAACAGAAAGGTGGGTTCTGGAAAAAGCAGAGAAAAATGAATGCTTGAAGAAGTACCCCATCAACTATACTTCCATAAAAATGTTTTAAAATAAATTAAAAAAAAAAAGGAAACCTTGCTGGTGGGACAGCAAGGTGGGAGGCACAGTGTAATCAAAGCACAATGAACATCCCCACTGAAGATCTTCCCTTTGAGGCCGGATCTGCGTACCTGCCTGAATCTGCATCAGTTTCCGCATGGTCTTGAGCTCTTGGAGGATGGCCTGCAACGTCGACTGGCAGTTACAAGTGCAGCAGTTGGATCCAGCTGATGAATTAGCCACTGGAAGTTCTCCTGAGCACGAAAAGAGAATGATGGCTGCCAAGCAATAGCAAGATGATAAAGAGGAAAATAAAAAAGGTCCCTGGTGATTTTCAGCCTGAATGCTGGGGTCTGACTTTAGCTAACTGTCCAGGTGTCTCTACGGTCACGTGTGTGGCGTGTCACAGGATGGCGGAGCCCGTGTGAACGGACACATAGTTTGCTGTCACAGGAGCCCCCACCCCCCACTGTCACCCCAGATAACGATACAGAACACATTTACTAAGAACACACTTGTGCTATTTTGCACAAAAAAACTAGCTCTGTGAACAGCCTTTATCTAAAACCAAACAAACCGGGTAGGTGCACACGTCCTGAGAGTTCATACTAAGAATTTAATGTATCTAACTATTTAAAAGATAGTTTTAGCATTGAGCATGTGATTCCAAAAATTAAGAACTGTCAACACATTGCTTTTGTGTTGGGTGTGGTGTGTCTGGTTTGGGAGGAAGCGGGGGCAGCAGGGTCTGGGAGGGTCCACGTGAACTTGAGGGGTCAGAGGCTGCTGGTGTGCTGGCTTTTCTCCAGCTTCATTAAGGAGTGCCCTTCTACATCTTCCATTTCCAGTTCTTCAGTTTCATTTTAGTCTCGTTTTCACTGTTTGAAAATGAAAGTCGCTCAGTTGTGTCCAGCTCTTTGTGACTCCATGGACTATACAGTCCCTGGAATTCTCCAGGCCAGAATACTGGAGTGGGTAGCCTTTCCCTTCTCCCGAGGGTCTTCTCAACGCAGGAATCGAACCCAGGTCTCCTGCATTGCAGGCGGATTCTTTACCAGCTGAGCCAGCAGGGAAGCTCAAGAATACTGGAGTAGGTAGCCTATCCCTTTTCCAGTGGATCTTCCTAACCCAGGAATCGAACCAGGGTCTCCTGCATTGCAGGCGGATTCTTTACCAGCTGAGCTATCAGGGAAGCCCTTTTCACTGTTTAATACGTCATAAAATTGTCCTACTCTGTTTCCCTTACATGTAAACAAATATCTTCCTGTTATCCCTGGAATAAAATGGGACATCTGGAAAAACATGCTTTCAGTACAATACCCCTGGCCTCAGTATCCAAGTTCCCTTAAAGGGGATCAGGATAAGAGACTGCTCTCACTTGGGTTTTTTCATAGGTGGAAGAGGGAAATTCTAAGGTTTTGGTCCAGTTATATTCTTTACTATATATTAAATGTAATTTACATCCTGCAATATGCATTCTTTGCAAATATTAATTATTGAAAGTTTCACCACGGCAAAACCGTGGAATACTTAATGTGTGGAGCAGCACAATTATTTACACTCAGAGTTGTAGCAAAATGAGATGTTACAACTTTAAAACTACAGATGATTAAATGAAAACTCCAATGAGATACCAAATGTATTCCAACCGAAAATACACCACTAACACAGGAGCATTTGAAACCAACTATGCGGGAATTTAGGTTTGTAACTCTGACCATTACTAATATTTTCTAAAGTAAATCTGCCATCCTTGTTGGGGCCTGGAAAATAGAACACTATTCACCCAATACTTTCTGATGAGGGCACTTATTAGCTTCATACATACCTGAGGCCATTTTATTTCTATAGTCATTTCTCCCATGGCAGTAGAGTTAGGAGGACTTTGTGAATATTCCTAGTCACTATTCCAAGTCTGTATCATTTTAGAGGACAAGACCAATCTTTTTCAGCTTGTTATAAATCATTTTCTAATTTTAAAGAGAACTGCCTTTTTATTTTTATGGAGGACTCTTTAAAGAGCCATCTCTTTCTAACCTGGAAGCACGCCAGCATGAGAATCTGATATTGGCTTATGTAATATTAAGAGAGACAGAAGACACCCATACATCTCTTGGGGTCCCTCCCTGTCTCTTCAGCAGTGGCTAGTGATGGCTTTTCATACCTTTGAACTGGTTATCACAAACTGTGTTAAAAAAATAAAATCAAATCACAATAGTTCTCTTTTTCTTGAAGGATGATGTATGGGGCAGGGGGTAATCCTTAACTTTTAAAAAAAACTAGAAATGCGTTCTTCCTTTCTTTTCATTCCCTTTGTTAAAACTACAGATCTGCACATCTGTATGTAATTTATAACACGAATAACAGTCAGTGTTACTGGAGGGAAAATTAACATGAATGGAGAAATCATTAAGTTTTTCCTTATGCTTTGGGGAAAAAAAATTTGCCATTTGAGTTTTTTTCCCTTAACAATTAGGAATTTAAAATAGATAACTAATAAGAACCTACTGGATAGCACAGGGAATTCTACTCAATACTCTGCGGTGACCTACATGGGAAAAGAATCTAAGAAAGAGTGGATAGACTTAAGGGTATCGCTGATTCGCTTTGCTGTACACCTGGAACTTACACAACACTGTAAATCAACTATACTCCAAATTAATTTTAAAAAACCCATTAGGAATTTAAATTAAGGAAATTTTACTTTAAAGGAATAAATTTTCAACCTGAATGAAGCAAGTTATAAAATACGGATCATTTGGTTCAGTAGCTTGAATGGGAGGTGAAAGTCAAGGTGTCACTTGACTGGCGGGGTCGTCAGTTCTCCCTTTAAGTGACTCGTCCTATAATGAAGAAAGCCCAGGACTTAGCAAGGGGATGTGTTAATAATACACCATGTGACCAGTAAGCTTCTTTTAATGACACAGTGGAGCTCTTTCTGCCCTAATGTTCAGTTATTTGTGACAATAATATCCGTATCTCAGCCAATGATGGCTTTGACTTCTTCAAGAGCTAAAGTGTCTATCAAGAAACTATCCCTTCTAATAGAGAACCCCCAGTTTTTCCTGCATCTCAATTCTAGATTTTTTTTATACTCTAAACTTTTTCCTTTATGTCTTCCCTGTCTTTTAAAATAACTGAATTAAGGTAGGTAATTAAAGGAGGGTTTACTACATTGAACTCAAAGAACATACTGAATGTTTATAGACAGAGAACATATTGGGACGACTGTGAGCACCTGATGAGGGCCATACCATTGGAGCTCCCAGCCGTGTGGGGCTGGCTCTGGAAGGTTCTGGAGCGGGTGCCATACTGCCCCGAGAACTGCCCGCTCTGGGATGGCAGCTCGTTCCACGCGCCCCGAGAAGACGGGTGGAGGCTCGGGGGGGCCTCTGCAGAGTTCAAACGCTGAGGCCAGATCGCATCCAAATCCTGGGGTTCCTCTTTAAGTTTCTCCCCCTCCTTGCCCACACGCTGATATATCCTCCCAGCGCTGTCATTCAGTAATCTTCTCATTCCTGTAATTTGTTTTTTAATTTCCATGCTTTCATCTCCTAATGGAAACAGGGCCAGAGATAGCACTGTAAATTAGTGAAAGAAAAAATAATCCACTACCAGAAAAAAAAAAAATGAGACACCCCCCCTTCCTTCTTTGGAATCGGGGGAGGATTACTGACTCCAGATGCAAGCTTCTCTTTTAAGAATCTTCTTTCCTCAGAGGATTATTTTTTTTTTTGAACCAAGGTATCTGTATTGCACCGAGGGTGCTTAATAAATATTACTTAAAGATGACTCTGAAATTATACAGATATAAAGTATTTTCTATAAATAATATCATTAAAGGATGCCTAGATCTATTAGGGGCTATTTCACACATGTGTGCATGCTTGTTCAGCCTCTCAGCCGTGTCCACCTCTTTGTGACCTCATGGACTGTAGCCCGCCAGGCTCCTCTGTCCATGGAATTCTCCAGGCAAGAATACTGGAGTGGGTTGCCATTCCCATCTCCAGGGGATCTTCCCAACACAAGGATTGAACCCTCATCTCCTGCATTGGCAGTTAGGTTCTGTACTGCTGAGACACAAAGGAAGCCCACTGCAAACATACTATCTTCTTAAATTGTCATCAGCCAGTAATTTTACAAAGATTAAGGGAAGTAGTCTTTTCTTTTTTTCCTCTAATCTGGGTTTTAAAATAAAAGTCTAATGCCAGGGTACACACTCATACAGTTACTCTACTAAATGCTTGAAATTTCAACTATGAAAAAAGGAAAAGCCCTGCAGAAAGCACCTATTAGGAAAAACATAGCTCTTACAAATAAATCTAGCACATTTATTTATTTATTTTTAATTTTTGGCCACATCTGTGCAGCATGTGGGATCTTAGTTCTTGACCAGGGATCAAACCCACGCATCCTACATTGGGAACTCAGAGTCTTAACTACCAGACCACCAGGGAAGTCTTGAGTACATTTAATATAATTATGTTGCAATGCCCTCAGTATCATATTAGCCAGATTTCTCTATCACACTGGTTACTGCACAATGAATGTAGGTATTTTGCATTGTCTAGTTAGATATTTAGCTTATTAATACACAAACACATTACTGAATGTAATGGAGAAGGAAATGGCAACCCACTCCAGTATTCTTGCCTGAAAAAGTCCGAGGGGTCACAAAGAGTCGGGCACGACTTAGCAAACTTAACAACAACAGTAACAAAACTGAATGTAAGGAAACTTTCCTATTTTTATGCTGTGAAGTTACCTTCAATTTTTTAAATGGTAACAAAAGTATTAATTGTCTTTAATATCTAACATGAGCGAATGCAGAATTAACACAGATTTCCAAATTTACAGTACTGCTGTGTGTTGGCATATGCTTGAGAGGAGAAATATTTTGTCATAAAACTCTTTTCACTTCAAACACCTGTGAAAATGACAATACAGAAACAATAAATCATGTTCCAGATTTTTATGAGAACGAATGACCGAGCACAACTGAAGAAATGCAGAGCCAGCATTTACAACTTTCTCAGGATGTCTGGGGAACAGGGTGTGTCTGGAAGAGGTCCCAGAGGAATTCTGAGAGATAAATCTATAAGCCTGTGTGGCTGCTGTTACTTTCAGCATCCAAACCCGCCCTTTCCCGGCGTGACTAAAAGCACAGCTTGGGCAGGAAGGAGCCTCTTTCCTGCGGGGCTTTTATTCTGGACTAGGGACGTCACACATGCATCCAGGCTGCAGCGCATTGATCTCGGTTGACACTGGCTGGTGGCTGCCACTCCCCTCCCTCCCAAGGCCCTGGCAAGAACCACACCAGCCAAGCTAGGCAGAGGCGGGCACGCTGCCTGGAGCCTGGATCAGTGCCAGCTTACTCCGCACATGAACCCTGATGTATCACAGTCAAAGGGCCACTCTCTTTTCAAAGGTTCCACTTCTGCTCCGGTGACTGAATCCTATGATAAAGTGCTGTCTTCAGAAGGAGGGGAAAAAAGTCATGAGGATCCTGAAACTTTCTAAGATCAAAGTTGCTTTGTCATGAGCTTAGTTTCACAGTCCCAGAACCTACAGCTCTGAAACTTACAAGACTGAAAGTACCATGTGAATTCTGCACACTTGATACTTTCAAGAGGACAACCAGGACTGTGGAAGAGAGAGGGAGATCCTGGCTATGGGCTGACACTTAGAAACATTTCTTTCAAAAGCAAAACAAGAGGCAAACCATGACAACAGATTAGGACCTGGGACTGAGGAGGAAGAAAAACGGGGCTGCGAAGGCAGGTAGCAGAGCTGGCTGACTTTCTGAGAAGAGAGCTCACAGTCTATCCAACTGTGCTGAAAGGACAGAAAACAGCTAAGTATAAGAATTGCTGGAGTCAAGGAAAGCTGAGAGACGTGGGGAAGGCTGGAAACGGGTTGGTTGCGGGCAGCCTCTTAGAGGTGACAGGCTGGGTGTCCCCCGAGGGCAGCGGGATGAGCTGTCCTTCCTTTAGCCAGAGAAGTCAGAAGCAACCCTGACCACACTACCTGGGGAGGCCCTAGAACCGCATCTTTCTCTCTTGCGCTCTCTCTCTGTCTCTGTCTCTGTCTCTCTCTCACATACACACACACACATCGGGGAGGGGGGAGGATGATGCACTCTGCAGAGAGAGGGGAATCGAGTCCTCACATATTCAGGAGGGATGCAGCAGAGGATCAGGAGGGAGACCTGAAGACTAAAAGTGGGGACAACAGAGAAAGCTGAGCAGCCTGCACACACTGGGATGGAGAGGGTGATGCTTGCAGGCTTGGACCGCGGATGCTTGGGGGTGGGTCAAGGGACAGGCTGGGGCTGGGGCTTCCCAGGCCTGGACTCACTTCCCAACTGTGCTGACTTGCTACTTGATACGAGATGAACCACCTGCTATTCTCAGACTTCAGCTTTCTGAACCGAAAAAATGAATTCTGAACCAGACCATGCTTGGCATAACCCCAGGAGGGCACGGAGCAGTCGAAGAGGGATGTAGGTTTTTCCCATTACCAAGATGTTCACAGGACACCAACAGCTCTAAAAGTCATGTGTGTCCTTCTCAGAAAGAGTGGGCTTATTCTGATCGCCACAATGAAGCCAAGTTCTCTGACTCAAAAAAAAAAAACAAGTGGGATAAATTAAGATATTGAGATTTGAAGCACTGATTGACCTCTTTGTCTTTCCAGTTCTAATAAGTTGATGTCTTCTCCACGTATAAATGCCAGGAAAAAGAAGCTCTAAAGAAGCATGATTCCAGGGAATTCTCTGGTTGCCCAGTGATTAGGACCCCACACTTTCACTGCCGAGAATGTTTCAATTCCTGGTTGGGGAACTAAGATTCCACAAGCTGTGTGATATGGGCAACAAACAAACAACAACAACAAAAAGAAGCAACAGTTCCACAAGGAAACCTGCTCACTTTCCAAACCGAACCATGCCTTTACTCACGTTTAACCACAAGGGGCTGGATCTGTTTAGAAAAAATGAACAGGAATTTTACAAACATGGACCCATGGTGTGTGGCTGCATCATAGTAAAACAATCTTAAATGAAAAATGGTTTGTGGGTTTAGTAACTGGACTCCTTGGACAAGATCGACAGAAGATTTCAGGTTGGATCCCACCCTTTGCTAAATTTCAAGACCCACTTTCCTTTACATAAATAATTTGCATAATACAGAATAGAGAGTCTTGCAACACAGAAGTCATCATACAGGATGACTTGGTCGGGAGAGAAAAACATACTACACAGATTATTCATGGTTTGGAGTAATGAGAGAAAAAAGACAGTAATGCCCAAAGATAGAGTGAGATGAGGTACATTAACATTATATATCCATTTCTATATGTCTTCTTTTCACAAAGACTCAAAATAGTCACCATATCTTTGCATCAAAAATTAACTGGTGTTGAGCTGTAACAGTTACTTCATACACCTTCCTTATGTAAATGGAAGAAATGCTGTATCACAACAAGAATGAGGTCTAGTAGAATTAAATGTGATACTAAGGTTATAAACAAGCCATATACTGAGAAAAATCCGAGTGAACCTTTTGGCCAACCCAATATTAACAGGATGGAGTGAAAAAGTACCAGAAATACATTATTCAGTAACAATTTACCAAGTATCTCCTGGGCCCCAGAGATACAAAGATCATCTTGTTCAAACTGAAAGGTACTCCCCTTCCAAATCTTTCAACATCTTTTACTCAAATCCCTTTGTATGGGTTGGTTATTCTGAAAAATGGTCCTGATTTTCCCCAGCCTGCTGACCTGCACTTCTTTTAACTATGTGCCCCCAGAACTCCAGCTAGCAGACTACCCTGCTATCTGTAGACACCTCTGATTTCTTGCTAGAGCTAAAAGCTGGCCCTTCTCTGAGGCCCCTGCCTCCCTGAAGCCCGCTGCGTGAAAGTTATTCACCTCCCATTCCCTTGGGGCTGGGGAGGGTGGCCCCTGAGCATCACTCTCGCAGGCAGAAGCTCACTGTCTGGGTAGATGCCACAGCTGTACCACTTTCCCCTCTTCTTCCTGAACAGTGGTCTGTGTGCTGGGAGTTTAAGGTTCATAAAGAAAAGTGGCAGGGGATGAAGTCAACACGTACAGTGAGGTCATCCTATTAAGGTACCAGGTTAAGGAAGAATAATTTTGCACTGGAGATACTGGGTTATTGCTCTGGGTTATTTATTTCAATATTTTTATTTATTTATCTGGCTGTACCAAATCTTAGCAGCGTCAAGCAGGATCTTTAGTTATGGCATGTGAACTCTTGGTTGAGGTATATGGGATCTAGTTCCCTGACCAGGGATTGAACCTGGGCCCCCTCCATTGGGAGCATGGAGTCTTAGCCACTGGGCCACCATGGAAGTCCCTGCTCTGGGTAATTTCAAATTCACTTTCTCTTTAACATAAGGATGGTAAACAATCAGATCTTTCCCTTAGAAAAACAAACCTGGCAAAACTATGGTGAAAGTAGCGTGAGGAGAGGAAACCAGCTAGAAGGTTATTGCTAAAGGCTTCGTGAATGGCCGTGACAGTCTGGGCCAGGACAGGGGGATGGGAATGGAGAGGGAGACATTGAAGAAGGTTCACCAAATAGACTTGGTGATTCACTGGATGTGGGGGTGGGGGTGAGGATGTGAAGGAGAATCAATGAAAGATAAATCCGAGGTTTCTACCTGGGGTGACTGAATGGATGCTATCTAACATCAGTCAGAGAATTAGAAGGTTGCAGGACAATGGGGATACAATGAGGCTAATTTTTTAAAAAAATATTTATTATTTTATTATTCATTTGGCTGCGTCGAGTCTTAGCTGAAGCATGTGGGATCTTTACTTGTGGCACGTGGGATCTAGCTCCCTGACAAGGGATCGAAACCAGGCCCCCTGTATTGGGAGCATGGATTCTTAGCCACTGGACCACCACCCTGAGGCTAGTTCTGACAAAGGAAATTTATATAGTCGGCAGGCAGTTGGGAATGTACAAGAAGTTGATGGTGATGAAGTGGGAATACTGGTGACAGCAGTAGCTACTGTTACTACCAGTGGTACCTGGCCCCTTTGGACTGAGACAAGCCCTTGGGCTCACAAACAACTCAGCGGGTGGCAGGACATCTTATACAGAGATACTAGGTTTCCTGTTAATCTAACACATAGAGAGCTCAGCACCCTCATTTCAACATTAAAAGCTACGAGCTCATGTGTGTCCAAGCTGGCTAAGTGAGTTCACTTGCTCCTCCTGGACTGAGTCCCCGGGGCAGGCAGCAGTCGCCATGGTCACAACTGTGTCATCGCCAGCTCCTCACACGCCCTGACCACCGTCCAGTCCATCCCCAGGGTGCCACTCCCTAACTCATGTGTACAGAAGGGCTGACGGACACTGAAAATACTGAGGGACAGTCACCACTACATCCAGGATGCTTTGGCTCTTACTGTGGTATCATGTCCAGCCTTTTTGTTCGTTTTTGGCCAAACCACACAACTTGGGGTATCTTAGTTCCCCGACCAGGGATTGAACATGGGCCACGGCAGTGAAAGCACAGAGTTCTAATCACACTGCCAGGGATCTCCCATCACATCTAGTTTTGCACTCTTTTAAAGAGGCTGTCAAGAAACTTGAGATCATGCAAAAGTCAACAAAAAAGATGAAAGGATCAAGGAAAGGTTAAAGAAGTTGTGTCATTTCTCTGAGAGACAAATAGCTACTGAGTGACTCCTTCAAACACTTGACGGGTTATCACCAACACTGTTTGCTATCCATGGGAAAAAATGGCCTCAAACTTTAGCTTCTAGGCAGGAGGCTGGGCAACATTATGATCTAAAGAGCTGACCCCTCCAGTTCTAGAAACAGAGGAGGAACCTCTGACAAGATATGCCAAAGGAGTGGCATTAAGGATGCCTCCTGTCTGGGATGTTGAAGAAGTGCTGGAAACAGTGGCGATGGCTGCATACCACTGTGAACACACTTTTTGGAAAAGGTCTTTTAAGGGCACTTCCTGGTGGTCCAGTGGTTACGACTCAGTGCTTTCACTGCTGTGGGCCCAGGGTTTGATCCCTAGTTGAGGAACTAAGACTCCAAAAGCCATAGAGTGCAACCCCCCAAAACAGGTTTAAAACTCCTTGCAAAAAAAAAAAAAAAAAAAACTTGCATTTTCCAGGAAATGGTAGTTAAACAGAAAAAAGTTGAGTTTATCAGTGAGAAATACTGAGATAACCATGATTTATACTGAACAGTGCAAGTACCTCCTTCTCAAACACTAGCAGAAGCTGGCATGGAGCCATGTTGTAGAAAAGGCTGAACTCCGACCTGTCAAATGACAGCAGTGAGAAAAAGAGCAGGAAAAAAGGAAGCAGCGTCCATCCAGACGACACAGCAGCTCTCTCCACCACAATGCTCGATGTGTGAGTAGAATAGCCAGGCATCTGCAGTGGACTCTGCACTCTGAGAAGATCCGGGTTAGCATCATTGCCCCAAACCTGTGCTGACTTGCAGACGCTATCAAGGTCCTGACTGGCTGTCCCTGGGGGTGGCAGCTACGTTTACCAGGGAATGCAAGCCTGAGGGTGCTAATGGCAAGAAGGGCCTGAAAAGCATAGAGAACAGAGTGATGGCTGGCAAGTGAACCCTTTGCTCTGAAGCAATCTGAAGTGGAATCCCACAAATAAAGAGGAGCCAAGGTCTACTGAAGAGAATGTGTCAGAACCCGCATTCCCAAAACAGTCCTTGGAGTCCAATTGAGAACACTGTGTAGTCTAAATGCCACTGAGAAGGAAGGATGCGAATGTCGGCTGCAGGGTTGGTGAACTGGTGGAATCAAATGTGTTGATCAGGGGGAGTTAACCCACACACCTGCTGCCACGTGCTGGGGGACCCTCCTGTTCAACTGAAGTGTTGGGTGGAATATAATTAAGAAGCCCAAGGCATAGATGGCATTTTCATTGAAAAGATGAGGTTCCTTACAAATCTGTTTAGATAACATCAAGTTCATTCAACTATTCAATAAATATTTACTGTACTACTACTACAAAATATGAGATTTCTGTAGGACCAAAGAAATAAAAAGACAAGAAAGACAAGATACCATCTCTTCCCTCCGGGAGTTTACAGCCTCACTTGGAACCCAGATGAACGCACAAGGATTCCGAGGACCCAGGGCCTCTCTCCAGACACGCAGGCAGGCTCACCCAGCCTGAGCCACCCATACCCAGCGTGGGAGGCAGGAGTTCTTTTTAACTGAGGCTGAGGAAGTTATGCCAAGACAGGTGCCAAGACAGAATGCCACGGGTCCAGGCTGGGAAAATGGGCCAGCAAAGCAGAAAGGGGAAGAAGGGCTTGAGACAGGTAAGAAGGACCAGGGGAGCAAAGAAACACCAGGACATGAATCACCATGGGCTGTCATGCTGCTTCTCAAATGTGTCCCTGAATGGGACGAACTGAAAGATCAGCACTGACATACACACTACCATGTGTAAAACTGATAGCTAGTGGGGAGCTGCTGCACAGCACGGGGAGCTCAGCTCGGTGCTGTGATGACCTAGAGAGGTGGGATCAGGGTGGGCTGGGAGAGAGGTCCAGGAGGAAGGGGATATATGTATACATATGGCTGATTGACTTCACTGTACACCAGAAACTAACACAACATTGTAAAGCAATTATCCTCCAATTAAAAATAAAATTTAAAAAGTATGTCCCTCAAAGAACATCTATAGACAGAGTAGAAAAGACATCCATGAGAAGTTTAGGGGCAAAGCCCTAAAAGGGGATGAAGGAACAATTTTCTTTAATGGCTTCATGCTTTATCTAACAAAATAAATGCAAGTATTCTCTGCTTTGAGCCCACCGAAATGTGCAGATCCCTATCTCCATGGAACAACCCAGGGCCCCATGGTTCCCCAATTCAGAACCATTACAGAAGGCAAAGGGCTGCTGCTTATGACTGTGCCCAGCTATGTGCTCTAGGAGTACATTTATAGCATGATCGGACAGATTAAACCAAGAAAACACAGGATAAATGCCTCGGATGATGCCTAAATTATGAGCGTTTTGGGAATTGAGAGGACGAGATCACTTTGTGAGGATTACAGCTGACTTCATGAAGACAGGAAGACCTGAGTTGGTGAAGAACATGTGGTCAGC
The DNA here is from genome assembly GCA_024291935.2 of Okapia johnstoni. Taxonomy (NCBI): domain Eukaryota; kingdom Metazoa; phylum Chordata; class Mammalia; order Artiodactyla; family Giraffidae; genus Okapia; species Okapia johnstoni. The sequence goes on from CM044324.1 coordinate 20,165,941, forward strand.
AAGTCCATGGGCACTCTGAGGGAGAGAAGAGGGAAGAGCACTGAAGGCAGAGGAAAAACCAGGCGGGCCATGGTGAGAAGCTGATTAGTTGGACTGAATGATCACTGAATGGGCAAAACATAGAACATAGGGACCTTGATGTTTTTACTTTATCATGAAAATGAGAAGATCAATGAAGAAAGCAATATGACACCACTAGAACTACCCAACCAATTCAGAGAGTTTATCTACTTTTCTCTTCCCCAAATGTACTTATAACAAGGAAAAATTTGATTTTATAACAAATACAGCATGGCCTCCCAATCGAATGTTCCTTCATCAGACATGGACTGTAACTCCAGCCACATTAAGTGGGAAGGTCAGAAGCCACCACTTCAAATAATGTTAAGGAATCATCAAGCCAAAGAGTTCAGATCCCAAATGTACAGGAGAGGTCTTACAAATCAGTGAAGACGATGACAACACATACCTACTAACAATGGAAAATGGGCACAAGACATGAACATGCAATTCACAAGGGAAATAAATAGTTCAAATCTCTTAATGTCTCTAATGATTGCTGCTGCTGCTGCTAAGTTGCTTCAGTCGTGTCCGACTCTGTGCGACCCCATAGACGGCAGCTCACCAGGCTCCCCCGTCCCTAGGATTCTCCAGGCAAGAATACTGGAGTCGGTTGCCAGTTCCTTCTCCAATGCATGAAAGTGAAAAGTGAAGTCGCTCAGTCGCTCAGTCGTGTCCGACTCTTAGTGACCCCACGGACTGCAGCCTACCAGGCTCCTCCATCCATGGGATTTTCCAGGCAAGAGTACTGGAGTGGGTTGCCACTGCCTTCTCCTCCTAATGATTAATGTAACAAAAATTACATAAGGTGAAATTCATATAGATTATAGATTATAGAAATTCATATAGACTATAGATTCATAGGGCTTCCCAGATGGTGTAATGGTAAACAATCCACTTGCCAAATAAGAGACTCAGTTTTGATCCCCAGGTTGGGAAGATCCCCTGGAGAAGGAAATGGCAACCACTCTGGTATTCTTGCCTGGGAAATCCCATGGACAGAGGAGCCTAGAAGGCTACAGTCCATGGGGTTGCAAGAGTTGGACATGATTTAGTGACTAAACAACAACAAACAAATAGATTCAAAAAGCCCATTTTTGATGAAGGTGTAGGGTTACAGTCCCTCTCATAGGCTGCAGGTAAGGGCCCTTCTCAGGGAAATTCGGCAATTCCACTCATAGGCATTTATCCTACAGAAACATTTAGAGAAGTATCTATGACATACTTAAAAGAACATTCACAGTAGCATCATTTTCACTAGTGAGACTTTGCAAACCACCCAGACATCAATCAGTGAGTATTAGATAAGTGAATTATGGCATATCTGCAGACTGAGATTACAGTACATGTCTGAAAAGGTTGAAGCGGACCTTTTTATAGTCATTTGGAAATAAGTGCAGGATTATCCTATAAACTCCATGAAGGCTGAGACCATGATTATTTCCTTCAGTACTGGATAGTCAGAGCCTACCTGGCTTAAACTAGGCATTCAACTTGTGTGGAACAGATGGAGATTTGGTTAAGCAAAAAAAAAATTACAAAACATTATACAGGGTAATTCTATTTTCCTTTTCTTAATGGTTTGTTTATTTTTCATTCATTTTTGGCTGTGCTAGGTCTTCGTTATTGTGTGCAGGCTTTCTCTAGTTGCAGAGAGTGGGGGCTACTCTATAGTTGAGGTCCTTGGGTTTTTCACCGCAGTGGCTTCTCTAGCTGTGGAGCGTGGACTCCAGGGTGCATGGGCTTCAACAGTTGCAGCTCGTGGGCTCAGTAGCTGCAGCTCACGGGCTCTACAGCGAGGGCTCAGTAGTTGTGGTGCACAGGCTTAGTTGCTCCATAGCATGTAGAATCCTCCTGGACCAGGGGTTATCGAACCCATGTCCCCTGAGTTGGCAGGTGGATTCTTATCTACTGCACCACCGGGGAAAGCCTCATTTTCCTTTTTGTAACACACACACCTGTATTTTTTACACACACTCTATGGTTATTGCTGGAGAGGGTGACTGGGACAGGATTATTTAATTTTATATCTTGTTTTCAACTTTATAAATGAAAACTGTAAAAAAATGATTTTGAAATGAATATGTAATAATTTTTATAAGAAAAAGAAATAATCTGGAAGAATTATGTACACTCTTTTCCCTGTGGGATTGTAAAGTTGGGTATAAGGCAACTGGTGGAAACAGCTTTGGACATAAAAAAAATCTTCTCTGATGTTTCCCAGGAAAGATGAAGCTGGGCAGGAGTGGGAAGTAGGTGGCCAAAAGGAAGTCAGGGAAGGAGAGGGCTGCCTGGGGTGCACTTTGCAATCCAGGGGTACAGGCCTAAGATGATTTTCTCTTGAAGCTTACAAACCATGTTTTGGTTTTTTTTTTTTTAATTAACATTTATTTTGGCTGCGTCTGGTCTCAGTTGCCGCTCGCTGGATCTTTGCTGCACCATGTGACTGCCCTTGTTCTGATGCACAGACTTTCTAGTTACGGAACATGGTTCTCTAGTTTCAGCACGTGAGCTTAGTTTCCCCATAGCATGTGGGATCTTAGCTTCCCAATCAGGGATCTAATTCACATCCCCTGCATTTCCAGGCAGATTCTTAACCATTGGATCACCAGGGAAGTCCCAAGCTACATGTTTTTTAAAGGAATTTGGACATGCTTAAGAGGAAAAGGGTTAGAGTCACCATTTATGGAGCACTTACTATGTACTGGGCCCTCGGGCAAGCACACTGCCTACCCTTAATCCTGATCACAAGCTAAGAGGTTCAGAGGTTGATGAATACATCTTCCCCAGAAGAAAACAGAGACTTTGAGTTTAGACATTAGAGACCCATCACGCTACAAGGTCCATGAGCCTCACTGTTCTACCAAGATGGGCAGGGAACTAACCAGCTGGCCGGCAGGAAGGGCTCCATCCATGAAGCCCACTGCACTGCATCCAGGAAGCTGTAGAGACCTGCGCTGGGCACTGCATGAAGTCGTCAGCACCATAACCACCCACTTATCTTAATACACACGGTGGAAACAGTGAAATCTTTGGACCACACTATCTTTATGGAGTTCAACTTAGTTGTACGGTTTCAACCTAAGAAGGCAGCTCAGACAGTCCTTCAGATTCAAAACAGGGCTCATGTGAGTCCCGTTAGTCCTACAAAAGATGAGAATTTATTTGTGCTTATGGTTCTCTGAGACATAAAGCAAAAGTCTTCAAAGGCTGACAACACACATAGGAAAAATATAACAAGACTGCAGACCAAGAGCTGCTTTCATTTTCTGAGAGGAGCATAAACAAAATCTTGCCCTCGTTTAATCAGAAATAAAATGTTCATAATTGACTGTCTAGAAAGACACACTGTTTCCATATAACCTGAAATCTTGACCCCCTGCTCTACTGCACAGAAAACTCTTAAAGAACGCTAGTACAGAACTGCACATTGCCCCTACTGACTTAAATATTAACTTACATACCATATCGTGGGTCAATTAAGGATGAACAAGAGTAAGTACTCGCGGTACTGTTTCTTCGGTCACTTAAATTTTTAAAAATAGTCCAACTTAAAATACACATGCTGTTGCACAGTTTCATCTTCAGTATTCAGTTCAGTTCAGTTCAGTCTCTCAATCGTGTCCATCTCTTTGCGACTCCATGAACCGCAGCATGCCAGGCCTCCCTGTCCATCACCAACTCCCGGAGCCTACCCAAACTCATGTCCATTGAGTTGGTGATGCCATCTAACCATCTCATCCTCTGTTGTCCCCTTCTCCTCCTGCCCTCAATCTTTCCCAACATCAGGGTCTTTTCAAATGAGTCAGCTCTTCGTATCAGGTGGCCAACGTATTGGAGTTTCAGCTTCAACATCAGTCCTTCCAATGAACACCCAGGACTGATTTCCTTTAGGATGGACTGGTTGGATCTCCTTGCAGTCCAAGGGACTCTAAAAAGTCTTCTCCAACATCTTCAGTATAAATAATGTTAATGATGATGAGAAATGGATGACGTTCACAGCATCTTTCTCTTCCACGAATCTCAAGAAACTGATAACTGTGGACCTGAAGGCACCTGGAGACTGCAGTGGCCGCCTTCCCTGAATGAGACCAGGGATAAGGCGGCTTCGGCTGTAATCAGCAGCTTCCAAACTTTCTGGACTGTGATTCACAGCAAGAAAATCAAAGTTTCATGAATTTATCCTTCCTGCATGCAAGACACTCTGATACTTTCTAATCTATTTCTCTTATTATTATTGTATCAATAGTTCGTGTGGCTGACAGTCTGCTAAACTGACTTCATGACCCATTTACAGGTCATGGCCAGTGCCTTAAATGCTGAAGTTTTCTTGGACCCTGTTCCACGTGGGCCTCTCCCTCTCCACACACTTCCTGGATTCACCCCACCCACCCTACCTCTCTTCTGGCTCCAGTGACCATCTGTCTGTGAGGACTTCAGCCCTGATCCCACTTCAGGGCTCCAGACCCATACATCCAATAGCCCATTGGACAGTTCCACTTGGACATTTCAAAAGCAACCTTAAAGCTATGTCCAAGAATGTATTTTATGACGACTATCACCAAGCCTTGATAAACAGCACCAACTTGGCTATCCAAGCCAGAAAACTGGGCCTCATCTTCCATCTCTTCCCTCCCACAGCCACTGAAACACTGAGTCCTGCTTATTGTAACTTCTAGATGACAAGGGAGTCCTTCCACTCCTCTCTCATCATCACTTGATGGGGCTACGGCCAAAAGCCTGCAGCCCTGCTCCACCCCACCACAGTCCATGCTGAAGCCAGGGTGATCTTTTGGAAATGCAATCCTCATCAAGTGACCTGCCTCGGTGGGAGGTGGTGGGGCCCGGCTCTCGCACTGGGGGCTTCTCCAGCCTCGGCTCTGGCCACGTCTCCCCCTGTTCTAGGCAGTGGCTCTTGGGTCTGATACACATTAGAATCACAAGGATAACTTTAAAAATATATCAGAACCTAACTTCAGGATAGTTGAATCCAAACCCTATTAGTGACTCTACTGGATGGCCGGAGGGCTCCCCGTTTCAGCTCTATGGAAGGTCTTCAGGGACTTCCCTGGCAGTCCAGTGGTTAAGACTCTGTTCTTCCAGTGCAGAGGGCAGTGGGTTCAAACCCTGGTCAGGGAACTAAGATCCCACATGCCCTTTTCACTGTCAAAAAAAATTTTTTTTAATAAAAGAAAAAAAGAATTACTCTAAGGAGGGTCTTTGGCTCCTGGGAGGGCTCTCACTTCCTTACTATTTCACAGCCTCAGCCCCACCTTATACTTACTCTTTAGGTCCTTCTTTGCTTAAATGTCCTCTTCTCAAGGGTCACCTCCTTTCACCCCCCCCAAGTGAAGTCCCCTAGCTCTGTCTTTCTATCACAACCCATGGGCTGTCAAATCTCCCAGCCTGGCACCAAGGGCTGCTCAATAAAGACCTACCAATGGTTACAGGAATGGTTAATTCTAGAATCAGATACGCTGAAGCTACTGTTGAGGAAAGTTGGGGGGGGGAACAACCCCCAAACACCACTGATGTACAAGGCGTAAACCGACATCTGTGACAGAAGTTCTCCTTATTTCCGTGGGGTGCCTGGGGTTGGCCAGATGAGGCTACTTGGCGCCTGAAAGTGAAAGTCACTCCATCATGTCTGACTCTTTGCAACCCCATGGACTCTATGTCCATGGAATTCTCCAGGTCAGAATACTGGAGTGGGTAGCCTTTCCCTTCTCCAGGGGATCTTCCCAACCCAGGGATCAAACCCAGGTCTTCCACATTGCAGGCAGATTTTTTACCAGCTGAGCCAGCAGGGAAGGCCAAGAATACTGGAGTGGGTAGCCTATCCCTTCTCCAGGGGATCTTCTGGACCCAGGAATGGGACCAGGGTCTCCTGCATTGCAGGTGGATTCTTTACCAACTGAGCTATCAGGGAAGCCCTACAGTCGACAGTGTCTTCCTACAAAAGCTCCCCAGGGGAACATGTCTCATTCTCTGCCTCTTCCCAGTTCATCCAGGAGGACAGACAAGAAATCCGCACCGCCCCTACCCCCCCCTCCCCGTTTCACAAAGGATAAGACTGAGTTGCCAAAACAAACAAACAAGATAGGGACTTCCCTGGGGGACCAGTGGTTAAGACTTCACCTTCCAATGCAGGAGGCAAAAGTGGGGTGGGGTGGGGGTGGGTGATGGTTCGATCCCTGGACGGGGAGCTAAGATCCTACATGCCTCGCAGCCAAAAAACCAGAACGTGAAGCAGGAGCAATGTTGGAACAAACTGAATAAAGACTTTAAAATTGGTCTACATCAAAAGAAAAAAAAAAAAAAAGACTGAGTTGCCCAAAATGACCATAGGAAATCAGAGGAAGATGGATTAGGTCTGGGTCTGCATCCCTGCCTCTCACAGGAGGAGTTAAACAGTTCACAGGGACACCTCGAGCTCCCACTCCCGCAGCAACAACAGCCCCGCTATATTTCACACGGCGCTTATTAAGGTACCCATTAAAGTCTTGCTAGTAATTGAAAAAATTATATATGTGCGAGGAGAATGAGTTAATGTTCACAGAAGAACCTTTACTCGTGCACCTCCTGACTCCTTACTTTCACGGTGTGCCTTAACCTTGCATTTTTGTGGGGTTCTTTACATCTTATACATGGGCGTAAAGTCACCTTTGAGATATAATTCCATTAGCCACACAAGCAACTTCGGAGGCTATTATGTTGCATCAACTTTTTCTGTAAAAAATAAATTGTTCAGGATATTATTCCTGGAACAGAATAAATTCTTGGAATTACCGAGTAACTTATGTGCCGCACCACTGTTCCAAGAACACATTACTTATTTTATCATGACAAAGTCAAGTTATTAATCTTCTGGCTTCCATTTCAACAATGAGAAATTCTGCGAGATGCACAGCAGACACCTGCATTCCATCTCAGTTCAACTTTATATCGTCCATAAACATCTCTGTTTTGGACAACTCGTCCAAACAAATGCTCACGGAATACTCGATGTAGCATTCAATTTTATGAAACTATAAAAGCTCCTTGCTGTTAATTACAGAGACAAATGTCCCATCACACATTTGGTTACCAGATAGCATAATTAGTTTTCTCCATTAACCTTTCAGATGTAAAATTTGATTTCCAAGTTAAAAAAAAAAAACATTGTAAAACCCTTGGAATTCAGAAAACACACCATATATTTGTACATGCTGGGGGGAAAAAATTGCAATACTAAGAAAACAATTTTATGGATTCTTATTTACCAGGATACTGTCTGGAATCTTGAAAGAAAACCTGTCTAAACTTCTTCTTGGTTTTAAGATATATGCTCAGATATGCATGCAGTAAGCCGTCCATCGTGTGGAAAGGAGGTGCAGTAACCTGACCATGAATGGAATGTGCCCTTTGATCTCTCCCTTCTCGCGACTGACGGTGATGCAGCTGAATTCATCCATCACAGCCTCTGTCTTTGTTGTCCCCCTTCACACAGGGCATCTGAGAGAGAATGGTGAAGGCAGGGCATCCAGGCTTTTCCCCTGGTCAAAGCTAAAGGGCCTGGACTTCCCTGATGGTCCAGTGGTTAGAACTGCCAATGCAGGGGACACAGGTTCAATCCCTGTGTCTGGGAAGATTCCACATGCTACAGGGCACCTAAGCCCATGTGCCGCAACTACTGAAACCCATGCACATGAGACCCCGGGCTCTGCAACAAGAGAAGCCACCGCAATGAGAGACCACACACCGCAAGAAGAGAGTAGCTCCCGTTCGCCACAACTAGAGAAAACCCGTGTACAGGAACCTAATCCCAGCACAGCCAAAAACAATTTTTTATAAAGCTAAAGAACCCCACAACCCTGGCATGCTAAGGACCACATTGTGGCTCACATGTGCTGGAGGCTGATCGTCACAGTGACTGAGTGGAAAGCTCTCAACCTGCATGTGTATTTATGATGCCAACATTCAGAGGGTGCGATCCTAACCTCCTTCAATGTGTAAGACAGTCCTGCTCAAGAAAACATTCTCGGCTTAACAAACCGTCCCAGACTCGGATCAGCTGATAACTGGAGGCAAAGTACATTTCAACGTGTTTTGACATAGTACTCATTTATCCAAAATTAGCAACCCAGAGCCTACTTGTCGCCAGGTATTGTGCCCTGGGAACATAGGAAGCTCAAAGTCTTTCCCTACAGGAATTCAAGCTGAGACTTGAGGGGTCAACAGACAAGGCAGTTAAGCAGAGGTGATGGCAGGCAGGGACCAGTGCCACAATACTGCAATATTCCAGGGATACCTTCACATGATGGGGTCTAAGTCTGCAAGACCCTGGGGGCAGGGGCAGGAACACACACAAGGGCATCCTAGTCTTGAGTTCAACTTTAAAAGGGGGCCAGCTATTAACTTAATAGGAAAGAAAAGAATGTGTAATGAAAAGTAACCGTGGACTTCACTGGTAGTACAGTGGGTAAGAATCCACCTGCCAATGCATGGAACACAGGTTCGATCCCTGGTCTGGGAATATTTCACATGCCTCAGAGCAGCTAAGCCTGTGCATAGCAACTACTGATCCAGCACTCTAGTGCCTGTGAACCACAACTACTGAGCCCTCGTGCCTGGAGCTCCACAACAAGGGAAGCCCATGCACCAACCCAACCAAGAGTAGCCCCAGCTTTCTGCAACTAGAGAAGGCATGTGCACAGCAGTGAAGACCCAGCACAATCAAAAATTTAAAAATAAATGAAATTAGTTACTTTAAAAATGATTATTTAAAAAAAAAGAAAAGTAACCATTCCGTTGGGTATTTTACTCCTGACATGTGAGGTCCAGGTAACTCCTGAGATGGACATGTAGATTTTCACCTCACGAAGCCAAGATGGGAGCTTGGAGGTAAAAGAGGTGAATGATAAAGCTTCAGAGTGGCTGATCTCACTATTTTTAATTTGAATTGGAGCTCCTTGTTCATTCATTGAGCATCCTTGGATGTTTGTAATGTGTCCAGCATAGTGCTTGGCAGTGGGGACACAGGAAGAGAGAGAGAGAAAATTAAACTGGCAGTGCTTTCACTTTGGTAGAAATGCTGTAGAAGGAGAGGGGAGGGAGAAATCAAAGAAGACTGCCTGGAAGAAGCCTCAGGGATAAGAGATAGCCAAGCACAGAAGAGGGAGCATGGTGCAGGTGCGGGGTTGCAAGCAGAGGAGGTGGTCAGTGCAGGCAGTAAAGAGGGGAAGCGAGTTGGCTGCAGGAGTGGAAAGTGGAGTGGCTGAAGCATAGGAAGTGGGAAGAGCAGTGTCAGGAATCAGGCTGAAGCAGGCAGGTGGCAGTTCCTGCGGGGTCTTAATCTGTCTTCTGAGTCCTGATCTGAGAGCCAGAGACAATAGGAGGTTCAGGTGGGGGTGGGGGAGGGTGCAATCCTCCAAGGTCCTGGAGGGCCAGGCGCCCCTGCATCAATTACCATGGGTCCCTGTGTGCATCCTGCTACTGCGGAACCTTCCTTCCCAGGTGGCATTCTCTCCAATACTTTTAAGAATAACAGATGTGCTGCGTAAATGTCCTAGGTCTATTTTTAACTTTGAGATGTGAAACACACTGTTCCCCTAGTATTTTTTCCTTTTATGAATGACCATATACTTTTCCTCCAAAAGGAAAAAAACCCATATTCCCATGGGAACCAGGGAGGCTAAACTGTTAAGACACCTCCTTAGAGTCTGTCCCTTGTGAAGATTTCTTTGTTTTAGTGATGTGGTGGTGATCAGTGGGGGAAAAGCCAACTCTCACAACCCCACCATGAGTTTCACTCACACGGTGGTCACTGAACCACCTCGAGCTTTTAGGAGAAACAGAAAGAGGTGTGTGTAGATCCACACATCGGGGGTGGGGACGGGGGGTCCACACGGGACAGTTACCAGGGTCTGTTGCCATCTGATGCATGGATTTTCTTAAATGCAGGTAGGAAAACCTGCTGCAAGTGAAGCCTGAGAACCAGATAGTTGGTTCTAAACATGGGCTTACGAACAGGGCGGGACCATCTTCAGCCCCTTTGTAAAGTTCTGCCAAGATTACGGTGAAGTACAGAGTCAGCAAAACATGTTATTTTTCAATTTGGGTTTTCAACATGTTGCTTTCGTATGCGAGTGCCTTTCCTTTTTTCGTCTTTACTAGATTTGAAAAAATAAAAAATTAGGTTTCAAGTTGTCTCTCACCCATCAACATCAGAAACCCCCAATTTCTATGCAGTTTAGTATATGATCAAAGCTTCTTTGGTTACATGAGACATGTCTTTGGCTCACTAACCATCTCTCAAATCTCAGGATGGTGCTGTATTTTAAAGCACATCTTCAGAGTCCTACACAACTGTATCCATGTCCAGTATACTCATGCACACAGAGAACACGGATTTGAGTACCCATTATGTGGGGTACCTATTGTATTCAAACAAAGCACTGTGCTAAGTGGTCTAAAGCAGCAGTTCCCAACCTTCTTGGCACCACGGACCTTTTTCGTAGAAGATGACTTTCCCGTGGATCGGGGGCAGGGTATGGCTTTGGGATGATTCCAGGGCATTAAGTTTACTATGCACTTTATTTGTAATCTAATGCCACTGCTGATCCAACAGGAGGTGCCACTGCACGGCCCAGAGGTTGGGGACCCCTGCTTTAAAGGATTCAAAAAAGAGTTCAGGTCCCACTTCCTCTGTGATCCTCCAATGTACAGGAGGAGAGGTGGGTTAAAAACAACCAAAGTTCTACATGGGATGTGTTCAGGGTGACATGAAGCACAGTAAAGGCACGTACAAAACAAGGAACTATTATAGGCAGTCTGCGGTAAATGCTATAGGAGAGCGGTATTCCTATTTAGTGCTGAGGTGCCCAGAAGAAAAGATAACCTCTAATTCAGAGAAAAAGGGGACAAAAACAAATGCGGTGTTTCCTAGTTTGAAAATGTGTTTCACTGCAAAGGATGTGTTGTGTGCTGTGGGGGCACTGGATGAGGGAGTTAGGATCTCCATCAGCATTTCATTATAGAAGATAAAACCCTCAAGAGTCTGTCCGAGGTGTGCTGAACTGTTAACCTGAGATTCAAACCAAGGCTTCACTGACCACAGTAGACATTAAACAAACCTGAGTCCCTTTCTTCCTAAATGGGTCCCGGGCTTCCCCTCGACCAAGCTTTTGGCCATGCCGTTCTTTCTACCTGCAGTGGGGTCCCGTTTCTCACCCAAAATCCTACTTTGCTGGGGTGAGGGGGCAGTGGGGCCCAGGGAGGTGAGTTACATCGAAGTTGAAGATGGAGATGGAGATTAGGGGCAGACTGGATACTCAACACTAAGTTAAGGGATTTCAACTTGACCCTAGAATCCATGAGAAGACAGTTAAGTCTCTGAGCATGGGGTAGGATGATGAATTACATGTTAAGATCAGATTTTGTGAGCAGAAGGTGGGAGTGTGGGGGGGGGGGGGAGGCAGCTCTGGCACAGAGAAAAGAGGACAGAATGAGATGTCAAAGGACCCAATTTTAAAGCCTGGTCAGCTACTAATTCCTCTGTGACCTTGGGCAAATTGCTGTCATCTCTGAGGTCAGCATCCCATTTGTATTCATCTAAGGGACATAACACCTACCTTCTGGAGGGGTGGTAGTATTAACTCAGTGATTAGTGGAAGTATGAGACAGCCTAGCAGCAAAAACTCTCAAACTTCAGGCAATAAAATGAGTCCTCTCCAAGGACGACTAAGCCTGTGCCCACAGCCACAGAAGCGCAGGTACTTAAGAGCACTTATGTTCAAAGAAGCCACCAGTCCTTAAGTCTCCTCAAGAGGCTCTCAGGTTGGACTTTGCTTGCTCTTGCTTTTGAAACCATTTCTGGACCCACAGTAGAACCAGACATAGCATCAGTGCTGTAGGAATTCTCCAAAACCATCTGGACCGGAGGCTTTTCACGGTGCTGAGGGCACCCTGACTGTTGTGCAGAGGCCAGCAGAGGAGGTGGGACATGGGACAGGGGCTTGTGACCTCCTCCACCTGCTCCTGGCTGCTCTGCTCCCCTCCAACCTTTGAACCCCTGGGAGTTCATTTCAACAAGCTTCCCATGTGGGTAAGAGAGTTTTGGAGACAACAGACTCTGGTTTGGATCCTGGTTCTGTCACTGAGTTACTCCGTGAAAACCTCAAATTCCTCAAAGTGGGAATAATAATACTTTGGGGGGACAATGAATGGGATAGCATGCAAAGTTCTCCACGTGGGGACTTCCGTGGTGGTCCAGTGGTTAGGACTCAGGACTTCCACTGCTGTGGCCCTTGGTTCATCCCTGGTTGGGGAACTAAGATCCCACAAGCCTCAAGGTGTGACACCCCCCCCCAAAAAAAAAAACCTCCCAAAACAAAGTTCTTAGCATGGTACCCGGCGCCCAGACAACTTGATGAATGACACTACTCTGGTTGGCTGGATTCCTAACCCCAGGAGAATCTTTGAGATTCGAAAGACCCTGAAAGGGCTGGCTGTCGTCAAGAAAGCCATTGAAAGATTCAAAACATCAGAGACCTCGACCCTGCTTGCTCAGCTCGGCTACTGCACCTTGAGCTTCGTCTTCTGAAAGCTGTTTCACAGACTCAACATTAAAGAGAACAGCCAGCACAGCACATAACCGGAGCACAATACATACCTGACTGAACAAATGAATGGGACCAGACACCTGAAAAGATATGTTTCACATCTATCTACTATAATAGTAAACCTAGGACAAAATCTAGATATAAAAAGATTTTCCAAAATGTTTGCTATTGTTATGGATGATAAATTTGTTGTTGCATTAAAATACTTCCTAAAAGTGCCCTGATGCTGGCTGAGGTCTCTCCAATGATCCCTGGATTTGCCCGGCTCAACCAGGCAGAGGGAAAGACCTTGGGACAGGAGTCCTGGGTTTAGTCCAGGATCTGCTACTTATGAGCAAGTCACTTAACTCTGAGCTTCAGTTTCTTCCTCTGGGCAATGGGAATAATGACATCCACCCAGGCTACGCACAGGTCCGCTGTAAAAGTCATGAGATGGAACTTCCCTAGTGGTTCAGTGGTTAAGAATTCACCTGCCAATGCAGGGGACATGGGTTCGATCCCTGGTCCAAGAAGATCCCACATGCCATGGGGCAACTAAGCCCACAAGCCACAACTATTGAGCCAGCGCTGTAGAGTCTGTGCTCTGTATCAAGAGAAGCACCTCAATGAGAACCTCAAGCACCACAACTACAGAGTAATCCCTGCCTGCCAAAACTAGAGAAAGGCCGCACCCAGGGCAGCCAAAAAGAAAAAAGAAAAATCAGGGGATGTGGACCTCCCTGGTGGTCCAGTGCTTAACACCCTGTGCTCCCAATGCAGGGGAGCTGGGTTAGATCCTTAGTCAGGAACTAAGATCCCACATGCTGAAACGAAGAGTTTGCAGGCCTCAACTAAAGATCCCGCATGTTGCAACAAAGATTGAAGATCTCAGGTACCACAACTAAGACCTAGTGCAGCCAAAAAAAAAAAAAAAAAAATCATGACAGCTGGCCAGTACTGTCCAAACTACAGAGTGCAACCCTTACTTAAAGTCTGATTATAGTGATACTCAGCTCTCTGCTGAGGCTCCCATCACCTCTCCCACCTGGAATCCTCTCCAGCTCCCCTGCCTATTCAAATCCTCCCCAAGGTCACAGTGTCGCCTTTCCAGCACTCTCCAACCCACCCGCAATGTGATCCTCTCCTTCTAGCTCAGCTTTTGCCCTAAAGGCTCATGTCTGTCATTTAACACACACACATGCTGTGCTGCGGGGTGTTCCCAGCTCGCAAGGATTGGTGGGGTCCCAGCAATGCCACCTGCCCCTTGGGAGACCTGCGGCAGCCTCCCTGACACCTCTAGTGAAAGTCGCTCAGTCGTGTCCGACTCTTTGTGACCCCATGGCCTATACAATCCATGGAATTCTCCAGGCCAGAATACTGGAGTGGGTAGACTTTCCCTTCTCCAGGGGATCTTCCCAACCCAGGGATTGAATCCAGGTCTCCAGCATTGCAGGTGGATTCTTTACCAGCTGAGCCACAAGGGAAGCCCACCATCTCTAGTCTTGTCTACAAAACACGGATAGTAAGGAGTCTTAGAGATTTGCTCTGAGGGGTAAATGAGATCCTTCTTGTCAAGACTCAACTCAATGCTGAGCACACAGGAAGTGCTCAGACAACTGCAGTTGTTAGGATGACTGAATTTTGTCCTTCACTGTGTCCTGAATTTGTTCAACTGGATTTTTTATTTTTTTTTGGCTGCACCAGTTCTTAGTTGCAGCATGTGCAATCTTCACTGAGGCATGCAGGATCTAGTTCTCTGACCAGGGATGGAACCCAGGCCTCCTGCATTGGAAGCACAGAGTCTTAACCACTGAACCACCAGGGCAAGTCCCTGTCCAGCTGGATTTTAATCATTGAGAGCAGGATCCCTGTCCTATTCACTTCTTTAGTTGCCCCCAACCCCACTCCTATTCCATAAAAGTGCTGAGTTTGTCATATATTCTCAAAAAAAAAAAAAAAAGAGAGAGAGAAATCTGTTACACTGATGAAAAGGAATTAAGTTGTTTTTCTCCAAAATAGGGCTCAAATCTTCATAGTGGCCCATCATGGCCAGCTGGACAAAGCCAGTGTCCACAGGGTAATCTCTCCTGACCCTGTTAGCTAGTTAAACATGTGGGAGGAACACCCAAAAAGCTCTCGGACAAACTGTTCACACCACTGAACCATCCTACCCTGTTGAATGTGCTGCCTTAGTCAACAGCCTAAAAATAGCCCAGGGAAATTGATTTGAGGTGGGAACCTCTGCCAAATTCTGGAGTGCTCTCTTTCCCCAAGACATGAACTGTAATCTTACAGGTGCAGATAGTACCAGAGATGACACAGATGGACATGTGAACACAGAAAATCCCACGCAGCATGCCAAAGGCCCTGTTTGAGGAATGTGTTACTGGTCAAAGAGTTCTGCTGTTTTTGCTAACAATCTCCCTTGGGTGTCACAGACCTCATGCGGAATTCTACACTATGATGCATAATATCACGAGTGGACTCAAGCCATTTACAAAACAAACGTGACTGACATTTGCGAAAAAAAACTATAACCTAAAAAAGTCCACTTTATAACACCATCAACAACAGAACTGTGTTTCATATGTTATCAGTAACTATTTTTAATTACTCTAGAAATCAGGTTTGCATAATCATTTGCTCTTCCAGTTTTTTTCTTTTTCCAAATTGACTTGAAGATCACAAACAGAAATGTTCTATGGGAGCCATATCCCACTTTCCCCAGAACGAGCAAAAGACTGAGAATAACCCAGACACTTTCACGCTGTTCCATCTTTTGTCTCTTGATATCTAAGGCCTCTGTGACCAACAGTGACTTAGAAACTTATCACAAGCCTGGCCTCGCACTGATGTTCTCTTATCTTCCTGGGTTCGAGCTAGGAAAAATGAAGCCAGGCCTGCCCCTTGGAGAGTTTACCTCTTACCAAATCCGGAGCACTGGTACCTGCTTGCTCTACATCCTTCACTCTCTCGTACCCGGAGTCCACCCACCGTATCGTGTCCTCACCATTCTCCAAGGACCCAGCAGACAGGGAGAACAGCCTGCCGTGTCGGAGATGAACTAAACCAAGGATGTGATGTTCCTTTTTTATGATAAATGTACCTCTTTCTACTAATTGACAAGTTCTTCCTTTCAAACAGTTAGATTGAGTGGTGCTTTGATATAGAATTCCGACTGATCGAGTTAAGGGTACTGAAAATACAGGATCCTGAATAAGTAGAAGGAATTGAACAGAGTACAATCCAGGAATATTCTCCTCCTGGGTCATAGTGCCTCCCTTGACTGTGAGCCTTTTGGGTTCTAGACCTCAGAACAGAAAACAGGTGCTGAGAGCAGTGCTGGCCCCAGCCACAGTCTCTGCCTAGATGGAAAGATCCACATGCCTTCGGTGCTCACTGGTGAAAGAAATGTCATTATTTCCCTCCTGTTTTACCTCTGTTCCAGCGGTCCCCAACCTTTTTGGCACCAGGGACTGGTTTCATGGAAGACAATTTTTCCATGGACTGGGACGGGGTGATGGTTTCAGGATGATTCAAATGCATTCCATTTGTTGGGTA
This sequence comes from Okapia johnstoni, assembly GCA_024291935.2. Taxonomy (NCBI): domain Eukaryota; kingdom Metazoa; phylum Chordata; class Mammalia; order Artiodactyla; family Giraffidae; genus Okapia; species Okapia johnstoni. The sequence continues at coordinate 20,182,143 of CM044324.1, forward strand.
CTTTATTTCTATTATTATTACATCAGCTCTACCTCAAATCATCAGGCATTTTAGATCCTGGAAGGTGGGGACCCCTGCTCTATTCAGTACCCGTTTGACTTCTCAGTCCTTTGCAACCCACCCTTTCTCTTCCTTCAAGCAAGATCAAGAGGACCCCCAACTGCTTGGCTTCCTTGTTGTTTTAACTGGTGGTACCCTGAATCTGAGCACCCATCTTGCTTCCAAAAGACCTACTATGTGTAAAATATACAGCTAGTGGGAAGCTACTGTACAGCAGGGAGCTCAGCTTGGTGCTCTGTGATGACCTAGATGGGTGGTATGGGAGGGAATATATGTATATATTATAGCTGATTTACGTAGTTGCACTTCCCTGGTGGCTCGGATGGTAAAGAATCTGCCTGCTATGCAAGAGACCCAGGTCCGATCCCTGTGTTGGGATGATCCCCTGGAGTAGGGAATGGAAACCCACTCCAGTATTCTTGCCTGGAGAATCCCATGGACAGAGGAGCCTGGTGGGCTACAGCCCCTGGGGTCACAAAGAGTCAGACATGACTGAGCTAACACTTTCACTTTTCACAGCAGAAATTAATAAATACTGTAAAGCAATTATCTTCCAATTTAAAAAAAATTTTTTTAATGGCCTATCAACTCTCCCCAGAGACATGGCCATTCTGGCCCTTGCTTTCAATGGCTCTTGCCAGGACTGTCTCCCACTTCTGCTTCCTCATGGGGCACCCAGCTCTCACACTGCCACCTAGGCTCTAGGAGGTGTTGGGGATGGGTACGGTGGGGGTCAAGTGCCATGATTTGTCCTCCACTCCAACCTCACAGGTCCATCATCCTTAGTGGCAAAATCCTGAATTGTTTCATTTTTGGTTCCTCTGTCCACGGGATTGTTCAGGTAAAAATACCGGAGTGGGTTGCCATTTCTTTCTCCAGGGGATCTTCCCGACCCAGGGATCAAATCTGCGCCTCTTGTGTCTCCTGCATTGCAGATGGATTCTTTATCCGCTGAGCTATTGGGGAAGCCTTTTTGGCTCATGGTCTACAAGTAACAAACTGCATGGGCAAGGCCCCTTGGGTACAGTATCTGTACTGAAAACCACACGTGGACAGAGCAGCATCATTTTAGGGAACCTACTCATCCATCACGAAGCTACTCTTGTCAGATGGCCTCCAAGGTGCTGCTTTGCTCCTCTTGGCCCTGGGGTGAGTCGGGAAGGAGGGTGGTGAGAGCAGAGACTGGCCTCCCCTCTCTTGACCACAGACGTGGTGTGAAGTGAGCATAAAGCTGGGCGGACCAACGAGGAGTGGCTCCGTGATCACTAGTCCTACCTAGAGGTGGTTCGACGGAACATCACACTTACCTTATCCTTCTGCTTTTTGGCTGGAGAGTTAATTTAATTTTGTCATGGCAGGATTAGCAACCAGGCCACAGCGGTGAAGGGACATTATCATCAGACAGCATATTAATCCTCTACCCCACCCAAGGAGGAGGCAAAAACCAAACAAATAGCAGCTTCCTGGAAATTGAATTTCTGTTATCCAGATGTCAAAGATGTAATACCCCAATTACACAAACTATTGCCAATGAAGCATGCCAGCGAATATGCGATGTAAATGGGGTGAACACAGAGCCACAAAACTGCACGGTCAGCTTTTGGCTCCGGGAGTGAGCGATAATTAGCACTGTGTGTAGACACTAATAAACATTCATGTCTGAAATTACAACTTTTAGCAATGTTAATAAGGGATCTATTGGCAATCTGTAAAATAAAAGGTCTTGAAAAGAATGTCATACATTAAGCGGTGGCAGACATTTCCCATTCTGGCACAATCTTTTTTTTTTTTTTCCCCTTCCCCCTAATTGCAAATGGCCACACTGTTTTGCTGAGAAATTAACTGACATAAGAACCTACCTAAAAAAATGGGTTGTGTCTCTTTGGCCTCCCCATTAACATCGCTGCTGAAGTCTGAGATCTTATAGACCTCATGGTGATAATCTGGGGTGAGAAAACAGCCAAAAATTAGAATTCTAATGACCTGCAAGATATGAATAAGCAAGAAAGGCGAGAATCTCATTATATACATTACGTGTAAGCTATATTTTATAATTTTTTGAGATCTCATTTCATCACAGAATTTGCAGTCACTGGTAATCCCTACCACTCTGCTTACTCTGGAGAAGTACTCAAACTTGAAATTATTATTTTGACTTTAGAAAACAGCTCTGCTTGATCACACAGTTTTCACAGGAAATTTGGTCCACAGATGCCAATTACACACCAGGCTTCTTTACTTCCAAATGACAAGTATTTTTATAAGAAAAAGAAAAAACCTTGCCCAATCATAGGCCAGAAGAAGATTCCAAATTTATCTCCACAACCCATTTGCATGAGTAGATGATAGTACGCTTCAGAGTTACCTGGTACTCTTAGTTTATCCAGAAAAATCCTAGCCTTTGAACAGCTTGCAGGCAAGCACACATGAAAAATACTGATTTGTTATTTCAAACATAGTATAATTTGGAATAAGAAAGCGAGTCTTGGATTCGGCTACCGCACTTCAACATACAATCGTTTAAGTTCTAAAAATGCACCTGCAGAGCAGGGAGAAAAATCAGACCCGTAATTTTTTTTTCAAAAAAGGAAAAAGACAGACTTGCTATGTCAGTCAAACTTTAAAACACAGTATTTTACAAGCTTCTCTAAACAGGCTACTGCACTTTGGCAACTGTTTCTAAAAAGTAGGATTGCTTAGGTAAGAAACTAGACAATCCTTCTTAACAGTGATTCCCTTTTGGGGGCCTTAGCCCTCCCAGAACAAGGTCTACAAAACTTATCTCACTTTTAAGATAAAGTAGTAAGTTCCAAGAGTTTGAGCAAACTCTGGGAGATAGAGAAGGACAGGGAAGCCTGGCATGCTGCAGTCCTCGGGGTCACAAAGAGTCGAACATGACTGAGCAACTGAACAACAAAGTAAGTTCCCTGAGGTCATAAATAAGAAAGCCACCTAGATTCTGGAATGAATCAGAAAGACCAACAGGCCAGTCACAAATGGAGGTACTTTTAAAGTACAAATGACTGAGTAATCCACACTGCTGGGGAAAAAAACTGTACAGAGAAAAAAAGCAAAGCCAAATATTTTGAATACGTAACAACTACGACAGGCTTTTTTCATCAAACAGTATCCAAACTAAATCGGAGTTAACAGATAGGAGTAGATCTTCAAAATGTCTATAATCAAAATCAATTTCAGACTAACCGGAAGCAGGCTTTATTGAATCTACACCATAGTTAGCTTAGCTGGAAATTGCAATCGCCCTCTAATTTTCATCAGCTTACATGTGACTTCTCCAGGTTGTTAAAACAATCGCCTTGCTCTCTAGTCTGATGTCAATGCTAGATACTACAACAGAGGAACAAAGTGGACAGGTTCTCTGGTTTGGTTTTGACTTCAAGCTGATTCAAAGACGACACTTAAACAGGATCATTCTAAACTCAATATTGGGACTTGTGACATGACGGGGAGAAAAAGTCACCTGCCTCTAATATAAGGTGACACGATGCATTTTGATAGACTTAATTTTTTGTCTGCCCTTACATTCTTATCGTTTTTTGAAGTCAGATCAGGAAAAACAAAGACTCTTTAACAAGTCACTGAACACAGGCAGGACTATTCAACTTTCCTCTCCCCTGATAAAATAAACCCAAGCCCAGAGACCGCGGTGTACACCTGTTAAATCGTCAGGGACCGGCTGGATTTTTTGTTTTTTTTCTTTTTAATGATACTTATCTGACTGTTACGTGATCTATTCGAAAACATCTTTCCTGCCCAAATAACATATCCGGGAAAGATGCTGAATGTCAACAATTCTTCTCTGGGCTTGGACACCTAATGAGCTTCTTTCTCGGTCTTACAACAGCCGCCACCACCTTTTTCTCCTTCTTTTTGCAGCAGAGGGGAAAAAAGCAAACCAACCCCAAACCACCACGACCATTGGTCCGGGTGGGTGTCCGCACGGCCTGATGGAGACGCGTCCTCCCCCACCCGGCCGCCGAGCCACAGGAGAGGAATACCAAAGAAGGCTCCCCGCTCCCCAAGTGTCATTGTTTGCTAATTTCCTGATGTGCCCTCCGACTTGTTTACGCGGAATCACATCCTGCCTCCCCCCTCACCCCCAGCCGCACAACTTTCCTCGCCGCCCGGCGTGTGCGCGGCCGAAGCCCCACTCGGGGAGGGGACCCGGGGCGGGGGGATACCAGGAGCCCCGGCCCCCGGAGTTGGCCGCACCAGGGGCCGGGGGCTGTTTACGCGGCGGCCAAGTCCTCCCTCCGCAGCCCGCACGCCCCCCGCCCGGCCCGGCCCGGCCCGGCCCCGCTTACCTCGGTTCACCAGTTTGAAGCTCTGGGATTTCCTGCTCCGCTTCCTCTCCGAGAACTCCATGGTGCTGCGGGCGGGCAGGGCAGGGGCTGCGGCCGGGGGCGGCCGGGCGGAGGGACGGAGGGAGCGGCGGCCGAGGCGGCGGCGGCGCTGGCTCTTGTCACCCGGCAGCGGGAGCGCGGGGACCAAGGTCCGTCTCTTGGATCCGCAGGGGGGAGGCACAGGCAAGGGAAAAACCACTCGAGCCCGCCCGGGGGCTGCGGCCGGCGGGGCCGGGCAGGAGGCGCTCTCCCGGGCGAAGTTGCCCCCTCCTCGCCGCCGCTCAGCTCGCCCCCCGACCCCGGCTCATCCCCTGCTGCCGGGCGAGACGCCGCCGGAGCCGAACTTTCCGTTGGGGAGCGAGTTGGGGGCGAGGAGGGCGGGCCGGGGCTGCCGGCGCCCTGGGCGCTCGCCGCGGGCCGGCCTGGGTGCAGCTCCGGACGCGGCGGCGGCGGCGGCGGCGGCGGCGAGCGCGGCCCCGGGGACGCAGCGGGCGGGCCGAGGGCGGCGGCGGCGGCGGCAGGGTGCGAGCGGGGTCGGGGCGCTGACCGCCCCCGCGGGAGGAGGGGCGCCGGGAGGAGGCGGCGCCGCCGGGACCCCGGGGCCACCTGCTGGCGGAGCGCGGCCGCCGCCATCCCCCGGGGCTCGGGCCGCCGCCACCCACCGGCCTGGCCGCGCGGCGCCCGGAGGAGGAGCCGGAGGCCGCGGCGACAGCGCCCTCGGCCCGGCCGGCCCACCCGCCCCCGGGGACCGCCGTCCCTGCCAGGCGCTGGGGTCCCGACGCCGGTGCCTCGGGGGCTGGCGAGTCGGGGTGCGCCTTCCCCAGGGGGGCCTGGCTCCCGGCTCCGAGCTCGCCTACATCTTCCCGGGGCCGATCTTGTTCTCAACGGCCCTAGGTGTCGGCGACCCTCCTGGCCAGCCCACTCCTCTCGCCGTGAGATTCAGGGTGTCGGAGGGCCAGACACTGGTTTCAGGCAAGTTGTAGGGGAAAAAAAAATCAACCAAAACCCAAAAACTTACCTATCTGAGCTCTGCAAGGAAAAGAGATTTTAGAATTTACTAATCAGCCGAGTATGGAAAAGAGTGAGCTTCAGTTCTTTACTCCAATGCGAGGAGGGTTGTAGGAAGATTGGGAGTTAAGTTCAAGGAGAGAACTTGGAATGTGGGGCTTGGAGAGGGTGGATGGGGTGAGCAGTGCGACGTCAGTGGGTGCCCCACCTCTCTTCTGACTCTTAGGGAAGACATGGCCAAGGCAGGTGCAGAGGGCTCTGCCATTGGGTGTACTAAAGCCAGGATAATCGACGGAAAGCTTGTGTTAGTTTTATACTGTATTCTCTTCTAGGGAGCTGAGAGTACTCCATTGCTTTTTCACAACAACTTTATCGTGGGGATGGAAGAGAATTCTATACCAGCGGGGACTGGCAGGTCAGAAATGTGATCTGATAAGCTGAAAAGTACCGCCACCAAACTGGTCATCTCTAGACGCAAATACAAAGAGAGTAAAGAGATGGATGTCGGAACCAGCACTGTGACAAGTTCAAGTGACCTCAAAAGAGTGGATAGGAAATAAGGGGGGAGGGTATGTTGATAAATGTGGTAACACTGCCAATCTCACTCAAATGAGGAGGCAGCTGCTCAGGACTCACTCTTTTTCTTTTTTATAATTTTATGTATTATTTCTCTTTGGTGGTACTGGGTCTTCCTTGCTAGGCAGGTTTTTCTCTAGTTTTGGTGCTCAGGGTTTTCTTTGCAATGGCTTCTCTTGTTCTGGAGCACCGGCTCTAGGGCTCAAGGGCTCCATAGTTTCAGTTCCCAGGCTTTAGACAGGCTCAGTAGTTGTGAAACTACCTAGTTGCTCCGCAGCATGTGGGATCCTCTGGGATCAGGGATCGAACCTGTGTCTCCTGCATTGACAGGCAGATTCTTTACCGTGGAGACACCAAGGAAGCCCCAGGATCCGCTCTTATTTAACAGGGACACTTAAGAGAAAGGGGTAAGTTGGAGGCAACCTGCATAAGCATATACACACCAGGAAATCAAGGAACCAGGTAACCCATCAAATAGCAGAAGCAGAGCCTGGTACACCTTCTGAGGTCTTATATTAAGTGGTATATATGTAATAAGTGGGGAGGCTGGTTTCAAAGTGAGAAAAAGGACAGTTCAGGGGACTTCCATGGTGGTCAGGTGGTTAGGACTCCGCACTTAATGCAGGGGGCTCAGGTTCCATCCCTGGTCAGGGAACTATGATCCTGCATGCCAGTGCAGCAGGGGCCAAAAAAACAAACAAGAAGAGTGTTCCTTCTGTTCCCTAAAATGAACCCTTAAATAAGAGGTTTTTAATTTTTTGCTCACTGTCTCCTTAGAGATTATGTTCAGAGTTCAGGGCCTTTTCCTAGAAAATATGTGTAGGACAAACAAAATTGTATACATTTTTCAGAGTTCTAAAAGGTAGCAGAAAGGATTAAAGTGATAACAAGATATGGTCAACTACCCTATTTGGTTTTCTACTGGTTTTTTTTTTTTGCCTCTTTCTTTAAAACCATGTACCTGAAGGTGTTTTGAAGAATTCTAAAGAAACAAAGCACCTGATTTTGTCCCCTGGGCGGGGACCCTTTCTTTTTTTAGTGCCTTTAAAAATGTTATTCCAGAAGCCACAGGCTGAGGACTGTACTGATTGAAGAACCTTTAGGATCGTTCATGCCTTGGAGCATAAAATGAGACTTTATTATGCTTGCTATGATAAAATCATTGAAGGTGCCATACCATGAAGCAGATCCCTAGGGGGATATTAACAACTTAGCATTTTCAGTTCAAGTGGGAATATGATTTCTGTTTGCTGAAGGAAATATTTTTGATATAGTTAATAAAAGATATTTCATTGTGATAATGTTTTAAAATAATGATTGTTCTCCTTGACCCTTCTTCCTGGCTCAACAGAAATGGTCTGTGAGCAAGTTGGTCTACAGAGGCCATAGGTCAGGCCTGTCCTATTAACAGGTAGAGAAAATCGACAAATATTTGTTTATTCTCCACATTGTGCAAATCACTATGCCCTTATATAACAAAAAAGGTAATATATTCAAAATTACCATTAATGAAAGATTAAATAAGAGGGCTTCCCTGGTAGCTCAGTGGTAAAGAATCCGCCTGCCAATGCAGGAGACGCTAGTTCAATCCTTGGGCCAGGAAGATCCCCTGGAGAAGGAAATGGCAACGCACTCCAGTATTCTTGTCTGGGAAATCCCATGAACAGAGGAGCCTGGCGGGATACAGCCTACGGGGTCCCAAAGAGTCGGACACAACTTAAGCGACTAAACTAGAACAAAAAATTAATAATGATGTTTAATTAGAGATTGCTTTAAGTGGTAGGTGTTAGTTGCTTGAGCTGCCATACAAAATGCAATAGATGAAGTGGTTTCAACAATTGAAATTTACTTTCTCATGGTTCTGACGACTAGAAGCCCTGGATTCAGGTCTGCAGAATCAGTTCCTGGTGAGGGCTCTCTTGTTGGCTTGTAGACAGCTGCCTTCTCATAGTGACCTCACAGTGGTGGAAAGAGAGTTCTGATCTTTTCTTATAATCCCATCATCAGTGCCTGACTCTATTGGCCTCATCCAAAACCTGATTACCTCCCAAAGGCCCTACCTCTCAGTACTGTCACATTTGGGGGTTAGAGCTTCAACATAGGAGTTTGGAGGCAGAGAACACAATTCAGTTTGTAGCAGTATTTTGTTTGGTATTTGGTGTGGTTTGGTTTTTTGGCTGCCATGCAGCATGCAGGATCTTAGTTCACTGACCAGGGAACTTGTGCGCCCTGCAGTGGAAGCACAGAGTCATAACAGCTGGACCACCAGGGAAGTCCATAACAGTATGTTGTTTTTGAGTTTTTATGTAGGGGTGTTCTGCATAATCCTACAGGAGATATATTAAGGTCATTTCTCTGTCTCAATAGTTCAGGTTTCCCCAAAGGTTTTAGAACCACAGGTTTACATATTATTGAAGCTCAGGGAAAACTGGTCAAATATTTCATGACTTCAGGTAGGCCAAATATTTTATCATGTGATCATTCTAAAATTCAGTTGACTATAGATAAAGATTAAAGATAGATTTTAATCTCTGATAAAGGCAGGTAATTTGGCCAGAGAACATTTAAGCAAACTTAACCCTAATTTTTAGAAATCATTTTCTGAAAACTGTCCTAAGAAGAACAGCATTAAGAAGATCTCCATCTTTATTTAGAGCCCTGCTGTCCAATAGAAATATAATGCAGGCCATAAACAGAATTTAAAGTTTTCTATTAGCCACATTTTTAAGAAGTAAAAATAAACAAGTTAAATTTATTTGAGTAATACATCTTCTTTAACCCAGTGTATTAAAAATATTATCATTTTGATATGCAATCAATATAAAAATACTCAGTGATACAATTTACATTTCTTTTTCTTTGTACACTGTTTTGAAAATGGTGTGTATTTTACACTTAGAGGACAAACCAATTCAGATTAGCCAAGTTCACATATTTAATAGCCATATGTGGCTAGTGCTACCACATTAGACGACTCAGATTTCCAGGAACTATATGATTTGAACCACACTATGTGCATAGATATGACTATAACCTGGCTGTTACTTATGTGATAACCCTCAAAAAGGAGATAAGTGGGATGGTATTATGGCTTGAGGCAGTTTATAATCTTTGATTGGAGTCTCTAGAATTGAAAATCCTGTCAGTTAAGTTGATTCTGGAATCCTTCCGGAAGATTAATAAGTATAAATATTAACTTTTCATTTGGTGACGATCACCCATCAGAAGGGTCATGGAAAGAATAGAAGTAAGCCCTACTCTAGTCTCAGTTTATCAGTTTGTTGCTGGCATAACTCAAGTTTCCATTTTCATTTACTTCATAGGTTTTAGCAATTATGACTTAAAGGAGGTAGTATCTATAAGAGATTACTTAAGTGAAAATGAGATCTTGAAATGTGCCACCAAGTATATTTATATGAGGCTTCTCATATAGGAACTTAAGAATACTTATACGTTATCTAATGCTCTTAATTGCTATAGGAAGTTGATAGGTATTAATGTTCTAAATTTGCAAATGAGGAAAATCAATTTTCATGAGATTGTTTTTTAGTGAAGCTCGCATGCCATGGAGGTTTCCTGACTCTTAAGTGTGATGCATTAACCTTACTTACTTTCTGCCATTTCTTTAAAATAAAAATTTAATGTTTTTTAAATGAAGATCCAACATGTACAGTAAAGAACATGAATCTTAAGTGTTCACCTCAATGAATTTCTTTTACTTATGTCTACATCCGTATAAAAGTACCCTCTGCCAGGTTAAGATCTAAGACATTTTCAGCTCCCCTGGGGTCCCTCCAGCAGATAATCTCCCAAGGACACCGTAAGTCTAACTAACCTCTATCAGCAGAGCTTGGTTTCCTGTGTTCCTGAACTTCATATAAATGGCATCATACAAAGTGTACCATTTTGTATCAAGCTTTTGCTCAGCATTATGTCTGTGAGATTATTCCTGTTGTTGGGTACAAGAGTTCATTCATTTTCTTTTCTCTGTGTTATTTCATTATATAAATATACTGCAATTTTTTTATCCATTCTACAGTTGGTGGATATTCTTGTACATTTTAGTTTATGTCTTTAGGTAGACATAAGCACACTGTATCTTGTGTATATATTCTGTTCATGAGTGGAATTTCTGGATTAGAATGTGTGTGTGTGTGTGTGTGTGTATTAATATGTTTGGCTTTAGTAAGTACTATTGAATAGTTTTCCTGAGTAGTTGTGTCAAAGGTGGTACAGTGGTAAAGAATCTGCAATGCAGGAGACTTGGGAAACTTGGGCTGTATCTCTAGGTCAGGAAGATCTCCTGGAGGAGGACATGGCAACCCACTCTAGTATTCTTGTGTGGGGGAAATCCCATGAACAGAGGAGCCTGGCTACAGTCTCAGTTCAGTTCAGTTCAGTCGCTCAGTCATGTCCGACTCTTTGCTACCCCATGAACCGCAGCATACCAGGCCTCCCTGTCCATCACCAACTCCCGGAGTCCACCCAAACCCATGTCCATTGAGTTGGTGATGCCATCCAACCATCTCATCCTCTGTCGTCCCCTTCTCCTCCTGCCTTCAATCTTTCCCAGCATCAGGGTCTTTTCCAATGAGTCAGCTCTTCACATCAGGTGGCCAAAGTATTGGAGTTTCAGCTTCAACATTAGTCCTACCAATGAACATGATCTCCTTTAGGATGGACTGGTTGGATCTCCTTGCAGTCCAAGGGACTCTCAAGAGTCTTCTCCAACACCACAGTTCAAAAGCATCCATTCTTCGGCACTCAGCTTTCTTTATGGTCCAACTGTCACATCCATACATGACCACTGGAAAAACCATAGCCTTGACTAGAGAGACCTTTGTTGGCAAAGTAATGTCTCTGCTTTTTAATATGCTGTCTAGGTTGGTCATAACTTTCCTTCCAAAGAGTAAGCGTCTTTTAATTTCATGGCTGCAATCACCATCAGCAGTGATTTTGGAGCCCAGAAAAATAAAGTCAGCCACTGTTTCCACTGTTTCCCCATCTATTTGCCATGAAGTGATGGCATTGGATGCCATGATCTTAGTTTTCTGAATGTTGAGCTCTAAGCCAACTTTTTCACTCTCCTCTTTCACTTTCATCAAGAGGCTCTTTAGTTCTTCTTCACTTTCTGCCATAAGGGTGGTGTCATTTGCATATCTGAGGTTTTTGATATTTCTCCCAGCAATCTTGATTCCAGCTTGTGCTTCCTCCAGCCCAGCGTTTCTCATGAGGTACTCTGCATATAAGTTAAATAAGCAAGGTGACAATATACAGCCTTGATGTACTCCTTTTCCTATTTGGAACCAGTCTGTTGTTCCATGTCCAATTCTAACTTGCTTCTGGCTACAGTCTATGGGGTTGCAAAAGAGACATGACTGAGCACACACTCACACACTCTCACCTGCAGTATATGAGAGTGCTGGCTATCCCATATCTTCACCAACACTTGATGTTAATTGGGGTGTAGTGGTACATTTTTGCCTTACTGGGATTTTAATTTGCATTCCCCAATTGTCCAATGGCACTAAGCACATTTTCATGTACTTATCAGTTATTTTGACATCCTTTTCTTTCACAGGCCTGTTCAAATCTTTTGGCCATTTAAAATTTTAATTTTATATTAGAGTATAGTTAATTAACTATTAATGGGCTTCCCAGATGGTGCTAGTGGTAAAGTACCCATCTGCCAATGCAGGAGATACAAGGGACACGACGAGTTCAATCCCTGGATTGTGAAAATCCCCCTGGAGAAGAGAATGGCAACCCACTCCAGTATTCTTACCTGGGAAATCCCATGAACAGAGTAGGCTGGCAGGCTACAGTCCATGGGGTTGCAAAGAATCCAACATGCTGAGCACATGCAGCACATGGTTAATTAATAACAATGTGTTAGTTTTAGGTGTACAGCAAAGTGATTCAGTTATATTATACATATACATGTAGCTATTCTTTTTCAAGTTCTTTTTTCATTTAGGTTAGTAGAGAATATTGAGCAGAGTTCCCTGTGCTATACAGTTGGCCCTTGTTGGTTATCTGTTTTAAATATAGCAGTGTGTATACATCAATCCCAGTCTCCCAGTCTATCCCTCCTTCCCACCCTTCTCCGCCTGGTAACCATAAATTCATTCTCTAAGTCTGTGAGTCTGTTTCTGTTTTGTAAATAAGTTCATTTGTATTTTTTTAAGATTCTGCTTATAAGCGGTATCATATGCTATTTGTCTTTTTCTTCTGACTTCACTTAATATGATGATCTCCAGGTCCAACCATGTTGCTGCAAGTGGCATTATTTCATTCTTTTTAATGGCTCATTTACCAGTTGTTGGTCTTTTTTCTTTCATTTGAAAGAGTTCTTTCTATAATTGGATATAAGTCCTTTGTAGAATATTATTTTGCAAACGTCTTCTAATCTGTAGCTCGTGTTTTCATCCTGAATGTTCTTAAAATTCTGAATTTTAATGAAGGTAGCTTTACGGTTGACCCGTGAACAACTCCGCAGTTAGAGACCCTGACTCTTGGCATGGTAAAAAATCTGAATATAACTTAAAGTCCACTTTCCACCTATGCAGTTCCTCTGTATCCATGATTCCTCTGTATCCAAGGTTCCACATCTGAGGATTTAACCAACTGTGGGTTATGCCATACTGTAAGACTTACTACTGAAGACACTCCAAGCATTAGTCCGAAAACACTCAAAAGTATAAGTGGACACACACAGCTCAAATCAGTGTCATTAAAAGATCAATCGTGTACATCTTTTCCAGTCACATAAGAAACATAAACTTGAATTTGTCAGTGTGTCAGTTTCCTGAGGCCGATGTAACAAACTACCACAAACTCAGTGGCTTCAAGTAGTGGTAATTTATTCTCTCCTATTTCTGGGGGTCAGAAGTCAGAAATGGGTCCCTTGGGGTCACAGTTCAGGTGGCAGCAGGGGACTGTGTGCCCTCCTGAGGCTCTGGAGGGGATCTGTTCTTGGCCTCTTTCTGGGCCTCACCTCTGCTAGCTTCTGGAGCCTGCAGGCATTCCTTCGCTTGTGGCCACATCATTCTGATCTCTGCCTCTGTCTTCACGACACCTTCTCCTCCGTGTGTGTAAAGTCCCACTCTGCTGTCTCTTTTGTTTATTTATTTAGCTGGCTGTGTCAGGTCTTGGTTGCATCATGCAGGACTTTTCATTGTGGCACCCAGACACTCTGGTTGGGGCACACAGGCTCCAAGGACTGGGACGGGGGTCTTTCTGAGATCCAGTTTTCAGTCTCTTGGTCATATGGACTCCAGAGTAACTAAGCTTCAAGACAAGACAGTAGTATTACAAACTCCCAGCTGGGAGTTGGGAGACTTGAGTACAGTTGTGCATGTAAATTTTTAGTGTGTCTAGGCCTCAGTTTCTGTATCTGTAGGAATAATAACATATGCCTTATCACCTCTACAGAGCTCTTGGGGTCAAATCCTGTGTGTGAAAGTGATCTAAAATATTAAAATCTGTGGTGGTGTGTGGTTTTGTGCATGCTAAGTAGCTTCAGTTGTGACCAACTTTCTATGACCCTATGGACTGTAGCTTCTAGGCTCCTCTGTCCATGGGGATTCTCCAGGCAAGAATACTGGAGTGGGTTGTCCTGCCCTCCTCCAGCAGATCTTCCCCACCCAGGGATCGAACCTGCGTCTCTTTTGTCTCCCGCACCGGCAGGCAGTTTCTTTACCACTAGCACCACCTGGGAACCATACTTGAGGAGGTGCATTTGAGTACCTTACTCCTCTAACACTATTATTTTTTGCCATTGAGTGAGAGTTTAGGTAAGGAAGTACTTCCTGTGGCATGAGTGGTGTCCAGGGCATAGGGGAAGCTAAACTGAATTCTCTCCCAAATGTTTGAGACAATGTAGCATGGAAGTTTGGAGTGTGTCCTCTGGTTCCAGATCTCCTGGCTTTGAAGCCCAGCTTGATTGCTTCCCACCAGCAGCATCTTGGGCGGTTCATTGTTTGATATAATATAACATCCTCCCAGCACTATATCTGAGGACAATTTAATGTAAAGGCTTGGTAATTAGTAGAAGGAGCTGAGCTACTAAACAGGGTAAAAAGCATCCAAGGGCTACCGAGCCTGCAGCCATGACGTCCTGGCTGAAGGAGAGGGGACAATAAAGGGACAGAGGACCAGGGCAGGGGCCACCCCAATCCCACCCCTAAACCCAAGGCTAAGAGTCAGCCCCCTTCAGAGAAGCTGTGGCTACCTCATGTGCTGCAGTCCACAGGGTCGCAGAGTCAGACATGACTTAGCGACTGAACAATGACAACAACAACCTCATGTGGGGGAAGACATTCCAGAAGGTGGGGCCAGAGCTGGACTGCAGAAACAGTTCCCAGTGAGGACAGAGTGGCCAGAAGTGCAGCTGGACTCCTCCAAGCTGGCCGCCAACCTCCAACATCAAATACCAGCCATGGAGGGCCAGAAGGTGAACGGGATGTCTTCCGGGGGCTGAGGTATGTCCCTCTGGCGCCCTCTGTTGTCAGCCTCGCGTTCCACCAGCCTCCAGCTCAGAGAAGGGCGACTTTGGAGCTGGGAGACACAATACATTGATAACTGCCAATTAGTCAATTATGCTCTTAAAGACTTATGTTATGAGCTGGAAACGGGGGAGTAAGACCTGTAACCCCCCCACACATAGAATTATTGTAAAAAAAAGGTAATTGAATTAACACAGAAATGCCCAGATCAGGGACTAACCCAGTCCAGGTCAGTTATTCCAACTGGTTCTTGTTGATTACCTTATCCCAGGTCCACATCATGAGCTGATATCAAGAGAAAAATGAGACACTGTCTCTGCTTTCGTGAGCCTTGTCTTCAAGACCGTCATTAGATCGATAGATCTTAGATGCTTCCCAGTTATCTTTAAGGACTAACACTATCTCAAAGCCTACCTTTAGGAAATTAAAGAGCTTTTCCCCATTCTGTATTGGTTTTAGGGGGGAGAGTTAGCTCTTTTAACAGAAAAGTATGCATGGTATCTTTCTGTTTTGTTCCTTAACTAAAGAATCGGGGCCAAATGAATATCTTCAAGCTGTATTCATTAGCTGTCTACTCTGTGTCAGGCCATATCTAGGTCCCCTGGTTATAGAAGTGAGCAAGACAAAACAAAATTTCTGTCCACATGGAGTTTGAATTCTAGAAGGGGTTGGGGGAAAGAGGCAATAAAAGTAGATAATAGAGTAAGTGATAAATACTATGAAGTATAATACAACTAGAAGCAAGAATGAACTTGGTCATTTTCCTCAAGTCTCACTGCCTAAAAAGATGTGTGTGTGTGTGTGTGTGCATACACACACACACGTGCATTTTGGTGCCAGTTCCATGTACCTGCTGTGGTTCTGCATCAGCTGTGAAAACCAGAAACTCCAGGATCCCTGGTGAGCTTGTGCTGAGAATAGTTTCCTTTCCACCTAGCAATTTTGGTAAATTTGAGTTAGATTCTCCTTTTTAAAATCTTTCCTTTGCAATATAAATACATTTGCTCCTTCAGTCAACTCAGACTCATTGTACCAAGTTGCACAAATACTCAGTGGGTGAGAAAGTCCTCTCCTGCTTGTCAATAGTCTTAATTCTCTTTCCTGCCAGATTGGTGGTGATAATGTCTGGTGAGTCGCTAAACCCAGTTTTTCTCACATGTATGTCTGAATGTCAACATCTCTGTAAATCTGAGTAGGTCCTTGGTGTTAAATTCTCTTTTTAAAATTCTTCCTCTTTTAAATATTCATGGGAATGGCTAATCTCTATCCCATGAAATAAAAGTAGAAGTTTCAGACTAATCTTCCATTTAATTCCTCCATTCCAAAGACCTTAGAAAACAGGCCTGAAAATTATATGAACCACAAATTTTAAAAGTGTTAGTTTGATATGTCTGAAATTAATGCTTTAATTTATTCACCACAGAATGTCTTCACACATCGCTGTTTTCTGTAATTTATACCATATACTGTCTACTCAAGTTAATGTGTGAAGCATGGTTAAATTATGCCTAAAAAGGAATGTGAAAACGATCCACAGTATGGTGACAGGGGACAGGTCTAAGTAGGAGTAATGGGGCAAAATTGAAATAAGGCAAACTGAAATGAAAATCTCAGAATAACTCTCAGGTGTCAAAGTTGTGCCTAACTGGAATAAGGAATCTTTCCCTGGTGATTCAGTGGTAAAGAATCTGCCTGCCAAAGCAGGAGATGCAGGTTTGATTCCTGGTTCAGGAATGTGCCCTGGAGTAGGAAATGGCAACCCACTCCAGTATTCTTGCCTGGGAAATCTCATGGAGAGAGGAGCCTGGTGGGTTACAGTCCATGGGGTCGCAAAGAGTTAGACACTACTGAGTGATTAAACAACAACAACTGGAATAAATTCTTCAGAAAAAGACTGAAACAAGAGCAAATCTACCAGAAATGGATTAGACAAAGTTCTAGAAAATATTTCTAGGGATTTCCCTGGCGGTGCAGTGGTTAAGACTTTACCTTCCAATGCAGGGAGTGTGGGTTCAATCCCTGGTCAGGGAACTAAGATCCCGAATACCTCCTGGCCAAAAACAAAATTTTAAAACAGAATCAATCTTGTAACAAAATCCAATAAAGGGTTTAAAAAAAATGGTCCACATAAAAAAAATTCTTAAAAAAAAAAGTAGAAAATATTTCTCTAGGGAACACACAATTTGCACACAGGGCTAAAAAATGTGGACTAGATAATCCAATGGGCTTTTGTTTGTTTCCTATCTTCAGTTTTCAATCTTTGGTTAATCATGTCAAAGAAGGTTTGGGAGAAAGATCAAATGAACAAATTTTATAGAAAGAGATGCATTTTATCAATGTGATTCTTTTGTTCTTTCCCCAGTGTGTGCGACATGCTAACAGGACTTTTGTTCATTTTGTGTTGGCTAATTTAGTGCTGGTCAAAGTTTGGTAAAGCCACAGCCATACCTTCTGTGTCTGCAGTTTTCCACTCCCCTGACCTCATGCTTCAGTCTCATTCTGAAGGAGTCTGGGTGAGAACTGTAAATACAGGGGTCAGTTCAGATCCCAAGAATAAAAGACCTACTTTGCATCCCCAGCAGGATGGTCTCTGTGATTCAGTCTGATTTGTTTTTGGAGATTAATAATATACTGCTAGTTAGTGTTTGTAAATGTTAACCATTTGGAGATTGCATTCATTAATTCACTGAAACTCCTATCTGTGCACAAAGCACTTGCTTCTAAGTTTTAGAACCCTAGGAAATACAGATCTGAGAGACTTCTCCTGCCATCAATGAGTATACACTTTGGTTAGCTGCCAAAGTGAGTAAAAGCTGCTGTTTTTCACATGGACTGTCACTTCTAAAACTGAATGAAAAATAGGAAATGGAATTCAGATGGTGAGTGGTTGGGGCTGGGCAAAGAGGATGTGCCAGAAAAGGCCTCCAGGTTGGCAAATATGGTTCATTTCCCTCTGTGATGCTTCATAGACTTGTTTTTACTCTCCTATTAGGGTTTTCCCAGAGAAACAGAACCAATGAGTTCAGCTCAGTTCAGTCGTTCGTCATGTCCTACTCTTTGTGGCCCCATAGACTGCAGCATACCAGGCTTCCTTGTCCATCACCAACTCCTGGAGCTTGCTCAAACTAATGTCCATCGAGTTGGTGATGCCATCCAGCTGTCTCATCCTCTGTCATTCCCTTCTCCTTCTGCCTTCAATCTTTCCCAGCATCAGGGTCTTTTCCAAGGAGTCAGTTCTTCACTTCAGGTGGCCAAAGTATTGGATTTTCAGCTTCAGCATCAGTCCTTCCAATGAACATTCAGGACTGATTTCCTTTAGGATGGGCTGGTTGGATCTGCTTGCTGTCCAAGGGACTCTCAAGAGTATTCTCCAACACCACAGTTCAAAAGCATCAATTCTTTGACACTCAGCTTTCTTTATAGTCCAACTCTCACATCCATACATGACTACTGGAAAAACCATAGCTTTATTTAACTATATGGACCTTTGTAGAAGAGGTATAGCTATAGATATATGGATACTATGCAAATGAATGAAAGGAAACTTCACTGAAATGGAGTTGGGAGGTGGAAGAGTGCTCACACACATGCCACTTGAGGTCAGTGCAGATCCCAACAATAAGAGACCTAATTTGCATCCCCAGCAGGAAGTGACACTACTTTAATACTGACAGCAGGAGGAAAAAAAGTTTTCTCTCTGCCTGGCAACAGCTCAGCCAATCAGATTGTTAGAACCCAACCAATGAAAAGCCACTCTGCTTCCCGCTCCCAGTTTCCCCCGTTGGACTCCGTAATAACCCCTCCCAAATCTCCCTTCTCCTCTATAAAAAAGTTTCTTCTGCTTTGTTTTACCATGTGGTTCACCATGATTGTGTGCCCGGAATGGCAATCCTTTGCTGCTCCAGAATGAACCCAGTTTACTGGTAAAATAATTGGCTGCTTTATTGTTTTAGGTTAACAATATACATGTAGGTAAAGAGATTTATTTGAGGAATTGACTCAAGTCATTGCAAAGGCTGAGAAGTCTCATGAAATGCATCTACAAGCTAGAGACCCAGGAAAACGGGTGGTGTAATTACAGTCTAAATCCGAAGGTCTGAGAACCAGAGGAACTGATGGTGTAAATCCTATTCCAAGTTTAGGAGAATGTCAGTGTCCCAGCTCAAGAAGGTAGGAAGCAAAAGGGGTAAATACCTCTTCCTCTATTCTGTTCAGGATTCTACACCAGCCTATAATGAATTGAATAATGCCCACCAGCCCTTGGGAGAGTGATCTACTTGGGAGAGTTGAGTCCACTGATTCAACTGTTATTCTCATCCAGCCACACCCTCACAGACACACCCTGAAGTAATGTTTAATCAGACCAGTCAAGTTGACACATAAAATTAACCATCATGGCTCCAAAATCATATTTCAGCAGAATAGAGTCTGTTTCCTTCAAACAGAGAGCTGAGCATGTGGAGTTGTCTTTGGACTTTTTCAAAGGAGACATAACCAGCACAATCTTATCTGTGACTACCTGAGCCTTCACTCTAAAGCCTCCTACTGCTTCATTCTTTTTACTTGCTCCAAACGCTTCTTTCTGTTTCCCTGATCTGTTCTCAGGGAAGCTCTGCTTTCACTTGGGCTAAATCTCATCATTGACTCAAACTCACCCTGGATTCACCATCCTATTCAGGCCACAGGGAATAGCTGTGGGTGCAGGAAGCTGCTTCGTATTCATCATTTTCCGTAGTACTGCTACCATTGAACTAGCACGTGCTCTGTTCCATCCTCGCTGGGAAGCCAGACAGTCTCATTTCACCTGTAAAATCCTTTGTAGTTAAACCTTTGCTCAAGAATGCTTTGATATCCGTATCTAATAGAGGTATGTAGTGATAGTCTTCAAAACAGCAAAACAAGACAAATAAATTGGATATCTGCTATGAAACTTAGGTAATTTGGTGATTCTTCTGGTTTCATAATTTGATAATTAATAATGAATAATCCATATAGATACATCTGTGTTGTTTAGTTGCTAAGTCCTGTTGGACTCTTGTGACCCCGTGGACTGTAGCCCTCCAGTGTCCTCTGTTCATGGGCTTTCCCAGGCAAGAATACTGGAGTGGGTTGCCATTCCCTTCTCCAGGGGATCTTCCCAACACAGGTATTGAACTGCTTGGCAGGTGGATTCTTTACTACTGAACCATCAGGGAAGCCCAGATATATCTATACAATGCTAATAATTTTCACTAATTTAACTGAAATTGTTTATAATTACATAAACATATATTATGTATTTATCTTTAAAATAATGATTTGGCTCCATGAAGTGACTCTGTAATAGTTTTATTCTCTGAAGAATTAGGGTGAGACTCCTTATTTCCTCCTTTTTATGAGAATAATCAAGATTGAAGATAAGAAAGTGAGAATTAGCCAGATTAGACTGTATTTATCACTTCAGATTTTCACTTTTCTACTCAATTAGTGT
The DNA here is from genome assembly GCA_024291935.2 of Okapia johnstoni. Lineage (NCBI taxonomy): Eukaryota > Metazoa > Chordata > Mammalia > Artiodactyla > Giraffidae > Okapia > Okapia johnstoni. The sequence goes on from CM044324.1 coordinate 20,202,128, forward strand.
TTTTCAAGGGGAAAAATAAATCATGTTTTTTTTTTTTACACATTGCCTGATGCCTACCCTCATCCCTTTTAAGTTTTCCAAGTCATTGTAGTTACATTTTAATGTAGGATCTTTGATCTATATCGTCTCTCAGTTTGGCAATATAGATTTCTCTCAGATTTTTAAACATTCCTATAAGCATTTTGCTTTGAAATTCCCAACTCCCCCTTCCAGGAACCAAGAAGAGACTTTAAGCTCATCTATACTTATTGACAAGTAAATTTTCATGTGTTCACAACACCGTATACTCTTTTAGGACTAGCTGACTTGGTCTCTATATGTAGGAGACCAATAAAATATGTCTAGATACTTAGACATCTTAGTGTTGCAGACTACCTCTGTCTGATCTTGGTATTTTCAGAGACTGCTTTTTTTTTTTTTTTTTAAATTGAAGTATAGTTGATTTACAATGTTGTGCCAGTCTGCTGTACAGCAAAGTGACTCAGTTATACACATACAGACACTTTAAAAAACATTCTTTTCCTTATGGTTTATCCCAGGATGTTGAATATAGTTCCCTGAGCTGTACAGTAGGACCTTGTTGTTTATCCGTCCTATGCATAGCAGTTTTCATCTGCTAATCCCAAACTCCCAGTCCTTCCCTCCCCGTTGGCAACCACAAGTATGTTTCTGTTTTTTAGAAAGGTTCATTAGTGCCCTAGTTTACATCCCACATGAGAGTGATATCATTTAGTATTTGTCTTTCAGAGACTGCTTTCTTGATATTTTGATGTTTCAGGTACGTTTTCTTGTGGGCAACTCAAGAGGCAGTTTATACCTGAGAATTCCCATTTTTAAGCCTAAGGTTTTTTCACTCTTGGTTGATTCTCATAAATTAGGGTTACCAGACCTAAGTAAGAACAGATAATCAAACAGGAGCATCCAGTTAAATTTGAATTTCACATAAAGAATGAGTGCTTTTTAAAATAAGTTTATCTCATCAATATTGGGGACATACTAAGACATTATTCATTCTTTATGTGAAATTTAGATTTAACTGGGTGCCCTGTATTTTATTTGGCAACCCAATAATAAATAGAATTTCCGCTCCTGCAGCTTCCCTACACTTCAGTCCTCAGAACTTCACCCAAGGTTCAGAGTCCAGAGAAAGCAGAAGGGTGTGGGGATGTAGGAGGGTTCTTGGCACTTTCTGGAGCTTTAAACACCCTTTCAGGCCTAGAAAAGTGGTGCTGAGGTATCAGATAAAAAGAAGGGGTCCTGAGGAATGAGGTAGTCCCAGGCATGAGATAGCTCCTTGTATGTAGTGGTAGTAGTGTTAGTCGCTCAGTCGTGTCTGACTCTGTGACTCCGTGGATGGTAGCACCAGTCTCCTCTGCCCATGGACTTCTCTAGGCAAGAATACTGGAGTGGGTTGTCATTTCCTCCTCCAGAGGATCTTCCTGACCCAGTGATCGAACTCACATCTCCTGCATTAGTAGGCAGACTCTTTACCGCTGAGCCATATTTTACGTAAATGCATGTAAACCCATCCATGTAAATCAATGCCAATTTAATCAGCTCCCAGCAGGGCTGCAGCCATATTTCTCAGTGAATCAGTGGTCCCTGAATTGTTCACCTGGACTCTATAGCCAACCCTTGGTGTACCTGATGATGTCCTAAGAATGTATCTGGTTAAAGTTATCCATCATAGTTTGTAGTGAAATGTAATTCTGTCCATCAGATGTTGCTATGATAAGAAACAATAATATTTGAGGATTCACAGCCTCACCTCCTTCTCACCTTCAGTTCAGTTCAGTTGCTCAGTCGTGTCCAGCTCTTTGCGACCCCATGGACTGCAGCACGCCAGGCCTCCCTGTCCCATCACCAACTCCCGGAGTTTACTCAAACTCATGTCCATTGAATAGGTGGTGCCATCCAACCATCTCGTCCTTTGTCATCCCCTTCTCCTCCTGCCCTCAATCGTTCCCAGCATCAAAGTCTTTTCAAATGAGTCAGTTCTTTGCATCAGGTGGCCAAAGTATTGGAGTTTCGGCTTCAGCATCAGTCCTTCCAATGAATATTCAGGACTGATTTCCTTTAGGATGGACTGGTTGGATCTCCTTGCTTCTCACCTTGGCAAGGCAAATTCTGTCTTCACCGACGCTGTGTCCCTGGTCCGAGGATTGCACTGGACCAGGTTAATGGGAGAGAGAGGGAATTAAATGCAGCCAAGAACAGTTACATTGATCTCAGGAAATGACAAAACAAGAATGGAGCAGATTCAGGAGCTGAGAGCCGTAGTGCAGAAAAGGAAGAAGGCGGTGTGTGTATGGAAGGGGGATATGAGACAGAAGTGGAGAAGGAAGATGGCAGTGGGTGGGGGGAGGCACAAGGAAATGTAGAGAAAGACCAGGACGGTGTTCCTGCCAGGACCAGTGACATACCAGAGGGGAGAAAGCAAGCGAAGATTTTCAAGAAGTTTTGCTGTGGGTTGTAAGATCTATCCCCCTTTTGGTAATGTTTGAGACACTGTGGTTACTACTTATATTTATCCAGTGACTTTTTGCTGTCGCAATGATGCTTCCTCTGAATGTGAAGTGTCCTCAGGTATCCCTACCTACAACCTAGCATATGCTGTTTAGACAAAGTGAAGATAAAGGAAGAAAGCAGGGCCATAAGGATCCATTAAATTCTTATCAAACAAACGTTGGGCAGCAAAACTGTAGCACTAGTGCCTCATTTATTCCATCCTTATAAGATTCCCTGGGAGCACTGAAACAGTGATTCTCAACAGGAACATTAAAAACTAAACTGACATTATCTATTCAAGTCTTCATGACATTGTGGATTTCCTCTTTACTGTCTTCCCATTATCCTCATATAGATAAATATATGTGTTACATGACATGTAACCATGAGGCGAACACATTTTTGTCATGCCAAGTGGCACTAATACTCCAAATAAATGGAGTTTTTCCTCAAAGTTGTCAACATGTATGTTGAAATCTTTGTATTCATATTTCACTGCTTTGCATTGCATTTGAACATTGCATTGTTCAAAAACATGCAAGTCTCTGTTTAGAATTACCTTCAGAGTTTATGTCAAATTATTTCAGTTCTCAGCAATGAAAAATCTTCATCCTTAAAGATGCATTGGACTTTTGGAAACAGTCAAGGACAACTTGGAACATACTTTGGTGGTTAAAGTATATAATCATAATATACTTTTGGATAAAAACAAGATGGCAAAATTAACGAAACTTTCTGTATCGCTCCTCAACTGAAATAAAGCTGAAATAAAAATGTCATCCTAAATTATTTTTTGAGCAATGGATTGAGTTGAATGAAAGTATAGTCCCCCGCAAAATTATTTTTAAAAAGCCGTGTGTTTGGAATTGTGTGTATTCATTTGTTTATTTACCCACTCTTCAAGAGACATGTCTTGAAGACCTGCACAATCTTAGATGTTGGCTTTGAGAATGCCGAGATAAAAGGACAAGCTGTGGCACTTAGCTGCCATTTCTTTTTGTTCTATAGGTCAGAGTAAATCAAGAAAAGCTCACTGTGGAGACGGACATGAGTCGTCAGACTGTCCCCCCCCTTTTTTTTTTAACATCTATTTTTATTTATTTATTTATTTATGCTGGTTTCCACAAGTGAACTTTGAGTTGTGGTATGTGGGATCTAGTTCTGTGACCATGGATCACACCCAGACCCCCTGCATTGGGAGTGCAGCGTCTTAGCCACTGGACCACAAGGGAAGTCCCCAGACTGTTCCTTTTCTAATTCAATTTTTTATCCAAGTAGTAGATAAAAAATTGATATCATCTTTACAACGTGAAATAGCACAAAGCACAGAATAAAAGCCAATGTGCTCTGTACCACATCTCATTATCCCAGCCTTGTTTCATTAAGTCTCCCATTTTCACTCCTGTAAATGGTTTCTTCTGGGATTTACCTACATGACCTAAGTAATGTGCTCCGTCTGTTATAAATAGCAGAAAAAAAAACAATTGAAAATAACTTAAATAAGAACATATATTCTCACATAGCAAGTAATCCAGATTGGACTAGCTCCAGACCCTGTGTCTGCTTCCATCTCAACTGGCTCCTCTCATGATCATAAGATCGATCCTTTGGTTCCAAGAGTCACATAGAAAAAAACTCCAGTGGAAAGCGAAGGGGGGCTATCCTTACTGCAAGTATTTGTTTTCTTTAGTTTATCAGCAAATATGTTTCAGAAGCTCTCCAGCTTTCTTCCCTTCCTGTGTCTTTGGCTGATTTGGGTCAATGCCCTGGGTTGGACTATCCCTTGTTGATTTGGCATCATCATCACCCCTGCAAAGTTCTCCTTTACTTTGAAGAGTAGAAGCCAGGAGCTGCATTTGCCAGAATCCCCTTTATCATATGGTTCCAAACGTGTGTACAGGAGGAACCCTTGAGCCAGAGTGATAGAAAGATCATTATTCTCCAGTCTGTTTCAGCCAGAATTGTGAGTGGATGTGATAATCAGAGAAACTTCAAGTTGAGTTTTGAGAGCCATCTGCTTGAATGCTTCAGGTTGAGAAGATGAGCAGTGATTTATCTGACCATTGCTCTCTTAGGCCTTTTTTTTTTTTCTGAGTAATCCACCAGTTTCCTATATTAGAACCCTTTGTATCTAGCCTGCAAAATGTAGTTTCTAGTTTCCTGACTGATAGATGACCCTTCCTAAACATGTCACTGAAGCAGGGGAGATGAGTTACAACACTGATCTAAATGAGTCCGGGTTTACCCCAAGAAATATGTGGGAAGAGAAAGGACATTTAAAAAAATATTTATATATTTGGCTGCATCAGATCTTAGTTGCGGCACTCGAGATCTTTGGTCTTTGTTGCAGCCTGTGGGATCTTTAGTTGCAGCAGGCGAACTCTTAGTTGTGGCATGCAGGATCTAGTTCCCTGACCAGGGATTGAACCCGGGCCCCCTGCACTGGAAGTGCAGAGTCAGCCACTGGAAAGTCCTGAGGATGGACATTTTAATAAAATTCATGTATACATATACTCCCTCCCTCTAGAGCCTCTTTCCCTCTCTCCCATCCCACCCCTCTAGGTCATCACAGAGCACCAAGTTGAGCAAGCTGTATTATACAGCTGCTTCCTACTAGGTATTTATCTATTTTACACATGGTAGTGTATATATGTTAATGCTATTGTTTCAATTAGTTCCACTCTCTCCTTCCCCTCGTGTGTCCACAACTTTGTTCTCTTTGTCTGCACCTCTATTCTTGCCCTGCAAATAGATTCATCAATACCACCTTTCTAGATTTCATATATATGCGTTAATATATATTTGTTTTTCTCTTTCTGACTTACTTCACTCTGTATGACAGCCTCTAGATTCATCTACATCACTTCAACTGACTCAATTTTGTTTCTTTTTATGACTGAGTTATATTCCATTGTATATATGTACCACATCTTCGTTATCCATTCATCTATTGATGGATGTCTAGGTTGCTTCCACGTCCTGGCTATTGTAAATAGTGCTGCAATGAAGATTGGAGTCCATGTATCTTTTTTAATTATGGTTTTCTTAGGGTATATGCCCAGTAGTGGGATTGCTGTGTCGTATGGTAGTTCTATGTTTAATTTCTTAAGGGACCTCCATGCTGTTCTCCACAGTGGCTGTACCAATTTACATTCCCACCAACAGTGTAAGAGGGCTCCCTTTTCTCCACACCCTATCCAGCATTTATTGCTTGTAGATATTTTTGATGATGGCCATTCTGGCAAGTAGTTCTTAAATACTAGTAATGTAGTCATGAGAATTTACCAATTTTGATGACAGTGTTGTGATCATGCAGGATAAAATCCTTTTCTGTAGGAAATACTATTTGAGAGTGAAGAACATGATATTGGCAACTACTCTCAACTGGTTCAAGGGGGACTGTACTTTGTACTTTATCTGCAACTTTTCTTAAGTTGAAATTGTTTCTAAAATAAATACCCACTTCTAACAACAAAACAAAATAAAACCCATGAGATACCATTCTAATGGCTAAAATATATTTTAAAAAATGAGGGTGGAAAATGTTGAGAGGAGGATGTGAAGCAACTGGTGGGATGTAAAATTATAATATCACCTTGGAAAAGATTTGGTAATTTCTTGTGATGTTTTCCCTTTCTTTGACCCAGAAATTCCTCTCCTAGTTATTTACCCAAGAGAAACAAAGTTGTATATGCACTCAAACATACGACGATGAACACTTGCGGCAGCTCTCTTCATATTAGCCCCAATCTGGAGACAAAATGTCTATCAGTAGGAAAGTAGGTTAAAAATTGTGATATAATCATACAGTGTAATACTAGTCAGTAATCAAAAAGAATATACTACTTATACATGCCTGAATGTCACAGGCATGCTGAGTGAACAAAGCTGGAATACATACTACTTGATTCTATTCAGTATCTTGCCTGGAGAATCCCATGGACAGAGGGCCAGGCGGGCTACAGTCCATAGGGTCGCCAAGAGTCGGACATGACTGAAGCAACTTAGTGTGCACATATATTAGGTTTTAGAAAAGACAAAGTTAATCTATGGTGGGAAAAAATCAGAACAATTACTTGGAAGGCTAAAGGACCTAAAATATCCAAAACAGTCTTGGAAAAGAACAACATAGATGGTGTTCCTCAATTGCTCAGTGATCAAGGGCTGTCCTTTTACAGTTAAAAGTCGGGTATTTTAGAAGTCCTACTTGGCAACTTAATAAGTACGAACAAGGCTTGTTGTCTGGTGTGCTCGCTTCACTGTAGGATGATTGGCAGGCACGTAGCTGTTTTATTGGTTGACCTTCAAATGCAAATGTATGTGCACTTAGTCTCCAGGAAGTTAGAGGCAGGGATGGGGAACAGTGGTGAGACAGGTTGGTGGTTGGTGGTCTAAGCTTGGGAGATGACAACGGGATAGGGGACCTTGGACTACACCATAGTGATACAAACTTTCATGCAAAGAAATCTTAGGGACATTTCTTCACTGCCTTCCTCTACTGTGTCTGGTGTATATGTCCAGATTGTAGGGTTAAATTTCTCCAAAAGTAAACCTCCCACTCCTTTTCTGGGTTGGTGAGGAGCACACAACTTCATGTAGTATAGAAGAGACTTTTTACAGCCACTTTCAACTAATCCCTCAATTAAAAAAAATTATTTATTTGGTTGTGCAATGTGAGATCTTTTTTTAAGTTGTGGCATTCAAATTCTTAGTTGTGCAATGTGGAATCTAGTTCTCTGACCAGGGATTGAACCTGGGCTTCCTGCATTGGGAGTTCAGAGTCTTAGGCCCTGTACCTCTTGGGAAGTCTTGGTCCCTCTATTTCTAGTTTCATTTCATGCCTCCCTTCTGCCTTATTTAGTGCCTCTAATTTCCAGGGCTTCCCACATTTCTTTGAGGTGAATAGCTTGCTTCTTATTGATATCTTATTACCAACAAGTCTGGCTGATTTTTAGTTTCTCCTCTCTACTAAATAAGTTACCTCTACCATCTGTTTTCCTGGATCTTGCTGATTAGCCTTTGGGACCCCAACACACTTCCACTTGGTCTATAGAGGTTATAATAGAATAGTCAAATTATACCAGGTGATGGAAGGCAGACAGAGAAGGATATCTTAGGTAAGAAAGTGATGTGACGAAAGTGGCATTTTTGGATAATTAATCTCTTAGTGTTATGCGGGATAGATCAGAAGCTAGGGAGACTGACTAGCATGTGAATTCATTCATGGAGCTATGTGATGCTTAAGATCTGGCCTAGAGTGGTAGTAAATATAAGAAGTAATGAATCTAAAATACTTTATGCAAATAAAATGCCATTTGCATAAAGATGTTCACTGCAGAATAATTTATAATAGCAAAAACTTGCAGTGATCTAAATATCCAACAGGAGCAGAATGATTTAAATTAATTTTGGTTATAGCTCACTTAATGAAATATTATATAACTAAATAAACTTATGAAGATTATTACTCAAAATGGAAAAGTGATATGATATAATATTGTTAAGAAGGCAGGATATGAAATAATATGCATAGAATTATTGCAAAGTCTGTAAATATGCATATAAAATATGTATATGCTGCTGCTAAGTCGCTTCTGTCGTGTCCGACTCTGTGCGACCCCATAGATGGAAGCCCACCAGGCTCCCCCGTCCCTGGGATTCTCCAGGCAAGAGTACTGGAGTGGGTTGCCGTTTCCTTCTCCAATGTATGAAAGTGAAAAGGGAAAGTGAAGTCGCTCAGTCGTGTCCAACTCTTAGCGACCCCAAAGACTGTAGCCTACCAGGCTCCTCCGTCCATGGGATTTTCCAGGCAAGAGTATTGGAGTGGGGTGCCATTGCCTTCTCCTAAATATGTATATAAATGTTATCAAATGAGAACAGTGATTATCTGATAGAATTCGAATTGTACCTGATTTTGTTTTGTTCTATTTCCAAATTTCTATAATATAGTTGTATTTATTTGAAAGATTCTGTAATCCTTACTTCCTATTTAGACTAATGCTTTCTTTGATTTAAATAATTCTTTTTTTTGGCTCTGCTGAGTCTTTTCTGCAGTGTAATGGCTCTTTGTTGCTGTGTGTGGGCTTTGTCTAGTTGTGGTTCTTGGGCTTCTCATTGCAGTGGCTTCTCTTGTTGCAGAGCATGGGCTCTAAAATTCGAGGGTTTCAGTAGTTGCAGCTTGTGGGCCCAGTAGTTGCGGATCCTGGGCTCTAGAACACGAACTCAATAGCTGTGGGGCCTGGGCTTATTTCTCCACAGCATGTGGGATCCTCCCGGAACAGGTATTGAATCTGTGTGCCCTGCATTGGCAGGCAGATTCTTAACGACTGAACCATTAGGAAAGTCCATAAATAATTCTTTTCAAAAACTGATTGCTGTCCTGGTGTTTCTTGGGTCCTGGAATGTGCCTTCAGCGAGTACTGTTGTTGTTTTTCAGTTGCTAAGTCATGTCCAACTCTTTGTGACCCCGTGGACCGCAGCACCCCAGGCTTCCCTGTCCTTTGCTATCTCCTGGAGTTTACTCAAACTCATGTCCATTGAGTTGGTGATGCCATCCAATCATCTCATCCTCTGTCATCCCCTTCTTCTCTTGCTCTCAATCTTTCCCAGCATTAGATCTTTTCCACCTAGTCATTTTGAGAAACTCATTATTTAACCACAAAAAGTAAGTTTGGCTCTTGATTAAGAAAATAAAAACAAGCAGCAACAACAAAAAACTTCTTTTTCCAGGCCTCTCAACAAAGGTTTACGGAAAATCCCCGTACTGGATTTAGATGGATTCTAGAATAGCTAGGTCCTTCTAGACCACCAGGTGCCCATCATTTATATTCACTTTCTCTTCCCTTTTGGCTGTGATTGGAGTTAATGTTGAAATCAGCAAGCCCTGACCAGTGTCTGACTGATGTGTCCTTCAGCTGTGCTTTTTGTCCCCCAAGACTGTTCTCTACCTTGAGGCAGTACTAATTTAGTTGGTAAGATCATGGACTTTGTTTTTTTTTTTATTTTTTTTTTTTTTTTTTTTTTTATTTTTTATTTATTTATTTTTTTTTTATTTTAGTTAGGGGCTAATTACTTTACAATATTGTAGTAGTTTTTGCCATACATCGACATGAATCAGCCATGGATTCACATGTGCTCCCCCTCCCAAACCCTCCTCCCACCTCCCTCCCACTCCCATCCCAGATCATGGACTTTGAAACAATGCCAACCTGGGTTCAAGATCTTCTGCTCAGTGCTATGTGACTGGGCAAGTCACTTGATCACTCAGTGTCTCTTTACCCAGGGGGTGATATTATTCACCTCATGGGATTGGAGGGTGGTTGTAACAAGGTCAAGGAAGAGTATTAATAGAGCTGTCACTGTGCTGAGGGGGAAGGGGATTGACCCCCAAGTGGATCCTCTATCACCCATTCTGGGGAGGTCAGGGCAGGGCTGTGCTCAAGGACCCTAAGGCTTGTGACTTAGCGGGCTCTGAAATATTGTCTGCATCAGTGACTCTCCTGGGACAGTTTGGAAGTCACCATCATCAGTGCCCAGATATTCTTATGCAGCTATGGAATTTATTGAGGACGACACTTTTCAGAGGAGGTTGGGACAGTGGCACTCTGTATTTAATGCCAGCAAAGATGAACAGATAAGTGAGTCATCCAGAAATAACAGCTCCCAGAACTCACCTCCCCTGGATACTCCCTTTTGTGGTATTTACAGTTTTACCTCCACCTCCTCCTGGTATCGTCCTAAACCTCTGTGAGCCCAGCTCCTGGTCAGATCCCTGTAGGTGGTCAGGTTGCTCAGAAACACCTACAGGCCTCCATTAGCATGACAAGGGACATTACAATCTAAGGCCATGATCAATAAGTACCAGATAGCAAGGGGAGGAATTCGGACGGGAGAGCTGCTGACTCTCCTTCCACCATCCGCCCCATCTGTCTTTACCAGAGAGTCTATTACAAAGTTTGGAATTACAGTGTTCACGGCTCTGATTGCCTTCCCCATGCAGTTCCCCTGGTATGTGCTGTTCTACACATTTCAGCACCTGGCCTCTATTATACACCCTGAAGCCTGACTCCAGTAGTCTTACATGAGGCTCCAGGTAAATGCTTAATGAGGTTGATGTAGCTACAACCTCCAAGACCTGTTCCCGCTCTGGTCCAGTGGGAGGGGCCCCCTGAAGGGTGCCCTTGGATACTCATACACAGCCAAGAGAGGAGCTCCATCCTCCAGCAAGAAAACTCAGATGGGCAACTCTGGGTCTATCCTGTCTGATAGGAGGGATCTCTTGGACGAGATTCATCAGCCCCTGTGTCCTTAAATTGGTTAGCTATTCTAGCACATGAGTCCAGGTCTCAGGAATGCCTGCTCTGACACGCTGTGCATGCCTAGTGTTTATTTCACGATTGCAGTCTGCTTCATGAAAATATTAGAAATATTCTGGCTTTGATCCCTTACCCCTCCTCCTATTTATGGCCTTAAACTTGTCTCTGATCCCATGCTTGATGCTGTCCTTTTAGCATGAACTTCCGATTTCTCTTCACAGCAGTAACTTGCATTTTCCCCTAAGATTGCCTCTGCTTCCACCTCTCTGAGTCAGCACTTCTGCCTGGTCTAATCTAGCCCCCACAAAGCCTGACATGATCTCCTCATTCCCTCAGCTCTGTTAACAGGAACTACATCTAAGAAGCTAACATGTCTGTCTACCATCTACACTAAGGACTATAAGCAATTTTCACCTCTTACACCGCAAAGTCCCAGTTTGATAGCTCTAGGAGAGCTATCAGGAGAAAGGTCTTTAGTAAGGAGCAGAGCAAGAAGGTACCTAAGTATGAGCACTTTAACACTGACAGGATAGCAAAAAAAAGGTGTGGCGTGCTGATCAAACCAGAACCTATAAATCTTTCATTCATTAACTCTATGCCTTGTAAACTCTGATCTCTGCACTTTGTTACCTGTTTTTCCCATCTGTCCCTAAGTCTAACCTGTTTCCTCTTGGCAGATCAGCTTGCTGGTTATTCTTGTCTTACCTCTTCCTCTTGGCATTACGACAATGGCCCATACCCTCACCCATGGCTTGTCCCCCACCCCACCTAACCAGTATGGACGATCTAGTCTTCCCCACTAGCCTTTCTTTTGTCTCAACGTCTAGCTCTCATTGAACTCCTCACCAACACCGGGCAGAAGTGATGCCCCCGAACACCCCAGCTCTGTCCTTTGGGCAACTTATTCCTTTGAATGAGGCTAATATCCTCCGTAGGGAACTTAGAGCAAAGGTGGTTGAGTGATAGGGGAGGGAATAAGGCAAAGAGTTAGTAAGAAGTGGAAAAAAGTGAAGCTGTAAGGGAAGAACCAAGGGAGAGGAAGAATTGTAAGGCCATTCTAGTGATAATTTGAGGGGGAAAACACTTGGAAGAAGTATGAATGGTGAATGGAATTCCATGAGAACAAAATTAAGTGTGTGGAGATGACACCTGAAAATAGGAAAAGAAAATAGATGTATTAGTGACTTCCCTGGTGGTCCAATGCTTAAGAATCTGCCTTGCAATGCAGGGGACACAAGTTCAGTCCCTGGTTGGGGAACTAAGATCCCACATGCTGTGGAGAAACTAAGACTGTGCGTGACAACTACTTAGTCCTTGTGCTCTGGAGGCTGTGCCACAACTAGAGAGTCTGTGCGCTGCAACAAAAGACCCCGCATAATGCAACAGAAATTCCGCATGTTACAACCAAGACCTGACACAGCCAAAATAAAATAAGTAAAATATTTAAAAAATAAAAATAAAATAGTTATATTAGTCAGAAGGGAGGTATAAGGCAGGAATGAAGGTTGGAGAGATGGGATGCAGGGTCATTCCACGGTGAGATCGTAAGGTGGACAACTGAAACAGCGAAGACCTGCCATTAAAAGGCACTGTCATTGTTCTTATCTTCAGGAAAGGTATATTCTAAAGGATGATTTAAACAGATACAAAAACAATTATACAATAAGGTGGACTATTAGCCACAATAAGAAAAGTATAATTAAAGGGTGATAGGGATACAAAAAAGGGATGCATGACAGTCAACACTCAGTGCTGGGTCTTGGGTGCAGGTCATGCTCAACAAAATGACGTCAGGAGAGAAGTTGACATCGGAAAGTGTATTGTTGCAAGTGTGTGAATTTTAAATAGCATAGGTGGTGTTTAATTTGCTACTAGTGATTCGCAGCATTGAATCACACTAGGATCACCTGGAAAGCTTTTAGAATGACTAATGTCCAGATTCTGCCTTGGTTATTCTGGGATAAGGCCTGGGCATCAGTATTTTTCAAAAGCCCCTAGATGATTCTACTGAGCAGCCAGGGTTGAGTACCCTCTGGTCTAAAAGCATGTTTTTCCTTTTGAAAGGCTAAGGGGCTTAGAATCAAAGGAAGAAATACAAATTTGGGAAATAGGAAGTACAGATGACAGATGTAGCACTAGTGCCCATTAATAAATCTTGGATAATTTCCTTTCTTCAATACATTAAACAATCATATCTAAATTCAGAGTAATATTTGTCTCTAGCTCTCTTAGGAATTTTACCAAAAATATTCATCAATCAAAAGAAAATAATTTTTAAATTAAAAAAATTAAAGTGTAATTGACTCTATTAGTTTTGGGGTACCATGTTATTTTTGATTACAAAATCTATGATAGTGAGTCTACTTATAATAATAAATTTATGCATCTTGACATATAATTTCATTTATTTCTCTCAAAATCTGTGCCAGTGTAGTATTATCTTTATTTTGCAAATGACTGCCTTACAATAACACCTCCCTCAGTAACGAAGCCACTTTCTATTTCTCTTTTCAGCCTTGTGTATTTTTCCAGATCATTGTTGGCATGCAAACAGCTGGGATATTCTGTGATGAATCAATAGTATTGGTTTTAATATAAAGTGTAAAACCTTGGCTCTATTTTCAACTAATTGCTTAATTGGCAAGATATTGGAACAAATAAAATACATTGAGGAGGGTAAGTAGTTGAGGAGAGTAGGAGGAACTGGTGTTTGTTACTGGCTATTTCTAAGCAGATTGAAAAGACATAAAGAGCAGTGACAAAATACAATAAACCATTCAACTCCTAGCATCATAACTGCTAAACATGCTTGTTGGAAGAACGAGTGAATGAATGAATGAATGTAGTTTTGAGTATTTAAGGAAATGACTATAATGATACATAAAATTATTGAGTATTACCATATGCCAGGCATGTTTTTAGCCCTCACATGTTTTTTTATGTTTTTTTAGTCCATGTGCTCCTTCTATTAGGTTGGTATGATCATTATCCCTTATTTTACAAATGAAGAAACTGACGTTCAGAAAGATAAGTGATTATAGTGGAGAAGCCCTGTCCTCTCATCCCCTGGTAGCACTGGGGCAAGTTGCTTAGTTACCTAATTTCATAATGCAGTTGGCCAACCATACTCTCCCTCACCTGAGCCAGGCCCAAATCCATCTATTTGTCTTCTCTGTGGTGCCACCTGCTGGAGATGGGACATGCACTTGTTACCTTTCTCTAGCATGATTTCTTCTAGCTTATTCCTGAGTCTATTGGCAACCACTTGCCAGGGTACCTCCTCAGCTTTAACAAGGGACAGGAATAAGTGGGGACAGGGCTGTTCGTTTCAAATGTAACATGAAGACTCAGGCCCAGGGCATGGTTCCAGTCCTCTGGATTCAAACTTTGCTCTCATCTCTGCTTTCTTACCCCAGAAGCCACAGCCACATCCTGTGCATCTTCTGTCCGGCCATCTTGCAGTTTATTGACTCTGGGGTTTGCCATTAGTTCTAAGGTGCACTGTTTGAAGAAAGGTATTGCTAAGAAAAAGAAACACAGCCAGTTATAACTGCATGGTGTCATCAAGTGAAGATGCATCCCTGTTTCAGAGAAGTTAAAATGTGAAGAAAAAAAAAAAGCATCTTAGAGTTGATGAAATATAGCATATAATTTCAGAGAAGGCAATGGCACCCCACTCCAGTACTCTTGCCTGGAAAATCCCGTGGACGGAGGAGCCTGGTGGGCTACAGTCCATGGGGTCTCGAAGAGTCGGACACGACTGAGCGACTTCACTTTCATACATTGGAGAAGGAAATGGCAACCCACTCCAGTGTTCTTGCCTGGAGAATCCCAGGGATGGCGGAGCCTGGTGGGCTGCCATCTATGGGGTCGCGCAGAGTCGGACACAACTGAAGTGACTTAGCAGCAGCAGCAGCAGCACATAATTGTGCTTTGAAAGATTTTTCTAACACTCAGAGGCTGTTCGTATCCGGCTTTTCTCATGACCATTGCTTTTGCCAACTTGCAATGCTTTGTCTCTCTTTATGAACTGTAGTGATTGTGCTCACAAATAATGTCCTCCCCAACAGCCAAACAGGGACGTGTGTATATTTTGGGTATGGTGGTTAGCACAGGACAAAAGAATGGTAGAAGGTACTAAGGAATGGGTGTATTTGGAAGACTATGGAATATTCCAGGTGGTAGGAAGTTTACGGTGTGCCTGGAAGTGTTTGTTTTTTTTTTAACTTTATGATATAGAAATAGTTCCATCCCCCCAAAAAAAGCTCCTTCCTGCCCCTTTGTAGTCAATTGCCAGCACGTCCTGCTCCTAATTGGAGAAGGAAATGGCAACCCGCTCCAGCACTCTTGCCTGGAAAATCCCATGGATGGAGGAGCACGGTAGGCTACAGTCCATGGAGTCACAAAGAGTCGGACACGACTGAGCGACTTGACTTCCACTTTCACTTTCCTGCTCCTAGTAATCACTAATGTGCTTTCGACCACTGTAGTTTTCATTTTTAAAGAATTTATATACATGGAATCACAAAGTATAGGATATTTTGTGTCTGGAATATTTCACTTAGCCTAATGTTTTGAGATTTTTTTGTGTGTTGTTGCACGTCTCAGCTGTTCATTCTTTTTTATTGCGGAATAATTATTCCTTTGAAAAGATTTACTACCATTTGTTTTTATCCATTTATTAGTTGATATACGTTTGGGTTGTTTCCTCAAACCAGTGGGGAACCATTCATTCTTTCACTGTTCAGTATGATTAGCTGTAGGTTTTCTGTAAATACTCTTTCCTAGTTTTCCATCTTGCTGTAGGTGCTGGATTTTGCCAACTGCTTTTCTGTCAATTAATGTAGACACATGCTTTTTTTTCTTTCTCCTATTAATACACTTGGGTTATCTTGACTGATTTTTGGATCTTGATGCACCCTTGCATTCCACTTTATTCTTTTTATACATTGCTGGATTCAAGAACTTTAATATTTTTTGTATTGTAGTTTGCTGAATTATCCTCTCAACTTCTTTTGTATGAAAAAAATCTTTAGTTCACCTTCATTTTTAATAGATCAATTTGTTGAGTGTAGAATTCTAGATTGACAGATTTTTCTTTCAGTACTTAAAAATGTCACTCCTCTGTCTCCTGGCTTATATAATTTCTAATAGGAAGTCTATGTCAATCTTTTTTCTTTGTCCTTTTTTCTTCCATTTCTCTCTCCAATATGCCTGTTTTCCCCTACACTTTTGAGCCTCTGGGGCATATTTATAGTAGCTGATTTAGAAGCTTTCCTATTTCATCTTCTCTGTCATTTCTAAGTATATTTCTGTTGATGGACTGCCCTCTTGGTTATGAATTATATTTTCTGTATGCCCAGTAGTTTTGTTTGGATTTCAGAACACTGGATTTTTATATTGTTGGGTGCTAGATATTGTTGTATTCCTTCAACAATATTGACCTTTGACCTGACACACAGTTAAGTTGGTTGGAATCAGATTGACCCTTTTGAGGATGGCTTTTCTCTTTTTTAAGGTAAGTCAGAGCAGCCTTCAGTCTAAAATCAGTTAGATCACCGCTGTGTGGTTGATTCCCTTCTGAAGACTCTATTCTATGCCTGGTGTAGGCCTATCCCTGTTTGAGTTCTGTGTATTGTGTGGTCTCTGCTTCAGGGTGATTCTTTACTCAGTCTCGGGAGTTTCATCTAAACACGAAGATCAGGATTCAGTCAATAATCTGGAGGGACTCCTCTGCAGATCTCTTGAGATCTCTCCTTCAGTGCCTCTCTCCTCCCCAGGATTCTGTCCCACAAATGCAGCTTCATTAGTGTCCCAGAACTCCTTTCCTCAACTAAGTGAGGCAACTGGGTTCTGCCTGTGTTTCTTGTATCCTGGAAACTACCTCCAGGTGGCAGTCTAGAGCAAGCGCTCACCTCATTGGTTTCCCTGGTCATAGTGTCACAGGCCTGTGCTGCCTGTTGTCCCATATCTGAAAAATTGTTGTTTCATATATTTTCCCTATTTTTATCATTGTTTATGATGGGACAGCGGGCTTCCCTGGTGGTTCAGTGGTAAAAATCCACCTGCCAATGGAAGAGACGTGAGTTCGATCCCTGAGTTGGAAAGATCCCCTGAAGAAGGAAATGGCTACTCATTCCAGTATTCTTGCCTGGGAAATCCCATGAACAGAGGAGCTTGGTGGGCTATAGTCCATGGGTTTGCAGAGTCAGACACAACTGAGTGTCTAAACAATAATAGCGTGGGACAGCAGTTCCTTAGCAGTTAGTCCTTTAGGTTAGAAGTAACAATTCAGAGGCCAACACAATATTGTAAAGCAATTATCCTCCGGTAAAAAAAAAAAAGGTAGAAAAAAAGAAGTAACAATTCACTACACCTTTTCACTATTTTTTGTGGCTATTATTGGAAATATTTACTTCCATGTGATCTTTAAGATAATTTTCTCCTGTGACAAAACCCCACTCCATAAAGAGTATAAGTGGAACACAGAATTTATATGTTACATTTTAGAAAGCTGACATTTACATTGAAGGTATAAAAGCAATAGTAAGTTCACTGATGCATTAGCATGAATCAAAACTGTGGTCCTAAACTGTACCACTAGTCAGATTCTTCATATTCATGCCCTCACACACATGAAAGCCAGCTTCACTTAAAAATTCTTAATAAAGCAGTAAAAATGATTAATTTTATCAACTCTTGCCACATGGCTAGGCATCTTTTTAATATTCTGTGTGATGAAACCGGAAGTACACATGAAGCACTTCTGCTGCATACTGAATTCTAATGGTTGGCTTTTGGAAAAGCATGCGTGTGGTCTAAATTGCAAGCTGAACCAGCTCTTCTTTCTTTCTGTGTGTGGGCTAATACTTTTACTTAAAAGAATAAACAAGAGACAAAATATGGTATTCAGACTTGGTTAGTGGGAGATATCTTCTTGCAAATGAACAAAATGAGCTCGTCACTTAAAGGAAACAACTGACAGTATCTGTTGCTGGTGATAAAATACAAGATTCAGTAAAAACTAGCATTTTACAATTAGCAAATTGTATCTGCCACCATGAGCTTCATCTCTTCCCTATAATTAAAGGCTTTAAAAATTTGTATTAAAGTATAGTTGATTTACAATGTTGTGTTAGTTTCTGTTGTACAGCATAAGGACTCAGTTATACGTATATATGCATATATACATATATATATATATATATATATATATATATATACACATTCTTTTTCATATTCTTTTCCATTGTGATTTATCACAGGATACTGAATATAGCTCCCTATGCTATACAGTAGGACCTGTTTTTTTTTTTTTAATGCATCCTGTATATAATAGTTTGCATCTACTAATCCCAAGCTTCCAATCCTTTCTTCCTCCACCTGCCCTCCACCTTGGCCAACCACAAGTCTGTTCGCTATGTCTGTGAGTCTGTTTCTGTTTTATGGATGTGTTCATTTGTGTTGTATTTTAGATTCCACATATAAGTAATATCATATTGTATTTGTCTTTCCCTTTCTGATTTACTTCACTTAGTATGATAATCTCTAGGTCTATCCGTGGGGCAGCAAATGGCATTATTTCATTCTTTTTAATAGCTGAGTAGTATTCCATTTTATATCTGTATCTATATATCTCATATCTACTTTATCCGTTTATCTGTCAGTGGACATTTAGGTTGTTTCCGTGTCTTGGCTGCTGTGAATACTGCTGCTATGAACATACGGGGGCATGTATCTTTTCAAATTATAATTTTGTCTGGGTATATGCCCAGGAGTGGGATTGATGAATCATATATCAACTCTATTTTTAGCTTTTTGAGGAACCTCATACTGTTCCCTAGTGCTATACAAATTTACATTCCCACCGCCAACAAAAGACTTTTCTGAAGAGATGGAGGGGGTGATATTAATAAATGTGATTTTAAAATATATGATACAGTGTGTTAAGCTTCCCAGGTGGCTCAATGATAAAGAACCCACCTGCCAATGTAAGAGACATGGGTTTGATCCCTAGGTTAGAACTATCCTGGAGAAGGATATGGCAACCCACTCCAATACTCTTGCCTGGGAAATCCCATGGACAGAAGGAGCCTAGCAGCCTACAGTCCATGGGGTCACAAAAGAGTTGGACACGACTTAGCGACTAAACAACAACAAACATATAGTGTGTTAGCCTTTGGAAGACCTGCATAAATCAGCAAACTAATATTTTCCGAATGACCAGTGCATGATGTTAGAAAATCATGCATAAGTAAATGATACGTTTAAAGTTCAAGATACACCTGAAACTAACTCAACATTGTAAATCTACTCTACTCCAATAAAATTAAAAAAATAATAACAAATAAAGTTCAAGAAAGACTGATAGGCATTAATGTAACAGACTAGGAAAAGTTTATCCATATGGTTTCAGATTCCACAGTGCAACTAATTTTTAGAAAACTACCATTTGTCGTGTTGGGTATAGAATCAAAGAAGAATGTCTACACTAGTCTGATTAAGATGCTGCCCTTTCCCAATGCACAGCTGTATGAAGCAAGATTTTCTTTTTAGTTCCCTGACTGAACTCATGCCCCCTGCAGTGAAGTGAGGAGTCCTAACCACTGGACCACCAGGGAAGTCCCTTTTTCACATCAAACAAAATGACATATTACAACAGACTGAATGTGAGAACCTGGATTTCTTTTGTTTATGCTAGATTCTGTATAGAAGTGAAATAACGTAAATGGATACTGGGCTTCCCAGGTGGCTCAGTGGTAAAGAATCTACCCGCAAAGCGGGAGACGCGAGCCAGATCCCCAGGTCAGAAAGATCCCCTGGACCAGGAAATGGCAACCCACTCCAGTATTCTTGCCTGGAACATTCGATGACCAGAGAAGCCTGGTGGGTTACAGTCCATTGGGTCACAAAGAGTCAGGCGCAACTGAGCGACTGAGCACACACAGCCAGTGAATACCACTCTTCTCCCTAAATTTTTTGAAACCATTATTTGCCCACAGAAATATATCTGTTTTACGATATAGTGTGTTTGTTGTTATTTTTAAAAGAATTAACAATTTAAGATTTTTAGTTTAATTTTTAGTATGATGAATATTGATAGGTACGATTCACTTCAACAAAGCCTTCCTGAAATCTCTAAGAATTACTGCAAATATAAAGAGTTTCTGAGCCCAGAAAGTTTGAATTACTGTTCTTTAAAGACTATGTGGATCTCTGCAGTGAAAACATCTGAACCTGGTGTCGTTTAAAATCGGACCACTGCCTTGTCTAACTCAATGAAACTATGAGCCATGCCATCTGGGGCCACCCAAGACCACGGGTCATGGTGGAGAGTTCTGACAAAACGTGGTCCACTGGAGAAGGGAATGGCAAACCACTTGCCTTGAGAACCCCATGAACAGTATGGAGAGGCAAAAAGATAGGACACTGAAAGATGAACTCCCCAGGTTGGTAGGTGCCCAATATGCTACTAGAGATCAGTGGAGAAATAACTCCAGGAAGAATGAAGAGATGGAGCCAAAGCAAAAACAACACCCAGTTGTGGATGTGACTGGTGATGGAAGTAAAGTCCGATACTGTAAAGAGCAATATTGCATAAGAACCTGGAATGTTAAGTCCATGAATCAAGGCAAATTAGAAGTGGTCAAACAGGAGATGGCAAGAGTGAACATTGACATTTTAAGAATCAGTGAACTAAAATGGACTGGAATGAGTGAATTTAATTCAGATGACCATTATATCTACTACTGTGGGCAAGAATCCCTTAGAAGAAATGGAGTAGCCATCATAGTCAACAAAAGAGTCCAAAATGCAGTTCAATTCAGTTCAGTCACTCAGTCGTGTCCGACCCTTTGCGACCCCATGAACTGCAGCACGCCAGGCCTCCCTGTCCATCACCAACACCCTGACTCCACCCAAACCCATGTCCATCAAGTCGGTGATGCCATCCAGCCATCTCATCCTCTGTCGTCCCCTTCTCCTCCTGCCCTCAATCTTTCCCAGCATCAGGGTCTTTTCCAATGAGTCAGCTCTTCACATCAGGTGGCCAAAGTATTGGAGTTTCAGCTTCAACATCAGTCCTTCCAATGAATACTCAGGACTGATCTCCTTTAGGATGGACTAGTTGGATCTCCTTGCTGTCCAAAGGACTCTCAAGAGTCTTCTCCAACACCACAGTTCAAAAGCATCCATTCTTCTGTGCTCAGCTTTCTGTATAGCTCATAGTTTCATCGAGTTAGACAAGGCTGTGGTCCATGAGATCAGATTGGTTAGTTTCCTATGATTGTAGTTTTCAGTTTGTCTGCCCTCTGATGGAGAAGGATAAGAGGCTTATGGAAGCTTCCTGATGAGGGGGATGAGATTGACTAAGGGGGAAATTGGGTCTTGTTCTGATGGGCAGAGACATTACTTTGCCAACAAAGGTCCATCTAGTCAAAGCTATGGTTTTTCCAGTAGTCATGTATGGATGTGAGAGTTGGACTACAAAGAAAGCTGAGTGCCGAAGAATTGGTGCTTTTGAACTGTGGTGCTGGAGAAGACACTTGAGAGTCATTTGGACTGCAAGGAGATCCAATCAGTCCATCCTAAAGGAGATCAGCCCTGAATATTCACTGGAAGGACTTATGCTGAAGCTGAAGCTCCAATACTTTGGCCACCTGATGGGAAGAACTGACTCCTTGGAAAAGACCCTGATGCTGGGAAAGATTGAAGGCAGGGGGAGAAGGAACAATAGAGGATGAGATGGTTGGATGGCATCACCAACTCAATGGACATGAATTTTCGTAAACCCCGGGAGTTGGTAATGGACAGGGAGGCTGGCATGCTGCAGTCCATGGGTTCGCAAAGAGTCAGACACAACTAAGTGACTGAACTGAACTGAACTGAACTGTGGCTCAGATCATGAACTCCTTATTGCCAAATTCAGACTTAAATTGAAGAAAGTAGGGAAAACCACTAGACCATTCAGGTATGACCTAAATCAAATCCCTTACGATTATACAGTGGAAGTAACAAATAGATTCAAGGGATTAGATCTGATAGACAGAGTGCCTGAAGAACTATAAATGGAGGTTTGTGACGTTGTACAGGAGGCAGTGATCAAGATCATCCCCATGGAAAAGAAATGCAAAAAGGCAAAATGGTTGTCTGAAGAGGCCTTACAAATAGTTATGAAAAAAAGAGAAGCTAAACACAAAGGAGAAAAGGAAAGATCTACCCATTTGAATGTAGAGTTCCAAAGAATAGCAAGGAGAGATAAGAAAGCCTTCCTCAGTGATCAATGCAAAGAAATAGAGGAAAACAATAGAATGAGAAAGACTAGAGATCTCTTCAAGAAAATTAGACACCATGGGAACTTTCCATGCAAAGATGGACACAAAAAAGACAGAAATGGTATAGGCCTAACAGAAGCAGAAGATATTAAGAAGAGGTGGCAAGAATACACAGAAGAACTATGCAAAAAAGATCTTCACGACCCAGGTGATCACGATGGTGTGATCACTCACCCAGAGCCAGACATCCTGGAATGTGAAGTCAAGTGGACCTTAGGAAGCATCACTATGAACAAAGCTAGTGGAGGTGATGGAATTCCAGTTGAAATATTTCAAATCCTAAAATATGATGCTGTGAAAGTGCTGTACTCAATATGCCAGCAAATTTGGAAAGCTCTGCAGTGGCCACAGGACTGGAAAAGGTCAGTTTTCATTCCAATCCCAAAGAAAGGCAATGCCAAAGAATGCTCAAACTACTGCACAACTGCACTCATCTCACACCCTAGTAAAGTAATGCTCAAAATTCTCCAAGCCAGACTTCAGCAGTACATGAAGCATGAACTTCCATATGTTCAAGCTGGTTTTGGAAAAGGCAGAGGAACCAGAGATCAAATTGCCAACATCTGCTGGATCATTGAAAAAGCAAGAGAGTTCCTGAAAAACATCTACTTCTGCTTCTTTGACGACACCAAAGCCTTTGATTGTGTGGATCACAACAAAGTGTGAAAAATTCTTCAAGAGATGGGAATACCAGACCACCTGGCCTGTCTCCTGAGAAATCTGTATACAGGTCAAGAAGCAACAGTTAGAACTGGACATGGAACAACAGGATGGTTGCAGATAGGGAAAGGAGTACATCAAGGCTATATATTGTCACCATGCTTATTTAACTTATATGCAGAGTACATCATGAGAAATGCTGGACTGGATGGAGCACAAGCTGGAATCAAGATTGCTTGGAGAAGTATCAATAACCTCAGATATGCAGATGACACCACCCTTATGGCAGAAAGTGAAGAAGAACTAAAGAGCCTCTTGATGAAAGTGAAAGAGGAGAGTGAAAAAGTTGGCTTAAAATCAACATTCAGAAAACTAAGATAATGGCATCTGGTCCCATCACTTCATGGCAAACAGATTGGCAAACTGGAAACAGTGGGTTTTTTGGGTCTCCAAAGTCACTGCAGATGGTGATTGCAGCCATGAAACTAAAAGACACTTACTCCTTGGAAGAAAAGTTATGACCAACCTAGACAGCATATTAAAAAGCAGAGATATTACTTTGCCAACAAGGTCCATCTAGTCAAAGCTATGGTTTTTCCAGTAGTCATGTATGGATGTGAGAGTTGGACTACAAAGAAAGATGAGTGTGGAAGAATTGATGCTTTTGAACTGTGGTATTGGAGAAGACTCTTGAGAGTCCCTTGGACTTTAAGGAGATCCAACCAGTCCATCCTAAAGGAAATCAGTCCTGAATATTCATTGGAAGGACTGATGCTGAAGCTGAAGCTCCAATACTTTGGCCACGTGATGGGAAGAACTGATTCCTTAGAAAAGACCCTGCTGCTGGAAAAGATTGAAGGCAGGAGGAAAAGGGGACGACAGAGGATGAGATGGTTGGATGGCATCACCGACTCAATGGACATGAGTTTTAGTAAACTCCGGGAGTTGGTGATGGACAGGGAGGCCTAGCGTGCTGCGGTTCATGGGGTTGCAAAGAGTTGGACACGACTGAGCAACTGAACTAACTGGAGGGTCTTCCCTGGTGGTCCAGTGGCTAGGACTTGGTGCTTTCACTGCCCTGTGCCCAGATTCGATACCTGGTTGGGGAACTAAGATCCTGCAAGCCATATGGCATAGCCAAAAATAAATAAATAAATAAAACGGGAGGGGGGCTTTCCTGCTGGTTCAGCGGCAAATAATCCATCTGCCTGTGCAGGAGACACAGGTTCAATCCCTTGTCCGGGAAGATCCCACATGCCATGGAACAACTAAGGCCGTGCACCCCAACTACTGAACCTGTGCTCTGGAGCCCTGGAGTCACAACTACACAGTCAGTGTGCCCTAGAGCCTGTGCTCCACAACAAGAGAAGCCATTGCAGTGAGAAGCCTGCACACCACAATTAGAGAGTAGCCCCTGTTGGCCACAACTGGAGAAAATCCCATGCAGCAGTGAAGACCCTGCACAGCCAAAAATAACTAACTAAAGTTTTTAAAAAAATGAAATGGAGGATTTAGTGGTTCAGTGGTTAGGATTTGGTCCCTTCAATATTTTTATAGATTATACTCCATTTAAAGTTGCTAAAAATATTGGCTATACTCACTATGCTGTATAATATATCCTTGTAACATTTTTATTTTTTTAATCTTTGAAATGTATTTATTATTTTCAAATGGAGAGTGAGCATCCATAGACAATACAAGCTTCTAAAAACAGATAATTAGGATGAACAGTTTTGCAAAATAATGGTCTCTATTCTATTGGCACCAATAGTGGAATTTTCCATGGAACAATTGGGTTATTTCTTATCTATACTTTTTTATTTTATACCTTTTAGTTTGTGTCTCTTAGTCCCCTTCCCCTATTTTGCCACTCCCCTCTTCCCTGTCTCCACTGGTTTGTTCCTATATCTTTGAGTCTGTTTCTGTTTTGTTACAGCCATTCAATTTTATTTTTTCAGATTACACATATAATTGAAAACATACAGTGTTTGTCTTTATCTTATTTCATTAAGCATGATACACTTTAGGTCCATCCATGTTGTTGCAAATGGCACTGACTCCATCTTTATTTCATTCATTTCACATACCCCATTAATAATACAGTATAAAATATTTGAGACAAGGAGACTAGAAGGGATGACCAGAGTAGACAGGAAATGTTAGGCAAGAAAAAGGGGGAACTGATATGATATATGGTCTGTTCCTTTAATTTGATGCCCAAAAAAGTCCAGGAAAAAAAGGTATCACTAGGGATTGTCTGCTGGGGACTGTCTCAACCAGGGCTTCACAGGGCTGATATTTACAAATCTACCAGGATCCAAGCTCTGCTTCTCAACTTTTAGTGTCCAGAAATTCAACTTTGCTTGTGTCACCAGACTAGGATCAGGCTCTGGAGTAACTGGTCAACCACAGTCACAACAATGACTGATGTCAAAACTAGCAGGCCAATTTCATAATCTCCTAACAACTGAACCACAATACCTTTGTCTACCGCTCAAAGCATGTGTTTGCTTTGCACTCATGTGTTCGTAGTTTCCTAGAGACTGTTCTTGGAGATGCATCTGTAAGGAAGTGAGGAAGGCGGGATTTGGCACAGAGAGAAGCTGGACTGCAGAGAAGTTGCAACTAAGATCCCCTGTGGTGCTTGGGGAGCTCTGGAGCTAGAATGACTCTTTACAGTTGCCCCCAAGTTGAGACAATGGAGCTGGACCTTGGAATCTCCAGGCAGTCATTGGTGGTGGACGGCCCCTGGAGGCGCTCTAACCTTGGCTGAGGCAGGTCCCTGCAGCCAGAGTCTGTGTCCAGTGAGGGAGGCAGCTGTGTGCCCCCAGTTCCTGGCAGGTGAGGGATGGACACCTTAGCCCTGAGCAGTGCCTGGGTAGAATACCATAGCAACTCACTACAAACACACTGGTTCTATAATGCATCCTGAATTCAGAAACATTGAAATGTGAAAAAAGAGCACCTTAAAATGGTAGATTCAATAGGTTTCTTGTGTTTTTTTTTTTTTTACAGATCTAAATAATATAACAACTACTCATCTACTAGAGAATTGGTTTATTTTTTCATATTTTCTTTTCAATCATTTATTATTAATAAGAATTCAGGTACCCAGGAGTGGGAAGAACCATGGTAGAGAACTGGAGATCCAGGGGCTTCAGGGACTCATCTCTGTTGTCTTGTCACTCAGGATTCTTCTTGCAAATCTGTTTCACTTTTTCCCTCAATATTCCAACTTTCTTTGCTGAATGGTTTAGCAAAGTCCAACTGGGAGGTGAGCCATGGCTGGCGCCGTGCTGGCAGATGTTTAAATACTGGCTCTCTGGACAAAAAGAAGTGTGAACATATATTCATGTTGTTTTTACTGATACAAAGGAGACAAAGGAAAATGTATAGGTGATAATGAATGCTATTATACTCTGTATTGTAAATTCCATATAGCCCATTGATTTTCACAGAATGCTTTCATTGATTTTTGCAGAACTCTTGTATCCCCAGCCAACCTATGGTTATAATTGATGAACACGTCCAGCTCTGAAATGAACACTGATGGACATTTTTGCTTAAATTAATGAATAAAAAGTGAAACAACAAAGCTGCATGTCAGAATGTCCTTGTTGGTCAATGATGTGAGAAGCTTCTTCTTTCATAATTATTATTGAGAGCTGAGTTATTTTATTTATTTTTGTCGTACTGGGTCTTTGTTGCTGACTGTGGCCTTTCTCTAGTTGCAGTGAGTGGGGGTTACTCTTTGTTGTGGTGCTGGGGCTTCTCATGTGGTAGCTTCTCTTGTTATGGAGCATGGGCTCTAGGTGCTTGGGCTCAGTAGCCATGGCACAGGGCTTCGTTGCCCCGAGGAATGTGGGATCTTCTTGGACCAGGGATCAACCCCATGTCCCCTGCACTGGCAGGTTGATTTTTATCCATTGTACCACCAGGGAGTGAAGAAGAACCAAAGAGCCTCTTGATGAAAGTGAAAGAGGAGAGTGGAAAACGTTGGCTTAAAACTTAACATTCAGAAAACTGAGATCATGGCATCTGGTTCTGTTACTTCATGGCAAATAGATGGGGAAACAATGGAAACAGTGAGAGACTTTATTTTCTTGGGCTCCAAAATCACTGCAGATGGTGACTGCAGCCATGAAATTAAAAGATTTTTGCTCCTTGAAAGAAATTCTATGACCAACCTAGGCAGCATATTAAAAAGCAGAGACATTACTTTGCCAACAAAGGTCCATCTAGTCAAAGCTATGGTTTTTCCAGTGGTCATGTATGGATGTGAGAGTTGGACTATAAAGAAAGCTGAGTGCTAGGGTGGGATGATATGGGAGAATGGCATGGAAGCATGTAAATTATCATATGTGAAGTAAATCGCCAGTCCAGGTTCAATGCATGATACAGGGTGCTCGGGGCTGGTGCACCGGGATGACCCGGATGGGGAGGGAGGTGGAAGAGGGGTCCTGGAAGGGGAAAACATGTACACCCATGGTGGATTCATGTCAATGTATGGCAAAACAAATACAATATTGTAAAGTTAAAAAATAGAAAATAAACTAATTAAAAAAAAAAGCTTAATAAAAAAAAATTGATGCTTTTGAACTGTGGTGTTGGAGAAGACTCTTGAGAGTCATTTGGACTGCAAGGAGATCCAACCAGTCCATCCTAAAGGAAATCAGTCCTGAATGTTCATTGGAAGGACTTATGCTGAAGCTGAAACTGCAATACTTTGGCCACCTGATGGGAAGAACTGACTCCTTGGAAAAGACCCTGATGCCAAGAAAGATTGAAGGCAGGAGGAGAAGGGAACAACAGAGGATGAGATGGTTGGATGGCATCACTGTCTTGATGGACATGAGTTTGAGCAGGCTCTGGGGGTTGATGATGGACAGGGAGGCCTGGCATGCTGCAGTCCATGGGGTCTCAAAGAGTCAGACATGACTGAATGACTGAACTGACTGAAGTGAACTGTACCACCAGGGAAGTCCTCTAGAGGCTTCTTTTTGATTCACATAATAGTCTTCAAATCCTGGAAGAAGAACCACACAAATCTTTGTCCTCTTTACTATGTAATGGCCATAAACACGATGCTTTAAATTTCATTTGTATCAATGGTTCTCACCTGGAGAGAGATTTTGCCCCTCTGGGGATGTTTAGCAATGTCCAGAGACATTTTTGGTTGTCATAGCTATAGAAAGGGTGTTACCAGCATCTATCGGATAGAGTTAGTGACATTTCTTTTCCAAAAAAGAATTATCTGGCCTAAGGTTGAGAAACTGTGAACCATATTATTAACTTTTTCCACATAACTTTTTAAAGCTTCAGTTCAGTCAGTTCAGTTCAGTCGCTCAGTCATGTCTGACTCTTTGCAACCCCTGAGCTGCAGCACGCCAGGCCTCCCTGTCCAACACCAACTCCCGGAGCCCACCCAAACTCATGCCCATTGAGTCGGTGATGCCATCCAACCATCTCATCCTCTGTCGTCCCCTTCTCCTCCTGACCTCAATCTTTCCCAGCATCAGGGTCTTTTCAAATGGGTCAGCTCTTCGCATCATGTGGCAATAAATCAAGTCCAGATTGGTAGCATTTGCCAATTTCTGTGGTGTAAATATTCCCATTTGGCTGATTTCAAGCTACCAACATGAGCTCCACAAGTGTGGCATCAGGGAAAGATATGCACTGAACTCAATATTCTATAGTATTACCACCACATATATGCAACAGTCATAACTAATTCCAAGAGCATAAATAATAGTAAAATGTGTAAGATAATTAGTAAGTAATAGGTTCTGTGTATTTATTACTGTAGTTTATTGTTGGGAGCCGTGTTAGGCATCACTGACAAAATGGAGGCACGGCCCCAACCCCCTCTCCTCATACCGCAGGCACGGTCCTGGGATGAAGGAGTTAGGTCTTGTGATTCTGACTTGTCCTTTCCTTCCTTCGGTTGAGTTGGCTGGAAAGAATGTGTTAAGGTGCTTATTGTTCTTGCAAGGAGCATGAGAAAGCACAAAGCCTTCTGCAGTTATGCCCAGGAAATAATCCATAAAGTTAACTATTGACATTTGCTCAAGGATCTTTACAAAGAATGTTCCAGGATGAGCACATAGGCCGCAGCTTGAGACCATGGGAAAGATTGTTATCTGAGACCTGCTTGTGAGGGAAATGTTTATGGCAGAAGAAGTTTGCTGAGTTTAGGGTTTAGGAATAATTAAGAATAGTTAGAAGCTAAAAGTTTAAGGAATGTTATAGTGTTGGCATATTTTACTATAGCTTATAGAGATTAGGAATTTTAGAGATACTAATAGCTAGAAGCCTTTTTAGGAGATAATGAGCTTAGGATACTAGGGGCTAGCAGGATTTAGAAAGATAAGAAAAAAAATGGAAGAATGTGGTGTGCAGCCCAGAGATAAGCATGAGTTACAATGTAATCACAAGTTAAATATAGGACACTTAAGAGAAAGTAGATAATAGATGGTAAACCTGATTCTGAGAGAATCGCTAAAGCACGAACTCTGGTTAAAGGGCAACAATGATTTATGGAGATAATAAATCTGGGTGAGGGGGAACTGAAGATGTCAAACCTCTGACCTAATGCTTTTGTCAAAGTATAAAAGAAAACCCGATGCTTGAAATAAACATGCAGTCCCGCACCTTGAGTCAGAGGCTGCATCATTCTCTGCCGACACCGCTCATCCCTTCAGCCCGATTCCCTGGCTGCTGGAGCTGGACTCTGGCAGTTTATAACATGTTTAATTGTTAACAAAAAATTAAGTTTTAATGATAGCTATGCATAACAGCTGATTCACAAATGTTTTTGAAAAATGGAGCAATGGGATCTTTTTTAAAAAGAAATATTTATTTATTTACTTGGCTGCATCATGTCTTAGTTGCAGCATGCAGGATATTTAGTTGTGGCATGTGGGATCTAGTTCCCCGACCAGGGATCACACCTGGGTCCCCTGCATTGATAGTGCAGAGGCTTAGCCACTGGACCATCAGGGAATTCCCATGCAGTGGCTTCTTGCAGGTCAAAATGGACTGATCTGGCTCCAGTAAGCCCCTGGAATGGTTTCCACCACTCTACAATCCCCACCTTCTGTACTTGCAAAGACTGACTCAAGTCCAGCATCAATTTTCCAGGGCACAGAGTCTGATTGGTCAACATGAGGCCAGATCCTAGCCCACTCTCTGTGAATACACAGAAGCAGGCCTGTGAACATGGCTGGATCCAAAGGGAGCTGGCCCCTTCTATTTAGGAAATTTCCCAAAGCACCACTGTGAGTGGGCAGATGCCCTGGGAGGCCCCATGACAATACTGTAGACACTGACACAGCTTCCTCCCCCGTCTTGTTTATCAGGACTTCCTGCAGACTGAGCTTCTGACTCATCCAATGCTCCAAAATAATATCAAAATATCAAAATAAAATCATTGGTTCTCAAAGTGTGGTCCCTGGATCCACAGCAGCTGCCTCACTGGGGAATTCGTTCAAAAAGCAAATTCTTGGGCTCCTCCACAAACCTTTTGAATGAGGCATTCTAGGGATGGGGACCCACAATCTGAGTTTTTAAAAGTCCTCTGGGTTATTTTGAGGCATGCTTACAATGGAGGGCCACTGTATGAGATTTTTAAATTCAAATGTTTTAATGAAAGAATTAATTTTTTTCTTTTTGCTGTGCTTTGTGGCTTCTGGGATCTTAGTTCCCCAACCAGGGATTGAACCTGGGCCCCAGCAGTGAAAGCACCAAATCCTCATTGCTGGATTGCCAGGAAACCTCCCAGCATGAGATTGTATAGCTTTCAAAAAAGAAGTTACAGTCTATCCTTTAGGACAACAACAAAACAAACCTAGATCATCCTGATTAAATTTGGTATTTCCCCATTTTCCAGAAATGACAGATAATCTCTTAGCATGGATTACTTCAATGGCTGAATAATCTCATCAATTATATACCTATTGAGTTTTTACTATTTCTTGTTTTAATTTCTGTAAATACTTTTAATAGCCCCATATATGCTACAAAATCATGTTTACCTTATATAATTTAACTTTTAGCTGGTAACATCCTCACAGGTAGGACTACGTATGGTATCAATATTTGGTTTAGTCCACAGAACCTAAAGTAGTACAGAGCTCATAGGTGACATCAAAATAGTTTTATTTATTCACTTATTTTTGGTTGTCCTGGATCTTGCTTGCTGTGCACAGACTTTCTCTTGTTACAGCAAGCGGGAGCTACTCTCCAGTTGTGGTGGTCAGGCCTCTCTTTCTGCAGAGCTCAGGCTCTAGAGCACAGACTTCAGAAGTTTTGGCTCTCAGGACCAGTAGTTGTGGCACATGGGCTTATTTACCCCGAGGTTCATGGGGGTCTTCCTGGACCAGGGATAGAACCTATATCTTCTGCATTGGCAGGTGGATTCTTAACCACTGGACCACCAGGGCAGTCTGAGACATCTAAATATTGACTGAATAAGTATGAAGGTTAGAAAACATTCTCTTTTTTGTCTAATTTTTTGTTTTCTTTTACTGGCATTATTTAAAATTTATCATACATAATTTTTAAAGTTTAAAGGAATTCCAGTTGAGCTATTTCAAATCCTGAAAGTTGAAGCTGTGAAAGTGCTGCACTCAATATGCCAGCAAATTTGGAAAACTCAGCAGTGGCCACAGGATTGGAAAAGTTCAGTTTTCATTCCAATTCCAAAGAAAGGCAATGCCAAAGAATGCTCAAACTACTGCACGATTGCATTCATCTCACATGCTAGTAAAGTAATGCTCAAAATTCTCCAATACAGGCTTCAGTAGTATGTGAACCGTGAACTTCCAGATGTTCAAGCTGGTTTTAGAAAAGGCAGAGGAACCAGAGATCAAATTGCCAGCATCCGCTGGATCATCAAAAAAGCAAGAGAGTTTCAGAAAAACATCTATTTCTGCTTTATTGACTATGCCAAAGCCTTTGACTGTGTGGATCACAATAAACTGTGGAAAATTCTTCAAGAGATGTGCATACCAGACCACCTGACCTGCCTCTTGAGAAACCTGTATGCAGGTCAGGAAGTAACAGTTAGAACCGGATGTGGAACAACTGACTGGTTCCATCTAGGAAAAGGAGTACGTCAAGGCTGTATATTGTCACCCTGCTTCTTTAACTTCTATGCAGAGTACCTCATGAGAAACGCTGGGCTGGAGGGAGCACAAGCTGGAATCAAGATTGCTGGGAGAAATATCACTAACCTCAGATATGCGGATGACACCACCCTTATGGCAGAAAGTGAAGAAGAACTAAAGAGCCTCTTGGTGAAAGTGAAAGAGGAGAGTGAAAAAGTTGGCTTAAAGCTCCGGTCCCATCACTTCATGGCAAATAGATGGGGAAACAGTGGAAACAGTGGCTGACTTTATTTTTCTGGGCTTCAAAATCACTGCAGATGGTGACTGCAGCCATGAAATTAAAAGACGCTTATTCCTTGGAAGGAAAGTTATGACCAACCTAGACAGCATATTAAAAAGCAGAGACATTACTTTGTCAACAAAGGTCCGTCTAGTCAAGGCTATGGTTTTTCCAGTGGTCATGTATGGATGTGAGAGTTGGAATATAAAGCAAGCTGAGCACCAAAGAACTGATGCATTTGAACTGTGGTGTTGGAGAAGACTCTTGAGAGTCCCTTGGATAGCAAGGAGATCCAACCAGTCCATCCTAAAGGAGATCAGTCCTGGGTGTTCATTGGTAGGACTGATGTTGAAGCTGAAACTCCAATACTTTGGCCACTTGATGTGAAGAGCTGACTCATTTGAAAAGACCCTAATGTTGGGAAAGATCGAGGGCAGGAGGAGAAGGGGACAACAGAGGATGAGATGGTTGGATGGCATCACCAACTCAATAGACATGAGTTTTAGTAAACCCTGTGAGTTGGTGATGGACAGGGAGGCCTGGTGTGCTGCAGTTCATGGTGTCGCAAAGAGTTGGACACAACTGAGTGACTGAACTGAACTGAATGCTGAAATTTTATAAAGAATTTCAATAATAATGAAATAAAACAGAAGATGACTGCCTCTCAGGATTTTCCCCCCCAAATTATGGAATTTGTACAATTATAGTATAAAGAAGAATAGGTAATAATCTGATATTTGGATATGTTTCTGTTCAATCATTTTCTAGGTTTACATGCTTTTTTTTTAACCAAATGGAGACTGTATGCTATATTTCTAGTTTCGTTATCCTACTTTCTAATTTTTATTAAAATTTTTTTTCTTGGCTCTGCAGCATTTGGGATCTTAGTTCCCTAACTAGGGATCGAACCAGCAGCCCCTGCAGTGGAAGCATGAAGTCCTAACCACTGCACCACCAGGGAAGTCCTCTACTTTTTTTTTTAAGTAAACATTATGTCATGAGGATTCTCATATCATTGAATATTTTCTGAACATATTGTTCAGTTGTATGTATGAACTATGACTTTATTTAACCATTCCTCTAGATATGACACTTAGCTGTTTGTAATATTTCACTCTTTAAAACAACTGCCATAGAAGGGGATGCATATTTTAAAAATGAATATGACTCCTTAGAATCAGGATTAACTGGTTCTCTTGAGTATTTCTTAGAGATTGTTTGTAATATTTCACTCTTTAAACAACTGCCATAGAAGGGGATGCATATTTTAAAAATGAATATGACTCTTTAGAATCAGGATTAACTGGTTCTCTTGAGTATTTCTTAGCTCTCCCGGTCATCTGTTTTCCCCCTCAGTATAAACTGATAAGCTTCCTTATCAGTTTGCTTGTTCAAGTACTTGTCTCTCCCACTCTTCCATCTTAGGCCTTTATTAGGATTTAATGCAAATATTTACATAAACATCAAGATCAATGAAAATCTGAAATTTAAAAGGAGCCTGTTTACAGAAGCTACTGTCTTCCCTGGTTTACGCTAGCTGTTCCTTCTCTGTGAACTTCCATTACTGTTACAATTACTTGTGTCAACCTTCAGGTTTTTGTGTCATCATTTCTAAACCCTAAACAGGAATCAGTTCAGTTCAGTCGCTCAGTAGTGTCCGACTCTTTGCGACCCCATGAATTGCAGCACGCCAGGCCTCTCTGTCCATCACCAACTCCCGGAGTCTACCCAAACCCATGTCCATTGAGTCAGTGATACCATCCAACCATCTCATCCTCTGTCGTCCCCTTCTCCTCCTGCCCCCAATCCTACCCAGCATTAGGGTCTTTTCCAATGAGTCAACTCTTCGCATGAGGTGGCCAAAGTATTGGAATTTCAGCTTCAACATCAGTCCTTCCAATGAACATCCAGGATTGACCTCCTTTAGGATGGATTGATTGGATCTTCTTGCAGTCCAAGGGACTCTCAAGAGTCTTCTCCAACACCACAGTTCAAAAGCATCAATTCTGCGGCGCTCAGCTTTCTTTACCGTCCAACTCTCACATCCATACACGACCACTGTAAAAATCATAGCCTTGACTAGAGGGACTTTTGTTGGCAAAGTAATGTCTCTGCTTTTAAATATGCTATCTAGGTTGGCCATAACCTTCCTTCCAAGGAGTAAGCGTCTTTTAATTTCATGGCTGCAATCACCATCAGCAGTGATCTTGGAGTCCAGAACAGGAATAAGCTAATAAATTATTATTTGCTTATTGAACTATAAGTGACTCAGGAAACAAATCCATGTAAAAATGTTACCATGTTGAATGATTCAAGACCTTTTTTTTTTTGTAAAGTTTTCAAAAGCCCTAAAAATAAGCAAAGCATCTTAGCTCAGAGACTGAATTAACTTCCTATGTTGATTTATTTCTGGCAAAAGTCAGATATCTTTTAGAGGAAATATAACCAACACATACACGTATACAGTAAAAATACTTTGTAAATTGAAACAATTCTCTATCATCTTTTATTTTGCTAAACCATCTCACCCATTATGAATCGACTGAACTGAATATTTCTTTCATTTTTTGACTGGGGAAAAGTAGCATGTCTAATATTGTTATGACTTAACTAGAAATTTAAAAACAGCTTCAATGGCATAGAACCAAAAATAAATGTATCGTAAACAGTTTTTAGGGTCTTTTGAAAATTAAAATCTCTGATATAATTTTCCCCCAATTTAATTTGTCTTCTTGTGAAGCCATTAACATTTTTTTTCCAATTACATCTTCAATCATCTCACTGAATATCTTGATTGCTGAACACATGACCAAAGAGATTATCTCGGTTTGCTGGGGGTAAATGTTCAATTATCACTAAGATATATGAGCAATCTAGAACTCAGGGAGGAGGGACAAATTAACTTCTGGAATGACTTAAATGAATGTAATTGTCTAAGTTTACAGGTAGTTTCACCGGCCAGCAACGAACACCTTTTACTCTATACTTATGAGTTAGTATTATTGTTCTGGGTTTTCTGACTTGAGTACATTAATTTTTGGCACGCAGGTAGCTTCAGGAACTCCAAGGTGAAATTCTCGTGTAGCAGGTAAAGATCTGACTTCAGTAATCATAAATGAAGTGTTCCGCTATGAAGCTTTTGCACCTGAAGTAGCAGGTACAAAAAGGTATAACTTTTATATTCTTTTAAAGCTGAAGTATAGTTGACACAGGTATATAACTTATTTTTTAAAAAGGCAGCATGCATTTAGAAGACTTGTGTTCATGTTTTCACGTTTGTTCGAATCTCCACGGAAACTATAAGCACGCTGTCGGAGAGGGCCGCCAGGGGGCGCCGACCCTCAGCGACTACTTCAATAACAGGAGCCCTGGAGCGCTCTTTCCCCTCCTCTCGCTCACCTCAGCTTCCGCCGGAAGCCGCCCTGTCAGTTGTTGTCCTCCGGTATTTGGGCTGGCTCCGTATAAGTAGGTTAGCGGCGGCTGGCTGGGTGAAAAGTCTTGGTCCGAGGAGCCAGAGCGGGAGGAAGAAAAGTCGAGCTTCAACCCGGACAGCAAGATGGACGTTCTGAAATCGGAGATCCTCCGGAAGCGGCAGCTGGTGGAGGACAGGAACCTGCTGGTGGTGAGGAGCCTCGGGGTCGTGGGCGTTGGCGAAGGAGGAGCTGAGTGTTTGCGCGGGGGAGGGCCTGGGGAGAGGGGAACGGTGCTGAGAGGGTCCTTGCTGGGTAGGGCTCAGCCAGAACCCGCCGCGGCCCCAGAGAGGCCGCCGCTAGACCCACTGTGCCCTCGGCACTCACTCGGGAGCCTTTGGGATGGAAGTGTGGGAATTGCAGGAAACCCCGAGATTTTGGCAGTTCTCCTTCCCCCAGCTGCCCCTCACACCCATTCTCGTCTCTCGGTATTTTTCGGACCGCCCCGGTTCTTCTGGTCGTTCACTTCTGTCCTTTTACGAAGGCTTTGCACTTTATGTGTACTTCCTGTTTTGTCGCACAGGCTATTAAAAAGATGTGGTTAAGGACCACGACTTAGTAAAATTAGTAATTTTACAACTTTAGGGAGGTAGTTAAGTGAAACTGCCCCCACTCCATTAGTGCTCAGCATGGACGAATCTGACAGCTTGGTACAGCTTAGTGCTGTTGTCTTGATGGTTGTGAAGCCTTCAGGAGACTCACTTTTCACTCTTAGTGTAAATGTAACAAGAGTGAACGGGTAAATAATAACTTAGTACTGAAAATAGTTTTGACTTCAGGGACCCTCTCAGAGGGTCTTAAGGACCCCAGGGGCTCTTGTGGACTACTACACTGTGAGAACACCTGACTTAAGTATTTGATGTAGTGTAAGTCGGGATTGTTAGCTTGGCAGGTGGCAGCTTTCATAATCATTGAAACTTTAAAATATTTAACAAAGTGGAGCTAATTAAATAGAGTGTTATTTAGCAAATAGTGCGGGGCAGAGCTTGTTCATATATGTAACTTGGTATTTTCATCTCAACTGGGGGCCTTTTACCTTTGATGAGTGGCTTCTGGAGTATTTGAAAAAGCTAATTTAGATGTTGGAATGCACAGTGGGTGTTAGAAAGGGCCAGGTGTTGAAATACAAAATATTTTAGAGGGAAAAGGGAATCAGGAATAGTTCAGCTCATTCTCAGGGTTTGCAATGTGGCTATTTGCATAATCAGGTTGTCTTGGAAACAGACCAGCCTTTAAAAATGATTAATTATATAAACACTGATTCTATGTAATTGTTCTTAATTTATCCTCATATATAAACTTTTTCTGGTATGTCTTTAATTTTTTAATTTGATAGTTGATTTAATTACTCATATCTCGGGCCAGGAGGTAAGATTGATTTTCCAATTAGGGCCAGCAAAGGGACATACGTGGGATGAGGATTAAAATACTGAAAGTCATAGTTCCGGTAATGGTAATCTGCAAGGCAGTATGCAGAAAGCTTCATATCTGATACCTTGTTTAATCTGTACATCAATTCCATAAAGTTACCTGTTGCTCCCATTCACAGATGAGGAAATGGAAACTAATAAGCTAGGTTGATTACAGATTGACACAGAACTGCACAGCTAGCAAGAGAGAGCCTGAATTGGACTCCTCTTCCACTCTGAAGCTTACTCTCTTAACCACTGCAGACCGGCTGTTTATCTTCACCTGTCAACATAGAACTGGTATTCATAGGGTTAATCTAAGAATTAAATTACTTTAAATTAACATACACAATTTGTGTTTTTCACAGCACCATAGTATGCTTTCTTATTTGAGCTGTACGTAGGGCAGTTAGTATGCTCTTTCCACGATGATGAAGCTGAGGGTTGCATGA
This sequence comes from Okapia johnstoni, assembly GCA_024291935.2. NCBI lineage: Eukaryota > Metazoa > Chordata > Mammalia > Artiodactyla > Giraffidae > Okapia > Okapia johnstoni. The sequence goes on from CM044324.1 coordinate 20,239,662, forward strand.
TTTTCTCCTGGCTCTGTGGTGGATCTCAGTCCCCACCGCGTGGGTGAGTTCTCCTGCATAACATAGGGCAATATGTGTAGTGAAAGTGAAAGTTGCTCAGTCAAGTCGGACTCTTTGCGACCCCATGGACTGTATAGTCCATGGAATTCTCCAGGCCAGAACACTGGAGTGGGTAGCCTTTTCCTTCTCCAGGGGATCTTCCCCACCCAGGGAATCAAACCCAGGGCTTCTGCATTGCAGGTGGATTCTTTACCAGCTGAGCCACAAGGGAAGCCCAAGAATACTGGAGTGGGTAGCCTATTCCTTTTCCTGCAGATCTTCCCAACCTAGGAATAGAACTGGGGGTCTCCTGCGTTGCAGGCAGATTCTTTACCAACTGAGCTATGAGGGAAGCCCCGTCTGGACACCTTTTCTTTTTAATGCCTGGGGAGACAGTCATTTGCTTTGCCGTCATATAATTTTATACGGAATCGTTTGCTTTATAGCCTTTATCTTTCTGTATCATAGTGTCTGTCCGTAACTTTCAAACTTCCCACTGCCCCAGGCACAGTAAGAAATAAATCTATATTTTGATCTGATATGTATGAAAAAAATTTCATGCAACATTTCTTAAGTACATGTAATTCTATCATACATTTCTTTGTTTTAATCTGTTATCCTGTTTCATTTTTTAAAAAATTTCTGGTCGCGAATCAGTGAATCCTTTTCCTTACCTTTCTGTAGCTGGGAAATGCTCATTTCTGTTGTACTGTTTTTCCAGAAGTGCCACCTCCTCTTTGGTCATTTTGAGTGATGTCTCAACTTTAAAAAATTTATTTTATTGAAGTATAGTTGATTTACAGTGTAATGTTTAATTTCTGCTGTGACTTCTACAGCAAAGTTGTTGAGTTATACATATATATGTTCTTTTTCATATTCTTTTCCGTCATGGTTTATCACGGGGTATTGACTATAGTCCTTTGTGCCATACAGTAGGACCTTGTTTATCCATCCTGTATGTAGCGTGGTGTTCCAGCTTTTTCTTTTTTAAATTAATTCATTTTAAATTCTAACAACATCTAGAATGTGCTGGGTCTTCGTTGCTGCGAGGGCGTTTCTGTAGTGTTGTCGAGCGGAGTCTGCTCTCTAGTTGCAGTGCTCCGGCCTCTCCTTCCGGTGGCTTCTCTCGTTGCAGATCACGGGCTGTAGGCGTGCGGGCTTCGGTGGCTTCTCTCGTTGCAGGTCGCGGGCTCTAGGCGTGCAGGCTTTGGCAGCTGCCGCTCCTGGGCTCCAGAACTCGGGCTCAGCGGGCCCCGTTGCTCCTCGGCGCCTGGGATCTTCATGGATCAGGGATCAAACCCGTGTCTCCTGCATTGACAGGCGGATTCTTCACTACTGAGCCACCAGGGAAGCCCCTCAGCTTTTTCTTGTTAATCCAGTGGTTGGAGATAGTAAATACTCAGCTTGTGAGCCCCCCTTTGTCAGAACTGGAGGAGCTTCTAAAGCAGCCTCCTGTCACCTGTGCTCAATCCTCTGCCAGGTGTAACTACTTGAAGATAAATGCGGCCTCCCTGTTGCTAGAATGCTAGTGCTTTGGAGCCCTGGTGGTGGTGAATCTTCATTTAACACAAAGTCTCATTCACGTGGCAAGCCAGGCCACTATAGGACTCAGTGGGGCTTAATTAGCCGTTTTATCAGTTGCAGTTTGGAAGATGGACTTTGTGTAGAATTTTAGCTTTGTTTTTCTCCAATATTTATTGAATGTTTCCTCTGTGCAAGGTACTATACTGTGCCACAGAGGATTTTTTTTTTTAAATAATGCTTGATCCTTTTTTTTTTTTTTAAATTTTAGTTGGGGGCTAATTACTTTACAATATTGTAGTAGTTTTTGCCATACATTGACATGAATCAGCCATGGGTTCACATGTGCTCCCCCTCCCGAACCCTCCTCCCACCTCCCTCCCCTTCCCATTCCTCTGGGTCATCCCAACGCTCCATCCCTGAGCATCCGTCCCATGCATAGAACATGGAATGGTGTTCCGCTTCACATATGACAATATACATGTTTCAATGCTATTGTCTCAGAACGTCCCACCCTCACCTTCTCTCTCAGAATCCACAGGACTGTTCTATGCATCTGTGTCTCTTATTCTGTCTCACATATAGGGTTACCATTACCATCTTTCAAATTACATATACATGCATTAGTATACTGTATTGGTGCTTTTCTTTCTGGCTCACTTCACTCTGTATAATGGGCTCCAGTTTCATCCATCTCAGTAGAACCGATTCAAATGTATTTTTTTTAATGGCTGAGTAATATTCCATTGTGTATATGTACCACAGCTTCCTTATCCATTCGTCTGCCAATGGACATCTAGGTTGCTTCCATGTCCTGGCTATTGTAAACAGTGCTGTGATGAACATTGGGGTACACGCATCTCTTTCAATTCTGGTTTCCTCGGTGTGTATGCCTAGCAGTGGGATTGCTGGGTCATATAGCAGTTCTATTCCCAGTTTTTTAAGGAATCTCCACACTGTTCTCCATAGTGGCTGTACCAGTTTGCATTCCCACCAACAGTGTAAGAGGGTTCCCTTTTCTCCACACCCTCTCCAGCATTTATTGCTTGTAGACTTTTGGATAGCAGCCATTCTGACTGGTGTGTAATGGTACCTCATTGTGGTTTTGATTTGCATTTCTCTAATAATGAGTGATGTTGAGCATCTTTTCATGTGTTTGTTAGCCATCTGTATGTCTTCTTTGGAGAAATGTCTGTTTAGTTCTTTGGCCCATTTTTTGATTGGGTCGTTTATTTTTCTGGAATTCAGCTGCAGGAGTTGCTTGTATATTTTTGAGATTAATTGTTTGTCTGTTGCTTCATTTGCTATTATTTTCTCCCATTCTGAAGGCTGTCTTTTCACCTTGCTTATAGTTTCCTTTGTTGTGCAAAAGCTTTTAATTTTAATTAGGTCCCATTTGTTTATTTTTGCTTTTATTTCCAATATTCTGGGGAGTGGGTCGTGGAGGATCCTGCTGTGATTTATGTCGGAGAGTGTTTTGCCTATGTTTTCCTCTAGGAGTTTTATAGTTTCTGGTCTTACATTTAGATCTTTAATCCATTTTGAATTTATTTTTGTGTATGGTGTTAGGAAGTGTTCTAGTTTCATTCTTTTACAAGTGGTTGACCAGTTTTCCCAGCACCACTTGTTAAAGAGATTGTCTTTTCTCCATTGTATACTCTTGCCTCCTTTGTCGAAGATACGGTGCCCATAGGTGCGTGGGTTTATCTCTGGGCTTTCTATTTTGTTCCATTGATCTATATTTATATCCTTGTGCCAGTACCACACTGTCTTGATGACTGTGGCTTTGTAGTAGAGCTTGAAGTCAGGCAGGTTGATTCCTCCAGTTCCATTCTTCTTTCTCAAGATTGCTTTGGCTATTCGAGGTTTCTTATACTTCCATACAAATTGTGAAATGATTTGTTCTAGTTCTGTGAAAAATATCATTGGTAGCTTGATAGGGATTGCATTGAATCTATAGATTGCTTTGGGTAGTATACTCATTTTCACTATATTAATTCTTCCAATCCATGAACACGTAACGAACCTACTTTCAGTTTTATAAAGAGAAGCCATCAGTCAAATTCCTCACCTTTCTCCTGTGAAAGTGGATGAGGTACTGGCTGTATGTTGGGTCACACCTTCCACTTACATGTTGGAGCCCAGCTCTCATCTTTATTAGCATCATCGGAACCTAAATATCACTTGTCTCCTTCCTTCCTGTGTCTTAGTCTCTCTACTGGCTTATCACCAGCAGCACTGAAACATACACATCTTTCCTTTTGTTGTTGTTGTTTTTTTAAACACAACTGTTGTTAAAAATAAAATCAGAAAAAAACCCCCACACAGCTGTCCTTTTTCTTTACAGCCAAGCTTCTTAAATTCTGTTTTCTCACTTCCTCCTTAACCTGATTTCTGCCCTGGCAGGTACACTGAATCCATCCTAATCAAGGGCCACAGTGAACGCCATGATTTCTTAACCTCAAGAGCATTTGTATTAGACTGGTCCACCTTCTCCACTCTTCCCTTGGCCTCTTAACCCAGTGTCCTGCATTTGCATCTACTTTTCAGGCTACTTATTTCTGATTTCCTTTAGAGGCTTCTCTTTTGTTGTTTTTTTTTTATTGTTTGGTTTTTATCGGTAAAATGTTGGTTTTCCTTAAAGTTCAGGCCTTGGCTACTTCACATTGAAAATTCTCATATATATGCATACATATATGTATGCATACATATGTGTACACACACAGACACACACACAGACACACACATATTTACTTTTCTTGGCTGGGCTGCATGACATGTGGGATCTTGGTTCCCCAGCCAGGGTTGAACTGCAGTTCTTGCATTGAAAGCACCGAGTCTTAACCACTGGGCCACTAGGGAAGTCCCCCCAAATTCTCTTATTTGAATCTCATATTCCCCTCCAGATTTCAGTTACTATCTGTATCAGAGGTTCTTAAGTGGAGCCTTTGGATGAACTTCAGAGTACCCATCAGCTCTTTAAATATTATAAGAAGTTTAGCATGTATGTATATCTATGACCCCACGTCCCCTCCTCCTGCTGATATTACTAAAGGGATCTTTGACTCAAAAAGGTCAAGAACTAGCCCTTTCTGGGCTGGTGAACATCCCTAGCACCAGGCAGCTGTCCCAACTCTGCTGACCCTTCTTCATTTATTCCAGTCCTTGAACTTGCCTGTCTTTACACTTTCTCTTCATTCCCACAGTCTATTATAAAATTCTCCAACACCCCTCTCTCTGTAGCGGTTGGTAAGGAGCCTTTCACAGGTTTTTTGTTACAGTCAGAAAACAGTGTGGAAGGGAATTTGGCATGTTGATACCATGTCTTGACATCTCCTGCAAAGATTTTTTTCCTCAGAACTTCACTGTGAAAGCTTTTAAATGTACAGAACACTCAAAATAATTGTACTGTGAACACCCATATGCCTACCATCTAGATTTGCAGTTAAACCTGCGATTAACATTTTAATATATTTGCTTTATTCTTTGTCCATCTGTCCATCATTGTATATCCATTCGTCAATTCTTCTAGCAGTGCAGAAACTGCTTTTACCTCAGGATAATAAAACAGGCACAAGATTTTAGAATAGTGGAAGGCAGCTTTTCCACACTTTGACAAGAGACACAGGCTAAGTCGTTACTGTTTCACCTAAAACGGATGAACCATAAAAAGTTGGGAAACCGCTTGAAATGACCAAAGATGGCTCATTAGATGAGTGTTTTCCAGCTGCTGACAGGGTCCTGAAGACAAGGTACTGATCTTGATGCATTTCAGATTAATTTACAGACATTGTTATACTTTACCCTTAAATATATATAATTGCCAGGATATAATTTGACATGTTTTTCATTGATTAGTGTTCAGTGTTTATCTATACATATGAAGAAATATGCAAATCGTTAAGTGTCCCATTCAGTGATTTTTGATAAATGCATACGTACCTGTGTGACCCTGTGTGTATCAAGGTACAGAATATTGCCTTCATTCCACCTTGCAGTCAGCCTCTACCATCCTCAGAGCAACTACTGCTACGATTTCTTTCCACCATCCATTGGCTTTGCCTGCCTTAGAACTTGACGTAAATGAGATCATACTATGGACTCTTACATGACCCACTTTGTTTAATCAAAATAATGTGAATTTTATTCGTGTTGTTGCATGTGTCATTGTTGATTCCTTTTATTGCTGAGAAGTGTTGTGTTGCACAAATAAATGTACCAGTCTGTTGATCTGTTACCCTGAGGATGGTCACCTGGGCTGTTTCTAGGATTTGTCCATGGACCCTCTTGTGCAAGTCTTTTATTTTTTAAGTCACTGATTTGTTTTTGGCTGTGCTGGGTCTTTGTAGCTGTGCTTTTCTCTAGTTGTGGTGCACGGGCTGTTCATTTCGATGGCTTCTCTTGTGGCAGAGCTCGGGCTCTTGGGTTTGCAGGCTTCAGTAGTTGTGGCACACGGGCTTAGTTGGACCGTGGCCTGTGGGACCTTCCTGGACCAGGGATTGAACCTGTGTCCTCTGCATTGGCCGCTGAAACACCAGGGAAGTCCCAGTGCAAGCCTTATGTTTTCATTTCTTGTAGGAAAATGCTGGGGAGTGGAATTGCTAGGTCTTGGTGTTCGTTACATGTTTAGTTTTATAAAAAGCCATCAGACCTTTTCCCAAAGTGGTTGGACTGTGTCACACCTCCACCAGCAAAGTAAGACGGTTCAGATCTCAACATTGTATCAGCAATTTGTGCTTCAGTCTAACTTCAGCCATTCTAGTGGATGTATTGTAATATCTCATTGTGGTTTTAATATGCATCTCCCTGAGAGTTAATATTAAGTATATCTTGTGTGTTTTTCTATTTGTATATCTTTTGTGATGTGGCTTAAAATTACTTGCATATTTTAAAATTGGATTGGTTGGTTTATCCTTAGTAAGTTTAAGGAATTTATGTATATCATGGATATCACTCCTTTGTCAGTATGTTTTGTCACTATTCTAGACTGTGGGTTTTCTGATCATCTTCTTAAAAGTTTTTAATTTTGATGAAGTCCAGCTTATCAGTTTTTCATGGTTAATGTTGACTGTATCCTATCTGGGAATATAAAATAGTGTAACCTGTTGGAAAACAGTTTGACAGTTTCTTAAAAGTGAAACATAGGCCTGCTGAGTGATTGAGCTGTTCCACTCCTAAGCATTTACTCAAGAGAGTAAGATCCCCTCTTATATATCTTCTAAAAGCTTTATGGTTTTATCTTTTACAAAAACAAAATTTTTTTGGATCCGTTTTTTTATGTGATGTGAGGCAGGGGTGTGGTTTATTGTATTTGGATATCCATTTGTTCCAGCAGCATTTATTGAAAATGTTTTTCTGTTCCCTTTGGATGGTTTCGGTATCATCAAAAATCAGTAATAGTTGGTGTGGCCCTGTTCTGGGTGCTCTGCTCTCTTGTCCTAATCTGTTTGTTGATCTTTATGCCAGTGCCGCACTGTCTTGATTACTGTTGCAGTTTGGTGAGTTGTAAAGCCAGGCAGTGTAAATGCTAACACTCTGTTTAATTTTATTTTTTTAATTGAAGTATAGTTGCTGTGCAACGTTATATAAGTTACAGGTATACAATACAGTGATCCACAATTTTAAAGGTTCTGTTCCACTTGTGGTTATCATAAAATATTGACTCTATTCCCTGTGTTGTACAGTGTGTCCTTGTAGCTTATCTTATATGTAACAGTTTGTACCTCTTACTCCCCTACCCCATACTACTTCTCCACCCTTTCAGCTGGTAACCACCAGTTTGTTGTCTGTTGTATCTGTGAGTCTGCTTTTTCTTTTTATATTCACTAGTTTGTTGTACTTTTTAGATTCCACATAAATTTGTCTTTGTCTATTTCACTTAGCACATGCCCTCCAAGTCCATTCATGTTGCTGCAGATGGCAAACTTTTGTTCTTTTTTTATGGCTGAGTAGTGTTTCATTGTGTGTATATGTGCCACATCTTCTTTATCCATGTACTTTTTGGTGGACACTTAGGTTGCTTCCATCTTGTGCTGCTTATTTAAGCAGCTTTATTGGGGTATACTTGACGCACAGTAAACTGCACATATTTAAAGCTCACGGCTTAGTGAGTTATGCCGTGTCTGCACCGGTGATGCTGTCACCACAGTGAGGAGCGTGAACGCGTCTGTCTCACCCCAGAGTTGCCTTGTGCCCTCTCTGATCCTGCTTTCTTCCCCCTCCCTGGTCCCTACGTGCCCTTCCACAGGCTACTGTGGGTCTGCCTTCTATTACTTAGATTTCACTTTCTAGAGTTTTATGCAGAGTTGTTCAATACAAACTCTCTCATCTGCTTTCTTCCAGTCTAATTTTGAGATTCATTCATGCATTTTTATCAGGATTGCATTATTTTTGTTACTGAACAGTCTTCTACCATTGTATGGGTATACCCCCAATTTGTTTATTCATTAGCCTGTTGATGGGCATTTGGGTTGTTTCCATTTTTTGGCTGTCATGATAAAGCTGCTGTGAACATTAGTGTACAGGTTTCTGTTTGGACATATACTTTTGATTTCTCTTGAATAAATGCCTAGGAGTGGAATGGTTGGATAATACAGTAAGTGTATGTTTAACTTTTTCATTGAGGAGCCTGTGTAAGATTATTTCTTATATACATTTTTGCCTAATTTTATATATGGTGATATGAAAAAAGTGAAAGTGAAAGTCGTTCAGTCATGTCCAACTCTTTGTGACCCCATGGACTATACAGTCCATGGAGTTCTCCAGGCCAGAATACTGGAATGGGTAGCATTTCCCTTCTCCAGGAGATCTTCCCAACCCAGGGATTGAACCCAGGTCTCCTGCTTTGCAGGCGAATTCTTTACCAGCCGAGCCACAAGGGAAGCCCAAGTATACTGGAGTGGGTAGCCTCTCCCTTCTCCAGCGAATCTTCCTGACTCAGGAATCGAACTGGGGTCTCCTGCATTGCAGGTTGATGCTTTACCAACTGAGCTACCAGGAAGCCTGCATACGGTGATACAAATATATATAATTATGAAGTACATAGAATTCACCTGTGCAAGGTAAATTTTGGTATAGTTTTCTACTTTGGATGGCATCATTCAGAAAACATATTGCCTAGCTAACAGGATCCCTTGACAGTTGACAGTTCTTACACTTTGAAAAGTATTGTGTCTCTTTAAATTGTGTTTGGGTGCCCAACCATTGGGTTTGTTACTCCATACTCTTTAAGGCTTATTTCCATTCTTCAGCAGGAAACTGACCCTGTCACATGGTTCGGGAACTTGCACGTTCTGCTTTGAGTGTCCAGGCTGTGTATTTGTTAGCTCTCCAGTGTCTTTTTGTAGAACTCTTGATGATGTTTGTGTTTGATGTTCATTTTTGTAAACAATAAAAGTCTTAATCTGATGGAAGGAATGATGATTCTAATTAATGAAATGGTGACAATTATGTTGCATTTGGTTTTTAGTTTTGTCTCTTCTTCATTAGTGTGGGCTGAAGTTTCAGGTGATGTGATAGAAAGATTTGTTCTCTTTAGGCCTGGGAATCTCACGTTTACAATCCAGACAGTACAACTTGGACAAAGCCCAAGAATAGCATGTATGAAGCACCATGCAGGAATGAGGCTCTGTCTTTAAAAGAGGAAGTGCTTTTTATGTATACCCTCTTCAACTTGTTTTTAAAATCTGCTGGAGTGAGAGGTCCAATGGAGAGTTCAATGCCTTAGGAGGGAACACACATTTACCTTCAGGTCACATGCTGTCTTAAAATCGCTACCAGCTGCTTTCAGGCTTGTTGGTAGGGCTGTGTTGTATATTCTGTCGTTGAGTCAGCAAACGTAGAGTTCAAAGATTTTGACTATAGCTAGAAAGGAAACTAATTTCGTAAAAGGAGTTAACAAGTCCTAAAGTTTATTGGGGCTCCATTACAGAGGGCTCTTTAAGTTTGGGCAAGTTCTCTATCCTGCCTGAGCTACCCCTAAAGGGGGGGTGTGTTACTAATCTTAGGTTTTAAAATACTACAATGTCCATTGTGTCAGAACCTATCCCCCATAAGTTCGTTTGGTGTTTTCAGTGTGCCTTAGAAAATGTTTTAAATAGAAATCACCGCTTGACTTCCTTTCCTTAGAAAATGCTCTTTTGTTTCTAAACAAAAGTGTGCAGGGTGATAGTGAAACATGGTAGGGAACCTTTTGTTTTTGATGACCTTCTTTTGCCCTGAAGCTAAGGGTCACATAATAAGAAGCAAAACACTTACATTTTTCTCAATATAACTTTTTAAGATGAGAAACAAACTAGTTTTCAAAATAAATTTATTGTTAATAGATAACGCATTCAAATGATTCAAAATTCACAACATACTGAAGGGTGAACAGTAAAAAGTTTCCTTCTTACCCATGTTCCCCAACTTCCAGTTCACCTCCTCCAAAGCAGCTAACATTGTCAACTTTGGGGTCTTCTGTAGTTATTTCATGCTTTAGAAGCAAATGTGAAGAAGCAAAGGTGTGCGTTTTCTCCTTTTTTAATAAAGATGGCAGCATCCTAGATTCATTCTTCTGCACTTGCTTTTTTCATTTATAAAAGTATAGAAACTACTTAATTAAAAAAGAAAAACCTCCTTTAACAGAATTTGACAAAATCCTGAAATTGAAACAGTAAAGGAAGAAACTATAGGAACCAGTGTGGAAGTTACTGGAAAAAAAGAAAATAAAATAATTAGGGCAAATAATGCATTAGTACGTTCTAATAAATTGGCAAATCAAAGTGAAACAAATGACCAGAAAAACAAGAAATAGAAAATCTGAACAGACCAGTAAGGAAGAAATAAGAAAGGTGTCTGACAGCCGAGAGAAAGCAATTGAAAACAAAGAGAATTACAGTTGACTTGAAGGTCCTTAGATTTGCACCTTGCAAGTTAGTGATGACCTCAAGGAATTTTTCAGTGGAGCATTAAGAATGGACTCCCACTTGTTGGCCAGCTGCATAGAGACCTGGCTGTGAGGAGATGGAGACAGACTTCAGTTCAGTCGCTCAGTTGTGTCCTACTCTTTGCGACCCCATGGACTGCAGCATGCCAGGCCTTCCTGTCCATCACCAACTCCTGGAGTTTACTCAGACTTATGTCCATTGAGTTGGTGATGCCATCCAACCATCTTATCTTCTGTCATCCCCTTCTCCTCTCGTCTTCAGTCTTTCCCATCATCAGGGTCTTTTCAAATGAGTCAGTTCTTTGCATCAGGTGGCCAAAGTATTGGAGTTTCAGCTTCAGCATCAGTCCTTCCAATGAATATTCAGGTCTGATTTCCTTTGGAGACAGACTAGGAGAACATTTTATTGTAGTTCTGCTGTAAATGGTACTTAGCATGATACCCAGCACAGGTAATGAATGTTTCCTTTAAGGTTGCAGAGTCTTGAGCATATGTAAGTGATGATCATTTGCACCAGTAGAGAAATAAAAGGGGGAGAGGCAGGAGAGAAAATAGATAATTAACTATGAGAAAGGCAGGAGGATTTGAGGTCTGGAAGACAGCTAGAAGGGGTTGGCCTTAGGACAAGGGTTTCCTCTTCCATTCTCAAATGAAGAAGGGGTCGGTGCTGGGAGGAATTCAGAGTTCTTGTTTGCTGGCTTCCCTTTTCTTTGTAGAGTGGCTTCATCATATGCTGAAAATAACAGGAGAAATAAAGGGCTTAGAGGTTTGAGAGAATGGAGAGTGAATAATGATCAGTGTAGACAATAGGGGAGAAAACTGGGTTAAATACGCGAGGATCAGTGGGCAATATTGGGACCCGAGTGGCTTCCCAGCATTTAAGAGCTAGTGCAGGCCTGGAGAATGCCAGCAAGTGGACTGTTCTTGGACAGGACACTGTTGGTCTCAGGACACTTGTTGGTCTCTCTCACGTTCTTAATTACAAGTCCAGAGAGCTTTTGTTTATGTAGAATGTATTTGTTGATCTTTATTAGATTTTAACTAAGGTATTAAAAATGTATATGTATATTCCATGTAGAAGCATAGTAAAAAAAAAAAACCAACCCATTGTATTAGCGTAAATAACACATTTTTATAAAAACTGTTTTCTAAAAAATAGAAATTTAGTGAGAAGAATACCATGTTTTACATTTTGCCAATCTTCCCAACTATATTAGTAGACAGTTGGATTCTCCTGTTTCTTTTTTCAGCCCGTTGCAATATGTTGTTTTTGTTCAAGTAGCTGAATAAAATTCATCTTGAGAAGGAGAGGTAGTTAGAAAAGGGAGTATTTTAATAACCTTTTCAGTAATTGTGGATATTTTTCTTTGATGTTATACCAGAACTGGACGAGTGGTGAGTTTCTTAAAAATTCCGTTCCGTCAGTTGCTCAGTCATGTCCGACTCTTTGCCACCCCATGGACTGCAGCACTCCAGGCCTCCCTGTCCATCACCACCTCCCGGAGTTTGCCCAAACTCATCTCCATTGAGTCGGTGATGTCATCCAACTATCTCATCCTCTGTGGTCCCCTTCTCCTGCCTTCAATCTTTCCCAGCATCAGGGTCTTTTCCAGTGAGTCAGCTCTTTGCATCAGGTGGCCAAAGTATTGGAGTTTCAGCTTCAACATCAGTCCTTCCAATGAACACCCAGGACTGATCTCCTTTGGGATTGACTGGTTTGATCTCCTTGCAGTCCAAGGGACTCTCAAGAGTCTTCTCCAGCACCACAGTTCAAAAGCATCAATTCTTCGGCCCTCAGCTTTCTTTATGATCCAACTCTCACATCCACACATGACTACTGGAAAAACCATAGCCTTGACTAGACAGACCTTTGTTGGCAAAGTAATGTCTCTGCTTTTTAATATGCTGTCTAGGTTGGTCATAACTTTTCTTCTGAGGCGCAAGTGTCTTTTAATTTCATGGCTGGAGTCACCATCTGCAGTGATTTTGGAACCCCCCAAAATAAAATCAGCCACTGTTTCCACTGTTTCCCCATCTATTTGCCATGAAGTGATGGGGCCGGATGCTATGATCTTAGTTTTCTGAATGTTGAGCTTTAGGCCAACTTTTTCACTCTCCTCTTTCATCCAGAGGCTCTTTAGTTCTTCACTTTCTGCCATAAAGGTGGTGTCATCTGCATATCTGAGTTTGTTGATATTTCTCCTGGCAATCTTGATTCCAGCTTGTGCTTCCTCCAACCCAGTGTTTCTCATGATGTACTCTGCATATAAGTTAAAGAAGCAGAGTGACAATATACAGGCTTGACGTACTCCTTTTCCTATTTGGAACCATCTGTTGATTAGCTGAGAGTTAAAGTTCTGACCTATATCAATGGACCTTTTGGATATTAAAGTCTGTAGATCTGGTCTGTTCTAGCCCTATTATATTCTGATCTATTCTGCTCCTAGATCTTTTGCCTGTGCATGGTTTTGTAACATCTTGCCTTTGTGACATCATGAGTTTCTCAGCTATGCTGAATTATGCAGATCTTCTTAATGTTGATTTTTCCATTTAACAGTCACATTTATTAATATCACCACTGATTTCATCAGAGGAGCCTTTATGTATCAGGAAGCCAGCAAGTTCACGGTGAAGGATACCACTTTTCTACCATTCTCATTTTCCCTTGACAGGTGGAATTTTATCATAGTCAACAAATACTGTCATTGTTTTCCTTTAGGTGACAAGGTTGCCTTGTTCAGTTTTGAGAAAATGTTTGCCAAAAATGCAAGTCTGAATAATCAACCAGTTGCACAAGTGTTTTTCTTTGAGAGGGCTCTCCTACTTAATTATGTAGTGGAAGTGCTTCATATGTTTCATTTCCTTTCATTTCATCATACCAAATATAAAGGGCCATGTACTTAAGGGTTAAGATTTAGTAAAATTGTACTTTATCAAGACATTCTTCAGAGAAACTGGCCTTTTTATTTTCTGGCAAGAGTGTGGTGGTGAGGAATACAAGTGACTACTGATACATCAACAATATTTATGCCAAGGTTCTAGTAGTTTTCTTTACCATTGCTTTTGTACCATCAGTGCCAATCTGAACATAGTGAAAAGGATGGTGGGGTGGGGCACATAATGTCTTAGTATTGGGTTGGCCAAAAAATTTTGTTCAGTTAATGAATATGTTTTCTAATAAAGTTCTTGGTGAAATGAAAACTGTCTTTTATTTTTATGTAAAATCGGATGAACTTCCATAACACTGCTCTACTTCATTAGCAGTAACCATAATAATACCTCAGTAATACCTCCACACAGGCATTTAGCGCCTCTTAGTTCCACAGCTCACTCAGGCAGTGATCGTCAATGATGCTATACCCTGACAAGGAAGTTTAATGGTGAACAGTGGAAAGATCAGGTTGCCACACCTGAACCCACTGCTCAAGCCTGGCACCAGTGAAACATCAAGGAAGTACACAGCAAACCACTGTGTATTATGTGTAAAAATTCAACTCAGTGTTATGAAAGTGAATTTGACCTGTGCAGTCTCTGGAAGGGTCTTAGGGACCCCCAGAAGTCTACATTTTGGTAATGGATGTTCTAGGTTTAAGGTTTTGTTAGATATGTTCACTGGAATTGAAACGTGGTAGTAAAAGATAGCATAGTTAAAAGTTGGACCATGGTCTGTGGCCTGGGGAGTCCTGTTACTTTCTTCCTACATACCAGCTCTTTCTGAGAGGCTACCAGTCCATGTTGTCAATTCATTTATTTGAAATACGACCAGTACGTTCTATTATACATAGTCAAAAGGAACAATTTGCGATGCTGAAATGCATTTTCAGCATGAAAAGCTGTAACGTGGAATACTGGATCAGCACAAAGGATTTAAGGACCAGAGGTCTTAGTCCTATGTCTGTTATTCATGAGGCTTACTGAGTTCTGGAAATGTTACCTGACCTTTCTAATTCTCAGGTTTCACACCTCTCCAGTGGGATTAGTTTTATTTGCATCCACCTTTTCCAGAGTAGTTTTGATGTTCAGATGATGCCGTCAGTTTCTTACCCTGGGTAACGTCTTCCTCTTTATATCTGTAAAGTTGTGGTTGGGGTGTATCAGATAAGTCAGTAAATATTTATAGAGTTAATGAATGCACTTAGAAAAACCTATTAATTATAAGCTGTTAGTTTTTAATATATACACAAATATGAGTTGTATAATGAACTCCTGTCTACCTTTCCCCTAACACATGTAACTCTAGAAAATAACATATCTTTATAGAACTAAGATCACACTTAACAAAATTAAAATTGGGTCCTTAATACCATGAAATATTCTTCTCACATTCAAATATCCCCAGTTGAATTAAAATACAAACATATGTATGTTTTTACAGTTGGTTTGTTCAAATCAAGTCCACACAAAATCCACTCATTGCATTTATTATTACTCTTGGTTTCTTTTAATGAAAACATTTTCTTTTCCCTCAGGTCCCCCACTTTTTAAATTCGTCAACTTGTTGGAGAAACTGGGGCTAGTTTTATGAAATGTGTTAGTGTTTGATTGCTTTCTTGTGGTGTTTGAGCTTTTTCCTGTCTCCTTTACATTTCTAGGAAGTTGTATGATCAGAGACTGATTTAGATTTTTGGGGAGAACATATTTAAGTGGTTTGCTGTGTACCTGCAAGATGTTTTACTGGTGCCAGGCTTGAGCAGTGGGTTCAGGTGTGGCAACCTGATCTTTCCATTGTTCACCATCAAACTTCCTTGTCAGGGTATAGCATCACTGATGATCACTGCCTGAGTGAGCTTTGGAACTATGAGGTGCTAAATATATGTGTGGAGGTATTATTGAGGTATTGTTATGGTTACTCCTGATAAAGTATCTTTATTTGAACTAAGTCACCAGTGAAATAGTATCTAAGAGGCAGAACTGCAGATAGTAACAAGCCTGCAAATGAGGAAATGTATTTTTTACATTATAACTGACATAAAATATGACTTTCAGGTGTTCAGCATAGTGATTTTATAGTTTTATACATTATGAAATTATCCAAAGGACTGCATTTTTAACAGGATAATTTTATGTATAGCATGGAAAGAGCTAACCTTTTTCCCCTGCCACAGTAGGTTGAGTTTGTCTCTTTAACATCATGTCATATTAAAATACCTTTGAACCATCTTTTCACTAGAGAAGCTCTCCAAAACCATCCTATGTCCAGATTATTTTAAAAAATTGGTTAATACAAATACAGTTAACTGATCATTATAATAAGATTCCAGATGACAAAAAAGAATGTGGACACACCCTTGGAGCTCTCTTGGTAATGAGATTTAAAATGTCAGCTGAAGCTACCATAATTTTTGTTTGATTGGGTCTGTTAGGAGAAAAGAATTAAAGGATCACATTTTATGTGGTTCATAATGAATCCATTTGTAGAAATTGAATTAAAACACCAGGAAATTAAATCCAAACAATGTTGACATTTGATAAATGGGGTTGATTTCTTCTCTGTGCTGTTGGATAATGTCTGTTAAAATGATGCTACAAGAGAAATGTCTTCATGTTTAGACCAAGGTGGAGGACAGGTGGTGTGTTCAGGAAATCACTATAATCTCTGTGGGACCTAAAAAACTTTATATTCTTGAAAAACTTTCATGGTTGTTGATCAAGAGACATGAAATTTGAACTTCTTTCTTCAGTAGGAAGAAACTTACTTGTATCTTCAATAGGAAAGTTAAAACTTCTGTTATTATTAACTTACTTCTTTCTTCAATAGGAAAATAAAAAATATTTCAAGCGTAGTGAACTTGCAAAAAAAGAAGAGGAAGCATATTTTGAAAGATGTGGCTACAAGGTATGAATGCCTGCTTTTATGTGAAATTATGTATTTCTGAGTTTAAATTTATACAGCCCTTGTTAAAGTAACAAAACAATTGATCTTTGTTCAATTTATCAATGTTATACATTAGCCTATAAATGAGAAGCCATCTGGAGAGGTATGATTTTGTTTTTCTTTTTTTTCTTTTAATCTTGAATTCAGGAAAATACATGCATGACTTTTGGCTTGGAATGGTTTGGCTTTTTGTGGACAGCATGAAGTGGCTTGAGATCAAAGCTTGAATTTTTTTCCTTTTAATAAAGTCCTGGATCTGATACTACCTCATTTTCATCACTACCACCACTCCTTCCCCTACCTCTCCCAATAAAAGTCCATTTGTAGAAGGTTCAAAACATTTTATTCATTCAGCAGCAGTGGTATCAGCAGTGGTATTTCCCCTGCTTTCTCCTGAATATTTTAAGCCACTGTTTTATGTTTGCAATGTGAATAATCTCTTTTGGCCCTCAGTACCTCTGCCTGAGATATAGCCATTTTATATGATAAGGTATCACATTTCAAACACTGCTCAGCCTACTGGATAGAAAATGTGATCTTGAAATATTAGAAATAAATGAGTTGTCTAGAAAACTTTGAATACTTTAGAAACATGACTAAAATTATCTTGGAGATTACCTAGTTAATCATGTATTGGGGTTTTTATTGGGAGGGGTTAAAGGTTACGAGGTGAAGTTGTGTTTAATTTATTTTAAAAGACGACTGTATCTAGTCTAATTTTTAAAACAAAGTTCAGAGGTTCTATTGAGAAATCATAAATTTGAAATTGACTCTCTGCTTGTGAAACATCGATTATACAATAATACTCTTGTGCATGTAATGGGGAAAGTTCTGGAAATTAATTTTATCTGGCATAGCATTTCTAGAAGAAAGCATGAAGAATGCAAATGGTATGTATATGGATTTGCTTTCATTGTGTACTTTTGGGAGAGGGTAGGTGTTAAAACTGTAGTTGTATTTCTGATAGGTTTCTAAAATATGAAAGTTGCATTGGTATTTTGATACTTCTCTTAAGTATGTTGATTTCATTTGCTTCTAGTGTAGGGAATTAAAATATGTTTTAAAACCATCTAAATGTCGAATAGATAGTCAGAAAGGATTCCCATTATTTGCTTGCCTAGCATTGTCTAACTCACACTTAAAGTAAAATAAGAATCACTTACCCTGGGTTTAGGCCACGACTCGGTTGCTTTTCCATATCCTTAGATTTGAACTTTTTTAACTTTTTCATAAGGTAGGAAAATAAACAGTGACAGTTTTCCTTTGTTTAGATTGCTCTTGCTATAACAGCAGTCCTTTCTTGCCAGTATAGAGGAAAGCACTGAAGCAAAATCATTGCTGTAAAGATACCACTTGTAACATTGAGTCCAGCTGACAGAATGTCTTAGGTCTTTTCCTTAAGGCTACTCACTGCCATTTTATATTTGAAAATGCTTTCCATCCTGAGATTTTGGGAAAAATACCTGTTTTTATGCTTAAAAAGAAAGCACAGGGTTTTCTTTCTAAAGTGTATTTGATGGTTCCTTGTTGGTAGTAGTGAAAATACAGCATGTTACTTTTATTCTCTTATAAAAACTAGTTACCGTTTATTGAAGCTTGATGCTGATTTGGTTTGTGAAAATGGCCAAAGTTTAGTTTTTTACTTACATTTTCTGTTATCACTGTTAACACTGATTAATATAACTTTTAACCTAAAGTGTGGAATCATCAAGTATAAAATTGTAACCATACAGCCTTTCTTAACGGAATGGTTTCCCTTAATGTTGATCATCTTGGATGTTTTTTGGATCTTCTTTTGACGTATTAGATTTGTCTTAGGTTCAACTGGAAAACCACGTTTCAATATCTTTTTACAGACCACGCAGTGGGGCTTATAAATTGCTGAACTCGATTTTCCTGAACTGTGACTTGGGAAGCTGACTCAAGAAAATATTAGAAGAGACTTTTTTCCCCGCAGATTCATATCAACAACAATGTCCAGTCTGATCTCTGTGTGCTATGAGTAGAGAGTGGCTGGTTTTCATTATTTTCCTTGGTGGCTCACTTCATGGGCAAGTTCTCTGGAGCATTGGGAAGGTTTTACACATCCAGTGATGATTCCTGTGCACTTGGAATATACCTTTCAAAAATCAGGATAGGAAAGAGCTGACACTTGCAGCTTCACAGGTTTTTGTTATCAAGCAGTCCTTTTTTCTTTGGTCTTCATTTTAAATATAGAGCAAGAATCAAATAACCCTGTAAGATGATTTTCTCAAAGAGGAGAAGCAAGCTGATTGTTTCCAAGAAGAAAGCAAAAATCTTGGAATCTAGGAAGAAAATGAGTCTAGATTTCAACCGTTAAGTTTTTGATTGTGGAAACCATTTTATTGATAACTTCTGTCGCTCTTCTGTAGCAAGAGTGCTTCCAGGGTGCACGCTCTCTCCTAGGGTGTCCCTGTGCTCTTGCAAGCATGTACATCAATTATGAGCTGTTTGCGCAGAGGAACACTTAGAAAACCTTCAATGTGTTAAAAATGTTTCATTTCAGTGGATACCTAATGTATAGAATGGTACATGTTAAAATAAACCATATTGTATTTTAAAAAGAGAATTTCATTTTTTTTGGCTATTAATGTAGATACAGCCAAAAGATGAGGACCAGAAACCATTAACTTCATCGAATCCAGTATTAGAACTTGAACTGGCAGAGGAAAAATTACCCATGACTCTTTCTAGGCAAGAGGTAAGTTTATATATGAGTGCTTTGTTTAAAAAAAAAAAAAGAATCTCCACAGGATTGCATTTATCTCTAGTTCTAATAACTTCTATGTCATCATTTCCCATATAAAATGACTAACCTGACCAGCACAGTATTTTAGTTCAGTTTTCTTTATGAGGTTCTAAATTTCTGCTTTTCTTGATACTGTTGTCTTAAATAATTTAAAGAATATCTTATGTCTTAAATTTTTTAAAGACTATATCCTTCTAAACTTTAAAAGCTACACACATTCTAAATAAGTATAATTAAATGCATATATTTGAAATAATAGGTAATTTGTCAAAGTTATTTAAAATAATATAATTTATGTACTAAGAGAAAGTAAGTTACAAAACGGTGACTTTTGTTGTTGTTGTTCAGTTGCTAAGTCTGTGTCCAACTCTTTGCAACCCCGTGGACTGTATCCCACTAGGCTTCTCTGTCCTCCACTGTCTCCCAAGTTTGCTCAAATTCGTATCTTTTGAGTCGGTGATGCAATCAAACCATCTTATCCTCTGCTGCCCCTTCTCCTTTTGTCCTCAATCTTTCTCAGCATCAGCATCTTTTCCAGTGAGTTGGCTCTTCACATCAGGTAGCCAAAGTATTGGAGCTTCAGTATCAGTCCTTCCAATGAATATTCAGGGTTGATTTCCTTTTACTTTCTCTTAATACATCTTTCTAAGTCAAAATATCGAGGTCTATATAATTTTTTCTGACTACATAATTTCCCATAATATTTTAGAACTACTACTTTATTATTTTTAAAACCAATTCTTTGTTAGTGGTCATTTAGATTGCCTCAGCATTTCCCTTTTATAGGTTATACTGAGATGAACATCCTTATACAGATGTCATTGCATGTGATTATATGATTAGTTTCCTTTGGAAAATTTTCTGGAAACATGGTTTCCAGAGTCTACTAAAGACTATATATTAATTCATGTCTAACACTTTGGATATAAATTACCAGAGAGCTCTGTAGACACATTTCACCAGTTCATACTCTAGCCTATAGGCTTTGTCCATACCCTGGTCAATATCAACTATAATTTTCCTTCAACAACAGCAAAATTTTAAGATATTCATGTGAAAAAAGAGTTCAAATTATATACACAGGGTACACAATGAAATGAACTTTGAGCAAAACAAAACTTTCAGAGGAAAGGAGGGCTGACTCCAGAAACTGTCATGTGAAAACTAGATGAAGGACTTTTGAATACTTGGCCTGAAGAGAAGAATGTTAGAGATTTTTGAAAACAGATCCGTTGACCACAGCTCTAATTTTGAAAAAACATTGAGTATTCTGTCTTTTCATAAAGCTGAGATAGTTGAAAGAGGTAGGTTTTTGTATATTTTGAGAAGCATAGTATAACTGTCTAAAGATGAGGGGGGCTACTCCGTGAAGAGGTGTGATTCCTGTCATTCGTCAGACAGTGGCCTGAAGAAGGTGTTTTTGAGGTCCTTTCTGCATTGATTGGAGATAGCACTAGATGAGCTCTAAGTTTTCGTTTCAGTTAATCCAGTGGAAGCCTTGCCAGTGGTTTCTAAATGTGATCCTATTTCAGTTCCCAGATTAAGTTCTTGGTAATTTTTTTTCTAATTACAGTTTATTTTCTTAATTATAATTTTTATTAGTCCTTTTTATGAAATACAGCATGTATACAAAGTGTGTGTAAAATGTGCAATATAGTGGATAATTGTAAAACAAAACAGACACTCGTACAACCATCACCAAAGTCAAGGAGGAATATTATCAGCCCTCCAAAAGCCCTGCACCCATTTGTAACTCACTTTCTTGTCTAAGGGACTAGTTTAGTGTTTAGTCTTCTAAAATAGGAGTTACTTTAGATGTTTCTTTCTTTCTTTTTTTTTTTTTTAATAGGTTATCAGAAGATTGAGAGAAAGAGGAGAACCAATCAGACTATTTGGAGAAACAGATTATGATGCTTTTCAACGTTTAAGAAAAATAGAGATCCTCACACCGGAAGTTAACAAGGTAAGAAGAACAAAGCTAGAATATCATTGTACCACATAGCTGAGAATACTACAGAACTTTGACAGACTTCAAATAATTGCCTTATTATAAGGAAAAAAGGAAAAATGAAGTTGCCAGATTACTGCTGCTGAAGGTTAATTTTCTTTTAAAAGGCACACATCTTGAGCATGCGGTTCAGTGCATTTTGAAAAATGCTTGCAAGTGTGTGGCCACTACCCTTACAAAGATATAGAGTATTTTCATCACACACACATGAAAACTCCCCAGCACCCTTTCTTGGCCAGTCCCTGGATTCTTCCTCCTCCACTCCTGGGCAATCACCAGGAGTTGGTTGGTTTTAAATTCTGTCACTGTTGATGAACTTTACTTGTGTTAGTATTTCACTTGGGTGGAGTCACAGAGGATATGTCTGCCTTCTTTTGCTCAGTGTAAGATTTTGTGGATTCATCCATGTTATTGTGGATGTTGGTAACTTGTTCCTTTTCATTGCTGATGATATTCAGTAATATGAATGTATCACAATATGTTTCTAGCCATGGGCTGTTATGAGTGAAACTGCTGTGAACGTTCTTACACAAATCTTTTTTGGCTCTATGTTATTTCTCCTAGGTTAAATACATTTTTATCTCCCTGGAAGTGGAATTGCTGAATAGTAACAGTATATGTATGCTCAACTTTTTAAGAAATGCCAGATATTGCCAGTGTTGTCTCATTAGTATTTGTTATTGTTAGTCTTTTAAATTTTAACCATTCTCTTGTTTGTGTCATAGTATCTTATGTGGTTCTATTCACAATTCCCTGACAACTAAAGATTATGAGCATCTTTCTTTAGACTTACTAGCCACATCTTTCTCTATGCAATGTGTCTTTTGTTCATGTTTCAGTTGGGTTGTCTTTTTATTTTTGAATTATAGGATTTCTTTATGTGTAATCTGGATTCTTCGTTAGATATACAAATTCATGTTTTGTATCTATTTTTTCCTAGGCTTTACCTGTTCTCTTAATGGTGTCTTTTCATGGGGAGGACTTTTGAATTTTGACAAAGTTCACTTTATAATTACTGCTTGTGGTGTTTTGCTTAAGAAAACTTTGCCTACCCTAAGATCTTAAAGAGATGGTATTTTCTGTATTTTCTTCTGAAACTTTAATAGCTTCAGCTTTACTTTTAGGACTCTGATCTTGTTTTATGGCTCAGCTTATATTCCATCTTGGTGAATATTCCATGGGCTCTTGAAAAGAGTATGCTTTATGCTTTTGAAATGTCAATTACAGTGGTGTTTAGATCTTTTGTGGCCTTATTTACTTACTTACTTGCTCTTTCAGTTACTGAGAGAGAAAGATGTGGTTATATGTAGTTGTGTAACAAACCACCCCAAAACTTATACCTTAAAACAATTCATTATCATAAAATCTTTCTCAGTCATTTGTGATGGTAACAAACCACCCTGAAACCTTGTATCCTAAGATAGTTTATCATTCTCCATCACGTTCTGTGGTTCCATTGGGTTTAAGCTGGATAGTGTTTTGGTTGGGGTCTCGCCTGTGATACAGTCAGGTGAGGGCTGCGGCTGAGGTCACCTGAAGGCTCCCTGGTCTGGCCTTCTTACTAGGCATGCCGCCTTAAAGGTGCAGCTTTGTTGTAGCAGAGGTCAGCATTTCCTGCCCTTTTAAAGCTAATATCCCATTGTATGTATGGATGCCATTTTGTTAATCCATTCATCCTTGTTGGTTGCTTCTACCTTTTGGGCTATTGTGAATAATGCTGCTGTGGACACAGGTA
Source organism: Okapia johnstoni (assembly GCA_024291935.2). Classification (NCBI taxonomy): domain Eukaryota; kingdom Metazoa; phylum Chordata; class Mammalia; order Artiodactyla; family Giraffidae; genus Okapia; species Okapia johnstoni. The sequence continues at coordinate 20,262,536 of CM044324.1, forward strand.
TATATATTCCTAGAAGTGGAATTGCTGAATTGTATGGTGATTCTATGTTTAACTTCTTTTAAAGCATAAATGAATTTAAAACATTTTCTTCATTTATATTACTAATGTGCTCAGCAATTTGTTCTTATTTTCAGCCTATCTAAAGTTTCCTAACCTAAATCCTCAGAAAGAGCTAAGTAATGCCTCATTTCACCAGTGTTTGTTCCTCTTCTATATCCCGAGTCACTTTCCTTATCAAAAGAGTCTAAAATGCTAATGTGCACGATTCAGTTTTTGTTACCTGATTTAATTTTTCTGCTACTCATGTCTCACTACTTGAGAAATTTTCTAGCTTTTAATATTAACTTACTACAACCTGCTGTATTCTGATCTTATTCAATACTAGAATTTATTTGTACTTTTTAAAGTTGAGGTGTAATTGACATATAACATATTTCAGGTGTACAGCATAATGACTTGATATTTGTATATATTGCAAAATGATCATCACAGTAAATCTAATATTCATCACTGTATGTAGTTACAAACATTTTTTTCTTGTGATGAAGACTTTTTTAAAGATCTACTCTCTGAGTAACTTTGAAATGTGCAGTGCATTATTAAGTTTAGTCACCATGCTGTACATTATATCCATGTGACTTATTTATTTTATAACTGCAACAGTCTAAAAGTTAATAACTTAAGTTTGAACACATTCTGAGGCGCAACACTTTTCCTCCTCTCCCTCCACATTTTTTTCTGACACCACATTTTACATCTTTTTGTATTGTGTAGCCCTTAACTAATTACTGCACTTATAGCTATTTTTACTGCTTTTGTCTTGCAGTCTTCATACTAGCTTTATAAGTGATTAATTTACCCCCTGTACCATACATTTACTTTTATCATTGAGATTTATACTTTCATATGTTTTCTTGCCAGCTGAAAGAAGTCCCTTTGACATTTCTTACAAGGCTAGTTTAGTGGTTAGGAGCTCTCTTAGATTTTGCTTGTCTGAAAACTCTATTGCTCCTTCAACTCTGAATGATAACTTTGCTGGGTAGCATGCTCTTGGAAGATTTTTCTTTTAGCACTTCAAATATATTGTGCCACTCCCTCCTGGCCTGCAAAGTTTCTGCTAAAAAATATCCTGATAGTCTTAGTGGGGGGTGGTTCCTTATACAAAGCAAGTTGTTTTTCTCCTGCTGCTTTCAAGATTCTTTCCTTTCTGTAACTTTTTTAAAAAAAAAGTAGAGTGTAATTGATTTACAATACTGTGTTAACTTCAGGTAGAGAGCATAGTATTTTTTGCAGATTATGCTCCATTATAGGTTATTACGCTATAATAGGTAGAATTCTCCATGCTATACAACATCCTTGTTGCTTCTCTATTTTAAATGTAGTTTGTATATCCGATACCCCTAATTTGTCACTCTCCCCTTTCTTTTTCTCATTGGTAACCACAAGTTTGTTTTCTGTATCTGTGAGTCTGTTTCTGTTTTGCATGTATGTTCATTTGTATTATTTTTTAAATTCCATATAAGTGATATCATACAGTATTTGTCTTTCTCAGTCTAACTTATTTCACAAGACACAATATTCTCAGATCCATCCATACTGTTACAAGTGCCAGAATTCCATTCTTTATTATGGCTGAGTAATATTCCTGTGTTTGTGTGTGAGAGAGAGAGACAGACATACATACATGTTCTTCATCCAGTTGTCTGTGGGGCGCTTGGGTCGCTTCCATGTCTTGGTTATTGTAACTAGTGCTGCTGTGAACTTTGGGGTGCATGTATCTTTTCAGATTTTTGTTTTTGTGGATGCATACGCAGGAGTGGAATTGCTGTGTCATATGGTAGTTCTATTTTTAGTTTTTTAAGGAACCAGCATACTATTTTTCAATAGTGGCTATATCAGTTTTCATTCCCACCACTAGTGTACAAGGGTTCCCTTTACTCCATGTCCTCTTCAGCATTTGTTGTTTGTAGGCTTCTTAATGATGGCTGTTCTGACTTGTGTGAGGTGATACCTCATTGTGGTTTTGATTTGCATTTCTCTGGTAATTAGTGGTCCATCTAGTCAAAGCTATGGCTATGGTTTTTCCAGTAGTATAGATGTGAGAGTTGGACTATAAAGAAAGCTGAGTGCCAAAGAACTGACGCTTTTGAACTGTGGTGTTGGAGAAGACGCTTGAGAGTCCCTTGGGCTGCAAGGAGATCCAACCAGGCCATCCTAAAGGAGATCAGTCCTGGGTGTTCATTGGAAGGACTGATGCTGAAGCTGAAACTCCAATACTTTGACCACCTGATGCGAAGAACTGACTCATTTGAAAAGACCCTCATGCTGGGAAAGATTGAAGGCAGGAGGAGAAGGGGACAATAGAGGATGAGATGGTTGGATGGCATCACCAACTCGATGGACATGAGTTTGAGCAGCTTCTGGGAGTTGGTGATGGACAGGGAAGCCTGGCGTGCTACAGTTCATGGGGTCGCAAAGAGTTGGACATGACTGAGTGACTAAACTGAATAATTAATAGTGCAGAACATCTTTTCATGTGCCCATTAGCCATATGTATGTCTTCTCTGAGAAATGTCTTTTCGGGTCTTCTGACCATTTTTGGATTGGGTTGTTTTTTGATACTGAGTTGTATGAGCTGTTTGTATATTTTGGATATTAATCCCTTGAGGGTCACATCATTTGTAAATATTTTCTCCCATTCAGTAGATTGTTTTTTTATTTTGCTGATGGTTTCTTTGCTTTACAAAAGCTTTTAAGTTTAATCAGGTCCCATTTGTTTGGTTTTGCTTTTATTTCTTTTGCCTTAGGAGACTGATTAAAGAAAATACTGCTAAGATTTATGTCAGAGTGCTCCGCCTGTGTTCTCTTGTAGGAACTGTCTTTAACTTTTGACATTTTAACTGTAATGTGCCTTAATGTAGGTATGTTTAACTTTTTCAGATATTGCCGTAACATTTCCCGCAGCAGCTGTACTATTTTACATTTACAGCAGCGCACAGTGGGTCTGTTACTCCATATCCTAGCCACGTTGTTATTTGCTGTTTTCTGTTGATAATATCCATCCTGATGGTTGTGAAGTGGTATCTCTGTGGTTTGATTTGCATTTCCCCAGTGATTAGTGAGGTTGAGCATCTTTTCATTTACTTACTGACCATTATGTGTTGTCTATTCAAGTCTTTTGCTCATTTTAAATCAGATTTTCTGCTGTAGTTAACTCTAAGAGTTACAGTTTTATAGTTTTAGCCGTTACATTTAAGTCTTTGATCCATTTTGAGTTAATTTCTATATGTGGTGTATGATAAGGGTCTATCTTTAAGGCTTCCATTTTAATCAAATGATCACAAACTAGAAATGAATAAAATGTGGAGTTTACTGGTTTGTTAGAAACATAGTGAAGTCTAGGACGTGGTTGAGACTCTGGCTTTATACTGTTGACATTGCCAAATGTTTTGGAAGTTGAAAACACTTGGAGTTGTTAGCCATTTTCAGTGAACCAGGAAAATGGGTGGAGCACCTGGTCACTTTCTCTAGGCCTCATTAGAAAATTACAGCGTTTATGCAGATTCTTAATTGGATTTGTCACTCATATTTTTTATTTTTTTGACCGTCAGACTAGCTATTGTGTGTATGTTCTTTTAAATTTGAATATGTTCATAAGAATTGACTTTGAATGGACAGTAGTGATAGCTATATAATAACTTGAAATATTGTTTTGAGTTTCCTTGTGGAGAAAAAAATGAATCATTATCAGAGAAAAAATCAGAAGTGAAACATCAGTGAAATTACATACCAGGTGTAACTTTTTACCTTTTCTCAGGGATTGAGGAATGATCTGAAAGCCGCTTTGGATAAGATTGATCAGCAGTACCTCAATGAACTTGTGGGTGGCCAAGAGCCTGGAGAGGAAGACACCCAGAATGATTTGAAAGTTCATGAAGAAAACACCACAATTGAAGAATTAGAGGTGATCCCTCCACCACCTTCCTCACTCCTCCACCCCACCTTTCGTTCCCTGGAGCCGATGGTTGAGCTCATTAGACTGTTCATTTCACAGCACCCTGGCATCTTTGGTCGTTACAAAGATCTTCTTTGGTCGTTCTTCTGTTTCATGCCTGTTGTTTATTGACTCCCTTTTTTCACATTTCCTACATTCCCCTCCTTCCTGCCTTCAGAAGTATTCATTCTGATGTGTTTGATGTGCGTCCTTTTATTTATTGATGGTCTTGTAAACCCAGTAATGTTTTGTATGTATGTGCTTCAGTATACATAAATGATACTTTACTGTGAAATTCTTCAGTCTTTTTTTCATTTTCAAGTTCCATCCTTGATATTCTATGTCATCTAAACTTTTGATTTTAATTGCTACATAGTATTTTATATAGTATACCTTTCAGTGCCTTTTAATAATAGCATGATTATTTAATAATAGCACGATTTCACCCCTCTTCCTGTTACCACAAACAGTTTTGTGGCAGACAGTCTTGTACATAACCCCTCTGGACCAGAAGCAAGATTGCTTCTTAACTTGTCTGAATACTGCCAGGTTGCTCTTTGGAATGGGTGTACCAGTCTCTACTCCACCATCAGCAGTGTATCCATACATCCTTGCCAACACTTGGCAATATCTTGCTTTCTTATTTTTGCCAGTGTATTGAATGTGGAGTGATATATGTGATATTACTTGAAATAATTTTGAATTATCTAACTGTCTAGCATGAGCAAAAATAATGACTTAAAGTTCTTAGTAATTGTAAAGTCATTTTTCTGTTACCTTTCATGCCTTGCTCTTAACCCATGTTGGCTGCTATAAGTGAGATTGTAGTTGAGGTTATTGTTTGTTTTTTTGAGATTTCCTCCCTTTTTATTTATCTTTTAATATATATTTATTTTTAATTGATTGCTTTACATTATTGGTTTGATTTCTGCCATATATCAACATTAATTAGGCTTAGGTGTGCATATGTGAGGTGGTTGTTTTATTTGTACTCCCACCCCCTGAATTTTACTGAAATAAAACTGGTGAGCAAACCAGTTCTAGGCATTTTAAACAACTTTGGAGATAGTCACATACTATGCAATTTATCCTTTTAAGGTGTACAATTCAGTGGTTTTTAGTATATTCACAAGGTCGTACAACCATCATCATTGTCTAATTTTAGAGCATTTTTGTTCCCCTAGAGAGAAACCTCACATTTATTAGCAGTCACTCCCTTTATCTTTAGATTCATAAAAGATAACATGCTGTCTAAATTTAAATGGCAAATTGATATTTTTAACCTATCTAGAAATTCTGTCAGGCTTTAAATCAAAATTGGACCGTGCATGTAATAAAGGGCCACGTTTGGACTGATGTTAATAGTATATATATTCAGCTGTTGCTTCTGACTAACAAACAGAAACATTCCTTCTTTTCAGGCTCTGGGAGAGTCTTTAGGAAAAGGTGATGATCATAAAGACATGGACATCATTACCAAATTCCTTAAGGTATGTACTTTTTGGCTAGGAAAGGAGGATGTTTCCTTTAGATAAGAATTGGTCTTACTTTTTTTTTGGTCTTACAGTTCTGAATTGTTTAAGAGTTAAAGACTGGAAAGGGAGATTCTGATTAAACATTTTTGCATGTGTAGTGTTTATAATGTTGATATGTGTTTGGATATAGAGGTTAAACAGAAAATGTATATTTACTTTCTTCATGGCACTTGTAAAGCTGACTCATTATTGTAAACACACAGAAAAGAATCATAGCAGTAGAATGAACAAGAAGTTTTAAGGATTAAAAAAATTTTTTTAAACATCCTGGGAAAGAGTATAATAAGGAGAGGGTTCCAGAAGCTTCTCTGAGAGATGACATAAGGAAAAAGTGGCAAGACATTGGCAGTGGAAAAAGCAAACACTTGGGTAACCTTTCAGAGAATTATCAGTAGCTCATTCCCAGCTTTTTTCTCTTTAGTGGTTTAGGTAGAGTATGTGCAAACCCCAGATTCCTTTTAACATTTCTTCACGAATTATTAATATTTATAATGGCAACCCACTCCAGTACTCTTGCATGGAAAATCCCGTGGACAGAAGAGCCTGGTAGGCTGGAGTCCATGGGGTCGCGAAGAGTCGGACACGACTGAGCGACTTCACTTTCACTTTTCACTTTCATGCATTGGAGAAGGAAATGGCAACCCACTCCAATGTTCTTGCCTGGAGAATCCCAGGGACGGGGGAGCCTGGTGGGCTGCTGTCTATGGGGTCGCACAGAGTCGGACACGACTGAAGCGACTTAGCAGCAGCAGCATATTCAGACCAAGAGATTTAAATACAAGAAATGCTTTTACTTGTATTTACAGTTTAAATGCAACATAATTGGTCATTAAGATTCTTAACCCACTGAGGATTTTGCATGGAATTAGCTAGGGCATGGGATCTAGTATGAACTAGAATTTCCTCTGAGTGACGGCCTCTCCCGATAGCACGTGCATAGGTAACACCACTAGGAGAGTATGGCCTCCTCAGTCTTCACTGTTTAGCTGCCTCCAGAAAGGATGCTCTTTGTGTAGTTAAATTCAAGGAGCACCTGGGTAGTTTTCTAGGGTGGGATGGCGGCTGGTCATAGTTTCTTGTATTTTCATTCCTTTTTTCCTTCCTTCTTTGGTCAGGTGTTTTAGAGGGAATTTTTAATTGAATTGTGGTCTCTAGTGCAAAAGTACAAAGTCCAAATACAACGTCATCATCCTTGGAAAATTGATTAAATACCACAGCACATGGCATTTCTGGCCTGAAAAAGAAACTTTTCCGTATTTCAGCCTGGAGTTCTTTTTAGGGGGGAAATGGATCACACTTGAGCTAGGAATATGTGTAGAATAAGGGAGGTTTGTGACTTGCCGAAAGCACTGCTTTAAAATATCTATGAGTTACTAAGCAGAAACAGTTCATTAAAACATCAGCAACTAATATTAATCAGTTAAGACATTTACTCTAAGGATGAATGTATACCGTTTTGTGCATCAGAGAACTTTCATGCTTATGAAACCACTGGGTGGCATTGTAGTCCAAATTTACCCTTTCTTTCCACAGTTTCTTCTTGGTGTTTGGGCTAAAGAGCTGAATGCCAGAGAGGATTATGTGAAGCGCAGTGTGCAGGGTAAACTGAACAGTGCTACTCAAAAACAGACAGAGTCCTATCTCAGACCCCTTTTCAGAAAGCTACGGAAAAGGGTGAGGTTTCTCAAAAAATGCTTTCACTAACTGATTTTTTAAAGATAGAATATATAAAGTTAGGATAAATGTGATCTATACATACTGAGCTTCCATAATTATTTTTTTTCCTTTTCCAGAACCTTCCTGCTGATATTAAAGAATCTATAACAGATATTATTAAATTCATGTTGCAGAGGGAATACGTGAAGGTACATTACCATGCTGTGCATCAAAATTATATTTACGAGTGTATCTAGATTGTGTGCATAATACGTTCATCTCATGTGGGAGTATTTTAATAGCAGATTTAAGAATAAATGTGAAATAAATTTTAAAAACTTTGCATTTTATAATTTATCGTCAGCTTTATTGTTAGATATGAATAAATATTGTTAGGTGTGAATAAATAAAAAAATTTTCAGACCATATTTTATTTTTTAGTCATTTTGAAGGAAGGTATAAGGATTCTGCAGAGCACAAATTGGATATAGTCAGTGTTCATTTCATGAATGGAACTGAATTTCTAAGTTTATAGATGGTTGATTATGGCTTGGAACAAGTTTTCCCATAGAAGCAATGTTATTAGATTAGTTTTTCAGGCCAGCTGTAAAAACCTACTTAATCTATAATATAGCTGAACTATTGTACTAATGACACCATGGAACTTAACCACCTTTATGCTGGTTTCTCTGAGAAAATGTTCCAGATCAGGCTGCCAGAATTCCTTGCTCCCTTTTCAGTGCTGCGACATAGCAGAGCCTAGTAAGGGAGGACTCTTCCCCTTGCTGCAGCATCTTTATTCCTGAATGGACTCAGGGAGGAGGTGGCTGAGGAGAGAGATCTGGTGTCCACGTGGTCTGAGGGCAGAGTTTAGAAAGGTGGGTGGAAGGCTCTCAGTTGGTGGTGATGAACAGAAGAGAAGGGCCTCTTGTACCGCTAGCGGCATTGGAAGTAGGCCTGTGCTCATGGGCTGTCGGCCAAGTCTGAGGAGGGAGGCTTCCACGGGCTGTGCCTCCCAAGAGAGGAGGAGGAGGGGAGGACTTCTGGGCATCACCTCCAGTGACAGTTCCAGAGCAGTAGCCAGGCTCTACCAGGAAAGCGGGGAAGCCATTGCTTATTCCTGTGCTCTGAGTGTCTGTCCTTAGCTCGGTGATCCTGGGTGACTGGAGGGCTCCCTGATGAGCTACTCCCTCTGCATGGGGGCCAGTTTGTTAGCCAAAGAAAGTGTTTCTGTTTTATGAGTGTCAGCTTTAATTTTGGGTAGTTTATGTGAGTTGCCTGTTTGCTTCCGAAGGGTGATCCCATTGAGATGGATGGCTAAGGTCACCATCACTGCAGAGAGAATTCAGGTCACTTGTCTACTCAAGACCATGGCTTCTCCTTGGTTCTTTTCTCATTCTCATATATTATCTGAGAAGCTGGTGAAAGTTTATTTTATATAAAGTACACACAGAACTAAAACTTTAATATTTGGACAGTTTTCTTTGAAAATTGGGGGAAACCAATACTGGAAATTTAATCAGTTAATATCCAGTGATAGATTTCTCATGCACAGGTATCAGTGGTAAAAAATGTGTATATGCCTTTCTAAAATTCTACATTATCAATCTCATAGGTGTTTGATTTTTAAAATTGAAATCTCTTTGAGTCCTGGCTGTATAAGCCTCTCTGACACCGTTGGGTCTTCTAGAATTTACTTGCTTTCTGTATTGTATTTTTCCTTCTTTCCCTCCACTAGTAGCCATGCTTGGTTTATAAAAAGCCATTTGTCTTCGTTGCTTTCTGTCTTCTCATTTTGTAGCCTTAAATTTTTTTAAAATGTAACTTTATTTATTTATTCATTGGCTGTGCTGGGTCTTCATTGCTGTGCAGACTTTATCTAGTTGCAGTGAGCGGGGGCTACTCTCTAGCTGTGGTGTGCAGGCTTCTCATTGGGGTGGCTTCTCTTCTCGCTGAGCATGGGCTCTGGGGCACATGGGCTCTGGGGCACGTGGGCTCAGTAGTTGCGGCTCCCAGGCTCTGGGGCACAGGCTCAGTAGTTGTGGTTCACAGGCTTAGTTGCTCCACGGCACGTGGGCTGTTCTTGGACCAGGGATCGAACCCGTGTCTCCTGCATTGGGAGGTGGATTCTTTACCTCTGAGCCACCAGGGAAACTGTAGCTTTTATTTTTAAGATCCTTGTCAGGTGGGAGGTTTCGGGGGGCCAAAGTGAAACAGTCTCATCCTTGAGCTATTTGAGGGCCAGTTTTTAATCTGTTTACACATCTGCTTTGGGACTGATGTGGTGGTCCCAGCACACAGAGCCCCCACTACTTTCAGAGGTCCACACTGCTGTGTGGGGAGAGGATGTAGCTTCAGGTGGGATTATGAAAAACTAGTTAGCCTCTGTCTTCCCTGTGACCACCTATGGAGAAGAGCAGGTCTAACAGAGACTCAGACTGGAGTCTCTACCAGTGCATCAGATTACCTACCTAGTACTTCCAGATCTGAGCTGCATTAATACTTAATGCCTGAAGGCTGCAAAGAATGTTTGTCTTTTTACTCACTGGGTTAGTTAGCGTTGGTTTCTATTTTTCCACAGACATCTGTGGTCCTGGGAAAGCAATCAGTCACCCCTGTTTTAATTTCTTTTGTTTGAATAATGGGAATAGTAATATTTTCAACATGCCTAAGAGATGGATGAAAATTACATCATGTAGGGCTGTGAAATACTTTAAATGAAAAATTTGGACCAATAGAATATTTCTGCCTTTCTGATCTCTACTTAAACTTTCTTTTTAGGCTAATGATGCCTATCTTCAGATGGCCATTGGAAACGCCCCTTGGCCCATTGGTGTCACTATGGTTGGCATCCATGCCAGAACTGGCAGGGAAAAGATTTTTTCCAAGCATGTTGCACATGTTTTAAACGATGAGACACAGCGGAAATATATTCAGGTAAGTAGTTTGGAGGGCAAAGTGCTCTGGAGGTTAACATTCCCCACTTCTCAATCTAAGTTTTGAGAGAAGGAGAATTACAGCATTAAGATATAGCATGACAGGGTGCGAGTCCACGCTTTGTATAAATAGTGCTTGTATTTAAGACACCTTCACTGAACTGTAAAACAGAAACCTTTAAGTGTCATAGATGATGTAAGACAGAGTCAAGTGTTGTGCTTTAATTACCTTAGTAGTGAAACAAAACTATTACTGTTTGCTTTGGGAATTTACTGAAAAGTGAATTTAGAGTATTTTGCAATAAGTCACAATTTTATTTTCAAGGTAGGTTTAACATCTAGACTAAAAAGGTATGAATAGTCAAAATTTGGCTAGTAGTATTTTTTAAATAATTTATAACAACACTTCTCTACACAAATAGATTTAAAGTATTTCTAGTTTATTAAAGTTATTGTGCCTCACATAAACCTGATAATAATGCTGTTGGGTTAAACTTTTGTTTTTAGTGGGGGAAAAAACCTCAGTTATAACCTTTGCGAAGTTATCAACGATCCTAGGTTGTGTCTGTATAATGGCTTTTGCTGGATGTTAACTCTAAAGCTTGAAGATGAAACTCAAAGTTTATTTAAAGTATAAGATTCACTTAAAATGCATGCACTTAAAATGTTTTCAGAATTTGTGCCGGACAACAGTCACTGTCATATTCATACATTACCATTTTATTTCATTTCAATTCCAAGTGCTAAAGGTTATTTTGCATGTCATGCTTTGTGCTTTATTCATATGTATTAACATTTTAAAATATGATTTCAACTTGACCCCCTAATGGGAACTGTAGAATTTTAGAGTTCAAATTTAGTTGTGGAAATCAAAGACATTTCCATTTTTTAAATAACCACCACTGACTGTATTGAAGGCAAAAAGCTTTTAGTTGGGGGAAAAAGTGGTTTGGCTTTAACAATAGAACATTGTTTCCAGTGATTAAATTTACTGACTGTCTTCAGCTATACCTTGGCCAAAGCTATAGTGTGTATAAAAGTTCATTTTGTGTGTGTGTGTGTGTGTGTGTGGCACACGCTCAGTCTTGTCTGACTCTTTTTTGCAACCCAATGGACTATAGCCCACCAAGCTCCTCTGTCCATGGAGTTTTCTAGGCAAGAATACTGGAGTGGGTTGCTATTTCCTCCTGCAGGTGATCTTCCTGACCCAGGGATTGAATCTGAGTCTTCTGCAGTGGGAGGCAGATTCTTTTCCCCTGAGCCACCTGGGAAGCCCTGTCTTAAAGACAGCATGCCTTTTTTAAATAGTGGTTTGATTACCATCTTATAAACTGTTTTTCTTTTTTAAAATATGCCTAGTATTTTAAAGATTTCTGGTTTATTTTGGAAGAATATTTATTATTATAGCTATACAATGACCTATCCTCCCTCCATTGTTCTTCGTTTTGTAAAAAAAATTATTTTATTTTTGGCTGTGCTGGGTCTTGCTGTGCTTGTGTAGAGCAGGGGCTACTCTCGGGTTATGATGTGTGGGCTTCTCATTGCGGTGGCTTCTCTTGTTGCTGAGCTTGGACTCCAGGCACATGGGCTCTAGGGCACAGGCTCCATAGTTGTGGTGCATGGACTTAGTTACTCTGCAACATGTGGAATCTTTCTGGATCAGGGATTGAGCCTGTGTCTCCTGCTTGGGCAGGCAGATTTGCTACCTCTGATTCACCAGGGAAATCCCAATGTTCTTTCTTTTTAACTTTTCTCCTTCCATTCCTTTTTCCCCAAGGTGATTAGGAATATTGGTGAATATACTGTATCTGAACTTTAGGAAGGTGTTTGACCTAAACATAATAATATTCTTGTGTACAGATGTAAACATGTAAATATGATAAGACAACCAGGTGGACTCAGCTTGTCCACCTGTGAGAGAAGCCATGAGGACTGAGTAATGAATCCATGTCTGTCTGGGTGGATGCTGGTGATATGCCATGTGGTTCTTAGTGACCTCAGCACTCTCCTGTTCAACAGTTTTCATGACCAACTTGGATGACTCTACCAAGAGGTTTATTTATCAGATTTACAGACAGTAAGAAACAGAAGGGATAAGGTGTACGTTCAGATAGAGAAGTAATTTGCGTTCTGGAAGTTCTTGACAGACTGAAGAAAAAGACTGATTCTAAAAAATTAATACTTATCTTGTTCTAAAAGGTAATGATGACCATAAAGAAATTTGAAACTGTCAGTTGCTTTAGCAGTTTGAGCAGTGTATATCTGGAAGAATTAGGGAATTTGGTGGACTGTAAGTACAATAACAGTAGTGTAGTATGGCTACTGGAAGGTCTAACGAGAGCTTACGCTACATTGTTAGACATAATTTAATTTAGTGTATGTTCCACAAGGCAGGAGCATAGCTCACTGATGTGTCCTCAGAGTCTAGAAATAGTGCTTGTGGTGGGTGCTCAATCAAGATTTGCCAATTGAATGAATACTCAGAGGCAAGAGAGGTGAAAGTCTGGCTTTTTTTCTAGTCCTTGAGAAAGGAGACTCTTGTTGGGGGTCTGGGTAACTGGTGATAAAGAGAGAACTTTGTGGTGGAAGAGGGGTTAAATTTGTCCTATACAGTTAAGGCCCTGGTGATGCAATGGTAAAGATTCCACCTGCCAATGCAGGAAGCACTGGTTTGATCCCTGGGTCGGGAAGACCCGCTGGAAAAGGAAATGGCAACCCACTCCAGTATTCTTTCCTGGAGAATGCCATGGACAGAGGAGCCTGGTAGGCTACAATCCTTGTGATCGCCAAGAGTCGGACATGACTTAGTGACTAAACAACAGCAGCAAGGTATAGGAAGGAAGACACATTTCTAATCAGTTTAAGGAAAAGATTCTTCCTTTTTAAATCTTTTTGTCTTGAAACAATGGTAGACTGGTAAGAGGTTGCAAAAATAATACAAAGAAACTTTTTAACAGGCAGAATTGCCCCTGAATAGGAGTAGGGCTGCTTTAGAAGATACAGGGGAGATCCCTCCCACTTGATATGTGAGAGAATCTGGTTAACTATTACTCTTTTCTGGTCTGTTAATATCTCTGGGTCCTCTCTGCTGTTTTCCCTAGAGGCCATTGCTTAAACCTGAGGTTGCAAATTGACACTCACAGGATAGTCAGGTAATGAGTGAGCTGAGTGGTAAGAAGCTCCTGACCCTCGATCTGACTTGTCTTTTCCTACTTTCCATGTAGACACGGAAGCAGTGTTTTATTTTCCTGTCAGCTCTGTGATGAGAAAGGGGGACGGCTGATTAACAATGTTGTCAGTTCCATTGTACTCCAATATAAAATAAAAATTTAAAACCGTGGCAGTGCAAGCACAGCATGAAGTGTCAGCTGCGTCTTAGCCTTAGCATCACTGGTGTCACCTCAGCTCATTGTTACTTTGTAGGAATATCTTTCTAATGTTGCTCCATCTTCCTTTATTTTTTAGTGAGATGCCAGAATCCTTAATTTTTTAAAAAAGCATATGCTCCTATTTTTAAAATATTGGCAATAACAAAAACAAAAAATTAGCAGTTTGTGAGGCCAAATTAAGTGCTAGTGTTTGATCTGTCTTAAACCCATGGTGCAGCTCAAGGCTAAATGCTGCCACCCCCAAGTTAGCATTTTATGAAATTCTTGATTACAATTAACTGATTTACTAAGCTGTCTCTTGAATCTCTCTCCTCTTATTTTGGTATTCCAATGAGACTGATTTGAATTATTCCTACAAAGGGACAGTTTAAATATATGATTTGAAGTTGAAGTCAGGGAGTGACCCACTTTTTCTCAAAGAGTCAGGTAGTAAATACTTCAGGCTTTGCACTTCATAGGTTTCTGCTACAACTCTCCAACCCCGCAGCTGTGTGAAAGCAGCCAGTGGCCGTGTTCCAGTGAAATTCCGTGTATAAAAGGGATGAGCAGCCTGTGGGCCGTAGTTTGTTGACCCCAGAGTAAATGTGTAAACCCAAACCTTTTCATCATTAAGATATTTGCTGAGGGGGTAATTGTGAAAGTCATTTAATAGGGTATTTTCTTTCTGAATTAAGATATAGTAAACCTTTGTAAGTAGTGAAGCATGTAAAGGGTACTGATCTTAATTGTACAGCTCAGTGATTCTTCATGTACGTGTGATTTTGTATCAAGATGTAAAACAAGGTCTAGATAACAGGAAGTTTCTAGCAGCATCCCTGAAGTTTCCCTCATTCCTTTTCTGAGCCTAAGTCCTCCTCCCATCAGAAATAACCATTATTTTGATCTGTGTCATTATTGATTAATATTGGCAGGTCTTGGGACATCACTTAAATGAAATCTTGCAATGTATAGAAGAATTACTTTTTGCATAGAAATACTGGTAAGAAATAACTGTTTTCTGAAATACGGAGAAAACAATTCAAGGGGGTCTTTACTGGGGCTTCCCTGGTGGCTCCCCTGGTAAAGAATCTGCCTACATTGCGCGAGACCTGGGTTCGATCCCTCGGTTGGGAAGATCCCCTGGAGAAGGGAAGGGCTACCCAGTATTTTGGCCTGGAAACAATTCAAGGGGCTCTTTACTATAACATGATTTCATCTTTGGGTTTTATGCAAACCTCTGTAGAATTTAAACTGTGAAAGTTGTTTGAAGTGTTCTCTTTCTCACAAAAATTAAACACACCACAGGGAGGGTTTTCTCACCATGCAGATCAAAGAGAAGTTGAATAGCGTATTAGTTTACTGCAAATCTCCGGTGAGATGGAACTGTTGGTAGGAACTTCAAGGACTTTGATTGGTCTGCCAAATGCAGATGTAACTTTCGGCCCAGATTTGGGTAAAGCTTCTCCACAGGTTACAGGAAGTTCTTCATTAGTTGGTCTTCATAATTCAGTCATTTCCAGACATCTCTTGAAAAGGTTCATGTTGTGACGGTTCTTTACTTGTTGGTAAAGAAGAGCAGGACAAAAAGCTGAAATTGGCCTCACCTGATGATTTGCCCTCCAGATTCACTCCACCCTTCCTTACCTGGTCCTGTACCTTGTGCCCTGGAAGCCTGGCTTTTATGAACAAGTGACAGGCTCCCGTGCCCTCTGACTTCTGAATGGGGCAGACTGAGAGAGACGGGAAGGCATTTTATAGGCAGGAAAGGAACGAGTTTGGGGCATTTATTTTCCTGGCTTCCTCTTGTGGGGTTGCTGCACCCCTCCTCAAGGTCTGGCCATCGCTGCCTAGTTTCAGTCACCACTTTCCTCCCTCACCCCCTTGGAAACAGGCTGCCGTGGCTTCAGGGTATTGCTGGTTGGGGGATGCTGTACTGTCTCTTGTTGGTTCCGGTCTTGCCCACACCTTTGTAAAATCCTTGAAACTACTGCCATCATATTACCCAACTTGAGTGTGCCCTTTCTTTTCCTGTGGATACCCTTCCTAATTCATGTAGATTAACTGCTCTGCATGCTGTGTTTCAACACAAGTTTCTTTGGGAATTAGAAGATTAAGGAGTACTATTCATCCCAAATAATTTTTCTCAAGACTTCACTATTCCAAAAGGCAAAATGTTCCCTAATACTCTTGTCTGGTAAGTTGTGTTCAGTAACCTCAAGTTTGTAAATTCCCTGGTGAAAACATCATTCCAGCATTTTATGTCAGATATTTATATCTACATTTCAGAGTTTGGTATACTTCATCTGGACTTTGCTCAATTTGTTTTTGTGAAACATTTGTAAATTGATAACATGTTTGTGTATTGCTGAAAATGGTATCACAGAAACATTCATTACTGCAGTGAGCAATCACAGCTTGATCCATGTGCTGGATACACAATATCATTGTTAGTTGGCAAACACTCTCTATGCATCAGATTCTATGTCACACATTTGTGGGTCAAGTGGCCTTATCCTAGCTTCTGGCATTCCGGGTCTGAAAAGGCATTTCTTAAAGGCAAGTTACTTTGGTAACAGTTTACCCATATATAACTTCCTGGCATATTAAAACAAATTTTTAGAGAAAAATACTGCTAGCATTTCTCTTTCATCTATATTACCTTAAAAAAATTTTTTTTTAATTTAATTTTATTTTTGGCTGTGCTGGGTATTCATTGCTGCACAGGTTTGTCTCTAGTTGTGGTGAGTGGGGGGCTACTCTTCGTTGGGATGCACAAGCTTCTCCATTGCAGTGGCTTCTCTAGTTGCCGAGCACGGGTTCTAGGTATGCAGGCTTCAGTAGTTGTAGCACGTGGGCCCAGTCATTGTGGCTCCCAGGCTCTAGAGCACAGGCTCAGTAGTTGTGGTGCATGCGCTTATTAGTTGTTCCACTGCATGTGGGGTCTTCCCAGACCAGGTATTGAACTTGTATCTTCTGCATTGGCAGGTAGATTCTCTTATCACTGGGCCACCAGGAAAGCCCTACATTACCTTTTAATATCATAGAACACTAAGTGTTGGTGCCATGATGCTTTTTAGCTGGTGGCTGAACAGACATTTTACTTGGGATATTAACTTATATTTTTCAGCCACAAGAAAAAAAAAAGAAAAGATCATCTTGCACTGTGAAGTCCTTATAGCTCAGATAAATAAAATCTTTCCTCAAAGTGGTCATTTGGCATACATTTTTACCTACTTTCATTAAGTAGGTGAGTGCTGTTTTCAAAATGTAATTATCACTTGTCATTTGATACTACTTTCTATGAAATGGTAAACCTTTGAATTTGTAATTCTGTTCATTTATGTAACAAACATTCAGACAGGTAAAAATGGGAGCAGCTCTGTTTCTTACCATAAACTCGAGAAGAAGATTAAGTTAGTCCCAAACTGAGTTTTCTTTAATTTTCCACTAAGTCCTGCAGAGCCTGAGCAATTGAATACATTTGGCAGTTGCATTGGGACTCTTCATTGGAAGCAGCGTGAGATTGCTTTTGTCCCAAGCAGCTTGATCCAGATCAGAAATTGAAAAGTCTGGAATGAGTAATTTAAATCCACTCAATTTTAATCATATACACTTGTGTGAAAAGAATTCCTGTGGACACTGAAGGATTGGCCTTGGTATATACATGGATATGAACGTTGAAAGTGTAGAAATTTTTATTAAGTACACATTTTTAGAAAATCTCACTTTGGGTTAAAGGTGTATTCCATCGAAGTTAGGATTAATTTTTAACTATCTCATGTTAATTCATTCCTTTATTAGAACATTGGCAGTTCATTCAGTTCAGTTCAGTTGCTCAGTCATGTCTGACTCTTTGCGACCCCATGGACTGCAGCACGCTAGGCTTCCCTGTTCATCACCAACTCCCAGAGCATGCTCAAACTCATGTCTGGTGACTCAGTGATGCTATCCAACCATCTCATCCTCTTTCGGCCCCTTCTCCTCCTGCCCTCAGTCTTTCCCAGCAGCAGGGTCTTTTCAAATGAGTCAGCTCTTTGCATCAGGTAGCCAAAGTATTGGAGTTTCAGCTTCAGCATCAGTCCTACCAATGAATATTCAGGACTGATTTCCTTTAGGATGGACTAGTTGGATCTCCTTGCAGTCCAAGGGACTCTCAAGAGTCTTCTCCAACACCACAGTTCAAAAGCATCAATTCTTTGGCGCTCAGCTTTCTTTATAGTCCAGCTCTCACATCCATCCATGACTATGGGAAAAACCATAGCTTTGACTATATGGACTTTGTTGGCAAAGTAATGTCTCTTCTTTTTAATACACTGTCTAGGTTTGTCATAGCTTTTTGTCCAAGGAGAAAGCATCTTTTAATTTCATGGCTGCAGTTACCATCTGCAGTGATTTTGGAGCCCACCAAAATAAAAGCATTTCAGTGTCCTACCTTTTTGTCTTTTCATACTGTTCATGGGGTTCTCAAGGCAAGAATACTGAAGTGGTTTGCCATTCCCTTCTCCAGTGGACCACATTCTGTCAGACCTGAATGACTGTTCACTGAAAATGAACTCTGAAAGATGTTCACTGAAAGATAACTCCCTAGGATTGTAGGTGCCCAATATGCTACTGGAGATCAGTGGAGAAATAACTCCAGAAAGAATGAAGGGATGGAGCCAAAGCAAAAGCAACACCCAGTTGTGGATGTGACTGGTGATGGAAGCAAGGTCCAATGCTGAAAAGAGCAATATTGCATAGGAACCTGGAATGTTAGGTCCATGAATCAAGGCAAATTGTAAGTGGTCAAACAGGAGATGGCAAGAGTGAACGTCAACATTCTAGGAATCAGCGAACTAAAATGGACTGGAATGGTTGAATTTAACTCAGATAACCATTATATCTACTACTGTGGGCCAGAATCCCTTAGAAGAAATGGAGTAGCCATCATAGTCAACAAAAGAGTCTGAAATGCAGTACTTGGGTGCAATCTCAAAAACGACAGAACGGTCTCTGTTCGTTTCCAAGGCAAACCATTCAATATCACAGTAATTCAAGTCTATGCCCTGACCAGTAACGCTGAAGAAGCTGAAGTTGAACAGTTCTATGAAGACCTACAAGACCTTTTAGAACTAACACCCTTATAGGGGACTGGAATGCAAAAGTAGGAAGTCAAGAAACACCTGGAATAACAGGCAAATTTGGCCTTGGAGTACAGAATGAAGCAGAGCAAAGGCTAATCGAGTTTTGCCAAGAGAACGCACTGGTCATAGCAAACACCCTCTTCCAACAACACAAGAGAAGACTCAACACAAGAGAAGACTTCTAAGATGGACATCACCAGATGGTCAACACCGAAATCAGATTGATTATATTCTTTGCAGCCAAAGATGGAGAAGCTCTATACAGTCAGCAAAAACAAGACTGGGAGCTGACTGTGGCTCAGATCATGAACTCCTTATTGCCAAATTCAGACTTAAATTGAAGAAAGTGGGGAAAACCATTAGACCATTCAGATATGACCTAAATCAAATCCCTTATGATTATACAGTGGAAGTGAGAAATAGATTTAAGGGACTAGATCTGATAGAGTGCCTGATGAACTATGGATGGAGGTTCGTGACATTGTACAGGAGACAGGGATCAAGACCATCCCCAAGAAAAAGAAATGCAAAAAGGCAAAATGGCTGTCTGAGGAGGCCTTACAAATAGCTGTGAAAAGAAGAGAAGCAAAAAGCAAAGGAGAAAAGGAAAAGATATTCCCATTTGAATGCAGAGTTCCAAAGAATAGCGAGGAGAGTTAAGAAAGCCTTCCTCAGCGATCAGTGCAAAGAAATAGAGGAAAACAATAGAATGGGAAAGACTAGAGATCTCTTCAAGAAAATTAGAGATACCTAGGGAACATTTCATGCAAAGATGGGCTCAATAAAGGGCAGAAATGGTATGGACCTCACAGAAGCAGAAGATATTAAGAAGAGGTGGCAAGAATACACAGAAGAACTGTACAAAAAAGATCTCCATGACCCAGATAATTTCAGTGGTGTGATCACTCACCTAGAGCCAGACATCCTGGAATGCGAAGTCAAGTGGACCTTAGGAAGCATCACTACGAACAAAGCTAGTGGAAGTGATGGAGTTCCAGTTGAGCTATTTCAAATCCTCAGAGATGATGCTGTGAAAGTGCTGCACTCAATGTGTCAGCAAATTTAGAGAACTCTGCAGTGGCCACAGGACTGGAAAAGGTCCATTTTCATTCCAATCCCAAAGGAAGATAATACCAAAGAATGCTCAAACTACCACACAATTGCACTCATCTCACATGCTAGCAAAGTAATGCTCAAAATTCTCCAAGGCAGGCTTCAGCAATATGTGAACCGTAAACTTCCAAATGTTCAAGCTGGTTTTAGAAAAGACAGAGGAACCAGAGATCAAATTGCCAACATCCAATGGATCATTGAAAAAGCAAGAGAGTTCCAGAAAAACATCCACTTCTGCTTTATTAACTATGCCGAAGCCTTTGACTTCATGGATCACAGTAAACTGTGGAAAATTCTTCAAGAGATGTGAATACCAGACCACCTGACCTGCCTCTTGAGAAACCTGTATGCAGGTCAGGAAGCAACAGTTAGAACTGGACATGTAAAGCTCAACATTCAGAAAACTAAGATATGGCATCCGGTCCCATCACTTCATGGCAAATAGATGGGGAAACAGTGGAAACACTGGCTGACTTTATTTTTTGGGGCTCCAAAATCACTGCAGATGGTGATTGCAGCCATGAAATTAAAAGACACTTACTCCTTGGAGGGAAAGTTATGACCAACCTAGACAGCATATTAAAAAGCAGAGACATTACTTTGTCAACAAATGTCTGTCTAGTCAAGCCTATGGTTTTTCCAGTGGTCATGTATGGATGTGAGAGTTGGACAGTGAAGAAAGCTGAGCGCCGCAGAATTGGTGCTTTTGAACTGTGGTGTTGGAGAAGACTCTTGAGAGTCCCTTGGGCTGCAAGGAGATCCAACCTGTCCATCCTAAAGGAGATCAGTCCTGGGTGTTCATTGGAAGGACTGATGTTGAAGCTGAAACTCCAATACTTTGGCCACCTGATGCGAAGAGCTGAACTCATTGGAAAAGACCCTTATGCTGGGAACGATTAAGGGCAGGAGGAAAAGGGGACGACAGAGGATTTGATGGTTGGATGGCATCACCGACTCAGTGGACATGGGTTTGGGTGAACTCTGGGAGTTGGTGATGGACAGCGATGCCTAGCGTGCTGCGGTTCATGGGGTTGCAAAGAGTCGGACACGCCTGAGCAACTGAACTGAACTGAAAATAAAAGTTTGTCACTGTTTCCATTGTTTCCCTATCTGTTTGCCATGAAGTGATGGGACCCATTGCCAAGAACTTCGTTTCTTGGATGTTGAGTTTTAAGCCAACTGTTTCCACTCTCCTTTTTCATTTTCATCAAGAGGCTCTTTAGTTCCTTTTTCCTTTCTGCCATAGGGGTGGTTTCTTCTGCATATCTGAGGTTATTGATATTTCTCTTGTCAATCTTGATTCCGGACTGTACTTTATGCAGTCCAGCATTTCGCATGATGTACTCTGCATAGAAGTTAAATAAGCAAGGTGACAATGTAGAGCCTTGACATACTTCTTTCCCAATTTTGAGCCAGTCCTTTGTTCCATGTCCAGTTCTAACTGCTGCTTCTTGACTTCCATACTGATTTCTCAGGAGACAGGTAAGGTGGTCTGATGTTCCTATCTCTTGAAGAATTTTCAACAGTTTGTTGTGATCCACACAGTCAAGTCTTTAGTGTGGTCACTGAAGCAGAAGTAGATGTTTTCCTGAAATTTCCTTGCTTTTTCTAGGATCCAGCAGATGTTCGCAATTTGATTTCTGGTTCCTCTGCCTTTTCTAAAACCAACTTGAACATCTGGAAGTTCACGATTCACATACTTTTGAAGCCTAGCTTGGAACATTTTGAGCAGTGGTTTGCTAGCATGTGAGATGAGTGCAGTTGTGCAGTACTTTAAACTTTCTTTGGCACTGCTTTTCTTTGGGATTGGAAAGAAAAAAAAAAAACTGATCTTTTCCAGTCCTGTGACCAGTGCGGAGCTTTCCAAATTTACTGGCATCCTGAGTGCAGCGCTTTAACAGTATCATCTTTTAGGATTTGAAATAGCTCAGCTGGAATTCCATCACCTTTACTAGCTTTGTTTGTAGTGATGCTTACTAAGGTCCACTTGACTTCGCACTCCAGGATTTCTGGCTCTCGGTGAGTCATCACACCATCATGGTTATCTGAGTCATTCAGATTTTTTTTGTATAGTCTTTCTGTGTATTCTTGTCACATCTTCTTAACATCTTCTACTTATGTTAGGTCTATACAGTTTCTGTCCTTTATTGTGCCCATCTTTGCATGAAAGGCTCCCTTGGTATCTCTAATTTTCTTGAAGAGATCTCTTAAGTCTTTCCCATTGTATTGTTTTCCTCTGTTTCTTTGCATTGATCACTTAGAAGGCTTTCTTATCCTTGCTATTCTTTGGAACTCTGCATTCAAATGGATATATCTTTCCTTTTCTCTTTTGCCTTTTTGTTCTCTTTTCTCAGCAATTTGTAAGACCTCCTCAGACAACCATTTTGCTTTTTCATTTTTGTCTTCTTGTGGCTGGTAAAGAATCCACCTGCAATGTGGGAGACCTGGGTTTGATCCCTGGTTTGGGAACATCCCCTGGAGAAGGGAAAGGGTACCCACTCCAGTATTCTGGCCTGGAGAATTCCATGGACTGTATAGTCCATGGGGTTGCAAAGAGTCAGAAATGACTGAGCAACTTTCAGTTACTTGCTCACTTCTTGGGGATGATTTTGATCACCGCCTTCTGTATAGTGTTAACAAACTTCTGTCCATAGTTCTTCAGGCAGATAATCAGATCTAATCCCTTGAATCTATTTCTCACTTCCACTGTATAATCGTTAGGGATTTGATTTAGGTCATACCTGAAAGGTCTAGTGGTTGGTCCTGCTTTCTTCAATTTACGTCTGAATTTGGCAATAAGGAGGTCATGAACTGAGCCATAGTTGGCTCCCAGTCTTGTTTTTGCTGACTCTGTAGAGCTTCTCCACCCTCTGCTGCAAAGAGTATAATCAATATAATCAATCTGACTTCGGTATTGATCATCTGGTCTTAAAATGCAGAATATTTTCCTGGAAACAATACTGATTTAAAAAAGAATCAATTTAGTTAATATTGTGTAGAGAGAAGGTCATTAAGGAGTCATTAATTAGGAATCTGTAGAATCTAGAAAGGCTCAGGACATGGGACGTTTAGGCACTTAAAAAAGGCCAGACTGTGGGGTGGGGCTGAAGATGAAGGAGTGGCTGAAATTAGGGTAAGTTGTCCAGAGCTTCCTTCTCCCTGTGCAGGTGGGCTCCTATTCCCGCCTCCCCTCTCGCAGAACGCAAACCTTCTGAGGGATTCTACCCTCAGGCAAGGTGAGATTCCCTACTCACCCAGGACAGACAATTCAAGTGAGAGTATATGTGCTGACAAATGGAACTTCTGTTTTCCTCTTCTCCTTTGGTTCCTCTGATGCTGGCAGCTGGGCTTTTACTGCCAACTCAGGAATGGAAGAGTTCTTCTCTAAAGTGACCCAATAGAAAAGATGTATGGTTGCTAACATTTAGAACTCCAACACTGAAAAAACTGGCTTATTGCCATATTGTCCTAAAATGAAGTTTCACTGACAAGTGCTGCCCTTGCAGTGAGTTTCCTTTAGCTCCTATTGCCTTACTCATAATTATGCATGTTCACTTAGGATCATCAGGTGTTTGGGGAAGTTTCCAACATGAAAGACTGAGACTAAAACACATAGTAACAATGAAGTTGAGAGTAATGGAATTACAGTATAGAGGAAAGGAAAAAAACCCTTCAATTAAGAATTTAGTTAGTATTCTTAGATAAAGTGGTAATCATGTGATAAGAATAGTAGCTACAAAAAGAGTCACAATCAAATTGAGCTCTCAGAAGTTAAATGTTACAGCAGAAATGTTAAAAAGTAGATAAAAGAGGAGATACTTCTGAAGAGCTCTCAGAAGTATAGAAAATAAGAGAACGAAGGAGTCAGCCTATAAGGTCTTCAGCTATTCAAATTCTAGGGAAAGGAGAACAGAGAAATTGGAGGATAGGAAATAAAGAATTAATGCAAAAAAATTCCCAGAACTGAAGGACATGCATTTCTAGAATGAAAAGAAGAGCTCACTGAATGCATGACAAATGAACAGGAAGAGTCTCATATTGAGGCTCAATATAATGAAATATTGGAGGGCCAAAGATAAAGACGAGATATCCACTGCTTCTGGAGAAAAACAGGTTGCTTACGAAGGCTCGAGAATTAAAATGCCCCCATTCTTCTTATTCCGGTACTGGAAGCAAGAAGACAGTGGAGTAATAATGTAACAGTGAGGGGAAAAAAATCTCCCAACTCTGAATTCTGTTCCTGTATGAACTGTCAATCAAGTGTGAGTATAGGCTTAAGATATTTTTAGACAGGTGGTGGCAAAAATTTGGCCCATTTTGTGTCACATATTCTGTGTCACATTTTGTGTCACGTTTTCTGAAATTATCATAGCTGACACTTATATACTGTTTATTACTATGTGGTCCTTGTAGCAATTTAGTGTACGTATTCTCTCTTCTCTTACATATGTAATACAAGTGTGATACTATGATTTCTGTGCTTTACAAGTTGGGAAACTGAGGTATGGAGAAGTAAGTTCCCAAGGTCCCACAACCAGTAGGTGGTGGGATTGGGATTTGAACCTGGGGAGTCTTAACACTTCCATAATGTTATATTGGGTCTACTTGGAGGATGTGCTCCACCAAAACGAGGGAAACAACACAAAAGATCCAGGAAATAACATGCAGCACACGAGCAGGGCAGAAGGAATTCCCAGATGGAACGGGAAGGGATGCTCCAGGATCGTAGCAGTACAAGGAGGTCTGGAATTCAGCTGATCTAGACTGCAACAGAGAGTGGACCCAGACTACCTGTTGTGCTTGGTCATGTTGCGAGTAGTCTCACTGTTGGAGAAGGAACTGATAGTTACACAGAAAAGCAAAAATATGGGGAAAAATAGCCAAGAAAAAGGGTAGTGACTTTGTTTTGGACAGTATTTGTGTAGACATTATGAAGTATATCCTGAATATGTGTTCACTGAAAATTGTGATTTGTGGAAGGAATGGGAAGAGAAAGGTGCGTGTGTGCTGTAAGAGGCCAGTGTGCAGGTGTAAGAAAATTAAATTTTTAACTTTGGTAGTATTGATAGAGAAAAAAATAAAAACTAGAAAAAATCAAGCACTATCAATGTCAGTTCAGTTCAGTCGCTCAGTCGTGTCTGACTCTTTGCGACCCCATGAACTGCAGCACGCTAGGCCTCTCTGTCCATCACCAACTCCCGGAGTCTACCCAAACCCATGTCCATCGAGTCGGTGATGCCATCCAACCATCTCATCCTCTGTCGTCCCTTCTCCTCCTGCCCCCAATCCTACCCAGCATTAGGGTCTTTTCCAATGAGTCAACTCTTCGCATGAGGTGGCCAAAGTATTGGAGTTTCAGCTTCAACATCAGTCCTTCCAATGAACACCCAGGATTGATCTCTTTTAGGATGGATTGATTGGATCTCCTTGCAGTCCAAGGGACTCTAAAGAGTTTTCTCCAACACCACAGTTCAAAAGCATCAATTCTACGGCGCTCAGCTTTCTTCACCGTCCAACTCTCACATCCATACATGACCCCTGGAAAAACCATAGCCTTGACTAGACAGACTTTTGTTGGCAAAGTAATGTCTCTGCTTTTAAATATGCTATCTAGGTTGGCCATAACCTTCCTTCCAAGGAGTAAGCGTCTTTTAGTTTCGTGGCTGCAATCACCATCTGCAGTGATTCTGGAACCCAAAAAAATAAAGTCTGACACTGTTTCCACTGTTTCCCCATCTATTTCCCATGAAGTGATGGGACCAGATGCCATGATCTTAGTTTTCTGAACGTTGAGCTTTAAGCCAACTTTTTCACTCTCCTCTTTCACCTTCATCAAGAGGCTCTTTAGTTCTTTTTCACTTTCTGCCATAAGGGTGGTGTCATCCACATATCTGAGGTTATTGATATTTCTCCCAGCAATCTTGATTCCAGCTTGTGCTTCCTCCAGCCCAGCATTTCTCATGATGTACTTACTCTGCATATAAGTTAAATAAGCAGGGTGACAATATACAGCCTTGACGTACTCCTTTTCCTATTTGGAACCAGTCTGTTGTTCCATGTCCAGTTCTAACTGTTGCTTCCTGACCTTCATACAGGTTTCTCAAGAGACAGGTCAGGTGGTCTGGTATTCCCATCTCTTTCAGAATTTTCCACAGTTTATTGTGATCCACACAGTCAAAGGCTTTGGCATAGTCAATAAAGCAGAAATAGATGTTTTTCTGGAACTCTCGTTTTTTCGATGATCCAGCGGATATTGGCAATTTGATCTCTGGTTCCTCTGCCTTTTCTAAAACCAGCTTGAACATCTGGAAGTTCACGTTCACGTATTGCTGAAGCCTGTCTTGGAGAATTTTGAGCATTACTTTACTAGCATGTGAGATGAGTGCAATTGTGCGGTAGTGTGAGCATTCTTTGGCATTGCCTTTCTTTGGGATTGGAACGAAAACTGACCTTTTCCAGTCCTGTGGCCACTGCTGAGTTTTCCAAATTTGCTGGCATATGGAGTGCAGCACTTTCACAGCATCATCTTTCAGGATTTGAAATAGCTCAACTGGAATTCCATCACCTCCACTAGCTTTGTTCATAGTAATGCTTTCTAAGGCCCACTTGACTTCACATTCCAGGAGGTCTGGCTCTAGGTGAGTGATCACACCATCGTGATTATCTGGGTCATGAAGATCTTTTTTTGTACAGTTCTTCTGTGTATTCTTGCCACCTCTTCTTAATATCTTCTGCTTCTGTGATGTCCATACCCTTTCTGTGCTTTATTGAGCCTATCTTTGCATGAAATGTTCCTTTGGTATCTCTAATTTTCTTGAAGAGATCTCTATTCTTTCCCAATCTGTTGTTTTCCTCTATTTCTTTGCACTGATCACTGAGGAAGGCTTTGTTGGTGTTTAGAAATACAGCAGTAAATACCAAAAGAAACGCTTCAGAGATTTGAAGTCAGGTTGCCTTTGCGATGCAGGAATTAGGGATTGGAAAAGATGAGGCAGGGGACTGCTATTAGTTGATACTAGAACTATGTGATTAAAAAATATGTATATATAATAACATGCACACAAAACATGGCATTATCCTTGGCTTTTCTCTTTCTCAGCCCACATCAGCAAACCATGATGGTTCCATATTCAAATTACATCTGGATTCTGATCCCTTCACCACCTCCACTGCTCCCACCTGGTTCCAGCCACCAGCCTCTCTTCTCTGGATTGTTGCAGTGTTTCTGCTCTGAGCTCCTTTCCTTGCCCCTCTTTTGTTCAGTATCTGTACGGCACCCAGAGAGATGCAGTTAAAATACAAACCAGACTGTGATGCTTTCTTGCTCAGAGTGCTTCAGTGGCTCTTGAGTTCAAGGAAAGCCAGAGTCCTTCTGGTCACTTCTCACACCATGCACACCTCTTGCCTGCTTGATCTTCTCCATAGCACTTAGCATCATTCAACACATTAGACATTTACATAGTCATTTTGTTTCTTGTCTGTCTTACACCTTTTCTCGTCTTCCTTTATTAGAATACATTCTCAATGAGAATGGGGATTTTTCTCTTACTCTGCTGTATTCCCACAGTCTAGAACATTGCTTGGCATATAGTAGGTCCTGAATAAGGATTTATTAAATAAATGTATTACTTTTATATAAGTAAAAACTATATTTAAGAATACTACTGATTTTAAGCTATTTGCAGCAAGCTAAGCTAAGCAGCTCCTTATCTTACTGATTTAAGCATCCTCAAGCAACTTGAAACTAAAATCGTGAGAGATCTAATTGAAAAGATTTGTTTCCATTTGGAAAATATTCATAGGCTATCGTGAGATTATGCCCCTTTGACAATCTATGCTGGGTGCTAACAGTCCTTATTGCAAACATTTATTGTAACATTCCATGGTAACTTTATGATGGAGACTCTTAATATTTATTTTTAAATCAGAGAATCAGTTTAGTGAGTGTATCTAAGCATCACAGTTATCTTCTGTAAAGGCACAAATGCCTAAAATTCTAATCCTGCGGTGTAAGGAAAACGACCCCCACTTGTCTTACCATCAGTTTGCCTTTATTGGTTCATAATAATTCTTGCTGTGTTTTGCTCTGGACTGAAGCTATTTAGTATTTCATCCGAGTGTTCCCTTTCCTGGCTTTGCCTCTCTTTTCACCTGTTCCTGCAAGAAAACTTAGGATCCCAGATTAATGATATCGCAGACATTTTCATGGATCCAATTCTGCATCCACATGATTAGAATTCACAGTAGGAAAAGCTGGTCTAAAGCCAGAAGGGTCTTTATCCTGAAGCAATACCCTATTAGGTACAGGATACAATAATAAAAAGCTAGGAACAAAGCAAATTCCCTGGTCTGTCTTTGCCAGCACGTCTTCCTTCTTGGAAATGAGCTGAAAGATAGCCTCCCTCCACACTCCCAGTCCTTAGACAGCATAATATGGATAGTCTTTGAATCCACAAAGGACTTTAAGTAAGGTGTTTGAAAAATCTTGTTTCTCTGATGTTTAATCTCTTAGATTATAACTCACTTCATGGAAGTAATTTTTATTTGTGTTATCTGCTTCCTGTGGGACTGCAGAGATTGGCAGGCTTCTTTTCTTGTTTTGTTCTGTTTTTGGTAATTTCACTTAGCTTAAGAGTTGTTTGAGGGCTTCCCTGATGGCTCAGTGGTAAAGAATCTGCCTGCCAATGCAGGAGACATGGGTTCAGTCCCTGGGTCAGGAAGATTCCACATGCCTTGGAGCAACTAAGCCTGTGGGCCACAACTGTTGAGGCTGTGTTCCAGAGCCAGGGAACCACAACTACTGAGGCTCGCACACCATAGAGCCTGTGCTCCGCAACAAGAGAAGCCACGGCAATGAGAAGCCTGTGCACCGCAACTGGAGAATAGCCCCCACTCGCCACAACTAGAGAAAGCCTGTGCACAGCAGTGAAGACCTAGGGCCGCCAGAAATAAAAAATTAAATAAAAAATTTAAGAAGTTTAATCACATTATAGCCAACCACTATTTTTTTTTTATTTTCTTAGGGACTGAAGAGGTTAATGACCATTTGCCAGAAGCACTTTCCTACAGATCCATCAAAATGTGTGGAGTACAATGCACTATGAGATCTGTGTGCAGTGTGTACATATCAAGAGAAGCTTAAGGAAGCCTGGCACGGACTTCTGGAATTACCATCAGTTGCAGTGAGGGAAGAAGAAAAAAGGAGTTTCTGGTCGTTGAGTTCTACCTAATGCAGCTCTTGGTTTTAAGAACCTGTGTTGGCTGTTATGTCACATCTGACTGCAGAGTGGTTTTTGTGTCTTACTTTTAAGTAGTCAAAAAATTAAGTACTAAAGACTTTTCCCAGTAATTTAAATGTGTAAATTTAAAACAGTCACAGGACACAGTTTAAAATAACTTTTCCCCTATAGACCTAAAAGTTGCAATGAGAGGATTAAAAAGGAACATTTGAGGATGGACTTAATGATTTCTGTAAAATATGGTAATTTTCACATTGCTTTTTATGTTGTGTTTATAGAGAAATATTTTTATATTTTTCAACAAAAATGTGGAACCATTTAATGAAACTTGATCGTCCTTAAATGTTGCTTGACTTTTGCCACCTTGCAATACATTTGAATGTAAATGTTATTACTATTAAGTGTCTATTTTGCATTTTAAAGCTTTTATCCTTTAAAGATATACATTATAGTATTGGTCATCTCTCAGAACAGAATTAACAGGAAGAAGTTTGGAAAAAAAGATGGTATATTAAACCAACAGAAGTTCAAGTTCAGTAACCCCAGGCATCAAGGTTCAAGGTGAGGAAATGGATTGTCAGGGCTGCTGCTGGCTCTTCCTAGACTAGGACCGCCTGCCAACGTCATCCTCCCGAGACCATAGTGGATGGCTGGTCCCGCTCCGTCCCACCGGCCAAAGAGAAGGGTGCTGGACTCTTGTCACTGCCCAAGCTGTAGGGCTTGGTCTGATGTCACTCAAGCGAGGACTTCTTTTGACTCTTGCATGTGTCGTACCCAGATAACTGTGATGAATCAGTGCACTTTAGAAGTCGAGAGGACTCACTGGATAGAGGCAGGTGGGTAAATAGAATGGTACTTGACCAGGTGGAGTGGTGCTGGCAGCTCCTGGTAGGTGTGAGGCTGTGACATCAGAACTGCCCCGCCTCAGATTTCAGCAGCGTAGGCATGTGTATGTCTGTGCACCCCCGAGCAAGGCACTTCATCTCTAAACTCCAGCGTCTGCAGATGGTGGCAGTCATCATCCACACCTCAGAGCATCACAGTGTTAAGTAAAGTAAAATGCACACTACCTGGCAGATAACTCAGTACATAACAATTGTGTCCTTGATGTTGCTGGTAGAGTGAAGACAAAGTAGCTTTCCCGAACCACTGGTCAGGACGGTGTGCGCTCACCTCATGATGACAGCCATGCTGCTGGTGGCAGTGTCAGCAGTACTAGTTAGTGGAAGTATTTATTTAGCACTTACTGTATCCACGCTCTATAACTGCTCACACTTTCAGCCATTTCCGAGTTTAGAAGAATCCAGAACGTAGTGGGGCCTGGAGTCAGCTAAGTGAGTTCAGGTGGATTCAATTACTTATTTATTCTTGCCCCTCTTGGAAAGTCTTGGAAGCCAGTTTTGGCCACTTGTGGGGTCTGTGGCTACGCTGGGCTGATTGTGTCTGCTGGTTATTTGCTCGATGGTGGCTGAGGCCTGCTGTCCTGAATTGAATCAGTGTTCCTTGCCCTTCACCCCACTTTAGAAAACCATTTCTTATTAATTAGAACTGAAGGAAGCTTACTAGAGCAATAGGAGACAGACTTTGATAAGATGTGACAACAATGTAGACTTCAGTTATATAGTCTTGAATAGAACTTGTTTATAAATATTGTTGAATGAATACTCCACAGATAACTTTTTTTTTTTTTAATTCATAGGCAGGCCACACCATGGTAGTCAGCTCATTTTGTGTTGTCTTCCCATTTGCTGTGAGTTAATATTCCACACAGAGAAGAAACTTCATCATGTGACACCAGTACCTTCTAGAACTGATCAGCGTGGGTAGATGGTTTGAGGAAAAAAAAATGTGTAAGGTATTCTATGGTGCTGTGAATGTTAGTCATTTTGGGGCTTGGGTAGAGGGAGGCAGGTTGAAAGGCATAGATTCCTCGTAGAGAAGTTTTCTATTTCCCAGAAATTAAAGGTCTTCAGAGGACTGTACCTGTCATGGGGGTTTAATGAAAAATGACCTCTCTCATTCTCCAAATCATGAAAATTATAGTGCAGCAGATGCTACATGTTTCTAATTTTTAGCTGTTTCTGAAACAATAAAGGCCTATCTTTTAAAATCAGTCACACTCCTGAAATAAGTATATTCTTCCCTCTCTTCCTCCCCACCTCCCCAGACTCCTTTCCAAAGGAGTTGTGTCTTTCTGGATTCAAATCTAATAAAACACTGGTTTTCCCTCAAAAGTAAATCCTGTGTTTCTTGGGAGTGTTCTTGCCAACTGCAAAGAAAGCAGTATTTTTCAGCATTGCAATATACGGCTGTGGCAGTCTGGAGGTCATGGCTGTGATTTCAGCCCTTGGGGAAAACTAGGAAAAGAAAACTGAGGCCAAAAACAATTGACATGTAGAGAGGAGAAGGGGGCGGCCCGGATCTTGTAGGAAGAAGGGGAAGGTCCCAAGAGACCAGAGCTGGGAAGGCGGCTGTTGCTAGTACAAGCATTTAGGATGTGCTGTGTCTCTGAAAAGAATTTGGAGGAATAGAAAATAGGGTTGATTAGCAGTACAACTTCTGAATGTTAAGTTTTTCCTTCTGATGATCTCCTGGCCCCCTTTAGCACTTTAGATTGTCCTGGGATTTGACCACAGTAAATATTGTAGTGGCTTAGCAGTAAAGAATTCGCTTGCAATGCAGGAGATTCGGGTTCTATCCTTGGGTCAGGAAGATCCCCTGGAGAAGGAAATGGCAACCCACTCCAGCATTCTTGCCTGGAAAATCCCATGGACAGAGGAGCCTGGCAGGCTGTAATCCACGGGATTGCAAAAGAGTCGGACACGACTTAGCAACTAAACAACAACAACAAATACTGTAGAAATCCAGTTATTTGAAAGAAAGAGTTTGGTAGATTTGAACTTGTGGATCCTATCACTGGCTCCTTTTCAGCCCTACAGTAACCCCTTCATTACTTCTGGACCTAGAAAGGTAGTAGAGCTAAATGGGGCTGATTCGGTGCAAGGGGAGCTTCGGTTGAGATGTGGCTGTTCCCTTTGTCTGAATATCTGCAAGAGCGTAACCTTGTGGATCATGCCTCCTTCCTCCCAATCCTAGCCCATGAAGTCCCTTAACTTTATCCCCTAGAAATTTATGGTATGGAGTCGTACTGGGAGGCTTGAACTGAAAGCACTTTCTCACGGCAGGTTTGTGGAAGAGTTTCCAGCTGTCGAGAGTGTGAGGAGCCAGTCCCAGTCCCCAGAGGGTCACTGTGGGAACACTGTTATGGCAACTGGTTTTCATCAGACTTGGCAGTTAGATGGGCTGAATTCTGACTACGCGCTAGTTCGTCCTGGAATGGTTAACAGTAACCTTAAAATCTTTTGAAATTTAAAAATAAGTTCTGGTGGCGTGGACTCACTCGAGGGAATGCAGTGTGGTTGGCGGTTGTCACTGTGGTGTGAACTGACCCCTTTCAGGATTTTGGAAACGTACTCATTTAAAATATATACATATATACACACACACACACATATATATAAAATATGTGTGTGTGTATATGTATATATTTTACATTTACCAAAACAGTTTATTTTGAAAGCATTGATTATTTTCTCCTTTTTCCACAAACTCGTATAAACTCGCCCAAACTAATCCTTGTGTTGATGGTAATGGTTACTCTTGTTTAACTAGGCCACTTCCTTTTGTTTAGTCTCTCCTCTCTGTCCCTAAGCACCCACTTTGAAATCATTGTCAGCTTTCTCCCAGCATTCAAGATGAACACATACTTTGACCACGGAGGGCAGCTAAGAAGGTTTGAGCTGCTTTTTGAGTGTCACTGGTGATCACTGAGGCATTCAGCAGGCTTCCTGCTGTGACAGTCAAGAGTCATCTGCACACCTGGCTCTCCTTGCCCTCTGAACTCCCAGGGTTGACAGCTTGCCAAAACCAAATTGCCTTTACTCTCCAACTTGCTCTTCCCTTGAGACTTAGGAGACATCACGAACCTTTAGCGTTGTCCTCTTAGCCTGATTTCGGTTTCACCGTCTTGTACAGCAGGAGGATTAAAGTTGTGGCTTTGAGATGCTTTGACCATACCTCAACAATCAGCCATAACAAATAGGTGGGACCCAGTATCACCTGTGTGTATGCCCTGACCATGCCATGAGCGGTACATTCTTATTTTTTTCTTTCCTATTGTGTTTCTTTTAAAACTATGCTGGTGTGACTCTAAAGTGGCTTACAACTCATTAATGTGTTGTGACCAGCAGTTTGAAAACCACAGATTAAAATGAATTATAAGAGTTACAGAAGGAAGTGGCCTGGTGGATGAATTTAGGGCAAAAGGACTCTATTTCTTTTATTTATTTATTTTTTAATAGAGAACACTTAGCTCTCAAGGTTTATGTGGAATTTGGCATATTGTAAAATCTTGAGTACTTCAGTTAAATATTCTTGAAGCAATAATTCTTGGGTTTCAAATGAGGTGACTTGTGCATAGAGAGAACCACCAGGACAGGCCTCATGTAAGAAAATTGAAAGTAAGAATAGGTGACTACCTTGGGCTGGCTCTACATTGTGTAAAGCAAGAATAAACAAAGATATTATAAAATATGAGATTGTTTAAACTATGAGTTAGGGTTGAGGCAGAGAGAGATAGCAGGAGTCTAGTATTGTTAATCAGTTACTTGTTGAGGGTTTGTTTAGCCCTTTGAAGATTATTTCCCAAGACTCACAGCTAGGTAACATTTCCTTCATTGTAAAGTTTTATTCAATTGTAACATATACAGCAAAGTGCACACATCAGAAAGATACCATATCATACAACTTTTTCAGAGTGAAACTGTCTCAAAGTAACTATCATCCAAGTCAGGAAACATAATGTTGTTAGTGCCCCAGAAATCTCTTCATGCCTTGTCAGGACAGAGCCATGGTCTTGATTTCTGCTGTCATCATTTAAAGAAACATCTTTCTTGATATTGGATGCATGTACTGGAAGATTAACCCATTCAAAGGGTACAGTAGTCTTTAGAATATTCAGAATGGTGCAGTCAGCAGCACATGTACATGTAGAACCCTGAAAGAAACCCGGAACCCATTAGCAGTCATCCCGCGTGTGAGTTAGTTTGCTTGTTGATGTTTTTATTTGTTTCTTGGACTGCACCAGGTCTTAGTTGTGGCAGGCAGGATCTTCGATCTTAGTTGAAGCAGGTGGGATCTAGTTCCCTGGCAGGGTTTTGAACCCAGGCCCCCTGTGGCTTCTTAGGCACTGGACCACCAGGGAAGTCCCTCACTGTGATTTCTTTGATTCTCATTTCTCTATCCCATTCTACATTTGATAGACATTTGAGTTGTCTCCACTTTGGCTATGAATGCTGTACATGTATTTTTTGGTGAATGATAAGTTTCTCTAGGGTCTGTATGAAGTTGAGAAATGTTTGGGTATGTATGTACTCAGAAGATAGTGCCAAAGAGTTTCCTGAAGGGCTTGTGCCAGTCCACAGTGCCATGTGTGGGACTTGAGGGGTCTAGGCCCCTCCTGGAATATCCTCGGTCACCTCCCTTCAGCTCTTCTGACAGGTTAACATGGTACCATGTTGTGGTTTTAGTTTGCGTTTTGCTGAGGAAAATTAAGTGAAGCGTTTTTCACATGTACTTGATGGCCATTTGGATATAACTTTTGTGAAGTTGCTGTTCAAGATTTTGCTTTTGTCTACTTTTTTCTACTGAGTTCTGTCCTTTTTCTTACTGACTTAACATAGTTCCTTATATATTCTGGCTGAGCCCTATGTTCAGTGTACGTTATAAATACTTCTGCTCTGTGGCTTGACGTTAGGTCAGGTTTTCTATGCATAGTGTTAGTCGCTCAGTCATGTCAGACTCTGTGTGACCCCATGGACTGTAGCCCTCCAGGCTCCTCTGTCCATGGGATTCACCAGGCAAGAATACTGGAATGGGTTGCCATTCCCTACTCCATTTCTATGCATAGGGGAAGTAATTTTATCACTAGCTTAGATATTGACATAACCTTTGTCAGCTTTTTTTGCCAGATAGATTTTATAAAAAATCACGTGAATCCTAAATAATATAATCTTTGCATAGTGCAGTGCCTGCATATGGGATTTGAGAGGAGAGAAATAATGTGTTTTTGTATTATTGTTAAACTTTTTAGTTGTGTTAGATTGCCATTTCATTAAGACTTGGTTTTCATTTTTGCCACATTCTCATAAGATACATGTTAAGTATATCAGCATTCACCTGAATGAGCTCTCTGGATATTGGCACCAGGTTGTTTCAACCGCAGGAAAACCCGAATCCAGTGAGTGTTAATGGCAGTCCACAGACAGACAGGTTGTAGAGCAGACAGAGGTCAACCTGTGGTAGAGATTCGTGTCACTCTGTGGGACAGAGGCATCGAGCTCTTGTTCCTCTCTGAGTTACTCCCAAATCGCCTCTAGGCTTAGGAGAGACTTTGAGAGGAATAAACTCCGGATACCTCTGTGGGTGTGAAAGATATCTGAGAAAACGTACACTTGTGATTCTGTCATTCAGGGAGAAAGTGTCTTGGTATGCTTTAACTTGTTAACTACCACCGTTCCTTCTAGAGCAGTAACTGACATTACACAAACTTGAGCCAAAAAGGTATGTATGGTTTTTGTCCTTTATAGAAAATTGCTTTTTGACTGACAGCCTCTCCCCTGTACCTGCCACACCCCACTTTGGGATGAGACTCTGCAGATCACGTTTCTCCTCTGCGACTGGCTTTGTGTTAGGTTCTACCGATCATGGGCCACGTGGGAGACAGGAGCCCCAACGAGGGAGGGAGGCCCTGTTGCTCCGTGTTCACTACCTGTCCCCAGTGGTGGTGGCCCAGCTGCGAGCCTGCATCCCACGGTGACACTTGGCATGCCTAGAGGAGGTGGTCCCCGCTCACAGGTTTTCCACACTTTTGTAGATCCATCGCAGCATTATCAGCCAGTGCTCCTCTCCAGACATTTGAATCCTAGCTGTGTGGGGTCCCGCCAAGTTCCTGAGGCACCCAAGCCATCTGAGCAGCATCCAGGCCTCAGAGGTTTGATTCCCAGCTCCTCAAACTTCCAAGTCTTTCTTCAGAGTCCCTTGTCTTTGTTTTCAGCCCTGAGACCAGTGGCTCTTCCTGTGGTTCTCATCTCTGTGATACCTCAGGGTCCCCCTTTTCCTGTCACCTCTTCCCTTTCTTTTACACCCTTTCTGTTAAAATAATGGACGTGCTCGGCCTCTGGATTGAACAGGCAGCCAGATTTGTGGTTCCTGCTTGAGGGGAAGCGTGACGGGTCCCCTTCCTACAGCCTTCAGCTCAGGTTGGCTTCCCTCCAGCACACGTGGACTTTACTCCCAGATCGTGGGGTTCACCCCAAGCGTGGAGAACCAAGATGCCGGGGAAACTGGTGTTTTACCTCCTGTCTGGTCGTGAAGTCCTGTCCTTGGCCCTCTCCCTTTAATTCCCTCTCTGCTCTGCCTCAGTCTCTTCAACACCTTCTTTCTGTTCGTTCCTCTGCTTCCTTTTACTTTCTCGGCATCTTCCTGGCTTTGCTCTTCTCCGTAATCCATCTGGAGTCCATTGTCATCACTCCAGTTTCTCACCAGGACCGTCTTCTCTCTTCCCCTGTTGTCCTCCGATCACACTGCCCCACACAACCCGGGCCTGGGTCATTCCATTGGCCCCCCGCCCCTACGCGGTGCCACTGGAGGGGATTCCCATCCTGTGTCCAGTGTCCTAGGGCACCAAGAGAGGCCTGGAGCTCGTGCCCCGCCTCCTCTACTCTCGGGGCTGTTCTCCCCTGTGACTGCTGCTTCCTGATCTTCCGTCCTTCCCTTGTCACCTGGAAGGTGGCCTCACCTAGTTTTCCTCACAGCAGGTGGAACATGGACGCAGGCCTAAGGTCTGCTGCTGCCTCCACACTCAGCAACTCTTCTTACCTTACTTGAAGGAAAGGTGTATCCCCACCTGTCACAGACTGAATCTTCCACTGACCAACCTTGCTTTCTTCCAACCTTCTAATGTGTTATATAATTTATTATCTCTCTCCCTCCATCCCCAAGAGAACAAGGGCAGGGATTTCACATCCATTTGGTTGGCTGCAGATGCGACAAGGACAGGAGGTCATCATGGGTGAGTCCAAGGATTTGGGCCTGAGCCCTGGGAGACTAGAGGTGCCTCTAACTCGGCTGAGCGAGGTCACTGATGGAGCGGATTTGGAGGGCAGCTCAGAAATTCACTTCCAGACATGTTAGCACATTAGACATCCATGTGGAGCTGTTCAGTGGGCTGCAGGATATACAAGTTTCAGAGGGGAGGTCCAGGGAGAAGTACAGATGTCCTTAGCACACAGATGACACTTTAAACCATGGACATTATGAGAGCTACAGGAAGTGACCGCACGGGAAAGCTTGAACTGAGCTCTGGGACACTCTAGCGCGTAGATGTCAGGGAGATGGAGTAAAAGCCATCAAGGGAGCTGGGCAGAAGAAGCCCCGACTATGATAAGAAGACAGACCCAGAGGATGTCCTGTCCTGGATTCAAGTGACAAGAGTCTTTCCATGAAGGAAGCCAGAGGGATCAGCCATGCCCAGTGCTGCTGCTAAGTCACCTAACACATGAACAGAGAATTAACCCTTGTATTTGGCCATGTGGAGAGTCATCCTTGACCTTGACAAGAGGGGTTTTGGTAGAGTGGGAGGAAGGGAAGCATTATTAGAAAGGGTTTGATGGAAAATAGGATGAATGGGTGAAAAAAGAAAACTACTTGTTTATGGGGATAATGATTTGTGGAGAGTAAAGTGGGTTTCTGATGAAAAAAGAAATTTTGGTGCAACTGCACGTGTATGAGCCTTATCAGCTACCCTGCTGAACTGCAGGTTCATCCTCCTGGATTGCAGTACAAGCCCTTCAGCTCTCACCTGGATAGATGCTGACTGTGCTGGGAGTGGGACCTGCAAGGCAGAGAGGTCGTGCCTCTGTCCGGGCAGCTTGTCTCTGCTATCTCACCAGGCAGCCTCTTGAACGAGAGATCC
Source organism: Okapia johnstoni (assembly GCA_024291935.2). Taxonomy (NCBI): domain Eukaryota; kingdom Metazoa; phylum Chordata; class Mammalia; order Artiodactyla; family Giraffidae; genus Okapia; species Okapia johnstoni. The sequence continues at coordinate 20,300,534 of CM044324.1, forward strand.
CTGAGGGATCCTGCTGACACACTTGCTTATCTCCTATCCACCAGGCTCAATTTACCCTCTTCCATTAGATGCAGAGGACTTGGGACCACTGCAGAACATGCAGTGAAAGGCTGACTTCAGCTGTGGCCACTACCTGCTGGCTGACCCCCATCAGGGCTTCTCTGATATTCCTCTTGTTAGAGGAATTTCATGTCTGAGCTTGTTTGAACTGGTATTTTAGGAGTAAGCCCTGGCTATTTTTAATGCTTTCTACAAGGAACCAGCTATTTACTTTGTGTTCTCTAGTAACCAAAATGATTTTTTGGAATTGCCTTGTCACAGTGTAAGGGAAGTGTGTGTGTGTGTGTGTGTGAGAAACGGGAAAGTTCCATCTTCCTGTGGGTTGGTTGCTTTCAGGTGATAGAGCTTAATAGGAGACAGTAGATGTATTTCCTGAGCGCTACATGTTTACATGTAAAAGACTTATTAACAGAAGATCCTCTTTGTTTGAAATCAGTGTTGATTATCTTTTGATAGGAGGCCCTGGTAGCTTTGCCAAGGATAGACAGGCTTCAGTGTAAGATGTTGTCCTGATGGGCTCACTTCCAGATGCACTTTGAGTCCGTTCTCAGTGGCTTGTTTCCCTTTTTAGGAGGGTTAGCCCTCACTGGCGGCAGATGCTGCAGCCGGGCTGTTTGTCCTGGGGTGCTTTTGCCTGTCAGATTTCTAGTTCCATGCTCGTGAGGAGGTGCAGTGTGGGTTAGGGGGCTAGGGTGCGATGGCAGCAAAGGCTCCACTAAGTCAGCCCATTACCGCAGTGTCCCTCAGTGCAGGGCTTTGTACCTGCGGACCCAGCGGGCTGTTGCTTTGGTGATAGGATTTGGAGGGTGGGGGATGGAGTCTGAGCTGTGGTACGATGACCAGCAGTGGTAGGCAAGTCTGAGCTGCCTGCCTGTCTCCTCAGTTGGCCTGTCAAAAAAAGGAGCCCGATGAGGACACAGGGAACCGAACTACAGCTCCCCGGAGCGTGCATAGGCATTGATCAGTTAGACACAAATAGAATGTCCAAGAGGCAGCTGAGATCTTTTCATTTTGAAAATGCTTTAATAAGTGTTGACAACACTGTTTTGCAAAATGTAAAGGTACTATACAAATTCTTAATACAAAAAGAATAAATTAAAAGATTTCTTTTTAATTCTGCAACTTTGTCTACAACATACATCTTTGTCATTGATTACAGTTGAACAGAATCCAGTAAAATCATCTTACATGCTCTACAAGTCAGTTTCAGGAGCAACCTAATCCTTTCCTCCCCATTATTAAACTAGAGTCCGTTTTACACAACTTGTAATAAACTATTAACATGAATGTATATGTAAAACTTTACACCTAGTTAATTAAGCAGTAACTGGTCATCTGATAGCACCTGGATGGGGTTTGCTCTATGTAGAACTAAACTAATACTGAATGAAAACAAAGTGGAATTTGAACAGTTTCAACACTCACCTGCATATAAGAAAATTAAAAAACCCACCTGTCTCACAACAAAGTCTGATGTAGGTGTTTTCACCAGCCTTCTGGCTAAACAGGCAGTTTCTTACACGTATCCAAAGAATCCAATAGGGACTTTATATCAGACCAGGGCTTCATATTTCATCTTAGTTTGCTTTAAAGAGATAGAGAAATACAAGAGCTTGCCAGTGCTTGTGTACAACTATATCACTTCCCACCACACTGATCATTAATCATGTCAGTCTCACAGGACCAACACTTTATGTACATCTTGTAGGAACATGAATGCAGCTCAACAGTAAAACCTGTTTTACTTAATCTCTGTCTTTACTACCAGACTATCAGGATGTTTGTCTGAACTGTAATTCCACCCTGCTCCCCCACCTCCACTCCTTTCTGCCTCCTGAATCCCAAACCCACGTGTTGAGAGAGAATTTTTGTCTGTCATTCCTTGTAACCCAGCTGGGCTAAAAACTTGCTCGAGCTGACTTCCAACTTGATTTCAAACTACTGCCTATGTTGTATGCCCTGTAGCCATATAAGCTTGTCACCTCCTCTAGTTCCCTTTTAACTCTGGCACAGAGTTCAGTTTGATTATTTGTGCATCTTCTTTTGGGAGAAAGAATCTGGCCTCATAGAGACTTGTTTCCAAATGGAAAGGGAAAAAACTTGGTGTTTGTAACTCTTGACGGTCAAAGTAAGAGCAATACCCCTTCTGCCATGTTCATCTCCAGAATCCTTTAATAATACTATCATCAGTTTTATTTACCCTGCAGGGTCTACCCCCAGGGTGTTCTGTGAATATTACTCCCTTCCACAAGCTGGTATCACCAACGCAGCCGGGGAGCCAGGCCCTGAACCATCCCAACCGGCCAGCCTGCTCCGCACCCCAGAGGAGTCCCACAGTGCTTTCCGAGCTGCAGCGGGGGAAACACCATGGCTATTGCGTTTTTAACCACTGGTAAGTATCCATTCCTACCCTCCTGGTCTGGTAGAGTCTATTGTTATTCTTGGATTACATATACATTTAAAGAAAAAAAAAGACTTTTATTTTTATGCTAAAGCTAGCTTCAGTTCTGCTTACCCACAAATCTACAGCCAACCCAGCTCCTGTCTGGCTGTTCACTGCCTTTCCAATAGGAAGAGTCATTATAAGTGAGAAAAAAATTAATCCCCCCCCCCCGCACCTCCCCCCAACTTGCGCCAGGTAAGCACAGCGTCCCATCTCTGTGGAGACCGTGTTTGTGCCACTTGAAACAAGCCAACTCAGAGTGTGCACTTGTTAGTATTAGAAAAGTATTTTGAGGCCTTTGAAGAAACGGATGGCTTTCCAGTTGTGTACTGAGCATAGCCCAACACACATGTAAACGGGAAGCTCCCACACACCTGTTTTCTCTCTTCCTTTTTTGGTACCTGCAGACCAATGTGATACATCAAGGTAGCTGATGGTGTCACAGGCATCCAGGCCCTCTGGGAGCTGATATATTTTTTCAACCCTGCTCTGCCTGCCAGCTAGTAGACACGTGAGTACAATCTTCCTATCTAAGGGCATAGTTGGGTTCTTGGAAGAAGTGACACATTGGTCACCGGGTGCTGAGAGACGTCGGATCTGAGTTCTTTGTCACACAAGTGCTAACACACAGAAAATGGGCCATGACAGGTAAATACTTTAATGGATTGTAATGTGCTTTTTTCCCTTGGCTTCCCGTAAAAAATCAAATGAAACACCTTGTGCGAAAAAATAGGATACACATTTACTGGTTGTTTTAATGAGAGAGAACCACTTTTGGCAACCATCACCTTACGCTTCCTACAGATCCCCAGAGGAAAGCAGCTCTGTGTCTCGGACTGAACCCCCATGCAGGCTGGGGCTGAGCAGACTGTTGTTCCCCATGGGGCTGTTCTCCTTCGTGTCCGGGCTCGCGGAGATCCAAGTCAGCAATGCTAGCTGGCAGCTCTCCAACTTGCCCATCACATTGGGTGAGTTTTTAGGCTCTCGGTGGAGAGGGAGGTGAATGTTCAGGGAAGGGTTACAGAGGGGGACACGTCACAGATGGTCGACTTCCACGTGTGGGATATGGTAGCAGTTGAGGATTTAAGAGATTTCATTGCAGAAGGAATGTCTTCCTCTTGGGCCCTCTTATTTGTGTGTGTGTGTGTTTTTATTTTTTTTAAATCTTTGGCAGCATAGAACTGATTGTGATCCTCGGATGCATCTCTGACGTGTTCAGCTTCCTGTTTCCGTTCTCCCCCTCCCCCAACAGCCACTCCTCCTAGGAAATATTTCAGCTGAATATTCCCATGAGGCAGCCTCTTCACAACATGCTTGGATGGCCTACAGGTGGCAGGTGGGCCTCGGCTTCCCTAGTCTTTCTGGATCACCCTGTACTAAATCCCTTCCCTGGTCTCTCCAGTGCCACTGGTCCACAGGAATCCATGCCAACCAGCTTCCCTGCCGGTTCCTGGCCTGGGGGCTGTCACGGAGGGGTGGGGGGACACCAAGATGCCATTGAGGACTGGTGCCTGGCTCCCTGGGCAAGGGAGCCAGGGGACACACAGTGGGACCGGAACCTTCCAGAATGTCTCCTCAGTCATGTTTTTTGAGGGTGAGGGGTTGCAGAGATGGGAGAAAAAATGTGCTGAGGGCTGAAGCTGGTGCAGGGAGACAGTGCGTCTGGGTAAGGCAAATGAGAGGCAGTGAGGTGATCTCAGAATGGCGGTGAGGCGGTCAGGTGGAGGCCGGTGGGCTCACACAAGGGTCCCGGGCTTGGCTTTTTCCTGCCCGTACCACTGGACATCAGCTAGTTCTGGATAGAGGGAAGAGTCCAGGAAACAGCTGTCACCGTAGCTCCTGCAGGGACCCAAGGAGGAGAGGAGACCGTTAGTGGGGAATGACACTTTGCAGCCTGCATTCAGAAGGACATGTTCACAGGGCCTGGGACAGTGCTGTGTACAGCAGATTCTCGGGGACTGGCAACATCCGTGACCATCTGTGGAGGGAGACGGAGCTAATACACAGCAGTCCTCACACTCAGGTGCATGTGGGAGTCACCCAGGAACCTTCAAAACACTCCTGTCAGGGCCCCGCTAGCTTAATTGGTCTGGGGTGTGCTTGTGTGTCAGGAGCTTTCAAAGCCCCCAGGTGACTCTCCGAGCAGCCAAGGCCTAGAACCCCTCGGGCTGGAGTCCTTAGGATTCTTTTCTTCTCGGAATAGTTGCTTGGTTTGTCCTCCCTCAGACCCCAGGCATAACTAAGTTTACTAGATTTTTATTCTGTCCTGGAAGCACATTTGAAGTGGCAGGTTTCTCTGTAGTGAAACTGAGGTGTTATTTTTGAATGGAGTTTTAAATGCTGTTTACTTGATAATATGTATTGTGTGATGATCAAAAAAGTACTGAAAATATATAAGAAAGTGTATAGAAAGGATGTTAAAGAAGATTTTCAGGTACATGTCATGATGCAGGTTGGGTGGAGGTACGGTCATCCGTGGGTATCTGGAGGGGATTGGGTCCAGGAGCCCCCTCGATCCCAAAGTCCAAGGCTGCTTGAGTCCCTGATGTAAGGCTGGTGGGCCCTTCATATCTGCGGTTCCTCCTTAGCAGCCATGGAGGGCTGGCTGACTGTGTGTTTACTGGAAAAAAAATCTGAGTATAAGTGGACCTGTGCAGTTCACATCTGTGGTGTTCAAGGGTCAGCTGTTGTTCTTACGTATCAAGAGGCCATCACAGGGCTATGTCAAAGCCCAGAATCATTACTCGGCATCATTCCTTGGAAAAACAGTCCCTTTGCACTTATCCTGAGCCAGCTCTTCCAGGGCAAGATGAAGATCACACCTCATCTCAGTGAATATAGGCCTGAATTTGCCCAGGAGGCTCCCAGAGGCTGGTTCAAAAAAGTAGCCCTGCGCCCTGAGGAGAGGGTTCCTGCCTTCCTCTCTCTGTCCTGCTGCCCGCAGGCCCTGACGTGGGAACGGCTGACCTCCGCGCCTTGTGCGGAAGCAGCTGTAGGCAGGATGGCCTGGGTCACCTCGTGTGCTCTTCCTTTGTGCTCAGCTTATACTTCTAGTAACTCCAGAGAGTTCACCTGTGCTGATTCCAAACCTGCAGGCCTCTAACCTCAGCGTTTGATTTTGAGTAACATTCCTGTGAGTGACACTGGTTGGTGCCTCTCGGTTAGTAGGTCTGGGTGGTGTTCAGGCTGGATTTTTGAGTTTGACCTCCCAGAGCACATGCTGCTGGGGGTAGAAACACCTGTCTGGAAACAGCATAAATGTCAGAAGGGGATCTCTCTGCTTGCCTGCTGCTGACCCTTTCCATGCCCAGTGCTGGGGTTATGGTTGTGGACGGGTGGCAGGAGGAGATGCAGACAACAGTATATTTAAGAGCATCTTACACACAATGTTGTGTCCCAGTCTATGACTGAGAATAAGTCATTATCACCATTTTTCTGTTTGACTTGCTGTCATTTTTCTAGGAACAAGGGGATGAAGGTATTCTGGATTTTGTGAAGGTTTCTCATCTGGCTTTTTTAAAAAACCCATCAACATGGCAAGACCCAAGGCCTCTGGGAGCATACCGTGGCCTTTAAAGAGAGTTCTGTGCCTGGATCCCCTGAAATGTATGCTGGGGTTAATATGCTGAAAGGTGGCTTCAGAAGCAAAGTGACATCAAGGTCCTCAATTCTGGAACTGGCCGTGGCCATCATCACTGTCTTCAGGTGATAAGTGGCTGACTCCATCACACCCACCCTGCACACTCTCCACCTGACACAACTGACCTTACCGTTGTGCATGAGGGACTGAGAGACTTTCCGTGGCAGAAGGTGGTTGGACCCCACGTGGACATATGCTGTTTACTGTGGGGGGCAATCTCTCTCTCTCTCTCTGTTGACCTGGTGGTGCTCTCTACCAGCATGTCCCCCCTACCCTCACTGAGGGTAGCCAAGTGGCCCAGGGGGACCAGTGGAGTCCTCTAACCCCAGTCACTGGTCAGAGATGGGCAAGTGACTGAGTGTGGACAAGTGGCTTTCTCAGTACAAAGCTGTCCACTTCCTCCTGAGGAGGTGACCACAGGGGCAGGAAGGAAAGGCAGAGATGAAAAGAGAACCAGCAAGCTCCATGTAGGCCCTCAGCTGTGAGGCAGGTGCTATCATGCAAAACCCTCTAGTTTATAAAAGAACATGCATACATGCTTAGTTGGTTACCGTGCCCTCCCCTCCAGGGGATCTTCCTGACCCAGGGATCGAACCCGTGTCTTTTACATCTCCTGTGCTGGCAGGTGGATTCCTTACCACTAGCACCACCTGGGATGCCCTTATAAAAGAACAGTTGGGTCCAAGTCATGTTTCTGGAAGCTGGAATAAATTAAGGTTAGCTGCTCAGTTGTGGAGAAGACGCTTAAGGTTTTTCAGTCACCTAAACTCCCCATACCCTCGCTTCTCTCGTTTTCCTTCTGATAAGAATTACTTCCCTGAAGTTTCTAAGAGCTGGCCTGGGTTAGAGTTCCTGGAAAAGACCAGGTGGAACATTCCCATCTCAAAGGCACTGGAAAAAAATAGGAGTTCCTCCAAGAAGGACTTTCCTTTCCTTAATCCAGGTCTTTTACAATGTCTGCACCTCCCCCCTTTTGAGATGAAGAGGGGTTGCTTAGGGATTGATAAAAGGTTGGTTGAGCTTTGAATGACTTCTAGAGCTACATTTCTGTTCTTGTAGAGACTAGGTCTGTAAGACAGGACTGTTTTTAATTCCACAAGGAATTGGGTTGCAGCTTGAATGAATGAAGCCAACAAGATTTTTACTTAGTTGAATTTTTTTTTTAACATCAGTGACAGCCTTGGGATCCCAAGAGGACTTCAGAGTCCAAGATTCCTCTGTTTTGGGTTCTCTCCAACTTTATTCTGGATTTGGACAAAGACAGATTGTCCTTCTGGTGAGTACTTTTTTAGTTTCTGAATTAGAGTGCACTTGGTTTACATTTAAACATGTAGTTTTCCTGAGAGCAAAATTAAAGCAAAAATTGGAGGGCATGAGTCGAGCACCTGATGAGAGATAACCATCTCCAGAGCCCAGGCTCCCAGGTAGGAAAACGTGGTCACGGCCCATAAAGGGCACAGGGTCACTGGCCACCTGCAAGAAAATTGAGTGTAATGAGGAAGCCCTGGTCGGGGGTCTTGACTACAGGGCACAGGCCGTCTACCCGGAAACGGAAGTATCCTGTGAGAGGCAGACTCTCAGACCTGAGTCCTGGCGCTCAGTTTACCCCTGAGGCTGTCGAGGATTTTCTCTGCTCTAGGAAAAACTCCACAAATGGGATCCCAGTCACCTAAATGTTTTAAGGGTGCCCCCACCACCACCTTAGGAACTACCCCCAGCAGTTTTATATTAAAAAACATTGTGGTCTCTCCACTTGCACGTGGACTGCTCTTACTGAAGACAAACTAGAATAACGGTGGTCACCAGGAGGAATGTTCCCGTCACACAAAGTTGTTCACTTCAGAAGTCTACATCAAACAAGTGGAGTGGGAAGCCTAGTTTAGTTGGTATGATGAAGCTTGCAAAAGGCTTCAAAATTCCCAAATAGCTTTAGTGGAACTCACTGCAAAAGGCTAGTAAAAAGCTTAAAGACACAAGAGATGCCTAAAGTAAGAGTCAACTGTCACTCCTCCTGCTCCCCGCTGTCCTGACTCATTCTGCTTGCCTCTGTCTGCATCGTCTCTCCACTTTGAAGAGACTGCGTGACTGGAACAAAAGCCTGTCAAGTTAGTGGTCGTACAGACACCCCTAAACCCATCCCCAAAGGAGGACCCCACCTCTGGGCTCTCCCAGGGTTGACGGGACTCCATGGGATTCTCCTGGAACTGCTTCCAGTTACTCCCTTCCACAGCCAAGGGGAAACTAATAAAATTAATGGAAAACCTTGCTGAATCTCGGTAGCTAGTGAAGCTACACTCTCTAAACCCCACATGTTACAGAGCCTGCAGATGGGATCCTGGTCAATCCGGCAGACCCCAGCCAGGGTGAGCGTTCTGACCAGAGTCAGTTCTGAATCTATCTGCCTGCCATGGCCAGCTTAGAGAGAAAGGTAAACTTTCACATCCCTTCCTTTCCAAATCCAGATACACTGATTGATCTTTTCTTTCTCAGGGGCCATTGTTGCCTTCTTGTCTGTCTTATTTTGTGTCCTGAGAACTTGGTGACCATCAGATTGGGCAAATACAACAGAAATGTACATTGCACCTGTTTGTGGCTGAGGTCCCGCCTGATGGGTGCCAGCCCTCAGGGGGAACTGAATCTTCCCTTTTGGTTATGGGAGTGGCTCTGGATCTGAGAGTGTGGTATCCTTGGCACTCTCTTTGGGAATGCCTCTTGCGTCCATGAGGTCTTTCAACATGGCCAGGGATATTTACTGTTTGTCCTCCTGACAAGATATTTAAAAGGTTGTTTAAGTGGCTCCATGGTCAGAAGTTGGCCAAACTGGAAGCTGATATTCAGAGCCTATTGGGGATAAAGTTCCTAAGTCAAAATGAAACTATACCCAGAGGGAAAGAAAAACATTCCAAAGACAAAGCTCTAAATCTGGAGCATAGGAATCTTTTGAATTCCATCTTAGTCAATCTTCTCCCTTATCTAAAGAAGCAAACGGAAGATGATATAGTTGGAGAGGAGGGACAGCCTGTGATGTCATTCACATTGCAACCTATCCTTGTCTTATAAACCTAGTTTTTACAAGAATAGAGACACAGGTTTAGAAGCAAATCAAAGGCCACCTATTCTTTTTATCAATCCCCAGACATACTCTATTCACTTCAGAAGGCTTACAGACATTGTAAAAGATCTGAATTTAAGAAAGAAAAGTCTTTGAAGGAACTCCCATTTTGAACAGGTAAGTTTAACTTACTCCAATGTCCAGAAAGAGGATTTGGATAAAACAATTCTTCTATAATCTAGTAAGTTCTGCTTTACTGTACCTGTCTCATGGCTAAAATTTTAAAACCAAAGCTTTCCGACCTCTGCATCTGTCTGTATGTTTGTGTATGTACACGGTAGGTTTGTAATGTGTTTCTGCCTCTGGTACTGTATAATCAGTTTGTAAAAAATGCATCTAATTGGCTTAAAGGAAAATGATTATCAAATTAAGTATTCTAAAACTCAGAAATACAGAAACTTAACCCAAATATTTTTCAAATTCACATGATCTGGGATAAATTAAGAGCTATCTTCACTTTGTTGGTTTGATCAAAGTAGGTGTGTTAAATATTGATACAATGCAGACATAATTTGATCCTACCTGTGTTTACTAGTCAAATAAGTTCATGTTATCTCGGTTACAGAATGTGTCAGTAAAAAGATAAGACACTGGCTAGCTCTTTAATGGCTAGAGAAATTTTCTAATCGTTAATTGTTAACAACGAGTAAACAAACGAACAAATACATATTGGTCATGAGCTGTATGTTTCTTGCTGGGTAGAAGCGTTTTCCTGTTGATAAGCAGCTGCCTCTTTTATAGCAAAGAAATGACTTCAAAACATCCTCCCTGGGGCACTCCCATCATTTCTGCACAGTGACTGAGAACTCACTTCACGGGCTGGCAACTGAAGAACTCCACAGAGTCCCTGCTTATGCTGAACAGGCTGCCTTCAGGACAGGACAGAAGACTGATGACATCATTAAAACCCAGTGAGGAAGTGACCAAGGTGCTGTCACTGGGCCTTCTGAATCTAAGGTCCCTGCCTCTGAAAAACAGACGCTCACTCCCTCTGCCTCATTCTCCACACTCTGAGCCTCACAGAACCTATCAAAAAATCACTGGTCATCTATTGTCAATTCCTCCTCAGGTTGAAGAGACTTACGCTGAACAAGATTACAACCTGCCACTGATACCACTCGTCCACTACTTCCTGGAGACTATGTCCACTGAGAAAGACACCAACTGAAGGACTCCTGCTCCCCTCCTGGGAAATGACCTTTTCTGGTACTGCTCACCAGTCCCTGCACAGCTAAGCTTGAGAACCTCTGTCCCACCTGAAAGGAGTCACAGGACCTGAATGGACAGCAGAGCCATCAGCGATCTCACCCTCAGGCTCACCTGGCAGCAGAGGCAGATGACGTGGACAGCAGTCCCCAGACGCCCGGCCAGGCCTGCGTAACCTAACTTGATTTCTACCACTGTTCTCCTTTACTATGAAATTCATGGTGGCGGGGGAGGGGTTATTAACACATTATTGACCAGAGACGTAGCAATACATTTTTAGAGGGTGACACAATTAATATCACCGTGAGAAATTGTAAGAGCTTAAAATTGATCAAGGGTTCATTATACTACTTGCGACCGTCATTATCACATTTTGCTCGGTTAGGTTTTTGTTACAACCTTGTGTATATTATAAGCGTAACATTTTCAAAAATGACACATTGTGAAATTTTTTTTTTTTTTTTTTAAGGAACATAGTATTTTAATACATCAAATGTGTTACCCAGGTAACATGTAAGAGCAGGGCACTTCAGTCGTGTCTGACTCTATGCGACCCCATAGATGGCAGCCCACCAGGCTCCTCTGTCCCTGGGATTCTCCAGGCAAGAATACCAGAGTGGGTTGCCATTTCCTTCTCCAATGCATGCATGCATGCATGCTAAGTCGCTTCAGTCTTGTCCAACTCTGTGCGACCCTATGGACAGCAGCCCACCAGGCTCCTCTGTCCACAGGATTCTCCAGGCAAGAATACTGGAGTGGGTTGCCATTTCCTTCTCCACACATTGTGAAATTTTGAGTGAAGAATTTCAGAATTTCATAAAATTCAGTGAAGAATTTTATGCAGGTATCTCTTATTGTCCAAGTGACATATATACTAGTGTCTTGGAAGACAGTAGTTCTTTAGAATATAGTTCTGATTCAGAGACATTTAATTAGACCAACAAGGAGACAAAAAACCTGAGTGACTGATTCTGATAAAGTGAACGTGAAACTCACAGTGCTGGAGAATGTTCCTTTGCTTCTACAGAAGAGTGGATGGAAGACAACATTTCATGAAAATTAGACGACTTTACAGGTGTGTCAGATGTAACTACTGAACGTAACAACCCAGAAAGTGTTAGTGAAACAACAATTTTTGTCCAGCCAGATCACCAACCACAAGCATTAGTTTCTGCAAATCTCCCCTGGTCAATAATGAGCTAACCAGACTCTTCCACTTATGTGTTTTCTCTCCTGTTTGCCCGCTTCTGTTGCTCCCTGATCTAGAGGGATAACGCCTTGCCTGTGTCTCCCAGGTGACTGACTGCCCAGGGAAGAGACCTTTCAGACTCTGGACCTGCCATTTAAAACTCCAATCTGTCCATGATATTGATGACTTCCTGGTCTGCCTGTAACCTGATTTTTCCCCTATCTTTAGTGCCATCATACACACCACCTGAAGTCTCTTTGATGTCAGCTACAAAGGTAAAACTTTTGCAGCCAAGCTTCCTGGTGCCTCTTTTTACCTTTCTCTGATTAGTACTCAACCTGCCCAAGTTGACACACACATCTTGTCAACTGTAGTACCGTCGCACCCCATTTCCTTATGGTTATCTTAAATCAGACTTCAAAGGATCTCTTACCTTATGAAAGATGTTATACTAATTAGTTTTATTGTTCAGGTAGGCGGGACACATTGTCAACTAACTGATGATAAACCTTTTTGGGTTATTTGTCTGGATGTATGTTGTTAATATAATTAAGTACTCTAGGAATTCTGTGAAATTTCTAGCAATCTATCCTGGTATAACATTATAAATCATAATTCTTTTATTTTAAAATGTCTATCACATATCTGGAGAAAAACATCTGTGAGGACACATGTACCCCAGTGTTCATTGTAACACTGCTTACAGTAGCCAAGACAAGGGAGTACCCTAAGTGTCTATCAGCAGCAGAATGGATAAAGATGTGGTACATATGCACAATGGGCTATTACTCTGCCAGTAAAAAGAGTGAAATAATGTCATTTGTAGCAACATGGATGGACCTAGAGATTGTCACACTAAGTGAAGTAAGCCAGACAGAGAAGGAGAAATATCCTATCACATCCCTTATGTGTGGAATCTAAAATGAAATGGTAACAAATGAACTTAGAAAACAGAAACAGACTCACAGACACAGAGAATGATCTTATGGTCACCAAGGGGACAGGATAGATAGGGAGTTTGGGATGGACATGTATACACTGCCACATTTAAAATGGATAATCAACAAGGACCTACTGTATTGCACAGGGAACTCTGCTCAATGTTACGTGGCAGCCTGGATGGGAGGGGCTTGGGGGAGAATAGATACATGTAGTATATGTATGGCTGAGTCCCTTCCCTGTCCACCTGAAGCTGTCACAACATTGTTAATTGGCTATCAATATAAGATAAAAAGTTTAAAAAAATGTTGTATATCACAGAAATAACATTTCCTTGTCAATTTCATTATAATGAACTCTCATCAGATCTTTACCAATGGGCATTTTTAAAAGTTATTTATTTTACAGACAGATCTTTTACCCTAATGCTTTTGCAGAAGTGAGATTCATGGAAAGTAACAAGGAGATCCAATCAATCCATCCTAAAGGAGACCAGTCCTGGGTGTTCATTGGAAGGACTGATGTTGAAGCTGAAACTCCAATATTTTGGCCACCTCATGCGAAGAGTTGACTCATTGGAAAAGACCCTAATGCTGGGAAGGATTGGGGGCAGGAGGAGAAGGGGACGACAGAGGATGAGATGGTTGGATGGCATCACCGACTCGATGGACATGGGTTTGGGTAGACTCTGGGAGTTGGTGATGGACAGAGAGGCCTGGCGTGCTGCAATTCATGGGGTCGCGAAGAATCAGACACGACTGAGCGACTGAAATGAACTGAACTGAACTGAACCTACCACGAGTTGTTGATGGCCACATGGCTGCCCAGTCACAAGTCATCAAACCTTGGGTAGAGATGTCACAACGGATGAAGGCTCCACCTACCTTCTGGTCCCTCCTGCGCAAAAGCTGGCAATCTCAAACCAAACTGACTAGGGAGAGAAGTGGCCACCACAGAGGTAAGACTGCTTCCTCCCAAAATGTCCGATCAAGGACATTTCTTTCCATTCCTCCTCCCCTCTCTGACCATCCTTTTCCTAACTCTTACCCTGTGAAGGTTTTTTATGATTCTTCTGTTCATCTTTCTGCTTTGGAGAGATAATGCCATTGTCCCCACATCTCAGACCACTGCAAAGGGGGACAAATCCAAACCTCCAGACAACTGTTTGAATGATTAACACTATGATGCTGGTGATTACGTACTTCTGCCCATCACAGCTTCTCCCTGATTTCCAGTGCCTTGGTTTCTCTGGATCGAAGCTCAGCCAGCCCCCATCTCTAGTGTGTCCCACTCCTTAACCCTGGGGCTCTGTTTCCTTGTCTCTGGTTATCAAGCCAGGGAACCTTACATCCAGGCTGTATACAGAGAAAGGGACACAAGGCAAGGGAGACCAGAATAAAACCACCTGTGCTGTCTACAAACCCTTCCCTTTTACTGGCTTCCAGGGCTGTCACCGTCCAAGTCCCTAGCCACAGATTCAACACGAATTCCCAGGCAGGATTCAGAGGTTTCAAAATTTGCCTTCTTTGGCAGATCCCTCCTCCTCTGGCCAAGAGCTGATGCAAAGGAGGCCATGATCAGCAATCTCTCCTTACCTCTTAAAGATACTGCAGACCCTGCTGGTAAAGCAACAGCTGCCCAATAAAAAAATCCCTAGACTGACCAGAGTCGTTCCTGATGAGAAGCCTCTCATAGCCTCTAGCCGAGCAAGGAGCTGTCTGTGCTGTGAACCACACCCCAGCACCTGGATCGACACTTCTGGGGAAGGTGAGACTCAGCCACAGAAGATTACTGAACAAGCCCAGCACTTTCTTAGGCCAACAGCCCAACCAACACAGTCTTTCTTTGGGGGTCATTCTGCTTACAAGAGTAGTCACCGTAGGGCGCTGTGTTCTCTCAAAAGCTTTAAATACAGCTTTGCAGCCACAGGCAACCAAGCACATGCTCTCCCTCGAACAGAACATCAGAAAAGGAATAGAATGACTGACTGAAAGAACGTGAACCCCATGTCATGACCTGCAAAGACCACACAGACGTTCAGCAAAAAGCTGGTAAGAACTCCAGAACCATAGCTGGGGGTAGCCCTACTGCCTTACATTTGGATCACTGATGAAAAGGGGCGAACTGTTAAAAACAACAGACCCGAAATGCAGTTGTATAGGCTAAGCTCCATGTCATCAAACCGAGACTTGACTTTACAGTTTCAGCTCCCCCAGGAATGGAATTCCCCATTCCGCACGATGAGGATGTCACCTGCCAGACGCCTGCCGTCCCCTAAAGGAAAGCAACTGGGCCGCCACCACCTGCCTGTTCATCTGGTGTAACTGCCTTGTGCCTGCCTGCTCCCTCCTGCCTGCACGTCTTTGTTTTTTGTGCAGCATCTCGGAGCTCCTTGCTTTCTGCTGGACTGGAAGCTCCTTTATTCACAAATCACTGAAATAAAGCAGTAGGATCTTTCAAATTTACTCAGTTGAATTTTGTTTTTTGACCACCACCTTCCTCACAAAGGCTAAGCCCCTGTTTTCCGAATTCCCCCATCTATCAGATCAGGGCATCTGCAGCAAAAGTTGTTCTTTGTCTCTCCTTCTGTTGAGGATTTGTCCCAGCCTGCTTTTCAGGCTGAGGTCTAGCTCTTTCTCTACAGCAAGAAGGCACTCTCTTGTTCCCCCACACAGCCCTGCTTGTTTCTACATCTGTGCTTTCGCCCTTGGAAGGGCATTCCTCAGCCTCTGCCTGTCAAAGCCCCTGTTCCCACCCTGGGCCTTTGAAGCCAGGTTCACACAGCATCTCTAGAAACCAGAAGGGATTCTTCTCCCCACGTCTCAGAGTATTGAATACGTAAGTGCTACAAGAGTTAGCACTGCCATCTTTTGATTGAGTAAACTTACCATTCAGAAGTGGCTTTGAAAGAAGCTGTATCATTCTCTTCTTAGTTAACCCTTGAAACGCTATTAATTTCAATACTTTGTCACCCCTTAAGAATAGGAACCAGACCAAGTGTTCTCGTTTTTATGCCCACCGAAGCCGGGCTCTGCAAATTCCAACATGCACGTGATTCACCCAGGGGTCCTGTTAAAATGCAGATTCGAATTCTGTAGGTCCAAGAGTCTACCTTCTAACAAACTCCTGGGTGACATGGGGGACAAGGCTTGTCTGTGGACCCCATGCTGGAATGCACAGCATTTGGTAGAGTGGACAGCTGTCACTCAAAAACACTGGGAGGAAATCTAGACCAACTCAGTCTGCCCCTGGCGCTTTGAGATGTAAACTGCATGATGCTATTCTTTTCAACAAACAGTGGTTACTAAAACCAATAAAAGATTCTACAAGTATCTGCATGTACAAAGAGCCCAGGAAGGTCTAAAACACACTTTGAGGTCTTTTCGGGGAAGGAGCAGTGGGAATATCTAACATCTGATATATAAACAGACACATAAACATTGAGTTCCACATGTATCTAGAGATAAGACATGAAGATGACAGCTTCCACACCACTCAGATATTTCCCCCTGGAAATTATGATCCATACAAGCAAAGGCAACTCCTGCACCACATGTGAGATCTCCGACTCACAAGCAGGGAAGGGGAAGGGCTGGAAGAACAACACGTTCCCTTACGATACCTCTATTCATCAGTACTTTGGTGGGCTGGAGACTCGGACCCATCCATAATGGGCGAGTTTTCTGTCGCTTCTCTGAACCAAGGAAAGCAGGAAAAGGAAGAGAAGAGAGGTCATGTTAGAGAGAGGAACTGACACAGACACGATGAGTAGCTTATTAATACACTGGAAAGCTCAGCTGACTATGCACCCAAGTGTTAGTGACAAATAGGATATTTTCAACCCCGTGCACGACTCAAAGATCGCTTTGGTTTTGTTAGGAAGGAGCCAGACTTTGGCACTACTTCTCATTTTCTTATCACAGAGAATAAGTATTTTTCATTAATGATAATTCAACCCAATCTGATAAAAGAGTTTAAGGACCAACCAAAAATTTGTTTCAAATTGGTCTCCGGTCTTCACTAGCTGTGTGTAATCAAACATAGGCAGCCACCCAGATCCACTCCAGGGTAAAGGTGCTCCTAAGCTCCACAGCCTGCTGTCAGTCAAGTGACAGTCATACATTTGGAGCAGGTGAGACTGGGTGTGATCCAGAAAATGTGGAGGAGCCAGACAGACACCCTGAAATCAGAAAGTCCTTACTTGAGGTGAGATGGCTTAGTCAGTGGAGGTACCATATACACAAAAGGTCTCTCTTATGGATCTGTCCTCTTGAAACTCTTGGGCCCGAAGCCTTGCAGCAGCTGCCTGACCACAGGAGCTACAGCTGGGGTGCAGATGGTACGTAAGGAAGTGTTACAAGGTGTGTAATAAGGACAGAGTGGGTAGCTGCTGCCCAACAGACAAACCAAGCAGTGAGAGTGGACAGAGAACACTGGCAGCTGAGACTGCAGGCTCTTAATTCAAGAGGAGTAAGAGGCAGTGTGGGGTGGATCAGTGACATCAAACTTGAGTGCATCAGAATCCCTTGGAGGGCTTGTCACCACACTGACTGCCAGTGCCCTCCACCCTCGACATAGGTTCTGACTCAGTGGGTCACTGATGGACTGGAGATGTCTGTGCATTTCTAACAATACTCCAGGTGATGCTTATGCTGCTGGTCTGGGTACTGCATTTTAAGAACCACTGGCTTAGTGGAAAAAGACAAGGCTTTGGTTTGGGGTAACAGAGTGCAGGGCTGAAATTCCAGGGTCATCCAACTGTGTAAGATGGCAAGGCACTGACTTTCTCTGAGCCTCATCTATAGAACAGAAAAAAGTCTGGATACCTCCCTTACAAAGTTGCAGTAAAGATTACATAAGCTGATACAGGTTAGAAGAAGCTCCTGGTCTTTGAGTATACAGCAAGCACTCAATCTTAGCTCTCCTGTCAAACACTTAGACAAAGCCTGGCTTAAAATCACTAAAAGTAAATTTGCAGAAACTGAAAAACGTCTGCCAAACACAGACATCTGGTCAAAGAAGTGCACTCACCTCCTCCACATTTTTGGGATTATCACCAACTTTGAAAGAGAGTGGAGAGAATCATCTGAATAAAGAGACCGCGCTGGAAGGGTTGGGGGTGACAAGGGACCAGCAGTGCCTGGGGCCTCTCCGGAGAGGAGGGAGCTTCCCAGTGCTGTCCATCATTCCCAGGATATCATTCTTCAGCTGACACACCCTCTGTTACTAGGATCTTATCCCTGCTATCCTCTAACCCACAGAGAAGGCTGAAGAGGGTTCCAGAACCTGGGAGGGAGAATCAGGTCTGTTGAGGGAACTCACCCGGTCTGCCAGGTTAGGATGTGGTGGGGGCTGCTGGGAGGTGTCGCTCCGATTTCACTCGACGGTGTTGAGCTTCTCTGGCTTTGAGGTAAGGCAGCTGCGTGTGGGTGGTGCAGAAAAGACAGGGGTCAGACCCAGGGGAGTGGAGGAGCTTCCTTCCAGAGATGCTCCGAGGACGCATTGCAGGGTCCTGATGGGGAAACATCTGCCCCTCTCCCCACATTTGGCCAGTTATGTTTTCTCTCCCGAGCCGTTCTAGCTCCATGCTGGGTCGAGCTCGCCTGGGGTTCCAGGTCCCCCACTTTGCCACTGTGAAGTGGCCACAAGGATGGTGACAGTCCCCATAGTCCTCAGAGGGGACCCGGGCTGACCTAGTGCAGGCACGATTTCTCCAGACACCAGCGAGCTACGCCCCAGGGAGTTTCCAGATGTGGCCCCAAGGTTAAAACTGTTCTTCATTACATAGAATAGAGAACCTCCAGAAAGGTTCTTGGAGCTTGTGGTCTCTGCTATTTCAGGCTTGTCATTTACTATGTTTAGGACACTTCAAATGGGGCAGGGCTTTTCAGAGCTGATCCAAGTCTGATTACTAGGAGCTTATTGATGGGGACAGGATTTTTTTAGTTGGGAAAACTCACTAGGAAATAAATCCTACTTAAATGCATCCCTTTGCCTCCTTGGGAATGCAACATTTTTCATCAGGAAAGGTCAGATACAGCTTCCTAGAATTTTTAGTTTAAAATATGTTTCAAACGATTTACCAAATCTCTTCAGGTAAAGCAAATCTACTAGACAAGCACTACAATTCTGACAGAATATAAACACTCCTGACCTGTCCAACCAAGGCTTCTCCTAATAGGGTCACAGGGAAATACGCTCTTTAAACACTATGAGTAACTTATTCATGCATTATCCTCAAAATCCTAGGTAGTTGATAGCAAATGTCACTGGGCTGATTTGACAGATGACAGAGGCATCTGAAGAAGCTTTTAGGACATTGAAGTCCATGGTTCTCTCACAATGGCTTGAACCATATTTATTCTTGTCTCTGAAACTTGTCATTCAGCCGATGAACTTTAATACATAAGTCAGTGGGGCGCCGGGGAGAGGATGTAGGAGCCCTGTGGCCTGGTGTACTCGGGAGCCAGCCAGGCCTTTCTGTTTGCCCTGCCCTTCCTAGGCCCCAAGCATCTCCTTCAGTCCCCCAAAGAGGGACCCCTCATTTTCCTTCCTTAAGATCACTCCCCTTTCCCTGGGTTTTTGCCCTTACTTATCCTTCCTTCCAGTCCCAAGTTAAATCCTGACTTGGACCTCCTTCCCTTTGTTGCTCATGTTGCTCATGTTACTTTGAGAATCATTTTTTATTATGTCTCAAAGTCCTCCCCCATTTTCTTTCCTACAGCCAGGGGAATGCAGTTGCTCTTTTTTTCAAATTGGTGTTATCAGGCGATTTGTGAATGGGCAGCACCCGTCCATCAACTAGAAAGGTGCTCTTATCACTACAGTCTCCCCCCCATTGTGGAAACTGAGATAACCTCCACAAGCTCATGTGTGCAGGTGCCGAGAACCCCTCTGGGATGTGGAGACGGCAGGACACACCCTGGTTGTTATTACCATTATCCTTCTTGGAGATGGAGAGGGGAAGGGAATGTGACTGAAGGGGGAGGATGATTTCTTCCATCTTTTTCACTGGATTCAGTACTGCTTAATACCCAAGTACAAGAATATAAGGTAACCTTACATCTGATGATGAAAATGTGAAGATGTAACCCCAGGGCATCAGAAGCACTAGACAAAAATTACTTCGGTTAGATCATAACATCACTGAAAAGAGATACTGAGGTGCAGTCAGGAGTTCCATGAAGTCACTGGGGAACTCAGGCAGAACGGTCACTTCTATCTGCAGCCAGTCTGCCCCATCTGGGGGGTGGGGGACACTGGCCAAATCTCAGGGCCTCGGGGCCAAGCATCGCCTGGAGGGAGCTCTCCTCTGCAAGGGTGCCACTCCGCTCTCTACGCCAAACCCCTTCACCAGGGCGAACGCACACCTTTGACTGGATAGACATAGAGACACGGACTTCACCACTTCCTGCATCTCTGTCCTTACAAGGAGAAGTGGCTGGAGGGGTGGATGGAACCAGAACTTAGGAAGCTGAAATGGGAGGCTGCGCAGGCCGCTGGGGGTGGGCTAGGGTGTCAGATGCTCCGCCCTACCCCCTCCCAGGTCTTCCTCCTTCGGCAAAACCAAGGGCAGAATGGAAGGGATGGGAAAGGAGGGGAACGAAGGTCTTGCACATCGCGCAGCTAGGTTTCTAGAATTAAACATCTCTCCTTACTGCCGGCTCTAAAACCTGCACTCTCCACCGGTTCACAACCTGACGGATGATCACGCACGCGCATGCCCGGCCCTGCGCCCTCCCAGTCCCCGGTCCCTCCTCACCTGACGTGGCCTTGCACATCTGGGGCATCCGGGTGACCCTGCTGTGCGCCACGAAGGTGCTCTGGGAGGAGGTGCTGTACTGGGAGCCGCTGTCCGAGGAGGTGGAGCTGGTGTGCGACAGGCGGCTGTGCTCCTTGTGCGAGGCGCTCGAGCGCTGGTACCACTGGCGCAGCTCGTCCGAGACGGCGGCGCGGCCGGCGCCCTTGTCGGGGGCGCCCTCGCGGCCCAGGGATGGAGTCCGCAGGATCTGCGAGCGCGAGGGCGTCAGGCGGCCCGCGTCGCCCTCGTCGCCGCCGCGCCAGCTCTCCCGGAAGAGGCCGCCGGCCGTGTACGAGTTGGAGGTCTTAAACTGCGCCTTGACGCTGTAGTGGCCTTCCTGGTCGCTCTCCAGGCTGCGCACCACCACCGGTGTGGCGCCGCCCTCCACGTACAGCGGGTACTCCTTGATGCGGTACTGCGAGCTCGGCTGGCTCTGGCTGTGCAGGTAGACGCCGTGGCCGCCGCCGCGCGCGCGCGCCGCTAGGTTGGGCATGCTCCCCGAGTTCGCCGCACCCAGCGCGCCCGCCGCCCGCTGGCGCTGGCGCTGCCGCGCGCGCGCCTTGGACGGCGAGTCCTCGGCCAGCGTGGAGTAGTTGGCGTTCATCTGCGCCGGGTAGTAGTGCTCCGAGCTCGAGTGGCTGGTGCACGACGAACAGTCGTCCATGGGGTCCGAGCCGTTGCTGCTACGAGTCCGTGGCGTGTAGAAGTCGGGGCTCCCCGTGTCGTTCTCCGAGCCCAGGAGCTTGCCCTGGGACTCCAAGCTGGAGCTCCGGTGCCGAAAGTGCAGGGCCAGGCTGTGCAGCCGCGTGGGGCTGAGGTCCACCGACCTGCGGGGAGAGGACCGGCGAGGCGGTTCTGGGGGCGCCCGGGGGAAGGGGCTGGCGGCTCTGCGATCGCGGCCCGGAGCCTTCGGAAAAGAAGTCCAAGAGCCGGTGCTTCCCAACCCTCCCAGATGAAGATAGGGCGAGAAGGGGACGGCTGATCTCCAGGCCTCCGCTCTGATGTTTGATTTTGAATGGGCGGTGGGGTCGGAGACAGCGCCCACGCGTTACTTCTGAAAAAAGCACGCCAATAGCCAGCTCCCCCCCCACACTTTTTTTTAAAGATGAAAAGAGATGCTATAGATACAGCAAACCAAGATTATCCCTGTTTTAGCATTATGTTAAGCCGGTGAAATGCCATTTTAGTAGGTCAAAAAAAAAAAAAAAAAAGGCCTTGCAGAAGCAATCATATAGTTCCACCCAGTACTATTATGAAACCCATGTCAACAGATTTCTATTTCCCTGTGAACACTTGTGTAAAAAGGAAGGCTGGTGGCACGTGGAACACTTAAAAATGACAGATGCAAATAATCACTTATCCCTCCATTACTTTGTTTATAATCCATTCCACTTATTGGAACCACACAATAAATATCTATCAATATGGCCACGGGGGCAGAGTGTAAGGACTCCACAGAAATTCACCATGGCTGCGTTGACCAAGTACAGGAAGAGGTGAGTCCCAGGGGTGACTGTCATTCAGGGTAGACGGCGAAATCCCAATCATGTGGCCCTCTTTGACTCAGGCCTCAGTTTCCTCTCTGGTTCCACCCACTACTTCCACCCAAGCTCATGGGAACATGCCAAGTGCAAGCCTGAATCTGGCGCTTTGACCTTCCTGTTCCCTGAATATCCTTAGAGCTCACCACCGATCCCATCCAGGTCTCTGCTCAAATGTTATCCTATTAGAGAAGCCTTCTCTGTTGGTTTCATTTAAATGATGGTCTCTCCCTTCACTCTCTAGCTTCTTGCCTGTTCATTATTCGTCTCAGTACTTACCACCACTGACATTTCTTTACTGTGAACTCTCTTTCTATTAAAACATCAGTCTGATGGGAGCATGGTGTAGTCTTGTTTGTCCACTGTGCTGTGCCCAAAATGGTACTTGGTACATAGATGCACTTGATAAGTATCTGTTGTATGAGTGAGTGAATGAATGGATGGATGGATGAGAGACTCTTGCCTGGAGAGCTCAATTTTATCCTGTATAAATGGTTCACCACTTACAGCAGATCACACTATCTGTCCTTTGAACTATAGTCCCTATGGACTTAAGTTTTAGAGAAAATTGAGTGATGGCTTTGGTTTTGCCTCTTTTCAGGAAACGAAGGTGGAATTCACTTAAATCTCACTTTTCCTTTTGCTGTTTAATGAATTTACCCCCTCGGGCATTCAAGGAAGTCCAGGATAAACTTAGGCTTCAGTAGAAAGATACATGGGGACCTCCTCTGGGCAAGGCTGTTCTGGTTCCTGCTAATCTGACTCAAGTTTTTACAAAGGTGGGGGTCTGGCCAAGGGAGGGAGATGGGGAGACTCACCTCGTGGAATGCACATAGTGGGGACTCCGGACGCGGAGGTCGGGTGTGGATGGCATGCTGCACTGAGAGTTCCAGTGCGGGAGGCTGCGGATGGGGCTGGTCTGCAGGGAGCTGCTCCTGCCTCCCGCTTCGGCACAGCTCCCCGTGCTGGGGAAGCGCTTGTGGCTGCTGCAAACCAGAGGAGGCCACGCCGGTCACTGCCTGCCAGGGCTGCCCCTTCTCTGAGGTCACTGACTGTGGTCTCAGGACATCCCTCTTGGTGTTGGGGAACCTTGCCCAGGACTCCCCCAGAAGTGGGTGGGCGTCCTTGTCCTTTATCCCTTATGCCTTAGGGCAGCGTGAGATGAAGCCCCTGTTCTGTGAAGCCCCTGCCCTCACCACTGTTTTCCATAAGACAAATATTTACCTGTCTGGGCACCCACTGGGAATTTTATGGGGCATAATGAAAGGAAATGAGAAAAACAGAGAGGCAGACAAAAAAACGCCTTCCAAAACCCCCGTCTCCCATATCAGCTGAGTAATGAACTGGTAATACACAGCTAAGATTACAGCTGTTTGGCTCTGGAATTCTGTTGGATGATGGTTTGGGGTTCTCAGCCACTTTGGGATTCTTATTAATGGACTCTCATTTGCCATTTCAGAATACTTCTGCCTATGATTTCCTAATTAATTCCCATGGAATTTAAGGACATTCAAGCAAGCTGCCAACGTGGATTGTGAGCTCAAAACCCCAATTTTCCTGCGAATGACAAATCTGCACCTCCAGCAGGTCGGCAGCAGAGGGCGCTATGTCACAGCCCTGCTGGAAGGCAGCCCAGGGGATGTGCAGGCAGGGTGCGGAGGACCTGTGACTCGCAGATGCTACTTAACCCTTGGATTCTGCCCAAGTGTGGACAGTGACTTTGTGTGGCATTTCCAGCCCAGCTCACCTGGAGTGACTGTGCGAGGAACGTTTCTTGACCTTCTCATAAGGCTCATCTAGAGAGGACTCGCTCCACATTTTGGGCTTTATGGGCGACTTGTCATAGTCGTTGCGATGATAGTGCATCTGCCTGAGTCCCTCCAGGGACTGGGGAGGAGGCGGCCGGTTGTGCGAAGGTGGCCGAGGAGGGAGCCCCTTGTGAGGGGACTGTAAGGGGGACAGTGTGCTGGTGACCTGAGAGTCTTCTGCACCAAGACAGAAAAAAGAGTGGGAGTGAGCAAGGGTCATTCTTCCCACCTACCCCTGCACGCTTCCCCCACCCCAACTCCACCCCTGCCATCGGAGTTCAGTGGACAGGAGGAGCCATGGTTTCACTGTTTTACCCCTCAATTCAGTAAAGAGCCCCTGGAAGGAGCAACCTGCAATGGGAGTGGGAGGCCCAAGTGATGCAGTTATGCCCCTTGGTAGGTCCAGGGTCTGGCATGTGGGGAAGAAACTAATCACACCCAATGCTAAGGACAATCTATTCCTACTCCAGGTTCTCTTTACAGAGGAATCTCCTTCAAATGTTCGGCTTTCCTCCCCAGCAGAGACTGGAGTCCACAGAGGTCAAAACCAGCATTGGATATTCAAAACATGGCCCATGCTCTCCTGCAGTTCCAGCATTTCCTCCCACCCGTGTAATGAATAAAAGTATGCTGCTGCTGCTGCTGCTAAGTCGCTTCAGTCATGTCCGACTCTGTGTGACCCCATAGACGGCAGCCCACCAGGCTCCTCTGTCCCTGGGATTCTCCCAGCAAGAATACTGGAGTGGGTTGCCATTTCCTTCTCCAATGCATGGAAGTGAAAAGTGAAAGTGAGGTCGCTCAGTCGTGTCCGACTCTCAGCGACCCCATAGACGGCAGCCCACCAGGCTCCTCTGTCCCTGGGATTCTCCCAGCAAGAATACTGGAGTGGGTTGCCATTTCCTTCTCCAATGCATGGAAGTGAAAAGTGAAAGTGAGGTCGCTCAGTCGTGTCCGACTCTCAGCGACCCCATGGACTGCAGCCCACCAGCCAAGAGTACTGGAGTGGGTTGCCATTTCCTTCTCCAAAATATGATGATCTGATTGCAAATAGCAGGGCCAAGACAACTGGGTAAATACCCTGCCAGCCTCATCCCCCATCAATGACAATGAATATTATCCTTATAGTTATCATTATGACTAGGAGCAAGATCTTTCACATTTTCTGTCTGAATCACCCCTTACCACCTGAAGTTTTCCTAAAGGGCAAAAAAATAAATAACTGCCACTTAATACAATGGATTGGCCAAAAAAGATTAAAGGAAAAAAAAAAGGTCAAAAAGATCTTACGGAAAAACCTGGACGACCTTTTTGGCCAATCCAATATTTCCATGTCATTAATGCCCTGACCTCCCCAGGTTGGGCTTAAATTCAAGGGAACATTCTCTAATATGGTTCTGTGTTTGGAATTCCTTCTCTGATGTGTGGTGGTGGTGGTGATGGTGGGCTGGAGTTGGGGGGGTGGTAGGTGTGCTATCACTTCTGGTTTTGTAAGAATTTCCCAAGAAAATATCCTGAGAATCACTAGGTTTTTGGAGGTCAATGAGAAATAAGAAGACAATTTTCTAGGTGACCAGGAGTCTAACGGGACATCTTTCTTTCCCTTTCACCATTTCTCAGGGAGGTACAGAGACTTGTTTTCTTCTGGCTACCCATAGGCTCTCCTAGCAGGTTTCAATCTTTATGACCCAAACCAATGTCCACTTCTTTCCTCCAGAAAGTATCCTCAAAAAGAAACTATACATGGTGTTTAAATCATCTGTTCAGGTAAAAATGTGGTTTTGGCAACTAAAAGAGTCAAACACCATCCACTCACTTGGATAGCATCACCAACTCAATGGACATGAGTTTGAGCAAACTCCAGGAGACAGTAAAGGACAGGGAAGCCTGGCGTGCTGCAGTGCATGGAGTCACAAAGAGTTGGACATGACTAAACAACTCAAACCACTCACCATCACCTTAAATCTTACCTCCAGGTCCCAAGACACAATGAAATTCCAATAGGCATGTGTTTCTGTAGCGCCCACCCACTCTCAGCCAAATAGGTGACCACGGAGAAGTGAAAGAATCACAGGGAACCCGGCTCCATCTTGATCCGGCTCCTGGCTTTCCATTGGGCTGTTCCAGACTACATATGGCTTAATCCCAGGCTGTCCCAGACTACATTCAGCTTAATCCCAGTTTAATCTATGCTCTGAGTTCTCAAGCAGTAAACAGACAACATACCATCTTCAAGAACAAGGGCATCTGACAGGGAACTGTCTTCACTGGCAATATTTCCATCTGGGAAGAAAAAAAGCATAAATGTATGAGTTGAACACATCCCTTAGACAAAGCTCTATCTGTGAACATTGTTGAGTTTCCCACCATCCCATTTCTTTCAGAAAGAACCCATGGAACACAATCAAAATGCTGTTAGGCATTTCTTTTGACAGTCTCTGTGGTAGGTCATGACTCACCCCTCATCCCTGACACTGCAATGGGCCCGGTCTTTGTTTCACTAGCAACAGCAATACTGAGCAGCTTAATATCCAGCATAAAGGCTGCCTGGCCACATCATCGCCCCGGCCCACCTCAGGGCGCGTTCCGACTCAACCCAAGGAAGTGGCCTGCTATTTATTCTACACACGCGAAACTAGGGTGAGGAGCTTGGTTTGGGTCATATGATAGCAAATGACTTCTCAATAAACTTCTTAAGTCATTAGCAGACAAAACAAGCTTCTAAGTACAGCTTCTCTCTCCGAAGCTTATTTTCACAGACACCATTCAATTAACCATGAGAACACACCCAGAGGGAGACAGAAAGATAATCCCTTTCCTTTAGCCGCTAGGGAAACTGAGCGATATCTAGGGAGGGATGGCTTGTCCAGGGCTGTGCTGCTCTCCTGGCTAAGTTAGCAAAAGATCCCAGGTCTTTAGATCTCAAGCCTAGCCTTTTATCTCTTAAATAACAAACCAGGCTAAGGCATGGAAGAAACCGGAATTACTCTAATTCAAGTGGGCTCCTATGATGAAACATTATTTCAAGGAGGCAGCAAAATGGAGAAGTTAAAACACACGGCTAACAACTTGGATAGGACCATTCGCCAGCTGGTGAGAGAGTGAGTTACAGTCAGACTCTGCCAGCTGTCCTCACAGAATGGCCCTCACTGAGCAGGCGGGGGAACCATGCTCCTCTGCGGTCGACCAGCAAGACGTCTGTCCCTCAGCTGTCCCTCTTAGACTCTGTCAGCCTTGCTGATATTTCTGCAGAGTTGGGGACCCCCCAGGTCCCTTCAAGGGTGCAGAAGGAAGTCCCAAGAGGCAGAGAAGACAGAGAAAGGCAGGCTGACTGCAGCTCTTTTAGGGAAAATGACAACGTCTTGGCCAAGGACAATAGGGCAAAAGGCAGAAGGATAGTTATTTCAAATTTCCTAGAGCTGAAGAATTGTTTTATGATCTTTCTCTCTTTGAACTAAGAATTCTCTTTATTTGTATTGCTTGATGAACTATGAACTGCTAGGAGACACAAACTTGACTAGCATCTTGGAATTGCCAGTCTTTTATCCCCTCCCCAGGATGCCTGCAGTTTTAGGTTACAGCAAAATATACATATAGCAGTGGTAAAACATACATAATGGAAAGTTTACCATTTTAGCTGTACAGTTAAGTGAATTTAAGAACATCCACACTGTGGTGCAGCCATCACCACCATCCAGCCCCAGAATTTCTGTCATCTTCCCCAAACTAAAGCTCTGTCCCCATAAAGCAGTAACTCCCCTGTCCACCTCCCCCAGTCCCTCATAACCTCTCTTCTACTTTCTGTCTTCCTGGAGCAAAAGTATGATAAATGTGTATAAACTATGAAGGCCGCAGCCGCCGCCGTGCCATGTGGGGCCACCCAAGATGGATGGTCATGGTGGAGAGGTCTGAGGGAATGGCAAACCACTTCAGTATTCTTGCCTTGAGAACCCAATGAACAGTATAAAAAGATAGGACACTGAAAGAGGAACTCCCCAGGTCAGAAGGTGCCCACTATGCTACTGGAGATCAGTGGAGAAATAACTCCAGAAAGAATGAAGGGATAGAGCCAAAGCAAAAACAACACCCAGTTGTGGATGTGTCTGGTGATAGAAGCAAGATTCAATGCTGTAAAGAGCAATATTGCATAGGAACCTGGATGTTAGGTCCATGAATCAGGGCAAATTGGAAGTGGTCAAACAGGAGATGGCAAGAGTGAACATCGACATTTTAGGAATCAGTGAACTAAGATGAACTGGAATGGGTGAATTTAACTCAGATGACCATTATATCTACTATTGTGGGCACGAATCCCTTAGAAGAAATGGAGTAGCCCTCACAGTCAACAAAAGAGTCCGAAATGCAGTACTTGGATGCAATCTCAAAAACGACAGAATGGTCTCTGTTCGTTTCCAAGGCAAACCATTCAATATCACAGTAATTCAAGTCTATGCCCCGACCAGTAACGCTGAAGAAGCTGAAGGTGAACAGTTCTATGAAGACCTACAAGACCTTTTAGAACTAACACCCCAAAAAGATACCCTTTTCATTATAGGGGACTGGAATGCAAAAGTAGGAAGTCAAGAAACACCTGGAATGACAGGCAAATTTGGCCTTGGAGTACAGAATGAAGCCAGGCAAAGGCTAATAGAGTTTTGCCAAGAGCACACACTGGTCATAGCAAACACCCTCTTCTAACAACACAAGAGAAGACTCTACACATGGACATTACCAGAAGGTCATCATCGAAATCAGACTGATTATATTCTTTGCAGCCAAAGATGGAGAAGCTCTACACAGTCAGCAAAACAAGACCAGGAGCTGACTGTGGATCAGATCATGAACTCCTTATTGCCAAATTCAGACTGAAATTGAAGAAAGTGGGGAAAACCACTAGACCATTCACGTATGACCTAAATCAAATCCATTATGACTATACAGTAGAAGTGAGAAATAGATTTAAAGGACTAGATCTGATAGGATACCTGATGAACTATGGATGGAGGTTCATGACATTGTACAGGAGACAGGAATCAAGACCACCCCAAGAAAAAGAAAGCAAGAAAGCAAAATGGCTCTCTGAAGAGGCTGTACAAATAGCTGTGAAAAGACGGGAAGCAAAAAGCAAAGGAGAAAAGGAAAGATATACCCATTTGAATGCAGAGTTCCAAAGAATAGCAAGGAGAGATAAGAAAGCCTTCCTCAGCGATCAATGCAAAGAAATAGAGGAAAACAATAGAATGGGAAAGACTAGAGATCTTTTCAAGAAAATTAGAGATACCAAGGGAACATTTCACGCAAAGATGGGCACAATAAAGGACAGAACTGATATGGACCAAACGGAAGCAGAAGATATTAAGAAGAGGTGGCAAGAATACACAGAAGAATTGTACAAAAAAGTTCTTCACGACCCAGACAATCACGATGGTGTGATCACTCACCTAGAGCCAAGCATCCTGGAATGTGAAGTCAAGTGGGCCTTAGGAAGCATCACTATGAACAAAGCTAGTGGAGGTGATGGAGTTCCAGTTGAGCTATTTCAAATCCTAAAATATGATGCTGTAAAAGTGCTGCACTCAATATGCCAGCAAATATGGAAAACTCAGCAGTGGCCACAGGACTGGAAAAGGTCACTTTTCATTCCAATCCCAAAGAAAGGCAATGCCAAAGAATGCTCAAACTACCGCACAATTGCACTCATCTCACATGCTAGTAAAGTAATGCTTAGAATTCTCCAAGCCAGGCTTCAGCAATACGTGAACTGTGAACTTCCAGATGTTCAAGCTGGTTTTAGAAAAGGCAGAGGAACCAGAGATCAAATTGCCAACATCTGATGGATCATCAAAAAAGCAAGAGAGTTCCAGAAAAAAATCTATTTCTGCTTTATTGACTATGCCAAAGCCTTTGACTGTGTGGATCACAATAAACTGTGGAAAATTCTTCAAGATATGTGAATACCAGACCACCTGACCTGCCTCTTGAGAAATCTGTATGCAGGTCAGGAGGCAACAGTTAGAACTGGACATGGAACAACAGATTGGTTCCAGATAGGAGAAGGAGTACGTCAAGGCTGTATATTGTCACCCCGCTTATTTAACTTATATGCAGAGTATATCATGAGAAATGCTGGGCTGGAGGAAGCACAAGCTGGAATCAAGATTGCCGGGAGAACTATCAATACCTCAGATATGTAGATGTCACCACCCTTATGGCAGAAAGTGAAGAAGAACTAAAGAGCCTCTTGATGAAAGTGCAAGAGGGGAGTGAAAAAGTTGGCTTAAAGCTCAACATTCAGAAAACTAAGATCATGGCATCCGGTCCCATCACTTCATGGCAGATAGATGGGGAAACAGTGGAAACAGTGGCAGATTTTATTTTTCTGGGCTCCAAAAGCACTGCAGATGATTACTGCAGCCATGAAATTAAAAGAAGCTTACTCCTTGGAAGGAAAGTTATGACCAACCTAGACAGCATATTAAAAAGCAGAGACATTACTTTGCCAACAAAGGTCCGTCTAGTCAAGGCTATGGTTTTTCCAGTGGTCGTGTATGGATGTGAGAGTTGGACTATAAAGAAAGCTGAGCGCTGAAGAATTGATCCTTTTGAACTGTGGTGTTGGAGAAGACTCTTGAGAGTCCCTTGGACTGCAAGGAGATCCAACCAGTCCATCCTAAAGGAGATCAGTCCTGGGTGTTCATTGGAAGGACTGATGTTGAAGCGAAACTCCAATACCTCGGCCACCTGATGCGAAGAGCTGTCTCATTGGATAGACCCTGATGCTGGGAAAGATTGAGGGCAGGAGGAGAAGGGGACGATAGAGGATGAGATGGCTGGATGGCTTCACCGACTCGATGGACATGGGTTTGGGTGGACTTAGGGAGTTAGTGATGGACAGGGAGGCCTGGTGTGCTGCGGTTCATGGGGTCGCAAAGAGTCAGACACGACTGAGCGACTGAACTGAACTGAAAACTATGAAAGGATACTTGATAATATATCTTAAAGAAATTGATAAGGAAGGACCTACTGTATTCAGGGAACTATATTAAATTATCCTGTAATAACCTGTAATGGATAAGAATCTGAAAAAGAATGGATGTATATATCTAGTCTTTTGTGAATCACTTTGCTGTACACCTGAAAGGAACGCAGTGTTATACAACACAACTATACTTCCATTAAAAGAAAAAGAGTTTGCTGACTTAAATAAAAAAAAAAAAAAAGGATCATGATAGTTGGGAGAGAATTGAGGGTTGGTGATGAATTCTGGGTTCTTTCCTTCTAGTGTTCACCAAATATAGTCTCCCCAGCTCCTAACCCCTCCTGGACCGGGGTTTTGGGCTCTAGACCATCAGAGTGGGGAGGCCCAGACCTCTCCAGCTTCAGCAGTGGGACAGAAGACAAAAGTGGGATGGAGACAAAAGAGGGCTGTGGGGGTGCTGGCCTCAGGGTAGCCCAGCCTCCCGCCTTTCCTTCCAGACCTGGGTAGGGTGACCAGGTCCCTAAGGATGTTGGAGCCTAAGCTGGCTCAGGACTCAGCTCCCAGGAGACTGAGAGGAGTGCATTCCCAAGAGGCCATAAAGAGTAATAATGCTGCTTTGATAAAAATGCTCCCTTTTATCTCTGGTTCTGAGTGCATCTTATTGCTCTCATTGGTACCACGTCTTTCTAGCTTCATTTTATGGATGGAAACATTAAGGCACAGGGGTAGTTCAGCAGCTTGCTAGGTTACTCAGGGGTCTGGGCTTTGGGTGCATGCTCTGGACAGGGACCCCATCCCCTGAGGCCAGTGGGGGAAGAGACACCCACAGTGAGGAGTGGTCTTAGCACTGACCGTCGATGATCAGCGAGGCCCTCTGGGTGGGTTTCTTCCCAGATTTGACGCGGTTCTCGTTGATGGCGCTTTCAATCTCCTGCAGCTTCTTCAGTGCGTTCAGGTAAGAGGTTTTCCTCTGCTTCTTCAGTTTTTTGCTGACATTGGGGTCACTGGCCAGGCGGCGGGCGGCCTCTGTAATCTGGGACTGAATGGCAAACTCCCGCTCCAGGCGCTCCAACTCGGCTTCCTGTAGGAGGGGGAGCGGAGGCCGCACTTAGGCTGATGCTGAACAGGTGATGCCCATCCTCCCACCCACGCCCCGCCGCACGAGACTTGCGCACTAGGGAGCCAGAGGCCTCCGCGCCCGCCCCAGCTGGGCCTGGCCCCTCAGCGCCTGCTCCTCCAGTCCCTGGCAGCCAGGGACCTAGACACGCCCACTTTTGAGACTCTAGGCCCCTGATCCAGCCTGGGGACAACCATCAGCCCTGAGATTGGCACCGTCACTGAGAAGCAGGGAGTTTTCAGGTCTGGGGGCCACTAGGGTTCATTTCCGAGGTCTCCAGCAACGTTCTGGAAGACCCAGCTTGGAGGCGATCCAGGGCCCACTGGGTTTGTGTCCGCTTTCCATCAGGGGCATGGTCTCTCTGTGCTCTTCTGTGGGTTTGCTAGCAGGGGACTCACAGGGACACCCCCCTCCCCCACCCCAGCTGCAGCAAATGCCCTCTGTCTCTCCTATTTTGAGCCCTTCATGCTGGGCCTCATCCCTACTTCATCATGCCTCCTTCAGATGTTTTTCTGTGAGCTCTGCTGTCCACACACACCTGCTCTGCACACAACTTCTGCTGAATGACCAGGGACCCCCATAAGTCTGGCTGGTGGGTGGTGGAGCCGGGTCCCTGCTCCTTGGATCGTCCTGGGCATCCCTTCCTTTCCCGTGTGCCTCCCTCCCTTCCTCCTCTACTCCTGACTTTGGCTGAAAGGAGCAGGGGGATGAATTTTCCCTCACACAGGGTTTTGAACCCAGGAGAAATGTAACTATGGCCGCCAGAAGGTGCCTGGTGGGCCCAGAGGATGAAGGGGGCCCTCAGATTAACTGCTGGCTTCTCTGCAGCTCAGCTGGTGCCTTCTGCAAACACCGCCCAGACCATCAAGACCAGGGGAGCCCAAGCCTGCATTGTGGCTCCGGAGGATCCAAAGCCTGGCTAAAGCCTGAAAGGAACGGATCTAACCACAGAAGAGCAGATCACCGAGCTCGCTGGAGCCAACACTTCCTAGTCAATGACCGAATACTCCATCCTCGCCTGTGGGCACCATGTGCCAGGCAGGGGCCTCCATCAGGCACAAAACTCTGAGCTGGACTTTGCTTCCTGTGGAGCCTTGAAGGGACAGGCCCAGGGGGAGACTGAAAGGAACGAGTAAGGTGCTAATAAAAGTCCCCGGGTCCTTCGAACGCCCACTGCATTTCTTCATCCCTGGAGAAGAGAAACCACAACCAGGTGGACTCTTGCCCGGACCCTGGAGACAAAAAAGTCACCAAGGACACAGCCCAGTCTGCGAGAGTGACCTCAGCTCGCAGCTGCTCCCGGGCAGGCAGAACAGCCCTGGCCCAAGACCCTGACCGCGATTCTGTAGGAGCCTGGGACACACTCTTGCTACTTAAACCGAGCCAAGGACAAGGCTGGCAGCTCGTCCGCACAGATGGCTGCCTGTGTGTGAACAGGGAGGTCAAGGGCATTCCCAGGAGAAAGGGGCATCTGCTGATGACATCTGTAGGAGACAGGGATTCTTAGGGAGCTGAGTCTCTTTTATGGGGAAGTGTGACAGAGGCGCTGTGAGAAGGCGTGATGGGAGCGTGGGAAGAACACAGGGCATGGGTAGGGTGGGGTGCTCACTCAAGTGGGGTCTCCCCTGGAAAGTTCAGTGTAGGTGTCTGACCAGTACAAGAGGAGTGGAAGTCTCCAGGCAATTCTGATGACAGCCGGGTTTGAAAAATACTCCACCAGATGGTTCTCTAAATCGCACCAGCCTGTACCCCAGTTCTGACTCTGATAAAGTCCCAGGCCCACCCACAGCCCAGCACCCCTCCTCCAACACCCCTCACGGTTACCAAGCATCTAGCAGTTGTCAATACCGAGTTAAATATTTTCCGTCCACTTGCTCACTTAATCCCAGTGACAGTCTGGAGAAATGAGGGTTATGACCTTCGTTCTATACAAGAGGAAGACTGCCTCTAGGTTTGGATGAAGGGTTCTGGTGCATCCACCAGTTCCCCCCAGTGCCTGGGGATGGGGGGCTGCTGTTACAGATTTCAGGAGACTGGTCACCCCCCTCAGTTGTCTCCAGGGCATGTGTGTTTCCCCCTAAACTCAACCACTGCACATGTTATGTGACATCAGGTTCTCTTTTTAAAAACACTAAGCACATACAGAATTCCCTTCTCCACTGACTCTGATTCCTGCCCTTTGAAACCCTCTGTTCAATAGCGTTGTAATGAGTAACTATATTTGGAATAAATTTGGAAAGCCATTTCCTGGACATGCCCCTGGGGCCTGAGGTGTGCCTGGCCTTGAATTTCTCTTGCTCTGAGACTGGATAACTTATTAACCAACTGGGTGCCCAAGGCTCCCCCGATCTGAGCTCTCCAGTTCCAGCCCCCATCGAGGTTTAGTCCAAAGAGGGTAAAACAAGGGGTGCTTTGGGAAGGCCCAGCATCTGCTCACACTCAGGCAGTGATTCTAGCAGCTGGGGAGAGTTAGGACCCCCCAGAGCAGGCTCACTGGAAAACACTGATGTTGGGAAAGATTGAGGGCAGGAGGAAAAGCCGGTGACAGACGATGAGATGGTTGGATGGAATTACTGACTCCAGTGGACATGAGTTTGATCAAGCTCTGAGAGATGATAAAGGACAGGGAAGCCTGGCATGCTGCAGTCCATGGGGTCACAAAGAGTCAGACGTAACTTAGTGACTGAACAGCAATGAGGGCAGACCTGTGGTCTTTCCCCAGCCAACAGCACCCCTACATCTGCTGACATGGCCTCAGAATTCTTCCTTTTTGATTGTTTTCTCTCATAGATCACACAGCACACTTGGCTCTTAGTGACAAAGAGCTGGGAGAATACACATGACTGTTATGGAATATCCTCCCATTAACTTTGCTGCCTGCGACGGGCCTGTTGAGTCAGACATACAGCCTCTGCAGAAATCAAAATGCTTTCAGATTAACACAGGTAACCAATCGTACCAACGGGCACTGAATACTCACCAAACAGATAACTTAAGAAAAGATTACAGGAGGGCTACTCAGGAGGAAAAGAGGGTACGGTGTTGGGTAGAATGAAACATCATTAGAGAAAACCTGGCGCCCTCACAAACGGGCCAGTAAGGCGTGTGTCAGAGAATCCAGCCAGAGAGAGAAGGAACACACACCTCTCCTTTGGGCAAGATTTTCTGCTCATCCAGCTTGAAGGCCGTCCCGATTCTTCTTCGAACAATGGGTGGTTCCTCTCCTGGATCCAGGGGATACTCTACGGGCAGTTTGCCCGTCAGCTCCTGTAGAGGTGTGACATCATGGGAGGAAGGATCAGCAGAGCATCCATGACTGGCTTCTAGGACATGGACATGCGCACGCACACACACATACACGCATGCACACACACACATACACATGCACACAGACATACACAATATTAAGCTCAACAGGAGTTCCAACAGTGCAATTTCATTTCTACAAGTATATGAGAGCAGTCCTTCTTTTACAGAACAGAAGCACTTGGAAAAGTTTTTCCCAAAGTAATTTCCTTTCAGGTAAGTTAAGTCATTGTTGGTTTTCATCATAAAAACCCAAATTTCATTCACTTGTTAAGTTCATACACGTGTCTGGTGTGTCTATTGTGTGCCCGGCTGCACAGCCAGTAACAGCAGTGGCAACATGAGATCTCTGGTCTTTCTGGCTCTAAACTCTGGTTCTTTTCACTGCATCAACGATTCCCTCTCAGATATCAAAGTTTAAAATGAGTCTTTCAAATGAGCTTTCTTAGGAAGATTGGTATCTATTGGGCAAATCCCAGAAAAGGGCATTATTATATTATTTAAGACCTGAATATGAGTAATAATTATTCCACTCTGGCCGGATGCTCAAGGAACAGGCTGAGCTCAAAAGACATTAAATGTGTACAGATATGAGTTTCAGTTGAAACTGAAATATAATCCATACTACTGACAAAGCTATTTAAAAAAATCTGGTGTATGTGCCTTTGGGGCTCTGGAAATCTAACTGTTGTGAGTAGAAGGACAGTGAAGTTAGTGGACAGACCACCAGGGGGACAATGGTCTCAGGAAAAGGCGAAGAGAGGTCTGTGGGATGATTCACGGTTAGGATTAGGCTCTCTATGAGTGGTTACCTTTCGGCTGAATAAAGATTATATTTGAGTCAGCAGCTAATCCACATGGTGGAGCCCAGGTCTACTGCAAGGAGTTACTTCCAGGGACCAGAAAAGCCTGGGAAACCCACTGCCTGCCTCCAAAGCACAGGTGTCCCTTCCAGGCAGAGCCAAGCCCCGGTCTCTAGTCTCAAACCAACATGGATGCTACATAAAGACGCAGTGCAGGCTCTTCTTGGGAACATCCGTCACTCACGCAGAGACTTCTATGCCAGGCAGCCTCCTATAGGCAGGTGAGCCCTGATCATTAGATTGCAGGGGCAGACTGACCTTCTAACAGAAGGAGTGATCTGGCTTCTCAGTGCCACTACTGTGTGTGCACATTGGGGTGTGTGTGTATACATGATGGGTTGTATGCTTGTGTGGGTGCACCTGGCATGTACAAGCACACCTACGCCCTGAGATCCCAGGCCTCTCCTCCTGGGTTCAGGCCATCAGGAAATGACTTCTTAGTCTTTTTATTCCCCAGTGTAAGCATTTCAGAGCACAATGGCCAACTCTTTGAGTGCAAAATGCTCTGCAGTTTTCTTCCCTGTTTTTTTTTTCTCTTCTTTTTTTAAAAGTGGTCCAAATGTCTCCCAAGTAGTTATGTGTTTACTCGGCAACATTTTTATCTACTGCCCTGGAAGTCTGCCTATAAATAACATGACAGATAGAGGGTTTATGCTGTTAGGACTTTCTTTTTGACTTTGTGACTTAAAAAAGGAGGGAAAAGTTGTTAAAATGGGCATTGATTTAAAACTCTAAAGAGTCTGTGGTTTTCTAACACAAAATTGCAGGTCAATTCCAGTCCAACATAAAATAAAATTTTTTTAAAATCTATGAAAAATTTAAAGGCTGTCTCTAAATTTCCTCTTCCATTGTAAGCTACTACAATGGAAGAGGAAATATTGAAAAGCTGTATTGATAATTACTGCAAATTGAGAATCTGTTTTGTCCCAGCAAGAGTACCAAGCCTTCTGAGAATAATGAAATAAAACTTCAAAGAAGACAAAAAAAGTCTGTGGTTTTAAAACAAAATATCTTTTTAAAAAATGCAGTTACTGATTTTCCACCATCTGCTTGAAGGTATTTGAGTCCAGGCCTTGATTCTCCATATTTAATCTGATTTCACATGTAACCAGAGCTGCTGGCGAAAGGGGAATTTAACACACTCTGGTGAGAGGCTCAATGGACCCAGTTCCCCTTCTATTCTTATGTCAGTTATATTCTGCCAAACACTCCCACTGCATCTCATTCGGGCTGCCCCATGCCCCAGATGACAAAAAGTTTCTCGATACCCTGAGCTGAGGGGCATGGTGTGTAGGGGACACAGAAAGAGCAGGAGTGTCAGGAGACAAGTTCTCCTGTCCCCTGAGTTCAGAGGAGGTGGGAGACTGTGACTGGCTTTTTGTGTAGTCATTTCTGCCACTCGAGCTCTATTTTCCGGTGTCCACATTACAAAAAGAGCTTTGTTTTTCTTATTTTGCTTTTATATTTAAGAGAGGCCTGTAGACCTTTAATAGGCGTGCTAACCTTGCCTGGACACGCTTCACCAGTTTTCTAGTGCTGGTTCCTGTTGGGTTTAAGGATGCTGCCTTTATTAAAAGCAAAATAAGGCTTTACAAATTAACAACTGCAGATACTCACACCCATGTTGTCTCAGTCTTTCCAACGCATTCTTTATAAAAAGCTTGCTGATATTAACAGTATCATAGAGCACATCCCCCAGCTGGGCCAAATGCTTTTCCCAAGATTTGCAAAGGATTTGCGCTAATGTGGGTCTGCTTTGAGCCGGCTCCGGTTTAAATCAATCCAGAGCATAATTAAGCCAAGTTGAACTGTAATGTGATCTCCTTCTGTGGCCCCTGCTTTCATTCTTCCCGGAGTAAGGCATTATGATTTGGGGGAGGGCAGTAACATTCTTCAACTTAGTCTGGGAACACCTTTCCACTTCCCTTTGGGAGTTGTTGACCAACAGAGCTCCTTGTACTGTTACATGCAGGACTATCTCTCCCCCAAGGGTTCCCACACCATTGTATCCGTGTGCAAACACGCTCACAGTAATGTGAACTGCATTAAAAGAAATCAAGCCTTCAAACATAACAAAGAACTGTGGAATAAGCAGAAGGTTGTGGAAAAAGACACACAAATAAATATAAATAGTGATCTGCTACAGCCCCTAAATCTCAATGAGACGTGGGACGAGTGTGTGTGTGTGTGTGTGTGTGTGTATATATATATGTATATCTGAGGAAGCATTGCTTTGCATAAAATTAGAATATTTTTTTAGATGATTAGGCTAAGATTTCATTTACAAACAGCTCATGCAACTCAATATCCAAAAAGTAAACAACCCAATCAAAAAATAGGCCAAAGACCTAAATAGACATTTCTACAAAGAAAACATACAGATGGCCAAAAAAGCACATGAAAAGATGCTCAACATCACTAATTATTAGAGAAATACAAATCGTAACTACAGTGAGGTATCAGAGGTATCACCTCACACCAGTCTCAATGGCCGTCATCAAAAAGCCTGCAAATAATCAATGCTGGAGAGGGTATGGAGAAAAGGGAACCCTCCTACATTGTTGGTGGGAATGTAAATTGGTGCAGCCACTGTGGAAAACAGTATGGAGGTTCCTCAGAAAAGTAAAAATAGAGCTACCATATGATCTAGATATATGTTTAGGAGCAATCCAACTCTTGGGCATATATCTGGAAAAAAACTTTTCTGAAACCAGAAAAACTTTTTTCGAAAGTATACATGCACCCCGATGTTCACTGCAGTACTGTTTGTAGTAGCCAAGATGTGGAGGCAGCCTAAATGTCCATTGACAGATGAATGGATAAAGAAGATGTGGTACATAGACACAATGGAATATTAGTCATCCAAAAGAAGGAAATAATGCCATTTGCAGCAACATGGATGGACCTGGAGATTGTCATTCAAAGTGAAATAAGTAGCTATCCGATTCCTGAGAACCTGTCAATTAACAGCAGGGTTACCAGGCCAGTCGACGAAGGGATGCACATCTGGACCACAAAGGAACTGGATCGAAGCCCACGCTGTGGATGTGGGATTTACCCCTGGAATCAAGGGAGTGTGAAATAAAACAGGTGCTTGGGGCTCCAAGCTTGAGGAACTTCTCAGCACTCTGGGTAATTTGCAGCTGGTCAGAAAGACTGGCAGGGAAATGTACATGCCTGAAAGAGAAGTTTCTCTTCCTTGATTATCTTAAGATATGTCGCACATCCATTTTAATTTCACTAGCAAATTTTAATAAACATTTTGCACCATGAAGGGGAAGTAGATTGAGCCAGTCATTTTGTTTAATTTTTTCTGGCCATGCCACACAGCTTGAGGGATCTTAGTTCCCCTACTAGGGATTGAAATTGAGCCCTTGATAATGAAAGCACAGAGTCCTAACCACTGGGCTGCCAGGCAATTCCTGAGCCAGTCATTTTAATACATAGTTTTAATTTCTTTCCATTTAAAGTGCTTATTTTTTTCTTAGTACAAAGATAATGCATATTTATCATAAAAACTTGACAATGTAGACAGGTATAAAAATAATCCATAAGCTAGTAACCTAGAAATAACCACCAATAAGCATTTTCTTTTGGTCTTTTTAGCTAAGCACATATAGTTAAAAAATAAAATTAGATTTTTATTGTAGTTTTTGAATGCAAGACTGAATCATGAGCAAATTCCCTCCTAATAAAAGTTACCCCTATTTTTACATGAAGCATAGAAATATCTGCTTGCTGATTCAAATAGCAGCCTGCTAGATAGGAAACGGTTGTGTAAGGCAAACTGTAAACCAAACAAAAGGAAAATAAGCTGAAATGCCAACTGGAGAGATTTACATTTGACCAGAAGAATCGTTTCTGGGCTGCAATGTTTGGACTCTGAAATAGGTTTCCTGCAGTGAAGCTATTATACCTTTTCTACCTGGACGGTTAGACAAAGGACCTTGACTCCTTGGGAAAGGAAAAGTTGCTTATTACTTTGCTTCTTGTGCCATGGAGAGCGGAAATCTTAGAAATGGATGGGTGTGCCTTCAAGGGGCCCCTGTCATGAGATCTGCAACAGCATCAAACATCGAATACCTAGAGATTCATCTAGTGAAAGGTGCACGGGATCTCCACAATGAAAAGTAGAATACTCTGCTGAGAAAAACACAAGACCTCAAACAAGATAGGGAAGTACTCTGGTCATGGATTGGAGGCTTGGTGTTGTAATGCTGTCAATTCTTCAGTAACTAAACCAGTGAGTCATTGTAATCCCAATAAAAATTCCAGCAGGATTTGTTGGAGGGAGGGGTGGGAACTATATTTCCTTAGGAAGCATTTTGGGACGATTCAGTGAATGAATGACAGATTTGAGAATAATCCAAAAGGAATTCTCAAGAGTCAACTGTCCTGTTTCTTCCAGTGGTTAAAGAAGGTGTCTCAGAATCAATACTAGAAAAGACTTCGATGCTTTCACATCAAAAACCCTGTGATGCTCCAATCATCCCCATAAATATACAATTCTTCTCTCTTCTTTAGGCTCTGAGCAGGAGTCCCCATGTTCCCTCAATTACCAGGCACCTAGGTTCTTATAACCCTAATCCTCAAGAATTTTCAATGTTTAGGTACACTTTGACTCCATTTTAGGCTTCCCCTACTCTCTTCTCCATTCTAACTTGAAACAGAGAATCTCCATCACTGCAGGAATGGATCATTTTTATGTCTCCATACTGGCAATACATATTAGCTTGAATAAACAAATACTGTTGTCAATCATATGCTTAGATGCTATAATTAAGTTGTATCTCATCTCGGTAAAGAAATCTAGTCCCTGTAAGTGGTTTCTTTATAGAATCGACGTTCCAAGCTTTTAATCATTTTTGAAGCTCTTTCCTGGATTTCGTCATGCTTCAGTTGCATGTTTCCAAATTCAACAGTAAATGCAAAGGAGAACTTCACCTTCACAAAGCGTCTATGACCTCATATCTCTCAGATTCTAAATCCATATGGTGTGCTCATGTGACACATGGCTGGACACTACTGCAGGCTCCCCTTTTTGAAATGCTTCAGGTTTTTTACCTCCATAAGTCAATTACCCCAAGCTTATTAGTCCTGAACTATATCCAGTTTACATCCATCTAACATAAAACAGCTATTAAATTATTTTGAATCTTAATTTCATTCTCTTAGCCATAGTCACTAACCACAGGTGAAGACACAGGAAAATTTAATGAGCTAAGCCCTATTTCATCATTGAAATAATTAATAAGAATATAAAATAATACTGGAAGGAAGTCAGACTTTAGATTAAAAAACAGACCTGGGGAAACTTGGGTCCAAGAAGATTAAAGGATTTCTAGCACAAATGAAACATTCATTGTTTTCCCTCTCACCTCTACCTAACCTCTCAATAGGAAATGATGATTTATGAAGTCTAATCTAAGAATGAATTATATTTAAAGGATGGCAAAAATCAAAACATTAAACTCTGGGTGGTAAAGCACAGTGTTTCTGGATGATCTGACCTCTAGTTATGAGACTAGTTAAGCTTTGGTTTTGAGCTCATTAGCACTACCTAAATTATTATTATTTATAACAATTAGCCTAAATAATTCCTAAAATGTGAACATCAACATTTTAGAAATCAGTGAACTAAAATGGACAGGAATCAGCAAATTTAATTCAGATGACCATTATATCTACTACTGTGGGCAAAAATCTCTTAGAAGAAATGCAATAGCCCTCATAGTCAACAGAAGAGTTGAGAATGCAATACTTGGATGCTATCTCAAAAATGACAGAATGATCTTGGTTTGCTTCCAAGGCAAACCATTCAACATCACAGTAATCCAACTCTATTCCCCAACCACTAATACCAAAGAAGCTGAAGGTGAGTGGTTCTATGAAAATTTACAATACCTTCTAGAACTAACCCCAAAAAAGATGTCCTTTTCATCACAGGTGATTGGAATGCAAAAGTAGGAAGTCAAGAGATACCTGGAGTAACAGGCAAGTTTGTCCTTGGAATACAAAATGAAGCAGGGCAAAGACTAAAGGAGTTTTGCCAGAGCATACACTGGTCATAGCAAACACCCTCTTCCAACAACACAAGAGATGACTCTACACATGGACATCACCAGATGGGCAATGCCGAAATTAGATTGATCATATTCTTTGCAGCAAAGATAGAGAAGCTCTATACAGTCAGTAAAAACAAGACTAGAAGCTGACTGTGGCTCAGATCATCAGCTCCTTACTGCAAAATTCCGACTTAAATTGAAGAAAGTAGGGAAAACCACTAGGC
This sequence comes from Okapia johnstoni, assembly GCA_024291935.2. Lineage (NCBI taxonomy): Eukaryota > Metazoa > Chordata > Mammalia > Artiodactyla > Giraffidae > Okapia > Okapia johnstoni. The sequence continues at coordinate 20,342,824 of CM044324.1, forward strand.
CATTCAGGTATGACCTAAATCAAATTCCTTATGACTATACAGTGGAGGTGACAAGTAGATTCAAGGGATTAAATCTGGTAGACGGAGTGTCTGAAGAACAGGAAGCTGTGACTAAAACCATCTCAAAGAAAAAGAAATGTAAGAAGGCAAAGTGGTTGTCTGAGGAGGGCTTACAAATAGCTGAGAAAAGAAGAGAAGTGAAAGGCAAAGGAGAAAGGGAAAGATTTACCCAACTGAATGTAGAGTTTCAGAGAACAGCAAGGAGAGATAAGAAAGCCTTCCTCAGAGAACAATGCAAAGAAATATAGGAAAACAATAGAATGGGAAAGACTAGAGATCTCTTCAAGAAAATTAGAGATACCAAGAAAAAATTTCATGGAAAAATGGGCACAATAAAGGACAAAAATGGTGGGTGAGGACATAACAGAAGCAGAAGAGATTAAGAAGAGATGGAAAGAATACACAGAAGAACTATACAAAACAGCTCTTAATGACCCAGATAACCCCAATGGTGTCGTCACTATCTAGAGCCAGACATCCTGGAGTGTAAAGTCAAGTGGGCCTTAGGAAGCATTACTTCCAACAAAGCTAGTGGAGGCGATGGAATTCCAGTTGAGCTATTTCAAATCCTAACAGTTGATGCTGTTAGTAAAGTGCTGCACTCAATATACCAGCAAATTTGAAAAACTCAGCAGTGGCCACAGGACTGGAAAGGTCAGTTTTCATTCCAATCCCAAAGAAAGGCAATGCCAAAGGTTGTTCAGACTACCATACAATTGTGCTCATTTCACATGCTAGCAAGGTAATGCTCAAATCCTTCAAGCTAGGCTTCAACAATACATGAACCAAGAACTTCCTACAAGCTGGATTTAGAAAAGGCAGAGGAACCAGAGACTAAATCACCAACATTCGTTGGATCACAGAAAAAGCAAGGGAATTCCAGAAAAACATCTATTTCTGCTTCATTGACTATGCTAAAGCCTTTGATTGTGTGGATCACAACAAACTGTGGAAAATCCTTCAGGAGATGGGAATACTAGACCACCTTATCTGCTCCCTGAGAAAGCTGTATGCAGGTCAAGAAGCAACAGTTAGAACTGGACATGGAACAATGGACTGGTTCAAAATTGGGAAGAAAGTACGTCCAGGCTCTTTATTGTCACCTTGCTTATTTAACTTTTATGCAGAGTGCATCAAGTGAAATGTAGGGCTGGATGAATCACAGGCTGGAGTCAAGACTGATGGGAGAAATAGCAACAACCTCAAATATGTAGATGATACCACTCTAATGGCAGGAAGCAAAGAGAAACTAAAGACCCTCTTGATGAGGGTGAAAGAGGAGAGTGAAAAAGCTGCCTTAAAACTCAATATTAAGAAAACTAAGATCATGGCATCTGGTACTATCACTTAATGGAAAATAGATAAGAAAAAGTGGAAACTGTGGCAGATTTTATTTTCCTAGGCTCCAAAATCACCACAGACAGTGACTGCAGCTACAAAATTAAAAGACACTTGCTCCTTGGGAGAAAAGCTATGACAAACCTAGACCATGTATTCAAAAGCAGAGACATCATTTTGCTGACAAATGTCCATATAGTCAAAGCTATGGTTTTTCCATTAGTCATGTATGGATATGAGAGTTGGACCATAAAGAAAGCTGAGTGTCAAAGAATTAATGCTTTTGAACTGCGGTGCTTGAGAAGACTCTTGAGAGTTCCTTGGACAGCAAGGAGATCAAACAAGCCAATCCTGGAGGAAATCAACCCTGAATATTCATTGGAAGGACAGATGCTAAAGCTGAAGCTCCAATACTTTGGCCATGTGATGCAAAGAGCTGACTCATTGGAAAAGACTCTGATGCTGGGAAAGATTGAGGGCAGGAGGAGAAGGGGGTGACAGCGGATGAGATAGTTGGATGGCATCACTGACTCAATGGATATGAGTTTGAGTAAACTGGGAGATAGTGAAAGGCAGGGAATCCTGGCGTGCTGCAGTCTATGGGGTTGTGCCGTCGGACATGACTTAGCGAATGAACAACAACCTAATAATTAGCCTAAATACCAAGCTCACATAAGATAGAGTGGTGGTTCAAGAGCTGTCTCTGTATTGGGCACCACTAACACTTGGCTGGCACTGTTTCACACCTTTAATTCTGAAGTTGCTTCAGTAGGAATATGGTGCCAGGCACCAAGTTAAGTCTCAGCAAAGTGAATGAGCTGGCTGGCCTAGACATGCAGAGTGTTATTATCATGGTAACTGGATGGTGAGGAGAGGGTAAAATGATCTGGTCTGGATATATTCTAAACCACTCACTAGATGAGTGACCTTGGGCAAGTGACCTGCCCTCCTCAATCTGCTGAAAAGACTAATGAGAGGACTTCCCTGGTGATCCAGTAGTTAAGACTCTGCACTCCCAAAGCAGGAGGCCTGAGTTTGATCCCTGGTTGGAGAACTAAGATTCCGCATTCCACGTGTGCTAAGTCTCTTCAGTCGTGTCTGACTCTTTGCGACCCTATGGACTGTAGCCCGCTAGGCTCCTCTGTCCATGGGATTTCCCAGGCAAGTATACTGGTGTGCGTTGCCATTTCCTTCTCCAGGGGATCTTCCCTCCACATGCCATGTAGTGTGGTAAATAAATAAATAAAAGGATGTCTATAAAATAAAGACTAATGAGATCACACACATTCAGCATTTAGCTTGTATCTAGGCTAGACTTGAGTGAGTGCTCACACTCACATGGGTACACACTGGGTAGAATCAGAAGGAGAGATATGATTGAAATGACTTTCTTGCCACTGCTCCAGGAGGCCATTTGCCAAGGAAAAGAAGCTCTCTGTGCTGCCACTCGGGCTCCAAAGCTCATCTTTAGAAGAAGCGAAAGAGGTCTGGACACTTTCCAAATTCTGTTTCTTGAGCCCCTGGGTTTGTAGTTACGCTTTTTAGGGTGGCTGTGGATGAGGGTGGGATGGGGGTCAAGGAAGTTCAGCAGGTCCTGGGCTCCCCACTCCACCCTTCTCTAGCTAAGGCAGCTCTGCATTGGGGTTCTTGTCACAATGCATTTGAAAAAGAGGTTCCCAGTGCCTCTGTTTCTGAAAAGGAAATGCACCATCTGGGCAAGCGTGCTGAGTTCTTACAGCTGCTCATTTCTGGAGCTTATGGGATCTGAGTCTGTGGGGCTGTTACCTGCAACCAGGCAAATATGGCAACCACGGGGGGAGGTGGCCGAGTGCCCAGTGACAAGGGTGCACCAGTAACAGCACCAAAGACAGAAACTCAAGGGCATCAGAAGAAGGAGCCCCAAGTGCTCTGTGATGTTGATGTTGTTACCGTTCAGACATCCCTGCAAGGCAGCTGTGGCATCTAAAAGGCAGAATAGCCAGCCAGCCAGAAACTGGGAGGCAGATAGTCACTCTTCATCCCCTCAAGTGACAGAATAGAATGAATCCAGGGGAGAAGAGCCTCAGGGGCTCAGGGCAATGAGCGTCTTGCAAACTAAAGGATCGTGAGCACATCTGGAAGGATTCTAAGCACAGAAATAATTTCCAGTCAGCACCTACACATGGTGAATGGTATAAAAGTTCTTGGTTACTACAGTTTATCCATTTCCAGGTATGTGAGCACACACATGCCTTTTCACAGGCACCACCACGCCAAGGTGATACATTCAGACCCATAGAAATGAACAAGATGGGAATCTGCCATCTTTGAGAGGAGCTGTGAAGGATAAAAGACATCTGGATTTCCAACCTAGTTCAGTTCAATTCAGTCACTCAGTTGTGTCCGACTCTTTGTGACCCCATGGACTGCAGTCCATTAGGCCTCCCTGTCCATCACCAACTCCCGGAGTTTACTCAAACTCATGTCCATTGAGTTGGTGATGCCATCCAACCATCTCATCCTCTGTCTTCCCCTTCTCCTCCCACCTTCAATCTTAACCAGCATCAGCGTTTTTTCAAATGAGTCAGTTATTCGCATCAGGTGGCCAAAGTATTGGAGTTTCAGCTTCAACATCAGTCCTTCCAATGAATATTCAGGACTGATTTCCTTTAGGATGGACTGGTTGGATCTTCTTGCAGTCCAAGGGACTCTCAAGAGTCTTCTCCAACACCAGAGTTCAAAAGCATCGATTCTTCAGTGCTCAGCTTTCTTTATGGTCCAACTCTCACATCCATACATGACTAATGGAAAAACCATAGCTTTGACTAGATGGACCTTTGTTGGTAAAGTAATGTCTCTGCTTTTTAATATGCTGTCTAAGTTGGTCATAACTTTTCTTCCAAGGAGCAAGCGTCTTTTAATTTCATGGCTGCAGTCACCATCTGCAGTGATTTTAGAGCCCAGAAAAATAGTCAGCCACTGTTTCCCCATCTATGTGCCATGGAGTGATGGGACCGGATGCCATGACTTTAGCTTTCTGAATGTTGAGCTTTAAGCCAACTTTTCCCCTCTCCTTTTTCATCAAGAGGCTCTTTAGGTCTCCTTCACTTTCTGCCATAAGGGTGGTATCATCTATATACCTGAGGTTATTGATATTTCTCCTGGCAATCTTGATTCCAGCTTCTGCTTCCTCCAGCCCAGTGCTTCTCATGATGTACTCTGTATATAAGTTAAATAAGCAGAGTGACAGTATATAGCCTTGACATACTCCTTTCCCAATTTGGAACCAGTCTGTTGTTCCATGTCCAGTTCTAACTGTTGCCTCCTGACCTGCATACAGATTTCTTAAGAGGCAGTCAGGTGGGCTGGTATTCCCATCTCTTGAAGAATTTTCCACAGTTTACTGTGATCCACACAGTCAAAGGCTTTGGCGTAGTCAAAGAAGCAGAAGTAGACATTTTTCTGGAACTCTCTTGCTTTTTCTACGATCCAATGGATGTTGGCAATTTGATCTCTGGTTCCTCTGCCTTTTCTAATCCAGCTTGAACATCTGGAAGTTCATGGCTCACATACTGTTGAATCCCGGCTTGGAGAATTTTGAGCATTACTTTACTAGTGTGTGAGATGAGTGCAATTGTGCGGTAGTTTGAACATTCTTTGGCATTGCCTTTCTTTTGGACTGGAATGAAAAGTACCTTTTCTAGTCCTATGACCACTGCTGAGTTTTCCAAATTTGCTGGCATATTGAGTGCAGCATTTTCACAGCATCATCTTTTAGGATTTGAAATAGCTCAACTGGAACTCCATCACCTCCACTAGCTTTGTTCGTAGTGATGCTTCCTAAGGTCCACTTGACTTCGCATTCCAGGATGTCTGGCTCTAGGTGAGTGATCACACCATTGTGATTATCTGGGTTGTGAAGATCTTTTTTATATAGTTCTTCTGTGTGTTCTTGCCACCTCTTCTTAATATCTTCTGCTTCTGTTAGGTCCATACCAGTTCTGTCCTTATATCGTGCCCATCTTTGCATGAAATGTTCTCTTGGTATCTCTAATTTTCTTGAGGAGTATTGTTTTCCTCTATTTCTTTGCATTGATCACTGAGGAAGGCTTTCTTATCTCTCCTTGCTATTCTTTGGAACTCTGCATTCAAATGGGCATACCTTTCCTTTTCTCCTTTACCTTTCACTTTTCTTCTTTTCAGAGCTATTTGTAAGGCCTCCTCAGACAACCACTTTGCCTTTTTGTATTTCTTTTTCTTGGGGATGGTCTTGATCCCTGTCTCCTGTACAATGTCATGAACCTCCATCCATAGTTTTTCAAGCACTTTGTCTATCAGATCTAATCCCTTGAATCTATTTCTCACTTCCATTGTATAATCATAAGGGATTTGATTTAGGTCATACCTGAATGGTCTAGTGGTTTTCCCTACTTTCTTCAACTGAAGTCTGAATTTGGCAATAAGGAATTCATGATCTGAGCCACAGTCAGCTCCTGGTCTTGTTTTTGATGACTGTCTAGAGCTTCTTCATCTTTGGTTGCAAAGAATATAATCAATCTGATTTCGATGTTGACCATCTGGTGATGTCCATGTGTAGAGTCATTTCTTGTGTTTTTGGAAGAGGGTGTTTGCTATGACCAGTGAGTTCTCTTCGTAAAACTCTATTAGCCTTTGCCCTGCCTCATTCTGTACTCCTAGGCCAAATTTGCCTGTTACTCTATGTTTTTCTTGACTTCCTACTTTTGCATTCCAGTTCCCCAGAATGAAAAGGACATCTTGTTTGGGTGTTAGTTCTAGAGGGTCTTGTAGGTCTTCATGGTGTCAGATCTCAGCTTGCAGGAGTTTCCCATGTGGCTCAGTGTTGAACAATGCACCTGCCAATGCAGGAGATGCGGGTTTGATCCCTGTGTTGGGAATATTCCCCTGGAGTAGGAAATGGCCACGCACTCCAGTATTCTTGCCTGGAAAATTCCATGGACAGAGGAGTCTGGCAGGCTATAGTCCATGGGGTCGCAAAGAGTCAAACACAACTGAGCACACACACACACTTGGGTTGTTAACCTCTCAGAGCCATGATGTCTCCAACTAGAAAATGACCAACTAACTAACCCTCAAGATTTCTCCAAACTCAAAGAATCTGGTACTTCAGACACTACCGACCAGGGGATTTTTGTGGAAACTAACACCTGTGACTGGTGATTTGTTATGTAAGTGAATGTTGAAACACTCTATATGTCTCTGGTAAATAAGCTGTTAATAAATGACTTACTGAGACAGTTCCCTTTCACCTCTAGGAGTTATTTTTACAAATTTTACAAAAGGAACCTTACACACGGTGTCATCTTCCTCCTCTTTCTTTCCCATCCCTGCCTCCAGAACAGACAAACATCGTGGCAACTCTGGTCCCTCTCCCAGCTATTGCTACAGAGTGCTTCACATCTAAAGGAAATGTCTAATTATCGAGCAGCACTTAAAGGACTGACCTCTGCATCTTATTCGGAGAAGGCAATGGCACCCCACTCTAGTACTCTTGCCTGGAAAATCCCATGGACAGAGGAGCCTGGTGGGCTACAGTCCATGGGGTCGCTAACAGTCGGACATGACTGAGCAACTTCACTTTCACTTTTCCCTTTCATGCACTGGAGAAGGAAATGGCAACCCACTCCAGTGTTCTTGCCTGGAGAATCCCAGGGACGGGAGAGTCTGGTGGGCTGCCGTCTATGGGGTCGCACAGAGTCGGACACAACTGAAGTGACTTAGCAGCTTAGCAGCTGCATCTTATTAAAAGACCAAAGCAAATAACTGTAGACTTGAACACTGTTTAATCTGAGCTGTGTTTGGGATTAATGATATATGAAGATGGACGGCAATTTCCTAGAGCCAGAAGAGTGATATTTCAAAATGTATAGACTGACAAAACAGTAGCCAAGTGCTACTTGGAAAGGGCTATCCAAAAATAATCAATTGATGTAGCAACCCTGGGAAAAACTGGAGTGATTATGAATATTTGTGAAAGATCTAAGTAGCGCATAAATACTTTGTGGTTGTTGTTGTCAAATTTTCAAGCAGCGCGAAGGTTATAAGGATAGAGTGCTGTGAATACACCTTGAGAAACTTCTACTGGTCCTGTAGTGTCTGGAGGCAGAAAACTACCATCTAGTAGTTTAGAGTTAACAAGTCTAGGCTTGTGTCCTGGCTTTGTGACTTACTTGCTGTGAGGACTCGGCAATGTTACATGACCTCTCTCAATCTGTTAAGTCCCTTATAATGTGAGAATGAAAACAGGACTTCTTCAAAAGTTGGGACAATCAAAGGAGACAGTGCTGGCAAGATGCTTAGAACAGCGCTCAGAACATCACAGGCACTACATGAATATTTGTAGTTATTTGTATGAAACAGTGTCACTGACTTTTGTTAGGAGTTGGCACCCCGATTCTGAGGAGCCTCAGAATGTAAAGCAGGAAGAACAGTGAACAGGTGGGAAATGCAGAAAGTTAGTGGAAGGTCCACATGCAGGAAACATGGGAGAAAAAAGGGAAGGGAGGGGAGTTTTACAGAACCCCTGACAGGAGCTTCCCACATATTCTACTTCGTTTCATTCTCACAAAGACATTAACCCCATTTCCATAGAAGTGGTCACCAGGACACAAGGAGGCAGAGCTGGGATTCCAGCTTCCTGTTTGGTCTATTTCATCCTAAAGATGGAAATACCACAAGGGGAGAAACTTTTTCTTGCTATAACATTGTTAGCATTCAGTCCTATCTCTCTCCAAGCCCAGACAGACCCTTTCTGCAGGATGGATGGATGAACATATAGGCAGAAAGATGGAGGGGAGCCCATAGGTCCTTCCGATGCACCACTGAAGCAACAGAAGTCTCTGAAGCACCATCTGTGTGCACGGTGGGGGCAGGGGATGGGGAGACAGGTAACTGGATATAAGCCCAGCCCTCAGAGAGCCTCGGGTTTGGCCACAAAAAAACTATATAGCAGGAGGAAGGAAATAAACCATGCACTTGAATGGGAGAGGTGGTGGCAGCCATGTGAGTGAGCCTACATCCCAGGGCCAATTAGATAATTAGCCTGCAGGGCTGATGATGTCCCTAAGTCTAGTCTGAGGAGGCTGAGTCTCCCTGTGGTCCACTGCCAGGAAGACCAGCATCACATTAGTTCTCTGGAAAACCTTTCATCTTACTTACTGCCTACTCAACATCTCTTTGAATGAGCCCAGATTGAAAATATCTTTTGTCTTTGGCTATCGGATGATCATATTTCAATATACATCCTTTATAGAAATCAGTCATTCATCAACCAGCCAGTGAAGGGGAGAGAAAGATCTGACCTCTAAGAAGACAATTCCTAGCCAAACACAGCCGGGAGAGTTTGAATGATGTGCTCAAGATCAGAGAGTGACTTTCAATGGGCTCTGGGAAATCTCTGGAGTGAACTCCCAGATGCTAGTGATGGTGCTGGCAGGGATATGGAGAAAACTTGTTCTGCCACCTCTGGAGAAACTGCTTCTAGGACTTTCCAGAGGTTCCAGCTGGGGAACTCCAGTTGTCACCCAATGGGCAGCTGGTTCCCTGGGGCAGGATGTGAGGACAAGGCCAGCTCACACAAACAGCAGCTCCCCGCCCCGCTGGCAAATGGGAAGGATGTGCTCATCGGGCTGAGATGGAGAATGGGCTCCAATCTTTCAAAAGACTCTGGGCTACTCTGCACCGGATATGAGAATGTATCCTCTTGAAGAGAATGTTGTCAGGAACCAGGCTCATCTGTTTTTACACAGATGGAATTCTGATGACCAGTCCGCTGACCTCAGGAGACAGAAGGGGTGCTTTCCTCTCTGAAAGCAGGGGGAAATTTGAAACAAACAGTCCCCCAAAGAAGAAAGAAATCCGTTGTCCTAAAAGTAAAGGAAGGAAATGACTATCTGTCTATTTAGACTTTTAGGAAGATAAAAAAAAGAAGGAAGAAGGCATATTCCCAGCAGATCTATAAAAGCTGTAAGGAAAAGTTTTGGCAAATATCCAAGGAATAAATATGAGGGAAAGGATGTATGGATGAACATGAACCCTTCTTTATGATGAGAGATATTTATTTGTCTCACAAATCCTTAATTATGAATTTCTTACAGAAAAGATGTTCTACAAGAACATGGGAAATAGAGCCACCCGGCAGATTTCAGGATAAATGTGTGATCTCTGGAAAGCGTCTCAGGGAAGGAAATGTGATTTTTTTTAATGTGAAAAGTTCATGCCTGGAAAACTTTTCATTAGGGTCAGAAATTTAAAAAATAAACTAGTTCATGTTAAACAGTAATGAAATGGGAGCACTTTGAAAATAAACACCTTTTGGTGGCAGCTAAGAGTCTCTGGGACTCAGAAAAAAAAAAAAGTACTCAGTGGCACTTTTACCAAAGGGTGAAGGGTACAAAGATAATTAAAAAGAAAAATAGGGGGAGGAGGAGAGAGGGAATTGAGCAACTTATTTAAAAAATTAATAGCATCTCAAAATAAAACTGGAGAAGCAATACTCACATCAGACAAAATAAACTTTAAAAAATAAAACACTGTTACAAGAGACAAGGAAGGACACTACATAATGATAAAGGGATCAATCCAAGAAGAAGATATAACGATTGTAAATATCTGTGCACTCAACACGGGAGCACCTCAATATATAAGGCAAATGCTAACAGCCATAAAAAAGGGAAATCTACAGTAACACAATAACAATGGGGGACTTTAACACCCCATTTACACCACAGAACAGAATCAACCAGACAGAAAATTAGGAAACACAAGCCTTAAATGACACATTAGACCAAACAGACTCAACTGATATCTATAGGATATTCCATCCAAAAACCAGTAGGATATACTTTCTTTTCAAGTGTGCATAGAACACTCTCCAGCATAGATTACATCCTGGATCACAAATCAAGCCTTGGTAAATTTAAGAAAACTGAAAACATATCAAGCATCTTTTCAGATTACAACTTTATGAGATTAGAAATTAATTACAGGAAAAACTGTAAAAACCCACAAACACATGGAAGCTAAATAATATGCTACTAAATAAACAAGAGATCACTCTAGAAGTCAGAGAGGAAGTAAAAAATACCTAGAAACAAATGACAATGAAAACACAACAACCCCAAATCTATGGGATGCAGCAAAAACAGTTCTAAAAGTAAAGTTTACAGCAATACAATCTGACCTCAAAAAACAAGAAAAATCTTAAATAAACAACCTAACTTTACAGCTAAAACAACTAGAGAAAGAAGAACCACAAAAAAAAAAAAAAAAAAACCAAAACCCAAAAACAAAACCCAAAGTTAGTAGAAGGAAAGAAATGATACAGATTAGAGCAGAAATAAATGAAATAGAAATGAAGAAAACAATAGCAAAGATCAATAAAACTGAATGCTGGCTCTTTGAGAAGGTAAACAAAATGGATAAACCTTTAGCCAGACTCATCAAGATAAAAAGGGAGAGGACTCAAGATAATTAAATTAGAAATGAAAAAAGAGAAGCCACAACAGATAGCACAGAAATACAAAGGATCGCAAGAGAAGACACCACTACAAACAACTGTATGCTAATAAAATGGACACTCTGGAAGAAATGAACAAATTCTTAAAGAAGTACAACCTTCCAAGACTGAGCCAGGAAGAAACAGAAAATATGAACAGACCAATCACAAGTAATGAAATTGAAACTAATTAAAAAGCTTCCAACAAAAGTCCAGTACCAGATAGCTTCACAGGTGAATTCTATCAAATTAGAGAAGAGTTAACACCTATCCTTCTCAAACTCTTCCAAAAAATTGCAGGGGGAGAAACACTCCCAAGATCATTCTATGAAGCCACCATCACCAGATACCAAAACCAGATGAAGATATCACAAAAAAAGAATATTACAGGCCAATATCACTGATGAACATAGATGCAAAAATCCTCAATAAAATACTAGCAAACTGAATTCAAGAATACATTTAAAGCACTATACATCATGATCAAGTGGGATTTATCCCAGGGATACAAGGATTCTTCAGTGTGATACATCACATTAACAAACTAAAGAATAAAAACCAGATGATCATTTCAATAGATGCAGAAAAAGCTTTCGACAAAATTCAACACTTAATTTATGATATAAATTCTACAGAAAGTGAGCATAGGGGGAACCTACCTCAACATAATAAAGGCCATATATGATAAACCCACAGCAAACATTATTCTCACTGGTGAAAAACTTAAAGCATTTCCTCTAAGATCAGAAGCAAGAGAGGAGTGTCCACTCTCACCACTATTATTCAACATCGTCTTGGGAGTCCTAGCTATAGTAACCAAAGAAGCAAAAGAAATCAAAGGAATCCAAATTGGAAAAGAAGTAAAACTGTCACTGTTTGCAGATGACCTAATAATACACATAGAAAATCCGAAAGACGCCACCAGAAAACTACTAGAGCTCATCAATAAATTCTGTAAAGTCACAGGATACAAAATTAAAACAGAAGGGTGAAATTTATTCTAAGCTTTACCAAATCCCCACACCTACATATAACTTAATCATTCTTCCTTCCCTCTACTTTCAGTGAAAGAGATGTTACAACTTTTATCTAAAGGCAATGCTTACATGTGCTCTGACATTTATTTTTTTCTTTTGCAGTGATTTGTTTTCTAGATCATACTTTATTTCCCTCTCTTGAATTCTTCTTTCCACTAGTTAGACATTCTCTAGTTTTCTATTTTAAGAATGAATCTTCCTGATTCAACCTTGCTTTCTGTTTCAGTTAGCTCAATACCACTCTCCATTCTTCACAGACAAACTCTGCCTTCAAATATTTCTTCACCTCCCACTGACAATTCAGTCCTGCACTCCCTACTCCAAAACTCCTTTGGCCAAGGTTGCTCTATTGCTCACCTCTTAAAAGCCCACCTACCTCCTTTGGATAGCCTAAAAATTTCACTCCTTGTTATTATTTTTAAGAATGTTACTTGAGATCTCAAAAATAAATATGACTAGAAAAAAACAACAAAAAAATTAATACAGACATCTCTTGCATTCCTATATACTAACAACAAAAGATCAAAAAGAGAAATAAAGGAAACAATCCCATTATCATTGCAATGAAAAGGGTAAAATATCTAGGAAAAAACCTAAATAAGTACTGATGTATGGCAGAAACCAATACAATATTGTAAAGCACTTATCCTTCGATTAAAAAAATAAATAAACTTACCTAAGAAGGCAAAATATCTGTATGCAGAAAACCATGATATACAGATGAGAGAAATCAAAGATGACACAAACAGATGGAGAGATATACCATGTGCTTGGATTGGAAGAATCAATGTTGGGAAAATGACTATACTACCCAAAGCAATCTATAGATTCAATCCAATCCCTATCAAATTATCAATGGAATTTTTCACAGAACTAGAACAGAAAATTTTACAATTTGTACAGAAACACAGAAGACCCTGAATAGCCAAAGCAATCTTAAGAAATAAAAAATGGAGCTGAAGGAAATCAGGCTCCTTGAATTCAGACTATACTAGAAGTAATCAAGACAGTATGGTAACTGGCACAAAAGCAGAAATATAGACCAATGGAACAGGATAGAAGGCCCAGAGATAAGTTCTCACACCTATGGTCACCTAATCTATGACATTGCTGCTACTGCTGCTAAGTTGCTTCGGTCGTGTCTGACTCTGTGCGACCCCATAGACGGCAGCCCACCAGGCTCCGCCATCCCTGGGATTCTCCAGGCAAGAACACTGGAGTGGGTTGCCATTTCCTTCTCCAATGCATGAAAGTGAAAAGTGAAAGTGAAGTCACTCAGTCGTGTCTGACTCTTCGCAACACCATGGACTGCAGCCTACCAGGCTCCTCCATCCATGGAATTTTCCAGGCAAGAGTACTGGAGTAGGTTGCCATTGCCTTCTCTGAATCTACGACACAGGAGGCAAGAATATACAATGGAGAAAAGACAGCTTCTTATTCAATGAGTGGTGCTGGGAAAACTGGACAGCTACATGCAAAAGAATGAAATTAGAATGCACCCTAACACCATACACAAAAATAAACTCAAAATGGATTAAAGACCTAAATGTAGGGCCAGACCCTACAAAACTCTTAGAGGAAAACATAGGCAGAAATTCTTTGACATATATCACAACAGGATCTTTCTTGACCCATCTCCTAGAGTAATGAAAATAAGAACAAAAATTAACAAGTGGGACCTAATTAAACTTAAAAACTTTTGCATAGCAAAGGAAAGCATAAACAACATAAAAAGACAACACTTAGAATGGGAGAAAATGTTTGCAAACAAGGCGATGAACAAAGGATTAATCTCCCAAACATACAAACAGCTCATGCAGCTCATAGAAAAAAAAGAAAAAAATTAAAAAATGGGCAGAGGACCTAAATAGACATTTCTCTGAAGAAGACAAACAGACGGTCAATAAACACATGCTCAATATCACTAATTATTCAGTTCAGTTCAGTTCAGTCGCTCAGTCGTGTCTGACCCTTCACGACCCCATGAATTGCAGCACGCCAGGCCTCCTTGTCCATCACCAACTCCCGGAGTTTACCCAAACCCATGTCCATCAAGTCAGTGATGCCATCCAACCATCTCATCCTCTGTCGTCCCCTTCTCCTCTTGCCCCCAATCCTTCCCAGCATTAGGGTCTTTTCCAATGAGTCAACTCTTCGCATGAGGTAGCCAAAGTATTGGAGTTTCAGCTTCAGCATCAGTCCTTCCAATGAACACCCAGGACTGATCTCCTTTAGGATAGAGAAGTGCAAATCAAAACTATAATGGGGTTTCACCTGACACCCATCACACGGGCTTCCCTGGTGGCTCAGCTGGTAAAGAGTCTGCCCGCAGTGCGAGAGACCTGGGTTTGAGCCCTGGGTTGGGAAGATCCCCTGGTAAAGGAAATGGCAACCCACTCTAGTATTCTTGCCTAGAAAATCCCATGGATGGAGAAGCCTTGCAGGTACAGTCCATGGGGTCACAAAGAGTTGGACTTGACTGAGCGAACATGTCCATCCAAAGAACACACGCACATATATACATCATCTGAGCTAAAAACCAAATTAAGGAATGTTGTAAGATACAAGTTCAACATTAAAAAAAAAATCACACCCATCAGAATGGCCATCATTAAAAAAGTCTACAAACAATAAATGCTGGAGAGAGTGTGGAGAAGAGGGATCCTTTGCACTGTTGGTGGGAATATAAATTGATACAGCCACTACGGAGGTTCTCTAAAAAACTAAAAAACAAACTACCATATAATCCAGCAATCCCACTCCTGGGCATATACCCAGAGAAAACCATAATTTAAAAAGACACGTGTACACCGATATTCACTGCAGTCCTATCAGCACTGTTTACAACAGCCAGGACATGGAAGAAATCTAAAGGCCCATCAAAAGAGGAATGGATAAAGAAGATGTGGTACATATATAAATGGAATATTACTCAGCCATAACAAGGAACAAAATCGGGTCATATGTAGAGATGTGGATGGACCCAGAGACTCATATGGAGTGAAGTCAGAAAGAGAAAAACAAATATATATTAATGCATATGTGTGGAGTATAGAAAAATGATACAAATGATCTTATTTGCAAAACAGAAACAGAGACACAGATGTAGAGAACAAACATATGGACACTCAGTGGGGAAAAGAGGGGTGGGATGAATTGCGAGATTGGGATCAATCAATCAGTATCACTATTGATACTAGGTATAAAATGGATAACTAATGAGAACCTAGTGTATGACTCAAGGAACTCTACTCAGTGCTCTGTGGTGATGTAAATGGGAAGAAAAATCCAAGAAAAGAGGATATATGTACATGTATAGCTGATTCATTTTGCTGTACAGGAGAAACTAACACAACAATGTAAAGTAGCTATACTTCAATAAAAATTAATAAAAAATTAGCAGCATCTGGTAAAGTACCCAGTTGAAAATACTGTTACAAGTTAACTTATATGGTTTCTATTTCTTATATTGTGAAATACGAGGGCTTATCCTTCTGTCTCCAAAATTTTGATTTGATGGCAATATTGAGAGGGCTGGTCTCAATAAATGGGAAGAGTGCAAAAAGCCTATGGGTGGGGACAGTGATTTCTTTATCACTGTTTAAAATTTCATCAGTTTCAAAGTCATTCACTTAGGCTATAGATGATCATTCTGTCCTGGTTTTCTTTAGCAGACAATATTCCTTTACACAGGAGGGCATAAATATATTAGTATAAATGGCTTTATTCATGTGTTTTCTTTTTTTAACCCCTCCGATGAGAGAGCAGAAAAGGACAACCATGCTGTCTTCTCAGTATTTTGACTCAGGCCTGTCCTTCACAAGCCGCAGCCAGAAACATCTATTCCACAGAGATTCCACAGCCCTCACCAGTTACACAATCCTGTATAAACACACCCTGGCAGAAGGTGAGCCATCTGGCAGTGCTGCAGGCTGACCCCGTCTGCAGGGCACTGAGCCCAGGAATCTGGGCATCATTAGACTTAAGAGGACAATAGAACTTGAAAGCTGAAGAGAAATACAGGGAAGAGGTAGATCAAGAGCTGAAGAGAAAGGATGGAGATGGGACTTTCCTGCAGGTCCAGTGGTTAAGACGCTGAACTTCTAATGCAGGGGGCCTGGGTTTGATCCTGGCTTGGGGAACTAGGATCTCACATGCCATGCAGCAAAAAAATTGATATCAAGTAATTGCAAAACATAAAGGAAATACATTTGAACTGTAGGAATAAAATCTACATTAAAAAAAAAAAAATGGCGAAAAGAAGAAAAAAGCCCCCAAATATCGTGTGATTGATACCAACTACAGGGCTGTGTATTCTGAGCTGAACACAGCCCTGAACTATAAAGCTGGCAGGTGCCTATCAGATCAGTCCTCTGGAAGGAGAGATGGCAGATAGCTGGCACCCTCATTGTTACACTAGTTATTAATAAACTTCCCAACAATGACAGGAAGTGCTGGCATTCAGAGAAGGTGAACGTGTGAAGAGTTGAGTCATGGACATGGATGGGTCCCAGACAGAGCAGGCCCTACGCTCAGTATAACATGTTTTTCCCCAGAGCAGAAAAGGTCAGAGTTCAGGGATCCCAGCAGGCTGCAAGGCTTTGTGCTATTTCTTTTTTATTTTATTTTTAAAGCAAAGATCCATCACCACATTCTTTGGAATCCTGCTCTTCACAATGAAGATGACTCAACTGCCGTCTCATTAATCCCACAGCCCAATTCCTATTTATAGACACAACATGCCGTTCTGTTTTGGACAGAGTGGGTGGCTTCTGCCCCTGTATTTCCATTCAAACAGACAACATGTCTCATTGTTCTATTTCTTTAAGAAAGGATGCACAGTGACTTTTTTTTGTTTGTTTGAGGGGAGAGATGGTTAATGCAACAATCCACATGGGGAAGCAGAACACAGCGTCTCTCCTAAAAGAGTATGTGCTATTTTCTTTAAATTGGCTAAAAGCAAAAACACATCTCCCTGAGCCCCTATCTTCCCAGTGAAATGAGAACTGTCCTGGGATGGCAAATTCTAGAAGCAATGCTAGGACAATCCTCCACTCTCTCTGGCTTTCAGAGGACCTGTGGAAACACCATGTGTGTTTAACATGCAGTTCCTGTGTCTTTTATTTTGTTATTCCATTTTTTCCCCCTTTCCCATCATTTTTGAGATTTTAAGAAAAAGATGGTGAAGGACAGGGAAGCCTGGCATGCTGTAGTCCATGGGTTCGCAAAGAGTCGTACAGGACTGAGTGACTGAGCAACTAGGCAGAGTGACTACAATGTCCCCTGCTCACCCCCACCTCCCCCATAGTGGTCAGGCAGCAGGCTGGCTGGGTACCCAGAGGTGCAGAGCTGGTGAGACCACCACGATGGGGGCAGTGGGTGGGGCTCTGCTGGGCTGGAAGGGGGGCTGTGCCTTGAGCCTCCATATCCCCTCCTCTGGGGACCCTGGGAAGGCCAGGCCATCTCTCAGTAGATGTGCTCTGAGACAAGGGTCCACACGTCTTTCAAAGCCTGCCCACCAGCACCCCTTTACAAATGGACTTGGGATTTGGTTCCCTAACCTTCCTAGAAACTGAATCTCATACAGTGCAATGTTAGAAAGTAAGAGCTTGACCCCTTTTAATCCAACAGAGCTCAGAAGGCTCAGCACCTCTAAGGGTCTCTATTCAGATCTCCTACGGGACAGCCCTGGGTGTCACCACTGAAAATCTCAGGGGGTCCTGGCCCCGAGCCTTAGTAAATCATTTCAACTCTGCAGACTGTTTCTTTTTGAAATGTTAGTCCCTGGATGGGCCATTATTAAGAGTGGACTTCTGACTTTAATGATATCCATAGCATTTCTTCATTTCTTTAGCATCTGAGACCTCAGATTCCTTTAAAATGACCGAAGTCCAGTACTTGGTAATGATGTGGCCTTGTTAAATAGGAAAATCTCTTTCAGAGTTACTAGAAGTTGACAATATTTTATCTCTGTTTTATATCAATACACAGTATGCAAACTCTTTGAGGAGAGAGGCTATAACTTTTAAAATGCTGTGCATAGTTCCTGCCAAGTTTGGGAGCTGGAAAAAAATGTTTATACTGTAAAATATCACAGTGTGGTTATACAGCTCAGTTACAACACAATTTGGAGACAGACAAGGGTGGAAGGATGAATGAAAGAGAATGAAGATGGATGGTATTTGCAGGAGGGGCCTGAACTGAAAAGAGTAACCTCTGAAGATCTGATAACCATCATGATAATCTGATGGAAAATGTTGGTGGTAGGTTTATGAGAGATCCTGACAAGGACTTAGATACCATACACTCTGGGAACACATAAGGTTCTTAAAATGCAGCACACGCAGGATTCTTACTAGTATCCTTCAAAATTTAATTTCAATAATCATGTATCATTGACATCAGTCTTGGTGATGATTTCTTTAAATCTGACACCAAAAGTAGAGGCACCAAAAGTAAAAATAAACAAATGGGACTCAGGACTTCCCTGGTGGTCCAGTGGCTAAGGCGTCTCACTCCCAATGCAGGGGGCCCGGGTTCATCCCTGGTCAGGGAACTAGATCCCACATTCCACAACTAAAGATCCCATAAACTGCCACGAAGATCAGAACTTCTGAGTGTGGCAACTAAGACCCAGTACAGCCAAATAAATAAATATTAAAAAAAATAAGCAAATGGGACTACATCAAACTAAAAAGTTTCTGCACAACAAAGGAAACCATCAACTAAGAGAAAATGCAACCTACTGAATGGGAGAAAATATTGGCAAATCATATATCCGATAAAGGACTAATATTCAAAATATGTAAAAACTCACACAACTCAATAACAACAAAAAAATGCAATTAAAAAATGGGCAGAGTCTGAGGAGACATTTTCCAAAGAAGACATACATATGACCAATATCATTAATGAAAAGATACTGAGAATCATTAATCTTCAGGGAAATGCAAATCAAAACCACAATGGGAAATCACCTTGCATCTGTCAGAATGGCTGTCATCAAAAAGAACACATGTTGGTGACAATGTGGAGAAAAATAAAGGGAACTCTCCTTATACTGCTGGTGGGAATGTGAGTTGGTGCAGCCACCATGTAACAGTATGGAAGTTCCTCAAAAAACTAATAATAGAACTACCACATGACCCAGCAATTTCACTTCTGGGTATTTATCTGAAGAAATGAAACACTAACTGGAAAAGATATCTCTACCCCCATGTTCACTACAGCACTATTCACAACTATTCACAAGAGCCAAGACATGGACACAACCTAAGTGTCCACCAGTAGATGAATGAGTAAAGAAATTGTGACTTTATATAACACACACACATACACACACACAGAATGGAATGTTATTCAGCCATAACAAAAAAATTAAATCTTGTCATTTGCAACAATATAAATGGACCCCAAAAGCATTATGCCTAAGTGAAATAAACTGGAGAAAGGCAAATACTATTTGATTCCACTGATGCATAGAATCTAAACACAAATAAAACCCGTAACCTCCCGAGCTCATAGATAAAAAGAAGAGATTGGTGGTCGTCAGAGGCAGGGGGTGACAGTAGGGGAAATAGGTGAAGGGGGTCAAAAGGTACAAATTTCCAGTCATCAAATAAATGAGTCATGGGAAAATAATGTAAAAAATTTTTAAAAATCATGTACAGATCAACTATTGGGTGTCAGGCACTGAGATAGAAAAAAGGATTTTCGAGTGATGATTAGTTTTTCAAAATGTTTTTCAGGACTATTAGACACCATCTTCTTCTTTTTTTTTTTTTTAAATGAGACACTAGGTGGGCTTCCCAGGTCAGTGATAAAGAATCCACCTGCCATAGGAGGCTTGGGTTTGATCCCTGGCTTAGGAAGATCCCCTGGAAGGGGAAATGGCAACACACTCTAGTTCTTGCTGGGAAAATCCCATGAACAGAGGAGCCTGGTGGACTATAGTTCACGGGGTCGAAAAGAGTCAGACATGCACGCAAATATAAAATACAGGTGAAAAAAATAAAAATAACTGATCAA
Organism: Okapia johnstoni; assembly: GCA_024291935.2. NCBI lineage: Eukaryota > Metazoa > Chordata > Mammalia > Artiodactyla > Giraffidae > Okapia > Okapia johnstoni. The sequence goes on from CM044324.1 coordinate 20,362,801, forward strand.
ATAGGACACTGGGTTATTTGTATCCTATTTCCTGAATGAAAAGTAGATCATAGTTCTGGCAAGTATCATAAAAGAGTGTTTAAATCAGGTCCATCCAGAAAGACTGATGCTCTCTCATTTATGCAAGCCCATCACTAAAATTTAGGCCTCTCAATGTGCAGTTGAGAAGGATTCACTAAGGCAGTGGTCCCCTACCTTTTTGGCACCAAGGACCGGTTCCATGGGCTCGGGGCAGGGGTGAGGGGGCTGGGATGATTCAAGTACACTACATTTATTGTGCATTTTATTTCTAATCTAATGCTGCCACTGATCTGAGGGAGGTACTGATCTGTGGCCCAGAGGTTGGGCACCCCCAGTCTAGAGGATGAAAAGCACAGGTGGGGAGCCAGCCTATATTTTCACCTGAGGGATGGGCAACCGTCCCCTCCAGGTGGGACCACAAGGCCTCAGGAGAAGGCATCTTTTTCTCCTGCATATGGAAAGTCAGAGGTGCAGCAACCACACACCTGGAGGCCGCAATGGCCCGATGTACAGGTCCTAGAAGTTCCCTGTGTTGGCCGATGGGATACTTCCTGTGCACGGTCTCTCCCTCCACTGACCCATGGCCTTTCCTAAGTTAGGGGGGAAACCTCCCCACAGAGCCTCCACCTCTGCATTTAAGGCCAGTTCTTCAAGATCTAACTCGCAGGGCTGGGTTGAGTGCCACATGTTCCCTGGCCTGGTCACAGGCATGACTCACACCTCCGCACCTTCTCCTCCACCCAGCCTTCCTCTTGCTTAGCTGAGCAGCTGAGGGCAGGCAGAGAAAAGCCAGAGGGCCTCGGTCCTACCGATGAAGCCACTGCAGAAATGGTGCTGTCAGGGGACCTCGGTTGCTTCCATCAACTTCCAAACGGCTTTGCCTGGGGTCTTCATCACTAAGTTAGAACAGGTCTAATATCCTGAGATAAAGATATTAGGTCTGGGAGTGGATTCAGCAGTTGATTCATCTCCTAGCCCATGGGATTGATTAATGTCAAGCTGACGGCGATAACAGAGAGGAACTGCTTCCTAGTATTAAAACTGCCTGGATCTCATCTCTGATGGTTGAGTAATGTTGTTCCATGTTAGAAGTTCTGGGGCTCCTGCTCACCCGTTCCTCTGTACCTGCTGTTAGCTTTGCATCCCTGGAGGCTGCCAGAGGCAAAGGGTCCCTGCAGATGGACCAGGACATAGGTGTAAAAGTGGGGAGAGGAGGGACTTCCCTGGGGGTCAAGTAGTTAAGAATCCTTGCAATGCAGGGGACATGGGCTCAATTCCTGGTTGGGGAACTAAGATCCCACATGCCAAGGAGCAACCAAGCCCACACGCCCCAATTACTGAAGCCTGCACGCTGCAATGAAAGATCTTGTGTGATGCAATGAAGATCCCATATGCCACAACTAAGACTCAATGCAGCCAAATAAATAGTTGAAAAAAAAATACTAGTTAGGTTCATTTGGTAAAAGTGGGGAGACCTAGGTTCCTTGATCTTGAGCTGAACACCCACCTCAGGCTTTTCTCTCTTCTTCAACAAGAAGAGAGACTCTCAAGCATGGTCCCCAGACCAGTGGCATCAACAGCACCAGGGAACTTGTTGGAACTTGCTAGAAATGCAAATTTCTGGTCTCACCTCAGTCTCATAGATCAGACACTCTAGGGCTAGTACACAGCTATTTCAGTTTGAAGGAACCTCCCAAGGGGTTCTGATATACCCGAGCTGGAAGAATCTATTCTCCTCCTGGGTATAACATGCCATGTGCAGAAAGAATGTGGATTTCTGAGTGGATATGAAACCACAGTAGGGATGTGCCCCTTGTTGAGGCTGGAGGAAGAGTCAGTATCATGGGGCTAGATTAGGAGGATGGTGGGCAGATGAATCCAGGCTCAAATCTGAGACTCTGGGCTCCCAGGTGGCTCAGTGATAAAGAACCCGCCTGCCAATGCAGGAGACACCAGAGATGTGGGTTCGATCCCTGGGTCAGGAAGATTCCCTGGAGGAGGAAATGGTAACCCACTCTAGTATTCTTGCCTGGAGAATCTCATGGGCAGAGGAGCTGGGCGGGTTACAATCCATGGGGTCACAAAGAGTCTGACACGACTTAGCAACTGAGCACACACATAGGGGAGTGTCTCGGGGCCAATCACAGTGCTGGCCCTGCCCTCCCTCATTCAGCAGGGAATCAGGAGTGGCTGAAATTCCAGGCAGGGGTCTTTGACTTTGGAAGGCATTCTCTTTGCTACAGCATTGTCCATGGTCTTCACTGGAACCCTGTAAGCCTCAGAAATAATGATTACTCGGACCATTGTATTGATGAAAATATGTTAAGGATCCAAGACAGGGAGGAGTTGACAGTGATCCTTAATGGTGACTTAGCAGAGGCAGAGCCAACTGTGTGGGGCCTGACACTTACATAATTTTGGTGGCTAAATGTATTATGTTCACAGATTTTATAAAACCCATGGTCATGTGAACACCTGGCCATGGGTCCCTCAGGACCTTACAAAGTCCTGTCCATCCTCACCCTTGCCCTTCAGGTCTGAATGTGTTTTGGTTCTGACTGGACTCCACCAGCCCAGAAATTAGACAGATTTCAGCTTTCTTCCCTACTCTTGTCTTTTTCCTTTTTTTTTAAGTTTCTTTTTTATTTTTAATTGGAGGATAATTGCTTTACCATGCTGTGTTGGTTTCTGCCATACAACAGTGCAAATCAGTCATAACTGTATATATATCCCCTCCTTCTTGAGTCTTCCTCCCACAACCCCCCATCCCAGCCCTCTAGGTCGTCATGGTACTGATGAATCTTTTTCCTTTTTTATTTCACTTTGTTATTGTCTGCTGCCACCAACTGTATAGAAATGACTCTGGAAGAGAAGGTAGGGCAAAGCCTTCTTGTTTTGCTCTCTGGCTCAGAGGCAAGGAAGAGGACACTGGCCCCAAGAACAATCCGGCCATGACTGTGTGGCCTGGGGGGTGACCTGCATTATTATGCCTCTGTAACATTTTCAGGCAATTTTTGCTGCCTCCTCTTCGATTCCCTGCCCAACTCAAACCGCTCCCCTTCCTGTCACTTCAGCAAAACAATGTCCCTTCTCCTGAATCCAGCCAGACCTGAAACCTCGGGGCATTTCTGCCCCTCCCAACCTGCCCCTCCCAAACAACAAACACTCGCCCAGGGCCCTGCAGAGACAGACGGCATCAGACCTGCTGATCCTCTCTTTCCAAAGGTGCCAGACAGCAAGTCTCTCCTTCCCAAACGATCAAGAGTTTTCTGTACTTTTGAAAGCCTCGAGACGTTCCCCTGGGAACACAGTGCAGGTCACTCAGCACCATGGCTCGGACCTTCAGCCCTTTCTTAGGTAATTCTCCTTGAGTGGCACCCAAGGGATCCCACCTTCCGCCTCTGGAGCAGACACTGGCCATCAGCCTCGAGAAGGCTCCGGACGCTGCTCTAAGACCCTTGTGCGTCCTCCCCACACTGTGTGGTTCTTCCGCTTCTCCCCGCCACTCCCCCCACCCCATTCCTTTGGCTATTTTCTCCAATCTCTGCTGGACTGCAAACCTTGCTCTGGACACCGGAGCCAGCTCCCGCCGAGCCTGCCACAAGGTCCTGACCACCCCCTTCACCCACCCTCGGAAGTGCTCCCCCCTCCAACCCAGGGCTTGCAGCCCCGCTGCAGGGGGACCTCTTTTGGGGTCTGCTCACCTGAGGACAGGAGGCTGCCGCTGCTGCCGCTGATGATCTTGCCTTTGCTGCCCATGTTGGCCAGCTTGGACGTCTTCAGTGTCCCCGTCTCCGTCAGGTCGATGGCAATTTCGCTCAGGCTGCGGGCGGCATGGATCTTCGACTAGAAAGACCACCGGGTTGGATAGGTTAGGTGGAGGACACTTCCCTCCTGGCGAGGACATGCTGACCACAGTGATCGCTTGTCATCCTGAGATCTAGCAAACGGCCTCACGGCCCGAACTGCGGCATTTTTCTGTGTGTGTCCCAGGGCCCATCGCTCATCCTCTGAAACCTTCCCTCGGGAGCAGATAAGACTCCAGAGGTGACTCACTAGGAATTTTCTAAACCTGTCATCCCCCAGGCTGTGTGTACAGGGCTTACAGAGTGTGAATTTGGAGTCAGATAGACCTTGGGGGGGGGTCCCAATTTGGGGAATGACTTAGGCTCATGGAGCCTCATTATTCCCAAGAATGAAACAGGGAAAACACCACCTACTGCTCAAGGTTTTGTGAGGGTCGAAGGAAGTCAGACAAGTGAAAGGCTTCCTTCCCTTCTCCTCCCCCTTCTCTTCCCCTCCCCACACCACCCCCTACATGGCTGTCAATAAACACTAGTGATTATACAGGATTTTGTGCTTAAAGAAGGAGAAAAAAATAATTGTCAGCTTGGTGAATGATTTAAGAGATGTCTGAAGTAAGTTTAGAAAGTTTCAGTATGTTCTAAAGTGGTTCAAATTCTTAAAGTGTTAGCCACGGAGCTATGAAAACTCAGAGGGTTGGGAAATGACCACGCTACCAGCCTGCAAGTGTGGTGTGCAAGCATAGTGTGTAAGCATGGTGTGTAAGGGCTTCTGGAACAAATGCTCACTGGGATGTTTGGTTCCCACTAAGGGGCACCTGACACGGTGCCCTGCTTCTATTTTGATACCTAAATGTATGAGCCCAAGTCTTCAGATTATGGTTAAGGCTCCACTGACTCCACAAATTAACTGGCCCACTTTGGCAAACAGCAGAGCAATCAGAAGAGGACTCTGTGTTCACAATTACATTCCTAAAAGTAACTGCTGCAGTGAAGCTTCCTGCTCTAGTTCCCAGCTCTGGAGGTGGAGATGGGTTTGCGTGCCCCCTGACAATTGCTGAGTGTGTTGTTTTTTTTTTCCTTCATCGGCAAATCAGTTCATGATAATGCTTCAGGCAGAGGCTTCTGCTGTACTGTGGACTTCCAGAAAACAGCTATCAATGCTAGTGTAACCCGTACATGTGTCCATCTTTCTGTGGTCATTGGCGATATGCCAGGGATGCACGGATAGAACCGGGCAAGGCTCCCCACTGAGGTTTTCAGTTATTTGATGTGTGTTCACTCCTGGCTGCTGTGAGGCCCAGTCTGTCCCTGACACAGGAGAAACTATGGCATGTGGGCAGACCACTGCCCGACTCCCTTCACATCCTGTGCCCACAGTGGTTTCCAGCAGGGTCTGTCTGAACCATGAGACCCTGCCCTTCCTCTGGCCTCCATGTTGATGCCTAAATTGGTGAAAGACAATGACTTTCGACTGCCAAGTACTTTTCTCACCTGAATGAGATGAGAGTCTGAGAGGCAGAGGAAATGCTGAGATTTTTTGCTTTTTTTGTTCATCGGGTCTGACTTGTCTTCTTCCTCACACTCTTCTATCTCACTGATTCTTCCTTTTTTTTTTTTTTTTCTGTGATGTGGCTTGTGGCATCTTAATTCCCCGACCAGGGATTGAATCTGTGCCCCCTGCCATGGAAGCACAGAGTTCTGACCACTGGACCGCCAGGAACCGGTCCCTTCTTAAGTGTTGTCTCCTCTCCGACCTCAACTTCTGTCCCTACATTCAGAACCAGGCTGCCTTCCTGGGATGAAGCCTTCCTTGCTCGTGAAATAATCCCAGCTGCCAGCCCCTGGCAGGGTTTTCTGGCTTGTAGCAGAAAGCAGGAAGGCCTCCATTCGTTTTGACGCAGAATATCAATCACATGCACCTGGCTAAGTTTTATCCTCTGAGCAAAGCAGAGAAAGCACAATCCATCACTTCCTTTCTTTCAACACTATTCTCTTACCAAGGCCCACGCGTCACCAAGAGGAGCCCACGCTTGCAGTTATGCAAGAATAACTCATGAAGTCACAGCCCAATTCACCCTGGTGAAGGATCCAGGCTCTGGAGTCAGAAAGACCTGGACTGGAATCTTGGCTCTTTCCAGCAAATCACAGATTGACCTTGATTTCCAACCTCTCTGATCCTGAGATCCCTGTTTGTAAAATGGAGCTCTTAAAACCCACATCACAGAGGTGTGATGTCAGGACTAAATTAGATAATAGACATCAAGGTCACTGGAATTGGAATAAGCTATAAATCAGGTCCTGGGAAGAATTTGCTAAGTGAGGGTCAATGAATGACTCCACTAGGTATTTTAGGGGATCTCACCAACCTCATGGGAAACCCGTCCCCCCTTGGCCCCATCCCTGCCACACTAACCTCGGAGACAGGAAACAAACTAGGAAAAAGGGACAACAGGTGTGCTTTTGAGGGAGATTAGATTCTCAGAAGTTTTAGGAAATTACTGACTTCTGTCTAGAATGGAAATGTCACAGTGCCTGGTTGAATCAGGAAGAGAGAGAGCACTAGGAGGAGACAACTTGATGGGGAGACTCCCTCCTTGTAAAGTCAAGTCTTTGGGTCAAAGAGCCTCCAGAGTTCTAGACATTTTGCTTGGAGGGTCTTGCTGTACTAAGTATTACTACAGGCATTCTGTGAGCAAGGTTTAATCAGCCTCTACCATGCTTTCACTTGGCTTTTGATCTAGACAGAATAAAGAATAGCAGATTGGAACAAGTGGGGAAAAAAGATTCAGAAGGAAAGATGTTAGAGCTGGGGGCCAACTGAACAAGTCCTCAACCTGAATTCAGAGGAACAGTGACTAATATTCACTCTAAACAATTTAAGTTTTCAAATATTTTCCTTTGAACTCTATTAGAGATTCCTTGGGTACATGGGTTGGCAGGATCCAGCTGATGACATTTCTGATCTTTGGGCTCAGCGGATGTAATTTACCAAATGTCACTGGTGACTGTACAGCCCCTCATTCTGAAGGAGCCACCAGAAAGGAACCAGTATGGCCTCTTTCTGCTCTGTCTTTAGTGATGGAGGTTGTGTGTGTGTGTGTGAGACACAGAGAGAGAGACAAGGAGAGATTTTAAGCGATTTACACCAGGACCCTGAAAGAAGAAAATAACCAAGTGCCAGTGTATGAACACAAGACTTCTCGGTTACCTACCCCTGCTGACTTCAACCACCAGACTACACTTGTTTCTGGGGTTGAAAAGAATCCCTTGGGAGGCTTGGGCTTTGCTGAAGCACTTCAGAGAAAGGAATGGTTGGCATGGCCCACTACAGTAGAGTGTGAAGCAATGGCCAGCATGCCAGCCAATACTGGCTGCTCAGAAATACTTGGAAACACTTCATCCCAGGCCTGCCAACCATCACTCACCCGGAACCATCCTGCCCACTGGAGATGCGTCACATTGCTATTGTTTAAAGAACATTCCAAAAGTGAAAGGTGTTGTAACACAATTCCTGAGGCAGATTTTATCATCTCTGGTTTTGGGGTGCTTTTAAACAGTTTAAACTTTACACAGGTGTCGGCCAGGCAACAGTATGATCGATTTGTAATGATAATAATGAAAGATAGCTCACATCTCCTGAAACAATCACAAACACTGTGTCACTGGATCAGTCAATGATTTTGGTCAGGGGTTTCTTTGCTGTTCTTTAACTGAAGAAAGCAAGAAGGAGTGAGGAAAGACTTGTCCAGGATCACAGAACGAGAAGGTGGAATCGTTGGACTTCCCTATGGGGCAACCTGTTCCTCACCTGATACCGCAGGCAGAGGAACTGGTTCCAAAAGGAAATGCATGGGCTCTGGAGCACCTGTGAATATACAGAGCTTATCTGGGGAAAATTCTCCTGCTCCCAGGAATAGGTATATTTCCTTCCTCCAGGGGTTGCTGAGGTGAAAGTTCTCTATGGCTGTAAGTATTTGGTTTGGTCTCTTAAAAGACACTTCTTGCTAATAGGTGATCTTTGATAGTTACTTTTAATTAATTACTTTTGGCTGCACTGGGTCTTCATTGCTGTGCTTGGGTGTTCTATAGTTGTGGCCACTGGGGGCTACTCTCTAGTTGTGGATGGGCTTCTCACTGCAGTGGCTTCTCTTGCTGTGGAGCATGGGCTCTAGGGTCTCTGGGCTCAGTAGCTGTGGCACATGGGCTAAACTGCTCTGCAGCATGCGGGATATTCCTGGATCAGGGATCAAACCCGTGTTCCCTGCATCGGCAGGCGGATTCTTAACCACTGGATCACCAGGGAAGTACCTTATGGTTACTTTTAAAGGTTTACTTGCTGTATCAGTGGGTTGACCTGTAAGCCTGCTCCATAAAGCTTCCCCAACTGCAGCTGAGACAACCTTCAATAGGGCTGTAGAACCCTAAGAATGGGCCTCCTGAGTTACCCCAAAGATGTTCTAATGCAAAAAGCCAGCACAAGAAAGAGGAGTTCAAACAGCTAAGGTACCATCCTTAGAGTGAAGCATGCTTTCTCTTTTCTGCATTCAACATTGTGGTATCAGTGTGTGGGGGGTCCTCACAAGAGGAATTGGTAGTGGGGTTCAGGAGGGTTATCAAGCTCTCTTATCTCTCATCATGCATTACCGAACACTACGAACACTACGGAGGAGAGAATCAAGGTTCCAAGGTTTCAACCTCCAACTCTTGTCACTGGAGGGCAAATCGCTGATACCCACCCACTGTCTCAATATAAAGCATGAGTCAAAACACTTTGGCCCTGTTTCTTTGGATCTAATCGAGCCTCAAATTCCTGTGCCAAAGCCCGTCATCACCAGGAGAGCTGTAGAACACTCTCATTATTCCTGGCAACAAAAATATTCCACTCTGTGCCCATTCATCCCAGAAAATGACCAAAATGGGGGTCAGGAAGAAGACTTAGGGGAGGAGAAAATGTGTTACAGAGGAGAAAGTGACTCCCACATGGGAAAGGCCGTGATTTGAAACTGAATGATGACTTAAGGGTTTGTTTGCTTTCTTCCTGTCCTATTGTCTTACTATCTTTCTCTTACCTCCCACTCAACCTCTCTCCTTCCAGTGCTCTCCCCAAGCCAGGAAAAGAGCATCTCCAACCAGAAGAAAAATAACACAAAAGAGGAAGCCACAAGAATCCCAAAAGGCATCAATCCAATAAGTCTTGGGCCCAGTAAGCCCAGAGTCTTGCCACCTCCTTCCCTTTCAGGACTCACGGGATGGGACAAAACCTCCCATGGGTGATGGTATGACTATGCAAGAGGCCAAGGTCCACTCCCCACCCTTCCTGAGACACCAGAATCCTGAGAAAGATACAGAGCCCCTCTTGATATGGCTCTTCACTTGAGGGGTAATGGACAGGAGAGGCTTGTGTGGGGAAGGCGAGGGGAGCCCAGAAGCCGAGGCAGGAAGAACAAGGGGCAGAATGTTGACAGAAGCCCTGTGTGAACTGGAGACATGTCGTTTTCCCACCCACCAGGAAATGCACCCCTCCCCCACCCCGTGTATGTGAACTTGGGCTGGATCAAACCTCCCTTGGAGGACGACTGTTTGTCAAGGCCTGAGGCTCTGGGTCTACCTGAGAGAAACAGAGTTGTTGCTTTTTAAATTTTTTTTTTTAATGTTTCCAGTTTTGCATTTTTAAGAAATGGAGTTGGCAGTTGGAAAAGCCTGGAGGGTTTTCACAAGCAATTATCCTCAACAGTTAGGTGGTGACTATTAGTTGAGACTAGTTGCTTTTTTTTTTCCCCAAAAGGAAAACAACATGCCAGTGTTTACACACCAAAAAGGGCTCGACTGCTTACTCCTGGGAGAGGCTCTTGGGGTTTGAAAGCACAGGCAGAATTCCTACCTGGCTGTGTCAAATGGCTTAAGTGGCTCTGACTGTTCTTGACCAGGTCACTGGGAAAGAAATGTTCTCTTAAAGAGTTGATCTCATTCCTGCCTCTGATAGCCCTAAAAGGCCAGTCTGTACCTATGCCCATCTCAGAGCAAGGGATGCAGGGCCTCCCCCAGCCATCCAATGCCCAATCCCCAAACTACAAGATCCAGACAAGGGCCCTGCCCTTAGGAGAGCTCAAGGCTCAGTGGAAGGTCTGGTCTCGGCAGAGGCCCTCCCCACCCCAGGAGAGGGCCTTACCTTACTCTGCTTTCTGTCCAGATAGAACTGGTGTTGGCTAATGGCCATAGCCCAGATGGACTTGATCAGTGCTGGACACGCGTACCACGTGTGCACCGCGATGCCGCTGTGTCCAAATGTCCTCCTTGTCACCGAAGCCCTGGGAGAGCAAGAACCAGAAGGGTCAACCAACTGCGCTGGCCATGAAGGACTCCAGTCCTCAGTCCACAGCTTTTACCAAGAACCCACTGGGTCCAAAAGCTCTGGCAATAAAGGTAACCGAAGGGCCTTGAGTGCACACACGTGAAGCTGGCTGACAAAGGCCAGCTTTTTATTTTATTAAATAGAAATGGATTCTATTTAAGGTATAGAATATGATGATTTGATCTTCATATACACAGTGATCACTGCAGTCAAGCTAAAGAACATCTCATCTCCTCCAATATTACCATCATGTGTGCTTGTGTGTGTTTATGGTCAGAGCACCTGAAATCTGTTCTTCGCCAGTTTCTGGTATATTATTAACTATAGTCACCATGCTGTACATTCTGTCTCTAGGCTAATTCTTCCAGAACTACCACTTTGTACCCTCTGACCAGCATCTCTCCATTTTCCCTGCCTCCTCACTCCACCCTACCCCTAGTGATAGCCATTCTGCTCTCTGCTACTGTGTATTGACTCTTTTAGCTTCCATCTATAAACAAGACCATGTAGTTCTGTTCTTCTGTGTCTGCCTTATTTCACTTCATAATGTCCTCCAGGTCCATCTGCGTTATTGCAAGCAGGGTCTCCTTTTTTTTTTTAAGGTTGAATGATACTCTGCTGTGGATATGCACCACAAATTCTTCATCCATCAGTGGACACTTACGTTGCTGCCATATCTTGGCCATAGTGAATCCTGCTAATATTTTGATTTACTGGCTCCTTAGGGGTCAGAATTTGGCTAAGCCTCTGCCTTGTCTGGAATAAGATGGGTCATTTGAGGTCACAGGACGGTCCTTTCTGATCTTCAGCTCCTGGCACTGGACCAAGGCAAACTTTGGAGACAGGAAAAGCGTTTGACAATGCCCTTTATTAACCAGGCAACACTGCCTGTGGTGAAGGATGAGTAAATTTTCTTCTAATCACCACATCATCTAAGGCAATCAGGACTCCTTACGTTATTCTCAGGCAATCTTCCTTGAAAGAGCTAGTTTCAATTTCAAATATATTCAGAGGGCAGGTGGGGTATAAAAATAATCAGGATAGGGAAGGCAGAAAGAAATGGGCCTGTCCAATCTTTCCCCTGCTACCCAAACCACTTCCACATACACACAGATGTAGGAGATGTGGAGGAGGTGCAGAGAGAGGCAATCAGACTTTAAAAGGAAGGTGGGAGAGACTGGTCCTAATGTCATTCATCACATTAATGCAATCATAGGGGAAAAAGTTGTATGATCGTGTTCTTAGTAAAGTTTATTTTATAGTATGGGTACACGATTTTGCAAGTGAAATCTCAGAATATGTGTTTGCATACTTGTGTGCGTGCATGTGTAGGATAAGGTGAGGGGGCAGTGGGGTGAGGCTTGGGGGGATCTTATGTGCACACCAGAAGAACAATATGTGTTCCAGATTGAGCTATTGCATTTCCAGAACCTTGGCGGTAATCAAGACTTGTGAATAATCACATTATTTTCATGGCCAGTATTTTTCTTTGAAGGAAATTAGAAGCTGCTCCAATCATCTTCTCTTAGGGTCTCAAGATTTAACAGCAAGTGTTCTGCTGCTGCTGCTGCTAAGTCACTTCAGTTGTGTCCGACTCTGTGTGACCACATAGATGGCAGCCCACCAGGCTCCGCCATCCCTGGGATTCTCCAGGCAAGAACACTGGAGTGGGTTGCCATTTCCTTCTCCAATGCATGAAAGTGAAAAGTGAAAGTGAAGTCGCTCAGTCATGTCCAACTTTTAGCGACCCCATGGACTGCAGCCCACCAGGGTCCTCCGTCCATGGGATTTTCCAGGCAAGAGGACTGCAGTGGGTGCCATTTGCTTTCTCTGGCAGGTGTTCTACAGACCCAGTTTTAAGGAGGAATTCCAAACTGGTGGTTAGAGAAATGTTACAGATTCTAAGCAGAGCATTATTCTTTCTTTTGGTTAAAACCAAAGTTAAAATGCTAGCTCACAGAAGAACACACAGTTGAAAATAACAGAAAACGAGCTGGCGAGAGAGTGAGAAGGAAATCCCCGTGGTCTCTGAAACTGTGATGAGAACACTCAACCTGGTTTCCACAGCAATGGCTGATCCTGGGAGTAAATATGTTTTTTTCCCCTTCTAGAAAAGGTGAATTAGAAAGGAAAAGTCATTTCAAATGTGCTTCAGCGGCAGCAGTGAGAGCAGAGCCAGGCGAGGTGTATTTTTCAGGTAAGGTGGAGGGGTAGGAGGAGGAGGGAGGGGGCTGGCTGGTCTGGGAGTTCCCAGCAGCACCTGAATCAGATGCTCTCAGAGTGTTTCTCATGCTCGATTATGAGTTGGTCTCTTCTCTACAGGGTTCCCTTCAGGCTCTTCCTATCCCACTGACTCTTTTGTTTGGCCAAAACCTTAGAAATGGGATATCTGCCAAACCCAGTGAACCGCAGACCCAATGCTGGGTATTGTGTCAGGATGCATGTCCAGGAGAGAAAATCTTGAAGCATCTTCTGTGACGGCTGAGCCACCCCTTGTCCTCGCCATGTCCCGGGACACTGGTCTTCAGGACACGATTCTGCCCTGGCTCTTGCCATCCTATAACTTCAGTCCTGGCTTCCTTCCTGGTTTGGGGGAGGGGCTGACTACTGAACCATCCCAACAAAGTACAGTCTATCAGATGATTCTTCCGTGTTCAGATAAACAAGGCAACAGCAACAGGATGACACGTTTAACTGGAGGAGCGCCAGGAGGCCTGTAGAAGAGTGCTTATCGCAGTGCCAGGCGGAAGACAGGGTTGGAGCTTTGGCTTCACCACTCAGCTTAGCAGCTAATCTAGAATGGTCCCCTTTGCCTACTCTGGTGCACCTTTAAAGCCATCGTCAACCTGGGTTTCCACCTCTGACATCAAGGAAGCCACACCTCTGGCCTCTCCTTGCCTCCCCTCTCCTCTCTGCTGGTCTCTAGGCTGACAGAGGACTACATTCCTTGAGGGGATGTGCTCACTGCTCATGTTCAGTGCTCAGGCTGCCTTGGGCTCCTCTACCTCCCTCTTCTCTCTGACACCCACCTGACTGACATCTTTATCCCCCAGAGGGCCCACTTTGAGCTCTACGTCCTTAGCTAAGGATTTCTCCTTCTCAGGATGCCTCTCCAGACCAGCCTGGCCAGCTGCAGCACTTATAGGCTGTGTCATTTGGCACTTGGTACCCGCTGCCCATGTATAATGTGGTGGAAGGCATGTGAGCTATGGAGCCAGACTCGCTGGGTTTACACCCTGCCTCTATCCGACTTGCTTTCTGTAACCTGGAGTAGGTTACTGTGCTTCTTCTGTGCCTATTTCCCAGGTAGGACAAGAATACTAGTAGCTACTTCCCAGGGTTATAGCAAGGACCCAATGAGATAACAGTCCAAGTGTTTAGAACAGTGACTGTGCATAGCAAACACTTAATAAACATTAAGTTCCTTATTCCTTCTCCCCAGCTGTGCTGGAAGTTCTTTCCAGGGCAAGTAGACCCTGTCTGACTTTTTTTGTATACCCCAGGCCCCATAACAAAGTAACACATAGTAAGTTATGAACACCGTTACGGGACAGTACCCGAACACCGATGCTACTCAACAAATGGGAGATGGATCACTTTCATGTAATAGGCTAAGGGCCCATGTAATAGGAACTTGTGAGGTTTGGACCTTTTCCTATATCTCTGGGCCTTGGGAAAAGGAAGGGAATTTAGTCTTACAACACAGATAGGAAAACAGGCCCAGAGAGAACAAGAACACAGACACATAGACACACACAGACACACATGCAAGGATGTGTCCAAGGTACCTCTGCCTTAGTAGAATTCCCAACAGAACACAGGCTTGGAGAGTTTGTCTAGTCCTTACCCTCAGTCTCTTAGGTCATTCAATCTCCATCTTTATTTTGTCAGTCATCCGTGTTTTCTGCATCTGACCCACTGGAGCACTCATTTGGGGAAATTATTTTCAGCATCTCTCCCCCACCACCTGTCCTGCACCAACGGATTCCTGCTCTGTAGAGACCAGGTCTCCGGACCATGAGACCCTTCATCACCGGACCCTGAAAAATGCCGCCAACACTCTTGTCATCATCTGACCACCACCTGGACCAAGGTCATTTTCCGCGGCGTGTGGGGGGCTCTCTTGGCTACACGGGAGGCTGCTTCACGCAGATTATACGACCAGGCGAGCGGTGCATCAGTCCTCCTGGGTTATCACTGGCTGCAGGAGCAGAGACGGCACCCCCCACAAGCCTCACCCTCTGACGGGGCATGAATCTTACTCCGGAGGTCTTGTGCTGAGAACTTTCTGGGAGGCACCTCGGCCTGAGCACCCAGAAGCCATGTGTGTGGGAAGCTGGTGCCAATAGCTCCTCTGCCCTGAGCCATGGCTGGGGCAGCAACAGCCCTTCACGTTCCCATTCACTCCCCTAGAGACCCTGCCCTCCGCCTGTCTTCCCAAGGCTTCTTTCCTGTTCTCAGTCTGCTTTTGGACCTGTTGAAAGTGATTTATCCTTAAGCATTAGGTCTGTTTTCAGGGAATTTTGCTGCCACTTCTGGGCTGCCTATAACTCTAGGACTAGCAGACAAAGAGAGGAAAAGTCACAGTATACCCTCCCCCCCCAACCCCAAGAACCTTCCTTGCAGGGCTTGCTGCATTCCAAAATGGGACCCTATTGTTTGGTGCTGGACTTGGGGAGCACTGATTCTGACACGAGTGCTCCCTGGGGTACAATGTGAGGTGGAGAGAAAAGGACTTGCATTTCTTTCACACCCACCCACCACTGCAAATACCCTAAAGTTACAGCTCAAGGAATAAGACAATTCAGCACAACTCTTAAGACAGTAGGTTCCCTCGGCTGCTGACCGTCCAACCAAAAACAGTCTCAGAAACTGACAAGCCATCCCTCAGACTCTTCTCTGGCAAAAAACTTCCTAAAAGGACTCAGGCCACTGCTCACTTTAATTTGGTAATTGTTCCAAAGCGCTACAAATCTTTCCTAAAATGCCCTGGCTTGTAAAGACAACTCCACATATACGGGCAAGTAACACATGAGGTCAGATGAGATGATCATGGCATTGCTCTTTACACACACACGCGGCATTTCTCAACACACAGAACAAAAACAAAGCTCTACTGTCTTATTTGAACTCTATTCTCCCAATCAACCACCTTCTTCCCCCTAAATTATTAACATGAACAGTGACAGCACAAAAATAGTAATGTAAGTAATACGTCAGCAGGGCCATGCACTCCCAGGAGGAACAACATTTCTAGCTTACCTGCGTGGGTCATGAACTTCCACAGAAAACTTCTTCTCTCTGAAATACAGGTTTTCCAACTGTCTCCATTGGAATATCTGGACAGAAAACAATGCAGTTGAAGTTCAAGTGTGAGCGGTTCACGGCTGCAGTCCTCTCTCTGCGGCTGAACTTACAGCTGGCAGTTTCCTTATCAGAGCTGAACCCGTACAGTTGTTTGCACCTCCTATGCCTCTTGCTTCACACACACACACACACACACACACACACACACACACACACACACACACACACACACACACACACGCAGCTCTCCAGTTCAAAACCCTGGCAACGTGGGTGTGGATTTTCCTGCAGGCTTCTCAACAGGAACAAAACAAGTTCTTTTCAAGTGGTTCCCCGGCTCTGCTGGGCCTTTGTTGAATTCTCCAAGACAGTTCCCGGCTCTGCAGTTTTCCCTCCAAGGCGAGGGGGAGGAGGGGGAGTGGAGGGCGGGCTGGCGGAGGGAGGGGAGGGAGCCGGCGCTCTCAGGAGGGAGTAGTAGCCATCTGCCTGCAGTACTGATCCGGCTTCCTCCCTGCGGTGCTCCAGGGGTGAGGCGCTCCGCATTCCCAGCCTCCCCTCGGGACTCCACTTCCCGCCCACTAATGTGTCAGCCACCGGACTCGCCCTGGTGATCTGGGGCGGCGGGGAAGCTTCCCCTCCAAGGGTAGGGGCTGCTTGGACCCTATTTGGGGGCAGGAGACTCCAGACAACAACAGAAGCCTGTCAAGCCCAGCTTTTTTCTTTAGCACAAAGAAAATCAGGGCTAGCGGGATGCTGCAGCCAGGGGCTTGTGGCCACTGGGGCATTGGAGAGTGAAATTAGGGCCGTTCTGAACACTGGGAGCTAAACCGAGTTCCTGGCGCTGCCCAAAGGCCCTGAAGGCCCTGGTGGACATTCTTCCTTGGCTGAGCGAGTCTGTTCACTAAGATGTTTGGGAGTAATTAGGGTGGCAACATTGCTCTGTGAGGGGGTTCTTGCACTGGATGAAAAGGAAAGTTACTTCATCTCTGAGGGAAAAGTCAAAAGAAGTTCAAGTTATGCCCATATCATTCATATTTGTATCTGATGCAATATTGCAGTCCCTTCGATAGAATTTGAGATTGTTTAGCCCAAAGAAGGGCCAAACAGATCTTCATCCTGCAAGTGGCTGATTGATTTCTTCCCATGGTCCTCCCTTGCTTCGCCCACTGAGTTAAGGCAGATGCTTTTCAGGGTCTTATTTAGACCCAGAATCCTCTCACCTGATGCCCCTGACACTTTCTGATCTGCTCACATTCTCTCCTGCGAGACAACAATTTCTGTGTCCCATCAACCCTCCTTGCCAGGTCCAAGACACCGGCCTGGCCAAAGGACTCCGCCTTGTTGTCAAACTGGGCCAGAATAAAAACTGTTTCTGGCAAGGCTGCCTCTTCTCACAACCTGCTCTGCAGAATCTTACAATGATTCTGTCTGCCTAACGGGGAGGAGGACATGGATTTTCTCTAATTTCAGAGTCATCTCTTTTGTTTACAGCTCAGAGTACATTTTCCTCTGAAGTCCAAGGAAAATTGTACTTCCTTTTCTCCTTTCAGGTCAGTTCCAAGGAAAGCAAGTCCTACAGGAGCTCAGAGAGCTTTGTGTCCGATCACAGATGAAAAGCCACCTGTGTAGTCGATAACTCGAGTCCCAGATCTGAGCCTTATGCTCTTATCTGATGCTCTGCTAAACCCCTTAGTGAAATGCACCGAGTTCCTCTCTGATTCCCCACTGATAGGTATTTACCAAGGTTCCACCTGAACTTGGCCACAGACACACAAGCACCACAACTAACAGCTCCCTGACCTTGTAACCTGGAGGTAGGTAGTACACAGAACAAAGTGGCCAGGCAGATGCTCTGGAGTCCGGCTACATCTGTTTGAATCCTGAGTCCCCTATATCCAAACTGTGTGACATCAGGTAAGTGACCGCATCTCCTTTAGCCTCAGTTTTCTCATCTCTAAAATGGCAATAACACTTCTAAGGTAGAAGCAACAGAGATCCTTAGCGCGGTGCTGGTACAAAGTAAATGCTCAGGGAATTCAGGTCTCAGTGCAATTTTAGTTGCTCTTACTTCTCCCAAATCCTGGCAAATGAAGTAGATTAACTCCAGAACAACCAAAATTATTAAGCTTTTTTTTTTTTTTTTTAACTTCTAGCCCTGTCATTGGGGTTTAAGAAAATAAAAGTCCCAGAAATCTGAAGTGTATGGATTTAGTACCCTGCCTACCCCCCATCCCCTTTTCTCCAAAGAGAGGGGTCGGTAGGAGATGGCTGATCCCTGAGGGGGACTTGCAGCATGTGTGTGGCACCCACCTGGCCAGGTAAGGTGGAGCCTTGGCCAGGACCTGTTTCCCGGGTGTGTGACCTGAGGGCCCTGTGCTTGGTCTAACATTCTGCTGTCTCCATCTCAAAATTCTCAATAAACTTGATCAACAGGCCCTGAATTTTCATTTGTCCTGGGCTTTACAGATTATGCCACTGGTCCTAACTGATGCTCACGCCTCGGTCACTGTCTTTGGGGGACAACACGTGGGGGAAGATGCATCTGATGGGCAGACCTTCCAGGCTTTATCCTCTTGGCGTTGGTGCACTGGCGAGCACCTCACATGGGACTCGGGTCGGGAGCTCCCTCCTTCCTGGTGAAAACTCCCAAAGCCCAACAATCAGGGGGTGGGTTCCCTGGCAATTCCTCCCTCCCTGGCTTTTTGCAAAACAGAACTCATGCCAGGCGTTCCCCGAAAGTACTCCCCATGCCCCTGGAGTGGAGAGCCTCATATCTGCCAAGGACCAAAGCACAACCTTGTGTCCGCTGTGGCCCTTCCGCCTACTGATGGTGCATCGCAGACTCCTGCCTCAGCACGGAACCCTGACGGCCCGGCTCCCAGCATCTGTGGACATCTCCAACAGGAGCAGAACAGCGGCTTTGCCCCGTTTGCTCTAGGCAGGGTTTTTTCCTTATTTTCTTCTTCTTTTTTTTTGTAAATGAAAACACTGGGAAGGGAGGAAAGGAGGGTAGTTTTCCAGGCCAGGAAGGTCCCAGGAACCCAAGAGGAGGTGCTCATGAGGGAACAATGGTCTCATCCTTTCCTCCCACACCTGGGGGGACATGGAGTGCTTGGGAACAGGCAGGGGGATGAAGGCAGCTGGACGCCCCATGCACCAACGTGGCCTCTTGTGCTCGAGGGCCCCTGTGCCCACTGTTCTGAAGCTGTGCCTACTAGACCCTCCCTCTGAGGCTGGTAGAGTCGAACAACAAGCAGATAAAGAGCAGACATTTGGCTTGGCCTCCCCTTTGTGAATAGGGAACACTAGGCTCTGAGGCGCTGGTTTGGGGGCAGCCCTTGATCATCCGTGTCACTTCAAAAGAACCCCTTTGACCCACTGCAGCCATCAGAACCCAGCCACCAGCTAAAGACACCAACATGTTTTGGGATTCCACATCGGACACACGAAGATGGTTACGACTGGGCTAGATCCCTGAGGAGTTTGGCTAATTCCTATGGCCAATTCTGCCCAAGGAGCTACCTAAAATCTCAAACACAGGTCTATCAGTAATCAAAGGATTTATTAATTAATACCTGTGAAAAAGGACTAATGCACTTGATTGGGGCATCTTTAAAAAGCAGACACCTCTTCTTTGATCTTTTGTATCCCGCCCCTCCCCCCCCCCCAATAAGAGCAAGTGGGAAACCTTCTTCCTGGGGAAAATGAGGCCCAGAGAAATGAGGGGAAAATGCCTAAGGCCACACAGCAAGTCAGTGAGGGAACCAGACATAGGAGCCAAGGGCACCTGGCCCATTACTCTAACCTCTAACTATGTTCCTTTCCCTATGGGGTCCACCAATTAATGGGAACAGCTCTTACTCACTAATGGATGGTTAACTTTACGAGTGGAATGATTTTTTTTTTTTTTTTTTTTACAAATGAGCAGCTAGGTAGGAAGTATAAAGCCACATCTTTTCCATCCTATGCAGCTGCTTTTCTTTCCTTTACAAGCTGTAATGATAACACATATTACTCCTTTCTCACCTTAGAGACCTGGCTTCCTCTGGTTTTCTACACGGAGATGCTTCAGTATCAGCAGCTTTCCATCCAGGACTAACAAGTAACAATCATGATTAAGAACAGACTTAATAATTTGGCCTTGCGCAGAAAACAAAAAAGAAGAGAAACCTTCTAGAAGTGGTTTTATGGAGACTGTGCCTGTTGCCATGATTGGAACCATGGCTGGTCGTGGATGTGGATTTGTGGCTTCTGACCCAGACGTGTAGTTCCCAAGCAAACACGGGTCCTCCAGTTCCCCTTGCTGGGGCTCAATGTGATGTGTAAAAGAGGAGACGGAAAATGTTTATGCACAGAAAGCAGAGAAGAGTGGCTAATAAATACAGCCTCTGTGCCCTGAGTGCGGCAGAGTACACTAAAAACACTTAACAAGCCGGACCAGGTTCCTGGATCCGATTAGCTGGTCTGCCTGATTCCCACATCCTGTGTATGCTGGAGATCAGGGCTGGGAAAGACTCATGTCCTGTTCTTTCGGAGTGGGTGAAGGCGCAGTGGGGATGGGCCAAGGGGCCTTGACTCCCTGAGACTTCCTCCGAAGCCACTGTTTACTGGGAGCCAGCACAGCACGTGGGGTGATGGGCGAGCTCTCGAAATGAGACTGAAATAAAGGCTCGAGGAAGCCGGCTCTAGTGGCTCTGATTCTTGAGCAGGACTTGGGGGGTGGGGGCTTGTCTTCCTCCTGTCCCTGAGGCTGAGTCACCGAGCTTCTTAATGACCTCTCACTGAGTAACTTCCTGCTGCTTCTAGAGGGGCCATTATACTGAATCCCGGGGGCCATCTGGCCAGCCCCTGCCTCCCACAGATAAAGCAAGCCCAGGGGGGAGAAGTTAAGGGACTGGCAGAGGTTAAATGAGTAACTGATGTCAGGCCCACTCTTGTGGGCTCTTCCTAACACGCCAGGAGGACCTGGTAATGAGTGAGAAGAGAGTTGTTTCCAGCTGATGGTTAAGTAAGCCATCACTCCTCCAAAGGTTCTTGGCCGCCTGCTTTGCCAACACCAGCAAGGAGTTTTCTTGTATTATAAGAAGAATGAGAATCAGGCCAGAAATAACTTTGGAGCTCAGGATGAAAAATACCAATAAAAAGCCACTTCCTGATTTCATTTTTGCTCTGTTCACCCTCTAGAAGTTGTCACTGTCGTCTCCAGGTGTATTTATACCTTCAGCAAATAAACATGAGCTGACACACACTGAGACGGATACAGCACAAAAGAAGTCACTCAACCCCAACTGGATGGACTTGAATTAAAATAGGAGAACAACACAGAAAACCCCAAAGCCTGCACACTCCGAAACTTTTATCAGGAGTCCCCTGATGAGGCTCCCCTGTCATTCAGGAACTAATTCTATGAACAACAGAAGCAGTGCTGTTTTTAATGGGTTAACACTCTATGTCGGAGGTTTTTAAATCTGTTGCATGGGTATTCAATATATTGGGTTGGTCAGAAACTTTGTTTGGGTTTTTCCACACCATCTTATGGAAAAACCCAAATGAACTTTTTGGCTAAACCAGTATTTTATGCTTAGAGAGGACCAAAACAAGGCCCTGAGGATTTAGGTAACATCCAATCCCCATTCCTCTTCCGAACATTCAAGTTGTGGTGTCTACTCTGCACAAACCTACGCTAAGAGGACAGAGAAAGGACATGCCTCACACGTGTCTCTATGTCTAAGGTGCTTGCTGGGAGGATGTGACATACATAAAGCAGACTGCATCCATGGCATAGGAACTTACTTCATGATGGAGTTTAAAACCTCCTCGAGTTTCTGTATCAGGCTTTTGTTCCAGGGAAGGACTTCCCTGGTGGTCCAGTGGTAAAGAATCCGCCTACCAATGCAGGGGACACGGGTTTGATTCCTGGTCTGGGAAGATTCCACATGCTGCAGAGCAACTAAGCCCTTGCACCCAGAGCCTGTGTTTTACAACAGGAGAAACCACCGCAGTGAGAAGCCCACGCATTGCAACAAAAAGTAGCCCCTGCTTGCCGAAACTAGACAAAGCTTGTGGAGTGAAGGTCAGCACTATAAATCCTTGAAATGCCACCTGGCTACTCTTTGGAATTTAAAAATAAAGTCACTTGTTTTAAACATCTCCTATTTATGGGAAACAGTACAGTTGTCCCTGGGTATCCTCAGGGGCTTGGTTCCAGGAACCTCCTTGGATACTAAAATCTGAGGATGCTCAAGTCCCTTATATAAAATGGAGTGGTATTTGCATAAACCCCAGGCACATCCTCTGTACACTGTAAATCATCCCCAAGTTATTTACAATAACCTAATATAAATGCTATGTAACTAGCTGCTGGCATGCAGCAAATTCAGGTTTTGGATTTTGGAACTTTCTGGAGTTTAAAAATTATTTCTGAATATTTTCAATTTGCAGTTGGTTGAATTCACAGATGTGGGACCCACAGATAAGGGAGCTAACTATTTCACTGAATAAAAGCTTGGTTTTCAAAGTTGCACTGTCTATAACTTACTGGCTGTTTATCTTTGGCAATAACATTTTTTTGTTTTTCTTTTATCATCTTTGAAATAAGACTACCAACAACATCAGTTTTGTTTTCATAGCAATGCTGTATCAATGAACTAATACATACTAAGTGCTGCAAATGGAGCTAGGTATGTAGTTAGCACTTAAATATCAGCCATTATGTTCTCTTTCCGCTATCATTCACAGGACAGTATTACTCTTCATGTAAAAATAAAGTTCTCATTACTTTGAACACATAGCCCAAAGTACAGGTTTGTGAAATTCTTTTTTAAAAGATGGCTAATATGGTGGCATGGGCATTTTAAAAAATGTTTTTTGTTCATTGAATTTCTCAGCACACAAGGATAAGCCTAACCTAGGTTCTCCTGCATCCGCTTGTTGGTTTTTGATGTATTCTCTTCAGGTTCTTTGCTTCCAGTTCTTATCCAGTCAGTTCCTGGGTCCACCATAATTTTGACCAGAGTCAGTTCTGACCATTTTCCTGCTGATATTTTTTGGGGGTATCACACACCTTGTGGGATCTTAGCTCCCCAACCAGGGATCGAACCCCTGTGCCCCCTGCAGTGAAAGCCTGCAGTGCTAACTACTGGACCACCAGGGAATTCCGCCTGCTATGACTTCTAATCTCACAACATTCACCCTGACAGGAAGTAGCCTCCTATGATACAGCTCAGCAGTATTCACATGGAATGGGCCAGACTGGAATCCAAACCATGGCCTCCAAGACAGGCAAACTCTGTCCCCACGTTACTAGCTCACAAAGTGGTTGTGAGGGTGTCCTCAGGACCAGCATTGATAAGAGGGCTCCCTGGCCTCCATTTTCTTCCAAGAGGGCCAGATACCCAGCCAAGAAAACAATAGGTAATTTTTCTGCACCACCAGACCTAATGGAATCAAGATGTTCCTCTGGCTGACTCCTCAGTGTCAGACTACAGAAGCTCTCGACTGATTTGGTTAATTCAGTGACAGACGCCTGGAGCACCGGGCCCTGACCCTTGAACAGACGGCCTCTTTTTAACTCATCAAAAACCTTTTAGCTTCCTTTGGCTTCAGAGTCATTACTAGGGGCAGTGAGAGGGAAAGATCCACAGATACTTAAGAGGTCCATGGAGAAAACAGGCCATTTTATTTGTCCCCACTAGATGCAATTTCCTTTTATTTCTCTCCTTGAGGGGCATCTCTCTGTATCATTTTCTTGTGTGTATTTTGGCTTTTTCTCAGGGAAAGAACTGACCATAAAGCTTTGGCAAATGTAAAAACTTTCAAGAGAAGCTGAAAGCCTTTTCCCTTCCTTATCCTTGGCCTCCTGATGGAATTTCTTCCCTCCTCCACGTGCCTCTCAGGGGATGGATGCGGGTTAGTGTCCAAAGGGAGAAACTGGCCAGGGGTTTCTGGCCAGGTAACTCATGTTACCCAAGTCGAACTTTGTTTTTTTCCAGCAGTGAGCATGGGGGCTCAGTTTGGTGTGGCTTCACTTCTCTGTGTGCCAGGCTTTTCTTTAAAAAAAAAAAAAAAACTTCAAGGCTTGGGACTTCCCTCGTGGTCCAGTGGCTGAGACTCTGCACTCCCAAAGCAAGGGGCCCGGGTTCAATTCCTCATTGAGGAACTAGATCCCACATGCCACAATTAAGACTCAGAGCAGTCAAATAACTAAATATTTTTTTAAAAAACCATTCAAGGCTAATCACATCTGCTATGACTTCTGTGGATGGGATGCTTCAAAGATGGAATTGGCCTGAAAAGTACTAAGTCCATCTTGGGTGGGGAATTATGATGGGAACCACTTGCAATGGCAAAGACCTTTTCTTGGATGGCTGTTAAGGGTTTTTTTTGTTTTTGACTCCTTTGGAGGACAGACTTTGGGTAACTCTGTATTTAAAAAGAAATTTTGGGGAGGTACAGTTGGCAGTTAAGAGTTCTCTTATGTCTGGAAGCCCTGCCCAGAGGTGTTGCATCACAGTGAGATCTGATTTCCCTGATGGGGGCTACCTGAATCCTTGGGAGATGGGGTAGAATAGAGGATAGGATGACAACCAGCTCTACATAAATAAAAGTAAACACTCATAATTAAAAGCCTGGATAATCAAGCTTAAAAAAAAAAAAAAGAAATGACAATACTCTAGTGTTATCTGTAAAACAAAGTTTAAAAATGCTAATCAAACAGCAAGGGCTCTTTGGGGATAATCTCTTAAGAGCAGTTGGTAGGCACTTTAAACCAGCCAGTGCTTCAAGGGCTGGCCCATCCTTCTGGGGAGGGGAAGGCCTGGCAGACCCTGGTTTCTGTGGGGACTGCCCAGACTGCAGGTGTGAGCTCCAGGCTCTCCTGGTTGGAAAGTGTCCTAGGGAGCACGGGGGCTGGGCAGGCTTGGGGCCAGGGCAGGCATGGGACGGCTGGCTCAGACTGCTGCCGAGAACACTTGGCGGTCCTGCCAGCTGCTCTGTGATGGTGGTGTTGCCAGGAAGGGCAGGGAGGCGGGGGTTGAGCCGCCATCTCTGCAGCTGGTGCCCTGGCTGACTTCGGTGGTTTCCCCCTCTCTCTCTGGTCCCTCTTACTAAGCAGTTCTGTATCTGCTCCACAACTTAGCCTTCCCAGAAAGCAGAGATGAGGGGATGTTTTAAGGAGGGTGCTAAGGACTCCAATTCTAGAATTTCTCTCTTTCCAGAAGGGCCGCTTCTATTTCAAGCTCTGCCCTTGTTCCCGTTTTCCTAGAGGAATCCTGAAGTGGGCAGGTCAGTGTGGGAACTGTGAATTTGGGAGAGGAGCCATGAGGGCAGAGGAGGAAACGGGCACTTCTCTGCAGCCTGCCCTAAACCACATTTTTTCATGAGGGCTGTTCCCACCCCCGAGATGTCCCAGCTCTCAACTGGGCTGGTTCTCTTTGATATTCATTCATCTCCCTCTGTCAAGTCAGTTCTCATCCTGTGTCATAAAATGTCTTTTTTTACTCAAATGTCTTTTCTACTAGACTCTAGGCTTGTTGTAGGTATTTTCCTGGCACATAGCACAGTGCTTCAGGGCATATTAGGCACTTAGTAATTGTTAAGTGAATAAGTGAAGGAATGAAGAACTCTATAAGGTAGGTTATTATGGCAACCAGAGTTCAGAGAGGTTAAGTCACTTTCTCCAAGTCATACAGATCATAAATGATGGGAGTTGGTATTTGAACCCCTATCTGCTCAAAATTCAGGTAACCTCCATGCCATGAGGAACCACCAGCCCTTGAACCTGCACAACTTATTAATACATTTCTAAACCACATGGAAAATGGCAGTGGGGAAGTGGCAGGGGGGCCCGCCTGGGAGCTGCAACACAGGAACTACAGCTCTTCCTTCTTCTGGTAGCTCTGTCTGAATTCAAGTCTGTTCCAAAGTAAGTGGTCTCCAGGAGCTCAGAAGCTCAAGCTGGAATCCTCTTGAGTCCACACCTGGAGTGACCCCACAACCCATTCTGGCTAGATAGGTGGAAGGCTCTTTGCTAGGCATGACCTGGAGCAGGCTGAATGAACCCTCCAGTAGAGTCCCCCAGCCCCACCTCCAGGCTCAGCCAATGAGCCCCGGGGTGCGGGAGTGAGAGCTTGACAGTGTTCAGGCTGTGCTAGGGTTTAGTATGAAACAGGTTCACACTTCAGGAAGATCAGCTGGGGATTCCCCTCTGAATCATGCTCACTAAGACGGAAAAAACCTCACAGAGCTTCCTAAGTATCGTGGGGTTCAGCAGAAACAAGCCAAGATCCGAGACAAGGCAAAGGGCACTGGATCTGACAAGCAGGGTTCCTCAGCCTGACATTTCCTGCTTCTAAGCAAGAAAAGGCATCCAGCTGAATGATTCAATGGCTTGTCATCCTCCAGAGATTCACTTATGACATCTAGTGACTAGTAGTAATTTGGATCCTTTTTGCTCCAAGAGACAAAAGATAAAATCAAGAGACAGTCTAGGGCAGGAGTCCCCAGTCTCTGGGATATAATGACTGATGACCTGAGGTGGAGCTGATGGAATAATAATAGAAATAAAGTGCACAATAAATGTAATGCTCTTGAATCATCCCCATACCACACCCCACCTCACCCCAGTGCGTGGAAAAATTGTCTTCCATGAAACTGTTCCCTGGTGCCAAAAAGGCTGGGGACCGCTGCTCTAGATGGACTGGTAGGGAAATGTTATGCTTTTTGTTTTTCCGTCAACAAGTCTAAGCTGTTAAGAGCTCTCCTGCCTCACTCCGTTTCCTTACAAATGTCTGGTCTTTCCCCCCAACCCTTCCTTATAGAAGCTATGCTATTTATCCTTCTATCTCTGAGACCACTATATACATATATATGGAGGTGGCTCACAACATGCTAGCAGATAGCAGAGATATTCCGCGCTCTCTGCCTTTTTTCATTTAACCACTATTTTCTACCTTGGGTCAGGCACTGCGTGGGCATTCGGTAAAGAAAACACCGACAACAGTCTCTACACATTTCTGTGAGGTAGGAAAATAAATCAGAGAACTATATGGAGGACATTAGAGGGTAGCAGGCTTGAGGACAAGCATCAGGGGTAGGACAGGGGTTGTCACTGTTTATAAAGCAGTCAGGGAAGGCACTGCTGAACTGATAGCTGAGTGGGTACCAGAAGGAAACTGGGGCAAAGCTGTACTCCCTTATCAGGGAACACTACAAGTATGAAGGCCCAAGGCACCATTTGTGTATATGTGTTTGCTATGTTAGAGCAGAAAATGCTGAAGTAAACAGGGAATGATGGGAACTTATTCAGCCATGAGAAGGAATGAAGTTCTGATTCATGCTACAACAGGGATGAACCCTGAACACATTATTCTAAGTGAAAGAAGCCAAGCACAAGAGGCCACAGATTCTGGTTCCATTTATACAACATGTCTAGCACAGGCAAGGCCAGAGAGACAGGGAAGTAGGTTTCTGGGTGACTAGGGCTTGGGGGGTTGTGGAGAAATGGGGGTAACCAGGAGCTCCTTAGGCCTTTCCACTGCTCTGACTGGTAAATCCGACTCTCCATGAACCTTAAAACAGAAGATGCTCTTTGGTTAAAACTCAGTGAAATTAATTACTTAAAAGGAGCAGTCCAGGATAAGGCCCCCTAACCCCAGGACTGCCCCTTTTCCACCGGCAGCTTCCGACTCCCCCTGCTCTGATGGTCCTTCTACAGGGCTTTCCTCTCATGTCTGCTGGGGTGGGCTCTGCAGATGACAACTGACCTCCCCTAGTCCGACTGCTTTGTGCTGTTGTAACTGAGGTATCTCTGGGGGTGTTCTCTGCCACTACCATGTAAGAAATATGGCCAGGGGCCCGTTTCTCAACCCCTACAGCTCCGAGCATCAGCTCCATGGTGCGGTTAAAGATATACACCTGTGCACGGCCACACAGACCATTCTCTCAGCTGCATCTCCCGAGCCTTGCTACAGGCAGGGCTAGAAGCTGGTTGATGGTCCGGGGAGGCCTGGGGAGATGGGCACCTAGAACCCCTCTGATTCTTCAACCTCTTGATAAAAGATTGGAACAGAAACACTCATCATGAGGAGGCTGGGTCCACTCAGGGGGTAGGGGTAACCCATAGGCCACATTTGGTGATGCTAGTGGGTAAATAACCTGCCTGCCAGTGCAGGTAGACGTTAAGAGACACGGGTTTGATCCCTGGGTCAGGAGTATCCCCTGAAGGAGGGCAAGTCAACCCACTCCAGTATTCTTGCCTGGAGAATCCCACAGACAGAGGAGCCTGGTAGGCTATAGTCCATGGAGTCACAAAGAGTTGGACATGACTGAAGCAACTTGGCTTGCATGCATGCTTTCTAGAATGATTCTCTGGATTGGTGAGGAATCTTTCAAAAACCCATGTAGCATGAGAAACACCTGCTGCAAATGCCATAAAGACCTGCATGCTGGGATGGTCTCTGCGTTCACTGGCCAGGGCTCTCCCAGGTCTTAGCACAGTTGGTCAGGAGTTACGTTATCAGTAGGTGATGACACCACTGTACAACCAGAGTTGCAGGATCTGACCTTGATGTACTAGCCAAGACTTTATGATAATCCATCTCAGAGGAGTCTGGCGGGCTACAAGTCCATGGGGTCGCAATGAGTCAGACATGACTGAGCGACACACACACATACACACACACCGTCCCTCCCACTCCCCCACCGTTGCCTGGAGAACTTGACAGGCGTCTCCTAAAGTTAAGGGCTGAAGCTGAGATTGAAACCCGACCCCTGCTCACATCTAAACAACAAGGAGTGGGCTGTTAGCTGCCATCAGAGGAGCTGTGGAGAGATGGAGGTTGCCCAGCTGGGAGAGGGGACGAGACTGAACGTTATATCAAGTTAGGGGCTTTGGTTGTTACCAAGGATCGAGCACTCTCATTTCTTTTGTTTTCAGTTTAAACTTTTTATTTTGTATTGGGGTATAGCCAATTAACAAACAATGTTGTGATAGTTTCAGGTGAACATACTGTTCACCTGGTGGTCCAGTGGTTAACATATGGTTCACCTGAAATTATCAGGGACTCACCCATACATATACCTGTATACATTCTCCCTCAACCTCCCCTCCTATCCAGGCTGCTACATAACACTGAACAGAGCTCCATATGCTATACAGTAGGTCCTTGTTGGTTATTCATTTTAAGTATAGCAGTGTGTACATGTCCATCCCAAACTCCCTATCTCATTTCTTAATAAAATTAAGACTAACTTTGCTATTTAAAGTGACTCTGTATTACCTGGGAGATCAGAAAAGTCATGCGCTGCTTGCCTTTCCATCTAGGGAAGAATACTTTTAAAAGAACATTGGAGATAGAAGAAATGTGTCTTTTGAGTTCCAGGTCATTGATGTTCTTGTTAGCCTGGCCAAGTCTTTGGTTTTTAAGCGAGAGAAACCCAACTAGTTCCTAAGTCACTACTGGTTCAGGGCTCCCTTTGGAGTGGGTGGGGCTACTGGAGGTGCCTCTACCAAAGACAGAGATCCAACAACAGTCTTTGGTTTTCATTATTGTCTTCAGATTACACCCAAGGTCTATGAGGCGCCCTCGGTAGCAGGAGTCTGTTTCTGCCAGTTATCTAGAAGTTCAGCAGTCTCAAGGGGGCTACTGGCCTGTCTGGCTGGGTGTTTATTTGGATATTATAAATCAGATAGTTCAGTTGGTAAAGAATCTGTCTGCAGTGCAGGAGACCCCAGTTTGATTCCTGGGTCAGGAAGATCCACTGGAGAAGGGATAGGCTACCCACTCCAGTATTCTTGGGCTTCCCTTGTGGCTCAGTTGGTAAAGAATCTGCCCGCAATGTGGGAGACCTGGGTTCCATCTCTGGGTTGGGAAGATCCCCTGGAGAAGGTAAAGGCTACCCACTCCAGTATTCTGGCCTGGAGAATTTCATGAACTGTATAGTCCATGGGGTCGCAAAGAGTTGGACACGACTGAGCGACCTTCACTATAAATACAGAGTGTTGAGTCTGACCCCTACTCCCCTCCCTCCCCACTATCAATGTGGCTGTGTGTACAGTGTTCCTAGTGCTTGACACGTGCTGCTGCTTAATAAGAGGATAAGGCTCGGCCATGGGTGGCGAATGAGCTCCGGGAGACCTCCACACCCCACATGAGGGACAGATGCTCAGCTGGGGGGGGAAGGGTGGGAAACTATTTCTGGTCATCTGCTTGGATCTAGCTGGGGTTTCAGTGAATCTGGACAATAGTCAGAGACAGACATGGATTTACCCACTTAGAAACTGGCGTTCTCTCTCTCTCTACCACTTCCTTCTGAGAAAATGTTTTCCACTCTTCCGTTCATAAAGGGCTAACTCCCTTCTGGATTTACAGCAAGCTTGCCCCTGGCTTCATCCCTCACCCCCATTTCTTGTTTCCTGCTTCTCTCAACCTCAAGATTCCCCATCATCTGCAGCAGCTGCCTTGTTGATGGGAAACTGAGGCCCAGGGATGTGACTGAGCTTGGAGTTCAGTTCAGTTCAGTTCAGTTCAGTCGCTCAGTCATGTCTGACTCTTTGTGACCCCATGAACCGCAGCATGCCAGGCCTCTCTGTCCATCACCAACTCCCGGAGTTTACCCAAACTCATGTCCATTGAGTCGGTGATGCCATCTAACCATCTCATCCTGTCGTCCCCTTCTCCTCCAGCCTTCAATCTTTCCCAACATCAGGGTCTTTTCAAATGAGTCAGCTCTTCGCAACAGGTGGCTAAAATATTGGAGTTTCAGCTTCAACATCACTCCTTCCAATGAACACCCAGGACTGATTTCCTTTAGGATGGACTGGTTGGATCTCCTTGCAGTCTAAGGGACTCTCAAGAGTCTTCTCCAACATGCTTGGAGACCTGGATCTAGAAATGAGGGGTCTTGACCACCAGACTGGATATCTTGCTACCAGTAATAACAGTAGGAGGTGGGAGCAGGCACAGCATACCCAAAGGGTGATGCCAGGCCTGGAGAATTACCCTGGTAACCAGATAGCACTTGAGTGAGTTCTTCACAGTAAAAGGTAACCCCTCTAAGAGGTACCTCCCAGCAGGTCAACCTATGAGAGATTTGGATCTGCTTCTCCTAAAGGAAGAACTGCACTGGGACCTCCCTGAATTGCACTGGTCCAGTGGTAAAGAGTTCACCTGCCAGTACAGGGGACATGGGAAGTTCTCACACTTAGCTGCAAGGCAGCTAAGCCTGTGAACCACAACTACTGAGCCTGTGCTCCACAACAAGAGAAACCACCTCAATGAGAAGCCTGTGCACTGCAACTAGAATAGCCCCAGATTGCCACAACTAGAGGAAGCCCGCATGTAGCAATGAAGACCCAGCACAGCCAAAAACAAACAAACAAAAATTTTTAAGAGAATTGCATTCCTGTCTTCCCCTGTACCTTTCCAGAGAAATGACTCACCTTATAGCTCTTGAAGATTACCCACCTGGATGGGCGCATGCTTTTATTTTCTGCTGATAGACATCATGTTCAAAAGGGACAGTTTGATATTAGCACAACTATTATGGAGACAGTTCCAACAAGAATACAAGTTGGTGAGGGGGAGGGTTTAACTCAGGACCAGGCTTTGAAATGGCCTCCAGAGGAACCTGTGGGAACCAAGGGACCCTGGGTTCTCAGATCCAGTGACCAAGAGAAAAAATCAATCATCTTAACAAAGAGACGCTGTTTGCTCTTCATGGTGATCTTGCCTCTTGTGTTCAGCATAAAAGAGACTGTAACAATATTTGCTATGTCAAGGGCAACAGCACTTTTATCATGGGGAACAAGCCACTCTTTGAGATGTAAACATATTCAAGTTGAAGGTAATTGGACTATTGCTCATGTTTTAGAGCCTCCATTTCACAGACATAAAAAGAGAGGCACAGAGAGGTTAAATAAGCTGTTTATCACAACTCTGAACCCCTTGGAAGTGAGTTAATAGTCCTCAAATTACTCCTTGGTTGAGATTTATTTTGGGCCTTTAAGTGGATATAGAGGCCACTGGCTTATAAAACCTCTTTTTAAAACTGTTATAAGAAGGAATTTGACTTTAACTTAGATGACACTATCTTAACAACAAAGCTGAACAACAGAAAGTTTCTGTTACCTGTGTGTAGAGCAGTCACCCTCAAACTCTACTGCTGCTGCTGCTGCTGCTGCTGCTAAGTCGCTTCAGTCATGTCCGACTCTGTGAGACCCCATAGATGGCAGCCCACCAGGCTCCCCCGTCCCTGGGATTCTCCAGGCAAGAACACTGGAGTGGGTTGCCATTTCCTTCTCCAATGCATGAAAGTGAAAAGTGAAAGTGAAGTCGCTCAGTCGTGTCCGACTCTTATCGACCCCATGGACTGCAGCCTACCAGGCTCCTCCATCCATGGGATTTTCCAGGCAAGAGTACTGGAGTGGGGTGCCATTGCTCAAACTCTACAGCCTGTCTTCAAATCTTCCTGAGGGCTCATGAAAACCCACACTGCCATGTCCCAGCCTCTGAATTTCAGAGTCAGGCTGGTACCTGGAATATGTGGTTCTCATGTGTTCCCAGGTCACGTAGCAGTGACCCGCTGGTTCAAGGGCCTCACTTGAGGAACCACTGCAGTAAAAGCGACTGCACCGACCAGCGTCTCCTTCAGGACTGCAGGGTTTACCACCTCTGCACACCCTTAGCTGTGCAGAGCCAATCCTGCCCAAGGTCACGACCCCACCCTGGCAGGTTACCTGTATCTAATGATTGGTTGAGGCTGAGCTAAGGTGATGGGTCTGCTGGTTGCAGTTTCTCAGCTTTGCCTGAGGTTGCATCACAGCTCCAGTTCTCCCTCTGCCGGGTCCTGTCTGCTTCCCTTTGTTCTTTGTTGTTAATTCCAGACCATTTCCCAGTACACCTCCTGTGAGAGAATCCACCTCCGACTCTGCTTCTCAGGGGATGTGCAACACTTGGAGTAGAGTCCCTTAAACATCACCTCTTCAGTGAGACCACTCCTGACCATTCCATACCCTCCCCCTCTTCCTTACTGATTGGTTGTCTTTGTTGAATTCACTACTCTGACCCTCTATATTAAGAGACCTAATGCTTTGACCACCTTCTCCCCTAGACTCTAAGCTCTGTGAGGGCAGGGACCCATCTTTTTTGTTCACTGTATCACCTCTATGGACTGGCTCAGGACAGGCAATTGGTATTTCTGCTACGGGGACCATTTTACTGAAAGATTTCATATTCAACACCTTCTACTGGAGTTCCGAAGCTCCAGCTCAGCACATTCAGGGGACTGAAATTCTTGGATGAGACGAGAGACTGGGATTCCTATTCCAAAGTGAGAGAACTCAGCTATGCTTAATACACATGCTTTGAGAAGCATGTCTTCTCAGGAGGTGCAGTGGTAAAGAATCTGCCTGCCAATACAGGAGGAGATACAGTAGACTCGGGTTTGATCCCTGGGTCGGGAAGATACCCTGGAGGAGAAAATGGCAACCCATTCCAGTATTCTTGCCTGGAAAATTCCATGAACAGAGGACCCTGGGGGGCTATAGTCCATGGGGTCGCAAAGAGTCAGATACGACTATGCACATACATGTATGCACTACTGATGCTTTGAGAAGAGCATCTCAATCTTCCTAGAATACAACTGCTTTTTTCCTTTCCTGGGGAGTTATTTCAAGATGGCAGATGCTGGTGACTCTCTGCCCCCACTTCCTCCCTGCACCCCAGAATCCCTCCAGCAGGCCCACTCCTCAGCTTTGAGGCCGGCTCCCCTTGGTGACCTGTGGCCAGGACCTGTCACCCACAGGCACTGAACACTTCCTGGTCCACTCAGTGCTGAGTGAGATCTGAAGGAGGCAACAAAGGAGTACTTTGATCAGACACTGAAAAAGCAAAGGCTGCAAAATGCTTGGAATGCTGAACATACTCCGTGGAGCTCTTCCTCCCCAGGGAGCCCAGGGTGCGGTCTCCCAGGGGAATACAGATAACGGGATGAGGGAGGCACCCGCCCAGGGCCTGCCAAGGCAAAGAGCTCAGCAGCCCAAGGATGAGTCAAGTGCATCCAAACAGAAGCTGAAAAATAAGTCGGCAAAGCACTTAAAGGCGTGCTTATCATGTTGAATAATTCAGCAGGCTGGCTGACTGTGAGCTGGGAGCTGGTTCACAGTTAATGGAATATTTCCTGTAAATATTATTTTCTCTTCCTGTCTCATTGTTTCATCCAGTTTAAAAATCTTTACTAATCTGAGGCGGTGACAAGCAATGCATCCGTTCTCTGAGCTAATGCGCCTGATTCTGAAATGCTCAGAGGAACCATAGGAAGCTGCATTGGCTGCTCTGGGGCGAAGGGGCAGACCATTTACTCTGGTTCCTTCTCCTAATGTCTCAGAGGGGAGCCCTCTGTGCTCCTAATTGTGCATCTAAGTGAACATAAGAGCGCCCCTAATTGCACATCAAATAAATAAGTAAATGCTGTCTGCTGAATACGTAACAAGGACCAGCACTGTCATCCTCCCCCCATGGAGAGATTTCATTAAATATGGGCTGGTGAGTGGGCTGCAGCTATCAGTGATGATTTACAGATATTGAATGTTCCTTCTAAGGTTTCTTTGGAGTCACCTGTTTCACACTGTTTCTTTTTTAATGTGTATAGCTTCTGATAAAGCTTGATGGATGGATCTTTATTCTGACTCTTCCTGGCGCCCCATTCAGAAAGTGTTTTCTGTTGTAAATGATAATGTTTTCTGATGATTCAATGGCTGGGCTGTCCACAGGGTTGGGGAGTGCAGATTATAGCCAGAGGACAGAGCACACAGCTCAGCTTGGTGCCGATGGGAACTGAGTCTTGAGTGTGGGAGAAGTGAATCACCTGAAACCTTTGGTCCCAGTGCTCCCAAGAGGCAGACTGTC
The DNA here is from genome assembly GCA_024291935.2 of Okapia johnstoni. Taxonomy (NCBI): domain Eukaryota; kingdom Metazoa; phylum Chordata; class Mammalia; order Artiodactyla; family Giraffidae; genus Okapia; species Okapia johnstoni. The sequence continues at coordinate 20,397,192 of CM044324.1, forward strand.
CCGGAGATCAGAGCTTGTGGAATTTTTCAGGCTCTGATCTAAGGAGTGCAAGGTCCTCCTCTAAATGAGGGAGACCTTTGTGACTGACTTTACCCAGCTTTATTTATCTCTGTCCCATGTGATCCTGGTTCCACAGGAGTTAATAAACAATGTCTTTTCGGTATAGGTCATTTAATTTTCATTCAAATGTTCTCAGCTAAGTAGAAACACTCTCGCTTGTACCAACACAGCTGCGTGAGACTGATATGCCTGCTGATTCGTGGCGTGTCCCCACTGATAGTCACTTTATGTAGTGGCATTTACTCTTGTTTGATGCTTGTGTGTCTTTCCTTGGCCATAAATATAGCCCAAGATGAAGCTTGATATTTTACTTCAAGTGTTCAAGTGCATTTGAACTGACAAGTTCAACTGATAATGTTTCATGATTCCCTGAAGTCAACCGGACAGTTGTTGTTTAGTTGCTAGGTCGTGTCTGACTCTTTGAGACCCCATGGACGGTAGCCCTCCAGGCTTCTCTGTCCATGGAATTCTCTAGGCAAGAATACTGCAGTGGGTTGCCATGCCCTCCTCCAGGGGATCTGCCCAATCCAGGGATCAAACCTGTGTCTCCTGCATTGGCAGGTGGATTCTTCACCACTGAGCCACCAGGGAAGCTCAACAGGACAGGTATCTGGTGGAATAAAGGACCTCTCACCTGTGAAGAGCTCCATTGCTATACACGTAGGCATGTGCTCAAAGGGAATGTGGTACCCGGGAGAAAGTAGGGGAAAATCATCTATGTAACTGCAAGATTTTTTCTTTTTTTCACCAATGTAACCCTCTCTGCACTTCTGTGATCACTGCTAAATCCAGACAGTTAGACATGAAAATACTGCCACTCTTGTTCTCCGAAACCTCACTCACGACAGTGCCTAAAATGATCACCCCATAATCATGGTAAAGAAGAGAGGCATGTCTGGCAGTGTATGAACAAGCGTACAGGAGTGGGGAGGCAGGCTGAGTGAGAGGGAAAACATCAGTAGGTGAAGGAGAGAAACAGCAGGATTCAGTGTGAGTGGGGGGATATTTAATGACTTATAAATAATTCTACAACCTATCCTCAGACACTGTTTGGGATTCCATCTGTTCATTTTAAAAGAACTCATCTTGAGACCTCCCTGGTGGTCCAGTGGCTAAGACTGAGCTCCCAATTCAGGGGGCCTGGATTTGATCCCTGGCTGGGGAACTAGATCCCACATGCCACAAATAAGACCCCATGAAGCCAAAAAAAAGTCATCTATGTAAGCAAGGGCCACTATTCTAGTATAGATGGGAGCTTGGGTATTTTGTTTTCAGTCCTATGTGTGGGTTTTTTAGGCATTTGGGGGGCTATTCTTGAGCACATCATTCTGAAATAGTTCTGAGCTTCTGAACTTACTCAAGAGCCAAAACACCCTCTTGGGACATCCACATGTGCCTCACTGTTCCTGACATGTGTGCCCTGAGGGCAAAGAAGTTATTTTTTTCCCCTAACATCAGCAGCTTGCATTTTGGGCTGTGCTTTTGCGAGGCCAGGTGCCCATCTGTTTAAAAGATCCAGGTCATAGATAGGGGCGAGTGATAGGGAGAGGCCTAGAATGCTCTCCCTGCTCCACCTACGAGGGACCTCGTGCTTTACTCCATCTCCCCCAAAGCTCCCAGGGCTTCAGAGTGAGCATTAAGCAATTTGGGGAAGACTGCAACCAGAGAGGGAAACTAGTACCCCCAACCCTCAGAGAAGCTGGAACAGCTGTGGTGCTGCCCACTTTGGGACAGTCATTAGCTACCTGCTTCTTCTCGGGGCCCCTACGGAGGCATCTGAGTGCATTCTCACAGAAGACTACTGAGGGCCTGTTTCTGGGTGTGTGCATGATCTGCTGATGCTACTGCAGCCGAGGACGCCGAGAGATGCCTCTAGCTCCTCTGAAGGCGAAGGTGTGGCTCACCCTGGTCCTGCCCCTACTTGAAAGCTGGCTCCCATTGTCTCGGTGCCATATGGCCTAGCTGCTGTAACTGGGTCAGAGTGTCAAGGAGACTCCTGCCTGGGCTGGACGGGTAGTTGTTGCTACAAAAGGGCCTTCAGGTGCCCAGAACTGGGTGCCGCTCCCTGTTACCTGAGTACTGCGGGGGTCCCGGGTGGTGAGCTCTGCCTGGCCCCCTTTGCCAGGGTGTGATTGCTGCCTAGAGGGCCATCCCTCATTCAGAGCCGGCCCGAACTTGAGCCCTGTGGCCAGCTCCCCAGGTGCAGAGGCCCTGTCGGGCACACCTGCCATGCCTGGCTGACCCTCCTTGAGTCTGAGTTTGGAGATGACGCACTGCTGGCCTCTGGGGTGATCCTCAACTCTGGCCACCATGTCAGAATTGACTGTGAGGCTTTCTAGACATTCAGCAGCTGGGTCAGAGATGAGCGGGGGTGGATCAGGGGAGACTGGAGCTTCTCTCCATTCTGACAGTTTCATGTGAGTTTCCGATCTTTAGCTGAAGACAGATTTGGGGCACTCATATGTAAATGTGCACTGGTGGTCACTACCACAAGCCTGCGTCTCTTTAGATTCACAGGTCCGGAGCCTGGGAGTGTGCTCTGTGCATTCAGAGACTCTCAGGTGCCTTACATGGAAGAGAGATGGCCTTTTTATGATGGTGATGGTGCTGGCTGTGAGCAAAAGGGGCAGGCGCCCTGCCTCATGTTCCCTGCAGCTGGGACCTCTTCACTACAGCTCAGACTAAGTCTTTAGGGCCCACGGCAGGTCTCAGCAGAGGTGGATACCCCTTGGGCTAATAAAATTTCTGCTCTCTTATCCTCATGGGCTTTTCAAAAGCCTGTTCTTAATTTTGTATTCCAATTGCACATTTATTTCCTAAAGAGGGCTCCCCAAGTTATAGCAGGGTCAGGGTGTCCCAGTCCCTAGCCTGCCCTTCAGCCTCACAGGGACTGTCACGATGGGGAACTGAAATTCACTTACGGCTACTGTAATTTTTTCAGTGTGCTGAATACCTCTCTCGCTCCTCTCTCTGTTCAGTTATGATTTGGAAATTGATACTGTCGAGCTCCAACTCGAAAACCCACTGCCTATCTGCCAAGGCTACCCAAATGTCCCATTAGCCTAAGACGTGGTGTGTCCTAAACTGCTCTTCTCTCTCCTTTTCTAATATCCCAGGATCTCTTCGATCAAGAAGCCTGGGAGTTGTTCTAGGTTCTCCTCCTTCTCTGACTGCCATCCTCTCACCCCTTGCCACCTTCTAAACATCTCTTCTACACATCACCTTCTAAACATCTCTCTTCCAATTCCCCTTCTCCACCCCCAGCACTGACAGCCATCCCCAAACCCCACCAGCTCAGACCTACATTAGTGTAATGATGTCCCGGTCTGCAAGTATTATCCTGTATCACTCCACTTATCCTCCACCAGCTGTCAGAAAGATGCTCCTCTGCCTTTGGAAGTCAAAAATGGCCACTCGTCTGCTTCAGAGGCTCCTGCTGCCTCAAAGAAGAAATCTTCCTAGCAAATCCTCAGGATTCCAGATGGTGGAGCCCCATCAGCCTCCTCTCCTGCTACATTCCAGCCACAGTGGTGCCGTGTGCTTCTCCATCACACCATGCTCCTCTCCTTCACGGTGCTTCATGCACACCTGTATGTCTCCTCACCCCACTGGTCCATCTTCAATACCTCTGTCACCACCGTAAGACACAGCTCCTTCTCTGTAAGCCCAGCCAATTCACCATCAACCCTCACATAGACCTGTCTTATCTGTAAGATGCCATTACTACACCTCTCTTTCTAATAGTCTGGCAGGACCTGAGGACCTGATGTGTGTCTTATCTCAGCACCCTGTGGTCTGCTTGGTGCATAGAGGGTATGCAATACACATTTTTGAAGGAATGAAGAAATGAATGAATAGTGACTCTGATGGCCTGGTTGTCCCTCAGTTAGTGATAGACTTGAGAATCCCAAATCCTTCCTTAGAGGACACAGAAGCATGCAACATTTTCAGTAACAACTCAGTTTGAATACAGTCAATATCCTGAATACATGTATTCACCTGTTAACATTTTTAATCCACTGACCTGCATAAATTCAACCAATGAGAGTAAATTCTGTTATTTAAAGGGTGATTATTCACATATTTTGCTTCCTACTTTTCATTATTTTGAAGTCTCTTTTGGAGTCTTACAGTAATAGTTACAATTTATTGAACCCCTGTGCTGCATCTTGTATGTTTCACAAATGTCAAGGCCACCTCACTGCACCTAAAAACTTCATTAGCACCTCAATTAGAGAAACAAAGCAAGCTTAAATATATTAATAAATCGAACTGAACACATACCAATACTAGTTAGCACAGTTTTCAAAAACATTCAGTGGGAGAGAAGAGTTCAAGCATGGGATTTTAATGAATTCCACTGTAGACCCTATGGTTCAAGCTGGCTTGGTCTCCACCAGTGGAACAATTGAGAGATGCATACATTGTTACTAGGACTGGGTTAAAGGATCTAGGAGTCTCTGTGGCTCTTGCAAGCAGAAAAAATAGCCAAGAAGGTTGGAGAGAGGGGACAGTCTATGTACAAATGAACTTATTTACAAAACTGAGGCAGACTCACAGACTTAACAGAATGAACTTAAGGTTGCCATTGGGGAAAGAGTGGGGGGAAGGGATAGTTACAGAGTCTGGGATAGACATGTGTACACTGCTATATTTAAAATGGATAACCAACAGGGTCCTACTGTATAGGACATCGAACTCTGCTCAATGTTATGTGGCAGCCTAGACAGGAGGGGAGTTTGGGGGAGAATGGATACATGTACATGTATGGCTGAGTCACTCTGCCATTCACCTGAAACTTTCACAATGTTGTTAAACAGCTAGACTCCAATATAAACTAAAAAGTTTAAAAAAATTAAAAGAAGAAAGGAGTAAAGAGAAAACTCGAGAAAAAAGCACAGAAATTTATAAAGGTTATAAGAGAAAGAGGCAGAAAAGAAACAGAAAGTTAAGAGTGTTTGAAGAAGTACAGACCCAGTGACTGAGAAAGACAAAGAAAAAAAATAAGAACGCAGAGTCCAAATCACGTCTCGCAGCAGGAAACTGGAGGGGTTTTGAAAACAGTCACAAAACAATCGTCCCTGGAACAGCCAGGTTCCTCCTGATCCCCAAGGAAGAATTCCTCCATCACAGGCTCAGGATCTTTTCATAGAACTTAACTGACTTACTGATCAATTGAGTGAAAATCCTCCTCAACACAGAGCCATTTTTTCTCTATCAGTTTAATGAGAAGCTGGCTAAGAGCAGATGACCACCGGATAGACTACAATAAGCTCGGATGTGTAGTGTGGATTTCAATCCCGCTTGTGGATAAAGCAGCTTGGAAAGCATTCTGCAGTGACATAATGAACTCATACGGCTTTCTCTCTCCAAAAGCAAGTGTGGTTTTGATAGACTTTTAATCTGTATTTCAGGGTCTGATTTGTATACTGTTTCCCCATTTTTTTCTCTGCCTGGAGGAGCTGAATGACAGCTCTCGCCTCAGAGACATTTTTTCCATTATAATTTTTCAATTTGTTCTGGTCTGAAAAATGTGTAGAAATGAAAACAGAGAAAATCCAAGTCCTGCCTCCCCTTCAAACATTCTGTTTTGGCTTCACCGTGACTCTATATACTCTGTTAAGCTTCCCTTTCTTTTTTGGCAAGTGATCTTATTTCTTCCAGATTTCTGATCGATTCTACTATGCCAGAAAATATTTAATGGATTGGTAGGCAAGCCTCTCATGCTTCTTTATTTTTCACCTCTTTTTGACCTACAATCTCTTCTTTTAGGTCCCCCACCTTTCTAAAAAAACAAAAAAGAAAACCTTTGGGGAAACTCAGATTAGCCTCAGGATTCAAGAGATACATTCCTTCACATTCCCATGAGCACAGCATCCCAAAGAATGAATGACCAGAAAACAGTCTGTCAGAGTCCTGTTGTCCATCTGCTCTGGGTAAGCTGACCTAGTCTTCCTGTTCTATATGTGCTAAGTCGCTTCAGTCATGTCTGACTCTTTGCGACCCTATGGACTGTAGCCCGCCAGTCTCCTCTGTCCATGGAATTCTCCAGGCAAGAATACCGGAGTGGGTTGCCATGCCATCCTCCAGGGGATCTTCCCAACCCAGGGATCAAACTCTCATCTCCTGTGTTTCTTCCATTGGCAGGCAGGTTCTTTACCACTAGTACCACCTGGAAATCCCCTAGTCTTCTTACCTTAAATAATTTTACAGCTTCCGTTTCCTTAGTGACAGGAAGGAAAAGTATTTGCCCAGAGAAGGCAGACTGGATGAGTTTGGAATAGTTTGTATACACCCCACTTATCAGGAGACTGGGGAGCCCAGAGGCCCCGAAGCTGCACGGCTACAATTTTTGTCACTTCTCAGCCTGTTCCTCCCTCCACCGGAACACCATTGGCCCACCAAGGAGAGCATGCTTACCTTCCTGGGTTTGACTTTATCGTGGTAGTCATACTGGAAGATGCCTTTGTAGCTCAGGCCCAGCCACCACGGTATCCCCTGCTTGTCCTAGGACATCAAAAGGAGCATGGGTAAGCATAGGACCAGAGGAGAGAAACACGAGCCAAGAGATCTGCTTCATCTGAAGACAAAGGGAAAGGCAAATTCCTTGAAAGGGATGGAGCCTACCCCTCTACGATTTACCTTGACAGGTGTGCCCCATCATCAAAGGATGCTCAGTGATGTGACTTGGAAAGTGCCTTGGGCTGGGGACCCAGCTCCACTCCTAACCAGCAGCACAGCTGTGGTCCTCTCCCCCATTCTGAGTCAAAAGCAGATGCCTTGTTCTCTGTTCTCCTTCGAAGACTTTAGGGTTTCAGTGCCGCCCCCCGACTGCACCACTAAGGAAAATCTGAGAGATGCTGAGCACTGACAAAAGGACCTTCCGAGCCGAGAAACTGTCATCAGCTGTCAGAGCTGGAAGGAACCACGGAAACTATGAAAGGTGACTCCCCTAAGAAGTTTGCCTTAAAAGATTTTAATTTTTTTTTACAGCAGTTTTAGGTTCATGGCAAAATTGAGAGGAAGGTACAAGGATTTCCCATATACTCTCATCCCTACACATGTACAGCCTCCCCTATCTATAACATCCCACACTGGAATGATACTTTTGTAGTAACTGATGAACCTACACTGACTCATCTTAATCACCCAGAGTCCATAGTTTCCCTCAGGATCCATTGTTGGATTGTACATTCCATAAGTCTGGACAAACGTATATAGATATGTATCAATCATATAGTGTTGCACAGAGTATTTTCATTGCTCTAAAAATCCTGTGTGTTCTATCTATTCATCCCAGGTTCTGGCAACCAGGTTTGTCTTTTCCGGGATGTCATTTAGTTGGAATCTTACAATATGCAGCCTTTTCAGATTGACTTCTTTCACTTAGTAATATGCATTTAAGACTCCTCTAATTTTTTAAAAAAAAATTTTTTTGGAGTAGGGTTGATTGACAATGTTGTGTTAGTTTCTTCTGTACAGCAAAGTGAATCAGTTATACATATATCAACTCCTCTTATTTTTTCTTAAGTTGTGCATCTCTTTCTTATGTTAGATATTTTTTTTGATGTGGAACATTTTTACAGTCTCTACTGAATTTGTTATAATATTGCTTCTGTCTCATGTTCTGGCCCTTTGGCCCCGAGGCACGTGGGATTCTAGAACCCTGACCAGGGATCGAACCAGCACCCTCTGCATTGGAAGGAAAAGCCTTAACCACTGGACTGCCAGGGAAGTCCCAAACTCCTCTCATTTTAAAGACAAAGAAATCATGCAAATGTTTCATCCTACTGTACTCAGGACCCCCCGCCCCCCGCCTCCAGCAGGCTGACAGCAGTGCAGGGCGAGCAGGTGCTTCCCAGTGTGTCCTGCTCACTTACAAGGACAGTGGCTTCTGGGCTGGCCTGGGTGACTCAGGCTACAGGACCAAGTAACAAAATTGAAGCCTAGACACTCTGGGGGCACAAAGAGAAATGCCAAGACCCTCTGTTTACTCCTTTAACAGAGACCTCTGGCCCCCAGATGGTAAATCTCCATTCAAGTAGGGTGATTGTTAACGAGAAGATCCCAAATGCTAGGAGTTGGCAGTGGGCATATCAAGCAGCCTTTCCCTGGATTTGTTCTAATTGCCACATGGATGAATGACCTAATAGAGCCCATGGTGGACGTCCTGAAAACTCAAAGTTGGCTTCAGGGTTTTGCGGGGCATGCGTTTGTGCTTCAAGGTAAGCACCAAGATAAAAAGCAAAAGAACTAAATTTTGAATTTTTAGAAGCACTACTAAATTTCTTTAAAGGTATAAAACTCCCATTTCTGGAAAGTGCCCATGTGACTGCACTGGTTTTGAAGAACAGAACAAGAGGACAGACGAAGGCCACTGTGGTTTCAGGTTGTTGAGGCAAGAGGTGTCATCACACCAAGGCGTGTGGCATCTGTGAAATTTACAAGGAAGGACACAAAACAGTGAGTCTCGGTATAGTTGCTTAGGCTCTTTCTCCAAATAAGTGGGAGAGTGATCCCTCAAGCTTGAGATTCCATGAGTCAAACACACAGGCACATCTGGCACCTGGAAATTCACAAGGTCTGCTTCTGGTCTCTCACAAACAGCCAAGGAGCATATTTCTAAAGTTTTATTGGATGGCAGACAGCATGCATATCTGAGGTTGTCCTTTTGTCAAGTTCCAGGGCTGACGAGGAAACAGAAGTCAGGTTTACTCTGTGTTCATAAAATCCAGATGAAGTTCCATCTGAAAGCCTTTCCATCTAGGTATCTCAACCTATCTCAATAGTCTTCTAATACTTAGAAAATTTTTGTGGAGTAGTTGGAGAAGCAAATTTCTTAATCTCTATTTAATTTATTATATGTACACACACGTATATTATCTTTATTTATTTATTTCTGGCTGTGCTGGGTCTTCACTGCTTCTCGGGATTTTTCTCTAGTGGTGACAAGCAGGGCCTACTCTCTAGTTGCGGTGTGCCAGCTTCTCAGCGTGGTGGCTTCTCTTGTTGGGAAGCACAGGATCCAGGGTGCTTTAGCTTCAGTAGTTGTGGCATATGCACTCAGTAGTTGCAGTTCCCAGGCTCCAGAGCACTGGCTCAGTAGTTGTGGTGCACAGGATTAGTTGCTCCACGGCATGTGGGATCTTCCCAGACTAGGGATTGAACCTGTGTCTTCTGCACTGGTAGGCAAATTCTTTACCACAGAGCCACCAAGGAAGACTCTATTTATTTTCAATATATATTTATTTATTTAGCTGGGTCAGGTCTTAGTTGCAGCATGTGGTTGTCATGTGGGATCTTTCATTGTGGAGCTTGAGCTCAGTAGTTACAGTGCAGGGGCTTCTAGAGCTGTGGTGTGTGAGCTTAATTGCTCTGTGACATGTGGGATCTTAGTTCCCTGACCAGGGACTGAACCTGTGTCTCCTGCCTTGCAAGGTGTTTCCTCAACCACTGGACACCAGGGAAATCCCTTAATCTCTCTTTCAATTATGAGCAGCAGAGGTGAGATCATGTTTAGAACAAACAGAAAATCAGAGAATGGAATGGAGTCAGGGGTTCCTGAATTACTGGCTCCATTCATGAATTCAGACCTCTCCGCTAAACAGCACCGTGGAATATTTCCACAAGTGACAGAGAGACTCACAGTTTGATTTCTGTGATATGCCTCTTGCAATAATGGCAGGACTATTGCTGGGTCCTCCTGTTTTCTTCATGGTAGCAAGATGGCAAAATGGATATGGGCTCCAGACTCACTCACAATGTAAGAGTTGAACCCTGGCAGCCAGCATGGGGGATTTTGAATCTCTTTTCGTGATCAATTCAATTTCCTTTTGCGGAGTTGACTGCCCACTGATTTCAGTGGCCATATCCCCAGGCAGAGTGGTATAGAGATTGTCTCCTTAGATGATTCACACTTTTCATGTGGGACAGAATTTAGCCCAGAAGGCCAGGTCATACTTCTCATGACAAGACTATAGCTTAAACTCGAGAAAGGCAGGGATGACTGCCATGGTTCTGAGTTCTGTGCATCACAGTGAAGAGAGATGAAGAGCTTCCATTGGTGGGAAGGGTGTTGGAAGGACATCAGGAAGAACTGAACCACTGCAGGCTGTGATAGTCTGGAGATGAGCTACTGGGTGGGACTGGAGTCCCCACATATGTCTCAAAACTAGGCTCCACAAATATCACTCTGATACCTGTTCCCATCATGGAAATGCATACATCCAACTACTCAATTCAGTTCTCAATAAAGGCACTTGGTAAATATTTGCTGGGCACCTACTACATGCCAGGCACTAGGCTAGATTCTGCTGGATTCCAGGAATATATAACAGAATACAACACAGTCTTTGCTATCAGAAGGCTGCAGTTTAGAGGAAGATACAGGCCATTAAATGCACATCAAAGATGTGCAAAATGCTGTTGAAGCTGCCGTGGGTGACACAATAATGAATGAGACACGGCACACTCTGGTCTAAAAGGGTTAAAAATACAGTCAGGTGGGGCTTTCCTGGTGGCCTAGTGGTTAGGAATCCACCTTGCAATGCAAGAGATACTAGTTTGATCCCTGATCCAGGAACATACCACATATCACGGAGCAACTAAGCCTGTGTGCCACAACTACTGAAGCTTGAGTGCCTAGAGCCAGTGCTCTGCAACAAGAAGCCACCACAATGAGATGACCAAGCACCGCAACAAAGAGTAGCCACCACTCACTGCAACTGGAGAAAGCCTGCATGTAGCAACAAAGACCAGTCACAGACAAAAAATAAAGTAAATAAATAAATCTTTAAAAAAAATACAGTCAGGTAGAAACATGGGGAAGGAGATTGGTGGAAGAGCCTGAGAATATAGGGTTGCTTGGTGGGACTGTCTTGAGTTCAGAAGGGTTTTCTGTTCCTTTAGTCCAGACTTGGGGCAATGACTTTGATAAACTTCACGTTGGGGTAAATGAAGGAAAGGAAGTTATCCTTTCTCAGGATAGAAAAAGGAGCCTGGGAACATCATTATCCATTATTGCAAAGAAGGGGATCCCAGTCTTGGACATTATGTATCAAATGTAAAAGAATTTACAATAGGGCCAGTGTCACATTGGACTTGCCATCAGCATATTTAGGAAGATAGATGCTGTTGATTTCTCAATCCATAGTCCCACTTCTCCTATTTAGCTGCCTACGTGGCGTTTGACCACCAAGAGAAACACTGTTGATTCTGCTTAAGTTTTTGTTCTCTACAGTTCCTTGGAATCTTTCTACTGAGAGGCTCTGTGGTCCTGATCTCCAGGATTCTTCTGAGAATTGAAAAAAGTAGGCATTTATCATACCAACTTCACAAAAGGGAAAGTGAATTTTGGAGAGTCTTTGAATCAAGTCTTACTACACTGGGCGGGGGGGGGTGTTCCATTGTCCCAACTCTGCCAGCATGCAATCTCCCTGACCGAGTCCTCCCCAAACCCCAAAAAACTTCACTAAGATCAAAAAGAAAGAAATGAGAATCTTTTTTAGGGCATGTTGGCAATGTTCACCAAATAAGCTCACTTACCTTCACTGCGTAATAGTGAACCCCATAGGTTGGGAGAGACTCTACGATGCTCATGTAGCTGTGAAAACAAAACACACACACACACATGTGGTTATTCATCAGAACTGGTATCATACACACACTGGTGTCAATGTGTACATGATAAAGTTCTCAGAATGGTTATTTACTTGAAAATTAAATGGAACTACCACCCCCTGAAGTCTCTCCCAGAAGAACCGAACAACCCTGACATGTTCTATGTGAACACACACAACCTCATCAGGACTGGGAGGGGTAGGGTACTTACTTGACGATGGCTTGGCCTCTGGTCTGGCCGTTGAGTTTCTTGTAGTGCTCGATGACCCGGTCCTCGCTAGAACGAGAGGAAAAGGAGTCTCTACCTCAGTCTCCAGGTGACGGCCCCGAGCCCTCCTCATGAAAAGACCGTGAGCCCCACATTCTCACGAGAAGCTCCAAGGAGCCAACAGCTCCTGGAAGAATTATTTGTCCTGGAAGTCGCATTTTGGAACCCAGCTGAAGTGAGATGTCCAGGGCGACGGAAGTACCAAAAGAGTCCACTTTCTCCTCAGAGGACTCACTTCTCTTTGTCTTGAATTCAGCTCAGGTTTGGGGGGTCAGACTCCTTGTGGGAGCAGAGGATGAAAAGAGCATGCATCCCAGTGGGGAGGGACACAGGATGAGGACAGGGAGTCGGCCACTGCTGGAGGTCCACGTGGACACTCCAGGCAACCTCCATCGGGTCCTCCTCCCCCTCCTCACCTCCTAAATTCCATCTGACCAGTCAGGGGGAAGCAGGTGTTGACCTCAACAGGACATTCATGGCCTTCCTACCCTGTTAGCAGCTAAGAGTTGAGGGTGTCCAAGGAGGATGGGAAAGTTCAGGAATTTGGGTCTGGTTAACACAAATCATAGAGCAGTAAAAGGCCCACAGGAGCACTGGTGAGATAAGAAGGCAGCTCCTGGAAGTCACATGAGGACCCAGTAACCTTCTGAAATCTCAGGTCTAACATAGCAAGAGGTTATCTCGCTCCTTGAGGGGCATGGGGGCCTCACCCTCCTGTGACAAGGCAGATGGTGTGAAGGGCCTCCCTGGGAAGTGACCCTGTAGCCTGCTGCCTTTGGAAATGCCAAGCCCAACTCAGGAACCACATTCCACTTGCTGGGGGGGTCAAGTCCAAAAGCCTGGCCTCTGGGACCTTGGAACCTTCTTCCTCAGGCCTCCACCTTACTCTTCCTCCCAATAGCGTGTGGACTCCACGATGGGAGGTAACTCCAGGGATGAACCCTCAAGACCTCCTCAGTTGAACTTTACGAGCTATGATTCATTTATTATCCCAGGGCGGATCAAAAGCCTTCTTTCACCCACCTCTTATTTGTGAGGCCACTTCTGGGGAGGGGAGCACACATTCTGTATGTTAATTACCTAGTACTTGGGGGTAGTTTATTTTTCTTTATTTTTCTTCTAGTTACTTTCTTCTGTGTGTATCTCTGCATGTTAGTATTCTGAAATTTGACTTGTGCAAGATTGGCCCCTGGCAGGAAAGTGTCTTTGCTGATGTCCCAGATGGGGAATTACTGGCTATGAGGGGCCTTTGTCTAGCTGAGAGTCAAGTCTATGGGGTCCGAGCACCCTGTTCAGAAAGGGGCAGATGCAGCCATATTTCTCCTCAGCTCCTGCACACCTCACACCATGGCGGCTCTGCGTTGAGGGGGACAAGGCCCTCTCCTGACAGAAAATTCTCCAGAAGTGTCCTTCCTGGGGTGGATGCCAACCTCACAGACCATCAGAGTGGGGTCAAGACATTCTGGGGTCACCCTTCCAGCTTCCTCCCCAGCTGCCGGCTGAATCAAGAGCTGGATGGGCACACAATGATGTAGCATTTAGGGAGGTTGACCCTCAGATCCGGGGTCAAACCACATAGTATAGCTACGAGCCTGCTTCCTTTGTACAGAATCGCAAAGAGGGTCCCCAGCTCCCTGGGCTGGGATGAGGGGGGTGGAATTCAATACAGCACTGTAGTGGTGAACACCAGCATAGCTCAGGAAAAACACCAGCGGGGTCAGAAACACCGGCAGGCAGCTGTGCAGCTGTTCATAAACTAAATGGCATATACACAATGGAATATGACTCAGCCATTAAAAAGAATACATTCGAATCAGTTCTAATGAGGTGCATGAAACTGGAGCCTATTATACAGAGTGAAGCAAGCCAGAAAGAAAAACACCAATACAGTATACTAACACATATATATGGTATTTAGTAAATCGGTACAGATAACCCTGTATGCGAAGACAGCAAAAGAGACACATATATAGAACAATATTATGGACTCTATGGGAGAGGGCGAGGGCAGGATGATATGAGAGAATGCCACTGAAGCATGTAAATTATCATATGTGAAACGAATCGCCAGTCCAGGTTCGATGCATGATACAGGGTGCTTGCGGCTGGTACATCAGGATGACCCAGAGGGATAGGATGGGGAGGGAGGTGGAAGGGGGGTTCTGGAAGGGGAACACATGTACACCCATGGCAGATTCATGTCAATGTATGGCAAAACAAATACAGTATAGTAAAGTTAAAAAACAGATAAATAAACTAATTAAAGAAAATTAGAAAAAAAATTAAATGGCCTGACCCTTGGGGCCTTACTGAGCCTGACAGCTGCAGGGATCTGCCACCCCTACCCTCTCCCGCCTAGTTTCTCCTGCTGTCTGAGACCCTCTGCGAGGCCTCAGTATCTTCCTTCTTCCTTGGCTTTCCCCTCTCTGTCTGTCCCAGTGGAAACACTGTGGGCAGGTATGTGACAGCAGCCGCCATGCTTCCTGGGATCCCCCTCCACCACCTGTCCCTCCATGGGGAGTGACAGATGATCATGGCACTACCCCTCCATGGGATTACTATCAGAGACCCACCAGCCAGAGGAAATGGAATCCCCCAACACCATTTGGAGGACATGGTGTTACATGAAGCAAAAAGGAAAGTGACCCAGGCTGATGGTGTCCCTGGGCAGGGGCAGGCTCGTGCTGTTAAGGTCAATCATCCCTGCATACGGGAACCCAGAAACAAGGCGACGGCTGCAGGGCTCCCTGTCTCAGAGGAGCCGTCAGCCTGCAGGGGCCAGTGATTTCATAGTAAAGGAAGACATCCCCTCATGCCCTGTCTGGGTGTATTTGTGGTCCCACATCAACAGAAGCCAGGTCAGAGCCCTGATGCTGCCTTGCCCCAGGGCCTGGGCACTACGTGACTCGACGCCACCCTCCCATAAGGAGATCATGTAGGGTGAGAAGTCCAAGCCTGTGGAATGCTTGGGGAAAACGAGCAGAAAGGATTACTGGGTGATGACTTGTCATTATTGTGTACCGCTCACAACTTTCTAACTGCATTATGTGCTTGTTTATTAATATTTCCTCTCTTAATTACAGTCTGGATTTGCCTGGTACGGTTAGTCCCATTTTACTGATGGAAAATCAAGGCATCAGAGCTTCCTGGACTGTCATTACCCCATAGCTCAGTGATGTGGCTGGGATCCTAAACCTACTGTTCTGCTCACTAGGCTGTAATGCCTTCCCTGGCTAGTGTGGACAGGATCCCTATGGCTTATTTAGGCCTGAATGTTGTCCACTGCATCTGTGTGTGTGGGCACATTTTTTTTTTTGTAAGCTATGCATCATGACAATGGTTCATGCCATTGGCCTGTTTGTGCACAAGCTGAGCTGTAGAACCTGGGGGCACCTGCTTCAAAAGCACCCTTCCCTTTGTCCTGTCAGCCTCCTAGGACATTTACACAGTAACATGGTGACAGAAATAGTATGGACCTAACAGAAGCAGAGGGTATTAAGAAGAGGTGGCAAGAATACACAGAAGAACTGTACAAAAAAGATCTTCACGACCCAGATAATCACGATGGTGTGATCACTCACCTAGAGCCAGACATCCTGGAATGTGAAGTCAAGTGGGCCTTAGAAAGCATCACTATGAACAAAGCTAGTGGAGGTGAAGGAATTCCAGTTGAGCTATTTCAAATCCTGAAAGATGATGCTGTGAAAGTGCTGCACTCAATATGCCAGCAAATTTGGAAAACTGAGCAGTGGCCACAAGACTGGAAAAGGTTAGTTTTCATTCCAATCCCAAAGAAAGGCAATGCCAGAGAATGCTCAAACTACCGCACAATTGCACTCATCTCACACGCTAGTAAAGTAATGCTCAAAATTCTCTAAGCCAGGCTTCAGCAATACGTGAACCGTGAACTTCCAGATGTTCAAGCTGGTTTTAGAAAAGGCAGAGGAGTCAGAGATCAAATTGCCAACATCTGCTGGATCATTGAAAAAGCAAGAGAGTTCCAGAAAAACATCTATTTCTGCTTTATTGACTATGCCAAAGGCTTTGACTGTGTGGATAACAAGAAACTGTGGAAAATTCTGAAAGAGATGGGAATACCAGACCACCTGACCTGTCTCTTGAGAAACCTGTATGCAGGTCAGGAAGCAACAGTTAGAACTGGACATGGAACAACAGACTGGTTCCAAATAGGAAAAGGAGTATGTCAAGGCTGTATATTGTCACCCTGCTTATTTAACTTATATGCAGAGTACATCATGAGAAACACGGGGCTGGAAGAAGCACAAGCTGGAATCAAGGTTGCCGGAAGAAATATCAATAACCTCAGATATGCAGATGACACCACCCTTACGGCAGAAAGTGAAGAAGAACTAAAGAGCCTCTTGATGAAAGTGAAAGAGGAGAGTGAAAAAGTTGGCTTAAAGCTCAACATTCAGAAAACTTACATCATGGCATCTGGTCCCATCACTTCATGGCAAATAGATGGGGAAACAGTAGAAACAGTGTCAGACTTTATTTTTTTGGGTTCCAAAATCACTGCAGATGGTGACTGCAGCCATGAAATTAAAAGACGCTTACTCCTTGGAAGGAAAGTTATGACCAACCTAGACAGCATATTAAAAAGCAGAGACATTACTTTGTCAACAAAAGTCCGTCTAGTCAAGGCTATGGTTTTTCCAATAGACATGTACGGATGTGAGAGTTGGACTATAAAGAAAGCTGAGCGCCAAAGAATTGATGCTTTTGAACTGTGGTGTTGGAGAAGACTCTTGAGAGGTCCCTTGGGCTGCAAGGAGATCCAACCAGTCCAACCTAAAGGAGATCAGTCCTGGGTGTTCATTGGAAGGACTGATGTTGAAGCTGAAACTCCAATACTTTGGCCACCTCATGCAAAGAGTTGACTCATTGGAAAAGACCCTGATGCTGGGAAGGATTGGGGGCAGGAGGAGAAGGGGACGACAGAGGATGAGATGGTTGGATGGCATCACCGACTCGATGGACATGAGTTTGGGTAAACTCCGGGAGTTCGTGATGGACAGGGAGGCCTGGCGTGCTGTGATTCATGGGGTCGCAAACAGTCGGACATGACTGAGCGACTGAACTGAACTGAACTGATGGTGCCTCTGGGTCCAAATGAGACCTGGGGAAAGTGTGGTCACAGAGATTCAGGGCTGTTCTGGCAGGACAGCTTGGGACATGGATGAGGATGAAGCTGTTCATACTGACAAAAGAGAGCACCAGCGTGAAGGAAGGAGCCATGGGTCAGTGATGATGTTTGCGCACAGAGCAGGCTGAGGAGATAACAGAAGAAAACCCAGGGACAGGAAGGAGGGAGAGGAAAGGAGGAGTTCACAGCTCTGAAATGAGCAGCCAGGGTGTAAACAGCATTTGGAAAAATACCAATGAGATAACTGAGGGATTCATTAGGCTCGAAGCAACTCTGACTCCAGACAAGCCAGCAACATTATAGCCTCTGCTGGCGAATACATTAATACATTTCATCAGGTAGGAACTACCAGTGTCGTGAATTATCTCCTTGCAGCTCCAGTCCCTTCATCACTGGTTTCCTGAAAATAAACCGCTGGGAGGACAGAGAAGGTAAGGCCCTGGGAGCATAAGGAGAGGGCAATGTGGTTCCACAAAAAGGGAAACAAGAGTGCCATCTTGGGTGTTTGTATGTGCATGCTGCCAGGCTGGAAGTTTGGAAACTGACACATGCAAAGTCTTTGTGTGTTAAACCAATCTTGTTCTTTGAAGGCAAATTATAAGGCCCTGAGCACTGTTTATCACACCCATGCTACCAAAAAAACCTGGCAACAAACAGTTCAGAGAAATGAAACCAAGAATGCCAGCACACAGGTAGAAGCTCACAGTCTCAGGGTTCAGCCTTTTATTCCTGTCCAGCTGCCCTGTCACTTGGTCTTTTGGCAAGACATGATTTATGTCCTGGAGTTTCATCCTGCTAATGCCCTCCACAGTAAGACACACCCCATCCCAGCCAAAGGAGTCCCCTGAAGCCACCTGGATGACTGAACAACTAGTTTGGCAATTGGAAAGGTGTCGGGACAAGATGAAATGTTTTTCCTAAACTTCATAAAGTGTATTAGAGAAATGCTGAAAAGTCATATGTTATAATGCAACAAAACAGACTTCTTCTGTGATTTATATCTTATTATTTTTAAATAAAAGCCCTTACAAAAGCCTAAAAAAAGTGCTTTTGGTTACAGAGTCATAAGAATGATTAGGGAAGTGGCGTTTTGCTTTCAAAGGAGAGTGGTTGGGGCTCGCTGGCCCTACAGTATTTCAACACACTACCCAGCCATGCAAACCCCACTCCACTGTGACCTGAACCACAACCTGGGAATGGTTCAAATGCCCAGTTCATTGAGAATCAGGAGTGTAGGGCCTGACAGATGAACTATGGTGTAATGTTACATGGCAGCTACATCGGGAGATATGAAATATGAAACATTGTGGGAAAAGAAAAGAATCAACCTTCCTCTTCTGTAAAGAAGAAACCCCTCTCATCCTCCCACATCTCAAAACCCCACACATCCTGTCATCAAATGACAAGGATCCCAAAGAGAAATTCTAGCAGTCCATGAAGGGATCTCCAAGGAGGCAAGGCATCCAAAGTGAAATTTTAGAAGTTTTCCCTTTTATTAAAAAAAAAAAAAGAGGAAAAGAAAGAAAATAGGAAAAACAGCTCTCATATTCCGTGTCATTTAAATAAATGCAAAAAATGGATTCATGAAGGCTCAGGCCACTCGATACAGTTTGGAATTGCTCTCTGACTGGGGACCAGGTTGACCCGTGGTGGTGGGGAGGGCAGACAGTCACCTGGAGTCCCCTGCCTCCCTAGAAGGGGCTCCTTCCTTGGGGGGATGACTGGGGTGTGCAGAGAAAAGGGGCTTACCAGTAAGCCAGGGAGGGGTGCTCCTTCAGGGCCTGTGTGGGAAGCGCTGGCAGCTTCTTCAGGTCCGTCCTCACCACTTCATTGCTGCAAGACAGGGGCAGACAGGGGGCATGGCAGAAACACGCTTGGCCCGGGAGAAGACCACCGCACCACGCCATGAGACCCGACCCCCGCCATCTGGTCCTCACACCCCACATCTGTGCCCCTTTAGTGAAAAGTGGGGCTTTCTTTGTACCAGTTTACTTAAGAGAGACACAAGGGGACACACAGCACGCAGAGCTCGGTGGCCTATCCTTGTGGTGCACACAGCAGGGCAGGGCAGAGCCCTCTGGGATGTCTGAGGGTTCTTTTCAAGCCCTGCGTGCCAAGCGGGCACAGATGAGTGTCCCTGGGCAGCAGGAATGTGGGAGAAGAGTCACCAGTGTCCCCAAAGGGGGGACCTTAGGGAGCTCCTGGGGGCCCAGTCATGGGCTCTGAGAATGGAGCTGTTTTTGACTGTTTTCGCCTTAAACTGTTTCCCTCACTAACCCATAGGCCAGTTTTCTTTGCTTGGATTAACCACATACTAGAAAGTGTTGTCCAAAATATGACAAATCAATAACATTTGCTCTTTAAAATCAAGATAATTTAAAAATTCATTATTATATAAAATGTGGTGTTCTTTATAAAATGCTATTGGCCTGTTAATAAGGCATGATTTCACTATATTAAGTTATATACATTCAGAAATCCTTGGTCTAGTGTACTAACCTCTTTCTTCCTAAGTAAAAAAGAAATTTCCACTTATGTTCTGAAACATAATAATTACAATATATTTTCAAATTCTCAAAAAACTTGACTTTAAAAATTTTTTCAATTGGAGTATAGTTGGTTTACAATGTTGCGTTAGTTTCAGGTGTACAGCAAAGTGATTCAGTTTTACATATATGTATATTGCAAAATAATGAGCAAAGTTGTCTGTGCTATACAGTAGGTCCTTGGTGGTTAACCATTTTGTATTTAGCAGCATGTGTATGTTAATCCCAAGCTTCTAATTTATCCCCCCAGCCCTTTCCCCTTTGGTAACCATAAATTTGTTTTCTATGTCTGTGAGCCTGTTTCTGTTTTGTATACAAGTCATTTGCTTTTGACAAGGTCCAGAAACAACTCAGAAGGTGTGAAGCTGATTATTAGGCACTAGAAGGATGTCTTATGCATCTGGTCCCTGGACCAGACTTTCCCTGCAGACTCACACGTTCTCAGGTTTGGAAGATACTTTACACTTGCCAAGTTTAACCAGGGGTTTTCAGAGGCTTGATTCCCCCATATGCACTCAGCAGACCTGCGTCCCCACTGGGACAAAATATCTGGGTGTTGGCCCCACTGTCTACCTCTAGAGCCATCGGCAGCATCCCTTTGGGATGGTTTTGGTGTGTACTGGGGTCTCTCTGTGCTGGTCCACCAGAGCATCTTAAAGGCCCTGCTGGGGAGTAGAGGCCACCCGTGGAGCCTGCCTTCACACACAGGTCTAACCTCTGCTATAGTAGCAGCTTCCATGCTGCTCATGAAAAGCAAGGCAAAGACTGACGGCCCAGACATTGGGCAGTAGCATCTAAAAAGCAACGAGATAGGTGCTCAGTAGTTAAATACCAAGGGAAGAAGGAATACTGCAGTCACATGACTTTCTGTGGGTCTCCAACCAGCCAGAAACACTGCCTCCAGCTATGCCTTTTGGATGCCAAGTGTCACTGGGCAAAACCATTTCCAGACTTCAAGTTCACATACATGGTGACAAAGAAACACATGGATGTAACCTTACTGCTACTCCCAGAAAGGGCATTTTTCAAGTGGACTAAGAAACAGAAGCCTTTCCCTTCTCCAGGGGATTTTCCCAACCTATGGATCAAACCCAGGTCTCCCGCATTGCAGGTGGATTCTTTACCAGCTGAGCCACAAGGGAAGCCCCACAAGAAACAGTGACAGTGAAGTTTGTGAATCTTGGCTTTGAACAACCAACTAGAAAGAATAACTCAATTTGTAACTGCTGAAATCAATAAATCCAAGTCCTTGAACGGTTATCACGCAAGTGGCAAGAATTTATTGATTAATAATAAATAAGTTGAATGTATTTACGGAGTCCCTGCGATTAGGAAGTAGTGTAGGAAATATTAAAATAAAAAGGATAAGACATAGTCCTCAATCAAAAGATGCTCACAATTCAGGGCACGGAGCAAGAGGTACAGATTAAAAGATAGCCAATGCCATGCGCAGTACTGGATCATGTCGATTCAAACAACAAACTAAAAAGTGTGGAGGAAAGGAAGGTCTCTGTGGGTTCCAGTGTAAAAGCAGACTTTGGGGCAGGACCTGCATGAAGAAAAGAATAGGAATCTCATTTTTCTTCTCAGTGGAATCCAGCAGAGTATGGAGGTCAGGCATTATGAACTGAAGAGATCAACCAGGGTAGGTGGTGTTTAACGGGGCAGTCTGGCCAAATAAAGGGCAGACTAGGCATAAGATTTTGAGGATCTTCCGTGTCAGGCTGGCAGAGTCCAAATTTGGGTAGGAGACATTTGTCAGTCGCTGGAGCTTTTCAAACAGGTCGCCTCCTTATGGTTAGGAAAATTCAATTCCCAAGCAGAGCTTGAGATCTTTACTCACATGCTTATTAAGACATAGCTTAAAGAAATACTCAGGTCCCCAAACACCCAAGAGCCCATAATAATGAGTTTTTGGGTCTGATCTCTGTTTATTAACTATAAGCTCCCCAAGAACAGGGATTTGATTCACTGACTCATCAGTGCCTAGGGAGGCACCCTATGGGTTGAATTTTACTGGATGCAAGTAAGAAAGGCAGTTAAGCTGAAGCATGGATTTGGGTTTACTCAGACTCATCTAAAGCATATTTGGGGAAGGATGGAACTAAAGGAGGAAGGGATTGTCTTACCCACTAAACACTCATTTGTTGGCAAACAAGCATCCCTGATGCGAGTCCCAGGTCTGACATCCTGGCTGGAGCAGCAGTGGCTTTTCGAGTGCTCCCCCAGGGCAAGGTGACACAGACAAATACAACAAGAAATCACAAAGGCGTGAAACCCGTCCAAATCCATTACATTCTGGAAGGGATCCAGGGCTCTTAAACCTTCCCAAAGGACAGCTATGTAGAAACGTCCTGTTTGCTTTTCTGCTGTCTGTAAACATCTGTGATAACTTAGAGGGGGACCGCCCGTCAGGCGATCTGGCCAAACTTGGACTGCAAATCACAAAGCTGCCTTAATGGACAGCTGGTTACTCTATCTCCAGGGACTTGGGAAGCTGAAACCAAAAGAATGTGCTAGAAGTGCCCAGCTTTCTCTCTCAAGATCTTCCACTTGGACATTTCCCCCAGAGCTCAGGGTACCTGACAAATGCCAACTTATAAAATACTCTAAAACAGTTCCTTGTTCCAAACAAAAGTTAGGTTCCACTTTTATTAACAGAAAAAGAAAAAAAGGTCTCTTTGAATTTGAAAGATGGTAACGATAACCCTATATGCGAGACAGAATAAGAGACACAGATGCATAGAACAGTCTTATGGACTCTGAGGGAGAAGGTGAGGGTGGGACGTTCTGGTACAATAGCATTGAAACATGTATATTATCATATGTGAAACAGAACACCATTCCAGGTTCGATGCATGAGACAAATGCTCAGGGCTGGGGCAATGGGATGACCCAGAGGGATGGGATGGGAAGGGAGGTGGGAGGGGGGTTCAGGATGGGGAACACATGTAAACCCATGGCTGATTCATGTCAACGTATGGCAAAAACCACTACAATATTGTAAAGTAATTAGCCCCCAACTAAAATAAATAAATTTATTAAAAAGAAAAAAAAAAAGAAAGTCACTTGCTAAACTGAGGGTAAAACTGAAGTCTTCTTATTTTTAATATTTGATTTTATTCAAAACTTTTAGATAGTGATTAATGTTGCCAGCAAAAAAGGGATCTCTCAATGCTCTGCTGGTCTTTGATTTATGGCTCATTTTTTCTTCTTAAGATGATGGACCTTGCTTTTATTGTCTACTCTGGTCATAAAACACGGGAAGTTTGAAGGACCTACTCTGGAAAACTACGCTTTCTAGCAATACATTAACTAGGGGATTTGCCACAAAAAACAGCTACAATGCATTGAACTAAGACACCATGAATGAAGAAACGAAAATTAAACTTGACAGGAGGGTCAGCAACATCCGTAAGGCGCTTGTGAAAGTGAAGTCGCTCAGGCCTGTCTCACTCTTCGCCACCCCGTGGACTGTAGCCCACCAGGCTCCTCCGTCCATGGGATTTTCCAGGCAAGAGTACGGGAGTGGGCTGCCATTTCCTTCTCCAGGAGATCTTCCCGACCCAGGGACTGAACCCAGGCCTCCCGCATTGTAGGCAGACACTTTACCGTCTAAGCCACCAGGGGAGTCCTTGTTGTCCTTTAAATGAGGGAATGCTTTTTCAGACGATTCTTTCTGGGTCACTAAGATGTTCATAATTTATAGGACAAAACTTGGGCAAATAGAACTGGCTTCACATGGAAGAATTCTTCCTGAAACCAGTGGTTTTGAGGTCCCCTGGTACTAAAACGCTACACCACTAAAGCCAGAAGGCTACACTAGTGTTACAGAAAGGATGAATGGGAAACTCAGAAGCGGTAACAGGAAGCTAATGTTCTACCAACTCCTCCATATTTTGTAAGTGTATCACAAAGGTCAAGTTCTCCAGGGAGAGGGGTTTCATAAGTAAAAAAGAATATTGTGGGTCCTCATTAGCCACAATTCCAAAATCTGAAAACCTCTAAGAAAAAAGCCTTCTAGGGATCTCCCCGGTGGTCCAGGGGCTAAGACCCAATGCATGGGGGCCTGGGTTCAATCCCACATGCCACAACTAAGCACGGGCACTGCAACTACTGAGCCCACATGCTGCAACTAAAGAAGGCTGAGCACCGCAACGAAGACCCAGTGAGTCAAATAAACAATAAAGAAAAAAGCCTTCTAGCCAACTGGGTGGCAAACCTAATGTTTGACCTTTCTCTCTCTTCCACTTGGTGTGAATGTCCACATTCTGATGCAGAAGTGTGAACAGGCTGCAGTCCAGGGGCTGTCCCAGACGCTGTCGTGGGTGTTTCAGGATAGCCTGAATTACCGTCTAAAACCTACAAAGCTCTCAATTCAGAAACACTGGGAAAAGCTTCAGAGATGCCCTGTGGGCCTGTATTGCTTTATCCAATGGTATAATACATCTAGAAAACTCTGAGACAAATGAATAAGGAGACTTGTAGATGATCTCTGCTGATTGTAATTAACCATGAAAGAAACAATTTCTCTCCTTCCTTTCTTTTTTTTTTTTTGGTGCACCAAGCTGAAGTTCAGGTTACAGCAAAGAAGATGATTATCTCTTCTGTCACATACTCTCTCAGGGGTGGAGGGAAGCTCACAGAGCTGGTGGCTGGGGGCAAAGCTTATGATGTTTCTCTTGTCATGACACTTGGAGACACCTGGGAAGCACATGGAATCCCTCTAAGATTTTTCCAGCATGGGACTATGGATTCTAGGTGTGCATCATGGATAAATACGCCACACTAATTTGCCACCTGGATGGAAGGGCAAAACTAGTATGCATGTGCCTTTATTTCTGATGTTAAAGGCTAATTTATCTAAATAATGATTTCTTTCTTGATTAGCGAGTTTGGTTTTCTAGGAACAATTTTTGTGAGTTTCTAACATAGCTGTAAACTTGTAAAATTCAAAACAAGTTAAAAATTTTTTATAAGCCTACAAGGTGAGGCAAGAATTTTACTCAAGAGGGCACAAGAAAAAGCAACTGATTAATTTTCTACAACATTGTGCCTCTGAGACAGAATCTTAATTCTGAACAACTGACATAATGTCACAGTTATGAACCTTTTTGCTGTTATCAAGGTTAACTCAAAATATAACATTGATATTAAAAAATGCTTAGCAAATGAGACAAGCTGTCATAACACACAAGTTCTTCTTTCACTTTTTACTTAAACAATTCCCATAGGATTTGAAGAATATCATCCTGCAAAATACCCTATCTGAATACTTTTCTATGTTTGGAAACTGTGAATTACACACTTGAAAAGCTCAGTGAAATGGACTGTTGTGCACAAAACAAAGCTTTCTGTAATAATTTTTCCATTTGAACATTTTGTTTCAAAATTTCAGATTCCATTCCTTTCAAAAGGTCCTGCTGGTGTGAGAGATTCCAGCTGTTTCTCTCTCTAAGTCCTTTATAAGTCATGGGAAAATATTACACACTCCTTTCTCCTTTCTTGATAAAATAATACATGAGATTTATATACATTTAAATTCTTCTTACAAAAACTCTTCTTAGGGTTTCCATGTGTTTCAGCTTAACAGATGACTTTTTTTCCTAGGAATTTTCCAATAGGGAAATTTGCAAGTTTGTGTATTAAAGATACTAATAGGTTATATAAGTTGTATTCCAAATATTGACTCTTCCAAACACAGCTGTCCGAGTCTTTTTTTTTATTTTTTACTAATTATCTAAAAGTCTCAGTAAATCTATTTCTCTTATTATATGATCATACCAGTTGTTTTCTTTCAAGAGGCCAATTAAAACACTGTAGGAAAATATACCCCAAATGACCAAATGCTCTAAGACTGCTATAAACTGAGCTCTGACTTGCAGTAGTAAAACCACTTATGTAAGTGCAAAGTAATGATGTTAGTAGGCTCAGAATTGTGATTTATAGACTGCCGCCTGCGATTAGTCAACTTTCAATGCTCTCTTATTGGGGCAAGAAAATAATGCTGTCATCTTTTAAAAGACAGTAATCTATACAAATGTTTATGTTACCAAAAAAGTCTTTTGAAAAAAGTCAGCCCTTTGTCTTCTTTTCCTGTTGATCTTTTAAAATTCTTCATCTAACCTGCGTGTGTGTGTGTGTGCTGAGTGGCCTCAGTCATGTCCGACTCTATGCGACCTTATGGACTGTAGCCCACCGGGTTCCTCTGTCCATGGGATTCTCCAGGCAAGAATACTGGAGTGGGTTGCCATGCCCTCCTCCAGGGGATCTTCCCAACCCAGGGATGAAACCCTCGGTCTCCTGAGTTTCCTGCATTGTCAGGCAGGCTTTTGACCACTGAGCCACCTGGGAAGCCCTCCTTTAACCTATGACTGCCTAAAAGGCATCACCTAGTCTGACAAAAAGACAAAAAAAAAACCCACAACACCTACAAGCCTGGAATTTTCAGATACCAGTAAGTATTATTTCATTGCATTAATTCACAAACGCTCTTAAAAAATGCAGAACAGATATCACACAAAGAACAAAAACAATCAAGAGGGTATATTTTTTCCCCACAGAAATTTCATTTTATCTCTCTGTCTTAGTGAACACATGGTCCCATGGTTTACAGAAGGTAAAATATTAAAAGGTCTTCACTTTTTTTTTTTTTTGCTTCTAACTGCTCTTCTAGAGACCTAAGACCAGGCAATCCTGTGGAAGATGAAAGGAATTTTTCGGGACAAATAAATACTCCAATTACTCATCTAAAATGGAGTTAAAAATCAATTTCTTTTGTTAATGAAGGACCACTATTCATTTCTATTGAGGGAGTAATGCACTGCTCTGTATCTCAAAGTAGTATTATCATTATTAAGGAGAATTAGAAATCTGCAGGTTGATAAATCAAGGTCACAGTAAGACTCTTACTGACCCTGGAACTCTGAGAAGCAGATATCGTCTCACTGGGACCAGCCCATAACCCGGTACAGGTGTCATAGAACTTCTTTGACTCTGGTTGCTGTGTTTATTTTGAACTGAGAAGCTGCAGATGGAGGTCAGCTTGCCATCATCTTTAAAGCAAGCACATGATGAGCTTTGCCTAACAGGTAAGCAAAATGTGACTCACAGATCTTTTCATGGGGTTTCCTCAGTGCAAGCCTTTTTCAAGTGCTGCCTGCTTACTGGTCCTCATAAGTCTTTCAATGATTAGCATGGCTTTCCTGAGAGCTCAGTTGGTAAAGAATCCGCCTGCAATGTGGGAGACCTAGTTTGATCCCTGGGTTGGGAAGATCCCCTGGAGAAGGGAAAAGCTACCCACTCCAGGATTCTGGCCTAGAGAATTCCATGGACTGTATAGTCCATGGGGTCACAAAGACTTGGACAAGACTGAGCGACTTTCACTCTTACTTTTCATTAGTACATCCGGTTATCAGTAGCAAAGATATTTCCAGGTCCCAACAAGAGGCCCCAAGTAACCGAGCTGTCCTGATCTGGTTTCTGTAAGTTTTGTTCACAAAGAATTCTACAGAACCGATTTTACATTTTACTAGTCCCTATTAATTTGTGGATGATTCTTTATATCAAAGGTGGTGTGATTTGGGAATTTATTTACTTTAACCTTATATAACTGTGCCTGGACTTCTTTATTTTTAAAAAAATTATATATTTGTTTTAAAAATAATTTTATTAAAAAAATAACTTTACTTATTTTTTGGCTGTGCTAGGTCTCCATTGCTCCATGGGCTTTTCTCTAGTTGTGGAAAGTGGGGTTACTCTCTTGTTGCGGTATGCAGGCGTCTCTCATTGCAGTGGCTTCTCTTGTTGTGGAGCACAGGTTCTATGGCGTGCAGGCTCAGTAGTTGCGGCACGTGGACTCAATGGTTGCAGTTCCTGGGCCCTAGAGCACAGGCTCAAAAATTGTGGTGCACGGGCTTAGCTGCTCCAAGGCATGTGGGTCTTCCCACATCAGGGATTGAACCCTTGTCTCCTGCATTGGCAGATGGATTCTTTACCACTGAGTCACCAGAACCCCAAAATATTTTTATTTGTTTGGCTGCCCTGCGTCTTAGTTGTGGTATTGACCAGGGATTGAACTTGGGCTCCCTGCATTGGGAGCACAGAGTCGTAGCCACACTGGACCACCAGAGATGTCCTAGCAGCATAAAGTATTTTTAATCAATTCACTGATTTGGTAAAATGTTTAAAATGATCTTTTTTCCATTTTTTTTGGTGGCCCACTTTCAGAAGGGCTGACAGAAGGTAAAAAGTGAGGCTATTCTCAAAACCAGAGTATAGAGATTAGCCACTAGGGTTTTCAGTTAAGATCTCTTTAGGGACAAAAGCAAAAAAAAATTACAAAAAATCAAGTTCTGTAAGTAGTAACTTGCTTAGTATGGTGTACTAAGAAATCTCCTACTAAATTAGAATGTAACTATACAATTTGAAAGTCCTGTTCAGTTGATTAAATTAGGTGTTCCCTGCATTAGCTATTTTTTTTTGACCTTTTAAAAGATGAGAATATTATTTTTCTACAGAAACCCAATGTTTAAAAAAGTTTTTTTTAAACAAGAAGAGTCAGGGCTTGGCATTTAAACCACTGCAGAGTTTGTGGTGAATAA
Organism: Okapia johnstoni; assembly: GCA_024291935.2. Classification (NCBI taxonomy): domain Eukaryota; kingdom Metazoa; phylum Chordata; class Mammalia; order Artiodactyla; family Giraffidae; genus Okapia; species Okapia johnstoni. The sequence continues at coordinate 20,425,455 of CM044324.1, forward strand.
AGTACATATAAATCCTGGAAAATGTTTGTTAGCTAATGACTAATGCTCAGGAGAGATTATCAAAGAACTGTTTGTTTTTAAAACTGTGTTGAGCCTTTTCACCCTAATATTGCCTATGTAGCTGCCATGATGGACAGTTCTTAGGCTATTCAATTGTTTTTAAACAGAAATGCCAACTCCACAGATTTCCTCATTGCTGATGGACACTCATGTTTTCAAACATATGCATGTACCAGGAAATGAAATATGATAACTACATGCTGTGCTAAGGAAAATACTACAAAGGAGAAAATATTATGTTTAGATAAGATGATTTCCTCAATCTTTCACTATATCTTATGAATTTGCCCACTCTATGCTAGAATATGGACATGGGTGACATATTTCTTCCTGTTGTGAACAACACTTACTATCCATCTTTACTTCTCTCACTTTCTTTCAGCAACACTGAGCCCAAGATTTCATTGCTAAGTTCAGTAAGACAAGGAAGTGAACAATTCCATTAATTGGAAAGAAAAGGGGGTTATGTAAAGAATCAGCCTTCAGGGGTCTGCTGAGAAGAAAGAGTCCAAAAGAAGAAGCAGAACAGCTGTGAGTTTCACGAGAAAGAGCAGTCATGGCTCTGGGCTGACCCCACATAGTTCTTATTCTAGTAAAGTAATATCAGCACTTTCGACTTCTCCCTTTTGTTAATAGAACACTTTTCTTCCTGTGCATCAAGGAACTTGCTTCCATAGATGTGGACTTTTTTTTTTTTTTTTTTCTGCACTGAGCAGCTTATAGCATCTTAGTTCCTCAACTAGGGATTGAATCTGGGCCACAGTAGTGAAAGCTCCAAGTCCTAACCACCGGACTGCCAGAGAATTCCCATAATATGTAGAGTTTTAATACTCATTCTACATAAATGTAATCTGTATCTATTCCCTGAAATGTAAATGTATAGGATAACAGCATCCAGGGCAAAGTAACCTTTTAAAAAGGATGGCAGAGATTCAGGATCTTCAGGCTATGAAGGGGCTTCCCAGGAGGCTCAGTGGGGAAAGAATCTGCCTGCAATGCAGGAGACGCATGCAGGAGACGCAGGCTTGATCCCTGGGCTGGGAAGAACCCCTGGAGGAGGGCATAGAAACCCATTCTAGCATGCTTGCCTGTAGAATTCCATGGATAGAGAAGCCTGGCAGGCTGCAGTCCATGGGGTTGCAAAGAGTAGGACACACGCATGCACGGGCTATGAAGAGTCCCTTTGCCATTTGTGTGCAGCCATTCATTTAAAAGGTTATTGGACCCTCTAGATTCCAGAAGGTCTCAGAATGAAGCCCTGGACCACGTGTTATATAAAAGGCCTCCAAAATGCTCTGGGTGTTCTAAGCTGACATCTTATGCTACAAATGTTGCTCAGGAAAATGCACTTTATTTACAGGATATGTATATAAATCAAAGGCTTCCTAGATGGCTCAGTGGTAAAGAATCCACCTGCCCATGCAGGAGATGCAAGAAACACAGTTTCAATCCCTGGGTTGGGATGATCCCATGGAGGAGGAAATGGCAACCCACTCCAGCATTCTTCCCTGTAATATCCCACGTACAGAGGAGCCTGGCAGGCTACAGCCCATGGAATCACAAAGAGTCAGACACAACTGAGTAACTGAGCATGCATGTAAGTCAAAGCTATTCAGTTAAACACAATTAAGAATGTAGAATCTGGCATTCATTATTAATAGAGCAAAAACAACATTCTCCAATACTAAATTCTGAGAAGGGGACATCTACAACACCTGATGTTCAGCCACCATATCAAATGGGGTCCACTTCAGTGTTATGGGGATTTTCCCAGATATGGATGGAAGATATCAACAAGGAATTTTGAAGTGTTTATCATGGAATTCTATCTTCTGTGATGTGAGTTTTATGCTGGGAGATAAAGTGACCTTTTAGATAAGGTGTCTGACCTCTCCCCTCCCTTGACAGCTATTTCTCACTCCAGACAGCTGCTGCTACAAACAAACTTCGATGGAACACTTTGACAAATGAAGTCAAACCAGGGTCCTTTATTTCTTTGCAGCCAACAAGCTGGCATTCCACAAGCTCATGAGGGGGCCATGAGTTACTGGAGGCCAGGCCTGCCCCCGTCACCGCTGGCCACCCCTTGCGGCCCCACGTTCCCAGGATCTGTGGGGCCAGATGATGCTGTTCCTGGCTCACATTCCATCCTGTCAGGGGACTCTCAAAAATAAATAATATTTACAGCAGAGTTCAGAGCCGGTGAAAGAAAAGTGGGGGTAAAAGTACCTTCAGAGTAAGTAGACCAGACGATGGAGGTCATCAGATCTGTGGTTATTAAACCATTTTTCATGGGACTCCTGAGCCCTTTTTCAATAGATATGAACCTGCACTTATCAAGAGCCTCAAATGCAATGAAGGACATAAAAAACTAACAAAGAAAAACAGAACAAAGTATAGTTTTTAAATCCTGAAAATGTTTCCCTCAACCCATTTGGTCAATGGTTATCGACCACCTACAATGTCCAAGGTCTCCTGCTAAGGCTATAAATAAACCTTCATCCAAAAAAAATGGACTACCTCTGTTTCATAGCAAGAACTTGGGAAACGTAAATAAAAGGGGCCTGGAGGTCTCCTTCTACAAATAATCAAATTGAGCTGAAGGGACTATATTTTAGGAACAGGGGTCAGCCCACTGCAACCCACTGGCCAGATCTAGTCCCCTGCTTGTTTTTATGTGGCCTGCGAACTAAGAATGGTTGGGGGGAAAATTCTTAAGAAAAATATCTTAAAAGGTTGGGAAAAAAGTCAAAAGATTATTTTGTGGTACATGAAAATGTATATGACATTCAAATTTCTGAGTTTATAAATAAAGTTTTATTGGAATACCGACATACTCATCTGATTACCTACTGTCTCTGGCTGCTCTGCACTTAGAAATGGAGAAGTGATTAATTGCCAGAGAGACTGGGTGGCCTGCAAAATCCACGTGTGCACTGTCTGGCCCTTTACAGAAAATGCTTATTGACCCTTGTTTTACATTATAAAAGAATTTTTTTGCTTTTGCTGAGATATCTGAATGAGAACATATGCCTCTGCCTTTGTTAGAAAGCCTTAGAAATGCACGGAGAGTAGAGAGAAGGCACCTAAGACCTGAAAAGCTTGTCAGCATGAACTTGACAAAGCTGGAAAAGTAGAGGTAGATACCAAGTGAAGTAGGTTAGGTTACATTTACAGATCAGATTCCCCAAAGCATGAGGAAACATCCAAGTTCTTTATTTGAGAAGAAGTAGGGACCCATGTTTTTCATACCACTTTTGTTAATTTCCTTTCAATGGGCCAGAATCCTATGCCCCGATGCTGTTTTCCTGTACATGAGGTTAATCTTTATGTCTCTAGGCCTCAATTCTAAAGAATGGGCTGTTGTGGAGACTTCCCTCAGGGGTGTCTAGTAAAACAGAATCCCAGGAAAGGTATCTGTTTTTGAGCAGACAGCTCTGTTAGTGTATGGTGACACCCCCTATTTGACTCCACTAAAGATCAGGAGAGACTGGCAATACAGCCCTGCCAGTCAATGGGCCGTGCTTAATGAAATGAAAGATTGAGAATGAAGTTTGCGGGTCTATAGAGTTATTAAAGCAGGGCACAGTTTTCCCTATGGTTAAGTCTGTTTTTGTTCTCTCCCTAACGTAATATCCAGAAAAGGAAGGAAAGTAGAAGTAGGGTATTTATGTTTAACATTTTCAAGAAAGATATCTTTTAGAGGATAGCATTTTGTCTCTTCAGGGTTGGAACTAAAAGAGGGGGGAAAAAAGTCTAATGGCAGCCTTTTAGTAACTTTCATTTTTTTTCCTTTCAGTTTTTGGCTGTACCGTGTGGCATGCTGGATCTTAGTTCCCCGACTAAGGATCAGACCCACACCCTCAGTAGTCTTGACCACTGGACCACTAGAGAAATCCCGAGTAACTTTCATTTGGTACAGAATATTCTCCTGCTATTACTACATCTTCTCTGCTTGATGTAATTTTTCCACTGACAAGTTGGGAACTGGATTTCATCATTAATATATAATATTAATAAACTGCTCTCCTATGAAGAATAACAGAGTAGTTTCTTTTCATACAGATGCAGTAGAATACATTTTTAAGCCAAAAAACTTAGGTAAACTCACCTAGAAAAATCTCCCTTTGCCTCCTGTAGAAGAAGAAAATTCAACATCAGTGACTCATTCTGATCCATGTTACAGATTTTAAAATGCACTGTAGAATCATGAACTCCTCTACCGAATCATTCCAGCTGACTGCTATTTCATCCTATCAGCTACCAGAATATAATTAAGGAAGGATGCATGCATTTACCACCTGAATAGGAGACAAACTTCAGAAAGTTCTATACAAAGAAAGCAATTCATAATGAAAAGGAAAGTTTCCACTTCTAAGCCCTGATCTAACTTTTTCCACTGTAAAGATTCTGAACCTGGACATGTGTCTGGGTAGCAGTATGTGTGTATGTCTTGTGGTACTTGCTGTTTTGTCTTGTATTGTGGGCTTCTGGGGGTAGGGACCATGAGTCTGTAATGAATCTAGCATAATGCCTGCAGCACAGTAGTTGCTCAATAAATCTTTGCTCAAGGAAAAAGTTAATGACATCATTTCAGTTCATTCTGCCAGTGTTTCTGATCTTGCCCTTGTGGCTAATATTCAGTGATCCCTCTTTTTCTGCACAAGCTTAAAGGTATTTTCCTCATCTTTCATGACAGTGCTTCTCCTGGCAATTAAATTCTAGCTTTTTTTACTTGGCTTTCTCCAGTGACCTGAAGAAAAGGGGGTCACCAGATGATCTCAGTTTCCCAATCTCAGGTTATACACACAATTTTCCCTTGCAGAGAGATACTGTCTTAAAATTTTGGACAAGAACAGAGAATAGAGGAGACACTGTTTATTGCTATGGTGTAGTTTCCCTAATAGCTCTTTCCTGCTTGTGGCTAAAAAATAAGGAGTCAAAGAGCCAGTGGCTATAGCATCTGCCATACATGATGTATCTTATTCCTATTTCTTCTGTGTATGGCCCTGGAATACAAAGGTGAAGGGAAACAACTTACCTGTAAAATATACGAGGCCAATTCAAACACTACTTCACTGTCAACATCAATCAGCTCCTGAAAGGAAAACCAAGTAAGATAAGTTTGGTACTTTAACAATGATTTCTTTATGATCTCCCCTGAAAGAGAAGAGGTCTTTCTTATCTGAGACGTTACCCAGAATCTCAAACACCCATAGAACACCTTTTCTGAATTACTTGGACCCAAATGCTCCCTGACATCATTTCTACAGCTCTTATAAGAGCTCCAATGGTCTTGTGTCTACAGTCACTTCCGGGGCTTCAACTTTAGGTCTTCATGAGAAATTAAGGAATGGATCAGTCTCCAGCTTTTTACAAATCTGTCAATCTGATTAATTGATGGATTAAGGTTACTTGATCACCACATGCATTTTTCTTTGTAAACTGTACATCAGAACCAGTAGTAAGGTTTTGCTGCCGAAAAGGTTATGATGGAATTATGACTCTTTAAAGTTATATAAAGTTAAAAATACAGTTTCCCAGTTGTATGAGACACATTTCTTCATGTACTCAATACTTCAAGGTAGCTGTTGACTACCATGATGTCGGAGCAAATACGGGCTCTTCACTCACTGCAGAAAGTTTAAAAACACTTCCCTCAGGACTTCCCTGATGGTGGTCTAGTGGTTAGAAATCCATCTGCCAATGCAGGGGACAGAGGTTTGATACCTGGTATGGGAAGATCTCACATGCTGCAGAGCAACTAACCCCGTGTGCCACAACTGCTGAAGCCCGCACCCTAGAGCTGGTGCTCTGCAATAAGAGAAGCCACCGCAGCTAGAGAGGAGCCCTGCTTGCTACAACTAGAGCAAGCCTGAGCGCAGCAACGAAGACCCAGCACAACCAAAACAAGTTACTTTTCTTTGAATTATAAACCAAATTCTGATTCATGGATTTTCTAATGATTTTTGTGTGGTCCAGGACTTGCCCCTGTATTTCAAAACAATGCACTAAAGCACGCCTGTATCTTTAGAGGGAAGGGTATCCTGCAGGCTCCTTCAGGTTTAGGAATTTCAAAGATGGATAATAATATTTGCTATCAAACCACCTTGGAGTGCAAGCTAAGAGAGACGTGGATGGATCGGGGACAATAATTCTTTATGCTTAACCAGCTGAAGGAGCTTTACAGCCGCTGTAATTGATATAGACTGTCAGTGCTGGAGTGTGGAGGAATGCCTGGAATTGCAGTCCTGGGATTACCAGGTCCCATCAGAATGTAAATCATTTAACAGTGGACAAATGATTTAACAGAAACACTGTCCAGGGTTTCCACAATGGATCATTTCTACTCGCACTATATGCTTTTCCATTCCCACCAATCGACTTCCTGAAGTCACTGGTGTGTGCTTGTCGGTGTATCGGTATGCATGCTCTGTCAAACATTTACACCGAGGTTGCAGGCGATGGTCTGCAACAGTGGCTAATAGTTAACATCCCAGGAGAGGCCAACTCAAAACCAACCATCAGGAACAGCCCTGGAACATGTGCACATGGTTTTTAGTTCATTACTCGACTCATCTGCTAAAGGAAAACATCCATATCTTTGGGGAGGGGACAAACGTGGGGAGGGTGGACGGTGGTCGTTTTCTAATTGATTTGGTTTTGCACAGTCCATTCTGCAGTTCTGGGGGGAACTGCCATGCCCTAGTCATGGGGCAACATTAATCGTAATGTATCATTTTTCAGAGTCAAGCTATGTAAGATGTCCATTTAAACACTGACCTGATTTATATGACTTCTTTCTTACCAACTGTATGTGTCCTCAGGGTAAATGAAAACTAGCAACTCTAAATGGGGTGAGTTTCCACCTTCTTTGTCCTTGACCATCTCCCAGTGAAGATATTAAAAACACTGAGAATCAGAACATGATCAGTAAGAAGAAAAAGGATTGAAAAATAAGGTGGCCCAGACATCCCCCACTTTTGTAAAATCTGATGGGAAAGAGAGCAGCAGTATTCCTTCTCACCGTTTCTATTTAATATTGAGTTCAAGAATCACAGCATTAGGCTTCCCTGATAGTCTAGTAGTTAAGAATCCGCCTATCAATGTAGGCGGCATTTGTTCCATCCCTGGTCCGGGAAGATTCCACATATTACGGAGCAACTAAGCCTGTGCGCCGCAACTACAGAAGCCCGCGCACCCTAGAGCCTGTGCTCCACAACAAGACACCAAGTGAGAAGCCTGTGCACTGCAACAAAGAGTAGCCCACGACTGCTGCAACTAGAGAGAGCCTGGGTGCAGCATCGAAGACCCAGCACAGCCAAAAATAAAAAAATAAATCTTAAAAAAAAAAAAATCACAGCATTATCTGTCCTCAGAGGAGTCAGTTCAGAGATCTAAATGGTGTTTATAAGACCCAATCTAGGAATGGGGAATGGGGACCAGGGGAAGAGATCCTCCAACTGGGAAGAAAATTCTTTCCTACTTTGCAGTCTCTGCCCAATTCCCTGAGGTGTGTTTATAACACAAGGTTTACAAAGGATGAAACCTTCCCCTTTGCATCCCTGGCCCTCCCAGGTGACTTTTACCTTTAAAATTCCCCTGAGATGGAGCAGAGCTCTAGGCTTCCTGCCCACATCACACATTTCCCACTATGCCTCAAACCCCAAGAGCTGAGTCTCCATGGGGTGGAGTGGACAGATGTTTCCAGGCGTCCACTTCCCACAGAACATTCGAGAGGCGAATCCACCTTCCACCTTTTCCTTATCTGGCTTCTCTTGAACAGAAGTGGCTTCTTTCAAGTGTTTCTGCTCAAGCAGAGCAGATTAACTGAAGAAGACCACAAAGAGTGCATGAGAAAACCTTGTGCTTTCCTGGGGCGCTGGGTTTTCCTTTGACGGAGGATGAATCAGAGAAGGATATGGATCAGAAGTCCCTTTAACGAAGGGGTACGGGTGCTTTCCCATCTGGCACCACCCACGGGCTGAATGTGTGACATTCCTCTGTGTCCCCAGGGCTCCGAGAGCCATTGGGGTGGGGGATCTGCAGAGCAGGGCTGTCTGCTGAGCTAGAGTCTTCCTTGGGAATCCAGGGTGGTTTGGAGGGCATGGAGTCATTTTGTTTTGAGATTCACTGGTAAGAGGGAGATGCTGATAGGAGGGAAAGTGATGTCACGGAGTTCACATGTCCTTTGGACATCTGTTTTACTGTGTTGTTTTTTAGTTGCTAAATTGTGTCTGATTGTGTCCAACTCTGCAATCCCATTGGCTGTAGCCACCAGGCTCCTCTGTCCATGGAATTTCCCAGCCAAGAATACTGGAGTGGGTAGCCATTTCCTTCTCCAGAGGATCTTCCCAACCCAGGGATTGAATCCTGTGTCTGCTGTATTGGCAGGGGATTCTTTACCCCTGAGCCACCAGGGAAGCACTGTTTCACTTTCTACTGAATAATGCATGCTGCTTTCTCTGATCTTTTGATACATGGTATGGAAAGACAAAATGTGACTCTGCAGGGGTGTGTGTGTGTGTTCAGACAGGGCTGGGAAGATGGTGCCACTTTCTCCCGCTCCACAAGGTTTTATCCCAGGTGATTAAAGGAAGCGGCTTGAGGTCATTTATCAGCACTTTCAGAGTTAACAATATTCTCAGAAAGATTTCTACTTTGAGGGTCTCTGAGTATTCCAAAGAAAGAGCCCCATGAGACCCCAAGTGGCAGGTGTTATGGCCATTTTCCAAAAGTCCTGAAAGCTGGAGGAACTCATCATGATTGCCTTGCTCCGGGGACCTTAGTGGTGGTCTTCAGACTCAACTGAGAATCTTAACAAAAAACATTCCTCCATGGTCAGGAATGAGAGAAATTTCAGCTTTCATGGAAGATTCATGGAGAAGTATAACAGAAAAGATGATGAGCAACCACACGGTAGGCTGAGGAGATTTCCATGAGGATGACCTTTGCAAAGTTCAAGCAAAACAACCTGCAGGGCTGGCCAATGGTTTTCCTAGTAAATCTTCACCCATTGTAATAACCATCTTTCTTTTCACCCACAAAATGCCTGAAGAAGATGGTTTCCTGCCATCCTCTTTAAGACACTTTCTACTTTGGGACTTTGAATAAATGCATCACTGGACCTCATTGAGTTTCAGTTTCCTCATCAGTACAATGAAGAGAACACTTTCTTTCTTTCCTTTTCTTCCTTTCTTCATTCCTTCCTTCCTTGGCCATGCCTTGTGACTTGTGGGAACTCAGTTCCCTGACCAGGGATCAAACCTATGAACCCTGCACTGGGAGCAAGGGAGTCCTAACCACTGGACCTCCAAGGAACTCCCAGGAGAACAATTTCTTTTTCAAGTACTGAGTCTGGTGAGGTGGAACTGTACAGGTGATTTGGACACTCTAAGACACACCACAAAGATCAAGTCTGTATTATTTTTTTGTTGTTGTTCCCTGGTCTTTACAGATCATCTGAACTCCACAGAATCTCTGTTCTGTCACTGTTTGTTTTTTTTTCTTAGTATTTATGTTTTAGGACTTATTGGAATCTTTAATAAGACTTTACCAAAAAAAAAAGAGGTGGGAAGCATTGTGCGAGTGTGTGTCTACACATGTCTATATATTGGTCACCATGTATATCACCCCACTGGGTCCTCACATCCACATTCAGCCTCACTGTGCCCGGTGACTGCCCCGTCTCATTGCAAAACCCATAGTGGCTACAGGAAGGTGCCCCCAGGCAGTGAGCAGCTGGGGTGCAGGATGAGACTGATGTGGTCTTGCACAATTCCTCTTTCTGAGCCCTTTGCCAGGTTTTCATCAGTCAAGTCACTTCATGTTTGTCTGGGGCATTCACACTTGGTGGCCCAGGGATTTCTCCCAGGGTCCACGGCATACACTGCATTTCACGATCTTGAGGAATCTCTCCCATGGAGGTCACAGGCACAGCCCAGATGATGGGTCTGTGTGAATTTGTTGAAGACGGAAGTCCCTCTCTGTCTTCTTTCTCCTCCTCTCTCTGTCATGTGAGCACACACACCAAGCCGGCATGCATCCATCTAAGAGATAAGGACTGGGATTCTGTGGGTCTGAGATGAATGTTTACATTGGTTCCTTTGTCCTGTGGGACTTGATGCTGGGCTTTTGTTTCTCTCATCTTCAGAAGAGATATCATCTGCTTATTAGCAAACCTTCTGGAAGATCTTGGATAAAGACTGCTTATTTCAATTTCAGCAAGAATGATGGTACTTAGTAGCATCTATGGACCAGGTAGCAAATTTCCAAGTAGCAAATATGGACCAGGGATGACTGTTCAAACTTTAATCATATGTGATGTTCTCAGTTCAATGGGGACATCTCAGCACAGAAGGCTGGACAAGACCCCCAGCACAAAGGAGGGATTTTAAGCTTTTTTTTTTTTTCCCCCTGACACACTCTTCTCAGTGGAGACATGTAGGCTCCAAACTTGCTAATTCCCTGGGATTGGAAACAATTTATTGAGCATTGACTATGCACCTGATTCAGTGATACATCAAGAGATGGTGATTATCAAAATTTACTTAGAAAAATGCTAGTGCCAACTTTTTCTCCAACCCAACAAGACATATTTCTGTGCATCTTCAGATGATGACCAGGGGTCTTGCCTCTTTGGTTATAATATTTGACAAGATACATTTTGAGATCAAGCATTTAGATGTGACGGATGGATTTATTTAAAGAGTGGATGGTCATCCCCTTCAGTTTAAACGTGAGATTCATAACAAGGCAGCTAGTCATCTTAAGTCATCTGAGGATCAGATAACTCCTCCAACGGACTGAATAGCAATGTAAGGTCCTTCAGCATGTGAGCCTCTCTTCCTGTCTCTTGGAAGGCATGCCACTGAAGATGACTGGAAGCTGGACTTCAGAGTTCTTTATGGACTTCAGAGTTCTTTATTTCCTTATAACTTTAAGATCTATCATCTAAGGGAATCCTTCTTCCTAAAAATTGAAAAAAACACTTGACATTTTATGACCTAGAAATTGTTGTTTTGCAAAGCTTTTGAAAATGATTGCGGCAACTTAATTTTTGACAGCAATCTCACTCTGCCAGTGGAGAATTTCAAGCAGGCAGGTTCCATCCTGAAGGTGGGGAAAGTGCTGGGATTAGAGTCTATGTCCACCCCATCACTCCCTCTAGCATGACAAGTCCACTGTCCCCTGGCTGGACTAACTGATGGGCCTCTCCAGTTGATGGAGGAAGCCACATCCCAGGAGAGAGACAGCCAGATGGAAAGCCTGGCAGGAGGAGCTCTGGTTTCCTATGTCCTGTCCCAGGAAACACACATCATCCCAGGCCCACTTCCCATGTGAGTTTTCCTAGGAACCAGACACACATTTCTGAATGAGTTTTATCCATCCCTTGGCCATAAATTTCCTTTCCATCATCCACCTGAAACATAACCAAGTTGAAAAACAACAGAAACACTGTTGGAGCAAAATGGCCACATGGGGCATCAGTGACCCCTTTCTAAACTTCCTCCTGCTCCACTTACAGGCAATACTCCGAGCCCTGCTCACTGCTGACCGGATTCTAACGTTCTGCATCTTGGACAGATTATGACTGTTATTTCCTGCTCTTTTGGTAGAAAATAGGGGGACTAAAAAGAAAGGAGAAGTGAGAGAGGATGCACTGTAGTTATGTTTTCTGCCTCCTGGTGAAGGAAGAGTGGAGGGCAGGAGCTGGCATTCGTGGTTTGGGAAAAATGACAAGATAAATAAACAAAACACCTTTTCTCACTTTTGTGCTGTTGAAGAGATCAGAGGTTGGTTCTCTGGAGAAGATGATACATAGGAAGCTGGGATGAAGTGGGCAGAGAGCTCAGGGATTAAAAAGGAGGTCTACACCCCACTGGAGGCCACTCCCTCCCCCAGATGTTAAAGTGGGAGCTGACATCCCAGGAGTGAAGTAAGGCAATGAAGAGTCACGAGAAAAGACCCCAAGCGCTGATACTTGGGGTTCCCGCTGAAAGAACCAGCTTGCCACAGGACATTTCACAGGGACAAACACAGGGGACCATCTCCACCTGGGCACTGGGAGCTTTTGAGTGCCTCACTCTTAGTTATGGATGGAAAGCCCCCTAAATAAAAGACAGAGTGCATGCTCGCTCAGTCACTTCAGTCATGTCTGACTCTTTGCAATCCCATGGACTGTAGCCTGCCAGGCTCCTCTGTCCATGGCATTCTCCAGGCAAGAATACTGGACTGGGTTGTCATGCCCTCCTCCAGGGCATTTTCCTGACCCAGGGATCGAACCAGTGTCTCTTATGTCTCCTGCATTGGCAGGCGGGTTCTTTACCACTAGTCCCTCCTGAGAAGCCCACATAAAAGACAGAGACCAAAATAAATCAACAGGAAACAAAAATAACTGGAAAGAAACAAAACATGCATGATAATTAATACTACTGGAGCTGCTGCTGCTGCTAAGTCACTTCAGTCGTGTCCGACTCTGTGCAACTCCACAGACGGCAGCCCACCAGGCTCCCCCGTTCCTGAGATTCTCCAGGCAAGAACACTGGAGTGGGTTGCCATTTCCTTCTCCACTGCATGAAAGTGAAAAGTGAAAGGGAAGTCACTCAGTTGTGTCTGACTCTTCGCGACCCCATGGACTGCAACCCACCAGGCTCCTCCATCCATGGGATTTTCCAGGCAAGAGTACTGCAGTTGGTTGCCATTTCCTTCTCCAATATTACTGGAGAGATAAGAGGATATTTGGTTCAAAGACAATAATAGGATTATACGTATCTAAAGAAAAACCAGTTAATATGAAGGAAGTCTGAGAAATTCAGAGCATGACAGCAAAGGTTAGAAAGTCAATAGAGGAGATTAAAGATAACATTGAGGAAAATCTTCTAGAAAGTAGAACAAAACGACAAAGAAGGAAAATAGGAGAAACGAGATGTCAAAGCAGGAGGTCATGCTCAGCCTCTGATTAACGGGGGCTCCAGAAGGAGGTCAGAGAGGAAACAGAGAGACATCATACAAGAAATAATACAAAAAACCTGCCAGAAATGAAGAGGAAAACGAATCTCCGGACTAAAAGTGTCCATCTACACAACATAGCAGGTTTACCAAGACCTACTTCAAGGCATTCAGATAAAGGAGAATAGAAAGAAATCCTAACAGATCCCATGGGAGGTCATGGTGGGGCTAGTCCACGTACAGTGCACAGACACAGACTTCCCCAGAGCAACTCATGAAGACTCTGAGGCAACACCTGTGATATACTGAGAGAGGTCATTCTGTATTTTCACATCCAGTCAAACTATGAAATCAGATGTGAAGGTAAAACAAAGACTTTTTCAGGTGTGCAAGGACCCAAACATTTCACTTCCCATATACGTTTTCCCTGGATCACTGCAAGACGTTCTCCAGGGAAACACAAGCGTAAAAACACAAGAAGACTCGGGACCCAGGAAGCAAAGTACCTACTCCAGAGTTGGGGTGAAGGAAAGACAGGACAGGAACATCCTGGGCTGAGGACTGCAAATGAGGCTACGTTCAGACAGGAGCAGAAGGTCAGAGCGCTCCAAAAGGGAGGTCCCAGGAACAACAACAAAGGTAACAACCAAAAACCCAGCCAAGGAGAGGAACAGATGATTACCCCATGCCTATGGAAATTAATGTCGGTAGACATTTGAAAATCGGTAGGACTTTTGGGAAAAAGGGATGGATGTATAGAAACTAAAGCAAGTAATGGCAAAATGGTTATTACCTTTAGGTAAAATAACTGGTTGTCTAAAAAGGAATCGCAACCCTAGGATGCTACTTGGGTTAGTCATAACAATGGTAATGCTGATGGGTACGCCTTTTGCCTAGAACTGTGGTATCACCACCCTGGGAGAAATGGGAAGGGGAAAGTGTGGGTGGGTGCTTAGGAGACTTCAATCCTCACCTGTATCAAAAATGGATAAATCAAGGAATAAGACCCTGTTCCAATTATTTAGAAGCAGAGAGGCAAATACCAGAAGAAACAGCTGAAGTTGTTGGAAGTGGTGGGGGGTGGGCTCTTTTTCATAAACAGCCTCTTGACTTTTAAACTATATCATATATTACTTAGATAAACATAAATGTTAATGTGTTAAAAGTGGATGAAGGACTTCCCTGATGCTCCAGTGGCTAAGAGTCTGTGCTCCCAATGCAGGAGGCCCTGGTTCAATCCCTCGTCAGGGAACTAGATCCAGAAAGCTGCAACCAAGATCTGGCCCAGCCAAATAAATAAATAAATATTTTTTAAAATAATAATCTTTTTTTTAAAAAGTGAATGAAATAAGTTGGAGGAAGCGGGAATGAACAGCTTATTGTATCTGAACAGTGTAGATTTCGATTCTAGTACATGGTAGGAATTGCTTCCCAAGCCACAGGAAGGGTGCTGGGTCAGCCAGGATCAGCATCACCTACCAGTGGTGTGTCTGGCCCTGCTCTCAGGCCCCCCGAGTCGCCAGAGGGCAGTACGGGTGGCACACAGGAGACTGCAGCCAAGACGAACTTGGATCTGATTCCAAGTGAGCAATTCTACCTCAATGGGAGCTATAACGCGCCTGGTGGGGTGCTGGCCACATTCACATCTATCTCGCTTAATCTTCCCAAGTGGGTTGGGTTTTTCAATATTCTTGTTCAACTGAAGAGGAAAATGAAGCTTGGAGACATCACAGAAGGTGTCCACATTTATTGCAGTTGCTAAGACGAAGAGGTAGGGAGGGAACCCAAGAATCCAAATCCCTAATCACAGGCACTCTGCTCCAGAGCCTCCTGCCATCTTTACGTATTTACAGTGGTGCCAGGCCTGTTCCACCACTTCAGGTTCCTCACCTTTGACTAAGTTGCTAAGTCTCTCCAGCACCACTTTCCTCCCTCAGTAAACTTGATGATTCCATCTCACTCATGAGTCTCATATAAGAATTATATGTGAAAGAAATGTTTAAATGAAACAAATGAACTTATTTACAAAACAGAAAGAGACTTAAAGATATAGAAAACACACTTATGGTTACCAAACAGGAAACACGGTGGCTGAGGGATAAATCGGGAGCTTGGGATAATCATACACAAACCGATATGCACGGAGATAAAGCCTGAATATTCATTGGAAGGACTGTTGCTGAAGCTCCAATACTTTGGCCATCTTATGTGAAGAGCCAACTCATTGGAAAAGACCCTGATGCTGGGAAAGATTGAGGGCAGGAGAGGAAGGGGGCGACAGAGGATGAGATGGTTGGATGGCATCACCGACTCAATGGACACGAGTTCAAGCAAACTCTGGGAGATAGTGAAGGGAAGCCTGGTATGCTGCAGTCCATGGGGTCACAAAGAATCCGACATGACTGAGCAACAACAACAATCACTACTACATATAAGACAGATGACGAACAAGGACCTACTGTATAGCACAGGGAACTCTACTCAATATTCTGGGATAACCTATATGAGAAAAGAACCTAAAAAAGAATGAATATATATATAACCGAATCACTTTGCTGTACACCTGAAAATAACGCAGCATTGTAACTATGCTCCAATAAAATTAAAAGAAAAATTTTATATACTCTAAGTGTCAATTATGCAAATAAAAATGTTATTTTTGATCATGAGAGAGAGACAGGTGGCCTTGTGACGTGATTCTGTCTCCTTTGTTACCATCAGAAAAGCCATTTCCGGCTCACTGGCAGGACTCACTATGCTCCAGGACAGATGCTGAGAAGAGAGAGCAGGGGCTCTAGAAGGGCACTCAGGTCTGCAGGTAGGCTGATGCTATGGGCACCTGGACCCTATATGTGGCTTGCTCCTAAAGTATCACCTCCTCCACTTGGGGAACCTATAATATTTAGTTCTGGGGATTTCTTTTTTATTTCCCATTAATCCCAGAGACCTCTGTGATCATGATTCAGAAACACCGAAGTCTTCACCTTCAGTTCAGCATCTGTAACTAGACTGAACTGAACAACTCTGAGAGAAACCATGTCTGCTCCCTTAACCAAGGGGCCTGGATAAGCACAATCTGGGGGCAACTTTTCACTTGCCAGGGTTGACAGCGATCTCACCCCGGCAGCGACTTTCCAAGCATTTACTGCCCAAGCCTGCCCCCTCGTGGACAGTCCCAACTTTATTTCTTTCAAAGTGCTTTCACATGGATTAAGCAAAGGCCATCAGACACTTGCTACCTATGAGGTAAGTAAGGCTGGTATTATTTACACTTTATAGCGAGAAAATGAGGTTTAGAGAGAGAAAGAAAACCACAAATCCCTAGAACGACATTTAGTGTCTTTGTGCTGCCATTTAGCAAAATCCCCAAGTACTGTAGTCAGAGTGCCCTGCGCTTGAGCTCAGGTTAAGTCCTGGTTCAGCAACTGTCACCGAGCGAGGTTCTTTCACAGATTGAATTTGATCATTACCATAGCCTCCAGGATTCTGAACACTTTCATTTGGTGGAACTGTTTTGTGCAGTGAGGTGCTGAAATCATTCTAGAAGGAAAAGTGATGGCTGATAGACCATTTCAAGTTTTGTGTGTGTGCTTCAATGTGTGGTGGGGTGCTGCAGCCCATCAAAGCTGGGTTTAGTTAAGCAGGAAAAGTACAGGCAGCAGGATGGGAACTCCTTTGAACACAGCCATTGACCATGTCACAACAGGTGTACCTGGCTTTGAAGTTCTCTTTGGACGGTTTGACCGCGAGGGCACAGTGCAGCCCAGAGGCTGAGCTCTGCGATCCTGAGTCAGGCTGCCAGCGTCAGCCATTCAGTAGATATGCAACCCTGGTGAATCTCATAACCACCCTGTGTCTCAGCTGCCTCACAGAGAAAGCTAGGATAAAGAACAGTATTCACTTCAGAGATGGTGCAAAGTTTCAGCCACATAACTTACAGAGAGCACTCAGTGCCAAGCCCGCCATGGTGCCACAGGAGTAGGTATCAACAATCCCTCTCCCTGGCCGTTAATGAGCTGGCCTAAGGCTGCACTCATGAGACAGAAGGAGGTTTGTCAGTGGGTGCAGAGCGGGTCTTTACTTTAAATACATTGTCCTGGTTATGGTTCTCAACCCCCGGATGGAGTGTGTCCTCGAAATTTTCTGTGGGCATTTTGGGTTATCCAGTGAAACACTACAAGAATATGGGAAATTGGATGCAAGAGACTGTCCCACTCAATTAAGAACTGTCCCATGAAGAGACATGGCCCTAAAGAAGATGTACAAATGGCCAAGGAGCACATGAAAAGATGCTCAACATAGGTAATCATCAGGGAAATGCAAATCAAAGCCACAAGGAGAGATCACCTAAGACCACTAGGATGGCTGTTTGTTTTTTTTTAAAACCCAGAAAATAGTAAGTGTTGGTGAAGATGTGCAAATTTGGAATCTTTATGTGCTGTTGGTGGGAATATAAAATGATGCAGTCTTTATGGAAAGCAGTAAGGCAGGTCCTAAAAAACTGAAAAACAGAATTACCACATGATTGAGCAATTCCACTTCTGGGTATTCACCCCAAACAACTGAAAGCAGGGATATGAATAGATACTTATAAACCTATGTTTTTCCAGTAGTCACAAACGGATGTGAGAGTTGAACCTTAAAGAAGGCTGAAGTATTGATGCTTTTGAATTGTGGTGTTGGAGAAGACGCTTGAGAATCCCTTGGACAGCAAGGAGATCACACCAGCCAATCCTAAAGGGAATCAACCCTGAATATTCATTGGAAGGACTGCTGCTGAAGCTGAAGCTCCAATACTTTGGCCACCTGGTATGAAGAGCCGACTTACTGGAAAAGACCCTGATGCTGGGAAAGATTGAGGGAAAGAGGAGAAGGGGGTGACAGAGGATGAGATGGTTGGATGGAATCATTGACTCAATGGATGTGAGTTTGGGCAAACTCCAGGAGATAATGAAGGACAGGGAAGCCTGGCACGCTGCAGTCTATGGGGTTGCAAAGAGTCGGACACGACTGAGTGACTAGACAACAATGTTCATAGCAGCATTACTCCTAACAACCAAAAAGTGAAAGTAATGCAAATATCCACTGATGGATGGATGAATAAATAAAAGGTGGAAAATGCATACAATGGAATATTAGCCGTAAAAAGGAAGAAAATTCTGACACATGATACAATATGGATGAACCTTGAGGACATTACGCTAAGTGAAATAAAACAGACACAGGAGGTCAAATATTGCAGGATTCCCCTTATATGAGGAACCCAGAATAGTCAAATACTGAGAAATAGAAAGTAGAATGGAAGTTGCCTGGGTCTGGGGGTGTGAAGAATAGGAATTATTGCTTAAGGGATACAGAGTTTCAGTTTAGTAAGATGAGGAGTTCTGTGGATAGATGGTAATGGTGGTTGCACAACAAGGTAAACATGTGATACCTGTTAAGTATTAATATACACTTATCAGTGGTTACCATGGTAAATTTTATCACAGTTAAAAAATGTCCCACTACCATAGAGAACAGTGGTTGATAAGAGGGTCGGGGTGGGGTGGGGAGGGATGGATTGGGAGTTTGGGATTAGCAGATGCAAACCACTATATATATAATTGATAAACAAGGCCCCCTACTGAACAGTGCAAGGAACGATATTCAATATCCCAGGATAAACCACAGTGGGAAAGGATACAAAAAAGAATGAATATATGTATAAATGAATCACTTTGCTGTACAGCAAAAACACTGTAAATCAACTTCTTGTTCTTTTTCAGTCACTAAGTCGTGTCCGACTCTTTGCAACCCCACGAACTGTAGTACGTGGCTTCCCTGTCCTCCACTAAATCAGCTAGACTTCAATAAATAAACTTAAAAAGTTGTCCCACCCAAAGTACCAATAGCATCCTTTTGAGAGATACTTCCAGAATATCCAAAAATGATCAAATATACATGCATTTGGTTATAAGAGGTTCATTTATACTTGTGAGACCTAGCGCATTTGTCACACTAGTCTGGGTTTCCCTTTTTAAGGTCACAGTTGCCAAGTTAAGGAGACTCATAAAATCAAGGTAAGAAACACCACCAAGGAGCCATAACACAGTGACAGGATTAGGAGGAGTCACGTTATAAAACACTCGATAGCTTTAGCTCCTTGTAGTTCTCATTTATTTATAGCCATTAATTTAGAAATTACTTCTACTAATCAATAGAAGTAGTAGATGCAATGCAGGAGACTGGAGTTCAATCCCTGGGTCAGGAAGATCCCCTAGAGAAGGAAATGGCAACCCACTCCAATATTCTCACCTGGAGAATCCACTGGACAGAGGAGCCTGAGTCCATGGGGTCCCAAACAGTCGGACACGACTGAGTGACTAACACACTTTCTACTAATCAATAGCATCGCATTAGGGGCAGCAAGCTGGGATTCCCAGCTACAAAGGAGACTTTCAGATTTTAACGGGAAATTCCAAACAGGAAGAAGTAGTTCTTACCTTGTAGATACAGGACTTGGCATTCAGGAAGAAGAGCTCGATGGTGGCATTGTCCTTCAGGTATGAGATGCTCTCAATATAGAACCTGCAAGAGAACAGCTGCCCATGAACCACAGACACACCGACCAATGAGGCAGAAAATCAAGTTGTCTGAGTTACATGATCTGACTGGAGGATGAGGACTTCCAACCCAACAGGAACAAAAGAAAAAGTCATCAACTCCTTAGTGCTTTTCAAGTTTTATTTATAGTGAATTAGGACCATCAAGACTGACAGCCCTTCCCAGTAGGAGCCAGGTTCGCCGTCAGCCTCCAAGAGTAAACTTGAACTTGACCATTTACTTCTATTTTCCTTACCTGTTCCCAATTTTTTTTTCCACAATGTCATTTGTTTCCATTACATTACTTTCTGTCCTAATTACTGTTAAGTTGGAGTTTTAAAAGATAATTTCTTTTGCTTAGTCGAATAAAGGGCCTTATTTTTCTTTGAAATGGTTATGACAGATCTTCTGAAGACAAGGTGGGTTTTGACATCTCCACATCCAGAGGGCTGGGGCCAGTGTTCTCAACACTGTGATATTCATGAACATGAAGCCAAATGAAAATTGGATTCTTATGCAGATGAAGCTTATGGTTTTTTTTTCAAGATGACACATGCTGAAATTATTTAAGTTTGCATTCAATAAGCCTTTACAAGTTGATTCTGGAGTTTATTCAATTCCCTAATTAGATAAGGCACTTGTACTTGTCTCAGGATCAGCTGTACGGAGGGAGCCGGGATGACAGGGGAGAAGGAAATGATTGGCATGCAGAGCCTTGGAGGGGAGGAGGTTCTGAGTAAGGGATGACAACTCCTAGTGGGGGTGCCTCATGGAAACTGGGGGCACCTGCCTTGCGGAAACTGGAGGCATCAAGAGGGGGTGGAAGGTGAAATGAGAAAAAACAAGTGCTGTGGTCTTTCAGAACAGCGTTAAGATGTGATGGGAGGAGTCATGGGGAGGAAGCCAAGAGTCCAGTAATCTGCGCCCAGAGCTGTGTGATTCAGGACAAGTCATGCTGGGCTTCTGCTTACCAGGCTATAAAAGACAGCAGGACGCCATCAGCAGTTCCCCACCTAAAATGTCTGCTGCGTTCAAGCACTGGAACCTAATTCAGATTAAGAGATTTCTGGTGGCTCAGTGGTAAAGAATCTGCTTGCACACAGATCCCTGGGCTGGGAAAATCTACTGGAGAAGGAAATGGCAACTCACTCCAGTATTCTTGCCTGGAGAATTCTAGTGGACAGAGGAGGTGGCGGGCTACAGTCCATGGGGTTGCAAAAGAGTCGGACATGACTTCGAGACTAAACACAATAAAAACAGCAAAACCAATGTACCAACACTGCATAAGGCAAACAACATGTTTGTGTAAGCTAGGGCAAGTCCATGGCATCCCACTTTGCAACCTCTGGTGTACAGCTAAGTAAACATCTTTGACCGTTTCACAGATATGCACAGAGGCTGTTGTGATGAATACAACACAGATTCAGTTAAATTTGTGAGTAACTCCAGAGTAACTTCAGATATTAGTAGATATTTTCAATCCACAGATATTAGTCCTGCAATTACCATCATGAAAGGTCTACAAAATTTTGGGAAATTATAATACTATCTTCATTTGTACAAAGCCTGGGAATGAACAGGCTGGCTGATTACCCCTTTCCCCTACTGAAAAAAAAAAAAGCACTTGCCTCCTGCTTTTGGACTAAGCGTTTTTGGTCATGAAGGTCTCCATAAAGGATCTGCAGCAGTTTCTGAGAAACTGGGAAGCTGTGCCCTTTTCACTCTCCTAATAACAAAGACTTGAAATGAGGTAGCAAATTCTTCTCAAAGAGAAACACAGTTGTCTCTCTGTATTGGCAGGGGATTGGTTCCAGGACCCCTTCCCCAAGGATATCCCTTGGATGCTCAAGTCTCTGATATAAAATGGTGCAGTACAGTCAGTACATATCCCAGGGTTTTACATCTGATCCATGAATATGGAGAGCTGACTGCAAGTTAAATGTGATGTCATTTAAAAGTCTCCATCCCTTGTAGAAGGTTCTTGGCAATGGGTAGTCAGAATAGCAAAATCAGAAGGAAAGAAGGCAGACAGATGGAAGGGAAGGGAAAGGAAGGCAGGTGGGGGAGGGTAGGGTGACAAAGGCTCAGGACGGGGCTCTGGGGTAGGGGGTTGGGGGAGAGCAAAGCCAGATTAGCTGGGAGACTTGCTGTACTGTGCGTAGTCGCTCAGTGTGCCCGACTCTTTGCGACCACATGGACTGTAGCCTGACAGGCTCCTCTGTCCATGGGATTCTCTAGGCAAGAACACTGGAGTGGGTTGCCATGTCCTGCTCCAGGGGATCTCCCCAACCCAGGAATCGAACTGGGGTCTCCTGCATTGCAGGTGGATTCTTTATCAGCTGAGCTACCAGGGAAGCCCAGAGACCTGCAAGTGTGGCCTATTACAAATCAATTCTGCCCCTATACCTGTGTCCAAGCTATTACTCTCACCCCTAGAACAATCCTGCTGCAGATTCCAGCTCACTCCTGCTCCCTTCTGCCTTGCTCAGTCATGACATGTTTTCACTGACTCTGCGGACAGTCCCCACAGAGGATCTCCTCTCCTGGGCTCCTGTGACACCCTCTGCTTATTGTGTGGCCCCTGGTCCCATGATTCCCTGTTCCCTGAGATGCTTTCTCACTAGGCTGCTGACTCCTTAAGGGCTGGGACCCAATCTCATTCATTTTTGCATTCTCAGCACTAACCCAGGACCTGGCACCAACATGTAAAATTAAAAAAAAATTTATTTCTTTATACATTCTTTTTTTTAAAAAAACTTATTCTTTTCCACTATGGCTTATCACAGGATACTGAATATAGTTCTCTGTGCTATATAGGAAGACCTTGCTGTTTATCCATTCTAAGTGTAACAATTTGTATCTGGGGTTCCCTGGTAGCTTAGATGGTAAAGAATCTACCTATAATGCAGGACACCCAGGTTTGATCCCTGGGTTGGGATGATCCCCTGGAGAAGGTAATGGATACCCACTCCAGCATTCCTTCTTTTATATATATATATATATTTTTATTTTTGGCTGTGCTGGGTCTTCGCTGCTGCATGAGCTTTACTCTAGCTGCAAGAGTAGGGGCAATTCTCTAGTTGCAGCACGCAAGCTTCTCATTGCACTGGCTTCTCTTGCTGTGGAGCACGGGCTCTGGGATGCGAGAGCTTCAGTAGTTGCTGAACCACATGGACTCAGTAGTTGCAGCTCCTGTGCTCTGCACAGGCTCAGCAGTTGTGGTGCACTGGCTTAGTTACTCTGCAGCATAAGGGATCGTCCTAGATCAGGGATCGAACCTGTGCCTCCTACACTGGCAGGCAGATTCTTTACCACTGAGCCACCAGGGAAACCCTACTCCAGCATTCTTGCCTGGAGAATTCCATGGACAGAGGAGTCTGGTGGGGTAACAAACCCCAAGCCCAGTCCATCCCTCTCCCTCCCTCCCCCTCCCCTGGCAACCACAAGTCTGTCCTCTGTATTTTGTGAGTCTGTTTCTGTTTCATAGAAAAGCTCCTTTTGTGTCATAGCTTACATTTCACATAAAAGTGACATCATATGGCACTTGTCTTCCTTTTTCTGAATTACTTCACATAGTATGATAATCTCTAGTTTCATCCACATTGCTGCAAATGGCTTTATTTTGTTCTTTTTTATGGCTGAGTAGTATTCCACTGTATATATAACATGTAAGTTTCTGTGAGTGAAAAACTCTGGTTTTCAACTGTTCTCCTCTCCATACACCACTGTTGGGAGTTCTTACTGGACAGTGAAATGAGTGACAAAGACATGCAGGAGGGAGAAAAAAAATAAATGATTTCCCAGACCATTTATAATGATTAGGGGTCCTTACACTCCACACCCAGCCCCTGCCCCCCTGCCCCTTCTCTCAGTGTGAACGTACAAAGCTGTTCACAGAGATATGCTGATGACTTTGAATCCTAGAGCCAGGAGAACAGCAGAGGCTTCTGGAATTTGCCAGTGAGTGACCTTAGTTCTCTAATAATTATGAACCTAAAGCTGTTGGGTCTGAAATAACTTGATTTTCAAAACAATGCTTTATGTCTCGATCCCATTCATTTTAATGCTTGACAATTAAGGAGTGAAAACATTCTGTCCCACCCCCTCCTAATTTTTTCTTCAATAGCATATTAAGCAAAAACATTACAATTCCCTTTCCAGCTCTTTAATAATGGGAAACTGAAATGAGATGGCAAATTCTATGCCTTTTGAGGTAGTATTTGTTCTCTGGCTTCACAAGAGACAGGAAGGTAGAGGAAATAACTATATTCTGAGGTGGAGGGGGAAAAAAATCACTTCCTTTTGACAGAAACTGGAAAGCAGTTTCCTGTTAACCTTTATCACCAAGAAACAGCCTGGGAAACCCAGTGAGTTCCAGGGCTGTCATATTATTGTTCTGTAATCCTGGGTATTTAATTCATCCTGAACTTTCCAACTGTGCTAGGGAGCTGATGAGTCAAAAGTGCCCAGTGGAAAACAAACCTCAGACATCTCAATCCCATGCCAAGGTCCAGCGCACACTCAGGGAGAAGAACTTCTAGGGAAATGGGGAAGGTTGACAGTGTCTGTTCACAGTGGAGATTCCAGTTCTGTTCTTTTGGGCTTCCCTGGTGGCTCAGATGGTAAAGAATCTGCCTACAATGCAGGAGACCCGGGTTTGATCCCTGGGTTGGGAAGATCCCCTGGAGAAGGGAATGGCTATCCATTTCAGTATTCTTGCCTGGGAAATCCCATGGACAGAGAAGCCTGGTGAGCTACAGTCCATGGGGTGGCAAAGAGAGGCACAGCTGAGTGACGTGTAACACTTACCTGCTCTTTTGGTTTTTCCTGAGAGCCTTGTCAAAGGTCCTCCTTTGAGGCACTAGATGGCGATATTGCATTTGCTTACCTACCAGTGTGGAATAGTGTTAGAGTGGGTTCACAAAAAACATTCCAGGTCTCTGGGTAACCCTAAGGAAACGGATGATGTCTCTCATATTCAGAGGGTCTGTGTGGACGATTCCAAAGTCTGATTCTGTACTAACCGAGGGGTCTGGATGCTTTGGCATCTGGAGTCTTGCTTACCCTGTGGGCAATCCAATGCCTACAACCCCTTTCCTTTCCTCCGCCAGGGGAATTTCACACTCCAGGCTGCTATTCACCTCCCTTAATTATCCCAGAGCCAAGAACTGGATAACTTGGTATAGTCCGCGTGCCCCCAGAGGCTGCTGAAGTTATTCAAACTAGCTAGTCCTAAGCCTGCTTACCATGCCTGATCTATTCCTGCAGAAACCACAGTAAAGGCTCTTGCCCACAGGTCCCTCTCTCCCTCTGCTTCCTGGCCGAGCCTGGTGCTTCCCCATGTGCTTTACCCTGCTGGGAACCCTCTCCTCTTGGGAAACCACTAGCAATCTCTCTTTTCAATGTTAGTCATTTCCTTATCTGTTGGCCCCAAGTACCTGAATAATAATAAGGCCTACACTCTAAAACAGGTTCTTCATGGGAACTTCCCTGGTGGTTTGGTGATGAAGAATCTGCCTTCCAATGCAGGGGATGCAGGTTTGACCCCTGGTTGGAAACCTAAGATCCCACATGCTTTGGGGCAACTAAGCCAGTATACCACAACTAGAGAAACCCACATGCCGTAACAAAGATCCCACGTGCTGCAACTAAGACCCAATGCAGCCAAATAAATAAATATTTTTTAAAAAACGTAAACAGGTTTTTCAGCACATTTAATAGGGCTGACTCTTTTTCTTTATTCTCTCAGGCTGTGCAGCTTGTGACATCTTAGTTCCCCGACCAGGTACTGAACCCAGGCCCTGGGCAGTGAAAGCACTGAGTCCTAACCACTGGACTGCCAGGGAATTCCCAGTAGGACTGAATCACAGGGCTTCTTTTTGAGTCAAAGAAAAACAGTGCTCTGGGCCAAGGGCAAACCTGGCTCAGTACCATGACTGATGCCACGCACAACCTGACCCAGATGATGGTAATCTGAGGATATTTTATCAGATGGTCTGAAATAGGAATACATATGTGCTATGCTATTACATGTCTGAGCGTATTAAATACTCAAGGCTCTGAAGCCTTGGGGGAGTCTGGTCCCCTTAACCTGTAGAAGCCTCAGGTGGTGGCAGACTGAACACCACCCTGCAGGATGACATCAGCTAGGGGCTCCTACGGGCCCCCTCGCTCCTCCTCTTCCCACTCACATCTCCACTTGGCACTTGGGAATCACTGACTATTTACGGCAAGTGTTAATTAAATGGCCCAATGATTTCATCTCATAATGAACACAAATGTCACATTTGGAATGCTGGCTTTTGGTAGCAAAAAGGAGCGATAGTAATGAGAAGGATAATTAATACTGCTGTGAGTTTCTGCAGCCAAGTATCTCTGATGTTGAGAATTTCAACAGTGCGGAGAATCCTAACTGGGACACCCAGTTGAGATCTAGCGAGTTCTGGTTAGCGGACACCTCCTTTTAGGTCCACACCATTGTTGTTACTGCGAGTGAAGGAAATAGCACTTGCTGTCTTAATCAGCCCGGAAAGACACCAACAGGCAGGTCGTGAACTCGGCTATAAAATCCCCCCTCCCAGATGACAGCTTCCTGGCATCTCCTCTCTTATTTTTTTCTTCTCTGTAGCTCACTTTAGTTTATTGTTTGTGAAACTCTAGGTTTGAAGAGACACATCTAATTTCTATTTATTGTCCTACAAACATTGTCGATGACCAGAGCTCCAAGAACACTTAGCTGGAGAATACACAATGAAAGGGACACCCAGACATGGAGGAATTATCCTGAGCATAAACTCACGTCCATTAAGAAAAAAAAAGACGGGGACTTCCCTGGTGGTCCAGTGGTAAAGACTCTGTGCTTCCAATGCAGCCACCGTGGGTTCAACCCTTGATCAGGGATGAGATCCCACCTGTCTCGTGGTCAAAAAATAAAAACAAAAAACCCCAAAAAGGACAGAGCAACTTCTTTGGGTGAGTAGGCCTATTTTTCCTTCTATTTTTTCTTGATCTATTTCTTTTTTTCCTTAATTGTTTTTGGTTGTTCTGGGTCTTTGTTGCTGTGTGCGGGCTTTCTCCAGTCGTGGCAAGTAGGGGCTACTCTCCAGTTGCAGTGCACGGCTTCTCATTGTGGTGGCTTCTCTAGCACAGTCTCTAGGCACATGGGCTTAGTTGCCCTGTGGCATGTGGGACTTCCTAGACCAGGGATCGAACCAGTGTCCCCTGCACTGAAAGGCAAATTCTTAACTGCTGGACCACCAGGGAAACCCTCTTGACCTATTTCTTAAGCTTGACTGGTGGTCCCTACCAGAGGGTCACTGCTCTCAATTTGGGGAGCTTGCCTCATGGCATTAAACAATGATCTTGTCTTTGAATGTGATCTTTGTCAAACACTGACCACTGGGAGGCTTGTAGAGGATGTGTGAGGGGTCAGGGGGTGGGGAGAGATGAGGCTGGAGAGGCATGCACAAGTCAGGTCACCCAGGACAAGCGAGGGCAGCTTTAGCACAATAATGCATTGGGGATCAAATGACAATCCTAGAAATGTGCTCAGTGACAACATATAAAAGAGGGTGGGAGGGGCCAAGACCAGAAGCAGAGATGAACAAAGAGATTTCAGGACCAGCTGAGACTTATGAAGGTCCTAATTACAGACAGGGGAGTGTACATGGAAGGTAAAAGTGAAAATGTTAGTTGCTCAATTGTGTCCGACTCTGTGACCCCATGGACTATAGTCCGCCAGGCTCCTCTGTCCATGCAATTCTCCAGGTAAGAGTACTCGAGTGGGTTGTGATTCCGTTCTCCAGGGTATCTCCCTGACCCAGGGATTGAACCTAGGTCTCCCGCATTGCAGACAGATTCTTAATTATCTGAGCCACCAGGGAAGCCCATGGAAGGTAAAGGATGGAGCTATTTAAGGTAAGTAGATAAGAGGAATTCACAGATAAGAGGGCAGAGAAGGGAACAGGTGGGAGAGACGAGATGACCGAGATCCAGGCTTGTTCCTGGATCCAGTCAAGTTCCTGACTTGAGAGGCTGAATGGGTGGTGGTGCCCACTGCAGAGATAAGGAGGCATCAAAGCAAGAAGACCAGGTTTGGGGGCAGAAAGATGATGATGTTATTCGATTCAGACAGGAGGGCAGAGAAGCGCCTGTGCAATATGGTGCCCAGAGATCTCCAGTTACCATGGGGCTGATGGGACCAGATACTGAACCCTTAGAGACTGAGGGGTCAGTGGGACACAGGAAAAGGGGTAGCGAGTCCATCCTTCTGAACCTCTTCTGTGAACAGAAGGGGGTACAGGGGTGGGAGCTGCAGGAGGAGGCAAGTCAAGGAGGGTATTTTCTTTTGTGAGGGTGAGAGTGCCGTGGATGTGGAGGGGAGGGGTCCGTGGAGAAGCAGCGGCTTAAGATAGAGAAAAAGAGCAGAGACTGAGGGGAGTGAGCTCCCTGAGGTGCTGGGAGGGGCTGGAACTAGAAGGTAAGTGGACCCACCAGCCTCAGGTGATGGAATGAGGTGTGTGTGTATATATATGAGAGAGAGGGAAAAGGAGAGAGGGATGGAGGTGGGAGAAAGGGACCTTGGGAGTTGGGGGGTTTAATTTGTTCACTGATCTATTCTTAACTCCTCAAAAAGTATCTACATCATAGAAGCCCCCAAGCTTCTGGACTGAAGGTGGCGGCTGTCCCCGCAGGGGGCGCTCTGTCCACGGTGCTGACTTGGGCAGTCCCAGGGCAGCAAGGTCAGGTCTGGGAGGGCTGCCTCTCTCACCGCCCCTCTCACCCAGGCTGGGTGCGGCTGTCCTTTGCAGATGGACGCCAGGGCTGCAGCTGAGGCCAAGCATGGACCCCGAGATGGGTCAAGGCCAGGGATCTCGACTCAGGTCCTCTGGCCCTGCCTGCACAGGGAGCAACAGTGGGCTCTCTGATTAGCAGTCTTGATGTCCCTTTTCATTTGTAAGAGGGAGACTGTGTGGTGCAGGGGGCAGGGCCCCAGGATGGGAGTCAGATCTGGCTGGACAGATACAGTAACTTACTAGCCATGCTGGGGAGAGAATTTACCTAAACATCTTGGGTCCCCATCTCCTTATCTTGATTAGGAAAAACAACAGCTGCTTCAAGGACTGTTGCGAACTAATTCACTCATAGTAATGGACAGTTGCCTTCTCTCTGACCTTTTTCCTTTTTAGGTAATTACTAAGACCCTGATGTCGCTGTGGCCATTCCTGGTCATTTGATTGATGAGAGTTGTAGGGATCAAGTCCCTTAGAGGCTAAATAACGGGTCAGTGATGGCAGGTTCTCAGCCCTCCATCCTGTCATTCTGAGGCTGTCTTGCAGCTGGACGCCACTTCACACCCTCCAAGGAAGTGAAAGAAAGTCAAAGTCGCTCAGTTGTGTCCAACTCTTTGCAACCCCATGGACTATATAGTCCATGGAATTCTCCAGGCCAGAATACGGAGTGAGTAGCTTTTCCTTTCTCCAGGGATCTTCCCAACCCAGGTCTCCCGCATTGTAGGAGGATTCTTTACCAGCTGAGTCACCAGGAAAGCCCAAGAATACTGGAGTGGGTATCCCTTCTCCAGCAGATCTTACCGACCCAGGAATCGAACTGGGGTCTTCTGCATTGCAGGCAGATTCTTTACCAACTGAGCTATCAGAGGGAAAAGTTTATTTCCTGGCTTAGAGGATGACACAGAATTCTGTGAGTTCCAATTCACATTATTAATTAATATATTTGGGTCTTATTTTTCCTAATTGGTTGAAAGGAGGTGCTAAGTCTGCCTTCACTAGATGTTTTGAATATGCACTGCAGTGAAAGAATATATAAATGCCAAGGAACAAGTTATGTTGGGTGGCAGCGCACACACAGATTCTTGGTGACAAAGAGTTAAGATTTCTACTTGATGAGTTCCTAAATCTTGGCTTAAGGCACCCAATCTCTCTCATGGTCTCTTTTATCAGGTGGTTTTCTTCTGCCTTTATTCTCTGATATGACTGTACACATGTTATACAAATGTAACATAGATGTTTAAAGGAAAGGAGAGTAGCAGTGAGCGGCTGGAGAGTCAGGATGCATGGGGAATGCACAGGTGATGGACACCTGGCTTCTTGCTCAGAAAGGTCAGTATGGACATGAAGAGAAAGAGCCCAGTTGGACAGGATGTCTTTTAGAGACTGGTATACTCCAAGGTCTCGGTCTTTTGTGAAGATAATTTGTCACACCACTCCTTTGGAAAAATATAGCCTGTAGCCATCCTCAGAAAGGCATGAAGTTATAAACTGGGAATTCTTCAAGGCCAAAAATCAAGCTAAAAGCACAGAATTTATCCCCGAGGGAGAACCTGCCTCCTCTCTGGGAGAAGACAAATGATCAGAGTTTTGATCTGTGCTGTTCAGCCAGCTGCAAAGTGGGGACTCAGGGAAGTAGGAGTTCCGGGAGACAGACAGGATCCTCTGTGGCCAGTGCTAAGGAGACACCCACCCTGGGAGGCTGATGTAATAATTCAAGTAACAGAAGATGAGGGCCTGAGTTCAGGTAATAAAGAGGAGAGGGAAAGGCAGAAAGATTTTGTAAGTAGCAGTAGAGAATTACTGCCTGTAACAATCTGAGGGAAAGGAAAGGAGGACAGACTTTAAGATTTAAGCCTACTGATGTTGCTGGCTTTCAAGGCAGAGAAAAGGGGCCTTGAGTCTAAGAATGTGGGCAGTCTCTTGAAAGTGGCAGAAGTCAAGGGAACAGGGCCTACTCTGGTGGTTCGGTGGTTAAGAATCTGCCTTCCAGTGCAGGAGATGCAGGTTCCATCTCTGATTAGGGAATTAAGATCCTACGTAACTCGGGGCAACTAAGCCTGTGCCACAACTAGAGAAGCCCTTGGGCCACAACAAAGACACAACACAGCCAAAATAAAATTTTTAAAAAATGTCAAGGGAACAGACTCTGTGAGAACCTTAAGCAGGCAACACAGGCCTGCCAAGACCTTTATTTTAGCCCAGTGTAGTTAAATAAATTAACTAAGGTTAATTTTGAATTTATAGAGTTGTATGATTTTTTTTAAAAAAAGGGCTTCCCTGGTGGCTCAGACAGTAAAGAATCTGCCTACAATGCAGGAGATTCAGGTTTGATTCCTGGGTTTGGAAGATCCCCTGGAGAAGGGAATGGCTAACCACTCCAGTATTCTTGCCTGGGAAATCCCATGGACAGAGGAGTCCATGGGGTCACAAAGAGTTGGACATGACTGATATACTAACACTTTCACTTTCAAGGCAAATAAAAAAAAAAAGATTTAAGACTAAACTCTTGAATCTGGAAGGGGCAAAGAAAGGATCCTCCCCTAGAGAATCCAGAAGGAATATGATCCTGCTGCCCACAGCTTGATTTTAGCCTCATAAGATCCTTTGTGGACTTCTGATCACTAGAACTTCTGATCTCCAGAACTGTAAGACAATAAATTGTGTTTTAGCAAAAAAAAAAAAAGATTTAAGCCTATAATAAATGGATAACAATGTCACATTTGAGGTGATCACAGAAGGTCTGGGGAGGTGGGTGGGAAGATGATGAATTTGGCTTTGGACCTGTTGAATCTGACCTCCACAGGTGGCCAAGAAGTAACCAGAAATAGAAACCTGAGGCTCTACAGAAAGACCTGCTGGTAGGATAAGCTACAGGAAGCTTTGCCTTGTGTTTCTGTGGGGTGTCCATCACTAAATGTGATTTTGGAGAGATTTTCCCAGTGAGCATAGGGAGATGCCTGCTTCAGCAAACCAAGAAAACACATGTCCTTGAGTCTTCAGTCAGCCCATTGCCAGGCTAGTTGCACTGGTCTACCTCGGCAGTCCTCTGTGTATCTGGTTCCAGGGAGAGCCATTGGCCAGGAGAGACTTGGACATGTTGGCACGCAGATCCTTGACTGCAAACATTGCAACCAGGCAATCTCATGCTGTCCCAAGCTTTTCTACAAAGCTTGGTTCCCCAAACCCACAAATAACTCAGCTCATAACAAACACTTGAAAAAATAGCTAATATGCAAGCAGCTCACTGTTTCTCTTCTTGACTAATGTTGCCCAAAAAACATCAAGAAGAAGGGGGGCCAGCTACATGTCAAGTGTATGGACGCATTCCCCTCTGATTATGAGTTCACGAACTGCTTAAATGCAAGCAAGTCTCCCTTGATGCTGCCACTCCTCCTGGTGCTACTGTTCCTCTTTGCTTTATAGAATGACTTTTCCATTTATCTGAGAAAATGTAGCCCCCATTAAAGAGAATATGACACATAAAGCATGCTCATCAGGGATGGAAATGGTGAAGATCAGTTCTGATATGTTCCCAGCTGTTAAACAAGTCAAAAAGGCATTAAAAGCGAGTTTACATTTACTCCGTCAGCTGAGATACAGACACATGTTCCCACCTCTGAGAGGCACCTTTACCTCTGATTTTGTCTCTTGTGGTATCAGCGTGGCTTTGATTAAAACTGCATTCCTAGTCGTGTTCTTTAGGAAGAACTCAATTGTAATGCAATGGTGTCCTGCTCTTGAATTTCTGTTCACATATTTTAAAGGCGCTGAGTCTATGCCTTGGGTGGAAGGGTTGGTGTGCATTTTAAGACCGAAGCATTTGAACCCAAACACCTCTACAGCTATGCAGCAGAAATAGCCTGGTGTTCAACAGACAGGGTACTCAGACAGCTGATAGGTCTGGGGGCTCAGATTCTGGATCTGTTTCACATGATTTGCATCAATAATTTGCCCTTGAATCCCTGATGTGATCCCCGCCTCTGGCATCATGCAACCTTTTGCAAGCCCAAGTGGTAAGTCTGGTTGACTTCATTAGATTATTACAAACATTAAATGTGAGAAGCATATAGTTTTCTGCAGTCACAAAATAAAACTTCTTACACTAGATTGATGGACAGAAAATTCCTACTGTTTCTGAAATATTATTATACCTTAGCTTCCCATACTGGGAAATGCATTTATCTGTGGTTTGTTGTTGGGTTGCAACTATTCCCACCTGGGATAAAGCACACAAGTTTCAAGAAGCCAAGCAGCACTAGTGACAGAAAGAAAGAATACACAGACTTTTGTTATGTGGCTTCAAACACCAACAAAGGAATCCACAGGTTTGTGTTATTCTCAGAGACTCAGTTTCCTTTGAGATATATGGCCTCTTCCTTTCTCCCCCACCCAAAAAGCAAAACCAAAAAGGTTTTACCTTCATTCCACACAAGCATCCTAGTGCCAGAGCAAAAACATGTATGTCCAAGCCTTACACACTCATGCCCTGTGTTTACATCTGCTGGGAACTCTATACCATGAGCCCTACTCCTGGCAGTGAACCAAGATAAACTTGAGTTCCCTTTTCTTTGATTGCCCTACCCTCCTGGGCTGTTCTGACAAAGGGGAAAAAAAGCAAATGGGTGGATACCCAATGTTCATACCTGACACAAAAGTATAAAACCACTGGTCCAGACTTTTTGGGGAAGTCATGTTCCAAGACTCTTCGATCTAGCTGAAGCCAGTTCAAGTGTCCCCTGTGGGAAAGAGAGACCAGTGGATTAGACCTGTGGGTTTTGCCAAAGTTTCTTGGGATAAAGGTCTATGTCTGCATATATGGTACATGCTGGAGCACAGATAAATGTGGGCCTCTGCTTCACTCTTAAGTTCTAGTAATTTGCAGACACCAAATGAAATATCAGAGAAACATTGCATCAGCAGGAGATACCGTGTGACAATCAAAGCTGGGGGTTTGAGACCCGCAGTCCATTTCCTCGACGGCACTGAAATGAAAAGGGAATTATTCTCTTTTTTTTTGTCCTGAATTCCCTGACCACCACAGGGAAGAAAGACAGTCTTTTCTGTCCAAAGGCCTCCAAACACACTTTAGAAACATGTTAGCAATCTTGTTTGAGACCCGCAGTCCATTTCCTCGACGGCACTGAAATGAAAAGGGAATTATTCTCTTTTTTTTTGTCCTGAATTCCCTGACCACCACAGGGAAGAAAGACAGTCTTTTCTGTCCAAAGGCCTCCAAACACACTTTAGAAACATGTTAGCAATCTTCACCATATCTTTCTTGAAGCAGATGGGGTACAAAGTGAATCAAAGACAATTTCTTTAAAAATAAAGCATACATCTAGCACACGACCCAGCCTCTCCACTCCAAGGAATTTACCCAAGAGAAATTAAAGCAGACGTCCATACAATGACTTTCACACACAGATGTTCATGTTATTTGTAATAGCTCGAAACTTGAAACAACCCCAATGTTGATGACAGGGCAATGGACCAATTATGACACAGAAAGGAATACTACCCAGTGACAAAGACAATGAGCTTTTAATACATAGAGCAACAAAGATGAATCTCGAAAGAATTATCCTGAGTGGGAGAAGCCAGACAAACAGAGTACAGATCGTATGATACCATTTATAGAAAACTCTAGAAAGTACAAACTAATCTGTGGCGACTGAAAGCAGATTGGTGGTTGCCAGGGGTGCGTGATGGGGGGGGTGGGCAGTGTGTGTGTGTGGGGGGATGAGCAAACCTTTGGGTGTGATGGAGATGTTCGTTATCTTGAAAGTGGTGATGGTTTCTTGGGTGCAGACATATCAACACTTAGGAAATTGTAAACTTTAATTGTGCAGTTTACTGCATGTCAATTTTACCTCATTAAAGCCATTTTAAACAGTGAACCATGGAAATACTTGATGATATGCAAATGGGGTCACTTCTGCATTTATTTCTTCCTTCCCTTCCTCCCTCCAGAAATATTAATTGATCATCTTCTCCAGATAAGGGTCTGGAGATGTAGCAGCAAGCAAAATTGACACAGTCCCTTTACCCCTGATGCTTATATTCTTGTCAGGAGACAGGAACCCAGAAATTATTTTCAAGATTAATTCTGCAATTACTAATAGTATTAGGACCTGTAAGGACCTGATCTAGTCTAGGGGTCCAAGAAATGCTGCTTGGTGTTTGATTGAGATTTGAAGAATGATGGGAGGAAAGCAAAGAGGAAAAGGAAATAATATTCCAAGCAGCAAGCAAGACCAGCATGTACAAAGGCCCTGAGGTGGGGAGAAAAACCTGGCACCATGGTATCATGTGAAAAAAAGGGATGAGGCTGGACAGTGGGGACCAGGATCTTCATGACAAGTTGAGGAGCTTGGTCTTTGAAGAGCAAGACAGAATCACAGAACAAGGATGAGCAAAGGGATCCACCTTGTCCCTTTCCTCTCCTCTCCTTCCCCAGTCTCAGCCCATCACTCAGAAGGGCTCAAAGTCCTAACATCTCTGTGACTCAGTAAGCCCATGCTGAACAGACACGATTGCACAACATTTCTTCAGGGGCCTGATGCTGTGTAACACTGGTGTTTACAACGTATACACCCATCTGAAAGGCTGTGCTTACTGAACAAAAGCTGTTGGATCATTGTATTAAAAGGTTTGCTCCTCCAAGCCTGCAAAGAATGAAAGCTGGAGGCTTTCCAACTCCATTTTGAGATGTCTTTCAAACCACACCTTCTGCACACAAAAATAAACAAACCCCTCTTTCAACTAAGCCAAAGCCCATGGCTCCAGAGATGAGGATGAGGGCTGCCTCAAAAGAGTGTCCGTTGGAGGAACTCTGGCCTCTTTCTCCTCCAGGAATTTTCATCTAGACATTTTTTTTTTTATTAACTTTATCTTTCATGTTTAAAGCAGTTTCTCAATTCTGAGTATAAGGGTTAAAAAAAAAAAAGAATGGAAAAAAGTTCGCTGTGCAAAACAATTGGATCAACATCTTCCAGAAAGGCAGGACAAATTTTTGTCCGAAACAACATGGGGTCTGGAAACAGAAGGCCTCAGTGCCACCATTGTCTCTGGTCAGACCTGAAATGTTGACAATGCCCCGCGGGGATCATGTTGTTTTAAACCTCTGTGCCTTAACTCAGGTTGTTCCCACTGCCTAGAATGCCCTTCCTCCTCTTCACTGCCCAGTGACGTCTGGCCCATCCTTCAAGACACAGCTCTCCTGTGTCTCCTCTGGGAAGCCTTCCCTGGTACCCCTTCCTCACACCACACACCAGCCTGGGCTGAAGGTCCTCCTCTGGACTCTCACAGCAACCATCCTGGGCACACCTCTGCTGCTGCCCTTCCCGAAGTCCATGGAACTTACTCTGTGTACACACTTTTCCTCAACAGACTTTCTACATACAAAAAACACAGAGAGATCTACTCCCTCAGGTAACAGCGTGTGCATTTTTGATTAACTGGAAGGTAAGACAAACAGACCTCATTATCAAGGTGTAATAACCCACAATCTCCCCCCACCCCCACTTCGGCCTCTGAAAATGTCCCAAATCTTCCAGAATCCTCTCTTTGTGCTCAGCCTCCTGCAAACATGTCATATGCATGCTCAACCCAGGACCTCGATCATTTGGTTTCTCCTCATTGGAACATTCTCTCCATCCTCTTTATCTGAATGCTAGCCACTGTTCAAGGCCCAGTTCAAATCTTACTTTTAGTGAAGCCTTCTGATTGCCTAAGTCTGGGTTTTCTTTCCAATATCTCCAGAGCTTCTGGTTTGTGTCATCTGCAAGGCATTTAGCATAGCCTAGTGCAATTAGTTATTTAAAAAATAGGACCTGTTTCTCCAGCTCAGTTATAAGATTTCAACATTAAAACAGAATCATCCCTAGAACATAGCATAGCACTTGGCAAATATTACGGACACCAAAGTACTTGCTCACTGATTAGATGACTACCTCTGAAAGAAGCTGAGGTGTGCCCTGATCTTAACTTAAAAGTGACTGAGTGACAATACTGAGAGGTCAATGCCACTGAAGGGAAAGATTAATGTTCCTCATGGTTTCCTGGAAATGAGAGGCACCCACCCCATGCAGGGTCATGGGAAGAAGCTCCAGTGTTGGTCATGAGGCAGAAAGGAATAAGGGGAGGACTCAGGAAGAGACTTCACTGGGGTTTTCATGGAAAAGGCATGGGGGACAGCTTAGGACTGGCTAGCCTGAATAGTTCTGTTGGACCCTGAGTCTTAAGAGCTGTCCCTGGTTCTCTGGTAATTGGCTCTGGGGTGATTAAGGATGGGAGGGGGAGTATTGGCTTGGGGGTTGGGAGTTACTTAAAGGAGGTGGTTCAGAGTGTGGCCTCAGGGTCACAGAACTTTGGCTGTTAGTTTGGGATGGAATGGAAACAACTTTAGCTGTTAGTTTGGCCCTGTAATTAATGATCCCAAACAAATACAGAATCTGTAAAAACTCAAAACAGAAATTCATCCAATGACCATGCAGATTTAAATTTTAATATTTTGCCTTGCAGCAACTCCTGATAAAGTGTCTGGTGAGACTAACCTTTCCCAGAATCTTGCAAGAGAGAGACTAGGATGCTGCACAGCAGTTTTCCTATGGTCCCAAATGCAAGGAATAAGGAGGAATCGAGATGGAATGTTCTACTTGTGTCTGAGGATCCATCAATGGGTCAGGCTTAAGAAATTCTCATTCCACCCAAGGGCACAGCATTTCTAACCACTCAGAGTGCTGGGGATTTGACCTGGGGACCATAATTCACTTGGTGGAGAACCTGAAAGTGGGAACCCTTTGAAGAAATACAGACATGGTTGTTACTAGGGTACCAATCTACGGAGTTTGCTCATTGCCGATCTTCTTCATCCATGTTAACAGAGAACAAACAGGTAGATGGATCCCACTTCCCTAGGTAATTTCATCACCCACACTAAACTTTTTAAAAGAACATCATAGGGACGGATTCCTTGGTTCCCAGCTATGTATTAGTTCAGCATTGATCAAACCATGGAATGACTAGATTAAGAAAATGGTCAAAAAGCAGAAAGAACAAGGAGGCCAGAATTCCCCCATAAGTGAATAGTTGGCCTTGGAGGGAAAATGAACTTCCTCCCCCAGCTTCCTCTACTCAGATTCCTCAACCCCAGTTCTGCAAGGAATGACAGCACATGTGTGCACACGCACGCGCGCGCACACACACACACACACACACACACACACAAGCAGGGTTCTGAAATCCTCGGGGAGGGCTCTTCCTGCACCTGGAGTCCCACCACCCTTCCACTTTATGTGCCTGTAAAATCTCTCCACTACAAAGGTGCTACAAAAGGAAAGACTGAGGCACCGGTGACCCACCCTGGGTCCCTGAGGATAACATTTGGGCAAAAGCTAAGGGATGGATTAAAAAGGAAACTGGAAATCCCATTTCTGAGGTCACCACTTTCCATGCATTAAAATATTTTCTGCTGATTGCGTTGGGTTCAAGGTCACATTTCCTATACCCAACAGTATCAAGGATTCCTCACTGTCCGTGATTTTTTTTCCCTTATGTAACACCTCTCGTTCCCAACCTCAGGTCTCTTCTTCAAACCTTCTTTTTCTTTTCTTTAAGATTAGGTGGGATGGGAAGCAAAGAGTAGAAGTATTTTCTCTATACATTTTAACTAAGAGATGCCTGATAGCTTGGATTTCATTATCTCATTGATTTTTCATTTTGAATTCACATCAGTACATTGGCCTATAACAAAGCAAAAAAAAAAAAAGTCCCAGCAGACACTCAGGGTATTTTCGTTATTGCTTGACTGATAACTATCTTTAAAGCTGAGCAAGATAACACCTATTTGGTTTATAGCGGCAATAGGTCAAACTGTTGGGTCAGTAATAAATACGCAATTGCTTCTAGGCAACAGAAATTGGATGCATTTATTTAACAGATTGCTTCTAGCTTCTCCATACAATACAAATAGATTTCTGGTCCACACAATGGCACTTTCAATAGAGAAGACCTTAAAGGGAGCTTTGTTTGTAGAGAATCACTGGGGTAGGGGTGTGTGATAAGTCTATCTGAACCCATCACGTCTTGAACCCCAGGGGAGAATGAGACTCAGTACCTTTTAGAGGTTTTAATTGTAGACAGCTGATTCTTAGGGAATGCACTTCCAAAAAATGTCAAAGCAAGAAGATGAAGTTCTTCCAGGTGTCACTAGATGGAAAGGGTAGGTTTGAAGATCTTCAAAAGGAAGATTTCTGCTCTTCAGTGTCTTAGAGTCAGAAGTACGTGTGCTCAGCAAGGACAGCTAGGAATACTGGTGTAGCTAGAATCTCTCAAAGAGTGGCTTTCAAGTGTGTGTGTGTGTGTGTGTGTGTGTGTGTGTGTGTGTGTGTCTACAAGACAGAGACACACACACAGATGAAGTTTAAGAGAAGGAATATATAGGGAGCCTGGATGACTAAATCATGGGCTGTTTTGTCCATCTGAATTTATGCCTTTAATTTTTTTATTACACACAGAGGGATTATTTGCTCTACAATGTCCTCTGAAGGCTACTCAAAATTTTCCTTTCTAGCATCTCCTACCTATAGCTTAAAAATTTACTGCCTACACTAAAAATACAAGCTCTCCAAGGGGTCACAGGCCAGTTACTTCTGTATCTCCAGGCTCAGCAGTGGATGCTAAATAAACATTTGCTGAGAAGCGAATACACTGGCTTTAGATAAGCCCCATAGATCAATATTGCTGTTGGTTCTGTGACTGCCCTCCACGTCTGGACGCTGCTCCTGCCGTAACTAAACAATCTCCGTATCCAGTGAGAATTCACCTAGGCCGGGACCCGAGCTCCCCTGTACCACTGGGCTTTGGGAGGAAAAGGTCAGGAGAAAGATTGGATTCCTAAGACCCCTTCTGGTTGCCTCATTCTTTCTTCTCTTAGCTGCACACAGGAAGAGTTCTGCTAAAGCCCTTTTCTGATTCCTGAACAGAAGGTCCTGTTGTTTGCCACGGCGTCTGAAGGTCTCAGTGGGCTGCCTCAGAGAGGGTAATGAACGCTGAATGCCGCGTTCCCAGAAGCAGCTATTACAACCCGGGCACCGAGGTTGTAGTCATTGATTTTCTCCTCAGTCGCACGGTACAGAGCATTTAATGAATGGAAATCCCAAACCTATTTCCAAACAAATTACATTCCCAGGGCTGCAACTTGTGGTGGTTTCTTCTGCAATTGGAAAACTGCTTTTCTGCTTTTTTAAATTGCACATCAGCTTGTGACTGGGGATGCTCATCAACTAGACCCTTTTCAGATGTCTCAGTCCATGCTGGTCCTGGTTCTAGTCAAGGGACACAGGACTCGAAGATGCTGCTGAAACGAGGTTCTCCCCATTGTCCTGGCACTGGGTCTACGGATGCAATTCCAGTGTGAAATGGGCATTTAATTATCCAGATAAATCACACTCCCTTATCAGCACCTATCCATGGCTCAATTAATTAAGACACAGCATGTTGTTTTTTTAAAAATCCTTAATCGGTTCTTCAACTTAGATTCTGGCTTCAGAGTGCCTGTGAATCTTCTAAAATTTAAGCACTAATTATTCTGTGTGTAAACAATTGTGGGGGTGAGGGAATGTAACTTCTTAAATTTCACAGGGGTCTGTGATTAAATAAGAGGTTAAGAACTATTCATTTTCCTAATTAGTACATGAGAATACTTTGGAACTGTACGTGGCTTTGAAAATGTGCAACAATGGCTTAGCTGAGTTTTGTATTTTTTCCATCAACTTTCTAAATACTTCTTAAAGTATTCTTACACAGATACTCATTTATAGCATTTGACAAACAGTCCTTAAAATTTATGACAGGAAATTAAAATTAAAATTAAAATATGTTACAATTAATCATGACTTCACCTTGAGAGGTATTTGACAATTTCCGCTAAATAGCCTAAAAGCTGTTCAGTTATTGCTGTTGATGGCGGGATCCTCTGTCAACTTTTTTATTTTAAAAATGGAAAACTTGGGTGTTACAGGTGTTTGCCTATTCCAGTATTCTGTAATAACCTAAATGGGAAAAGAATTTGAAAAAGAATAGATATATCTATATGTATAACTGAATTACTTTGCTGTACACCTATACATTGTAAATCAACTATATAGCCCAATATAAAATAAATCAACTAAAGTCCAATATAAAATAAAATTTTTTTTAAAAATTAAAAACTAGAGTGTTATCCATGTTTGCCTATGTACAAACTCATTGAACTGTACACTTTAAATACATGCTGTGCTTGCTTAGTCGTGTTTAACTCTGTGACACTGTGTACTGTAGCCCGCCAGACTCCTCTGTCCATGGGATTTTTCTGGCAAGTGGGTTGCCATTTTCCTCCTTCAGGGGCTCTTCCTGACCCAGGGATCAAACTTGAGTCTCCTGTGGCTCCTGCACTGCAGATGGATTCTTTACCTGCTGAGCCACGGGGGAAGCCTTAAATACATGCAGTTTTGTATGTCAGTTACACCTCAATAAAGTGTTTTTAAAAAGAAACCCAAACAGAGGAAAAATTATGACTGAAAACAGATCAGATAACTAAAAACAGGGCTTTATGGATTTAAATTATACCATCAGAACCATGACCTCTGAAAAAAAATCAGCCTGGGTGTTGAAACAGCAGTGGGAATATTTCAAAAATAACACACAAAAATAGCTTTCTTTAAATGATGAATGTCAGTGTTTGATAAACTCTATTTGTAATCTAGGAAACACGAAATCTGAAGTTCTGAGTGGGTTCTAAACAGTTAGGTTTCCAGAATCTGGAATGGGGTAGAGTTTATAACTTTGCAGGCTTGTGGCATGAGTCCTGATGGGTCCCAAATATTCAAAGTTAGAATGAACTCAGCTTCTCTTCCTGAATCTGGAGGGAGGGGGCAGAGACATCTTACACCAGCATCCCTCTGCTCTACAACAGCAGTTTTCAAACTTGGCTACACAAGAATCAACTGGAGAGCTTTCAAAAATCCTCATGTTTGGGCCACACCCCGACCAATTAAATCAGAATTTCTGGGGGTAGGGCCCAGACAGTGGCATTTTATAAAGTGTCCAAGGTGAATCCAGTGTGGAGTCAAGGTTGAGGACCATGTCAGTAGCAAAACATTAATTATTTTAAGATCCAATTTATACTAGGACTTCCCTGGTGGCACAGTGGATGAGATGCAGGTGACACAGGTTTGATTCCTGATCCAGGAAGATTCCAAATGTCGTGGAGCAACTACTCCCAAACACTGCAACTACTAAGCCTGTGTGCTGCAACTTCTGAAGCCCATGTGCCTGGAGCCTGTGCTCCAGAACATGAGAAGCCACCTCAGTGAGAAGCCTGAGCACAGCAATGAAAAGGGTAGCTTCTGCTTGCTGTAACTAAAGACTCCACGTGGCAGTGAAAACGCAGCACAAACAAAAATAAATAAATAAAATTATATTAAAAAAAAAACTTACACTAGGCTCTTACTTGCCTTCAGAACATTTTAAAGACTGCTAAAATGTTGTAGTTTGCATGGATCACCACACTTCAGATATTCATAGATAACCATCTATGGACACCTCAGAGATAACTGGGTGATTGCTTCCAGACCACCAAAATAAAGTGAATGTCACAAAAATGAGAGTCACATGGATTTTTTGGTTTCTCAGTGCATATAAAAGTTATGTTTACACTACACAGTAGTCTATTAACTCCGCAGTAGCATTGTGTAAGAAAACAAGGTACATACTTTAATTAAATATACTTTATGGCTAAAAAGTGCTAACACTCATCTGAGTCTTCTGTGAGTTGTAATCTTTTTTACAAGAGTAACATCAAAGATGACTGATCACAGAAAATCATAAAAAATACAGTAAAAATGAAAATGTTTGAAGTATTGTGAGAATTACCAGACTGTATGACACAGAGACACAAGATGAGCAAATGCTGTTGGAAAAATGGCACTGACGGACTTGCTCAATGAAGGGTTACCACACAAACCTTCAATCTGTAAAAAACACAGTATCTGTGAAGTGCAATAAAAGAAACCATAAAAAAACTAAGTACGCCTGTATATCTTTTTATTTGTGCAGAGTTATTAAAAATAAAAGAGGCTAAAGGCACTTGAATCTGGAAATAGAAAAAGACATTCAGTAGGAAAAGTGGTGAAATTTGAATAAAGTCTGTAGTTCAGTTACTAACAGTATCAATACCAAGGTTAATATCTTAGTTTTGATACTTATCACATGGTATTTATGATATTCACATTAGGGGAAGCTGGGTGAGGGATATATGAGAACTCTGTACTATCTGTGCAGCTTTTCTGTATAACTAATTAGTTCTACATAAAAATTTTAAAAATTGAATTTTAAAAAAACATAAGATAGACCTAGTACTAATCCCGCATTGATTAACTAACAATAAGAAACATCCCTGGACACAGAGTCTGGCACTGTGGCCTTGGACACTATTAATGAATGCAACTTAGGGGTGAAGGGAACTTAGAGAATCTTCCAGTTTCGTTTATATTCTGTTTCATATTTCTTTTCTCCATGCCCATCCAGATCCTACAAAATGTCATCAACAGCAGTTCACACTGAAAGACTCACTGACTATACACGAGTCACATATTGTACTATTAGGAATTATAACACTGCTGGCAATGCCTAACACTAGTGCAGTATTTTATAGTTTACAGCACTTTTTTCTTCTTTGTTTTGGCTGCACCATGCAGCATGAGGGACCTTAAGTGCCCTAACAAGGGATGGAACTGGTGCCCCCTGCACTGGGAGAGTGGAGTCTTAACCACTGAACTGGCTGGGAAGTCCCTATAAGCACTTTCTAAGTCTTGTTTTGATCTGAATTAGGAAAAAGGCAAATGCATATGGTATGCCTGGATTGCAATAAAGGATGAAAGTTCAACTGCTTTTTATTATAATATACACAGTGTAGCACCTGCAGAAATCACACACACACAAACACAATACACAGGCACAATTTGAAAATCCAGTTATTAAATGATCTGGTATTACCGTCTAGCAGTGCCCAGTGTGAGAGCAGAGGCGGGATACAGGACAAGGATAGTGGTTACCGACGTATTATCACCACCCTAGATGGTTCCCTGGTGGCTCAGACGGTAAAGAATCTGCCTGCAATGCAGCAGACCTGGGTTCAATCCCTTGGTCAGGAAGATCCCTTGGAGTAGAGCATGGCAACCCACTCCAGTATTCTTGCCTGGAGAATTCCATGGACAGAGGAGCCTGGCGGGCTACAATCCATGGAGTCACAAAGAGTCGTACATGACTGAGCAACTAAGCACACTGCACAGACCAAGCCTCACCCACAGGCACCATTCTGTGGTCACAGCTTTCATTCATTCCTTTCCCAAGAAAAGGAGAAAAGGTCAGATGACCAAAGAGGCCATGAGCCAACACCTTGGCCCCAGGTGTGGTCAGCCCTTGACTAACAATGCCCTGAGTCACGGCCACCCCTGCCTTCCCTTTGTTCTGTCTCCTCATCCTGGTCTCTTGGAGGCTGGTTCCTGATTTCCCAGGGGTCCTTGATACTCACTGTTCCCAGGTGAGTCAGGCCCATCTGCCATCTCTTTTCCAGGAACTGTTTGCCAGCTGCAAAGTCTAGTCCACAGATCTCAGCTGGCTGTCCGCCACTTCTAAAATTGCCAGAGGAGCCCTCCCATCCACACCCGGGTGAAGAGGCTGGTGGTGGCCACGCTTCCTCTGGATGGTACCAGACGATGGTTCATATCCTCCTTATCACCCCCACCCTCCCCAACAGGGCTCTCCAGCTGCCAGTTCACAGTCCAGGGAGAGAGACCCTTCCCTCCAGCCTGCGTGCCTCCAGCCTGCATGCCTGTGCACACACACAGACACAGGCACACACACACAGACACACACACACTTTCTCCAACAGCCCAGGGAGCCAGGAGAGTCAAGATCTGGAGCAGATAGACATATACACACACACAGGCACACACACACGCTTTCCCCACCAGCCCAGGGAGCCTGGGGCAGACAGGCTCCATTCGATGGGACAGGTGGGCGGTGCTATGTGGTTTTCCTGCTTTCATCTCTCCTGGGAGCAGAGTGACTTTCTCCCTGATGTTTGCTTCTTCCTGGCTGGTGCCATTAGGGCTGTGATCTGAAACCTTCGGCAGGTGTATTTTTTCCTCCTGGGCCCAGGACAATAAGCTTGTTCTCTGACTTGTTTATCCAAAAGGGAAGTCAAATTGGGACCCATCTTGAGTTCACTGGCTCTCTGAGAAGAGGAAACGTACTTGGGAAATGTGAACAATAGGATATGACGAATTGAAACTGTGGTTTCCTCCCAATTAGTGAAAAATGTCTGGGTACCAGTTGAGAGGGTTACAGTGGTTTTCAGGAGAAAGGGTAGAAAAGAACTACATTCATGAAAGTGGTTATT
The DNA here is from genome assembly GCA_024291935.2 of Okapia johnstoni. Lineage (NCBI taxonomy): Eukaryota > Metazoa > Chordata > Mammalia > Artiodactyla > Giraffidae > Okapia > Okapia johnstoni. The sequence goes on from CM044324.1 coordinate 20,470,284, forward strand.
CTCCATGTATATTTGTACATTTGCCTTGAAGCATTTTTTAAAATTACTCTGCAGGCTCTTTCCCATCACAGCCCTCCAGGTCACGGCCCTGTTTACGAGGTCCCACCTGCAGGCACAGCGATCCTTCTAGACCAGGAGCAAGCACTCCTGCCTCCCTTCTGGCTCAGTTCTCCTAGGCTCCAGGGCCAGGGGCAGCCTCTTCCTCCCGACTTTCTGGAGCCAGGTGTGACTCTGCCCCCAGTACCGCTCACACCTGGCTCCTGAAAGGAGGGTTGATAATCTGCCCAGTTTGCCCCAGACAGTCCCAACTTACACCCTCCTTTACCCACAGGGTCCCGATACGGATGATAAATACTGCGACCGCCCATCCATCTGCAGCTCCCGGAGGGTCCTCGCACATATACACCTAACCATCTCTCCCACTGACCAATGTGGATGCCTCCAGCCCTTGCTCCTGAGCCCAACCTGCTTCAATGGGACCTGCCTCCCTGAGTCGTCTTGTCCAGATGCTAACCTAACCTTAATCTATTAATGTTTTAGGACATCATCTTTATAATTCTCAGGGTCTGGAGGAGCATGTGTGCAAGTGTGTGTGTGTATGCACAGAGGAGCAAAAACTGTAAAACATTTGCTTAGAACAGTGTATTGAGCAATTTGTGCAGGTGTACACAGTACTCTTTTATTAACAATATATTAAGAAGGAAATTGAAATTTTAGTAAAGATACTCCTTCCTTGTGCTGCAAAACACCACTTTAGAGAGCCAAATTGAAAGATCTCTGAACACAAATGTACTTTTCATCAGATGAGCAGTCTGAATTTTCCATTTTTATAGTCTACTTCATCGTTGACAGTGAAACTGCACAGATACTCTTCATTTTTAATTTATCATCGCATTGACTTCCTGTTATTGTTATTCCAACACTGGAGAGAAATGCTGCATTTCCAGACGTTTTCATTTAACTCTAACAGAAAACAAACCCAGACAAATCTACTTTTTTAAAAAAAGAAACATTTCAGTTCTGAACATGCACTGGCTTGATTATAAGAACTGGTTTACCTAATAATTTCATAATATGAGCATCACCCTAATTATATCCTTTGGTTGTTCCAGGCATGATCACAAGGCCTTTGAAATTCAGATGATGAACTTGGACTGACCCTGAACCACGAGACCTAAGTGGCCTGCAGCAGCCTTCACTGCAGACAGTTGAGACAGTGCAATTTCAGGTTCCATATTTTCCGTTTGGGTTTTTTGAACACGTGGGTACTTACGTCTCATCCGTGAAGGCAATTCCAAAGTATTCCTTCTCCTTCAGGTTGAAGTGAGAGGCCACGAGGTCAAGCAGCTCCTTGGCCAAAAGCTTGGGCTAGAGAGAGAACAAAAAGGAAGAGTAAGTGATGAGAGATTTTGTTTCCTGAAACATGCAATCTCAATCTCATATTTTTTGAAGGGAATGTCTCAAAGTTCAAGAATATCCATACACATGGTTTTTATAAAACCCAAGGAGTTGACAGTGAGGACAGGGCCATCAGTGGACTGGGACCTTCTGCCTTGTTTACTGGTAGTTTGTTCTATCAACAAATGGTACTTGCTCACTGACAAGGCTGTCAGACCTCACAGCTCGCCTCCCCCACACAGGAGAACATTTTATACTGAGCTGACAGGAAGATATCTTATTTCAAAAAAAAAAAAAAAATATATATATATATATATATATATATATATATATATATACACACATGAAAGTGAAAGTGAAGTCGCTCAGTTGTGTCCGACTGTTTACGACACCATGGACTGTAGCCTACCAGGCTCCTCTGTCCATGGGATTTTCCAGGCAAGACTGGAGTGGGTTGCCATTTCCTTCCCCAGGAGATCTTCCCGACCCAGGGATTGAACTTGGATCTCCTGCATTGTAGGCAGACGTTTTACCATCTGAGCCATCAGGGAAGTCCTATATATATATATATATATATATATACACACACACACACACACACATAGTCATACATATGTAATGGGTTACCTTGGTGGCTCAGATGGTAAAGAATTTACCTGCAGTGCAGGAGACATGGGTTTGATTCCTGGTCGGGAAGATCCTATGGAGAAAGAAATGGCTGCCCACTCCAGTATTCTTCCTGGGAAATCCCATGGGCTGAGGAGCCTGGCAGGCTATAGTTCATGGGATTGCAAATAGCCAGACAAGACTAAGCAACTAACACTAACATATGTAATATATATATGCTGTGACATACATAAAATATATATTGCATAACACAAATGTTATATAATACTATGATATATTAATACTATAATTAATATATTATAGAATGTGAAGATAGATATATTGGTTTGGCCAATAAGTTCATTTTGATTTTCCCATAAGATATAATGGAAAAACTTGAACTTTGTAGCCAACCTAATATATATATATATATTTACCATGCACCGATATAGTATTTGTTATGTGCTATTTGCTATGTGTTAGGGCCTGTTCCAAGCACTTTACAACACCAGCTTCTTTAACCCTCATCACAAATCTATAAGATGGTTCTATTATTAATTCCAATGTATGGAGAGGAAACAGGTGCCCAATGATTAAACATCTCTCTGTAAGTATAGGGGTTGAGATTTGAACCCTGGTTCCAGAGATTACCCTTGACTACTCTATGGGTGTGTGTGTGTATGTGTTAGTCACTCAGTCGTGTCTCTTTGCGACCCCATGGACTGTAGCCCACCAGCCTTCTCTGTCCATGGAATTCTCCAGGCAAGAATACTGGAGTAAGTTGCCATTTCCTTCTCCAGGGGATCTTCCCAACCCCAGGATCAAACCAGCATCTCCTGCATTGGCAGGTGGATTCTTTACATCTGAGCCACTCGGGAAGTCCTGATCTTCTATATGCTCCCATAATTTAAAATTCAAACAATAAAAGTAACTTCCTGCCAGAAATGTTAACATTAAGGCCAAAGGAACTTGAGAATAGTCATTTAAGAATAAACCAAAAATCTGCCTTTCTAAGAATATTTTTATCCAAGTATATTTTTATCATGAACTCTTTCCTAAACATCTCTGCCAATCTAAAGGAGTGTGTCAGAGCCTTAGGTATGAAATCATTGTAGCGGTTTGCATTGTGAATACATTCATCACTCTGGCCTATCACTGTTGAGATGACTACAGACTACCAGGCTCATATTTTATTTTCTTGGGCTCCAAGTGGAGCTCAAGTCAAGTGGAGAGTGACTGCAGTCATGAAATTAAAAGGCGCTTGCTCTTTGGAAAAAAAGCTATGACAAATATAGATGGTATATTAAAAAGCAGAGACCTCTCTTTGCTGACAAAGGTTCATATAGTCAAAGCTATAGTTTTCCCAGTAGTCATGTATAGATGTGAGAGTTGGACCATAAAGAAGGCTGAACACCAAAGAACTGATGCTTTTGAACTGTGGTGTTGGAGAAGACTCTTGAGAGTCCCTTGAACAGCAAGGAGATCAAACCAGTCAATCCTAAAGGAAATCAGCCCTGAATATTCACTGGAAGGACTGACGCTAAAGCTCTAATACTTTGGCCACCTGATGCGAAGAGCTGACTCACTGGGCAAGACTCTGATGCTGGGAAAGACTGAGGACAGGAGATGAGGGTGGCAGAGGATGAGATGGTTGGATATCATCACCAACTCAATGGACTGAGCAAATTCGAGGAGGTGGTAAAGGACAGGGAAACCTAGTGTGCTGCAGTCCCCAGGGAAGCAAAGAGTCAGACACGGCTTAGGAACTGAACATCGCTACCACCAGGTTCAGACGTAGGAGGGAAGGAAAGGCTGATGATAGAGATGTGGAGCCAAAAGGCATCAACTATTTCTAAATTGCCTCCAAGATCAGGTTTTTGTAGATGCATTGCCTTTATTCTACAACAGCTGCCCTGTTCCAAGCATACTCGCTGGATGTCTCTAAGCACAAAGCAAAAAAGGATTCGAGAAGAGAAAATGTGTGTGTGTGTGTGTGTGTGTATTTGCATTTATGCACATTAGTATACCATTCTTGAGTATATTTCCTGTTCTGGTGGTTACTTTGCTCCATTTTTCTATTAAGAGGGTGGATAAGATGTGTAAATCAAGAGTTACACAGTAGGACTTTCCTGATGGTCCAGTGGTTGAGAATCCACCTGCCGGTGTGAGGGACACGGTTTCGATCCCTGACCTGGGAGGATCTCATGTGCTACAGAGCAACTGGGCCCCGTGCACTGAAACTCCTGCACCAGTGTGCTGCAACTACTGAAGCCCGAAAGCCTAGAGCCTGTGCTCCACAATAAGAGAAGCCACCGCAGTGAGAAGCCCACGCACAGCAACTGAGTAGCCCCCACTCGCTGCAACTAAAGAAACCCTGTGTGCAGCAACAGACAGCCAGCACAGCCACAAATACAATAAATACAAATTAATTTTAACAAAGAGTTACATAAAAGTTTTAGAACTAGCACATGATCTCGCAATTCCACTTCTGGGTATTCATCCAAAGTAAACAAAAAACACTAACTTGAAAAGACATGTGTACCCCCTTGTTCACTGCAGCATTATTTACTACAGTCTAGACATGGAAGTAAGCTAAGTGTCCATCTATAAATGAATGGGTAAAGAAAATGTGGTATATACACACAATGCAGTATTATTCAGCCATAAAGAAGAGGGAAATTTTACCATTCACAACATGGATGGACCTTGAGGGTATTATGCTAAGTGAAATAAATCAAACAGAGAAAGATAAATACTATATGGTCTCACTTATATGTGGAATCTAAAAAAGAAAATTAAAAAACACTTCATAGATACACAGAACAGACTGATGGTTGCCAGAGGTGGGGGGAGGGGATGAGTAGAGGTGGGTGAAATGGGTTAAGATGGTAAAAAAAAAAAAAAGAGAGTTACAAGACAGCTTAGTTTCTTATTTCACTTTTTTGGTGCTACTAAGGACTGTACTGTGTCCCCCCTCCCAAATTCATATGTGGAAGCCATAAACCTCACTATGATGGCATTAGGCACTGGGGCCTCTGGGAGCTGATCAGGGTTAGACGAGGTCATGAGGGCAGGTTCTCATGACGGGATTAGCGTCCTTATAAGAAGAGAGCCCAGAGAGCTGGCTTGCTCTCTCCCCACCAGGTGAGGACACAGTGAGAAGGCTGCAGTCTCCAAGTCAAGAAAAGAGCCCTCACAGAGCCCAACCAGGCTGTCACCCAGACCTTGGACTTCCACCCTGCAGAACTGTGACAAAAATCAGTGTCTCCTATCTAAGCCTCCAGGCCTATTGCATTTGTTAGGCAGCCCAGGCAGACTAAGACAGGCACTTCCTTTGATCCAATAAACATTTATGGAGTGCCTAAAATGTGTAGGGCACTAGGGAACCCTGCAGGAGATACAGAAATGCAAAGCACACAGTACTTGCCAACAGGCCCTTAGACTCTCATTAGGGCACAGAGTAAGAGCTAGTGTTCATTTCAAAAAGCCAAAGCAGATGGTTCCGTCTCTGCTGCCTCATCCTGGGCTCCCAGCATGGCAGCCTCGGAGTCTCATCACTATCAATTTACCAGTGAAAACTGCCAAAAATGATAAGAGTGGTTTTGAAGCGGGGGCAGAGCTTCCTCCCCCCAGAAGACATAAATCAACAGGAGAATCCATTTTGATAAATCAACATCATCCCATATGCTATATTGCCATTAACACTAGGGAAGGCAGGGGAGGGAGTAAATGTGGCACATCTCAGAGCATCATTAATGAGTGACAAGTAGAATCCAAGGGGAGGGGGGCTCTTGAAGCTTCAGGCTATATTTGCTAAGGGGCTATGTTGCTAGCATCACCTCCATCCCCACGAGGTACCTGGCTTCCCAGACAAAAAGCATTTAATGCAGAGGCTGTGACCCAATGGAGGGAGGCAAGGCTGATTTTTACATTGCAAAGTACCGTAACTTATCCTTCCAAATGCTTGCATGCCTTTCAGAGCAGTCACAGAATTTCTAAAATCCGCTATTTCTTTAAACATTTTGATCATCTTTGGGGTCTGCCTTTGAAGCTTGTGTCACATGTGTAAAAGCATCTTTGCTGGTCTCGGAACAGATTTGATTTTTTTTTAAATGGCGAAAGTCACATGAGGTCAACTCTGGTGAAGGGTGATAGAGGGTGCACGGGGGGAGCACACTGGACCACACTGGTTTTCTAAAATGAGATGTGACTAGTAATTCATTATTTGTGGGTTCTTAGAGGTAAGGGGGAGATTCCCAGCCCAAACTTGCAAATGATGGAAATAAGATTTCCTTCTCTTTGAGAGTTAAACTTGAAAGCCATCATCTCAAGGGAAATGACCAGAGGTATACAAATTTACCCAAGAAAAGAGGAGAGTTAAACTTGAAAGCCATCGCCTCAATGGAATTGACCAGAGGTACACAAATTTACCCAGGAAGAGACTAGAAGTCATCTATCACATGACTAAATATTGCAATCGTTCCATAGAATGGGCTGGGTGAGTGACCAGCCTGTGTGTGGGAGAGGTGGTGGGGAGTCTGGGAAACGGAAATGAGCTGGGAAAAGTAGTGTAGTCTTAGCCCATAGGCCTTAAATATTAATATTTGAGTCCCAGCAGTAAGGCCTTTTCTCTGCAGAAATGGAGGCATGGGGCTACCTTAGCCAGTCATCTGAAACACTCAAATTATATATTTAATTCCCGTTCTTTCAATCTCATGCCTTTCAAAGAACTTACTGAGGTACTGCCATGTCCTTCATGTGAGTAGTCTCCTATATGATGACATTATCATCTAAATTAAGAGATTTTCTGAGTTTCCTGGCAGTCCAGTAGTTAAGAATTCACCTTCCAATGCAGGTGGTGCAGGTTCGAACCTTGGTCAGGAAGCTAATAATATCTGATATGGCTCAAGACCAAAAAACCAAAACATAAAACAGAAGCAATCTTGTAACAAATTCAATAAAGACTTTAAAAATGATCCACATAAAAAAAAATCTTAAAAAAATAAGACACACTCCTCTTCCACTGTGGTGGTGACTCGCAATGCCCTAGCTGGTAGCTGCTCTACCAATGAGAGCAGGCTCTCCCACCCACCGCATGGGTGAGTAGCATGAGTGAGAAATAAACCTCACTGTTAAGTTTTCACCGTGACCTTAGGGGTTGGTTTGTCATCAGAGCATAACCTAGCTTATCCAATTGATTCAGGCACTGAAATTTTAATTCCCTGTATGGTAGGTTTAAAGCTCTTTAAGGCATCAGTCAGTGATTCCCTGATCTTGCAAACTGAGACGATATCCCACCTTGACGCGGTGCTGATTAATGAACTTACATCGTTCAGAATGTTTCCTAAACTCATTTGGTGAACACTGCTGTGTAAGCAGAAAGCTTTATGCTATTAGTTACTTTGAAGGGACGTTTACAAAATCTGCTGATTATAATTTGCCAATTACGTGTGCTGTAAACATTTGTGGAGCTTTGCAGGATTTGGCTGGGAGCGAGGCCAGCCAGGTGGCCTGTAGACTGGTCAGGTTCTACAGGACAAATGTGGCCGGGGCCTCAATGCCAGTGTGAGCAAGGCAAGCCCTATGCGTTGTGGGTTAGAACAGCCTGTTCTGGGTCACTGGCGCCACCCAGGCTCTCCGAGGTCACGACATTTAAGACTGATTTTCTCTCAACCCATAATGAACTTGGTTCACTCAACAGCTTTTCTCGTTTCCTTTTTCTATCTCAGATTCTTTTCCCATGTGCCCTTGTAGGCTGTTATTTCTCCTTATAACTGACAAATAGAATTTCTTTATAAACGTCTTACTCTACCATGCAGATCTGAGTTCCCAGTGCTCTGGACTGTTCCAGTGGGAAACTGTGCACATATCTGCATGGACAGGGTTCAGGAATGGGCCCTGTCTATACTGGCTTCCAAGGTGGGACATGATTGGATTGTAATGATCAAAAGAACACTTTACACGGATGCATGGCTATACAGTGCCCTGGGCACACATGATCCTTCTAGCTGACCTCGTGAACTGTCCAGGCAAAGTGTGGAGAGAGCAATCAGCTGACCAGATGGTACCCTAGTTCCTCTCTAATTCTCCACAGAATATTTTTATCATCAATCACACAGTCTATTTTCCACTTAACATGGATCCATTCCAGAGAGATGCTCTTAGACAAACTGTGTAACTTCTATGAACCTCAGCATTTTCCTCTATAAAATTATGAATTAGATTGATGAATCAAGACTCCTACTCTTGGATTCTTTATTCATTAAACTTTTTATTAAATTTAGTTCCTTCCTTCCCTAAAACCTGCCCAACATTCTCTAGTCATTCTTTCTAAAAAACTCTGCAACAATTCTGGATCTCCCTGGATCTCTTAAATCTATCAGTTAACATAGCCATCCTTCTTATACAATCTCGGGCAAGTCACTTGACCTCTCTGCACCTCAGTTTTCTTGGCTGCAAAATGGGGATGATCTCCATGCCCACATCATAGGACTGCAATGAAGACTGAATGAATTAATACTGACCCACATTAGGTGCCAGAGCGAGTGCTTGAGACAAAGTGAATGTTCTATATGTTCACTATTGTTTCAGATGCTCATTATCTCACCTATGAATTATTATAATAATCTCCTAAATGGTATCAAGTTGTAAAGGCCAGCCTGGTATTTAAGGCCACTCTTTTGAATTTAGGTCCTATCCAATCTCACTTTTCTCCAATTCTCTCCCAAAGTGCTCATTTCTGTCCAATCTGTTTGTATCAGAGTAAAAAAAAAAAAAAAAAAAAACAACACCAATCTCATTTCTATTTCCAAACTTTTGCCCACAATATCCTCTCTCCCCTGCCCCCTCCCATTTAAATTTTATTTTGCTCAAGGCCCACTTCTTCTGGGAAGGACCCTGGATCTTCCCATCTCTAAATAGTCTCATTCTCCTCTGAACTCCTCTAGAATTTACCATAGGGATTTTGTTTATCCTTGGCATGCATAATCTTATGCTGCAGTAAATTTATTTATTTTTATTATCCTTTAACATTTTTTTTTAAATTGGGTACAGTTGCTTTGCAATGTTATGTTGGTTTCTGCTATGAATCAGCTATATATATACAAATATATCTCCTCCCTCTTGAGCCTCCCTTCCATGCCATCCCACCCCTCTAGGTCATCACTGAGCTGAGTTCCTGTGGTATACAACAGGTTCCTAATAGCTATCTATTTTACACAAGGTAGTGTATATATGTTAACCCAATATTCCAATTCATCCCCTCTTCATGTCCACATGTCCACTCTCCAGATCTGTGTCTCTGTCACCTAGATAGCATATTTAAAAGCAGAGACATTACTTTGCCAACAAAGGTCCGTCTAGTCAAGGCTATGGTTTTTCCAGTAGTCATGTATGGATGTGAGAGGTGGACGGTGAAGAAAGCTGAGTGCCGAAGAACTGATGCTTTTGAACTGTGGTGCTGGAGAAGACTCTTGAGAGTCCCTTGGACTGCAAGGAGATCCAACCAGTCCCTCCTAAAGGAGATCAGTCCTGGGTGTTCATTGGAAGGGCTGATGTTGAAGCTGAAACTCCAATACTTTGGCCACCTAATGCGAAGAGTTGACTCATTGGAAAAGATCCTAATGCTGGGAAGGATTGGGGGCAGGAGGAAAAGGGGATGACAGAGGATGAGATGGCTGGATGGCATCACCGACTTGATGGACATGGGTTTGGGTGGACTCTGGAAGTTGGTGATGGACAGGGAGGCCTGGCATGCTGCAATTCATGGGGTCGCAAAGAGTCGGACATGACTGAGCAACTAAACTGAACTGAACTGTCTCTGCCCTGCAAATATGTTCACCTGTACCATTTTTTTAGATTCCACATATATGCATTAACAAACAGTATTACTTTTAATTCAAACATTTTTTAAAGTATGGTAAAATACAAATAACATAAAATTGAGTATCTTAACCACTTTTAAGTATGCAGTTCAATATTATTAAGTACATTCCCACTGTTGTGCAACCCTAGAATATTTCCTCTTGCAAAACAGAAACCTGGTTCCCATTAAACACCAATTCCCCGTTCCCACCTCCCCCAGACCCTGGCAACCATCGGTCTGCTTTCCATTCCTATGAACCTGACTACTTCAGGTACCCCATCTAAGTACAATTATAAAGTGTTTGTCCTTTTGTGGCTGGCTTATTTCACTTAGTATAACATCTTCAGAGTTCATTCACGTGGCAGCAGGTATCAGAATTTCCTTACTTTTCAGGACTGAATAATATTCCACAGTACGGATGAGCCACATTCTGTTTATTTATTGATCCACTGATGGACAGTTGGTTTACTGATGGACACTTGGGTTACTTGCCTGTTTTGGCTTCTGCAAATAGAACAGGGTGCTCTGAACATGGTGAATTATCTTGTGACATGACTTGCTGTGCCCTGTAATGGGCTGAATGGTGACCCCCCTCCCAAAAGGTCTATCCTAAATGCTGGAGCCGGTGAACATGACCCCCCAATACAAATGATGTGATTATGATCCTTGAAAGGAAGTGCAATCACACAGATCCTTCTAGCAGAAAGACGGAGTTCTGACACATACAGCCACACACTAGAGGACTGTGTGAAGATAGAGACGGGAGTGATGAAGCCACGTTTCAGGGAAGGCTGGCAGTCACCAGAAGCTGAAAAGAACGGATTTTCCCCTCCTGCTTCCAGAGGAAGCTCAGCTCTGCTGACAGCTTGACTTTGGCTTCTGCCTTTCAGAACTGTGAGAGAATGTGTTTGTTATTTCAAGCACCCAAGTTTGTGGTGATTTGTTATGGCAGCCTCAGAAAACGAACCCACACCTACGGACATAAGCCCCGCGGTGCCTGGAGTTCAGGTCCTACCAACAGGAAAACCTGAACCTCTTGGGTGTTTGAGACATAAAATGGGGTCTCTGCAGAAAGCCCTGTACTAGTATTTGCACTTTCTCTTTATAATGCCATTGACCCGAGCAAGGAAGCCGCAAACCCAAGTCCAGCTGGAGACACCTTTGTCTCGGGGGCTGATCGGAGGCTGCAGGCAGCTTCAACTCAGTCACTTCTCCCCTCAAGCCCTTTCCTGTCATCCTCCATTCCTTGGAGGCAACTCACAGATTCAAAATCAATGGAATCGCTACTTCTGAATTAATTGCATTAAAAAAATTAAAACCTCACAGGGCTCCATCTGTGCTTTGGGAGGAATCACGGGGCTGGGAGACTGAGAGATCACCCTCTCGCCTTTCCTTCCTCCCCAAGGCTGTTGTGGACAACTCACTTGTGGCCACAGTTCCCCCTGTGACCGCCAGGCTGCTGGGGACAGCTGGGTCACACCCGCCCCTGGGCACCGGGCACCGCCAGCCCCATCCCAGAAAAATGTGATTCCCGCCCCGGAGAAGGAGGCGGAGGCAGAGCAGCTGTAGGGTGGCAGAGTCCTGTGCTGAGAGTGGAAAGAAAGAAAGAGTGGTCAGTGTGCTCTTTCTTCCCAACTTTTCTGAAAACCTAGAGGGAGGCAGGGAGGTGAAGAGGGCCAGCTCTGAATTAATGATGCCAGAGCGTGCCTGCGGCCTCTTTGAAGCCGTGCCTGTTATTGTGTTTCCTGGAGCAGCTGGGAACCTGGCTCCCGCCCTCCCCTCCCCCCTGGGGGGGCTCGGCAATAAGCAGCCGAGAGCTGATTGGCTGTTCCTTCATCCTGGGGAGGGGGCGACGGCGATGGAGAGAATGCATGAGGTCATCCCGCACACAGCCGCGGGTCTGGCTGCGCTCCCCCTCCCGGTCGCCCCCTTCATGCTCTGGCTGATTAGCTGGGGAGGTGGGCTTCCTTCCTGCCTCTTTCCAGCAGCCCCTGGGTTCCCGTGGCTGGGGACAAACGCGGGGCGGCTTTATGTAGGCTGATTCGTTCTTCAGGGCCCCCAGGCGCCTGGGATAGTCCGGGGTAGGGGTGGGGGTGCTGTAAATCTCCGTGGGTCCTGACAGACAGAGCATCTCACCATCTGGGAGGTCCCCATTCAGTCTGAACCCCAACTCATTAGAGGACAGGAGACGAATGCTTGACCTCCAGCTCAGGAGGGACCAGCAGCAGAGCATCGCAGCAAAGCTAACTCCAGACACATCCAATACTAAGGGTTTCTGTTTACTGCTGCAGCATCTCTCCCAGCAGAGAAGTGAGTCAATCCTTACCCAGGAGGCAGATGTCAGGATCACCCCAATGTAATACAGGAGGAGCCAAAGCCCAGAGAAAGGAGTAATTTGCCAAATGCACAAAGCTAGTAACCAGACAATTTAACTCAACGATCAGGTGGGTATAAGTCACCTAGGAACACTGGATTATATAAAGAGCTACTGACTGGTTACCCAACCCATGTTTAACTGATAAGGCAGGAAACTAAGATTCATGGGGCTGAGAAGCCTGTCCATTGACAAGGGAGGTCACCTTAGTGATCATGTTTAATTGATAAGGCAGGAAACTAAGATTCATGGGGCTGAGAAGCCTGTCCATTGACAAGGGAGGTCACCTTAGTGATCAGCACACATGGGGCCAGGACAACCCTTTGCTAGTCCACACTGGGCTTCCCTGTTGGCCCGCCTGCCAATGCAGGAGAAGCAGGTTTGATCCCTGGGTTGGGAAGATCCCCTGGAGAAGGAAATGGCAACCCAGGATTGCCTGGGAAATCCCATGGACAGAGGAGCCTGGTGGGCTACAGTCCACGGGGTTGCAGAAAAGAGTCAGACACGACTTAGCAACTGAACAACAATAGTCCACTTAAGCAGGTGGTTTGAGAAAAGGCTGCAATGATCTGAAACAGGAAGGAAAGAAAACCAGAGGGCATCAATCACGTGGGAGTCCTGGCAGACAAAAAGCTGTCACTGCACACACCATGCTAATGTCCAGGTTTCCTGGCCCTTTCCCGCTTTCCGTCCAGCTGCCACTGCCCCTTTGCCCCGGGGCACCACCATATTCTACAGCCCCCTGCCCCCCTCCAGGTTCTGGGCTGCATGCTTCACTTATATCATCTTATTTCATCTTCAAAGCAAACCTATAACACCTTGTACGCATGCAGACACTGGGGCTTAGAACGGTCACTATGCCCAAGGCACAACCTCCCAGAGGCACAGGGCAAGACGTGGGGCTTGAGACCAGGACTGACTCCAAAGATTTGGTTTTAAACGCTGCATAATCCAGCAAGTAACAGACAGTACAGACAGGAAGAGTTTGAAGCTGCGTTTTTTAAACACAACAGAATTCTGCCAGACAGTATGTTCCCGGAAGGCAGGATCAGGTTTGATCAATATCTGTAGCCCTGCACCCAAGCACAGTGCCTGGCACACAATAGGTGCCTAATAAAGGTGGTTTGTTATTTTTTTTTAACTGGTAGATCGGGACAGACTGAAGGGTCATGGTTTGATTGCTCCACCAGTCTAGCAAGAAAGCTGACCATGGGGGAGAATGAAACCTCCATGCTCTCTCAAGGCTGGTTGGAAGCACAGAACTCCTAGGCAGAGACTGTGGGGCCCCAGGAAGTCCAGAAACCACAGACCCAGATGCAAGACAGTCCCCGGGTTTCAATGGGGTCTTATACCTCCAAGCACCCACGAAGGACGCTCTCACATATACTTTGGCAAAGTTACTCATATCCCCAGGAAAGGATGTATTGTGTCTGTACTCCTAACCTCTCCTTTTAGTGCATCTTTTCCTCCAACCTGACTTCTCCCTGCAACCAATTCCCTTTAACCTCATCCCTCTGCTTCCTCCCCTTTCTTGCTCCTTCCAACAGACCTTGTCATTTAATCCAGCATCAGGGACTTCCAGGGAATAACCTCTGGTTTCCCACTTACTTGGCCCCTTCCTTTATACTATTCTTATATATTATTCTTTATGCAATACTAATGTATTCCCTTGTTCTCATCCTCTTATTTCCACGTGGTTTCTTCCACATTTTGCTAAGATACACCCTGGTCCCAGCGTGGGGAAAAGTTGGAGTTGATGTCAGCCTGGGAAGCCGAGTCTTTCTCATCCGTGCATTTGAATGATGCCCAATGGGAAGGCTCTGACAGGCGCACATAATCATTACTCCTCCAGAAATGCAAAGTGCTCCTGCCAGCCGGCTGGGAGCCTGCTTTATTCAAGGTCTGCTCCCCGGGGACTCCGGGTGGGCGGGCAGGTGTTCAGTAGGGAGCGCCTGCTGATTAACACAGTACTCCCCCAGACTCCAGCCTGCTCAGGGCAATGTCACGCAGACTGCTCGTCCAGGGTGGTTCCCCTCGGCAGCCTCTCCGAATTCATGAGATGATAACTGCTTCAGTGAGGCGAAAACACAAAAAGATGCATGGTGTTCAGATGGTCTCTATAAGGTTGGGCTGGCTGACAGTCTGCAGCCTCAATTTGGAGATTCTGGAAGCAAATATGGGGGATGCTAAGGGTTTGGGGATTCATCATCCACGGTCATCATGTCTAACACTTCTATTTTTCCCTTTAACTCAAAGCCTACCCTGCATACCAGGTTATGACCCTATTTTGTCCTACTGTGAGTGATAAATTACTATTTTTGATGCAAACCAGCCATACATTCCCTGGAAGGTGAAGTGAGCTCTCCAGGATGAAACCAGCCAATTGGTCACCTTTCCAATGGGACAAATGACACCCAAACCCATTCAAACTTGAGGTCTTCATGACACTGCACACTGAGTTCTTCTCTTTGCCTAATGTTCAGGCAAGAGTGAAGAAGAACATCGTTCCAGGGCACAGGACATCGGAGCTCTGTGTGGTTCACCGGAGGCCAGGCAAGGCTTGACCATTTCAACCATAAATTCTGTAGTCCATGGTATCAAGGAGCTCTTAGGAGTCTCATTAGTAAGGGGACAATATGGCAATAGCACAGAGAGGAAGAGTTAGGGTAGAGCCATTTTCTGGGACAGGTACATGTGATGTACAGAAGGATGGCATCTACTGTCTTAAGTCAAGGGCATGGATGGTTTTCAGAGAGTATGGCTTCATCACCCACATACAGGAAATAGAGAGCTTGCCTTCTAGCATGTTGATGGGGAGAGTGGGACATCGTGAGGGGCTTAAAAATATATATGGTGCTATGATGGATCTTAAAATGTAAGCACCCCTTTCATGCAGTCTAGTCAGTGGATGTGTAGTCAGATGCCAGGGCTTGGAAACCCAATTCTATTCCATGTATAACATGATCGGCATTTATTTTCACTTTGAAACACTGGAACAATAACACCTACTTCATGGGTTGCTGTGAGGAGTCAATACACGATCATTTATAAAGCACCTGGTGCATGAAGGTGCTGAATAAAAGCACACTCTCCTTTTCTCCTTCCAACAGTAACTGAATCCCCATACAAATTACTTATCCCCTCATTGCTTTGACATGGGCCTACTCTGATCAGAATCTAAATCCTCTTTTGAGTGAACTGTCATATCCTTTATCTCAGGGACCATGAATAAATCATCACTAGGCAATAAGGAGAAGAGAAAGCAGACAACTTCCCTTGGAAACGAACTCATTTGGGTAGACTTGCCCTAAATAGCACCCATCTCTGCTCCCAGTGTCTGCTCAGTGATGCTCTCCTCCATTCACTACAGTGATGTACTCTCTCACATCAGTCCTTGTCTCCTGCTTCTTTAGGGTTAAAACGACATTTACTGGCCAGAAAGAAATCTCTCTCCTGCTCCAGGGACTTATTGAGGCATGGTGCTGGCTTTCTGAGGTTGGTTAGCATTTTAATTTGGAAGTTCCCCAAAGCTCCTCCCTGCAGACCCTCCCCCCATGGCTCTTGCAAATTGCTGGCAGGTACAAGCTAGAGAGAGACAGTGAGCTCTGCCCATGATGTCATTTCCAATATAATTAAGAAGGCAATCTCGCCGCCGGGGTGGGAGAGAGATGAGAAAGTGCACAGGCGCTGATGTCTCAGGAGGTAAAGGAGGGGAGAGCAACTTTTGGCTGAGGAATATTTATTCCTGAAGAGCCATTTCACTGAAGTCAGCTGACAACAAAGCAAAAGCACTGCAGCCCCTCTGTGCAATGTGCTAATTAAGTGGATGAGAACAGATGATGTGCTATGGGGTCCAAGGAAAAACAGTGCGCCTGTAAGACCCTCATTCTCATATCAGAAATACTATTTTATTATTTGCCTACATTGACCCCCAGCCCCACTTTCAGAAGGCTTGGAGGAAGCTTACAAATTTTAGATGGTATAAAATAGGGGGATTAAAACACTAAAAAAGACAGACTCCACTGAAGGTGATCAAACACGTGAAATAAACTAGTTCCTGGTGCTGACCAGGTTACACCAGTTTTGTTAGCAGACCCAAGAAGCACGCTAAGTTCTCATACACAGGCAAGCCTTTCCTGGGAGTGCATCCAAGAAGGAATTTATGGATTGGTCCCACACGGGAAGGGACAGCAGACAGCATGTCTTCAGCAGAGTCCCTGGGAAGGACAGGACTGTTTAGTAGGTTAGCCCTCTATGCACCGCCCTCACCGCTTGGAGCAGGTTTTAAAGCGGTCTCCCGAAGCCCGATGGGATATTCTGGGACAGGCCTTATGTTTGATTTATTTACATAAGTGAATTTGGCCAGAAATTTTGGAGGTGATATTTTATTAGGTTCTTAACACATGCTCGCGTCAGCCATTAGGCAGCTTGGCACCGATGTTCTGTCTTGACTCTGAAGCCAAGCCACCGAAGAAGTTGGCAGTCAGTCCAGTTCATACAAACCACACCAGCCTCCTGCAGACTGATAAGGTGAGAGGAAGGAATTGCGTCCAAAAATTCACAGTGGGAAAAAGGAGAAGCAGGTGAGCTGAGCCAAGTGCCCTTGGACATGGGGGGATGAATCAGAGGTGTTGATACAAGGCCAGGAGGCAGGGATGGTCTGCATGTGAATCTCATCTTCGGAAGGTCTGCAAGCCCATTGGGAGGAGATCTCCACACCAAGGGGGTAGGCGGGAGCCCTGTTCTTTCCTTTACTGCTGGGCTTTTCCATTGCACTTTCGCTCCCAGGGACTCCCAGCCCCTTTCTCTTCCTCTGCTGCCTCTACTACCTTTTTTTTTTTTTGCCTCTGAGTGTGGCATGTGGGATCTTTCCCCAACCAAGGATCGAACCTGTGCCCCCTGAAGTGGAAGCATGGAGTCCTAACCACTGGACCACCAGGGAAGCCCTCTCGCTCCCAACTACCTTTTAAACTTAAGACCCTGTGCTGCAGCCTCTCTGAAGGGGAAGCTGCCTTGAACTCACACCTGCTCTCGAGTTCCCACCCAGGCTGCCCCAGCATTGCCATGGGCTGGGCTCAGGCTCACAGGGTCCATCAGCCTCCCTGGATGCTCGGGTCCTACAGCAGGTGCATCTGTGCTCAGAGTCTATTCCTCTTCAAGAATGACCATGTCTGGGGAGCAGGAGAAGCATCCTCTTTATCTTCATTTTCACGGAGCCTGACCCAGATGGTCAATGTTAAATGACTGCCCAGGTGGATCAATGAATGAATGGATGGATGAATGCATCCGTCAATTAATGAACAGTTGAGGAAGGTTAAGAGCAAGAGGAGCCTTCACACTGATAAAAGACAGTGTCCCCTGAGCTCTGTCCCCAGGTCCAGGCCCTTCTCGGTCTTCACACAGGCCCCACGGGACCTCATGTGTCCTTGTTCTAAGTCCTACCAGCTTCAAGTGCCTTCAAGGCCAGCAAGGATGTCCATCTCAGGGGGTGTCAGGGAGTCACCCTCAACTGCTGGGGTCTCTCTACATATTCAGTGGGACTCTTCTAGAAGAGGATCCAGCTCAGGGCTCGTGCCTCCTCCTGGTTTACCATCCGCAGCGTGAGCCCCAATCACCCTTACTAAATGGAGCCCAGGAAGTGTGGGGGGCCTGCCAGTGAGGAGAAGGGAAACCAGGACAAAGGTGTACATACCAGCCTTTTTGCCCTTGTCACCCACCTGTCTCTTTGAATCAAAAGTCGTCTCATCAGAATAAATCCAGGCTCTGGGAGAGTCATTTGCTGTGACACGTAACTCTTAGACTTGCAGGGAAATGGTTCACACGCAGTGCAGGAGACCCTCACACCCCACACCGGACATTGCTGGTGTCTGCACTGAGTGATGACTCATCTGGGGGCCTGACCTGGTGCCTCTCTAGACTCCCCTCACTCACTCTCTCTTAAGTCCCTCCATTTCCCTCTGTAGAGTTGAGTCAATATGCTTTACATTCTTAATGGCATGTCAGTCTGCACAGAGAAATCATCACAGCCTCTGACCCTGTGGCAGCAGTGTTGCTTGGTTGCTAGGCAGTGTGTCCTTTGGGGAGGGAGCTGTCACTCCTGCCCTCCTTTCCTCCACTTCTGTGACGAAGGGTCAGACTCTGGTCCAGGTCAAAGGTACAGAAGAGATTTTGTTCTGTGCTACTGCTTTGCCAGGCCCCTTGGAAAGACTCCTATTGATGAAGTCAAGGATTCAAGATGGCAGTAGTGTTACAATGAGAAGGGGAAAAATAATGACAATAAGATGAACTTCCTCCCAGAGCTTCTCCGAAGTCAAGGTGTAGCCACGGGCTGAGATCAGAGATCCCCTGTTCTCTCCTGGCCACCAAGTCCTTAGATCTAAGAGCAGAGAAGTTGGGAGATATAGCCGACTTTCAACTGCTTCATTTTACCTATGCCCACCCCCGCGGGACCAACACAAGGCTTCACATGAATCCAACTCCAGCATGGCCACCAGAATCTTCATAGGAGGCTGAAAGAAAAGGAAAGTTTGACCCTGTACTTTTGTTTTCATGTTCATACAGTGTGTGTGTTTGTGTGTTCGGCACACATGTGTGCTCAGTACCTTAACTTCTGATTTTTAAAAATTACTCCATATTATAGCACTATTTACAATAGCCAGGACATGGAAGCAACCTAAATGTCCATCAGCAGAGGAATGGATAAAGAAGATGTGGCACATATATGCAATGGAATATTAGTCATGAAAAGGAATGAAAATGGGTCATTTGTTGAGACATGGACGGAACTAGAGACAGCCATGCAGAGTGAAGTAAGTCAAAAAGAAAAACAAATATTGTATATTAATGAATTAATATTATTCTTGCCTTGAGAATCCCATGAACAGTATGAAAAGGCAAAAAGATAGGACACTGAAAGATGAACTACCCAGGTCGGTTGGTGCCCAATATGCCACTGGAGATCAGTGGAGAAATAACTCCAGAAAGAATGAAGAGACAGAGCCAAAGCAAAAACAATACCCAGTTGTGGATGTGACTGGTAATAGAAGTAAAGTCCAATGCTGTAAGGAGCAATATTGCATAGGAACCTGGAATGTTAGGTCCATGAATCAAGGCAAACTGGAAGTGGTCAAACAGGAGATGGCAAGAGTGAATGTCGAAATTTTAGGAATCAGCAAACTAAAATGGACTGGAATGGGTGAATTTAACTCAGATGACCATTATATCTACTACTGTGGGCAAGAATCACTTAGAAGAAATGGAGTAGCCAACAGAGTCAACCAGAGAGTCCGAAATGCAGTATTTGGATGCAATCTCAAAAACGACAGAATGATCTCTGTTCGTTTCCAAGGAAAACCATTCAATATCATGGTAAGGCAAGTCTATGCCCCGACCAGTAATACTGAAGAAGCTGAAGTTGAACGGTTCTATGAAGACCTACAAGACCTTTTAGAACTAACACTGAAAAAAGATCTCCTTTTCATTATAGGAGACTGGAATGCAAAAGTAGGAAGTCAAGAAACACCTGGAGTAACAGGAAAATTTGGCCTTGGAGTACAGAATGAAGCAGGGCAAAGGCTAATCGAGTTTTGCCAAGAGAACACACTGGTCATAGCAAACACCCTCTTCCAACAGCACAGGAGAAGACTCTACACATGGACATCACCAGATGGTCAACACCGAAATCAGATTGATTATATTCTTCGCAGCTAAAGATGGAGAAGCTCTATACAGTCAGCAAAAACAAGACTGGGAGCTGACTGTGGCTCAGATAATGAACTCCTTATTGTCAAATTCAGAGTGAAACTGAAGAAAGTAAGGAAAACCACTAGACCATTCAGGTATTACCTAAATCAAATCCCTAACAATTATACAGTGGAAGTGAGAAATAGATTTAAGGAACTAGATCTGATAGACAGAGTGCCTGATGAACTATGGACAGAAGTTCGTGACATTGTACAGCAGACAGGGAGCAAGACCATCCCCAAGAAAAAGAAATGCAAAAAACCAAAATGGTTGTCTGAGGAGGCCTTACAAATAGCTGTGAAAAGAAGAGAAGTGAAAAGCAAGGGAGAAAAGGGAAGACATACCCATTTGAATGCAAAGTTCCAAAGAATAGCAAGGAGAGATAAGAAAGCCTTCCTCAGTGATCAGTGCAAAGAAATAGAGGAAAACAACAGATTGGGAAAGACTAGAGATCTCTTCAAGAAAATTCGAGATACCAGGGAACATTTCATGCAAAGATGGGCTCAATAAAGGACAGAAATGGTATGGATCTAACAGAAGCAGAAGATTTTAAGAATAAGTGGCAAGAATTCACAGAAGAACTGGGCAAAAAAGATCTTCATGACCCAGATAATCATGATGGTGTGATCACTCACCTAGAGCCAGACATCCTGGAATGTGAAGTCAAGTGGGCCTTAGGAAGCATCACTACGAACAAAGGTAGTGGAGGTGATGGAATTCCAGTTGAGCTATTTCAAATCCTGAAAGATGATGCTGTGAAAGTGCTGCACTCAATATGCCAGCAAATATGGAAAACTCAGCAGTGGCCATGGGACTGGAAAAGGTCAGTTTTCATTCCAATCCAAAAGAAAGGCAATGCCAAAGAATGCTCAAAATACCGCACAATTGCACTCATCTCACACGCTAGCAAAGTAATGCTCAAAATTCTTCAAGCCAGACTTCAACAATACGTGAACCATGAACTTCCAGATGTTCAAGCTGGTTTTAGAAAAGGCAGAGGAACCAGATATCAAATTGCCAACATCCGCTGGATCATCAAAAAAGCAAGAGAGTTCAAGAAAAACATTTATTTCTGTTTTACTGACTATGCCAAAGCCTTTGACTGTGTGGATCACATTAAACTGTGGAAAATTCTTCCACAGTTTGAGAAAATTCTTCAAGAGATTCTACTAGACCATCTGACCTGCCGCTTGAGAAATCTGTATGAAGGTCAGGAAGCAACAGTTAGAACTGGACATGGAACAACAGACCGGTTCCAAATTGGGAAAGGAGTACGTCAAGGCTGTACATTGTCACCCTGCTTATTTAACTTATATGCAGAGTACATCATGAGAAACCCTGGGCTGGTTGAAGCACAAGCTGGAATCAAGATTGCTGGGAGAAATATCAATAACTCAGATATGCAGATGACACCACCTTTATGGCAGAAAGTGAAGAAGAATTAAAGAGCCTCTTGATGAAAGTGAAAGAGGAGAGTGCAAAAGTTGGCTTAAAGCTCAACATTCAGGCAACTAAGATCATGGCATCCGGTCCCATCACTTCATGTCAAATAGATGGGGAAACAGTTGAAATAGCTAGAGACCTTATTTTTCTGGGCTCCAAAATCACTGCAGATGGTGATTGCAGCCATGAAATTAAAAGATGCTTACTCTTTGGAAGAAAAGTTATGACCAACTTAGACAGCATATTAAAAAGCAGAGACATTACTTTGTCAACAAAGGTCCATCTATATAAGGCTATGATTTTTCCAGTAGTCATGTATAGATGTGAGAGTTGGAGTATAAAGAAAGCTGAGCACCAAAGAATTGATGCTTCTGAACTGTGGTGTTTGAGAAGACTCTTGAGAGTCCCTTGGACTGCAAGGAAATCCAACCAGTCCATCCTAAAGCAAATCAGTCCTGAATATTCATTGTAAGGAATGATGTTGAAGCTGAAACTCCAATACTTGGGCCACCTGATGCTAAGAGCTGACTCATTTGAAAAGACTCTGATGCTGGGAAAGATTGAGGGCAGGAGGAGAAGGGGACGACAGAGGATGAGATGGCTTGATGGCATCACCAACTCAATGGACATGAGTTTGAGTAAACTCCAGGAGTTGGTGATGGACAGGGAGGCCTGGCGTGCTGCAGTCCATGGGGTCACGAAGAGTCAGACATGACTGACTGAACTGATATTAACAAATATATGTTAATATCTAGAAAAAGAATCTAGAAAAATGGTATAGACAATCTGATTTCCAAAATAGAAACAGAGACACAGATGTAGAGAACAAACATATGGACATCAAGGGGGGATGCTTTGGGAGATTGGGATTGACACATATACACTATTGATACTATGTATAAAATACATAACTATAGAGAACCTATTGTATAGCACAGGGAACTCTACTCAGGGCTGTGTGGTGACCTAAATGGGAAGGAAATATGGCTGATTCACTTTGCTGTACATCGGACATTAACACAACATTGCAAAGCAACTATATCCCAATGAAAAATAATAGAAAAATTAAAATTACTCCTGACTTATGTCTTCCCACAAGACAGTTCTCAGTCAGACAAAGAGGCACATAGAGAGATGTGGGACCCTCACCTCCAGTCTCTGCTGAGTTTTCAGACCATGCTTTTCTGGTCCCCAAGTAGGGCTCCTCTGGATGAGGTCAACTTCACGGGCTGCCCCTTGGAGACCTGAGCATCAAATGGTGGCCTTAAGGACCCTGGATCATGTCAGGAAATGGGGAGGGTTTTGAAGTCAGAGATCTGGATTGCAACCATGGCTCGTGAGCTGCTGTGGGGTCCTGACCAAGTTGTTTAGTTTCTCAGAGCTTCAGCCTTTTTCTGTAAAATGGGTGAAATTCCACTGACCTTACGAATGCTGTGAAGATGAAACGTGACAGTACGTGTAAAACGGAATTCAGTTCTTGATGAGTGATGACTACTTCCTGCCTGTTAATTCCTTCCCCACTTCCTCTCTGCACTTTCCCCCCACGACCCACACACCCACCTCTTTCAACATCTTCATCTTATGCTGCCTTCCTTGGGGAGGACTTCCCACCAGCTGTTGTCACCAGGCAACATCCTGGCATTCACTGGGGGCAGGGCTGAGTTACTCTGAGATGAGCCACATGCCCGGGTCCATCAGAATTCATCAAGCCTAATCCCTCAGGACCATTTTAAAGCAGACAGAGGGGAAAAAAAAATCTCCTGGCACTTCATCTTCAAAGCTTTCACTTTCTTAGCCAGAGAGTGGAGGGAAAAATAAAACAGAGCAAAAACAAAAATAATACCCATTTTTTAATTCATGTGAGGTGGGCCCTGGTGATACGTTAGTTCAGGAGAACCAGTTCTCCCCATTTGGGTCCCTGGAGATTGAACCTGGATTCTGCGTTTCCCGCATATGCTGATGACAGTGGGCCCTCGGTATCCATAGGGGATCGGTTCCCAGACCTCCCAGGGAGACCAAAACTCCCTCACGGATGCTCAAGCCCCTAAGTTGGTCCTACAGATCCTCAGGTTCCACATTTGTGGAATCAAACAACCATGGATCGTGTACTACTATATATGATCCAAAGTTGGTTGAATCCTCGGACACAACCATGGATAGGGAGGGCCTACTGTATCCTCTTTTAGCATCTCTTACAACATAAATTCTAGGCAGACTTTTCGAACTACTTGAGTGACGTGCCCTCCTGATGAACCAACAGCAACAGTGAAATCCAGGACTCTCCACTGTCAAATATCTGTTCCTCCATGGACCTTGGGGCTCTATTCAGAGTAGGAGGTTCTGAAACAGGAAGCAGGAGGCCTGGACAGAAATGTCAGCTGGGATGTTCTAAATTAGCCATAACCAGCCTTGGCAACCCATGAGGACCACCTGGGAACTTAAAGAAGCCACCACCACCTGAGCCCCACCCTAACGAGGCTGGGCTTAATTGATCTGCGGGGGGAGGGGCGGTCCAGGAATCACTGATTCTAACGTGCAGCTGGGATTGAGCTGCCCTGAAGGAAGTAGCAAAGTGTTGGGGACACAACTGTCTGTGACGTTGTCAGAATTCTGACACCTATCAGTTTACACATGGCCTTCCCATAGATGCTTCCCCTGGATGCCAAGCAGTATTTGGATGGAGCACCCAAAGTGTGCTGGGCAGTGTGCTGGGCAGAGTGCAAGGTGCCAGGGTCTGCAACACAAAGCCAAACCCCCCTACCTGAAGGAGCTCACAGGCAAGCAGCCTCAACTACACACATACATGGTACACCTGCCCCACCAACTCCACAGGGTTCAGAGTCCTGATTCAGAAGCCATTTATGGACTTCCCTGGTGGTCCACTGGTTAAGAATCTGCCTGCCAATGTAGGGGACAGGGGTTCAATCCTTGGTCCAGGAAGATTATATATGCCTCAGGGCAATTAAACCTGTGCACCACAACTATTGAGCCCACACTCTAGAGCCTGAGAGCCACAACTACAGAAGCCCAGGCACCTAGAGTTCATGCTCTGCAACAACAGAAGCCAATGCAATGAGAAGCCTGCGCACCACAGCTAACGAGTAGCCCCCGCTCACCACAACTAGAGAAAAGCCTGCTTGCAGCAACGAGGACCCAGTGCAGCCAAACCCCAACTCCTACCCAAAAAACCCCCAAAACAAAACAAACAGAAGCCATTCACCACCTATGGGCCTTAGGCAAGTTAAATGAAACTCTCGACAAAATCAGTATCTCATCTGCTTCTTGTTGCGAGGAGTAAAACTCTTAGAACTCTGTCTGGCATCCAGTAAGGTGTTCAGTAATATACACACCATTACAGTCACTCTTCTCTACAATCTCATGAAACAAGTACTATTGTTAACATTATTCCTACAGGAATGGTCACACAGCTATTTTGCACTGTATCTGGGCTTCACACCAGACCTAGATCCTGTGCACTGCACCCCCAAGGCCAGAACTCCTCACTTCTGATGCTGCTTGTGGAGAAGAAAGACTTAAAACAAAAGACAAAACCCAACTCTCTACATGTAATATGAATACAATATGTGAGAGTTATACAGAAGCAGAGCCTGGCACAACTCCATCAAACCTGGCTGAATAGTAACACATCTAAGGGGCATGAGACCCACAGAGGATGGACTGTGAAGGAAGACGATAGGTCTCCGAGCCTCGTTACACCCAAGTTCATGTCCATTGAGCAAATCTAACATCTCCAGAAAGCATCAGGCCAGAGTCGGCTTTTTTGCACACTGAGCAGGACTTGCCAGGAATCATCTGTGCTTCCTGGAGGGAGAGTGAGTGTGGACGGAAGAGGCGAAAGAGCGAGCAGCCTCTGACAGTGACTGCAGGGACCTCTCCCTTTCTGGGAACTCCTCTGGGCTACCCTCCTTTCGGGAACTGCTCAGCTGCAGGAGCACAGTGCTATCATCTGGGTTTCCCATCTCGCTCCAGGGAGCACCCTTAGGGCAGCGGCCTGGCTCTGGCCTCTGTCAGGGGTCAGGTCTAGACGAAAGAAGGTCTGAACCCTAACTGTGAGGTCTCGGAGCCTTTGAAGAACTGTCCCTTCCTCTTCTCTTCCTGAGTATCCAGCAGGTCAGGGAACACTAAGCAGTGTTACTCTTTAATCTCATTTGTGCTTGTGAAAGCATATTTCACAGGTGGTGTTAAGCTCCTCTTTCTTTCTTTCCCCTAAAGAAGCTATGATGTGAAATTCTATGAGGAGAGAATTTGCAAAGACATTAAGAATTCTCTTAGTCCCTGGAGATGAAATGGCAACCCACTTCAGTATTCTCGCCTGGGAAATCCCATGGACAGAGAAGCCTGGCAGGCAACAGTCCATGCGGTCTCAAAAGAGTCAGACACAACTTAGCAACTAAACAACAACAACAAATTGCATTTTATAGCTATTTTTTCACACTATTTTTTAAGGTAATTTTTGTGCACTAAATATTACAATGAATCCTGAAAATAGATTCTGGTAAATTCAATAAAAATTGCCAGCTCTCAAAAAAAAAAAAAAAAGGAATTTCCTCACTAAGGTTTTGCAAGGGCTTCCCAAGTGGTGCTAGTGGCAAAGAACCCACCTGCCAATGCAGGAGACCTAAGAGTCAAGT
This sequence comes from Okapia johnstoni, assembly GCA_024291935.2. Classification (NCBI taxonomy): domain Eukaryota; kingdom Metazoa; phylum Chordata; class Mammalia; order Artiodactyla; family Giraffidae; genus Okapia; species Okapia johnstoni. The sequence continues at coordinate 20,496,364 of CM044324.1, forward strand.
TCGATCCCTGAGTTGGGAACATCCCCTGGAGGAGGGCACGGCAACCCACTCCGGTATTCTTGCCTGGAGAATCCATGGACAGAGGAGCCTGGTGGGCTACAGTGGGACTGTAGGGCCACAAACAGCTGGACACGACTGAAGCGACTTAGCACAGCACAGCCTTGTATAGTACCAGCAACTATATTCAATATCCTATGATAAACCATGATGGAAAATAGGAAAAAGAATATATGTGTATAACTGAGTCACTCTGCTGTACAGCAGAAATCAACACAATACTGTAAAACAACTATATTTCAATACGAATTTTTTTTTTAGAAAAAAGGTTTTGACCACCAACATGCTTTCCAAGAAGGCTGCAAGGTATCAAGGATATTTTTTTAATTGTGGTAAAACATAAATAATACAAAATTTACCATCTTAACAATTTTTAGGTGTATAGTTCAAGGATTGAGGACATTTATTTTGTTATGCAAGCAATCCTAAGAACTCTTTTCATTTTGCAAAACTGAAACTCCAGCCCCATGAAACAAGATATCAAGTATATTTTGAAGGCAAGCTATTTTCAAAATTGACTGGGTATGGCCTCAAAAGAGAGAAGGAGAGGAAGTACACAAACTTATAGGTCTTTAATATCTTTAATTCAGAATTCTATAATTTCTCCCATTTCTATTACCTAATTTTTTCACCCGAATGTTTCATGACTACAATATCTTAAAGATATAAGAAATAAAGATAATAAACATGAAAGTCTAGTTGTACAGAAAACACACTAATTTGCCAAGAATCTAACCTTAAGAGTATCTTTGTTTGTAGACCCACCATAACTTTTCCAACAAGGGATACACACATATTACGTTCTTTAAACTGAATCTGAGAACTAGGGAATTTTGTTTTGTTTTGTTTATTTTCTATTTTTTAACTTTACAATATTGTATTTGTTTTGCCATACATTGACACGAATTCGCCATGGGGTACATGTTTTCCCCTTCCAGAACCCTCCTCCCACCTCCCTCCCCATCCCATCCCTAAAAAAACCTTGAATAGCCAAAGCAATCTTGAGAAAGAAGAATGGAACTGGAGGAATCAACCTGCCTGACTTCAGACTATACTACAAAGCCACAGTCATCAAGACAGTATGGTACTGGCACAAGGACAGAAATATAGATCAATGGAACAAAACAGAAAGCCCGGAGATAAATCCACGCACCTATGGACACCTTATCTTTGACAAAGGAGGCAAGAATATACAATAGAGAAAAGAACTAGGGAATTTTTTAAAAATTCTTTCTCAAAAAGGCAGTCTTGAAAAGAAACTCTTAGTCATCTGAGAAACTGCTCATATCCTCCTGGCCTGAATTGGAGGGTGTGCCCTCTATAGTCACTCAAAGCAGCATGCTCTGGTCTTCATGTATTACAGGCACCATTTGTATTTCATTTTTAATTGACATGGGACTGTGAAAAAGGTCTAACTCTTAACTTACCTTTATCGGTATTTTTCTGAATAAATCACAACCATGACACTGAACAGCAAGCTACAGAAACAATCCAACTTAGAATCTTCACAGAGCCAAAATACAGCATGACATGGAACAGAAAGGGCACATGGCATGCTGGGAGTTGGGCCAGGTGAGATACATCTTTTTTTTAAACATTTAATTTTTTTGCTTTACCAGGTTTGAGTTGCTACGTGTGGGATCTAGCTCCCTAACCAGGGATCAAACTTGGACTCCCTGTACTGGGAGCACAGAGTCTTAGCCACTGGACCACGAGGGAAGTCCCTACATCTTTTTTTAAAAGTATATTTAAAAAAATTCATTTATCTGGTTGTGTTGGGTCTTAGTTGCATCATGTGGGATATTTCGTTGCAGTGCACATACTCTCTAGTTGTGACAAGGACTCAGGTGGCCTGCAGTATGTAGGATCTTAGCGCCCAGACCAGGGATCGAACCCGTGTCTTCTGCATTATAAAGCAGATTCTTAACCACTGGACCACCAGGGAAGTCCAGAGATACATCATTTGGATTAAGTTTGTTTACAAAGCACTTACCCATAAACAAAGCTACCTGGCCTGTTCATGTACTGTACTCAAACCAAGAGGAAAGATGCCCATGACCTTCAGCTTGGGGCACGACCTTCTGCATGTGAACTGCAAATAACTGCCTTTGTGTTAGAGTCAGAGACGCAAATTAGGGGTGTGTATCTGAAATAAAACTTTCACAACCTAACATTTTCAAGTAACACAACCCTGGTCTTCTTTACTTGTTATGACTTGTCTGGGAGGAGTGACTACACACTGGGAGGAGACATGGAACTTTCTCAGGAGTTGAGGGCCTGATCCATAAAGCCCCTACCCACCCCACCCCACTTTACTGGTGCCCTCCTTCAGCATTTATTAAGGGTTCAGTTCCTGTTGAAATGCCCTGTTCCTAGGACTCTTCCTGCCCAGGAGCAGATGAAGAAGTGAAACCCTTTGCCCATGTTCAATGTGCCCTAGAGCCAGTTTGCAGTTCCCTGCCAGCTTGCCAAGGCCAGGATAGCATCCTGTCTTGCATTCATGCCCCAGAATTCCCAAGCTTAGAGTCTGGGGATAAAGGCATGGAGAAGTAGAAAAGAAACACTCACCTTTCCTCCACAGATCCCCTAAAATTCCCAAGGTGATTTCCAGAGAGCCCAAGAGTACTGTGACAATCTGATAGCCCAGCCATCTGGGGACCACATTACTGAGTCTCATGACCAACAACAGCTTCACCGAGAAGGGATCCTGAGTATCTGGGGGTCTCCTGTGGGCTCAGAGAAGATGAGCCACTTGTTGGCTGTGCTTACAGAACTAGTTAGACTTTTTGATGGTTTTACAGATGTATACACACATCAAAATGACCCAACCGTACACGTTAAATATATGCAGTTTGATGTATGTCAATTATGCCTCAAAAAAGCTATTAGAGATACTTAGAAGCTTTCTTTTTTTAAAAGAGAAAGATGGCACATGATCCAAAACAGTAAAAGGCACCCCCAGTGAAAAGTACATGAAAAGAAGTCCCCCCTCTCCAGCGCTGGCTTGCAGGGAGTTTTTAGACAGATGTTCTTTTCTGGTCACACATAGAACTGGGCTTACAAGTCAAGCCCGCAGTGGACACACATAATGAGGAAGGAAGTTCTCTTCCCTGAGGAGGCGTAAGCTGGTCTGAAAAATACCAAAGCTCATGGCAGGAGAGCCAGTTCTCTTAAGAAACCAGTCTCCGGACACAAGTTAGTTTAGTCTTCCCTAAAATCTGACTGTAGACATGAGCTGAATCCCCTGGCTGCTTCTCCAGAATGAAGAGAAATGGGGAGGAATCAAACTCCTTAACCCTGAGGCTCTTCTGAGGCCCTCTAAGTATTAATGTTTGAATGCTCACAGGATACCAGAATTTGAAAGCCTGACGTTAGAAAGAAAACTTTGAATAGACCGACATCCTCCCCGAGGGCATAGGGAAAACAAAATTGATGTGCCTGAAATTTCTGGCCTGGAGAATAGTCTTCAGGGTTACAAAGAGCATCAACAGAAAAGGAATGGGGCCCATATATGACATACTTCCAGGAAGGCTACTGAAAGGGGGTGTTTTAAGATTTAGGTGAAAGGAGTTGTAGGATGTAAACAATGCCAGAAGGGGTGAGGAACAGAATTAGCTGAAGATAGAAAATGCTGCACTACTGGTGGCCGAGCATCATAATTTCAAGTACCTACATTCACTTTGGTAATGTGGGGGTACATGTGAAATTTTCAAGGGATTTCAACACAATTTCATGTCATGATACCAAGTTTGTATACAAGCTGAAGTGTTACAGGCACACCTACGAGACATTGTGGGTTTGGTTTCAGATCACCTCAATAACGCAAGTCACTCGGACTTCTTGGTTTCCCAGCACATATAAATGTACTCTACTGTAGTCCGGTGGTCCCCAGTCTTTTTGGCACCAGGGAGCAGATTCATGGAAGACAATTTTCCCATGAACTTGGGGTGGGGAGGGAATGATTCAGGCAGTAATGCGAACGATGGGGAGTGGCAAGATGAAGCTTGTTTGCTGACTCACCTGTCACTTACCTCTGGCTGTGTGCCCAGTGTGTAACTGGTCCACGGCCTGGGGGTCGGGGACCCCTTCTGTAGTCTATTAAGTGTGCAGTAGCACTATGTCTAAAGAAATCTACATAACTTAATCAAAAACACTTCATTGTTAAAAAATGCCAACTGTGATCTGAGGCTTTGGCATGTCAGTGTAGCAACATCAAAGATCAGCATAACAATTATAATAATTAAAAAAATCTGAAATATTGTGAGAATTACCAAAATCTGACACAGAGACACATGATAGGCAAACACTGTTGGAAAAATGGTGCTGATTAACTTGCTCGATGCAGGGCTTCCACAGACCTTTGAAGTACAATAAAATGAAGTACAATTTTAAGAAGGTTGCAGGGTGACTTAAAGGCACTGGACAGCCAAGTGATTTTTTAAGCCAGTAGGGTCAACATTTCTCCTCTGGACTATGCAGACCTCACTCTTACCTCTGGAATTCTACCCTGTTGAGTTTCTCCTTACTTCTGCTTGGGCAAAGGAACATCCAGACAATTAGATCCTTTCTGTGAGGGCCATGTACACAGACAAGTAATCATACCTTCATCTGTCTAAGACCAAAGAGTCCAGCTGTCAAAGGAGGGCCTGAGACGGAGGTCATCACAATGGACTAGAAAGAAATACATTTTTCTTTCCTTTTCAAAATGCTTTCATTCAGCATGACAGCAAACAGAATGGTTATGAGAGCTCAGATATCAGACAAACTGGGGTTTGAACCCAGTTCCTTCATTTCTGTGGGATCTTCAGCAATTAACTCCGCTCTCTGTGACTCAGTTTCCTCAGCTGTAGAGCACAGCTAAGAACAGTTTCTCTTGGAGATGTCACGAACATCAGTCAAAATATATAAATATACTTAGAAGTATGCCTGGTATGTAAATATTCATAATTGTCATATGTTGTTAAATGGGACATCCCTGATGGCTCAGCAGTAAAGAACCCACCTGCCAGTGCAGGAGACATAAGAGACATGGGTTCAATCCCTGGGTCAGAAAGATCCTCTGGAGGAGGAAATGATAACCCACTCCAGTATTCTTGCCTGGGAAATCCCATTGACAGAGGATCCTGGTGGGCTAGAGTCCACGGGGTCGCAAAGAGTCAGACACAACTAAGTGAATGAGATGTAAATATTCATAACTGGCATATGTTGTTATATACTTTTTATATTTATTGACTCAATCAATACCTAGAGAGTGCCTATTGTGGGCCTGGCATTACATAACTCAGTGCAGAATCTGTCTTCAGGAATGGATACCAGTTTTCTTGGAAGGAACTCTCAGGACATTCACCCAACATTGTGGTGGCATCAACTTCCTAAAGCACTCAAAACACTTTTGTCATTTTGCCATGATCTTGGTAGCTTTACTGAGAAGGAAAAAGAGGTGGTACTGAAATCAGTGTTTTTTGTTAGGAAAATTGAGGCACAAAAAGGCTGATTGGCCTGCTCAGAGTCATCCCACTGGCCCCAGTGGGGCTGAGACAGGATGTGTCTGGACATGGAGTCAGACACAGCATTTTCCAGAGTGTTATAACATAGACCCCTGGTCCCACAAACCCCACTAACCGGGACCACCCAGGACAGAGGGATTTTCATGGGTAGGGAGGCCTGGGAAGACTAGCTGACCAGATGCCTCCACCACAGATCTCCTCGATGGTTTCAATAGGCAGATGTGCCTATATCTCAGATGGGAATGTACTGTGAGGCATTTCCCAAACTTCCTTGACACAGGACCCTATCCCCTTGGAGAACACTCTCGGCTTCGTGTTCCAGGGAGCACATTTGGGTGAATGCTGGTTCAGAGATTGGTTTCCTTACAAGGGTGGCTTTCTGAGAAAACCATCCCAAATCAGAAATACAAGATTAAACCAAACAAACTGCCCCCTTTCTCTCTCCCTTAATATGGTCACCGAGCTGCAAAGAAACTTGTGCTGCAGCACACTGGGCTGAAGTCAGCAAGGTTCAAGGGCCCCAACGCCCAGGTTTCGGTGTCCCAGCTGGGTTCTGAATCACCGTTCTCCCATGACGCATGCCAGGAAGCTGAGAATTCCAGCCAAGACTCCTGACCTTGTTTAAACGAAGCTGTTTAGAGCCTTCCAGAGATTACAGAAAGTCTACAGTGGGGAACACACGACAGTTACAAAGGATCAGAGGGTCATGTTCTCAGCCATCATACTTTTTCCAATAGTTGGCTGGAATGATCAGCTTCTGAGTTCTATCCTCTTGGGCAATATTCTTCCTCAAAGTTAATCTTGACTCTATGCTGGCATCATATAGACACTAACTCGGAGTTCCGACTCTGATGATGTAGCCGTGCATTCACCAATAAGAAGCTCAAACATGAGCTGCTAGCATGACCTCCTGCTTCCTTCTCATCAAAGCCCAATTCCATGCCTCTTATGCAAGGTGTCCATTAATCCACGTGACTCTCATTACACCAAACCCCTGGGCATCTTCTGTTCACTTCCTCTGTCTTTTCCTTCTGTTTCCTGTTCTGACAACATGAAAACAGCCTGGAATCTATCTCTCGCCTCCATGATAACCTGCCCAGTGAGCACCTTTGAAGACGATGGACAAGCAAAACAGGCTTAACTCCACCAGGGATCATCCTTCTCATGAAAGACATGGCATAACATTTCCTCTGTAGTCATTCCTCCGTTGCAAACGTCATGGGAAAGAGACTCTGAATTCCAGCACCCCATTTATGGTCTCCTCTCATAAATTAATTTCTCCCTGATGCATTTCTTGGCTTAATGCATCACTTACCCTCTGAACTGTTTTCTACATATCTGAAGGCACTGACGTGACAGTTTTAATTGTAAGCTCCTGGGAGGTGGGGACATTTCCTGTTTCCCTTTATTATCTGGTCTAAAATACTGACCATGATTGTGGCATAAGATGGGTGGGATGGGGGTATGTGGGAGGGAGGTCCCAGTGGGAGGGGATATGTATACGTGCAGTTAATTCTATTCATTGTACAATATTGTAAAGCAACTATATCCCCATTAAAAAAATACTGACTATGACCTTGAATAAAAGCCACCTTATGATGAATAAGATAAACACAATGATTAACATAACTTTAGGACTTGGCTGAAAGAATCACCAATTCTGAAGACATTTTGAGGAGGTCACCTCAAAATGGTATTTAGTCATCTGACTGGACAGAGATGAAGGAAATTATATTTACTAGGAAATACTTTTTAAATGACCTTCCTCAGTGGTCCTCTCAGCCAACAGGATCCCTGCCATACATGGCCAGTATGATCATTCTGAGGAAGTCTGTAGAGGCTTTTCAGTGAGGTCTTGATTCATTTGGCTTTAGGACACTGTATTCTTCTCTCCTTTCTTTCTCCTTTAAGCTTTTGAACATCAAGAACATTTTTTAAAAATTCATTTTATTGAAGTATAGTTGATTTACAATGTTGTATTAATTTCTGCTATACAGAAGAGTGATTCAGTTATACATACATGTATACATATATACGTATATATATATTCTTTTCCATGATGGTTTATCACAGGATGTTGAATATAGTTCCCTGTGCTTACAGTAGGACTTTGTTTTTTATCCATTCTATACATGATAGTCCACACAGCATAGAGATTATCGTCAACAATACTGTACTATAAACTTCAAAGTTGCTAAGAGACTAATGGTACTCATATTGCAATACATAAATATATCAAATCAACACACTGTATACCTTAAACAATGTTATATATTCATTATACTTCAATAAAAAATGAAGAAAAGTCATGTCTCTGCAGTGAAACCCCAATAAAAGCCTGGACAGTGATGCTCAATGGAGCTTCCTGGTAGGCAAACACACAGTTGCCCTGAGAGAGTGATGCGTCCTGATTCCACCAGGAGGGCTCAAGGAAATTTGGCATTTGGGACCCTCTAGACCTTGTCCTATGTGTCTCTTCACTGGCATGTTCTGATTTGTATCCCTTACAGTAAAATCCTATAATCCTAAGTATCATGCTTTCCTGAATTTCATGAGTCATTCCGGTGAATTCCTGAACCTCAGAGGGTGATGGGAACCCCCAAATTTACAGCCAGCCAGTCAGAAGTGCAGGGTGACTGGGGACCCCCAAGCTTGTGGCTGGTCTCTGAAGGGCGGATGGACTTGTTGGGGATGAGTGGAGTCTGCACTAACTCCCAGGGGCTGGGGCCAGAATCACATTTCGGGTTTGCAGCCTCTTTCCCCCATCTGCTTCCCCCAAGGTGACACTGCTGCCTTGTGAATGTCATAACCAGAGGCTTTGTCAGTCATAGAACCAGAGGCTTTGTCAGTCATAGATGGGCTATTATTATGCAGCTGAACACTTGAAGACAGAGGTGTTTGGGGGCTAAAGAATGACCAAGCTCAAGGTTGGTTGGATTTTAGGAATTAAAGTGATTGTCCCCAGAATAATTTCATGAGCTTGTGCCCTCTCCTATGTTCCCCCTCCTCTCTCTCTCTCTTTAAAGTATATCTAGTCCCCATGCTTTGAGTCACTGAAAAATAATCTGGTTGTCCCTTTTGCCACAAGTAAATGAGGACAGAAGTGCTAACTTGAAGACTCGAGAAGTTCTTATTTTGAAAGCAATTTGTTCACCTACTCATCTGTTCCATATCGTGGCATCAATTTTTGGATGAAAGCAGCCACCACAGGACCCCCGAGAAGAGGGTGCTTGGTTTCATTATTTCTAATTCTCACCACAATTCTGCAAGGTAGTTATTACAATTCCCATGTTAGCAACAAGAAAGCTGAGGTTCATACAGATAAATGTTTTCTAAGCCCACACACCATCCACAGGAGAGGAGGGTCAGGATTTTGACTTTATCCAAAGTACGAACTTTATCACATTAATGGCTGCTGAGCCCTGATCCATTTTTCCATAGGTCAGTGGTGAAACAAGGAAAATAAGATTAATGTATGTAAACGCTTTATAAAGCAAAAGGTATCCTACACTTAAAGGACTGCTCTTTATTCTCCTTGTCTATCCTTTTTGGTATGTTTTTCTTTTTTATTACATAAATGAAGGTTAATGTAGTCAGCAACATTTTTTAATATTCTTACTTGACAAAAAAAAATCCAGCCCTACTTTTCTTTTTTCTTTACATTTTATGATTCCTTAAATCCCAAAGTCTGCGAACCACTGCCTCACAGTGACCCTAACTGTGAGCCCCAGAGGGAAACTCTGGAAAGGCATACAGGCCCGCACTCTCCTCCACGTTAGATTCTTACTGTCTTAGTACGCAGTGTGCCTGGGAGCATGCAGGCTCCCATGGCGGGCTGCGTAGAACCAGATTCTGGCTCTTTTACCAGGTTCCACCCCCAGGGTCTCTGGTTCAGCACATCCCAGGTGGAGCCCGAGAATCCACATTTCTAACGTAATGCTCAAGATTTCCAAGTGATGCTGACACTGCCAATCTCAGACTACACTTTGATAAGCCCTGGCTTATGCCCACCACATCATTTCTGTTCACCTTGTCAGGGACTAGCTCAGATCTGTGAGTATGAACCAAGAGAGTGTGGGGTAGGGAGGGAAGTAGGGGACAGACAAGGTTTGTCCTTCATGATCAAAGAGTTACAAGAGGAGAAACTCCCTTCCTTCTTTGGACCATGGCTGCGTGAAGATGCGCTACCTGGAGTTGCTGCAGCCAACACGTGACCAGCGGAGCCTAGGAGCCTGAGAACTTCCGGAGAAGTAACTGCATTTAATCTGGAGCTCAAAGTGAAGCTGAACAGAAATGATTGTTTTCGCGCTTCTGAATACAATCTGGTGAGAGCACAGCTGTTGAACTCAGGGTCACAGGGCAGCGCTACTCCCTAAAATATAGTGAGTGTGTGTGTGTGTGCATGTGTATTTGACAAAGCCAACTGAATGCTGGGGGCAGCTGGGTATCATAGCATTTATTAGTTTATATATCATTTTATTCACCTCTGAAAGGCAAGTGAGAAGGCAGTTATCTGGTCACACCTCTTTGATTCTGTTATAGATATACTATTAAATGAAACGGAGAACTGGAGTCATTTGGAGGATTAGTACAATCCAACACACCTTTGTATGAATCCACTGATATTCTCTCTGCTGTTTTAAAAATCACTGAGTCTATTACAAGAGTAAGGAAGGCTAGTCAATAATTTTTATAATACTGACATCTAGCTAGCTTTAACTTAGCAATGCATCCATCAACTGTTTAAAATGTAAGATTCACTGTACTTAGATCGAGAGTTTGAGATTGCTATGTACACACAGCTATATTTAAAATACATAACCAAACAACAAAGACCTACTGTGTAGCACAGGGAACTCTGCTCAATACTCTGTAACAACCTAAATGGGAAAATAATATGAAAAAGAATAGATACATGTATATGTATAACTGAGTCACTTTACACCTGAAGCTAACACAATATTATTAATCAACTATATTATGATATAAAATAAAAATTTTTTAAAAAGAATCACTGTATTCATCTAAGCCACTGTCAAAGGAAGTCACGTGAGATTTTAAAATCCTCTTCCCCTCAAGGAAAAAGTTGTGACCAGTTTTGAACTGGCAGTTAGGCGTTTCTGGAGCCAGGCAATTCTCCTGGGAATGATCTCAGATGGCTGGTATTCCAGCAGCCCTTGTTAGGCACACGTTCTTCTGAGCCTTGCAGAGTAGCAAAGAATGCAACTGAATGCCCAAAAATGTCCATCCCGCTCTGGGCTACAAAATCTGGCTAGCGCACCACATCCCCTGGAAAGGTTACAGCCCTTAGTGGGAAATAACAGTTAATGCGAGAACTTGTGAGAACTTGAGACCATGAGTAATGAGCTGGGAAACCAATCACTAACTTGTTTATGAGGAATCATGCTTGCCTTCAGTTCTTACCCTCCCACATTTCACAGTCAATATGATCCATTTGTATAAAATTAGGCTTCAAGATTATTTCAGCGTAAAGTATTACAGACAGGGTCATTTATAAGAGACTGGTTGCAACCATCAAAATCTTTTTTTTCCCCTTATTTTATTCCCCAGAGTGACAAGCACTTAGCAGGCTTTGACATAGTTGGAAGTTACAACTGCATTCACTCATCTAGATGGTTATCAGTATTTGGCATGAATACATTTCCACTTACATCCTGTCTGTACTCTGTGTGTGTGTGTGTGTGTGTGTGTGTGTGTGTGTGTGTGTGTGTGTGTGTTTCGGTCACTTGGTAGTGTCTGACTCTTTGCAGCCCCACGGACTCTAGCCAGGCTCCTCTGTCCATGGAATATTTCCAGGCAAGAATATTGGAGTGGGTTACCATTTCCTACTCCAGGGGACCTTCCAGACCCAGGGATCAAAAACACATCTTTGATTCAGACACATACTGGACACAAAATATGGACACAAAGACCCAGACACATCTCCTGTGTCTCCTGCAATGGCAGTCAGATTCTTTACCACTAGCATCACCTGGGAAGCCCCCCTGTCCTCTATGACCTTGTCATATGAGTTGTTTATGACACTGGGAGGATTAGAAGTGATAACCACCGTTCATAAAAGGCTCGGGGGACCATGTGTCAGGAAGCCTAAAAGGTTAAGCAATTAAGACATTTTTGACCAACACTCAACCCCATCCCTTGTCAAGTGAACTTGCACCGCACTCTAGAAATACTCCATAAAGCCTTGTACAGAATCACAAGGAAGACCAAATTACTAGGAATAATTACACCACAAATTATGTAGCATTTCCCCAGAGGCCGAGGTAGTTAACAATTCCATTTTACAAAGAGGTAGCAAAGGAAGAGGCTTGCCCAGGTTACCATAGCTACTAAGTGGCCCAGTTTGGGCATCGGATGGCCTGAGATGTGCAGAGAAGTCTTCTGAGCATGTTACATGTTCTAATTCATTGAATCCTAATCAAAGCTCCATGAGGCAAGTTCTAAAATTAATGTATAGATAAAATTACAGCAGGAAGATTGGAGGCAGTTTTGATTCCTGGGTTACAGGTAAGGAAACTGAAGCTTAAAGAGGCTGGACAATTGGCCAAGGTGATGGAGCTACTAAGCATCAGGTTGGTAACTCCAGGACCTTGACTGATTTAAATTCTGGCCAGGTTTTGAAGCCAGGCCATCTGGCCCTTGAATCTGTGCTGTCAGTGTATCGGTGACAAGCTGCTCTTCCCCAGAGCCATACCTCCTAATTTTGAATCAGGTATCTACTCTTTCCCTGCTGTGCCACCCTGAATAAATTACTTAACTGCTCTACGCTGAAATTTCCTCATCTGAAAAATGGGAAGAATAATGGAGTTAATTATCATCTGATGATTCAGCACATATGGAACACTTGGAACAGTTTGGCACAGAAAGAAGTGCTCAGTTAGCTACACTGATGATGAATCGCTAAGCCATAAAATTTCCCAAAGCATTAAAAATTGGCTTTGGGAATTAAAGGTCAAATCGTATTGACCTGTTTGGGAATGTGTTCATTTGCATAAAGTAATGGATGCTTATATTTTCTATCAGCTGGTTTCTATCTAGTGATTTCTAAACCCTGAGGGCTCTGCTGAGATCCCTCAGGTGAATCCCTGTCAGAGGTAAGGGACAAGCCAGAGGGGTTCAAACTTTCTCCATTTACATGACACTTAGACTATAGCATAGTGTAAACAGAAATTTTAAAACCAAAGTTGATCTACAGTATTATATTAGGTTCATGTGTATAACATAGTGATTCGATATTTTTATAGAATGGCTGCCATCAAAAATGCAACAAATAACAACTGTTGACAAGGATGTGGAGAAAGGCAACCACGAGTACCACCGCTGCAGGGAATGTACGTTGGTGCATTCACTGTGCAAAACAGCAGAGTCCTCAGAAACCTAAAACCAGAACTACCATGTGATCCAGCAGCTCCTTGCCTGGGCATATATCTGAAGAAAATGAAAATACTGATTTGAAACAATATATGCGCTCTAATATTCAGCGCAGCATCATTTACAATTGCTAAGATAATGGAAGCAACTTCAGTGGCCATCAACAGATGAATGGGTAAAGAAGTTGTGATACACACACACACACACACACACACACACACACACACACACACTATGGAATATTACTTAGCCATAAAAAGAATAAAAATGTTGTCATTTGCAACAACATGGATGGATCCACACAGTATTATATGTTGTGCAGTAAGTCAGACAGAGAAAGGCAAATACTGTAGGTTTTCACTTATATGTGAAACCTAAAAGATAAAGCAAATGAAACATAAATTTTATATATATAAAATTTAGGAAACAAAAACATAGGAAACAAAAACACTGTGCAACTTGCTATATTATAGTCCTCAGAGCCAAACCTGCACTATCTCTGCAGTCTGCTGGTACCCAGCAGGTGGCTTGATGTATGAGATGGGGGCTTTGGCAAGATCTGGAAATCTTCTGTGTTGCTTTGATAACTAAATTGTTGGTTCTTTGCTGGGAAAGTGAGCAAACTGGACAGCAGAGAGATTCAAGGGCTCTGGGGCAGGGCTGCAGGGGTGCGAGAGACAGGGAAGAGCACAGAGCAGCCGAGAGTTCCTCAGACCTCTGATCCCTTCTCCACCACCTCATCCCCCTTCTCCCTCCCTCCCCACCATCTCTGGGCAGGATGGGACAAGTTGCAGCAGAGGCTGCCAGAACACACAGCTCTGCCTCCCCAAATCCTCCTGCACCCCGTCCTTATAATGGAGAATGGGGTGCCCTTGGTATAACTGCACAGAGAAAAGGGTGCTGTTACAGCCAGTGGAGAACACACAGCCCATTGCAGAAGTAAGAATACCCCGGATGTGCAAAAAGTCACCCAGCCCACCTCTAGATGTGACCTTCTGCTGCAAAGGGAGGCACACTGACATCTCTGCAGCACAGGGAAAGATGAATAATAGAGCTTTACCAAATGAACAAGTGCAATTCAAGTCGAGCAATGTGCCAAAAATTAATGTGAGTTGTGGGTAACAAACAGAAACACCCAGATTTGTTAACACCCAGGTTCCCGTGAAGCCATCCTTTCCAGATGGCCAGCTCTCTCTCCATCTCCACACTCTCCTGGGGGTAGGGATGCACACATGTGTGTGTGTTTTCTGTGTATCTTTCCCCTGGTGACACAGTTATTCACATTTTGCTGACCTACGTTGGGTGTTAAGCTTGTTTCTGCCCCTCACCTTTCTCACCTCTCTTGGGCAGAAAGGCTACACCAGAGAGCCCACAGTCCCCACCTGTCTCCCAAGGCTCCTTTCTGCCAACACTGCTTTGCGTTACCTTGGAGAATTTGTGGAAACGATTTCGTAAAAGGATCAACAAAACAAATAACTCAGCAGTAGCACACACACACATAAAACAAAGCCACAAAAATCAACATTCTAGAGGGTCATTTCTGGGAGGTAAGGTGTCTCACTGACTTCCTCTCCTGAAATTCCCTTTCTTGCCCTCCACACAGTTTGAACCCCATAAAACCGTCTTTTCAGTAGGACGTAATCGGCCAATACTGGCCATTTCAAAGTATTCCAAGTGATGCTTGGAAACCGATGCTTAAAAATCGGTTAAAATTAACATCAAGGGAGAATGGCGTACAGAAATGGAGGGTTGAGGTGGAAGGAGGGTAAGGTGGGGAAGGAAGCAAAGAAGGGGATGTTGCTAAGTAACCAGAGCCTGGACCTCAACTGCCTGGAACCTGGTCTCTCTTTGCTCTAAGCTGGCTGTTCCCAGAGTTGTATGTGCCTGTATGCTGGGGTGTGTTTAGTGGGTGTGGCCCCTGGATGACTGCATAACCTGCTGAATCCTGACACTCCTCTGTCACAGCCCCACAGGGAGACTGGGGTTCGCTTTGGTTATCAAGCAGAGCAGAGCTCCCCAACTTTTCCATAAAGGCCCCATGCAAAAGGGAGGATGTACAGGTCCCTTCCTCCTCTCGCCAGAGGCGGAAACTCCTGAGCTGCTTGTGGCCCCGAGGGGTATACTTTAAGAACTATTTCTAATTCCTCCAAGCCACTAATTTTGATTCCACGTAGAGTGAGCATTACATACCATTATGTCCTCTGTCTGTGATCTATACCTTAACATCTATTTGCTTCACGACGTGCCTTTAAGATGTTAAATATTATCAGCCACCCCCAGGGGCTAGGAAGACATCTGTTTGGCTCATTTGGGGGCATGCCCAGCTTTGCAGCCAGAAGCTTAATCAATGGTGATGGCCATCACAGTGACTCTGAGGTCAGCCCACAGCACTGCTGCCTGACCCCCCTGGCTCTTGTTTTACGAGGTGGCCTGGGGGCCTGGGAGGTCCCAGACAGAAGGTCCAGAACACCCAGGGCCCTCGGTCTGCTCCCAGCTCTGCACAGGGCTTCCCACCCCTGGCTGAGACTGTACCTCCTGATGACTTCAGTCCAGACAGGAGCAGATGGCCCGGTCGGCTCTCGCTTCAGTGGATGGGCCAGCTAGCAAAGCAGACCACTCTTCTCAGCTGAGAAGACATGGAATCAACTCTGTATATTTCTTTTCTCAGCAAAGTGCATTTTGGGGAAATTCCTGGCTTCCTTGGTAGAAAATAATCCTTTGCATTTTTATAGAAGAACATGATAAACCATGGAAGTAGCTAAGGATGGGGGTGAGGGTGAATATGAATGTGTGTGCACACAGAGGAAACTCGGGGCTTGTTCATTTATTCCATGCAACACTATTAGAGTTCCAGATTTCTGAAAAAGTCATGTACAGGTTGCATTTTTTAAGCCCATTATAGGTAAGAATATTACTTTTTCTTCAATGCTGCTTTATTCAGAGGCTGTATAAACTTACTTTATCTTTAAGCCGGTATCACTAGCACCTTTGTCAGGCAGAGGAAAGTGATGAGAAGCCAAGAATTATTGAATCTGCTGCTAAGTTTCTCTCATACCTGATACCCTCAGGCTTAGACAAGATGTTGAAACTCTTTATCATGTGTCAAATCTGTATAACTTGACTTTATCGAATAGAAACTGAGTTCAAAGAAACAAAACAACCCCAGGCAGCCCATCTTCAGTTCTCGATCTGAGATGAGGTTTGTTTTTTTAAACTTTTATTTATTTATTTGTAGCTGTGCTGGGTCTTTGTTGCTGCATGAGCTTTTCTTTAGTTGAGGCAAGCGGGGGCTACTATCTAGTTGTGGTGCACAGGCTTCTCAGCACAGTGGTTTCTCTTGTTGTGGAGGACAGGCTCTAGGGTGCATGGGCTTCCACAGCTGTGGCACGTGGGCTCCATAGTTGCAGCTCCCAGGCTCGAGAGCACAGGCTCACTAGCTATGGCACACGAGCTTAGCTGCTCCGCAGCATGTGGAATCGTCCTGGACCAGGGATCGAACCTGTCTCCTGCATTGGCAGACAGATTCTTTACCACTGAGCATCACCAGGGAAGCCCTGAGAGGAGGTTTTAAGTCTTTAATCCTAGTCATCTATGAAGCTGGTGTTGGGGCCAACATGGCAGCCACATATCACATGAACCATCTCACAAGCCTGATATTGATCGCATATATTTCTTACTTGTGCAATGAAAGAGAATAGGCTGAAACGTCAGAGGAGCAGTGTTCCAGCTGCGTATACTACTCTGTGACCTTGAGCAAGTTAATCACACTGTCTGAGTTTCTGTTTCGCCAGAGTTAGCATCTTATTTACATGGTTAATATGAAGATTAAATAAGATATGCTCCAGAGAAACTCTGTAAAGTGCCATCATTATTACAGAGGTCGTACAATAGGAAATTTGGATAACCTTTAACAAGTCTATTAGGTTTACAATTTTTCTCTTGCTTAAATGATCTACTCTTTATCCTTCAGAGATAGCTGTCCAACAGAAATATGGAAGCTTAATAGGAAATTTTCATGTTTTTCAGTTAGCCACATGAAACAAGGAACAAAAAATAGGTGAGATTAATTTTAATTATGTATTCTCTTTCACCTCACATAGACCAATATTATTTCAACATGGAATCACTGACATAAAAATCATTAATTAGATATTTTACTTAAAAAAAAAATGAAGTCTTCAGAATCTGGTGCATGTTTCACAGTCACAGTCCATCTTAATTGGGACTGGCCACATTTCAAGGGCTCCAACTGTACCACACAGTGTAGCTTTAAATCTCTCCTGATGTTTCTGTCCCACTGATTTTATCAGGATTAGGGACACTATGTAATACACAAGAATAGTCCATCTACTATCTTTAATTCTCTTGAAAACACACTGACTTGTTTAAGTTTGCTCCATTTCTCAGAGTCACACGACACTTTGTTTCTCTATTTTAACGGAAGTAGATAGTTATAAATACGCTGCCAATGGCCACTTAGAGATGGGGTCAGAGAAGAGAGAGACAGTAATCTTAGGATTTGCCCCATATCACTGGGCAGTTCCCTCTGTGGCAGGGGATGGAGAAGACTCTGGTGTGCTCTCTCATCAAAGGGAGGAAATTCTGCCATGAGCATAATACCCATTTATCCAAAGAACCAGGAAAGACCTTGACACGAGGCATCTCTGTAAGTAGAAGGTTTTTCTCTCATTGGCTTGTCTTCCTGGAAAACAAGCTCTCACACAGTATCATAAGCCTCAAGAGACACTAATAAGGAAGGACCACACCTTATCCATTCCAATCTAGTAAAAATCTACTGTATTAAGAAACCCAAGAGAAAGAGCCCGGAATCTTCCCATTAACGGCTTCCAGTCCTCCACCCACTGACCCTCACTGTCAGGAAATTCCTCTCTGTCTTATTGAAATGATTGTCACTAAGAGTAAAGCTCTTTTCTCTTTCTTTGCTTCCAAAATGTTCCCTTAAATACACATTCAGATCAGAAAAAAGTGAAGAAAGTCATTTTAAAGGAATAACTATATGAAGGCCAGATGCGAGAAGTTCAGTTTAATACAAAACAAGCATGGCACCTTCCTGCCTGGTTACAGAAATATCAAGAGGTTGGTTGAGAAAAGTCCATGATGGTGGCCTCTTGTATTTTGATGCAGGCTTTTTCAAGTACGTTTCTAAAAGGTGGAAACAATTTGGTGCAATGGAGAAAATGCCATTGACTCTGTTGAATGCGAGTGTGCTGTGGCTGGACAAAGTTCATACAGTGATGACCAAGGCTGAAGGGTTGACTTGCTACTAAATCACAGCTTTGTGTCACAGTACGGTTCCAGCTGTTTCTAAGTGCAATTCAGTGACTTAGGGCATCACATGGTCATGTCATGGGTGTCAGGAACCTGCTTGTGGATTGAGGGATGAGCCTTCTGAATATTAATATCCCTGTATGTGAATTCTTGACCTCTGTTCTTTCCCCTGTACACATAATGTGGGATTTACTCAACACCATCAGGAACTTGGAAGTGCAGATTCCACTTGGCAATCTCAAAAGGGCTTTGTAATAAGCCTTCAATGTGGGGATTATGGCCATAATGCTTCCATCACAGTGGCCAGGTCTGCACAGGTGCAATTGTCTGAATACCAGCATCCATCTGATAGAAAGCAATTCTGGTTACATGTTGATTCTCAGTTAGCCCAGCATTCTACCACTTCTGCTGTTGGAAACTGTGCTGCTTCTGAAGGTCTGTGGTCTAGCCTTGGATGAGTCTCTTACCCTAATCTTTGGTGGCTGAAAAGCTGCGCCTCCCATGTCTGTTGCTATTATCAATGCCCTTCATTCATCCATCCTTGTGTGTAAACCTGTTTTCATCTTTGTGAGAGATGACCATTTCCTTCAAACTTGCCTCTCCATCTTATAACCCCTGTGAGGTCAGCATAAGAAACATCCACCCTTCTCCACCAGATAAAAAGATTAGGAAGGGTACTGCTCAGTCTACAGCTTATTACAAATATTCTGGAACTGTTCTTAACAACAGCAAAAACGTTAGCATTTAATATGCATAATGCTGGTGACTAAGCAACTTACAAGGTTCTCAGTCTATGAAGCTGTTACAAAAAGGGTTCCAAGTCAAAATATTTTATGCTGCTAAAAAATTAGAAATGGGTCCCAATGAATTCGAGAATAGGGAATACCCTAAAGCTTCTGTCAAGAGTACAATCCTGGACTACAGTAGTTTGTAGGATACAAAGAAAAGTCATGTATTTCAGTTGGCTTTTGTCCAACCTTGTTTCTCCAAGTTCTGTTGAAACTCTTCTTGTAATAATATATGAGAGTTCAGAATCATTTCTTCCTCATTTTTTTTCTCCTGAGGCAAGGAATACAATTTTATTTGGAAAGCCGACTGACCAAGAATATAGCAGACTAATGTCTCAAAACAACCATCTCCTTCTTCTTCATATTTTTAAAATTAATTTTATTGGAGTATAGATTTATACCATTATGTATGTTAATTTCTGCTGTACAGCAAAGTGAAATCAGTTATACATATACATATATCCATTCTTTTTAAGATTCTTTTCCCATATAGGTCACTGAAAGTGAAAGTGTTGCTGCTCAGTTGTGTCTGACTCTTTGTGACTCAATGGATTGTAGCCTGCCAAACTCCTCTGTCCATGGAATTCTCCTCTCAAGAATACTGGAGTGGTTTGCCATTCCTTTCTCCAGGGGATCTTCCCAGCACACATTTGAACCTGGGTCTCTTGCATCAAAGGCAGATTTTTTACCATCTAAGCCATTAAGGAAGCCCCATAGACAGATGGGTCATGGTGGAGAGGTCTGACAGAATGTGGTCCACTGGAGAAGGGCATGGCAAACCACTTCAGTATTCTTGCCTTGAGAACCCCATGAACAGTATGAAAAGGCAAAAAGATAGGACACTGAAAGATGAACTCCCCAGGTCAGTAGGTGCCCAATATGCTAATGGAGATCAGTGGAGAAAAACTCCAGAAAGAATGATGGGATGGAGCCAAAACAAAAACAATACCCAACTGTGGATGTGACTGGTGATAGACACAAAGTCTGATGCTGTAAAGAGCAATATTACATAGGAACCTGGAATGTTAGGTCCATGAATCAAGGCAAATTGGAAGTGGTCAAACAGGAGATGGCAAGAGTGACCGTCGACATTCTAGGAATCAGCGAACTAAGATGGACTGGAATGGGTGAATTTAACTCAGATGACCATTATATCTACTACTGTGGGCAGGAATCCCTTAAAAGATATGGAGTAGCCATCATGGTCAACAAAAGAGTCCAAAATGCAGTACTTGGATGCAATCTCAAAAACAATAGAATGATCTCTGTTCGTTTCCAAGGCAAACCATTCAGTATAACGGTAATCCAAGTCTATGCCCCGACCAGTAACGCCGAAGAAGCTGAAGTTGAACGGTTCTCTGAAGACCTACAAGACCTTCTAGAACAAACACCCAAAAAAAGATGTCCTTTTCATTATAGGGGACTGGAATGCAAAAGTAGGAAGTCAAGAAACACCTGGCGTAACAGGCAAGTTTGGCCTTGGAGTACAGAATGAAGCAGGGCAAAGGCTAATGGAGTTTTGCCATGAGAATGCACTGGCAATAGCAAACACCCTATTCCAACAACACAAGAGAAAACTCTACACGTGGACATCACCAGATGGTCAACACTGAAATCAGATTGATTATATTCTTTGCAGCCAAAGATGGAGAAGCTCTATACAGTCAGCAAAAACAAGACCGGGAGCAGACTGTGGCTCAGATCATGAACTGCTTATTGCCAAATTCAGACTGAAATTGAAGAAAGTAGGGAAAACCACTAGTCCATTCAGGTATGACCTAGATCAAATCCCTTATGAGTATACAGTGGAAGTGACAAATAGATTTAAGGGACTAGACCTGATAGACAGAGTGCCTGATGAACTATGGACAGAGGTTCGTGACATTGTACAGGACACAGGGATCAAGACAATCCCCATGGAAAAGAAATGCAAAAAAGCAAAATGGCTGTCTGAGGAGGCCTTACACATAGCTGGGAAGAGAAGAGAAGCGAAAAGCAAAGGAGAAAAGGAAAGATATTCCCATCTGAATGCAGAGTTCCAAAGAATAGCAAGGAGAGATAAGAAAGCCTTCCTCAGTGATCAGTGCAAAGAAATAGAGGAAAACAACAGATTGGGAAAGACTAGAGATATCTTCAAGAAAATTAGAGATACCAAGGAAACATTTCATGCAAAAATGGGCTCAACAAAGGACAGAAATGGTATGGACCTAACAGAAGCAGAAGATATTAAGAAGAGGTGGCAAGAATACACAGAAGAACTGTACAAAAAAGATCTTCATGATCCAGATAATCACGATGGTGTGATCACTCACCTAGAGCCAGACATCCTGGAATGTGAAGTCAAGTGGGCCTTAGAAAGCATTACCACGAACAAAGCTAGTGGAGGTGATGGAATTTCAGTTGAGCTATTTAAAATCCTGAAAGATGAGGCTGTGAAAGTGCTGCACTCGATATGCCAGCAAATTTGGAAAACTCAGCAGTGGCCACAGGACTGGAAAAGATCAGTTTTCGTTCCAATCCCAAAGAAAGGCAATGCCAAAGAATGCTCCAACTACCACACAATTGCACTCATCTCACATGCTAGTAAAGTAATGCTCAAAATTCTCCAAGACAGGCTTCAGCAATACGTGAACCGTGAACTTCCAGATGTTCAAGCTGGTTTTAGAAAAGGCAGAGGAACCAGAGATCAAATTGCCAATATCCGCTGGATCATCGAAAAAGCAAGAGAGTTCCAGAAAAACATCTATTTCTGCTTTACTGACTACGCCAAATCCTTTGACTGTGTGGATCACTGACCTGTCTCTTGAGAAACTTGTATGCAGGTCAGGAAGCAAACAGTTAGAACTGGACATGGAACAACAGACTGGTTCCAAATAGGAAAAGGAGTACGTCAAGGCTGTATATTGTCACCCTGCTTATTTAACTTATATGCAGAGTACATCATGAGAAATGCTGGGCTGGAGGAAGCACAAGCTGGAATCAAGATTGCCGGGAGAAATATCAATAACTCAGATATGCAGATGACACCACCCTTATGGCAGAAAGTGAAGAAGAACTAAAGAGCCTCTTGATGAAGGTGAAAGAGGAGAGTGAAAAAGTTGGCTTAAAGCTCAACGTTCAGAAAACTAAGATCATGGCATCTGGTCCCATCACTTCATGGCAAATAGATGGGGAAACAGTGGAAACAGTGTCAGACTTTATTTTTTTGGGCTCCAGAATCACTGCTGATGGTGACTGCAGCCATGAAATTAAAAGACGCTTACTCCTTGGAAGGAAGGTTATGGCCAACCTAGACAGCATATTTAAAAGCAGAGACATTACTTTGCCAACAAAAGTAAGTCTAGTCAAGGCTATGGTTTTTCCAGTGGTCATGTATGGATGTGAGAGTTGGATGGTGAAGAAGGCTGAGCGCCGAAGAATTGATGCTTTTGAACTGTGGTGTTGGAGAAGACTCTTGAGAGTCCCTTGGACTGCAAGGAGATCCATCAATCCATCCTAAAAGAGATCAATCCTGGCTGTTTATTGTAAAGTCTGATGTTGAAGCTGAAACTCCAATACTTTGGCCACCTCATGCGAAGGGTTGACTCATTGGAAAAGACCCTAATGCTGGGTAGGATTGGGGGCGGGAGGAGAAGGGGACGACAGAGGATGAGATGGTTTGATGGCATCACCGACTCAATGGACATGGGTTTGGGTAGACTCCGGGAGTTGGTGATGGACAGAGAGGCCTGGTGTGCTGCAATTCATGGGGTCGCAAAGAGTCGGACACGACTGAGCGACTGAACTGAACTGAACTGAATTGAATATAGATCATTACAGAGTATTCATTCAGTAGTGTTTCCTGTGCTATACAGTAGATCCTTATTAGCTATCCATTTTATATATAGCAGTTTGTATATATCAATCCCAATCTCCCAATTTATCCCTTCCCCCCTTGGCAACCAGAAGTTTGTTTTCCACATCTGTGACTGTATTTCTGTTTTGTAGATAAGTTCATGGGTAACATTTTTTTTTTTAATTCCACATACAAGTGATATCATATGATATTTGTCTTTCTCTGACTTACTTTACTCAGTATGACAGTCTCCATCCATGTCACTGCAAATGACATCATTTTGTTCTTTTTTATGGCTGAGTAACATTCCTTTGTATATATGTACAACATCTTTGTCCATTCATTTGTCGATAGACATTAAGGTTGCTTCCTTTTTTTTTTGGTGCTAAACTCAAAGCAATTGGTTCTGCGGTCCTTTGGGGGAGGTACTTCCAGAGTATCTTAGGATTTGCCCATTCTTTCATTCACAAGGATTTATTTAGTGACCTATGTGCCAGGTCCTGGGCTGGGTGCTGGGGCTACACAGTGATCAGGACACAGACCCAGCCCTCACACTGTTGATGGCTCTGGGAAATGCCAAGTAAACAGGCCATGGCAGTGAGTTGTGATGAGTTGTGACAGTAAGAGGGAAACCTCAGGGGCAAGGGTGAAAGTTAATGTCACTGAGCAGGACTGTCAGCCAGGGGTCTTCCCAGGACAGACACCCTCCCTCCACCATGTCCTCTGCCTGCCTCTTATTTATAGAAGAACTTTAGCCTTCTCGAAGTTGCAGAAAGTAAATTTAATCACAGAAGTGAGAAAATATAGAAACAAAGGAAATAAGCAAGACAAAATAATAATAGCTCAGCCATTAAACAATGTCAAGGACCTGAGGACCACAGATAATATTCTGAGCCATAGCCTTCGAGTTGCTCTGTAGATACTAACCCACCCCCTCACCAGGCGGAAGAAGTCAACTCTATGCTGACCACAAACACAAAGGACCCAGACTGGCTGGAACCAGAAAGCTGATGATGCTGACTTCCAATTACCTCACTACAAACCAATCAGAAGAAAGTCCATACGTTGATCATAACCTCACCATGTGTTTAAAAGCCATTCCCTGAAAGCCCTTGGGGTGTTCAGGCCTTTCAAGCATTAGCTGCCTGGACTTCTATCTTGGTGAGTGAAAGTCACTCAGTCATGTCCAACTCTTTGCGACCCTATGGATTATACAGTCCACGGAATTCTCCAGGCCAGAATACTGGAGTGGGTAGCCTTTCCCTTCTATAGGGGATCTTCCCAACCCAGGGATTGAAGCCAGGTCTCCTGCATTGCAGGTGGATTCTTTACCAGCTGAGCCACAGGAAAGCTTTTAGTACCTGCAATAAATGCCGAACTTCCCTTCACCACAATCTGGTCTTAGCAACCAGCTTTACTGTGTGTGGGTGAGCAGACCCAAGTTTGGTTGGGTAACAGTAAGACCCAGACCTGGGGGGACAAGGAAAGTCTTAGAGGGAAAAGTGTCTTCGAATCTGGGAACTGAAAGCTTAACAGAAACCATCCAGGGACAGAGGTGAGGACATGGGAAGGAGTGTTCCAGGAAGAGGGAATAGCATTTGAAGCACGTTCTGAAAAGGGATGGGAAGAGTATGAACTTCTCTTATTTGGTCCAATTCAACATTTTCTTGATGGTAACGGTTGAAAATGCCGTTTCCAAAACTGCTGCACATCAGTAATTGCATCTCTTTTCAGTGACTTGAGACTACTTCAGATGCCCCCAACCGTAATTCCCCAGAGCAAATTGGCCAACCAATGGTCATTTCACTGCCACTGTGGTGTCATTTCCTGTTTAAGAGGGTAACTGCTTTCTAAGCCTCTAAGAGCTGATATTAAAAAGCATCTAAAACACACCAGACCACTCAACTCTCAGCATCTCAAGTTGACTCTTAATCATTTAAAGTTCCAACTGCTTTATTAGTTTGTGATGCTGCTAACTGAAGAGATCTTGCTCACTTTATAGTCTCATCCACTGCCCCACACTCCAATCCAAGCCAAAGTTTCAACTCTTAATAAGCCTGTGGTCCTCTGAATCTAGTCTAACAAGGACGTAATCCAAAACACTAGAACAGTACAAGGGTAGATAAATTAATCACAGCATTTAGTAGTAATAGTAAAAATTTAATAGTGGAAAAATTGTAAATAAACCTTTAATGGACCTAAATGAGTAAGTGACTCAATACTAACAGAATATCCATTTCTGGAATTTATGCAGCTATTCACAAAGATGACAATTTGCAGTAACTTAGAAAAGGCTAATGAAAGACAACACTAAGTGAAAAAAGAAAATACAGAGAATTAGTCACACATGATTGCAACTATGTAAGAAATATAAATATGAAACGTGGTGGAAAGAAATCTACCAAAATGAGAACAGGAATTGAACTGTTATTTGTGGTTTTGAGCTTCTTCCCACGGGTTCTCTCTTTCCTACACTGCATTTGTAACACCTTTAAAACTGAAATCTTATTAAAAGTAGTCCCTCTTTAAGTTAGCAGTTTGAACATTTTCAAATCCCAGCAGCACGTACACGGGAACATGAGATCTGAGTGCCTCTATGTAAATCTCCCCACGGGAGCATTGTTTTCCCTTGTGAATGAGCATGTGGGGATTGTTTCAACCCACTGATGAACTTCAGCATCTCCAAGGCAAATATGATGGAGGTTAAGGAGCACTGCCCTAAGAATATGATAGACACTGGAGAATATTAAGCAAATACGGTTAGAAAAGTCGGAGGTGAACAACAGATTTGGAATTAAGTTCTTTAAATCAAGCTTGGAAACTTCACCATTCTTTAGCACTCTGAGTAAAACAATGACACATATTTTTTGAAGCTGAACAAAACCAGGGTCCATGATTCTAATGCCTTCTCTGACTTCTCTGCCATGGATAAGTTCTTAGTTCGGGAATAAATGATTTCCTGTGTGTCAACTAACATATAGACGGTCAACAGTGACGGCAATGATGACCTCTGGGAGGGAGCTGGGGTTACTCAGACTTTAGAGAGAAGACAGAGCCAGCAGATTGCTCTTCTTTCTCCACACCTATGAAGGCTTAACTTGAAAATAATGAACTGTTTTCTGTAACTTGCGCACAGAAGATGACAAAATCAGTCTTACTTGTAGCAAGAGTTGTCTAGGTTATACTATAGTTAACTCCTTCCATTCAGACAGATTAGCTAATGGAAGTTGTGGAATTTTCTTTTCTAGAGATTTGTAACAATAGGTTTGATCTATTATATCTGGCCTTGAATGCCTTAGGAGTCCTGTACAAAGAAGCAGAATGAACAAAAGCATGTGTGTGTGCGCACACACACACACATACACACCATGGTGTGCCCCAATCTTATCTCAGAGATTTTAATAGAGATTTTAAAATGATTTATTTTCTCACCCACGCTTCAGCTGAATCAGTATCTGAACTGCATCAGTCGCAGGAAAAACTTAGAAAGTTGGCCAAGAGTCATTTACCTGAACTAGGAGTTCCAGCTTCCGGTCATCAAGAAGATGTACTTGACATCGACGGCCCTCCGTCATCTAAGAAGAAAGACAAATGATGGTCACCAAGAGTCTAGCGGCCTTTCACAGGGTTAGAGGATCCCCATGCTGGATGCCAGCAGGCACATTCCTCTGGGGAAAACCTCCCCTGGGAGCTGGAGACTATAAGGCCAAGAAATGGCAGGATTGGTTCATTCATTCATTCAAAAATATTTATTGAGCATTTTCTATGTGCCAGGCACTATTTTGGGAGCTGGCGCATAGTGACACACAACACTAGGTCCCTGTCCTCATGGAGGTTACATTCTTATGGGGGAGATGTAAAATAAATGCAAATGCATATATAACATAATACCAGGTGGTAATAGTTCTTTATTCTTGAGTCACTATTCAATAATTTTATCACTGTGCATTAGGGTCACAGTTCAGTATCTGGTCTCTGCCACCTCCAACTCGTTCCCCTATTTGATCACAGGGAGCAAATGACCACCCCACTGGCAACTGAACTTGATTTCTGTGTTAATCATCTCCTCTCCTCATGTATGACTCTAGTCCCTACAGAGCTATCACTTATGTTACAGGAACCTTGGAGATGAAAGTTCACAGCGGAACTTGACCTCTGACCCTTGTGCCTTTCACCAATAACATATCTGTATAATAGAAAGAGTATCTTGGCAGGCACCAGGAGACCAAGTCAAGTCTTCACCCTGCTGGTTATTGGCTGCAGGACTTTGAACAAGCCTCTGTTCATCTCTGCACCCCAATCTCAGGTATTAAAACGAGTGGGTGGGCCCACTGGGGGCAATGGTAAATGTTTAACAACCAGTTTTCTGGAAGGAAAAAGCTTTCAGAATGCTCCCAAATTTGTAGCATTTGCTGGAGCCCTCGCATCATCCTCAAAGGAAATCCTCTGAAGATCAAGCTTTCTGGGAGTTGTTAGATAGCCACCACTCCAACCAAAAGACTTTTGCTGTTCCAAGAAGCTTCACCACGTCTGATTTCAAGCAACTGTCAGGACAACACGCAGAGTGTTTCTAACAGACAGAGACAAAACACACCACCTCCAGGTAGAATGATGCTGGGGGAGGGCAGGGAAGCTCCGTGCCTCTCCCCCATAACTTCCCTATGCATTTCTTCTATCAGGCTGTTCCTGGGCTTCATCCTTTTACAATAAAACAGTGGGGCTTTCCAGGTGGCTCAGTGGTAAAGAATCTCAGTGGTAAGAACAACAATAAACCAGTAATCTAGTAAGTAGAAACAAAACAAGAAAAGCCTAATACATACCACTTCAAGAATGGAGATGCTAGCAAAGGCCGGTAAAATAATCAGGACATGTTAAATTGATTTATTTAGTTATTATAGCATGTATTAACTTTGTTTTAACATAATTTATTTAACTGTAAGTTTATATAATTTAGTGTTAATAATGGCTATGTTTTACAACTGGAGCACAGAATTCCTGAAAAGATAACAACTATGCTCACAAGTGAATACGAACCACCCTAACACAGCTGCCTGGACCAGAAGACTCCAAGATTCTTTCCAGTCTTTGGCTTTACATGTAGCCCCCACTGAAGCCACCTTCTCTTTCCCCAGCTATCAGCCATGTCATGCAGACCCAAAGGAAGGATGAACATGGGCTGATTCTGCCCTTGCATCACTTCATGGGCATCACAGTATGTTCTCAGGAGCGCTTTCTCCAGGAAACACGGAGAAGGCAGCCTCTTCTTTCCTTGCCCAACCTGGCTCCTTCCCTGACCACTGGCATGTGCAAAGCTGTTGTCTATTCCTACAATACAATTCTTTCTCCTTCCTCCAAAGAAGCCAACCAAGTCACAGTATTATTTATGCTTCCATCAAGTCATATTATCACTTAATAGTTATTCGTAAGAGTATGATTCAGCCATAAGAAAGGAAATCTAGCCATTTATGACAACGTGGATGGACTTGTAGAGCATTATGCTAAGTAAAATAAGTCAGACAGAAAAAAATACTGTATGATCTCACTTATATGTAGAATCTAAAATAAACCAATGAAACCAAAAAGCAATGAACTCTGAGATACTGAGAACATGTTGGTGGTTGCCAGAAACAGGAGAATGGGGGTGGGGGGTGGCGAAAATTGGGTGAAGGTGGTCAAAAAGTACAAGCTTCCAGTTAAAATAAATAAGACTTGGGTATGTACTGTACAGTCTGTTGACTATAATGAATAATACAATATTGTATATTTGAGAGCTGCTAAGACAGCAGATATCAAAAGTTCTCATCACAAGAAAAAAATTTTTTAACTTATATAGATGTTAACTAGACTTATTCCGGTGATCACTTAACAACATATACAGATATCAAATTATGCTGCATCCCTGAATATAATCTTATAAGTCAACTATATCTCAATTTTTAAAAAAGGAAAACTTTTACAAAGTGAATAAAAAACTTGGCTGGAAAAAAAATCCATCGGCTTCATTTCACTCATTGCCCAATCTAAGTTCAAAGTAAGCTACTATAATTTTAAATTAAGCTAAAATTTATGCTGCCATACCAAAATGTATAAATGATTCTTTTAACAAAAAATAGCACCCAAAATGTTCATGTTTCAATAGGGCAGCTGACAGCAACTGCACAGGCATTTTGGATAGCATTTTAGATATTCAGCAATTCAGTTCTTATTAGGATGAACTCAAGGTCAACAGAGAGGGAGTTCTAGGGAGGCGAGTGCTACAACCATCTTGAATATTATTTTGGAATTCCTTTAAAGACATTTATTAATATTAGTGGTTTGAGAAAATTTTCTGAAGGGTGAGGACAACATTTTTTAATTTTTGTATTTATTTTAATTGGCGGATAATTGCTTTACAATGTTGTATTGGTTTCTGCCATACAACAGTGTGAATCAGTCATAAGTATACATATATCTCCTCTCTCTGGATCCTCTCTCCCACCCCTGCCTTCCCATCCCATCCCTCTAGGCTGTCACAGAGCACCAGGTTGAGCTCCTTGTATTATACAGCAATTTCAAAGCTAAGGACAATTTTAAGGAATTTTAAGAAATTCTGTTTGTCCTTTCCATATATAAAACACAAGTTTTGAACTTCTTTTTATGGTAAACGGTTAAGGGTATAAACATGTTCTTGAGTTACTTACATTCTATTAAGTTGTATAAAAACAAAGGAAAATTGGTATCCAAGAGACATTACTATATCAAATGAAGTTCTACTCACGGCCATAAAGAAGAGGTAGCCTTATCATTTTTCTCAAAATATTTCCAAACTTGCAAAGTGTGACGTGACCCTGAGTTCATACCCATATCTAAAGTCTGAGACTCTCATACCTGAGTCTCATTTTCATCTGAAACATCCAATTCCATTCCCTGCATCTCATCTTATCTGCTCAGACACTTAAAGAAGTAGCTGTACATTCAGATGTTAAGATCTACCCAAGGATCTTCCAACTTCATTCTTCCCTTAAACAAAAATCTTACTACTAAATCTTGGGGATTTACAAGCATACTCCCTATTCTAATAGGGAATTTGGTTCCCTGGTGGCTCAGACGGTAAAGCATCTGCCTGCAATGCGGGAGACCTGGGTTCGATCCCTTGGGTCAGGAGGATCCCCTGGAGAAGGAAATGGCAACCCACTCCAGTATTCTTGCTTGGAAAATTCCATGGGTGGAGGAGCCTGGTGGGCTACAGTCCATGGAGCTGCAAAGAACTGGACATAACTGAGCGACTTCACTTTCCCTTTTGGAAGGCAAACTGCCCCTGAGAAAAATCTGCACAGAGAAGTGAATCTAAACAGAAACTCAGCTTTGAATCATCATGTTTTTGAAAGCACAACTTTCTTTTGACAGCACAGCTGTGGCTCTTTTTTCCTCAAAAAGGAGACCTGTTTGTTGTTCCACATGGATGGAAAATAGGAGCATCCTGCTTTCATCATCAGCTGAGAAAAGGTTTGTCATCCTGGGTGTGTATAGAGAAAGAGTGGCTGGACATCTGTAGTTTTGTCTGGCTTCCCAGGCACAGTGAAATTTTCTTCTGAATACTAACAATTGCAAGCTAATACTGCTTTCCTTGTTCTCATTTTCAGCTGCTCGGGCACAACTGGAGGGCTGGCATCACCCTCAAAGGAAATCCTTTCGGAGAACAAGGCTTCTTGCAGATGTCAGCTGGCTACCTCTCCAGCCATGAATCGACTTGTTACAGAACAATTTATACCAAACAGATGCCTGCCAAGTGCACTGTGATGCCAAAGGATACACAGAATAGTGTTATTTTGGAAATAAGGTGTCCGCTCCATTTATCCAACTTAGCTGTTAAGACACAGTGAATCATGAAAACTACGCACAAACGTGGAAATGCATGTGCGATACAAGCTTAAGTGAACACAGCAGAATATGAAATGTGTACTATAAAGGTAACCAATAAAATTGTGGGAATTAAGAGGCAAAAATAAAATAATTGATGTGCTGGGGTAGTAGGGTTATGGGTGGACCTCCACCTCCACCCAAATACGACCTCACATCTTTTTTTCTTTTTCAGTTAAAAAATGTAAAAAAGAAACTTTATCTGGAAAAATGAAGGACTCTGCTTGAGGTCAGCTATAGAAATGGAGCTTGAGAAGGCTCCTTCTCAGCAAATTCATTTTAGATTGCCTGTGAGATATTAAAATTAATTTTTAATTAGAGTTTGGTTAATTTACAATGTTGCATTAGTTTCTGATGTACAGCAAAGCAAATCAGCCATACATACGTCTACTCTCTTCTAGATTCCATTCCCATACAGCTCATTACAGAGCACCAAATGGAGTTCCCTGTGCTATACAGTAGGTCTTTATTAATTATCTATTTTACACGTAATAGTGCGTAGACGTGAATCCCAATCTCCCAATTTATCTCTTCCCACCCCTTGGTAACCATAAGTTTGTTTTTTCTATATCTGTGACTCAATTTCTGTTTTGTAAATAAGTTCGTTTGTACCAATTTTCTATGATTTTTAACATACCAAGTCACACTAATTAATGTACAAATGAGAATTACAATGGTCACAGACATTAGAACTCTTAAGACTGAAGGTCTCCCACCTTCTCTCCCTGCAGGAGGGAACCTGACTGTGACCAGAAGAGGTTCAGGGAAAACAGAATGTGAAGTGGGGGATTAGAAGTATCTGTGTTTGAGGGTCTCCATCCACCAGAGCCTGACATATTCCTGATGGCAGAGGGGGTCTGTCCCAATATGACAGAGGGGTCCCCTCTGCAGGGTGTTACTGAAAAACAGCTACCTAAGCAGCGACGACAAACTCCCCCAAAGGGTGATTTTGAAGAGCTTTACATGAAGAGGTACCAGGTACTGAGTTCATCATGTGAAAACATGTTTCGTTAGGAATATTTTCTCTTCAAATTCAAAACGAAGTAAACCCAGATTCAATGTTCTTCTCATTATCACCTTTTCCTCTGCCTAACTGCCCCCTCTCCCTCTCTGAGTCATTTCTTGGATGTCCGCTCTGCCCTATTCTTGTCACTTTTCAAGTAATGTATATGCTATACACGCTACAAAGAAATAACCCTAGTCCCGCTGTTAATAATATTTTCATAGAAAACTAATGATATTGTGCCAATGATGGTAAGGTAACAGATCCTGAACTCAGAAAAACATATGCTTTTAAAAAATTAAAATAAATTAACACATGTTACCATGATATTTCCTGAGATTAATTTATACAGGAACTGTTATCACTAAGACACTTGGGGCTGAGGAGAGTGTAGGGACGGGCAGGAGAGCCAGGTTCACAGTTACCACATGACTACTCGTTCTGTGCCTAGTAAGTTACCATGTTGCAATTCATAGTCATTCTAGAGATAATACTTTATGGGGCAATAAAATAAGAAATATTAAAGACTCATTGGAATTGCATGAAACAAAGAATTAACATTTCCAAAGCACACTTTACTTAGGAAAACTATCAGTACTCCTCCAAACATCCTGAAATCTTATCCTTTAAAACGTTATCATCGGAACTTCCTTAGCAGTCCAGTGGTTAACGCTTCGCCTTCCAATGCAAGGGGTGTGGGTTCGATATCTGGTTGGGGAACTAAGATCCCACATGCCACAGGGTCAAAAAACCAAAACATAATTCAGAAGCAATATTGTAACAAATTCAATAAAGAATGGGGCATCCTGAGGATGCCGGAAGCATGACAGCAGCACCTCACAATCTGCCCTCTGACCCAGGCCCCTCTGTGGCTCAGAAGGAAATTCCAGATTCATGACGATAAGTTCCCAGGGCAACTCATTGTTGGAGCATCTGCTCTTTGGGTCACCTCAACGTGTCACACCCCTTCAGTTTCCTCTGCAGACAAATTAAGACCGGGGACTCACTTAAGTACCAGAAAGTCACAGGATCCCAGAATCTCCAGAATCATGAAGCTGTCATACCCAGGAGACAAATAAACACAGCACATCCACAGCGGCCTCAAGAAAGTCAACCCCACAGTAAATAAATTCACAGAAAGGATTTTAAACAAATTAAAAGTTGTTTAAAATATTCATCGTTGGGACTTCCTTGGCGGTTCAGTGGTTAAGAATTCACCTGCCAATGCAGGGGACATGGGTTTGATCCGTGGTCCAGGAAGATCACATACCATGAGGCAACTAAGCCCATGGGCCACAAGAGAAGCCACTGCAATGAGAACCCCACACACCGCAACTCTGCAACTAGAGTCCCTGTTCTCTGCAACTAGAGGAAGCCCACACGCAGCAACAAAGCCCCAGCACAGCCAGAAATAAATAAATTATTAATTTTTTGAAAAGTTGTTAAAAAATATTCATCCATCTGCTACCCACATCTAACCTGTGCCATGGAAATACCAGATATAATAAGCTACTGTAATATTATATTTATAATATAGTAAAAGTGCATGAGGAGCCTCTGCCCATAACCTTTAAGAAAAAGTGAAAGGTATATAGTCCTTTTTATTATAATTTTTCCTTCTGTCTGATTTATCTCAAGGTTACCATTTTTGTCTTTAAGTGACATCATATTAAAATCAAGAAGCTAATGAAAAGAAAGGAGATACCGGGTACTAGACAGCAGAAGCCTATTCAGGGAGAATAACCTTGTCCTGACTTTGCTCCATGACTTCTGGCAAATTATTTCACCTCTGTCTTTACTATGAGTCTCCGAGGTACACACCTGTGTGTGTCCTTGAGGTTCTTAGCTGCTGAATACAGTCGGAACTGATAAAACCCAGGTGAAAATGATTAAATGTGTGTCTTTATTAGAAACAAATTCACATGGGAATGCAATGTAATAAGACCTGAAACAACCTAGCATTCTTCAAAGCTTGACCCGCTGCAAGTGTGCATTTGATGAGGCCATGAGTGTAGTCAGTGGTTCATTGGAGGATCTTTGGAAAGCAAATTGTGGTGGTGGTGATGCTGCTGTCTGGGTCTCTCTGCCTCCAGCAAAAGGAAACTGGGTTTTCTCTGGTAACACGGAAGAGAAGTAATGGTGTTGTGGAGCACTAAGGGCTAGGGACAACAGAGAGCTGACGTGGCCCAGTGTGTCATAGGGAAGAAGAAATCTGACTCCATATTGGACCTGTTTCTTTTTCTTTAACCTTGTATTCTATTGCTCGAAAGAATGCTGCCTACAGTCTGAAATATATAGGACATCCCATTCTCAAGGTTCTGACCTTTAAAGGTATAACTTTTCTATTCATATCGAGATAAAAAGCTGCAAAATAGAGAAGAACATTTATCTTGTTGGAGGTTTATAGGAATACTGTGACCAGAACTATGGTGACAGCTGCAAGACCAAAGGATTCCAACACCAGGAAGTTGGCAACAACCAACCACACCCCACCTCCTTCAGTATAAAAGCAGCCTGAATTCTAATTAAAGCAAGCTGGTTCTTTTGGACACGAGTCCACCATCTCTTTGATCTACTGGCTTTCTGAATAAAGGCTGTTCATTGCTCCCACAACTCATCTATTGATTTATTAGACTGTCATGCAGCGAACAGTACAAGCTCCAACTTGGTAACAAGTGGACAATTTCAGTCCCCAATTCTGCCGCCCTGCAGACCACTGCTGTGTGTGATCAAGCCACGACTCCTATTGGACCATCATTTCAATCCTCTCCAGATGGGGCTGCAGGTGAGAGGGTCAAAAAATTCATAATCAGTCTTGGGGCATAAAGTTGAGATAATGAGGGATAGACTTAGAAAGTCAAAGGAGAGGACAGCCAGTCCACTGATGGGCTCATGTGATCCCAGTGAGGAGGAGCTCCCAGCCAGAGCTCTGTTGTGGGATGTAGGGAAGGAGGAGACTTTTTTTTTTCTCTTCCAACAAGACACTGCAATCTGAGGACAAGCTATAGACATGGAGGTAGGACAGGTGTGTCTCAGATACACAAGATCAAGGCCCAAGAGGGGCATTTCAGTCCAGGGTCAGAGTGTGACAATCAGACTCTCCTGTCTGAGAGCCAACTACATAGGATGAAAAGGACACTGGGAAAGCCACATGCATGGTCCCTGGTTATGCACCACAGACAGACACCCGCTAAGTGAAAGAAAGCGAAAATAAAAGTCGCTCAGTTGTGTCCCACTCTTTGCGACACCACAGACTATACTGTCCATGGAATTCTCCAAGCCAGAATACTGGAGTGAGTGGCCATTCCCTTCTCCAGGGGATCTTCCAACCGAAGGTTCGAAACCAGGTCTCCCACACTGCAAGTGGATTCTTTACCAGCTGAGACACCAGGGAAGCCCAGACACCCTCTAAGTGACCACGGAATAGTGAAGATACTATAATTTGGTTCACAGACGTGAACGGAAGTGCAGGTGAGGTGTCCAGTTCCTGGAAGGCAGCAATGCTTTCTGAATTACATTCCAACCAGCTGGACACTGGAAGAACAGTGACCTGGTCATCACACTTGGCTCCTGCTGCTGCCAGAGCATCTTCCGAAGACAATGATTTTCTTGACCAACATTTTGAGTACATTAGCAAGATCTCAATCTGCTAGTCTATCCAAAATACACCTATTAACACATATTCACCTCATTCACAGCACATCTACAGGCAAGCTTTTGCTTTCTACCCCAAAAAAGTTGTTTGCACACAACTTTGGTTTTGCAAGCAGAACAACTAAAGTCTTTGAAGATCCATGGAGACTCCACGCTACTTGATGTTGTATTATTATGATCATTATTTGGAGAGGGCTGGGCAAAAGGAATAGAGCTTTCTCGTAAGTGAAGGTGAGTTGGAGTTTTGACATAAGAGGGAATCTTGGGAAGTCTGGACAGAGAATGTCTGGGAACAGAGGTGGGGATGTGCAGACAGCAGGATCCTGAGCAGATGTGGACAGAAGGCCTCGGGGAATAAAGGCTCAAGAAGGAGATTCCTGAAGTGGTTGTAAAACATCTCCTGTTGATTACACACTGTTGCTACCACTTGTGAGAGACTAATACCTGAATGCTGGCTCATGAGCCCTCTGAGATCTGGCCTCATCTCACCAGACCTGTTTTTTTTTTTCAAATGCTCTCCTTCCTCCCTAACCCCATTCCCGCAATTTCAAGACCAGTCCAAGTCCAGGACTCAACTGCCCTGGACTTCTAAGTTCTGTTCCTCTGAGGGCCACCCTTGCTTCCAGGCCCGGCCCCTGCTGTCTCTTTTGCCTAGAACCACTTTCTCTTCCCTCATGTCCCCAGAGGACAATCCCTGCCTGCCTGCTCCAGACTGTACACAGAGCCAGGAGCTGCAGACACAGCAGTGACCAAAGGAAGCTTCATCTTGTTTCTCGGAGGTCACTAGTTTGAGGAAAAGATGGACGTAACGTTCACTCATTCTTCCAGACTCTATGATGATGCACAAGCTTTCTCCGCCCTGTTGGTGGGGGGGGTGGTGTGTGATTTCCCAGCTTGTCTGGCAGCTCTGATGCCAGGCTTCGAGCCTCCCCTGCCTCTGTCCTCCCCAGGTCACTGTGCCAGGGCTTAGAGAAGATGGGAGGAAGGCTCTGGGGCTGGACCACCAAGGTTCGTGTCTTTTCCCAGCTTCACCACGGGCTAGCTGGGTGTGACCCCACAAGAACTTCACCAACTTGTGCCTCACTCCCCAGTCTCTGAAATGGAGACCACCCTCATGACAACCTCGTGGGGCTGCCAAAAGGAATAACCAAGTTAACGCACACAGTGTGTGGAACTCTGCTTGGCACAGAAGGCTCTAGTTTGGGAAGTTGACGTTTGTCTGATCAGCATTGTCAGACAGATGAGAGATAATACGTCCTGACCTGCAGCATGGAATCCGGTTTTCATCAATGATGCACACACCCCTCTCCTACAGGC
Source organism: Okapia johnstoni (assembly GCA_024291935.2). Classification (NCBI taxonomy): domain Eukaryota; kingdom Metazoa; phylum Chordata; class Mammalia; order Artiodactyla; family Giraffidae; genus Okapia; species Okapia johnstoni. The sequence continues at coordinate 20,533,105 of CM044324.1, forward strand.
ACAGGATGGCCTTGATGAGGCCGCAACTTCTTGCCACTCACACTAGGCTGTCCATTACTGTGGCCGGGTGGGAGGGGACGATGGGCCAGGTGGGTATCTTTTGGATAGCTATTCCCCGTGCTGAGCAAGTACCGAACCTTCACAGAGCAGAGTCCCTGGGGCCCTGGTCATGTGTCAGCATCCACAGAGAGCTGATGGAAGGCACGTCTGAGCCAGGGGAGGAATGGAGGTTTAGGGGTGTCAGTACCCCATGTTGATATTGACGGGGACCACAAGAACTGCTGGGCAACACACAGTCTGTTATCAGAGGAGGAGATGAAGCCCTCCTGCTGCCAAAAATACCCCGCCTGATTCTCTCAGCAGATTCAGGGTGTTCTTTTTTTTCAGGTGTTATTCTTACTGACAATTGTTTATAACACAGGTGTCCATGAAGACATCCTTCAAAGGTGACTGGGAAGGTATAAAACCCAAAGAAACAAAACTTGCAAAGGAAGCAGCAAGAACCCTTCTAACCCATCCACCATTCCAGGTGAGCAAAGAAGAAAGAAAATGACACCTGTGCCTAGGCAGGTGGCGTTCTGGCTTCAGTGTCTCAGAGATACGAGTGTTGGGTGGACCTGAGGGATGGGATGGGGAGGGAGGTGGAAGGGGAAGTTCAGGATGGGGGACACATGTACACCCATGGCTGATGTATGACAAAAATCACTACAATACTGTAAAGCAATTAGACTCCAATTAAAATAAATTAATTAATTTAAAAAAAGAAACCATAAAGTTATAAGCAAAAAAAAAAAAAAAAAAAGCGTTTGGTGGAATGGAGATGCTTCTTCCATAGGAAAAGGCAAGTATCTACACTTTCCTCTGTTCTGATGACTGCACTTGGATTTTTTATAGAAAAGGACTGATGGGTATTCCTCTGGAGGCCCCAGACACAAAGAAAATGGTTTTAAAGTCCAGAAAAAAAGATGAGGTTGACTCTGTGGATCTGTAGGAATATCATTTGCATGAGATTGAAATTTTAATATAAAAACTTTAAAGATAAAAATAACACAATAAAAATAAAATTGAAAGAGAAAGTGAAGATTCTGACAAAGAACACAAAGTATCTGCATGGAGAATTCACAAAGGAATTTAGTACAATATATAATTTAGTACATTTTAGTATAAAATATAGATTTTAGTATAATACATACAACGTGTCAAGGGCATGACATACATTATATATGTGATGGACATAGATGAGGAAGTGTCACAACCCTAGAGGGACAGAGTTGGAAAACTGAAGCAAAGGTTTAAAATGAGGAACATCTAAGGACAATAGAAGAGCCTTTAAAGATAGGTCCCAAGAAATAAGAGTGAGGAAAGGAATGTTTTCACTGTTCGGCACCAATAATCTTTGTTAAAAGATGAGCTGCTGGACCGCTTAGATCCTGTTTAGTTCAGTCTCCTCACCGAGAAGGTGAATGGTAGGACTAATGACTAAAGGAATGTAAACTGCACTTCTCCTGTGGCCCACCTGCCATTCCAGGGGACATGGGTTCAATTCCTGGTCCGGGAAGATTCCACATGCTGCGAGGCAACCAAGCCTGTGTCCCACAACTACTGAGCCTGTGCTCTAGAGCCCGTGTGCTGCAACTACTGAAGTCCGCACACTTGGAGCCCATACTCCGCAACAAGAGAAGCCACCACAGTGAGAAGCCCAAGGACCACAACTAGAGAAAGCCCACGTGCAGCAGCGAAGACCCAGCACAGCCAAAACAGAATTAATTAAAAAAATTTTTAAGAATATAAACTGTACTTCTTTTCCCAGAATAAATTCCAAGTGGTTCATACTGCAAAATATTAAAATAGACAGGCTTATCATGTCTTTTTAAGTATAAAAGCAATGGATGGGCCAACAGGGAAAAATGTATACATTTGATTACATTTTAAAATCCTTTTTCAAAAAAGTAATTTTACTCTGTAAATCACCATAAGCAAAAAGAAAAAGCAAATGCTGAGTTGGTATGGTTGACAATTATAAAGTGATTAATATGTTAAAGATAAAATTATTTAATTATTAGATGATTATAAGTTAAGTAGAAGACTACTAATATCCTAGTGGAAATTAAATTGCAAATGGCTAAAGAGTTCACGGGCTTCCCTGATAGCTCAGCTGGTAAAGAATCCGCCTGCAATGTGGGAGACCTTGATTTGATTCCTGGGTCTGAAAGATTCCCTGGAGAAAGGGGTAGGCTACCCACTCCAGTTTCTTGGGCTTCCCTGGTGGCTCAGACAGTAAAGAATCCACCTGCAGTGTGGGCAGATTCACATTGCAGAGTTCATCTCCTTTGATAATAATTTCTCCTCTAGAAGAGATCTATCCATATAGTAATCCACAGAGTAAACCAGTGACCAACCCTCATGAAATAAGAGAAATGAGGTTAGAGGATTATACATAGCCGTGTCCATCATAGTGTGTGTTCATCTGCAAATATTTATTGCACACAGTGCTGTGCCAGGCATCTTATTAGATATTTAATGATGAACACAATTTTGTTCCTATATTTAATGAGCTTCTATGTTCAGCAGAAGAAGTACCTAAGTTAACAGGAGATTACAGTGCAATGTGTGACAACGGGGTGGGTATAAGATGCAATGGGGCAGAGGGTGGGGGTCCCTCACTCACACCTGGGAGATTGGTGAATGCTCAGGTGAGGAAGAGCTGTCGGAAGAGAGGATATCAGGCAGAGATGACCTTATGTAAGAAGACCTGAATGGAAGAGAATGTGGTGTGTTCTTGAAACATCAGCTGGGCAGCAGAGCTGAGGCAGAGGGTGGCATGTGGGTACAGAGCAGTGAGAAGTACAGCTGGAGAATCCTCTTTACAACAGGAAGGAGGAGCAGCTTCTAGCCAAGAGTCTGAGGATGGGTAAATCACTGATGTGTCTACCAGACAATATTTTCACATCAATCCAATCCTAACTCGTGTAAAAATGAGGAGAGTCTGGAAAGAGGGCTCTAATTGCAAGTGTTGAGGCTAAGTGCCTTAGAAAAGATATAAGCAGTTGGAAAACTATAAAGAGATACTATTATAGGGATTTCCCTGGAGGTCCAGTAGCTAAGACTTGGGTGCTCCCAATGTAGGAAGCCCAGGTTCGATCCCTGTTCTGGGAACTAGATCCCACATGTCACAAGGAAGATCAAAGATCCTGCATGCTGCAACTAAGACCTGGTGCTGCCAAATAATTACATACATAAATATTTTTAAAAAGAATGTAGGTGACAAATTATAGTAGTACCTGTGATCGTCAGATCAATAAAATCACAGATATTTTCATGTCATAAAAAGAGATGCTATCATAAATATAAGCTCTCAGTATCCATACTACGCCCTCATGACTTATAACCAGACACAGAAAGTGCGCCAACAACATTTACAGATGACAAGAGGCCTGTTTAGATGGTAACTTCAACAGCTACAAAGTGAAGTCATATTGTTTATGCTTTCAGGTCCTGTTCTTAGTTCACATACTAGAAGTACAGCATCCTGAATAATGAAATCAGGATGCCTCCTATATCCTACTACAGTTAACCATGTCTGGAAATCTGTGTTGAATTCTGAATACCGTATTTTAGGTACCAAATGAAAGAACCTGGAGCAAGGCCAAGGAAGGGTAATCAGAGGAGGTAAAGATCTGGAGACCATGTCTTGCCGGGGCTGATGGGAAAGCTGCATGTGGGCTTAAACAGCGAAGGCTCCAGTGACAGGGTGACCCTGTCATCTACCGCCCATGCACGACCCCCCAGGCCACCTGCTCTCATAGAACCTACACAGGACACATGGCTGAGTTCCAGGGCCCAGTGCACAGACACCAAGTCTTCCAGGCTTGGAAGGCAGTACTCCAGCCCAAGAACTGATCCTTCTGAGACTGAGGCTAAAATCAGACCAAATTTCCAATGGCATCACACACAGCAGACCCGGGGCACACAGTCCTGCAGGGTGGTCCCAGCTCCGGCAGGAAGCAGCGAGCCCTCGCCCCTTCCTGGCCCAATGCCGCCAACACAAAGCTGCAGAGAGAACTTGAGAACCTGGAGGCTTGCACTGAGGGCCGTTTTCACTGCTACCTTAGACGTCCATCTGGCCTGGAGGCTGACGCCTGGATGTTTACATAACCGAGTTCTCTGGAAAGGATTCGGCTGGAGTGTCGCTGGCAGGGACTGCTCCCTCTTGCACGAGCTGCGCTGGCAGGGCTCACCCTCCATTCATCTTGTCGGAGGTTGCAACGCTGGCCCGCTGCCCCGTGCGCCACCCGACGCCTCCTGGAGACCTGCTCCCCAGCCTCCTGGTTCTGCTGCGGCAGTGCCACAGACAGAACAGGAGCCCTGGTCGCCAGTATCATTTACAAACAGGAGTGCGGCATCAGGTTAGGAAAGAAAGGGAAGTGGGGGGAGGGAGAGGGAAGGTTGCAAAACCAAAAGAGGGCTCCCCACTCTTTTCACCCCAGGATGCACTGCCTCTCAGTGGCATATTATTTTTTTTAAATACTTATTTGTTTACTTGGCTGCGTTGGGTATTGGTTGCATCAGGTGGGATCTTTTGTCGTGGCGCACGGACTCTCTAGTTCCGGCACCGTGGCCTTAGTAGTTGCAGCGTGCAGACTTAGTTGCCGTGTGGCTTGTGGGATCTTATTAATAGTTCCCTGATGAGGGATCAAACCCGTGTCTCCTGCACTGCAAGGCAGATTATTAACCACTGGAACACCAGGGAAGTCCCCAGGGTGCGTATCATTGAGAGCAGTCACAGAAATAAAGACAGGATGCCGGATCTATCAGTCAAATCAAAAATTCTAATTGGACGCGGAACGATTTCTCCAAGCTTTTAGCAGGCGGTAATTACTATGCTGCCTACACACAGGGAAAAAGGGGGAAACAGAGCTTACTGTTTGGGCTGTTTCCATGCAAGAAGCAACTAGAGAGAAGTTTCTGCTTATACCAGAACCGATGAAAAGATGGCAGGGTTCCTGACCTTTCCTCTTTCCCGATTTAACCAGGAACACAGGTGTCAAACAGTTTATACATGTCATTCCAAAGCCTTTGGTAACCAAATTTGAGTGTACATTCAGCAAACGTCGGAGAAAAGACCTGGAAATGAGTGTACGATGCGATAATTCTTTAGAGAAAGACAGAATTTTAAATCTGACCAAACACACAGGCAGGGAATAGTTATTTCATCTTACATCCTTCACAGTGTCCAGCATGGAGCTTGAAACACACCAAACTCTCAGTAAGCATGATTGGTAAAAATATGGAGTTACAATTCTTGAGTGTGGTGATGGTTTCATAGGTGTGGACGTATGTCCAAAGCGAGAACCATCCCCTCAGACCAACCAACCTGCCTGTAGGTGTGGACATATGTCTAAACTCATTAAACGGTACACTTTAAATATGTGAAGCTTATTGTATGTCAATGATACATCAATAAATCCGTTTAAAATACAAGAATTAGGAACTTCCCTGATGATCCAGTGGTTAAGAATCCAACTTGCAATGCAGAGGACTTGGGTTCGACCCCTGGTTGGGGAACTAAGATCCCACATGCTGGGGGGAGCAACTTAACCTCTGCTCTGCAACTAAAGATCCCACATAACGCAACTAGGACCCAACAAGCCAAATAAATAAATAAAATATAAGAGTTATTCCTTTTGTGCATCAAAAAAGGGACAGACCATCAGGATGATCTGAAAAGTCCAATTTGTTTTTGTTGTTATCACTGCTATTCCTCTGAATTGTATTATAGTCCCTCCTGGTGTACACACACCACACACTTGTCACCTAAGGGACGTTTGCTGAGTGAATAAGTGACTGAAGAGTCCAATGTGTGCAACTATACATCTCAGCAGGGTTCTTTGCACTTTGAGGAAAAATTACTTCATTTTTTATATATTACATTTTAAAAAATTCAAAGTGTGAACTGGATTTACGGTGTCTTTTCCTCAGATGTTCTCACATCCAGGACTGAGCCACGAAGTTTTTAAATATCAGCTCTACTTGGCTGAGTCCCACTTTGTGTCCCTGCCGGCACTTCCTCCTTTCCTAGGCTTGTACACGATGAATGCAAAATTGCCCACTCAGCGTCTCCTTTTGGATAGCTGCTAAATATCTCAAAAAAGTGAACTACTGACCTATCTTCTACAAAATGTCAATCCATTCTAGTATTCTTGCCTGAGAAATCCTATGGACCAGGAGCTTGGTGGGCTACAGTCTATGGGGTTGCAAAGAGTCGGACATAACTCTATGACTGAGCATGCATAATCTTCTTCCTCAAACCACCTTCACCCAAAGCCTTTCTCTCTCGGCTAATAGCCACTCCAGCTCTCCACCAGCATGTTCTGTCCTCTCACATCCCACATCCAGCTCACCAGAAAAATCTCCAAATATCCAGTCACTTAAGCCTGTTCATCATCGTCACCTTATCACTTGCCCCATTCCTGCAATGGCCACCCAACTGGCACCCCGGTGGTCCCCTCTGCCTATCTTGCAGTCTGGTCCCCACACAGCACCCAAACCATCCCTGTGCAGCCCATGTGGGATCAGGGTGCCTCCTAGATCCACACTCTCCAGCAGTCAGTCCCACTGCCCCCAGCACAGACACCTTCCTACCTCTTTACCCCTCTCACTTCGTCTGCTGTTCCACCCTCATCTCCTTGCTGTTCCCGACAATCCACTCTCTTCCACCCGGGGCCTGTGATGAGCTCTTTCCTCTATCTAGAATGTTCCCCCAAGACACCCACATGGCTCAGGGCTTCACATCCTTCAAAGCTTTGCTCATGTCACCTTTTTATAACATCACATTCTGAATTTAAAACACCAACCTTGCCATGCTTCCCAGCCTCTGCTTCCTTTTCCTTACAGCAATTAGCACCTTCCAGCACAGGATATCATAATTTACTTATTCATTATGCTTCCTGCCTGTCTCTTCCTTGTAGAGTGCAAGCTCCTGAGGGCAGGAAGTTTGGTCCTTTTTGTTTGCTGACGTATCCCCAGGACAGAAGAGGCACATAAGTAAGTATATCAGTCAGAATAATTGACTGACTGACTGACTAAAAGAATAAGTGAAGGAACTGGATGCGCAGGCACTTTCTGCCTCTCTGCCAGCTGGGATGCCAGGCTCACCTTCATATGAAGGACACAGCTGTGCTGCACCACTCTTGTTCTCTTCCTCTTTACTCTGTGACACAGACATGTGCAGACAGAGGAGGGCTGACAGACAGGTGAAGGACACTAGGCTTAAGCACTAAAAAAAATTAGTTCCAGCTATATGCAAACAAGGAAAGAAATGAGAAACCACAATATGTGCCAAATAATCACTCATTTTTATACCTGAGCACCTACCAAATGCTGGACACAATATAAGGTGCTTTAGGATCAAAGACAAATAAAGTGCAGCCGCTGGGGAGAACAGCATGAAGGTTCATCAAAGAACTAAAAACAGAACTACCATACGATCCTGCGATCCCACTCCTGGGCATAGAATCCGTAAAGAACTATAATTCGGAAAGACATACACACCCCAATGTTCATTGCAGCACTATTTACAACAGGTAAGATGTGGAAGCAGCAACCTATAATGTCCATCAACAGATGAATGGATAAAGAAGATGTAGTATATATACACAGTGGAATACTGCTCAGCCATAAAAACGATGAACTAATGCCATCTGCAGCAACAAGGACAGACTTACTTATCGTACTAAGTAAGCCAGACTGAGAAAGACATACCATAGGATATATAACTCATACTGCTAAGTCACCTCAGTCGTGTCCGACCCTGTGCGACCCCATAGATGGCAGCCCACCAGGCTCCGCCGTCCCCGGGATTCTCCAGGCAAGAACACTGGAGTGGGTTGCCATTTCCTTCTCCAATGCATGAAAGTGAAAAGTGAAAGTGAAGTCGCTCAGTCATGTCTGACTCTCAGCGACCCCATGGACTGCAGCCTACCAGGCTCCTCCGTCCATGGGATTTTCCAGGCAAGAGTACTGGATGTGGAATCTAAAAAAATGATACGAATGAACTTACCTACAAAACAGATACAGACTCACAGACATAGAAAGCAAACTTATGGTTACCAAAGGGGGAAGGAGAGGGGAGGGATAAGTTAGGAGTTTGGGATGAACAGATACAAACTACTACATATAAACAAGATAAATAACAAGGTCCTACTTGTTGGGAACTACAGTTCAATATATATAATTAAATATCTTGATCAATAATGGAAAAAATATGAAAAAATATGTATATTTGTATGTACATGTGTATAAAGAATCTGCCTGCAAATGCAGAGGATGCAGGAGATGTGGGTTCTTCGCTGGGTTGGGAAGAACCCCTGGAGGAGCGCATGGCAACCCACTGCAGTATTCTTGCCTGGAGAATCCCAAGGACAGAGGAGCCTGGCGGGCTACAGTCCATAGTGTCACAAAGAGACACGACTGAAGCAACTGAGCACACACGGACATATGTATATATATGTATCTGAATTGCTTTGCTGTACAGAGAAACTAATACAATATTGTAAATAAACTATATTTCAATTAAAAATAAAAAGATACAATCCTTCCCTTAGAAGCTACAGTGGGAAACATATACACAAACGGGTCATTTGAATTTGAGATCAACCTGGACAGAGACCTGGTGAGGTTGGTGCAGGAGAACAGGGAGGAAGACGTGCTCCATTTGGAGGAACAGGAGGAGGTAACACTGCAGGCCAGACCTGAGGAACAAGTAGGAGAGTTCAGGCAGAGAAGGGACTGGAGGGGCCTCTTAATGTGAAGGGTGAGTCAGCAAGAGACCGACATTCAGCAGAGGTCAAATGTGCTTGGTAAAGGCAAGGTTGTGTAGGTGTATGTGCACAATAGACTGAATGTCTGTGTCCCTCCAAAATCCATATGCTAAATCCTTACCCCTCGTGTGATGGTATCAGGAGGTGGGGTGTTTGGAGGTGGTGAGGTCATGAGAATGGAGCCAGCATGAATAGGATTAGTGTCCGTAGAAAAAGGGGGTCCAGAGAGATCTCTCGCCCCATACAACAGTGTGGGGGACACAGCAAGAAGGTGCCATCCATGAACCAGGAAGTGGTCCTCACAAGACACCAAATCTGCTGGTACCTGGACTCCCCAGTCTCCAGAACAGTGAGAAATAAACATGGGTTATTTATAAGCCACTGAGTATCCTGTTACGGTTGCCTGAACAGACTAAGTGTATGAAGGATGAGGGTAAAGAAGAAGTTTAAGAAATAAGAAGCTGGATTTCCCTAGATCCAGTGGTTGCAAGTCTGCTTCCCAAAGCAGGGGGCATGGGTTTGATCCCTGGTCCAGGAATATTCCACATGCCTTGGGGCAGGTAAGCCTGTGTACCACAACTACTGAAGCCTGCACGCCCTGGAGCCTGTGCTCTGCAACAAGAGAAGCCACCACAAAGAGAAACCCACGCACTGCAATAGAGAGTAACCCCTGCTTGCCACAACTAGAGAAAGCCCTCTCGTAGCAACAAAGACCTAGTGCAGCCAAAAACAAATATATACATAAATAAATATTAAAAATAATATAAGAAGCTCAACCTACCACATAATTGCACTCATCTCATACGCTAGTAAAGTAATGCTCAAAATTCTCCAAGCCAGGCTTCAGCGATACGTGAACCATGAACTTCCAGATGTTCAAGCTGGTTTTAGAAAAGGCAGAGAAACCAGAGATCAAATTGCTAACATCCGCTGGACCATTGAAAAAGCAAGAGAGTTCCAGAAAAATATCTATTTCTGCTTCATTGACTATGCCAAAGCCTTTGACTGTATGGATCACAATCAAGTGTGGAAAATTCTGAAAGAGATAATACCAGACCATCTGACCTGCTTCTTGAGAAACCTGTATGCAGGTCAGGAAGCAACAGTTAGAACTGGAAAGGGAACAACAGACTGGTTCTAAATAGGAAAAGGAGTATGTCAAGGCTGTATATTGTCATCCTGCTTATTTAACTTATATGCAGAGTACATCATGAGAACCGCTGGGCTGGATGAAGCACAAGCTGGAATCAAGATTGCCGGGAGAAATATCAATAACCTTAGATATGCAAATGACACCATCCTTATGGAAGAAAGTGAAGAGAAACTAAAGAGCCTCTTGATGAAAGTGAAAGAGGAGAGTGAAAAAGTTGGCTTAAAGCTCAACATTCAGAAAACTGAGATCATGGCATCTGGTCCCATCACCTCATGGCAAATAGATGGGGAAACAGTGGAAACAGTGAGAGACACAGAGAGTGATTTTGGGCTCCAAAATCACTGCACATGGTGACTCCAGCCATGAAATTAAAAGACGCTTACTCCTTGGAAGGAAAGTTATGACCAACCTAGACAGCTTATTAAAAAGCAGAGACATTACTTTGCCGACAAAGATCCATCTAGTCAAGGCTATGGTTTTTCCAGTGGTCATGTATGGATGTGAGACTTGGACTATAAAGAAAGCTGAGAGCTGAAGAATTGATGCTTTTGAACTGTGGTGTTGGAGAAGACTCTTGAGAGTCCCTTTGATTGCAAGGAGATCCAACCAGTCCATCCTAAAGGAGATCAGTCCTGGGTGTTCATTGGAAGGACTGATGCTGAAGCTGAAACTCCAATACTTTGGCCACCTGATGTGAAGAGCTGACTCATTGGAAAAGATCCTGATGCTGGGAAAGATTGAGGGCAGGAGAAGGGGACAACAGAGGATGAGATGGCTGGATGGCATCACCGACTCAAAGGACATGAGTTTGGGTGGGCTCTGGGAGTTGGTGTTAGACAGGGAGGCCTGGCGTGCTGCAGCTCATGAGGTCGCAAAGAGTCGGACACAACTGAGCATCTGAACTGAACTGAACTGAGGTTGTGGTAGGTCCTTTTATTCCATGTTAAGGGCTGTGGTCTACAGAGAATGAAGAGAGGAGGGCAAGGAGAGGTAGAGAGGAGATGTTTGCATGCATGCGTGTGTGTGTGGCAAGAAGATGGTAAAGTGACAAGTTGTGAAGATTTTACAACAACTCAGGAAGGAAAGAGGAGGCCTTGAACCATGGCAGTGGCAGTAGGTACCTCAACCCAAAAGAACTTGGGAAGAAAACATACGAATGAGGCACTGGAGAAATTGATGGTAAAAGGTCAGGAGAGCTTGATGTTAGTAATGTAGCAAAAAGGGAGAGCCAGGCAGGCATGGTGAGTCATTTATCACAGGACAATAAGTTTTAAGCCTTGAGAGGAAGAGGGACGGGGTAATCAAAAAACCAGGTGGAACTAGTAAGAACAAAAGGAAGTGCAGCAAAGCGTTGGCTAACTCTGGACTACTAGAGGAGAGAGGTTCCTCTGGGGAAGTGTATTTACTGAACATTGGTAATTAGCCAGACAGAGACTCTGGAGTTTCAAAGCCAGTCTGAAAGACAGTCCTACCAGGCAGGGTCTGGTGGGGAGGGGTGGGCAGCTGCTGAGCTATTATCGGCCTCACCTTCTGGGCCACAGGGAAGTGATGGTAACTTGAGCTTTCCCACTCCCACCTCTTCACAAACAAGAAACAAGGATGCTCACAAATTAACTTTTCTCTATTTCCAACAGAAAACCCAAAGCCACAGTACGAAACTTAACAGCTTCTGGATTTTTTCAGTTGGGTTTTGTTCGTTCTTTAGGCATATGATCAGACCTACTGGCAAGACAAAAAAAGAACTTTGCCATTAAAAAACCCAAAGGACTGTGGTTTGGGATATTATTCTTTGCAATATTGGATAATATGATCATGATATATTTGAGTATGTTTCCAAGTTGGACGTTATAGACTTCTGTATCTCAAGGGCACAAAATCTCCATAGATAAAGTTAGAACCTTAGGAACAGGAGGGCAGAGAAACTCAACTGCGGTGGGCTAGAGAAACCACATTTTCCACAAGAAAGAAAGACAGAACCACGAACAAATGCCAGTTTATAATTTCTCCATAAAATGACAGATGCACTCCACCCTGTCTAGGCAAATGGAGCCCATAAGCTGTCCCTGAAGATCCACCAAAATATACCCTTATTCTGGATGTGGCTATTATGGCCTATAAATACTTTCCTTGTTTAACGCTTTTATTCTGCTTCCTGTGTGTGTGCGTGTTTAATCTGTCTCCAAAAGACGGACAACCTCTCATTCTGGTTTATTTCATTTACCATCTCAAAGGTTACTAGGTGCTTAAGTAATTTCTGATGAATATTCTGCAAACTGGCCTATTGACTTCTACTATGAGGAAACTTGCACAGTATTTTCAGAGTGGTCAGATGGTGGGTTCAATTAAAAAACTCACATGAGCATCTGGTACACTCAAGTTCTAGGCTTATTTCTGCCATTCACTTGCTGCATAAAGTACTTGGGTGAAATATAAAGAAGAAAACTGGAGTTGAAAATCTTTCTAGTTGATGACCATGAATGGAAAACTTTTATATAGTGATTGGATTGTTTTTTTTGCTGTTAAGAAACAGATGACATGAACAGGCTCATGAAAAGATGCTCCACATTGCTAATTATTAGAGAAATGCAAATCAAAACCATAATGAGGTACCACCTCACACCGGTTAGAATGGACATCAACCAAAAGTCTACAAGTGAGAAATGCTAGAGAGGGTGTGGAGAAGAGGGAATCCTTCTACACTGTCGGTGGGAATGTAAATTGGTGCAGCCACTGTGGAAAACAGTATGGAGGTTCCTCAAAAAAGTAAAAATAGGGTTGCTACATGATTCAGCAATCCCACTCCTGGGCATATATCTGGAGAAAACTCTTAATTCAAAGAGATATATACACTCCTATGTTCATAGCAGCACTGTTTACAATAGCCAAAACATGGAAGCAACTTCAATGTCCATTGAGAGATGAATGAATAAAGAAAATGTGGTATGTACATACAATGGAGAAATACTCAGCTATAAAAAAGAATGAAACATGGATAGATCTAGAGATTATCACACTAAACAAAATAAGTGAGACGGAGAAAGACAAATATTATATGCTATCATTTATATGTACAATCTAAAAAATAATACAAATAAATCTATTTACCATAGAAAACAAACTTATGGTTACCAAAGGGGAAAAGGAGGGGGAGGGACAAATAAGGTGTATGTAATTTACAGATGCAAACTACTATACATTAAATAGATAAGCAACAAGAATTTACTCTATAAAAAAAGAGTAATATTCAATATCTTATAATAACCTATATTGGAAAATCATCTGAAAAAGCACATATATAACTGAATCACTTTGCTGTACACTTGAAACTAACATTAATATTTTAAATCGATTATACTTCAATTAAAAAAAAGAATGGTATAACCATTGACTGACATACCCTTATTTCTATTGGAGAATTTTTTTCAAGATAAAAGCCTTAAGAGCTTTCTGATCAATCCTGAAAACTGAAGAATTTCAGAAAGGTAGGGTGACAGAATCCATCAGTGCAAAGGCGAAATCATGTTTGTTCTTTCTCCTCCCCTCCCCCAGCCCACCCTCAGGATGAGCGCTCCTGGGTTCGCTGGAGACTTGCTGCAATGCTGCAGGATACTGCCCTCTTCTCTGTCAGCCTGCTCTGTCCCAACGAGGTAAGGGTCATTCCAGTGATGTCTTTACCTGCAGAATCCTTTCTGGAAGGATGGGTGACTTTTATGGAATATCAGAGTTAACAGGGTTTTTTTCCTTACTCTACTTTCTCTTCATAAAATTCATTCCAGGACAGTGGGTGAGGAGTCCCCTTTTACTTCCATAGTACAATGGAATGGTATACATGGCCTACTTCCTTGACCAGTGGCCTTCTTACATTCCATGTATTCTTTTTTAAAAAATGTTGATTTATTTGGCTGCGTTGGGTCTTAGTTTCGGCACATCGTTGTCAGATCCTTCATTGCAGTCTGTGGGCTACATTGCTCTGTGACATGTGGAATCTTAGTTTCCCAACATGGGACTGAACCTGCATCTTCTGAATTGCAAGGCGGTTCTTAACCCCTCGACCACCACGGTAGTCCCCATCTCATGTGTTCTAAACCTCCTGCAGTTAGTATTGTTGGGTCTTCCAGGGACAAAAGCAAGCCAAGAAGGGAGGGGAGAATGCAAGGATACAATTTCTGATTCTAGAAAAGTTCCTTTTTATTTTGTGCTGGGTGCTTCACAGATATTATCTCATTAGCTCCACTGAATATAACTTTTCTGATAATTAAGAAATCTGGGGCTCAGAGAGATTTAGTAATTCACCCAAGTCCTCACAGCCAGGAAGGGGCAGAGCTAGAAATCCAAGCCACGGTGAGATGACTCCACAGCCCCACTCTTCCTTTGCCGAAACACACTGTCAGGTAGTAGGGACTCTAGTCGTGGCCCTGCAACTGAGACCTTGGCAGGCAAAGTCCCTGAACCTCTGTCAGCATCTCCTAATTTGTAAAAATGACCTATATGCCCCCTTTCTTTCCTCAAGCTCCATCTGAGATGTCCGACTCAATGGAGAATCCCCAAATCTCCTATGTGCGTGGTCCACAGTTTGAGCTCAACATTTAGTGTAACTGCAGCACTCTGCTGCTTTGCTCAATCCGAGGTCTCTGCTCTCCTGCCAAGACCTGCAGGCTACATCTGTACTACTGGACACTCTGTAGCTACTCTGTTACAAAACACTCAACCATCCCAATAAAAGGGGATTGAGAAGACAGAACACTGCCCTGCATTGTGTTCAGCTCCAATCTGGTTCTTGTCCTCATTACCCTCCCCTCTTCTCTGCTCTCTCTCTGAGCAACAGAGAAATAAGTATGCAGGATATCTAGGGTGGTGGCCGAAGGGAGCTGAGAAATTGGTAAGCCTGCACCGCACTACCCACTGTTTGTAGGTGTGCTGCCTAGCTCCAGATGGCTCCACACTATTAGGATTTCCCAGTTTGGGTTTGTCACACTTACATACTTCACAGGCATGTGGGGAGGGCATAATTGTGCATTTTATGGTTATCAATGGCACAGCCTGGCAACTCTCCGATTATTATTTCCATTTGCTGTCATGCATTATCAATCTAAGACCCATTACACACTGTTTTTTTCATGCATTCCTCATATCGCAAGGACAAAGAAAGGCAAAAAGCCTTGCAAAGAAGCCCGCATCACCAGAAGAATGGGCTAATTCTGATGGAAATGATGGAGTTGGAGTCCAAGACTGAGATGACAGCTTTTGGTTAATTCGAAGTGAAAATTACTGTCAAAAAAGTTTGGTATTCTGCATGAGTACCAAAACGGCAAAGTATTGCTAAATGGGAACAAAGGGCCACACCACAGAACAGACTTTTTTAAAAAAAAAAGTTAGATACAGGACAACCTAAGAGGTTCCAATTTTCTTTAGATCACTGGGTTTTCCAGGTTTCTGAAGATGCTGAAATACATTAGTGTTGGGATTGGTATGAAGAGTCACTCTGTGATTTTCTTATCCAAATAGGATCTACTGAGTTCCCTTCATGAGCAGACAGTAAATTTAGGGAGTCTTCAGTGAACAGAAAGTATGCAATAATTATGGATTGGCAAATAATCGCTAATAAGATAGCAAGACAGCGCGCATGAATGTAGTGAGAATTTGAGGAGAAGGCTGTGCACATATAACTGTTCTTGATCACACACAACTCATGTCTTCTTGCACTGCTTCAAGGAATGGCCAGAGCTTCAATTTTAAAACAAAAAACCAGAAACCACCACATATGATGGAGATTAGCCTTCCTAACAAGTTGGATCCTATCCGCTCCATCTATGACCTGGAGTTAGCGAAGCTTGAACATCTACAGAGAGGCTACCCATTCAGTTCAAACAGAACCTGCTGCTGCTGCTAAGTTGCTTCAGTCGTGTCCGA
The DNA here is from genome assembly GCA_024291935.2 of Okapia johnstoni. Classification (NCBI taxonomy): domain Eukaryota; kingdom Metazoa; phylum Chordata; class Mammalia; order Artiodactyla; family Giraffidae; genus Okapia; species Okapia johnstoni. The sequence goes on from CM044324.1 coordinate 20,548,987, forward strand.
CTCTGTGCGACCCCATAGACAGCAGCCCACCAGGCTCCTCCGTCCCTGGGATTCTCCAGGCAAGAATACTGGAGTGGGTTGTCATTTCCTTCTCCAATGCACGAAAGTGAAAAGTGAAAGTGAAGTCGCTCAGTCGTGTCTGACTCTTCGCGACCCCATGGACTGCAGCCTACCAGGCTCCTCCGTCCATGGGATTTTCCAGGCTAGAGTACTGGAGTGGGGTGCCATTGCCTTCTCCAGCTCATTTTCTCTTGACCGTTTGGTAGTCATAAGGTCACTGAACTGAACCAGACCCCTTAGATCCCTTCCAACAATCACAGCCTTTATTCTTAGCAGTAATTTCCATCTTTAAAGATAAAAGTATTTCTCTTTTGGAGGAAAATACCTAATTTCCACTGATACAATTAAGAACCGAACACCTCCTTTCCACACACACTCACTCAACAGCAAACAGCACCCAAAATAAGCATTAATGCAACTCACTAAACAGTAGCAGTAGCTCTGGTAATCTGAGAAAGTAAGAGAGGCATAATGCTGGATACTTTTTGGATAATGGTGCTAGTGGTGGAGCTGGTAGCCTCAAAAGTGTCTAAATTATTCCTTATAAGAATAAAAGGGTGTGTCTAAATTATTCCCTATAAGAGAAAGAGATGCTGATCCCACAGGGCAGGGGAAAGGGTGGCAGTTGATGGATTTAGGGAACCAAAAGGAAAGTGCTGTGGAGAGAATTTCTGATAAGCTGGATTTATGCTGATTCAGAAAACTTGCAAAAGAGAGTAGCAATACCGACAGGCTTTGTGTGTGATGGTGATGCTGGAGCCCAGAGCTCCAAGAGCTGTTGTGCCAGCTCTGGATGCTAAATGTCCCGGGAAAACCAAAACCAAAAATGGAAAATACTGCCCGATACACTTCAGTCTGACTATGGCTTGAATGAACAGAACAAGGTAAAATACTCAAATCTCACCCTTCTCCAACAGGTTCAACTTTTAGTGGCCACTGTCCCCAGATTCTTTACATCTTTGATTTTTGCTTATTGTAGGAAACGTTCAAGCACCTATGTATCCTGTGTAATTGATGGAATAATTCTTTCTCTTCCTTTTCTCACATCAACTCCTACCTTTTAGAAGACATCCGATGTCTACTTTTGTTACTTTAATTACCTATTTAGAGACCAATAGACGGCAAGGAATCAGAAATGGGCAAGATGGACAGAAAGGTTACAAGTACATGCTCATCCTGTAAGGCAGTCCCTGCTTTGCATCTTTAGCTCAAGAAGAATGCTGTTTTTAAAATTTAGATAAAAGATCTTTGCCCATGGCTTCTCTCCCTATAAGGTCTCAGGGATCCTTTCTAATAGAGATGCTGGAATTTTTTACAATGAATACATCCAAATAGAGAATTCCTGCCACAAAGCTTACTGACATATCAGCTGATACTCAAAAATAAGTAAATAGGACTTCCCTGGTGGTCCAGTGGTTAAGAATCCCCCTGTGGATGCATATGAGATAGGTTCACTCCCTGATCTGGGACGAATCCACATGCCGAGGGGTAACTAAACCCATGTGCCACGACTACTGAGTCTGTGCTCTAGAGCCTGTGCTCGGAAACAAGAGAAGCCACTGCGATGAGGAGCCCCTGCTTGTCACAACTAGAGAAAGCCTGCACGAAGAAACGAAGACCCAGCACAGCCAAAAATATATAAATAAACAAAATTATCTTTAAAATAATCATAATCTTAAAAATAAATCAAAAATATTTTTAAAAGATATGAGATGAGTCTTAAGAAATAAACAAAAACATGAATGGAAGCCATTGGTGAATCCAGACTTACATATACTGATACTGTGTAGAATGTGGTTTAAACTAACTTCATAACCTATTTAACTATTAGCAGGTCTTTCTCATTTCCCCTAGTTTAAATGGAAATTCTCCAGAAGTTACAGTTTCTTTTTTTTTCTTTTTAAAGAAGTATTGACACATTCGAAAATTTCTTAGAACAAAACTTGAGCTCAGAACGTGCCTGATCATATTTTCAGTTATTTGGTGTGTCAGGCTACACACAACTCTTACAACTGGTGAATATATGACATATGAACAGAACTGGAAGTCTTTTACTTAAAGACACATATGCTAGCTAATAACATGTGCTAATAACATGAGCACAAATGGTGTACTTATGCAGCAAAGTTGGTAATGATCTCCTTTGGAGGTAGCATGTTCAACCCCACATTTACTAAATGACCAAGGTACCCTGACAGGTCCCCCTCAATACACTATTTCCTGGACCTTTGGTCTCATCACTGCCTCTCACATTACAGATAGATCACACTCACTCATCAACTCATCGAGCCTGACTCAGGAGCCCTTTCCTTTATAACTCTGGCATCCCCACTAGTCCACAGAGCCTTTCCCCAAGTTCCAGGACCCATACAAGGACGCAGTCTTTTGTGGGTTTTGGTTTTTTTTTTTTTTTTGCCATACTGTGTGACATGTGGGATCTTAGTTCCCCGACCAGGGGTTGAACCCACGTTCCCTGCACTGGAAGCTTGAAGGTCTTAACCACTGGACTGCCAGGGAAGTCCCTCAGACTCACTCTTGGTTTATCTTTTGACCTCAGACTATAACCTGGACATTACAATAAAACTGAGCACATCCACATCTGGGAGGCAGCTCTCACGGATTATGAAATCAGCAACTCACTGAACCTCAAGAGATTTCGGTTCCCCCCACAACAAGATAATGCTAATGGCACTTGCCACCTGCCAGGCTGTCAGGGGACTTGGCAACAATGTCTACAAATAACAAAGCGGCCCTATGCCATAAATAACACGTCTTATTAATAAAATTAGTTCAAGTGCCAGAAAGAATACTAGAAACAGCAGTGGCAGATCACACTTGGTCAGAATAAAAGTAGGTGGAGAAATAAAAAAATGTGCAGAAGATCTAAACAGACATTTCTCCAAAGAAGACATACAGATGGCCAACAGGCACATGAAAAGATGTTCTACATTGCCAATTATTACAGAAATGCAGATTAAAACTACAATGAGGCATTACCTCATACTGGTCAGAATTGCCATTGTTAAAGAGTCTACAGACAACAAATGCCGGAGAGGGTGTGGAGAAAAGGGAACCCTCTTCCTACACTGTTGTTGGGAATGTAAATTGGTGCAGCCACTGTAGAAAACAGTATAGAGGTTCCTTAAAAAACTAAAAACAGAGCTACCATATGATCCTGCAATCCCACTCCTGGGCAGATATCTGGAGAAAAACGCGGTTCAAATGGAGACATGCACTCAATGTTCACAGCAGCACTGTTTACAACAGCCAGGCATGGAGGCCGCCGAGGTGTCCACTGACAGGTGAACAGAAAAAGATGTGGTACATATATATATACAGTGGAGCATTACTCAGCTAGTAAAAAGAATGAGATAATGCTATCTGTAGCAACATGGATGGACCCAGAGATTATCATACTAAGTGAAATAAGAAAAACACAATATATGATATCACTTATATGCAGAATCTAAAAAAAGAATATGGTACAAATGAACTCATTTACAAAAGAGAAACAGACTGGCAAACAGAAAACAAACATGGTTACCAAAGGGGAAAGGCAGGGAAGGAATAAATTAGGAGTTTGGGGTTAATATATACATACTACTACATTTAAAATTGATAACCTATTAGGTTACCTACTGTATAGCGCCGGGAACTATAACTATATCTTGTAATAACATATTACAGAAAAGAACCTAAAAAAGAATGTATATATGTATACACATATTTGAATTACTTTTCTGTATACCTGAAACTGGTAAGATTGCAAATCACTTGTATTTCAATAAAAAAATTTTAAGTGGGTGGAAGGATTTTCCGATCTTCATTTCAACCAACATTGTTCCGTTTTCTAAAACGAATTGTTTTTCTAAACGGTTACTTCTACAACACATCCAGCATCACTTTTTGCCAAGTTATTTGGAGGCAACATTGTATTCACTAACAGGACAATAGTGATGATTTCAAAGCAAGTCCAAATATTGCTTCCCATCAAGTAATTGCAGCCATTTAACTACATGGACAGATGAGCCTGGTAGGCTACAGTCCATTTGGTTGCAGAGTCGGACACAATTGGACGACTAACACAAACACATACAACCTTTCTGGACCAAAGAGATTCAAATCTACTTGCAGCAAGACCCCCCATTCCTGGTGTGCCTTAAATAAGCCCAGATTTCATTCACAGCAGAAAGGATCCCTCGGCCAACAGAAGAGGCCCATCCTCCCACCCTCTGGTTGCAAGAGATGAACACTTGAAGAATCAAAATCAGATGTCTACTGACTTGAACTGTTTGTTTTTGGTCTTCCCACCTTGTGCAAGTCAGACTCCAAAAGGGGCCAAATGCTATGAATGAATTTGAAGCAATTTAAAAACCAGAAACAATGAAGTGTTTGTCTTCCCCAACTCCCCACTTTGTGGCAATTCAAAAGATGGCATGTGGACCTAAGTTCTATCTAGTATAAGGAACAGATTTCTGCATCCAACTCCCGAGACAGTGCCCCCAGGGTCAGCGGTGGCTTCCCTGAATGAAGTCAGAAGTCTGCCCCTGGCTCTTTCTTGGACTGGTGCTCTCCAGGACATCACAGCCATGCTTTCAGAAAAAAACCACAGACTTGCAGATGCTGAGGTGTCAGGGGGACGTGAATAGCTGTTCAAAAGTCACTCAGGTAAATACAGATCAAGTCAGCCAGACCAGGGGTCTAAATACAGCTGAGTCAATGCCAACAGCTAATATAAGCCATTGGCCCTGAACAGCTCACATTTAGAAACTTGTGCTTGGCTTAGGTGTTCTGAGAATCCCTTTTATGAGATGCTGTGAGGATTCAAACTGAGAGAAGCCACAACGGTGGCAGCAACCTCTATTGGGATGTTCCATTCATAGGGGAGAAACAACCTACTCCTCTCACGGTGGGGTCAGGGAGTCCTTTACTGGCATTGGATCGCCTTTTCGCAGCAAGCAGAGCTTCCGGGGGACGGGCATGGCCGCATCATTCAGAAGGAGTGTGTCTATTAGGAAGCCACCGCCAAACCTATTATTAGAACAGCCATCCCTTGGAAATTCTCTTGAATCTACTGAGCAGTTACTCTGCTAATGAGGTTAGCACCGAGTTCCTGATGACACACGGGCAGCTTGCACACAGCTTTCAAAGTACAGGGCCGGTTCACCTTTCCTAAATGCACTATGCACCCACGTTGGGGCAGCTGCTTGCATTACAGAAGCACAGCGTTTGGTCATTTTTAAATGACCCCGTCCTGAGGGGGCTTCTCTCCCCCCTCCTTTCGCTGTCTCCCTGCATCGAACTTGCTGCAGCCATTTGGAATGTGACGAGCAGTCCATTTTAGCAGACCCGATCTGCAGCCTGCCGCCTGCCCCCAAAGAAGGACTACCCTGTCACTTCCAGACAAATGTGTTTTTTAAAAATATCCCGCCCAGGTCTGCCTGCAGCAATGTCCTTTCCTTTCTCCCCGGGTTAATCCAGCCTGAGTGAGGTCAAGGTGCCCAAGAAAGTGGGTGTGGGGGGAGGGAGCAGAGTCTGTCCGCACGTGGGGTGTGCACTGGAACAATGTCACATCTTCAGCATTCAGTGCTCTCTGTACTCAGTAAAGCACAAGTGTCATGCCCCTCTCACCGGCCAGACATGGACCCAGAAGTGCTGCAGAATCTATCGCCTGCCCACAATCGCGGACGGGAAACAAAGACACATTACCTTTTATTCGTGGCGCTTCCCGGGGAGCCGAGGAACTTCAGGTTTGCAGCGGCGGATCCACCGAAACGGGAATCCCATGCACCCCGGGTGCGCAGGCCCAGGGCCTACCCGGCGGCATCCGCGCCCGGCGCCTCCGCCTCCGCCGTGCGGAGCCCGCAGCCGCCCCGCCGGCCCTGGCGCGCCCCCGCCCCCGCCGCCGCCGCCGCCGCCGCCGCCGCCCCGCCGCCCCCTCGCGGGTCCCTAGTCAGCCCATCTCCCGCTCGAGCCGCTCACGCCGAGCCTGGCCGCGCGCCAGGGCGCACCACCGTCGGCCCGCCCCTCGCCCGCGCGCCGAGCCCAGGGCCGCCGCGCCCAGCCCGCCGCATCCTGGGCGGCCCCGCGCGGCGCACCCGGGCACGGCGAGCGCGCTCGAGGCCGCGGGAGGCCAGGCGATAGGCGGGCTCCGGCGAGTCCCCGCGCGGCGGAGCGCGCAGCCGCCTCCCGCGCCCGCCGCAGGGCCCCGGAGCGCCGCCCGCACCGAGACAACAATGAACGCGCCCGGCGGGGCCCGGCCCCAGCCCAGCCCGGAGGTCCCCGGTACCCCCGAGCTGTCCGAGCCCCCGGTTCCCTCTCTGCTGCACAAGCGATCGGGACAAAGTTAGGTCCTCAATCAGCCGCCGAACAGCAGAGGCTGTGCGGAGGAGAGCCGGGATTCCGGACCCGAGGACCCCGACTCTGTCCCCAGCAAATCCCACTGAAACCCGCCGCGAGAGGCCCCCCCCCCCACCTGGGAGACCCAGGAAAAGGCTACCTTGGCTAAACTCGGCTGAAGGGTCGGCTCTTCTCCCTCGATCTAGTCCAGTTTTCTTGCATTAATCTCCCCTCAACTCTTTGGAAATGGAAGTTCCTGTGAGATAACCTAGTCGTGGGCTATTGTCAGGATTCGCAACAATTACTGCGGAGGGGAGACTCCCCTTCAGAGCCCGAGGGAGGAAGACGGCCTGACACGGTCTCTTTTCAAAAAAGAGAAACAGACTGGGAGACTATCCCGACCGAGAACAATAACTCAGTTCACATTGTATGTCTAAATGTTTATTGCTTCAGGAGCTCAATTTGCCTTAGACACATTTTCTTTTTTCTTTTTTTTTCAGGAATTGTCAAAACACGGCTGATGAAATAAAGGGAGAAGCAGACAGGAGCACCCGCTTATTGAAGGTGGAAAAGCCAGCTTGTCTCAGAGGTAAAATCTTTCTTTAAAACTCACTCTTCTCTTGAATTCCCAGGATCCATCCATCCACCCCATCCATCCTTCAAGGGAGGGGCTGGTTCCCCATTCACCCTGGTTTGATGGAGACTCTAGTGTACTGGCACCATTATTTCCACGGCACTGGCAGGAGTGAAAACTTAACAAACTTTATGTCATAATGAAAAGAAATCTCACACATCCTGTCTTCCAGCTGATCTTACCAGACACAGCTTGTGTATTCTCTAAAAATCTCTGGGAAACATTTGACAGCTTGAGGTCTGTCAATCAACAGAAGGTAAACTGCATGTACAGATAGTGCTGGAGGGAAAGGTTAACACCTATGATAAGGACTACCCATCTTATTTCAAGCTGTGGTGATCATCATGCTCCTGGGTGGAGGACTTGATTGCCTGAATCTGAGTAATGGGAAGCTGAAAGGGATGTTTCTGTACTTTTGAAGTCCTTGAGGGTTCTTAAGCAAGCCCAGTTCTTTTCATGTTGCTACTGAAACCCATCTCCTTGTGTTCTGAAGCCCTTAGGGGGAATATTATTCTTTAGAAGCAGGTTATTTCTGGTGCTGATTTGTTTAGACTGCAACACCTAGCAGGTGGAGATTAAGGAGATGTTCAAACGTAACATTTCTCTTCTAACTGTTAGTTTGCATACTTAGAAGAGTCTTGGGATTCCATCTACATCTACCTCCTGCCTTTCCACTGTGGCCATCGGAACTCTCAGTTTGTCCTGAACTCAAGTTGACCCACAGGCAAAGCCTCTTTCCAGGTTTCCTATCTTATAAAACAGCATCCTTCCTCTCCCCTCAGGGAGAGAAGGACCTTTCCTCTCCTTCCTTTCATTCATTCTTCACTGTCAAGATATCACCAAGCCTGTCCTCATAAAGAGCTCAGGAAAGTTCCTTGAGACCAGCCCTTTGTCTGATTTGTTCCAGGGCCTGGTGCCGGGTGGCTAATCTTTGTGGCATGAGTAACCCATGCCCCTGGCCTCGGTCAGTGAGTATCACCTTTCACCGTTGTGTCTCTAGCAGCCTCCTGACTGGATCCCAGTCTTGTCTCTCAAACACATTCTCCACACCACCCAGAGTCATTCTACTGAAGCCCACATCTGATCACAGGACTTCTTTGCTTAAACCCATCCAGGTCTCCCTGGCTCTTAGGAATGAAGTCTTCACTTCTTCAGATGCCTGAGAAGTCCTGAGCACCACGCCTTCCTTATCCATCCATCCTTGTCTGTTGCCACCAGACCTCCACCATCACTCTCTCCCCTTGAATTCCATAGCCCTATTCCGGGTCCCCTGTGTTCCTGATTCTCGTTCATCCTGTTGTTCCCCCAGCAGCCAGTGACTGTAGAAGTGACTCAGATCACATCATATCTCTGCTTACAACCATCCGGGCTTCTCACTGTTCCAGAAGCATCCACCCCATCGTCATCCCATGTTATTCTCCAAGTCCCTCGCTATGTTTTGCCACCCAGGCCACTTTTCTGCCTGTGAATGGCTCTTTCCTTTTCTTGGCTTTTGCATGTCTTGTTTCTCCTGCCCAGAATGCTCACCTCCGCCCCCTCACTCTTTGTATTGCTGGCTCCTTGCCATCCTTCAGGTTTTAGCGCAAGTGCTGCCTCCTAGATAGCCTTCCCTGATCGGCACTTGGGAAGTGACCTCCCCATCTGCTCTTTGTATCATCAGCCTGTTTATTTCCTTCTTAACTACGGTTGGTACTCACAGCTGCATGTTTTTTTTTTTTTTTTTACTCTTTAAAGCTTACTTTTATTTTTTTATTTTTTTTGTCTCTTTTAATTAATTTATTTATTTTAGTTGGGGGCTAATTACTTTACAATATTGTAGTGGTTTTTGCCATACATTGACATGAATCAGCCATGAGTTTCCATGTGTTCCCCATCCTGAACCCCCCTCCCACCTCCCTCCCCATCCCATCCCTCTGGGTCATCCCATTGCCCCAGCCCTGAGCATTTGTCTCATGCATCGAACCTGGAATGACATTCTGTTTCACATATGATAATATACATGTTTCAATACTATTCTCTCAGAACGTCCCACCCTCACCTTCTCCCTCAGAGTCCGTAAGACTGTTCTATGCATCTGACAGCTGCATGTTAAAGGCACAGACTGATGTCAGACTTCCGGACTTGGCTCTTGCCTCTGCCACCTGCTAGCTGTGCAACCTTGGGAAAGTGTCCTAACCTCTCTGTGCCTCAGTTTTCTCAACTATGAAATGGGACTGATAATACTACCAACCTCATTGAGTTGTTGGAAGGATTAAATGAATCAGTATATGTGAAAAACTTAGAACAGTACCAGTCAATATTAGTGTGTACATGTGAGAACCTCTATATGTTTTATTCTCACTCTGACCCCAAGGCCTGGGCTAGTACCTGATGCAGGCTCTCTTTACCCCCTAAGTGTTTTGTGTTTGGACCCCAAACTGTGAATGGGTAAAAACTTAGAAGAGGAAAAACTACATTCGAAGAATTTAAGTAGAGAGAAATTGGCCATGGTTAAACTAGATTAATGAAATAAAAAAATTAAAGTTAAATTACCTGGAGGCTAATGAAAATATGAAGGGAATTTATCCTCTCTTTCATCAGCAGTGATCCTTGGAGTTAATGGATGACAAGCTTTGCCAGTCCAAATTCTGTAATGGTTTGTTTTCCGAAGAGAAGCCAGTTCCAACACTGACAATTCAGGCAGTTTCTTGCAAAGACATAAAGAATCAAAGGACCTTGGCAAAGCGTTCGTCCATCAGCCAGCCCTAACCTGTGGTTGTGATGAAAGAATAGAGTATGTTTCCATTTTCAGCTTGAATGTGATGCGTTTTGAAGCATTAAACTGAAAAAAGAAATATGGAAGGCCAGTTTCTGGACATATGCCTTTGTGCTTTGCTTTCAGTGCTGGGGAAGATTCAGAAGGAAGGAGAAATACTTTCCTTTGGTTCTTCCAGAGGGCAAGCAGGATTTTGAGACCTGATAATGTGGGATTCTCATACAAAGCTAGGGAGCTTTGTGTTGAAAGGAGTTGAAGTCTCCAATAGAGGAGAGGTGCTCTGAAGCTTGCCAATGAGGGATGGAGAAAAGGATGGAGAAAGGCAGTAGCACCCCAGGAGGAAGAAAGGGGTGCCACCAGCAAATGGAAAGACCCATATTGCATGTCTACAGAGTGCCTCAAGAGGGCGCTGCTCATCTGCTAGGGTAGCATGTGGACACTGGGTGAAGGTACCAAATTCTAGGAGGTGTGTCTCAGGCACAGCCAAGGATCTTAGGCATGGAATCTTTGGCTTTAAAAATGGACCTCAGTGGGACTTCCCTGGTGGTAAAGTGGTTAAGAATCTGCCTTCCAATGCAGGGGATGCAGGTTCAATCCCTGGTTGGGGAACCACAACCACATACCACTGGGAAACTAAGCTGGCGTGCTGCAACTACTGGAGCCCATGTGCCTCAACTAGAGAGCACACACACCGCAAGGAAGATCACGCATGCCGGAACTAAGACCCGACACACCAAATAAATAAAAGTAATATAAAATGGAGGCTTCGCTGGTAGCTCAGCTGGTGAAGAATCCGCCTGCAATGCAGGAGACCCCGGTTCGATTCCTGGGTCAGGAAGATCCCCTGCAGAAGGGATAGGCTACGCACTCCAGTATTCTTGGGCTTCCCTGGTGGCTCAGATGGTAAAGACTCTGCCTACAATGCGGGAGACCTGGGTTTGATCCCTGGGTTGGGAAGATCCCCTAGAGGAGGGCATGGCAACCCACTCCAATATTCTTGCCTGGAGAATCCCATGGACAGAGGAGCCTTGTGGGCTACAGTCCATGGGGTTGCACAGAGTCGAAAATGACTGAGCGACTGAACAACAACAGTATAAAATGGACTTCACATTCTCAGGTCCTGGAGCATTTCAGTGGCATCTCTGCTGGACCAATGACAAGAAACCCTTTTTATGTCATGAGGTCGAATGTGAGTTGGGGGACAGGAGAAAATGAGTAAATTCCTGCCACCTTGGTGAGGAAGGACATAGATTTAATTGGGCTTAGAGGAGTAAACTAATATGACTTTTTTTTTTTTTTATGCCCAAAGTTTCAGAGCAAAAATTATACACTCTTCACTAATAGAAAGTACATGGTTCTTAACTCTGGGATCTGAAATCATAGGTTTCCTAACAAGCCCGGGGCAATTCATGGAGCAGTTAGGAGAAGATGCCTCAACTTGGATCTTAGCCAGAGTAGCACAGATGGTGGAGAAAGATGGTCCCCACTCTTTCTTTTGTGTATCTGCCAAGCTGAGGACAGACACCATTGTGGGGTGAATCTGAGTCAGGGCTGCATAATCCTTCTGTAGGAACCTGTAACATGAAACAGCCCTAGAATCCTGCTCTGAAGGTGCAGTGTGACCTTGAACAAGTCTCTTAATTTTTTGGTATCCATTTCTTCACCTTTAATAAAACTGACCTGATAGGGACTTCCCTGGTGGTCCAGTGGCTAAGAGTCCTCACTCTCAGTGCAGGAAGCCTGGTTTCCATCACTGGTCAAGGAACTAGACTCCACATGCCACAACAAAAATCAAAGATCCCGTGTCACAACTAAGACCCGGTACAGCCAAATAAATATTTTTGAAAAACTGGCCTAATAATCATTTCTCCCTCTAGCCTTATTAAGACCATAGATTCAATATATATTAAATATTTTCAAAACCATACAACTGACCACAATTGATAGCTAACATTATTTTGAGTATCTACATTCTATGCTGGGCACCATGCTAAGAACCTTCCAAAACATTTGTTAATTTGATCATCACAAGAGTCCTATGAGGTGGAAATTATTTTTCTCTCTCTTCTACAGATGAGGAACCTGGGGTTTTAAAAGGTGAAATAACAAGCTGAAGGGACGGTGTTCCTCACATTTGAACCCAGAGTCATCCTTTTGTGACTCTGAGCTCTTTTCTTCCGAGCTTGACCATTACATACTAATACACAGGACATATATGCAATCTCAGTGAGCAGGGCCATGCAGTTACTTTGATATACACTTTTAATTGTGGATTGAGGGACTTCCCTGGTGGTCCATTGGTTAAGAATCTGCCTGCCAATGTAGGGGACATGGATTCGATCACTGGTTGCTGCAGAGCAGCTAACTGGTTGGATCACTTAGTTGCTGCAGAGCAACTAAGCATGTGCACCACAACTACTGAACCCCGCACCCTCTAGAGCCCATGCCCTGCAACAAGAGAAGACACCGAAATGAGAAGCCTGTACACCGCAACTAGAGAGTAGCTCCTACTCAGCAAAACTAGAAAAAGGCCACATGTGGCAATGAAAAGCCCTATTCACCGCAATGAAGACCCAGCACAGACAAAAATTAATAAATTTAATTTTTAAAAGTTATGCATTGAGTCACACTTGGAAGGCATCTAGGAAGAGGGTAGTATGTTGTATTGTTATATTAGTTCCTAACCTGTACCAAATAGACACTGTTTTACATTCCATTCCTATGTTTCTGGAGAACAAAAGTGGCATGTTTTCTTTCTACACTTTCACCAGATTTTGAGGATAAAGCAAGACCCCTTTGGGGGCAGGTTAAAGTCCTTGACTGGCTTTAAGTAAACCCGATTATATTTTTATACCCAATCCTTTTTCCTTCTTACTCCCAAGTCAATTAAAGGCCAATTCTGAGCCACTTCAATCAAAAAGAAAGAATTATATCTCCTCTCCTGGCCTGACAGCAAGCACTTAAGTCCACAGTCCCTGGGGTATATGAAGAAATCATCTAATAGCTGTGTTTTATGTCATTATTTTTTTTAAATAGCAATGCCATTTTAAAATAGCTATGTTTTATAATCTTGTTATGTTCTCATTACATGAAATTGTTGCTTATTATTTTTTCCTGGTTGGGAATCCCGATTTAGATTGCCTCAACTCAGGGCAGCAAAAACCCAGGGCAAGTGTTTGTGAAACACAGACAAGAATCAATCAAAACATCACAAGCTAATTAATGTCATTTGGAGCCCTAGGAGCAGCTGTATCACAGTGAGTACCATATTATAAAATTGGTGTACATCAGAAGTACACTCAAGGACATAGGTTAACTTTCTCACCAAACCCTTTCTGTTTATTTGCTCTGAAATAGGTATTAACAATAGTTAAGACTTGGCACTTAATGCCACATAACTGCTTATGCACTTTACATACAATAACTCATTTAATCTTTTCAACAACCCTGGGGGGCCAGTGCTATTATTAACCCCATTTGGAGGGCAGGGAATAGGCAGAGAGATGGTTTATAACGCACCTCAGATCCTACAGAGGACAAGTAAGCCACAGCCAAATATCAAACTTAAGCGGTCTGAGTTCAGAGTTGAGATTATTGACCCTCACTCAACTCACCGTCCAATGGTCAAGTATTAAATTAGGAGGCATTACTTCCCTTATTTCCTAACACAGTGTCTATCAGTGGGAACTCAGTATTTGTTACTTACTTGTGGGCTCACCACCACATTATGAAAGGGCATTAGAGAAATATTTGTGAAATTGAACGGAAAAATTTTTCAGCAAGTATTTCTCTTTCAGTTGAAACTTCTAATAGAGAAGGCTTTTTTGCAGGTGATGTCAATCATCAATCTCTCAAGCAAGCAAGAAGAATGTATTGGAACCATGAGCCAGTGTGGGAGGAAGGGGCCCAGGATTTAAGAGAACAGAGGCCCCTGTGCCCCAGGGAGAAAGCAACTCAGTTTGCTGGAGTTGAGATGGGGCTGAAAACTGTCATTAAGTGATGTGATGTGATGTGATGACTTTTTTTCTGCCACCAAGTATAGATCAGACCTACCCTAAATTGTAATGGCTAAGAATTCGCTATAATTCACGTCATAAATAAAGTGGCCTCGGTGCAGCAGATTTCTAGGGTTCTGATTCAAACAGAAAGTTGGTTAGGCTGTTTGCTGAGATGGGAATTGGATATGCAAGATTAGAACTCAAAAAGATATATGGTTGGAAAAGGAAAAAGATTGGCAATGCCTAAACACAGAGGAAGGAAATCCTAAAGGAAATCAATCCTGAATAGTCATTGGAAGGACTGATGCTGAAGCTGAAGCTCCAATACTTTGGCCACCTGACTCAAAGAGCTGACTCACTGGAAAAGACCCTGATACTGGGAAAGATCGAAGGCAGGAGGAGAAGGGGATGACAGAGGACGAGATGGTTGGATGGCATCACCTACTCGATGGACATGAGTTTGAGCAAGCTCCAGGAGTTGATGATGATGTACATGTCCATCCCAAACTCTTTAACTATCCCTTCTCCCCATCCTTCCCCCTGGCAATCATAAGTTTGAATTATGATTTCTGATCAGTTCCCAGGATGTTGCTGCTGCTGGTCAGCAAGCATCACTCTTCCGCCACTGCGGCCTTGGCTTTGCTCCAGGCACCCTAGCCTCCCCACTGTTGTTCTGATCCCTCAAACTCCGTCTGTCCCAGGGCCTTTGCATGGCCCGCTGCCTGGAATGTAGCTCCCCAGATATCAATGCAATCAAGTCCAAAGCTTTTCCAGGTCCCTGCTCAAATGTCACCTTCTTAAAGAGAGACTTTCTGACCATCTTTTTTTTTTTTTCTTTTTTTCTAGTAATGAGACATGGAAGCAAGTTTTCCTACTTTTTCATAGTGGTCATTCAGTTTTTCAAATGCCAAACTCACTATGATCTATGACCATCTTTCTTAAGAAAGTAACTCCTCTCACTCACTTGCCTGCTTCTGCCCTTCACCCTCATCCCTTCCCTGTTTTTTTTTTTTCCTCTATATTGCCCTTATTACCTTCTAACAGACTATATGACTTATTTACTTGTGTGTTTTGTTCACTATCAGTCCCTTCCAGGAGAGGAGGGATTATATCTTTTTTTCTTTTTTTTGCTGACTCTTTCAAGCCTAGAACTGTCCCTGGCACATATCAAATGTTCAATAAGTATTCATTAAAGGATGAATTTAATGAAGGAATAAAGATTCTTGCCTGTAGAATTGTAGTTTTAAGAATTTCATTCTGGGACTTCCCTGGCAGTCCAGTGGTTAAGACTTTGCTTTCCAATGCAGGGGTTGCAGGTTTGATCCCTGGTCAGGGAACAAAGATCCCACATGCCTCCTGGTCAAAACACCAAAACATGAAACAGAAGCAATGTTGTAACAAATTCAATGAAGACTTTAAAAATGGTCCACATCAAAAAGAACCTTTAAAAAAAATTTAATTCCAATGGAAATTCTTTATGACTGGTTTCTTCCATATCAAAAATGAAATATGATCATGTTGTTCCATTCTGAGAGAAAAAAAAATCTCCTCCCATACCTGGGGGTAAAGTCAAAGATCCTTGATATATTCACCAGTAGGCACTGGTTGGGCTGGGACATGACAGGGAACACACTCTGAGGTAGTTCCCATCCTCCTGTTGCCTACAACCTGGTTAACAACACTCTCTTGCTCTATAATAGCCCATGCATATCTCTACCCACTTTAAATGTAACCATTTCTGCATTTGTCTGCATGCCTCACTCAGGATTTCCTCCAAGGTAGGAATCATGGTGGTGCTTATTTTTTGTTTTTATTTTATTTGAAGTCCTCCAACTTTGTTCATCTGTATACAGTATATTTAATGTTGTTTTATCACTGTTTTTTGGCTAAGCATTATGATCATTATCCAGTAGATTTTTGAAGTGAATCCATTCATCTAATAAAAAACAGAAGAAGCATCTGTGATGGTAGGAAACAGCATTTGATCAGTGTTTATATGCAATTCCCTATAATTGTTTTAATAAAAGTGGCCTAAATTATAGTCAATCTGAAGCTATAAATGAGCTCCATTGCTCACAAATGAGCCAAGGCGAGTTGTGCACTGTGTATGCACTGTCGGCAGTGTGGAACTTCTGCACTGCGTTCTGAAGATTCCTAAAAGCATTCATGGAGGCCTGATGAAAATACTTAATAATCCTGCAGCTGTAAATTCTATCTTGAAATGGATATTCTTCCATCTCCCCTCTCAGTCTCTACTTAGTAAACTCTAAACCGTTTTGATGTTGACTTTGCAAAACACAGGGTTCCTCCTCGGTTTATGTTCTTTTATACTTTTCTTGAACGGGGTCTTGGGAAGGCCGTTAAGGGTGCTTTCTTGGATTCCACCCTCTTTCTCACTCCTTCAAAGGTGCAAAATAAAGAAATAAACACTGTGGTCTGAATAGCTGCTCTTAGGCAGAGCTGAGGATGTGAAAATCACTCAGTTGTGTCCGACTCTTTGTGACCCCATGGACGAGACAGTCCACGGAATACTCCAGGCCAGAACAGTGGAATGGATAGCCATTCCCTTCTCCAGGGGATCTTCCCAACCCAGGGATCGAACCCAGGTCTCCCACATTGCAGGCAGATTCTTTACCGGCTGAGCTACCAGGGAAGCCTGAAGTGAGGATGCTTGAGGGCAATTTTGGTCTTGAGTTCTCAGCAGAAGAGTGGATACAGCAGAGAGAAAGGAAAGTACCTTTATAATCTTCAGAGGATGCCTTCTGTGCTATTTGCAAAGAAAATTCCCTTGGAAATGGTTATAACCTAAACTTGGATCAGACAATAATGGCTATTATTTATTGAATGGCACCAGGAACATTATGTGAATCATCTTTAATTCCTGCAGCAACACTGCAAGTAGGTGTTGAGTCCAACCCTAAGGCCACAGGTGGGAGGCCTTGCCCCAAGACCACAAAAGCAGAGCACAGAACCAAGGCCACCTCTGAAGGTGGCTGAGCCCCTTTGTGACTGTTGCCGAAAGCCCCCTTGACCATTGCCAGTAGGCTTCCTGACCCCAAATTACACAAAAATGCCCACCCCAGTAGTCACTCTATGGCACCCTAACCAACCTTCCAGCAGGAATTTTCTTTGTCTTGAGGTTATAAAAATTGGCTATTAACCCACGAAAAATGGTTGGCTCTCCTTGGTCTGTCAGGAGGTTGGCCCACTGCACTCACAGTGCCCACATTATTTCTGCTGTTTGTTCTTAATAAACTCACTCCCTTAAGAAATGCTGCATGTCTGGAAATTCTTTTCCAATCTGTGCTTGGACTGCCTCAACAGTAGGTATTACCAATTTCCATTATATAGATCCAGAAAATGAGGCTCAGAAACATTAAGTAACTTGCTTAAAGTTCATACCCAGAAAGAGGCAGATTTGAATCCAGGCATCCTGGAATGCAGGGTCAAGTGGGCCTTAGGAAGCATCACTATGAACAAAGCTAATGGAGGTGATGGAATTCCAGTTGAACTCTTTCAAATCCTAAAAGATGATGCTGTGAAAGTGCTGCACTCAATATGCCAGCAAATTTGGAAAACTTGGTAGTGGCCATGACTGGAAAAGGTCAGTTTTCATTCCAATCCCAAAGAAAGGCAATGCCAAAGAATGCTCAAACTGCCGTACAATTGTACTCATCTCACATTCTAGCAAAGTAATGCTCAAAATTCTCCAAGCCAGGCTTCCGCAATACATGAACCGTGAACTTCCAGATGTTCAAGCTGGATTTAGAAAAGGCAAAGGAACCAGAGATCAAGTTGCCAACATCCGCTGGATCATCAAAAAAGCAAGCTGCTGCTGCTGCTAAGTCGCTTCAGTCGTGTCCGACTCTGTGCGACCCCATAGACGGCAGCCCACCAGGCTCCGCCATCCCTGGGATTCTCCAGGCAAGAATACTGGAGTGGGTTGCCATTTCCTTCTCCAGTGCATGAAAGGGAAAAGTGAAAGTGAAGTTGCTCAGTCCTGTCCAACTGTTAGCGACCCCATGGACTGTAGCCTACCAGGCTCCTCCGTCCACGGGATTCTCCAGGCAAGAGTACTGGAGTGGGGTGAAAAAAGCAAGAGAGTTCCAGAAATACATCTATTTCTGCTTTATTGACTATGCCAAAGCCTTCAACTGTGTAGATCATAACCAACTGTGGAAAATTCTGAAAGAGATGGGAATACCAGACCACCTGACCTGCCTCTTGAGAAACCTGTATGCAGGTCAGGAAGCAACAGTTAGAACTGGACATGGAACAACAGACTGGTTCCAAATAGGTAAAGGAGTACGTCAAGGCTGTATATTGTCACCCTGCTTATATAACTTTTATGTAGAGTACATCATGAGACACGCTGGGCTGGATGAAGCAGAAGCTGGAATCAGGATTGCCGGGAGAAATATCAATAACCTCAGATATGCAGATGACACCACCCTTATGGCAGAAAGTGAAGAGGAACTAAAGAGCCTCTTGATGAAAGTGAAAGAGGGGAGTGAAAAAGTTGGTTTAAAGCTCAACATTCAGAAAACTAAGATAATGGCATCTGGTTCCATCACTTCATGGCAAAAAGGTGGGGAAACAATGAAAACAGTGACTTTATTTTTGGGGGCTCCAAAATCACTGCAGATGGTGACTGAAGTCATGAAATTAAAAGATGCTTGCTCCTTGGAAGAAAAGCTATGACCAACCCTGACAGCTTATTAAAAAGCAGAGACGTTACTCTGCCAACAAAGGTCTGTCTAGTCAAAGCTATCGTTTTTCCAGTAGTCATGTATAAATGTGAGAGTTGGACAGTAAAGAAAGCTGAGCGTCGAAGAATTGATGCTTCTGCACTGTGTTGTTGGAGAAGATTCTTGAGAGCCCCTTGGACTGCAAGGAAATTCAACCAGTCAATCCTAAAGGAAATCAACCCTGATTGAAGGGTTGAAGATTGAAGGCAAAAGGAGAAGGGAGAGCTGAGCATGAGATGGTTAGATAGCATCACTCACTCAAAGGACATCTGTTCAGTTCAGTTCAGTCGCCCAGTCGTGTCAGACTCTTTGCGACCCCATGGACAGAAGCACACCAGGCTTCCCTGTCCATCACCAACTCCCGGAGCTTATTCAAACTCAACGGACATGAATCTGAGCAAACTCTGGGAGATAGTGGAGGACAGAAGAGCCTGGTGTGCTGTAGTCCATCGAGCTGCAAAGAGTCAGACACAACTTAGCAACTGAACAACACACCTGGGGGAGGGATAAATTAGGAGTTTGGGATTAACATACACACACTACTATATTTAAAATAGATAACCAACAAGGACCTACTGTGTAGCACAGGGAACTCTGTTCAATGTACTATAGTAACTTGAATGGGAAAAAAATTGAAAAAGGGTATATGTATATGTGTAACTGAATCACTTCATTGTACACCTGAAACTAGCAACATTGTTAATCAACTATGCCCCAATATAAAATAAACACTTGAAATAAAATAAAAATGAAAACAAAACAAATAGGAGTACACCCTTACCATGGGCAAGTTCATAACTCATAAAATAACCATGTGCAAAGAATGTCAATTAATGTAATCATATAGTAAATATTAAGTAACTGTATTCAATATGTCTGTGATGAGTAGTGACAGTAAAACCATTATCAACAGTATACTAAATTAATATCATTGACTAATATCAATAATCAATGGCATTCAATATTATTTAGAATAATAACAGTTGTAGTCTAATAAGAGTTTTTTTATTGGTCCCTGGTTGTGTGGCACAGAACCTTGTTCATGGTTATGTACAGATAACTATTTTTAGTAATCTCTTAGTTGAAATTATGAAGAATTCTTATCAGACTTTCAAAATGACCAAAACTGAAAAGAGAGCTAAAAAGCAGAATTCATAAAGGTCTGAGAAGCTTTATGAGAATGATGGATTTAACAGGAAATATGGGTTTAACCAGACCAACTACATATACATAGGATGAAAAAAAGCAGTCAGTTTTTTAAAAAATCCTGAATTTTGTTGATGACACACTTAATTAGGAACCTGGAGTGTTACAGGGTTGGCTCAAAATCTAGTGCAATATTAGTATACAAAATAAACCACAGTGTTAACAGAGGGGTTTATAGGACCTATATATTCAGAACATATGTGAATTACTGAGTTTAATTTCATGGGCTACATTTTAAGATGAATGCTTGCAATTTTAACTATGTCAAGATGAATATAATTAGGGATGCAAAGCTTTCAGGACAAACTTCAGTGATTGAAGGGAACAGTGATGTTTAGTCCTTGAAAGAATAGCTCTGGTGAAGGAAGGCGGGAGCCAGCTACCTGGAGAATTGATCTCAGGAAGATCTGGTGTGTTAAGTGCTGGTACAGGAAACTAGATCCCTGTGGGGACAGAGGAGCTTTAAGAGTGCAGACCTTACTGTGACTTTGTAACTCAGAGCTGCTAACCGATGGGGTGGTCTCCTTGTGACACAGTGGGTGGGTGTCCCTGCAGGGGCTAGGCACCACCTGTGATCCTGCAGGTGAGAAGCCCTCCCTGGGTGGGCAAATGGACTCCTGACCCTGAGTTCCCTCTGAGCCTCGGAGTCAGGGAGCAAGTACCACCAACGAAGAGTTCCATTTGGGTGGCTGGCTCAGGCGCTATGGGTTCCCAGTGCTAGTAATTTGTATTCAGAGAACAAACGTAACATTGTCTGACTTTAAGCAGCACTGAAGGCATGGACTTTGAGAAGTAAATACTATCTGGAATGGTGCTGACTGCAGGTCAATTAGAAATGCAGATCCCTCCAAGACAGAAGTCTGCTATTCATTTATTGAGTTCCTCATCTTCAATGGCTGCCTGACCTAGCGTGGCCTGGGATTCTCTAGAAGGTTTCATCTTATCCACCCCGACCCCCCCTGCAGACGGTTTCAGAGAGCCCCTCTCAGTCCTGTCAACTCAGCCATACACTTCAAGCTGCCTGGTCCCCACTCCAGACTCTTCACTCTGGTTTTGGTTTCTGCCTTCTCTCTTGGGTTTTCTGGATGGTTCCTCACTTCTTGAGGCTGCTTTC
This sequence comes from Okapia johnstoni, assembly GCA_024291935.2. Classification (NCBI taxonomy): domain Eukaryota; kingdom Metazoa; phylum Chordata; class Mammalia; order Artiodactyla; family Giraffidae; genus Okapia; species Okapia johnstoni. The sequence goes on from CM044324.1 coordinate 20,569,841, forward strand.
ATCCAGTTCCTGGACCTCATTGCTCCTTTGGCTGCTCTTGGGGTTTAGCCCTGTCCACCCACTCTGGCTTTGGGAGCTTGTAGCCCAAGTCAAGTTCTCATTGCCCTGGAGGAAAGGGCCAACAGGTGTATAATTGGCATTCAATAGCCCTGTAATAATTCCATTTATTGACTAACTATTTATGTGCCAGACATGTAACAGTCTATGTTTCATTTAATTCCTGTAATGACATTTCAAAGCAGGTGTTATGCCCACTTCACAGAAGAAGAAACTGAGGTTTACTGGCTAACTTGCATAGGTTACTCAATGAGAAACAAAACTGGAATTCAAACCTCTCCATCTGCTTTCCACATCTATATTTTTCTCTAGTTTTGAGTCAGCACTTTAATAAAATGATGCCAGGTTTTCAGTAAATATTTGTTGATTAATGATTTTTTTGTTTGTTCGCCTGCTTTTAGGGGATGAAGAAAAACATTCTACTCATTTTCATTTTTAAAAAAAAAGCAAGCCATGATCTTAGGACTCCCCTGAAACAGTTGTTGAGTGGATTTAAAATGAAAGCTCTATGTTTGACAAATTTGCCTTGAGATTTTATACTTGGATAATTCTAAATGGGAAAAGAATCATCTCTGTGGGCCTACTGAAGTTTCAGCTCTCAAAACTTAATTGAAATTATAAATGAAATTTTAAAAAATTCAGTATAGCAGGAATGAGTCATACTGTCTGATAAAGACTCTCATCACCGAGTAGTGGCTTGAATTTAATGACTAGCAAGTCAGGCGATGGCCCAGATGACAAATGTGTGTGGCACCCATTGCTGCAGCTAGGGCCTGATTCAAAATTTGTAAGTATGGGATGGATTGTTGGGAAATTCTGACTTTACCCAATTCCTCTCTTTTTTTTGTATCTTAATACTCTGAACAAAACATTTTTGTAATAATAAGCACACAATGTACTTTTATTCCCCCTAGGGAAGAAAAAAAAATCCAAACCCAGAAACTGTAAATATCAAACTTCACAAGGCAGCAACTCTGAGCAGAACAGAAACACACCATTATAGGCTTCCTTGGTTCCCAAGTTGGCAGGAGTGACAGAGATGTACCCCTCATCCTATAAGCAGATGGGACAGGAGATCCAAGCCAGCACCAGGCACCATGTCACTGGATGTATGGCTCTGGCTAAGCTGTTTAACCAGCTTTGGACCCTCAGTTTTATCATCAATAAAAAGGGAGATAAATTAAGCAAAACGTACAAGAGAGCATAGTAAACTATAAAGCACTCTATGGAAAGTGGTTGCTACTATTTTAGTCTACAGTATTCCAGTGGGGAGAAATCAACTCATCAGCTATTAGAATTTTACAAAATAGAAATAAAGTCATGGATGTAGGAAACAAACTTACGGTTACCAGGAGGGAAAGGGGAAGATAAATTGAGAGACTGGGATTTATATACATACACTACTACATATAAAATAGGTAACTAATAAGGACCTACAGTATAATACAGGGGACTCTACTTAATACTTTGTAATGACCTATATGGGGAAAAAAAATCTAAAAATGAGTGGGTATATGTATGTTTATAACTGATTCACTTTGCCGTATACTCAAAACTAACACAAGATTGTAAATCAACCATACTCCAATAAAACTAAAAAATAAACAAAAAGGAGATCCTTGTTCTAAAATTGCCCACAACAAGTTCTGTCCCTGATTACTGATTTGTTTTTCTCCTTTGTACTCATCATTTCCTAACATAATATGTTTGATGATTTGTCCATTGTCTGTTTCTCCATATTAGATGGTTTCCTGAAAGCATTGTTTTTAGCCACTTTGTTCTGTGTTGTATCTCAGAGCCTTGAATGATAGTGACACATACTAAGCTCAGTAAATTCCTGTTGAATGAATACATGTCAAATGATATTTCTAGTTTCTATGACCCCATCCTAGCCCCAACTGGGGTACAAACATTGTTTTGGAAGGAGGTTTTGAGAGTGATTTATTCATCCATTTATTCATTCACTTTACTGATGTTTATAGAATGTCTACTATTGGCAAAGCTCTGGACTAGGTGATAAAGGAATTGTGCTAAGTGTGAGGTATGATCTCAATCAAGACTATTGTGAAACAAATAAGATCATCTGTACCCTTTTTCTAGATGTATGTTACTATATGACATCTATTTTTCTCTTTCTGATTTACTTCACTCTGTATGCCACTCTCTAGGTCCATCCATGTCTTTACAAAGGACCCAATTTTGTTTGGAAGTCCAAAAGGAAGGGGATATACGTATATGCATGGCTGATTCATTTATTCATGATATTGTAAAGCAATTATATGCCAAAACAATTAATTAAAAAAAGAATATTGTAAAACAAAGCACAATAGGCTTTGTAAAAAAACAAAAACAAAGGATTTCAAATACATATTTAAATGATAGTGAAAGTCACTCAGTTGTGTCCGACTCTTTGCGACCTTAATGGACTATACAGTCCATGGAATTCTCCATATGACATTCTCTGAAAACCTCTGCCTCAGAGAGGTTTTTGTAAAATTTTTTTGTAAAATTTTTGTAAAATTTTACCGTTTGATAATTTAGTGGTTGATTTTTTAAAAAATTTATTTATTTATTGTAATTAGAAGGACAATCACTTCACAACACTGTGGTGGCCCCTGCCACACATCGTCACAAATCAGCCACAGGTGCTGAAAATTAATATCTATTCAACAGTGAAAGGAAATAAAACAAAAACTCCCAAGCAAAGCAAAACGTGAACTTCAGCTTATTGCCAGCTTTCACTGAAAAGGCTACTGAAGTTTGACTTATAGAAGTAGGAGGAAATTTTGAGTGTTCTTCTTTTTTTCACTGCAGTATGCTTCATTTACAAAGTTATGCTGGTTTCACATGTACAGCAGAGTGATTCAGTTATATATATATAATATATATATATGCACACATTTATCTATTCTTTTTCAGATTCTTTTTCATTAGGTTGTTACAAGTTATTGAATATGGTTCCTTGTGCTAGACAGCAGGGCCATGTTGTTTTATCTATTTTATATATATTAGTATGTGTTTTAATCCCATATTCTGAATTTATCTCTTCCCCGCACTTTCCCCTTTGGTAGCCGTAAGTTTGTTTCCTATGTCTGTGAGATTGTTTCTCATCTGTGAAGAATTTCATTTCTACCATTTTTTTAAGATTCCACATATAAGCAGTATCACATGATAATCTGTTTTTCTCTGTCTGATTGCTTCAGTTAGTATGATAATCTCTAGGTCCATCCATGTTAAATAAGTGGGTTTAAAAGATAACATTAATGAATAAGGTTGATGTGCAAAAAAAAAGTCCCTTAGCAAAAAAGATTAAAAAGGAAATCCCTGTTCTAACATGGTGACTTTTAAATAAGCCAGTGGTCGGTGACTTTGTTTACACTGCAATTGGGCACCATTTTACTTAGGAAGCTGCTCATTCATCATTGTACTAATGAGTTAATAAGCAACTAGATTCCTGTTTTTTCCAGTTGTGTGCTGCCCCACTTTACTTCTGGGCAGCAGTAGCATAAACAGTTTGAAAGGAAGGGTTCGAGAAGGAAAGAAAACTTAGAGCTAGAGACTTTCAGAAATATGCTTGCAGAATATGTATCTCAAAGAATAACACATTATTGCTAGACTTAAGAGTGTAGAAAATGTGTCACAATGACGTATATTATATTTCTATCTGAAAGCTGTTAAAATGAAGAAAAATAAAGTCAGGCTACTCCTACTCAGTTCTTTAGACCCAGTAGTTTAGTATATTGAACTCATTTGTCCAGAATGAGATGATTACTTCAAGGTGATTATAGGAATTCTTTCTAGGCTGTAAGAACCTATAGTACAACATGCCCTTTAGTTGCACTCAGATTCAGACACATTATCAGAACTTGAATTTTAATATTGTGGATGTGTACTGGAAAACCACTGTACCTAAGAGTATTTCCCCAACAGTCCTAGGAAGTGAGAAATCAAACACTGGTTCTCCCCTGGGAGCGCTTTGTTTTAGGCAAGTACTCTTCATTATTATTCCAAAATTTTTTTACACACATTATGTTTAAAAGGGCCTAGCAGCCAGTTTCTATATTTAATGCATTGTTTTCTTTTTCTTTGAAAAATCCTTCTGTTGCTCTTAGAATGGGAGGAGTTCTGTACAGATGCTTCAATAGCAGAACAGTAACAAACAGATAGTAAATTCTTAACTGTGGTCAGGCATTGTGCCAAGCACTCCATTTATCATAAGTCACTTAACTCTTTATCCCCATTGTACAGATAAGGAAGAGTCACAGAGCTAACGAGAGCCAAGATGAAATTCAAACTCAGACAGCATGGTTCCAGTGTCCTCACATTATTCCATATTGTTTCTCTAGCAAGCTTTGCCTCCTTATGTTAAGAATTCAGAAATTTTGTATGGCAGCTGCTATGGACTGAATTTGTCCCCCACCAAATTCATATGCTGGAGTTTTAATCCTCAATATGATGGGGCCCTTGGGAGGTGATTAGGGCTGGATGAGGTCATGAGATTGAGATTAGTGTCTTTGTAAGAAGAGGAAGAAGGACTTCTCTGGTGATCCAGTGGCTAAGACTCTGTGCTCCTGATGCAGGGAGCAGGGAGTCCTGCTCACACCAGGGCTTGATCCCTAGTTAGGGAACTAGATCCCACTTGCCACAACTAAGAGTTCACCTGCTGCAATGAAAGATCCTATGTGCTGCAATTAAGATTTGGCACAGTCAGGTAAATAAATAAAATATTTTTTTAGAAAAAGAAGAAGGAGAGGGAGAGACACCAGAGCTTCCTCCCTGTGAGGTGAGGACACAGTGAGAGGGTGGCCATCTACAAACTGGGAAGAGCGCCCTCACCAGACACCAAATCTCCCGGCACCTTGACCTTGGACTTCCTGGCCTCCAGAACTATGAGAAATAAATTTCTGTTGTTTAATCCATCTCATCTAAGGTACTTTTTAAAATAGCAACCTGAACTAAGACATGGCAATTCACCTGTCCATCTTCTATCTGCTTATCCCTGATATTGTTGATATGCAGTGAAGAATAAGAAGTTAAGGAACTAGGAAAGTAAGCAGATGGGCAGTGGTCTTTAAGAGCAATGTTAATACATGTGTTATAACAGCAGTTAAAGATATTTATGGAGCCAGAAAATTTGTTTGTGAATATGTGGTCCAACTCTTGTATTTTATAGAAGAAGGTAGAATCCAGAGAGGTTAAGTGACTTGCTCAAGGTCACATAGAAGTTGGAACAGGTTATTTATTTTGTGGGATTAGAGAAGACTGATTTCTGTCTATAGGGTAAGTGGAGTCTGCTCTAAAATAAAAAGCTCTCAGTCCCCTCCCATGTTGACTCACAGTAGTAGATGCAATTCTTGTTTTATTATTCTAAGGACAAGATCACACTGCTTCTGATTAGAAAAAGCCAAAATATGAGACACAATTAGAATCAGATGATGCTACTTAAAAATAATTCAGAAACCAACAAGTTCAGTGCTTTGTCATTTTTTTTTTCTCTTTCTAGGATATAGTCAATAGAACTGAATCATTACAATGAAGCATGTGACAGAAATGTTGACTATTTCTGCCATGTCTTTCTATTTACAACTCCTACAGATGACAGCAATTGTCAGCAATAAATAGATGCTATTCAAACAGGACTGATTTGCTATGCAGTATTATAACCAACTGGGAGTAGTTCATTCTTTGGCTAAATTATACTTGTAAGAACTGAGAAAATGGGTGAAAAAAATGCACTCCATCCAAAATGATAACCAAGGGTCATTGTGTATTTTTTTGAAAGAAATAACAAAGTACACACATTTTAGACACAGAATAAATCAGAGTAGAAGACTCTGTGGGAGTGAGTCTTTCCAGGAGTAGTTTGATATATAAAAAAAAGTCCATCTGTTTGAATTTTATAAACTTGCCAACATTCCCTTGAGGGGGATACCATAGTGTACATGTAAATAAACCACTTTCTTCCTCAGGTGTTTCCCAAGTCCAAGGCCAAGTAAAAAGGTCAAGGACACAATACACCAGCCACCAGCCTGTGTTCCTGAGTGTGGACTTTTCTACTTCCAAATTACTGGCATCACAATTTCAGTCAGGCTGTGCTGGCTGGCCCAGCAGTGGTTAGAACAATTCTTTAAAGTCATAAGCCCGAGCGCATTATGTCTCAGCTCAAATTCCTCCAATACTTCCTATCTGATTCAGAGTAAGATCTAAAGTGTATACACCAGCCTAGAAAAAAAATTAACATTATCTGGAACACTTTTTCCCAACTCCCATTCATCATCTCCACTGTCCTTCTCTCTCCTTCCCTTTATTCCAGTCCCTGAACAAGCCATGTTCCTTCCTCTTGGCCATTGCACTTACTGTTCCCTCTGCCTGGAACTCTCTTTCCCCAGATAGAGTCTGGTGGTATATATAGGGCTTCTCTCAATGGAAAGCCATATGGATCACCCAGTCTAAACCACATCCTTTCCCCTGCTACCTCTCTTTGCCCTCCTACACTAATTCACTTTGCTTTTTGGCATTGCCCATCATTGGATACAGTATAGGTTTGTTTATTTTCTGCTACCCTGTTCCACACAAAGGGACTCCCATGAAGGTGGGGATGGACATGTTTTGTTCTCTGCTTTATCCCCAGTGTTTGGACAAGTATCTGGCATATCACAGACACTTGCTGAAAGAATGACTTCATAGAGAATTCAATTGGACTATTTCTTCACTGACTATTGGCTGCTTGTCTGCCTGGTGCCATCATTGGACCGACCCTGCAGTCCCTTAGAGAGACCACTAGGATGGCTAAGACTGATCATGTCAGTGGTCAGGATTGAGATTCAATCAATGCACCTAGAATAGGGCTTGAACTTGACCACTGGGACAAGCAAGAAAGAGATGTAAACGTCATAGGAAGAATTTCCTCTAAGGGCAGTTTTTATAATGAGCCAAAAGCACTTGTATGTTTGCTTTGGGGTATAAAGATTCAGCCTTGCTAATCTGATCAGTTCCCACTTAGAGTTCCTGTTTATTTAGATCACTTCCCCCAAAAAGTTAATTTTGGCAAGAGGAGAACGCCAATGTTTTTTAATCTTACCCCCCTCTTCATTGTATGTGTGCGTGTGCACTCAGTCGTATCAGTCGTGTTCAACTCTGTGCAACGCTATGGACTACAGCCTGCCAGGTTCCTCTGTCCATGGGATTCTCCAGGCAAGACTACTGGAGTGGGTTGCCATGCCGTCCTCCAGGGGATCTTCCCGACTCAGGGATGGAACATGGGTCTCCTGCAGTGCAGGAGGTCTCTTTAATGACTAAGTCCCCAGAGGAACCCATTTTTAGTTGAACACTATGAAATTTTCCGTCGTAGTGAAAGGTGTTCTCTTGTTTGTTTGGTTTTGTAAATATAAAAGTGTATCTGTAAGCGTATCTGATTGATTGAAAGTGTGCATGGTAAAAATTGCTGCTCAAGGAAATCAACTTTGTATTTCTTCCATTTGGGCATCTGGTTCAAAAAAGAAATTCTTGACTGCAGAGATCTGAAAACCAGAGTGAAGGCGTATATTCACTTTTGACCTGTTTCTCCTTTAGCATATTGGGCATTACTGAGAGTCATGTGAAGAAACAGAAGAGCAGAGAAAACGAGGCTGTATGTCAGGAAACATTTCTCAGTCTGCGATCACAGATCCTCAGAGAGGCGATCAAAGCCTCCTTGTTGGAATCATTTTCAGCCAGACTGGTCCAGACGCTGGAGATGTAGGGAATAATCCTGTCTGGACACCTTAACACACAGGGGAAGGTGGGGTGAAGATGATCTAATAGGTTGTTCCCTTTTGTAGTGGGTATTGATTAAGGCCAAGGGAATACCCAGAGCAACTCTTGTCCATAGTAAAAAAGCAACACAAACTTATGGTTGCCAGGGGGGAAGGGTGGGGTAGAGATAGTTAGGGAGTTTGGGATGGACATGTACACACCGCTATACTTAAAACAGATAACCAACAAGGACGTACTGTATAGTACAGGGACCTCTGCTTAATGTTATGTGGCAGCCTGGATGGGAAGGGAGTTTGGGGGAGAATGGATACATGTATATGTATGACCGAGTCGCTCTTGTGTTCACCCGAAACTATCACAGTCTTGTTAATTAGCTTGACTCCGATATAAAAAAAAAGTTAAAACACACACAGACACAAGCAACACAACAGCAGTGCCAATGACCAGCCAGTAACTTAGAAGCCAAAGGTAATTATCATAAACCTGGATACTGATTTGCAGGCTTTTTAATGCCACCTCCTCTAAATGGTAGCATAAAGCACAATATTTCCTTTGTGGCCCCCCCACTGCTGTTGAAAACAGCTTTGACTCCAGCTGTAAGAGAGGATGTTTGCCTCACTAATAGCTCCCTGAGTGCATGGATCTTCATGTGTCCTCACTGACTTAGGCAATTTCCTCACGTAGATAAATAAGAAAAGTGTGGTGAGAATGTACAAGGATACACAGAATAAAGGGAATAAAGACATCCAGAGGCACCACTGAGCACCATATAACTCCAGAACAGAGAAATAAACAGCCACTGCAGGGTCACTTGGAAATTTCTGTCTTTATTCCTACTTACTGAATCCCCCACCTTTCCAAAGAATTCAAAGAGTTCAAAATAAATCTCTATTTATAATTTCTATTTAGAATGATGTCCAATGTCATTCATCATCCTCTCCCCTAGCATGTAAAACCATCTGTTTAGAAAGACCACTTCCATGATAATGGAAATCTGTTCAGGGTGCTATAACAAGCACCACAAACTGGATAGCTTATAAACAGCAGAGATATATTTCTCAGAGTTCTGGGGGCTGGAAGTCCCACGCCAGGGTGCCAGCTTGGTTTGGAACTGGTAAGAAAGTTCTGGGCTACAGACGGCCAACTTTCTTCTGTGTCTTCACATGGTGGGAGGGCTCAGGATTTCTCTGGGACCTCTCTTTTATAAGGGCACTAATCCTATTCATGGGGGCTTCACCCTCATGACCTAATCACTTCTCAGACACCTCACCTCCTAACACCATCGCATTAGAGGTTAGGCTTCAACATAGGAATATTGAGGGAATAGAAACATTCAGACCATAACACTAGATTTACCCTATATTCATGTCTGCCCATGAATTTCTGCTTGAAGATTGATTTTTACAGCATCCTGTAAATCATATATTGGTATCTGATTTTCTGACACCACTGAAGAAGTAAAAAATCTGAATTTCAATTGAGTTCAGTTAGTTTCTTCCTTCTATCTGGATACAAGGAGCAGCAAGATAATTTGTGCTGTCTGCTCAGCCGTGTGGATTGTAGTCCACCAGGCTCCTCTGTCCATGGAATTTTTCCGGTAAAAATACTGGAGTGGGTTGCCATTTCCTACTCCAGGGGATCTTCCCAACCCAGAGATGGAACCTGTGTCTCCTGCATTGGCAGGCAGATTCTTTACCACTAGCCCCACCTGGGAAGCCCAAAGATAATTTAAAAATAGCTAAGAAATACCACCAGTAGCAGGAAAGGATCAGGAAAAGTTTAGTTATTCCATTAGGCTGTCTCTTAAAAGTGAAGCTAACATGACCACAAATGTAAATGCTCTGTAAACTCTACACATGTGGAGAGAGGTCAGCATGGAAGACAGGCTGTAACTTCAGAATAACACATGAAAAATGAACACAATTTGATTTTGTGTACATTGCTAAAGTAGTTGGTAATGTTAGAAGTCCAAGAAATTTAAGCTTTTTTGGAATATGTACATTAAGCTGGAGATCCTAAGAAATGAAATTGATTTTTGGAATTCCTACTATATTTTTAGGGTATATTTTCACAAAAATTGTGTTCAGGATTCAAAATGATAACTCAATGGTCTATTTTAAAAAGTAGAAATTCAACCAGAATAAAAAGGATGGTTCTATTTAACATATTGTTAGCTGATTTCACAAGCGAATCTGTTTGTCTCTTCTACTTACAAAAAAATAAAATAAAATCCTGAACTGTGAATTTGAAGCAATGAAAATCCAATTCTTTATGCAAGTGTTTGGATTGGCATTTGTATCTTGGGTTGAGGCAAATGATCTAAGGCATTGTTTTTAACCTGTGGAATTGAAAAATAAAGACTCTGGGACTCTCCTGGTGGTCCAATGGTTAAGAATCCTCCTGCCAATGCTGGGGACATGGGTTTGATCCCTAGTCCTGGAAGATTCCACATGTTGCAGAGAAACTAAGCCCGCAGTATAGCTACTGAAGCCCATGAGCCCTAGAGCTTGTGCTCTGCAACAAGAGAAGCCACCACAATGAGATGCCTGAGCACCTTCACTCTGGCTCAAGAGTAGCCCACCCTCACCACAACTAGCCCACCCTCACCACAAAAAGCCCATGTAGCAATGAAGACCCAGTACAGCCAAAAATATATAATCAAAAATAAACAAAAATGAAGACTCTTTATAGAAGACTAACAGTTTTTTTTTTAATTTTAGTGGCTCCATTTCATTTCTTTTTTATATTCAAAATAAATGGACATTAATATTCTGTGATTTCACACAAGCACTCTTTAAGCAGCAGCCCATTCTGAGGATGTGTGGCCAGCTGCGTAATAGAATAACAGGAAGCAGGGGGCCTATTTGGAATAGTGTTACATGGAGTTTTTATGAAGCCATGCCTCTACTATTGTGCTTAGTTGCTCAGTCGTGTCCGACTCTTTGCAACCCCATGGACTGTAGCCTGCCAGGCTCCTCTGTCCATGGGGATTCTCCAGGCAAGAATACTAGAGTGGGTTGCCATGCCCTCCTCCAGGGGATCTTTCCAACCCAGGGATTGAACACAGGTCTCCCACATTGCAGGGAGATTCTTTACCATCTGAGCCACCAGGGAAGCCCAAGAATACTGGAGCGGGTAGCCTATCCCTTCTCCAGGATACCTCCCAACACAGGAATCAAACTGGGGTCTCCTGTATTGCAGGTGGATTCTTTACCAGCTGAGCTACCCATTTCAAATATGATTGAGTGTTTGGTGACGTATTAGAAATTGATTTGAAAGTAATTAGACATGCTTGGGATCCTTTTCTTCCTGTGCCAAGCCATCCTGTTAGCCTCACATTTTATTTCCTTATTATTTGTAGAGTGTTTGGCTGCACAGAAAGCTGCACCTTATTTGTGGGACGGTAGCCTGCAGCAGATTTTTATTTTTAAATTATGTTACCGCTCGACACACAAAATGTAAATTTCCCTCGTCCAGTAGTAACAGTGACAGCCCCATGTTTCACAATTTGTCCAGTCCGTTCCTCTCCAGACGGAATAATTAGCGGGCTGTCTGGAAGACTTCCTTATATGTTCTTCAGGATGAGGCTATGCTCCTGGGCTACAGGTACCCCCCCTTGGCATCAAGCCTGCCCACGCCTTGGGTCCCCTGTTCACAGGAATGAGGCACATTTAAGGTTTTCAATGGTCAAGTCTGGAGGGATGAAGTGTCATCACTTCCAGAGGGAAATCAGTTTCTGAAGATGAGCAATATGGTCCGCTATGGAAGGAGAACCCTGAACTGGAGAAATGGCCAGCAGGCAGCCTAATTCTACCACCTGAATAAAAAGAGGGGAGGAGACTAGAGCTCCCCAAAGAGGGAACTGATGTCCCAAATGGGAACTGATGCCAACTTAATATAACCTTTGGCATTTAAATTCTCAGCAGGCACAATGGCAATGAGGTGCAGTGGTACAAAAAAGCAAGATCTGGGGTCAACTTCTGCAGATTTGAGTCTTGACTGAGCTACTTCTCAGCTCTATAATGGGGCAAGCTGAACTATACAATCTGTGCCTCAGTGAGCTCATCTATTTTTTTTCCTTTTGGCTGCACCACGAGACATACAGGATCTTAATTCCCCAACCAGGGATCGAACCTGTGCACCCTGCAGTGGAAGTGTGCAGTCTTAAACACTGGACCGCTGTGAAACTCCCTAGCTTATCTGTTAAATAGGGACCACATCTGCTTTATAACGTTGCTGAGATTAAATGAGATAGTCCATGAAAATCACACAGACAAGCCCAGTAATAATAAGCAAGGAATAAATATTAATCATACTGATTATAATAATTATTAATCTGGGCCAGGACAGAGTGTGAGAATTAATCTTTTTCTCCAAGAAAAAGACTTTGAATTTCCATCAAGAAGAGATGAATGTGATAAAGCTGAATCTAAAACTTAGAGGCAGAGATGACCCTACGGTTGCACAGAACTATGTGTGTCGGGAGCACTTCCAGCTAAAATCCCAATAGGCTAAGTCAGGTCTTTCCAGGGCAGATTTGACACTACCTCTGTCACTCATGGCAGCCTGCTTTGTTCAGAGAAAGTTCTCTGGATTTCCTGGCTTACGGGGCTCTGGCTGAGAAACTTAACAGAGGGGTGATGAGTGAGCAGAGGGTAGGTTCCTGCCACTACTTGATTTCCTTGTTGAGTGTTTGATAATGCTGGTTTCTGCTAGATAAGCCACAGAGCTCCCTGCCCTGTGTGAGTTTTCCTAGGCATCAGAGAGGAAGCTGTCTGTTCCACAGGCCAATTGGTGCCTGTGGAGGCTGGTGAATGACCTGTGGATAGTTAGCAGCAAGGCATGGTTTGTTCTTACTGGGTACAAGATGATTCTCTCTAATCAACTGTAAAATCCAGTCACAAGCAGAGGATCACTGCGAGATATTCCCAAAAGGGGTAAGGGAAGAGACAGATGAAGAGATTTCAACTTTAGGGAAAAATGTGCTTTGAGTGTTCAGTTCAGTTCACTTCAGTTGCTCCGTCGTGTCCGACTCTTTGTGACCCCATGAACCACAGCACGCCAGGCCTCCCTGTCCATCACTAACTCCCTAAGTCCACCCAAACCCGTGTCCATTGAGTCGATGATGCCACCCAGCATCTCCTTTAGGATGGACTGGTTGGATCTCCTTGCAGTCCAGGGGACACTCAAGAGTCTTCTCCAACACCACAGTTCAAAAGCATCAATTCTTCTGCACTCAGCTTTCATTATAGTCCAACTCTCACATCCATACATGACCACTGGAAAAACCATAGCCTGGACTATACGGATCTTTGTTGGCAAAGTAATGTCTCTGCTTTTTAATATGCTGTCTAGGTTGGTCATAACTTTCCTTCCGAGAAGTAAGCGTCTTTTAATTTCATGGCTGCAATCACCATCTTCAGTGACTTTGGAGCCCCCCAAAATAAAGTCTGCCACTGTTTGCACTGTTTCCCCATCTATCTGCCATGAAGTGATGGGACCAGATGCCATGATCTTAGTTTTCTGAATGTTGAGCTTTAAGTCAACGTTTTCACTCCCCTCTTTCACTTTCATCAAGAGGCTCTTTAGTTCTTCTTCACTTTCTGCCATAAGGGTGGTGTCATCTGCATATCTGAGGTTATTGATATTTCTCCCGGCAATCTTGATTCCAGTTTGTGCTTCATCCAGCCCAGCGTGTCTCATGATGTACTCTGCATATAAGTTAAATAAGCAGGATGACAATATATAGCCTTGACGTACTCCTTTTCCTATTTGGAACCAGTCTGTTGTTCCATGTCCAGTTCTAACTGTTGCTTCCTGACCTGCATACAGGTTTCTCAAGAGGCAGGTCAAGTGGTCTGGTATTCCCATCTCTTTCAGAATTTTCCACAGTTTATTGTGATCCACACAGTCAAAGGCTTTGGCATAGTCAATGAAGCAGAAATAGATGTTTTTCTGGAACTCTCTTGCTTTTTCAGTGATACACCAGATGTTGGCAATTTGATCTCTGGTTCCTCCGCCTTTTCTAAAACCAGCTTGAACATCTGGAAGTTCACGGTTCACATATTGCTGAAGCCTGGCTTGGAGAATTTTAAGCATTACTTTACTAGCATGTGAGATGAGTGCTATTGTGCAGTAGTTTGAGCATTCTTTGGCATTCTCTTTCTTTGGGATTGGGATGAAAACTGAGCTTCTCCAGTCCTGTGGCCACTGCTGAGTTTTCCATATTTGCTAGCATATTGAGTGCAGCACTTTCACAGAGTCATCTTTCAGGATTTGAAATAGCTCAACTGGAATTCCATCACCTCCACTAGCTTTGTTCATAGTGATGCTTCCTAAGGCCCACTTGACTTCACATTTCAGGATGTCTGGCTCTAGGTGAGTGATCACACCATCGTGATTATTTGGGTCATGAAGATCTTTTTGTACAGTTCTTCTGTGTATTCTTGCGACCTTTTCTTAATATCTTCTGCTTCTGTTAGATCCATTCCATTTCTGTCCCTTATTGAGCCCATCTTTGCATGAAATGTTCCCTTGGTATATCTAATTTTCTTGAAGAGATCTCTGGTCTTTCCCATTCTATTGTTTTCCTCTATTTCTTTGCATTAATCACTGAGGAAGGCTTTCTTATCTCTCCTTGCTATTCTTTGGAACTCTGCATTCAAATGAGTATATCTTTCCTTTTCTCCTTTGCTTTTCGCTTTGAGTGAGAGAACACTTAATTATGCAACGCCACAGGGCAGAGTTAAGAATAATAAGGTAAACGGGTCCTTTAAGTACCAGCAAATCCCAGCGCCTGTTCTTTTTAGTCTTTTCCTAAATGATACAGGTCCTGGGAAAACTTTCTAACATTTTAACCCGAGACCCAAGTGTGATAGGGCCATTTAAATGTCAGGAGAGGAGAGAAAGTTCGAGACAATTCAGTCTATCAGCATGCTGCCAGCTCCCGAGAGCCTGGGCCGGGCTCATGGCTCCACTGCAAAGTTGAAACCAAGGGAGGTCTAGGATCCAAGTCACTTGACACCTCACCAAGGCTTAGGTCATTTGTTTATACACCCCTACTCACCCCTTTAGGACTGAGACAGCTCCAGCCAGGGCTGAACAAATTCAATATCCCTCCTTGATGTATTTTGCACCCCCAGGGGACTGCCGGCTGATGAGTTCCACCACCACTACCCCTGGCCCATTTCAGAGCTAGATTTCAGCACGTAATTTCCCAAAATGGACTTTTTTGACCACTGCGTGCTGGCTGCCTGCTTCTCCCTGTGCTTCTAAATGCCTAGCACTCTTGATCACCACATATCTCACACTCAGGCATAATTGCCTGTTCTTGAGAAAGGAAAAAAAAAAAAGACAGTGAAATAGGAAAAAAACAAGTCCAGAATTAAGAAACAATAAGGCAAACAGCGACTGACCAACAACAAGCACTTCCTAACCAAACCATATGCCCTCCTTGGAAAATCTTTTCTCCTGGTTCCACTACAACGAACTCCAAGTTTTGTGAAAGCAGTGACCAGGCCCTCTCTCCTGCCTGTGGTGTCCCTTCCTTGGTACAGAGAAAGTGCTCCAGAAATGTCTGTTTAATGAATATTGAATGAATGCATTAATTGTAAGTAATGACAGATCAATCACACCCTTCCTATGTCTTTTCTTCTTTAACCTAAACGTTTTTTTTTTCTGTTTCTCAAAAGAAATGTTTCCAGACTCTTCATCACCTGAAAATCTCTCCTGGGCAAACTACAGGTTCTCAGAATTCTGTTTATCTGATGATTAAGCAGAGGCTACATCGTGCTTGAGATGCAGAGTGCTGGCCAGTCTGGTTCATCTTCCCCACTATCTGGACCTGTGATTCTATTGTTGTTGTTGTTAAGTCGCTCAGTTGTGTCCGACTCTTTGCAACCCCATGGACTGCAGCATGCCAGGCTTCCCTGTCTTTCACCATCTCCTGGAGTTTGCTCAAACTCATGTCCATTGAGTCAGTGATACTATTCAACCATCTCATCCTCTGTCATCCCCTTCTCCTCTTGCCTTCAATCTTTCCCAGCATCAGGGTCTTTTCAAATGAGTCAGTTCTTCGCATCAGGTGGCCGAAGTATTGGAGTTTCAGATTCAGAATTAGCCCTTCCAGTGAATACTCAGGGCTGATTTCCTTTAGGATTGACTGGTTTGATCACTTTGCTATCCAAGGGACTCTCAAGAGTCTTCTCCAACACCACAGTTCAAAAACATCAATTCTTCTGCTCTCAGCTTTCTTTATGGTCCAGTTCTCACATCCATACATGACTACTGGAAAAACCATAGCTTTGACTATATGGCCCTTCATCAGCAAAGTGATGTCTCTGCTTTTTAATATGCTATCTAGCTTTGTCACAGCTTTTCTTCCAAGGAGCAAGCATCTTTTAATTTCATGGCTGTAGCCACCATCCGCAATGATTTTGGAGCCCAAGAAAATAAAATCTGTCACTACTGCCACTTTTTCCCCTTCTATTTGCCATGAAGTGATGGGATCAGATGCCATGATGTTAGTTTTTTGAATGCTGAGTTTTAAGCAAGGTTTTTATTTTTCACTCTCCTTTTTCACCCTTATCAAGAGGCTCTTTAGCTCCTCTTTACTTTCTGCTATTAGGGTGGTATCATCTGCATATGTGAGGTTGTTGATATTTCTCCTAGCAATCTTGATTCCAGCTTGTGATTCATCCAGTCCAGCATTTCACATGATATACTCTGCATATAAGTTAAATAAGCAGGGTGACAACATAAAGCCTGGTCATACTCCTTTCCCAATTGTGAACAAGTCCACTGTTCCATGCCTGGTTCTAACTGTTGCTTCTTGACCCCCATAAAGGTTTCTCAGGAGATAGGTAAGGTGGTCTGATATTCCCATATCTTTAAGAGTTGTCCACAGTTTGTTGTGGTCCACACAGTAAAAGGCTTTAGCATAGTCTATGAAGCAGAAATAGATGTGTTTTTTTTTTCTGGAATTTCCTTGCTTTCTCTATGAGCCAACGAATGTTGGCAATTTGATCTCTGGTTCCTCTGCCTTTTCTAAACCCAGCTAGTACATCTGGAAGTTATCAGTTCAGATACTGTGAAGCCTAGCTTGAGGGAATTTGAACATAATCTTGCTAGTACCTGAAATGAGTTCAATTGTTCAGTGGTTTGAACATTCTTTGGCATTGCCCTTCTTTGGGATTGGAATGAAAAGTGACCTTTTCCAGTCTTGCGGCCACTGCTGAGTTTTCCCAATTTGCTAATATATTGAGTGCAGCACTTTAACAGCATCAAAGGATTTCAGATAGGTCAGCTGGAATTCTATCACTTCCACTAGCTTTGTTCGTAGTAATTCTTCCTAAGGCCCACTTGACTTCACACTCCAGGGTGTCTGGCTCTAGATGAGTGACCACACCATAGTGGTTATCCTGGTCATTAAGATATTTTTTGCATAGTTCTTCTGTGTATTCTTGCCACCTCTTCTTAATCTCTTCTGCGTCTGTTAAGTCCTTACCATTTCTGTCCTTTATCATGCCCATCCTTACATGAAATGTTCCATTGATATCTCCAATTTTCTTGAAGAGATCCCTGGTCTTTTCCATGCTATTGTTTCCTCTATTTCTTTGCATTGTTCATTGAATAAGATTATCTCTCCTTGCTGTTCTCTAGAACTTTGCATTCAGTTGGGTATATCTTTCCCTTTCTCCTTTGCTTTTCACTTCTCTTCTTTCCTCAGCTATTTGTAATGCTTCCTCAGACAATCATTTTGCCTTCTTGAATTTCTTTTCCTTTAAGATGGTTTTGATCACTGCTTCCTGTACAATGTTATGAACCTCTGTCCATAGTTCTTTAGGCATTCTCTCTACCTGATCTAATCCCTTGAATCTATTCATCACCTCCACTGTATAATCATAAGGGATTTGATTTAGGTTATACCTGGATTGCCTAGTGGTTTTCCCTACTTTCTTCAATTGAAGTCTAAGTTTTGCAATAAGGAGCTCGTGATCTGAGCCATAATCAGCTCCAGGTCATGTTATTGATGACTGTATAGAGCTTCTCCATCTTCAGCTGCAAAGAATATAAATAAATATGATTTCAGTATCGACCATTTGGTGTTGTCCATGTGTATAGATGTCTCTTGTGTTGTTGGAAAAGATGTTTTCTATGACCAGGATGTTCTCTTGACAAAACTCTGTTAGCCTTTGCTCTGCTTCATTTTGTACTCCAAGGACAGTCAGATTTGTGTATGTTTAAAAGTTTCCTTTCAGTTTTTCAATAGGTAAGGATGTTTCATTGTTTTTGCTTATATTTTAGATGATTATGGCCAATATGTATTGTCTGCCCCCTGCATCTCTTTCCCAGGGGGCATCGAGGCACAGAAAGAAAGGACTTGGCATCCCCAGGGACTTGGGCAACAGATGAT
Organism: Okapia johnstoni; assembly: GCA_024291935.2. Taxonomy (NCBI): domain Eukaryota; kingdom Metazoa; phylum Chordata; class Mammalia; order Artiodactyla; family Giraffidae; genus Okapia; species Okapia johnstoni. The sequence continues at coordinate 20,588,067 of CM044324.1, forward strand.
GGGGAGGCAGGTGGTGACACAGACATGGAGGAGAAACTCATTTATGTGAACCATTAGGTGAGCTGAACTCTGGGAATAATGGAGCAATGTATAGAAACATCACCCTTGTAACTGTGTAGGGAAATAAAGAATCCTTGACGGCTCAATAACTATTATGCAGAAAATAGCAACTGCCAGAATCACCCAAGATTGCAAAGAAACCTTAAAACTGTTAGGAAGAATGTCTAAAAGATGTGATCCAAAAAAGCACTATGGGATCTGGCAAGCACCTGTATGCAGGGTTAATTAAATTTTCACACTTTGGAAAAAATATATGAGTCCTACCTATCCCTAAAATTCATCGATGATGACAGCATCCAGGGTAGTGAAAAATATGGAAGGAGGTCTTGAAAAGATTCTAAAAGAAATTCAGTTTTAGGGACTCATTAAGCTGATTCCTTATATCCAAAGGACTGCTGGAACAAGGAACATATCCTAGTAAGGTGTAGACAATCCAGCTTCTGGTTGTGCTGGTCAGCAGGACATAGGAAAGTATTTGTTTTCAACATGTGGGCATCAGATTTTGGAGAAAAATCAGAATTATTTCCCTCAACAAATATCTGATGATCCACTTTATTCATTTAATTGCTGGAGAAGACAGGCTTACCTTTAGAGCTGGAAAAACATGGTTCTCAAGGTGTCCTTGCCATCCATCAAAAAGTCACAAATAATGAATGCTGGAGAGTGTGTGGAGAAAAAGGAAACTTTCTACATGGTTGGTGGAAATGTACATTGGTGCAGCCACTATGGAGAATAGTATGGAGGGTCCTTAAAAAACTAAACATAGAGCTACCATATGATCCTGTAATCCCACTCATGCACATATATTTAGGAAAAAACAATATTATTTGTAGCACTATTCATATTTGCATCACTATTCATATTTGCAGCACTATTCATAATAGTCAAGACATGGAAGCAATCTCATTGTCCACAGACAGATGTGTGGATAAAGAAGGTGTGGTATACATATGTATATACATACCATATATATATATATATATATATATGTACACACACATATATATGTATACATACGCACACACATACATACATTTACAATGGAATATTACTCAGCCTAAAAAAAAAAGAATGAATCAATGCCATTTGCAGCAACAAGGATACAACTACAGATTATCATACTAAGTAAAGTCAGACAAACACAAATATTGTATGATATTACTTATATGTAGAATCTAAAAAAAATGATACAAATAACTTATTTCCAAAACAGAAACAGATTCACATACATAGAAAACAAGCTGATCATTACCAAAGTGGAAATGGGGGGAGGAGATAAATTAGGAGTTCAACATGTTCACACTACTATATATAAATTAGATAACCAACAAGGTTGTACTGTAGAGCACAGGGAACTGTAGTCAATATTTTATAAAAAACCTTTAAGGGAAAAGAATCCCACTGGTGTGTGTGTGTGTATGTGTGTGTGTGAATTATTTTTCAGTACACCTGAAACTAACAAAACATTGTAAATTGACTATACTTCAATTAAAAAAAAACCACTTTTTAAAATTGGGAGTTGACTGTTTTTTTTTACACTCATTTACCAAAGGACAGAGGAAAACAAAGCTTGTGGACCATCCCACTTACATCTGGTTACTAAATATTGATACTTCTACAGTGCATAAGCTTTGTCTCTACACATTTGCTGAAATAAAATGGCCCGTCTCTTGCTGTCAATCAGTTGCAGAATGTTTTTGCATGTACAGTATTAGGCTATGATGCTAAGTAGTATTTTGGCTTTCCTGCAGAGAAACTAGAAGTGAACCCCATGATAATCACCTTGCATAAAATTCATTCTCAAGTTATGACGAGAACTGTATAGATTCAGGACCAGAACAGGGGCTCTTGCTCTGGAAACGATAGCCATTGATGGATGATATTCAAGAAAGTCCCAGGATGATCCACGAGTAATGTGTTAAGTGAGAATATTTTTATATAAAGGGCACCATATGTTTCAGGAAATGGGTCAAAACAAATGGATTGTCTCTGATTTGAGTTTTCCAGAGAGGAAGTGAAGAAAGACCATCAGGACAGAAAAGCCACAGGGAGTCTGTCCTGAGCATCCCCTACATTCCCCGATGTGACACTGGACTCTTCCCATTTGTCACCCTGTTGCTGTCTTGCATCAGCCATGACCCCTTAGGTTCTCCTCCTTCTTACAGATTGAAATGGAGGCTCAGGAAGTCACCCGACTTCCCTGAAGAAACGCATCTTTCAAGTGGAAAAACTATGACTCGGATCACAGTCTGTCTGCTTCTCAAGTTCAAGTGTGCTGCACCAGCTTGTCCTGATCAGGATTCTTCTCTCTTCTCTGCTCCCTTTGACACCTAGCCCCTTGGCCCCATCCCAGCAAGATTTGTGTAAATAATGGGAAATGGGTTTGCACAAGAGGAGGTTCTATATTGATTCAAAGCCAGGGGGTCATATATTGCAAACAAGATATAAGGAAATGGATGGAACCCCTACCCTGACCTGCTGGTATACAAATAACCATAAGACAGACATACACATCCAGGAGGGCTTTGTGGAGGAATCAGCAAATGAGCTTAGGGGAAAATCAAGAACTTCAGCTTGTATCAGGCTGTACAGTAGTCACAGTTTTAAATCACGCGGGGGCGGGGGGGGGGGGGGGGGCGGTGGAGAGGCAAGAATGGCCCAGGGCTAGAATCTGAACATCCCACTGGATTCCTTGGCCCAGTCGCTTCCTGTGGGTGGGCTGAGAATGGCTCTTCATTGTAAATGAAGTGGTGAACCCAGGATGCTTGGGTTGCTTTGAGTCCCAAATATCTACAAGTCTTTGTTCTTCTTTGATTAGAAAGAAAAAAACATTCTCCTCTTGTTGGGCTTTCATCACTTAGGCTGTACACTCATGTGTTAACTAAGCTTTTCCCCTTAAATAAATTGTTTTGACATTTCTTTGTGTTGCTTCTGATCCATTTAATAAATGCAGCTGAGGTCTCTGCCGCCTATGGCTAGACAGGCAGAAGGAACAAACTTGGCCAGGCTAGCCTAGGGAGCCTTCAGTTCTCAGCAAGATGGAAAGATTCCTGACAGCAAATAAGAGGTTGAAAAAGGCCTCTGCGGTGACATTTTTGCAATCTTTTTGGTGGGTAACCCCCTTTATTCCTAGAAAGCATGAAATGCTTGTCATTTCCAGAAGCTACGCGTCTTTGGAGAGAGCAAAGATGAGCTCTCATTTTGCTAATAGCAAACCTCAGGTGAATTGTTAAGGGACTTCTGATGACAGAGGTGCTTCCAGCAAAGATCTGGAATAATGGACCCCATGGAAAATGTACTTAGTGAAGCAGAAAGGACAGGTAAAACAATAGTTAGCAGATAAATGGAGAAAACAACTTGAAGTTTATGTGCTGATAGCTACAAACTCTTTAAGCAGTGGATGCCAAAATTCTTCCTACTGCAACCCGGTGCCAAGCCTTTCCATACAGCATACTTGGGACTTTCCTGGTGGTCCAGTGGTTAAGACTCCACCTGCCAGTGCAGGGGACATGGGTTCAACCCCTGATCCAGGAAGATTTCACATTAAGATGGACTAGAATGGGTGAATTTAACTCAGATGACCATTATATCTACTACTGTGGGCAGGAATCCCTTAGAAGAAATAGAGTAGCCATCATAGTCAACAAAAGAGTCCGAAATGCAGTACTTGGAAGCAATCTCAAAAACGACAGAATGATCTCTGTTCATTTTCAAGGCAAACCATTCAATATCATGGTTATTCAAGTCTATGCCCCAACCAGTAATGCCGAAGAAGCTGAAGTTGAACAGTTCTATGAAGACCTACAAGACCTTCTAGAACTAACACCCCAAAAAGATGTCCTTTTCATTAAAGGGGACTGGAATGCAAAAGTAGGAAGTCAAGAAACACCTGGAATAAAGGCAAATTTAGCCTTGGAGTACAGAATGAAGCAGGGCAAAGGCTAATAGAGTTTTGCCAAGAGAACGCACTGGTCATAACACACACCCTCTTCCAACAGCACAGGAGAAGACTCTACACATGGACATCACCAGATGGTCAACATCGAAATCAGATTGATTATATTCTTTGCAGCCAAAGATGGAGAAGCTCTATACAGTCAGCAAAAACAAGACCGGGAGCTGACTGTGGATCAGATCATGAACTCCTTATTGCCAAATTCAGACTGAAATTGAAGAAAGTGGAGAAAACCAGTAGACCATTCAGGTATGACCTAAATCAAATCCCTAATGACTATACAATAGAAGTGAGAAATAGATTTAAGGGACTAGATCTGATAGACAGAATACCTGATGAACTATGGATGGAAGTTCATGACATTGTACAGGAGACAGGAATCAAGATCATCCCCAAGAAAAAGAAATGCAAAAAAGCAAAGTGGCTGTCTGAGGAGGCCGTACGAATAGCTGTGAAAAGACGGGAAGTGAAAAGCAAAGGAGAAAAGGAAAGATATACCCATTTGAATGCAGAGTTCCAAAGAATAGCAAGGAGAGATAAGAAAGCCTTTCTCAGCGATCAATGCAAAGAAATAGAGGAAAACAATAGAATGGGAAAGACTAGAGATCTTTTCAAAAAAATTAGAGATACCAAGGGAACATTTCATGCAAAGATGGGCTCAATAAAGGACAGAAATGGTTGGGACCTAACAGAAGCAGAAGATATTAAGAGGAGGTGGCAAGAATAGACAGCAGAATTGTACAAAAAAGATCTTCATGATCCAGACAATCACGATGGTGTGATCACTCACCTAGAGCCAGACATCCTGGAATGTGAAGTCAAGTGGGCCTTAGGAAGCATCACTATGAACAAAGCTAGTGGAGGTGATGGAATTCCAGTTGAGCTATTTCAAATCCTGAAAGATGACGCTGTGAAAGTGCTGCACTAAATATGCTAGCAAATATGGAAAACTCAGCAGTGGCCACAGGACTGGAAAAGGTCAGTTTTCATTCCAGTCCCAAAGAAAGGCAATGCCAAAGAATGCTCAAACTACCGCACAATTGCACTCATCTCACACGCTAGTAAAGTAATGCTTACAATTCTCCAAGCCAGGCTTCAGCAATATGTGAACTGTGAACTTCCAGATGTTCAAGCTGGTTTTAGAAAAGGCAGAGGAACCAGAGATCAAATTGCCAACATCTGCTGGATCATCAAAAAAGCAAGAGAGTTCCAGAAAAACATCTATTTCTGCTTCATTGACTATGCCAAAGCCTTTGACTGTGTGGATCACAATAAACTGTGGAAAATTCTGAAAGAGATGAGAATACCAGACCACCTGCCCTGCCTCTTGAGAAACCTGTATGCAGGTCAGGAAGCAACAGTTCGAACTGGACATGGAACAACAGACTGGTTCCAAATAGGAAAAGGAGTACGTCAAGGCTGTATATTGTCACCCTGTTTATTTAACTTATATGCAGAGTACATCATGAGACACGCTGGGCTGGATGAAGCCCAAGCTGGAATCAAGATTGCCGGGAGAAATATCAATAACCTCAGATATGCAGATGACACCACCCTTATGGCAGAAAGTGAAGAAGAACTAAAGAGCCTCTTGATGAAAGTGAAAGAGGAGAGTGAAAAAGTTGGCTTAAAGCTCAACGTTCAGAAAACTAAGATCATGGCATCCGGTCCCATCACCTCATGACAGATAGCTTGGGAAACAGTGAAAACAGTGGCTGACTTTTTTTTCTGGGCTCCAAAATCACTGAAGATGGTGATTGCAGCCATGAAATTAAAAAACGCTTACTCCCTGGAAGGAAAGTTATGACCAACCTAGACAGCATATTAAAAAGCAGAGACAGTACTTTGCCAACAAAGGTCCATATAGTCAAGGCTATGGTTTTTCCAGTGGTCATGTATGGATGTAAGAGTTGGACTATAGAGAAAGCTGAGTTCAGAAGAATTGATGCTTTTGATCTGTGGTGTTGGAGAAGACTCTTGAGAGTCCCTTGGACTGCAAGGAGATCCAATCAGTCCATCCTAAAGGAGATCAGTCCTGGATATTCATTGGAAGGACTGATGTTGAAGCTGAAACTCCAATACTTTGGCCACCTGATACAAAGAGCTGACTCATTGGAAAAGACCCTGATGCTGGGAAAGATTGAGGGAAGGAGGAGAAGGGGACGACAGAGGATGAGATGTCTGGATGGCATCACCGAGTCGATGGACATGGGTTTGGGTGGACTTAGGGAGTTAGTGATGGGCGGGGAGGCCTGGAGCGCTGGGGTTCATGGGGTCGCAAAGAGTTGGACACGACTGAGTGACTGAACTGAACTGAACCGATGGGTAGCTAAGCCCATGTACTGCAACTACTGAAGCCTGTGTGCCTAGACCAGCACTCCGCAACTAGAGAAACCACTGCAGTGAGAAGCCCACGGACCACAGCTGGAGAGTAGCCGCCACTCACCACTACTAGAGCAAGCCCTTGTGCAGCAATGAAGACCCAGCACAGCCTAAAACAAAAATCAGTAAATAAATGAAATTTACAAAATACATCCTACTTAGGGCGTTGTTCCTTTAAATGTGGTTCTGGAGAGGTAGGGGTGCCTTTGCTTTAGCCCTGCTTCAAATAGAGTAGCACATTGTCAGGCTCTTTCACAGTCACGCTGCTTTTGGTTAACTGCAGTAGTGATATTTATTATTCTTTGTGAGAGGCTATGTTGAGGCCCTTTGGGCATCGTGCTCATAAATTAATATTTATGCTGAAGATTAATAAAACTGTAGTGAAAAAAAAGTGGACTTAAAATTAAACTTTAAAAAGCCCTTCAATCTGTAAATCCATTTCCAGTGAAAGGGATGGAGGAGCAGTTAGTAACACACGTGTTCTGAAGCATTTATCAGTAGGCAAATCTCTTAATTGTAACCATTATATTCTGTTATGAATGATCCACTAATTTCTCAATTTCATTCTCCACTGTTTCTCATTCAAGCTTATTCTTGGTGTCTTTTTTTCCTCTCCAAATGCCTAGCTCTTCAGTTAAAGAAGGGAAAAAAAAACCTCTTGTGAAATAATCTACTTTTCCTTTTTTCCTTTGTATTCTTGTATACTCGTATCCTTTCGGTTCCATATGAGAGAAAGTAATAAAAAAATTTAAGAAAGGACTTTAAGCAAATTCCATTCTACTTACATATCCTGACCTAAACCAACTACCTACTAGTCTTCTAATCAAATTTTCAAAGATCTTCAAAGAGTCACACTGAATATATATCATAATCAATGACCCTCAATATTAGAAGTTTTTTTCTGGTGTTCAGAAAGCACTCTTGTTGTGGCTTTAATGTATATTCTTTGCTCTGTTGCAGTACACCCTCCATAGATAATACTAATATATATTCACACAGCACAAATTCAGGTTAACTCTTGACAAAGCTTCCTTCTGGGCACAGAGGGGTTAACAGGATCTCAACAGTGGCGTGAATGCTCAGGGGATGTTTGGTAACATCTGGAGACATTTTTGATTGCTACAACTTGAGAAGTGTTATTGACATCTGGTGGGTAGAGGCCAGGGATGCTGCTAAAGATCTTAAAATGCACAGGGCAGTGACTGTGACAGAGAATTATTCAGACTGAAGTGTCCACAGTGCCCAGGTTGGAAAATCCTGGATTTGGAGGGATAAGGGCTGCAGGGTAAGGAGATAACCTCAGAAACAGCTACAGGAAATTCAACTCTGGTATCAACTGTGCAGTTTAAATGGTTCAGCGTCTCATGGGATTAGTCAATGCAGAGTGAGTTTAGAGACAGAAACCAGCCTGGAGGTCATCTGAGGTCTTGAGAATTCTTACCCACATGATTTTAGTTATACTTTGGACCTACTCTTTACTTTATCATCGGATTACCAACCCAATTTGCCTCTATTTTTCATCAGGTAAAAAGCTGTAATTCACTATTTGGGAATTCTAATTTTTCAGGAAACATTTTGGCTTGGCTAGCTTCACTGTCAGCCTCTTGACATACTTCCTGGCATAATGTGTGGGATTTATTTGTAATATAAACTTCTGGTTGGTTAGTCCCTGGCTCTGACTTTAGCAACTGCCACATTTGGGGAGGAGAAGGTTGGACTTTCCCAACATTAATAAGAGAGCTTGAATGTTTTTGTCCGTCCAGAAAAATGTCTACGTGTCAAATGTCAATGACATAAAAGTATTCTTAATTTCATAGCAGGCATGACTAAATATAGAATGGAACGAAACCTTCCAATGGCTTTGTGGAGCCAAGAACAATAATGATGTGTGGTACTGCAGAGTGAGTGTCCTTGCCTGACAACTTTAAAATGTATTACCTGTCTTTTCAGCAGGATGGCCACAAGGGGAGTCGGTGCAGAGCCAACATTAAAAAACAGATTTCCCATCCTGGCAGCAAAAAGATTTTCCCATCTCATTGCTGAGGTTGGAAAACAAAGTTCCATGTCCTGATGGGCAGTTGGAGCACTCTGTAAACCTTGAAGGGATCCACACTTGTAAGGCTTACCAAGATATTAATTTCCAATTGTTGGCAGAGCAGACAGTGCAGGCCTTTGATGGAAATAAATACAGGAAAACAACTCGATACTTGTTGAAGTCCTGTCCTACAAGCCATTTGGCCCTAGGAGTTAGAAAGCAAGAACTATTACTATTATTACTACTGCCCAGGTTTTGCTTGGTGAATCTGAAGGAATTATGAGCAATATCCTTCCTTCTCTGACACTGTGGGTCTGACACTGTTTCATGCAGAACAGTGTCAACTGAGGTCAAGGTCATGGGTTGACTTCTCCCATGGAAGCCAGTTTCTTTGAGTTCTGTGACCAAAGCCAGCCATGACAGCCTTCCATAATGTCCACTTATGAGTATGAGATTGCCATTATCGGAAGGGGCAAAAATGTAGGATTACTCCTGGTCCACTCCCCAAAAGAACATTCTTTAATGTCATGCTGATTTTATTGAAAAAAAAAAAAAGAAGACAGGAGCCTTTACATTTAATGTGATGCTATATACTTCTTGTTCCATTGAAAAAACTATCTGTTAAAATTAGATGTCTGTACTGCATCCGTCTATTACCCTGGGAACCTTTCTTTTTCTCAGTCTTGAAGCTATGAGTCTGGAGCAAAAATGACTCCATTTCTGCTTCTTCACACGCCTGTTAATGTTCTGACCTGGTGGATTCTGAAGGGACTGAGGAACGGAAGGTGATAATGGGTAGTGATGAGAAGCAAAGCCTGCCGGGGAAGGGTCTGGCTGATGCCCTGGGAAAACAGCTGCAAGATGGGGATGATCTGTTTGGCCTCTCCAGGCAACCTGACCCTGTTGCCTTATCCACAGACTCATGGAAGTTTGCAGCCCAGCATATCCTCAGTCCTGCCCTCCAGTAAGTTGTCAGAGTGGTTAGCCTGTCAATCATTACACGGCCAGTCAGTGGCCAGGATGGCCACTGACAACAACGTGAGAAAGTACAATGGAAGAATTCCAAAGAACCTATGAGGTGGATGAAGAAAGAACCAAGAACTAGACATTCCAGTGTCCAAGGACCATGTGTTGAAAGAGTCCAATTAAACTCAGTGCAAAGTGCCAATGGAATCATTCTACTGAACACTTGAAACTAACACAACATTGTCAATCAACTATACTTCAGTTAAAAAAAAAGAAAAACAAAGTCAAACTAAACTAAACTAAAAGGTGAGAGAAGAATCTCAGTAACCTGACAGGATACCTAGGGGAGCTTTTCTGCTACCTACAGGCTCAAGCTGGTAGAACTGTAGTTAGGATGTGTGCTTGCCCTTTAAGAGAAGGTGACCACAACCTCACGACTGTCCCTGGAACAGAGCGAACCTCTCCTGCTATTTCAGCAGGATCAACCTTACCCTGGTCTAGAATCTCCCAGGGCGATATTTCTGGTTGGATGCCCACAGGAGGAGAACCAAGTGGCAACGTGTGATCCCAGAAAAGTCTGGAGGTCTTCTGGGACATTGACTCTAGCTTGCTCCTCAGGGGTTCCCTGAGGACACTAGACCGTGTTCCAAGCCTGTTAGTAGAGTCTGGTGGGATCATGGGACGTGCAGGTTAGAGGCCAGCAAGCCCAGCTTGCACCCACAGCCTCCTGTTCAGATGAGCTCTGAGAGGCTGCTGGTGGAGCTCACAGAGCCGAAGGCTGGTGCCTGGCCTCCCCAGACCAGCATGGTGACCTCATGCTGGGTGGTAGCATGTGTTCATCCCAGCCTCTCTGGGATGCCAGAGCCCTCGCCTCTCTGAGTGTGGTTACCCACTCTGCAAACTGGTCTATGAGAGTAAATGACTCAGAAAGTTTCTGATTCAGCCACAAATGAAACTGGAGAAGGCTCATTAAAGGCACTAATGAGTTCTCCCTTTCACACAGCTCCCTGCCTGTGCTATCTCAGCTTCTCTATTGCTCTCTCCCTGCAAGGCTGAGCCCCTGTGCCCTTCACAGGAGAGTGAACTTGCTAAGGCTGAGCTCTGAGACCCCAGGATGCCTTCAGGTCTGAAAGGCATGTCCAGCTTGAAGGCATATGATTGAGATCAGGGGCTCCCTGCAGGCTATCAAGGCTTCACCAGGGAAGGAGCAAGGATGGTTGAGGGCACATCTGGGTTTCCATGATGGGAACAGTGTACAGGACATGTCTGTGCTCTCCTCCCCCCAGTCATATCTTGAAATGTCATCCCCAGTGTGATGGTGTTTGGAGATGAGGCTTTTGGGGGGAGCCCTTGTGAATAGGATTAGTGCCCTCCTAAAAGAGACCCCAGAAGCTCCCTTGCCCATTCCACCATGTGAGGACACAGTGAGAAGACCATCTATGAATCAGGAAGAGGGTCTCATAGGACTCCGAATCTGCTGGCACCTTGATTTTGGAATTCCCAGATTGTGAGAAGTAAATTTATCTATTATTATTAAGTCTCAAGTTTTGTTACAACCTGAACTGGCTAAGGCATATGGCTTGATTTTCTGATTGTGATACCTAGAAAAAGTGTGAGTGAATTTTACTGAGGCCTCTGAATTTTCTGCAGAAATGAAAAACCTTCTTCCCAAATAAAAAGGGTTAAAAAAAAAGCTGTGTCTTCTGCTTTTATTTGCCTTGAGAAAAACAGCTGTGTTGTGGTTTCTGTCATAACGTGTCTGATCTTACACAGAGTGGGGTGGAGAATGGTTTCGTGAATTATAAAACACTGTCAAGTCATTCTAAAACTATGGGTTATATATTTCAGTTTGCAAATTTCTATGGCATTTGTGAAGAACTGGGCTGCTTCCCATGGCAAAACATCCAGTGTGAGGACACAAAAGCCAACCTCAACTCTTGATCAAAATAGATTATTTGATGAAAAATAGACCTAAATCCAAAAGTAATGTTTTTGGTGTAATTATAAAGCCAAGACTTTTAATTCCTTTTAGATAATACTGATATCAAATATATTTTATGCCTTTCCTAATCCCTGATATGGTAGTAGGTTGGTGTTTGTGGGTTAAATTGTTATTGAAAGTCTGACTCAGGGGGCGCTGGAGTGGGGGTCCTGCTCCTACGATGGGAAGGCAGGCAAAATCCACGGGGCTGTTGAAAGAGATAAGGTCTTACAGAACCCAGACATCAGGAGGAACTTGCAATGTTTCTTCCAAGTAGAGGAAACAGAGTGAAAGACTTGGCGAAACCAGGCGAGGCCTTCTGTCTAGGAGCCCCTTCTCCAGAAGGTGAATATTGAAATCCATTTGGGAGGTCTGTTTTATTTCTTGGGGATCTTTCATGAGCCGGGATACCATTAGCAGAGTGGACAGAGCACAGTAGTGTTTGGTCTGCTTAAATGCTCAAGGTGTTCTTCCTGGCGCTGGACAGAAAATTCCCCTGTTCAGAAGTTCATAGCTATTAATATTTTTGGAGACAAATGCTGTCTCAGCTGCTGATTGATTGTTCTGGAAGCTTCCTTAGTAACATAGGAAGGCTTGACAAATACCTCCTAGTGCAGTGTCCTCTCCACTTGTACCCACAGCAACATGCAGAAAGCAACCCCTAGCCCTTCAATCAGGAACGCAGAGTATCTAAGTCTTTGTGAGATATCTGAGTATCTGAGTCTTCAGGCCCCTGGGGCTGCTGGAGACAGTCCTGCAGTGTGGCCCTCACCCAGGGAGGTCAGGGCTATGTCATGTGGGTGGACATTCGCATCAGTTCTTCTGGAGCGTTTCTGTCACTGTAGCCCCCTCATGCCTCTCCGCCAGCCTTGGCATGGTGGGAGTAACATCTGAGAAGCACACCTTAACTGGAGGGTGGCTGGGCAAAGCCAAACCTGGACCCAATGGGCACATGTTGAGTAAATAGACAAGAAGATTTTTTAAAAGGCATTTCGTGGGTGTGGCAGATGAAAACTGCCAAGTCAGTGTCTTAAATATTTTCTGTCCAGTAAAATTTTAATCTTCTACCCTGGGATGAGCTTTGTGTGATTAGGCTTCTCTTGAATATGGGTCCAGCCACTTTGTTTGCTCATATAGTTCTTTTGCCTTTTTTAGAGCAATGGTAAATTTTTCATAAGTTCCTTTATTTTCTTTCCCCCCTACAACAGATCTGGGAAAGAATCTTAAAACTAGAATGTCATCAAATCCTTTATGAAACATTCGGGGCTAATTACCCTTGCTGGAGGTCTCAGATATTTGTTTCTTTGCTTATTCCCCACCACCTTTTTTTTGTTTTGTTTTCATTTTAACGGAACACAGGTTAAGTCTCATAAATGCTTAAATATCGAGTTGTAAAGTTGGAGATGTCTCACGGGCACCACTGTCTGCAAATATGCCAGGCAGGGCTCTGGGGAGGTTCAAATTCAAACCAGTTTCCGCCTCTGGAACAGTCAAACCAGTTTCCGCCTCTGGAACAGTGCGTTAAGTAAACTGGCTGGGAGAACTTACATGCTCAGAGTGACAAGCAGTTCAATAAAGCTTGCTCAATTATATATTCAGGGTCAGTCCTAGCAATCCTGCCACCTCCACATTTAAATGGGGGGAGGGGAATCTCTGCATTTGGCTGTCCTTTCTTTTTCCTTATCTAATTATCACCAGCAACTAATTCCTTCATTTTTTGGCTTACTTCTCCAGGCGTTGAGGGAGAAGCCAGATCTGGCCAGGAAAATGCATCAGTTTTACGTTCCTCTGGCTGAAACCAAAATCATGAATCAGAGCCCAAGCATTATTTACACATCCCTACAATTTGCCTTCCTCACTTGCAGAGTGATATAACAAGTGGTTTAGGGCTTCCCTGGTAGCTCAAATGGTAAAGAATCTGCTTGCAATGCAGAAGACATAAGAGACCTGGGTTTGATCCCTGAGTCAGGAAGATCCCCCTAGAGAAGAGAAGGGCAACCCACTCCAGTATTTTTGCCTGGAGAATTCCATGGACAGAGAAACCTGGTGGGCTATAGTCTATGGGGTCGCAAAGAGTTGGACATGACTGAGTGACTAACACACACAGGTGTGGAATAATTTTGGGGTGCACAACGCTAAGTTGGGATCCAAAGGGGCAAAGGAAGGGATCTGTTTTGAACTCTGCTTGGTGGTAGCCCTGCCCTGACCCAGTGTGCCTGACTACCAGGTGGCTGGGATAACTTGCGGATGCTTCCTAAGCTCAGGACTAGAAGAACTAACTTAGCTGGACTTTCCAGACAAGTCCTTCCTGAACTCAAGGAGCACATTTTATGGGTTGAAGGTCTGAGACTGAAACCAAGCAGCTTAGATGCAGAGCTTTCCCCAAATCCCCTGCTCTGTCTACCTCCTTCTTCTCAGAAGCTAGCTGATACTGGAGGTACCTCCTGACATGGCAGAATTTTTCCTCCTCATCACAGAGATTTCAGGTGCTCTGGGTGGTGTGATAGTCATTTGTCCATTTCCCTCATTTCCCCAAGTCACACAAATGTGTCCTTTATTCATGGAACACACTTTATCTCCCTTGAGCACCCTCTACAGACTCTAGCGGCCACTGACTCACTTTTTAGTGCTACTTTAGTGCACTTTACCATGGGAATAGAAAACAGTCTTCTTTCTCATCTTTCCTTTTACATCCTCCACTGTGCTTTTCTTTTGCCACCTTTCTCCAGCTGAGCTATAAAGTGATCAGTTAAAAATCAGCATGTATTTTAAAATAATGAACTTATTTATATATTAGAAATAAGTTCATTATTTTAAAATACATCCCACTGCTGGGCATACACACTGAGGAAACCAGAATTGAAAGAGACATGTGCACCCCAATGTTCATTGCAGCACTGTTTATAATAGCCAGGACATGGAAGCAACCTAGATGTCCATCAACAGACGAATGGATAAGGAAGCTGTGGTACATATACACAATGGAATATTACTCAGCCATTAAAAAGAATACATTTCAATCAGTTCCATTGAGATGGATGAAACTGGAGCCCATTATACAGAGTGAAGTAAGCCAGAAAGAAAAACACCAATACAGTATACTAATGCATATATATGGAATTTGAAAGATGGTAACGATAACCCTACATGTGAGACAGAATAAGAGACACAGATGCATAGAACAGTCTTATGGACTCTGAGGGAGAAGGTGAGGGTGGGACGTTCTGAGAGAATAGCATTGAAACATGTATATTATCATATGTGAAACAGAACACCATTCCATGTTCGATGCATGAGACAAATGCTCAAGGCTGGGGCAATGGGATGACCCACAGGGATGGAATGGGGAGGGAGGTGGGAGGGGGGTTCAGGATGGGGAACACATGTAAACCCATGGCTGATTCATGTCAATGTATGGCAAAAACCACTACAATATTGTAAAGTAATTAGCCCCCAACTAAAATAAATAAATTTATTAAAAAAAATAATGAACTTATTTCTAAAACAGAAAGAGATTCACAGACATAGAAACCAAATTTATGGTTACCAAAGGGGAAGTGGGGGCTCGAGAAGGGATAAATTAGAAGTTTGGGATTAGTTTATACATGCTGCTATATATAAAATAGATAACCGAGGACCTACTATGTAACAGTTGGACCCACTGTATAACACAGGCATCTACACTCAATATTTTGTAATAATCTACAAAGAAAGAGTCTAAAAAGGAATATATAAATATGTATAACTGAATCATTGTGCTGTATACCTAAAACTAGCTGAGCACCAAAGAATTGATGCTTCTGAAATGTGGTGCTGGAGAAGACTCTTGACAGTCTCTTTGACAGCAAAGATATGAAACCAGTGAATCCTAAAGGAAATCAACCCTGAATACTCACTGGAAGGACTGATGCTAAAGCTGAAGCTCCAATAGTTTGGCCACCTGATGCAAAGAGCTGACTCACTGGAAAAGACCCTGATGCTGAGAAAGATTAAAGGCAGCAGGAAAAAAGGGTGACAGAGGATGAGATGGTTGGATGGTATCACCAACTCGATGGACATGAGTTTGAGGAAACTCCCGGAGATAGTGAAGGACAGGGAAGCCTGGCATGCTGCAGTTCATGGGATTGCAAAGAGTCAGACACAACCTAGCAACTGAAAAACACCACCACCACCTGAAACTAACATGCCATTGTAGATCAACTATACTTCAATTTAAAAAAGAGACAAAAAACCACACAATCAATCATTTTGGTCTTCCCCCGCAAAAAAAAAAAAAAAAGTCAACATGGACAGCCTATCATGGTTGTAGGAAAACAACCAGCAAGCTAAACTATGGGACAATAAAAAAGATCAGGTGCTTTGGGCAGGGGTTGGGGATGAATAGACTGAGCACAGATTTAGGACACCAAAAATATTCTTACCATATTATAACAATGGATACACATCATTATACTTTTGTCTAAACCCATAGGACCTACAACATCAAGAGTGAATGGTAAGATACACTGTGTGCTTTGGGTGATTATGATGTGTCAGTGTTGACTGATCTTTGGTAAAAACTGCACCATTCTGCTGAATGAGGACACCCAGGGGCAAAGAAGTTGTTGACTTTGGTATGGGGGGATTTGTGAGAGGAGTTTTGTTTTGTTCTAAATTAAAAGTTTTCTGCATTTTCTAAAACTATATATTTTTTTTAGGTCGAGCTTTGCTTACTTACACAGTAATTTAGTTCACATAGGAATTAATACATGACTTCAGAAGTTTTCTTCGTATACTCATCTGCCTGATTTGGGAAATATGGGTCCTAGCAGCTCAAGTCCAGTATCATAGTTCATCAAAAAGAACATAATGCAGACAAGAATTGATACTGCTAAGATTGTTCCAAAGTTTCAAACATACTCAAATTTTGAAGATCTTTTATGATTCACAAAGCTTGTGATCTTCACATCAACTCTATTGGGTAGATTTTATAAATCTCTATTTTTGTATACAAGATACTGAGTCCCAGAGTTGGTGACAGTTAATAACTACTACCAGGCTGGCTTCCCCGGTGGCTCAGTGGTAAAAGAATAGGCCTGCCAATGCAGGAGACATGAGTTTGATTCCTGTGTCGGGAAGAAACCCTGGAGGAGGAAATGGCAACCCAGTCTAGTATTCTGGAAAATCTCATGGACAGAGGAAATTGGGGGGATACAATCCATGGGGTTGCAAAGAGTTGGACACAACTTAGCAACTAAACACAACAACAAACACAATACCACCAAGCTGATAACTGAACCTGGGTGTGATATTGTGATTTATCAGAAATATATATTTGGTCTTCATCCCTGTTGTGGCATAGAGCTGCTAAAACCCTCAGATATCTTCAGTGATAAGAGTGATGAGATGTCTTTTGTTATTCATAAAAAGCCCCTTTCAATCACACCTGAGTTTATGTTAATGGAGTGACTTTTGGAAAGCCCCTAAGGAAGGGGATCACCGACATGATGGACATGAGTTTGAGCAAGCTTGGGGAGTTGGTTATGGACAGGGAAGACTGGCATCCATGGGGTCGCAAAGAGTCAGACAACTGAGCGACTGAACTGAACTGAGGGAAGGGGACTGGTTGCCAGGGAAAATACTGTGAGATTAGAGGGTTGAGACCTCTAGGAAGGGGAGAGGGGCTGGAGGTTGAATCAATTGCCAGTCTGTCATATGGAGTGAAGTAAGTCAGAAAGAGAAAAATATCGTATATTAGTGCATATATACGGAATCTTGAAAAATGGTGCTGTTGAACCTTGAACCTATTTGCAGGGCAGGAATAGAGATGCAGACATAGAGAACAGATGCATGGACACAGCAGGGGAAGAAGAGGGTGGGACAAACTGAGAGAGCTGTGTTGACATACATACACTACCATGTGTAAAATAGATACCTGGTGGGAAGCTGTTGTATAGCACAGGGAGCTTAGCTTGGTCTTTTTGATGACCTAGAGGGGTGGTGTGGAGGGTAGGAGGGAGGGAGGCTCAAGAAGGAGGGGATATCTATATACATATGGCTGATTCACTTCCTTGTACAGCAGAAACTAACACAACATTATAAAGCAACTATACTCCAATTAAAAAAATTGCCAATGGCCAATGATTTAATCAACTATGCCTACACGTTGAAGCCTCCATAAAAAACATCAAAGCATGGTGTTTAGAGAACTTCTGGGTCTGTAAACACATAGGGCTGCTGGGAGGGTGGCGCCTAGAGAGGGTATGGAATGTTTTCACCACCCCCCACATACCTTGCCCTATGCATCTCTTCCATCTGGCTGTTCATGAGTACTATCCATTTATGATAAACAAGTTATCTAGGAATTAAACAGTCAAAACTAAAGGAAATTAGTCCTGAATATTCATTGGAAGGACTGATGCTGAAGTTGAAGCTTCAAAACTTTGGCCACCTGATGCAAAGAACTGACTAATTGGAAAGACCCTGATGCTGGAAAAGATCGAAGGCAGGAGGAGAAGGGGAGGATGACAGAGAATGAGATGGTTGGATGGCATCACCAACTTGATGGACATGAGTTTGAGCAAGCTCTGGGAGTTGATGATGGACAGGGAAGCCTGGTATGCTGTAGTCCATGGGGTCGCAAAGAGTTGGACATGACTGAGTGACGGAACTGAAACTTTTCCTGAGTTCTATAAGCCACTCTAGCAATTAATGGAACTTGGGAGGTGGTGGTAGAACCTCTGATCTGCAGTTGATCAGATGCACATGTCACAACCTGTACTTGCAGCTGGCATCTGAAAAGGGTGGGGGTGGGGGGTCCTGTGAGGCTGACCTCTTCACATGTAGTATCTGATGCTATCTCTAGGTAGATAGTGTCAAAACTGAGTTAAATGGTGTCACAGAACTGCCTGATGTGTGGAAAACTTACACTTGTGGTGTTAGGAGTAAAGCAGTAATATAGCAAAGTACTCCCTGGTGGTGGGTTCAATTCTTGGGTCAGGAAGATCCCCTGGGGAAGAAAATGGCAACTCATTCCAGCATTTTTGCCTGTGAAGTCCCATGGACAGAGAAGCCTGGTGGGCTACAGTCCATGGGGTCTCAAAGAGTTGGATGTGACTACGTACTGAGAGTAGTGGTGCAATGTGAGTGTTTTTCCTTTATACTCAGTTTTCCACCTCTGAGATTTCTCAGCATCTTGTTTCAGAAGCGATGGCTATGGAGAACATTCATATCTGTGTATCTTTCTCTTTGGAATGCATGAAACGAGATGCTAGTCATTCCCCATGTCATCAAGAGTCAATATTTCTTATGACAGATCACAGCATCTCAGAAAATGTTTCTTTAATTAGCAGAGTTACTGACTTTGCAACACGCAGATAATTTCCCCAGGAAAGAGCCCTCTGGGTAAATGCAGTGTGACCTGATCCTGTGTGAGGAATTCTCCTCCACCCACAGCTGATCCTGTGGAGATGAAAAACAGGCACACACCCTAACATCTTGCCCCAGATGAGTGGTTTTGGGGGATGCCGAATTCCCAGTTAGGCGGAGGCAAAAAATAAAAAGGTGGGGACACTTGCTTTAGTTGTTCTGGCTGAATTTTACTGATGTTTCAGTGTAATGCTATTTCTGGTATCATCTTGGTTATTGACTCAAAGACTGGTTTTAACTTGAGGAAAGGCTGAATCTGAACAGATTTCATCTCTGTCTTTCCTTATCTCCTTCACTGAAATTCAACTAACTTAACACAGTGTTGATCTAGCATCAGATAAGATAGGAAAACAAGCAAGATCTGATCTTCTCACTCAAGATTAGATATAAGACATTCTTTAAACAGTGCTGTTTGAAGGTAGGATGATAATAATAGGTGACGCAGGTTTGATCCCTGGTCAGGGAACTAAGATCCCACATGCTATGCAACAACTAAGTCCGTGTCTACAATTACTGAGCCTGAGCCCCATAAAAAAGATCCAACACAACCAAATGAATACATATTTTTAAAAATTAAATTATGTCTGAGAACATATAGCTTCGTATCTGACATATGGGAAGCACACATACCCTACTTTTGTCATAACACTATTTTCTACCTGATTTTTCAAAATGGGTGTTCTTCTCTTTGTGAAATGGGAATTCCTGTGTCTGAAGGGTTGTGTATCCTATTTTTGTACCCATATACCATCACCTTGTGAACATTTTCCTGTAACGTGTGCAGCATTTCCCTTTCTATTCTACAGGGAGCTATGGCAAGTTTTCCCCAAGAAATGAAAAAGCTACATATTGTTGTTACCCTGGCAGCATCAGCAATTTTTAGCCTTCGTAAAATCTCAGAACTCAGCCTATCAAAATCAGACAAGAAGTTCATTTTGAAAAAATAACCACAAGGCAGCCACCTGTCCTCACTCCTTCTTTACCAAAAAAAAAAAAAAAATGGAGCAAAAAGGAATGATTTAGAACTGTGCTAGGAGGTCAGGGCAGAAATAGACTCAAATGTATGGAGTTTTCACTTCTCCACCAAGTCTTCACTGCTATTCTCTGAGTTTGTACAGAAATAAATAAGATACCACTTTCAAAACTCCCTATAGTGCTTCACGGCTCTGGCTGTTCAAGAAATGAGAATGGGTGTCTAGGTGAGAAGTATGCTCCCTCAACCATCAGAGCCCACCCAGGCGGGGTGTCACAGTCCTGTGGCAGGACATCCGCATCTCTTCCTGCTGGCAGCCTCAGTTAGGCTCTTCCAAGGTCGCACCTGGAGTATATCACAGACCCCTGGGCTCCAAAGCCCTGCATAAAATTCACCCAGAGCACCCACGTGAAACTAGGGGTCTATGCAATCTGATTCTGTTGCTATCCTTTTAACTTGTGATACTTTAGGTCTCAGGCAGGTTAGAAATAATCAGCACATTGTCTTTAAAAGCAGTTTGCATGCACTTCAATGTTCATTACAGCACTATTTACAGTAGCCAGGACATGGAAACGATCTAAATGTGCATCAACAGAGGAGTGGATAAAAAAGATGTGGTACATATATAAAGTGGAATATTACTCAGCTATTAAAAGGAATGAAATTGGCTCATTTTTAGAGACATGGATGGACTGTCATATTCAGTGAAGTAAGAGAGAAAGAGAAAAACAAGTATCACATATCAACACATATATGTGGAATCTGAAAAAATTGGCATAAATGATCTTATTTACAAAGTGGAAGTAGAGACACAGACATAGAGAACAAATGTATGGACACCAAGGGGGAAAGGGTGGGGTGGTAGGATGAATTGAGAGATTGGGATTGACACCTATACACTATGGATACTGTGTAGAAAATAGATGATTA
This sequence comes from Okapia johnstoni, assembly GCA_024291935.2. NCBI lineage: Eukaryota > Metazoa > Chordata > Mammalia > Artiodactyla > Giraffidae > Okapia > Okapia johnstoni. The sequence goes on from CM044324.1 coordinate 20,608,756, forward strand.
ATGAGAACCTACTGTATAGCACAGGGAAGTCTACTGAATGCTTTCGTGACCTAAATGGGAAGGAAATCCAAAAAAGGGGGGATATATATATATATATATATATTTATATTTATAGGTATAGCTGATTCACTGCACTGTACAGTAGAAACTAATACAACGCAGTAAAGCAACTAAACTCCAATGAATTTTTTTTTAAGCAGTTTGAATTTTCTCCTAATAAAGGACCTTGACTTTGATTCTTTTAGCCTTAGCCATGATTTTCTTTCTTGGACTGGCTTCATTTTCCAAATGCCATGGATCTTAACAAAGCATACATCATGTCCAAATGTGTAAAGTAGTCATTCTATCCGATTGGAATAATTCTGCTCCTAAATGCTACTTAACCATCTACGGTACTTTAATCCAGGTTCCTGAAATGTAAACGTGTGAAGAAGAATCTGGTGGCTGGTGAGGCTGAAACAGTGCAGGAGTGGAGAAGGCGCTCTCTGGCTCAACGACCTCTGGTCCCAGAAAAGTGGTACTATTAGCCTGCGGGCTTTCACATGGGGCTGGGTAGTCCACCTTGAAGTCTGGGGCTGCAATTCCTTCTTTAATTAAAAACACACTGTAATAGTGGAGGTGTCACCTGATGCAGGCTTACTTGCCAACATGGACCCAGTGCCCTGCTGGGGTATATTTTGTTTTAGAATTTCTCATGTATTAAAGAGCCTACCGAGAAACTGCTCCATGGTGGAGATACCCAGCCTGACAGAAAGGCACCCTTGGAGGGAAGAGGGGTACTGATTCGTAGCCAGTGCTAGGAGGGGAAGGACATTGTTCTTAAATATTAAGTGTACATCCGAAGAATATTTCTGTATTTTCCAGGCTCTCATGCTCTTGGTTTGAAATTGGTAATGCATGTGAAAAACATCAAAGTGGTTTTTTTGTTGTTGAGCCCTATCACATTTATCTCTAAGCTACTGCAGAGGGCCTTCCTAGCAAAGCTGGATTTCCAAGAATGCTCAAATGATGAATGAAGTGTTAATAATGAAACAGCTACCCTTTTTGAGCATCTCCTGTGGGAACACAATATGCTGAGTGCTTTAGGGAGGATGTCTTATGCTCAAAACAAGCTTACAAGAAATTGACTGTTACCCCCATTTTACAGAAGAGGAAACCAAGTCTCAAGACAACTACGGAGCCTGCCAGGTTCATGCAACAGTTAGATTATGGACCTATGTCTGGTGGAGACAGGTAATTTGGACCTGAATCAGTCTGACACCAAGTCTCTGCTCATCTCAGGTACACCATGATGCTAATCTAAAATTACAAGTGGCTCCCATGTTTACTCCCATTATTGACAATGGCCAAGATATGGAAATAAGCTTAAGAGTCCATAGTGATGGATATATACATAAAGAAATTGTGGTATACATACACAATGAATATTATTCATCCATAAGAAAAGAAGGAAATCCTGCCATTTGTAACAACATGGATGGACCTTGAGGGCATTTTGCTAGTGAAAAAAGTCAGATGGAGAAAGACAAGCAATGTATGATTGCTCCTAAATGTGGAATCTAAAAAACAACAACAAAACCCCCACAAACTCATAGAAAAAGAGATCACGTTTCTGGCTGCCAGAGGTAGGGGTGGGAGGCAGGAGGAATTGGATGAAAATAGTCAAAAGGTATAAATTTTCAGTTATAAGATAAATAATACTGGGGATGTAATTTAACATCTGTCATGATGACTGTAGTTAACACTACTGTATGCTATGTGAAAGCTGTTAAAAGAGCAAACCCTAAGACTTCTTATCACAAGGAAAAACAGTTTTTTTCTTTCTCTTTCTCTTTTTTTTTTATTTTGAATCTTTGCAAGATGATGGGCTTCCCCAGTGGCTCAGTGGTAAGGAATCCGCCTGTAATGCAGGAGCCACAGGAAGAACAGGTTCAACCCCTGGAGTGGGGGAAGATCCCCTGGAGGAGGGCATGGTAACTCACTCTAGTATTCTTGCCTGGAGAATCCCATGCACAGAGGAGCCTGGTGGGCTACAGTTCATAGGGTTGCAAAGAGTCAGATATGACTGAAGCAACTTAGCAAGCATGCAAGATGATGTATCTTCACTAAACTTATTGCAGTAATCACTCAACAGTATATGTAAGCAAGTCATTATGCTGAACATCTTAAACAGATACAGTGCTATATGGCAGTTACACCTCAAGAAACTGGAAAAAATAACTAGCTGGAAGAAAAGAGAAATAATTGTGGATGTATGGCTGTTTATTTTTTCTGGTGGCACAGAAAATGGATTTAGCAGTGGCTTTTAAGATACAAATGAACTGACATGCATTTCTGAGCATCATGAATGATTTGGAGAACTGTACAAGGTTGGAGGAGAAAAATAAAACAGATGGATTCTCTCTGAGTCTTGGCCCTCACCAAGTGCTTGGGAGGGACAGAAAGCAGGAGATTTTGAGCATTTTTGAAAACAGATTCACAATGAGTTCCATGTTTGGCTCTGACCCTCCCTCCAGCCCCCACACTGGGTACTTCCTCAGTTCCTGAGAACTGAGTGTCTGCTTTATCCAGAACATTCTTGCCAAACAACTGGCTTAGAAAGTCCTGGAAAGAGTCAGCAGGCCCTGAACCAGCGAGTGACCCAAACAGTCGGTTAATAACAAGATCAGCGCTCTCTCCTGGGGTGGCCCTGACTCTGTATGGATGGGTGTGGGAAGGCAACTGTGTCTTGAAGCTGAAAGATTCAACAAACAGACAGGCTCCTTTGAGAGCCTCTACTGCCCGACTCTTAATGTTTATAAATCTTCCTGCTTCTCTTTGGTTTGTACTTCATCATAAGCAGAGTCTAAAGAAAAAGGAGGGAATGTAAGCCTTCCTTTGCTGGGGGAAAGCACAGTGTCTCATATTCAGAATCTAGCTGGGAATTGGGAATCCTTGGTGTTATTTCTGGCTGCAATATTAATTCATGGGGTTGAGTAAATCACTAGTGTTGCTGTCTTCACTTCCCCATTCCATTCAGTCCTATTTTGGTCCTTGTATCTCTCTGGCCCCAAACTCTCCCTCCCGTCCTCTGTACTGCTAGCCACTTAGAAAGTTGATCATATATGGCAACTGTGAATATATCGGATGTTGTTTCCCCTACATCTTTTCCAGTATTTGTAATAATTTTTCTATTTGGGAAACTTTCCTTCTCCTATAGCCTAGATAAATCCTGTCTGGTCGTTGTCTTCCTCCCTGCTCCAGCTCTGAGCTCTTGTCCCTTCTTTCTCTGAAATCCCACCGCCTTTGTTGTCTGATCTTCTTACTTGTCTCTATCTGCTACTGCCACACATCCCTAGTTATCTTTTTTCTACTCACCTGACTGATTTATGCAGCTGGTTTGAAACTTGTAGCAAATACCTTACCGAGGCTTTTGTTTTTCTGGCAGTATTAGTACACTGACTGTTGGAACTTAGTCAATGTTTGCTGATTCAAATATAAAAGAGCAACGTTAACAATGGCAATGGGTACATGCTAAGTCACTTCAGTCGTGTTCAACTTTTTGTGACCCTATGAACTGTGTAGCCTTCCAGGCTCCCCTGTCCATGGGATTCTCCAGGCAAGAATACTGGAGTGGGTTGCCAAGCCCTCCTCCAGGGGATCTTCCCCGACCCAGGGATCAAACACGAATCTCCAGGTCTCCTGCATTGGCAGGTGGGTTCTTTACCACTGAGCCACCTGGGAAGCCCAATAATGAGAATGAAAGTGAAAGTGTTAGTCACTCAGTTGTGTCTGACTCTTTGTAACCCCATGGACTGTACAGCCCACCAGGCTCCTCTGTCCATGGAATTCTCCAGGCAAGAATACTGGCGTGGGTTGTCATGCCCTTCTCAAGGGGAATTCCCAATACAGGGATTGAACCTGGACAGATTCTTTACATCTGAGCCTCCACAGAACTTCCTTTTATTGAATGTTTCCTGTTCACCAGAATGAGGTTAAGAGTTTTATGTTAATATCTCACTCATGACAACACAATTGTGAGGTCTTATGTATCCCCGTTTTACAGTGGAGGAAACTGAGGCTCAGTAACAAGATAATGATCACATAGCTATTACTTGTTACAGCAGAGATTCAACAAGTTCCATAAGTACCACGCTGCCCTGCTCCAAATAAGAACTACATCATGAATGAAACAAGCCAAGGGCATTTGCATTTATGGTTAACATGGCTGTACACAAGGTGATTGTGAAACTGAAACAGAACAAGAAGGAGGTAATGCAAGGATTCCACGAAAACAGATTTGCAGTCAGCACCCCAGCATCAGCTATACTGCCTCATGCTTCAAATTCTGAACTCTGAAGGCATACTGACTGGGTTTGAATCTTGGCTCCACAGCTTGTCAGCTGTTTGATCTTGAGTAAGAGACATTAAGTTCATGGTGAGTCAGTTACATTAAGTTCATGGTGACTCAGTTACCTCTTGTATAAAAGTGGACTGTAATGGTACTCTCTAGTCTGGTAGCCTTGAAGATTAAGTATAAACATGTGAAAGGCACATATAGTGAAGTGAAAGTCGCTCAGGTATGCCTGACTCTTTGCAACCCCATGGACTAAACAGTCCATGGAATTCTCCAGGCCAAAATACTGGAATGAGTAGCTTTTCCCTTCTCCAGGGGATCTTCTTTGCAACCCCATGGACTAAACAGTCCATGGAATTCTCCAGGCCAAAATACTGGAATGAGTAGCTTTTCCCTTCTCCAGGGGATCTTCCCAACCCAGGGATCGAACTTAGGTCTCCTGCATTGCAGGTGGATTCTTTACCAGCTGAGCCAAAAGGGAAGCCCAAAAAGGCACATATATGGATCCTTAAGTAATTGTCAGCTATTATTATCAAGAACCTCTAACTTAGACCAAGGTAATAGAATCTAGCCTGGGAGGCAGAAATTGCTGTCTATTTCAGTAGATTTCAGACAATGGAAAAGAGCTCTGTTTTTATCCTTCAATCCCAAACACAACAAAGAAACTGCAGATAGGGAATTCTAGGAGACAAAGGCCACCCAAGGACTGTATTGTAAGGATTATCAAATATGCCAAGACATGGTGACCCAATACTCATCACTCAAATGGCTGTGGGAGCCAAGGGTGGCAACATAAGGGACCTCCTAGTGGTAGATGGCTAACAGGGCAGAATGTGAACAGGTGACTGCTACAGTCACTAGACACCTGGCCTCTGATTGTTTCTTATGAGCTGCAAGACCTTGGGTTGGGTGACCTAACCTCCCTTTTCTTACCTGTAAAATGGGATAATCAAAGTAGCTACATTAAAGGATCATGGAGAACATTAATGTATATATAAAGCGCTTAGAGGACTGCCCTGCTGACTCAGCAAAAAACATCCTCGTGCCAATGTAGGAGATGAAGGTTCGATTCCTAGGTAGGGAAGATACCCTGGGGAAGGAAATGGCAACCCACTCTAGTATTCTTGCCTGGAGAATTTATGGACAGAGGAACCTGCCAGGCTATAGTCCATGGGGTTGCAAAAGAGTTGGATGTAACTTAGTGACTAAACAACAACCACAACAAAGTGCTTGGAGCATAATTCAATAAACACCTTCAATTTATTTTAGTTTTATAGTCACCACTGGTCTCGACAAGTAGTTTCCTTGAGTGCTTGCAATACAGCCTTGGCAGAAGAGAAGGAATTACTCTTGACTAAGTTAACGAGATTCCCCAGCACTCCAAGTATTTTATTCTACAAAGTGGCTTAAATAAGGGAATTTTATTAGATGGCAAGGGCTAGAATTTTCACTATCTTTTCTCAGCAACCTCCTCTCTCAATGATAATCAGATAATGTCTATCCACCTTCTTCAAAAGCTATTTTTGTTTTGTTTTGTTTTTTTAAAGATTTTGATCTCAATACCTGCAGTGACATTTAAGAGCAAGGCCAGGTTGTGACACAATAGCTGAGCCAATTTTTTTTTTCCAAGGGTTTAGCTAAGGTTTCATGGGCACAGGAGGAAACTAAATGTAACCTCAGGGGTTCAAGTAGGTCATATCTACCTCATCAGGATCCTCTAGATCTGCCTCTGAGCACACCATGAGAGCTGGCACTTGCTGACCCTCTGCTGCTATGCCTGGATCAGAGCCCTCACATGAAGTGTCAGGTGTAATTTGCCCCCCCAGGCCTGGAGAGCAACAAGGACAGCCTCTTGCTTGGAAAATGCTGGGGGTGGGAGGTACCCTGCCCTCTGGATTTGGCCAAGAGAGAAAGCAAACTGCTGGTAATTTGGCCCAAACCAGTAGATGCTGCTCAAAATAGCCACAGTGGTCACCCCGAAACAGGGAAATCACAAAGCAAATGCTCTCCTAGAAAGCACAAACAAAGCTGCCTGGTGTTGGAGAGGCAGCCCCTGTGCTTGGATCCAGGCTCGGCGGGGAGGAGAGATCAGAGGGCCCTTCAGATTTCTAGGAAACACCAACCATGGGACTCTCATTCAGCGCTGGGTCCCCAGAGGCCACCACTACCTAAGACACCAAGATTGCCTACTTAGAATCTTGGGTCACAGCTTACTTCCTGACATAATTGTCTGTCAAAAGACTTCCTTAAATTTCCCTTGGAAACTGAAAGGAGGCTCACGAAGAACAATCTTGTACAAATTTTGGAAACTGAGTATTTTTTCCTTCATTTAGAATTTAAAGAATATTGTTTTATATCCCCATTCATTTCTCAGAGTAGATGATACAAAAGGCTTAGGCACCTTTAAATTTGCTCTTATTTTATAGCAAATGAATAAATTAGTAATAATAGCTTAACATCTATTGAGCTGGTATTATTTATCATACTTGCTCTAAGTATTTTATATGTAATGCCTCATTCAATCCTAAAGATAACCCAGGTCTCCTGCACTGTAGGCAATTCTTTACCACCTGAGTCACAAAGGAAGCCCCCTAAAGATAACAGTAGGTGGTAAATAGAGTTATTTGTTTCCTGGATGAGAAGATCTGGGGATTGGGATTTCATACCTAATTCACTGACTCAGGGCACAAGCCCTAAGCCTGCTGCAATAGGTGGGCCAGGTACCCACCTACCTGTTCTTCCCAGCTTTCCTAGCAGGTGGGGGTGGTCACGTGACCACATTCTGGCCAATGGTATGTGAGTATAAGGGAAGAGTTCTACTTTGAGGTCTGGACCATGAAAAATTCTAAGGGTGCTTCCCTGCCCTGTTCTTCTTTATTAAATAAATAGGCCATTGAGACCCTAGAGGAGGGACAAGTCATGAGATGACCCTGAATGATTCTGGGGAGGGCTGTATACAAACCAGAACAAGTTAGACTTACTATGAGTGAAAACTACATTTCTGTTGTGATAGGTCACTGAGATTTCCAAGGTATCTACTGCAGAAGCCCCAGTTACTTTAATTCATGTACCTGGTGAGGAAAGTGAATTGATTGTCTACAGTTAAAATGCTATTGGGACTGGTGGTCCAGTAGTTAAGACTCTGCACTCTCAATGCAGGAGGCCCAAGTTCGATCCCTGGTCAGGGAATCACACGCTGCAAGTAAAAAATCCTGTGTGCCACAACTGAGACCTGGTGAATCCAAATAAATAAATATAAAAAACCCATCACTGTTAGTGGACCCTTAGGGCAGAACTGCCTAGTTCTATACTGCATGTTTTCCCTCAAAATGCAGGGTGTGCAAACATAATGAGGAAATTCTCTTCCAACTTAGAAACATGATAAAGAGATCCCATGACCTGCTTCCATCTTCCATCTTCCAAAGAGAGCTAGCATGATGAAAATAATCAGATTGCACAATCATCATTTATTAGGAACCCATCTGGTATGGGGATGAGCTCATAGCCCTGACAATAAAGAAAATTTCCAGCTAAGACTGGATGGTGAGGCTTCTAACAGAGGCCGGCTGGTTTTCAGAGGTCCAGTGCCAGGTTGGAACAAGGCTCGGTGAAGAGCAGCCAGCGGTTAAGCAGCATGGACATCACCACTCTAAATGACATGATCACATTACACTTATTACATAAAGACGCATGACTGCAGCCTAACAAATTCTGTCTAGTTGTGCTCCTTTTTGCTGCAGCAACTTTAAGCTGGTACATTGTGTTGTTTCTGCTCATTCCCTTTACCTAGTTCATACCCACTCGTCTTTATTAATAAGACCTCTGCTCATCTATTGTCTTCTCAGGAAGCCTTCCTTGATGTCACAGAACAAGTAGCTTTCCCAGTTAAACTCTCTCAGGCCCTCAGGTAACTTGTCCTCAAAGCACTGATGTTCAGTTTTAATTTTCTGTGAGTTTGCATAATTATTAGTTCTGTTGATTGAGTGATTGCCAGAACTTCACCACTGTAATACAATCTGTAAACAAATATGGTACCATGTTCAATTTTGTTCACCATCCCATCTCTAGAACTCAGCACAATATCTGCACATAGCAGGTGTCCTTTAATTATTTGTTAGATGAATGAGCAAACACCTGAATAAATGAATGAATGAATCTTCATTTAGTGAAGAAACCGAGGTAGAAATATGTCATACCAAGATTTCTTGGTAAAGATAGGAATATACTTTAGAATATTGGATTTCTGCAGCTACTACTGCCCATCGTCTTTCAAATGACTCTGTAGAAAGAGATGCCTTCAAAGCAGGTGGCACTTGCACAGGTGATCATCACTCCAGAACAAATGTTGATAACACAGATGCTGAGATCCTATCCCACAGGAGGCTAGTCACTAACTTCTCTGAACCTCAATGCAGTATCCTCATTTATAACCCCCTCCCTCCACTGCACTGGCAGTGAGAATCAAAAATCAGAGAATTCATCTGACAATACCCTATTGACCCTATGCATGTATGTTTTGCTTAAAGTTAGGAAGTTTGAAAATTGTCTCTCGATGGGATTTTTGAAAAGATACTGCTTTGTGAAGAAGAAGGCATTTTGAGGATATTAGACAAAGACTCGCCATTTAGTTAAATAATCATTATTTCCAGGCAATGGCAGAGAAATTAGATCTCCCACAGTTTCCATCAGCCTCATCCCTAAGACCCTTAAACAATCATACAATTTAACTAAAAAATTGGCTACTCTCCTTCTGTTGGGATGACTATTTCCAAAGACCAACCTGAGTAGAAATTTAGAAGCCCTCATTATTCAAAGGTAATGTGATATTTGTCAAAAGAGAAACTTCTGAGTTGATTTCCACAATGCTTTCAAAGCAGATTAGTATTTGTTGGGAGGGACTGACCCAAAGTGAGTATTGCTTGATGCAGTAACTGACATCTAATAAACCTTGAAAGTATTATTTTCTCACTGGAACCAAGGAAAGTGCTTTCAAGAAGGATGAAAATCTACTGCATGTCAGACTCAAAAATATTTTCTGAACAAAGTAAAAACTGAGATCCTACTTTGCAAATATATTGCTAGAAAATTCAAGAATGAGCTTTGCAGATTCATGAAGTTCTATTGCAAAGATGTGACTCTTGTCAATGTAAGAAAATGCAGTTGCAAAGATGTGTGTGTAACATTCAAGCATATCAGCAGAAATGCATTCACATAACCCTTTACCAACAGGCACGAATAGCTGTAATGAGTGGCAGAAAAGGTTGAAGTAAACAAATGCACAGACTTGACAAAAGGTAGAAAGAAACAGAATAAATTCGGTAATTGTTTTGCTTGGTGCAAACCTGTTTTTTCCCCTTTAACTATAACATATGTTGTAGATCATTGGAGGAAAGGCTCAGCCCCACAGTGTATGTAGGCACTAAATAATACAAAAAGCACAACCCCTGGAAAACATACATTGCCGGAACGAAATGATGAAAGAGGAACAGCAAAAATAGCAAATTGAGCATCAAAGCCTAGCTTTGCACATGTGGGAACGTTTCCTGGAATCATGGCATCATCCATCGGTCCCAGACCGGTTATATTAGTTGCTTTATAAGATACAAATAAATCATTGCGAACCCAATCCCCTTTTAGAGGAATTATTCATCATTAGAAGAATTTACCACTGACATCACTATAACTCATCATACAGACAGTTGATTAAAATGCAGTTTCAAAATCATTCCTATTTCTAGAACCTCTCAGTTTCAGAAGCACAATTCCTATTAAAAGAAAAACACACAAACCATTCTCTGTGACGGTAAACTCCATCCCAGGGTGATAAAGCAGTCTCCTCTGTCATTGACTTTTTTGTTTTTGTTTGTGTTTCTGGCAGTGTTTGTGGGAAATGCAGTACATACAGGTCAATGTAGGGCTGATTCTGTGGGCCATAGAGAGGCAGTGTCAGAGTACTGGGTTAGAACCTCTCAGTATAAATAAAAAAGGACTCTCCCCAAATTCCCAACACCTGAGTGTCACTCTGGCTCCTGGTCCATATTCTCTTCTAGAAGAAAGTGATGGGTGAGCCACGGATGATTTTAAATACACATAAGAAACCATACTCTTTCGAGGAAGGTGGGAACATACACTGGAACATTTTTCCACTCCTAGTTTCTCCCCTACAGCTTATATCCTAAAGTCAGGAAGAGCAGATAAGTTTCCTCTTTGGACTTCGTTCAGCAGCCTCAAAAATTAAAAAAAAGAAACAAAGCTAACAACTCGCATGAAGGGTGCCGTTTCTGCAAATAGACCAAAAATGAAGAAATTGAAAAAATGAATGATATCCAACTAAAAAAATAAACTAAAACAGACTCACATATGCCATGCACATGTGCTCTTCATCTTTGGAGCCAGAAGCAATTTATGGCACAGTAATAATTTAGGTTACTGGTCTTATTTATCTTATTTCTCCTGTAGTTCATACTCATGATAAGCGGTCGGGCAGGAGGAAACAAAGGTAGCTTCATCATGATGCTAATGAAACTTAAACTTCAGGGCCTGTCACTTCTTGGGATCTCTTCTAGGGCTCTAGGATGACTGCTGGTAATATGTATACACAGCCAAAGTTGCATAATGGAGCTATTGTAATTGCAATCAGTTATGTCTACTGTCTCTTTCTGCACTGACCTTCCCTCTGCTAAACTTCCCTTCTTGATCACGTAGCATTGGAATGGCGATGGACACTTTCTGGAGCTCAGTTCAGGGGCAGTTGAGTTGTGATACACGTAGTTTGGGTTAAAAGAATATATGTTTGAAGTTCACGGTCATTTCTATTTATCTATGAAAAGATGGGACTAGCCGGTGGCTAAGATGGTAAGGAAACCACCTGTAATGAGGGAGATCTGGGTTCAATCCCTGAGTTTGGAAGATCCCCTGGAGGTGGGCATGGCAACCCACTCCAGTATTCTTGCCTGGAAGAATCCCCATGGACAGAGGAGCCTGGCAGGCAACAATCCATGGGGTCGCAAAAAATTAGACACAACTGAGTGACTAGGCACACATGAAAAGATGGAAATGGATGATGCCATTGAAGGACTGATTTTCAGTCATACTCCTCACCCCCAAGTGTTGACTTAACCTGTATTGTCCATAAAGGTACAGGGCCTAGGGTCTTACCCAGATATTACTACATCTTACAGCACCTGGTTATGGAACTATGTGGCCTCCACATAGGAGAAATCAGGCTTAAAACGCAGGGAGCCAAATCTCAGCAACGTGATTATCATGATCAAGATTATCATACTAAGTGAAGGAAGCCAGACAGGGAAAGACAAATGTCATATGATATTGCCTACATGTGGAATCTTAAAAAATGATACAAATGCACTTATTTACAAAACAGAAATAGACTCACAGGCACAGAAAATAAGCATCTGCTTACTATCTGACAGTGGAATGAGCTTCCTTCAGCTCAGAGGCTCTTCAGCTGGACTGCACAATAAATACCTAGAAACCTTAAAAAACATACATACATAGGCTCCAGATCAATTAAATGAGAATCTCTGGGAGTCAGACCTGGGCACGGATGGCTTTAAAGCTCCCCAACAGAATCAAAAGTCCAACCAGGGAATGACAGCCATCACTTCAGGCAATGGAGAAACTGTCAACCATGAAAGCATTGCTATGAAATAATAGAAAAAAAAGTTATATATATATATATATATGTCTCTGTCTTCCATTTCTGGCACAGAGCTCCTTAAACTCCTGTAATTTTTCCTTAAAGAGAAGAGCACTGGGAGCTGTTTTTGTTCTTATATTTGGACTTCAACCCTGGTTCCTGATACAGAGCTCCTAAACCCCTTAGAATTCCTGAGTGATAGGAGTGCCTTTTGGTTTAATGAGGTGACTCTGTTGGGCTCTTGGATGGCTTCAGAATGGGTTCTTGTCACCAGAAAGATCAAGCCATGATTGGAAGCTTAAAACTTTCATCTCCATCCTCACCCTCTGGGAATGAGAGAGGGGCTGAAGATGGAGTTAATGATTGAGCATGCCTACATGATGAAGCATCCATAAAATTTCAAACATATTGGGTTCAGAAAGCTTCTGGGTTGGTGAACATATCCATGTGCTGGGATAATGTGCATCTCAGTTCCACAGGGCTAGGAGCTCCTGCACTTGGGACCTTCCCAGACCTTGCCCTACCAATCTTTCCATCTGGCTGTTCGTCTATATCCTTTCTCATTTCCTCTATCATGTAATAAACTGGTAAATGTGTTTTCCTGAGTTCTGTGAGCTCTTCTAGCAAATGACCAAATCCAAGGAGGGGATCATGGGAACCTCCAATTTGTAGACAAGTCAGCCAGAAGTTGTGGGTAAACTGAGGATGTGTGATTGGTGTCTGAAGAGTAGGGCAGTCCTCAACTTGAGCCCTTAATCTGAACTTGTGCTGCCTCTAGGCAGTTAGTGTCAGAACTGCTTGGTGTGGAAAATCTACCCACATCACAAGCATTGTGAGTGTGACAGCAGCATGAGAGTAAACAGAGAGTTTTCCCTAGACAATTGCCTAAACAAAATACACAAAAATGGCCATTCATCACCTTACCACTAGTAAGTAAAGGTGCTCTTGATGAATTTTCCCAAGATAAGAAACAATAATAATACAGTATATTAAAAAATAATCATTGTTCATTGTTGTGGATTGTGGTTCAGTTGCTAAGTCATGTTCAACTCTTTGTGACCCCATGGAGTGCAATATGCCAGGCTTCCCTGTCCTTTACTATTACTAAAGGCATTCCACTCTTGATGAATTTTTCCCCAAGATAAAAAACAGTAAGGATACAGCATATTAAAAAAAATGATAATGAAAAACTAAAAATAGAACTGCCATATAATCCAGCAATTCTACACCTGGGGATATAGTTGAAGAAAATGAAAACACTGATGTGGAAAGATACAGGCACCCTAACGTTCACAGCAGCACTGTTTACAACAGCCAAGACATGGAAGCCACCTACCATCAAAAAAGACAAATGCTACCATCACAAATAACAAATGCTGGTGAGGAAGTGGAGCAAAAGAAACCCTTGTAGATTGTTTGTGAGAGTGTGAATTAGTGCAGCCACTGAGGAAAACAGTATGGAGGTTTCTCAGAAAACTAGAAACAGAACCACCATATGACCCAGCAATCCTACTCCTGGGTATATATCTGAAAAAAAAAAAACCCACAATAATTTGAAAAGATACACGTACCCTAATATTCATAGCAACATTATTTACAATTGCCAAGATATGGAAGCAATATAAGTGTCCATCAACAGATGAGTGGATAAAATGTGGTATGTGTGTGTATACACACACACACACACACACACACACAATGGAATACTACTTAGTCATACAAAGAATGAAATTCTGCTATTTGCAACAATGTGAATGGATCCAAAGGGTAGTTTGTCTAGTAAAATAAGTCACACAGAGAAAGCCAAATACTGTACGATATCACTTTATATGTGGAATCTAAAAAATAACACAAATACGACAAAACAGGAACAGATTCACAGATACAGAGAAGGGACGAGCGGTTATCAGTGGAGAGAGGGAAGCGGGCAGGAGCAAGAAGGGAGTAGAGAATTAAGAGGTCCAAATTACTATGCATAAAATAGATCAACAACAGGGATATATTGTACAGAACAGGGAAATACTGCTATTGTTTTGTAATAATTTTAAATGGACTATAATCAATAATCCATAGTAATATTGTCATTGTGTTGTACCCTTGAAACTAATATAATACTATAAATCAACTATACTTCAATAAAAATAACAACAATATTTGCCATTTGTATATACTTCAGCAGTTGCAGCACACTTTCACAAATTCATCCTTATTTTACCCTTACACTTTAAAAAAATTAATTTATATATTTTAATTGGAGGCTAATTACTTTACAATACTGTAGTGGTTTTGCCACACATTGACATGAATCAGCCATGGGTGTACATGTGTTTCCCATCCTGAACCCCCCTCCCACCTCCCTCCCCACCCTTACACTGTGGCTAAGCTATATTCTATAATGGAGAAGGCACAGGCTAGGAGAGAAAAAAGACTGTTTGAAAAGTCTTCCCTGGGCAAAATTAGTTACTCTCCAGTCTTCCTCTGAAAACTCTTTGTTTTTTGACTGTTCCCCAGGAGGCTGTGAGCTTCTGAAGACAAGCAGGTATTTTGCTTTGCATGTTCATTTAAACCAAACCTGCTTGCCAGTATGAATGGGCCTGGGAATAGGTGAAGGTGTGCAGGAGATGGTACGTGTCGTTTGGGATTCCTTCAGTCCACCCCCTTTCCTTCAGTTCCAATCCCCAAAAAAGGCAATGCCAAAGAATGCTCAAACTAGTGCACAATTGCATTCACAATTGTGAATATGCCAGCAAATTTTGAAAACTCAGCAGTGGCCACAGGACTGGAAAAGCTCAGTTTTCGTTCCAATCCCAAAGAAAGGCAATGCCAAAGAATGCTCACGCTACCGCACAATTGCACTCATCTCACATGCTAGTAAAGTAATGCTCAAAATTCTCCAAGCCAGGCTTCAGCAATATGTGAACCGTGAACTTCCAGATGTTCAAGCTGGTTTTAGAAAAGGCCTAGGAACCAGAGATCAAATTGCCAATATCCGCTGGATCATCGAAAAAAGGGCAAGAGAGCTTCAGGAAAACATCTATTTCTGCTTTATTGACTATGCCAAAAACGCCTTTGACTGTGTGGATCAAAGTGCTGTACAATAAACTGTGGAAAATTCTGAAAGAGATTGGAATACCAGACCAGACCATGAATTTAACTGACCTGTGTCTTGAGAAACCTGTATGCAATCTCAAAAACAGGTCAGGAATATCACAGTAATCCAAGTCTATGCAAAGAAGCAAGTTGAACGTTAGAACTAACACTGGACATGGACAAATGAGACTGGTTCCAAATAGGAAAAGGAGAAGGCTGTATACGTGGACATCACCAGATCAAGGCTGTATATTGTCACCCAGACTGAAATTGCTTATTTAACTTCTATGCAGTGGAGTACATCATTTAAGGAGAAACGCTGGGCTGGAAGAAACACAAGCTGGAAAAGAAATGCAAAAAAGAATAGAAGATTGCCCATCTGAATGGCAAGGAGAGATAAGAAATTTCCTTCCTCAGAAATAAAGAAATCAATAAGATCTCTTCAAGAAAATTAGAGATACCAAGGGAACATCAGATATGCAGAAGAATACACAGACACCACCCTTATGGCAGAAAGTCAGTGGGCCTTAGTGAAGAAGACGACTAAGCCAGACATTCTGGAATGTGAAGTCAAGTGGGCCTTAGAGCCACTGAGCTATTTCAAATCCTCAAAGGTGATGCTGTGAAAGTGCTCACTTGAGCAAATTTTGAAGGTGAAAGAGGGGAGTGAAAAAGTGCTGGCAAAATTAAAGCTCTCACAACGTTCAAGAAAACTCAAGATTCATTCAGCATCTGTGTCCCATCACTTCAAGCTGGTTTTAGAAAAGGAAATAGATGGGGAAGACAGCTGCAAAAACATCTAGTGTTTAGACTTTATTTTTTTGACTGTGGGATCACAATAAACAGTGGATCACTGCTGATGGTGACTGCAACAGTTAGAACTGGACATGAAAACAGACTACAAGACGCTTACCAGAGTACATCTTGGAATAAAGAAGAAATATCAATAAACCTCAGATATGCAGATGACACCACCCTTATGTTATGGCCAACGTATCAGAAAACTAGCATGGCATCTTTAAAAAATAGATGGGGAGAACACAAACATTACTTTGGGCTCCAGAAATCACTGCTGAACTGCAGCCATGAAATTATAACGCTTACTAGTCAAGGGTTATGGTTTTTAGATAGTGGTCATGCCAACAAATCCGAGTCAAGGTTGGACAGTGAAGAAAGTTGGACAGTGAAGAAAGCCGCCGAAGAATTGATGCTTTTGAACTGTGGTGTTGGAGAAGACTCTTGAGAGTCCCTTGGACTGCAAGGAGATCCAATCAATCCATCCTAAAAGAGATCAATCCTGGGTGTTCATTGGAAGGACTGATATTGAAGCTGAAACTCCAATACTTTGGCCACCTCATGTGAAGGGTTGACTCATTGGAAAAGACCCTAATGCTGGGTAGGATTGGGGGTGGGAGGAGAAGGGGACGACAGAGGATGAGATGGTTGGATGGCATCACCGACTCGATGGACATGGGTTTGGGTAGACTCCGGGAGTTGGTGATGGACAGGGAGGCCTGGCGTGCTGCAATTCATGGGGTCACAAAGAGTCGGACACGACTGAGCAACTGAACTGAACTGAACTGAGGATGAGATGGTTGGATGGCATCACCCACTCGATGGACATGGGTTTGGGTAGACTCCGGGAGTTGGTGATGGACAGGGAGGCCTGGCGTGCTGCAATTCATGGGGTCACAAAGAGTCGGACACGACTGAGCAACTGAACTGAACTGAACTGAGGATGAGATGGCTGGATGGCATCACTGACTCAATGGACATGAATTTGAGCAAGCTCTGGGAGTAAGTGAGTGACGGGGAAGCCTGGCTTTCTGTAGTCCATGGGGTGGCAAAGAGTCAGACACGACTGAGTGACTGAAGTGAAGAGTCCACTCAGGTCCAGTACAGTTGTCTTTTGCTCTCAGCTATGCATTCTTTTGCAAGACCCCTAGCCTGGCTCTGCAGACAGCTAACTGGTCAACATGGCCTCTTAGGTCAGTGAACTCATTTAGACTTGCTGCCCTTGCTTTCCCCTCCACAAATGCTTTTCAAACCCACCTGTGGGAATTACCTGTTGGCTTCAGACAGGCCGTGTGGGTCATAGGCAGCTCACCTCTATGCTGACCATTTTGGCTTGGCTGGCCAGTCCGGCATGGCCAGAGACAAATCATGGACAAGCATGAGGTGTGATTAGCTTCTGAGTCCCAATGCCTCCCAAGGGCCAGGTGTAAAACTGCTATTCAGTAAGTATCTGATGAATTGAGTTGAAGTTGAAGTTGAAGCAGAAGGAAGGTGTCTTCCAGGTCTGGTGGCCAATAATTCCATGTTCTTTCTAGTAAACTTATAACATGTAGTAAATTCTTTAAAAAGCCCACTGACATGGGGCTAGTGCACCCTGCTCATTCAATTTAGAATCCTGATTTTTATATAACTTGATGAAAGCGAGGAAAATAGGAGAAAAAAGAATGTGGGAGAGGGACTTCCCTGGAGACCCAGTGGTTGGCGTGCTTCCACTGCAGGAGGCATGGTTTTGATTGGTTGGGGAACAAAGATCCCACCTGCCCCACAGTGCAGCCAAGAAATACTAAAAATTATAATAAAAAAGAAAGCGGGAAACAGAGGTAAGAAGCCAGGACTCCCAAATTCATTTGTAATTAGCAACAAATAAGACAGACTCATCTGGTTCAAGGAATTAGCCTCAACACCAAGCTGTTGAGATTTGACTCTAAAACCAAGGTTTTAAAAAAATCCTCAAATGGACAAGCCAGCCATGTTAGTTACTGTTTGTATCTCCCATCTGGGTGATTTTTTTTACCCCCAGATGTCTTTCAGAATCACAATTTGTCATGGGAAACATTGTAAAGACTTTTCAGATTCTTGTCAAATTTGGGAAGACTTCTTTCAAGTTTCTTTTATATATGATCTATTATAGATATATCTTTATTTGCTGTTTATAGCAAAACTATAGGCATATGCCTTTCAAACACAAGAATACTGGGGAAAAAATCCTCATTTTTAGAAACCATTTGAATGGTCTTCATCCCGTCTGCCAACAGGCAGATGAAGAAGTAGGAAGAAGGGGCTCTGGGAGAGCTGTGTCCCTCTGTGAAACCAACCCAGGGTGCCTGCGCTCATCTTCCAAGGAGCTGTCCATTCAATGCAAGTATGGATAGTCTACCGGGAGGGCTGGGGGGAAGGATGGCTACAAGGTCCTGTGTTTAGCCACTATGGTTCATTAAGAGATTATATGCAGCCAAATTATGCTTAAGAATACAAAGGCCAGCTGTGCCTGCTTACTTCCAAGCAGTGTGGGAAGCAGAGAAGGGGCCAACACCTCTCAAGTTAACTTAGTGAAAGAAACAGCACTACAAGAAAACATTAACTGAGGCCAAGCTAGTGACATCTGCCTCCAAGAAGCAGGCAGGGGCAGAGTTGGCCCTTTGCTCATTTGCCTTCATCTCCCCCAACCCTCTCAGTCAGTCTGGATCCTTCTTCTCAGGCTGGGCTGGGCTGGGCTATCAGGACTGAAACCCCCGTGGTCGGCAGGGACCTGGCTTCATGCCACCAGTCTGGATGGATGGTGGGAAAGCAGACCCTCCCCCTTTTTAAGAGCTCTGTGTCCCCGCCAGTGGGCTCAGAAGGGCCACCCAGATGCAGAAAACTTTGCCCCTTTCTCACATTTGTGTGGGAATGTCTGAGAAGGGAAGCTACCAAATGGGAAGGAAGTAAAGATGGGGAGGATGGGGACTCGATATGGCTGCTCAGTGCTCTTCCCTCCTCACCTCCTGTCCTGCCAGCCAACACCTCTTATCAGGATTTTGCCACCCCTCTACACACACACACTCTTTGAGAAAATAGCATCTCTTGTGAGAGGAGCATGAACTTGTGGGGAGGGCATTCTCATCTTTGTAGCCAGAAAAACTTGGGTGCAAATCCCAGGGCTCTGTCATTTATCAGCTGGGTAACACTGAACACCTTATATCCCTCCCTGAGTTTTAATAACTTTATCTCCAAAAGGTGCCACAAATACCCATTTTTATCAGGTTGTCCAGAAAAGTGAATTAGATTCTACTTACAGCGCCCCTCTCCCATTGCCTGGCACCCAGAAGATGATGCCAGATGAAGGTGGACTCCTCCCCTTATTACACATGACACACAAATGACAAGAGCTGACGTCCCTTTCCCACCATTCCCCACGGATTTCTCATGGTACAAAGAAACAGAAGAGGAGCTTCTGGTCCCACCTGGTAGACAGCCCTGGAGATGCACCATGGTTTCAGCATCAGTTGCAGGACCCGCACGTTCCCACCTCGGCACGTCCTCAGAGCCCGGCAAGTCAGGCTCCACACCAGCCGGTCCCAAGCACTCAGCAGGTCCTCAGAGCCTAGCAGCCCCGCAGCCATGCCAGCCAAGGCCCCGCCTCTGCCCTTCTGGTCCCAGGCTCCATATGCAGGGGTGTGTTCTTTTCCTGACGCCAAGTTCAAATGTCACTGAGATGTCATCAGACCAGGAAAAATGCAGTCCAAATAACTCTGCCTCCACTGGGGCCTCTGTCCTACCCCAGCACCCTCACTAGTCTTCAGAGACTGTTTCCGCACAAGGATGAGCTAACAGCTCCTAAATGAGAATGTTTTCTCCCTGCCTTCAGAAAGTCTCCCAGGACAAGGCAAAAATAAGCCTCCCCTGCAGATAATAGCAGTCGGTGGACCTCGGAGGACACCCAGCTGACTTTTGGGGCAGATGAGAACAATTTTAGAAAGAATGTGGACCCAGAGTCGTCACTGTGTGCTCATGGTTCCGGGATTCCATCCAGGGTGAGAAGCAAAGGGGATGGATTTTCAGCCTCCCGCCAACATTCCCAAGGCATTCCATCCAGACTCTTAACTCTTTAAAACTTCCAGAACCAGAGTTTCTGCATGGCAAAGCCAAAAGGCCAGTTTCTTTTTTTTTTTTTTTTTTCAAATCAACACTGGAAAAACTGCTATATCTGTTGACAATTTGTAAAAATCCAGGCATTTACTTTGGAAATCTCCCAATTTTAGGTTAGGAAGAGAAGGGCAGTAAGAAAGCTTATCTGCTAGATATAATATCCACATCTGAGATTTTAGAGGAGAGGAGATAAAGGGGATAAAGGTGGCCTATCTGCTTTTCCCCATGATGGGTCATTTTCTATAAATGCTCTTGTGACTTTATCATGTATTAAATAAATCCTGTGGTGACCTTAACTCAAGGAAGGGCATCCAGTTAAACAAGATAAAGCTCTTTGAGATGTCAATCAAGTTATTTTGAGTTTTGATTTTTTGTGATTATGATTATTGATTATTGTTTTGATTATTTTAAACCATGTTTCAGAAGGGCATCTGCATCTAGTTCAATAGCTTACTGACCAAAAGACAAGATTTCAAAGTGAGAAGGGGAGGGAGGATTAGCTCATCACACAACCCGTACAGTTAAGGGAACAGCATGTTGAGTCTTAACATCAGTTTGAGTGTTTGGTAGTCACTGAGGCATATTTGCCTTTTGCACTTCCTTTATATTGATTGATTATCTTGTCTTCAGCTGGAAACTTTACCATCATCAGAAAAGTAGAACATAACCCACAGAACTCATAACTCACTACCTTTTGGACTGTCCTGATGTGAGACATAACTGAGTTTGAATTCGGCCCTACCACTTACTGTGTGACCTCAGACACATTAACTTCTCTGGTTTATTGTGTTGGCCAAAAAGTTCGCTCAGGTTTTCTCATAACATGCTATGGAAATATCTGAACAAATTTTTTGGCCAACCCTCACAGAGTTGGACACAACTGAAGCGACTTAGCAGCAGCAGCAGCAGCAGTAGTTCTTTATCTGTCAGATGGAAAGCATACCAACTTTACAGGGCTGTTGTGAGGATTAAGTCAGGGGATATACTTAAAGTGGATTACGCAGGGTATGGCATGTACCTGATTTTAATTTTGGGGGGAGTGTTTCCCATGATCAAGTAATTCTAGGATACTATCCACCACTGATAGTATAAAACTCTAGAGATCATTTCCTGATCTGTGTTTCTCTAAATCACCTTTCTGGAATTCCTTTTGCTATGGATCCATGCACTCATTCATTTAATGAATATGTGAAGACCACTTTCACTGGCAATCTTCTTGGATGATTTTTATCATTTTCCTGTGGGTCATGGCTCCAGGGAAAAACTGCATGATTTTATTCCTGTGTATTATTCCTTTATTTTCACACACCCCAAAATAAAAGGTGGTGGTGGTGGGGTTACGAAGGAATCCTGCCTTTCTACAAAGACATCAGCAGAGATAGTTTCACTTTCAAGTAAAAGAAAGAAAGAAGGAAGGAACAAAGGAAGGAAGAAAGAAAAAAGAGAGACAGAAAGAAGCTAAATTAATAAGAAAAAGTAGTATATGGAAAGTGACTGTTCCATTACCATTAGCTAACTGCTTTGGTATTTTCAAGAAGAAACAAAGGCAAGCGATATCATAGTTAGCTGTTGTCTAGGTCCCCAAGCTCATACATCTCCATGGGGATTTTGGCTGTGAACCAGGCTCTTATCTAGAGCATGTAATTATGGAAAGGATAGGGACCAGTTTAAAGGTTCTGTTTTACACTATTGTTAAATAATGTGATTAAAACATTTCTTTATAGTTAAATATATATTTAGCTTATAGTCTGGGAATCTTTGAAGTCTAAAGGTGCCCTAATAAGCTTTTTAAAAACATGCCTGAATATAAACATATTAATTCCTGAGAACAGCAGGACCTAATCACGCTGCCCTGAAGTTTTTGGTGCACACAGGGACAGGGCCGTCCTCTGCGGGGACTGGCTCTAGAGCCTGCAGCTTGAGCCTGGTCATGCCAGCGGATGACTTTGAGCCTGGGGAGGCACAGGTGGCAGGGACAGGTCATGCCCTAGTGCCGGTGGAGGATGCTACCTGGTTTCACTGGCTCTGTCTTTTCAATCATATCTGATTCTAGACTTTCAGTCACTAATTCAGACTTTCACAGGACAGCTTCCCTGAAGGCATCTGAGGATGGGCATGCAAACACCACTACCATCAACCATAATGCCCTGTGTCTTTAAAGGGATTTATGATGCTCAGAGCAGTTAGATATAAATGTGTGTTTCTCTGTGTGTTTGTGTGTCTTTGTACCCTCATATTACAAAGGAGGAAATCAGAATGACCTGTCCAGGCCACATGGATATTGTGCAGATGTTGGGACCTGACCCCAGGGCTCACCAAGCCAACAAATAACCTGGATTTGTTTTACTACTTCCAACTCCATTTAGTCACTTTCTTTATTCTTTCTTTGAAAATGATAGAAAACTAGTTTGCTAGGTGGTTTATCCCTTAGCTATTTGATCACCAAGCCTTGGGAGTAATGAAGTGGTGACCTGCTGGGTGTCAAAATGGAGATCAGCACCATGAGATGCTGGGAAGACATAGTCAAGATCCATCCTGCATCACCCCTCCTTTCATGAACTTCTTTGCTAACGTTTGGGGTAAAGAGTCCAAGTCTTGAGTTAATTGGCAGAATTGGATCAGTTGCTGTGTGTTTGCCTGCTTTCTGCCCTGAGGGAACATCTCTGATAAAATTGGTGTCTTGGTCCTATGGTTCCACCTTTGGGAAGAGAACTGACTCCAAGGGGGAGGCAAGCCTGGTAAAGCCAGGAGTTCCTGTACAGAGCAAAGGCAAGAAGAGGTGGGCAGGAACTCCCAGGGCATGTGGGGCCGAGAGCAGTGCTCTGCCTGGATCCCCTCCCCCATTTGCTCCACCCTTGCTCCAGTTCTCTCCATCTCCATGCCTTTGGGTATTCCATCTCTGCTCCTAGACTCTCCTCACTATTTTTATAAAGACACAGAGATTTTTTTTTTAAAGCAATAATTGCCTTTGCCTGACTCAAGGGATGTTTTCAGACATAATTACTACTTTGAAAAGAATTTGGAAGAACTCAAGTTGGAAATAATGCCTAGCATCATTATGAACAAAATTTGCAAGTATACAGAGATACAGGAAATGGCACACAGGGGGAGAAGTCTATTTATAGCAACCAAAGAAATATGTTCAGAAATGCAATCTAATTAACCCATCTTAATTATTCACTGATTATTTAGTGACATCTATTTTAGAAAATGTCAGCCAGAAGATTGACTGGATATCCTCTATGTTAGGTTAAATTCAGCTACCAGGAAGCACAAATAGCCATTTTTAAAAGATTCTCTTAGATGAGTTATGTTATCTTTTGCTGGTAGAACCGGAGGGAAAAGGACAGTTTCTCCAGCATCAAGGCCCAGTCTGGTTGAGACCCAATGCCACGACATTTCAGCCAGAATTAATGCCTTATTAAAGCCACATCTGCTTTCTTGGAAGAACTAAAAAGGATCAACAGGCAACTTATTCCAAAGTGAGCCTGAGAAGATGCCAGCAAACAAAGGGATCCACAAGAGCGAGGCAAAAAGCAGGGGTGTGTTCAGAAACACCCATCAACCATATCTTCAGGTTTTGTAGAGACCAGATTTCTATGAGGTTTTGTGTACAGTTAATATTTCTGTGTCACAGACCTTACCAGCCCTTAGCACTAATTCCTATTTTTATTCTATATTCCCCCACACTCCCTCCCACCCCGGGTTCCCACACAGGATCAAACAGGCTGAAATCTATTGCACATTTAGTTCTTTCTACCAATTGAATGCTTTTGTTTTTAAATCTTCATGTGTAACCAAAATGCAAGTCTGGGTAGAACTGGAAGTTTCATTCTTTAAATGAAATTGGCCCATCATTCTTTGTTAGTATTCTTTAAAAAAGAACCCTTGATTGAGATATATTTTACATACCATACACTTCACTCATCTACAGTCTACAGTTCAATGGATTTTAGTATATTCACTGGGTTCTATAACCATCACCATGATTTAATTTGAGAACATTTTCATCACCCCAAAATGAAACCACATACCCATCAGCTGGTACCACCACTTCCCATCTTTCTCCCTCCTTCCCCCAGCCACCTGCAACCACTAATTTACTTTTGGTCTCTATAGCTTTGCCTGTTCTGGACGTTTTATGTAAGTATGATCTCTGTGCCTGACTTCTTTGACTGAGCATTTTTTCAAGGTTCATTCCTGTTGTAGCTGGTATCAGCACTTCACATCTTTCTCTTACTGAATAAAATTCCATTGTGTAGAGATAACACATTTTGTTAATCCATTTATCCACTGGTGGGCAATTGGGTTGTTTATACTTTCGGGCTATTATAAATAATGTTGCTATGGACATTCATATACAGGTTTTTGTGTGGATGTACATTTTGCATGTCTCTTAGGCACCTACCTAGGAGTGCCATTGCCATGTTACCTCCATGTTTAACCTCTTTAGGAATTGACAAGTTGTGTTCCACAGTTGCTGCACCATTTTACATTCCCATCAGCAGTGTGTGAGGGTTTTCATTTCTCCACCTCCTTGCCAACCTTGTAAACATGTGTCCTTTTGATTACAGCTGCTGTTCTGGTGGGTCAAGCGATCGTGCTTTTCTGGTCGGGTTCTATGACACAGCCTTTGGATAGGGTGGCAGAAGGGCCAGCAGGCAGTGCCCACCTTTCAAGGGCTGGCCTGCCGTCTTTCCTGACTTAGCCCCAAGCATGTAAATGGGCTCTGGGGACACAGAGGCAGAAGTCTCGGAAGAGCCAGAACTTCCCCTCCCCCTCCTCCTTCTGCTCTTGACACTCTCACGCCTACCATTTGGGGCAAAAGTCTGAACACTTTTGGAAGTTCCCATTTGTCACTTTATAATCCCAGTGCCAGTTCTTTGTGAAAAGGATATTTAGAAATAGCGCTTGTCTGATGAAGTGAGTGGGCGACATGCAAAACCCAAACCCAAACAATTTTTTGAAATTCTGAGGCGTTTCAGAACTGCTCACTAACACACTGAATCCCGTATTTGGGTCTGGAAAATGTCCCAGCTCTGACAGAGTCATCAGTGCGTCATTATTCCTCAACCTGGGAATAAAATGCTAGGGAGCGCATTCTGATCATTTAGGGGTAGGAAAATCATTAAAAAAAAAAATGCTTGGCTGTGTACATAAAAATATTTTGGGTCCCTGGGAAAGTAGCAGAGAGGCAGGACTGCCCTCTGGTTTAAGGGCTCCAGAGCTGCTCGCCAAGAGCTATGTTTAGAAATATTTCCCCTAAGTGCTAAAAACCATTATACAAGGGATCCTAAGGCCGTAAAAGTGATGTCATCCTATCAATTACCCTGGTTAGGAAAGTCAGTTCTCAGATACATGCCAGGCCCCCATAGAAATAAAATTAGGGCTGCCTGAGCCAAATCAGTTCAGACCCTGAAGAGATATTAAATGCCCCCACCTCCTCTCTTCCTTAATCTCTCTTACTTGGTTTCCATGGAACTCAGTGGCCAAGGATGTTTTTTGAGCATATATTTTGCAAGCCTGTTTTATATGATCACAGCCTTAATGTGAAAAAATAAATGCGTTGTTTTGTTTAGGGGTTGTAAGCATTTGGAAGGGCCTGGGGCCTATTGGGAGTGGAGTTATAAAGTTGGGGCAGGGTCTGCTGGCCACTTGAGAACTATCTCCTCTTCCTTCTCACGGAGGGGATTAGGATGAGTTACTGCTCAGAGGAGAGCTACGAGAGATAACTTTCCCTCCAAGGGGGAACCAAGAAGACATTAGAAAATCTGTGTCTAGAAGCTGTGAAGAGGTATGAGGCAAACTCAGTCAGGAGGAAGTTAATGTTTCTCCTTCTGATGGAAGGCAAGTAGACTTGGTAAGAGGTAAATCGGGAAAAAGAACACTTACTTTTTTACCAATAGCTTAAATTCCTTGAACCCTTGCCCCGACTGTGGACTTGACGTTCTTTATACTATTATGTTGTTCATAATATATTAGAAGGTTTTAAAAACTTGTTACTCATTTCTAGTGAAGTTTGTTTCCTCTTTAAAATTTCTTCTAATTTAGCAAATCCACTGTAAAAAAAACCTCAGTGTCTTGAGCTTAACAGAAATGTTGGAAATGGCAGAGAAAGAATAGAAATGGCAGAGAAAGAATAGAAACGGCAAAGAACGAATGAAAATGTGTCTCTTACATAAAAGCATAGGCTTGTGGCTCTTCCTGCTGCTCTTGGGTGACGTGCCTTCATAAAATCTACCCTGGAGTAGCTTAAGCTCTGTAACAGGAGCTTCTGTGGTTCTTCTTGCTCTGGTTTCTCAAAGAGTAGGTGTACAGGGTTAGCCCTGCATCCCTTTTCTTATTGAGTAGTGAAGACATGACACACTATAACAGTGATGATACTGGAGGCTTGATGAATGTGGATGGAAGGGCCTTGATAGTGGAAGTGGGGTCAATGCCGCTTTTGTAGATCAGATGCCATTTTGGTGAGATAACGACTTTGGGAAGCTGTTCTCTAGGCTACATTTCCCCCTTGCTTCCTTGGAATGCTTTTCCCAAGGGGAAAAGAAAGCAGAGAAATAAAAGATGTCTGCCATCAGAAGAACCCAGCTAGAAGACTACCTCCTGATCACCCCCCTTGGCTTACTCCAGGGCTCTGTATCCTTCTTCTTAGTACTACCTAGGTCAAAAGTCCCATAGTTATGCCTGGTTCCAGAGACAGTATTCCTACATGGTTGTGGCAATAAACCTGCTTTATTCTAGTCTGTCACATTTTCTAGAGTTAATAAAAGTCCTCTCATGAACAAGATCCATAGTAATGACAGAAAAACCCCAAAACACATAAAACAAAACAAAAAACAACCATGAGTTCTTTAGTAGAATTGATCAAGAGGGACTGGATCATTCCAAGAACTGGATGTTTGTATTACAAAATCGAAGTGAGCCAAGAAGCAAATCCTTTAATATATACAAAATTAGGCCTGTTTTATGCTCAGCTTATTACTGTAGTGAGTTGCCTAGACTACTGTTGAAGAATTTACTACTATACTTTCTCATTAAGATCTCTTATGGATAAAAATATTTATTTGGAGTGCTGCTTTTCAGAACCATTTAAATTAACCTGATTATGGGTGGTGGAATCTCTTCTGCGTCCTTGACTGACCAAGTATAATAGAAATGGCTTAGGATTTAGCAATAGAGCTTGGAAAACTAAGGACTATATTGAGGTTGGAGATCTAGGCAAATTATGGCTAGGGAATCATGTCAGTGGTCACAGATATTCAGAGTCACCAAGAGTTTAAAGGCCAAGGTGAACCAATGAGGTCAAAGTAGGCAATCAAAATATCTGCACATAATAGGATAATGAACGTAGAACTCGAGGAGGCCAGAAACTAGGTGGGCTGAAAGCAAACAGATCAAATGATATAAGGAAAGGTAAGCCAAGGCTTCACAGCTGGACATAGGGCTGGAGGGAAAAACCCTCCTCTCTTTGCCTATGCCAGGGGATTTCACAACCTTCCCTTTACAGCAGGGGTCAAGCTCCTAGCGGGGCATAATGATCTGCAGGTAGAAGCAGGTGAGTTGGGACCTGCCAAAGTACAAGTGCACAGATGAGAAGGAAGTAAGTCTCCAGCAGGTACTCCTATCCACCACCTAAAACTCCTTTTACTGGGACTTCCCTGGTGGTTAAGAATTTGCTTTGCAATGTGGGGGATGCAGGTTAGATCCCTGGTCATGAAAATAAGATCTCACATGCCATGGAGTAACTAAGCCTGCCCGCCACAACTAGAAAGTCCAAGCACCAGTCTAGGCACCACAACGAGAGAACCAGTGTGCCACATATAAGACCTGATGCAGTCAAATAAGTAATTGAAAATAAAATTCCTTTTATTTAGATCTCTCCTATGTCTTCCCAATTTCTGACAGAGGCCAAGCAGCGCATATAAGTGTAACACTTAAATCAAGGCTCACTGAGTCTCCTAATTTGCAAGAGGTCCTTCTCCTCAATTGGTAACCCTAAAATTGCACAGGCAGGAGGGCCAGGGAAATAGGCGATGGAAAGAAATGTAACGCCCTTTAACAATGCAAGAGAAAAAAATATAATAACACCTACCCAGGCCATGAAAGCATCTGAAAATCTGTAAGGAAAACTGGCTGAGACTTTATTGTTTGATTTGTTATGAAAGATATAATGAATTCTTTCCTTTTTATCTAAAGAAGTCTCTATGTGGTTATAATTTGAGGTAAATTTCCACAAGAGAGGGAGGAAATTGGATTGGGGTGGTTATTACTCGCTTGATGCAGAAACAAAGGTGATGATTTAGGATTTGGCTGTGAGGAGGTGCTTAGGAACTCAGTGCCTTCTGCTCGTGTCTCTTAATAAACCCAGGACAATGGCCTTATTGTACCACAGCTGGGAGCTGGCCTCTTGTTAATTAAGCACCCGTAATGGGCAGGTCTGAGATCTCCATTGTGAGTTTGGCCACGATTAAGTGGCCTGAGACACTCTTTTGAGGAACCACTTCACCTCTTCCACTCAAACTCAGGCTTGATTTCAAAATGTGGAAAACAGAGCAGCCCACACGGCAGGGATTTCATGAAATTGAACATGTGTTCAGAGCCCAAGCTAGGATGACCACCCCCTCCTCATTTCCTGTGTGAAGCATGGAAGCATAGACCTGTTGGGTTTCACACCCTCCAACTCTCTAGGTTACAAATACTGATCTTTAAAAAAAATATTGCAAAATATGCATGCATGCTGAGTTGCTATGTTGTGTCTCTTTTGCAACCCCATGGACTGTAGCCTGCCAGACTCCTTTGTCCATGGAGTTCTTCAGGCAAGAATGCTGGAGTGAGTTGCCATTCCCGTCTCTGGGGATCTTTTCCACCCAGGGATCAAAGCCACATCTCCTGCATTGGCACGTGGGTTCTTTACCACTGAGCCACCTGGGAAGCCTTATAAAATATACATAAACATGAAATTTACTATTTTGACCATGTTAAGTGAACAGTTCAATGGTATTAAGTACATTCACATTGTTGGGCAATCATCACCATTATCCATCTTTTAACTACAAAACTGAAATTATTATCCAACATACAACTGCCCGGGGTCCCTAGAAACCACTATTCTGACTCTATGAATTTGCTTATTGGAGATAGCTCATGCAAGCAGAATCACACAGCATTTATTCTTTTGTGACTGGGCTTAATTCATTTAGCATAATCTTTTCAAGGTTTATCTATCTTGTAATCTATGTTAGAATTTGCTTCCTTTTTAAAGGCTGAATAATACTCTACTGTGGGCTTTCCTGGTGGCTCAGTGGTAGAGAAACGGAAGTGAGTCAGTCATGACTTTTACTTTTTACAGTTTCATTCTTGGACACCTTTCCATGGTAGAGGCTAGTGAATGACCTTTATCCCATACACAGAATGAAAAATCAACACTTAAGGACCTTTTACCCAATGATTCCTTGCCCCCCTCTAACCCTACCCCCAAAATAATTCAATTAGTTAAAATAAATATTTTGTTAAAAGGATTTTCTTCCCACCATGAGAACACACTTGTTGACTTGAAAAGCCTGACTCTTAGTAATGTGCCTTTATTTTTAAATTAAAATGGTTTCTTACTGATGTGATATTTCAGGACTTGATTCCCCAAAGTCAGGGATGAAGCACCCAAGCTGAGAGCCTGAATCACTTACTCCTTTGTCCCTGTGGTCAAGAGGGCAGAACGTTTCAGAGGTTAAAATCCACGTCAACAAAGAGCAGTTAGACTCTTGTTTTAGAAATGAGTGACTCATCTTTGGGTCATTTTCATGTCTTTTCTGTCCTCTCTCTCTCCCCTAACCACGAGGAAACTGCAGAC
Source organism: Okapia johnstoni (assembly GCA_024291935.2). Taxonomy (NCBI): domain Eukaryota; kingdom Metazoa; phylum Chordata; class Mammalia; order Artiodactyla; family Giraffidae; genus Okapia; species Okapia johnstoni. The sequence goes on from CM044324.1 coordinate 20,638,615, forward strand.
GAAACACTCTTCTTTATCTCAACACACAAAGGACACAAATGTTGCTGATCTAGAAACCTGACTTCCTGTTATTAAGGAGGACATCCTACAATTTCATGGAGTGAGATTTCTAAGTAAAGAAGAAAGTCGAATGATTTCAGAGTTTGCTCCCCACCTACAATTAACTAGGTCACAGCTGTAAAGGAAGAGGGGGAAAAAAACCCAAATCATTTCAAGGCAGGGACCCTCAATATCATCTGTGGCCAAAAAGTAAACACTTCATTTCATTTTTTAAAAGGAAAAGCAATACATTTAACAGAGACAAGTACATTGCAGGACGTAATAGAAAGTGAAAAAAAAAATCTGATAGGCGAGTAGGCTGAGGGCTGGTGTCACAGGCCTAATTATTTTATTTATTATTTGGGCAGAGGGAGATGGAAACGATCTCCTTCATACATATAAACCGTGATCTGCCTTTAATCTGTGTAGAGGACTTCTTAGGATTACGCAGAACACATAAAGATTCCCATTTGGTTATGCAAGGGTTAAAGACTTTTTAGGACCCAGAACTGGTTCAGGTCTGTTGGACTTCCAAATTTGGCAAATGTAAAATTCTCACAGTGGACTCTTTGACTGTGATAGGACATCAAGGTGGGACAGACTATTTCAGAGTGGGTTAGATATTTAAGAACTTACACTCTCCAAAGAAGGAATGCTTCTCAGAAATGAAACATCTTAATGTGTTGTGTCCTTTTCTTCCTCTCTTATGACCCCCTGGCATCATGGGGATTTCCTTGCTCACTGAGTGGGCAAGATCTGTGTGAATACCACTAACCCATTGACCAAAAATAATTTCTTTCTTTCCTGCATCTCAATATAAGCAAATCTATCCCTAGAAGCCTAGCTAAAACGTGGTTCCTCATTCCTAAATATGGATATCACACACACCACACACACACTCCCATTCAAGGATGTGCTATGGAGTGGGAAACTATGAGAGTCCCAGCTGAGATGTCTGTAAAAAACCAAGGGCTTCCCTGATGACATATTTGAGTTTCTTACTTGTTATATTTCAAAGGAATGTTTCACTTAGAAAATGACTCTAGAGGGGATCTTCCTGACCCAGAGATTGAACCCGTGTCTCCTATGTTGCAGACGGATTCTTTCCCACTAAGCCACCTGGGAAGCCCTGAGATGTCCCGAGTGCGACTGAATAACAGAAAAAAGCAGAAAGAAAACCAGGGGAGGTTCAGCCTGACACCATGGTCTAAAGTCTGATGTCTAGTTCTATCACAGTCACTTCTGCTGTTCTGTTAAAAATAACCTGAAAAGAACCAAGAGACATGTCCAGAGTCTATCCTGGTCAGCCAGGGGAGTAAAAGAAGGTCAGCATCATCTGCCTAATAGCTCTTAAACACTGGATGGCAATTTCCAATTAGAGTTTGGTACGTACAGAGCATGACCTGGCAGATGGTTTTCACCCAACAGAGAGGTAGAGAGCATTCTCCTGGCAAAAGGCCCACAAGAACATTTCATCACAGCGCTGTGACCTGGGGATACCTCACTCCTTCTTATATATATATATATAAAAACTTCCATGACCTTCACGTGCAACAATAGCATGAAATCTCACTCTGAAGACTAATGAGCCCCCAGTCTAAAGAAAAGAGATCAAGCTCTGAGCCTTTGGAGTGGGAGCACTGAATCCAAGACCCTAGGCTACCAGAGACTAACCCTAATGGGTATCAAATAGTGAGAACTCACACAAAGGAAACCACTTGAATGCAAGACCTGACATCACCCGACCATAGTAGCACCCTGTGCAGGACGCCACATCTAATCAACAAACAAAACAAAAATGCAAACCCAGTCATCAGCAGACAGGACCACCGCCTCACTCGGCCCTGCCCGTCAGGGGAGCAACGAACAAACAAACAAAAACTCAGCACAAATCTCACCCTATGCGAACCTCACACAAACCTCTGGACCAACCTTAGGAGGGCGGATACAAAAAGGAAGAAAGAACTCAACCTTAAAGCCTGGAAAAAGGAGACCTCAAACAAAGTAAGTTAAACAAAAATAATGAAAATGTAGAGAAATACTGCACAAATGAAGGAACAAACTAGAAACACAGAAGTCCAAAAAAATGAAAACGAAATAGGCAAACTACCTGCAACCGAATTCAGAATAATGATAGTAAAGATGATCAGAAACCTTGAAAACAAAATGGGGAAAATGCAAGAATCAATTAAAAAAGACCTAGAAGAATTGAAGAATAAACATGCAGAGACAAACAACACAATTACTGAAATTAAAAATACTCTAGAAGGAATCCTTAGCAGAATACCTGAAGCAGAACGAATCAGTGAGCTGGAAGATAAAATGGTGGAAATACTTCTGAAGAGCAGAATAAAGTAAAAAGAATGAAAAGAACTGAAGATAGTCTCAGAGACCTCTGGGACAATACCAAACGAGCCAACATTTGAATTATAGAGGTCCCAGAAGAAGAAGAGAAAAAGAAAGGGTATGAGAAAATCTTTGAAGAGATTTTAATTGAAAATTTTCCCAACATGGAAAAGGAAATAGTCAATCAAGTTCAAGAGGCACAAAGAGTTCCATACAGGATAAACCCAAGGAGAAACATGCCAAGACACATATTAATCAAACTAACAAAGACTAAACATAAAGAAAGAATATTAAAAGCAGCAAGGGAGAAGCAACAAGTAACACACAAAGGAGACCCCATACACTTAACAGCTGATTTTTCAGCAGAAACTCTGCAGGCCAGAAGGGAATGGCAGGATATATTTAAAGTACTGAATGGGAAAAATCTACAACCAAGATTACTGTACCCAGCAAGAATATCATTCAAAATTGATGGAGAAATAAAAGGCTTTTCAGACAAGCAAAAGTTAAGAGAATTTAGTACCACCAAACCAGCTTTACTACAAATGTTAAAGGGACTTATATAGTCAAGAAATACAAGAGAAGGAAAAAGATCTACAAAATCAACCCAAAATAATTAAGAAAATGGCAATAGGAACTTATATATCAATAATTACCTTAAATGTATATGGACTAAATGCTCCAACCAAAAGACACACACTGGCTGAATGGGTACAAAAACAAGACCCATATATATGCTGTCTACAAGAAACCCACTCAGACCTAAAGACACATAAAGACTGAAAGTGAGAGGATGGAAAAATATATTCCATGCAAATGGGAAGCAAAAGAAAGCTGGAGTAGCAATCCTCATATCAGACAAAACAGACCTTAAAATAAAGAAGATTACATGAGATAAGGAAGGACACTACATAATAATCAAGGGATCAAACTAAAAGGAAGACATAACAATTGTAAATATCTATGCACCCAACATAGGAGCACCTCAATCCATAAGACAAACACTAACAGACATAAAAGGAGAAACTGACAGTAACACAATAATAGTAGGAGACTTTAACACCCCACTCTCACCAATGGACAGATCATCAAAGCAGAAAGTTAATAAGGAGACACAAGTCTTAAATGATACATTAGATGAAATGCTATCATTGATACTTCAGGACATTCCATCCAAATGCAGAAGAATACACCTTCTTCTCAAGTGCACATGGAACATTCTCCAGGATAGACCACATCTTGGGTCACAAATCAAACCTCAGTAAATTTAAGAAAATTGAAATTGTATCGAGCATCTTCTCTGACCACAACGCTATGAGACTAGATATCAATTACAAGAAAAAACTGTAAGAAACACAGACTCTTGGAGGTTAAACAACACGTTTCTAAAAAACCAACAGGTTGCTGAAGAAATCAAAAGGGAAATAAAAAATTTCTAGAAATCAATGACAATGAAAACACAACTCAAAACCTATGGGATGCAGCAAAAGCAGTCCAAAGAGGGAAGTTTATAGCAATACAATCCTACCTTAACAAATAAGAAAAACATCAAACAGACAACATAACTTTACACCTAAAACAACTGGAAAAAGAACAAAAATACCCCAAGATTAGTAGAAGGAAAGAAATCATGAAGAAATCATGAAGATCTGAGCAGAAATAAATGAAAAAGGAATGAAAGAAACAATAGTAAAGATTAATAAAACTAAAAGCTGGTTCTTTGAGAAGATAAACAAAATTGACAAACCTTTAGCCAGACTCATTAAGAACAAAAGAGAGAAGAATCAAATCAACAAAATTAGAAATGAAAGAGGAGAGGTTACAACAGAGAATGCAGAAATACAAAGGATTATAAGAGACTATTATGAACAACTATATGGCAATAAAATGGATAACCTGGAAGAAATGGACAGATTCTTAGATGTTCAATCTTTCAAGACTGAACCAGGAAGAAATAGAAATGATGAACAACCTAATTACAAGCACTGAAATTGAAGCTGTGATCAAAAATCTCCCAAAAAACAAAAGCCCAGGAACAGATGGCTTCACAGGAGAATTCTAGCAAACATTTAGAGAAGATCTAATGCTTATCCTTCTAAAACTATTTCAAAAAATTGCAGAGGAAGGAACACTTTCAAACTCATTCTATGAGGCCACCATCACCCTGATACCAAAACCAGACAAAGACAACACAAAAAAAGAAAACTACAGGCCAATATCACTGATAAACATAGGTGAAAAAATCCTCAACAAAATTTTAGCAAACAGAATTCAGCAACTCATCAAAAAGCTTATACACCATGATCAAGTTGGGTTTATTCCAGGAATGCAAGGATTCTTCAATACACGCAAATCAATGTTATACACCATATTAACAAACTGAAAGATAAAAACCATATGATAATCTCAATAGATGAAGAAAAAGCCTTTGACAAAATCCAGCATTCATTTATGATTGAAACTCTTCAAAAAATGGGCAGAGAAGGAACCTACTTCAACATAGTAAAGGCCATATATGATAAGCCTACAGCAAACATTATTCTCAACAGTGAAAAATTGAAAGCATTCCCCCTAAGATCAGGAAAAAGACAAGGGTGTCCACTTTCACCACTATTACTCAACATGGTTCTGGAAGTCCTAGCTACAGCAATCAGAGAAGAAAAAGAAACAAAAGGAATCCAGATCAGAAAAGAAGAAGTAAAGCTCTTACTGTTTGCAGATGGCATGATACTGTACATAGAAAACCCTAAAGATAGTATCAGAAAATTAGTAGCGCTAATCAGTGCATTTAGCAAAGTTGCAGGATACAAAATCAATACACAGAAATCACTTGCATTTCTATATACTAACAATGAAAAATCAGAAAGAGAAATTAAGGAATCAATCCCATTCACCACTGCAACAAAAAGAATTAAATATCTAGGAACAAACTTACCTAAGGAGACAAAAGAACTGTACACAGAAAATTATAAGACACTGATGAAAGAAATCAAAGATGACATAAACAGATGGAGAGATAGTTCATGTTCCTGGGTAGGAAGAATCAATATTGTGAAAATAACTATACTACCAAATGCAATCTACAGATTCAATGTGATCCCTATCAAATTACTAATGGCATTTTTCACAGAACTAGAACAAAAAATTTCCCAATTCACATGGAAACACAAAAGACCCCAAATAGCCAAATCAGTCTTGAGACAGAAGAATGGAGGTGGAGGAATCAACCTGCCTGACTTCAGATTATACTACAAAGCTACAGTCATCAAGACAGCATGGTACTGGCACAAAAACAGAAATATAGACCAATGGGACAAGATAGAAAGTCCAGAAATAAAACCATGCACCTATGGGTACCTTATTTTTGACAAAGGAGGCAAGAATATACAATGGGGCAAAGACTGCCTCTTCAATAAATGGTGCTGGGAAAACTGGACAGCTACATGTAAAAGAATGAAATTAGAACACTTCCTAACACCATACACAAAGATAAACTCAAAATGGATTAAAGACCTAAATGTAATACCAGAAACTATAAAACTCAGAGGAAACATAGGCAGAACACTGGATGACATAAATCAAAGCAAGATCCTCTATGACACACCTCCTAGAGTAACAGAAATAAAAACAAAAGTAAACAAGTGGGACTGATTACATTTAAAAGCTTTTGTACAGCAAAGGAAACTATAAGCAAGGTTAAAGGACAACCCTCAGGATGGCAGAAAATAATAGTAAATGAAACAACTGACAGAGGACTAATTTCCAAAATATACAAGCAGCTCATACAACTCAATGCCAGAAAATCAAACAACCCAGTCGAAAAGTGGGAAAAAGACCTAAACAGACATTTCTCCAAAGAAGACATACAGATGGCTAACAAACACATGAAAAGATGCTCAATATTGCTCATTATTAGAGAAATGCAAATCAAAACCACAATGAGATATCACCTCACACTGGTCAGAATGGCCCTCATCAAAAAGTCTACAAAGAATAAATGCTGGATAGGGTGTGGGCATTGTTGGTGGGAATGTAAATTGATCCAGCTTCTATGGAAGACGTTATGGAGATTCCTTAAAAAACTAGGAATAAAACCACCATATGACCCAGCAATCCCACTCTTAGGCATATACCTTGAGGAAACCAAAATGGAAAAAGACACATGTATCCCGTTGTTCACTGCAGCACTATTTACAATAGCTAGAACACGGAAGCCACCTAGATGTCCACCAACAGATGCAACCTAGATGTCCACCAACAGATGAATGGACAAGAAATTTTGGTATATATACACAATGAAATTATTACTCAGCCATAAAAAAGAACACATTTGAGTCAGTTCTGATGAGGTAGATGAACCTAGAACCTATTATACAGAGTGAAGTGAGTCAGAAAGAGAAAGAGAAATATCGTATTCTAATGCACACATACGGAATCTAGGAAAACTGGTACCGAAGAATTTATTTACAGGGTAGCAATGGAGAAACAGACATAGAGAATAGACTTATGGACATGGGGAGAGGGGAGGAGAGGGTGAGATGTATGGAAAGAGTAACATGGAAACTTACATTACCATATGTGAAATAGATAGCCAATGGGAACTGCTGTATGGCTCAGGAAACTCAAACAGGGGCTCTGTATCAACCTAGAGGGGTGGGGTGGGGAGGGAGATGGGAGGGAGGTTTAAAATGGGAGGGAGGTTTAAAAGGGAGGGGATATATGTATACCTATGGCTGATTCATGTTGAGGTTTGACAGAAAAACAACAAAATTCTGTAAAGCAATTATTGTTCAATAAAAAAATAAATAAGAAAGAAAAAGACTATTCAAGATGATTCTTCTGTTAGGATTATTTTCCAGTGTAACTCCACCATCAAAAAATGGCATAAAAGAAAAAAAAATGAGTTACATTTTCACACTGAATGAGTTACATCATTCACACTGATCTTGCCAAAACATTTGTATAAAATAGTCATGGTAAAGATGATTGATTGATAGACATAGAGATAGATAGATACAGATAGATAGAGGACAGAGAGATAATACGTGAAACAAAGATGGCAGAAAAACATTCTGTGTCTGTGTACAGCAGTTAGGACATCCTCCAGGGATCTTCCCAAGCCAGGGACTGAACCCCTGAGTTGGCAGGCAGGTTCTTTACCACTAGTGCCACTGGGAAGCCCAGACATGTTAGTGCATCAGTGTTATTTGGGAGCCTATCAGAAATGCGGAATCCCAGGACCCACCCCAGACCAGCTGAATCAGAATCTGCATTTGACAAGATCCTCAGATGATCCCTTTGTTCACTGATATTGGAGAAGCACTGCTTTGAGCAGAACAGCCTAGAACAGCGATCTTTAGTAACTGTTGCTTTCACTTATGGAAATCTTTGCCCAAGTGACACTGAGGGTGGAAACATACATCTTACAAGCACAGGTCCTCTGGTTGAGTCAGGGGCGAGTTATCTAAGTCTTCTGGGCCCCCTAGTGGCACCTCCCACTGCTGCCAGTGGTTACTTTTACATCTAGAGGGGAAACAAGGGTGCCCAGTGCTTGTACCGTGATGTCTACTGTCCCAGAGGGCATGAGCCACCACTTTCTGAACAACATCTAAGACCCGGCTTATTATGGAAGCTCAGGCAATAATCAGTCATGTCTAACAAGTGATTTTGAAGCAAGTTTATGTGCAGAAGCACAGAAGGACATAAGTAAAATCAAAGAAAGCAGGCAGATAGCACACTTACTATGAAAGCAAGATAAGACAAAGAGAGAAATGAAAGTAGCCCTATAGTCAGAACTGCCAGACAAAATATAGGATGCCCAGCTGAATTTGAATTTCACGTAAACAACGTGAGACAGACTTATACTAAAGCACTATTTGTTTGTTGTTTACCTGAAATTCAAAATTTACCTGGGCATCCCATATTTTCCTTTGCCAAATCTAGCAATGCTCATTCCTCCCTCAAGGACACTTTTCTCCCAATCTCAGGGCCCAGGAGTCTCCTTCCAGATTCCCCTCAAAGAGGTCTCTGCCTAGGCTCAAACCCTGGATCTGCGGATAGTGGCAGCTGTGGAACCCTGGAAGAATGATTTAATCTCTGTGTTCTGTCTTCCTTTTCTGTAAAGCAGGGAGGCAGGAAAGCCTATCTGACTGGACTGTCTGGGGGCTAAAGGAGAAGGTATCTTAAGTTAGTGTGTTAGTCACTCAGTCGTGTCCAACTCTGTGAACCCATGGACCGTAGCCCGCCAGGCTCCTCTGTCCATGGGATTCCCCAGGCAAGAATACTGGAATGGGTTGCCATTTCCTTCTCCAGAAGATCTTCCCGACCCAGGGATCGAACCCAGGTCTCCTGTACCGCAGGCAGACTTTACCATTTGAGCCACCAGGGAAGACTGATAACTGTAAAGTAAAGCACAAAGTAGGAGCTCATTGAATAAAAATGCACTTTATATTGTTGTCTAATCAGATCAAGGTCTTGTGGGTCTCAGCAACTTCCTTTCCGTCTGAATTTGCTGCTGGTCATTTCCTTGGAGAACGGAGATTAATCTGCAGGGGGAGGGGAAGGGAGAAGAGGATGTGGTGCCCGGAAAGACACAGAAGGGGCTGCTTCCCCTCATTCTGAGGGGCCTGGCCTGGCCAGGCCACCCTGGTCCCTGCATTTCCGTTCTATCTCCCACAGGGGCCATGCTGGGGGATGTGCTGGGGAAGGAGGGAGGAGAACGTGTCACTTGACATTTGCTCCTTGACCCTGGCTGACCCAGTTCATTCGCTGCAGGATGGAAGGAAGTGCACTCGGGAGCCTTTCCTTTGCCAGAGCTTCTTGGCCGGATGTCTCAGCCATCAGGGAGAGAGATTCTGCCTCTTTGACAGTGAGCTGAGCAACGGGCGTTCCCATAGCCTGGCCAGGTGGACTAGCCCAGGACAATGACACCTAACATCTCAAGGTCAGACGTGCTCGGAAAACTGCTGAGCAACGGAGCCAGCATTTGGAAAGTGTTATTTCTTCCTCTGGGAGTAAACCTGACATGGAAGCCTCAATGCCTCCCCGCTTTTGTTTTCATCTTTGTTCCCAGGAACGCCAAGATCAGAGACTAGATTCTGGTAATGAACTGGCCTTCAACATTAAACAAACAAAACAAGAAAGCCAAGGTATCAGGGAGTAGGGGCGCAGTTTAAAGTCTCCTCCCCTTAAAGAGAAGATATTGAGGCCAGGTTTCGCGGTTGCTTCGAGCCAGCACCCCTCATGGAAATCAAACAATTCTCCCGAGACTGTGATCTGAATGCTGCGGTTCCCTGAAACTGTCCCAGGCTTTTCTCCTCTGCTTGGCGCTCACCCCTCGCCTGGGGCAGCAGCACTTTCCCAGGAAGCTATTGTTATTTGTGTATCTGATGGTTGACAGCAGACCACGCTGACAGCAAAATTTAGAAAGGCAAAGAAAAAAAGAAGCAGAGGGTGAAAAGGATAAAAAGGAAGCTTCCAGCATCCTGGTGGGAACATGAAAGCAGACACACCTTTCTTTTGGCCCTCAGCACAGCAAGTTAGGGCTCCTCAGAAAAGCCATCCTCAGGCAGAGGTACAGCCTGGCTGGAGGGTGGGCGTTGGGCATGAAGACACTGAATGAGGGTGTGCCCCTCTGACCCGCCCCTGGGGTTACTGTCTGGCGTGCATTCTCCCAGAATATCCCTCCAACCGCCACCGAGGGGCTGCATTAAGTCACTGAGCCCATACAGCACACAATGGGGTGACATGGAGGGGCTCTGTTTTTCAGGGCTGAACATTCCAAATGAATTCATTTCCTTCTGGGAAAACGCACTGCCTTGTTCAGAGCACGAAGTTCCCAGGGCTCAGCTTACCTGGCAGCATTTTGAATACACCTGTTGGGATCTTTAGTGCTGCCAGGAGAAGGGATGCTGTATGCTTTGTTCTGTTTTCTACTCCCAGCTGACTGTTTCCACTCTGTTGATTTCCCTGACAGAATCTAACCCAAACAGGGTTAGAGTTAGGACTCCACGCTGCTTGGGAGGGAGCAAAACACATGCACACAAATATACAGCAGAGCCTTCAACAACATGGTTTTGAACTGTGTAGGCTCCCTTATATGGATTTTTTCAGTAGTAACACTACAGTACTACCTAATCTGTGGATGGTGGATTCTCAGATATGGAGGAATTGTGGATAGACAAGAACTGCAAATCTGGATGACTAACTATAAATTACATGTGGGTTTTCCACTGTGACAAGACCTGGTACCACTACACACTACATTGTTTAAGCGTCAAATATAGGGACTTCTCTGGTGGTCCAGTGGTTAAGAATCGCCTTGCAATACTGGGAACACAGGTCTGATCCCTGGTCGGGGGACTAAGATCCCACATGCCTCAGAGCAACTAAGGCTGCGTGTTGCAACTACTGAGCCTGTGCACCAGAACTAGAGAGTTAGCAAGTAGAAATGAAAGATCCCACATGATGCAATGAAGATCTTGTGTGCCACAACTAAGACTCAATGCAGTCAAATAATTAATTAATTTTTTTTTTAAAAAGTCAACTGGATACATGGAATATAAGGGTAAACTAGGAAATTAAAAAAACAATGAAATCACTCAGTCATGTCTGACTCTTTGTGACCTCATGGACTGTAGCCTACCACACTCCTTTGTCCATGGGATTTTCCAGGCAAGAGTACTGGAGTGGGTTGTCATTTCCTTCTGCAGGAAATTAAGGACAATGTAAAAAAAGAAAAAAAAGGAAAATAACAGAAATGAGTTAAATGGAAGAGATAAAATGAAAAGGCAGCTAGAACAAGCAAATTAGCCCTACTTTAGTTCTGAGTTTCCTGGTGGCAAAGGTAAAAAAGGTAATTGAATGGAATTATATACTTATTTGCTCCAAAAGGAATGAACAGGATGGACCTTACAGAAGGAATACTGAATAACATAACCAACATTATCTTTAACTATCACTTTGAAAAAGTCCCAGTAGCATTTTCACACGTTTCTCCTGTCGGCTTTCTGAGCAAGGTGGAACCTCACCCACTCTCTGCTTGTCCACAGTCCAGGCTGTCCCCAGACCTGCCTGTGGCTCTGTAAGCTGTTCAAGGGATTCCTCCAGACTCTTGCTCCTACCTCTGCTCTGAACCAACTTCTCCTCTGACTTCTCTGGCCTCCATCGACCATTTCAATCCTGATTTCCCCAGGTCCATCCAATTCTTTCCCTCTCAGGACACACCCACCTCTCCGTAGGGCTTAGTTTAGGGATCCTACCAACAGTGAATTCTCATTCCTTGCCTTGGTTTTATGTCCTGTAAGTCCTGCCCACCCTACTCCATGTTCTGCCCAAGTCCTAGCTCTCTTGGCCCTAGCTCAGACCCAGATGGCATCCTGTATGACTGTGAAAAAGGGTATCAGCCTTCAATAAGGATGGTGGTGGTTTAGTTGCTAAGTTGTGTCTGACTCTTGCGACCCCATGGACTTGTAGCCTGCCAGGCTCCTCTGTCCATGGGATTTTCAGCTCAATAAGGATGAGCCAAATCTTAATTAAAAAAAAAAAATCTCTTCAGGAAGTTGAGAAAATATGGTTCAGGTGTGTTGATATTTGATTGTTTAACTCCAGAATGATAAAGTTTAAAGGAATTAAAGTAATGTATAGATACAATGTCCCTCAAGGGATTAAAATAATGAATAGATACAATGTCCCTCAATTTGCTGTTCCTAGTCATCCCTAGGAAGACTTTGGTTAAGTGCTGGGAGGCAGGCAATTCACAATTGCCTCATCTAGTGAGAGGTAGAAATGAAGATGTTCTGAGATTAAAGTTAAAGAGGTACATCTCTGCTATGGGTTGGAGTGAGAGGTGCCACGTGGAATGGACAGTTGAAAAGTGTGCCTTGTACTGTTCCTCTGTTGGAGCAGCATTCCACCTTGACCTCCCAGTAAGATCAAGAGTTCCTGTGGGTAGAGCCAAGGCTTTCATCAGAAAAGGAACTGTGAATCTATTCAAGTTCCTGCTCAAGGACTTGGCTGAGACCCCAGAATTCTCCTCCATCAAGCATGAAAGAGATGATAGAAAATGAAAAAAATATTTAGTTCTGCTGTTACCGGCCAACCACCTGGATCATAAAAGAACTTCGTTTTGGTTCTTGTGCAATGTCTGGTTTGGGGTAAGACCACACACTGCTGCTCTGTAAATATGAGTTAGCAGCAAAGTATACCTCTAGGTGATGGAGTGATTGCTTCATTGGATGAAATTGTTCGATATAGTCCACTTTGATACCAGGAAACATTTGCCAAAAGCAAACAAATGGGCTGACGCTTAGATGCCCTAATAAGGTTATGATTAGATCATAGGTTCAGTAGCTTCTTGAGTTCTATTCCTCCTACTAGGTAATGAAACCCCACTCTCAGCCAACAGGATGCTGTCTTCCTGTTTCTTATAGCTGAAGGATATTCAATTTATTTTAGTGTGTTTTAAAATTTGCATCTGATCTATCAGAAGAGGTTTTTTCTAAAATTCTGATTTAGTAGTAGGATAATGATGTCAGCTGGAGGGTCTGAAGGATTTATTCCAAGATTCATTTTTTGTATTGCCATGTCTCCTTTTTATGATATGCAAGACTAGGAAGAGAGAATACATAGATATTTGGTGTGGGATGGTGCTCATTTTATTGTAGAAGTAAAAAACTGGCACCTTATGGACCAAATGTAGCCTGTAAACATGCTTTCTTTAGCATGTAATGTTTTCCCTTAAGCTTAGACTTGTTGCTGGCATATGAAAATTGAGATATTTCACCTCTTTTTCACACACATATATACATACACACATACATAGATGTGTGTGTATATATATTCTTAATTATAAGAAAATTGCATGAAAATTTTCCTTTGAAAAATCAGAAGATCCAGGAACACCAGCCCCAGTTTCCCCACGGTAAAGCTGAGTAGTAACTGGCCATTCGCTAAGACATAAGTTCTCCAGTTTGCAAGGTACCACTTTCCTTCTTGACCTCCATGTGTTTGACCTGCCTGACTCTGGTAGGCATCTGAGGTATGATGCTTGTGTGGTGCCCTGTTTTATAGGATGACCAGAATGAATAGAGGCAGCCCAGGATTAAGAGGAAAGATGAGGTCCTAAGGGTAGTATAGGAGACGGATATAAGCCCTTGAAAACAGTCTATTTCTGATGGGTGGGTCTCAGAAGGAGCAAGAAAAGTCTTGCCTTGCTCAGGCCCTATTCTAAGACACACAGTCCATGTTTCTCTCATGCCACCTTAAAGCCATTCGACTGAAGGAAAAAGGAAGTCACAGACTTGAAGAGAGACACTTTCGTTTGCTGTTGGCCTTTGTTCTGTGCTCTCCAGAGGGGACCTCAGAATACATGTCCAGGGATTGTGCTAGAAATAGGGCTCAGAGGGTAAAGAATCTGCCTGAAATGTGCGAGACCTGAGTTAGATCCCTTGGTCAGAAAGGTCCCCTGGAGAAGGGAATGGCAACCCACTCCAGTATTCTTGCCTGGATAAGTCCATGGACAGAGGAGATTGGAAGGCTGTAGTCCATGGGGTCACAGAGAGTCAGACATGACTGAGCGACTAATACTTTCACAGTGATTAAGAATGGACTCTGAGCCTGAGCCAAATGCCTCAGGATAGTGGTATTCACCCCCTCTCCCCACTTCCAGGTGATGGAATGAGATGGCTCACAGCCTGAGGACCTTGGCTTCTTGCTCCCTGGGCATAGCCCTCAGGAGGAGGACAGAGCTGGGGCCCTGGTGTGAGCTTATTATTCTATGTTGCTGATATCAAATCAACAAGTGTCCCCTCCCATGTGTTTCCAGAAGACTCTTCTCTTTCTTTGGTAGCTCCTCTCCCTAAATGCTCTGATCCTTGAAAACCTAGAACTAGGACCCAGTGGGACGGTGAAGGGAAAAGAGGTTTTCTTTCCTTATTCTTCCCCTAGGTTGACATCTTAACAAGGATTCTAGATCCTGGCACCTGCATTGCTGCCTATATGTGGATGGACTCGGCCATGCAACACAGCAGGACAAAGTAAGGATATTACTGCACACATGCAGAAGAAGATCTTTCTTGGGGGCACTGGAGACTGAACTCATCCAAACCCAGACACATCTGATTCTGCTTGAGAAATGAAACAGTCTAATTCCAAAATCACTGCTGATGGTGATTACAGCCATGAAATTAAAAGACGCTTACTCCTTGGAAGGAAGGTTATGACCAACCTAGATAGCATATTTAAAAGCAGAGACATTACTTTGCCAACAAAGGTCCACCTAGTCAAGGCTATGGTTTTTCCAGTGGTCATATATGGATGTGAGAGTTGTGAAGAAAGCTGAGCACCAAAGAATTGATGCTTTTGAACTGTGGTGTTGGAGAAGACTCTTGAGAGTCCCTTGGACTGCAAGGAGATTCAACCAGTCCATCCTAAAGGAGATCAGTCCTGGGTGTTCATTGGAAGGACTGATGTTGAAGCTGAAACTCCAATACTTTGGCCACCTCATGCGAAGAGTTGACTCACTGGAAAACTCCCTAATGCTGGGAAGGATTGGGGGCAAGAGGAGAAGGGGACGACAGAGGATGAGATGGTTGGATGGCATCACCGACTTGATGGACATGGGTTTGGGTAGACTCCAGGAGTTGGTGATGGACAGGGAGGCCTGGCGTGCTGCGGTTCATGGGGTCGCACAGTCGGACACGACTGAGCGACTGAACTGAACTGAACTGAATTCCCTAACGTCAGCCCAGAATCGTGGGAGGGACTCACAACAGATCTGCCTTTAAAGCTTTTATTTCAGTAGTTTAAATTTGATATCCCTAAAAGCAAGATGAAAGTGGGCGAGGAGAGGAACTACATATGTGCTAACCTGGTGGATATTTTCAATTGTCTTATATAGAAACCCTTTGATCAATAGGATCTACATAAAGCGCCATGCTTGCATTACTAACGGCCTTCACCTTCCTTTAGCCCAACTGGCAGATAAGACCAGGATTTTCTTCTATAAGAAATGCCATGAGAACTCACTGAGACAGAGCCTGATGTCAAAAACATGATTTCATCCAGTTCAACCCAAAATCCATCTGCTTTTACAGAATAGGTCTAAACCCCAACACTCAGGGTTCAAATCAGGACCTGCTCATTTCAGACATTTAGTGGCTGCCTCAGCCCTAAATTATACTTTCTAAATCTATTCTGGGAATCGGCGGGTTATGAAGCTCTGACACATGAGAGCAGCAACCCATTTTTAAAACATTTTCAGGAGTGAAACAAAACAAACAAAGCAAAAGAAAAGAGGTTTTTTTTTTTTTTTTTTTTTTTTCCCAGAGAGATCTTAGGAAAACTGTTAGTGGTGGGGTGCTGGCTTTTGACACAGATGACCAATGTGAGATGTTGAAATTGGTCTTTCATCTCTTTTGCCTTTTTTTTTTTTCTCCACTGGACTAGTTCTAAGGGACTGACTGCAGTTCTATTTTTCTAACATAGTGGTTCAAGTTGAGTAGGGGGAGCCGTTTAAAACAGGAGCACTGAGTTTCTAGGATGCTTCAAGGAGGAAGATTCACTACTGGCCTTGCTTGTTGTAACCTTCACCCATTAGTCCTCATCCTGGGCTCCACTTGCTTGGTCCAGGACTGACCTCAGGTTGAGTAAGAATTGTCCTGAGAGCTTCTCCCTTTTCCTGTTTCCCGTATTTCCCCATCCCTGTATTGTGCTCTTTTCTCTCCCTCACTGGTACCTATGATTTTTTTCTTTCTGAAAAGCTGTACTTCCAGGAAGGCTTCCCTGGTGGCCCAGATGGTAAAGAATCTGCCTGCCAATGCAGGAGACACAGGAGATGCTGGTTTGATCCCTGGGTTGGGAAGATCCCTTGGAGGAGGAAATAGCAACCCAGTCCGGTATTCTTGTCTGGAAGATTCCATGGACAGAGAAGCCTGGCTGGCTGCAGTCTATGGGGTAGCAGAGAGTTGGACACAACTGAATGACTGAGCACACACATACTTCTGGTACTGTTTCTCAAACTTTAGTCCATGTTGTAACCCTCAGATGTTCAGATTCAGTATGTCTGGTGGGGAGACCATGTATCAGTGGGTTTTGACAACACCTGGGTGACTCTGATGCACATGGCTTGCACACAGGCTTTTTGATAACACTGTACTCAGATGACTTCCTAGTCCTTGTAGTACTCAACTAATGGCAGCAATGGATAGTCCAACATTCCTTCTAAGAGTTTCTCTTTAATTCTCCTTGCACCTCACTGGATGCACCTTATTTGCCTTCTTTGCTGGTTCCTCCTCCTGAGACTGACCTCTAAACTTGGGTCCAGTCCGTTAACATTTCTTTGTGCCACTGTTCAGGTCTTGTGGCTATTAACATCCTCCAAGAGTGTACCAGACAATGTTCAACCACTGACTCCCCAGGGAAAATAGCCTTGATTTGTAATGTTGGCCAATTTCCATGATGTAAATTCTATCACTAACCCTTTCAAGCTTCCCACTGTGGTCATTGAAAGTGGTCACACATTGGGAAGAGATGCCACAGTCAGCTCTTCAGGGCCTGAGATAAGCCAGTCCTATCAACCTCAGATTATCGCCCACATTTACATCTCCAGTGCAGACTCTTGCCTAAACACCAAACATGTTTTTAATGTCCTCCATTTGCATATTTAGTCATCCTCTCAAGTTTAACACATCCAAACAGAACCTCTCATCTCCCTGTCCCTGCTGTCATCACCACTCAGCTTGTCTTGCAACGTTTCCTATCTTAATGTCAACTCCACGCTCTGGGTGCTCAGAACTCCTTCTTGACTCCTCTTTCTCTATCACCTAATCCATCAGTCAATCCTGTCAACCCTACATTCTAGCTAAATCCAAATCCATTCATTTCTCACCACCTCCAGAGTCAGCATCTCTCATCAAGATTCTTACACTCACGATCTAATGAGTCACCCACTTCCATGCCTAGTTCTCTCTTGGCCTACTAGCTGCAGGGGCTCCTTTAAAACGTGTCAGCTGAGGTCATCCTTCTGTCCCCAAACCACTGGTCTCCTTCTGTCCTGCTCAGAGTAAAACCCCAAAGTCCTTCTTGTGGCTGGTGCAGCCCTCTGTCATCAGGGTTCTAAACACTTCCCTGGCTGCTGCTCCCAACCACTTAACCCCACCCCCACTATGTCCCAGCTATCACCCCTTACTCTGCTCCCACCCTGGCTGCCCCCCTTTATTCCTCAAATCCATCAAGTGTAGCAGCCTGCATCACAACTATGTATGTGCAGTGTCCTCTGCCCAGATGGCTGTGTGCCCTGCTCTTACTTCTCCATGCCTCTCCTCCAAAACCACATTAACAGAGATCCACATCCTACAAAATGCAGCACACTCAGCACCTCTTATCCTACTATTTATTTCCCTAGAGGCATTATCACCAATTATAGTCATCCCTGTGTGTCTGTGAGGGATTAGTTTCAAGACCCCCTGTGCTGTGTTGTGCTTAGTCGCTTAGTCGTGTCTGACTCTTTGCGACTCCATGGACTGTAGCCCACTAGGCTCCTCTGTCCATGGGGATTCTCCAGGCAAGGATAACTGGAGTGGGTGGCTATGCCCTCTTCCAGGGGATCTTCCCAACTCAGGGATCAAACCCAGGTCTCCCACACTGAAGGTGGATTCTTTACCATCTGAGCCACCAGGAAAGTCCCCCTCTGGCCCCAGAGAAACCCATGAATACTGGAGTGGGTAGACTATCCCTTCTCCAGGGGATCTTCCCAACCCAGAAATCGAACCAGGGTCTCCTGCATTGCAGGTGGATTCTTTACCAGCTGAGTTACCAGGGAAGCCCTCCAAGACCCCCACATATATTCAAATCCATGAATGCTCAAGCCCCTTGTATAGAATGGCATATTATACTCAGCCTTCTCTATATGCAGGTTCCACATCAGCAAAGAGGGCCCACAGCAACATGAAAGCAGAGGCTTTTCTACATCCCCTGGGCCTAGAACACTGCCTGGCATGTAGTAGGTATTAAAAAAAAATTGTAGAATTAAAAAATTGAATGTTGGGCCCTAGATATTAGAGTCCTTGGGCTATTTATATTCTAAAACTGATTTTGTTTGATTGAACTTGAATCACATTTTCTAGAAATTATTAATATACTTCTAAAAGCCTTATTGGTTTTTCCTGATTAATGTTCCAATAGAAGAATTGGAAGGACCATTGGGGATGCAATCTACCCATGTGGAAATGTGACCTTGGGCATGTTTGAGAAAAGTCAGCAGGCAGTGGAGGAAAATGATCAGGGGCATATTTATGGACTATTACTGATTCTGACTGGGAAGGAATAGGGTTGCCCATGCACTCAGAAGGGTTAATTGTGTAGTAGAGTTTCAGGAAGTTTTTCTTTTTTCCCACTGTGTTAAAGATTCTTTTCCCATATACCTGATTACAGAGTATTGAGTAGAACAAGAAGATTTTCATGAACAAGTTCCCTACTAATAACAATTAACATCCTAAATTGAGTCACTTTGTTAGAACTGACAATGACACAGATATTGACATGCATAAGGAAGGCAAGCACTTTGCAATCTCATCTTTTGGTTGACAATTCTGTTTGAGTTTATGATCGTGAAAACATTCTTTTTATTCATCTACTCGTTCAATAAATATGCTATATATGTGCCAGGTACTGCTCTAGGCTCTGAGACTTAGTAGAAGAATTGATCACATCCTTTGAAGCAATTAGTTATTGAGTGTCCATGAAAGGAAGAGAAAAAAAGAATGAAAAATCCACAGATGTGGTTCGTGCACTCCCAGATTAGAAACCATAGATCCATGGCAGAGTTTTCTTCTATATTGTTTCCTACACATAGATGCTATTGTTCTCAGAGGTGCATTGATAAATCAGTACAAATAACAGTGGATTGTTTTCAACTATGCACTCAAAAAAACTCTTATTATTACACAGGTGGATAGTGTTCACTCTGCTAGAGCAATTTATAAGAAATCTGCTTTCAAAATACCTATAGAGAGTGTCCTGAGAATAGAGGATTGGTTTTAGGAACATGGCTACAAGATGGTGGGTTGAAATATACCCAGAAGGGACTCTGTCTCTGCTTCAGTGGAGAAGAACTTTGCTGGAGTAACTGGATTTGCGTGTTTCAGATCCCAACTTATCTAAAAGGAAGTAATAGATGGTACTAGCCTCTCTGACTTCAGAAGGCTGTGTTTAGTTCTCCAAAAAGTGATCTCAAAGTGCTGGGCACTTCATAAGCTGTCCTAGGAATGGACTCAGCTTTTAAAGAGATGAATTTTTCTTTCCTGTTGAGAATGACACTCTTGACTAAAAATCCAATACAATTGACTCCTTTATTTCCTTTTTATGTGAAGACACAAGAAAGCACTGGAACTAGCTAATTTCTTCAAGCTAGCATCTTGTCCAGACAATCTGTCTTGGCAATAATCTCACCATGGGGCAGCAGTTCTCAATGTAGCCATGCAGTAGAATCCAACTATGTGGTGCTTGGGTCCCTCTTCAAGCTAGCATCTTGTCCAGACAATCTGTCTTGGCAATAATCTCACCATGGGGCAGCAGTTCTCAATATAGCCATGCAGTAGAATCACCTGGGGGCTTAACTATGATGGTGCTTGGGTCCCTTCTCCAGACATGTTGATATTTGTTGGTTTGGGGTACAGCTTGGTTGCTGGGATTTTTAAAGCTTCTCAGGTGCTTCCACAGTGAAGCCAAGGTTGAGAAGCACTGCTTTAGGATGAGTGATGGCATTTGACCCATAACGTTAACAAGGTCCTAAGAAGAAATCAGGACCTGGGGACAAGTAGTCTAAAGAGGAAAATCTTTGCCTGGTTTCATGCTGAGCTTGAAAGCCAAAGTTTGGTGCAGGATGGTGAGGGTCCTGTGGGTCCTGACCATTGAATGATAAATAACCACCAGCCCCATTTTTGCTGGTGGAAAATGTGTCCATGCTTCTATGTTTCACCTTTCCTCCAGCCTGAGGAATGAGAACCCTGGTGTGGTACCCAGTAGAGGGACAGCCTTTCCACTCTGCCGTCTTGTTCTGGCCAAGATGAGAAGCCATTGATTTAAACTTGACATGAGCTGCTGTGAGAAATAAAATAAAAGGTGGTGCACCAAGTTGGGGTCGGTTGAAATTCCATGGGACTGACCCACATGTACAACATGGCCTTCAATACAGACTGTGAACCCAAGAATTGGAGTCCCTGATACAATTCGTGTTCTTCCTCCTCCAGAGATGTGTGTATTTATAGAAGGAACAAAACCTATGCAGGATGAGGGGGTTGGATAATAATATGTGTGAATACACTGATCTGTCTGAACCATTTCTTGGCTGTCTGCTTTCGATGGTAATAAATATCCACTAAAAGCTGTCTGCTGTATGTGTTTTTGGTAAAGTCTTGCACTTCCCTGCATGAATACATTCAGAATGTAAGCACCACACACTCCACGACAGAGACTCTGTTGTACTCTGAATGCCTAAGTTATGCAGCTTAGCAGCTGTGATAATGTAATGGTTTGCAAAATAATAGACGGGCCACACGTCAACCTGGAATAACACGTCAAGTAATGAATAATGTGGGTGCAAAAAGGTTTCATTTATACTGTGTTAAAAATACTGCTCCCAAAATACCACACCATTTCAGACTTTCCAGGACAAAACCAAACAAACAAACAAAAAAACCCCTCTTTTACTTGGATATTTAAATAATTACAGTAAAAGAGAATGCTTTCTTATTTACTTATTTTTTTCAATAAAGATATCCAATTCCCACTATTCTGTGAAGAGACAGATACTGAGTCTGATCAATTGTTCAGATGCACACGTTCCCCTTCAAGACATGTACTTTGGTCTTAGATTTCAGAATGAAAAGGAGAAAAGCATTTGTCTCCTCAGTTTGCATTAACATATAAGCATGGACACATTTTCCACCAGCAAAAATGGGGCTGGTGGCCATTTAACATGAGATATGAGGCTCTTCCCCAATTCTCTCCCTGAGGGGAGCTTCTGACATCTTTCAGATTTCATTCATTCTCTCATCTATTGAATGTTTATCACCCTCCTGTTAGGAACCAGGGGCCAAGTTGTACCTTCCGTCCTCCAGGAGCACGTCATCATGTGGAGAATGAACATGAAGGACATAGGCTGACAACAGACAGATTCAATGCAGTGTCATTTGTGCTATTATAAAGGACATATTACCACTCCAGTGTTCTTGGTCTTCCCTCATGGCTTAGCTGGTAAAGAATTCACCTGCAATGCGGAAGACCTGGGTTCGATCCCTGGGTTGGGAAGATTCCCTGGAAAAGGGAAAGGCTACCCACTCCAGTACTCTGGCCTGGAGAATTCCATGGACTGTACAGTCTATAGGGTCACAAAGAATCAGACACAGCTGAGCAGCTTTCACTTTCACTTTCTTTCATACATGTGAAAGGGCTTCCATGGTGGCTCAGATGGTAAAGAATCCACCTGCAATGCAGGAGACCTAGGTTCGATCCCTGGGTTGGGAAGATCCCCTGGAGGAGGTCATGGCAACCCACTCCCGTATTCTTGCCTGGAGAATTCCATTGACTATATAGTCCATGGAGTCACAAAGTGCCGGGCACGGCTGAGTGACTTTCTCTTTCACTTTCAAAGGACATTCAGGGGTTTCCTAGATGGCACTAGTGGTGACAGAAAAAAAGAACCTGCCTGCTAATGCAGGAGATGCAAGAGACACAGGTTCCATTCCTGGGTTGGGAAGATCCCTTGGAGGAGGGCATGGCAACCCGCTCCAATATTCTTGCCTGGAGAAGCCCATGGACAGAAGAGCCTGGTAGGCTAGAGTCCATGGGCCACAAAGAGTCTGACATGACAGAAGTGACTTAGCATACACACTCAAGGGACATATGGAGAGCTTAGAGAGCCTCAAGGAAGGAAAAACAGTTATTCATACTTGGGGAAGGGATAGGGTACCTGGAAAGGCTTCCCACAGGATGTTGTCTTTAGGCTGAAGGGTGTGAATAGGGAGTTGAGTAGATGGAAGGCGAAGGCAGTGTGTATCAAGCCTACAAAAGCACATGCAAAGGCTGTGTGGCAAGGGAGAGCATGGTAGTTGGAGGAACCACAGATATGTTCAGGATGGTTGGAGTGTACAATATCCAGAGTGAAGGGTGGGGAGAGATCAGGCTGGAGAGGGTCTCGATTATGAAGGGTCTAGTAATTATCTTTAGGCATTTGTACTTATCCTGAGGCAGGGATTTTAAGTACACAAGTGGAAGATGATAGGGGTCTGAACTAAGAAATGGGGAGGAGTTAGATGTGAGAGAGATTCTGGAGCTAGAACTGGCAGCATATGGTGAGTGATTAGATGGGAGAACCTAAGGAAAGGGAAGATACCTGGGTTCCTGTGTGGGTGTTCAGGTGGGTGGTGATGTTGGAGGAAGAGGAACAACAGGATTGTGGGTGAGATGATGAGTTCCACTTCGAACATGTTGAATGTGAGGGGTTGAGACACTCAAGAGAAGAGAGATGTCCAGTCCACCCTAGGACACGTGGGCCTGGCTGATAGGATAAATCAGCAGGGAGATGGGCATCCTTAATAAATGCACACAGTACAGACTTCCCTGGTGGTCCAGTGGGTAAGACTCTGCACTCCTAATGCAAGAGGCCTGGATTCAATCCCTGGTCAGGGAACTGGATCCCACATGCCTCAACTAAAAGATACCTCATGCCACAATGAAGATCAAAGATCGCATGCCACAACTAAGACCCAGAGCAGCTAAATAAATAAATATTTTAAAGAAATACACACATTAAAGCAACGCAGGCCAGATATAGCTTGGCCACTCTTAGGTTTTGGGCTTAAGAGGTAATCTCCATCATGAAACCATTTCCTCATATTATAGAGTCATTGAAGTTTAATAAAAATGTTCCTCCCATCACCAAAGTAAACTCCTCCCCCCACTTAAAGGTCCACACTTGCTCTTTACTTAACTCATTTATACATTATGTTCTTACATTTATAGAATTTTCCATGAAGTTCAGTTTTACCTTTCCAGCTGTAGAAGCAAAAGGCCCTACAGAAGTCATCCAGGCTTGAATAAGTTGACTTAGTTGGCACTGGTGTGCAATAAATTTGAAACACTCTGGTTTCCATGTTTACATAAAATTGGGAGTCCAAGGAAAATCATCACCAGGAAATACTTCTGTCTTGGCTTTATCAAGTGAATGACCCTTAAAGAACCTCTCCAGGTAACACTAAGTGTGACTAACGAGTGTGTATAAAAGGCTATTTGTTGTTAAAAATATAAGACAAGTGTTCCTCTACTCAAAGGTATCATGCTAGGGTCTTACACACATCACCTCTAATCCTTAACAGCCATCTTTGAAGGTAGATAGTGCAGATGAATAAACCAGGCTGAGAAAGCCTGAGTCACTGCCAAAGTCATACAGTTAGTGGAGAGTGAGGCTCTTGTTTCTTGGGACAGTGTGGCTGCCAGGTCCACCCTTTCTAATCCACCTGGGTGCTTCCTTTTGCACCTGAATCATCTTCATTTCTAGTTTCTAGTGTGTGTGTTAGTCACTCAGCCATGTTCAACTCTTTGTGACCCCATAAACTGTAGCCCACCAGGCTCCTCTCTCCATGGAATTCTCCAGGCAAGAATACTGGAGTGGATAGCCATTCCCTTCTCCAGGGGATCTTCCTGACCCAGAGATTGAACCCAGGTCTGCTGCATTGCAGATGGATTCTTTACCATCTGAGCCACCAGGAAGAAGGGAATGGCTACCCACTCCTGTATTCTTGACTGGAGAATTCCATGGGCAGAAGAGCCTGGTGGGCTACAGTCCATGGGCTTGTAAAGAGTTGGACACTACTGAGTAACTAGCACTTCCACTTTGGGCTTCCCAGGTGGTGCTAGTGGTAAAGAACTTGCCTGCAAATGCAGGAGACTTAAGAGATGTGGGTTCAATCCCTGGGACAGGAAGATCCCCTGGAGGAGGGCATGGCAACCCACTCCAGTATTCTTGTTTGGGATATTCTATGGACAGAGGAGCCAGGTGGGCTACAATCCATAGGGTTGCAAAGAGTCAGACACGACTGAAGTGACTTAGCATACACACATCTCCATTAGTTAACTGTAGCTGGATTGTATGACTATTGTATGGTTTATAACTGTTTCATTTATATAAACCCCAGATCCCTAATCTCTGCTGTATTACCAAACACAGGCATTTTAGATGTCTTTTACCACTCTGCATAGCATGGTGATGGGCTGATGGCAGTCTGTGAAAACATGAACAAGAACCAGGCTTGGTCTCCAAGTCTGAGTGTTTTTGTAATTCAGGATTTGACGGTAGTCAAAGTAGCAGAGATAGAAATGTGCATTTCTGTTTTTTCACCTCAACTTTTACGCAGTTGGAAAACAGAAGCCCCTGTTTAATCCTGAACAGTGCATGACTGTCAGTGCACTAGGTCATGGGTTCTCTTTGGTTGCCAGAATCTCTGCCTTTGGTACGTTTTCTTTTCTGTGAAGTACTAGTAACAAGCTGGGTATAGCCCAGTTCTCAGGGCCAGGTTGCAATGTCAAAGCTCTTTCAGGGAGCAAAGGTGATGAAATATGGACTCAGTGTCAGGGATTTAATATATCGGGTCCCTGATTGAAGTCCTGCTCTGTCCTTGACTGTATGTCTCCGGAGGGAAGATTAAACCTTCACATGCCTTGGTTTCCCTGCTCATACAGGGCAAGGGCAATAAATAAGCCCAATTCTCTGTGCCTCCCTACAAAATACACTGGGCAAAGGTGTTGTAGAAATGCAAGGTTTTACTGCCATTAAATATCATGAGGCCATTGAAATCACTCAGATGTCTGGCACCATGTAAACTACTGATGTAACCAAGAAAGCTGTCACTTCTTGAACTCAGGGAGTCTCAAGAAAAGAGCACGGGTTCTCAGTGTTTCTAGCCTTTCCTGCCCCAAAAATATATGTAGAAAAGTTGTCATGCCACCCAATCTAGCCTTTCCTGCCCGCTTTTCACGGTCTGTGTCTGGAATGTCAGTATACACCAGCACATGCAATAGACAGGTTTCATATGTGACACCGTGTTCATATATTGTCAGCTTTTCTTAAACAAATAACAGAAACGGTGCCTGTATACATCTGGACTTATGAAACATACGTCACCTCCATAGATCTAAAGCTCTTGGTATAAAAGGGAGCACACATTAGACACTGAATACATTTAAGCTGATGACCATCATATGCAGCCCAAGAAATATGTCTCAGAAGAAAGACCTACACACAGTCAGAAAAGGAAGTGAAGTTTTTTCATTGTTACTCAAATGGCAGAAAAAAATGTAACTCATAGAAAGTCAGGAAATCAACCCCCTCTGGAAGTCTAGATTGCCCCTCCTACTTTTAAAACTTGAATCATGTTTTCCTTAAATTTAAAAATTACTGAGTAGTCAGTATACAAACCAGAAAAAGTTACTTGAATTAGCCACTGCTCCCCTTTATAAGATGGAGCAGGTTCGCTGATCTGTCATGAGAGCAGTTTGTGATGCTCTTTGCCTTATTGATTTAAGATTACACCTTAACTTAAAACGTCTAAGCAGACATCCACAGCTCACGGAGGGGCCTGCCATGATGCAAATAGATTTTGGATGTTTCTGAGACCCACAAACCATAACCCCCATGCGTGGATACAGGCACTGCCCCCACATGCATGAGCCCCCCACATCCCAAGAATGACCAGATTTGCATTAACTACAGTCATTCCCCCAAACTGTAATAGTAACTCCAGAGAAGGACAAATCCCTGTTATTGTTTTACAGCATCTTCTCTGTGAGGCACTACTGTAAAATAAGCATGTTTTCAGAAAATTAACAGAGCCACTATCCATAATGCTGAAAAAAAAAAAACAAAACGGAATGATAGCAAGGTATTTGAAACAACAACAAAACAACAGAGGGGACTGTAATCAACCAGGTGCATCATTTAAACCCTCAAAGCATCACAGCTCCTTCAGTCTTTATCACCTCCTTTGAAGACACTGTCACCCAGAAAAGGACAGGGAATTTGCAGCCCTACTGCACTAATGGATCTGTTTCACCAGAGAGGAAAACAGGTTTTACAGCCCAAAGCTCTTCTCAGCAAGCACCCGCATCTTCCATCCTCTTTCCAGAGGAGGAAATCCCTACCCCAATCTTTTATCTTTCATCTCTAACAGCTCCTACCTCCATGCACAGCCGACCAGAATTTGCTTCAAATTTCTTATCATTATCTGTTAAGAATAAAATTGCATATACTATAGGTTTCTCCAGTCCCAGGAATTTGAGTTGTTTTTAGGAAAACATGAATTCCAGAAGGGATGCTATGTACAATGAAAAGAAGCCTCTCCTTTTCTTTGGAGCGATTGCTCCGGTGAAAAGCAAACAGCCCGCCACGTTGCTTACCCTCTCCACACTGCGTCTTCTCAGAGATCCATACGGAATTTTCAGTAGAAGTCTCTGGGATCTATTTGGAGCCACTGCAGCTTGAACCACCATGGTGTAGAGCCGTGGGTGAGTGTGTCTGCGTGAGTGTGAGTGAGTGTGTGTGTGTGTGTGTATCTGTTCCCAGCAAAGGGAGAGATGGAGGCGTCCTCAAAACTAAGTTATGGTCTCCTGGAGGTTTCCCAAATATCAAATAACTGAAAGAGGTGTTTTTTTTTTTCTTTCGACCGTATGAGTCAAGATGTGCTGTGTCTGGAGGTGGGGGATGGGGAAGAAAAAAAAAGAGCCCAAGTTCTGCAACTTCAGCGCGCCGTCCGCAGCTCAGCCCCGCTCCCTCCTGTCTGCCCCTGCCTGTCAGTCCCTCGGTGAGACTGCATGTCCCAGGAGTGGGCCAGTGAGTGACGCTTCTGGGGGGAGTGATCCTGAAATGTCAACTTTGCTTCCCGCGGCTCCAGACGGTAACCAGGTCAGTTGTCTAATGGAAACCCTATCAGACGTATTATTCACTCGGTCACGTGATTCCAAAGCCCCTCGGCCGTACAGTGGGTCACATGCTCACCTTAAAAAGACTATTTGAAATATCACCATCTGGTGCAGAGATTAATGTGCAATTCTGCATTCTCATTTCACTCTCTTCTGGACACAGGGAAAATATTTGAAGGGCAGTGACATAACACAGTGGGGACTTGAGGGAGAGTCCCTCTTTGTAGTCATAAATTATACGTATGACCCTGAGCGTCAGACGTGCGTGTTTTTTTTTTCCTGCTTTCCAACAGATAGAAAACAAATGTAGGCATACAGTTAATTATGTATGTGAATGGCATCCACAAAGAGGAAGTCTGAGGGAAGAAAGGAGAAAATGTTTGTATCACATGGTTCAGATGAATCAAATCAAATACACCAGACAGACTCCCATTTGGCATCTCCTCATTTAAATGTTTGTGTTACAGAGCATTGATTTTTATGTGTGCCAATAAACATGAAGAAATTATGTTTGATTTTACAAGGCTCTGAAAAGGACTGTCTATGCTCAGATTCACCCATCACATTTGTATATTCTTCTCTAATCAGATGGTGTAATTCTACATCAGACAAGCTTCTCAGACCGAGGGTACACATGCTCTAAAAATTTAAGTGTCCTGTAATGTTTTGTTTCTGACATATTGTTCACTTGTGAGACTGCCCTCATCTCTACTCCTCCCTAAACCTGCTTATTTCGATAGCAGAGAAAATTACTCAACAGAAAAAACAAGTAAGGGGCTTCCAGGATTGGAGGTATTTTAGGTTTTTTTCTTTTTAACTTATTTTTGCCTCTCTCTGTTGTGGGGTTTTATGAAAGGGATGCCATTTCCTTTGTAAAAATCCCATGCTTTTGGGTGTTTGCCTAATATCACTCTTATGTTTTGGGAACCAGCTTTTATTTATTCTCTACAGACCTGTTTATTGAAAACGATGGAAAAGAAAGTCTGTTTATTCTAAGAATCTGATGGGAAGTGGGGGTGGGGTGCAGAGGGGAAAAAAGTGGAATTTTACACTGCTTAAAAATGAATCCGGAAAAAGACTCTTAGAAGGGGGGTGCTTCTGGGGGTGAGGGGTGGGGGAATGGAGACGTGGGTCTGGTCACCCAACTCAGACACACATTAAGAGGCAGTTAAAGAAAGCATCAAGTTGATGTGGGAAATTCCAAATATACAACAATCAGGCTTTGTTCGTAATGGGTTCCATATGTGTAGCTGGAGAGTTAGTGAGAGGGTGAGAGGGAAGGAGCGTCGGGGGAGACGAGGTGGGGGGAGATGGAAAGTTCTCCAGCATGACCTGCACAGTCTTTGGCGAGGTGGTTTAGGCTAACTCTTCTTCCTCTTTCTCATTTCCTTTCTGCACTGCCTGGTGGAAATGCATCTGGAATGCTACTAAGTAACTTGGCCAAATCAAGTCTCTTTCCTTGTTGATTCCACAATGGTTTTGAACAAAGGAGAGGCACATTTTCAAAACCCTGATCTGGCCAGAGCCCTGGGATGTCTGTTTGCAAGTGCAGCTTGAGAGAGGGGCCATGGATCAGATCAACAGAGAAGTCACCGTCTCTTACTGACCCAGGCCAGGGCAAAGCCCCTGGGAGCTGGATTTATTTATATTTGACTAAATGCAACTTCCTGTTTCCCAGGGATATTAATGAAGGTTTCGCTGAAGAGCTCAAGTCTTTGCGGCATAGTTCAGATCGTAAGAGACACTTTGATGAACTAAGTGCAAATAAAACAAAAACATATGCCTATGATTAAAGTTAAAATACATATAGAAGAGAATGTTAATGGAAACAAAAAAAAAATAACCCTTGGTCAGACTCCCACACATTTGAGCCCCACACATTCTACCCCCCTCCCCAAGGGGTAGGGTGTGGGGCAGGATCATTTCTCATATCAGCACAGGCGCCTCCTCCTAGCTAATAGAGAATCCTCCTCAGTCCCCACAGAGTAGGAGAACACCTCCTCAGAGAGGTTTGAAGTCTGTTAAAGTTCAGCTTGTTCAAAATTATCATTCTGATGGTCTTACTCTAGGTATTTGAGCTTTACATGTTTCAATTAATTATTGAATCTAATGTACTTGTTTTCAGAAGACTATTGTTACACTGTTACAATACAAATATGTTTCTTGGGAGTGGATATAACCCATATCTTAGCAGATATGAGGAATCACTGCTTTGATGTCCCTTGGAGCTAAGCCTTTGAAATGGGGTACAGCTGGCTACCCACCCCTCATCATCAGTAGATTCAACCAACCTGGAGACAGGTTTTGACCCACAGTTGGTGGCACTTGTGAACGTGGCATTCACAGATACTGGGATTAGTTCAGGAACCAATCCCCTGCTGATACCATCAAGGGGCTGTATTACTTAGAGCATGTTTTTGCCAGGGTGGTGGACGATAGGGTTCCCTGTTCCTCCAGCAGCAGCCTAATGGGCAGGGGACAGACCAGGAGGATCTTGCTCCATCAGGGTATCAGTGAGCCCTGCTGGGAGATGGTGTGGAGATGACAGACCTCCATTCTAGAGTCCCTGAAGCTGCTGCTTCTGATGCCTCTGGGAGCACAGCACCCACTCTAGGCTGGTGGAGCTTTTTAGTTGTTCATTCTGAATATTTCCTTCCCATGTCAGGGAGAAGTATTCACATTCAAACTCTGGAATGAAAATGCATAGGAATCAATCGAGCAATATTTCAGGAAAATCAATGGTCTTGACACGCCAAAGAAGTAATATGTATCCAATCAAATGGGAGTTCATGGTCAGGGATAGCAGGAGGAGAGAGAGGGGGGTCAGGGAATGATGGCCTGTCAGGGGGAAAGCATTTCCTAACAGCACAGCTAGTGGGAGGCAGGAGGGAAGGTCGCCTGGGGTGATGTGTGTGCCTGGGTGCGATGCTGACTTCCACGTCAGGGCACTGACCGTAAGGGTGCCTGCGTGGCAGCCATGGGAGGGTGCCATGAGTGATTTCCTGGGAGAACACTGGGCACAGAATGGGGACTGATCTTTGTACCCTCCTGCCCAGAGTGAGCCTGACACACTAGAACCAAGTGCTTATCCCTGCTCCTGTCCCAGGGCCTGCAGTTACCATTTGTGAGGCCAGTCCTTTTTGGCCCTTGGCAGGTGCATGTGGATGCCAGTCTCACCACCGACTGTAACTTACTGGCACTCTGTCACTTCATTCACACAGCATGATTTTGTTCATTTGGCAGAACACAAAGAGAAGGGCTCATAGGACAGAGAGCTGTCTGAAGGAGGTGACTGAGGGCATGCTGTGGGGAGGGGAGGGGTCAGAGGGCAGCGAGGTCACTGTGTGCCTGGGGTCAGGTGCAGAAGGTGGTGAGCTGAGAAGTGTCAGAAAGGTGAGCTGAAGTACCCTTCCAGAAAGAAGGACAGAGTCCATCTGAGAAATATCAGCCCTGGCCTTTTTGGCCACTTGCATCCTTTCTCTGGTGAAAGGTGGACTATGACTTATACTGGGGAAACAGGACAACAGAAAGTGGACAGTTGAGATGCTTCTCTCAACGTCCATCTCAAGCCATTATTTCTTGTCAGTTGAGTGGGATGTGAAAGGGCTCTTGCTAAGATTTATCTGTGGTTTCAAGGCATTAGGAGCCACCTTCTTCCAAACCCCCTAAAGGGTTTGCGAGGGAGGTTCTGAAGCCCTCAGTTGACCTTCCCTTCAGGCTGTCTGGGCAGGAGGACAAGAGAGAAGGAGGAGCCACTGGTCCCTCACCTCAGGCCTGGGGAAGGGACTGGCTGTAAGGTGCCCCCAGGGAAGGTGACTGGGAAAGGGGATCGCCTGGAGCAGCCACTGGAAGCAAAAGGAAAGAGGTCACTCCCATCCCACCGTCTTGGTTCATCCCAGGCGCTCAGCGTGTTGTGTGAAGGAAGGCAGATGGAGGCTGGGGGCAAAGAGAGGGATTTTATGTGACCACCTGGGAGAGAGTTAGGTATTGTGATATATAATAAAAAAATATGCCTTTGAGGGCTTCCCTTTGAGGGCTCAGTGGTAAAGAATCTGCCTGCCAACACAGGAGACACGGGTTCAATCCCTGATCAGGGAAGATCCCACGTGCCATGGAGCAACGAGTATCACAACTACTGAGTCTGCGCTCTAGAGCCTGGGAGCTGTAGCTTCTGAAGCCTGCGTGCCCTCAAGCCCCTGTTCCACAAGAGAAGCCACCTCAATGAGAAGCTTGCACACTGCGATAGAGTGGCCCCCTCTTGCCGCAACTAGAGAAAAGCCCATGGAGTAGTGAAGACCCAGCACAGCCATAAATAAACAAATACAATTACTAAAAAATAAAAAAAGTATATACATTTGGTCTTAGTCTCCTTTCCCGGCACAAAACTCTTAACACTTGGAATTTTCTAACTGGTGAGGGTGATAGAGGTACTTTTGTTATGTTCATAAGGTGAAGTTTGAAAAGTCCCTAGGACACCTAAGAATGGGGCTGGTCACCTGAGGAACCCACCCTGTGGCTGGAGGGCTGGAAATTTCAGCCCTACTCCCTGACTTCTGGGGAGAGGGGAGGGGCTGGAGGTTGAATCAATCACCAAGGGCTGGTGATGTAATTAATCCTGACTATCTAATGAAGCCTCCATAAAATCCCAATAGTCTGGGGTTTGGAGAGCTTCCGGTTGGAGATGTGCGGGAGATGGGTGCACTCATAGCTTGTCCCATGCTTATCTTCCATCTGACTGTTCCTAAGTTGTATCCTTTAATAATCACTTGGTCATCTAGTAACTAAAATGTCTCTGAGTTCTGTAAGCTGCTCTAGCCAATGAACCAAACTCCCAAAGAAGGCCTGATTTATAGCCATCTGGTCATGACAACCTGTACTTGCAATTAGTGTCTGAAATTGGGGGTGGCTGTCTCCAGGTAGACTAGGACCTGGCTGGTGTTAGAGAATCACTGATGTGAGAACCACCTCCCGTCCGCCTTCCCCACACAGTGGTATTGGGTTCAAGAATGTTAAGAGGTATCGCTTGTGCCCAGGAACTTTAGTGAGAAATCCCCAGCAGTGGGTAAGGTGGGGGGTGGGGAGGTGGGCAGGGACTTCCAGGAATGCACAGGTGTCCTGCGAGGACAAGACTAGGTTTAAACCCCCGTCTGACCCAAAGAGAGACTGTCTTGACTTGACCTCTCCTACCTTCCCCACGTCCAACATCATGGGGGTCTGACTCTTGAATGAAGTGAGTTTTTAACGACTGTGACGTAAAATGGATGAGAGAATCTATCAGTTGAGATGGACCCAAACACAAGAAGACAACACATTCCTAACCAATTTGGAAAATTCCTCCAGCAGGAGGGAGGGAAGCCCTGTCTTTCTTCAGCATTCCAGCACCTTTTCCACCAGCTCCTAACTCAGCTAACTTGGGTGATTCATGTCATGTCATATTAGAGTAAGCTGTGTCTGAGGCTATGCAAACAGAAATACTGCTGACAGTTGTAATTTTCTGTTTGAAAAGTGGCTGGAATTTAGGCCAAACATGAAACCCAATATCCCAAAGAACAGAACCAAGATGTGGAGCAACACTGGTGTCCCTGGACCTCATGTGCCCAGGGCCTGTGGGATTACCTACAGGTCCCCGTGCAGGAGTTTTTGTTTCTCTTGGTTGGAACTAAGGTTTGCCCTGGTGCTAGGCATGGTAGTCATTACCCAACTTTGGAAAGATCTTCCCTCCTCCTATGCCATTTGGAAGAAATAGTAGGTAGAATGGTAGCTAGCTTGAGTAAGCAGATGAATTTTTCCTTCCCTTCTTCCCCCTACCCCTTTTCCCCTCTTTCTGTTTCAAGCTTTTATTTAGTTGGGCTCTGTCCTGGGCTTCATGGAACAGTTTTTTTCCATGACCATCCAGGCAAAGAAAAGAAGTATAACCTTCAGTTTGACTTCAGCTTATCCTTGCTGGGAAAGGTTTGGTGAACGAAGATGAATCTACTATTTGCTTCTGAGGTGACAATGACATTGTCTGTGCTCTACTTGTATTTCATACCAAGCTCCACACTAACCTTACCCTTGTCTAAACCAATGTTGTCTATTTCAGGAACTCTTCTAAAGGTTTTTTAAAAAATACAGTCATTCCCTTAATTATCACAACACCTTATCAAATAGGTACTCTTGTTTTCCCTGGATGAAGAAACTAAGGTAGGGAGAAGTGGAGTCACCTGTCCGGGGTCCCCTGAAAGTGGCCTCACAGTCCATGAACTGTTACATTCTCCTAGATGTGCCAAGAATTGAGGACACAAGAAACCTTTTGCTTATTGGAAGAGTTTTCTTTTGTCCCTAAAACTCAGTTCCTGTCCTTGATGAGGGTCTCTGGGGAGGTGAAAGAACTCTGACCTTATACCTGACCTGGCACCTGGAAGGTTACTGAACACCTACCCATCAGGAGGAAATGAAATCATGTTTGTGAAAGGTTTTTGTAAATTTCACACACACACACACACACACACACACACACACACACACACACACTCTCTCTCTCTCTCTCTCTCTCTCTCTCTCTCTCTCTCTCTCTCTCTCTCTCTCTCTCTGTTTTCCTGTTGCCCCTGTCACCACAACAGCCTTCCTGGGCCTCACCATATACTTCTCTCCTTCTTCATACATATCCTGCTGTGATGGCCACGTTTCATCCATCTGGATTCCCTAAAGGTCATCCAGCTAAGCCACACTTTTTTTGGTGGGATAAAGAGATTTTGAGGATGTTTCATTTGGGTAGAGAATTAATTAGCCCTGAGTAAGACCCTCTATCTCCATCAATTCAAAGACACACATCCCATCACAAAAGAAAAGATCTCAGTCTTCCAGGACAGGGAAAAAATTGTAGCATTTTGCTGATGAAAACCTTGCTTACTAGCCAGGCATCCCAGAATCTCATTCAATCTTTATGATAGTGATCAAGGGGAAGAGAATGTCAGGTGGAAGATATTAATGGCTTATGTGGAGGATTAGTCCATATTCTGTCTTAGCATCCCTTGCTTCATGGACACCAAATAAAGGACTCATCAGCATGCTGGCAGGATTATTTCAACTAGTCACCCAGGGAAAGAGGGAACAAGCAGAGCTCCTGGATTGCAAGCAGCTGATGTATCTTATTTCTCCACAGGAAAGTTCTTCACATGGAACCTGGGTATGATTTGCCCCCTGCCCCTTCATCAGAGCTTCACTTGCCCTTCCCAGCATGAGGCTAAGTCAGGCAATCAATGGCTGCAGCCTGGGATGATGGCTCTTCTGCATGGCAGTAATGGCTTAGTGCATGTGCTGTTAGGAGTGATGTCATGGCCAGGTCCTGAGGAATCAATAAGGTTGCCAGGATGCCTGTGTGATTAAGAAGTCAATAAGCTGACCTGTGTGGGACTGGTCATGTATATTGGCTTTCAAGGCCATTTTGCAAAGCCTTTTTTCATGTGCTATCGGTTGTGGATGGATTTTGATAACTAGCATTGATTTGCTATATTTATGAAGTGCTGTTTGTACTGGTTAAACTGTGTAATTGCACCTAGAATAGACAGATAAATAATGTCCTTATCTGTGGTATTGACCACCCAGGATTAGCTGAATATATACGTAGTATACTTCCAAACAGTCAATGGAGGTTGACTTTTCATTTATTTTTTAGCTGTCAAATTTCAGTTAAGCATTGGCTGGTAAATGACCCACTCTTAAATCTGCTACTAATTTCCATGCTTCCTTTTCCCAGAAGCAGAAGTTTAACATGCAGTTTTCTTCAATAGGAGAAAGGTTCATCTTGGTTTAAGTGATATCTTTGGTGCTGCAAAGAGGGATGGTTTCCTCTTGGGCCATCAGCTTGCTTTCTTTCCTATGCCCAGGAGTGTGTCACTCCCAAGGGTAAGTGCCCATTTACCCAGGGGTCTCTGTAATAAGCCACATGGTCTGTATTTGCCTTAGAAGAGGAAAGAAAACATTTGAATCTATTAGGAAGTTGGGTGACACATTTTAGGAATGTGGCTTATCTTGAGTGTGCCTCAGAGGGCTTCTGTAAGTCAAAATGCCAAATGTTTTCTCAATATCAAATCATGGCCAAAATGGGAAAAATACTTTCAGTGGGCAAATCCTTAGATTTAAATGAGGATGAGTAGGGGATTCTATTACTGTCTGCTTGCATATCCCATTCTATTTGAATTTTAAACCCCTATAGCATGAACATAGATAATAGACCATTGAGAAACTTGAATGAGACTGTGAATCACATATGTGAGAACAAGGTGGTCAGAAATGACAATGAGACCATATTCTGACTTTAAGGCTATAGAAGAATATATTTTAGATCTTATTCAATTTGCAAGAAAGAGTCATTAAAAGTTATTTTTGAAAGGAATGATACTACCTTCCTGAATATTTGTAACTTGAGGGATAAAGGATGAAGGGTAGAATGGAGAGTCAAGGTGTGTAGAGACAAGGAGAGCAGCTACAATGTCAACACAATTGTCCAAATGAGTGATGATTAACTCCAGAACTAGAATGGTGGTGAAAGGTTGAATACATGATGTCGGCAAGTTATAAATGCTGGAAGGAAGAATAGTGTTCCTATCTACTGAGGGGCTAGAAGAAGAAAGGTCCTATAAGTTCAGATAAGTACACAGGAGACGGGGGAGATTTGGAGGGATGATAATGTGTAGCTCTGGATGTACAGAATTTTTGGTGCATGAATGTTTTGACCTGAAACTGAAGAAGGAAGTCAAGCTTGGAAATATAGGTCTGGATTTCAACAGCAGACACGTAACCACTAGACAAGTTATTAATCAAGTGTGATGGCAGACATTCAAGAACACAAAAATTTACTTCTTATGCACTTTTTCTCAGGAGCTTACTGGAAGATGATCTCCAGCAAAAGAAAGTTAAACCTACAAAGAGGAGAACCTGAGTTCCAAGAAAAGGAGAATGAATCACAGGACAGGTGCAAAGGGATTCCCAGAATAATGGTGAAGAAAAGGGAGCCTCAAGAAGACAATCATTCAGGAGACTTAGAGAGCTAGTTCAATTGGTGTAGGAAGATGGAGGCATCCGGGAAGGATGCCTCAAAAAAAGAAAAAAGAATAGGTTGAGTGGCAAATAATGAATTTGCCAAATTGAGAGGAGAGACACAGCTCTATTGAAGATCTTAGAGAAAAATACTTGATGGGCATAATAGAATATTAAGTGAGCAAACAAATAAGGCAACTATTAATTCCTGGAAAAACATAAAGTTGGAAAATCCAGGATATGTAATGATACTATACAATAGTTGTCAGCTGTAAACAATACCTTGATAGTCATAATAAAAGTGAATTTTGATTTAAACTGTGATATAGATACTTTGAGAAAATAGGAAAGGAGATGTGTGAGCCTGTAGGGATGTGGAATAACAACTGAAGTAAATTTTAAGCTTCATCTCTCAGGGTTGCAGCATAAAATGCCAAAAATTGAGTGATTAAGAAATCACAGTATGAACAGACGATCGAGAAATCTGGCATTAACTACCAGAAGCAACAGTTGAAAGAAAATGTCCATGGGCACCCCTGGGGAGAAGGACTCAGAGATGAAAAGAAGTGGAAATGGAGCCTGGTGTTTGTGTTTATAAATCTTCCAGTACTCATCAACTTTAAAATGCTATGAAAATTGCCATGCACAGGTAAAATTTTGATAAAAATGAGAAACTGTCAAGAGAAGGAGCAATGTTCAAGTTAATTTGAGCCAGGTAAGGCCTGGGGGTAGTGAGTGGTAATTAGAAGGGCACTCATGGCGCTGAGAAGGTGTGCATGGAACACTGACAGCAGATGCTGCCTGTGGAAGGAGAGCCGGATTGCCAGACCTCTTTCTGAATGGGCAGATTTGTGTCCAGATAGTGGGGTTATTTAATTCAATGAGTAAATGTTTCAGGAGACCTGCTTCATTTCCTCTGGTGTCTTTTCTTTCAGTGTATGTTACCGGGGCTCTTCATCCATGAATCTGCTGTTGAAATGGCTGTTGAAAATGGCTGTTTAATCTGCTATTGAAATAGCTTAAAATGTAGCTTTTAAGCTACACCTCAGAAAGAAGCACCATACATCTTTTGAAACAAGACGAGGATAAACAGACAAAAGGAGAAAGACAAATACATCATCAAAGTTGCTGCCATCAATTCTGGAGCCAGTCCTGAAGGGTCATTCATGCTTTTGACTGATCTCACCTCTTTTTTTTTTTTTTTTTGGCTATGTTGCATGGCATGTGGGATCTCAGTTTTCCCACTAGGGACTGAACCCACACCCCCTGCAGTGAAAGTGTGGAGCCTTAACCACTCGGTTGCCAGGGAAGTCTTGATCTCACCTTTTGAGCTCTTTACCTCAGTGTTGGGTTGTGTTTGCGTGTATGAATGCTCACGCATACACACATGAATTATTTCCTTTTGTGAGCCTAGCAGCATTGCAGCAGCTACAGGAGCCCCAGAGTGGTGACAACTAATTATGAAACACTACGCCTGATGTTTCCCTTTTATCTCATCTTACAGAAGCCTTGCATTCCCACGAAATCCCCCAGTGGATCTTTGTAATCCTGGAAAGGAAGTGTCAATATGGAAACAGCTGTTGTTGAGATAGTTAGATGACATTCTAAT
Source organism: Okapia johnstoni (assembly GCA_024291935.2). Classification (NCBI taxonomy): domain Eukaryota; kingdom Metazoa; phylum Chordata; class Mammalia; order Artiodactyla; family Giraffidae; genus Okapia; species Okapia johnstoni. The sequence continues at coordinate 20,676,602 of CM044324.1, forward strand.
GAGCTACGGAGGAAACTCAAGGCTAATGGGACTCGGCTGCAAATATTCTTTCTAGACAATTAGACGCACATGAGAAAGCCTGTAGCCCCCAGAAATGCAGAGAGGGGTACACTGGGCTGTAGATATCACATCCCTTCATTCATACATGGGCTTTTATCCTCCCAAGCCATGTAGGATTTCGAAAACTCACCCTGGCTCTCTACTGGTAACTGCAGACTCAAGTCCATTTGCTAAAAGTCCCCACCAGGGGATCCCAGATGGAGAGCAGAAGCCAAGCACAGCCTGTGCCCAGGGCTCCATCCCTGTCCGCTGCTGGGTGAGTTCAGGATGAGGTACCTGCTGCCATTTCAGAAGGAGTCAGGAGAAATGGCCACAGGTTGATGTGATTGAGGCAGGGAGCAAATACTGTCCTTCCACAGAACCCAAACCCCTGATCATTCAAAGGGGAAGGTTGGTGGTGGGAGTGAGAGAGAGCTTTAGAGGCAAAGACATGGGATATGACCTTTTACAGTTAGGGACTTAAAACCGATGCCTTGGGACTTCCCTGGTGGTCCAGTGGTTAAGAATCCACCTTCAAATGCAGGGGTTGTGGGTTTGATCCCTGTTTGAAGAACTAAGATCTCACATGCCACAGGGCAACTAAAGAACCCATGTACTGCAACTAGAGAAAGCCCGTGAGCCACAACAAAGACCCAGTGCAGCCACAATTTACAAATAAATAAATGAAATTTATTTAAAAACCAACCAAGCAACCAACCAATGCCTTTTCTAGGAGAAGGCAAAGGGAAGAAGATAATTTACTCACCCAGTGCCTCCTCTGTATCAGGCATGGCTCTTGGCTTTTGCTCTAAAATGACCTCTTTTAAACCTTCACTGTGATCCTATAACCTGGGTAGTATTAGCTACACTTTGATGAGGAAGACAAAGCTCATAAAGATTAAACACTTGCAAAGCTGTGATCGAGACCTCAAACCCATGTGACGTTGAAGCTCATTCTCAGTATTCTTTAGGGATGTGTATGTAGAGATACAGCAGAGTATTCTGTGCTTCTGAACAAAGCTGCCTTCAGGAGAAAATATTTTACCAGAGCCTAAACAGTTGAGGTTGAATCAGAGCATAACGTACTTGGGGGAAGGGAAATGCCAACTCCAGCCCCCTCCATCCATTATGTCTCACCTAAAGGGGGGGAATCCCTGAGAAGTGCTGTGAAATTCACAGCCTAAGGGCACAGGCTTCTAAAATAGTGAGATCTCACATGGGACTATCAAATGCCCCAATGCTCGCCTCACTGCCTCATTGCTAAAATCCCATTCACCTCAGTTCCTTTCATACAGTACATCCTGTCCACCTTGAAATTACAAGGTATCCTCAAAGGTGAGAAACAGTTTGAAGATACAGTTCAGTCAAACAAGCATCAGAGCCAGAGTCAGACATGTACAGAGTGTTGGAACTAAATCAGACCAGGAAGCAAACAAACAAACAGCAACAATAGAAGCAATGATTTTTATCCTAAGGGCATTAATGGAAAGGTTAATTATATAAAGGAGCATATGAATAACATAAACAGAGAGATGGAAATTCTGAGAAAGAATCAAAAAGAAACTCTAGAGATCAAAAACGCTGTAAGACAAATGAAGAATGCCTTTGATGATTCCATCAGTAGACTGGGCATGGCTGAGGAAGGAATCTCTGAGCTTGAGGATATGACAACAGAAACTCCTAAAATTGAAAAGCAAAGAGAAAAAAAGACTGAAAATAAAACCAGAATGGAATATGCAAGAACTGTGGAACAGCTACAAAACATGTAACATAGGCATAATGGGAACAGAAGACGAAAGAGAGGAAAAAAAAAAAAAAAGAAAAAAACAGGAGCAATGTTTGCAGAAATAATGACTGAGAATTTCTCCAAATTTAGTATCAGGCACAAAACATAGATCTCGAAACCTCAGAGACTATCAAACCAGGTAAATGCCCCTACCTGCAAAACCCTAAAATCAGCCCCCACCACAAAACCACACACCAAAAAACCCCACAAAAACAAACAAACTACACTTAAGAATATTATTGTCAAACTTCAGAATATCAAAGACAAAGGAAAAAAATTTTTAAGTATTTTTCATATTTTTCCATTATGGTTTATTATAAGATACTGAATACAGTGCCCTGGGCTATATAGTAGGACCTTGTTGTTTATCCATTCTATGTATAATAGTTTGCATCTACTAATCCCAAACTCCCAATCCATCCCTCCCCCATGCCCTGCCTCCTTGGCAACCACAAATAGATCCTCTATGTCTGTAAGTCTGCTTCTGTTTTGTAGATATGTTCATTTGTGTCATAGTTTAGATTCTACATATAATAAGTGGTATCATGATATTTGTCTTTCTCTTCCTGGTTTACATCACTTAGCATGATGGTCTCTAGATCCTTCAATGTTGCTACAAATGGCACTATTTCATTCTTTTTATAGCTGAGTAATATTCTATATTATATTGGAATATCACTGTTGGAATACATGCATGTATATATATATTTTTTATCCATCCATCTGTCATTGGACATTTAGGTTGTTTCCTAAATGGTTGGCTATTGTAAATAGTGTTGCTATGAACATAGAGTAAAGAAAAAAATCTTGTATGTGTGATAAAGAAAAAATCTTAAGAGAAGTCAGAGGGTAGGTGGGATTCACTGATGAATTCTACTGAACATTTACAGAAGAAAGTACACCAATTCTCTACAGTCTTTTCCAGAAAACAGAGAGAAGACTTCCTAACTCATTCTATGAAGCTAGCATTGTTCTAATGTCAAAACCAGACAAGGATATTATTAGAAAAAGAAACTACAGACTGATATTTCTTGTGAACGTAGCAAATTCTATTTGCTATATTAGCAAATAGAATACAACAGATATAAAAAGAATTATATACTGTGCCCAAGTTGGATTTATCCCAGGCTGTTTAAACATTCAAAAACTAACTAATATATTTCATCATATCAAAAACTAGAGAAAAAAATCAGATGATCATATCAATATATGCAGAGAAGGAATTTGACAAAATTCAACACCCATTCATGATAAAAAAAAAACCTCTTAGTAAACTAGGGATCAGAGGTAAACTTCCCCAACTTGTTAAAGAATATCCTCAAAAACCTACAGCTAACATCATACTTAGCAGTGATAAACTTGATGTTTTCCCTTTAAGATCAGGAAGAAGGCAAGGATGTCCTTCTCAGCATTGCTTTCAACATCTTATTGAACAAAGTTCTAGATAATACAATAAGACAAGAAAAAGAAACAAAAATTGTATAGATTTGGAAAGAGAAAATAAAACTATCTTTGTTCACAAATGACATGATTATCCATGTAGAAAATTTGAAGGAATTGACAAAAATATACTTGGAACTAATAAGTGATTATGGAAGGTTACAAGATACAAAGTTAACACACAAAAGTCAACTGCTTTCCCAAGTATTAGCAATGAACAAGTGGAATTAAAAATGAAAAATATATTACCATTTACATTGTGTGTGTGTTAGTTGCTCAGTTATGTCCAACTCTTTGTGACCCCATGGACTGTAGCCTGCCAGGCTCCTCTGTCCATGGAATTCACCAGGCAAGGATACTGGAGTGGGTTGCCATTCCCTTCTCCAGCGAATCTTCCTGACCCAGGGATTGAACTCAGATCTCCTTTATTGCAGTCAGGTTCTTTATTATGTGAGCCACCAGGGAAGCCCTCCCATTTACATTAACACTCCCCAAAACAAAATGTTTAAGTATAATTCTAACAAAATATGTATAAGATATGTATGAGTAAAATGAGAAAACTGTCATGAAAGATACCAGATAAGAACAAAATAAATGGAGAAATATTCTATGTTCATGGAGAGGAAGGCTCAATATTACAAGAATGCTAGTTCTTCTCAACTTGATCTATGTGTTTAATACAATCTCAGTCAAAATCCCAGCAAGTAATTTTATGGATATCAACAAACTGATTCTGAAATTTATATGGAGAGGCAAAAGATGCAGATTAGTTGACTCAATATTGGTGAAAAAAAACACAGTCGAAGAGCTGACACTACCTAACTTTGACTTACTAGAAAGTTACACTAATTAAAACAGTATGCTATTGGTACAAGAATAGATTAGGCCAATATAACTGAATAAATAGCCCAGAAATATACCTACATAAATACAGCCAAGTGATCTTTGGCAAAAGAGCAAAGGTATTGAAAAGATGCTCAAAATCATATATTATTAAGGAAACGCAAATTAAGACAACAATGAGATACCACTACATACTTATTAAAATGGTCAAAATCCAAAACACTGATAATACCAAATGGTGAGAATGTAAAATAATGGGAGCTCTCATTCAGTGGGAATACAAAATGGCACAAACAGTTTGGAAGGCAATTTGGCTGTTTCTTGCAAAACGAAATATGCTCTCATCATATAATCCAGCAATCATGCTCCCTGGCATTTACTCAAATCAACTGAAACTTACAGCCATATAGGAACCTGCACATGGATGTTTATAGAAGCTTATTAATAATTGCCAAAATTTGAAATTAAGTTCTCTTTCAGTAGGCTAATGAATAAATAGACTGTAGTTTATCCAGACAATGGAATAATATTCAGTACTGAAAAAATGAGCTATCAAGCAATGAAAAGAAATGGAAGAAACTTAAATTCACATGGGGCTTCCCAGGTGGTGCAGTGGTAGAGAATTCACCTGCCAATGCAGGAGATGAGGGTTCAATCTCTGGGTTGGGAAGATCCCCCTGGAAGAGGAAATGGCTACCCACTTCAGTATTCTTGCCTGGGGAATCCCATGGAGCCTGGAAGGCTACAGTCAATGGGGTCTCAAAGAGTTGGACATGACTGAGCACACACGCCTAAATTCATATTGCTAAGTGAAAGAAGCCAAGCTATATATTTATGATTCCAACTATATGGCATTCTGGAAAAGGCAAAACTAAGGAGTCAATAAAAAGATTATTAGTTGGCAGGCATTAGGGGAGAGAGATGTATGAACAGATAGAGAACAGAGGATTTTTAGGGCAGTGAAACTATCTTGTGTGATATAGCAATGGTGGATACACATCATTATACATTTGTTCAGACAACAGCAAGAGTGAACCTTAATGTAAAATATTGACTTTTAGGGATAATGATGTGTCAGGGTAGGTTCATCAATTGCAGAAAATGTACTACTCTTACTGAGGATATCTGTAGTGTGGGGTGTTGTGAGTGTGTAGGGACGGGGGTGTACGGTAAATCTTTATATTTTTTGCTCAGTTTTGCTGTGAATCTAAAACTAGTGTGAAATTATTTTTTATGAATTAAAAAAGTGTCAGGACATTGATCTGGAGATGATAATGGTAGAATGAACCAGAGGAGAAACACTGGATACAGGAGAATAATTAGATGTTTAGTCCAAGTAAGAGGTGGTGAGGACCTAAGCTGGGGCCATGAAATTATGGGTTGCATTTCTTGAAAAGGATGGAAGGTGTGACAGCAATCCCTTCTAGGACCTTCCAAACAAGACAATGGAGATGGAAGCATTGGTAAAAGAGCATAGGGGTACAGGCGGTTAAGGAGAGAAGGACAATATAATAATGACTTCGTGGTATTTAGAGAAAACAACTCCTTGGTTAATTTCATACCCCCCAAACTAAACTCACATCAACTCTTTGATATACCACAGACCGCCCCCATGCAAGACCCTATGGCCACCCGCCACCAGCCCCACCATGGCAGGCAGTGGTGGCTGGATAGAGGATATCAGCCATTAGAGAAACCCTCTCATCCTGCCATTCCATCTCTATTTATACTTCAGATAAGGTAAGGATGCTAGCCGTGGGTCTCCCATCACTGGAAACCCAGAAGGACCCCCTTAGTTCTTGACAATTCTCCTCCTTAAGGTGTAATTTCCTGACCCTATGGTGAGAGTGACCGTGAATCACTGAGATCCCGGTTCCCAGCCCTGGAAACGTTGATTCCTTCTGGGAATCCTGCCAGAATCATGTTGCCTCAATTTGAAGACAAATTATAAATTAATAAAGAGAAAAAGCCCCAGACTCTCACATCTGCCAAAACACACCATTCCCCAAAAGGTTCCTGAAAGGGCTTCAATGATGCAGAGTATAGAAAGAGCCAACCCTCCCAAAGCCTTTTCCAGATTTGAGAGGCAGGGTGGCTTGTCCTCCAAATGCACTCCAGCTGCCTTTTCCCAGGGCAGAGCCAGCATTGTTCTTGGAAGGTAACCACCTGCATGTTTCACACAGTCTACAGTTCCCTAAACCCGCACCAAGAACACCAAACAGACCCTATCACCGACAGAAAACCCCCAGGAAAGACTGAGAAAGACCGTGGCCAGTGTGGCACAGCAACGCTGCTTAGGTTGTTACGAACACCAAGGGTTTTCAAAGGTTGTGTTTCTGAGCTCATCACGGCACAGAAGTTGTCCCTGTCAAGAGCTTTTTCTTTAAAAGAGAGTCACTCAAACAGCCTTCCCTACGAAATCAACTCCTGAGGAAGTCTTGGTAGCCTGATACCTATGAAAAAAGAGACAGGGATCCAGGCACTGGAGAGGGGCTTCACGCTGCCCTGCCCTCTGCATCCTTCATCAGCAAAGTACACACTTTTCAGGCAACCCTCCCCCTTTTTTCTAGAGTGATTGCTTCCCTTTACAAACGAATCTGATTCTCCTAGGCAATGCCTTTTGAAGCTGCTTTGGTCTCTTCTGGCAAACGCTTTTTATTTCTCCATTTCATTCATTCCTACTTCTGCAAGTTATTTGGTTTAAAAAGCCGCTACTCTGCTTTGTAATCCATATAGACCAATCTGCACAGCTCGGGCATTTAGTGACTTTATGGTTTTCTCCCCCTAGAGGCACAGGAGGAAGAAATTAACAACAGCACAGGAAGGGTTGGGTGATTGCGGAAGAGAATCAGACTCAGTGATGGGGACACGAAGACCTTGGGGGTGGCAGAGGGAGGGTCTGCTTTTACTTACAAACACATCCATGAGCAGGTGTTCCAGTGTCACCTCAAAGTCCTCCAGTTTGGCAGCTAAAGTCATAACGGACGATCCGATGGGTGATCTGGTCCCCCCTGACGGCTCAAGCCTGTAAACTGCTCCGCTCGGAAAATTTGGTGACAAATTTAATGACACGGCAGAATCGCCACTAATGGGAAGTAGAAACCCTCAAAAGAGAACAGAGCATCGCAGACTGTCCAGGTAGAGCTTTGTAGCCAGAAATCATAAAGGATTGGAAAAAAAAAAAAAAAAAAGAAGCTGTATTAAGGGTGCTGCCGAACCAGTCTGGATATAAAGTGATGTCACGCAGTGAAGAATCCTGGCTCTTGATAACTTCAGGGTCTGAGGTGCCTTAAGAAAGGCAGGGAAATCCCGACAGTGGCTGAAGGAGAGAGAGAGAAAGCAAGATGGGGTGAGTAGGGAGAGTGGGGAAAAAATGGACTAAACCGTCTGACTCTGATATTTATAGGGCCACATGTTTTTGACTCCAGCCCATTTCTCAGTTCATTTGTGACCTTTCATAAACGGCCAAACACACTGGAGCGTATTGTAGAGCGGGGGCAGTGGGTCCCGCCGAAGTTGGCTGTGACCGATGCCGGGGCAATTCACACAGACACACCATCAATGGTTCTTTGTAAAACCCCCATCAGACCTTGTTCTGTACACGATGACAGAAAAGCACATAGTCTTGTGAAAAACAAGGAAACGACATTTTTCCTCAGAATATTATTAGATCCTTAGACTCACCCCCGTCCTGCGTCCTCCCCACCCCCTCCTCAGTAAGAGTAGATAAACACCAAGGAAAAAAATTGAATCTCTTGCGTCAACTCCTCAAGCTTCTGCCAGTGAAAGACTATCCACTCAATCTTGCAAAGGCCATTTCTTCTTTTCTGCCTCCAAAGTTTGCTTCTTCTTGTTTTTACTTAAAAGATTTTAACTGTGGTAAAATACACATAGTATGAAATTAACCAGCAAGCCTTCCTCAGCGATCAATGCAAAGAAATAGAGGAAAACAAAAGAATAGGAAAGACTAGAGATCTCTTCAAGAAAATCAGAGATACCAAGGGAACATTTCATGCAAAGATGGGCACAATAAAGGAAGGAAATGGTATGGACCTAACAGAAGCAGAAGATATTAAGAAGAGATGGCAAGAATACACAGAAGAACTATACAAAAAAGATCTTCATGACCCAGATAATCACGATGGTGTGATCACTCACCTAGAGCCAGACATCCTGGAATGTGAAGTCAAGTGGGCCTTAAAAAGTATCACTATGAACAAAGCTAGTGGAGGTGATGGAATTCCAGTTGAGCTATTTCAAATCCCCAAAGATGATGCTGTGAAAGTGCTGCACTCAATATGTCAGCAAATTTTGAAAACTCAGCAGTGGCCACAGGACTGGAAATGGTCAGTTTTCATTCCAGTCCCAAAGAAAGGCAATGCCAAAGAATGCTCAAACTGCCATACAATTGCACTCATCTCACATGCTAGTAGGAGAAGGCAATGGCAACCCACTCCAGTATTCTTGCCTGGAGAATCCCAGGGACCGGGGAGCCTGGTGGGCTGCCGTCTATGGGGTCGCACAGAGTCGGACACGACTGAAGCGACTTAGCAGCAGTACAGCAGCACACACTAGTAAAATAATGCTCAAAATTCTCCAAGCCAGGCTTCAGCAAGACATGAACTGTGAACTTCCAGATGTTCAAGCTGGTTTTAGAAAAAGCAGAGGAACCAGAGATCAAATTGCCAACATCCGCTGGATCACTGAAAAAGCAAGAGAGTTCCAAAAAACATCTATTTCTGCTTTATTGACTATGCCGAAGCCTTTGACTGTGTGGATCACAATAAACTGTGGACAATTCTGAAAGAGATGGGAATACCAGACCACCTGACCTGCCTCTTGAGAAACCTGTATGCAGGTCAGGAAGCAACAGTTAGAACTGGACATGGAACAACAGACTGGTTCCAAATAGGAAAAGGAGTACATCAAGGCTGTATATTGTTCTTTGCTTATTTAACTTATATGCAGAGTACATCATGAGAAATGCCGGGCTGGAAGAAGCACAAGCTGGAATCAAGATTGCCGCGAGAAAAATCAATAACCTCACATATGCAGATGACACCACCCTTGTGGCAGAAAGTGAAGAAGAACTAAAGAGCCTCTTGCTGAAAGTGAAAGAGGAGAGCGAAAAAGTTGGCTTAAAGCTCAACATTAAGAACACTAAGATCATGGCATCCGGTCTCATCACTTCATGGCAAATAGATGGGGAAACAGTGGAAACAGGGTCAGACTTTATTATTTTTTTTCAATAAATTTATTTATTTTAGTTGGGGGCTAATTACTTTACAATATTGTAGTAGTTTTTGCCATACATTGACATGAATCAGCCATGGGTTTACATGTGTTCCCCATCCTGAACCCCCCTCCCACCTCCCTCCCCATCCCATCCCTCTGGGTCCTCCCATTGCCCCAGACCTGAGCATTATTTTTTTGGCCTCCAAAATCACTGCAGATGGTGATTGCAGCCATGAAATTAAAAGACGCTTACTCCTTGGAAGGAAAGTTATTGCCAACCTAGACAGCATATTAAAAAGCAGAGACATTACTTTGTTAACAAAGGTCTGTCTAGTCAAGGCTATGGTTTTTCCAGTGGTCATGTGTGGATGTGAGAGTTGGACTATAAAGAAAGCTGAGTGCCGAAGAATTGATGCTTTTGAACTGTGGTGTTGGAGAAGACTCTTGAGAGTCCCTTGGACTGCAAGGAGATCCCACCAGTCCATCCTAAAGGAGATAAGTCCTGGGTGTTCATTGGAAGGACTGAAGTTGAAGCTGAAACTCCAATATTTTGGCCACCTCATGCAAAGAGCTGACTCATTGGAAAAGACCCTGATGCTGGGAAAGATTGAGGGCAGGAGGAGAAGGGGACGACAGAGGATGAGATGGTTAGATGGCATCACCGACTCAACGGACATGAGTTTGGGTAAACTCTGGGAGTTGGTGATGGACAGGGAGGCCTGGAGTGCTACGGTTCATGGGGTAGCAAAGAGTAGGACACAACTGAGTGACTGAACTGAACTGACTATTTTGAAATGGCTAGTTCAGCAGTGTTAAGGACATTCACATTGTTGTGTAATTCACCTCCAGGACTCTTTTCATCCTGTAGGACTCAATCTCTACATCTATTAAACCATAACTCCCCACCGCCCCAGCTCCTGACAGCCCCCATTCTACTTTCTGTCTCTATGGATTTGACGGCTTGGTACCTCATGTAAGTGGGATCATACAATATTTGCCCTTTTGTGTCTGGCTTCTTTCATGTAGCATCATGTTTTCAAGGTTCATCCAAGTTGTAGCTTGTGTCAGAATTCCTTTCCCTTTCAAGGCTAAAATCTTATATCTTAAGAAAGACCCCTGCTTTGGACAATTTTTCAGGCATGAGTAAATGTCTCAGGAACACTTGGTTGTGAAGCCTACGGTGGTACAGATGCCACCCATCCTGTTACTGCCCTATAACAAAAACAGCCTTGGCCTACTGAGTTCTATTCTGTTCCTTAAATAATTGCTGAACAATCCATGCAAATTCTAGCCTCTGACTCCAAACAAGCTATGACCACTTAACAGTTAATATTGATGCCAAAGGAGAAGGTGGCCTACATGCATTGGAGAAGGAAACAAAAATATGAAACTCTCTAGTTTATAATAAAACTCGCCCCCTTCTCATGAGCTCTTTAAAGTGAGAACAGCTGAAACTCTCCAGTTTAGTATCTTCCCATGAATTTTCATTTTCCGAAAGGAGGTACAGACCCACTTCACTTGGCATATAACATTTAAGCAAAGCAAGCATAAAATAAAGGACCAAGAAAAGAACTGATACAAAGCATCATGTTATTTATAAAGCAGATTTCAAGTCTGTCAGAGTAGTTTAGCTTGACAGTCAGTCATAAGTTGTACATAAATGTTCTCTGAATTATGGTTTTGATTCTGTTTTCAGGCCTCTAATAGGGGAATTAGAGTGGGTTCCATGACAAGCATCTCTTGTTAGGCAAAGGCACTATGGAGGGGGTGACGGTATTGTGATGAATGGTTCTAATAGCCAGGAGTGTACAGAAAATATATTTCCCTGATGGGTGAACTCATATTCGCAGACCTCCCTTGAGCTAATGTGTTTTCCATGTCTGCAATGCAGGCAAGTACCAGACCAAACGATGTCAGCCACCAAGATTCAGCACCAGCAGAAGTCCTGCCGTGTAGTTGCATCTTTTGTTAAAACTCTGCCTGCCCCGAAGGAACTTAAAATGCCAGGTACCTGCTCTCACCACATCTAAGAGTGACCTGTTGGCCTTATAACCTGGAGACTGCAGGAGAGGCGAGGTGTATGCACAGATGTAATACTGTTCTGGTCTCCTGAGACGCTCAGGAGAGCTTTCAAAATCAGGTTTTCTTGAGCCCCTTGCCTTTAGAATTCAATTTGGACAAAGTATTTCAAAAATCTTGGATTTCATAAAAGATATACTTGTGTATTTCACTAATCCTCTTCCTGGGATGGACAGGGATCAGCCTATGGAGAACAGTTAATATTTCTCATTTAAGGCAGTCTATCTCCCAGTCTCAGCAATGACTTTACATGATTTTAAGGGCAACCCAAGACATGGCTTCTCTTAGAATATACACAGCAAACTTCAAGGACAAGAAACTGTGCATAATTTGGGGTGTGAGTAATTAATATTCTTGAGCTAGAGCTCTAAGAACAATGTATCAAAAAAATCCTACTTTTAGGAACAAAGCTGCCTTAACAGTTTCCAAAGGGGAAAAATGGACTGGAATAGAGTTAGTATGAAGGGAGCATGAGGAGACTGGTAGTGGATTGTGGATGTCACCCATATGAGGTAGTAATTCTAGCTGATACACATTTTTGGTAACTATGTTTGTTCAGTCGCTCAGCTGTGTCTGACTCTTTGCAACCCCATGGAAAGCAGCATGCCAGGCTTCCCTGTCCTTCACTATATCCTAGAGCTTGCTCAAACTCATGTCCATTGAGTCAGTGATGTCATCCAACCATCTCATCCTCTGTCGTCTCCTTTTCTTCCTGTCTTCAACCTTTCCCAGCATTAGGATCTTTTCCAGTGAGTCAGCTGTTTGAACCAAGTGGCCAAAGTATTGGAGCTTCAGCTTCAGCATCAGTCCTTCTAATGAATATTCAGGATTGATTTCCTTTCGAATTGACTGGTTGGATCTCCTTGCAATACAAGGGACTCTCAAGAGTCTTCTCCAACACCACAGTTCAAAAGCATTAATTTTTCGGCTTTCAGTCTTCTTTATGGTCCAACTATCACGTCCACACACGACTACTGGAAAAGCCATATCTATGGAGAAGTTTCATTGATGCTTATATCAAGTATGTATGTTTATTTGTTCACTTATTCACACAAACTTTTAACAAGTGTTTATTCAGCAACTGGGCCAGATACTGGGATGAGTCCTTGTACTGCTAAGAAGATCAAGACAGGGCTCTTTCAAACACATGAAAAGATAACATCACTAATTATTAGAGAAATGCAAACCAAAACTACAATGATGTACCACTCACACTGGTCAGAAAGGCCACATCAAAAAGTCGATAAACAATAAATGCTAGTGAGGGTGTGGATAAAAGGGAACTCTCCTACGCTGTTGGTAGGAATGTAAGTTGGTGTAGCCGCTGTGGAAAACAGTATGGAGGTTCCTTAAAGAGAGAAAAATAGAGCTACCATATGACCAAGCAATCCCACTCCTGGGCATATGCCTGGTGAAAACCATAATTCAAAAATACATGCACCCCAGGTTCATTGCAGCTCTATTTACAATAGCTATGAAATGGAAGCCACCTAAATGTCCATCAACAGAGGAATGGATAAAGAATGTGTGATACATATATACAATGGACTATTTCTCAGCCATAAAAACAAGTGAAATTGTGCCATTTACAGAGACGTGGGTGGACCTAGAGACTGTCATACAGAGTGAAGTAAGTCAGAAAAAGAAAAACCAATATCTTCTATTAACATGTATGTGACATCTAGAAAAATAGTATAGGTGAACTTATTTTCAAAGCGGAAATAGAGACACGGACATAGAGAACAAACATAGGGATACCAAGGGGGGATGGGAGGCGTGGGGTGAAGTGGGGGGAGTTAGGATTGACATAATATACACTGCTGCTGCTGCTGCTGCTGCTAAGTCACTTCAGTCGTGTCCAACTCTGTGCGACCCCATGGACTGTAGCCTACCAGGCTTCTCTGTCCATGGGATTTTCCAGGCAAGAGTACTGGAGTGGGGTGCCATTGCCTTCTCCGCACGACTATGTATAAAATAACTAATGAAAACCTAGTGTATAGCACAGGGCCCTCTACTCAGAGCTCTGTGGTGACCTAAATGGGAAGGTAATCCAAAAAAGAGGGGATACATGTATACATATAGCTGATTCAGTTGATTGTTCAGTAGAAACCAACACAACATTGCAAAGCAACTATACTTTAATAATACTAAAAAAAAGACTTTGAGACTTACGGTCTTCTTTGAGACTCTTTCTTTGAGACTTATGGTCTACAGAAGACGTGGCAAGATGTGCTGGTATAATTTTATACTATCCTTTTTTGAGAATATGAAAAAAGGATGTACTTCCTTATTGGGGAGCACTCACTCTGGGACTTGGGAGATGAGAAGGTTCATTGATAAAAAAAAAAAAAAAAGAAAGGACATGGCTTCCACCCCATGGGAAATGAACAAGAACAAGTGAGGTGTAGAGCACATGTCCTGAGGATGGGGTTTGCAGAAGTAAGTGGCAGGGGCGTGGTTGGGGGCAGTGAGGGATCCTGGGGGTCTGAGCCCAGAGACCATTGGATTTGAGAAGGTAGCAGCCAATGTCTCAATATTGGCAGCTCGGGATCCTGGCACCATCCCATAGATGTCACTGTGATGGTATGCATCTCACTGAGGAAACAAATACACTTCAGTCATTGACCAAAGCCTCACGGCCACCTGAGAAGGATTTGACACTCACCACTGTGCTGAAGCTCGCCAACTGAGAACAATTAATCAGCAACACATCTAATATAGTAGGCAAATGTTAGAATCTGCTCTGCACATTTAAATCATAACATTGGTGGGTATTTTTAAAAATTTCGAGTTTCTTTCTCTTTGAATCTCATTGACCATTTCCTTCTCCCAAAGTTCATGAAAAACCTCCTTTAGCAGCCTCAGTATTTTGGTGACTGGACTTAGAAAAAAGAAACGTCGTCGGAAGACGGATTGGCAGGATTCCTTGAACAGACATGAAACCAGTCTCCCTTCAGTCCTCCCTAGGGAGGCTGTGGCAAACCAGTCTTTGAGACAGAACTACGTTATTCTGTAGCTTTGAGACAAATCATCCACTTCTAGAGCTGGAGCATTGTGCAGAGGTGAGGTTCTCTCACAGTTCAAATTATATCGGACAATTTCTATTATGTACAATGGTGTGCAAGCAAGGGGTTTCCCAGTTGGCGCTGTGGTAAAGAATCTGCCCGCCAATGCAGGAAACTTGGGTTCAATCCCCGGGTCGGGAAGATCCCCTGGAGAAGGGAATCTCTACCTACTCCAGTGTTCTTCCCAGGAAAATCCTGTGGACAGAGGAGCCTGGCAGGTTACAGTCCATTGGGTTGCAAAGAGTTGGACACGACTAAGCGACTAACACTTTCACTTTTTCACACTGATGACTTGTCTGTCAAGTTTCTGCCTTACCTTAAAACTAGAAAGAGAGGGATTTTAAGGATATGCATGCTTAAGTAAAACAGGCTCTTTTGATGGCCCTACAGACAGCTGCCTGTCTGGGTCTAGTAATAAAGGCTCGCCTGATGGCTCCAGCTGTCTCTCAGAGGACAGACATGTTAATTTAAACGTTTGCCTGTATAGGGCCTGTGGCAGACTGGCACTGCTGTGGCTCAGGGCAGGGGCCTCTATCAGCAGACCATGCCCACAGTGTCTGCCTCATTTCATTTGTCAGATAGCTTATACAAGCAACCTTGTCTTCCCCACTCACCAAGCATTTTCAATTTTGACAGCCTCTCTGACAAATACAAAGGCTCTGTTTCTCTGCATCTGTCGTCTCTACCCCACTCTGGCCCTGCCTGCCATACCCGTACTCCCTACTCGTTCACAAGGATGAATTTCAAGACTTTCAAAACCAACAGGCAGTGAAACTGGTGTCAGGTACATGCAGTGGTGCTCTGGGCTGATGATGGAGAGAACACATAAATATTTGTCTGATTTCTTTCAGTCCTGCCACCTATCACTTGCTCTACCATTTGGAGTAAAAGAAGCTTGTAGAGATTCCAAGTTCACCCCCTGCAGTGCCCCTTAGGATGTGCCAAGGAGAATCATTCCAACTCCACCACCCATAGCTTTCAGGGCACCTTGCTTTCTGGAGTTCAAATGCAGGTTGTGGGAGCAAAGATCCTCATCCTCCCAAATCTTTTACAGACATTTTTGGTGAGTCTTTCTCATCTGTTCAAGTGGCACAGGATTTAAAGATTTCCATGTCCTCCAGGGATGTTTTAAAAATGAACCCAATACATTTAGATAGAGTGCTTTGAGCTAGTCTAAAACAAGAAGTTGTGGGCATGCCAACTATGGGATGGCCACTGCTTGCTATGAACTGAATGTTTGTGTCCTCATCATATCCACAAGTGGAAGACCTAACTCCAGTGTGATGGTATCTGGAGGCGGAGCCTCTGGTAGGTGATTAGGTCATGAGGGAGGAGCCCTCATGAATAGGATTAGTGCCCTTACAAAAGAAATCCCAGAGAGCTCCCTTGTCTCTTCCTTCTGCCACATGAGGTTATAGCTAGAAGATGGTCATCTATGAACCAGGAAGCAGGTTCTCACCAGCCCCTGAATCTGCTGGCACCTTGATCTTGGAATTTCCAGCTTCCAAAACTGTGAGAAATAAATTTCTCTTGCTTAAAAGACACCAGGTCTGTAGTGTTTTATTACAGAAGCCCACATGGCTATTTTGACTGTGGCAGGCTGACCTCCCGTTAGCGTATCACTCTTAAGAGTTCACAGTGAAGCACTTCACACAGTCAGAATGGCCATCATCACAAAGTGTACAAATGGTAAATGCTGGAGAGGGAGTGGAGAAAAGGGGACGCTCCTACAGTGTCGGTGGGAATTTAAATTAGTGTGACCACTGTGGGGAGCAGTATGGAGGTTCCTTAGAAAGCTAAAAATGTAATAGAACTACAATATGATCCTACAATTCCACTCCTGGGCATATATTTGGAGAAAAGCCCTGATTCAAAAAGAAACATATATCCTAATATTCATCTCAGCACTATTTACAATAGCCAAGACATGGCAGCAACCTAAATCTGTATTTACAGATGAATGGATAAAGAAGAAGTGGTATGTTTACAGTAAGTGACTATTACTCAGCCATAGAAAAGAATGAAATGATGCCACTTGCAGCAACATGGATGGATCTAGAGATATCATACTAAGTAAGTCAGATAGAGGAAGAAAAATATCATATGATATCACTTATAGGTAGAATCTGAAAAGAATACAAATGAACTTATCTAAAAACAGAAATATACCCACAGATATAGAAAACAAACTTATGGTTACCAAAGGGGAAGATGGGAGGAAGGATAATTAGGAGTTTGGGGTTAACATATATTACCATATGTAAAATAGATAATCAACAAGAACCTGCTGTATAGCACAGGAAACTATACTTAACATTTTATAATAATCTATAAGGGAAAAGAATTTGAAAAAGAATAGATATATCTCTATGTAAAACAGAATCACATTGCTATACACCTGAAACTAACACAACATTGTAAATCAACTATATATCAAGTTAAGGAAAAAAAAAAGAAAGAGTTCCAAGGTGGTCAGCATCCAGGCACTGGTTCTTGACATTCCACCCTTCAGCCAGGAGAGCCCTGCATTTTCCACGCCTGATCCCCAGAACTTGGAGGAGCACTCTGCGTGCAGCTGGATGAAAAATGGCAGTTGTGGATGGCTCTTGGCTTTTAACCCTCATGAGACTGATATAATCCCATCACTGAGAAAAATGAAGTTTCCACAAGACAAAAGAAAAATATTTTCATAGGAAGTATTGGGTAAGGGGGAAGATAATCAGATCCCGGGCTTTGGGTGGGTCTCTACCCATAACTCACAGCCCTAATCAATAGATAACCCAAGTACCTCATGCAGTTGATAAATCCCTGTTCAAGTTTAGCTGGAGTATTAACCCCTAAGAGAGAAGAATACAAAGTGACCTGGATTTATCTCACCATGGCAGCCCTGCTCCAGAGACCAGGCCCTGACATTTTCACTCAGGCCAGACCTAAAAGGAGAAAGGTTCATTCCACCAGAGGTGTGCTGACATTTCTGCAACAATTTCAGTTCTGGCGGTGATTTCATAATAGGGAGACTTGCCTGTCAATGCAGGTGCCAGGAGGAATTCTCCACAGATTTTCCTCTGGCTTAAACAGAGCCTGAAGCATTCAGGTGTCTTTGGCTATACTTCTCCTCTGAGACGTCTACACCACACTGTGCCCTGATTAGGGTGAGATGAAATCTCATCCTAGATGTGGTCAGAGGAATTCCCACTGGTCACATGAAGATCACAGGGCACAAAAGAGGGAAATTTGGGTAGCACATGCTCTTTCAAGTATGTTATTTAATATACTACATGAATAGGAATTTTTCACATGCTACATGTCTTGGCTCAAGCTTTTAGGGTAGCCCCATAGTTAATATCACTTTTCTTCCTCTTTTATAGGATCTTTGGCTAAAGATGGAGATTAAATGATCTGAGCGCTTTACCCCATGGATGGCTTCACAAACAGCCAGGATTTGCCCTAACTAGGTTTCCACGTGGCTACCAGGGAGGTCAGTGCTCCCTCTCATCTTGCCTGGAGGCTGTTCAAGTACAGCTGAGGCAGCAGTGACCCTGATAATGAGTATAAACTAATGATTAGCAGCAAGATGTTAGATGCATGTACTTGCTGATATCCATACTTAAAGGCAATATAAGAGAATCTTTATTAATGGCCCCCTTATGCACCTCTGTATCACCTATCCCCAAAAACACATCTGTTAGGATGAATGGAAATTAAAGCCATGCTAAGCCAGAACAAAGGGTAATTAATTCCTTCATAAAATTTCCCCTTGACCTTGAGAAGAGATCTCAAAGCAATGAAAAGCTGCATCTTGAAAGACGTTGGACCGTGACACTTGATCAGAGGTGGACTGTATAAAATGGATAACATTTGTCGGCTACTCCATTTCACATCTACCAAACTCAGAAGCTAATCTCATAAAGGATCAGCAGCATAGGCAATAAAGACCCTCAGAATTTCCACTATGTGCCAAGATATACGAGATTGTCACCTCACCAGGTACAGCTACTGATTCCCTGGTGACTTTGTGGATAAAAGACTTGTGACCACTGACTTGCATCCATAAAGCTGGTCCTCCTGCCTCATTGAATTTATGATGCACCTCTATTTTCTATGGTTGCTCATCACTGTTTAGATTTCCACTTACTCTCAAGGTCACTAGCTGTGTTTGGACAAAATGATAGTAATATTGATCTTCAGGACACCATGTCTTGAGCATTTTTGAAAGGGGCAATGCAGATTTCAGTCATTTCACAGACACATAAAAAATCATTACAGAATGACAGCCAACAAACTAAATAATGAGTTTAATTAATTTAAAGTAATTAAACATGTTAAATATTTACTGAGTTTGTTGTTTTCTATTGGATTTGCATTGAGGTTATAGTGATTTTGTCATGTGCTATAAGCACCAAGCTATTAATCCTGTGGGTGGAAATGCTAAGACTCACAAATTGTTAGAAGACTATTTTATAGAACATAACCCATACTTAGACCATGTACTTGTATTGTTATTTAATGATATCCCTTTTTACTCGCATTCACAATGGGGTAGATATTATACATACTATGTGTGAGTCAGGTCTTTCACAGCTACAAATTTGAATTCCTAGTTTCTAAGTTAGATCTTATGCTTGTTTACTTGCTTATCTATCATCAATCTATCCATATTTCTTTCTTTTATTCCTTCCATCCATCCATCCATCCATTCACCCATCTGTCCATCATTTATCTATTTTCTATCCATCCATTTATTATCTATCATCAATTGATCTTTCCATTTTCTTTCTCCCATCGATCCATCCTTTGTCTACCTATCCATCCATCTATTCTTTTTCTTTACTTTGAATGTATCTATGTTTATATATATCACCCTCATTTAATCTTTGCCCTGTGCCAGGCATTGTACTGGGCTTCCCTGGTGGCTCAGATGGTAAAGAATCCACCAGCAATGCAGGAGACCCAGGTTCGATCCCTAGGTTGGAAAGATCCTTTGGAGAAGGAAATAGTTACCCAATCCAGTATTCTTGCCTGGAGAATTCCATGGACAGAGGAGCCTGGCAGACTACAGTCCATAGGATCGCAAAGAGTCAGACACCACTGACGTGACTAACACACACAGGCATTGTTCTAAGTGCCATACAAATATGAACTTATCCTCACTATAATCCCATGAGATGGTTATCATTTCTCCATTTCCATCTTACAGATGGGGAAACTTAGGAACAGAGAGTCACTTACTAACAGTCACACAGCCAGTCTAATGGTGGAGTCAGAATCTGAGCCCAAGCCTTCTGGCTCCAGAGTCAGTGATGTAACCACTACACTGGGCTATGTGTGTACAACGCCCTAGTTTCGTGAACCATCGCTTGTTCCCTGTCACGGAGGGAAAATCATTCTTCTGTTGGATGAAACAGAGAGAGTTCTTGTGAAGAAGCAAAGCTGGTTAAAAAGTGTGTGGTGGTGATGGGGCTCACTGGAAAATGTCTGTTATTCATTTACAAGATAATCTTAATAGCATCTCCCTTGTGTAATGGAGAGATTCAATAACGGTACTAAAGAAATTCAGTTGAAATTAATGTTGGAGCAAAAAGCACAGAGTGATGCAATTCTTAAAACTGGGAGGAGTATAAGGTTCATCTGAGGCTGACTGTATCTTAGAGATGAGGGAACAAGCCCCAGGGACTGTGGCCTCATTTGGCCTGACTGCTGGAGACCATCTTGGACCCAGGGACCCGGATCCAGACGTAAAATCTCCAGGTGCAGTGGTCCCACTTTGGTCCTTTATTAGCAGAACTGAGGACTCCTCAGAGGCCTCAGATCAGCTCAGATATCTCCTTGACCTGCTCTGAAATGCATTCATCACGTGCACCGAGAGCTTTCTGGCCTGCAGTGGACACAGTGGAGCAGTGCTCACTCACACAGGTGCTCCCTTTCACGAGGTGATGTTGGGAAGGTGTCTGGACCAGAAGAGGCCAGGAATGAAGAAAGGGATGATGAAGAGGCTAGGAGTCTTCAGGAGTCTTGCCCACAAGCCTGCAGAAATCTATTTCTCAGGGCTGTGGAGTAGTATGCGCCAGGCTTTCGGGGTGAGATAACTGTTTTATTTCCTCTTCTTTAAAGGAAAGCTAGGACTCCTTTATGAGAAAGCAAAATGACTTATTTAATCATAATGCAGCTTTGGAAATGGCAAATTGCAGGGTGTCAAAAAGTCATAAAGAATGTGGAGTCTGATCGATTCCTTTCTTTTTACTGTGTTTTTTTGTCTTCATGCTGAAAAAGGGCAATTTGGACACTTCTGCTTTCCTCAGATAAAACAGAACTCTTTCTGTCCTTTGAGTTCTTCAGAGTTGCTTTTAAAAGAAGCTAACTTGGCTTCCTCATGACGTTTTTCAAAAAGCCTTTCTGATGATGCTCTCAGAAAAGACTTGCTTTGCTGTGGTACTTCCTATAGTTCCACATTTCGGTTACGGATGAGCTTTTTCTCATGAAAATTCTAATTGAAATTATTATTGTTTATAAATGAATTTGTTTTCTGCACCAAAAGGGAAGGAAACACACTATAATCTTCATACCTAAGCTATTTGTTTAAACAAGATTTAAAGTCAGGGAACATTTACAAATAAGTTTCACATCTAGGAATGCACCTATCCTCCAAAATAAGTGTCCCATAAAAGTAAGTTCCCTCCCAAGTAAGTGTCTATATAAACACCAGAGGACATGCTCAGGGACTTTCACAGAAGCATTATTCATGACAACTTTAACATAAAAACAATCTAAATGCCCATCAGAGGTATAACAGATAAATATATAGTATGTTCCTACTGCAAAATCACTGCAGATGGTGACTGTAGCCATGAAATTAAAAGATGCTTGCTCCTTGGAAGAAAAGCTGTGACCAACCTAGACAGCATATTAAAAAGCAGAGACATTACTTTATCAACAAAGATCTGTCTAGTCAAAGCTATGGTTTTGCCAGTAGTCATGTATGGATGTGAGAGTTGGACTATAAAGAAAGCTGAGCGCCAAAGAATTGATGCTTTTGAACTGTGGTGTTGGAGAAGACTCTTGAGAGTCCCTTGGATGGCAAGGAGATCCAACCAGTCAATCTTAAAGGAAATCAGTCCTGAATATTCATTGGAAGGACTGATGCTGAAGCTGAAACTCCAATACTTTGGCCACCTGATGCGAAGAACTGACTCATTGGAAAATACCCTGATACTGGGAAAGATTGAAGGCAGGAGGGAAAGGGGATGACAGAGGATGAGATGGTTGAATGGCATCACCTATGCGATGGACATAAGTTTGAGTAGGTTCCGAGAGTTGGTGATGGACAGGGAAGCCTGGCGTGCTGCAGTCCATGGGGTCACAAAGAGTCATACATGACTGAGCAACTGAACAGACTGATGTTCCTACTGTGTAATCATATAATGGAATAAAATACAGCAATAAAAAATTAAGACACAATTGAGCTTTACAATCCCTGCTGCACTAAAGTGATCATACTGATTAGAAACAGTGACACTTTTATCTTCATAAAACCTGAAGATGAAAGTTTACTAATGTCACAAGAGAGGCCATGAATTTCCTTTTCTATATTCTCCTGGGGAATCTTTAAAAACAGTGTATAAAACACACATGGCAACATGCAAAGCTGTTCTATAGCCTTTTGGAAAAACTCTTTTTCCACATCAGTTGAGTCTTTGGGGCCTAACTGACCATGTTTTAAGAAAAGGCAGACTTGGGGGTCCAGTGGTTAGGACTCTGAGTTTTCACTGCTATGGGCCTGGGTTCAATCCTTGGTTGAAGAACTAAGATCCCTAAGACCATAGCCAAAATGTGTGTAAATAAATATATGTGCCTGATCCTAGGAAGAGGGGGCAAGTTTTTATCAGCTTATCAACTGAACCAAGATCCCAAACAGCATAATATCATCACAACAAAACAAGACAAAAACAAACAAGAAAAAGAAAGAACTAGGAAAGAAGAAAGAAAAGGAGAAAAAGAAGCCATTGGGTTCATTTCAGTTTTTCAAACCAGAGCACAGTCAGCTGTACTCATTTCAGAGGCCAAAGGGTCAGGGAGGTTGATATAAACTATCCAATCTTTCTTTGATACAAACTTGAATGCTTAACACAGGCTCTTAGTGATAGGGAAGACAATTTAAATATTCCTGTTGGTTTCTCTCCTATCTGTTCTGAAAACCAATTGTACTAGTGCTGAATACTCTAGAAAGCAAAACTGACTGTAACAAGAAAAGTGAAACCTGAGTATGAGAAGCACTTTCCATCCCAGAAAGATTCCCCTTTAAGAGATTTTTCAAGTCCAAGAAATGTGGGAGAATGTGACTCCTTGGGGTTTGAATACCAACGAGTTGTGAGGTACTGGTGTGAAAAAGAAATAAGCCTTGGAGTCAGGCAGAACAGAGAGAATCATGGCATTGCTGCATACCCACTGGGAGACCCGAGATAGACTCTTGAGGTCAAGTCTCAGCTTCTTTCCCCAACAAGGGGGACGATAGTACCTACTTTAGAGAGCAGTTCTGACCAGTCAATGAAAAATGTATGAAGCACTGAGTACACAGTCTAGCACACAGTCACTAGGTAAACATTAGACATCATTTCTGATTTGTTAATCAGTAAAATCCCAAGATCACAGAGCAGGGAGGTGGAGTCCTTACAGGGGAGGAGGATGAGGAAGGATGTGGGAGTGTGGGGGGTAGTAACCAAACACCCAGAATCAGGCTGGAAAGTGAACCAGCCTCCTGAGACATTACAAGGATGGACACCAGTTCTCTGGAGTCCCCACCAGCCACAGGACTCAGAATTGTCCCATGGATGTTCATGCTATAGCACACAACTTCTGGGATTGGAATGGATTTGGATGGAGAAGCAGGAACTTTGGAAATTCTGGTCAAGGAGCTTTGAGAATGCCTTCTTCATTTTGTTTTCCTCTTAACAGCACAATCTCCTCATTTTGCATAGCTGATTTTAAAGTTCCCTACTTATTACATATCCAAAGTGCCTTAGCACACACGCATATACTTATTACATAAAGGAGCATTTTATAGTGATAAAAACAATAATGATTTTTGTGAACAGAACAGGCTCTCCCCAGGTGTTATTAAAACAAAAATATTCCCTTCCTTCTGGCCCTGGAGACTGCCACTCACCGACTGACCTCCAGTTCCTAGAGTTTGCTAAGAAATGTCAGGGAAGTTAGTCTTTATCGACAGCATCTCTCATAAGCAGAACATGGGGAACCCCCTTGTAGTCAAAAAGAATGCATGAGATGACTATGACAAACAGGATTTTGGGTTCAGGACCAACAGAGGGCTCATAGAATGATGTAGAAAGAAGTTGAGAAGTCAGCTACTGGGGAAAATAAGTGTTGGATTTGACCACTGTCGATTCCTCATATGCAGATATGCTGGTTTAATTTGTACCTGACACCCTTCTCCTACCTTTTTCAAATATACAAGTTTACAAAGATGATAAACAGAGCAATTAGGACAAATGAATTACAAATGTGCAATGGTGACTTGTGGAGCAGAAATAGTAACCCACTCCAGTATTCTTGCCTGGAGAATCTCATGGACAGAGGATCCTGGCAGTTTACAGTCCATGGGGTTGCAAAGAGCCAGACATGACTCAAATGACTTAGCATGCAAGCACAATGGGGACTCATGGAGTGAGGAGATAATGGTCTATGTAAATAAGGAATTCATGGTGAAGTAGACAGTTTCACATTAGACAGTCTTCAAAACAGGTTGAGAACAGGAAGTTGAAAAAACATTCTGACAAGCATTCCAGATCTTTAAGAACCAAAGATAGACTGTGGCCTTTTAAAACAACAATTCCTTCTCCCACTGTGGTTGTTGGCACATCAGGAAAAAGATCAATCAAACTGTGTCCTTCTACACCTTGTAATTCACGGTGGCCTACAGTAAATCCTTTTTCTCTTTAATGTCCTTAGGAGCTATTGGATTTTATGTTTTTAAAAAGTTGGACCTCATTGTGTAAAGATTTTATTAAACATGAGGAAAAAATCTTGCTTTTATGAGTTGACCATGTATTTACAGTTGCTCTCTATATCATGCTTACCACACCTCCATGCAACCCATCTTTTCATACCAAGAAGTCTTTATTGGGTCCCTATATGTGGAGGCAAAGAGTCATGATGTGGGTATAAGCTTGGTTCCATCATTTACAACACACATATTGGTGTTAGATAGTTCCTTTAACTTCTCTTGGCCTCAGTTTTCCCATCTGTAAAATGGGGCTCATGATATCCATCTCCCAGAGTTGTTGTGAAGATTAAATGGGTTCATCCATGCAAAGCAGTTGGAACACAGAGCAAAGCCATGTTAGGTAGAAATGGCTTTTACTTACTGCATTGCTCCCTTGTGCTAGATGTTGCTGTCCTGAGAGTTTTGCAAGAATCAACTCATTTAATTCCCACAAGAGCCCTGTGAAGTGGGCTGTTATCCCCTCTTTTCTGGATGATGAAATGAAGAATTTGAGAAGTTAAGTGGTGGAAGGGCATGCTGATTGGCTGCCCCAAAGGAGGATCGCAGCTCCATGAGTAATTCTGCTCCTGCACAGGAAAACACCTCTTAAAATGTGTGGCTCTAGGGAATTCCCTGGTGGTCCAGTATTTAGGGAGCTTCCCTGATGGCTCAGGGATAAAGAATCTGACTGCAATGTAGGAAATACAGGTTCAATCCCTGGGTCGGGAAGATTGCCTGGAGGAGGAAAAGGCAACCCACTCCAGTATTCTTGCCTGGAGAATCCCAGGGCTGGTGGGCTACAGTCCAAGGGCGCAAATAGTCACACGAGGCTAAGCAACTGAGTATGAGGCAAGAGCCAGTGTTTAGGACTGCTGAGGGTGAGGGTTTAATCCTTGGTGAGGGAACTAAGATCCCTCACTACACAGCACAACAACAACAAGAAAAGTGCAGATCTTGGGAGGAGGGTATGCATGAAGCATGGTGTGCAGCCTGAAAGTCCCATCAGTCACAGGGCTTGGATATCAGCAGAGCCCAGCCTGCAGGTTTCCCCCAGCTAGCAGTTAGAATGCTTACTTTTTGCGTCCCAATTTCCCTAGAACTTCACTTCAAATAAACCTTTCCTGTGACTCTTAGCTCACTGTGTGTGTGTGTTAGTCACTCATTCGTGCCGATTCTTTGTGACCCATGGATTGTAGCTCATCAGGCTCCTCTGTCCATAGAATTCTCCAGGCAACAATACTGGAGTGGGTTGCCATTCCCTTTTCCAGGGGATCTTCCCGACCCAGGGATGGAACCCAGGTCTCCTGTGTTATGGGCAGACTCTTACCATCTGAGCCACCAGGAAAGCTCCTCTTAGCTCACTATCCTCACCCAACTCTGTCGACCCATTTATTTTATGTTCCCTGAGTGTGTTAGGCTCTTTGGGCTATTGTACCAAAAATACCACAGCCTGGTGGTTTATAGAAAACAAAGAGTATTTCTCACTGTTCTGGACAGTGGGCATCAGATTGGGGTGCCAGCCTGACTGGGTTCTAATGAGGACCCTCGACCAAGCTGCAGAGGTTGCCTGCTCTTTATATGCATCTGTGGCAAACAGTAGGGAGCAAGTAAGCTCTCTCCAAATCCTAATCCCACCCTCATGACCTCATCTATTTCCTAATAAGGGCCCCACCCTCATAACTTCATCTAATTCCTACTACAGTAAGTCCCCAACATATGAAACTTAAGTTTTTAACTTTCAAAGATGCGAATGTACCCCTGTGTGGAGCTGTTGTGCTGTACTATTGTACTTTTCAAGGTACTGTACTGTAAGATTAAAAATATTTTATTTTTTGTTTTTTTTTTTGATGTATTATTTGTGTGAAAACTATTTTAAAACCACTATAAGGGCTTCCCTGATAGCTCAGGTGGTAAAGAATATGCCTATAATGCAGGAGACCCCAGTTCAATCCCTGGGTTGGGAAGATTCACTGGAGAAGGGATAGGCTACCCACTCCAGTATTCTTGGGTATTCCTTGTGGCTGAGCTGGTAAAGAATCCACTTGCAATGTGGGAGACCTGAGTTCGATCCCTGGGTTGGGAAGATCCCTTGAAAAAGGGAAAGGTTACCCACTCCAGTATTCTGGCCTGGAGAATTCATGACTGAGTGACTTTCACTTCACTTCACTTAATGGTACTATACAGTTAATTGTGTTAGTTGGGTACCTTGGCTAACTTTGTTGGACTTACAGACAGATTGGACTTGCCAATGTGCTCTCGTAACAAAACTCATTAATATGTAGGTGACTTACTGTACCCCTACCAGCCCAACCTTTCAATACTATCATATTGAGAGTAGGGTTTCAACATACAGATTTTGGGGTCACAAGTATTCAGTCTATAACACTGAGTACTTGGTTTGACTTGATCTTCCACCCCTATAGCCAAGGAGTCACCCACATTTGCCTTTGTCAACTGCAAATTGGCACTTGCCAAGAGCATTTGCCAGGGACTGAACAACAACAAGGGTGTTTGCCATCTGCCTCTGCAGAGATTGAACCCTGTGCTGCTGCAGCTGCCGAACTTCAACACCTCCTGAGGGAAATTCAGAGTGGAGAGTGAGGCGCTCTGTGCTCCAAGGAAACTGGTGGAACAGATCTTTAGACAACTAGATATTTTCAGAAACTGATTTCATGATCCCAATCCTTGCATCTCTTCATATCTAGAAAATCACTAAATCACTTCATGGAGACATCAGGCCTTGTGACAAGCAGAAAAACCTTTTCTAAAATAAGTGCTTAATTGCATTGAGCTCTCCCTTCACCAAAATCTTGTATTTTGACCTTCCCTCATAGTTCTTTGGAGTAGTTTCTCAGAGCTAACTGAGGTGCTATCTCCCAGGCTGCAGTCCTCATTTTGCCCTAAATGAAACTTAACTCACAACTCTCATGCTGTGCATCTTTTTTAGTCGACACCTTCTAAACAAAGATACTTACTTTATATACCCAGATTATTATGGTAACAGCCCACTTCCATCAAAAAGAACCCTGCTATTTCAGAGTGCTTTCTGAGGCCCTATCTTTGGTACATTCCAGAACAAACAGCCCTGGGTTCTTGGTTTGGGTCCTTCATGTGTAGTTATGTCCCTGCCACCACCTCCATCGCTGGTGACCCTGGAGAGACTGCCTCTCTGGGCCCAATCCCCGAGACTCCAATTTTGGTTTGTGGACAGAGGACACTCCTCTTTCATTCTTCTCTGCACAACTCTAAGAATGGAAACAAGTCTTGTCCTAATTTCCCCCATGACTGAGACCAGGCTGACACTTTTATAGGCCTTATTGAAAATTCAACGAGAGTGCAAAGAAAAATGGAAATTGCCCTACACATGTAGTCCCATCCTATTGTCTGGTACACGGCCAGCCTCTCACATAGAAACTGGATAGTCTCCAAGGAGAGAGGCCAGACTACCCAGCACCATCCCAGGCCCCAGTCTCTCCAGGCAGTTTTCTTCTCCAGTTTCAGTAAAAACTATCTTCTCAGATCCTAAGAGAGGGAGTATTTCACTCCAACTCCCGTCTCAAGTCCACTTTGTTGGGGCTTCAATTTTTGTCTCTTTCCAGGAAGATGTGTGGAGATGAAACAGGAGTGAAGGGGGCAGAGCACAACCTTTAAATGAATGACATAAACATAGCACATGACAAAGATTGGTGAGAACTACCTGGGTTCAAGATGATGGAAGATTTGACTTCCAGTAGGTCTTGAGCCTCAGTATATACTAAGTGTAGTACATTAACATAAGCCAAATGACATACCCACCAGAACCATGACAGTTCTGAGGGCAATCATAAAAGGCCCAAAGTGGTCAGTGGCCCAATTCCTGGAAATCCTCCTCCCTCCCCTCTAAATAATTGGAATAATCCTCCCACTAGTTAGCCTATGAAATTACCCAGACCATAAAAACTAACCACGTCACGTTTCAGGGCTCTCTCTCTCACCTTCTGAGATGGGCCACGCTCTGTCTGTGGAGTGTGTATCTCTCTAAATAAATCTACATCTTACCTATGACTTTGCCTCCAAATTCTTTTGTGATGAAGCAAGAACCTCAAATTCACTGGCAACAGAAAGCACTGATTCACTCCAGAGAAAAACCTACCTCCAACTACCTAAGTGCCATTTGGTCCTTGTCCCTAGAAAGTCAACCACAGTTTCTTTGTTAAAAAATTAATGAATACATTAATACTGTTTCCTTCCAAGGAAGATTCAGATAGGTTAGGTTTTCAGGTTACTTTACAGGAGCGCTAGTGGGTCTGCTCCTTCCAGATGCCACCTTCATCTTCATGATCTGTCTGTGTTCCCATCCAGACAGTAAGAACCTCAGGAATAGACAGTGAGGTTTGCATCCCTTTTTCTGACTTCCCTGTACCCTCCACCCCTCCACTGTTCTAGCTACACACACACACACACACACACACACACACGGTAGTCAAGACCTAAACTCAGTGAATTTTGCACACATTGAATGATCCCTAGATTTGTTTTCTTACAAAGCTTCTGAAATGACTGAAGGATTAAAAAGACTATAAATTATACCTGCCTTCATTTTAAAGATATTTGCTGTTTTCATTTTTAAAATATCAACCTCATTCTTTTTTAAACTGAAAATTTATTTATTTATTTAAGGCTGTGCTATGAAGTATGTGGGATTAGTTCCTTTCCCTCACATTTTAAAGATTCCCCCAATATTTCTTCAAGACCAGTCTCAGCTCCAGTTACCACTTCCCTGGACCAGCGGTGCTCACGGCATCACTGCTTTTCTATTGGCCGGCGAACCTGCCACTCACACATCTTTCAACCAATCCAAGCCCAAAGCCAAGGGGAGGCCTCCCCCTACACCCGACATCTGCTCTGGTTCATTCACTTGCAAATACTCAGAGGTTTCAAATGCACAGCTCAGCTCTCTGCTGCTTCTTTGTCTTTTCTAGTGAGAGAAAGCACTGGTGGAGAGTTCTTGCTTTCTTGCCCCACTTACCTTCAAAAGAAAAGATATTGCTTACAGAATGTTTCGGGGGAAAAAAATCATTGTTCCTGACATCTCCCTTAGTAAGTGAGTTTTTCTATGGTTATATTAAACGATTCCAGGCCTGGAAGATTATGTCTTGTCACAAAACCTTGAAACCTTAGTAAATGGACTGACATAGTTTGTATTTCTTTGGACTTGTTATATCTAAAAAGCAGCCAACAATAAGAATTCAAGAAACTTCAGCTAGGTTTGGAGAATGAGACTTAAAGAGCTTTGCAATGAAGGCATTTTGCTTTTAGGTCAGTGGAAGTTTAGTCATGCAATATTGTCAATACAGACCCTAGACTGGGTTATTTATTTCTCTCTCTGGTAAGACGACACAGGCAGAGAGCACACTGGCACCTTATTTTTCAAATCCCAGTGGATACAGCAACATTCTTCATGAAATGAAAGCAAAAAGAGAGAGAAAATGTTCTTCTCACCACAATCTGAATATAGCATCTTCCTCACACATTATCTTTACCCTAGAGCTGGATTTATGAGAATATGTTATGTCGACAAATACAAGAAAATAATAAACATCAGGCTCTGCGGCTATTTTGCCTTATTGCTTCAACTCGACAGTTAAAAGAAAGAGAAACACAAATCCAACAAGATAGAAGACAACGTGTTCTACTTTTAATATCTGGCAAGTTGACTCCTGGATATTTATCAAAAGAAAATGAAAACACTAATTAGAAAAGAAATATGCACCCCTATGTTCACTGCAGCATTAATTACAATAGCCAAGATATGGAAGCAACCTAAGTGCCCATCAACAGATGAACAGATAAAGAAGATGCTGTATACATATATATACAGATGCATGCATGCTTAGTTGTGTCTTACTCTTTGCGACTCCATGGACTGTGACCCATCAGGCTCCTCTATCCATGAGATTTTTTCAGGCAAGAATACTTGAGTGGGTTGCTATTTCCTCCTCCAGGGAATCTAGTCAACCTAGGGATTGAACCTGTGTCTTCTGTATTTCCTGCACTGAAGACGGATTTTTTACCTGTGGAGCCATCACTCACATTCACACACACACACACACACACACACACACACACACACACACACACACACACACACACTGTATAATGGAATATTACTCATCCATTAAAAAGAGTGGTATTTTGTCATTTTTGACAACATGAATGGACCCAGAGCGCATTATGCTTAGTGAAATAAGTCAGACAGAGAAAATACTGTATGTTTTCACTTATAGGTGGCATCTAAAGAACAAAGCAAATGAGTACAGACAGAGAGAGCAAACTAGTGTTACAAAAAGGGAGAGAGGTAGGAGGAGAGGGGAGAGAGGTAGGAGGGATTGAGAGATACAGACTACCAGTTATAAAGTAGATAAGTCCCAGAGATGAAATGCATAGCACAAGGGATGTAGTTAGTATTTTATAATAACTTTGTATGGTGTGTAATCTATAAAAATATCAAACTATTTTTGGTATACCTGAATATAACATTGTAATATACTTCAATAAATTAAAATCAAATAAAAAGAAGTCAATGTGTGCTAAGCTAATTTTGAAACTAAAACACCCCTTTTCCATCTAGTGTGTTTGTTTACTCTCAACACTCATCAGAGTCTCTAGGAACCAAACTTATTCTGTGTTGGTGAATGTGATTAAAAAATAATAGTCAAACTCACCCAGAAATAAAGGAACAGTTTTGATCAGGAAGTAATCTCTATTTCCCTATAAAGGAATCAGTGAATTCACCTTCACTAAGGTCTTAAATTCACCTTCACCTTCACTAAGGTCTTAAATTGAACCTACCATAGATATGTATCTATTTCTGGTTCCTTTAAGAGGTGAAACTGGAGAAAAATGATTAGAAAAACCTAGGCTTGGTTGAGGGAGATGATGGTGGGTGGGGGTTCTCTTACCAAATATACCATATCCCCAAATGCAAGCTTCCTTTCCTTCTTTTTGTCCTTAGAGATGAGAAAACAGAGTATATTTTAGCTATTTTCAGAATGAATTCATCTACCATGTAGAATTCATTGGTTTAGGCCCAATCTGGAGTTTAAATTTACACATCTTTTGCTTTTTTTGAAGGATAAAAATGTACTTAGATATATATAATTTTAAGTGTATGCTTTCAAAATCTTCATTTCTCCTTCTAGAATCTTTCCACCATTTATCTTTAAGTGTATTGAGTGGTGCAGTGGTAAATAACCCACTTGTCAATGCAGGAGATGCAAGAGACACAAGTTCAATCCCTGGGTCAGGAAGATCCCCTGGAGAAGGAAATGGCAACCCACTCCAGTATCCTTGCCTGGAAAATCCCATGGACAGAGGAGTCGGGCAGGCTAGAGTTCATGGGGTCACAAAGAGTCAGATACGACTGAGCACACACACACACAGACACACACACACATTGTCTAGTCTGGATCAGTAAGATACTGGAAGAGGAGGAAAGAGTCTAAGAGAGAAGAAATGTGAAAGCTATCTTTTTTTGCATCATGTTACTATTCAAATCCAGGTCTTTTCATTTATTGTAGTGTGGTAGAAACTAGAGAAAAAGTTGAGTAAATTTCACAGAAAAGGATAAACACAGACATTCGCTGTTGACTGAGCACCTCATCTAGGTCAGCAGGGATATGATTCTCATGGTCCTTTCTCCACAGCTTGCTTGACAAGAAGGGGATGGACTGGCAGAAGCACTGCACACATCCCAATATGGCAGTCTTTGAAGTCCAAGTGAAGCCCTTTGGTGAAGGAACACACCACAGAGAACCCTGCAATTGTAGGGTCTCCAGAGAGCAGACTGGTTGTACATGTTTACACACACCCACCAACTAAACCACAGATCCAAATGGGATATGCAGCACTCAGAGGCCCCAAGCGGTGTTTTAGGCTGCTATAATCACATATAATGTCTAGCCTTGGTTTAGAAGGTGGGTGGGAGCAAGGAAAAAATGCTGTGGTCAAACTAAAAATGTTTTGTAGTCAAGGCAATAATGGTAAATTGAGATATAATGGAGGTAAATACAAAAAGCAAAATGCAAAGTATACCTACTTTATCCAATAATTTTGGTTAACAAACAACTAAGAAAAACAAAAACCAAAGAGCTTATTGAAAGTCATACCAGGATTGAAAGAGAGAGAAAACCTGGTCCAAATCTAGTTACGTTTTGTGGACATCACTGTGGAGTCTAATGTTTGTATGTAAATGAAACCAGGTGGCTATAGTATTAGCTCCTGTCTCCTTTGGAGTCCCAGTGCTGTTTGCCAAAAATCCAGGAGAATCTAAAAGCTAGAGGTGAGATTTCTTGGAAACTGTCTGCTATGGACTGAATTATAGCTTACATCCAGCCCAATTCCTGTCTAGAGAGAGAAGAAAGAGTCCCTTCCTGTAGCTTTCCTGGTCGCCTGTAGCTTTCCTGGACAGATTTCCTTGTTATCTTGTTAACCATATTCCCACGGAGGGACTGGAATTAGCTGTAGGGTAAGGAAGGTGTTGTTCTAGCCCAAAGGAGCTGACTGTTAGAACTGGGGGTGGGTTGGCTTTACCTGAGCGATGGGTATTGAACAAAATGAAGGTAATGTTCAGAAGTAGGTGGGGGTATATGGGCAGAGGGTGAGCTTTCTACAGGGTCCACTAATCCACTATGTGGGCATTCATTTTATTCCTCCAACTCCTTTGTTTTAATTCCCAATTGTTTTGTCTCTAGGGACATAATGTGCTGATCTTACAGACAGTGCACGTTTTCTGGGGTTTTTTTGACAGTGCTTCTCATGTTAACTCGAATCATACAACTTATGTTTTAGTGATTATTTATTAGCACTTAATATGAGCCAGATACTTTATACATAAGGAAAGAATGTACTTACTTTGAAGACATAAATATTTCCAGTCCAAGTAATAAATATCCAATAATAAAAATAAATGTAAATTTCTAGCATCTTGGTGCCCACCTCAGTTTTCTGGATGCTATGGTTAGTGTGTGTACATCTTTCCAGCCTGAATTACTCCTGGACATTAGCAAGTATCGATATCCAACTCTTTAAAGCAGAGGCAAGAAGCAGATTCTTCTTTTAATTTTGGCCCTGATTTGCTTCATCAAGATGAGCCAAATATTTGCTATGCCATTTATATTTATTGCATTATTTTCTCAACTACACTATTAGGTTGGTTTTATTATCTCTGGAGATTTTACATACACGGAAACGGAGGCTCACAAAGTTCAAGTAACATACCCCAAATTAAAGATAAAAGCCAAAGTTAGTTTTACTTTGTTTCCTTTCCTCTTAAAAAAAAAAAGTTCTATGCCATAAGCTTTAATTCCATGTCTGTAATTTAGTAATAAACTTGTTACTGCTCTGTTGAAACCCAACAGGGTTCAAACCATTGCTGGGCATGTAAAGCCTTTGACTGTGTGGATCACAATAAACTGTGGAAAATTCTGAAAGAGATGGGAATACCAGGCCATCTGACCTGTCTCTTGAGAAACCTGTATGCAGGTCAGGAAGCAACAGTTAGAACTGGACATGTAACAATAGACTGGTTCCAAATAGGAAAAGGAGTACATCAAGGCTGTATATTGTCACCCTGCTTATTTAACTTATATGCAGAGTACATCATGAGAAACTCTGGGCTGGAAGAAACACAGGCTGGAATCAAGATTGCTGGGAGAAATATCAATAACCTCAGATATGCAGATGACACCACCCTTATGGCAGAAAGTGAAGAAGAACTAAAGAGCCTCTTGATGAAAGTGAAAGAGGAGAGTGAAAAAGTTGGCTTAAAGCTCAACGTTCAGAAAACTAAGATTATGGCATCTGGTCCCATCACTTCATGGCAAATAGATGGGGAAACAGTGGAAACAGTGTCAGACTTTATTTTTGGGGGGCTCCAAAATCACTGCAGATGGTGATTGCAGCCATGAAATTAAAAGACGCTTACTCCTTGGAAGGAAGGTTATGACAACCTAGATAGCATATTTAAAAGCAGAGACATTACTTTGCCAACAAAGGTCTGTCTAGTCAAGGCTATGGTTTTTCCAGTAGTCATGTATGGATGTGAGAGTTGGATTATAAAGGAAGCTGAGTGCTGAAGAATTGATGCTTTTGAACTGTGGTGTTGGAGGAGACTCTTGAGAGTCCCTTGGACTGTAAGAAGATCCAACCAGTCCATCCTAAAGGAGATCAGTCCTGGGTGTTCTTTGGAAGGACTGATGCTGAAGCTGAAACTCCAATACTTTGGCCACCTCATGCAAAGAGCTGACTCATTGTAAAAGACCCTAATGATGGGAAGGATTGGGGGCAGGAGGAGAAGGGGACGACAGAGGATGAGATGGCTGGATGGCATCACCGACTTGACGGACATAGGTTTGGGTGGAATCCAGGAGTTGGTGATGGACAGGGAGGCCTGGCATGCTGCGATTCGTGGGGTCGAAAAGAGTCGGACACGACTGAGTGACTAAACCGAACTGAACTGAACCTGGCCATTATCTAAACAAACCAGTATAGACTGGGCATCATGGCTTTAAACTGGGGTTCCCAACCTCTGGGATACAATGCCTGATGATCTGAAGTGCAACTGATATGATAATAAAAGAAATAAAGTGTACAATAAATGTAATACACTTGACTCATTCCTAAACTATCCCCCCAACCCTGGTCCATGGAAAAATTGTCTTCCATGAAACCAGTCCCTGGTACCAAAAATGATGGGGACTTCTGCTTTAAACCATACAACTGTGCATGTGGATGTAGCTAATGCCTATCTGATATGCGTTCTCTTGCCAATGCATTCCAAACTCCTTAGAATTTCCTATCTACCTCAGTAATAAAAGTGAGGTAGTCAAAACATGAAAATTAAATCTGCTTGCTATATACGTCTCATAAAAAAAATTGCCCCATGAGTTTTAAATGCACTAAACAGTGGAAAGATGAAAATGGACATTTTGCAGCTTCTCCAAGACTTTTGAGGCCAACTGAATGGTTCAAAAGCTTAAGAGCAGCTATAGATCTACCATGGATTTGAAAAATCAAGTCATGTTCTTTCTGTTACTTAAGTCAATACCAAGAGTAAAGATTTTGCAGGCAGAACGCATAGCAATTTCTCTGGGAAGTGCTCAACAATGGAATGCATGCTTAATCCCCCCCAGCTGGACAGGAGCTGGAGCCCAACAGTAGCCAAGTGTGTCCTCATAAAGTATGACTCAGAAGCATCCATGGAGCTGAAGATATTGAGGTCCTAAAAATAGTCTATTTTTATATTGATGTTTTCCCTAACTACAGCCTCACTGAAAGAATGCATGAGTTCACAGTTCCACTTTTCCTTTCATAGTGCTTTTAAATTACGCGTCGTTATGACCACTTCCAGCAACCTCAGAAATATTCCTTATTGTAAAAGAGCACCATGTGAAAGCGGCTATCCAAGTATCTAATTCTTCCACCCGACATTGCCATGGCCACCAGTGGGGAAGGCGTCCCTTCAGCCTTTGGAAAACAGTAAATGCTTTTTCTCGGGAAATTATGATTTTTTTCTACGTGAACTTTAAAGAGCCCTTTGCTAGTGCCCATTACTGTGAAGTTCCTGGTAAATTTCAGCGATCAGAATACTATGCTTATTTTGAACACTGAGGAAGTGATCAGTCATTAAAACAGCAGCAGAGGCAATTTTAGCATGAGAAACTGCAGTGATAATAATATACTCTAATAATGTTACCAATCATTTATCGAATGCCATATCGTTTTCAGGCATTCTCCCAGTACTTCCTAATTTGAATGGTCGAGTATCATAAACCCCTATTGATGGCTTTGGGGTCTTTGCCCACACCCAACACTGATATTTTATTCTACTAGTAATGGGAAGAGACAGATGGAGAATGGGAACTTTGCCTTATTCAGTCCAACTCTGTTTTTCCAGTTCTTGTTTGAAGCAGACTATGTGGAGGGGCCTTTATGCAACCTCTCCAATTTGCACTGAAATACCTAAGTCACCAAAAATGCTAAGAACTCATTCAAGTATCCAACAATGGAACATCAAGTAACAGAATCCCAGAGAAATTTCTACTATCAGAAAGGCTGTTGGAATTACAGTAAAATAAACAATGGTCTAACCTTGCTTAGGGCTTTCCAGGTGGTGCAGTGGTAAAGAACGCGCCTGCCAATTCAGGAGACTGAGGTTTGATACCTGGGTCAGGAAGATCTGCTGGAGAAGGAAATGGCAACCCACTAATATTTTTGCCTGGGAAATTCCATGGACAGGAGGAGCCTGGCAGTCTACTTACAGTCCATGGGGTTGCCAAAGAGTCGGACATGCTTGAGCAATTAAACAACAACAACAACAGCAAACCTTGCTTAACTTGATGAAGCAAAGAAGCCCCACTCTCATGAAAGTGGAGGGACCCATCTGCTTCTTTTTTTGTACACCTCACCTCTTGGCTCACAGACTCAGGGGCTGAATAAAGCATGAAGAGGGTCATAGTAACTTCTTCTCCAGGGAATGAAAAACGTGAAATAGGGAGGAGTGTGTGGCATGCACACACTCCCGTATGTATACATAGAAAAGAGTCATCCCATTGTCAGGAAAAGGAGCAGCAGGACCAGGACTGATTCTAGGGGTCAGACATAACAGAAGCAGAGCAAGACTTGTGCTGGGAAAGTTTCCTTCCACTCCAGTTATAATGTCGGTTCCATCCAGTGTTACTCCATCTGAAATCCTACCACTGGAAGTTCAGCATAATAAATGAAGCCATCTGCTTTGTAGGAGCATCTTTTGCAGCTCAAATATGCCCAAGCGGAGTCAGGTATGAAGTCACTGACACCTAAGCAGGAACTGTGGGTCATGTTATAAGGTCAAACTTTTCCAGCCCCAGGCCCCAGGGAGGGTGTGTGAAGTCTTGGGTGATGTCACTGAAAGAAGCAAGACCTCATTTCCCTGATGACTATGCTAAGGGGTGACTATACCACCTGCCTGAGGGGAACATATAGGAGACTGATTATGACCAAGAGTATATAATATAGACCAGATCCTTGCTATATATTTCCCTGTGATTTTATCATTCAAGTGTGGTGCAGAAAAATTTGAGCTCAGTAAAGCTTTGATTCATTATAATCTAGTAAGTGCATATATTGGCTTCCCAGGTGGCTCAGTGGTAAAGAATCCGCCTGCAATGCAGGAGATGCACAAGACACTGGTTCGATCACTGGATCAGGAAGATCCCCTGCAGGAGGGCAATCCACTTCAGTATTCTTGCCCGAAGAATCTCATGGACAGAGAAACCTGGTGGGCTATAGTTCATGGGGTCACAAAGAGTAGGACACGACTGAGCAACTGAGCATACACACACAAGTGCATATGTTACTATATTTTGTTCATTATGTTTGTATGTACATCTGACTTTGGGCTGTGCTCAGTAGCTTTACTCAGATTAACCCTGGGATGTTAAAAAGGGTATTGGGGATGGGAGGAAATTTTCCCTTCCCTTTCCATTGAAAATAATTAAATTATATAGAAACAATAATACCTTACATTGTATATCACTTACATATGTGTGAGTTTGAAGATCTCACACAGATATTATCATACACCACTGGGTAGTGGCTGAACTAGCCACATATTATGATGTTAGTTTTTTTAGGGTTAATTGGAATTTTTTCCTGTTTTTTTCTCCCCTAGGCTAAGTGAGATGAAGGAAGCTGTCTTATCTGGTCAGTTTTCTTTTTCTCTCAAAAAAATCCTGAATGATTTGTGAGTATATTGTTTTCTCATGTCCAAGGGCATTGCTTTTGTTCTTTCTGTAATGTCACTCTGTTTCCAATCAGCCGCACCTCCCCCCATTTCCAGCCGCCACTCCTGCCTCCAGGGTACAGAGAACGTAGATTTGCGGATTTACTTTTCAGTACTGTTGGGGAAATATCATTTGCCCTCTATGTTACATTCTCAGAATGTTATGTAGTTTAACTAAGTCAATGCTGAACTTAGGTCAGTTCAGTTCAGTTGCTCAGTTGTGTTCTACTCTTTTCGACCCCATCAGCTGCAGCATGCCAGGCCTTCCTGTCCATCACCAACTCCCGGAGCCTACCCAAACTCATGTCCATTGAGTCGGTAAGGCCACCCAACCATCTCATCCTCTGTCGTCACCTTCTCCTCCCGCTCTCAATCTTTCCCAGCATCAGGGTCTTTTCCAATGAGTCAGCTCTTCGTATCAGATGGTCAAAGTATTGGAGTTTCAGCTTCAACATCAGTCCTTCCAATGAACACCCAGGACTGATCTCCTTTAGGATGGACTGGTTGGATCTCCTTGCAGTCCAAGGGACTCACAAGAGTCTTCTCCAACACGACAGTTCAAAAGCATCAGTTCTTCGGCACTCAGCTTTCTTCACCTTCCAACTCTCACATCCATACATGACTACTGGAAAAACCATAGCCTTGACTAGACGGACCTTGGTTGGCAAAGTAATGTCTCTGCTTTTTAATATGCTGTCTAGGTGGGTCATAACTTTCCATCCAAGGAGTAAGCGTCTTTTAATTTCATGGCTGCAATAACCATCTGCAGTGACTTTGGAGCTCAAAAAAATAAAGTCAGCCACTGTTTCCCCATCTACTTGCCATGAAGTGATGGGACCAGATGCCATGATCTTAGTTTTCTGAATGTTGAGATTTAAGCCAACTTTTTCACTCTCCTCTTTCACTTTCATCAAGAGGATCTTTAGTTCTTCTTCCCTTTCTGCCATAGGATGATGTCATCTGCATATCTGAGGTTATTGATATTTCTCCCAGCAATCTTGATTCCAGCCTGTGCTTCATCCAGCCCAGCATTTCTCATGATGTACTCGGCACATAAGTTAAATAAGCAGGGTGACAATATATAGCCTTGATGTACTCCTTTTCCTATTTGGAACCAGTCTATTGTTACATGTCCAGTTCTAACTGTTGCTTCCTGACCTGCATAAAGGTTTCTCAAGAGGCAGGTCAGGTGGTCTGGTATTCCCATCTCTTTCAGAATTTTCCAAAGTTTATTGTGATACACACAGTCAAAGGCTTTGGCATAGTCAATAAAGCAGAAATAGATGTTTTTCTGGAACTCTCTTGTTTTTTTTTTTTTGATGATCCAGCGGATGTTGGCAATTTGATCTCTGGTTCCTCTGCCTTTTCTAAAACCAGCTTGAACATCTGGAAGTTCATGGTTCATGTCTTGCTGAAGCCTGGCTTAGAGAATTTTGAGCATTACTTTACTAGCGTGTGAGATGAGTGCAATTGTGTGGTAGTTTGAGCATTCTTTGGCATTGCCTTTCTTTGGGATTGGAATGAAAACTGACCTTTTCCAATCCTGTGGCCACTGCTGAGTTTTCCAAATTTGCTGACATATTGAGTGCAGCACTTTTGCAGCATCATCTTTTAGGATTTGAAATAGCTCAACTGGGATTCCATCACCTCCACTAGCCTTGTTCGTCATGCTGCTTCCTAAGGCCCACTTGACTTCACATTCCAGAACTTAGGTCATGTGAATTGTATTCCTCATTCTGCCACTAATTCACATGGTGATGGATTCTAAGTTATTGAACTACCATGCCTTGGTATGCACAGCTATAAAATTAAGATAAAATTGTAAAAATGACTGGCTATGGTATGATGAATTCAGATGACTGATCTCTATTCATATAATGGTTCTCTAGAGCACAAGTGCATATCTTAGAGATGAACTTCCTGAAGTTGTTTGCAAAAGCGTGTATTCATCTGCCTATTTTCTTGGGAAAGAGTTCATGAGTTTCATCTGAATTCAGCCTGTTTTCCCTGGAACCTCCAGGACAGCTGCGCAGAAACACTGATATGGGGACTCATGAAGAAATTTTTATTGGTCCATGACAAAATGTAAAAAATAAGAACAATTGTAAGGGAATTTTCCTGAAGCCAAATGGATACAACTTTAAAGACTGTACTTTATTTAAAAAGTATATATTTTCCAATGTTTGGGTGTTTCACTTATGATGGTGTTAATGTAGTATAGTCTCTCGCCCCCTCTCTGCTCCAGTGGCTTCCCAAGGCAAAAATGTTAAAGTTAGGTTCAAGGAAATTTTAAATATCCTTTTGGCCCCTGAAACCAAATATTTGGGAAGTACACCTTTTATAGAAGATTCTCATGGTCTTTAATTTTCCTTTTTAACATTGCTATCTGTCTTTGGCTGTTTTGAGAGTAATACTAATTAAGGGGCATTTGGATGCCTCAGGTGTGAGTGTGTGTGTGTGTGTGTACGTGTGTGTGTGCTCTCAGTCATGCCTGAATCTTGCGACTCTATGGACTCTAGCCCACGAGGCTCCTCTGTTTATGGAATTTTCCAGACAAGAATACTGGAGTGGGTTGCCATTTCCTACTCCAGGGGATCTTCTCAACCCAGGGAACAAACCTGCATCTCCTCTGTCTCCTCTATTGGCAGGTGGATTCTTTACCACTGTGCTACCAGAGAAGCCCCACTGGGTTGCTTCTAGGGCTGGTCTATTCAACACAGATCAATAGCCATCAGTTTTGAAGAACAAAAGGTCTTCACTGAGGGTGTTCTTGATGGAATGGTTTGCACAGAACAACACAGTGTATTTACCTTCCTTCCCCTCAAACTTCACATGGATCAGAACTGCTCCATTTCTTTCCTTCTGTCCTCATACTGCCAACCACCCCTACTCCCCCCTGCTCTGTATCCTGCTGAGCACGGTACCATGCCCATTCCCTGCTCCTTCCTGGGGAGACCCCTGTGGGGTGTGATCCAACATCTATTCTACCTCCTTCCCCCTGCTTCCTCCTCCAAGTAGTCATCCTGGAAATTTGGAAGATCCTTCATCTTGTAATGTTCAAAGAAGTGATACTCAAAAATGCCAACTGTACCCAATGCTGTAAATCAATGATACTTAAAAAAAAGACAACTATACACTATGTTACTCATCCTTAACCTTTCATTTTGTTTCCCCTCCACCTAGTATTTTTCTTCTACCAACATTTAATTAGCAATATAACAGGAAGCCCTGTTAAATAACTGGAGAATAATTTGATGAAAGTAAAATGGTCAAGGAGAGTGAGCTGAAGAGAGGTAGATAGCAAGAGCTAGTCTTCCATCTGAGCAAGAATGGACTTGATAATGCAATGCTGTCCATCTGGGGACTTCAGGAGCACCAGACCACTCATCTCTCTCAGGACTCTGGAACTCCTTTGGACTGTTATCCACGGTTAGTGCTATATCTTGGTTCATTCATTCATTCAACAACTATCTACTGAATGTCTACTGTGTACAAGACTCTGCTAGACACTGGGGATGCAATGGTAAACAGATGCAGACAAGATTTATGCAAACAAGGCAGCTCAGACCGTCACTGATCAGCAGCATAGGGGAGAAGTTTATGTTTCAAGATCACTGAGTTGACAGATGCATTGCCAAAGGAAGTTTCCTTAGCTTCTTAAAAGGAGATGCAAGAATTTCAAGTCAAGACTGATATAGCTAATGAAAGAAAATCGAAAAGTTGCAAGATAAGATCCATACTGGCTAACCCTTTATTAATTACTCTCTAGGGAAAAGGCATATACTAAGGTCACTGATGTGCCAAGTCAAACATCTCTTACCAGGGCAAGAGCCCAGATCCCTGACCACTGGTATTCTCCTCATATTGCCTTTCTGCTGCTCCTTGTGGCCATTCCATTTGTGAGGGTGTTCAGAATGAAGTTTCTTAGAAGCTTGTCAAGAGCAAACATAAATCCAAGGCTGACTTAGTCCCCCACAAATTCCATGCCACACTCAGAAAGGCAACCAATTCTCCAAGGGATCAAAATCAATCAGGCTGGCATCTTGACCTAGCTGGGGATGAAGTCTGCTAAATGCATATGACTTTCAAATAAAGTTCGTGTTAACACTGGCCACTGTAAATCCTGATTTTCCAGCTTCATGTTAAGCTTAGCTTTCATACATCATGCCTTCGTTCTCCAAACACAGGAGAAACCTTTGGTTTGGGATTAATTACATTTAAAATTGTAAAGCAAAAAAAAAAAATCTTCTTTGGAAATGATCCCCAAATACTCTTAACATCTGAAAATACTTCATGTAAAGAACCGATTTAGGAGAAAAAAACCTACTTTGGATTGGAAAATACTTTTAAGCTAGGAGAGGAAGAGATGGAGATGACATAGGAAGAAAATGTAACTTCTGAATTTTTATTGTCTCTGAACTCTATTCTTAGGAGGTGGGTGGGTAGGACTTGAGTGCTGCTTGGTGGCTTAAGATATGCGTGGTAATGGGGCAGAGAAAATGACCAGACACACGCGCAGAAAGATCTGTGTTTGCCGGGCATCTTCTCCAGGTAATCACTGAATGAAAAATGACTCGAGAAGACTCAGGGATGATGCACTGGGGTGGACACGTCGACAAGTGGGAGCTGGTGGTTGAGATGAGAGAGAGAGAGTGTGAAAGTGGTGCTGGGAAGTGTTACTGTCCATGTACTATTACCAGGCTGCTTCTCTTAATTTTGTGGTTTTGCCATAAAATCCAAAGAACTGTGACCAATGTTTAATAAACATTGCTGTTTCTACCTGAAATTCCACCCATCAGACATTGATTTATTCTAACAACATCCTCCTTAAAAGAATAGTTCTCTTGGGAAGTTCAAGTCAATTGACCATTCATCTTTCACGATGTGTGTTTAAATAAGACTGCTTCTGGATATCTAGCTGAAATCAACTGCATAAGGAGAGCTCGATGGCCAAGTGGAGAAGAAGGGACAAGGCGATGTAGGGTCAAGGAGATGCTGAACTTAGGCACAACTGGCATCGTGGGAAGTCAGTGTTTACTTCTCCAGGATACTGTCCTCAAAGTGCCAAGTGAAGGAGATATTAGCAAGAACAAGCCAAAAATAACAACTGTGTCTCTGCAGCCTTTTTAGCATGATGTAGCATTCACATAACCCTTACTCTTCAAAGTTGTAAGCATTCTTTGGCAATTAGAAATCTAAAAGATTTTAAAGATTTTAAATTCTGTGAGTTGGCCTCAGCTGGTCTTCTAAAACCTTGTGCTTTCCAAACCTTGGTGGTGTCAGCCAATGAATAAGCATCCACGTTTGCTGTCCACAGCTGCAAAGCTCTAATTTTCAGCAAGATGTAAAGTAGGCGTTTGAAAGCGTAGAGGCAGCACCACAACCGCCACCACAGAGGATCATTTATCAGTTATTTTGGGAAAGGGGAGGATTTTCTTTTAGAAGAGAGGAAACTATGCTAATAAGTTTTTTGTCTGCACACATTCCTCATGGAGATTCCATATCTGTGCATCTCAGTTTGCTACATATTTAGCCTTAAAGGAAAATGAGGTGAGATGGAGATGGTTGAATCATAAAAGTAATAAAACATGCTTCTGGAAAATAGCTTTCTACTTTCTCTTAACCCCACACACTTCCAAGTTATACGATTTGTTTCTTCAACACAAGTCTTTGGAAAGTGGAGTTAAGGATACTGATTATTAGGAAAATATATACATGTGTTCATAATTTATAGGAAGGGCAAGATAGAAAAGGCCTAAAAAAGGATTAAAGAAAAATAACTTCATATTAG
Source organism: Okapia johnstoni (assembly GCA_024291935.2). NCBI lineage: Eukaryota > Metazoa > Chordata > Mammalia > Artiodactyla > Giraffidae > Okapia > Okapia johnstoni. The sequence continues at coordinate 20,720,678 of CM044324.1, forward strand.
AAAAAGAGAAAAGATTCAAGGACAAGACTTACTCTGTTAGGATACTCTGTAACCTGCACCCCACCAGCTTTCCAGGCAAAACAGGGGGTCCCTATCTCTTGGTTCAGATGTTAGTGCCAGGAACTGTCTTCTATTTATATGTTGTCTCTGGGGATCTTGCTGATTGGCATACTTCTTACAACTCCTTTAGTAGGTGGGGAGTGAGGGTGACCTGCAGGTTGGGTTGTTGTTGGAGCTGAGAGAAGGCTCGCAAGGAGATTTGTGGGATGGGAAACTTGGAAGCATTTTTGGTATGAAAGGAGGTGTTCTAGGTCATAAAGAACCAGATCACTGGGTTGTTTGTAAGAAATGTTAATATTCCTCAAGTTCCCAGGTTATTTCCTTAATTTGCTCATCATCTTTGGATGGTTAGCTTTGTGGTTGTGTGGTTGAAACTAAACACAAAGGACCTTGAATATACCCTTCAAAAACAAAACCTGACGGGGATCTGAGGTCAGATACTACATGGCTGGTATCCATGATGGAAAAGATCTCAGATGATAACTGATTAGATTGGGGGTGTCTTGCCTTGCTCAAAGGCTGCTATAGAAGGAAGGGATGGAGTGAGGGGCAATTCAGGATAAAGTCTGCCCTTTTCATGGGTTTTTCACTACCACCACTCATCTAACTCCCACACAGTAGAGTTGAAATTCCTGGTAAGTCAGGTGTTGGAAGAATATAAGTTGCCCTGCATGAGTTGAGTGACCAAAAGTTCCTTTTAAATTTCATGTAGGTAGTACCTTGAAAAGAAAGTGAAAGTGAAAGTTGCTCAATCGTGTCCAACTCTCTGAGACTCCATGGACTGTGTCCATGGAATTCTCCAGGCCAGAATACTGGAGCGGGTAGCCTTTCCCTTCTCCAGGGGATCTTCCCAACCCAGGGATCAAATCCAGGTCTCCCACATTGCAGGTGGATTCTTTACTGTGTGAGCCACCAAGGAAGCCCAAGAATACTGGAGTGGGTAGCCTATCCCTTCTCCAGGGGATCTTCCCGACCCAGGGATCGAACCCAGGTCTCCTGCATTGCAGGCAGATTCTTTATCAACTGAGCTATCAGGGAAGCCCAGGTAATACCATGGCACCAACAAATACTTAGGTCGTAAGTAGAAGGGTAGTCAAGGTAGATTGTAAAGGTATGGGTTATGGGAATGGGGTCTCAGTAGTGGACAGAGGAAAACTGGAAGCAGTGGAAGGGTGAGGGAGGGCGTATGTCTCAACGCTGTGTCAGCTGCCCCTCAACCTGGGCTTTGTTCTCCTGTCCCCCACTTGTCCTGAAGCTAAGGATGAGAGTCAGGCAGTGCAAATATTTAAGACCTGCATCTTCAACCAGATGAATTATCAGCAGTTTCACATCCAAAATGTTGAATGCACCCAGTACAGGAAAGCAACAGTGATCAAAGTCAACAGTCAAAAAGACATCACATCTACTGCAAATGCTATAAACTACTGTGCAGAACAAAAGCATTTCTGTGTCTGGGTGCCATGACCTTGGGGATGAATGCATTCAGAGTTCATGTTTAAAGAACACATAGAAGAGGAAATATCTCATTTAGGAGGGTGTTGGGCTGATTGGGCATGTCTGGCTATAGAACTAGCTCTTCTTCCTTAACATTTTGAGTCTCTATAGATTCTGGATAGTGTCCAGGAACTTGTACAACTGCATACTTATGGTTACTTATAGCCGGAAAAGATGCAGTGCCACTGAGGAGAGGAGACTCACACAAGTCAAGAGGGGTTTTTAAGGTGGTAACACCGGTCATTCCTGGCTAAGCATGTGGGACAGGATGAGGGGAGGCATGTAAAAAAAAAAAAAGCCTTCAGGTCTTGACTTCAAGGGAAGAACTCTTAGATGGTTTAATAGATATTTCAGAAGCTTATAATACAGCAAGTCCTGCAGACAGGGAGAGAAGACTACCCAGAATTACTTGACAGTTGAAATACTGGTAAAGAACCTGCCTGCCAATGCAGGAGATGTAAGAGATGCAGGTTCGATACCTGGGTTGGGAAGATTCCCTGGAGGAGGGCATAGCAACCCATTCCAGTATTCTTGCCTGGAGAATCCCACGGACAGAGGAGCCTGGTGGGCTACAGTCCATGGGTCGCAAAGAGTCAGACACAGCTCAAGTGACTTAGCATGCAGCATGACATACTTTGTACAGTCAAACAAAGATGCTCTAATAATTAAACAAAAAAGCTATACTGACTCATGTCAACTTCTGCAAATAGAGCACTGCCAAGGGAAAGTTCTGCAAGATCATCAGCAATGACTGCTGCTGCTAAGTCGCTTCAGTCGTGTCTGACTCTGTGTGACCCCATAGATGGCAGCCCACCATGCTCCGCCATCCCTGGGATTCTCTAGGCAAGAATACTGGAGTGGATTGCCATTTCCTTCTCCAGTGCATGAAAGTGAAAAGTGAAAGTGAAGTTGCTCAGTCGTGTCCGACTCTTAGCGACCCCATGGACTGTAGCCTACCAGGCTCCTCTGTCCATGAGATTTTCCAGGCAAGAGTACTGGAGTGGGGTGCCATTGCCTTCTCAGCAGAAATGACTAGATACAGCTTATTTTAAATTACACTCACATTTGCATAGAAATAATCAGTGATCTACATCTTTTTTAAAATGTTTTTTTTCTCTTCAGTTAGCTGTTTATGTTTTGGTGAAATCTTGTTCACCTGGTTACTATTACTATATCGGAAAGAGGAGAAGCAAGAAGAGGAAATATTATTTCCTTGGCACCTAACCAATCCAGGTACTTAATAAATACTTTACCTCCCTTATCATATTTAATCATCAGAACAACACTATGCATTACTTACCACTGATTCTATTTTTCAAATCAAGGAACCAAGTTCTGAAGAGCTGATGTAGATTTTCAAGGCTAAGAACATCCAGGGCTATCACTCCTTCCTAGACCATGTTGCTTTCCCAAACTAACAGTGGCAAAATATACTTTATTCTAACATGAGCTTGTAATATACCACCTGCCTTTAATTAACAGGAAAGTGAAGTCACTCAGTCATGTCCAACTCTTTGCGACCCCATGGACTGTAGCCTACCAGGATCCTCTGTCCATGGGATTTTCCAGGCAAGAATACTGGAGTGGGGTGCCATTTCCTTCTCCAGGGGATCTTCCCAACCCAGGGATCAAACCTGGATCTCCCGCACTGCGGGCAGACACTTTACCATCTGAGCCATCAGGGAAGCCCATAATTATAGGAAGGTACTAATATTGGCCAGAAGAACCTGACTTAAGCTGTAGGACTACCTGGTCTTGGGTCTGTCTGTCACTCCTGAGGCTCGGAAAAACCAGCCTCAGGGCTATGAGGCCAGTGCACCACATACACACCATGCATTCCTTTACCTATTCATCTACCCAGTGTGGGTCGCACCCAGAAGCCTGCAGCTGTGTCACAAGGGCCTGTCTGTGAATCCTGACTGGCCTATCCCAGGTAATCTGCATGATTACAAGGACTGCAGAATTTGTGAGCATGGCCAAAGAATACAGTGTGCTTGGGTTTACTTTGCCATTTCTGGGGCTAAAACCATCACCTTAAGAAGATAAAATGTATGAAGTTGTTAAATGTCATTACTATTTATTTTGGGGTGGTGGGGAAGGAGGAACAAGATAGATGCAGTCCATCAATTTGCCTTTTCATACACTTGCCTGGATCTCTTTCTAGTAATGAATTATTTGATCAATTTCTTCATATGTTCATTTCACACATATTCCCCCAAACGGGACAACTCTCCTTAGCATATGAGGTTGAATGAAGGGTGGCTCTTTTCCTCAGTGAGTTCTCAAGTAGGGGAGACAGAAGGGGTAGTAAAAGATGAAAAGATATGGGGCTGAGAGAGGACATGTATATGATGGAGTAAGCACAAAGGAGAGGGCAGAGTCCAGAGGCTTGTGGGGAAGACAGCCCTTGGAATTTTGCACTTTAAGCCTCTTAATAGAAGGCCTGGGTCTAGGAGTATTAATACTTTCTTGCAGTTTCCTTCAGAGCTAGCTCAGTGTCACTCAAACAGTTAGAGAAGTGAGGAGATGCCAGGAATCCCACATTCTGACATGCTGCCTGAGTAGGTATCACAGGGACTAAAAATGCTGCTTGTCCATGAGACAAGAAACAGATGGGATGGAAGATTTTGGACCAGGTCACTGGCAATGCCAGTCCTTCCTTGCTGCCTGTGGAACCTCAGGGCTTTGCTTTTTCATCCTCCAATGAGGGTGAGAACAGGAATAGCAATGCCCTCTCCATGTCTCTGACGGCTGTTATGAGGCTCAAAGGGGATAGAGCACGTGAGGATGCTTTGTAAGTGGGTCCTGAGTATTTGCAGTCACTATTATTAGTATTGGCAAAACATCAATTTCTGCATCCCTCTCCAGCTGAGTGGAAAGCCTTTCTGTTGCCCTGCTCTTAAGAGGCCACCCTTGTCAATTCTGAGATGCCCTCTGAAACATGGAAATGTGTCAGGAGCAATGCATTTGGAGTAATGTCCTCTTAAGGTTTGATAATGCATTCATTTTTAAAAAGCAAACCCAAGGTGAAACAGACCTATTTGGATTGAGGTTTTACGTCTAATGTTCAAGGGATTACATAATTAAATCAGAGACTGCATCCTCTGAAATACTCAGAAATAGACCCGCTCTCATAGGCTCAACATCCATCTCAAATATTCCAGTTGCTTGTGGTTGTGTGGTGCATGTGTTACATGATGTGTGAGGGTGTCAGTGCCCTCACTCACATGTGAGTAGGGCATAGGGTAGGGAAAGAAGAAGATGAGAAAAGGTCTTATAAAGTGAACACAACTGTGCAAAACATTACACAATGGTGAATTATTTCAGCCTCAGTCCACCTGATGATCACCCTGGCTTCAAGGATTAATAACCCTCATCATTAGATTTCTGAGGCAGACAGCATTCCATTGCAAAGAACCATTTCCACAAATGAATAATCATAGCAAACAAAAAAGTCATAGATACAAGCCAGAGGTTCATCTACAGTCTACTTCGCTGGACCCTAATGGAACCACAGCCCTGATTGTAACATTCTCAGGTCTGCTCTTTTAGAATCCAAAGGGGAGGAAGGATCGGCAAGGTTATTCTGGTTTGTCTGTGTCTCCAGACAAGATTGTCCTGAAACCAAACCTAACAGGGCTATAAAGGACCTTGATATTCCTGTGAGAATGCACTCAAGGCTTTAAGATGCCGACTCTCAGGAAGTCTGCCTACTGTGTGTCAAATCTTGCATGCCTCTTTCATTTAGTGGGAGCCAGACTACACCTGGGACAATTGATTCATTTTCAGTGGCACATGAAGCAAGCTGCCTTTCTCCCTGTCTACAAGATACATGGGCTCATGAAATAAAGTTGCCTCATTCAACAGTCATGCACTGAGCACCTATCATGTGTGAAGCAGTCTCTGAAACATGTTGCATTTTATAGTGTCTGACATCTGTTTTTCATGTGATCCTCACAATAACTCTCTGGGTTTGGGCATGGTAGAGGCGGTGACCTCTAGATTGGGGGTCCCCCATCTCAGGGATCTAATACCTGATGATCTGCGGTGGATCTGATGTAATAATAATAAAAGGGCACAATAAATGTAATGCACTTGAATCATCCCCAAACCATTCCTCCAACTCTGGTCTGTGGAAAAACTGTCTTCCATGAAACTGGTTCCTGGTGCCAAAGAGGTTGGGGACTGTGGCTCTAGATGATGCACAAAGGAGCTGATGCTCAGAGAAGTTGTAACAGTGAAGTTCAAACCCAAGTCTTCTGGCTCCAAACCCATGCTTCCAGTTGCACCTCTCAGCCTCTGGCTGTTCTGTTGTCGTCCCTCTGTGGGGATGGGTACATTGCATGCAACCCTTCTGGTGGGCTGTTTGCATTAAGGTTCCATGTTCTGGATGAGTCCTAGGAATTCCTCCCTGGAAGAGGCAACCAGTAATACCCCCAGGTCCTGAAGGATTTCTCTTAGATACAGCCCAGGTCTGGCCATCTCAGAGGGTCCAGAGCCCCTCATTTTTCTTTTCTCCCTGGCCCTAGCAGTCAAGCGCAGCTGTGCAGAGGGAGGCAACCCAGTATGGCAGAGAGGATAACAGTAGATCCCTGCTGTTGTTGTTCAGTCACTCAGTCATGTCTGAATCTTTGCAATCTCGTGGAATACAGCATGCCAAGCTTCCCTGTCCTTCACTATCTGCCAGAATTTGCTCAAGTTAGTGTCCATTGAGTTGCTGACGCTATCTAACTCATCCTCTGCTTCTGCCTTCTCCTCCTGTCTTCAATCTTTCCCAGCATCCAGATCTTTTCCAATGAGTCAGCTCTTTTCATCAGGTGCCCAAATGATTGGCCAATAGATGCTGCAGGTGGTCAAATCCCAACCTTTCCTCTTGCCACCTGTGTATGTAATGCCCCATCTTCCCTTCCCCATCTATTTCTTGGGGATAATAACAGCAAACTCCTTATGAGGTCAATGTGAACAGTAAACATGAATGCCACAGAAAACACAGCAGGGGCCAGCACTGAGGAAGTGGCAATAGATGCTAGATTTTTATGTCTCAAAATGTGAAGAAAGTAAATGATATACAAACAATAAAAGTGTTTTCTAATATTTCTAGTAATGAAAATAAATGATGTTTTCTAATCCATCTTTTTTTTTTTTTACATCTAGCATGCATTTTGAGACAATCAAGCCCTCAGAGCAATGGTATTTAATGAAATGGGTGAAATCTACAGTGGTTGTAGACAAAAAAATCCCTGGCCAGAGAGTAACAGACCTATGTGTTGATTTTATGTGTCCTTTGGTGCCTCAAACACCACTGGCACTCAAGCCATACTGTTTAGTACTAGTGTTGGGTCATGTGACTACTCCTTCCCCAGCTCCATCTGGAGGGTCCTATAGAGACAGACTTCCACACAGTCCAATTTTTTTTGCTACTCCCCCCCTTCGTTTGTTACATACTAACCGAAGGCTGCGATGATATTCTATCCTTTCCTCCATATTTTCCCATCCATGACATGGGAACTGGGTCCTGTGTGCAGGTTAGTCCAGGAAGGGAGCCCTTACCCACAATGACAAGCCCTCCAGCACCTTAAAGTCTCATTCATTGGACTCATGGGGATCAGTGACTTGACAGGCAGGGCATGTTCTTTGTTGGGGCCTCTCTTTCCTGATGCCATGAGAGTACCAGGACTGAGACAAGACAATGAGGCCCTCCTTGCTGGGGGTTGTTTCCCAGGACTTTGCTGGCCAGATGCCTTTGGATCCTTCCTGAGGACAGCTTGCAATTAAGAACTGGTGATGCCAGCCCCTCATTTTGCAGATGAGAAAACTGTAGCCTGAGAGGGAGCCTGGCAAGCCACCAAGAGGCTGAGTTCGAAGAAGAATCCTGGGGTCAGTGCCCAACTGTGGTCTCATTAGGGGTCATTCGCTGCCTTTCCTGGATTATCTACCAGGCTGGTGTCAGTAGAGTGAGAGACTGATCACAATGAGGTAAATAAATGTGTCAAGTCAAAGAGAGGCCTGGAGAAAGGCAGTCTGATTGAAGTGGCAAGTTTGCTGCCGGGCATCTAACCAGCTCAGATGTTGGTGGGTCATCGTCATATCTGTAAGGGGAGACAGCAAGCATCGTCCTAACCAAATCACAGCTCTTTGATGCTTTTATTGAGAGATGACTCATTTTGGGATAAAAGCCCATAAATTAATAAATGCCATTAAGTTTATGGGCTTCTCTTAGTCGGAGTTCTTTTCAGCTATCAATTTACTTTTTAATAAACTCTCCATGTAAAACCCAGCGGTCAATTTCTAGTCTGTGCTCAAGTGACATTTCTGGTATCGACTTCCTTCTGCATGTGTGTGACAAAGGTGAAAGGGCCAAAAACAAAACATTGGTGGCGAGACATTTGTCAATTTATGTTAGGCAGCTGGATGAAGGCTGGTGTGCCTGGCTGCCTTTTCCAGGGTCTGCCTGCACTGAGGGTCTTGTAAGCACTTCGCTGGATAGCTCAGTTGAAGAGGAGACAGGAAAGCCACTTTCGACTGAGACCCTCTGAAGCAGAATTGAGTGGGGATCACGGTTGACCCATGATTGCCATCTCTGCACCACATAGGGGTGATGGAGGAGAAAGTAAGTGAATGTTCAGTAGTGAGCTTTATGTCCAGGAAAATGTTAAAGTGCAATAACGTAGTAGTAATAATAACAATAATATAATGATGATCATAATAAATATCATGTTAATGTATTCCGTGTGTTCTATGATGTAGGGAACTATGTCAAACACTAGACATTCACTATCATTTTTAATCCCCATACATTCCTAGGAGGCAGGTTCTCCTTCAAATCAGAGTGGATGGGTAACTTACTGGAGGCAACAAAAGCAAATTCTTCCTGTGGCAAATTCAGCCTTCCAATCTGGTCATCTGGTTCTAGTCATGGTCTTGTACTGCCCTAAACCTTTCGACATGTACTTTTTTTTAAAGTTTATCTGTCTTAATTGAGACCACACTTTTCAAAGATTTTTCTACTCATTGTTAAAAACACAGGTACAACCTAGGATGTTTCTACTAACATTCCAGTCATGGATTCTGCAAAAGACATACCATCTTTGTTGCCAACCAATGCAAGAGGCTTTGTACAGAACTCAATGTTTCTTTCTCAAAAGTGACTAGAAGCCCTGTAGATATGGAGGGTGGGAGATAGGGATAGATATTGGGAGTCCCCAAATCTGCTTATTCAAGAAGAGCCAAGAACTCCTAATTGTATTTAGAATAGATCTCCCATGAGATGATAAAGCTGGAAGAGATTGTAGAGGTCTTGAATCCAACTTTCTTATTCTGCAGGAGAAAGTTCTGAAGCTCAAGGATTTTGTAGTGCTGTGTCCAAGGTCACCAACTAATTTGTGAGAGAACTGGCTACATTATTTTAAGTCACTGTGTCCCTTCCTCTATAGGATGCTATCTCTTGGGCTGAGTGGTCCAATCAATGAATGAGCCAGTGCTCTGACATTTCCCTGGAATCTGAGCTGTAGAGAAGTGGAGAGCTATAGTGCCTCCCACCAAGGTCTGACAATAATCTGAACAAGTAGATTTTTCAAGAATGTTCACTATTATACCCCCAGCAGCTAAAAGGGTGTCCTATACATAGCATCACTGATAAATATTTGTTGAACAAAATAGATGTTAATATCTCAGTGTATTGAAATAGCAGCTCCAGGAAACTATAAACTCAGTAACTTGTTCTGCATCACACAGGTCTATTTAAGGGGGGAGGTGAAATCTGAAGTTAGATTTGCCTGCATGAAAAGCCTCTATCCTTAAAGTTTCTCTATCTGCCACTTTCAACCTTCAAGTTTAAGGTGTGGTTCTCACACATTATGTATAAGGACTGGCTGGGGACAGAGTCCTGGAACCTCCCCTAGTCTTGGATTCTCCCCTAGAGAATCTGATTCTCTAGGACCATTGCCAAAGCAGCACGGGTTATTTTGTTGTAGGTGGACCATGGGCCCCACTTGGGAAAATACTGTTCCAAAGATTATTAATAAACAACAGATTGGGAAAGACTAGAGATCTCTTCAAGAAAATTAGAGATACCAAAGGAACATTTCATGCAAAGATAGGCTCGATAAAGGACAGAAATGGTATGGACCTAACAGAAGCAGAAGATATTAAGAAGAGGTGGCAAAAATACACAGAAGAACTGTACAAAAAAGATCTTTACGACCCAGATAATCACAATGGTGTGATAACTCACCTAGAGCCAGACATCCTGGAATGTGAAGTCAAGTGGGCCTTAGAAAGCATCACTATGAACAAAGCTAGTGGAGGTGATGGAATTCCAGTTGAGCTGTTTCAAATCCTCAAAGGTGATGCTGTGAAAGTGCTGCACTCGATATGCCAGCAAATTTGGAAAACTCAGCAGTGGCCACAGGACTGGAAAAGGTCAGTTTTCGTTCCAATCCCAAAGAAAGGCAATGCCAAAGAATGCTCACACTACCGCACAATTGCACTCATCTCACATGCTAGTAAAGTAATGCTCAAAATTCTCCAAGCCAGGCTTCAGCAATATGTGAACCGTGAACTTCCAGATGTTCAAGCTGGTTTTAGAAAAGGCAGAGGAACCAGAGATCGAATTGCCAATATCCACTGGATCATCGAAAAAGCAAGAGAGTTCCAGAAAAACATCTATTTCTGCTTTATTGACTATGCCAAAGCCTTTGACTGTGTGGATCACAATAAACTGTGGACAATTCTGAAAGAGATGGAAATACCAGACCATCTGACCTGTCTCTTGAGAAACCTGTATGCAGGTCAGGAAGCAACAGTTAGAACTGGACATGGAACAACAGACTGGTTCCAAATAGGAAAAGGAGTACGTCAAGGCTGTATATTGTCACCCTGCTTATTTAACTTATATGCAGAGTACATCATGAGAAACGCTGGGCTGGAAGAAGCACAAGCTGGAATCAAGATTTCCAGGAGAAATATCAATAACCTCAGATATGCAGATGACACCACCCTTATGGCAGAAAGTGAAGAAGACCTAAAGAGCCTCTTGATGAAGGTGAAAGAGGAGAGTGAAAAAGTTGGCTTAAAGCTCAACGTTCAGAAAACTAAGATCATGGCATCTGGTCCCATCACTTCATGGGAAATAGATGGGGAAACAGTGGAAACAGTGTCAGACTTTATTTTTCTGGGCTCCAAAATCACTGCAGATGGTGATTGCAGCCATGAAATTAAAAGACGCTTACTCCTTGGAAGGGAGGTTATGGCCAACCTAGATAGCATATTTAAAAGCAGAGACATTACTTTGCCAACAAAGGTCCGTCTAGTCAAGGCTATGGTTTTTCCAGTGGTCATGTATGGATGTGAGAGTTGGACGGTGAAGAAAGCTGAGCACCAAAGAATTGATGCTTTTGAACTGTGGTGTTGGAGAAGACTCTTGAGAGTCCCTTGGACTGCAAGGAGATCCAATCAATCCATCCTAAAAGAGATCAATTCTGGGTGTTCATTGGAAGGACTGATGTTGAAGCTGAAACTCCAATACTTTGGCCACCTCATGCAAAGAGCTGACTCATTGGAAAAGACCCTGATGCTGGGAAAGATTGAGGGCAGGAGGAGAAGGGGATGACAGAGGATGAGATGGTTGGATGGCATCACCGACTCGATGGACATGGGTTTGGGTAGACTCCGGGAGTTGGTGATGGACAGAGAGGCCTGGCGTGCTGCAATTCATGGGGTCGCAAAGAGTCGGACACAACTGAGCGACTGAACTGAACTGATATCTATGAGCCTTACTCTGTCCCTGAAATAGTTTATTAATCTTCACACCAATTCTACAATACAGGTTCTGTTATTATCACTGCATTCTAGAGATTAGGGAAAAAACCCTGAAGCACATAGAGGTTAGGTAACCAGCCCTGGTCACTGAGATGGTCAGGTATGGAGCCATAAGAGGAGCCCATGACGTGCTGCAGAGCATCTGCTCTTAGCCATCAGCCTCTCTAAAAGGAAGGGTAAAGACAGAGGGTGGGGTGTAATGGACTGTTACTGTCTCTACTCAGTTTTGTTTGAGCATAAAAGGAACTGGATCCTTAGGTGCCTCCAAGTGAAAGAAATATGGCAAAGGTGATCCCTCTAGGCCTGACTTCAGTCTGAGGACACCCCTAAAGGCAGGGTGAAGTGGTGAATTGACAGAGGAATTTGACAGTGACTCTACCTACCTAAGTTACTGCTACTGTCTAGTGTCCATCAATGGATGAGGAGACATTTAAGTAGATTTTAGAGCTGATTTCTCTCATAGACACAATGCCTTCATTTTTGGTAGCAAAGAAGACAGACTATTGTCAAAGACATAAATAAAATGAAAAAAACTTGATATGAGCATTGAATAAAGGTTATAACGACTTCCATACTTTTGAATGCCGAGGAATTGATGCTTTTGAATTGTGGTGTTGGAGAGGACTCTTGAGAGTCCCTTGAACTGCAAGGAGATCAAACCAGTCATTCCTAAAGAAAATGAAACCCTGAATATTCATTGGAAGGACTGATGCTGAAGCTAAAGTGCCACTACTTTGGCCACCTGATTAGAAGAGCCAACTCACTGGAAAAAGACCCTGATCCTGGGAAATACTGAAGGCAGGAAGAGAAGGGTGCAACAGAGGATGAGATGGTGAGATAGCATCACCGACTCAATGGACATGAGTTTGAGCAAACTCCAGGAGATAGTGAAGAACAGGGAAGCCTGGCATGCTGCAGTCCATGGGGTCACAAAGAGTCAGACATGACTTACTAATGGAACAACAACAACATACTTTTGTTAGGCATCTCTTCCCCACCTTTGCCCCACTGAAACTCCAGGGAATAAAAAATCTAGTTGTTAAAGAAGTAGGTGATCCTATTTCTAAAGAAATATTTCCAGGAGTCAAATACCTGAGCTAATAGAGACTCGTTTATGAGAGGTTATACCTAGAGAAAAATGGCACACAAGCCCGTGTTTCAGCCTCCTTAGACTTGTGAACAGTCCACAGACTGTGTGCTCTGAAAGCAGCAAAATTGTCCCATAAAACATCTGTAGCCATGACTTCTGCTTAGGTTATCATGGCAGAAAGTAAAAAAGGTATATGCACAGAGGGTTTTATAGGGGCACTCTTGTATTAATCATACATTTATTTCTTACCACCCCATCCCCATCCACAGGGGATACATTCCAAGGCCCCTAGTGGATGCTGTAAACAGTTTAGTACTGAAACACTTTGACTTTTTCCACTACATATACTATGTTTTTTCCTATACATACATACCTATGATAAAGTTCAACTTATAAATTAGGTTCAGCAAGGGAATAACAGTAACTAATGATAGAACAGAGTAATTATAACAATATGTAGTAATCCAAGTTGTGTAAATGTGGTCTCTCTCAATCTCAGAATAACTTATTGTACAAATTTAATGCCTTTTTCATCTTAACTAAGCACTCACTGCCCACTGTGGCTGTAACCTTTGCAGTTTCAAATACAGCAGCAAAACTAGCATGAGTTTGTTTTTCCTTTTTCACAACTTCATGGATAGAAGATGTGTTCTCTCTGTAGATCTTGGCAACCTCAGCATATAATTTTTCCCTTTCCTCATTAAGTTGAGAAATTTTACCTTTTCACTTAAAGTAAGTTCTTAACACCTCCTCTTTGGCAGATCTAAATGGCCAGCATCACTCCTCTTGTGCTTTGGAGCCATTATTACGTAAAATAAGAATGACTGGAACACAAGCGCCATGATAAATGGACTGTCAATCTGATAACTGAGGTGGCTACTGAGTACATAAATAGTGTGATACTCAGGACAAAAGAATGATTCGCATTCTGGGCAGGACACAGTGGGACAGCTCAGGATTTCATCACATGACTCAGAGTGGCTCAAAATCTAAAACTTAGGAATTATCTTTTCCTCGAATATTCCATTTAATATTTTTGGACTGAGGTTAACTGTAGGCAACTAAAACTGTGGAGAGCAAAACCACGAAAAGGGTGAGAGGGCTCCTGTAATTATTAATAATTCCTAGAGAGAGGAAACAATTTGATAGCCAATATACCTTGACATGCAAGCCAATCAATTCTGAGTCCATTTCTCCACCCACCTCCTTTCATCAGGCTCCTGCAGGCTGGTACATTATCCTGCAGCCTCAAATCATCCCAGTGACGGATACAGCTAGAGACCATCTCTATTCCCAGAACCTGCCAAAGTTAAAGTATCCGATCGTTAAGTGTGCCCTGTTGCTCAGCCTTTCTTGTCCAATCCCATGAAAATCCACAATAACGACTTTTACCCCTGCCTTCCCATGCTTCTTCAGTCTCCTGACTGACCCTGGTGCTTCCCTGGGTGGTCCTGTGAGGTATGCCATGCCCTCTCCACTTAGGAATGGTGACTAACAAATCCTTTTCCATAACAACTGTCTCCTGATGTGTCGGCCTTAAAAACAAAGTCCTAGGTCCCTTTTGAAATACCTCCTTGCTCAATGCCAGAATAAATCCTCCTCATTTTCACTAACTGAATCACTCTTCCATCTGTTTATAAATCAAGAAGTTTTCATCACAGGCTCTGAAAACCTGCTTGCAAACTAGGTTGCCCTGTGCCATTATATAATAGGACAGTGGGTATGTAACTGGAGGCAGCAAGAGGTGGTTGCATCCTAACTTCCATTTTCTGGGCTGATTATTCCCTCTAAGTCCGAGTTTTCTCATCTGTAAATGTAGATGTGAATTTCCATTTCCCAGGGTTGTGGGTTTACAGAAAATGGTGTCTATAAAGAAGAACCAAACCATGTTTGGGTTCTAGTTAGTACTAACTGAAGGGTAGTTTTCAGGTGTTCTTATTTTCTCCAATCACCAGTGTTACTCCTGTGGCTTGACAACCCGTCAGTGAAGCTCTGACACTTTGCAAGGAATAGGCCCCCTTATCAAAAATTCTTTCTGCAGCAGAGAGATTAAACAGGTCTCAGAATCTTATATTCAGAGAGCTTGCTTTTCAACTCAGTGCCCATGGGGATGCTGGGCAAAAAGGCTGCCTCACACGTCGGGCACGCAACACTCCAGGGAGAGCTCAGCCTGTGGGATTGGTGGAGGGGGGAGTGTGTGGGCAGCCGCAATCTTCCCATCTATTCATTTGCACTCACTGTCCTGTGAAAACCTCCTCTCTGTGAAATTGGTGTAGTCATGATTTGGGGCATGGACTATCTGCCTGGTCCCAAATGTGATTCATGAACTTGGAGGGATTTGCATTAACTGTTCATTTCAGCAGCAGGAATCATGCATTCATTTCACAGCTTTGAGCATCAGCACCCTTTCCGGCCTGCAACAGGCATGCAGGGGCTCATTTTGATGAGCACTGCAACAAATTTCTCTCTCTCTCTCTTTTTTTTGCAAAATCCTCTGCCTTCAACTTTAATGGGATTGGCAGGAAGCCTTTTGTGCCTTGGTCTTTTAAGAATTCTCCAGCTTATTTAAAGGCATGTAATTCCACTTTAGATATATATTTCTCTAGTCAAGGTCCACATTTATTATAAAATAAATGGAAGTGATACTTCCAGTTTTACTTTCCAAAGAAGTAAAGCTAATTAGGTAGGCTAGGGAACAGGATATACTGATTAAATCTAATTACTGTTTAACTAAGTCTAAATGAAAATTTCAGTTTGGTTTCCACTATTCTAACAAAAAATCTTTCAAATGTACCAGTCAGTCTGCTTTGCTGCATTAGTAGGCTGAACATTTGATTAATCTTGGATAACTCAGCATTTGATAGTACCTCAAATTCACTAATATGAACAGCAAATCTGCCAATATAAAAAATTTGACTCCATGTTCATGTATCCTAAACAAAGGATAGAAAATACTTATACTAAAAGCTTCTTCATAATGTACTTTGTTATGATTTGCATCTTACCTTCTGTAAGTGAAACAGGGCTGTTTCCCATTGACATAATTTGGGATAATCAAGTTTGTTTTAAGAGTATTACTCAGCCATTATATATGTAGAGTGCATCATGTGAAATACTGGGCTGGATGGCTCACAAACTGGAGTCAAGATTTCTGGGAGAAATATCAACAACCTCATATATGCAGATAATACCACCCTAATGGAAGAAAGCTAAGAGGAACTAAAAAGGCTCTTGATGAGGCTGAAAGAGGAGACTGAAAAAGCTGGCTTAAAACTCAACATTCAAAAAACTAAGATCATGGCATCCAGTCCCATCACTTCATGACAAGTAGATGGGGAAAAAGTGGAAACAGTGACAGATTTTATTTTCTTGGGCTCCTAAATCACTGTGGATGGTGAGTGAGATCATTAATTAAAAGACGTTTGCTCCTTGGAAGAAAAGCTATGACAAACCTAGACAGCATATTAAAAAGTAGAGACATCACTTTGTCCACAAAGGTCCATATAGTTAAAGCTATAGTTTTATTAGTACTCATGAATGGATGTGAGACTTGGACCATTAAGAAGGCCGAGTGCTGAAGAATTGATGCTTTCAAATTGTGGTGTTGGAGAAGACTCTTGAGAGTCCCTTGGACAGCAAGGAGATCAAACCAGTCCATCCTAAAGGAGATCAGTCCTGGGTGTTCATTGGAAGGACTGATGTTGAAGCTCTAATACTCTGGTCACCTGATGAGAAGAGCTGACTCACTGGAAAAGATCCTGATGCTGGGAAAGATTGAAGGCAGGAGAAGAAGGGGGCAACAGATGATGAGATGGTTGGATGGTTGGATGGCATCACTAACTCAGTGGGCATGAGTTTGAGGGAGATAGTGAAGGACAGGGAAGCTTGTTATGCTGCAATTCATGGGGTTGAGAAGAGTCACACATGACTTAGCAACTGAACAACAACAACTCAGCCATATACCAAGTAAAGTTTTTTTAAAAAAAAATATTACTCAGCCATAAAAGGAACAAAATTGTGCCATTTTCAGAGATGTGAATGGACCTAGAGACTGTCATCAGCATGAAATAAGTCAGAAAGAGAAAAACAATATGGTATAGTAATGCATATATGTATAATCTAGAAAAATGGTATAGATGAACCTATTTGCAAAACAGAAATATAGACATAGAAAACAAATGTATGGAGACCAAGGGGAAGAGGGGGTGGGATGAATGGGGAGATTGGGATTGACCCATATACATTGCCTGGTAGCTCAGATGGTAAAGAATCTGCCTGCATTACAGGAAAACTGGATTTGATCCCTGGGTCAGGAAGATCCCCTGGAGAAGAGAATGGCTACCCACTCCAATATTCTTGCCTGGAGAATTCCATGGACAGAGGAGACTGGTGGGCTACAGGCCATGGGTGGCAAAGAGTCAGACTCCCCTGAGTGATTAACACTTTCACTTTCATAAAATAGGTAACTAATGTGAGCACATTGTTTACCACAGGTTTCGAAATCTACTTAATGCTCTATGGCGACCTGAATTGGAAGGAAATCCAAATGTGAGGGGATATGTGTATATGTATGGCTGATTCATTTTGCTGTACAGTAGAAACTAATATAACACTGTAAAGCAACTATACACCAATAAAAATTAATTTAAAAAATAAGTAAAAGCAAAGAAAAAAAAGATGAGTACTTATGAGGAAATCAGTAGGGCTTGTTCATCCAGCTTCTGGTCACTACCACTTCAAGCCTCTTTCTTGGCTTTTGCCCAGTGCTTGGAGTCCATTTGCTTTCCCAGCTGATTTTACAGTCACAAACCCTTTCCTGACTTTACCTGTGTACCTCCCAGACCCTGGCGATGGCTCCCTGGAAATTGTTTCCTCAGGGAGAGCACAGTGAATAGGGCAGCTGCCCATGGCTCACTGCCCCCCTGCACCCCCTCCATGGTCCATCCTTCCCCCCTCCCAGGGACTGGGTCCACCAGCCCCTGCATGCACATATCAGCATGGTTCCCAGAGAGGATGGGCTGGTCAGATTCTGAACAGTCACCTGTTGCAGGGAAAACAAAGACCCTCTCCCCCACCTCTCACCCAGTATGCTAGGCACATGGCCAGCCCATTCTATGTTTTCAATAAGTTTTCAAACATGCTTCTTTCAGTGGCCACTTTGGTAGTGATTATCTCATTAGGGTCTTGGCCTTGAATCACCTTATTTCTTGTGACTGTAAAACAGTATACCCTCTCAAGCTTTTTAAAAAACAGAACAAAACAATACAGACTCTAGTTTCATTGGAATTTTTTCTTCTGGGAAAATCTCTCCTTGCCCCGCTGAGAGATGCAACCACCCGCTGTGTGGATGGATTGTGGGGGGACCTGGCCTGGTGCCATGGAACAGGAGCTCACAGCCCAGATGTCAAGGTAATTTCCAGACCTCGTTTTGTTTTCTGCATCCCCTTCACGAGTTCATGGATTAAACCACATGAGCCAACCGGCTCCTGATGGCTTTATATAAACTGCACAGATTTTTCAGGAAACAAAAATAAATCTTGCTCGCTCCTAACAGAGCAGGGGCAATATTCTCTAGGAGAGAGAGAGGAATAGTCGAAATGGCTCTAGAATGGATGGCAGTCCTGTGATTGTGTAACCCAAACAGTCAGCATAAAATTGTAAAACTCTTCCTCAGGGGCAGATGGCTGCTGGGAGGATATTTATAGCAGGGACCTAGAAATGACTGTAATAGAAAAGCCTCCTGAGTAACAGGAGACAGGACATCAGATAGCATTTGGTCTAGAAGAGATTCTTGCTTTTGTCTGAAATTCTGGAGGGCTGTGCATCCCCCAGCACGCAGGAGAGAATATTCTGTATACTCACAGAGTATGCAAAAGTTAACCCTCCCATAGCTTTGTGCTGCACAGACCTGACAGATAGGAACTGGAAACAGGAAGGGAAGTAGTTAAGATTAGTAGAAGCATGGGTGAGGCATTTTGCACCATGTGCTGGGAAATGCAGAGAGAGAGCCTGAGGATACTCCGGAATCAGCGTGATGGTGGTCATCACATCAGGAAGGGGCCACTTTGCAGGGATGTGCATGGGGCAGGGGCAGGAAATGCAGAATTGGGGCACAGAGATCCGGGTCTGGGTTCTAATCAGGATGCAATTACCCAGCCCCTCTGTGCTAAAGCCTTCAACAACTGGCCAAGGAGGAGGGAACCAGACTGCAATGGACCTGGGTACGATTTGTGATTTTTTTTCTCTGTTTCTAAGTTTATGAGCTGTATTGAGGATACCTTGTTAGTATGAGTTCAGGACTCTGTAATACATCTTTTGGTCACTGTTATAAATTTTCAAGCTTCAGTTCTCATTACAGAGAAGCACCCAAATTAAAGCACCCAAACCAACACTGAAGTTACCACTCTTGGATACTGCCAGTATAGATCAGCAAACCATGAAATGTCCCCAAAGGTCTTAAAACTATAAGGCATGAATGAGACCGCAAGAAAAAGATGGAAGGTTGTTCAGATTCCTAAAGGGGGTTTCTTTGTGTACTTAATGTCTTAAGTAAGTCATTTTATCTTTTAAAAATCATTAAAAAGCAATCAGGTGGTTCCTGCATACGTGTGTGTGAATGTATGTATATGTATATCGTAGACAAGGTAGTACCACCTAGCATTCAAAACAAAACAAAACAACGCAAAACACTCCCATAACTGCATGAGAAAATAGCTCCGTGGAAAAACTGCACCATGTGTGTAAAGATCTCTATTTTTCTAAGAGAACTGATTGAACTGATTTTCCCAATCTTAGTTTTCCTATGAGTGTATCTTTCTTCAATGCCTGCCTCATTCCAATGGGAGAACCAGAGAGGAGCTTGGTTTTTCTTATTTGCCATCCAGCTAGCATATCACTAAGATTTATTATGTGCATCTTTAAGTCCTCAACTGGAACTGCCAATGTTATTAACAACCCACACTACTCACTTAGAAGATAATTAACAGAGTATCCCAAGCACAGCTTCTCTAGAAGATACAACTGTCCACTATTTATAGAAACTTCTCCCCAGTTGTTTTCATCCTCTTAGCAAGCAATGCCCTATTTTCAGCTAATGCCACCTCAGGATCTCCTGATCATGTACGTGATTAAACCTAAGGCAAGGGTGACTTTTGGTGAAGGAAAGGTAACCCACTTCAGTATTCTTGCCTGGGAAGTCCCATAGACAGAGGAAACTGGCGGGCTACAGTCCATGCGGCGGCAAAGAGTCAGACACGACGAGTGACTGAGCACAGGGATGACTTTACACTCCAGACATATTCATCTCTCATACAGCAAGTTCATCAGGCAGGATGTAAATGGTCCAGGGCGTCACACCCCAAACCAGGCAGGTTCCTCATGTCTGTTCTGTGCTACACTTGCTGGTGGGGACTCTCGGCCGTGGAGACCCAGGAAGAAGACAGTGACTATGTGACTATTCAGCTCTCCGTTTCCCTCTTCAAGTTGAATAATGGTAGCCCAACCTGCCTGTGGACAGAGAACACAGGAGTTTTACCTGAGACTGAGTAGGATGTTTTGATAGCCTCAGGCACAGACAGCTACACCCCCAGTTTGCAGCAACAGGACCAGACAGACTGGAAGTGACCATGGCCTAACACAGGAACGGACCCTGAAGCCAGCTTTGCAGGGAGATACCAGGGCAGAACATAGACCTGGAGGTGGGTGTGAGCTCTCTGACAACAGGGACCATGTCTGATTCCCACTGTATCTCTAGAACCTGCCTGGAGCCTCGAACATAGTAACCCTCCTTACAGTTTGTCAAGGGCATCAGCAAAGCTGGAGTTTTTCACTGTGATCTCACGCGAGGAATTCAAAGGGAATCACATGGCATCTGAACAGCTCAGTGGAGGATACTTTCATGGACCCGGAAGTTAGCAGTGTCTAGTGATCAGAGGCATTTGGGGGTGGTCTGCATCAGATAATGGGGTCTGGAGACCAGGCTCAGATTATAAAGGCCTTGGAGAGTGTCTGGTGAGAGCAAGGTAGGACAGCAGGAGTGGACTGGTTATCAAGAGCAGGGCAGAGACCTGCACAGAGAGAAGGATCCACAAGTTTGAGGAAGCTGAGTCATGAGAGCTGGACTATGAGATCAGCATTAGAGCAGCAACATGGCCGACACAATAATGCTGTTGTGTCCAAGAATGTTTGGCGAGAAACAGAGCTTCCTGCATCAATTCTGTTCAGTTTCCCAGGCCAGGGCCAGAGTCAGGGCCAGTGTAGGGCCCGTGGGTAAAGAAGAGGAGGTGCAGAGGCTGTGACATGACAGTCCCTGCATTCCTGATTCCAATCAGTCAACCTCTCCAGCCACAGCACAACTCAGTAGTTTATGGAAACTGCCTTTCTAGTTGATTTATAACTGTTTTCTTCCCGTCTGCACAAAGTGCATTTAGGTTAAAAACCAGGCAGCATATAAATAAACTAATTGAGAGCATAAGCACTAAGATTTTACTGTCCTTTCATAAATTTGAAGTTTTAGAGTCTTCTCAAGGCAGAGGCAATATAAGATTCCAGGCTTTGCCTGTTGCAAAACCTGTGACCCTAAATCTAATAGGGTGAAAGGGAGGTGATGGTTCAGTTCAGTTCAGTCGCTCAGTCGTGTCCGACTCTTTGCGACCCCCTGAACCACAGCACGCCAGGCCTCCCTGTCCATCACCAACTCCCAGAGTCCACCCAAACCCATGTCCATTGAGTTGATGATGCCATCCAACCATCTCATCCTCTATAGTCCCCTTCTCCTCCTGCCTTCAATCTTTCCCAGCATCAGGGTCTTTTCAAATGAGTCAGTTCTTCTCATCAGGTGGCCAAAGTATTGGAGTTTCAGCTTCAACATCAATCCTTCCAATGAACACCCAGGACTGATCTCCTTTAGGATGGACTGGTTTGATCCCCTTGCAGTCCAAGGGACTCTCAAGAGTCTTCTCCAACACCACAGTTCAAAAGCATCAATTCTTCGGTGCTCAGCTTTCTTTATAGTCCAACTCTCACATCCATACATGACCACTGGAAAAACCATAGCCTTGACTAGATGGACCTTTGTTGGCAAAGTAATGTCTCTGCTTTTTAATACGCTGTTTAAATTGGTCATAACTTATGGTGATGGTGATGGTTACATAGGGAAATTAATCAAAAAACAACACCTAAATCCTCCAAGGAATCGTGAGGCTCACCTGTCTTCTAAAGAAAACACACATACCTTCACACTTACACCCACTCACACTTATACACACAGTCTAAGTTTTGACTGGACAAGTATGAAGTGAAGTCGCTCAGTCATGTCCAACTCTTTGCAACCGAATGGACTGTAGCCTACCAGGCTCCTTCGTCCATGGGATTTTCCAGGCAAGAGTACTAGAGTGAGTTGCTATTTCCTTCTCCAGGGGAATCTTCCTGACCCAGGGATCGAACCCGGGTCTCCCACACTGTAGGCAGATGCTTTACCATCTGAGCCACCAGGAAAGTCACCTGGACAAGTAGGACCTTATTATAATCACTGTTTTCTGAAAAGGAAATATGTTTATAGGCAATGAATAAATGTCATTGGTTTCAACAATTTTGTGAATACAACCAGAAAAGAAATTAGCAGAGAGCTAAGAGGAGTTTTGACAATGAATCTTGCATTTCATCATTTAGTAAAATACTAGGTGTTCCCTTAAAACTACAGGTTGAGGGACTCCCAAGGTGGTCTCCGTGGTTAAGACTCTGTGCTCCCAGTGCAGAGGGCACGGGTTTGATCCCTGGTTCAGGAACTAAGTTCCTGCATGCCACAAGGCATGCCCCCCACCAAAAAACGTGCAGGTTGGATATCCTAGAATGTTCAGTCACACTTGCCCTTGAAAGCCTCTCAAAGGCAGCCTTCTTTCCCTCACTGCTCGCTGCCACCTAGTGAATTTATATGGAAAATAAACCAGAGCTAGAAAGGAAATGCTTATTAAAAGGAAGATGGCTTTAACCACAGACTTCAATTGTCAAATTGTAAGGGGTGTCTGGAGCAGGAAGGTGGAAGCTCTTGCCAAAAGGGCTGTGGAGGAGATAATGAAATTCAAACCACTGGAGCAGAACATGTAAATGAAGCCGCTGTCCGGTGGAGCCTTCTGGAAAGAGCAGGCTTAGGTCAGCAATTCATGACAGCATGGGGCTGCCAATCAGGACAGCCTGGCTCAACAGAATCATCTGTTCCTTTGCCTGCCCCTTGGTCGACCCCAAAGGTAGGGCCACATGTCACATTGCCCTATGCACAGATGGAAAGTTCTTGATAGAGGAGAAAGGTGTTTGGTGTGATGCTGTGGCCGGTGCTATAACTTCAGAGTTTGAGCATGGGAGGCATGAAAACTATGTTAACGAGGCCCCCTGGGAGGATGATCACAGAAGTGGGCGAAGTGTAATTAGAATGGAAATGTAATGATGTGCAGCTTTCCTAACCCCAGCTCTTGCCTTGGCCAGTCTCCCTGCAGTGTGAACACAAAAGGCTGTAACCTCCCAAATGGAGAGCCAGCCAGGGTAACCATCTACTGCTCATCTACTCCTCCTCCATCACTCCACACACACAACTGCAGGAGAGAGGTGCATGGGTACCAATTTGGTGAGTGCTACTGTGTGGCTCAACCTGGTCCTTGTGCTTCAGAATCCACCTTACCTCTCTCTCTACTGGGATCATGAGAGCCCTCAGCCCTGCTCAGATTCTCAGGCCTGCTTAAGTTCTATGAACATGATGGAGAAGTGGATTTTTCCAGTTCAGGTAACAATATTTGTGCAAATTAGAGTTGCTGTGGCAACTGCCATTATAGTGTGTGTGTATACATGCACACACATATACCTGGTTGTATATGTGCATGTGAGTTCAAGGATATATGTGTATATATGCTGTATAAACACTAAGAAACTGATGATTTCAAGTCTCTTATTGTCTTCATTGTCTCTGAAGGGTGAGTTTTAAAGAGACTCTGATCATTAAGGAAATTGTGAGGCTGTCTGGCTCAGAAACTAAGGAAAAAATCCACTGATTTTAATAGTTAAATGAGACCAACATGAAACTCTAAGATGTGCTTTTTTTTCACTCAAGAGACCATAGACCATTCAACTCATGACATCTCCCCCAGGCATCCTCCAGAGCAAATAGTTCAGTGTTAAAATATCCTGCATGTGCTGTTGCATGTCTCCTGCTAGCCATCACTTTCACACTCAGAGCAGATTTACCCTGATGCAAAAAGGGTGATATTATTATTTTGGCACTGGGCCATTCAGTGATTTGATGCTATTTGTATTGTAATTTACAGCTGTCAACTGAATTTGAATGCTTGCTCTGTCTGTGGGGACCTAAGCTATTAATAGTGCAATGCATAGAGAGTCTAAGCATATCGCTGGGGATCACTGTTTGAATAATTTTATGTGTGTACTTCTCAACATCATCTCCTTTAGCACTGTGCAGCCTATGAGCCAGTGTTGTTTACTTGATCCATTTCTACAGAATCATTGCTCCTCTTACACAGCAGATCAAATCCTTGTTCAATACGAAGGAACGAAACAAAGACCACACGTGAAGGTGTTAGCCCATACATGATTCGACATATAATTAAGCACAACTAATATGCTTTCCAAATCACATCTAACTCCTCCAGAGCTTCGTTATACCACGCTTCATCCAGAGGTTGGTGGTCCCACCCCAGGGCAAGTCCAAAGGGCGTCAGTGTGAGACCAACACAGGACTCGCTCTCCAAGAATCAGTAAAACCAGTAGAACAATAAGAAGATTTGAGGAGTAAAAATGTAAAACTAGAACACTCAAGTGTGCTGTGAATTTGGATCATCTGTGCCCAACTGAGAGAGGCTGTAAAAATAACCGTCACCATCCGGTTCTTGAAGGAAAAAAATAGTGCCAAGCATTCTTAATTAGTACTTTCCCTGGCAGCAGTTTGGGGACTCTGTGACTCCCCAATCCCCCTAGAGGTAGAGAGCTGACTTCACAGAAATCTTCTAGGCAACTTTGGGAAAAATGACTCCTTAATCCAACTTTGCAAACAAATAGGTTTTTAGTTATTAGATATTTCCCTCCAAATTTCAAACAGATAAATCACACAGAGTAAATTTTAGGCCACTAATTTTTCACAGGGCTCACTCTGCTCGACCATGAAAAGAATTGGGAAGACCTGGACTCTGCTGTCCAGGAGTTGGGGACCCAGGAGGGTCTGAGCCAAAAAGGCAGCGAAATAAAAATAGGACAGCAGCATGTAATTCCCCATTCATGCAGAGGGGGCGTTAGCAAGACAGTGTGTTTAGATGCACTGCACCTTATTCATTCATTAAAGAACAACAATTTAAAAGAATGACAAGCGAATTTAATTCAGATGACCATTATATCTACTGCTGTGGGCAAGAAGCCCTTAGAAGAAATGGAGTAGCCCTCATAGTCAACAAAAGAGTCTAAAATGCAGTACTTTGGTGCAATTTCAAAAATGACAGAATGACCTCTGTTCGTTTTCAAGCAAACTATTCAATATCATAGTAATCCGAATCTATGCCCCAAACACTAATGCCGAAGAAGCTGAAGTTGAACAGTTCTATGATGATCTACAAGACCTTCTGGAACTAACGCCAAAAAAAGATGTCCTTTTCATCCTAGGGGACTGGAATGCAAAAGGAGGAAGTCAAGAGATACCTGGAATAACGGACGAGTTTGGCCTTGAAGGACAAAATGAAGAAGGGCAAAGGCTAACAGAGTTTTGCCAAGAGAATGCACTGGTCATAGAAAACACCCTCTTCCAACAACACAAGAGATGACTCTACACATGGACATCAACAGATGGTCAATACTTAAATCAGATTGATTATATTCTTTGCAGCCAAAGATGGAGAAGCTCTATACATTCAGCAAAAACAAGACTGGGAGCTGACTGTGGCTCAGATCGTGAACTCCTTATTGCCAAATTCAGACTTAAATTGAAGAAAGTATGGAAAACCACTAGACCATTCAGGCATGATCCAAATCAAATCTGTTATGATTATACAGTGGAAGTGACAAATACATTCAGGGCATTAGATCTGATAGAGTGCCTGAAGAACTATGGACAGAGGTTTGTGCCTCCTGTACACAGGAGGCAGTGATCAAGACCATCTCCAACAAAAAGAAATGCAAAAGCCAAAATGGTTGTCTGAGGAGGCCTTACAAACAGCTGACAAAAGGAGAGAAGCTAAAGGCAAAAGAGAAAAGGAAAGATATACCCATCTGAATGCAGAGTTCCAAAGAATAGCAAGGAGAGATAAGAAAGCCTTCCTCAGCAATCAATGCAAAGAAATAGAGGAAAACAATAGAATGGGAAAGACTAGAGATATTTTCAAGAAAATTAGAGATACCAAGGGAACTTTTCATGCAAAGATGGGCACAATAAAGGACAGAAATGGTATGGATCTAACAGAATCAGAAGATATTAAGAAGAGGTGGCAAGAATACACAGAAGAACTGTACAAAAAAGATCTTCACGACCCAGAAAATCATGATGGTGTGATCACTCACTTAGAGCCAGACATCATGCAGTGTGAAATCAAGTGGGCCTTAGGAAGCATCACTATGAACAAAGCTAGTGGAGGTGATGGAATTCCAGCTGAGCTATTTCAAGTCCTAAAAGATTATGCTGTTAAAGAGCTGCACTCAATATACCAGCAAATATGGAAAACTCAGCAGTGGCCACAGGACTGGAAAAGGTCGGTTTTCATTCCAATCCCAAAGAAAGGCAATGACAAGAAATGTTCAAACTACCCCACAATTTCACTCATCTCACACATTAGCAAAGTAATGCTCAAAATTCTCCAAGCCAGGCTTCAACACTAAGTGAATCAAGAACTTCCAGATCTTCAAACTGGATTTAGGAAAGGCAGGGGAACCAGAGATAAAATTCCCAACACCCATTGGATCATAGAAAAAGCAAGAGAGTTCCAGAAAAAAATATACTTCTGCTTTATTTACTACCCCAAAGCCTTTGACTGTGTGGATCACAACGAACTGTGAAAAATTCTTCAGGAGTTGGGAATGGCACCTTACCTGCCTCCTGAGAAATCTGTATGCAGGTCAAGAAGCGACAGTTAGAACCAGACAAGGAACTACGGACTGGTTCCAAACGGTGAAAGGAGTACGTCAAGGCTGTATACTGTCACCCTGCTTATTTAAATTATATTCAGAGTACATCATGTAAATGCCACGCTGGATGAAGCCCAAGCTAGAATCAAGATTGCTGGGAGAAATATCAATAATCTCAGATATGCAGATGATACAACCCTTATGGCAGAAAGCAAAGAGGAACTGAAGAGCCTCTTGGTCTATGGCCATACCACCCTGAACGCGCCCGATCACGTCTGAAGAGCCTCTTGATGAAAGTGAAAGAGAAGAGTGAAAAAGCTGACTTAAAGCTCAACATTCAAAAAATGAAGATCATGGCATCCGGTCCCATCACTTCATGGCAAATAGATGGGGAAACAATGCAAACAGTTATTTTCTTGGACTCCAAAATCACTGCAGATGGTAACTGCAGCCATAAAATTAAAAGACGCTTGCTCCTTGGAAGGAAAGTTATGACCAACCTAGACAGCATATTAAAAAACAGAGACAGTACTTTGCCAACAAAGGTCTGTCTAGTCAAAGCTATGGCTTTTCCAGTAGTCATGTATGGATGTGAGAGTTGGACCATAAAGAAAGCTGACTGCCAAAGAATTGATGCTTTTGAACTGTGGTGTTGGAGAAGTCTCTTGAAAGTCCCTTGGACTGCAAGGAGATCCAACCAGTCAATCTTAAAGGAAATCAGTCCTGAATATTCATTGGAAGGACTGATGCTGAAGCTGAAGTTCCACTACTTTGGCCACCTGATACAAAGAACTGACTCCTTGGAAAAGATCCTGATGATGGACAAGATTGAAGGCAGGAGGAGAAGGGGACGACAGAGGATGAGATGGTTGGGTGGCATCACCAACTCGATGGACATGAGTTTGAATAATCTGCAGGAGTTGGTGATGGACAGGGAAACCTGGCATGCTGCATTCCATGACTGCAATAAAGACTGAGCAACTGAACTGAACTGAAAGAACAACAACAAAATGTCTATTTGTGGAAGACATCAGCCTACATACCATGGATTCTCAACCCTACTCATCCTAGGAAACATGAGAAATATAATTTTTGAAAATTTTAGGCAGTTTAAATGAGATCACAATGAAATATTATTTAAAATTCATTAATTCTTATTCTCTGCAGATTTTTTTTCTCTAATTGACAGGAAAGACTGAGGCAGTAAGGAATTATTAGCAATTATTATAATGACAGTGAAGTAGCTATTATTTATTCAGCACTAAATATGGGCTAGGCGACTGTATTATTATTGCTTTTAAGTGATTCATCTTTTTAATCCTTACTTTGATAATACATTTTAAGGTAGTTTAAGGTAGTATCATTGCAATGAATTGAAAGTTTGTGTATATTCATATAATTCATATGTTGAAATCCCAACCCCCAGTAAGATGGTATTAGAAAGTGGGACCTTTGGGGTAATTAGGTCATAAGGATAGAGTCCTTATGAATGGGATAAGGGCCCTTATAAAAGAGCCCCAGAGAGTTCTCATACTCTTTTTCTGCCACATAAGGTTACAACGAGAAGCTGACAGTCTGTAACCCGGAAGAGGGCTCTTATCAGAACTCAGCCATACTTGCACTCTGATCTTAAACTTCCAGCCTCCAAAACTGTGAGAAATGAATGTCTGTTGTTTATATGCCCCTCAGTCCATGGTATTTTGTTATAGCAGCTCTAACTAGCTAAGCCAATCATTGTCTCTGCTTGATAAGGGAGGAAGTTGATTGTTCAATGTTAAACAATTAGTATGTGACAGAACTAAGATGCAGACTTTGAATTGTTGGTTTCCAGAGTCAGTGTCCTGAACTGTTACTCTTGTGGATATATGATGTCCTAGATCTTTGTTTATATATATATATAAGCACGCATGTATATATGTGTGCATGTGTGCATGCTCAGTTGCTTTAGTCGTGTCTGGCTCTTTGCTACCCCATCGACTGTAGCTGGTTAAGCTCCTCTGTCCATGGGATTCTCCAGGTAAGAACACTGGAGTGGGTTGCCATGCCCTCCTCCAGGGGCTCTTCCCAACCCAGGGATCAAACCCACATCTCTTAGTCTCCTGCACTGTCAGTGGATTCTTTACATGTAATTTCTTTTCTATTCCCATTTTCCTAGTCTAGGAAACTCTCAGGGGGCTGTTGTCATAGTCTTCAAACTGGCCACCTCTGGCTTCCATCTCTTCTCCAACAAATCCATCCCCATAAGCTGCCAACAGAGTTATGTTCTGAAAATGCAAGTTATAGGATTCTCTCTAGTATCTGAAGCTCTCCATGGCTTTCACTTGACCAACAAAGTAAATGCTTCTTATACAGTGCTCAAGGGTCCATGATCCAGCCTCAAGTCCTTTTTACATCCCTCACAGTCACATGAACACCTGGTTCAGTGTTCAAAAGGCCTAAGACTTTTGTTCATGCTATGATCCCAATCTGGCCTGCCTTCTGGCAGGCAGTGTGGCATAGAGGACAGGAATATGAGCTTTAGGGGTGACTGGACTTGGACTGGAATCCCAGCTCTGCCACCCACCAGCTGTGTGACCTTGGGCTAGTTTTGTGAATTCTCTAAACTTTATTTGTTCCTCTGAAAACATGCATTGTTTAGAGCATCAAAGGAAAGAGCAGATACATTCCACTTAGCACAGTGCCCAGCACACAGCATTCGGTACAGGGAAGCTATTTTATTTGCCTTGGGAAATTCTGTGCTCTCTCTTCAAACTGTGTCTCGGGGGGTACCCAGCAATACAGGGTTTGCTCTGTCTACTTGATCTTCACTCCATCAGTGTCACATTCAGGCCTGACTTTTGGCTTAAGCCTCAAACCCATAACTATGGTTCATCTTTGTTTTGGCCTTCCAGATGCATCCAATAAAATAGTCTTTCTAGTCTAAATTTCCAGGGCAGATGGGAGGTCAAAGAGGATAAAAATCTTATTAAATCTTAAAGGATTGGTACCATTTTTAGTTCCCCCTTTATAGATGGGAATGGAGATGGTCCGAGAGATTAAATAAGTTTCAAGGCACAGAACTTGGTTTGAACCAAGGCAACCTGACGTTCAGGCAAGAATCATCTCCCCATTCACTGTCCAGCTTGCTCCTCAATTCTCTGTTTCTGACAAACTCTCAGGTGGAGTACAGATCTCTGGTTTTACCCCAAATGTGTTGGTTTTTGATGGTTCATTCCATCCTTGTTTTACAATCAGCCCAGCAAAATTCCACGTGGGCTACCTTGTGATTTATGTCATCTTCATTTCCACTTTCACCATGATTCACCTGAGCTTATGAATTTAGAATCACTTAATGCATGTGGTAAAAGAAGTATTTCATTTTCTACCGCTTTTTGTTTTTTTTATTTGAAGTAGCATCCATGCTGGAGCTTCAAAAATACACTAGAAGCATTCAGCTGCAGCCAGAACTTGATATACTCAGACATTTGAGAGAAATGCCTAGAAAAATGCTCTGTTGCAAATATTTTAAAATTATTCCATCATTCTCCATAATGATAGACTGTGTTTGGGTGCTGGGGTAACTAGTTATTGAGATTTTAGGAAGAGCAATTTTTAAAAAGACTGTTCCACCATAGATTTCTCCTTCTTAAAATTCTGAATAATGGAATAGCTTAATCTTTCCATACACAGTCATGATCTATAGGATCTGGGACATTTGATTCTCTGTATTCATTGTCTCAGAATCAACCACACATTTGAATCAACCTGAGAAAAGTCAAATATGTCTAAGAGTCTTGAAGTCAACATTATACTGGAAGTATAGCATGTACATTTTTCTGGTTGATAGGATTTTAGGTGGATTTAATTTTTTTCCCTTATACTCCCTACACTTTCTAGGTTTTCAAATAATTGGAAAAAATAAACATTGAAGGGAAGATAGGTCATTGGCTCACTGTTATGGGAAACTTTTCAATTAGAAGTTTGGAGTGTTGAGTCCAGTTTAATGTAGCCCCTCCTGACTGTGTAACTTTGGGCAAGTCTTTTAGCATCTCAGAACTCAAGCTTCTGGATCTTTGTGACATGGGGGTTGGATGGTGCCACAGTGTTTAGACTTTAGGCTCTAAATCCCAGAGGTCCCTGCAAGAGCCTCTGGCATCCTCTTCCCCTCTCCAAATCTCCTTCTCCTGATGCCCACCCTGGTTTCCACCGACACAGCTCTGCTTAATTGGCTCAATGTTTTTTGTGTTAAGAATTCCCCTACTGTTTCCTTTGAGGAATGTTTTCCTTTTTTTGTGAAGGAGACACAATGGCGAAGACTCAATGGGACACTCATAAAGAGAAGTATGGACCTTTTCAGAATACTGCTGGAAATCTTTCACCTCCACATCTCTATCCAACCTGTGTTTTTAACAGAGGAAAGACAAACCTTAAAAATGCTGTTCAGAATTACATGATGAAACTATGGAAGTCAAAGAACTTTGGCAGTTAAAATTTATGTGTGTGTTAAAAAAAGAAAGATTCTCTCTATTGTTTCTACTTACAAATATTTTGCTTAAGACCAAAAAGTTTGATAAACCTCTGGACTAGGTAATAGCTCCATGGTGTCACAAAGAATCAGACATGACTGAGTGACTGAATAACAATAACAGGTAATAGCTTGATGAAGTTAAATAGCTTCTCACCTGTGATATTATAATCCTTTTGTCAATTCTATATCTCATGAAGATGACAGGATTACCCAGAACTTCCTACAGTTATCCTGTACCACCCTGGGGGCAATGAAACTAGTGAAACTGACTTGCAATAGAGAAACTTGCTAAGACACTTCCCAGGCATTTTTCTTATAAAAGTTACTTTCTGATATATAAAATAGATAACCAACAAGGACATACTGTATAGCAAGGAAACTATACTCAATATTTTTAATAACCTATAGAGGAAAAGAATATGAAAAAGAATATATATATATATATATATATATATATATATATATATATATAATATGTGCGTACATACAAATATATAACTGAAACACTTTGCTATACACCTGAAACTAACACAACATTGTAATCAATGATATTTTAATTAAAAATAAAATCAATGAAAAAAGACAAATCTATGATAAAAAAAAAAGAGTTACTTGCCACATAGATAGCCTTTGGAGTAGGTAAAAAAGGCCTCTGTGATCTGCTAGTCAAAAGATCCTTTCTCAGATAGTGATCATTGGCTGAAATTCCAATGAATTCATTACACTTTATAACAATTAGGTAAATTAGGTTCAACAGACTCTTTTGAGACAACAGAAGACAGGAAAAAAATGATACTGGGAATCAAAGTCGAAAAGATGTTAGGTAAAAAGCAAAACCAACACAAGGAGATGAAGAAGGAACCAATGATCCATTCTATCTGCTTCATGTTCTACTGACATTTGGACCTGGTCCATGTGGTCACCATCTTGGTGCTTGAGAGCTGCTACCTTCCAGTGTTGAGCCTGGCATCTATGTTAACACAATACAACACGTCTTCCTTTTTGAATTACACCCATCAACCACTCATGGAACAAATCCTAGAAGTATATTCTCTTTCTTCTCTTCTTCCTCCTTCCCTCTTTGTTTTGGCATTTCCTATCAAGGCCATTGAATAGAATTTTAAGCATATCTCCCACCAGATGTTTGAGGACCATCATCTCTCAATCATTTCTAGAAACTAAATGAGAAAATCCAGTTGTTTTCAGTGGATTTCAGGCCAACTTGTGGACCGCTTTTAGAGAATAGAAGATACAAATTTCCTTCTAGTTAAGCATATTCTGAAAAACCACAAGATGCAAAAGCATTAGTTGCTCAGCCATGTCTGACTCTTTGCAGTCCCATGGACTGCAACACACCAGGCTCCTCTGTACATGGGATTCTTCAGGCAAGAATACTGGAGTGGGTTGCCATTTCCTTCTCCAGGGGAATCTTCCCTACCCAGGGATTGAACCTGGGTCTCCCGCACTTCAGGCAGATTCTTTACCATCTGAGCAACCAGGGGAGTCCAAGATGCAAAAGAGCTCAGTGAAAGCTATGGGGGAAGAACACAAGTGGCATAGTCCAGTGATTGGAAGATCCGTTGGTAAAGGACAGAATCGATGGTCCCACAGCAGCAGTAAGGCTTCAGCAATATACATTCACAGCATGTAGCTTAATGTCTCTTAAGAGACAGACCGAATAATTTTCTGCTCATTTCTTATTAACCAAGCTTTTGATTACACAGGTATGTCAGGGCACCCTGATCACGGATTATCAAGACCCAACTGAACCTCATATAAGACATCAGCCCGCTGCATTACAATCCACAATTGGATTTTGAACTTAAGGGACTTTTTATGGGAAAAGATATTTCAGAGAAGATTTCCCTCAGTTATATAGTGTCTTCTGTAAGTTCTCTAAATTTTATATACAGCACATATCTGAACTTCAAAAGCTTCCTGAATGAGATGGGTCTGGCTCCTAGTAAAATGAGCTTGTTAAGTCTTGAAGAGAGAAAAGAAAAGGTCTTGCAGAAATGTATTCTTGAAAAGAGCAGGACTTGGGTGTTCTCATTTGGCATGTAGCCCTTAAATACATCTGACAGCTCAATTTTCCAATATGATATGCAGGAAATATGAAATTAGCTCCCAATTATATCTGGTGCAGTGATTATATGCATGGGAGGTTTCATGCAGGGCAACTTGTCACAGCTACTTCCTGAAGCTTTTTTTTCCCCCTCTGAAACTCTAAACCCAGCCTACAGCAAATCAGGAATATTTAAAAAATAGTCAGGATGAAGAGCATGACACGATTTACTTTTTGTTCTATTTGAGTTCCTTTCATATCTGGTTTCATGATGTGAGTCTCTCCTTGACATAGGTGCCTTGGCCAACACAGGCTCCACTGCAGAAGTAACAGAGCCTGTGGCATCAACCTAGATATGCTTTTCTACCCTATGCTCCATGGACCAAAACAAGTATTTTAATCAGATCAGCAATGAGCCTGTCTAAAAGGGGTATACAAGCGCATTCTCACGCAGATATGTTCTGTGATTTTGCTTTGCTTAGTGGGTGTTAATAAAGTCTCCTTAACCAGGAGGACATAGCCCCTCCCCTTTCTGCTTCACTGCAGCCTGGAATACAGATGTAACATGTTGATCTCAAGCAGCAAGTTGGGGCCATGAAGGGATATATTGAGGATGGTGAAGCACCACAACTCAAGAAGCCTGGGTCCCTGCCTACTGCATTTATAGAATTAATAACCTTGGTAAGCAAATTTAATCAACAATAGATATGAACTGCTCCATATGGGTGCCTAAATGTCTTCACCATGTCTATATCTTAAAAATGGTCTCTCCTCTATTCCTAAATGTTCCACCTCTGAGGCACTAAAACTCTTATCAAAAGTAAATATAGTTAAAAAAAAAGTTATGTATATACAAACATGGCTTATAAATATGTAATTGTAAGAGAGATTTCATGAAAAAGCTGCCAAGATATTTCAGTTTAATTTAGAAGACTAAATAAAGAGAAACTGGTTTGTAAAAAGAATGGGAAAAATTCATTTGAAAGAATTGAAAGAAAGAAAATACACTTTTGCCAATGATCAACCATGGAAATGAGGTGCTATAGACCTCTGTGACATTCTCAAGTTTGAAAAAACAGCAAATGTGAGCGATTTTATAAATTGTAAAGTGATCTGTGAGGTTTTCTTCTTTTTCATGATTCAAGGAGATGATGTAGAAATACACATTCTGGACAACTGAGATGTGTATCTCTTTTATTTATTTATTTTTTTAAAAAGGAAAACTGGAAAACCTTCAGGGGAAGGGTCCATCTGGTACCTGAACTATATTCAATCAGATTTCTCCTTTGTTTTGAGAAACAGCTGTGAATTCATTTGTTATGCTGAAAATAAGAATTTTTTTTTGCCATTGTTGAAATGATTTTAATGTGCCAAACACATTTCTAAGAAATATCTCCTGAGCAGTTATCTGTTTCTTTTAATAGTAATTTAAATTTTAAAAGTTATGATAAAATATACCTAACATAAAATTTACCATCTTAACCATTTAAAACTATAAAGTTCACTGGTGGGAAATCCATTCACATTGTTGTGCAACCCACCTCCAGAACACTTGTCATCTTGCAAAATGAAAATTCTGAAGCCACTAATCAACTCCCCGTCCCTCTCCCCCAGTCCCAGGGAACCACTACTCGACCTTCTGTTTCCAGGCATTTGACTACTCAAAGTACCTCACAGAAATGGAATACACGGTATTTCTCCTTTTGTGATTGGCTTATTTCACTTAGCATAACATCCTTCAGGTGCATAGGGTATATTTTAACTCTTATTTATTATACTTCTGTTTTGTAAAACCACAGGGCTCTATGCCTTGGGTTTCCTTGAGGCTTGGACCCACTGAGAATGATTTGACTCGTGGTTTTATTAGATAGTTTATAACCATGTCCATGTGTCTAGCTCATGGACCACTCTCCCCTCCACATCCCTTCCTTCAGGAAGGGGTTGCTGGACTTCCCTGGTGGTCTAGGGGTTAAGAATCTGCCTTGCAATGCAGGGCACATGGGTTCAATCCCTGGTCCAGGAAGATTACATATGCTGTGGGGCAACTAAGCCTGGGCACCAAAACTACTGAGGCCCTTGAGCCTTAGAGCCTGTACTCCGCAACAAGAGTCACCCCCGCTTGCCAAAACAAGAGAAAGCCCGTGTGAAGCAATGAAGACCCAGCACAGACAAAAGTAATTAATTAATTAATTAAATTTTAAAAGAGAGAGAGAGAGAATGGATTGCTTAGGCAGCGTTACTGTCTCTTCCCTGGAGGGATTTCTAAGCCTGAAACGCTACGGTTGGGAAAAGATTGCTACTGTGGGAAAGATCAGAGTGCAGACATCATTAAGACTGAATTTTAACAAAATGAGCCCATTAATTAATTAATTCATCCATAGAAGAAGTGTGTACTGGGCATATCTAGTTCTGTCAAAGCATTATGTCACGTACCAAAAAGAATAAGGCGTGATCCTTGTACTGAGAAACTTGAAATCTCATTGAGAGATGAGGTAAATACATTTTAAAAAATGAACAGCATATGCTATAGTCTGACTTTTCTTCCCCCCCAAATCATACACTAAATCCTATCCCCCCAACCCCCAGTGATGGTATTAGGAGGTGGGACGTCTGGGAGCTGATTAGGTCACGAAAGGGAAGCCCTCTTGAATGGGATTGCATGTATGTTCAGTCGCTCAGTCGTGTCCAACTCTTTGTGACCCTATGGACTGTAGCCCATCAAGCTCCTCTGCCCATGGGGCTCTCCAGGCAAGAATACTGCAGTGGGTTGCCACTTCCTCCTCCAGGGTATCTTTCCCACCCAAGGATTGAACCAAAGTCTCCTGCATCTCCTGCCACTGGTAGACAGAATCTTTACTAGTAAGCTACCTGGGACACCTCCTTGAATGGGACTAGTGCCCTGATAAAAGGGACCCCAGAGAGCTCCTTTTCCCTTCTTACCACGTGAGGACACAGCCAGAAGACAGCCATCTATGAACCAAGAAGCAGGTCCTCACCAGACACCAAATTTGCTGGCACCTTGATCTTGGGCTTCTGGCCTCCAGAACTGTAAGAAATGAAGGTGTGTTGTTTACAAGCCTACAGCCTATAGTCTTCTGTTAGAGCAGCCAGAAGAGAACTAACCTAGTGGACTATGATAGAATAAACCAGCGGTCCCCAACCTTTATGGCACCAGGGACCAGTTTCATGGAAGACAATTTTTCCATAAACTGGTGGCTGGGAGGGATGGTTTTGGGATGATTCAAGTGCATTACATCTATTGTGTGCTTTATTTCTTTTATTATTACATCAGCTCCACCTCAGATCATCAGGCATTAGATCTCAGAGATTGGGGACTCCTGGCATAAGTGACTGTCACAGGAGTCTATGACTAATGGACAAATTCATGACAACAATGACCAAAAAAGTTAAGTGCTGTGTGCCCTGGGGAAGAAGGATGTTTCACACACTGTTCCTCACACATCATAGTGCTCAGTGATTACTGGAGCAAGGAAGGTAGCATTTGAAAAGGCAAAGAGAATTACAGCCTGGGGACTAGTGTGAACAAAACTTTGTGTTGGGGGAAGTTCAGGAATTGAGAAACACTAAGCTGAATGTTATGTCAGAAGGACAGGGACTGGCCTGCAGATACCTGAAGGCGAAGATCAGATATGAGGACGTGAGTCCTGCTGGGGTGGGCCTGCAGCAGTGGGATGTGGTTTTTAATTTAATTCTCTAAGTAATTAGGAGCGATGAAGATCAGTGTGCAGGAATAACATGATTAATGTGGCATTTTAGGAGGATTAATCTGGCAGGTATGTGCGATGGATTAGTCTGGAGAAGAGAAGGGAAGACAGAGCAGTGACGAACACTTTGCCGAGATCTGGATGAGGCCAGGTCTGCATCTTCTCTCAATTGATTTCAGAAGAACGAGATGGCTTTGAAGAGCTCACAATACCTCCCCTGAGACCTCCCCATCTGCTCACTTTAGTTCAGGATTATGGAAAGGCAATGATTAAACTTTATTTCTTCCAAATTCAAAAGGACATCTCATTCTATGCTCCCATCTCTATCCTCACTCAATGGGTATAATTATTATAATTAAGGCAACATACAAAGGGGTTATTAAATGGTGGCTGTGTAAGTGTGTGCTAATTGAGAAACACACACCAAGGGGCCAGCCTGGATGACTTGGTGGGGCTGGGGGGACAGGAGCTTGTGTGTCTAGTACAGATACATCTATAATATCCCTTTTAATGATGCTATATTTTGCATTCTTTGACAGAAAACCAGCTCAAAGAATGCTTCGGGGTACAGGGATTTTTTCATTTCATTTGTCCTCACCATTATTGGCTAAAATGTTCCTTTAATAAAAAGGCACCTATACATAAGAAGCCCATTTTCAGAAGTCATTTGTTGTTCATTTCTTCAATTATCTGAATCAAAGACCAATTAGTGAAACTCTAATTAGAAATGTACATATATGTATATATATGTACAAATGTTTGTTTTTCTCCTTCATCAGATTTTGATTATTGAGCAAACACTATTTGAATAGCCTGGAAGTCAGATCTCTTGACCTCCAGGGTAAAGGATCAAGAAGGTCTGTTTTTCTGTACCCCACCCCATACCACCAACCTATCCTATCTCCAAGGACACTGAGAGGTGATGTGGACTGGCCAGGCTCCAGTGCATGGACTGGGCTAGGTCTCAGTGGCTTTTCAAAAGCTTAACATGCTTGGGTATGGCTTGGTTTGGAAATTCAGTCTCCCCTTCCCAGGCTTCTCTGAAAGATCATCCCTGCCCATTGTCTGCTCTGTGTCCCAACAAAGATTTAGGGAGGATGGCTTGGACAAGCTCCCGCAGGCTTAGGGAGATCTGTTCCCCATTCTCCCTCATGCTTTTCCTTGAGTTCATCTCTCTGTGGGTGAGTTCTGGTCTGCCACCTGCTGGCTCCTACCCTGAGATACAGATTGGGTTCTGAGCGCATCATTCAATACTGCTTTGCAACTTAATGTCCATCAACAGAGGAACAGATAAAGAAGATGCATGTCTGTGTGTGTGTGTATCTACTAACTAAAATGTTTGAAGAAATGTAAGAGGTAAGAAATCAGTGAGGGAAAACTGAGCATGGGCAGTTGAGCTCCCTTCAGAGGGCTTCTGAACCCCACAGATCCACTGGTGGGTATTTGAGTTTGCAAAACCATTGAAGCTGCCAGGATTAGCACAAGTGGGTGTGCTTCAGGACCTGTGACCGCCATCTGGATGCCTTAGAGTAAGTTCCTAATGGGCTTGTCAGAACATATGAATGAGCCATGGAAGGAACATGAATGGGCTACTAAGAGTGGGTGCAGAGAGAGATAATAAATGATCACCTTCCTACTACTGACAGTGCTGAGTTGCTTAACTCATGCTCTCACCCACTTGGAAAACATCTTAGCCAACCTTTCACATTCCAGGAATTGAGTGTGTTCTAAGGATACAGTAGGAGAACCTATTTCAGAGAAGCCTATAGTGTAGAGCAGCCCCAATATGTAAATCCAGTGTGTTGTTTATACTTAGAGCACCTCGGTTCTGACCAGGCACACTGCAAATGTACAGTAACCATGTGTGTGAGTTGGCTACTGCATTGTTCAATGCATGGTGATTCAGACATTTCTGATTATCCCTTGATCATTACATACCCAAAAGTCCCAACCCATCATTGGTTGGGCTACATGTAGCTTACCTCTTAGTTCTCATGAAATCATCCACTACGTAGAAAAATTATAGGTAATTGCTCTTTTATCTGGTTAGATAGATGATGCCCAGTCTTACAGTCTTTCTACCACAGACTAAGGTTTTGCTTTTATGATTAGACTCTCCTCTACTTTATGTATGAAATGGATGTAAAACTCCATTTAACTCCCCTGAACCCCACCCCCTTTTCAATCAGCATCTCTGGCTGTACTGTAGTTTCTTAAAAAAAAAAACTTTGCCCATAATAGACACTCAATAAATATCTCTGAATGAAAGAATGAAGAAATATTTTGTAAATATCATCCACACTCATCAATTTCAAAGCATGGGTTGGGAGTGGGGAACAGCCCAGTATTCAGAAACAGTTCAGTTCAGATCTCTGTGCGATTGTGGTTTTTCTCCTCAGGCTATCTGAGCTCTCGTGCATGCAAATTGGGTGCTTGGTTATGAAAATTTCATGCCCTGCCTCATTGCTCTGTCCTGTTAGGAATCAGAGCTGACACAGGAAAACAGGAACATGTTTCACTCCACAAAACGTGTGTAGCATCTGTTAGGAAAACCCAAACGCTACTGCGACAGCTTGTTTTTTCACCTCAGATTCATATGAAGAATGCACACTGGTGTGTGGTTTTGCACGTTTCTTCCTCTGTTACAATCAGATTGAATCCATTGAAACTGCTGGGTTGAACAGACTTCAGTGTTATGCCTTTTGTGTTTTCTAGTTTGGCTGAAAGTGGATATTGAGAATTACTGTAGTACTTGCTTATCCTGGGATTTACTGAGCCCTGACATTGCAAATAAAGAAGCCCTGATGTAAGTGATGGCAGAAGGGGTGAAAAGGGGCTTCTAATGGGGGGATTTTGAGGCAGAAGGAAGCCTTAGAGAGGTCATCCTTGAACTCAGCTTCCTCACTATGCAAAACCCCGTGCTTTTAAACAAGCAGTAAACAAATGCCATCTCATAACATCTGCCCAGTCCACCCTTTGTATGAGCTCAGACCAGCACCTGGCACAATTTATATAGTCACCCATCATAAGTTACTTCTTGCCTTTAGAAGACTGAAAGTGGTTATCAGTCAAGCTAGTCTAAACCATCCCACAGAAAGATGGATATAACTTCTTATCTTAGCTCTGACTTCACGCCAAAATTTACTCCTGCTGCCTTATTCACTCTGGTTTTGTGAAAAGCATGACTCTGTGACCACCAGGGGAATGCATGTGGTAGACCTCCTAGAGCCGAGAGCGCGATGGCCGGGCCCCTCTGCTGTGCATTGAAATCCATCATTGTGCTGGCCCTGAGGTATCACCATCCAGGGGCTGCTCCCTACCTATGCCTAAGTGCAGCAGAGATGCTCAGGCAGCCCGTTCCTCGCAGACACTGGACTCATTTGTTGGCCAGTTTAGGCTCAGGTACTCCCAGTGGCTCAAGTACAGCAGTTTGTGATGCTTCCAACTAAACTGCTCCTCCTGTCTTAATCTGTTTGCGCTGATACAACAAAACACTGCAGCCTGCATGGGTTATAAACAATAGAAACATACATCTTATGGTTTTAGAGGCTGAAGTCCAAGACCAGGGTGCTGGCATGCTTGGTTGAGGGCCCTTTTCTGAGACATATTTCATCATGTCTTCTTAAAGCAGAAGGTGGTGAGGGATCTCTCTGGAGCCTCTGTCTTACAATGGCACTAATCCCATTCAGAAGGGCTCCACCGTCACGACTTGTGGCTGTTGTAGTTCAGTCACTAAGTTGTGTCCAACTCTTTGCAACCCCATGGACTGCAGCACGGCAGGCTTCCCTGTACTTCACTATCTCTGGGAGTTTGCTCAAACTCACATCCATTGATTCAGTGATGCCACCTCATCCTATGTTGCCTCCTCCTCCTGCCCTCAATCTTTCCCAGCATCAGGGTCTTTTCAAATGAATTGACCCTTCACATCAAGTGCCCCAAGTATTGGAGCTTCAGCTTCAGCAACAGTCCTTCCAATGAATAGTCAGGACTGATTTCCTTTAGGATTGACTGGTTTGATCTCCTTGCTGTCCAAGGGGCTCTCAAGAATCTCGAGCACTTCTCAAAGGCCCTTCCTCCTAATATCATAGTCTTTGGAGGTAAGGATTTCAACCTGAAAATTTGGAAGGGATGCAAACCTGCAGATCATAGCACTCCCTTGCTCCTTCACTCCAGGTCAAACTTGGACTGCCTTTTGAGGCCTCACCCAGCTTCTCCCAGCTCTACCCAATTTGGTCACAAAGAGTTGGACATGACTGAACGACTGAACAATAACTCCATTGCCATTCATGCAATCATTTCCCCTTGCATGTTTAACCTTGACTTGGTGTCCGCTTCTTGCAAGGTCCAGACTCACACTGGCTCCTTTCCTCCATCCCAGGAGAAGGCCTGAGTTCATCACAAAGCAGGGTCTGAACAGGGCCTCGCATGCAGTGGTCACTCAAGTTATATTTGCTGAATGAGTGAATGAATGAGCTAATGAATGAGAGCCGCTTATTCAGCCCTTGGTATGAAGATGAGTCTTTATTCATTGTGCAAATGCCAGTCTTCTGGCCTCCTTATCATCAGGGCACTGCCCTCCAGTTCTAAGGAAACAAGAGTCCCACTGTCTAGAAGTTGATAGGTTGTCGTACTGCCATGGGGGTCATGGTGACTTCAGGTCTCTGAGACTCTGAGAACTCAGCAGCCTTCTTTACTGAGCTCTGTGCTCCTAAGGCATCAAGCAATGAGTATTTTTTTCACCCAGTGAGGCCAAGAAAGAGGGCTCCATCAAGAGGCCAACATTGCCAAGTAAAGGTTGAAGTTAATGCCAAGCAAAATAGATCAGTTAACCTGGGGAAGGAGGGTGGAGGGAGCTGGCTGCTATATCAGCACTAATAGTGTGGTGTGGGCATCTCCTGATGGAGTGGAGAAGATGACTCACCCCCAGAGAGCACCCTGGGGACTCAGGGAGCCCATGCAGCATAACCTGGAAGTCTAGGACAGCTGCCATGTGTTTCCTTGGATATGTGAGCCTGTCTAGAGCCTGGGGTGAGCTTGGATGCCCTATATATTCAAGCAGTGAGTGCAGCACCTGGGAAATGGGGATGTTCAGATACATTGTGAAATTGCCAAAGAATTTAACCTTCACGCCTCTAGACCAGTTTTATCAGACACTCACGACACCCTAATCTCTGGAGCTAGGGCCCAGGAATCTGAATCTTCAGACACATCCCTGAGATTCTTGGCCCTAAATGTAGTCGACATGGCCAACGTTAAAGACACGACAATTGGAGACCTTGAGAGCAACAGAGTTCATTTTTAGCAGCAAACTGATAAGGTAGGGAGATTACAGATAGAGATTTAATTGAAAGGACATCTATCAATAGCCACACAGAATCAAAACTCCCTTGGCCAGGACTTCCCTGGCAGTCCACTGGCTAAGACTTTGCCTTCCAATACAGGGGGTGTGGGTTCAATTCCTGGTCAGTGAGCTAAGATCCCAAATGCCTTGCAGCCCCAAAACCAAAACATAAAAGAGAAGCAATATTGTAACATATTCAATAAAGACTAAAAAAAAATCTTAAAAACACAAGCAAACAAACAAACAAAAAATTCCCAGGACCTTTTTCCCTTGAAGATGCAGCACGTCAGAGGCAAACAACACTTATTAGATGGGGATGTAGACATCAGTGCCTCAGATGGTG
The DNA here is from genome assembly GCA_024291935.2 of Okapia johnstoni. Classification (NCBI taxonomy): domain Eukaryota; kingdom Metazoa; phylum Chordata; class Mammalia; order Artiodactyla; family Giraffidae; genus Okapia; species Okapia johnstoni. Next base: position 20,763,228 of record CM044324.1, read on the forward strand.
AAGAGTCTGACTGCAATGCAAGAGACCCAGGTTTGATCCCTGGGTTGGGAAGATCCCCTGGAGAAGGGAATGGCTACCCACTCCAGTATTCTTGTCTAGAGAATCCCAGGGACAGAGGAGCCTGGCAGGCTATAGTCCACAGGGTTGCAAAGAGTCAGACACGACTAAGCATGCACACACACACACATCAGATGTTTATAAGCGAAGATTTTGTGGAAATGGCAGGAAGGATCGAGAGTGAACCCACTATCAGTGTCTGAAAGTGTTAATTGTCTATTGTGAATAATATTACGAGCCACTCAGTGTTGATGCATTTAAACCTCACTTCATGGCAAAAACTACTACAATATTGTAAAGTAATTCGCCCCCCAACTAAAATAAAAAAAAAAAAAATAAAATAAAATAAAATTATGTCATTCCTACTTTTTGGTATTAAAATGCCCTTTTATAAATAAAAAAAATAAATAAATAAACCTCACTTCATCCACCAGAGGCATGACACAGAAGCAGTCAACAATGGACCTCCTTCCAGTTTGGGGCATGCCCACCAGATGAGACTTGGTGGGCCTGAGTCCATTTCCTGCCAAGAAAGCTGAAAATATTTGGTGCTTCCTCACTCTTCCAGCCGCCCTGAAGGTAGGGTGTGGGCACTGGACCTGGGCATCTGCATTGACTTTACACCTGGATTCAGAGGCTCATTTCGAGGAGTCTCGGGCACCGAGGGGCATCTCCAGTGGTAGCAGCCTAGCGGTAGGAGAGTGTGTGGCCTCAGGGCAGCAGCGATGGCAGCTGTCCTAGTGAGGGTGTCTAGTGTCTGGGGCTGTGGGCTGCAGCATCTGGGTGTGGTGTAGAGGTGATGGTGTCTTCAGGGCATCCACTGGGAGGTGAGGTCTGTGGCATCTCTCCCAGCCATCTAACCTGAATCCCAGCAATTCTCTGGTTCTCCTGGAAATTCTGTAACCTCTGTAGTGGCTTCCCTTTTAACCATTTTCCTTCCTTTATCATCAGCCAGTTGTGTTTCCACAGTGAGGGATGGAGAATCCCAGTTGACTGCATGGTCTTTTGTTGGAGGAGGAATTGGCTTCCAGTTGAAAGTCCAGTTCAGGAACATGGCCAGGAGCAGTGCTGAGGGACCCAGGGGTTGTCACCCACCAGCAGCCAGGGCAAGTCAGGTGAGTGCCCAAGTTCAGAGAGGTAACAGACACAGGAGGGTGGCTCACTCTCACACCTGCAGACACCAGAACTATAGGCTTCTGTGAACCAAGAACTGCAGGGAAGCATCTCTCGGGAGCATCCTTAGGAGTGGAAGAGGAGGTCAGGGAGGAGGAGCCTGTGGTCTGTGGGAGAAATTGAGACAGAGAGAACAGAGTGCAGGGTTCCTTGGGTGGGATTTAACTTCGTAGAGCTTCCTCATCTGTGCATCTGTGCTGCAGTGGATCTGAGGAACCCCCAATGGGAGAAGGAGGGATGGAGCAAGCGTCCTCCACGTGCAGATATTACATTTCCCTGTCCCAGAAGTTCATCAGGAATAGAGGCTGACGGTGCTGTTTGCTGTGATATATTGGCAGCGTTTGTCAAGCAGATCGAGGAGCAGCAGTGAGGTTACCCCAATGCTAAGCTTCAAATTAACCTGTCTCTTCTGCATTCAGAATGTCCTGTGATTAATGGGGGCTCAGAGCCCAACAAATGAGCAGGGGTAACACCTGTGGGCTGCTCTTTGTTCTGATTAAGTTATAAATCACTCTCCCTAATTATGATGGACAGAACTTTGTGTCCTGTGCCACCGACCTGCTAAAGGACATACTTGGGGCTGAGAGTTTGGGGGAGAGAGTGTGCAGCTGTTCTGAAAACCCAGTACCACCCAAGACCTAGGTAATGGGTGAAATCTGCATATCCCTCCTTCAGTAATGAGTTCCCCAGGGCGAGGCAGGTGACAGCTGTTCCAGGACTATAAAATATGGGGTAATTTAAAGCAGTTGACACCTCCATTCTTGCAGAGTAATAAAGGGCATTATAGGGAGGAAGCTTATTTGTGTGTGTGTGTGTGTCTGTGTGTGTGTATATGTGTAGGTGTCTGTTTGTGACTGTTCTCTGGGTGACTAGGCATGAGAAAGACATGCAAGTGTGTGGTCAGGACTCTGCATCTTTTCCCACCAGCTGGGGCCAGGTTGCGGATCCACCTTCTCCTACCTTCCAGGAGATAGCTGCTGCTGCTGCTGCTGCTGCTAAGTTGCTTCAGTCGTGTCCGACTCTGTGCGACTCCACAGACGGCAGCCTACCAGGCTCCGCCATCCCTGGGATTCTCCAGGCAAGAATACTGGAGTGGATTGCCATTTCCTTCTCCAGTGCATGAAAGGGAAAAGTGAAAGTGAAGTCGCTCAGTCATGTCCGACTCTTAGCGACCCCATGGACTGTAGCCTACCAGGCTCCTCTGTCCATGGGATTTTCCATGCAAGAGTACTGGAGTGGGGTGCCATTGCCTTCTCCGTCCAGGAGATAGGCAACTCAGCTATTCTGAATTGTCTTCCTCCACATCCCTCATCCTTCCTCGAAAGCATCATCCAGCTGACCAACATCTCAGTTTCCCAAACTTAAGTTCCTCCATGACTTCACACAGGGTGCTTGTGCTGCAGTTTAGTCTTCAAACTTCACTCTGCCTTGTTTATTCTTTGTGTTGTGTTAGTCACTCAGTCGTGTCCGACTCCTTGCAATCCTGTGGACTGTAGCCTGCCAGGATCCTCTGTCTTCTCCAGGCAAGAACACTGGAGTAGGTTGCCATTCCCTTCTCTACACAATCTTCTGGACCCAGGGATCAAACTTGGTCTCCTGCATTTCAGGCAGATTCTTTGCTGTCTGAGCCACTAGGGAAGCCTGTTTATCCTTTCCATATGTCTAAAGTCACTTCAGCATCACTCCTGCCAGGAAGCCTTCCCTCATGTCCTTGCCTGATGCCCATCTTCTCTGGGTTCCCAGAATGCCCTTCCTTACTCTTGTCCATGGTCTCCAGTCACTGGGCTGCTGCTTATCGCCCCTCTGGATAGTGAGCTCTTGACAAGATGGAACACTTATATTCCCTTGTTATTCTAAGTCCCTCCATATACCAGGCATTCAACAAATGTTTGTTGAATGAATAAATAGATGAATGGGTGCATACATGAATCTTATTCACTTTTCAATACTATTCATTCATTCATTCATTCATTCAATGAATAAACGAACATTTGGGAAATAAAAGGATACCAGTGAACTGTGGTGGGAATGGCTGGCTATTCACTAAAGCTTTTTCTTGAATACACAGCCAGAGCATGTTTTCCATGTTCCCCTATACTTAGAGGTAGGCGTGGAGGGTGAACTGAAGTATTAATAATAAGCATCACTTCTAATTTTCTGGGAGCAGAGCCCTCCCCAGATTAGATTTTACACAAGTGAGAAATACTTACTGTTAATCACAGAGACTTAGGTTACCTGTGTCAGCATCTGAATGCGTGCTAAGTTGCTTCCATCACGTCCGACTCTGCTACCCTCCGGACTATGGCCTTCCATGCTCCTTATTCATGGGATTCTCCAGGCAAGAATACTGGAGCAGGTTGTCACGCCCTCTTTTACCTTAGTCAGCACACAGGCCTTCTAGGCAAAGGACTGTGTCTCCTGGCTGCTTTCTCTCCAGCTCTCTTCTCTTGTCTCTGAAGCAGCAAGATCAGAGGGGGATCTTGTTGGTGTGATCTTCTTTGTTATAAGTCAGTGTCTCTCAGCCTCTCACGTGCATGTAAATCACCTAGGGATCCTGTTAAAACACAGCTTCTGCTTCAGTAGATCTGAGTGGAGCCCTGAATTTCTAACAAACCCCCAGGTGATGGGGACATTGTTAGTTCAGCGATCACACTTCAAGGAACAAGAATTTAGAAAGCAGAGTGTCATCTCCAGTGGGTGAACTGGAGAGAAACCACAAGTGGGTGTGACTGGGCCAGGCCAGATCGCTGTGGGCCTTGATTTTGGGCATTCTAGGGAGAGGCCTGAAGTTCTGAGTGATGTTTGTACTGCAGTTCCAGGGACTGGACGTCAAGAGCTCCACGGCAAAGGGCAAGCACATGGGACCCATCCACGCTGGCTCTTCACCCTTTCCCTGCTACACACTAGCTGTACAACCTGGAGCAAATCTCTTAGCCTCCTGGTGCCTCAGTCTCCCCATCAGTTAGATGGAGACGGTACTAGCCATATATTGACCTTATAAGGTGGGTGTCAGCATGATGTTAACATAGGGAATGTATGTCTATGGCTATATCACCCTGAGTGTGCCTGATCTCGTCTGAGCTTGGAAACATAGGAAATGTGTGTACCTGGCACAGAATGGCTCTACTGTTAAACAATTAGAGTGTGCAATTGTGGGCATCAAAGGGTGAGAAAACTGGGTTCTAATCTCACTCATCTACCTGCCAGTTTTGTCTGCAGGCAAATTACCTAAGTTCTCTAAGCCTCATTGTCTCCGTTTGTTAAAGGGGAATGAAAGTACGTGCTTCATAGGGATGTTGTGGGGATTGAATGAGAAAATGAACACAAGGCATTGCATGACCCAAAAGGTAGCTGCTGCTAAAATAATCACAAACATGACTTCCAGCCAAACTGAAGCTTGCACTGGCCCTGCCAGGGTTTCCCTGGTGGCTCAAGGGTAGAGAATCCACCTGCTAATGCAGGAAACCTGGGTTCAATACCTGGGTCCTGGGTCAGGAAGATCGTCTGGAGAAGGAAATGGCAACCCACTCCAATATTCTTGACTGGGAAATCCCATGGACAGAGGAGCCTGACAGGCTATAGTCTATAGGGTCACAAAGAGTCAGACATGGCCGACCACACACACATGCAGAGGCAGGACCTATTCTGCAGTCATGTTCCCGACAGGCTGAGTGCTGGTGGCTTCACACCAGTCTGTTCCTGGGGAAGACCCATAAGCACACAAGTGCCCCCCTTTGCTAGCTCTGCTCCAGAAGTTTTCCTTCTTGCCAGCATCTTTGGGTTTCTGGCCAAAACTTCCAGCAACTATTTCCAGTTCCATTTCTTTTACCAGTTGGAAGGATAACTTTGTGAAAACAAAGGCAAAATGCACAGGACTGGAGGGCCTCCAGTCCTCTCCCTGCATAAGAAAACCAGGCTTATCCAGAAGGGTCAGGTTCCTCTGCAGGTCTAGGGCCACCCCACTGGGCTCTCCCATCTTTCCTTCAGTAGTGAAGGAACTCTGCTTTCTAAATCACACTCTCCCTACAGCCTTTCTTCAATGGAAAATCCTTCTGTGTCCTAGAAGTCTGCTTCACCTCTCAGAACCTTCAAGAATTCTGATGTATTTGACCCCAGTCCTAGGAGAGAGGCCACCATGCTGTCTTGGAACTGATGTTGAAGTTTAAACTCTACCATCATTGTGACTCCTTTGTGACGCTTGTGCCCAGTGGACCCTGAGGTTTGCTTGGATCTGAGTGCAATCATCTTCTTCTTCATGTAGGTGGCCCCCTGAGTCTTTGAGATGGAGACTGGCCGTTTTATTGGCAACTGCCTATATACCCATGTATTCTCCCCACATCCCCTAGGATAATGCAGAGGCTTCTGTAAAATGCTACAGAGAGAGGGCCTTAGGGCAAATATTCTACCAAAAGCTCACCCACTAAGATTGCCTGCAACTGGACAGCACTAGTCTCTGGGCTTAAAATGAGGGAAATTCTTTATGCAGCAGATACTGTAAGCATCCAGACTCCAGGGCCTCCTGACTCAGGGGTATAGTTGAATCAGGCCAGACTTATAAGACACTAGAGTCTGAGTCCATCTTCCCCATCACCTCCTTTTGTGACTCTGGATATAATAATAATTTCAGTACCCAGGTACCAAACACTTGCTCTGTACCAGGTACCATGAGGTTTGCTTGATCTGGGGTTCTCACAATTGGTGCCTACAGGCAGATGTTATAATCCCTGATCTCACAGAGGAGAAAACCAAGGCTCTGACATAGGTAAGTAGCTAGCTAGATAGTAAGTGATGGAGCCAGGATTTGAACTCAAGAGTGCCTGATCACCAAACAGGACTCTATCCACTGCTGGGCATGCACCTTTCCTGACTCCATTTTTCCCACCTGTAAAAAGACAGGTTTGGATAGTGTGTAATCTCCTGTCTCCTCTGAATGAGCCCTTCTTTGGGGACCACAGTAGGACCCATGAACCTCTGAATGCACGTACAGACAGTGTTTGAAGAAGGCTAGAAAGGAGAGATTCTACTTTGTTTTTGTAAGGTCAGCTTTTCAGAGCAGAGGAGCATGAAGCCCTGTGTGGGGCTATTTTCTAGCTTCCGTTTACAAATGAGGTTGAAGAAAGTAAAGTTAATGAAGCAACTCAGCTACAACCGAGATGCAGCAGGAAGCCATCAAGTCCGGGACTATGGGACGGTTGCCATGACACTCCGGAGCAAGCACCGTGTTGGACGTCTATGATAATACCCTCCCTTGATTGATGGCAGGTTGCCTCTGTTTTCTTGTAAGCAAATGTGATAATAATATTAAGCAATTACAAGTAATGTCCCCAGCTGCTTCTCCCCTGCCTTCGAAATATTATTTTAGATTTGCCAAAATAATAGCAAACCTATTTGGAAGAACAGGGAGAAAGCTGTACCCTATCCTCCAAAGGAAAAAGGGTGATGAGCTTTGGATAGTCAAAGACACGGCCACCCTGTCATCAGTCCAAGGCTTGCAAAGGTCCATTTGCACTTAGGAGAGGCTTATGGGATGGACTCTTCAAACATGCAACCACTAAAGGCACAGTCAGGAGTGAGGAAGCTGACGAAGTGGGCGTTTTGTCGGCTCCAAGATTAGAACACAACTCTTCCACCGAAGTACTGCTGTCTGATTCTCACAAAGCTATAGCCCAGCTAAATCCAGCAAATATTTATCAAATGCTTATGTGGACAAAGCAATAATCTGCTATGGGGAATGCAATCACACACACACACACACACGCGCGCGCGCTGCACAGGGAGGGACCACGTCTCCTGTTATCTCCAAGTTCTCAGGCTGGTCCAGGGAGGACATGCAAACATTAATCAATAAGTCTGACTGATACAAGGAGAAGTGGGGTAAACAGGACAACAGGGGGCTGGACATGGTACAATAGAAGCAAACAAGAACGGAGATGAATTTGGACTTGCTTTAATTTACGGAACTGATCGCAGAGCAGCGCATGATAATCTGGCCTGGATGAGTCTGTTTATCCAGTGTTTTCTATTCTGGTAACTGGGGAACCTCCAACTATCACCCAGTGGTCCAAGTCAGAAATGAGGGGTCTTCCTTAAGACTATCTTCTCCCTCATCTCTTATGTCCCCAAACACCACCAAGTCCTGTTCACTTTTACCTACTAAATTTCTCTCCATTTTTTCTCAACTCCACTAGCATACCTTGGCTACAAAATGACCACCAGCGGCAGCTGGGTCAATAGGCAGCCTTGTTTATCTCCCAAAATATGTCCTTTCCTTCTGTCTGTTTGGGTAGCTTTGGACATGGGCCAGAGAAAGGCCCAAAGGTGGCAAAATAATCCGAATCACCATGTGGGGCAGGGGGTCGTGTGGCTTTTGAAATAAACATGGGTTTTATGGGTGGAGCTAGTGGTAAAGAATCCACCTGCCAATGCAGGAGACACAAGAGACATGGGCTTGATCCCTGGGTCAGGAAGATCCCCTGGAGTAGGAAATGGCAACCCACTCCAGTATTCTTGCCTTGAAAGTCCCATGGAGAGAGGAGCCTGGAAGGTTACAGTTCAGGGGGTCACAAAGAGTTGGACACGAATGAACACACACACTTAGAGGGTATAGGAAGAACAAAGAGGATAATGGTTGGGGGAGGGGGGAAGAATTTGTAATTTGCCTCAGGGAAAAGCACCATAGGAGAATACATCATAGTTAGTAATTTTCCATATTGCATATTTATTGTAGCCCTTGGGCTTCCAGGTACTGGGCAAAGCTATTGTTTATTCACTGGACAAGTATTTGGGTGGCAGGCACTAGAGAACCAACAATGAACAAAAAAGGAACAGAGTTCCTTCCCTCACGGAGCTTGAAGTCTAAAGGGAAGGGCTGACACTAATGACAGGTCACATAACGAGAGAGCACAGCCCTGCTCCAGGGAGGAGACCCACGGGTACTGCAGGAGTCTTGGAAGTGAAGCGGATGCCATGAGGGAGTCAGAAAGGCTGCACCGGAGAGCTGAGACCAGACCAGGGAAGTAGCAGTGAGAACAGTTAGCTAGTGGTAGAGGCTGACCCACAGCCTGGAGCGGGAGGGGCAGGGAGCACCATAGTCTGGATGTGAATGCAGAGCCACTGAACTGACCAGAGATGGCTCATGCCTGACCTCTGGACTTGTGTTCTGTGAGTTCATCCATTTCCCTTTGATTTCAGCTGGTTTGAGTTAGAGTCTGTTACTTGCAACCCAAAGCAAAATAACTGATGTTGATCCCACTGCTCTATGAAGTAGAGGAGAGGCCTCACCACACACTGGGGAAGCTGAAGATGGAGAGGGTTTTAGAGCATCCAGGCTAGAGGTCCTGTCACGTAGCCTCTAAGAGGATGGCTTCTGAAGCCAGACCACCCAGACTCATATCCTGCCTTTCTGACCATGTTCTCTCTCTGCCTCAATGTTCTCATCTGTATAAGAGGATGATGACAGTATCTGTCTCTGCCTCTAAGACCCTTCACAATTGGACCAGTTACCAACATTTTTCATCTTTTAGCTCAGAACCATCTTTCCTGTGCCCTTTGCTGCATCCCAAGTGGATCACTCATTACTCTCACATGCCTGTATTTATCTTTGCTATGTCACTGCTCAAGACATTTTCTCTCCCCAGAGTAACTTTGGTCCACCTCCTACTGAAATCCAACCCATCCCCCAAACACTAATTCGAATTCCATCTCCAGAAAGCCTCCTTCAATCACCCCCCAGCTATCCCCACTGCCTTTTAGAGATTGGACCAGTTTTCCTATCACTTCTTATCTTCTGCTTCCTTGGAGAGTGATATGCACTTGTGATTCTTCCCTCTACTCGAATGTGACATTATTGAGGGCAAAGGCTGTTTGTATAGTCATTGTATTCCCCAAATCCTAGGCACTCAAATCTGATGCAAATTTTGATTATGTTTTCCCTGCAAAAATAGAATACTTTTGCTGGTTGGCACATGACTTTGAATACGGTAGTTGAGTAAATCTAGGGTCTAAGGTTTTCTACCTCCCAATACATTATGCAGATGGGTCTCTTAGTTGTGTGATGAGAAAATGCCCATGATAACTCTGTAGATCGTAAGCACTACAGACATACCAATGCAGAGATGTTGTGGCTTCAGTTCCACATTAACACAACAAACTGAATACTCCCATAAAGTGAGTCACATGACTTTTTTGGTTTCCCAGTACATATAAAAGTTATGTCTACACTCTACTGTGCAATAAAACTATGTCTAAAGAAACAATGTGCACACCTTAATTAAGAAAACCTTTCTTGCTAAAAAGTGTTAACCATCAACTGAGCCTTCAGTGAGATGTGGTGACATCAAAGATCACAGGTCAACAAATGTAATAATAATGAAAAAGTTTGAAATATTGGGAGAATTACCAAGATTAGACAGAGTAACACAAAGTGAGAAAATGTTCTTAGAAAAATGGTGCCAGTAGACTTCCCTGATGTGGGGTTGCCTCAAACCTTTGCTTTGCCAAAAAAAAAAAAAGAATGCAATGAAGCAAAGCACAATAAAATGAGATCTGCCTATATATGCATATCATTTGCTGCCGTCATCACCACCACCATCACCAGCATCACCACCACCGTCATCACCATCATCACCACCATCACCATCATCACCACCATTACCATCACATCATCATCACTGTCATCACTACCATCATCACCATCACCATTATCACCATCATCTTTATCACCACCAACGCTCTCAGGCCTGACACAATCTCCAGTGTGACAGCCCTCCTTTAACTTCATTTAACCTCACCTGTCCTGTATTCCCTGTGTTTGGGTTGTGAGAGCCGGAAAGATGATGAATGTGAAAAAGTGCCAGGTGCATACATGGAAGGAACACTGCTTGCTGTCAGGCTAAGAAAATTAGCTTCCTTTGCAAGTCTGTACATCCATAATACAGCTCTGTCCCTCAGATAACATGTTTCCAGCCCCCAACCCCTCTTCGAATCCATGCCTTGCCTCATATGGATGAAACTTTCCATTGATATCTACTTCACCCCAATAGCCTTTCATCTTTCTCTTTCTTTTCACCATTGTGAATGGTAATGAAACATCTTATTACAGTCTATCTAGTTAATAATTCAAGGAACCAAAGCACAGAGACACTTTTCCCTTTGGTCATTTGACTTAAATCAGGAAGACCAAACAAAAACAGTTCCTCTGAGAGGCTCAGGGTTGCTTACTGATTAAAAATCACCCATGATTTATAATAATACCCTTACTACTCCTAGATATACATGAATGGTAGAGCAATTTGGAATCAGCAATTGCAAAACCAGCTAAAGGTCGCAGAGAATGTCAATACGACAGTGGAATTAGCACTAACTTTAGGGAGCTCCCAGCTAAGAAAGAGATTTCCTGGGCAGCCCATCTGCTGGGCAGGACACCAGCCCCTGGAAACAGAGGCATCTGCCTGCAGGCTGCCAACCTAGGAAGGAAGACCCCTTCTCACCCATCAACCAGTGGGGCCATGCATGCATCGTCCTGGGCTGAGCTGACCTGTTCCTGCTCCCTCATCTTTCAGGGTTGCTGGAAAATATCTGAAGCACAAGACAGGAAGACTGTTGTGTGATATTAACAGCTTTAATTAACATGAACCAATAAAAAGTCAGTGGTTGGTCTTTGAAGTCTACAAACCTCTTTGCCCACATGCTGCCAGATTTTCCATCACCTAGCTGCAGGCACCTGGCTGAAGCTTTGGGTAGATGATCCTTCCAGCTCCTTCCATGTTGCAGCATGCCCTCTCGGTTCTCCTGGTTCCTCAGGGCTGTCCTCCCCACAAGTCTCCCCGGCCTGTGGTCCTACAGTTGGATTCAGGCTGCTTCCATGCCTTGTGGGCCCACTATGCGTCTTCCCCAATCCTAGACTTCCTCTCGGGAACCCATGGCAACTGCCACAGATGAAGGGAACACATCTCCTTTTGCTGTCACAGCACTTTCTCCCCACCCCCAGGTGCCTGCCATTCTTGTGTTTACTATATTCAGAGACCTCTGTTCCCCACCACCTGAAGACCTTTGTCTGTCTTACCACCGTCAATATTCTTAGGTGTTTCTCCTTAGAGGTCATTGCAGTGTGTGGTGGCATTGCTAAGTTCCACCTAACACAGGACATGTACTATAGCTTCTCATTCACGTTTGAAAAACAATGTGATGATCACGTACCTAAATATTTGTATATTAGCTACACAACTTAGGCATTAGCATTGAAACCTACCTTCCAGTATCTATCTGTAGATATGTGTATGTTTATTTGACATAGGAAATAAAGCTTTATATGCTTATCTCAAAACTCCTAACACCAGGCTCCAAGAAGGCTTTGAAATCTGTTTAGCCTGGTATCAAGCCTCTGTAATTCCTAAATTCTCCAAGGGGACATTCCAGTTAGATCCTGGGTTGAAGCTCAAGCTTTGGTCTGAAGTTAACATGCCTGGGTGGAATCTAGCATCTCTGGCTTGTATTCTTGTCACCTGGAGAGGCACAGTACTGCTGTTCTTTAGGAAAAGGTTAGCTGCACCAGACAGTGTTAAATTCTCACATGCCATCTCCGTGGTTCTCCTATAATTGGCCCTGTTACACCATAAGCACTGAACTGCAGCGTTTGTAACATGGAGTTAAACCACACAAATCCCCTAATTATACTTTTGCTAGAACAAAGGAAACAGTGAATTGCAGCGTTCACAAATCTCTCCTCTAATTATGCCACACCCCAAACAGCAGGGCTGGTAAAACCACCAGAGGGAGGAGAGGGTGAGGTGATGTGGAAATGCTGAGGGACCCCAGAGTGAATCAGAGTCAGATTCAGGGAAAAGGAAAGAGAACCTTCTGGATGCTTCATTAGTTCGTCCAAGTTACTGCCCTCCCATCACCCTGTTGTCTCTTCTATCTGGTGTCTCTCCTGGGTCACCCTGCTTCAATGCTCTGCCTTGATGATGGAATCCAGTTAAGGTATGACCATTTTGAAGACTATTGGAAAAGACAGAGATCCAACCCATGAACAAAATAGACAGAGTAACTTAGTTAAGTGTCTGTGGCTCAGCAGTGTGACTGCTCCAGCTCCCGTGTCAAATGTCTGAGGCTTTCATCTGAAGATTCTCATCCACTTGCCAGGCCATTACAAGAAATTTGGGCATAGATGAAAATATACTTTAAAATCTTGGCTCAGGAGAGAGAGACATACAAGAAACCAGGTCACTGGGTGGATGGGGGTCATTTTCTGCATATCGCTGAGCCAGGAAACCTGGTTCCTCCTGTCCTGCAAGGGTGGTAGCATGCTGTCAGGGCTGAGAGCTGAGCTGTCGGATTCATGGACCTCTATCCTGCACTGTGATCACAGCTAAGGCCTCTTCACTCTGGATCAAAACACCCCACCTCTGTACTCCCATCCCAAGCCCCCTGCTCTGCTAGCCATCACCCTGTGACCTGCAGTCACACAGGCAATTTCCAATTTCTTTTCCCTGACCAGTGGGGCAGAAAACTCACATATACACAGTCAGATGGGAGTTCTCAGGGAGCCATGCTTGCCTTTCTAAGTTGTCAACCAACCAGATCGAGAAATATTGAGGGAAAAGACAGCGGAGTATGTGCTGAGGATGGAAGGCTGCCAGGCATTTGTGGGAGCAGCTGTCAGGCAGCTTTAACCTCCTGATGTCTTTGACCCTTTGAGGTCTTTGACCCGTTGACCCATGGGCACCTGGAACTCTGTGAGGCTCTCATCATGGAAAGAGGAGGGAGGGTGAGGCAGAAACCTCTGGTGTTGTGGACTGAATGTCTGAGGCCTCAAATTCCTATGTTGAAGCCCTCCTCCCCAGCATGATGGGATCTGGAGATGGGGCCTTTGGGAGATGGTTAGGGTTTCCCTAGTGGCCCACACTGTAAGTGTCTGCCTACAATGTGCGAGACCCAGGTTCAATCCCTGGGTTGGGAAGATCTCCTGGAGAAGGAAATCGCAACCCACTCCAGTACTCTTGCCTAGAAAACCCCATGGATGGAGGAGCCTGGTAGGCTACAGTCCATGGGATCGCAGAGTTGGACACAAGTGAAGCGACTTCACACACATGCATGTTAGGTCATGAGGGATTCCCATGGTGGGGCTAGCACCCTTTAAAAGGAAGAGACATAAAATATCTCTGGATCACTCTTTCTCCCTGCACGCACACCTCACAGAAAGGCCAGGTGAGAACACAGCAAGAGAGCAGCCACCTGTAAACCAGCATGGGGGCTGAATCTGCTTGCACCTTGATTTTGGACCTCCCAGCCCCCACAACTGTGAGAAATGAAGTCTGTTGTTGAAATCACCGGGTCCATGATAATGCGTTATAACAGCCCGAACTGAGTAAGACAACTAGGTCTTGAGTATATTCCACCATCCCTCCATTTTTATCTTTTAAAACCTTTCATTCGATGTTGGGAGCTTTCCTTGCAGGAAAAGGAGACACCATGGCCATCACAGGAAGCCACAAGAGAGACACAGCACCAGCCCAGTCCTGCCTGTGACTCACAGCATGAATGTGAGTCACACTGTGATTGGAGGGAAACCAGTTTTATTCAGCCACAGGCATGGTCTATACTCGCTGTGACCTGCCGAACAGGGGTTGAGCCCCTATTGCGGTTTCCAGTTGATTCAACAAGTGTTTTTTTTTTTTTTTGAATTGAAGTACAGTTGATTTACAATGTTTCAGGTGTACATCAAAGTGATTCAGGCTTTCCTGGTAGCTAAGCTGGTAAAGAATCCGCCTGCAATGTGGGAGACCTGGGTTCGATCCCTGGGTTGGGAAGATCCCCTGAAGAAGGGAAAGGCTACCCACTCCAGTACTCTGGCCTGGAGAATTCCATGGGATCACAAAGAGTCAGACACAACTGAGCGACTTTCATTTCCCCACTTTCAAAGTGATTCAGTTACATCTACCTAGTTATAGATGTATAACTTCATTTTCAGATTCGTTTCCTTTATTGGTTATTACAGGATACTGAATACAGTTCCTTGTGCTCTATAGTGGGTCCTTGACAACAACTGTATTTTTCTGTACCATCAGAATTCTAAAAACAGGGCAGCCATCATGATCATCTAATTTATGAAGAGCTAGTCCTGTTTTATCTTGTGTCCTTGTCAGGAAGATCAGGATAAGAAGGACAAAAAACTCAGTGAAATCTGAGTAAGTGAATTCTGACCAAACTTTCAAGGATTTGGCTCAAAAATGTAGCTGTGGAAGGAACAAGTGATTTCAGTTCAGCCTAAGATAGAATCTACTGATGTTAAATTAGGAGGAAAGAAATGTATCTTGCTAAGAGGTTCTTGGGTCATGGCTAGCTGGGGCCAGATAAAAGCACTTTGTAGAAGTCTCTAGGCTTTAAATATAAAGATGGGATATGAAAACTGAGTAAATAATTGAGTTCAATTTTAGGTGCCATAGTGATGTTGGAGAATGTAAAAGTCAGGCAGGCATTTGGCTATATGTTTTCAAAGCATCCATGGGTTCCTGCTGCCTCAGCAGTCAGTCTCTAGAAGCTTGGCCATCTCAACAAGAAACATGACCATGGATCATGTGAGGAGAGTGTGACGACCATAGCTTGGGACTGCCTGAGCCAACAAGATCCCATCCAGTGGCAGCTAAGGCCCAGCTGGCAGGTGTCCTGGTCCTTCTCTGGTTGGAGGAGGAAGGACACAGCTCTTCTGGGGACCCACTTCCTCCTGTGTGCAGCATCTTGCCTGGAGAGGTGGGCACACAATCCTCTGTTCATCTAGGACACTTTTTCCCCACTTGGAGAATGGGAGGTGGCTTGAAAGCATGCTTACTCACTGTCCATATCTTGTGATTTTGTACTCTCTGAATAAAGCCCACCATTTAAAGGACAAAGGGCCTCCCTCTTTCTCTACTTCTAGAATTAATAGTTCATCCCAGATATGGTGAATTCAGATGGGAAAATAATTTGTTAGGAGCCATGTAGTGATGAGCAGAGAGAGGAGGAAATGAGGTGAAGTTTGCAGGACTCGTTTCCCTTTAGCATCTGACATGACCTGAGTCTTGGGACAGGCTGATTTCTTCTATTTGCTGTGAGAACTAGCAAATTTGGGTTTCCTAGGTGGCACTAGTGGTAAAGAACTCACTTGCCAGTGCAGGAGACATAAGAGATGTGGGTTTGATCCCTGGGTCAGGAAGATACCTTGGAGGAGGGCATGGCAACCCACTTCAGTATTCTTGCCTGGAGACTCCCATGGACAGAGGAGCCTGGAGGGCTATAGTCTATAGGGTCACAAAGAATCGGTCATGAAGAAGGAAATGGCAACCCACTCCAGTGTTCTTGCCTGGAGAATCCCAGGGACAGGGGAGCCTGGTGGGCTGCTGTCTATGGGGTCGCACAGAGTCGGACACGACTGAAGTGACTTAGCAGCAGCAGAGGTGACTTAGCACACAGGCATGAGCTAACAAATTGAGAACCACAGCTGTAATTTACCTTTTGATAGTTTCTACACGACTTCCAATAAAAGAAGACTAACTTAGTCTTTGGTTTCCTTTGACTCTTTTTTCCTTTGTTTTCTTTCTTTGTTCCTTTTCTGCTATAAAGTATGTCTTTTGCAAGATGTCTTTAACTCTTTTGACTTCAGTGAGCCTTAGAAAGCATACATAGATGGGTGGGTGAGTGGATGGATGAATGGATGGCAATCAGAGAAAGATAAAGATAAAAGAGGTGGAGAGAGTGATGGAGACTAAGGCAATAGGGGAAAAACATTCACTACCCATGTCTGGGTGTTGAGGAGGGAGATTTAAAAAATAGGATTACTGAGGATGAGGACAAGACTAAGTTTAGAAATGCACGGTAAAAAACCCTATCAAGTCAAGTGTCTGAATACAATGCCCTTGACAACTACATTGAAGGGAAACAAAAGAGTTTTTGAGGCACTATTTTGTTTTAGGTCTAGAGGCGGCAGAGTTAACCTGCCATTCTATTTCCATAATATTTTCATAGAAAAAAAATTTAAATAAGAAAGCAAGCACTCAGTACAAAAGCAGCATTGAACTGAAAATTCAGCTTTCTTATTTACTTTTTCAAGTGCTCAAAGGTACAGGGTCAGGAGATGAATTCTAAGTATTCGACCCATTGAGAACATACGCTGTGTCCTCCCTAACTCGGTTTCCCATTTTCAAGGGAAGCCCTGGTTCTCTCAGTGCCCTCTAAACCAGGTTGCTCAAAGTTTTCCTATCATTTTGTTAACGTATCTAGGAAACGTAGGTTTTAAGTGTTCATAATTAGGTTTATGCATTTTGCAGATGTGTAAGAGAGAAATTCAGGCACTGCCACGAAGTTCCCATGCTTGCACGTAGCTTGCCCTCTCCCTGCAGGCAGCATCCCCATGCTCTCATTGCCTCCTTGATTATCGGCACTTACTGATTATCCCAATTCAACAAAAACCATCCATTTGTGACATGAAGCCGCCAGGTTCTGCTATTCTGACCTCTCAAAAGCCAGCGCATGTGGAGGAATTTTCTTTAGGTGACTCCTACAAGGAGGATCTCGTGATTTCTGCTTTTTCTTCCACTGGAATGGGAAGAGTATAATTTGACTCTGAAGCCATTAAAAACTATCTTTCTCTTCAGGAATACCATCCCCAGTGGAAAGATGCCTTTTGACTCTGAAGCCAGATTTGTAGTCTACAAGCAAGCACATTGGGCTATTTGAGCTGGGCTTTAAATTCTTCTTGGGAACTTGTGTGTTTTGAAGCTATGACAAGTGACAAAAAGGTGTTGAGTTTGACTGAATGAAATCTTTGAGTTGGTTTGGCACCTTTCTCTCTTTCTTCCTCTCACATTGAAACACCCACCTTTTGAATTTTCCCTTGCGACTTGAGAGCCATCGGTACACACTGATTTTGACGTTACGAAGTTGTTTGCCTAATATGAGTGAAGTGATTGAAGTTGAGAGGAGATGAGTTGCGAAGTGTGATAAGAATTCATGCCACGTAGCCCAGGAAAACCTGCTCTCACTGAGTAGAAACACCTCTGAGAAGCAGTTTCCAGCTCTTCCCCACTCCAGCCCCTTCTGTGCCACCTTCCTCGCCTACCCCTGATCATCCCTCTTCTCAATAGCTGCCACCTGCTTATATATTTTTTCCACCTCTGAATATGAAAGGGTGTTCTGCTGCCCTCCTTCTCTGTTTTCTAGTTTCATTGTTATCCTCTCTGAACCTATTTCATTTCTGCCTCTTTTCCTTCTCTTACGGGATTATTTAAGCCTCAAGTGCTTTTTTGCTGGGGAGTATTTTGGGGTTGGGCACATCAAAATCTTTAAGGCTTTATTGATTTTGCTAACAAAATTACTTCTGTTTTTAGGTTTTGGACCTTTGGACATGAGGCATATGGGATCCTAGCTTCCCAACCAGGGATTGAATCTGCATCCCTTGCACTGGAAGGTGAAGTCTTAACTATTGGACCACTTGGGAAGTCCCACAGCAAAATCTTTGAACAGAGTTTTTCTGCACTCACTCTGCGGTAAGCAAGTGTGGGCAGGCTCTTCATAATATGAACCTATTGTTAGACAGAATGACCATTTCAGCATCCCAGCAGGTAAGCTGAGAGACCAAAAGCTGACCAACATATTTACTGAATGGGAATGGAAAATAGGTCATTGAGTTTTCAACTAACTCTGGATGCTGAATGAATCAAGAATAAGCTTGTTTAAGAAACAGACTCATAGACCTAGAGAACAGACTGGTGGCTGCCAATGCAGTGGGGGTTGGAGGAGGGATGGAGTAGGAGGTTGGGATTAGAAGCTGTAAGCTACTATATATGGAATGGATAAGCAATAAGGTCCAACTGTATAGCACAGGGAAATATTCAGTATCCTATGATAAACCATAATGGAAAAGAATAAAAAAAAGAGTGCATAGATATGTATAATTGAATCATTTTGCCATATAGCAGAAATTAACACAACATTATAAATCAACTAAACTTCAATTTTAGAAAGTCAAGTATTAAGCAAAGGAATGTAGTTGGAATTGCTTTTATAAACATCAGGCTGATTTTTACATGAAGAAAAGATTTGGAAGAAACTGATGTGGTAAAGTTATGGCAAGATTGCAGGTGAGAAATATTAATAACAGTCTGGACCAGATTAGTAGTTTAAATTAAACATAGACCTGTGTCAGTCTCAACACATCCCAAAACAAATTCATTTCTTCTATCCTAAATTATCTTTTCCTGTGTTTATCATCTTAGTGAAAGGGAATGATTAACCAAAAAAGAAAAAGCTTGTTTATTCATTCACAAACTTGCTACATGTCTCACCAAGTGTTCATTCTTGGTGACACCAAGGTGCCCAAGACATGCCTTTGTTCTGCACAATATGGTGGACAGGATGAAGCAGATGAATCCAACTGTGTCTTGTGAAAAAGACTTTCCACAGCCTTTTAAGTGGCTCATCTTTCTCCCTAAGATAATGATCTGGTACTGGTAACGCAGTAAATGTTTTATGACAATGATAGCAAAATAAACAAGTTCAATCCGCTTCATTATCTTCTTAATGCTGCTGGGACAAGGGACCAGGGGAAAGTTGGAAGCTTAGTAATTTTAACTTATCTACTAGCATCCATGATAGTCAGCTAATACAACTGCTTCTTGTTAAAATACTGAAACACAAAATGGCAAGTGACTGACCAGCACTACTCCAAGGACAGCAGAGACTCAGTCATACAGGGAAATGGGAGGCTGTGACAGTTCATCCCAAAAGGGCATCTCTCCAAAGGGGCTAGCCTTGGGGCAGAGACAGGCACTGGTAAGAAGACACACTGCAGGGAGAGGGGAGAATTTGAGCAGACAGAGACTGGACATGTGTTCTAAGCTAAAGAGATGGTGGTGATCTGATATTTTATCAGAAACCAGGTATGGGTAGACAAGGACTTTTAAATGTCTCCACTCAGAAGATGCAAGGGAAGGTACAAGTATTTTTGAGCTCCCAGTACATGCCAGCCACTGCAGAAGCCACTGCAGGAACTGCACATAAACCTCATAGCACCTGAAAGGAAAGCATTTTTATCACCATTTGACAAGTAAGAAAAAGAGGTCCAGAGAGCAGGGCACTTAAGCATCTTCACCAAAGTGTCCTGTACTACCTATTCAGCTTCATCTCTCATCACCTTCTGCCTGTTCTCATGTCAGAGACTCATCTTGAAACACACAGAGTGTCTTCTCTCTGCTCTGCCTTTGCCCAGGTTGTGACTGTTAATTTTATGTGTCAACTTGATTGGCCCACAGGGTACCCAGATATTGTCAAACATTATTCCAGGTGTGACTGTGAAAGTGTTTTTGGATGAAATTAACATCTAAATGGGTACACTGAGTAAAGCAGATTGCCCTCCCCCTGTGGGTGGGCCTCATCTATCAGTTGAAGGCATGTATAGAACAAAGGGCTGACCCTGCCTGGAGTAAGAAGGAATTCTTCCTGGTTGAGTCCCTTCAAACTGGGACATGGGCTTTTTTTCCTGCCTTCAGACTAGAACTGAACACTGGCTCTCCCTGAGTCTCACATCTGCCAGTCTTTGGACTGGAACTGTATGACTCTACTGAGGCTAGAGCTCACTGACTCACTCTGCAGATCTTAGGACTTGCTTTCCATAACCACATGAGCCAATTCCTTATAATACATCCCTTTACATATATATAAAGAGTGTGTATGTGTGTGTGTTTATGTGTGTTTATGCGAGCCTGGTGGGATAAAGTTCATGGGTTTGCAAAGAGTTGGACATGAGTGAGCATGATGCATGAGGTGCACATGTATACACACATCCTATTGGTTTTGTTTCCCTGGAGAACTCTGACTAATACAGGAGCTATTCTTCTTGCCCAGAATGCCTTCCTCCACACCTCCATCTCCATCTCCTCCACCTACTGAAATTCTATTTCTCCTTTAAGTACACCTCAGAGGTTACCCTTCCTGTAACACCTCCCTTGATGATCTCCCCAACTCTCCCCACCCCACTCCCAGGCAAGATGAATTGCTTCCTCTCTCTACACTTTCATATCAGGGTTGGTTGCTTCCACTTTATTTCCTCCAGTGCTTCTCACCATGTGGTCTTTCTGGTTTAGCATTTGGGGTGTGTGTGTGTGTGTGTGTGTGTGTGTGTGTGTGTGTGTGTGTGTCCTCAATATGACAAATTCCTTGTGTCATAAGGAATCCTCTGATGCCTGGCATAGTGACAGAATTCAACAAACATCGGTTGACTGAAAAATCTCATTTCCCCTGAAGGATCACAAAATGTACATTTGCTCTAATAGGCTCTGTTGTCACAAAAGCAGGTTTATAAAAAAAACAAGAGTGTGGGTGACTAGCTTTTATTAATATTAGGATCAATAATATATGGGGAAAGCTCTTTCTTATAGAGGGAGAAATGACAGAACTTTTTGGAAAAATAGTTTTTTAAACAAAGGTGCTACTAACAGGAAAGATGTTTTTGTCAGAAAGTTCCAGCATTCTCATTGTTAACCCCTTTGGTATACCTCCTCTCTGTCTAGCAATAATGGTTATTCAAGATGTGTGTATCATTTATACACATGATCTGGTGACATCCTCTAAATTGTTGAGCACAGATTTTCCAAGTAAAGCGTACTCGCTGCTATTAAGGGAAACTGTCAGGCAATTTAAGCAGAAAATATGACCTTGTAAAATGCTGACCCTTCAGAAGCCATAATCGCATGATGACTGCTTCCTAGAGAACAAATACTGTCAAAAATCTAACCTGTGCCCTAAGAGAATTAAGAGAAGCAGTAACATTGAGATGAGCACCCTTAACTGGAAATCTGGTTCTAGGATGTGGATTATGAGTTTTCATCCAATAAACTCTCCAAAATTAATATTTGCTTCATGACTAGCATTGGGGCTTTCCAACCTGGAAGAGTCTCTGAGTGATAATATAACCCAACAGTCTCCTTTCCAGATGAGAGAAAATGAGAACAGATTACAGGGAAGTACCTAAAGCCAGACAATACTTTAATGGGTAGAATTAAAGCCTGAGCCTCCTAGACATCTGAGTTTGGATCTTCCTGCCATTTCTGGCTGCCAAAGTAAATGTTGTTAGTGTAATAAAAATGGGACACAAAGGTCATGTGTATGTATCATTTTCACTTAATGAGAACAAAGGGTGAGGGCAGAGAAGAGCTGAAGTAAACTGTTAAAACTGAAAAGATGTGGAAGTTTGGGTGACAAAGAAGTGGAAGAGAAGACCCCTACATGTTACTGGAAGGATTTGAGGGCTCCCCAAAAGTCCTCCCCATCTGCTGGCTAATATTCAAAGTTTCTTCCTTGGAAGTTCATTCATTTGACTTTAGCTTATCTACATGCAAATCAGCATTATTCCTGAGAGCTACAGCACTTGGTCACATGGTCATATGTGCCTTAAGAGAACAAGGATGGGGACTCCCCTGGGAACTGGTTCTGAGGGTGTAGGAGAGGCGAGGAGGGAAAACAAGAGTCTAACAACCCAACAGGATTCCTTCTTATTTCTCTTACTCCTTTTTAGTCTCTGATGTGTTTAGGTGAGTCTTTCAAATAGTACCAATAATTATCTTTGCTCGGCATCACACACAATTTACACTGCCCAAATTGAAAAGTACAAAAGCTTGATGGGTTTCTGTTCTAAACCATCTCCCTGGCAGTAAATGTGTCTTTATGGCACTTTTTCTATCTGTAGTTGGCGGCCTTATCATGTTTGGTAATTGTCTCAGCACAATTTGCGTCACTCACAAGGGTATTATCATGCTGGGTTGCCATGTGGGAATTTGTTCTGATAGATGGCATGGCCATCTTGAGCCTGAAAGACAGGGGATGATTTCTAAAGCCTTGGGTCAAACGGGGAAGTAGCTTTGTAATGAGAAAAACCTAAACTGCTTCAAACCCCACTTGGTTCTGGGGTTGGGTGGTAAGCCTGATGAATGGGATGCTGCAGAGAAGGACCTGGTTTTACGAGAAATTCTGGAGATAGCAATCATGGGGTTGAGACAAAGACAAAGACATGGGGTTGAGACAAAGCCTGATGAATGGGATGCTGCAGAGAAGGATCTGGTTTTATGAGAAATTCTGGAGATGGCAATCATGGGGTTGAGGCAAAGACATGACAGATCCCACATATACTCTCCCCTTCACTAGTCAGGCTCCTCTAAACCCTCCAGGCCTCCACGTTCAGTGTCCATCCTTGTGTCCTTACTGGGCCTGCATTGCCCAGCTATAGCAAGAATCCTGTCAAGGTGGTTTAGAATCCCTATCCTAGACGTCTGATCATGTTAGTATCTGATCAGATTCCTCAGGTGATTCCTGCCTTCAGCAAGAATCCTATCAAGTCATTTTAGCCAGAATCCACTCTTACCTCTGAAGTTTCCTCTTAGCAATTTTCTATCCACGGACCCCCCCACCCCTGCTCCTTGGCTATAGATCCCCATTTATCCAGGCTGTATTCAGAATGAAGCCTGTTCCATTGCCTCTGGGTCACTTTCCCCCCATTTCAATATTTCCTGGTTAAAACCTATTTTTACTGATGTAACTACTATCCAGCTCTGGCAGGACAAACTGCTAGAACCGAGGGTCCTTTGAAAGCATCTAATGCTGTTCCTTCGTTTTACTGATGCCTGGAGAAACTGACGCCTGACAGTGTTACTGGCAGGGAAGGGAAAGAATCCAAGGTCACTTCAAGGTTCATTTCTGGGGTGACCTGGAGACTGGTGTTACCGTGAACAGATATAAGCTTACTCTGAAAGAGCAGACACATACATATAAGGGCAAGTGAAAGAAACATAAATAGTACACACAAGGTGGGTGACAACCACAGAGGACTACTAAGTAAGCACAAAAACCTCAGGAAACTATAATTCTAAGCCTAATTCTACCACTGACTTATTGAGTGACTTTGGAAGAGTCACTTAATTAACCCCTCCTAGATCTCACTGTTCCTTCTCTTCCCCATATGGAGATAATATATACAATTAACTAATGCTCACCAGTTTAAAAAATGAGTTCTACACACAGGTCACTGAAACATTCAGTGTCTCATCTTCTCCATGTTCAGGTCTGAGGGCTGCTTTTAAGACTCTGTCCCCAGGGTCGGGGTGGGGATGTGTGTGCAGTGAGTCCCAGCAATAATAGCACCAACTTGCTCTGTACTAGGCCCTGTGTTACACGTACAAACAATTTAGACATTATGACCAGGATATTTTGCAGATTTTACTGTTACTTTAGTAGTTACATCTTCAAAAATTATATTTTATTACTACTGGGTGAGGAAGTTGAGACACTGAGAGGTTAAGGATCATGTCCAGGTCATGAAACTATTGACTGACAGAATGAGGACTTGAACTTACACTGCTTGGGTCCAGAAGACAGGCTCTCAATCTCTCACTATGTTGCCTAAGAGGCAGAAACTATCCAAAAAATAAAAATAAAACTGGAAGGGTGTTTGCCTTCCTAAGAAGTAAGGACTGGGCTCTCTGACAAAGGTTTGGGAACATTTTCTTTTGGAAGAAGAGAAGACTTATTCTGTACTGATAGGATAAAACCGGATCACTGGGTCTCAGCACGTGAAGGTAGATTTCAGACGAACCTTACAACATTTTCCTAACAGTACAATCTGGAAATGAAATCATCTTCTCAGAAGGCTTAGTGGTTGACAGATCTGCTAGGCGCTGACCCTGTGACCTTAATCTAATGACTAAACATCTCTGTGTCTCAGTGTGGGGCTACCTCATAACAGGAAAGAGGACCTACCTCATAAAACTAGTGTAAGGAATTCAGGGAACTCTACATTGCTGTTGTTTAGTTGCTAAGTCGTGTCCACCTCTTCTGCAATCCCATGGACTGTAGCCCATCATGCTCCTCTGTCCATGGGATTTCCATGGGCAAAAATACTGGAGTGGTTTGCCATTTCCTTCTCCAGGGAATCTTCCCAACCCAAGGATCAAACCTGTGTCTCCTGCATTACAGGTTGGTTCTTTACCACCGAGCCACCAGGGGAGCCTGAGTTCTACGTGAAGAATGCTTAAAAGCTGACTCATGGAAAGTGCAGGATAAATACTAGCTCTTCTCTTTGTCATCATTCCTCTACCATGTTGGATGTGGCAGCTAGATGATTCACAGAATGATATAGGAAGGAAAAGATTCCTACATAGTGTGGGAGGCAGTCAGGACAGGTACTTCCTCTGAAGACTTGTGGGTCCAATAGCATTACAACATGATATAATTCAACACAAGAGGACACAACACAGTTGATAGCAAAACCATTTTGATCAGCACCTTATTCATCTCGCTGCTGTGGACTGTTATGGTGGCCATTACCTATATATGATACCTGTTGGAATCCTGGAAATATGGCATGAATTCTTCCACACTTGACTGGTTTTTCACTTCTCAGAGCCCCTCCTGACACAATTTCTGACACAGTATGGCATAGCATGAGGTGTGATCTTGTTCTCATCTCTTGGTTCACATATACCAGAGTTTCCCTGAGGTTCAATGTTGGCATCTAGCCATCTCTTCAACAGCCATATCTTCAACATTTTTGTCTCACAAAGAGCACCTAGCACTTGCTGGGCACAAGGTAGTTTCCAAGTACAAATGAGTTGATTGATGGGTTTAAAATAAAAGTGTTTTGTATGTGATTAGTTGGGGCAAATGACAGGAATGCTTAATTATAGTAAATATCATCTATTTGCTCCATATCCTTTTCAAGTGTGCAATTTTCTATTTTCATCTAAGAAGTACATGTATGCGGCTGTATTCTGCTGCCTCAACTCCTTTTTTATACACAAAGTATAAATTATGAATAAATAAACAAATTGCCAGACAGGCCAGTTCATTGAAGGATAGCTTGGATTATAATTTCAGAGCCCCAGGACATAGTACCTTTTGGAAAAGATACAAACGTTCCTTTCCTCGTGCCAACCTGCAGCTGGTGAATAGCTTATGACTCTCAGAGCAGGTGAGAGTCTGAACGACAGATTCTCCTTCTGTCTGGGGATGAGAAGGTCCAGAGCCAGCCCCGTGGGTGTCCACTACGTTTCTGCTGCTGCTGCTGCTAAGTCGCTTCAGTCGTGTCCGACTCTGTGCGACCCCATAGATGGCAGCCCTCCCCCGTCCCTGGGATTCGCCAGGCAAGAATACTGGAGTGGGTTGCCATTTCCTTCTCCAATGCATGAAAGTGAAAAGTGAAAGTGAAGTCGCTCAGTCGTGTCCGACTCTTAGCGACCCCATGGACTGCAGCCCCCCAGGCTCCTCCGTCCATGGGATTTTCCAGGCAAGAGTACTGGAGTGGGATGCCATTGCCTTCTCCAACTATGTTTCTAGTGGGAGTCAATTGGCTCTACATGCTGGAGCCAAACCCCAGTTCCAGATCAGAGATGCCATAGAGACTTGCTAAGGATGTAGGCTCTGGACCCACACTGCCTGGGTTCAGATCCTAACTCCTTCACTTACTACGTGATCTTGGAACAGTTATTTAGTGTTTCTGGTGCCTCAGCTTCTTTTTCTGTAAAGGAGTGAATGGTTGAGATTCTTCCTATTTAAAGGTGTTTAAGGATCATTTAATTCCATTAATTTCTTGAGAACCCTCTCAATAATGTTGGCTGTCCACATTCCCCTATGAGGTACACTCTCTACTAGTAAGTACTGTGCTGTGCTATGATGTTATGGAGAAGGTCTTAGAGAAGAATGAGCCTCACAATGCCCTATTTACCATACTAGAGTCCATGAAATGTAGTCAGATAAGGAAAGAAAATAAAGTGTTTTAACTGTCCTTTTTCCATTTCCAGGTTAATGAGCTCCAGGAAGTTTACATTTCATGACTGTGTTATTCTTTTCATCCATTTTATAGAAAACACTATCCATTTTTCAACACATTCGACCAGAATACATGGTCATGAGTTCACTCTGGCCTCAACCAGGAACTCTCCTCTGCAAACAATGAATGAAAAATAAAACATTCTCAAAGGGTTCTAAAATCCAGAGGAAACTCCCTTTTTAAAAAGAAACAATGAAAAAACCCTCCCCACCCCTGTTTCTTTGAGGAATTCTAACAATAGAACCAAGAATATTTAACATTAAAATCTGGGGTAAGACCTCATAGTGTTAAAGTGTTTCTTAGATGATTAAAGGTTTACACTATGATTTTACTTCCCATATACAGACCCAGACATATGCAAATGCTCACACACTTGTAATTATAAATGAACTACAATACATGATTATATACACATCACTGAAAATAAACCTAATTCACACACCAAAGCACAGAAGTGACAAAACATTAATAAGGCTGACTTTAATAACATCACAAGGAAGCCAAAAGCCAAGTTCTTCAAACTTACTAAACTGTACCTGCTTACAGAGAAACTGGACTCTTTTAGGGACCATTGTTTTTGTAGAAAATGCATGTCATAGAAGAATTTCAACTGAAAAATAAATTACAGTACTCATTAGACAACTGGATGCTTCCCATAATATGCTTACTATTTCAATATTAATTGTATTACAGGCACAGACATATCCAGTGAATTTGATGTAACTGTTTTTTAAATATCCCCGTCACCTTAAGATATGGTATGTGTATTAGTCGCTCAGTCATGTCTGACTCTTTGTGACCGCATGGACTGCAGCCTGCCAGGCTCCTATATCCATGGCATTTTCCAGTCAAGAATAATGGAGTGGATTGCCATTTCCTTCTCCAGGGGATCTTCCCGACTCAGGGATTGAACCCAGGTCTCCTGCCATTGCAGGCAGACTCTTTACCATCTGAGCCATCAGATTACATTGCCAAAATATAGAAGCAACCTAAATGTCCATCAATGGATAAATGGATAAAGAAAATGTTATGTATGTGTGTGTGTGTGTATATGCATACATACATACATACAATGGAATATGATTCAGTCATTTAAAAAAAAATGAAATCTTGCCATTTGTGATTACATGGATGCACCTCGAAGGCATTATGCTAAGTGAAATAAGTCAGATAGAGAAAGATATATACCATATGATACCCCTTACATGTGGAATCTAAACAAAACAAAATAAGAACAAAAAAACCCAACAAACATGCAAACAAACAAAAATCAAGCTCATAGATACAGAGAAAGATTGGTAGTTGTCAGAGGTGGGGGTGGGAGGGTAAAGTGGGTGAAGCGGGGCCAAAGGTATAAATATCTGGTTATAAAGTAAATACATCCTAGGGTTGTAATGCACAGCATGGGGAAGAAACAGAAATTACAACATTCATCAGGCAATGGAATTCCTGCTATAATGTATTTAATACTTCAATATTAATTATACTAGAGGTACAGAAATATCCAGTGGGTTTGATGTAAATGCCTTTTCAATATCCCGCCATCACTTTAAACATGTAGCCAGCTCCACTTCCCATCCTCAAGGAGGGTGGAGGATAAGGGGTTAACTTATAGGCTTCTTGTCCGCAAGTGTCTTAGCCAGCACTCTTCCATTTAGGCTCAAGGTCTATACTTTGGTCATGAAAGGAAGGAGATGGAGGAGCCTGGACATTTCATGCATTTCATACATGGCCTCCACTGGTAAAAACAAACCAATGGCTATGACTTGCTGATAAGGAATAAGTAGTGTCATCTTTATTCTCAGAGGATAATTAGATTGTTATTTTCATTTATGCTGGGATGCCAAAGTAGAGATGATGCTTGTTATTTCATTTGTATGTTGCTTAATTTTTTGCATATTAATGAGATTAGATTGCATTCCAGTCCAGCCACTATACCCATTTTGACTTCTCCCGCCCTCTACCCACCTCAAATTTATCAGCAGTTCCAAAAGATTTCACTAAAAATAGTAAAAATAGAGTGTTTACTTTGTGAATTAAAGACCATGGGGCTCAGTCAGTGATTTATTTTTTCCTTTCCCTGTGCATATTGGCCATCATTTCTCACTCCTCCTCTCCCGTTTTGGAGAGTCTACCGTGCTCCATCACACGTGGTTTCCTAGGAGACACACTCACAGCCAGGAACCTCAAAGTACACATTTCCATTTTCCTCCCCAGCTCATCTCCCAGGAAGCTTTAGCTAATGAAACAAGGTGCAAATACATCAGCACTTTTAAAAATTACTCTACAAATTACTCCATCAGTTTCATACTCATTCACAGGAAGACCTCGTAATTGCCAACTGTGGGCTTTTTCCAGAGCAATCTCAGTTAAGAATCACACCTTAGTGATATCCTAGGTACTGGATTTGTCACACGCCCAGGGATTTCAAATGCTGCTCAGAGGCAGAGACTGGGGTTATCGAAATTCCTTGACTTCCCAGTTCAAAGCTCCATGGGGTAGTTCTGGTCATTTATTTGCAGGCACAGCCCCCGTGCCTGGGAAAGTTGCTGCTCATTGCAGGAGGATGACTATCTGATTGGAAGAATGGAACCTTCTCCAGGGAGAGCAGCCATCCTCGCTGTAACCCTTCCTCCCTCCCTCCCACCCCCCAGGCTGTGCTTCTTGGAAATGCTGTAGATTAGTTTTAGAGATGTTTAATTAATTTCTTTTATCCTTGTATTTTTCTTTCCTTTGTTTTGGGAAGGCAGCAGGCCCCCATGCCTCTCACGTCAGAAAGATTTCTACCCATGCCCAAAGAAGAAGTAGCTTTCAGGGCACGTTCTACCCCACTTTCTAGTTTCCTAAAACTCAGCTTGTTGAAAAGATGTTGCCAGGATTCCCAGGGGAAGAAGAGTGAGAGAATGGGACACTGAGCAGCACAAAGAGAAGGCAATGTAATACATTTATGCTGTCCCTTAACACACCAGAATCCGCCAGAAAATAGATATGTAGCCAAACGAGATCTATCCATGTGTTCCCATTAGAGAAGTCTAAAGAGAGTAACTCGGCCAGTGAAACTGAAGTAAAAATATCTGGCTGGCATTCTGGTTGTTGCACTGACCAAGGGGGACACCTGGGGACAAATGTCTTCCTTTTGGACCACCTTTATTGAGCATCTTGGACTTAACACATTACTGACCACAGAGGTATCAATATGTTTTTAGAGAGTGATACAATTAACATGACTGTGAGAAGTTGTTAGAGCTTAAAACTGATCAAGAGTTTATTATACAACTTATAATCACCATTATGACTCATATTTTGCTCCATTAGCTTTTTGTTCCAACCTTGTGTATGTTATAAATGCAAGTTCATTACCATGAAATTTTCAAATATGATGCACCATGAAGTTTTAAGAATTTTTCAGTGAATTTTATGCAGATAGTTTGATTATACGAACAACATATATACTAGTGTCTCAGAGGACGATAGTTCTTCAAATAAGTTTTGATTCAGACAATGTGAATATTGAACCAACAAAAAACAAAAAAACCTGAGTGATTGATTCTGATATGGAAAGTGAAAATGAAACTCATGGTGCTGGAGAAGACTTTAGAAGTGTGTTTGGTATATCTATTGAGTGTAATAACCTGCAAAGTGTTAGTGATACAACAGAATTCAGTTTTGGCAGGCCAAAATAAAAATTGCTTGCCACAGGAGTTAGTTTCTACCAAAATCCCCTGGTCAATAATGAGTTAAGAATGTAGAGAAGAGAGAGTCCCCTAGCCTGGGATGTAGATAGAGGTCACGTGTTTCCATGAGCAGTAGAGATCTTTACCCCACGCTCTGGTGGAGCCCCTGGAAGAAGGCAAGATCCAAGAATAAGATGACTGCAAGGGGCTCCTGGGAATGCTGGACACTGGGCACTAGGGTTCCTGGCCTTGGCCAAGACCCTGGGTCCCATACAAGGCAGGGAAGCAGAGAGCTACCCAACTTGCCTCATGTATGCTGGACAGTGAGCTGTCAGGGATGACCCTGATGGACTGGAGAAGACAGGTCTCCTATTTTCCATGCACCATGAGAAAAGAACGACGAGAGTAATCCCTGCTCATCTATAGGGATAAAGACTCAGATTCACATTAATTCAATTTAAGAAAATAAAGCAATGGACATTCTTGCACACCTACCCTTGTGCATGCATGCTAAGTCACTTCATTTGTGTCCGACTCTGTGTGACCCCATGGACTGCAGCCCACCAGGCTTCTTTGTCCATGTGATTCTCCAGGCATGAATACTGGAGTGGGTTGCCATTTTCTTCTCCACTCTTGTAGACAGACTAAGATTCAAATCTGTTACATATCGATATTAACTTTCGTATGTTGTCTTCTTAATGATTTTTAGGATGGAACCAGAAGATAGAGATGGCATATACCAAACATGAGTGCTGCTGCTCCCCTTCTGTGCTCTTGACAGACATGAATAATCAATCCACTACTCTTTCCCCAACTGTACATGCACAGACAGAATCACAGGAACATCAACAAGGGGACCCAGGCAGCCACAGCAACCAATCACACTGGAACAAAATAAGAATCCTGTTTGCCTTTTCTGACATAGAGTGAGGCCATACTAGTGTGTTGAAGGGGGAGTCACCCATAATGGTCACTCCCAGTATCAGTTATCTGAGAGAAGTGGAGGGCTGTTGCGCAAAAAGAACACAACCCGGGAGTCACACCTTCATATGCCTGTTTTCCTCCCTTCCCTTGTTCTGTGTCACAGGAAGTGCATTCCCAGACTCTCTGGTTGTTGTCTTTGTCAGTAGGGAGTTATGAGGGAAGACAGCCCCCTTCTCTCAGGGCTGTCTCTCCTTCACTGTCTCTCTCTCCATGAACTTGGCTCTTACCAGTCAGCCCCTGTTGGAACTCTGACTCCTGACAGATGGCTCAGGCTGGGGTGTTGAAGTAACCTCACCTCCTCGCCCTGTCCCTACAGCCTCATAGGGGTGGCGTGGGGGCGCGGGAATAGTGGCTTCCTGCTGTCACTTCACCATCCCCTGTTCAGCTGCTTAGCTCTTCTAGCACCCGGGTAACCAATTTCCTGTCTTAGATGATCTGGGGCTTGAAACACATGGCTGGACCTGACTGACACAGGAAGTAACAAACCGGAAGTGATCTCAGAGAGGTGGGGCAAGAAGGTTATGTCTCTCTCTTGACCTTAAGCTCTAGGGTGTGGATTTTGAGAGCTTCCAGCAGCTTTGCAGGAACTGCAGGTGAGGAAGAAGGAAAACTTCTGCCAAGGAAGGGGACAAGCAGGAGCATCCATGAGGACTGAACATGAGTGAATTACTCCTCCTGAGAGAGATGAGAAACTCACAAGGAAATGTTCCATCTGAGTCTCAGCTATACCAAGAGGTTTGATTTCACTTCAGAAATGTGTGGACCCCTTTCAAGGAGAAAATAATTTTAGTTACTTAAATGTGTGTGACCATTAAAAAATATATTTTCTTTATGCTTAGAGTTCTTACATTACTATAAAGTCAAATTTGTAACTTAAACACACATATGTATCTATAAAATCAATAAAATTCAAATTAAATTCATTGATTGGCCCTGATGATGATGTTTTTGGGGGACTAAAACTAAATTCAGTGTGAATATGTTTCTGATTCCCACATGGCAGTTTCTTTTGAGTGTGGCACGCTTGTATTGCCATGTGCAGGGTGAAAAGTCAATTCTCCTCTCATTTTTTCCCTTTTCAAGCCTCTGCAAAACCTTTAATAATGCAGGGCAATGCCTAAGCCTGTATTTGGCAGAACCACATCATTTGTTACTAAGTAAATCTCTGCTCTTTCCTCTAGCCTGAAAGAAACATGGTGGATGGTACAATCGTGGGCTAGTGCTCAGCTATGAGGTGATCATCAGATGATATACAGTCCTCTCCTACTCTTTGTCTTTTGAATATTATTGGGTAGAAATGTAAAATACAAATTCTCATAGAGGTATCCCAAGAAGTAGAACTAGTAATAGTGCCTCTGAGGCCAGCCTAGTTTTGGCGGCAATAAATCCCAAGTGGTTCCCTCAGGGAAGCTGGGTCACCAGGAAAAGAAACAAAAGTTTGGAGGATTAGCTGCTATCTTTTTCCATGTGGAGATTCTCCTTTCTTCAGTTCAGTTCAGTTCAGTTCAGTCACTCAGTCGTGTCTGACTCTTTGCGACCCCATGAACCGCAGCACACCAGGTCTCCCTGTCCATCACCAACTCCTGGAGCTTATTCAAATTTATGTCCATTGAGTTAGTGATGCCATCCAACCATCTCATTCTCTGACATCCCCTCACCTCCTGCCTTTAATCTTTCCCAGCAACAGGGTCTTTTCAAATGAGCCAGCTCTTCTCATCGGTGGCAGAAGTATTGGAGTTTCAGCTTCAACATCAGTCTTTCCAATGAACACCCAGGACTAATCTCCTTTAGGATGGACTGGCTATATCTCCTTGCAGTCCAAGGGACTCTCAAGAGTCTTCTCCAACACCACAGTTCAAAAGCATCAATTCTTCGGTGCTCAGCTTTCTTCACCGTCCAACTCTCACATCCATACATGACCACTGGAAAGACCATAGCCTTGACTAGACAGACCTTTGGTGGCAAAGTAATGTCTCTGCTTTTAAATAGGCTGTCTAGGTTGGTCATAACCTTCCTTCTGAGGAGTAAGCAACTTTTAATTTCATGGCTGCAATCACCATCAGCAGTGATTTTGCAGCCCAAGAAAATAAAATCTGCCACTGTTTCCACTGTCTCCCCATCTATTTGCCATGAAGTGGTGGGACCAGATGCCATGATCTTAGTTTTCTGAATGTTGAGCTTTAAGCCAACTTTTTCACTCTCCTCTTTCACTTTCATCAAGAGCCTCTTTAGTTCTTCATCACTTTCTGCCATAAGGGTGGTGTTATCTGCATATCTGAGGTTATTGATATTTCTCCTGGCAATCTTGATTCCAGCTTGTGCTTCCTCCAGCCCAGCATTTCTCATGATGTACTCTGCATATAAGTTAAATAAGCAGGGTGACAATATACAGCCTTGACGTACTCCTTTTCCTATTTGGAACCAGTCTGTTGTTCCATGTCCAGTTCTAACTGTTGCTTCCTGACCTGCATACAGGTTTCTCAAGAGACAGGTCAGGTGGTCTGGTATTCCCATCTCTTTCAGAATTTTCCACAGTTTGTTGTGGTCCACACAGTCAAAGGCTTTGACATAGTCAATAAGCAGAAATAGATGTTTTTCTGGAACTCTCTTGCTTTTTTGATGATCCAGCGGAAGTTGGCAATTTGGTCTCTGATTCCTCTGCCTTTTCTCCTTCCTTAGACAGGCTTAAAGGAGGGGGGTTTGGCTTTAGTAGCAGTAGCATGAAATTATCGTTTCATTAATTTTATATAAAAATTTTTTTTTTCTCTATGTTCTCTCTTATGTCAAGGACAGAGCAAAGGAACACATATCAAAAACCCCAGTAAAATCAAGCAGTCTCAGATCAGGTAATGCTGATTAATGCTATAAATACAAACACATATACACACATTAGTGACATATGTTAAGGTCATACATATAATGCAATGCACAGTAGGGAGGGTACTGGGATATTAGGATGATGACTTTGAAAGTATATGTAAGTTGGAAACAACCTTAATGTCCATCGACTGATGAGTGGGTAAAGATGTGGTACGTATATACAATGGAATATTACTCAGATATAAAAAAGAATGAGATGCCATTTTCAGCAACATGGATGTCCTTAGATGTTATCATACCAAGTGAAATAAACCAGAAAGAGGAAGACAAATATCATATGATATCACTTATATGTGGAATCTAAGAAAAAAAAGATAAAAATGAACTTAGGTACAAAACAGAAAAAGACTCAATAACATAGAAAGTAAACATATGGTTAGCAAAGGGAAATGAGGAAGGGGAGGGATAAATCAGGAGGATAGAATTAACATATACACATACCTATATATAAAATAATCAACAAGGACCTACTGTATAGCACAGGGAACTCTATTCAATATTTTATAACAACCTATAGGAGTATCCCTGGTCAGGAAGATACCTTGGAGAAGGAAATGGCAACCCACTTTCCAGGCAAGTACTCTTGCCTGGAAAATCCTATGGACAGTCCATGGGGTCGCAAAGAGTCAGATGTGACTGAGCGACTTCACTTTCACTTTCACTTTATAGGAGAAAAGGATATATATATATATATATATATATATATATATATATATATATATACACACATATATATATACACACACACACATATATATATACATATATATATATAAAATTGAGGCACTGTGCTATACACCTGACTCTAATATAACATTGTAAACCAACTATACTTAAATTAAATAAATAAAATTTTTAAAAAGAGAAAGTACATGTTAGAGTAGAATGACAGCAGATGGAGGTTTTGGTGGGAAGTAATCAAATACCTCTCTTACTTTCATCCTCTGGATACAATGCAACAAGTACAATAAATGCTGTATATATAGACCAAAATGTTTATGCTGTCCCTACCACAGAAGAGAGAGGCATAACACAGGGAAATAAAATGCTCTGATCATCATTGTCTTTGCAGAACAATTTAGTAAATGTTAGGATGTCCATACCTCCCAGCCCATATATATTGCTCCCAATGTAGACACTGTGGAAACTTTCCCCATGAGTTCAAGGAGATGTATATAAAAGTAGACATGGCAATATTGCTTGCAATGACTGAAAAAGATGAGAGAGGGAAATATTCACCCACAAGAGAATGGATATAAGACTTGTATATTCAAACACTGCTGTGCTCTAGCAATTCCTTCAGGAGGAAAAATGAATGACCTGCAGCTATACACATCCATGTTGGTGACACATACATGCCCTGTTGAGTGGAGAGAACAAGTTGCAGAAGGTTCATACACTTAGGCACTGTTTCTGGGAAGCACTAAAATATACATACAATATCACTGACTTTTCATGACAAATGTTGGTAGTAAAAATATAAACAAAGGTATAAAATGGTAAATGTCAAATTCAGAATGGATGTCAACTCTGGGAAAGTAAGGAGGGGGATGATACTCTATCAGCAATGTTTCATTTCTTAATCTGGGTGACATACATAGGTCTACAGGTCTACATTCTTTATGTGTTTTTGTATACCTGAAATAAGTCATGATGAATAAGGCATTTTAGCCATTTTACATATAACTCAATAATGCTTGGAAAATAATTTAATGGAAACCTTTGAAGATCCATAGACTCCTAGCCATTCCTGGACCACAGCTTGTAAACCTGAGCATGAGCCTTGCCTGATGATCTCACTGGGTTCATCAAAGAGGCTCATTAGTCCATCAAGATTCTCTTCATGAAAACATTAAGCTGTAAAGCAAAAGGAACTTTACAGTAATCCAGATACATGTTTTCTTAGAGCAAATGAGCTCATGTCAGAGTAGTTGGCTGTATTGCTGTTGTTGGTTCATTCATTTAATAGAGGTAGGTCTCCTGAGAGAAGAGCAAAGGAACCCAAATATTTCACAAACAAAACTCACCACCCCTTGGGAGCCCTGAGGTTCAGGTTCGAGAGTTGCAGTGAAGTCCAAATTGAATCTAAAACTAATGCAAAGCAACCCCCACATGGTCTGTGAAGGAGGTCCCATACATCAGACCAACCTAATAAGAGGACATTCACAGCATGTGCTCTGATACTGTGGAAATTGACCTTACATGGAGAGCCTTTGAGTCTTCTCCACAGCTCCTGGACTATCTCTTGCCCCAATGGAGTCCAGAACCTACCATAATCTGGCTCATTCTTTACTGGATCACCTTTATATCATACAATACCAGCAACCACATCACAGATTTGGGAGGTATTTGGTATAGTGGAAAGAAATGTGGGATTTGAGGTTGACTAAAGGGTCGGGTCCTGGCTCTGTCCTCATGATGACTGCGATGATCTTGAGAAAGTTTCTTGACTATCTCAAGTCTCAGTTTCTCTGCTTTAAAGTGAGGATGAAAACATTTTTGAAGAGCTGAGAGAAAAGCAGCGTACGGCGCATGCCCCCTGCACATGCCCTGAGACGTGGGCAAACCACCTAAGCCACCCTTCCAGCCTGACCCCTGGACACACCCCTACCCTCACCAGCTTCCCCCCTCCTCAGAGAGTGAGCGGGAGAGCAAGGGCACCTGTTACTTGTTCTCACTCTCCCTTAATGCAGCAGGAGCCCAATAAAGCCTTGCCTGGATTTCCTGTCTGGCCTCCAATCAGTTTCTATTGATTAAGGAGGCCAACTACCTACCCAGTTTGGTAACATTTACCCAGATGTCACACTAGAGGGCATAGGCAATGGAAGCAGCTAGAGAAGAATTTTGAGAAGAAAAGTGACACGACTGGGTTTGTGTCTAAGAACAGTGGCTCTGTCAGGAATAAATTGATGGATTAGAGGAAGTGAGTCTTGGAGACCAG
Source organism: Okapia johnstoni (assembly GCA_024291935.2). Taxonomy (NCBI): domain Eukaryota; kingdom Metazoa; phylum Chordata; class Mammalia; order Artiodactyla; family Giraffidae; genus Okapia; species Okapia johnstoni. The sequence continues at coordinate 20,799,784 of CM044324.1, forward strand.
AAGCCCAGTAAGGAGACTCTAGTAAGAAGTCAGTCAAAAGACTACCACTTGCACTGCAAGTGTGATCTCATGGATGAAGGGGAAGGAAGAGACATAAGACAGAGCACAGAGATGAGAAACCAGAACGGGGGAACTGATGGGATATGAAGAGTCAGGGGAAGAAAAGGGTGTAGAGACCAGGTCTTTGGCTTGAGCCTAGATGGAGGGGGCTGCAGCTTAGTGAGGTGGGGACATAGGAAGGAGGAGCTTGAGGAGGTAACAATGAGTTCATGCTTATATTAGGTTTAAAATGTTTCTAGAATATCCAGCGAGTGATGAAAGCAACAGCAACAGAAACAAACAACTATTTGGATGTGTAGCCATGAAACTGGAGGGAGAGGTGTGGGCTGGGGTGGAGATCATGGAGGATCAGAATAGCCAAGAACTTGGACTCTGTTGTTTGAGGAGAGTGGAGGAAAATGCTCCCCCAGCTGACAATTGCTTTGCATAGAGTCCCTTGGTGTCTGCAGCAACCAGCTAGAGAAAATATCTACAGAAATGCGATTAAACCAAAGGGAAAGACCTGAAACAACACTTGGAATGACAAAGAAAAAAGAGAGAGAAAAACTCAAGCATTAATGTTAAATTGACTGGGAGGGAAGAGTGGAAAACAACCCTATGAACCACTTAGAATTGCTCTGTTCCCTGGTGTCCTCATGCCCCTTCTGACTTGACCCCCATCCCTCCCACACAATGAGGGCATTGAGATCATTCATGCTTTGTGTGTGACCATCAGCTTTCATGGTTGAGGTCAATGCGCTCTGGGCATTCATCCCACCAAATATGCTTGTACCAGAGCTCCTGGGCTGCACCAGCTTCCCAACTACAATACAGTACTGGCGAGAGCCAATGTTGTCAACATAAGCTATTAGAACAGCAATTGCAATTGACCAGTATTAGACAAATCCCAGCTTTATGGCTTCTGTGGTTGTACCAATAAATCAGTTAGAGATGCCCTGTCTAGCATGGTGGCCACCAACCATCTGTGCCTACTGAGCCCTTGAAATGTGGCCAGTCTGGGTCTAGAAGTGCTGTAAGCATAAAATGCACTCCATATTTTGAAGACAGTATAAAGAAAGAATGTAAAATATCTCATTCATAATGTTGATATTGATGACATGGGGAAATGATAATATATTAGATGTATTTAGCAAATAAAAGATGTCATTAAAATTGTTGGGTTGGCCAAAATGTTCATTTTGATTTTCCTGTAACATCTTACCAAAAATGTGAGTGAAATTTTTGGACAACCCAATACTTATAGCTATGTCTATTTTTTTTTAATGTGGCCACAAGCAACTTTAAAATTACTCCTGTAGCTTGAATTATATTTCTATTGCCCAGCACTGAGTTAGAGAACTTGCATTCTCTTCACTCTTTGTTATATACTATAGCATATCTTTGGTACATACTATGCTTTTACTCCTAAAATTGAAAACAAAGTAGCTTACAGTAAATGTTAACATCTTTCCAATCTATCCACAAAGCACATGCCCAAGAGCCCTACCCAAGAGCTAGCCAGGATTTACTTAACCTGTATATTAAAATTTGTTTTATAGCCTGTAGGAAAATATCTAAATTCTGCTCCATTTCTACGACATACACTAGCATTGGGATCATTTTCAGAAACATCAGTTTTGAAAGTGAATGAGAGCTACACACACACACACACACACACACACAAATATGAATCTCTCACCAAAAATCTGTAGAGACAGAAGAATAGTAGAAAGTCCAAGTGTGTAGTTGGGGTTATTCTAGTTGTCAAAATGAATTAACTAAGGACTTTGGTCTTTATGAAATTTCATCATACTCTACACTGCATTTTCTAACCTGGTTTTCCCAGTGCTAACTACAGCATTTGACTTGAAGTCTTTGGAGAAATGACTGTGTTCAGTTTTCCCATTTAGAAAATACATTGGAGTTCACGCTCTTCACAGAGATAAAGGAAACCTTCCAAGATGCAATAGGATCCTCCTGGAGGGTTCTTTATCCCTTTGAAGACACTCAGTTATTACCATTAACGTAATTCCCTTTGAATACCAATGCAGAGTTAATTTATCCAATTGCTATCATCCACTTGTGAAAAGCATCTCACTCAGTGAAAAGGAATGTGCCCTTCGGGGAGAGCATTTTCTCCTGCTTCCAGCCTCTAGAGCATGTGCTTAGATTCTTTTCAAGGGAAGGGACTGGGCTGCTTTGTCTGGTTTGTGGATCTTTAACACGTTCCCCTTTTGTCTGTACAACCTTGACAGAAAGAAACGAGTTTATTCCCCGACACTTGATCCGAGCACTTAATAACTCCTTGCTGGATGGATAGGTAAATGAGATAGAATAACTGCCGGGTTACTTTCTCCTGCTCAGCAGCTTTGTTGTTGAGATCTCTTCTCCTGCTAGAAATGTACCAAATAGATCTGACTGGAAAATGAACAGAATTACCACAAATATACCAACTCTCTATTTTTTATGGGGCTTCCCTGGTAGCTCATCTAGTAAAGAATCCAGTTCAAAGATCCTGGTTCGAACCTTGGGTTGGGAAGATTTCCTGGAGAAGGGAATGGCTACCCACTCCTTGCCTGGAGAATTCCATGAACAGAGGAGCCTGGTAGGCCACAGTCCATGGGGTTGCAAAGAGTTGGACACGACTGAGCGATTTTCATTTTCTTTTTTTTTTATATTTCAGAAATGCTCAAAAACCTTCAACTATGCCCTCTCCTCCCTCAATCATGTTGACATTTACCTGCCACATTCATATTCCAGTTTAATTATACAGCATGAGCTCAGTAGCTTGAGGGCCCTCATCTGTGCTGTTTTTCCTAGGTACAAGTAGAATTTGGCTTACCGGCCCCGGGATGTGGCCACCTAGGGCCCTGTTACCTGATCTAATGAAGCCAGGAGCCCATTCCTTTTCTGCTTCCACAGGGCCATCCAGCCAGCCTCCTCTGTGACTTCATAAAATCTCCTGGGCCCACAGGATTTTTATTGGGACATGATGGAGAAGGCTTTAAACCAATCATGGCTTTGAGAGTCCAAAAGTTACCAGGCTGTTTTGCAGTCTGCTCCTGGCTCTTTCATCTACCTTCTGGGGAGTGGAACAAGCCTTTCATCCTGCATTTGCCCAAGTCTGTTCTCCAAGCACCAAGGCCCCACTGTCGGGAGATAGGAGAGCTGATCCATCTGGGGAGACCACAGAGGCATCTCTCTGCCTGTTCCCATCTCTTCCCTCCCCGAGGCCTTATAACCACTGCAGTAAAGACCACAGAAGATAATGTACCTTCAACTTGGTAAGATCTAAAGCACAAAAGAAAGAAGGACTATTCCTTTATGAAGGTGTCAGTGTGGAGATGACAAAACCAAAACTTGGAGCAGAAAACTGATTTTCTCGAGGTTCTGGAGAGGAAAGCTTTTGGCTTCAGCTGAATCTACAGTCTTTTCTTCTAAACAATTCCCACATCATCATCATTTGTTGTGAAGGCCCTGACTGTAATGAGAACTGATTTGCACTCCAAAGGCGTCTGTTTTATTCTCAGCTCTTGGAGCTGCACCTTGACAGGTGAGGGCCTGACTTCACCGGGACCTTGAAGTGGGGAGGGGCTCTCCTTCTGCGTTTCAGCTTGAAGACCAATGCTCTGCCTTTCCTACTTGTGCTCATGACTATGGCAATTCATCCCAAACATTTGTCGTGAGACTTGACTGACAATAGTCAAGCCATGGAATCAACAGAAATGTCTATCAATGGATGAATAGATGAAGAAATTGTTTTATACACACACACACACACACACACACACACATCCCAAAATATATGTTTTGGTATATATTCATTCACACAAGGATACTAGTAATGGCTAACATTTATTATAATGTGACAAGACCCTATAGCCATTATCTTATTTACTTCTCAAAACAACCTATGCAGCGGTCCCCAACCTTTTGGGCACCAGGGACTGGTTTTGTGGAAGACAATTTTTCCACGGACGCAGGTGGGGTGATGGTTTCCAAATGATTCAAGCACCCTACATTTATTGTGCTCTTTATTTCTATTATTATTACATCAGCCCCACCTCAGATCATCAGGCATTAGATTCTGGAGGCTGGGGACTCCTGATATGGTATGGTTTCATCACTGTATGCATTTTGTACATGAGAAAACTGTCTCAGAAAAATACCCTAGTCAACAGCAGAGCTAGAGTGTTAACCACAAGTTTTACAGGTTTTTGGGAGTGTGGTGTAGTCTATCGCCTGATTAAGAAAGGTTATGTTGCCTTGTGCATCTCCTCTCATTAAGCAAATAAATTGTCCTATGTAGTCCCCAACTTGCTCTCCACAATTCAGTTTGCTTGAAAGAGGTTGTTTGAAAAAAGAATAAAGTAGTTTCCTGTTTGCACCCTACTGAGTTGAGTGATTCAATACATGTAGCTCTTTGTAAAGGAACCTAGTGCATGCCTTGTCAGCAAACTTATATCTGATTTTATTGCCTTTATGGTAAAAATTCATAGCATCATAAAAACAGGGCATGTCTTAAAGGCGCCTCTTGGCTTCACAGGTAGGATCGTCCTTGCCTGTCTCAGAAGCCTCTAGATTAGAAACCACATAAACCTTTCTCAGGAAAAAAATTTTGACGTCAAGAAACACTGCCTTGAATTTAATCTACAGCTGTCATGTTTCAGCTCCAGTAGTTTTCCTCTTATTTAAGTCTCCATTAAGATAAAGTATAGCCTGTCATTAGCTGGTGAATAACCTTGTGTATATTTAACGTGTTTGAAAGTAATTCTCAAGCCTCTGCCTTACACTTTCCAACTCAAGACTACAGCTTTCTTTAGTCTGTACTGATTTCAAGGAGCTCTTTAAAAGGGAGATTTCAGTATTTTCTTCAGAATCTATGTATCAAGCAGGCAGAACACAATGGATCATTTCACACACTCCTCCATGGAGTTCTGGCAAAGTCTTGAGCAGATTTAGCACAATTCTAAATGACTTGAAGGGTTTCCTATATTGCATGATAATTGATCTAAAGAGCCAGGGAGCTTTGCACTCTTTTGATTCTTTCTTTCGCTCTCTGTATTGTCTGCAATTTTAGGATGTTCATGTCTTACATCTGTATCTAATGTTTCCAAAATTGCAGTGTGGTGGAGAAGGATTGTCCTTGAAGCAACAGCAACTGCTGCGTTGGGCACTTACTCTGGGTGCACAAGAGTCAGACACAATTCTTGTGTTAACTTCAAATGCTTATACTGTATCAGCTCAGTTTACATTTCTCCTTAGTATCCCTTTCACAAATGGCTTGATCCTTTCAGAATGACTTCCCTTAGAATATAAAACCTTTTGGATATAAAAGCTTGACTTCACATTTCGCAAAACATGGAAAATAAAACTATCATATGATCCAGCAATGCTATTTCTGGGTATCTATCCAAAGGAAATGAAATCACAGACTCAAAAAGATATTTGCACCCCTTATTCATCGTCACACTAATGACAATAGCCAAGCCATGGAATCAACAGAAATGTCTATCAATGGATGAATAGATGAAGAAATTGTTTTATACACACACACACACACACACACACACACACACACACACACACACGAAATACTATTCAGCCATTAAAATAAGGCAATCCTGGCCATTTGTGACAGCACAGATGAAACTTGAAGGAATTGTGCTAAGGGTGATAAGTCAGAGAAAGATGAATGTTGTATGATCTCACTCATCTCTCTCAAATGTGGAATTAAAAAAAAAAACTCACAGAAAAGGAGATCACATTTGTGGTTACCGGAAGCAGGGGGTGATAAAGGGAATTGGAAGGAATGTGGTCAAAATGTATAGTTTCCAATCATAAGATCACTCAATACTAGGAATGTAATGTACAGTGTGGTAAGAACAGTGAACACTATTGGCTGTTACATTTGAAAGTTGCTAAGAGCGTAAATCCTGAAAGTTTTCATCACAAAGGAAAACATTTTTTGGTAACTATATGAGGAGCTGGATGTTAAATAAACTCGGTGATGATCATTTTGAAATATATATATATGTATATATATATATGTGTGTGTATATATATATATATATATGTATATATATATATAAGTCATTACACTCTAGACTTTAAACATATACAGTGTGGTATGTTAATTACATCTCAGTAAAACTGAAAGGAAAAAACAAAAGATGAACGTTTAACCAAGCCATCTTCCCTTCCCTACCTCCTCTCCCCTTCCCTCCCCTTTCTTCTCCTCCTGCAAATTTTACAGCAGGCACTGGCAAGCAGGAATAACAAGAAGCTGAAAATGAGAGGAATTTTTCTGCCAGCCTCATTCACTGGAGGCAGTGCACAGAGGATTAAAGAGAATTAAGGAAGCTTGGGGATTAAAACTCGAATTAAAAAAGGACACATTTAAAAAGTACACAAAGAAGATTAATTATAAAATTCTTTCCTGGACCCTCCTAGGAGAAATGACTCAATCAGTGCCTCTCTTTTCCTCCCCCCAACCCCCAGTCTCTGCAAACATCATTTGTTATGGTTAGAATCCTGAGGCCTGTGTCGTGGCCTGCCAGGAGACCAGTCAAAGTCTATCCATCAGCTTGCAGATGCTCTGAGATTGCATTATATATAAAAGGAAGAATAAGTAGTGTACTCAGGTGAATCCAGCCACAAGCCAAAAGCTTCAGTGAGTCCCTGTGTCACTGACAGCACACTGACTATGATGTGGGAGGTCAGCTGCTACCCTGTCTGTTTCCAGGTATGTCTAGTGTGGCCACCACCTAGGAGATGCAGTGTTCAGGTGCACTCCTTGCAAATGCCTTATTTGAACACTCGTGAACATTTTGCCCACCTCCTTTTGCCATTTCCAGTTAACCTCATGCATATTTATGTGCCGATTATGCAAATCCCAAGATAAAAATGCATTAAGCACCCATGATTTACACTGGTTAAGTCTATTACACGGCGTAATGAAATTAGTGCATGATGTCCAATTTACCTCAACACTTGCTTTAAACTGTCAGTAAGTTATTAAGTAACCATAACACACCAAAATTCAGCACTAGGAGCCTTTCTTTGTCCAACCTATTATGATACTCTGAAGTCAGAAACTTCCAGCTAAATACTTATGAAAGGGGGAAAATATTACAGAATAGACTTAATGAGACACAGTGTGGATCAAAGTTTAAGAACAACAACCCACGGCCACTGATCTACATCTCTGGATAGATTTTTTACAATTCACAGGGTAATTTCAACAACACGGGACAGAGCAATTAAGGAACCAAAGCTGAGACCCATCAAAGGAATCTCCTTTTGACTCCTGCACAGTCAGGTCTTGTCCCCTGAGTCAGGATGATACTGGAAGGTACCAAATTCAATGTAATTTGAATCTTCAATATGGATATATCGATTTCCAGTGTCAGAAAGAGAGTTAAAAATAATTCACAGAAGCAGTTTAATTCACACACACAAATCTCACGAAACCTAAAAATTAGTGGGTCTGAATGAGTCCATTTGCTATGTTGAGACTATGTTTGAACTCTAGAGGGACCAGCCCCTACTCTATAGTTTCAATGGGTGATATAATGATTAAGGAAAAAGCTGTGATGTGAATTAAAATGATAAACATAATATATGAGTAGTCTGACCCACTGACATTCATATCTCCCTTTGCAAGAGCATGCCATTCTAATAGGCCCACAGTGTGATTTACTTTACGCCACCGCCACTGTGCTTAGGTCTTGACTCATTTGCATTGGGAACTCCCGCCCAAGTCTATAAGAGTTGTACTCGCGTTAAGGTTATGAGATTCATTGCTCTGATTGAAGCCTGACCATGCACAAGACTAGGGTAGAGTGCCAGTGGCAGCAATTTCAGAAGCTCGCCATACAGACTTCCATGTCATTCCCTAAAGCATTCACACCACACCCTGTCAATAGAGACACAGGAATCCACTGCCACTTGCCACTCTCTTTGCAGTGGTATACAACATAGGAAAAGATATCTGCTGTTTCCGTAGCACCTTGAATTGAGACATGCTGCCTGCAATCATAACGATGCCAGCTACATGCTTCAAGATAGCCAATGGGTCACAGAAGAGGTCTTGCAGATCAGTCAGCCAGTCATCCCAGGGGCTGAGATTAGAACCTTTGGTAACAAATTCACTTGGGGCAGTCCATCTAATGAATGACTGTCACACGACTGGGGACCAAGAGAGGAAGATGGGGAATTCTCCCCCGAGGATGGAAGCTTTCATGTGTAAGACTCTAGTTCTAATATTCTCTTAAAACACTGTGGTCATGCTCATTAACAAGCAAGAGAAAAAATGCTCAATGAAAAAAAAGTCTATTTGTGTTGGAATCACTAAATAGAGGATCAAAGAGGTGAAAATCAAATCAAAGCTGTAATCTTTTGGCTTTAACTCTTCTGGGTGGTTATGGAAATAATTTCCCTCTGATTTTTTTTTAGAAAAGGTAGTATTTCTAGCACAAGGTAGAACTTTTGTTGCACCTATTTCGAGTTACATGTGGATATAGCAGATATCAAATATACTCCTCATCTGAGCTTTTAATGCCCCATCTTCACAGCATCCCTTTTTCAAGCGAAAAAGCAAACTCCAGCCCGAAAAAGCAAACTCCAGCCTGGAGAGCAAGTTCCCAGAGCCTCCAGGAGAGGGTGAGCTGTTTCTTACAAGCACCTCTAAATGTTAGAGGACTGAGTTCTAGACATCAGGCTAGCCCAGTGCACTGGACTCTTTTCCGTGGGTCTGGCAGTTCCCTGAGAACATGCTGGCTTCCAGAATGCATTAACCTACTTTCCACTGAGGATTCCCTGGCCCTCTCATTCTAGAGAAGAGGAATAGGCGAGAGCATATTTCGAGTTGGAGCTGGGCATGCTCTCCTTTCAAACATGTTACTCTTTCTGCTTAACAGCAGTGCAGAAATTGGTACTTCCTGCAACGAGCAGCTCTGAGGGCTGCACAGTCTCTGAAAAAGAGTGATTGGAAATCCTGCTAAAATATGGCTGTCTAATCACCCAAGAGGAGAACTCATTTACTAAGATTCCCATTGTCCGCACTGACAGATGGTTCTCTCCCCCACTGCTTTCCCCTTCCCAGGATCGCACTGCCTTTGAGGCGAGCCTATTCTTTGAGAGATCCAGTTGCATCCGCCAGCCAGCCTAGTTCTGAAACAAGACAAAAGCTCCCTGAGCCTCCCATTCACAGAAGCCTGAGGACACCTCAGCCGCCTTTCCTGTACCTTTGAGCGGAATCAAGAGAAATGGAGATCCACTCCCCTTACCTTCGTCCTCATTGGAGACAGGAGCCCTTCCATTTTGGCAGAATCCTCATGCCAGTTTCCCTCTCCTCCAAGTTACTCTGTCTGCGCGCTGTCTTCAAGCATCCCACAAGAAAAGAGCCATGCCGGGAGCCGCCGTCACTGCCCTCTTCCCGGAGGCGCCTTGCCACCCTGTCTAACTTGAATCTCGGGTGCCTGAAAAGCGCTGTTCCTGAAGAAGCCTGCTCCTCTCCTCGCCCTCTTCCCTCGCTCTTTCTCTCTCTCCCGCACTCTCTCTCCCCTCCCTCCCTCTCCTCCCTCTCTCTTTCCATAATCTGCCTACAGCTTTCTGTGTACCAGGCTCACTTGACAAATGATCCCTGTCTTAGGTACCACATTTGAGCCAAGAAAAGTGATCTGCACCAAAGCACAGGGACAGCTCACCCAGGACAGGAGGCAAGGAGGCTTAGCTGTTCCCCGGGGCATCCCCCTGCTCCCCGGGATCCACTGGCAGATGCTGTCTCTATAGCTGACAGCCCAAGGCACTGTGGAGCTATTCATTCATTCATTCATTCCTCTTTTGAGGAATGGACCCAACAGCCACTCATCCAGTTGCCACCATTACTCAGCTGGTTTTCTGGCTGGTGTGCAGAAAGCCAAAAAAGAAATCTCATCACTTGGATATTTCTAGGTTACCATTTATTTTTTTTTAACTGAGTGTTGACATAACATCTGGATAGTTAACTGGGTTTTCTTGCTGTTTGGCCAGATGTGTATGAACGTATAGGCAGAGCCTTTTCCTAGGAAAAGTTTCAAAAGCAGATTTATGGACTCAGTTCCTGAAGGGCTGAGTATGAAATATTAAGTGTGAGTGCTGCCCAGGACTCCGCATAAACAAGGATTGAGTGTTTCATTGGGCCTTGTTGGTTGGTCTCTTGTAAAAAGTAGACAGTGAAAAAATATTGCCAAGACCTGGGTCAGAGCATAATGAAATTGAAAAAGATGAGGTTTTCTGGAACTTTATGTTTGAGAAATTCTCTATGTGGAAATAATTTGAAATCTCTACACCGTATGTGTGACACGCACATACTACATGTGAACTCATCAATGAAATTTAAAGCTAATGCTCCCTGTCCCTGGATAGAACGTGCTGCTTTTATGCCTGACTCTCGATTCGTCTCCAGGGTAGGGATGACCCACACGCTGACCCCTAGATAGTATCAGAAGCTGATCCTCTTATCCAGCCTCTTCTTTCATCTGTGTTCTTCATCCTTCATCTGTGTTCTTCATCCTTCATGAACCCGTGTTTTCTCCTCCAGTTCACACACTCACATTCTCAAGATTCCCAGGGTCTACACCAACCCTTTCACCCTCTGATTCCTCTTCTCTCTCAGTCCTTTACGCTTCACCTTTCTCTACTATATGACATGTGCACAACTGTAACCTCATTCTAATTCAACCAATTATATCCATTGTTTGGCTTGAGTCTTAGCATCCGGACAAATCCTCAATAACTCCAGCATACTGAGTGCAACACTCTGCCTCGATCTTTGGCATTTTGGGGGGTCTCTGGACTTTGTTCTTTTAGTTACTGGCTTAAATATGACATTTTTATATTCGGCATACTAATATTCAGGGGTTATTTAATCTTTTATGTATTCAGTCACCTATCTGACAAAGTTGTAATGTACCTACTATGAGTGGGGACCTATTCTACTTTCAGGTGATACAGTGGAAAATGGGGTGGAGAAAGCCCTTGCCCCCACATTTTTTATATCAACCTCTGCCCATGTTCTTATGTTTCTCTGTAGGATTGTCACCCCTCCCACGAGATTCCCTTTCCACTATGGCTCCACTCATCTTCTAGCAGGATACCCATTAATCACTTTCTGGGGCAACTGAAAACCAATTTGTTCCACAAGAATTCCATTCCTCCATCTCCATCTTTAATTATATTCCCACCTCCCAAATCCTTCCTTTATCTCCTCAAGGGCTTTATTTGGGAGAGGAAAAAATCACTCTTGGTTTTTTAAAGACATCAGTGCTCATCTGCCCCACTTCCTAGCACAGGACACTGAGACAAGCTTGCTATTCTGCTCATTCTGACACATCACCCATTCCACCCAGCTTTCATCCTCTTTGACTTCTCAACAGCCTGGACAAGGTACATCCATCTTGTGCCTTTTATTTTCCACAATTCTTTTCTGAAGCTTTCTGTTTGGTCTTGTTCCTTCCTACTCCTGGAACTCCACTCAGCAGGATTACCAATTCCAATCACTTTTCTCAAACTTTCTCTTTGCCCTTTTTTGATTTTGCCACAACTAATCACTTCCTGCTTCTTGTCTCTTTCTTTGACCCTGAATCTCTCAGAGGGTTAAAGTGGCAGAACAGAGTGGGACTGTGTCAAGGTTTTTAAAAAAATAGACTGATTATATGTTTGAGGCTAGTTGGTTTCTGACAAATTCAAAGCATAGTTTTTGGAACCAGAACAGCCTTCCTAAGCCAGAGGAGGAAGCTTGACAAAGGAATTTTGAATCTCCTGTGTCATCACACCGCATAAAGAAAGTGTAACTTTTCTGGTTGCTCACACTCTATACCTCTAGCCCCTAGAGTCTGGGGTTGCTCACCATGTTCACAGTGGTCTGAGAGGTCCCTGACTAACCCAAACCTTTAAACATTGATAGGACCTGGACCAAATTAGGATCTTGAGGTGATGCTGATGGTGATGGTAAAGATGAAGATGGTGATGGTAAAGATGAAGTTGATGATGGCTGTTAAACACTTAACTTGTAGTAGATACCGGACTGAGTGATTTTCATCTTTAGCTCACATCACCCCCTCAACTACCCTATGAAGGAGGTTATGTGCTTATTGCTATTTTGTGGATGTTTTGGTTAAGTAATTTGCTCACACAATGGACCTGCATTTAGCTCAATGAGGCCACGGTTAGTGAGAACACTAGTTCCTTCCCATCTCCTCCAGCAACAGGAGACATATAAAGAGTTAACGGTCTGTTTTTTATTAGTTACAGACCACAAATTAAGCATTTGAAACTGCATTATTTTAGGCTATTGTGTTAACTTTAGTACCTCATTCACTTATTCGTTGATGAAACCAATCAGTATTCATCGGCCATCCACCTCAAGTCAGTTACCATGTAAGATAACTATCAAGCACAAGTCTGGTGTTTATTAAAGATAATGAGTTATTTGTGAAAAGGAACATACCAGTCAATTTACTGTCTATAACTAAGTCCTTTAAATACTGACCATTCCATCTCTTATATCTAAATTCATTAGATTTATTTGGGGGATGGGAAAGGGCAGATGGTGGTGGTGGTAGGGTTTTAGGAAATATTCGAACCTGGGCAATAGATGCATGATGTCAGTTGACAATAATCACCAGCTCATTAGACCTCCTGACACTCTTAAGGATGATTAATGTTGCCAAAATATGCAAAAGTGGGAACACTCATTCACATCTCTTTCCCAAGATTTCCTTAGATTGAGGCATTCTCCACGTACTATTTCATGTTCCAGAAGAGTTCCTTCTGCTTCAAAAAGGGCAGGAGTTACAATCTGGGATTAACTCAGCCTTGGAAGAACAAGTCAATGGTATCAAATATACAGAAACTGGTAAAATATCAATTAAGTTTGCATCACAGGGAAAGAGAGTCTTGGCTCAAGGAATTTCCACTGCATGGTAGGGGCTTCTGACCTTGGAGGCAACATTCCTGCACTAAGGAACCTCTCAGCAAATATATTTGTCCTTTGGGCCATCCATCTTCCCTATTTTGACATTAAAACAAGAAGAAAGAACTTCACAATAAACCTCTCTAGGCCAGAAGCACTTGGAAATACACAAAGGCCATCAGACAGGTCTCTGTCAGAGGCTCAGGTTTCCCATCTCTCACTTTAAGATGCCCACCCTTTCTTCCCCACCCTCTCCATCTTCAAGGTTAATTTCTATGGTCCCTTGTAGTCTCTGGGGACCACAGCCAGTTGAACATTTAAGGTTCATTATCTGAGGATGGTATTGAAAGGGGAAACATTGATTGAAACTGCCGACTCTGGCCATGCAAGCACTAGCACTAGCCACTTGCATGAGTTATCTTAGCAACAGGAGGTCCTGGTAAGGAACATGAAACTAAGAGGCTACCACCAACTGGAAGAATCTGGGAAAGGTCAAAAGGAGAGAGGCACTAGCCCATATGTCTGATCAATCTCCCAGAATCCTTCTCGCTGAAATCCATCCTGACTGAGTGATGTGCATGCACCACCAGGAAGGACCCTGAGTCAGAATGATTGGGCAGAGGCAACCTGGAAACTGACTGTATCACCATAAAACCTGAGACTGCGAGCCATGTGGCAGAGCTGTTCTCCTGGGTTCCCTTACCCTCCTGCTCTCCACCTTGGTGCCCCTTCCCAACAAAGTCTCTTGCTTTGTCGGCACATGTGTCTCCCTAAACAACTTCCAGGTGTTAGGCAAGAGCCCACTTTAGGGTCCTGGATGGGTTCTCCTCCCTGCAACAGTATTGCTTGGCTTCATAAACAGTTTTTTATTTATTAAGGTAAGGAGACTGTGACCTGACAACCATCAGGGTTTTCCCCCCATGACCTATCACTCCTTACTTCTTGTTGGGAAACCTCATCATTAAGACTGAGGCTTTCAGGTGATGTGATGAGATGATTGGATGGCATCACCAACTCGATGAACAGGAGTTTGAGCAAGCTCCGGTAGTAGGTGATGGACAGGGAAGCCTGGTGTGCTGCAGTCCATGGGGTTGCAAAGAATTGGACACAGCTGAATGACTGAACTGAACTTGCAGATGATAAAGCACAGAAAAGACCTTATTCCTGGATGGGTTCCAGCTATCTTGGGCAACACTCTGAGTCTCACTTTAGCTCATGCCATACATTCCCCTCCCATTTCCACTTTCCCCTGCACCTGCCCTTGATCTTGGGTCACACGTATTTACTTTGCTTTATAATGTAAATATCAAAGCATATCACAGAGAAAATTTCCATTTACTCCATGCTGAACCAAAGAACTCAATGACAATTGCGAATTAACATCCATATGCTTGAATTTATGTTTGTATCTGGTAAGAGGAAGCATTCTCTAAGTTATCACAATACAAAAATTATATACCAATTGACATTCTTTCCAAGTGCTTTCACGTGTATTTCCTTTTTAGAACCTCACAATAATCCTGTGTGGTGTGGCAGGCTTTAATTTCCATGTTGCAAAGTTGGAGAGGGGAGTAGGAAGAAAGTACCATTTATCAGCTATTGACTTTGTTCTAGCTTTGAGGTGAGTAGTGGTGAGTACCATCTTGTTACACCTTCAATGGTGCATTATTATCCCCATTTAACAGATGAGAGAATAGAGACTGAGAGAATTAAGTATCATGGTACATTGCATCATTTAGCCTCAACCCTTCATGCATTTTGTTATCTATGCTATCTTCCACCTAGACTTTACTATACTCTTTCACTTCCTCTGGGTGTGGCTATATGACTGGTTTGAGCCAGTGGGATGTTAGCAAATGTGTTACAAATAGATGGCTGACAATGTCCATCGTAAGGGCATATCTCAGGTAGTCCCCTGGTCCCAGGCAGTATGTCTGTTATGCAGCCAATGGATACAATGACTTATCCAAGATCACAGTTCCGAAAACAGTACAACCAGTACAACAGTACAGACACACATCTTCCAAGCACACATTTCATGTTTTCCTACTCCAGATAGTTCTGAAAGCAAGTCATGCAGAGTTTGATGGAAATGATGATCATTCAAGTATTTTCCAGACCTCTGGATCAATATCTGAGTTTCAAGATACACACTAGCACTTTTATGTTACTGAGTATCAAGCACAAGACTGGCAACATTTCATTCTCAATGCTTTTTTCCCTCCACTGTTTTCATTCTAAAATTGAGGAAGCCTGGGGGAAAGTGGGTGTTAGGTTTTCAGTCTTGGTTGATCAGTCATCTTGTCTTTATGATCTTTCAGATACTCTGTCCCATTTTCTAAAGAACTGGTGATTGCCAAAAGTTATCAGCAATCAGTGCCACAGTTAATTGGAATCTAGCCTTGGGAGACATCTTACTTCAGCAGTTCTTGACTTTCTGAAAAAGTGCCACACAGTGGGAAAAAAGAAACTGCTTTTGTTCATCCTTAGGCAGGCTTTAAGTGGAAATGGGTCTCTAGCTATTCCTGTGTTGCACAAAATAGAATAAAGAACAAAGTGACATGACTTTGCAAGGCATTTAAAAAGAGGTGTTTATATTTCTTTCTTTTCTTTAAGGTTTTTGGTTTAAGTGCTTTTGTCAAGAGGGAGGAAACCAACAGCTGCTGTGGCCTCAGACCATTACTCTGGTATTTGCTTAGAAGACCTTTGGGAACACAGATAAGGAGAAAACTGAAACAGGGTATCTGGGCCCAAGACACTGAGGAAGCTGCTGGCACTTTCCTTCCTTTGAACCCTGAGGAAGAAGGAGAAGCAGCTGAATGTTCTTTTAACCCTCTCCACCCTCTTCCCTGCAAAGAAGGCATCTGTTAGCATTTTTTAAGGCCTCCTGTTTCTCTTGGGGTCCTTATTTCAAAGCTCCAAAATAAGGCATTGTGCTGAAGAATATTATGTAAGGGAAACACCTTTTCTTGATCCTTCTCTCAAAATGTTCCGGAAGGTCAGGCTGTAGACAAATCACTTTCAGAAATCAAACCCTGAGCACAGATGGGACAAAAATGATAATGATATGCAGAGAGGGGAATCCTAGCGGTTTCCAGCTCGGAAACTTATTTGAACTCTCCAGCTACGTAAATAGAACAAGAACCTTTTTTTCCAATGTGCCCATCCTGCACCCTGAGGGTGTGAAAAAAGCCCCCGTCTTCTATCCTAAAAGCACCTCATTAAATGACTGAGCTCATTGAAGCTGGGCCCCTGGACGCTGCAGAGTTCTTTCAAATCACATGTATATGTTAAGAAATGTCTTAGTCCTTTCAGGCTGCTGTAATAGAAACACCATAGACAGGGTTGTATGTTAACAAGAGAAATTTACTTCTTACAGTTCTGGAGGCTGGGGAGGCCGAGATCAAGGTGTCAGTAGACTCATTATCTGGCGAGAGCCCACTTCCTAGTTCATAGACTGTTGCTGTTTTCTGTGTCCTCACAGGGAGAAAGGGACAAGCCAGTTCTCTGGGGTCCCTTTTCTAAGGGCACTCATCCCATTCAAGGGTTCCACCCTCACAACCTAATCATTTCCCAGAGGCCTCACTTCCAAATAACATCACATCACGTTGGGGATTAGGTTTCAACATTTGAATTTGGGGAGGGGGGCACAAACATTTTGTGTATAAGAAGAACCTACTGTATGTTAGGCCCAGCCAGAGGCTCTGCTCTGAGGATACCAAGCTAATGAAGACTAGTTATGGCTCTTGAAGAATTCCAAGGACTGGAGATAAAAATGCCTTCAAAGATCTGAATGATACTGGAGAGAACTA
This sequence comes from Okapia johnstoni, assembly GCA_024291935.2. Taxonomy (NCBI): domain Eukaryota; kingdom Metazoa; phylum Chordata; class Mammalia; order Artiodactyla; family Giraffidae; genus Okapia; species Okapia johnstoni. The sequence goes on from CM044324.1 coordinate 20,816,593, forward strand.
GCATAGGGGGTTGGACAATTAAAGTGGAACTGAAGGTGGGGAAGGACTGATTCACCTCACACTGTGGATGATGACTTCATAGGGAGGGCTATTCTTGTGGTTTCAAGACCACTATGTGGACACTGTATGAGACTTACTGTTGTCAAGTTGGTGGAATGAGTGTAGAGAAGGGTCAGACTAAAGAGAGGATGTCAGGCAGAGAGGTTAACACATGAAAATGAAACACAGGGACTTCCCTGGTGGCCCAGTGGTTATGAATCCAACTTTCAATGCAGGAGACATGGGTTCAATCAATACCTGGCTAGGGAACTAAGATCTCACATGTTGCAAAGCAAGTACTGAGCTTGCACACTGCAAGTTGAGAGTCTGTGTGATGCAACAAAAGATCCCACTTAACGCAATGAAGATCCTGTGTGCCACAACTAAGACCTGACACAGCCAAATAAATAAAAAATAAATACTGAAAAGAAAATGAAACATAGAGGCAGAAAATAACACCATGCTTGAGGACAAAGGTAAGGACACCAAGGTGTGCAAAGTGCTGACAAGTGATCTCTAGGTTATATGATCTCAGATGTGATTTTTCTGAATTTAAAACTTAATTTACACCTCACATTGTTTGAAAAAAATCTATACACCACACACAAATGAAATAATAGGATAGTTCACTTTATATCGTCAGTGTTTTCTCGACAGTTCCATATTAATTTACTTAACATTCTGCAGGAAATTCTTGTATATTATGAATTCTAATTCTTTAAAGTTATTTGACATGATAAGTTGAAGTGTATGTACCTGTGCAATACTCAATGGTCTCTTTAATTACCAGCAGTGAGATTACCTAATAATGGAATTATGCTGAGAATGTGACCTTTCAAACAATAAAATATGCCTCAATGTGCATTATTTTCATACCTCTGAGGAGTTTTTTAAATCAACTTAAGTTTCATTGGCCAGTTCTGGCCTGAGGCACAAAGGAAAATAATTGCTTAATTCAATTTCTTACCATGTCAAACTCATGGAATTAATGATAGATATTGATAGGCATTTTTATCCCCAAACCTGGAAACATGCTCTGGTTCACAAGCTATATCTGTACCTTGAGATCTAAGTATGTACCTTAAAAGCAAGACTAGTGACTTTCTTTCATAAACAGAAAAAGAGGCACCAGAGCCTGAGGTCACAAAGTCATTGGCATTTTAATCAGACATGAGGAATATTTCTGCCTCAGGTCTAATAATATATGATTTTTCTGATTCAGAACCTCAACCTGAACCCAAGAAACCAAACTCTGAATGTAAAGCGTATTGACTTTAAACATAATGGTAATTAATCATAAAAGTCAAGAGAAATTATGAGATATGAAATAGCTATAGAGGGGGGGAAAGAAGAAACTATTTTAAACTTTGCTATGATCATGGAATGACCACCTGGCCAAGGTCTGGGAAAAGTGACCGGACCTTTTAAAACCAGATCATCGAAGCTCTCATACCTGAACTCATTTTCTCTATCTAACTTGTTGAATAATCTTTGTTATGTACCCCACTTCTCTTAGACAACTTTCTATTCTATTCAATGGGAAATGGGAAAATTGCTAGTTCTCAAATGTTCCAAAATCTTCCTGAACAAATGGTATTTCTTTCCAATTTAAGTGAATTCATTCACTCAACAAAGATTAAAGTTCCCTGTGCAAGGCACCATGCCCATCTCCTGAGGGACATCCTGACTGTTTGCAGAAGCACATGCCCAGGCCGGGCAAGACATACCTTCTCTTTCACCTCTCTCGGAAACAAATCTCCTGAAGCTGTGTTTCAAAGGAGCACAGATGTGTGGTACATAGGCTATGGTTCAGAAATGAAAGGAGAGAAGTTTGAGGAATAAAGTGGGGCTTTTTTTGTTTGTTCGTTTCTTTAAGGAAATGCTGGATCCTCAGGCGAGGATCGCCAGGACGCAACTCTGCGGGCAAAATGGTGCATAAACAAACATGACCATGAAAGTAGTTTAGGGTGTCTCCCTTTCATGTCTGAATATGTTTAGACAGTTACACAACTAGAGAGCTTGGAATGAAAGAAAACAATGCCCAGGAGAAAGGAATACTTTGAATCTGGGTCACTGGGCCTTGATTTGCTTTCTTTTTCTCTGAGAAGCCAACCCAAGGCCATTGCACATCTTGATTACCCTTTGCCAGAATCTGTGTCTGGACAAGTTTTTCCCAGGCATATAGCTCAGAAGTCACCTTCATCCCACTTTTCCTATTATGTATATAATATGGAGGAGCGCAAAGCCACTGTGGGGTCTAATTTGCACTTCTGTTTCAAGAAGCCCAGACACACCAATTGCCTAAGCTTCTTGCTTCCTGGGAAACCTTAGGAGTAGGATTCAGAGATGGATACTTTTCTTTTTTTTTTTTTTTCATTTAATCCAAGACATCCCCAGGAGAGATATTTGTGACTTCACCTCAACAGCTGTAGGTTATTCTTGGGGAAAGAGGTACCACCCGAAGAGAAAAGAGATGTACTGTAGGTCAGAGCATGGCAGCAGAGGCAGACTCCAAAGCCCTGGTAAGTCTTGCCATCTTCTGATCCTCTTGGGAACTTAGGCTAAGTCCACAAAACCCAGAGAACTAGATCGCTAAGACCTCAAAGACGTACTATAGTAGGAGAAACAAAATAGACACAATGCATGAAAAGGCAATGTACTCCATGGGTGTGAAGCTGTGTGAAAGTTGCTCAATCATGTCTGACTCTTTGAGACCCCATGGACTATACAGTCCATGGAATTCTCCAGGCCAGAATACTGGAGTGGGTAGCCTTTCCCTTCTCCAGGGGATTTTCCCAACCCAGGGATCGAAATCAGGTCTCCTGCATTGCAGGCAGATTCTTTATCAGCTGAGCCACCAGGGAAGCCTGGGTAAAGCTGTAGGGACAGCAGTTAGCACTGGAGGTGGGGCTGATCGTAGCAGCCTTGCACTGAGGTTATAGTTCGTATTGGTGATGCTTTCAACAGAAGAGATCATGGTGATGGTAAAGTAAGAAACAGAATTGAGCCTGGGTATGACTGGCAGTGGGGCTTCCTTGGTGGCTCAATGGTAAAGAATCTGCCTGCAATGCAGAAGCCGCAGGAGCTGGGGGTTGGATCCTTGGGTCAGGAAGATCCCCTGGAAAAGTACATGGCAATCCATTCCAGTATTCTTGCCTGGAGTATCCCATGGACAGAGGAGCCTGGCAGGCTACAGTACACAGGGTCACAAAGAGCTGGACACAGCTGAAGTGATTTAGCACAGCATAGCATGAGTGGCAGCTGCGTCAGGGTTGGTAGCCAATGTGGAGTGACTCCAGCAGTCACAGGGGAGCAGTGGCAGTGGTAGCAGCCTCAGGGATGGGCACTTCAGTAGTTCTAGAAGGACATCATGGTGGCAGAGGTAGAGAAGGCTGGTACCAGCCAAAAGCACAGGGAAGGTTAATCCAGAATAGTTGTGGAAGGTGTGGGGCTGAGTTGGGCTGGAGCCAGCAGAAGCAGCAGTGGTCAGGTTTTGTAAAGAGTGGGATAGACTGATAATAGCAGTGGGGCAGAGACAGGCTGCAAGGAGATCCAACCAGTTAATCCTAAAGGAGATCAATCCTGGTTGTTCATTGGAAGGACTGATGCTGAAGATGAAGTACCAATACTTTGGCCACCTGATACAAAGAACTGACTCACTAGAAAAGTCCCTGATGCTGGGAAAGATTGAAGGCAGGAGGAGAAGGGGACAATAGAGGATGAGATGGTTGGAGGGCATCACCGACTCAATGGACATGAGTCTGAAGCAAGCTCCGGGAGTTGGTGATGGACAGGGAAGCCTGGAATGCTGCTGTCCATGGGGTTGCAAAGAGTCGGACACGACTGAGTGACTGAACTGAACTGAACAGGCTTAGCAATGCTCTGAATTAAAAATAGTAAAAAATAAAAAGGGGACTTCCTTGGTAGTCCAGTGGTTAAGGATGGGCCTGCCAGTGCAGGGAACATGGGTTCGAGCCCTGGTCTGGGAAGACCCCATATGACACAGGGCAACTAAACCCATGCGCCACAACTGCTGAAGCCTAAGCACCTCAAGTCTGTGCTCCACAACAAGAGAAGCCACTGCAATGAGAAGACCATGAATCACAACTGAAGAGTCGCTCCCACTCCTCGCAACTAGAGAAAGCCCATGAGCAGCAACAAAGACCCAGCACAGCCATAAATAAATAAATATATAACAGAAGGCAAATGTGCAGCCTGAACAGAGTCATCCTGGGTCAAACATAAAGATAGGAGCAAGTCCAGACGATGAGTTGCACAGAGTCCATGGTCAATGGAGAAATAGAGTGGGGAAGGGTGCAAGCTGGGACCCAGGTAGTTGAGCAAAGGAAACATGATGATCTGCGGCCCCTGCTGCTCTCATATTCAACATCACCCACATGTAACCCACAGGTCTAGACTGTGCATCTCCTCTCTTAGTTATATTCAGACCCTCCTGAGAGAGGAGAGTCATTCAGCCTCTGAGGCTACAGAGGCTTACTGAGCTGCAGATTTCTAAGCAGGAGATGCAGCAGGACAGACCGGTCTTTGACTGCTCAAGGTGGTGCTGGGCACAGTGTACCCTTTAAGAACAATTTATAATAAGAAACACTTATAGTCTAGAAATATATTGATGCTACTTCTCAAAGGCATAGTAAGCCTAACTCTATGATATAAAAGCATAGGGTATTAGAGTTGCATTTTATATCAACTAGCCTATCCACTTATTTCAACAGGTAGGTAAAAACTGAGTGCCAGGGAACTCAGTGAATTTCCCAATATTATACGAAGTCCTCAGCCCTCCTAATTTGATGTTCTTTCTCCTCCAAATCTTCTATTATATATCCTTTGCCATTAAATGTATTTTATTTAGACCAATCTTACAAACACTGGTGAAATGACTCGGAAACTCTCCCCGGACATTTGCTTTGACCTGTATCCAAAGCATTTCTCCATTCACCCTCAAGTGTACAGAGGGAAATAGACAGCCAGTTATGGTGGGAAGAAGTGAGAGAGGACATGGGCCCGTCAAAAAAAACAAAAGGTACCCAGTGAGAACTTGCTGAATAATGTGTTTTGGGATGTTAGACTTGGAGAATTTGGTTTTTATTTGAATTCATAATTTGCTAGGAGAAAGGAAAGTGATACAAAGAAAGATAACACAAAGAGAGATGGAACTAAAAGAAATAGATGGTTCACTTTCCCTTAGGGCACTGGCCAGAAAATAAAAGCCAGGTAGCATTCTGCCCCAGTAATTAGGCAGAATTACAGAATTACAGGATTATGGGCTTCCCTAGTAGCACAGATGGTAAAGCATCTGCCTGCAATGCAGGAGACCTGGGTTCAATTCCTGGGTTGGGAAGATCCCCTGGAGAAGGAAATGTCAACCCACTCCAGTATTCTTGCCTGGAGAATCCCATGGACAGAGGAGCCTGGGGGGCTACAGTCGGTGGGGTCACAAAGAGTTGGACACGACTAAACGACTAACACACACACAGGATGCCCAGAAGGTAGTTTCTAACAGTGGCCAATCTCTGCTGCTCCCTGAAGAGTGAGGATAAGATGCTCAGTTAAGCTCTGCTGTCAGGCTGTGTCCTTCGCACTTCCCCGTGAGGAAGGTGAGGCGTGTGCTATCCAGCAGTGGTTTCCCTCACAATGCAAGTTCCCCAGCTCTAATACCCTACAGGGAAGATGTCTTCATCTACTGGTGGTCCCTTCAAATTTAATACATCCAAACTCAGCTCTAACATTCTTTCTCCCAGATGAGCTCCCTCCCCTAGACCTCCAAATGCTGCCAGGGATCGAAATAATTCTTCTGATCAACCTTATACTCTCCTTTGCCTTCTGCCTCTCCATCTATGTCCAGGTCCCACGACCTAGTGCCTGGGCTGTCTCAGTGGTAGCCTGCTTGATTTCACCAGTGTTTCTTTCTTAAATTGTACAGTTGGGTACACAGTATTCTCTACTAAAAAAAAAGGTACAATAGCTCTCCATAACTTGAAAATGTAGTTCAAACTTCTTATTTTGACTTTTAGACTCATTTACTATCCTCTTTTCTGTTTACCTCTCCTCCTGCCAAATTTATTATTCAATCATTCTCACTTCTAGGCCAATATTCCCACTTTTCCACTTCGATTCCATTACCGAGTCTCCCTCTTAACGATTTCCCTGGTGGTACAGTGGCTAAGACTTCCCGCTTCCAAATAAAAGGTCTCGCATGCTACAATGAAGACTGAAGATCCTGGGTGCCACAACTAAGACCTGACACAGACAAATAAGCAAATAAATAAAAATAAATATTAAAAAAAGAAACTGTCATACTGAGTGAAGTAAGTCAGACAGAGAAATATAATATCATTAAAGAAAAAGTATCTCCCTCTTAATCAATGAGATAAAGTGGGCAAAGGGCCCAATGTCCTTTACTTAATATGCACTCAATAAATGTTAGCTCTCTTAAAAGTCCACAGTTATTCCTCTTTCTTCAGGAAGCTTTTGCTCAGTAACCCAGTCCCACTCCCTTATCTATATTTCCTATTAGATATTTAGCTTAGATTACCTTGTTGTTATCTTTTATCTTTTAGCTGCCTTTTAACCCCTCTGATAGCTCTTAGCATTCCCATCACTATGTGTAGTGTCTTGTGGAGAATAAGAGCTTAATGCCTTGCACTGACACTACTGCTGTAGCATCACTAGAATGTTACCCTCAGCTTCAAACACACATCACTGGATCACCCGTCATTCCCTATAGCAAAAGTCCAGAAATGTAAGAATCTTAGATGGAGAAAGGATTAAGAGGAGGAAAGAGCACAGGTATTTATTGGTTACCTCCTGTACACAAAGTAACAGTCTTTGTTCCTGTATAAACATCTTCTCCCACAGAGGAAGAGTAACATATAGAGTGAATTGATTTAGACAGGATAACAAATGTGGGTGTCACTGCTTAGAACTAGAGTCCATAAACTTCTGACTGTAACTGAAAAACAGCCAATGTCAAGGTGAGTTTGGATGGATCTTAACTCAGCCAGATACTCATTAATGAGAATGATGGTGAAAGGGTTGGGAATGTAAGTTGGCCTCAGTAAGAAAACCCTTGTACATTTAATGAGAGCTCAGAAGAGATTTCTATTTTGTAAGCTTCACAGTGTTCTGGCTTTAGGTTAAGCCACAAAGCACCTCGATACCTCTCAAATAAAAGCTTAGGGCAGTTGGGGTTCTCTTGAGTAAGTCAACTTCCAAAACATGTTTGACAAAACTGGTCTAAATGCAGACATCACCCTGTGAGTAAGAAAAAGACTTTGCTCATCACCCCCTTTCACGATGGGACTTGCCAATTGTTTCACGACACATCACTGTGCCTCTGTCCTAGCAGGTTAGTCTGGTGCTCACCCTAGAGTGAAAATGGTCACTAGCCACTTCATGGCTAGTGACCACCACTCATTTATCATATATATTGGTGGCAACTTTTAAGAAAATTGGGCAACACAAATAGAAGGGATCACCTGCTCCAAGGAACTTTATCAAGATGGACACACAGTTCATTAAGCTACAGTGCTATTGATAAAGAGCCATGGTTCATCAAAGCAAAGGTTGACACCCAGTTTAAGTGCTAGCTCATAGAATAAGGGCTGTCGCGTCATGGCTCCAGTTTAGACTCAATGTTAATAAAAGTTCTTCCTGATTCTGGTGTCTGTGTCACTAATTAGGGATTACAATCAACTGCTTCTGTTTCTCATGCAGTACATCGAGCATCATGTGACAATTCAGAAGAACAAAAAGTAGCATCGGGCTGTTGCTATGGAGACCTAAGAACCATCCGAATTGCTGTGGCATCATAAAAGCAAAATCCCAGTCATCAGTCTTTAACTATAGGGCTGTTGAAATCTACCTCATATTTTTAGAATGTGTGACATTTAACACACTGATGAATATTTCCAGCTTCAGAATATATTCCCTACTTTCACATTTAGATGGGATTTTTCAGTGTGACTGGTTGGATTTTTTTTTTCCTCCTGGTAAATGCTCCATCTCCTTATGCATGATTGCAGCTCTTTATATACTTACTTCCTAGATGTTGCTTCATTCTTCCTTCCTATTTTCTCTTTATTCTATAATTAAAATTATTTTCTCACTGGCTGTGGACCTCTTCTTCCATCAGGATATCTTTAGTTATATGTTTCATATCCCTAGTTTAAACATCATTCAGGCTTTAATCTCCACTGGTCTTAACTGATCACTCTTTAAGCCTTCATTGTTAATAATCAACTGTTCTGAGCCCCTCAAAGGTGCATAACTACTTACCTGGCGATTCTTTATCTTTGAAGTTACCATCCTCTTATCATCCAAGGTAATCCCAACTTACTGACGTTTCCAGGCTTTGTATAAAAAGCCTTCAGGGATTTGGACTAATAGGTATGTCATTTCCACTTTTATCTCTGTAAGAATTGCTAAAAGGATTTGGTTTAACTCTATGCACCATTTTGGGAATACACACACACACACACACATTGTTTACCTTATTTGAATGGTGTTGAAAGGGACTGATCAGCTGTTAAAAATAGCAACCCTAATAACTTGTTGGTGTGAAAGAAAAAAATAGAAAATTTTGAATACTCAGTCTAAAAACACAAATTCTGTTCAAAGGTACTGAGTACATAGTTCTGTGACAAGTCTCCTCCACAGTCTTCTTGTTCATCCAGATTGGCCTCTTCAAACCTTCTGGTTTAGGTAAGAGCCTTCTCCTTTGAACCGCTGTCCTTAAGAGAGTTTCAGGATCTCTCAGGCTTATTTATTTTCTCCTACTCTCTAAACCTCTTCAAAGAAGTACCTTCCTGCTCTCTCCAGTGTCAGACAGTAAACTCAAGCACACTAGTGGGCACGGCATTACCAATGTATGACTTTTAGTCTGTGAATTTCCAGGATCTGACATCTCTGCCTCTATATAACTGAATTTTAAAACATAATGAATTTCTTGAAGAAGCTTTTAAGTATTTTTGAGTCAACATTTTCTTCTAGAGGTATACCAGAATCTACCAGATGATGATATATTTATTTGCTATTACAGCTCTAATCACCCCCAATGGGCTTCAGTGTCAGGACTGTGTACACAACAATGTACACCAAATATATTTGCACAGAGAGTCATGCCCAAAAGAAATAAAGAATAACAGCCTGTGTTTGCTGACTTCAACATCAAGGATTGCACTGTTATCCTTGTCAATATCTAGGTCAAGTTAAATACTCTGTTCAGAAATTCCACTCTGGGCCAACCATGGCTAATTTTGTTTTATGTCTGAATGGGATTTCTGGCAATCACAGAATGGCGAAGAACATGCTCTAACTTCAGATGATTTTTAAACACATTTTGATTGCTTGTAAACCTATAAACCAAAAAACTCTACCTTGCTTTTTTCTGATAGGTTGCCTCTTAATCAACTAGTCCACCAAGAATCATGTACCCAGGGATGTGCCTTGCTTTGAGAGCTGTGCTATAGCAATGGGGCAGCCTTTGGTGACACTTGTAAGTATTCTTCCCTCTCCTCAGCTCCTAGCAACCACTAATTTGTGATCTGTCTCTATAGACTCACCTGTTCTGTCATTCATATAAATGGAATCACATAAAATGTGACCTTCTGTGTCCGGCTCCTTTAACTCAGTATAATGTTTTTGGGGATCATCTGTGTTGTAGCCCGTATCAATACTTTATTCCTTTTTATGACTGAATAATATTCATCAGGTGATTTTTTTATGCAATCAGCAGTTGATGGGTATCTTGAGTTGTTTCCACCTTCTGACTATTGGAATAATGTTTCTCTGAATGTGTGTGTGCATGTATGTGTTTGAGTCCCTGCTTTAAATTCTTTGGGGTCTAAACCTGGGAGGGGAATTGCTGGGTCAGATGGTAATTCTGTATTTAACTATGTAAGGAAATAAAATTGTTTTCCACAGTAGTTGCACCAAGGTCTGGATTTAAGCTGAGAGCCCAATTTAAACTGAGAGTCCGAAAAGGTTGGATGTAGGTGTCTAAAGCCACTTTCTGCTTTTCTTATCCCCCAGCAGGTGACCAGGCATGACAACCAGCTGTATTCACTTCCCTATGGGAGAGACAAGCTTTACCTTCTCCAATAAAACAGGATTTGTAGGCAGAGAGCATGACTAGGCAAAAGGAGAAACAGAAGAGATTGATAAAAACATGCAAAGCAAATCAAGATTTTAAAGAATGGCCTTCCCATTACATCTAGGAATTATCCTAAGGAAGTTGTCTTAAGATGGCATAACTATTTATAGAAAAGGAACTCATGGCAGAATTATTTTCATAGTGAAACTTAAATGCCCAATCTGCAAGACAATTTAATCCTATTGAGGTACATCCAGTTATATTTTTAACCATATTTTGTCTGTGAAAATCTCCACAATAGAATACTAATCAGAGAAACAGTTAATCACACAACTACGTATTATGATGTCAAGTTAGAAAAATGAGGTCATAGAGTTATACACAAACATTCGTGTGTGTGTGTGTGTGTGTGTGTGTGTGTGTGTGTAGTGTGTATACATGAAAAACAGAAAGAAACATGCCAACATCTTTACAATGGGATCCCCTGTGATTATTATTTTCATTTTTATATTTGTCTCCATTTCCCAAACTTCCGAGAGTGAATTTCTGTAACAGAAACAAGCCAAAACAAACCACTGGTGAGATACCAGAATAGTTACCTCTTTCTTCATTAGTTCACCCAGCTATACATTCCTATATTCACTCATCAACCTCATACCAAGTCCTTTTTTCACACCACTGAGTTAAGCACTGAGGAGGTTGGTGGTAAAGGGGGGAGCATTTTTGAGAACTTTTAGTTTCTGAAATGTCAAAACCATGAAATTGATAAAAGTCTTGCATTTCATGACCTCCCCTTTCTTATATTTTTGAATAAAACTCAAAACCTTCCTTTGTCCTTAAAAACATTATTCTTTATATTTCAAACATCCTTTGAAAAAAATGCCTCATCTGGTTTCATAAAGATCATTGGATGAAAATTATGAATCACATCCCGGTTTTAAGGAGGAATGCCCCCTACTCCACTTCAGACTGGTCAAAGCATTAAGTAATCATCTCTCTGCTTATTTTCCCTTCCTTCCTTAAAAATTAAATAGCAATTCTTATTCTCAGGGCAGGTTTTACTAGAACAATGAGAATTATTATTAGTAGTATATGTTATTTCTTTTCTTCTAGAAAGTCAAAAACAATCTACCATATTCCCCTGACAATCCTTTTTATGGAGTCTTAATGTCCTAATTTTTATTTTTGCTTGAGTGGAAACGCCTAGAGGCTATTTCCTATTATAATCCAGTAAATTAGAAATGGAACAAGAACTAGAAACAAAATCTCTAAAATCTGGCTCACGATTTCAGGGAAATTTTAAAAGAAAAACATACCTGAGGGAGCATATCTGCGTGAGAGTAAATCTTTCTCACAAAAGTAAAATGTCTCCCCTCTGTTTCTTTGCATTAAAAATCAGTTGCCATCAGGAAATAACAGAGACACGCAGGGCTGCAGTTACAGACTGAAAACTACCTGTAAAAATTATTTCCCTAAGGTTCCCCCATTTATTCCATTCTCGCCTCAGATAATAAATAAACTTGCTCAGTTTTGAAGATCAAGTCTGACTCTTCGCGCTGAGAGATCTCCAGGTGTCCCTGCTACAGGAAGAGTCAAGCTGGGTCCAATCAATTCTTCATGTGATTGCCAGGCAAGGAGGTGGTAAACTCATAGCAGAAAAGACCAGAGGGAAACTGGCTCCTTTTCTGAGGCTGTATACCATTAGGAAATTAATAATTGCAAGTTGGAGTAGGTCCATCCAAGCCTTAAGCATATGCACAGTCCAGGAGAGGTTCACAGAGGAAGTGAACATCCTCTTCCATGGTACACACCACCACAGTTTCCTGTACCACACTGAACATATACAAACAAAGAATCTGAGTCAAGCCATTTTTTTTTTTACCACTTGACAACACTGAAATGTTTCATGTAATGTATTCAGAAACCAGTGATTATGTCTCTTTACTAGCTTGTTGTGAAAGGTAGAGATTCAATAAAGACTTTCTCAGGGAAGGCAAATCAGTTACAACAGACAGGGACTGCAAAAGCATATTCCATTGTTTAGTCACCAAATTGTGTCCAACTTGTTTATAACCCCATAGACTATAGCCCTCCAGGCTCCTCTGTCCATGGGATTTCCCAGGCAAGAGTACTGGAGTGGGTTGCCATTTCCTTCTCTAGAGGATCCTCCCAACCCAGGGATCAAACTCTCATCTTCTGCACTGACAAGCAGAGTCTTTATCACTGAGCCACCAGGGAAGCAAACACACACACGCACATACAGTCATAGGGAATGTGGCAAGAAGCTCATTAGTAGAAACTGGTGATGTCTGGGGTTGATTGGGACCCAATCAGAAATTAAGACCAGGTCAACTGTGAACTACTCAGACTTGACGTACTCTCCAAGGACAAATCCCAGAGTCTCTCTGAAGAATGACCTTCAGCCATAGACCCAATAGTTCAACCTGCAAAAGTTGCAGAGATATTGAAAAATTTTAAAACATACCTATTAGCAAATGGCTTTGGGGGCACATGAAGAACATGAAAGATTCAAATCAAAGGCTAAAATTCAATTTAAGTCAAAATCTGAAGGCTCCACTTTTATAAAAAAAAATCAAGCATAAACTAAAACAATATTTCCTATGTGTATCAGAGATACAGAGAGACATCCACCTCAGTGGGGTTGATTACAGGGTGTGCATCACAGCAGAGTCTACAGGGTACTTACATTTATAACCACAGAAGTCTCTCAATAAATGTTAACTATTATTGTGATCACCAGTGCTAACTGTGATAACTTTGTTGTTGTTTAGTCACTAAGTCCTGTCCAACTCCTTGCAACCCCATGGACTACAGCACTCCAGGCTTCCCTGTCCTTCACCACTTCTGGAGTTTGCTCAAACTCATATCCATTGAGTTAATAATGCCATCCAACCATCTCATCCTCTGTTGCCCCCTTCTCCTCCTGCCCTCAATCTTTCCCAGCATCAGGGTTTTTTCCAATGAGTCAGCTCTTTGCATCAGATGGCCAATGTATTGGAGCTTCAGCTTCAGTATCAGTCCTTCCAATGTATATTCAGGGTCGATCTCCTTTAGGATTGACTTATTTGATCTTCTTGCCATTCAAGGGACTCTCAAGAGTCTTCTCCAGCACCATAATTCAAAAGCATCAATTCACAGAAAGCTAACCAAAATGATCACATGGATCACAGCCTTGTGCAACTCAGTGAAGCTATGAGCCATGCCATGCAGGGCCACCTAAGATGGAGGGTCATGGTGGAGAGTTCTGACAAAATGTGATAACTTAAAATCAAATATAAAGTGATTTACCCCCGTCTCTGTGCCAATTCCTAGTTGTCTAAATGGGATGGACAAAGCTTTTGTCTGGGGGAAGGATGCTGTTAAAGAGAAGGCAAGGCCAGGCAGAAGGCAGGCAACCCCATCTAGGATGGGTGAAGGTATTTGCAGCAGTTTGCCAGCCCAATCTCCATGAACTGGAGACAAATTAACTGGGAGAATCCTAGAATTGCTACTGTGTGTGCTAAGCTTCTTCAGTTGTGTCCAACTCTTTGCGACCCTATGGACTGTAGGTCACCAGACTCCTTTGTCCATAGGATTCTCCAGGCAAGAATACTAGAATGGGTTGCCATGCCCTCCTCCAGAGGATCTTCCTGACCAAGGGATTGAACCCACATGTCTTCTGTCTCCTGCACTGGCAGGCAGGTTCTTTACCACTAGTGCCACCTGGGAATTGCCACTGTGCTGTGCTTAGTCACTCAGTTTTGTCCAACTCTTTGTGACCCTATGGACAGTAGCCAGCCACACTCCTCTGTCCACGGGAATTCTCCAGGGAAGAATACTGGAGTGGGTTGCCATGCCCTCCTCCAGGGGATCTTCCCAACCCAGAGATCGAACCTAGGTCTCCCTCCTTATGGGTGGATTCTTTACCGTCTGAACTACCAGGGAAGCCCAAGAATACTGGAGTGGGTAGCCTATCCCTTCTCCAAGGGAAATTCCCTACTCAGGAATTGAGGCGGATTCTTTACCAGCTGAGCTACCAGGGAAGCCACCTGGGAATTGCCATTACTATCCTTTAAGTCTCAGCCAGTCACAACACCCAGAATTGTCCCTATAGATACTTGTTATCCCAGAAACCTGCCACCACATGGCACCACAAGATTGTACCCAAAAGACCAACCCAGAAGCTCACTTGTTCATTCTGTGTATGCATACTCAGTCATGTCTGACTCTTTGTGACCCCATGGACTGTAGCCTGCCAGGTTCCTCTGTCCATGGGATTTTCCAGGCAAGAATACTGGATTGGGTTGCCATTTCCTCCTCTGGGAGATCTTCCCAACCCAGGGATTGAACTCACCTCTCCTGAGTCTCCTGCATTGGTAGGCAAATTCTTTACCACTGAGCCACCTGGGAAGCCTCACTCGTTCATTAACCTCACAATTAAGGAACTTTGTATTTGGTAGAACCAACACATTGGAACTCCCATTTATTGTATTATGGCTCTTGTGTATTGATAACTTTTAAGAGTGAAGGAGACTCTATAATTATGTTGGAGCAAAAGACATAAACCAAAACCATTCTTGGCAAATAGGATATATGTCACTCTAGTTATAGCAAGATTTACACTATATTATTACTAACATTGATACTACTATTTTATACTGTAATACTGCTTCAAAGTTATTTGTTATGTATGTATACATATACATACACATAAACTTCATATTAAAATGTCAACTTCACGCTAAAGCCTGAGTGTCTACAGATTATTAACCCTGGAAAATGAGAACATTGCATGCTGAAGCTTGAGAAACAAATATCCCCAAACCATTCTAAAGAGACAGAAAAATCCTACTTCTTCACTACACATTGTGTGCCATGCCAGCTTGACCTTTTTTCTGGTATTTCTGATATGGGGCTCTTTGGGGAGTAAGGAGTCTACAGGACAGACCAGGCCAACTTAGGTGGCTTCCTCACCTTCACCTTCATCCAGCAAAGCAGCTCCTATCAGGAAATGTGCCTGAACAGTCTTCTGGAATTGCTAAACATTCACAGTACATTCCTAAACTTAACAGTTGAGATGGTGACATGATTGGAAGATTCCAGTGGGGAGTGGCCGCCTGGACACATAGAATATCCTTTCTTTGGGATCCCCGGGAATAACAGAGGAGCAGATCTCTACAAGAAAAGAACAGACTCTTCAGAGTCTCAGGGTGAGGGAGATGTGGGTATTCATGTTAGATGATCTCATGTGGACCAGCACATGGGGGAGACCTGAGATGTTGAGACAACTGCCATGCAATGTCCACAAAGCAGTGGAACCTGAATCAGTCAAAACAAATAGGTCATCAGGGCTTAGAAGGGCCAGAGGTACTCTGGAAGCCCTCTTGTCACGCAGGGTAAGAGCAAAGTGGATGAAGGCGCCTGTATCACTCTAACAAGCTTGAGGCAAATGGCAGAGGAGACACCCCAGGTTCTGGTGACCCAGGGACGGGACAGTGAAGAAGTGAGGATTCTGATGGGCATCAGTTTCTCAGGGGACTTTACTGATAGCCCAAACCCTTTTTTGGTTTCCTCCTATTACCCCCTTTATCCTCTTTTCTGATTTGATCCTCATTTTATCTTACCACAGGTAGGTTTTATTGACTAGATAGGCAATTCAGCATTACTCTGGGATCTCATTGACATAATATGCACTGATGCTTTCTCTTCTTTCTACTGTTCATTATCCTGGAGCTTTCCTACAAAACTTTGGCTCTGCATCTAAACAGATCTAGCTGAGTTTCAACTCCAACTCCAGGATTTTGTGAGCTAGGAGAAGTTCTAAGTCTCAGTTTTCCAAGCTATGAAACTTGGGGATCTAATTGTACCTGTCTTATGAGGTGGTATGCATGCATGCTAAGTTGCTTCAGTCGTGTCCGACTCTGCAACCCTATAGAATGGTAGCCTGACAGGCTCCTATGTCCATGGGATACTCCAGGCAAGAATACTGTAGTGGGTTGCCATGCCCTTCTCTAGGGCATCTTCCTGACCCAGGGATCAAACCCATGTCTCTCACGTCTCCTGCATTGGCAGGCAGGTTCTTTACCATTGACGCAACCTGGGAAACTCCTATGAGGTGATAGTGAGATTTAAATGAAAAAATACACTGAAAACACTTACGACAGTGCCTACCATTCATTCCTTAAATGCTTGATAAGTGATAGTTACTATTATTTTCTATTACTTAAGCTCTTTGATTTTTTTTAACTTTTTATTTTGTATTGATGTATAGTCAATTAGCAATGTTGTGATAGTTTCAGGTGAACTTTGAAGGGATTCAGCCATACAAATACATGTATCCAATTCTCTCCCAAACTCCCCTCCCATCCAGGCCCTTTGCTTCTATCTTATCTTTCCTGTTTTCTCTTACTTTCAGTTCAGTTCAGTTCAGTTGCTCAGTCATGTCTGACTCTTTGTGACCCATGGACCACAGCACGCTAGGCCTCCCTGTCCATCATCAACTTTCAGAGCTTACCCAAACTCATGCCCATTGAGTTGGTGATGCCATCCAAACATCTCATCCTCTGTCGTTCCCATATGTGTTAGATTTTTAATTTTCTTATTTATTTTTTACTTTTGGTGGCCACATTTAAGTTCTACTCTTTTAGCAGATTTCAACTATACAATATATTATCAACCAGTAGTAGTCACCAGGTTTTACATTATATCCCCAGACCTTATTCATCTTAGAGCAGAAAGTTTGTACCCTGGAGGTCTGTCCAGGAAAAGGTGTCCTCTTCCCAAGCACCCCATTAGCTTTGACTGTGCAGTTACCATGCATCTCATAACTGGATGTCTCTAACTTTGCAGGGCTGATAGGGTATTTTGAATCAGATTGGTGCCCACATTGATGGAACGTAGAAATGTGGTTGTACACTCAACATTTACTGATAGTTTTTCTTTCCTTTTGCTTCATTTTCTTCACTTTTTTAATTTAAATGTTTATTGCAATGCCTATACATTTTCATATAAATTAAATACTCAATTACTTGAATATTTGATATAGTAGAAGAAGTTGACAACTGATACAATTTTCTCATTTTCCATCTCAAAATTGGGCAGGGATGAGCTTACCAGGTGGCGCTAGTGATAAAGAACCTGCCTGCCTGCCAATGCAGGAGACATAAGAGATGTGGGTTCAGTCTCTGGGTCGGGAAGATCTCTTGGAGAAGGAAATGGCAACCCACTCCAGTATTCTTGCCTGGAAAATCCCATGGAAAGAGGAACCTGTTGGGCTACAGACCATAGGGTTGCAGAGTCAGACACGACTGAAGTGACTTAGCTCTCTGAAACTGAGTCTAATTATTACACAGGCCATTTTCCTATAGTTAACAGAGAATATTTCTGCAAGTCACACTTGTGAGAGGGGGAAGTCAATAAACTATTGACAACACTGGATTCTAGAAAGTGTCTAGATCCTAGAAAGCAGTTATTATGTTAATTAGTAATAACAGTGTACAAGTGGCCCCTGTCACTCTCTAATAAACATATAAATCAGATAGTAATTCAGCTACATTTACTTTTTTTTCCCCTCTAGTCCTGATCATTTGATTTTTGATTGAGTAAGTACTTTCCATGGACCCATGGGTGTCACCTGCCTTGTTTGCATTTTGTCATTAGTCTCTGTGCCATCATCACTGGACGTTTTTGCAATTTTCTCTTTTTTCATTTTTGCACTTATTGATAGTAGACATTGCTTTTCTTTGGGATTGGAATGAAAACTTATCTTTTCCAGTCCTGTGGCCACTGCTGAGTTTTCCAGATTTGCTGGCATATCGAGTGCAGCACTTTCACAGTATCATCTTTCAGGATTTGAAATAGCTCAACTAGAATTCCATCACCTCCACTAGCTTTGTTCGTAGTGATGCTTTCTAAGGCCCATTTGACTTCACATTCCAGGATGTCTGGCTCTAGGTGAGTGATCACACCATCGTGATTATCTGGGTCGTGAAGATCTTTTTTGTACAGTTCTTCTGTGTATGCTTGCCATTTCTTCTTAATATCTTCTGCTTCTGTTAGATCCATACCATTTCTGTCCTTTATCGAGCCCATCTTTGCATGAAATTTTCCCTTGGTATTTCTAATTTTCTTGAAGAGATCTCGAGTCTTTCCCATTCTGTTGTTTTCCTCTATTTCTTTGCATTGATCGCTGAGGAAGGCTTTCTTATCTCTCCTTGCTATTCTTTGAAACTCTGCATTCAGATGGCTATATCTTTCCTTTTCTCCTTTGCTTTTTGCTTCTCTTCTTCTCACAGCTATTTGTAAGGCCTCCTCAGACAGCCGTTTTGCTTTTTTCATTTCTTTTCCATGGGGATGGTCTGGATCCCTGTCTCCTGTACAATGTCACGAACCTCTGTCCATAGTTCAATAGGCACTCTGTCTATCAGATCTAGTCCCTTAAATCTATTTGTCACCTCCACTGTATAATCATAAGGGATTTGATTTAGGTCATACCTGAATGGTCTAGCGGTTTTCCCTACTTTCTTCAACTGAAGTCTGAATTTGGCAATAAGGAGTTCATGATCTGAGCCACAGTCTGCTCCCGGTCTTGTTTTTGCTGACTGTAGAGAGCTTCTCCATCTTTGGCTGCAAAGAATATAATCAATCTGATTTCGGTGTTGACCATCTGGTGATGTCCATGGGTAGAGTCTTCTCTTGTGTTGTTGGAAGAGGGTGTCTGCTATGACCAGTGCGTTCTCTGGCAAAACTCTACTAGCCTTTGCCCTGCTTCCTTCTGTACTCCAAGGACAAATTTGCCTGTTACGCCAGGTGTTTCCTGACGTCCTACTTTTGCATTCCAGTCCCCTATAATGAAAAGGACATCTTTTTTGGGTGTTACTTCTAAAAGGTCTTGTAGGTCTTCATAGAACCGTTCAAGTTCAGCTTCTTCAGCGTTACTGGTTGGGGCATAGACTTGGATTACTGTGATATTGAATGGTTTGCCTTGGAAACGAACAGAGATCATTCTGTCGTTTTTGAGATTGCATCCAAGTACTGCCTTTCAGACTCTTGTTGACTGTGATGGCTACTCCATTTCTTCTAAGGGATTCCTGCCCACAGTAGTAGATATAATGGTCATCTGAGTTAAATTCACCTATTCCAGTCCATGTTAGTTTGCTGATTCCTAGAATGTAGACGGTCACTCTTGCCATCTCCTGTTTGACCACTTGCAATTTGCCTTGATTCATGGACCTAACATTCCAGGTTCCTATGCAATATTGCTCTTTACAGCAACAGATTTTGCTTCTATCACCAGTCACATCCACAGCTGGGTATTGTTTTTTCTTTGGCTCCATCCCATCATTCTTTCTGGAGTTATTTCTCCACTGATCTCCAGTAGCATATTGGGCACCTACTGACCGGGGGAGTTCATCTTTCAGTGTCCTATCTTTTTGCCTTTTCATACTGTTCATGGGGTTCTCAAGGCAACAATACTGAAGTGGTTTGCCATGCCCTTCTCCAGTAGACCACATGCTGTCAGACCTCTACACCATGACCCATCCATCTTGGGTGACCCCACATGGCATGGCTTAGTTTCATTGAGATAGACAAGGCTGTGGTCCATGTGATCAGATTGGC
The DNA here is from genome assembly GCA_024291935.2 of Okapia johnstoni. NCBI lineage: Eukaryota > Metazoa > Chordata > Mammalia > Artiodactyla > Giraffidae > Okapia > Okapia johnstoni. The sequence continues at coordinate 20,836,361 of CM044324.1, forward strand.
TAGTTTTCTGTGATTATAGTTTCAGTGTGTCTGCCCTCTGATGCCCTCTTGCAACACCTACCGTCTTACTTGGGTTTCTCTTACCTTGGACGTGGGGTATCTCTTCACGGCTGCTCCAGCAAAGTGCAGCTGTTGCTCCTTACCTTGGACAAGGGGTATCTACTCACGACGGCCCCTCCTGACCTTGAATGTGGAGTAACTCCTCTCGGCCCTCCCGTGCCCACGCAGCCGCCGCCAAAGAATGCTCAAACTACCCCACAATTGCACTCATCTCACACGCTAGTAAAGTAATGCTCAAAATTCTCCAAGCCAGGCTTCAGCAATATGTGAACTGTGAACTTCCAGATGTTCAAGCTGGTTTTAGAAAAGGCAGAGGAACCAGAGATCAAATTGCCAACATCCACTGGATCATTGAAAAAGCAAGAGAGTTCCAGAAAAACATCTATTTCTGTTTTATTGACTATGCCAAAGCCTTTAACTGTGTGGATCACAAGAAACTGTGGAAAATTCTGAAAGAGACGGGAATACCAGACCATCTGACCTGTCTCTTGAGAAACCTGTATGCAGGTCAGGAAGCAACAGTTAGAACTGGACATGAAACAACAGACTGGTTCCAAATAGGAAAAGGAGTACATCAAGGCTGTACATTGTCACCCTGCTTATTTAACTTATATGCAGAGTACATCATGAGAAACATTGGGCTGGAAGAAACACAAGCTGGAATCAAGATTGCTGGGAGAAATATCAATAACCTCAGATATGCAGAAGACACCACCCTTATGGCAGAAGGTGAAGAAGAACTAAAGAGCCTCTTGATGAAAGTGAAAGAGGAGAGTGAAAAAGTTGGCTTAAAGCTCAACGTTCAGAAAACTAAGATCATGGCATCTGGTCCCAACACTTCATGGCAAATAGATGGGGAAACAGTGGGAACAGTGGCAGACTTTATTTTTTTGGGGCTCCAAAATTACTGCAGATGGTGATTGCAGCCATGAAATTAAAAGACACTTACTCCTTGGAAGGAAGGTTATGACCAACCTAGATAGCCTATTTAAAAGCAGAGACATTACTTTGCCAACAAAGATCCATCTAGTCAAGGCTATGGTTTTTCCAGTAGTCATGTATGGATGTGAGAGTTGGACGGTGAAGAAAGCTGAGCGCCGCAGAATTGATGCTTTTGAACTGTGGTGTTGGAAAAGACTCTTGAGAGTCCCTTGGACTGCAAGAAGATCCAACCAGTCCATCCTAAAGGAGATCGGTCCTGGGTTTTCATTGGAAGGACTGATGTTGAAGTTTAAACTCGAATACTTTGGCCACCTCATGCGAAGAGCTGACTCAGTTGAAAAGACCCTGATGCTGGGAAGGATTGGGGGCAGGAGGAGAAGGGAACGACAGAGGATGAGATGGTTGGATGGCATCACCAACTCGATGGACATGGGTTTGGGTAAACTCCAGGAGTTGTTGATGGACAGGGAGGCCTGGTGTGCTGCGATTCATGGAGTTGCAAAGAGTCAGACACGACTGAGCGACTGAACTGAATTGAACTGAACTGATAGTAGACATGGATTGAATAATTATTTTGTAGAAAATGGGAAAGATATGAAAACAACCTAAGTGTCCATCAATGGATGAATGGATAAATAAGATATAGTATGTATATACAATGGACTATTACTCAGACACGGCTGCTGCTGCTGCTGCTAAGTCACTCCAGTCGTGTCTGACTCTGTGCGACCCCATAGATGGCAGCCCACCAGGCTCCTCTGTCCCTGAGATTCTCCAGGCAAGAATGCTGGAACGGGTTGCCATTTCCTTCTCCAATACATGAAAGAGAAAAGTAAAAGTGAAGTCACTCAGTCGTGTCCGACTCTTTGCGACCCCATGGACTGCAGCCTACCAGACTCCTCCGTCCATGGGATTTTCCAGGCAAGAGTACTGGAGTGGGGTGCCATTTCCTTCTCCTACTCAGACATGGAAAAGGAAGGAACTCAGACAGCATGGATAGACCTTGAGGGCATTATGCTAAGTGACATAAGTCAGACAGATGTTATACGATCTCAAAAAATAAACAAAAACAGGAGCTCATAGATACAGAGAACACACAGATGGTTACCAGAGGGGAGAGTTGGGGTGAGGGTAGATTAAACCAGTGAAGAGAGTCAAAAGGTAGAAACTCAGTTATAAAATAAATGTCATAAGATGTGATGTATGGAATGGTGACTGCAGTTAATAATACCATATTTGAAAGTACCTAAGAAAGTAGATCTTAAAAGTCCTCATCACAAGAAAAACTATTTGTTAACAATGGATGGGGGTTAGCTAGTCTTATCATGGTGATCATTTCAGAATAGAGACAGATATCAAATCATTATATTGTACCCCTGAAACTCACACAATGTTGATGTCAATTATACCTCAAAAATGGATAAATTACCATTAAAAAAGTGAACCAAAGGTCTCTTTTGAGGCCTTTTGTAAGAGATGTGAAAGCTAGTTTCTGCTTTGGATAGTCAATTTTCATATTTACCAGGTTTCCTTTAGCATTGAAAAATGGTTGAAAAGAAGAAAGAGAGGCTCATTGAAAAAATATCACTATACCATCCATAAATAATTATTAATTATGGTAATGATGGTTTATGTAAGAGTGGAAACTCACAACATCCTACATCAAGGTGGATGGCCATAGTTAAGGTCAATTTTTTTTCTCACAATTGTAAAATGAGTTGACTAGCAACTATTCCATCAAGGAATAGGAAAGACATGGCAATCTTTGGGGCTCTGATACTCCTCTTGCCCAGAATAATATCGTTTTTATTCCATAAGGTTGGATTTTGTTTATTTTTCAATGTGGGGACATCATAGAAACTGTCATCCTTGATCAGTGCCTTTGAGAAAGATGAAAGCTTCACATTCACATTTGTGCAGCGGGACCAAGCAAGGAGGAATTGGGAAGATCAGGCAGAGAGCTTTCACACCGAGATCCCCCAGCTGTGTGAAAAATCAAGCCTATTGAACATGAAACCCCGAACGACCAAAATAACCCTGCAACCAGGAAGGAAAGGAATCAACGCCCCCAGCAAAGCACACCCCAGCAAAGCAAATCCAACTTGGTTGCATTTCAAACAAATTCATCTTCTCTAAGCTCAGTTTCATGTCTGACTCAGCTGCTCTTTATCCAAGTCTGCTGCCTCATTCTTCTTTTTCGATGAAATGATAATGAAACAAAGCAGGACCCTATGGTCCTTCCCTACTGTGTCCTCCACCTGCTTTTTGTCTGTAGAAAAATCTTTAGCCAAAGAATAAGTTTAATTAGACAAGTGAGAAAGTGCAGAAGCAAAGAAAAGCAGTCAAACGGACAAAATAATAATAAAGTCAGTAAGCAAAGTCAAGGATCTTTAGTTCCTCCTCAAGGGCTATAGGTAATATTCTGAGCCATATCCTGTGAGCTGTCTTGTAGATACTGAAACCCACACCAGGTGGAAGAAGTTAACTATTCAATGACCAGACTGTAGCCATAAGCTGCCATAATTATGAGACTTGGCCTCAGAGAAACCGAGCCTGGAATTGAAGATTAACTGTATGTAAAACAATCAGAATGACACTGATCAGACCACTGCATGACTAATTTCAAGATGACTGTCAGAGCTGTCTGTGATGTTTCTGCATGTAGCTCCCTCCCTTCATCTATATAAGCTCTTGCCCACTGATTGTCAGTTGTGGGGAGTTGGCCTGGCACGAAACCACCCTCTCCACCCCTACTCCAACCCCAGTTGCCATCCTCCAAAATGAAGTAAACTCTCCTTTCTACCAACCTGCTGTCTTTATTGGCTTTAGAGTGGTAAGCAGCTGGATCCCACTTTCAGTAGCAGTAACATTTTACTTCTTTATATAAGTTAAAAGTTTACTTAAAATAGGACTTGGACTTTCAACAGTGTTAGCCATAAACCTAAAAAGTTTTTTATCTTTTGAAACCACATGCTAGCCAGTGCAGCAGCCAACAGCCAAAGGTGACCATTTACATTAAAATGAATTCTAAAAATACCATTACAAATTCAATTTCTCAGTTGCACTGGACACATTCCAAGTACCCACCACATGTTACTAGTGGCTAGCATATTGGCCATGTAGACGTAGAGCATTTCCAAGTCTTCAGAAAGTTCTCCAGGCAATGGAAAGATTACAGAACTTACCTTCCACTATGCAACTGGTTTGTTCCTATAAACTTTCTGACACCCTGAGAATCTATTGGGTTGGTCAAAATGTTCATTTGAGTTTTTGGTAACTTCTTACAGAAAAACTTGAATTAACTTTTTGATCAACCCAATACCTTCCCTGATTCTTAGTTGAGTTCCTAATATTACTATGAATGGGAACTCGTTGCCTGCATGTGGCAAAAATACTGGAGTGGGTAGCCACTTCCTTCTTCAGGGGATCTTCTCAACCAGGTTTGAATCTGTGGCTCCTGTATTGGCAGGCGGATTCTTTACCACTTGAGCTACCTGGAAGCCCCATGAATGTGAACTCATATGCCAGAAATTCCCTGGGGCCCAAGTGACTCAGGCTATTTAGAAATTGTGTTCATTCTTATAGGTTCTGAGGCCTCTGCTTCATTTGGGATGTGAAAGATTTCCTAATCTTTAAAGTAGCCTCCCAAGATCATTGTCATGGTGAATTTTGTATGTCAACATGACTGGATCCTGGAATGTCCAAATTATTTCTGGGTGCATCTGTGAGGGTGTTTCCCAATGAGATCAGCAGTTGAAAAGTTGGATGGCCCTCCCCTGTGTGGATGGGCACCATCCAACTCATCAGGGCCTGAACACAGAACAATGTGGAGGAAGGAGGAATTTACTCCTTCAATCCTGCCTCACTGCTGAGCCGGGACATAGCTCATCTTCTCCTGCCCTTGGACTATGCTTTATACCACTGACTCAACTGGTTCACAGGCCTTTGGACTCAGACTGCTTTACACCACTACCTTTCTTGGTTACCCAGCTTATGGATGGCACATCGTGTGACTGAAACCAAGCAAGATCCTTGGGGCTCCTAGGCATGGAAGCCCCTCTGTCCCCAGTTTCTTGCTTGTAGGAAATAGGCTTCAGCCTCCAAAACCTTTCCTGAGTTTCAAAGGGCAAGTTCAAACAGTTGTTACTGAGGAAAAGAGGGGATCTGGAGGCCAGAGAGGAGCAGCCAAGAAACAATAGTGTAGCCTTGGGGCAGGGTCCTGTTTCCCCTCAAGGAATATACACAAGAATATCTTTGAGCTCTTCTGTAGGTAATGAAACCCCCAACAAATGGAAGATGTCAACCACCTGATGAGGTATTATCAATTCCAGAGAGAAAGTCACAGTTAAATAACCTCAAGAATCACAGACACTCTTGAGGAGACCACCTGAGCCAGATTAAAGAAATGCAGCCTGGCACACACTCTGATCCTTATCAGCAACCCACCTCTCCCCATCCTCCTACCCCCACCCTTGAACCATTGCTATAAAATTCCTCACCAAGAGTAGAGTGGGGGCTACACTCAAGTTGCAGTGTGTGGACTGCTCATTGCAATGGCTTCTCTTATTGTGGGGATGGGCTCTAAAGTGTTCAGCTTCAGTAGTTGTGGCACATGGGCTTAGTTGCCTCACAGCATGTAGAATCTTCCTTGACAAGGGATCGAACCTGTGCCCCCTGCAATGGCAGGTGGATTCTTAACCAGTGGACCACTAGAGAAGTCCACCTTGCCATTTCTTGAGGCTCCTATTTCTTCCCAAGATTTATTGTATATTCTGGAGGGAGTAGGTTCAGACAGATAAAAGCTGGCTCACGGCTGCTCTACCCACAGGCCAGGCTTCATGTCAGTGACCCAGCCTGCATTCCTGTTTGATGGGCATCACATCCAGCCACTGCTAATAGAAGCCTAGCCACTGACCTGTTGGTTGTTTTCAAAGCTAAATATTCAGAATAATCTAACAGACTCTTACATAACCACATAGACCCACAAGCTTCTTACAACCTTCTCAACATGAAAGCTCATATTTCTTCCTCCCACCTCAGCCACACACAAATTGGGACAAAAAATGAAAAGATGGATCCACCACTGACAAGTTTAAAAAAAAAAAAAAAAAAAAAAAAAAACTATTATTGCTGTTTTTTTCCACACTGGGGGTCTGTACTTTGAATTTTAATATATATTCATCTACTTAATGCTCTGTTGCTCCTTTTAATCCTAATTTCTTTACTCAGTCTCCTATTTGTAGACTCAGATGTTCCATGTTAAAAAGCTAGTTCAAAACTCAATCTTTAAAAGGAGAAACAAAATATTTTAAAAATAATAATGTAAAACACTAGAGATGAGATCAGCAGGCTCATGTCCCACTGATTGAAATGCAAAGGGAAAGTGTTAGTTGCTCAGTCTCTCTCCCCACAGCAGGACTGAGCAAGTGAACCTAAAGAGACCACCTCCGCCCCTTTGTGGCAGGGCGGAAATTAGACACTGAAGAGACCTCCAAACAAAAGCCAAATAAACAGAGGGAAGCGCGTTGGAAGGGACAGGCCAACAGATTATAATCCATGTAGTTAACACTGACTGCATTGAAAGGGGCCTATAGATCTTGAAAAGTATAAGCAGGAACAAGGACCTATCTGAAACTGAAGAGACCCCACACGGCTCACAACTGCTCCAGAGAAAGTCCGGGATATATATTTTTACTATTATCATTTTTTTTTAATTCTTTTTTTCTTTTTTTCCTTTTCTTTCTTTTTTCTTTAAGACCTCTATTACACCTTTAATTTTCATTCTCATAACCCACTACTACCTTGAAAAAAAAAAAAAAACAACCCTATTTTTAAAACAAACTGCGTACATATATCTTATACTTTTTGCGTTTTCTTTTTTTTATTTTATTTTATTTTATTTTATTTTTTACTGTTTTTTCCTGTTTTTCTTTTTTTTTTACAGTTATACTGTTTTACTGTCTTTTTTCTTTTTATACTGTTTTCTTTTTTCTTTTTTTTATATTGTATGATTTATAAGAGTCTAACCTCTACTCTAGATTTTTAATCTTTGTTTTACATATTTGATATCAATTTTGTGCATTTAAGAATACAATCTTTAGTACCCATTTTTTACTCAGGAGTGTGATTACTGGCTTGATTACTCTCTCCCTCTATTGACGCTCTTTCTTCTCCCCCAGGGAACCTCTATCTCCCACCCTCATCCTTCTCTTCTCAACCCAATTCTGTGAATCTCTGAGGGTGTTCTGGGTACCGGAGAACACTTCGGGAACAGAATACTGCCCAGATCTCTCTCTCCCCTCTTGATTCCTCCCTTTCTACTCATCCTCACCTCTATTGCCTTCCTCCCCCCTCTCTATGTATCTCTGTGAACCTCTCTGAGGGCTCCAGACTGTGGAGAGCACAGAGGGAAGTGCTTACTGGCTAGACTGCTCTCCCCACGTTTGAGTCCCCCTCCTCTCCTCCTGGTCACCTCAACCTCCCTCCCCTTCACCTCTCCATGTAACTCAGTGAACCTCTCTGGGTATCCCTCACTGTGGAGAATCTTTTCACCATTAACCTAAAAGTTTTATTATTGATGCTGTATGGATGGAGTAGTCTTGAGGCTACTGCAAGAATAAGACTGAAAGCCAGAGGAAACATTAATTAATAAGAGATCTTCCAAAAGCCTCCACATATACACTGAAACCAAGCTCCACCCAAGAGCCAATAAGTTCCAGAGCAAGACATACCACGCAAACTCTCCAGCAACGCAGAACATAGCCCTGAGCATCAATATACAGGCTGCCCAGAGGCACACCAAATCCATAGACATCTCAAAACTCAATACTGGACACTCCATTGCACTCTAAAGAGAAGAAATCCAGCTCCACCCACCAGAACACCGACACAAGCTCCCCCAACCAGGAAACCTTGACAAGCCACCCATCCAACCCCACCCACAGTGAGGAACCTCCACAATAAAGAGGAACTTCAAACTACCAGAATACAGAAAGGCCACGCCTAACACAGCAATCTAAACAAGATGAAAAGGCAGAGAAATACTCAACAAGTAAAGGAAAATGAGAAATGCCCACCAAACCAAACAAAAGAGGAGGAGATAGGGAATCTATCTGAAAAAGAATTTAGAATAATGATAGTAAAAATGATCCAAAATATTGAAAATAAAATGGAGTTACAGATAAATAGCCTGGAGACAAGGATTGAGAAGATGCAAGAAATGTTTACCAAGGACCTAGAAGAAATAAAAAGGAGTCAATATATATTGAATAATGAAATAAAGGAGATAAAAGACACGCTGGAGGGAACCAACAGTAGAATAACAGAGGCAGAAGATAGGATAAGTGAGGTAGAAGATAGAATGGTGGAAATAAACGAAGCAGAGAGGAAAAAAGAAAAAAGAATCAAAAGAAATGAGGAAAACCTCAGGGACCTCTGGGACAATATGAAACGCCCCAACATTCGAATCATAGGAGTCCCAGAAGAAGAAGATAAAAGGAAAGGCCATGAAAAAATACTCGAGGAGATAATAGTTGAAAATTTCCCTAAAATGAGGAAGGAAATAGTCACAGAAGTCCAAGAAACCCAGAGAGTCCCAAACAGGATAAACCCAAGGCGAAACACCCCAAGACACATATTAATCAAATTAACAAAGATCAAACACAAAGAACAAATATTAAAAAGCAGCAAGGGAAAAACAACAAATAACACACAAGGGGATCCCCATAAGGATAACAGCTGATCTTTCAATAGAAACTCTTCAGGCTAGAAGGGAATGGCAGGACATACTTAAAAGTAATGAAAGAGAAAAATCTACAACCCAGATTACTGTACCCAGCAAGGATCTCATTCAGATATGAAGGAGAATTCAAAAGCTTTACAGACAAGCAAGAACTGAGGGAATTCAGCACCACCAAACCAGCTCTCCATCAAATGCTAAAGGATCTTCTCTAAACAGGAAACACAGAAAGGATGTTTAAACACGAACTTAAAACTACAAAGTAAATGGCAACGGGACCATACTTATCAATAATTACCTTAAATGTAAATGGGTTGAATGCCCCAACCAAAAGACAAAGAGTGGCTGAGTGGATACAAAAACGAGACCCCTACATATGCTGTCTACAAGAGACCCACCTCAAACCTAGGGACACATACAGACTGAAAGTGAAGGGTTGGAAAAATATATTTCATGCAAATGGAGACCAAAAGAAAGCAGGAGTCGCAATACTCATTTCAGATAAAATAGACTTTAAACTAAAGGCTGTGAAAAGGGACAAAGAAGGACACTACATAATGATCAAAGGGTCAATCCAAGAAGAAGATGTAACAATTATAAATACATATGCACCCAACATAGGAGCACCACAATATATAAGGCAAATACTAACAAGTATGAAAGGGGAAATTAACAATAACACAATAATAGTGGGAGACTTTAATACTCCACTCACGCATATGGATAGATCAACTAAACAGAAAATTAACAAGGAAACACAAACTTTAAATGATACTATAGACAAATTAGATTTAATCGATATTTTCAGGACTTTCCACCCCAAAACAAGCAATTTCACCTTTTTCTCAAGTGCACACGGAACTTTCTCCAGGATAGATCACATCCTGGGCCATAAATCTAGCCTTGGTAAATTCCAAAAAATTGAAATCATCCCAGCCATCTTCTCTGACCACAATGCAGTAAGATTAGACCTCAACTACAGGAAAAAAAAACTATTAAAAATTCCAACATATGGAGGCTAAACAACACGCTTCTGAATAACCAACAAATCACAGAAGAAATCAAAAAAGAAATCAAAATATGCATAGAAACGAATGAAAATGAAAACACAACAACCCAAAACCTATGGGACACTGTAAAAGCAATGCTAAGGGGAAGGTTCATAGCAATACAGGCGTACCTCAAGAAACAAGAAAAAAATCAAATAAATAAACTAACTCTACACCTAAAGCAACTAGAGAAGGAAGAAATGAAGAACCCCAGGGTTAGTAGAAGGAAAGAAATCTTAAAAATTAGGGCAGAAATAAATGCAAAAGAAACAAAAGAGACCATAGCAAAAATCAACAAAACTAAAAGCTGGTTTTTCGAGAAGATAAAAACAAAATTGACAAGCCATTAGCCAGACTCATCAAGAAACAAAGGGAGAAGAATCAGATCAACAAAATTAGAAATGAAAATGGAGAGATCACAACAGACTACACAGAAATACAAAGGATCATAAGAGACTACTACCAACAGCTATATGCCAATAAAAAATGGACAACTTGGAAGAAATGGACAAATTCTTAGAAAAGTATAACTTTCCAAAATTGAACCAGGAAGAAATAGAAGATCTTAACAGACCCATCACAAGCACGGAAATCGAAACTGTAATCAGAAATCTTCCAGCAAACAAAAGCCCAGGACCAGACGGCTTCACAGCGGAATTCTACCAAAAATTTAGAGAAGAGCTAACACCTATCCTACTCAAACTCTTCCAGAGAATTGCAGAAGATGGTAAACTTCCAAACTCATTCTATGAGGCCACCATCACCCTAATTCCAAAACCAGACAAAGATGTCACAAAAAAAGAAAACTACAGGCCAATATCACTGATGAACATAGATGCAAAAATCCTTAATAAAATTCTAGCAAACAGAATCCAACATCATATTAAAAAGATCATACATCATGACCAAGTGGGCTTTATCCCAGGAATGCAAGGTTTCTTTAACATCCGCAAATCAATCAATGTAATTCACCACATTAACAAATTGAAAGATAAGAACAATATGATTATCTCAATAGATGCAGAAAAAGCCTTTGACAAAATTCAACATCCATTTATGATAAAAACTCTCCAGAAAGCAGGAATAGAAGGAACATACCTCAACATAATAAAAGCTATATATGACAAACCCACAGCAAACATTATCCTCAATGGTGAAAAACTGAAAGCATTTCCCCTAAAGTCAGGAACAAGGCAAGGATGCCCACTTTCACCACTACTATTCAACATAGTTTTGGAAGTTTTGGCCACAGCAATCAGAGCGGAAAAAGAAATAAAAGGAATACAGATAGGAAAAGAAGAAGTAAAACTTTCACTGTTTGCAGATGACATGATCCTCTACATAGAAAACCCTAAAGATTCTACCAGAAAACTACTAGAGCTAATCAATGAATATAGTAAAGTTGCAGGATACAAAATTAACACACAGAAATCCCTTGCATTCCTATACACCAATAATGAGAAAACAGAAAGAGAAATTAAGGAAACAATACCATTCACCATTGCAACAAAAAGAATAAAATACTTAGGAATATTTCTACCTAAAGAAACAAAAGACTTATATATAGAAAACTATAAAACACTGATGAAAGAAATCAAAGAGGACACAAACAGATGGAGAAATATACCGTGTTCATGGATTGGAAGAATTAATATAGTGAAAATGAGTATACTACCCAAAGCAATCTATAGATTCAATGCAATCCCTATCAAGCTACCAATGATATTTTTCACAGAACTAGAACAAATCATTTCACAATTTGTATGGAAGTATAAGAAACCTCGAATAGCCAAAGCAATCTTGAGAAAGAAGAATGGAACTGGAGGAATCAACCTGCCTGACTTCAAGCTCTACTACAAAGCCACAGTCATCAAGACAGTGTGGTACTGGCACAAGGATAGAAATATAGATCAATGGAACAAAATAGAAAGCCCAGAGATAAACCCACGCACCTATGGGCACCTTATCTTCGACAAAGGAGGCAAGAGTATACAATGGAGAAAAGACAATCTCTTTAACAAGTGGTGCTTGGAAAACTGGTCAACCACTTGTAAAAGAATGAAACTAGAACACTTCCTAACACCATACACAAAAATAAACTCAAAATGGATTAAAGATCTAAATGTAAGACCAGAAACTATAAAACTCCTAGAGGAAAACATAGGCAAAACACTCTCCGACATAAATCACAGCAGGATCCTCCATGACCCACCCCCCAGAATATTGGAAATAAAAGCAAAAATAAACAAATGGGACCTAATTAAAATTAAAAGCTTTTGCACAACAAAGGAAACTATCAGCAAGGTGAAAAGACAGCCTTCAGAATGGGAGAAAATAATAGCAAATGAAGCAACAGACATACAGATGGCTAACAAACACATGAAAAAGATGCTCAACATCACTCATTATTAGAGAAATGCAAATCAAAACCACAATGAGGTACCATTACACACCAGTCAGAATGGCTGCTATCCAAAAGTCTACAAGCAATAAATGCTGGAGAGGGTGTGGAGAAAAGGGAACCCTCTTACACTGTTGGTGGGAATGCAAACTAGTACAGCCACTATGGAGAACAGTGTGGAGATTCCTTAAAAAACTGGGAAATAGAACTGCCATATCACCCAGCAATCCCACTGCTAGGCATACACACCGAGGAAACCAGAATTGAAAGAGATGCGTGTACCCCAATGTTCATCGCAGCACTGTTTACAATAGCCAGGACATGGAAGCAACCTAGATGTCCATCAGCAGACGAATGGATAAGGAAGCTGTGGTACATATACACAATGGAATATTACTCAGCCATTAAAAAAATACATTTGAATCGGTTCTATTGAGATGGATGAAACTGGAGCCCATTATACAGAGTGAAGTGAGCCAGAAAGAAAAGCACCAATACAGTATACTAATGCATGTATATGGAATTTGAAAGATGGTAATGGTAACCCTATATGAGAGACAGAATAAGAGACACAGATGCATAGAACAGTCCTGTGGACTCTGAGGGAGAAGGTGAGGGTGGGACGTTCTGGGACAATAACATTGAAACATGTATATTGTCATATGTGAAGCGGAACAACATTCCATCTTCTATGCATGGGACGGATGCTCAGGGATGGAGCGTTGGGATGACACAGAGGGATGGGAAGGGGAGGGAGGTGGGAAGAGGGTTCGGGAGGGGGAGCACATGTGAACCCATGGCTGATTCATGTCAATGTATGGCAAAAACTACTACAATATTGTAAAGTAATTAGCCCCCAACTAAAATAAATTTAAAAAAATATAAATAAATAAATAAATAAATAAATAAATAATACGGTTAAGGACAAAAAAAAAACCAAAATCTTTGACCCAATTGACACGTCTGCTAGACAGCTGGCCCAAAAAACCAGATAGTCCACAAAGATCGGAGAAGGCAATGGCAACCCACTCCAGTATTCTTGCCTGGGAAATCCCATGGACGGAGGAGCCTGGTGGGCTGCTGTCTATGGGGTCACACAGAGTCGGACACGACTGACACGACTTGGCAACAGCAGCAGCCACAAAGATCTCTGCACAGGAATGTTCATTACAATATTATTTATGATGCTGAAAAGCTGGAGAGAGGACCCGAAATGTTTAAGAGATCTATCTCTATTTCACAGGCAAGGAAAAGTGAGGTTCCTAGATATTTCTACAGCAGTGTGATAGGAATCAGACTAAAATGTACATATTGCTTATAAAGGCCTACACACTCTTTATGCTAAATTACCCTCTCCTTGTCTGCCATGATAAGATTTTTAGAGGGCAACAACTGTATTTTATTTATCTTGGGTCCCCTGAAGCTTTATTGTCCTCGACAGGGCAAAGGACAAGTGAAGGTCTGGTGTGGGCCAGCCTGGGATATCATGCATTTCCATGTTTCCAAGACCACAAAGTATTTGGAGCTGGTATCTAATATTTAAGTAAGAATCTTAAGAATGAGTCAAATTAAGTGACTTGGGAAACTGTCAGACATTACAACACGTTTTAATCCAATTTCTCATGGAAATTGTACAAGGGCTGCCATGAGAGGTATTTCATTATAAAGTGCCTTAAAGCCCTGAATGCATCTCCATGATGCCTTAGCTCAGGAAAACAGGCTCCAGATCTTCTTCATCTCTGTTTAGTGAACCCATGTGATAAAATGAAGCAGATTTGAGCTCCAAAAAGATACCTAGGGTATGAATAGACATCCCCGTTTGATGCTTGAGACAATCTGTCTTTGTTTGGGCTGAAGAAGTGCCCCCAGGACAGCTCCAAATTGGCACTCCTCTTCCAGGAGGAGAAAGGGGGGCCCTCCCCATGCTACCTGCCTTTGACACCTTCTCTATGGGACCCCCACTAACAAAGGCTGCTTAGCAGCATCCACACCAGAATTCAGAGGCACTGAGGCCTTTGTATCAGCTGCCCTGGGAAGATAGCCTTTGGGAGAATATTAATTATAAGAGACGGCACATCATTACCCTTTGCCTCCAAAGACCTCCTGCGACTAGCAAGGAGTGGATCAGTCCCTGCTGTCCTTCCAACTTCACCTAACTCCACCCCCCACACCTACCCCCACTGCCTTATCAGAGCAGTGGGGGCTGGATCAGATGTCTGCCCTGAGCTTCCAGCATCCAGTGATCTTATTCCCCTTAATGGAAGAACAGATCTGCACTCCTGATACTGAAAATCATTTAGTCCCTGTGATGCTAGCGACAGCTCAGCCAGCTCTTCTCCTGTGGATACTGGACACCAGGCAAAGAAATGATCTATATCCTTAAAGCATAGGAAGATGCCTTGAAACCAGAGTAGGAGAGCAGAATGACTCTGTGATTTTGTGATGGATGCCTCGCATCTGCACCATGGTGAGCTGTTTTTCAAGAAGGGATTTCAACATTTGAAGATCATAACTGTCTATTTTTGGTATCAAAGTATAGTTGATTTACAATATTATATTAGTTTCATGTGTACAGCTCAGTGATTCAGTATTTTTACAGATTATGCTCCATTAAAACTTACGCGAGAATAGCATTGAAACATGTATATTACCATATGTAAAATAAATGACCAGTGTAAGTTAGATGCATGAAGCGGGGCACTCAAAGCTGGTGCTCTGGGACAACCCAGAGGGATGGGGTGGGGAAGGAGTAGAGCGGGGGGTTCAGGATGGAAGTACACATGTACACCTGTGGCTGATTCATGTCGATGTATGGCAAAAACCACCACAATATTGTAAAGTAATTAGCCTCCAATTAAAATAAGTAAATTAATTTAAAAACTTATTAGAAGACTATGGCTATAATTCTCTGTGCTGTACAATATATCCTTGTTGCTTATCTGTTTTACACATAGCAGCTTGTACCTCTTAATTCTATATGCCTAACTTGCCCCATCTTTCCTCTCTTTTCTGATGACCACTAGTTTATTTTCTATATCTGTATGCCTGTTTCTACTCTGCTGTATATATTTGTTTGTATTATTTTTTAGATCTGCATGTAAGTGGTATGGATCAGAACTCTCATAGTTCAACAGGGAATAGCTATTTCACATTTACTGCTTGAGGCTGAATGTGTGTGTCATTCCCAAATTCACAGGTTGAAATCTAATCCCCAGTGTGATGGTATTTGGAGGAGGTGTCTTGGGGAGGTGATTAGGTCATGAGGGTGGGACCTTCGTGATAGGATTAGTGCTCTTATAAGGGGACCCCTCAGACCCAGACTCTTCTCCCTTCAGCACATCAAGATACAGGGAGACAACAGTCATCTATGAACCAGACACTGAGTCTACTGTCACCTTGATCTAGGAATTCCAAGACTCCAGACTGTGAGAAACAACTGCTTGTTATTTCAGCCACCTGACCCATGATATTTTTGTTATAGCATCTGAAATGAACCAAGGCACTCACTATAGACAAAGTGCCCTGGTAATTGTTTTATAAGTTTGATCTCATTTAACTTTTTTACAACAACCCCGTGAGGTAGATGCTATCCACTATCTTTGAATAGTGATATCAAAGAAGTCACAGGTCAAGTAAATTTATCCAAAGTCATAGAGACAGTGAGCAATAGAGCCAGTGTTCAAGCCCTGGTCAAGCTTTTAGCAGAGCCAAGGATTCTTGAAGTGACTAGTTCTTAAAGGGATGTCCTGTTGATTTGACCAGATCATCCCTCAGGGCTGCCCTGAGCTCCTGTGGTCTACTTAGCCAGAAACACCCAGAGAACTGAGTGGTTGCATGGCACTGGAGCAGCAACTGTGCAGTGCTGTAGTGGCAGCTGTGTGGCGCTGGAGCGACTGTGAGGAGACACCCCATGTCCAAGGGCAGAGAAGCTCCAGCAAGACAGTAGAAGGGGCAAAATCACATTTAGAATCAAACTCCATACCTACCAGAGATGCCCAGAAGGCTCAAAAAAAACTTTTGCACACCAGGACCCAGAGACCCCACAGAGACTGAGACAGAACTTGTTTGAGTGTCTCCTGGGGAGGTACGGGTGCAGCAGACCTGGGTATGGCATAAGTCCTCTTGGAGGAGGTCGCATTTAACCCTACAAGAGAGCCACCAGAATTTACACAGGATTATAGAAACTGACTCTTGGAGGGCACAAATAAAACCTTGCACAAGGCACAAACAAAAAAATTGCACCAGGACCCAGGAGAAAGGAGTAGTGACCCCACAAGAGCCTGACCCAGACTTGCTTGTGAGTGTCCAGGAGTCTCCTGCAGAGGTGTGGGTCAGCAGTGGCCTGTTGCAGGGTTGGGGGCACTGAGTGTAGCAGTGTATGATAGGACCTTTTGAAGGAGGTCACCATTATCTTCATTATCTCCACCAGAGTTTGGCGTCAGGTCAAACAACAGGGAGGGAACACAGCCCTGCCCATCAACATAAAATTGGATTAAAGATTTACTGAGCATGGCCTTGCCCATCAGAACAAGACACAGTTTCCCCCTCAGTCAGTCTCTCCCATCAGGAAGCTGCCATAAGCCTCTTATCCTTCTCAATCAGAGGGCAGACAGACTGAAAACCACAATCACAGAAAACAAACCAATCTGATCACATGGACCACAGTCTTGTCTAACTCAATGAAACTATGAGCCATGTCATGTAGGGCCACCTAAGATGGACGGGTCATGGTGGGGAATTCTGACAAAATGTGGTCCACTGGAGAAGGGAATGGCAAACCACTTCAGTATTGTTGCCTTGAGAACCCCATGAACAGTATGAAAAGGCAAAAAGATAGGACACTGAAGATGAACTCCCCAGGTCGGTAGGTGCCCAATATGCTCCTGGAGGTCAGTGGAGAAATAACTCCAGAAAGAATGAAGAGAGGGAGCCAAAGCAAAAACAACACCCACTTGTGGATGTGAGTGGTGATGGAAGTCAAGTCTGATGCTGTAAAGAGCAGTATTGCATAGGAACTTGGAATATGAGGTCCAAAGACCTACAAGACCTTCTAGAACTAACACCCAAAAAAGATGTCCTTTTCATTATAGGGGACTGGAAAGCAAAAGTAAGAAGTCAAGAAACACCTGGTGTAACAGGCAAGTTTGGCCTTGGAGTACAGAATGAAGCAGGGCAAAGGCTAATAGAGTTTTGCCACGAGAATGCACTGGTAATAGCGAACACCCTATTCCAACAACACAAGAAAAGACTCTACACGTGGACATCACCAGATGGTCAACACCGAAATCAGATTGATTATATTCTTTGCAGCCAAAGATGGAGAAGCTCTATACAGTCAGCAAAAACAAGACTGGGAGCAGACTGTGGCTCAGATCATGAACTGCATATTGCCAAATTCAGACTTAAGTTGAAGAAAGTAGGGAAAACCACTAGTCCATTCAGGTATGACCTAGATCAAATCCATTATGAGTATACAGTGGAAGTGACAAATAGATTTAAGGGACTAGACTTGATAGATAGAGTGCCTGATGAACTATGGACAGAGGTTCGTGACATTGTACAGGAGACAGGGATCAAGACAATCCCCATGGAAAAGAAATGCAAAAAAGCAAAATGGCTGTCTCAGGAGGCCTTACAGATAGCTGAGAAGAGAAGCGAAGCGAAAAGCAAAGGAGAAAAGGAAAGATATTCCTATCTGAATGCAGAGTTCCAAAGAATAGCAAGGAGAGATAAGAAAGCCTTCCTCAGCGATCAGTGCAAAGAAATAGAGGAAAACAACAGATTGGGAAAGACTAGAGATCACTTCAAGAAAATTAGAGATATCAAAGGAACATTTCATGCAAAGATAGGCTCGATAAAGGAAAGAAATGGTATGGGCCTCACAAAAGCAGAAGATATTAAGAAGAGGTGGCAAGAATACACAGAAGAACTGTACAAAAAAGATCTTCACGACCCAGATAATCACGATGGTGTGATCACTCACCTAGAGCCAGACATCCTGGAATGTGAAGTCAAGTGGGCCTTAGAAAGCATCACTATGAACAAAGCTAGTGGAGGTGATGGAATTCCAGCTGAGCTATTTCAAATCCTCAAAGGTGATGCTGTGAAAGTGCTACACTTGATATGCCAGCAAATTTTGAAAAATCAGCAGTGGCCACAGGACTGGAAAAGGTCAGTTTTCGTTCCAATCCCAAAGAAAGGCAATGCCAAAGAATGCTCAAACTACTGCACAATTGCACTCATCTCACATGCTAGTAAAGCAACGCTCAAAATTCTCCATGCCAGGCTTCAGCAATACGTGAACCGTGAACTTCCAGATGTTCAAGCTGGTTTTAGAAAAGGCAGAGGAACCAGAGATCAAATTGCCAATATCCGCTGGATCATCGAAAAAGCAAGAGAGTTCCAGAAAAACATCTATTTCTGTTTTATTGACTATGCCAAAGCCTTTGACTGTGTGCATCACAATAAACTGTGGAAAATTCTGAAAGAGATGGGAATACCAGACCACCTGACCTGCCTCTTGAAAAACCTGTATGCAGGTCAGGAAGCAACAGTTAGAACTGGACATGGAACAACAGACTGGTTCCAAATAGGAAAAGGAGTACGTCAAGGCTGTATATTGTCACCCTGCTTATTTAACTTATATGCAGAGTACATCATGAGAAACGCTGGGCTGGAAGAAACACAAGCTGGAATCAAGATTGCTGGGAGAAATATCAATAACCTCAGATATGCGGATGGCACCACCCTTATGGCAGAAAGTGAAGAAGAACTAAAGAGCCTCTTGATGAAGGTGAAAGAGGAGAGTGAAAAAGTTGGCTTAAAGCTCAACGTTCAGAAAACTAAGATCATGGCATCTGGTCCCATCACTTCATGGCAAATAGATGGGGAAACAGTGGAAACAGTGTCAGACTTTATTTTTTTGGGCTCCAGAATCACTGCTGATGGTGATTGCAGCCATGAAAACTAAAAGACGCTTACTCCTTGGAAGGAAGGTTGTGGCCAAACTAGATAGCATATTTAAAAGCAGAGACATTACTTTGCCAACAAAAGTCCGTCTAGTCAAGGCTATGGTTTTTCCAGTGGTCATGTATGGATGTGAGAGTTGGACAGTGAAGAAAGCTGAGTGCCGAAGAATTGATGTTTTTGAACTGTGGTGTTTGAGAATACTCTTGAGAGTCCCTTGGACTGCAAGGAGATCCAATCAATCCATCCTAAAAGAGTGTTCATTGGAAGGTCTGATGTTGAAGCTGAAACTCCAATACTTTGGCCACCTCATGCGAAGGGTTGACTCATTGGAAAAGATCCTAATGCTGAGTAGGATTGGGGGCGGGAGGAGAAGGGGACGACAGAGGATGAGATGGTTGGATGGCATCACCGACTCAATGGACATGGGTTTGGGTAGACTCCGGAAGTTGGTGATGGACAGAGAGGCCTGGTGTGCTGCAATTCATGGGGTCGCAAAGAGTCAGACACGACTGAGCGACTGAACTGAACTGAACTGAACTGAATCAAGGCAAATTGGAAGTGGTCAAACAAGAGATGGCAAGAGTGAACGTCGACATTTTAGGCATCATAGAACTAAAAAGGACTGGAATGGGTGAATTTAATCAGATCACCATTGTATCTACTACTGTGGGCAAGAATCCCTTAGAAAAAATGGAGTAGCCATGATGGTCAACAAGAGTCCGAAATGTAGTACTTGGATGTGATCTAAAAAATGGCAGAATGATATCTGTTCGTTTCCAAGGCAAACCATTCAATAATACAGTAATCCAAGTCTATGCCCCAACCAGTAATACTCAAGAAGCTGAAGTTGAATGGTTCTATGAAGACCTATAAGACCTCTTAGAACTAACACCCAAAAAGATGTCCTTTTCATTATAGGGTATTGGAATGAAAAAGTAAGAAGTCAAGAAACACCTGGAGTAACAGGCAAATTTGGCCTTAGAGAACAGAATGAAGCAGGGCAAAGGCTAACAGAGTTTTGCCAAGAGAATGCTCTGGTCTTAGCAAATACTCTCTTCCAACAACACAAGAAAAGTACCTACACATGGACATCACCAGATGGTCAATACCAAAATCAGATTGATTATGTTCTTTGCAGCCGAAGATGAAGAAGCTCCATACAATCAGCAAAACAAGACTGGGAGCATACTGGGGCTCAGATCATGAACTCCTAATTGCCAAACTCAGACTTAAATTGAAGAAAGTAGGGAAAACCACTAGACCATTCAGGTATGACTTAAATCAAATCCCTTACAAATTATACACTGGAAGTGACAAATAGATTCAAGGGACTAGATCTGATAGAGAAAGAACAGCAGGGAGACATACGAAAGGCTTCCACAGTGATCAATGCAAAGAAATAGAGGCGATGCATGAGACAAATGCTCAGGGCTGGGGCAATGGGATGACCCAGAGGGATGGGGATGGGGAGGGGTGGTGGGAGGGGGGTTCAGGATGGGGGAACACATGTAAACCCATGGCTGATTCATGTCAATGTATGGCAAAAACCACTACAATATTGTAAAGTAATTAGCCCCCAACTAAAAATAAATAAATTTATTTAAAAAAAAAAAGAAATAGAGGAAAACAATAGAATAGGGAAGACTAGAGATCTCGTCAATAAAATTAGAGATAACAAAGGGAAAATTTCATGCAAAGATGAGCACAATAAAGGACAGAAATGGTATGGACCTAACAGAAGCAGAAGATATTAAGAAGAGGGTGGCAACAATGGAATATTACTCAGCCATTAAAAAAAAATACATTTGAATCGGTTCTATTGAGATGGATGAAAACTGGAGCCCATTATACAGAGTGAAGTGAGCCAGAAAGAAAATAGCACCAATACAGTATTACTAATGCATGTATATGGAATTTGAAAGATGGTGATGTGGTAACCCTATTATGTGAGACAGAATAAGAGACAACAGATGCATAGAACAGTCCTGTGGACTCTGAGGGAGAAGGTGAAGGGTGGGACGTTCTGGAACAATAAAACATTGAAACATGTATATTGTCATATGTGAAGTGGAACACCATTCCATGTTCTATGCATGGGACGGGATGCTCAGGGATGGAGCGTTGGGATTACCCAGAGGGATGGGAAGGGGAGGGAGGTGGGAGGAGGGTTCGGCAGGGGCAGCACATGTGAACCCATGGCTGATTCATGTCAATGTATGGCAAAAACTACTACAATATTGTAAAGTAATTAGCCCCCAATTAAAATAAAAAAAATAAAAAATAAAAATAAAAAAAAAAGAAGAGGTGGCAAGAATACACAGAAGAAACTATACCAAAAAAAGATATTCACGACCCAGATAATCACGATGGTGTGATCACTCACCTAGAGCCAGACATCCTGGAATGTGAAGTCAAGTGGGCCTTAGGAAGCATCACTATCAACAAAGCTAGTGGAGGTGATGGAATTCCAGTTGAGCTATTTCAAATCCTAAAAGAAGATGCTGTGAAAGTGCTGCACTCAATATGCCAGCAAATTTGGAAAATTCAGCAGTGGCCACAAGATTGGAAAAGGTCAGTTTTCATTCCAATCCCAAAGAAAGGCAATGCCAAGAATGCTCCAACTACTGCACAATTGTACTCATCTCACCCACTGGCAAAGTAATGCACAAAATTCTCCAAGCCAGACTTCAACAGTATGTGAACCGTGAACTTCCAGATGTTCAAGCTGGATTTAGAAAAGGCAGAGGAACCAGAGATCAAATTGCCAACATCCGCCGGATCATCGAAAAAGTAAGGGAGTTCCAGAAAAACATCTACTTCTGCCTTATTGACTAAGCCAAAGCCTTCAACTGTGTGGATCACAACAAACTGTGGAAAATTCTGAAAGAGATTGGAATATCATCAGACCACTTGACCCGCCTCCTGAGAAATCTGTATGCAGATCAAGAAGCAACAGTTAGAACAGGACATGGAACAACAGACTGGTTCCAAATAGGAAAAGGAGTACATCAAGGCTGTATATTGTCACCCTGCTTATTTAACTTATATGCAGAGTACATCATGAGAAATGCTGGGCTGGCAGAAACACAAGCTGGAATCAAGATTGTGGGGAGAAATATCAATAACCTCAGATATGCGGATGGCACCACCCTTATGGCAGAAAGTGAAGAAGAACTAAAGAGCCTCTTGATGAAGGTGAAAGAGGAGAGTGAAAAA
Source organism: Okapia johnstoni (assembly GCA_024291935.2). Classification (NCBI taxonomy): domain Eukaryota; kingdom Metazoa; phylum Chordata; class Mammalia; order Artiodactyla; family Giraffidae; genus Okapia; species Okapia johnstoni. Next base: position 20,858,736 of record CM044324.1, read on the forward strand.
GTTGGCTTAAAGCTCAACGTTCAGAAAACTAAGATCATGGCATCTGGTCCCATCACTTCATGGCAAATAGATGGGGAAACAGTGGAAACAGTGTCAGACTTTATTTTTTGGGGCTCCAGAATCACTGGTGATGGTGATTGCAGCCATGAAATTAAAAGACGCTTACTCCTTGGAAGGAAGGTTGTGGCCAAACTAGATAGCATATTTAAAAGCAGAGACATTACTTTGCCAACAAAAGTCCGTCTAGTCAAGGTTATGGTTTTTCCAGTGGTCATGTATGGATGTGAGAGTTGGACAGTGAAGAAAGCTGAGCGCCGAAGAATTGATGTTTTTGAACTGTGGTGTTTGAGAAGACTCTTGAGAGTCCCTTGGACTGCAAGGAGATCCAATCAATCCATCCTAAAAGAGTGTACATTGGAAGGTCTGATGTTGAAGCTGAAACTCCAATACTTTGGCCACCTCATGCAAAGGGTTGACTCATTGGAAAAGATCCTAATGCTGGGTAGGATTGGGAGTGGGAGGAGAAGGGGACGACAGAGGATGAGATGGTTGGATGGCATCACCGACTCAATGGACATGGGTTTGGGTAGACTCCGGAAGTTGGTAATGGACAGAGGGGCCTGGTGTGCTGCAATTCATGGGGTCGCAAAGAGTCGGACACGACTGAGCGACTGAACTGAACTGAACTGAACTGAATCAAGGCAAATTGGAAGTGGTCAAAACAAGAGATGGGCAAGAGTGAAACGTCGACATTTTAGGCATCATAGAACTAAAAAGGACTGGAATGGGTGAATTTAATCAGATCACCATTGTATCTACTACTGTGGGCAAGAATCCCTTAGAAAAAATGGAGTAGCCATCATGGTCAACAAGAGTTTGAAATGCAGTACTTGGATGTGATCTAAAAAATGGCAGAATGATATCTGTTCGTTTCCAAGGCAAACCATTCAATATCACAGTAATCCAAGTCTATGCCCCAACCAGTAATACTCAAGAAGCTGAAGTTGAATGGTTCTATGAAGACCTATAAGACCTCTTAGAACTAACACCCCAAAAGATGTCCTTTTCATTATAGGGTATTGGAATGAAAAAGTAAGAAGAAACACCTGGAGTAACAGGCAAATTTGGCCTTAGAGAACAGAATGAAGCATTGCAAAGGCTAATAGAGTTTTGCCACGAGAACGCACTGGTAATAGCGAACACCCTATTCCAACAACACAAGAAAAGACTCTACACGTGGACATCACCAGATGGTCAACACCGAAATCAGATTGATTATATTCTTTGCAGCCAAAGATGGAGAAGCTCTATACAGTCAGCAAAAACAAGACTGGGAGCATACTGTGGCTCAGATCATGAACTGCTTATTGCCAAATTCAGACTTAAGTTGAAGAAAGTAGGGAAAACCACTAGTCCATTCAGGTATGACCTAGATCAAATCCCTTATGAGTATACAGTGGAAGTGACAAATAGATTTAAGGGACTAGACTTGATAGATAGAGTGCCTGATGAACTATGGACAGAGGTTCGTGACATTGTACAGGAGACAGGGATCAAGACAATCCCCATGGAAAAGAAATGCAAAAAAGCAAAATGGCTGTCTAAGGAGGCCTTACAGATAGCTGAGAAGAGAAGCGAAGCGAAAAGCAAAGGAGAAAAGGAAAGATATTCCCATCTGAATGCAGAGTTCCAAAGAATAGCAAGGAGAGATAAGAAAGCCTTCCTCAGCGATCAGTGCAAAGAAATAGAGGAAAACAACAGATTGGGAAAGACTAGAGATCACTTCAAGAAAATTAGAGATATCAAAGGAACATTTCATGCAAAGATAGGCTTGATAAAGGAAAGAAATGGTATGGACCTCACAGAAGCAGAAGATATTAAGAAGAGGTGGCGAGAATACACAGAAGAACTGTACAAAAAAGATCTTCACGACCCAGATAATCACGATGGTGTGATCACTCACCTAGAGCCAGACATCCTGGAATGTGAAGTCAAGTGGGCCTTAGAAAGCATCACTATCAACAAAGCTAGTGGAGGTGATGGAATTCCAGCTGAGCTATTTCAAATCCTCAAAGGTGATGCTGTGAAAGTGCTACACTTGATATGCCAGCAAATTTTGAAAAATCAGCAGTGGCCACAGGACTGGAAAAGGTCAGTTTTCGTTCCAATCCCAAAGAAAGGCAATGCCAAAGAATGCTCAAACTACTGCACAATTGCACTCATCTCACATGCTAGTAAAGCAACGCTCAAAATTCTCCAAGCCAGGCTTCAGCAATACGTGAACCGTGAACTTCCAGATGTTCAAGCTGGTTTTAGAAAAGGCAGAGGAACCAGAGATCAAATTGCCAATATCCGCTGGATCATCGAAAAAGCAAGAGAGTTCCAGAAAAACATCTATTTCTGTTTTATTGACTATGCCAAAGCCTTTGACTGTGTGGATCACAATAAACTGTGGAAAATTCTGAAAGAGATGGGAATACCAGACCACCTGACCTGCCTCTTGAAAAACCTGTATGCAGGTCAGGAAGCAACAGTTAGAACTGGACATGGAACAACAGACTGGTTCCAAATAGGAAAAGGAGTACGTCAAGGCTGTATATTGTCACCCTGCTTATTTAACTTATATGCAGAGTACATCATGAGAAACGCTGGGCTGGAAGAAACACAAGCTGGAATCAAGATTGCTGGGAGAAATATCAATAACCTCAGATATGCGGATGGCACCACCCTTATGGCAGAAAGTGAAGAAGAACTAAAGAGCCTCTTGATGAAGGTGAAAGAGGAGAGTGAAAAAGTTGGCTTAAAGCTCAACGTTCAGAAAACTAAGATCATGGCATCTGGTCCCATCACTTCATGGCAAATAGATGGGGAAACAGTGGAAACAGTGTCAGACTTTATTTTTTTGGGCTCCAGAATCACTGCTGATGGTGATTGCAGCCATGAAACTAAAAGACGCTTACTCCTTGGAAGGAAGGTTGTGGCCAAACTAGATAGCATATTTAAAAGCAGAGACATTACTTTGCCAACAAAAGTCCGTCTAGTCAAGGCTATGGTTTTTCCAGTGGTCATGTATGGATGTGAGAGTTGGACAGTGAAGAAAGCTGAGTGCCGAAGAATTGATGTTTTTGAACTGTGGTGTTTGAGAATACTCTTGAGAGTCCCTTGGACTGCAAGGAGATCCAATCAATCCATCCTAAAAGAGTGTTCATTGGAAGGTCTGATGTTGAAGCTGAAACTCCAATACTTTGGCCACCTCATGCGAAGGGTTGACTCATTGGAAAAGATCCTAATGCTGGGTAGGATTGGGGGGCGGGGGAGGAGAAGGGGACGACAGAGGATGAGATGGTTGGATGGCATCACCGACTCAATGGACATGGGTTTGGGTAGACTCCGGAAGTTGGTGATGGACAGAGAGGCCTGGTGTGCTGCAATTCATGGGGTCGCAAAGAGTCGGACACGACTGAGCGACTGAACTGAACTGAACTGAACTGAATCAAGGCAAATTGGAAGTGGTCAAACAAGAGATGGCAAGAGTGAACGTCGACATTTTAGGCATCATAGAACTAAAAAGGACTGGAATGGGTGAATTTAATCAGATCACCATTGTATCTACTACTGTGGGCAAGAATCCCTTAGAAAAAATGGAGTAGCCATCATGGTCAACAAGAGTCCGAAATGTAGTACTTGGATGTGATCTAAAAAATGGCAGAATGATATCTGTTCGTTTCCAAGGCAAACCATTCAATAATACAGTAATCCAAGTCTATGCCCCAACCAGTAATACACAAGAAGCTGAAGTTGAATGGTTCTATGAAGACCTATAAGACCTCTTAGAACTAACACCCAAAAAGATGTCCTTTTCATTATAGGGTATTGGAATGAAAAAGTAAGAAGAAACACCTGGAGTAACAGGCAAATTTGGCCTTAGAGAACAGAATGAAGCAGGGCAAAGGCTAACAGAGTTTTGCCAAGAGAATGCTCTGGTCTTAGCAAATACTCTCTTCCAACAACACAAGAAAAGTACCTACACATGGACATCACCAGATGGTCAATACCAAAATCAGATTGATTATGTTCTTTGCAGCCGAAGATGAAGAAGCTCCATACAGTCAGCAAAACAAGACTGGGAGCATACTGGGGCTCAGATCATGAACTCCTAATTGCCAAACTCAGACTTAAATTGAAGAAAGTAGGGAAAACCACTAGACCATTCAGGTATGACTTAAATCAAATCCCTTACAATTATACACTGGAAGTGACAAATAGATTCAAGGGACTAGATCTGATAGAGTGCCTGAATAACTATGGATGAGGTTTGTGACATTGTACAGGAGGCAGGGATCAAGACCATCCCAAAGAAAAAGAAATACAAAAAGGCAAAATGGTTGTCTGACTAGGCCTTACAAATAGCTGTGGAAAGAAGAGAAGCGAAAGGCAAAGGAGAAAAGGAAACATATACCCATTTGAATGCAGGGTTCCAAAGAACAGCAGGGAGATATACGAAAGGCTTCCACAGTGATCAATGCAAAGAAATAGAGGCAATGCATGAGACAAATGCTCAGGGCTGGGGCAATGGGATGACCCAGAGGGATGGGATGGGGAGGGTGGTGGGAGGGGGGTTCAGGATGGGGAACACATGTAAACCCATGGCTGATTCATGTCAATGCATGGCAAAACCCACTACAATATTGTAAAGTAATTAGCCCCCAACTAAAATAAATAAATTTATTAAAAAAAAAAAAGAAATAGAGGAAAACAATAGAATAGGGAAGACTAGAGATCTCGTCAATAAAATTAGAGATAACAAGGGAACATTTCATGCAAAGATGAGCACAATAAAGGACAGAAATGGTATGGGCCTAACAGAAGCAGAAGATATTAAGAAGAGGTGGCAAGAATACACAGAAGAACTATACCAAAAAAAGATCTTCACGACCCAGATAATCACGATGGTGTGATCACTCACCTAGAGCCAGACATCCTGGAATGTGAAGTCAAGTGGGCCTTAGGAAGCATCACTATCAACAAAGCTAGTGGAGGTGATGGAATTCCAGTTGAGCTATTTCAAATCCTAAAAGAAGATGCTGTGAAAGTGCTGCACTCAATATGCCAGCAAATTTGGAAAATTCAGCAGTGGCCACAAGATTGGAAAAGGTCAGTTTTCATTCCAATCCCAAAGAAAGGCAATGCCAAGAATGCTCCAACTACTGCACAATTGTACTCATCTCACCCGCTGGCAAAGTAATGCACAAAATTCTCCAAGCCAGACTTCAACAGTATGTGAACCGTGAACTTCCAGATGTTCAAGCTGGATTTAGAAAAGGCAGACGAACCAGAGATCAAATTGCCAACATCCACCGGATCATCGAAAAAGTAAGGGAGTTCCAGAAAAACATCTACTTCTGCCTTATTGACTAAGCCAAAGCCTTTAACTGTGTGGATCACAACAAACTGTGGAAAATTCTGAAAGAGATTGGAATATCATCAGACCACTTGACCCGCCTCCTGAGAAATCTGTATGCAGATCAAGAAGCAACAGTTAGAACTGGACATGGAACAACAGACTGGTTCCAAATAGGAAAAGGAGTACATCAAGGCTGTATATTGTCACTCTGCTTATTTAATTTATATGCAGAGGACATCATGAGAAATGCAGGACTGGATGAAGCACAAGCTGGAATCAAGATTGTGGGGAGAAATATCAATAACCTCAGATATGCAGATGACACCACCCTTATGGCAGAAAGTGAAGAAGAAATAAAAAGCCTTTTGATGAAAGTGAAAGAGGAGAGTGAAACAATTGACTTAAAGCTCAACATTCAGAAAGCTAAGATCATGGCATCTGGTCCCATCGTTTCAGGGCAAATGATGGGGAAATTCCAGTGAGAGGCTTTATTTTTTTGGACTCCAAAATCACTGCAGATGGTGACTGCAGCCATGAAATTAAAACATGCTTGCTCCTCGGAAGAAAGGTTATGACCAACCTAGACAGCATATTAAAAAGCAGAGACCAACAAAGGTCCGTCTAGTCAAGGCTATGGTTTTTCCAGTAGTTATGTATGGATGTGAGAAGTGGACTATAAAGAAAGCTGAGCACCGAAGAATTGATGCTTTTGAACTGTGGTGTTGGAGAAGACTCTTGCGAGTCCCTTAGACAACAAGGATATCCAACCAGTCCATCCTAAAGGAAATCAGTCCTGAATATTCATTGGAAGGACTGATGCTGAAGCTGAAACTCCAATACTTTGTCCGCCTGATGCGAAGAAATGACTCATTTGACAAGACCCTGATGCTGGGAAAGATTGAAGGTGGGAGGAGAAGGGGTCAACAGAGGATGAGATGGTTGGATGGCACCACTGACTCAACGGACATGAGTTTGAGTAAACACCGGGAGTTGGTGATGGACAGGGAGACCTGGTGTGCTGCAGTCCATGGGGTCACAAAGTGTCAGGCACAACTGAGGGACTGGACTGAACTGAACTGAACCCTGGGAACAGAAGAACCAGAGTTAGCAGTATTTCAACATTTGAAGACTGCAACTTCCTTGGTGCCATTTGAATGAAGGGCACAGTGCTTAACAGTCACTCAGGGAGAGATGCTACAGAGCTTTCATGCTCTCTGCCTGTGTAAATCTCATCCATTTATAGAATATCTTCCCCTTCAGGGGCTGGTCATTAGCATCTATCTGGGCAAACAGAGAGATGTTCAGAGTCCAACCTGCACAATTCTACCTAGAGTCTCTGAACTTAGGTCTTCAAAGCCCAACTCCAATCCCATGTGTTCTATGAAGCCTTCCTTGACTATCCTTGTGATGATAAAGAAGAGGCAGTGCTGGGACCCAAAGTTCTGGGATGTAAGTTAGCATATGTTGATTTAGCTGTGATTCTGCTGAATGTAAGCTGAGGGAGCCCAGACAAATCATTTAACTTTTCCAGATCTCAGTTTTACCTCTGGAAAATAAGGGAGTGGAATTAGATGAGTCTAAAGTCCTGTCAGGGACTTCCCTGGTGGCTCAGTGGCTAAGACTCTGAGCTCCCAATGCAGGGGGCCTGGGTTTGATCCCTGGTCAGGCTTCCCTGATGGCTCAGTAGGTAAGAATCTGCCTGCAATGCAGGAGACACGGGTTCCATTCGTGGGTCTGGAAGATTCCCTGGAGAAGGAAATTGCAAACCAACCCATTCCAGTATCCTTGATGGGAAATTCCATGGACAGAGGAGCCTGGTGGGCTACAGTCCTTGGGGTCGCAGAGTTAGACATAACTGAGCACTCACGCACACATACAAAGGGAAAGAGGTCCTACGTGCCACAACTAAGAGTTCTCATGCTGCAACTAAAGATACTGCAATGAAGATGGAAGATCCTGAGTGCTGCAACTAAGACCTGGTGAAGCCAAATAAATAAATTTTAAAACTAACTAAATAAAAAAAAAGATTGTTAAAAATTAAAATAAAGGTCCTACCAGCTCAAACACTGTATAACTTGTCTCTCTTTTGAGCTCAAAATTTTTGTAACTTAGTACTTAACATGCATTATCTTGTACAGCATTATTTCCACATATCTCTATTTCTATCAAATTTCTCTAAAATTTTTTAGTTTCCTGTAGGCAGTGTTTCTCTAGATTCTCAATCAAAACAACAATTTTTGATGTCTGGAGTTCCACTGTTCACAGATACTCTTGTATTTGACATATTTCCTCTGTGCCTAGAACTCCACTGTCATACCACATAGACACAATCAAGTTGAAGCATTCTGGGAAACTCAGAAAGGAAGAAAACCAGCTGTGATTTTTTAAAAAATCTTTGTATTGAGCCTAAATGCAAACAAAGAATTATCTAAGTAACAGCCCCTTGCTAATTTATACTTGAATAACATAATTTGTAGGCAGAATCACACCAATAAAGCTAATGGGTTTATAATAAAATGCACATTATTCCAGCTTTTTGCAATTTATTATTGTGGCTGAATTAGCATAAGCGTGATGAACCAGGTCACTTCATCAGATTAGATTTCAGATAAAAGAAAGTGAAAATTTTAAATGCCAACAGTTGGACTGTTGAAAGGACACAGTAGCAGCCAGTTAAATAGGAAAAAGGTAGATACCATCAGCTCTAGAAACCTTTGTCTTGACTTTAAAGGAAAAGCCACGGAAAATAAATACATTCCAGGGGTTCAAAAGTTATTTTAAATTCCATCTGTAGACTTAAGTGAAAAACAAGCCAAGTCCTAAAATAATTAAAGCCATCAATATAAACGACTCTGGTTTGAAAGGGAGCGATATTTCTTACTCATAAAAAATGTGATAGCATGCTCAACTTGTTTTTTTTTGCCGTCTGCTACTAGAATTGCACGGTATGGTTGCAAAGTTAATATAACACCAGAATATCATTAATAAAACTATAGAATGCCTACCCTTAGTCAAAACATGAAAGCATGGTTTTCTTTTTTCACTGTAACTCTTTCAACTTTATAGACTGAAAGTGGCAAGAGTGACTTTAGATTTTTTTTTTTTTTTTGCTTTCCTTCTTTTAGAGAAAAAGCATTAAGTGGGAAGAAAAGAAAATTTAATAAAACTGAGTGTAATAACACAATTTCCTATAGAATACTAGGTGGAGGTGTCCAACTGTTTCTCCCACTCATGTTGAAAGCTTTTCTTAGAGGTTCCATTTGAAGAGCTTGGGGGAAAACTTGAAAGAATAGTACAAACACACAAGTGAAAGTCTGTATTAACCAGTTAGTCAGTAAATTCACCAAGTTTTGCCAAAGAACAAGGAGAGCCTACTGTGAAATTAACCATTTCACACTATTTAGGAATTTAGTCATGGGAGTCTTAGTGGCTGCTCTCCCTGCCTCTGTCATCCTTACTGAGAAAGTCTTATCATTCTGAGCAGGTCATTTCATTTTCTTATTTTTCAAACTCTGTTTGCTAACACTGAATTAACTACTGGGAAAAGGAGTTCAACCTTTTTCTGACAGTGGTACCTTAGGCCATATTCTGCTGCTTTGGGGCATGAACTCTGTGTTTAGGCTGAGGAAAACCCACTAGTTTCACATAAACTGTGGTTATTCCCAGTTCCCTGCAGAATTCTGAGATTTGCTGAACAAGTATTCACCCCCATCCTTACCATTCATGATGGAATTAACATCAAGTATAAAGTCAATTCAATTTCCCCCCTCTCTTCACAAACACCCTAATATTAATATTTTTGGGATACTTCTTGGATTATTTTTTTTTGTATTATTGGAGTATTACACTCTTTTGTTAGTTTCTGTTGTACAATGAGTTGAATCAGCTATATGTATACATATATCCCCTCCCTCTTGGACCTCCCTCCCTCTCACTCCTATCCCATCCCTTTAGGTTATCACAGAGTACTGAGCTGAGCTCTCTGTGCTTTATACCAGGTTCCCATTAGCTGTCTATTTTACACATGGGGAATCGCATCCCCATCTCAAGTAGGGATACAACCTGAGTTTGCTGGAAAGGAAAACAGACTTCTGGGTTTTCAAAAATAACTTCGGTCACAAGATGAATATATTTCTTTAGTGAGTGAGAGTGAGTGAAAGACACTCAGTCATGTCCAACTCTTTGTGACTCCATGGGCTGTAGCCCGCCAGGCTCCTCTGTCCATGGAATTCTCTAGGCAAGGATATTGGAGTGGGTTGCCATAACCTTCTCCAGGGGATCTTCCCAACCCAGGCATCAAACCCAGGTCTCCTGAAATGCAGGCAGATTCTTCACCATCTGAGCCGCCAGAGAAGCCCAAGTTCTTTAAGGAACCTGTAAATTATCAGTCTTGCACCAACTACCAAACCAAGCCCTCTTCCTTGGTGAGACAGCAGACCCCAGAGAAAGTGACCAATTCCTTAACTTTTGTATCCAGAACCTCCTTCTGTATATTCCCCCTGTTCCCAAATTCCCACCCTTTCTTTAGTTCTCATCCATTTCCTGAACATCTACTATATGCCTGAAACATAACTGGCTGCTGAGGACACGAGAACATGCTCAGAACTTTTCCCAAAAACCTGTCCATGGGATCTCCTAAGTGTTAACTTCAGTTCCTCACTTTTCTGTCATTACAACTAATGCATTCATATTTTTGTTTAAACATTTTACTGTATAGAATACATTTTCAATATGAATATGCACCCTACTCTGTAGATGATTTAAAAAATGTCAGAGGAAACAGTCCTAAGCGTTGATCATTGGAGGACATGTGGTTCCCACTCTGGACTACCCAGCAGGGTTGATAGGTGGTGGCCTGCACTGGAGCACCTGGTCACAGCTGGCTCTCTGCAGTCCGGGGCCCCCTTCTGGGACAGGGCTCTATTCATCTACAAGAAGGACCACCTATAGAAATTCTCACAAAGGTGCTCTATAGGCTAGTAGTGTCTCCTCCAAAATAGTCATCATTTCTCTCTACTCTCTCCTCTTCTTTTATAATCTATATCCAATCATTTCCCAGTTCCACGTCAACTTAGTTGGTTTAAATTGGCATGAAATGAAGTTAAAGATGTTCCTAAAGATTAGACACATGGATTCCCTTTTTATCCACATCTTCATTCAGACCAGCAGAGAATTTAATAGATTTTTGGACTCATTTCTTCTTTCACCAAGAAGACGTAGTTGTTTAAAAGCTCATTAACTGACCCAAATAAGAATTCAAAACTGCTGAGTTATCATCACTAGGGTTAAACTGCTGGGCTTCAGTCATAATGACAAAGCATCATCCCAACCACCAATGTCATCATTCTTTAAATTTGTACAACATTTCATAGTTTACAAAGTTCTCTTGTATTTAGAATCTCACACCATCTCATGCAATCCATGTAAGCTGTGGTACATCATAGATTGGATCGAGAGGGTCTTAGCTATGGAGCTGTTTGTGAGAGAAAGAAGAGGAAGTAAGAGAGGGGCCAGGAAAACAGGAGGTGAGAGGAAGCCAAAGAATAAGCAAGAGTAAGTCAGGTAAGTAGGGCTCAGTCTGCGTAACAAAAAGAACTAGGAACAGAATAATGGAGACATCTCAAAACCCAGTGTTTCTATTCTGCATTGTCTTAGCACTCATATAAGTTCTTTGTAACTGTGGGCAACTTGAGTCTCTGGATTCTTCCTGGATCAAGAACAGTACTGCCAGGGATTTCCCTGGTGGTCCAGTGGCTAAGACTCTGCTCTCAATACAGGGAGCCCAGATTCAATCCCTGGTCAGGAACTAAATCCCGCATGTTGCAACTAAGAGTTCACATGCTGCAACTAAATGTCCTGTAGGCTACAACTAAGTTCTCAAGTGCATGCCTCAACTAGAGCCAGAACAGCCAAATAAATAATAAAGTGAATAATTTTTTTAAGAAGAAAGAAAATATGAAGGACTAAAAAAAGTTTTAAAAGAACTGCCTCTGTTGTCTTTGTCAGATGTTTTTGATAAGGACCTAGATGTCCTGGAACTTACATCAGGAGCAACACATGGGAAATTGGTTCATCCACAACATTCTGCAAATTTACTGAGCACCTACTCCATGATAGGCTTCCCTGGTGATTCAGACAGTAAAGAGTCTTCTTGCAGTGCGGGAGACCCAGGTTCAACCCCTGGATGGGGGAAATCCCCTGGCGAAGGAAATGGCAACCCCCTCCAGTATTCTTGCCTGTAGTCCATGGGGTTGCAAAGAGTCAGACACGACTGTCTGAGCGACTTCACTTCTTCACTTTACTCCATGCTAGCACATGCTAATTGCATCGTGAAATTGTAACCTGGATATTACTATTCTTATTTATATTAGATATTGTTTCTATCCAATGAGGAAACTGTGGCTCAGAAAAATAAGTTACTGAGATGACAGAATGAGGCAGTGATGGTCTGCGAGTCCATCAAGTCTCAGGCTGCAAACTCTTGCTCTTTTGACCAAGTTGTGTTGATCTTGTCTCCAGTAACTACCTTTATTATTGTTTTGTTTTTCAAGAATGGAGCAGCAAACAGAGACAGCTAAGCCAACTAGAATACCTTCAGACAGGAGTCCTGAGAACTTCTGAGGGGCCAAGGGAAGATAGGTAGGTGCTTGTGAATGTCCACATCCAAGACTCATTCCAGGAACAAAACCTGACTGTGGGAAGGAGGGAATCAGCTTTGGGTCAGGGCCTGGGTTTTTAAGATGAGTCACATGAATCATGTGACAGGAGAAGGGGATGACACAGGATGAGATGGTTGAATGGCATCACCGACTCAATAGACATGAGTTTGAGCAAGCTCTGGGAGTTGGGGATGGACAGGGAAGCCTGGCATGCTGCAGTCCTTGGAGTTGCAAAGGGTCAGACACCACTGAACTGGCTGACCTGAATATGAATCTTTCTTAAAGCTTGGAAGTATCAGCAGTCAAGAGGAATAAAAATATTCTCCCCTTGATTTCAAGACAAGAGAGTAAAGTGTAGATTCCTGGGATTAATTTTACATGATTTATTATGAATCTTATCAGAGACATTATTTGGAACAAGAGGCTGGTTTTCAAGCCTGCTTGTCCACTTACCATCTTGATCACCTGGCCCTCAAAGTCCAAGATCTGTGTTTTCCTCCGCTGTCATTCCAGAAGTATTAAGTTCTGGTGACTCACACTGGTTTACTCTCATCCTCTAGGGGCCAAAAACACAACTTACTTTTCTTTTCCAAAGAGACCCCCAACACTAGGTCAATGTGAATTCACTCCATCAAGTCAAACCTCAAGTGCCTCATTTACACTGCACCATCCCAGCAAGCAATTTTAACTTTACTTGTATTGCTGATAATATTACTAATTTGGCATGTCATTCAAAAGACCCTTTCACCTCTTTTAATTGAGCAGAGCAATTCAGAATCCTTCCTGGAAATCACAATGCCCTTCCACCCCAATGCACTAAAGTGGGGTCAGGATGACATCTCTATCTCCAGCTTTTCAGCCAATTGCTGAATTTGTTTGGTATGTTGGAGCTATACGGCCTGAAAGTCCTCTCATCACTGATGCACTTTCCAAAGCAATCAGAGAAAATTCACTTGAACTGCTTGAAAGCATTCTGATTTTGCAGTAAGCGACTTTTAAAGCGGCTGAAATCAGTAAAGAAGGGAGAAGGTCAGAACCCAAGGTCCTCCTGCACTGGACCAACCAGGTGAGATGGGTTCTAAGTGGGTTGCTTGGTGGCCTTGCATCCAGGGAGAAGGCAGGGGGGTTGGAGGAGTTGAATGGCCTGGAGTGGCAGGGGTCTGCAGCTCAGTGGCAGGACATAGCTCCTTGAGGCAGGCACATGGGATAATGTGGTGGGGGCAGGAATCTGACCACACTGACTGAGAAAAGGTGTCCCCCCAAAAAAGTGGGTCATTCAGCCAATGGTGGAAAGATTTAGGCAGAAGAGAATCGAGGGGCTGACCCAGGATCCTGGTTGGACAGAGCAGAGGCAAGTCTGGCAGGGCTAGTGCCCTGGGTGCTGCCCTACTGACCCAAGGGGCCTTAAACCTTCTTGACTAGGTGAGCACTGTTGTCTGAACTTGACCAAGGGCCTGCTCAATACAGATAGGGGCAAACTTCTGCATCTAAGTGGGTGGAGGGTTTTCAGGAGAAGTTTAAGTCAGGGGTTTTGGTGACAATGGAGGCCTCATATCAAAGTTTAGAGAAATGCAGAGAAGGAAGCCTGTGGGTCTGGGTGGGATGCCTCAAAGAAAGCGCTGTGTGAGGGCAGGTACCCAGAATGGGCTCTCTGACCCCAGTGAGCCAAGACCAGTCCTGAATGGTATGATCTAGGGAGATGGATCACAGCACCTTTCTTTCTTCAAAACCAAATCAGCTTCCTGCAGCTCTAAAATCATTACTTTGAAGAAGATTAATCCGTGAATCTGTATCTCTTAATTGGTGGACTTTTCATGCCCATGATTTTGTTTCTGAACTCCCTCGTGCTACTGGAGTGGGCATAGTTGACTACTTAGTCATGAGGCCCCAGTGTACTTCTCTAGATAAAGGTTTAAAAAATGATGGTTGCTTCTCTCAAAGATGGTTAATTCCTTCTCGTGAATTTTGCTGTCCCTGCCTTCCTAAGAGAGAAGGTGATTGTTCTCTTGCCCACAAACACACACATGCCATATGTGTCCAATGTCTCAATTTTAGTTCATCAGTGAAGTATGAAATTATTTTTAAATGACATATCTTTCAATATTCAAATGAGAATCAATCTGGTAAGGAAAATTACATGATGCGAATTATTCTTCATGCATATAAATCAGCTGTGAAATCATTTGAAACTCCTGAGTGTCTGGGTTCTCTACTGGCAGTGCAGAATAATTATCAACAGGCCTTAGTAAGCCTCACTTAGCAAAAGTTCTCATTATGTAGAGAACGGAGGTTTGCTTGGTGCTCCCTGGTCTGCAAAATACCTAGCCCAGCTTGTGCCTGCCCTGGCGCACAAGTAAAAGAAGTATGTGATGCTTATCCAGTTGTCGAATAATCCGAACTATCCTTTTAGAGCAGAAGATATGAAAATCTGATTTGAAGAGACAGACAGAAACTAAGCTGTCTGTAACAGAGGATTTTCTGAACCAATAGTATGAACAAATACTCAGAAATTAGAAGTACTTCTTATAACAATATTCAAAATTTGATACTCACCACATGTGACCCTTTTCCATTCAACTGTGCTACTCCCGGGCTTCCCAGGTGGTGCTAGTGGTAAAGAACCCGCCTGCCAATACTGGAGAGGTAAGAGATGCAGGTTTGATTCCTGAGTCAAGAAGATCCCGTGAAGGAGGACACGGAAACCCACTCCAGGATTCTGGCCTGGAGAATCACATGGACAGAGGAGCCTGGTGGGCTATAGTCCATGGGGTCACAAAGAGTCAGACATGACTGAAGCAACTTAGCATGCACCCACACACGTGCTACTCCCACCCGTCCCCAACTTGTCACAGAACTGGAACACAGTCTTGTTCCAATAGGCAAGTCCTGGAGATCACTGGAGTGAAAGCATCTTGAGGAGAGAAATATTATTTATTGCTTTCTTGTTGCCTTCAGGTGGTACTTCTGACTATTGGTGATCACCATAGAGCTCTGAAATTAATAAATTTCTGAGAACCACTGGTCTAGTAATTTTCACTTCCCCTGAGAGAAAGACCTCAGTGGTCCACATTTCTTGGGTGATCAGGCACAACTGCTCAGCAGGGCCAGCATGGCACCATCACCCTGGCAGCACTATCCATGTCAGGGACACACACTCCCTCCTCCTTCCTTCCCCATGGTGGGCCCACCATGCTTCTCTCTGGGAAGAGCTGCTCTTTAGAAGGTGACAGACTCTGGTGCCAGTGGCTCCGATGATTTTCTTTAGGGTTCTTGGAGAATCATTGAAAAGAGCCAGATGTGACATGTGGGCAGAGTCAGGTGACAAGGATGGGAATGCCTGGCCCCTCTCCATCTCTGTGTTGGTCTCTCCTCTTCAACCCCATAGGCTCCTGTTACATGGATCCCCCAACCACCCAATAACTCATTTCTGCTGAGTGGCTAGCTGAAAAGATTTTGGGGGACTCTTCTCTAAAGCTGGTCATTTACAGCAGGGAACTTTGCCCTGGATCCCCTCAAATCACCTCTTTGAAAAGTTGGCTCTGTAGCATTTACCATCCATGGCTCTGCTTGGGGAAGAAGTCCTGACCATTTCACTCTTAGGACAGGGCTGACCTGAACCCTCAGATGGAAAGAAAAATTCCTTCTTTTTCAAATCCACATCCCCCAACAACATGTGCAGAAAGCTAGCCCCATAGAAATAGCCCAGTTTCTGAGGAGTATCTTCAAATCAAGGTCTTTATTTCTCAATGTGGGACCACACCTGCACAATCCCCTATCTTATAACGGGGGTGGGGAGTTCTCTGCCCATCCTTGACCTTATGCAACATAATGGAGCTCCTTTAGGATGTCTGCCACTAGGTGATTGTCTCTTGCGTATGTGTCTGTCTCCCCCATCAGATGGGGGTCCTTTGAGTGCAAAGCTGTGCTAAGTTTACTTGTTTTTTCTTCCCTCACTTCCACTCCTTACTCAGACCATGAAGAAAAATCTGGGATTTATCCAGTTAAAAGATCAGTTAATATAGTTATAAGGGAAGCATTTTTGACTGTGAAAATGGCCAAATTCTGAAATATTTTTCCTGAAAAGAACTTCAATATACCAGCAACTTGCAAGCAAGTCTACATGGATAAAATTCCAACTTCCAGCTTCAGCCATTCAGGGGTCCACTCCCATCACTATCCAGAAGCAGAAAAAGATGAAAGCGGAAGCTTAAAAGAGGCTCATGTTTATCTCCTTAAAGCATATGACTTGTGATGACAGTCATGTTAAGAGGGAAGACTTGATTAATTTAATTTCACTGGCCTGCAGCTATGGGGAGAGAGGCCGAAAGTTTTATCAACTTTATTTGTAAGTCCAGCTTGTCACTGATGGAGAGCAGCCCCACAGGAAACCATTTTTCACTTAACTAAAGGAAAAGGAAAATTTCCAAGAGGGCTTAAAGAAATGAACCAGCAAACCTGAAATAAATATGCCCTGCCTTTCCCGTTATGATCCATGTCATCTGAATTATAGACAGTCCTAAAAACAAGAGTCGCCAGAGTGAGAGTCACTTGACTCCAGAGAGACCTAGCATTTGTGTTAGAAATAGTGGGGAGAGAGAAAGGGGAAATATATCCCAGAGGAGAGCGGGTATACAGAGAAAACCCTAAAGGTGGTGGTGGTAGTGGTTTAGTTACTAAGTCATGTTCAACTCTTTGCGACCCCTTGGACTGTAGCCTTCCAGATTCCTCTGTCCATGGGGTTCTCAAGGCAAGATGATTGGAGTAGATTGCCATTTCCTTCTACAGGGGATCTTCCCAACCCAAGGATCAAACCAAGGTCTACTGCACTGCAGGCAGATTTTTTACAGACTGAGCCATCAGGGAAAACCCAGATGAGAGAATAGGGGAACAATATTTTACAAATGAACAACAACAAATTTGCTACAACCTAGAGAGGTGGGATGAGGGGTGGGAGGGAAGCTCAAAAAGGAGGGAACATATGTATACACATAGCTTATTCACACTGTTGTACAGCAGAAACTAACACTCTAAAGCAAGTATACTCCAACAACAACTAAAAATAAACAGATAAAAAAACTGAAAAAATAATTTGCTGCAAAGGATTGAGCCAGAAATAACCATTACTGAAATAACTACTTTAAAAATTTATACCTAGTTGAGAAATTGACATGAGAACCACAGTGAGGCCTCATCCCCAACCCTGATCTCCAGCCCTCACATCCAAGAACGTGGAAATAAGGGAAATGAAACTTGAAAGTCAGAATATAATGGATGAAAGCAGAAATATGCAGAATTGTTTCAAAGGAAGTAAATAGTTCTTCGGGCAGTAAGGCAAGTCTTTAATCTGATGGAAGATATTCATATTTCAAAGACAAACCACTTGTAATAAACCAGAATAGAAAAGAATATGAAAAAGAATATATATATATATATGTGTGTGTGTATATATATATATATATACATATATATATACACACTGAATCACTTTGCTGTGTACCAGTATGCCAGAAACACTGTAAATTAGCTTACTTCAAAAAATTAAAAACGACAAATCACGTCTTCATTAATATGGAGTGGATCATCTATGGATGCAAGGAACACCATAGAGACGAAAGTTGGCAGTACCTCACAAGCACAGAGGGATTCCCAGGTGGCTCAGTGGTAAAGAATCCACTTGCTAGTGCAGGAGGTGCAGGAGACGTGGGTTCAATCCTTGGGTCAGGAAGATTGCCTGGAGAAGGGCATGGCAACCCCACTCCAATATTTTTGCCTGGGTAATCCCATGGACAAGGGGGCCTAGTAGGCTACAGTCCACAGGGGTCTCAAGTGTCAGGCATGACTGAGCGACTCAGCACGCTTGCACAGACTAGGGTGGAGGGTAGCCAGCTGATGGCTGGAGGGGATGAATCAATGTGCAGTCTGTTCGGCACCCCCTCTGGATCATGAATGATCTCTGTTCATTTCCAAGGCAAACCATTCAATATCATGGTAATCCAAGCCTATGCCCCAACCAGTAACGGTGAAGTAGCTGAAGTTAAACGGTTCTATGAAGACCTACAAGACCTTCTAGAACTAACACCCCAAAAAGGGTGTTAATGTCCTTTTCATTATAGGGGACTGGAATGCAAAAGTAAGAAGTCAAGAAACACCTGGCATAACAGGCAAATTTGGCCTTGGAGTACAGAATGAAGCAGGGCAAAGGCTAATCAAGTTTTGCCAAGAGAATGCACTGGTCATAGCAAACACCCTCTTCCAACAACACAAGAGAAGACTCTACATGTGGACATCACCAGATGATCAACACCGAAATCAGATTGATTATATTCTTTGCAGCCAAAGATGGAGAAGCTCTATACAGTCAGCAAAAACAAGACTGGGAGCAGGCTGTGGCTCAGACCATGAACTCCTTATTGCCAAATTCAGACTTCAATTGAAGAAAGTGGGGAAAACCACTAGACCGTTCAGGTGTGACCTAAATCAAATCCCTTATGATTATACAGTGGAGGTGAGAAATAGACTTAAGGGACTAGATCTGATAGACGGAGTGCCTGATGAACTATGGACGGAGGTTTGTAACATTGTACAGGAGACAGGGATCAAGACCATCTCCATGAAAAAGAAATGCAAAACAGCAAAATGGCTGTCTGAGGAGGCCTTACAAATAGCTGTGAGAAGAGAAGCGAAAAGCAAAGGAGAAAAGGAAAGATATTCCCATCTGAATGCAGAGTTCCAACGAATAGCAAGGAGAGATAAGAAAGCCTTCCTCAGTGATCAATGGAAAGAAATAGAGGAAAACAACAGAATGGGAAAGACTAGAGATCTCTTCAAGAAAATAGAGATACCAAGGGAACATTTCATGCAAAGATGGGCTCGATAAAGGACAGAAATGGTATGGACCTAACAGAAGCAGAAAATATTAAGAAGAGGTGGCAAGAATACACAGAAGAACTATACAGAAAAGATCTTCATGACCCAGATAATCACGATGGTGTGATCACTCACCTAGAGCCAGACATCCTGGAATGTGAAGTCAAGTGGGCCTTAGAAAGCATCACTATCAACAAAGCTAGTGGAGGTGATGGAATTCCAGTTGAGCTGTTTCAAATCCTCAAAGATGATGCTGTGAAAGTGCTGCACTCCATATGCCAGCAAATTTTGAAAACTTAGCAGTGGCCACAGGACTGGAAAAGGTCAGTCTTCTTTCCAGTCCCAAAGAAAGGCAATGCCAAAGAATGCTGAAACTACCACACAATTGCACTCATCCCACACACTAGTAAAGTGATGCTCAAAATTCTCCAAGCCAGCCTTCAGCAATATGTGAACCATGAACTTCCAGATGTTCAAGCTGGTTTTAGAAAAGGCAGAGGAACCAGAGATCAAATTGCCAATACCCTCTGGATTCATTGAAAAAGCGAGAAAGTTCCAGAAAAACGTCTATTTCTGCTTTATTGACTATGCCAAAGCCTTCGACTGTGTTGATCACAATAAACTGTGGGAAATCCTGAAAGAGATGGGAATACCAGACCACCTGACCTGCCTCTTGATAAACCTGTATGTAAGTCAGGAAGCAACAGTTAGAACTGGACATGGAACAACAGACTGGTTCCAAATAGGAAAAGGAGTACGTCAAGGCTGTACATTGTCACCCTGCTTATTTAACTTATATGCAGAGTACATCATGAGAAACACTGGGCTGGAAGAAGCACAAGCTGGAATCAAGATTATGGGGAGAGATATCAATAACCTCATATATGCAGATGACACCACCCTTATGGCAGAAAGTGAAGAGGATCTAAAAAGCCTCTTGATGAAAGTGAAAGAGGAGAGTGAAAAAAGTTGGCTTAAAGCTCAAAATTCAGAAAACTAAGATCCTGGCATCTGGTCCCATCACTCCATGGCAAATAGATGGGGGAAACATTGGAAATAGTGTCAGACTTTTGTTTTTTTTTGGACTCCAAAATCACTGCAGATGGTGATTGCAGCCATGAGATTAAAAGATGCTTACTCTTTGGAAGGAAGTTATGACCAACCTAGATAGCATATTGAAAACCAGAGACATTACTTTGCCAACAAATGTCCATCTAGTCAAGACTATGGCTTTCCCAGTAGTCATGTATTCATGTGACAGTTGGACTGTGAATAAAGCTGAGCACTGAATAACTGATGCTTTTGAACTGTGGTGTTGGAGAAGACTCTTGAGAGTCCCTTGGACTGCAAGGAGATCCAAACAGTCCATACTAAAGAAGATCAGTCCTAGGTGTTCATTGGAAGGACTGATGTTGAAGCTGAAACTCGAATACTTTGCCCACCTCTTGTGAAGAGTTGACTCATTGGAAAAGACCCTGATGCTGGGAAGGATTGGGGCCAGGAAGAGAAGGGGACAACAGAGGATGAGATGGTTGGATGGCATCACCAACTCGACGGACATGAGTTTGGGTAATCTCCGGGAGTTGGTGATGGACAGGGAGGCCTGGCGTGCTGCGATTCATGGGGTCACAAAGAGTTGGACACAACTGAGCGACTGAACTGAACTGAACTGCATCATGGGGAGCGCTGCATCAGGCTATGAGAGCCTGAACTCCTTTCCAATTCAAACCATGAAACTAACCTCCTAGTTCTGATTCCATGGGTACCAGACAACATTCTAATTATTTGTTTCTCTCTGCAGCTCTTCTGTAAGTGGTTGAAAAGGTTGGTTAGGAAGACACATGTATCTGTTCTACTTGCCAGTTCTATCTTGCATTATAAATTAATAATTTGGCATTTGGGGTCTAGATAACATTTCTTGTAAGGTCTGTGATTGTGAGTCTGTTCTGGGGCCAACTCAGTGGGGCAATTTCTTAACCTAAGGGGGCAGCCAAGGCTGAACTCTTGACAGCCAGACATTCTATTTAATGCCCTAATCTTCCTATGTCTTTTTTGTGAATTCCTACAAGCAACTGTTTTGAAGCAATGTATTAACAAAGCCTTTTTCATCCACCCAAATGTAAAGAAAGCATTCGGTACCAAAGTGACAGCAGGACTCTCTTTCTGTTCACCCCTCACCCCAATCCCTTCCCTGAGGCCCACTCCCACAGCATCAATGCCTGAGAATCCTACTCATGGCTCTAGGCTCCTGAGCCTGGAACTCCAGCCCAGCCATCTTTCTGGAGCCTTGACTGTCCATGTCCAGCTGGACCTCTTGACCCTGAGGTCAGACAAGTCCCCCAAAGTCAACATGTTGAAATTGAGTTATCACCATCTCCCTCCACGAGCTCCTGTTCACCTTAGCAGCAGTCTCCAACTGTTTTGGCACCAGGGACTGGTTTCATGGAAGACAATTTTCCCATGGACAGGGGTGAGGGGATGGTTTCAGGATAATTTAAGCACATTACATTTATTGTGCACCTTACTTCTATTATTATTACATCAGCTCCACCTCAGATCATCACACATTAGATCCCAGAGGTTGGGGATCCTGGTCTTAAGGAATATTCCCCACTGTTCAAACTTAAATCCCGAGTGGCTGTCTCTATTTGTTTGCTAGGACTGTCCTAACAAGGTAACACAAGTCAGGAGGCTTAGACAACAGATGTGTTTTGTTTCACAATACTGGAGCTCGAAGTCCATGATCAAGGTGTCGGCAGGATGATTCCTCCCAGAGGCTGTGAGGGAAGGATCTGTCCTAGGCCTTTCTCCTTGGATTCCCGTGTGTCCTCACATGTTCTTTCCTGTCTAGTCTGTGTCCCAATGTGCTCTTTTCATAAGGACACCAGAGGTTAGGATTTCAATATATAAATTTGGGAGTACACAATTCAACCAATGAGTACATCTTTAATTCCCTAATCTCCCTCAGCCCCCACATCAAAGGCCTTATCCACTGACTCCACCCTTTATCACTGTGACAGTCCTTTCTAGGCTTCTGTCATTTCCTTCCTATGACTCCAACTCCAGACCCCTCATCCACTCTTCACAGCTAGACCCAGAGGTCTCACTTGCTATTGCCTTTAAAGCACTGCAGTGGGGCCCCCTACCTCAAAATGAAATCAAAATTCCTTATCACAGCTCTGAAGACCTTTCAGTATCTGGGTCCACATACTGAGTCTCATTGCTTGAACACAGCCCACCTAGGACTGCGCATCCATAAAAAGTGACCTACTCCCAATTTCTTGAAGGAGCAAAGTTCTCTCTCTCTTTTTTTTAAATTCAGCCATGAAATTAAACTTATGAAATTAAAAGATGCTTGATCCTTGGAAGGAAAGCTATGACAAATCTAGATCACATATTAAAAAGCAGAGACATTACTTTGCTGACAAAGGTCCATATAGATATAGATATAGCTATGACTCTGGTATTCGGGTATGAATGTGAGATTTGAACCATAAAGAAGGCTGAGCACCGAAGAATTAATGCTTTCAAATTGTGGTGCTGGAGAAGACTCTTGAGAGTCCCTTGGACTGCAAGGAGATTAAACCAGTCAATCCTAAAAGAAATCAACCCTGAATATTCATTGGAAGGACGGATGTTGAAGCTGAAGCTCCAGTATTTTGGACACTTGATGTGAAGAGCCAACTCACTGGAAAAGACCCTGATGCTGGGAAAAACTGAAGGCAAAAGGAGAAGGAGGCAACAGAGAATGAGATGGTTAGATAGCATCACTGACTCAATAGACATGAATTTGAGCAAACTCCCGGAGATAGTGGAATACAGGGAAGCCTGGCATGCTGCAGCTCATAGGGTCACAAAGAGTTGGACACAACTTAGTGACTGAACAAACAAGAAGTTTTTACTGAAAACTGTCACACTATTTTCTGAGTGGTTCTACCAATTTTCATGCCCAGTACTGTATGCAAGTTTCTGTTGTTTCCCTTTGTTGACAGCTCTTTTTTTTCAGTATGTCAGATTTCCGTGGGTTTTTATTTTCTGCCAACAATGCTTACAGTATTTTTCAGTTTTCAATTTCAAATGATGACTTTCTTTCACATTTCTCTAAGAAAATAGAACAATCGGAAAAGACATGCTACAATTTGCATCCCTATTTCTACCTGCTTACTGCCTGTCTTTGAATATGCTCTGCCCTCAGCCTAGAACACTGCTGCTTACTTCTTCACCCTTTCAACTTGTATGCATCCTTCAGTGCCCAGCTTGAGTATTACTCACACCCAGGCTGTGTGAAGTGTCTTCTTTTTCTCATTTCATGACATCCCGTCTTGATCATATTAAAGCACTGAAATGATTCATTGGTTTATTCTTATTCAGTTCAGTTCAGCTCAGTCGCTCAGTCACGTGCGACTCTTCGTGACCCCATGGACTGCAAAACGCCAGGCCTCCCTCTCCATCACTAACTCCAAGAGTTTACCCAAACTCATGTCCACTGAGTCGGTGATGCCATCCAACCATCTCATCCTCTGTTGACCCATTCTCCTCCTGCCTTCAATCTTTCCCAGCATCAGGGTCTTTTACAATGAGTCACTTCTTCACACCAGGTGGTCAAAGTATTAGAGTTTCAGCTTCAAATTCAGTCCTTCCAATGAATACTCAGGACTGATTTCCTTTAGGATGGACTGGTTGGACCTCCTTGTTATCCAAGGGACTCTCAAGAGGCTTCTCCAACACCACAGTTCAAAAGCACCAATTCTTTGGTGCTCAGCTTTCTTTATATTCCAATTCTCACATCCATACCAGAGAAGGCACTGGCAACCCACTCCAGTACTCTTGCCTGGAAAATCCCATGGACGGAGGAGCCTGGTAGGCTGCGGTCCATGGGGTCGCTAAGAGTTGGACACGACTGAGTGACTTCACTTTCACTTTTCACTTTCATGCATTGGAGAAGGAAATGGCAACCTACTCCAGTGTTCTTGCCTGGAGAATCCCAGGGACGGCAGAGCCTGGTGGGCTGCCGTCTATGGGGTCTCACAGAGTCACACTGAAGCGACTTAGCAGCAGCAGCAGCACATCCATACATGACTACTGGAAAAACCACAGCTTTGACTAGACAGACCTTTGTTTGTTAAGTAATGTCTCTGCATTTTAATATCCTGTCAAGGTTGGTTATAACTTTTCTTCCAAGGAGCAAGCATCTTTTAATTTCATGGCCGCAGTCACCATCTGCAGTGATTTTGGAGTCCAAAAAATAAAGTCTGACACTGTTTCCATTGTTTCCCCATCTATTTGCCATGAAGTGATGGGACCAGATGCCATGATCTTAGCTTTCTGAATGTTGAGCTTTAAGCCAACTTTTGCACTCTCCTCTTTCACTTTCATCAAGAGGCTCTTTAGTTCTTCTTCACTTTCTGCCATAAGAGTGGTGTCATCTGCATATCTGAGGTTATTGATATTTCTCCCCATAATCTTGATTCCAGCTTGTACTTCATTCAGTTCAGCGTTTCTCATGATGTACTCTGCATATAAGTTAAATAAGCAGGGTGACAATGTACAGCCTTGACGTACTCCTTTTCAGATTTGGAACCAGTCTGTTGTTCCATGTCCAGTTCTAACTGTTGCTTCATCACCTGCATACAGATTTCTCAGGAGGCAGTTCAAGTGGTCTGGTATTCCCCTCTCTTGAAGAATTTTCCACAGTTAGTTGTGATCCACACGGTCGAAGGCTTTGGCATAGTCAATAAAGCAGAAATAGATGCTTTTCTGGAACTCTCTTGCTTTTTCGATGATCCAGTGGATGTTGGCAATTTGATCTCTGGCTCCTCTGCCTTTTCTAAAACCAGCTTGAACATCTGGAAGTTCATGGTTCACATATTGCTGAAGCCTGGCTTGGAGAATTTTGAGCATTACTTTACTAGCGTGTGAGATGAGTGCAATTGTGCGGTAGTTTGAGCATTCTTTGGCATTGCCTTTCTTTGGGATTGGAATGAAAACTGACCTTTTCCAGTCCTGTGGCCACTGCTGAGTTTTCCAGATTTGCTGGCATATGGAGTGCAGCTCTTTAACAGCATCCTATTTTAGGATTTGAAATAGCACAGCTGGAATTCCATCACCTCCACTTGCTTTGTTCCCAGTGATGCTTCCTAAGGCCCATTTGACTTCACATTCCAGGATGTCTGGCTCTAGGTGAGTGATCACACCATCGTGATTATCTGGGTCATGAAGATCTTTTTTGTATAGTTCTTCCGTGTATTCTTGCCACCTCTTCTTAATATCGTCTCCTTGTATTAGTTCGGTATCATTTCTGTCCTTTATTGAGCCCATCTTTGCATGAAATGCTCCCTTAGTATCTCGAATTTTCTTGAAGTGATCTCTAGTCTTTCCCAGTCTATTGTTTTCCTCTATTTCTTTGCATTGATCACTGAGGAAGGCTTTGTTATCTCTCCTTGCTATTCTTTGGAACTCTGCATTCAAATGGGTATATCTTTCCTTTTCTTCTTTGCCTTTCACTTCTCTTCTTTTCACAGCTATTTGTAAGGCCTCATCAGACAGCCATTTTCCGTTTCTGTTATTGTTCTTGCGGATGGCCTTGAGCCCTGCCTCCTGTACAGTGTCATGAATCTCCGTCCATAGTTCTTCAGACACTCTATCAGATTTAATCCCTTGAATATATTTGTCACTTCTGCTGAATAATCATAAGGGATTTGATTTAAGTCATACCTGAATGGTTTAGTGGTTTTCCCTACTTTCTTCAATTTAAGTCTGAATTTGGCAAAAAGGAGTTCATGATCTGAGCCACAGTCAGCTCCTGGTCTTGTTTTCGCTGACTGTATAGAGCTTCTCCATCTTTGGCTGCAAAGAATATAATCAATCTGAACCAAAGCAAAAACAACATCCAGTTGTGGATATGACTGGTGATGGAAGTAAAGTCTGATGCTGTAGTGAGCAATATTGCATAGGAACCTGGAATGTTAGGTCCATGAATCAAGGCAAATTGGACGTAGTCAAAGAGTAGATGAGAACAGTGAATGTCGACATTTTAGGAATCAGTGAACTAAAAAGGACTGGAATGGGTGAATTTAACTCAGATGACCATTATATCTACTACTGTGGGCAAGAATCCCTTAGAAGCAATGGAGTAGCCATCACAGTCAACAAGAGTCTGAAATGCAGTACTTGGATGCAATCTCAAAGATGACAGAATGATCTCTGTTCATTTCCAAAGCAAACCATTCAATATCACAGTAATCCAAGTCTATGCCCTGACCAGTAATGCTGAAGAAGCTGAAGTTGAACGGTTCTATGAAGACCTACAAGACCTTCTAGAACTAACACCCAAAAAAGATGTCTTTTTACTATAAGGCACTGGAATGCAAAAGTAGGAAGTCAAGAAATACCTGAAGTAACAGGCAAATTTGGGTTGGAGTACAGAATAAGCAGGGCAAAGGCTAATAGCATTTTGCCAAGAGAACACACTGGTCATAGCAAACACCCTCTTCCAACAACACAAGAGAAGACTCTACACATGGACATCACCAGACGGTCAATATCGAAATCAGATCGATTAACCTTATTATTCAGACATAATTTTAATAACATTCCCATTCTCCTCACGAGTGCACAGGCTTGGGTGATCAATTATTCAGTCACCTACTTATATACTGGGAAGATCCCCAGAAGAGGAAATGGTGATCCCCTCCAGCATTCTTGGCTGGAGAATCCCATGGACAGAGGAGCCTGGTGGGTTACAGTCCATGGGGTCACAAAGAGATGGACACGACTGAGCGACTGACTACTCATAAACCACTCATAAACCAGTTTACAAATGTCTCATTTTTTAGGTAAAAATAGTATTTTCCTAACTGTTTTCTTAGGAGAAAGTAAATAACTACAGTCCAAAGATACAAAATGAGGCTTTCTTGAGAAAAATGTGGTTTGGAAACAAGAATGTGATAGTAGCTAAGGTTTATAAGATGATGCAGACTTCTGACATAAAGCAAACAAAACATTTGAATCAATGTGTAATAGAGCCCACAGGGCATATGTGTATCTGGAGTAACTGAGTTAAAGCAAATTAGGGTCTAGATTAATACAAATCACCAATTTCTATTTGTTTGGGGTTTTTTCAGTCATTGAGAAATACATGCAATTAATTTCTTACATTTAGAAAAATTATGGTCTAGCCCTCACAGTTCAGAGGCATAAAGCAGGATAAAGCAGGCATAGAGAAGGAAGTCAATTTTCCAGAACTTTTGCATCAGATTGCCCAAGATTGCTCTGTGATTTAGTTTCAACCTTTAGGTATTCTCACATAATCAGCTGAACCGCTATGTAATACGAGCACAAAAACGCACCCTGCAGCTTCATATAGGTACTGCTGGGATTATCTGCTTATGTAGATTTTCCTTGCCCTGTTCCCATTCTTCATCACCCATGCTGGAGAAATGTTTTTAAGATAAAAGTGAACTTTTTAATGACAGGAAGGTGGAATGGATTTATGTCTAGGGTAAGAGTCTTTTGTCATCTTTTGCTTAACATAGTTCAAAATTTAAGGCATATTCAGGAAAAAGGTTTTCATAGAGGTAATATTCCCTGGTAGCTCAGACAGTAAAGAGTCTGCCTGCAATGCAGGAGACCCAGGTTCAATCCCTGGGTCAGGAAGATCCCCTGAAGAAGGAAATGGCAACCCACTCCAGTGCCTGGAAAATCCCATAGATGGAGAAGACTGGAGGGTTACAGTCCATGGATGGAATCGCAAACAGTCAGACATGACTAAGCGACTTCACTCACACTTTCTTTCTATTGCACAAGCACAGACACAAGATTAATTTAAAGCCAACTTGGTGACATGAGTAGATATTGTGTGTGTGTGTGTGTGTGTGTGTGTGTGTGTGTGTGTGTGTGTGTGTGCATGTCTACACCATCATTTAAACTTGTGCTACTCAATATATAGCATTGCTTTAAGTGCCATTTTTTTAAAACTAAAATTAGGTATGCAAAAATGGCAACCACAGATACTTCCTTAAACTTGTAAAATGTATTTGAAGATCTTGCTTTTTTTCTTATGGCCACTATACAAGACTGTTATAGTATATCACAAATATACAAACACACATGTATTTTTACTTCAAAAACCAAGAGATTTTGTCAACAAGTTCTATATAAAACATAAAACTAAAATTTAGACGCCTCAGAACTCTTGTATTGAAACAGAGTTGAATGCTCATACCATCTAGCTAGCCTGTCCTCTCTACATGGGGTCATTCTGCCCCAAATCAAAACTTGAATTGTCCTGTGAACTATAAAAGTTGAGTTCATGGCCTTTGGGAATTGGTGGAAAATCCAATTTGCTTCATTCCACCCCTGTCTACAGAGATGAGCTGATCTAATGGTCAGAGAACTCTCAGATCCCAACTGCTCAGAGACCTTCTTGTAAATGTAGTCATTGATTATTTTTCTAATTACAGCACTGTGTCACATCCCTGAGTAAAACACAAGAAAGGCATGTACCTCTCATTTAAAATCGATAGACTCTTTACAATCTCTTTGCCAGCTGAGCCAAGGGAAGCCCAAGAATACTGGAATGCGTAGCCTATCCCTTCTCCAGCAGATCTTTCTGACCCACCAATCGAACTGGGGTCTCCTGCATTGTAGGCAGATTCTTTACCAAATGAGCTATCAGGGAAGCAGAAAGTTCATTACAGTTTCTCATTTCAGAAATGAGAAATGTGGGATCCTCTTCTTCTACCTACTTAATACCAGATTTAAACACTTCTGATCATTGTTACTGAGAAATAGTTAGGAACTTGGAGTGTAGATACTGGATATAAAGTTCTGGGTCCCTGAGCAAGCTTCCTTAACAATCCTAAGTATCAATTGTCTTGTTTGTAAAATAGGAATAAAGTTAATATCTAAATCACAACATTGTTGTGAGGATCACAAAGATAATGCAAACGAAGATCCTGGCATCTGGTAAGTGCTCAATAAATACTAGTTGTTATTTTTGTTGTTTGTTTTTGTTACAGATGTTGTTCTTGCTACTCACAAGAGCAATGATTTGCACTCCTAAGCCTGCATGATCATTTTTAGTTAGGTAGACTGGTAGAGTAGAAAAAAGTACAGACTTCATGAAAATCAGGCCAATCTGTATTCCAACGCAGTTCTGACACATAATAGCTACATGACCCTCTGCCATTTTCTTAACCCTTCTGAGCCTCAGTTTTCTCATGTGCAAAATGGGCATAACATCTACCTTACAGGATCACTGTGAATTAAAGGTAATGTAAAATTGTTGTTACTGATATTATTAGGGCTTCTGAGTTGGTGCTAGTGGTAAAGAACCCACCTCCTGCCAATTAAGGAGACATAAGAGATGTGAGTTCTATACCTGGATCAGGAATATCCCCTGGAAGAGGGCATGAAAACTCCAGCATTCTAGTCTGGGGAATCCCTAGGGACAGAGGAGCCTGGCGGGGTACAGTCTATAGCTTTGCAAAGAGTTGGACACAACTGAAGCAACTGGGCATGCACACACACACACACACACACACACACACACACTAATATTATTAGTTTTCAACTTCCACTGAGGCATAAAAATATATGTCCTCAAAACCATCTGATTTCATAGTATCCCCACTTCCAGAAACAAAATCATTCTGGGCACTTTTGTGACCCTACTCAGTTCAGTACAGGATGTAAGAGCTTTGCAAATTCACGAGAATAGAAACAGACTGAAAAAGAATAAAAACAGGAGAGCCAAAAGAAACCCACTGGCTTTGTTTCCTCACAGAAGAACCGACTCAGCACAGAGAGGCAGAGGTGGTTACAATTAAGCCACATAGGCAAGCAGTTGATTGCTTTTTGCAGTGTGGAGAGCTGAAGTCAGAATCAGACACCGTTTCAGGTCCTAATTCAAGATTCAAAAACCAGAAAGTTGTTTTTGAAAGTGGGTCTGAAATAATAAATCAATGTGACACAAGGAAAAGATTCTAAATAGGCTGTGTTTTGCCACTGCTGAGAATTCAAACATCTCTTCTTTGCTCTAGTGCCAACGTGAAGCGGGCAGAAAGAAATCTCAAGCCTAGAAAGCTACCATTTTCCCTCCTGAGACCAAGCCCAGAACACTGGGTACTCTTACAGAACTGGGGGCCAGGCAAGCAGATAAATGAAATGCATCTCTTTTTTTTGCCTGAACACTTGACATAGCATCTCTGAAGATACACACTTGGGATGTTGATTGCCTATTTGCTAGGACTTCAGGGGTTGGGCAAAAAAAATCAATTCTGGTTGAATCAACTGCTCCAACCCTCTGTTTCTGGATTGGTTTGCATCAGTCCCTGGTGAGAAGTCTGTGAGTTCTGGGTCAGCCACTTCCACTAATCAAAACATCACAGACTGATCCTGTTTTCCCTTTGTGTTCATATATAGTTCTTATCAGCAACTTCCTCCCCTTCCTGGTCCTCTGA
The DNA here is from genome assembly GCA_024291935.2 of Okapia johnstoni. Classification (NCBI taxonomy): domain Eukaryota; kingdom Metazoa; phylum Chordata; class Mammalia; order Artiodactyla; family Giraffidae; genus Okapia; species Okapia johnstoni. Next base: position 20,889,128 of record CM044324.1, read on the forward strand.
ACCACTTCAGAGGGATCCTAGGGTTGATGTGAGTTGGGCACAGGGATATTTCTCATAGGCAGCAACCAGCCCATCTTACACAGGGATGTTTAGACTTATTGCCCCAGAATGGAGCTCCAAGGGGCTGGTTTGGGCATTCAATGCCAGTGCAGGTCTTATGTAGCTCTGGGCTATGAATGTGGGCAGAGGGCCACAATCAAAAGGGGCTGGATCTTGTCCTAGAAATAGAAGTCAATAACTATAGTGTGAGTCTGATGCCAAAGACCAATTCTTCCTTATTAAAATGTCAGAAACTTTTAGCCAAGAGCAGTTGGGGAAATGTCTCTATGTTAGGCATTCAGATCTTCTCCTTTTATGATCAAATTCTGGAAACTTCATGGTTCCGCATCTACTAACAGCCCCTGTGGCTCTGCGTTAGATCAATCACTTCTGTCACTCATGAAGTAGTCACAGATTATAGGAAATTTTCAGCATTGCTCTAAACTTTTCCATGCTCAAGTTTTAAAGCATTTATCTTTATCAACTGTACTTTTGTAGCTCTTGTTCTTTTTTTCTTATTTGCTCCTTCATAGACACATGCAGACGTGGAAGGTTATAGCTCTCTTCCAGTTAGCAACTAGTCCACCTCTAGTCCTGTGCTCACCACTACCATGTTTCTGGATTTGTTATGCTTCAGTAAGAGGGCTTTCTGGGCAACCTAAGCAGTCTTTTAGCAGCAGTTCCCATCTTTTCCCACATACCCACTGCTGCATGTTAAAAGTGCTTCACTTCTAGTACCACACTATCATACATCTTCCAGACCAATGTTAGCAGCCATCCATTTGTTGCTTCAGTGGGGTTTGGTATGGGATATTTGTTATGCCTGATAACATGTGTATTACAGAATCAGCCACTGCCATATGCCCCATAGGGGAGCTTCCTTCCAACAACTCTCCAGCCAGCCCAAGACTGCTGTGCTGTTGCAGAGCTAACAAAAATGAGGAGAGAATACCAGAGTATGAAAAGATGTCTTCTGTCCTCAGGACTACTTGCTGGTTGTGCCATCTGCCAGGCAAAAAAACTAATAGGATGACTTTGCAAGGACTCTACAGAATAAGTACAGATCATAATCCTCATTCTGAATTCACCTATGACTCTTCTAGGAATCAGACAGCAAATCCAACCATTGACAGTGAAGGATGCAACAACCCAGTGCAGAAGAGAGTGTATCTGAGTCTCAAAAAATCCCATAACAAGAATGTATAGGGCCAGGAAGAGACTGAGAGCGAAAGAACCCCACTGAGTCTCATGCATGACTGTTCTCCATAGTGCCTCTGAGTCTTCTTTCACATTCTTTAGGACTTCCTACAAGGGATGTTCTTCATGTTGTACTTGCCTTCAATCCAATGGTAAAGAAGAGCAAATTAAAACCCTCTCCCTCGGTCCTATTCCTGTTTATAGTTCTTTGGGGAAGCATCTTTTCCCAGGTAAAACACCCCACCAGTAAAAGGTAGCCTGGATACCTTAGCAGCATGGATGAGAGTTCTTGGTTATAATACAAGAAGGCAGCTCTGACTGATTCAAGCAAAAGAGGCATCACTGGAAGAAGGTAGAGAAGCACACCTGAACTGAGAGGGAGACAAGAAAACCAGAGTGAAAGAAAGAAGATGAGTCAGGAGTCTAGGGAGCAAAGGAGATAGCCGAGGTCTCCCATCATCAGTCAGTTGGGACAGCTGGCCCCATACCACTGGGAGCTTGATGCTGTCACTAAAACTACAGCACCTCTAATAACTAATCTACAACTGCCCCTGCACTGGTACATTATCTCTGCACAGGCAGAGAACCAGGCAGAGAGAGCCAACTGCTTGGATTCCATCCTGGGCAGTGGGAGCCTGTCTCACATATCACGTGTGAGATGCACTTAAATAGTCAGGGAGTTCAGATGATGGCCAACCAATAAATAAACAAATGAACAATCCAAGAAGCAAACATTCTGAACAAATGACATTTAACAGTAAAGGCCAACTAAGGCTGCAAGTAAAATCTCCCTTCTTCTTGTGTGATGTTGATCAAGTGATTTGGGGTCTTGGGGTCTCAGTATCCTCATCTGTAAAGAACAGATAATAAAGCCTATATTTCAGGAATTGCTGTGAGAATTAGAGATACTGTGTATACAGTACCCACAAGACATTGGCTTATTTATAAGTCAATGATTTATTCTTATTCAAACAGGAAAAATGGTTTCACCAAAGAAGGTGGTGATGAGAGAAGGGACAGCTCATTCACGTTCTCGGAAGGATTTAGAAGCAAAATCACACAATCCAAAGATGTTAAAATGTGGCCCATGTTATAAAAGGGGAGGACTGGAAGAAGTTGGTCATGTGACTTCCAGTACTAAGCTGGATCTCTGATGGAAATTCCAAGCGGAAGCAAAGCATGTAGGCAGTGGTGGGTTTGGGGTGAAGGCAGAGAAGAAAAATTCCCCTGTGCCCCAACTCCTGTGATGGCCAGGGTATTTTGACAGAGATGAAGCAAAAACAAAGTAGATGAGGAGTGCTCCAGGACCTCTATTTTCAGGAGCTGATGCAGGGGTGGGGGAGTTGTGGGAACACCATCCATGCTGGTCCTGAGGGCAGCTTTGTAACAAAGGCTCTTACAGCAGGATAACTACTGTGTCTGGCTTGTGGCTAGCAACTACCCTCCCAGCACTATTTAAGGTTACTGTACTTGGGGACACCTTGATTTCTTTCTACACTGAAGAGGAACCCTGAGTTCCCTGGGGCTCTTCTGCTGAGCAAGAGCGTCAAGGTGGGTGGAGTGTACCTGGGAAGTGCTGAAGGCTGCAGTGCCTGGTTGAGCCTCCTCCTTTCACTAGTTATTCTCCTTAGATGACTGCACCCAACTTATGCTCTAAATGGCAGGGCAATTTGATATTGCCCACATTTTTCTCCATTCTAGACCTCCCTTGGGCACTGGACTCCAGCTGTGTGTATAGTCACCACTGACATGTCTAACAGATATATTAAACCAATACAGAGACCTTGACTGGACACCCCCTTTATTCTTCTAAACCTGCTCTTCTGCCTGGGTAAGAAAAATAAAGAATGATGCCAGCAAACCGCAAATCCCAAGTACTATCAAAATACCTGTACTGGGAGCCTACCATAAAGCAGCTTTGTTTTTTTGTTTGTTTTTTTTTAATTCGTTTTAAAATTTTATTTTGTAGTGATAAAAACAGTTAACATGAGACCTCCCCTCATCACATGTTTAAGTGTATATTATTGTCAACTATAGGTGCAATATTACACAGCTGATCTCTAGAACTTCTTCTTCTTACTTGACTAAAACTGTGCCTATTGATTAGTAACTCCCTGTTTCTCCCACGTTCTGACACCTTGGAACTGCCATTCCACTATTTGATTCTACAAATTTGACTATTATCAATACCCCATATAAGCGCAGTCATGCAGCATTGTATTTCTGTGGCTGGTTTATTTCACTTAATAATGTCCTTGAAGTTCATTCATGCCATTGCCATTGCATAATTTCCTTCTTTTTTTAAGGCTGGATGATATTCCATTGTATGTGTATACCACAAGCTCTTTATCCATTCATCTGTCGATGGGCATTTAGGTTGTCTCCACATCCTGACCATCATGAATGTGCTGCAGTGAACATAGGAGCTGGGCTGTGGCCCATTTAGGACTCAGAGCACTTATAACCTTTAGCGATATACACTGATCGTAGTATAACATCAACTGCATCAAACTCTCATCACACCTTTCTATTCTTTGTTACTTAATTGGACAGGAAAGATCAATAGCTATCATGGACTGTTAGTAGTAGTTTCATACTTATGACTTTAAGATGAACACAAACATGAAAGTTACAAGAAAATGTACCTGTGTGTGAAATCACTACAGAGATTGACTACTGAACTGTTACTTAAACGTGTCTAAAAAGATTTAGACACTAAGCACAGAGCAGCAATATTGCTGACATTTAAATTTTAAGCTTTTTGAAAGACACATGTTATGTACAATATGCTGAAATTCTGCCAAGAATTTTCACACACACACACACTACATATATATATATACACACACATATATATGTATATATATAAGATATGTCTATCTTTCATTGTCACATGCTTCCTGAACCTTCAGCACTCAGTAAATGAAAGTATTCCTTCCACAAAATGAAAACAGGTGGACTGGAAACTTATTTTTTAAAGTTTACAATGTAGCATATTGATAAGGTGAGCTGTTGATGGCACTTATTTTGTATACTGACAAGTTTTCAAACAGGCATGTTTACTTAAATCTCCAAAGTGCAGAATTCAGAGCTTCCTTCACCTTCAGGAAAAGCTGGGCTTCCTAATTCTAAACTTGAATTCAGTTCAGTTCAGTCGCTCAGTCGTGTCCGACTCTTTGCGACCCCATGAATCACAGCACACCAGGCCTCCCTGTCCATCACCAACTCCTGGAGTTTACCCAAACTCATGTCGATCGAGTCAGTGATGCCATCCAATCATCTCATCATCTGTCGTCCCCTTCTCCTCCTGCCCCCAATCCTTCCCAGCATTAGGGTCTTTTCCAATGAGTCAACCCTTCACATAAGGTGGCCAAAGTATTGGAGTTTCAGTTTCAACATCAGTCCTTCCAATGAAAACCCAGGATTGATCTTTAGGATGGACTGGTTGGATCTCCTTGCAGTCCAAGGGACTCTTAAGAGTCTTCTCCAACACCACAGTTCAAAAGCATCAATTCTTCGGCGCTCAGCTTTCTTCACCGTCCAACTCTCACATCCATACATGACTACTGGAAAAACCATAGCCTTGACTAGACGGACATTTGTTGGCAAAGTAATGTCTCTGCTTTTAAATATGCTATCTAGGTTGGTCATAAGCTTCCTTCCAAGGAGTAAGCGTTTTTTAATTTCATGGCTGCAATCACCATCTGCAGTGATTTTGGAGCCTCCAAAAATAAAGTCTGCCACTGTTTCCACTGTTTCCCCATCTATTTCCCATGAAGAGATGGGACCAGATGCCATGATCTTAGTTTTCTGAATGTTGAGCTTGAAGCCAACTTTTTCACTCTCCTCTTTCACTCTCATCAAGAGGCTCTTTAGTTCTTCTTCACTTTCTGCCAGAAGGGTGGTGTCATCTGTATGCAGGTCAGGAAGCAACAGTTAGAACTGAACATGGAACTACAGACTGGTTCCAAATAGGAAAAGGAGTACGTCAAGACTGTATATTGTCACCCTGCTTATTTAACTTATATGCAGAGTACATCATGAGAAACTTGAATAAAGTGACTCTAATGTCTATACCTAGAGAACATTTCATGCAACGATGGGCTCAATAAAGGACAGAAATGGCATGGACCTGACAGAAACAGAAGATATTAAGAAGAGGTGGCAAGAATACACAGAAGAACTATACAAAAAAGATCTTCATGACCCAGATAATTACGATGGTGTGATCACTCACCTAGAGCCAGACATCCTGGAGTGTGAAGTCAAGAGGGCCTTAGAAAGCATCACTACGAACAAAGCTAGTGGAGGTGATGCAATTCCAGTTGAGCTTTTCAAATCCTGAAAGATGACGCTGTGAAAGTGCTGCACTCAATATGCCAGCAAATCTGGAAAACTCAGCAGAGGCCACAGGACTGGAAAAGGTCAGTTTTCATTCCAATCCCAAAGAAAGGCAATGCCAAAGAATGCTCACACTACCGCACAATTGCACTCATCTCACACGCTAGTAAAGTAATGCTCAAAATTCTCCAAGCCAGGCTTCAGCAATACATGACCTATGAACTTCCAGATGTTCAAGTTGGTTTAAGAAAAGGCAGAGGAACCAGAGATCAAATTGCCAACATCCTCTGGATTATTGAAAAAGCAAGAGAGTTCCAGAAAAACATCTATTTCTGCTTTATTGACTATGCTAAATCCTTTGACTGCGTGGATCACAATAAGCTGTGGAAAATTCTGAAAGAGATGGGAATACCAGACCACCTGACCTGCCTCTTGAGAAACCTGTATGCAGGCCAGGAAGCAACAGTTAGAACTGGACATGGAACAACAGACTAGTTCCAAATAGGAAAAGCAGTACGTCAAGGCTGTATACCAGATCACGGCATCTGGTCCCATCACTTCATGGGAAATAGATGGGGAAACAGTGGAAACAGTGGCAGACTTTATTTTTGGGGTCTCCAAAATCACTGCAGATGGTGATTGCAGCCATGAAATTAAAAGACACTTACTCCTTGGAAGGAAAGTTATGACCAACCTAGATAGCATATTTAAAAGCAGAGACATTACTTTGCCAACAAATGTCCGTCTAGTCAAGGCTACGGTATTTCCAGTAGTCATGTATGGATGTGAGAGTTGGACTATAAAGAAAGCTGAGCGCTGAAAAATTGATGCTTTTGAACTGTGGTGTTGGAGAAGACTCTTGAGAGTCCCTTGGACTTCAAGGAGATCCGACCAGTCCATCCTAAAGGAGATCAGTCCTGGGTGTTCATTGGAGGGACTGATGTTGAAGCTGAAACTTCAATACTAGGCCACCTCCTGCAAAGAGTTGACTCATTTGAAAAGACCTTGATGCTGGGAAGAATTGGGGGCAGAAGGAGAAGGAGATGACAAAGGATGAGATGGCTGGATGGCATCACCGACTCGACGGACATGGCTTTGGGTAAACTCCGGGAGTTGGTTATGGACAGGGAGGCCTGGCGTGCTGCAATTCTTGGGGTCGCAAAGAGTCAGACACGACTTATCGACTGAACTGAACTGAACTGAATGTCTATACCTAAGTCAATTATTTGTTCTCCTAGAAATGTATCCTAACCGATGGTCTTTACTTTCTGACATATTAATAACTATAGTGGTTGGTTAGTAAAAAGGTTAAGATGATTTAGAACAAGTATATTGCATCTTCAAAAATGTCAACCATGGAGTGATTAAGATAGCATATCTGCTCTCATTTTAGTCCCTTATCCCCCATTTTTGAGCATGCTGCATGCCAAGCACTGGGTTAGGTACTGAGGTGAGGCAGTATTGAGGCACTGTCGTCATGGGACCGTAGGGAATGCAGACAAACCACAGGCAATGAAGGAAGAGCTCTAACAGGTCAAGTTCAAGTTGGCATGAGGGCACTGAAGCACCTGCAGAGACCTAGTGGAGGGGTAGTCCGAGCGGGCTTCCTGGAGCAAGTGACCTTTAAACTGAGATCAGAAGGCAGAGAGGAGTGGGCCAGGTGAAGAGTGGCTGCAGGTGGAGGGGAGGCAGCTGTGTTTAAGCAGAAGGAGCAGCCTGAGGGGATGGAACTTCCTAAGCAAGGTTCTTGTAACCTTTTCTCTCTTTTCTATTTCTCCTTCCCCCCTCTCCATCTCCTAAAAATTAAGAACACTTGTTTTTTTCTCTTTGGTTTTCTAAGTACTTTCACATGTATCTCCACCTTTGTGACTACAACAGCCTCATAAGTTATATACATACATCTTCATTACTTTTGCTTTTTTTTTGTCCAGTTGAGGAGCCAACACTCAGATAGCTAAGTGGCTTACTCCTGTCCATACAGCAGGCAGGAGTAAGAGCCTGAACTCACACCAAGTTCTAACCCTGCATCCCACAGGCATCCCTGAATGATGAGGAGGAGTCCAAGCAGGGGGAGGTGACCAATTCTGAGAGCTCAGCTCTCCCTGATCCACTGCTGGCCCTTGCTGGCCTCCCCTACAGAGCTCTGTGGTGGGTTTTCCAAGGGACAGGGGATGGAAGACCCTTTACATTTCTGCATGAATCCAGCAAAAGGGGATAGACTGTATGGGGCAGCAAAGGTCCTCAGCTGTGCTCCAGCTCTGTGCCTCTGGGCGGCACCACAGTTAAGGGACAGCAAACCTGCAAGGACACAGACCACTGAGCTCCACAGAAGACAGAAGCCAGTGCTCTGCGACAACCTGGAGGGATGAGGTGGGGAGGGAGGTGGGAGGAATTACAGGATGGAGGGGCCAAATGTATGCCTATGGCCGATTCATATTGATGGATGGCAAAACCCATCACTCTATTGTAAAGTGATTATCCTCCAATTAAAATAAATAAATAAATTTAAGAAAAATACACGGGGAAAAGTCTTCCTTTGCCCTGTTCAATTTTGAATCCAATTGGAATATTTTTCAAGTTTTTCAAAATTTACAAAATGAGAAGCTTTGAATTATTCAACTGGAATATTAAATATGGCCTTTGTCCTTCCTGCCTATAAAAGCTTCTGTTGCCTTTAGAGCTTCCTTGATAATGGTCTGTTGCTTTCCTTTGGGTTTCTCTGAACACAGGATGTGAGTAGTTTATTGAAGAGGAAACCCTAGGTATTAGCCTGAGAGGGCAGAAAAGTGAGACAGAGGAAGTGGCAAGGGGTGGGCTCAGTCTCACTGGGGACCCCTAAGGAGCCTTGCAGAATGTCCCCCAAATCATCCCCTCAGGGAACAGAGGCTGGGGCATTTGTCCACCATCTCTTCTCCACTCTCCTCCACCATTTCTTTTCCACCCTCCCATTGGTTGAGAGTTGCCTCCAAGGGCATTAAACTTTCCTATCAGGATAAGGAGGCTTCTGGGAAAATCCTGGGATGGGAAACAGAGAGAAATCAAGGTTCTTGAGGTGGGTCCCTGTCTATATGTAAGTGCTGCCCCCTCAGCTGCACTGAAGCCAAATGGGACATGGGGACATGATACAGCACTGTTACAGAAAGCCAAGACTCTAGCATGTGGGATTTGGGGGTAGAACACATGTGCTAGGTCCCTGTGCCTTCTACTTCTTATGCTGGATCATTTGATCAGGAGCAAGTCACAGGTTTTGACCATCAGTTTCTCTTCTGTTGAGAAAGAGAGAAACAGAACAGAGAAGAAGAAGACTCCCAGCCCTATTTATGTCATAGGCTGTTGCTAGGATCAAAGAGGACAACGTGAGAAACTATGAAGTTCAACATAAATGCTATTCATTATGTTGACCACTTAAGGTCCCTCTGGGAATCCATCATTCACTCTGGGTCTCTGAGCATCCACCACAGTCAGGCTACTGAGGTTATCAATGAAGGGCCTCCCTTGGACATCTCCCAGCATCAGGCAGATGTTGCCTTGGTCCTCATCTGTTTCCAGAAGCTTTTGTTCCTACTCTGCTCGTGTCACTCCAGAATTCCGCCATAGGTACCATTGAGAGGACCATTCCAACCTGCCAACATGCTCCCCATGTTGAAATAACACACTGCTCCCTTTAGGAATCCTCCCTAAGAATAGCTTTCCCAGGGATTTACAGCAAAAATAAGGCACCAACCACCCTAACATCTATTGCAAGCTTAACACTGCCAGGCACAGTGTTAAGCATCTTGCATACCATGTGTCATCAAATTTTATAATTATATATTGCATATACATGATATATTTATTATCTGAAATTTGTAGGCAAATCGGGAGCTTATCCAGATAAAATTACACCTTATGGGGGTCATCAGCAAGTGCTGGCAACAGTAAATGAGTCCAAACCTGATCTCAGAGCCAGAGCCCTAAGCCATTGCATGATGCTCCATCCAGAAAACCAGATCATCACCCAATTTATGTCTTCCTAGTGTGTTAGTTGCTCAGTCATGTCCACTATAGACTGTAGCCCACCGGGCTCCTCTGTCCATGAGATTTTCCAGGCAAGAATATTGGAGTTGGTTGCCATTTCCTTCTCCAGGGGATCTTCCTGACCCAGAGATCGAACCTGGGTCTCCCACATTACAGGCAGATTCTTTACCATCTGAGCCACCAGGGAAACCCTACATCTTCCTTAGGGAAATAATATCATCTTCTGACCCATTACTTCTCTAAACAACCTTTTAAACATCTGTTTCTTTCCCCTCTTTTTTTTTGAGCAAGAGAGCAAGATGCATTTTTTTTTTCATTGATATATTTCTACCCTTCCTGACTGGTGACCTATAAAAGTGTCTTCTAAATGCAGTTCTAATATTGAGAACATGGGAAGGCAGGTATGACATTTCACCCTGGAGCTACTGTCATTTTAATTATCTGGCACATTCACAGAAAAATGTCCTGGAGACTCTCACTTCCTTTTCATTTTCTTTGTGGTAACAGAGCTGGATCATTTAAGAGTTGAAATCGCTGAAGCAGTGGTGTTGTTTAGGTGGTATGATGCTCCAGGGATTAATAAATTTATGAACTGCTTTAATTTGCTCTAATTAAAAATAGCTTTTTAATTGGTTTTTAAAAAGAAAGTCTTGTAAAGAATTGCTCCTTTAAAACCAGTAAAGACAAAGTGGGGTCAGGCAGGTTTCTATTGATTTATGATCTAACTACTCAAACCACACACAAGTCAGCCCAACCACTGAGACTGCATAGATTGGCCAAGTGGAAAGAGAATAGGAAAAGAAAAGATGCCCTTTCAAGCATGTGCTCAGCTCAAAGAGCAGTGTGATTTTTGGAAACACCCACTTGGGCTCTGCTTATGCTGAGCTAATCTGTTCAATGAACAGCATCGACATTTTCTGCTGCAATAGATGTAACACCTTTAGAAGAGTAAATAGGCTTCTGCAATAGGATCCTTTGTTCCTCGGGAAGGGAATTACATCATGAGATATCTGGGCAACTGTAAATTGAATCAAGTACTGATTGAAAGAATGCTTTGAGTGTGTGCTCACTTGATTTGGATATTGTAACATAGGGTACCACATGGATTGTTACTAGAGTTACAGTTGTTTGTTACCAGAGTTACAATTCCAGTACTGATCGAGCAATGACATCTTCATTATTCCTCACTCACTCCATCTTCCCTTCCCTTCCCAGCCTCCCCCAACAGAGTAAGATGGTCACACTGTACATTCAATGCTATCTATCACTCGAAGCCTGTGTTGGAAGTTTCAGCTGGAGATCACACAGGCAGGGATGTGATACCAGCTGCATGACAACTATTTCTGATTTCTCAGACCGTCCCCAAATGCCTCCCTTTCCCAGGGTGAGTGTGACATTTCTATCACATGGCCCACTCAATATAAGTGTCAGGCCCTTCCCGAATCAAGCCCGCTGGTGTATGATGATAAACAGTGCCCTGATCTGCAGTGATTCCCACCCCTCCACATGCTGGCAAAGGTCGCCTAGCAACTGTTGTTAGGGGCAACATTGGCAATGTTTAGTTTAATTCAGTTCAACAGGACAACCTTGGTCTCCAGATGAAGGTTCAAGTTTATGCCCTAGAGATCAGGACCCCCTCACAAACCCACCTCCGTTTTAATCTGCCTTATGTTTGCCTAAGATTTAACCATTATTACTAAATTCGCCCATTTAACAAGATCAAAATGGTCATCCTGAGTCTATCACACCTTCCACCCAGGCTGTGATAAAGGGTTAGTATCTGATTTTAACGAGGTAACAGCTTGGCCTCATTCCCTTCCCTGTTTAACATTCACCACGTTGACTTCAAAATGGTTTCCAAACTATAAAGCCTGGAATGAAAATAAAAAGTTCAGAAAAAGGAGAGAAAAGTCCTTTTACGCCCCTGCTGGGATGCCTTTTCCTTAATGCACTTCAAAAAATAAAATCCTGAACAATTTTTCATTCAGATGCATGAACAGAACCATGTGAAAAATGCCTGTGTTTGTGGATTACACCACCCCCTACTGATTGATCCTCTTAATGGCTCAGCATTTTGCAAATGAAGAAGCAGTTACCCAAGTTCTGTTGGCTATTAATTCAGTCTACATAGGTTTCTGCTGGTTTAATGAGAACAGAATATCTTCTATCAAAATGCAGTACTTTCAAGGTATATAATAAAGCAGTCCTATAAAACAGCCTCTGTTAAAAATAGTCTATAATAAAATAGCTAGCTAGTGTAAAATGTAATTTCATGTCACTATATTTATAAAATAGCCTGTCAGTCCCATTTAGAGGAAAAAAGAATGTATATTAAACAGCCATGGCTTTGACCTGCACTTTTTATATTAAACTACCCAATAGTGACTCAGTTGAAACTATCTAAACCTGTCGTTACTAGAACATTTTTGCTATTGTCAGTATTTTGAGGATAACTCCAAATAATCAGGTGAGGCTGATTATTCAACAGCAATTAATATTCCTATTTAGTGTAAAAGAGATTTCAATTATGAGTTTATTTTTATTTTTTTTTTTTTTTAAGTTTTACATAAAGAGCAGAAATATGGAAATACAATGGTTTGAAGGACACCTGTGAATTCCCACACTTGTGTTCAGAGTTTATGTAACTTTCATTCAAATTATTTATTAGCCAGCCTAGAATGTCACAGTGACTCTTAATCCCCTTTGACAGAGTATTGGAGGGAGTTGTTTTTTCCGTCTAAGAAAGAAACCAAATTGAGAATTATACAGAAGTGGTGTCAGGAACAAAGATGACACAAATAAGATGAAACAACAGAACTGTCCTTTGCATGTGCATGTCTGCCTGGAAGTATGGGAAGATGGCTTTCCGAGGACTCCAGGACCAGCCGGGTAGGAATTTCCTGGCATTGTAGGAAGAACTTGAAATAGGCTATCTTCTGTTTTCCTAAGCAAGTATCACCACCAAGCTGCTTTTCTTGGAAAGCTATGCACCCAGGTGGGGTTGGTGGTGGATGGGTGTGGAGCACTGTTTGCTTAGACATAGCTGATGGAGAACAGCCTGGCTGCAGTAGTGAGAAACAGACAGTTGGAAAAGTTGGGGCTGTTTTCTCTACACTGCTCTTCAAAGCATTTATTTGTACCTCTCCTCACAGGCTAACTTCTCAAGTCTAGGAAATAAAAATCTTTTCAGGCTTGGGACCTAAGAAATATGGGGGAAAGTCATCATTTCAAGTAAAAGGTTATAAAATATATTGAGAAAATGAGGGGCAGATTCCACTGATGGGATATTTATTACCATCCAGAGTCATGGAGAGTGAGGAAGGAGAAGGAAAATATCCACAGATTTAGCTAGATTATCCAAATTTTGTTTTGTTTTGTATTTTTGATAGAGTAGCATGTAGTCAGATATATCTAGTATATATATCTAGTATACCTAGAAGTCAGATGCTAACTAAACATCAAGTACATTCCTTAAAGTAACTTTATTCCCACAAATCTCTAAGGGGCTGCATGTCTATATTAGACTTTGTGTTTCTTACACATCATTACTAAGAATATTGGAAAAATTCTATGATAGATAGCCCATAGGTATAGCAAGTATATTAACAGTAATAAAAAATGACCAAAATCCAATAAAGACATACCAAGGATGACTTCCCCATTCCCACATTCTTTGTCAGGATTTAAAATATAACCTATGCCTCTAGTACATGACCTCTGAGCAACATTACAAAGTAAAACAAAGATAAGGAGGCAATAAATGGCAAATGAAGTCATGATAAATGGGATGCAAGAAGGACACTGTCCTTTGTACAAGAATGGGAAACAAGCAACTTATACTCCGAAGACCTCCATGGGGAGGTCAGCCAGGGTGTAAAAAGTACACCCTGATGGAGGGAACGGTAAGTGCTGTAAAAAATATAGAAAATGATATGGCAGTGCCTCAAAAAATTAAAAATATAATTACCATAAATCTAGAACTTCTACTTCTGGGTATAGACCTCCCCCAAAAAAACTGAAAGCAGGGGCTCAAACAGGTATTTTCACACACATATTCAGAGCAGCATTATTCACAACAGTCAAAAAGTGGAAGCAACCCAAGTGTCTGCAGACATGAATGGGTAAACCAAATGTCTATACATATAAGGGAATATTATTCAGCCTTTAAAAGGAAGTAAATTTAGACACAGTATAATATGGATAAACCTCTAAGACACTATGATTAAGTGAAATAAGCAGTCACAAAAGGACAGATACCATGTGATTCCACTTATGTGAAGTAGTGAGAGTAGTCAAATTGGTAGAGAAGGAAGGTAGAACGATGTAGCCAGGAGATGGGGCAGGGGGAATGGAGAGTTACATTTAGTGGCTGTGGAGTTTCAGTCTGGGAAGATAAAAAGTTCTGGCAACGGACGGTGATCATGGTTACACAATTATGTAAATCTATGAATAACACTTAGAAGAAATGGAATAGCCATCAGAGTCAACAAAACGGTCTGAAATGCAGTACTTGGATACAGTCTCAAAAATGACAGAATGATCTCTGTTCATTTCCAAAGCAAGCCATTCAGTATCACAGTAATCCAAGTCTATGTCCCGACCAGTAACGCTGAAGAAGCTGAAGTTGAACGGTTCTATGAAGACCTACAAGACCTTCTAGAACTAACACCCCCAAAAGATGTCCTTTTCATTATAGGGTACTGGAATGCGAAAGTAGGAAGTTAAGAAACACCTGTAGTAACAGGCATATTTGGCCTTGGAGTACAGAATGAAGCAGGGCAAAGGCTCATAGAGTTTTGCCAAGAGAACGCAGTGGTCGTAGCAAACAACTTCTTCCAACAACACAAGAGAAGACTCTACACATGGACATTACCAGATGCTCCATACCAAAATCAGATTGATTATATTCTTTGCAGCCAAAGATGGAGAAGCTCTATACAGTCAGCAAAAACAAGACCGGGCACTGACTGTGGTTCAGATCATGAACTCCTTATTGCCAAATTCAGACTTAAATTGAAGAAAGTAGGGAAAATCACTAGATCATTCAGGTATGACCGTAATAAAATCGCTTATGATTATAAAATGGAAGTGAGAAATAGATTCAAGGGATTAGATCTGATAGACAGAGTGCCTGATGAACTATGGATGGAGGTTCATGACATTGCACAGGAGGCAGGGATCAAGACGATATCAAGAAAAAAGAAATGTAAAAAAGCAAAATGACTGTTTCAGGAGGCCTTACAAATAGCTGTGAAAAGAAGAGAAGCGAAAAGCAAACGAGAAAAGGAAAGATATACCCATTTGAATGCAGAGTTCCAAAGAATAGCAAGGAGAAATAAGAAAGTCTTCCTCAGTGATCAATGCAAAGAAATGGAGGAAAAAAACAGAATGGGAAAGACTAGAGATCTCTTCAAGAAAATTAGAGATACCAAGGGAACATTTCATGCAAAGATGGGATCAATAAAGGACAGAAATAGTATGGACCTGACAGAAGCAGAAGATATTAAGAAGAGGTGGCAAGAATACACAGAAGAACTATACAAAAAAGATCTTCATGACCCAGATAATCATGATGGTGTGATCACTCACCTAGAGCCAGACATCCTGGAGTGTGAAGTCAAGTGGGTCTTAGGAAGCATCACTATGAACAAAGCTAGTGGAGGTGATGGAATTCCAGCTGAACTATTTCAAATCCTAAAAGATGATGCTTTTAAAGAGCTGCACTCAATATGCCAGAAAATTTGTAAAACTCAGCAGAGGCCACAGGACTGGAAAAGGTCAGTTTTCATTCCAGTCCCAAAGAAAGGCAATACCAAAGAATGCTCAAACTACCACACAATTGCACTCATCTCACATGCTAGTAAAGTGATGCTTAAAATTCTCCAAGCTATGCTTCAACAATACATGAACCGTGAACTTCCAGGTGTTCAAGCTGGATTTAGAAAAGGCAGAGGAACCAGAGATCAAATTGCCAACATCCACTGGATCATTGAAAAAGCAAGAGAGTTCCAGAAAAACATCTATTTCTGCTTTATTGACTATGCCAAAGCCTCTGACTATGTGGATCACAACAAACTGAAAAATTCTGAAAGAGATGGTAATACCAGACCACCTGACCTGCCTCTTGAGAAATCTGTATGCAGGTCAGGAAGCAACAGTTAGAACTGAACAAGGAACAACAGACTGGTTCCAAATAGGAAAAGGAGTACGTCAAGGCTGTATATTGTCACCCTGCTTATTTAACTTATATGAACAGTACATCATGAGAAACGCTGGGCTGGATGAAGCACAAGCTGGAATCAAGGTTGCCGGGAGAAAATCAATAACCTCAGACTGCAAATGATACCACCCTTATGGCAGAAAGCAAAGAACAACAAAAGAGCCTCTTGATAAAAGTAAAAGAAGAGAGTGAAAAAGTTGGCTTAAAGCTCAACATTCAGAAAACTAAGATCATGGCATCTGGTCCCATCACTTCATGGCAAATAGATGGGGAAAGGTGGAAACAGTGGCAGACTTTATTTGGGGGGGCTCCAAAATCACTGTAGATGGTGACTGTAGCCAGGAAATTAAAAGACACTTGCTTCTTGGAAGAAAACCTATGACCAACGTAGACAGCATATTAAAAAGCAGACACATTACCTTTGCCAAAAAATGTCTGTCTAGTCAAGGTTATGGTTTTTCCAGTAGTCATGTATGTTTGTGAGAGTTGGACTATAAAGAAAGCTGAGTGCTGAAAAATTAATGCTTTTGAACTGTGGTGTTGGAGAAGACTCTTGAGAGTCCCTTGGACTGCAAGGAGGTCCAACCAGTCCATCCTAAAGGAGATAGGTTCTGAGTGTTCATTGGAAGGACTGATGTTGAAGCTGAAACTCCAATACTTTGGCCACCTCATGTGAAGAGTTGACTCATTCGAAAAGATCCTGATGCTGTGAAAGAATAAAGGTGGGAGGAGAAGGGGAGGACAGAGGATGAGATGGTTGGATGGCATCACTGACTCAATGGAGATGAGTTTGGGTAAACTCTGGGAGTTGGTGATGGACAGGGAGGCCTGGTGGGCTGCAGACCATGGGGTGCAAAGAGTCTCACACGACTGAGCAACTGAACTGAACTGATGAATAACACTAAATACTTAAAAATGGTTAAAAATGAACTTACTGACAAAACAGAAAGAGATTCAGAGACTTAGAGAATGACGTTATGGTCGCCAGGGGAAAGGATGGCAGGACTGGATAGTTAGGGAGTTTGGGATGGACATGTACACTCTGCTATATTTAAAATGGATAACCAACAAGGACCTCCTGTTTAGTGCACGGAACTCTGCTTGATGTTATGGGACAGCCTGAATGGAAGCAGAGTTTGGGGGAGAATATATACATGTATGTGTATGGCCGAGTCCCTTTGCTGTGCACCTGAAACTATCACAATGTTGTTAATCAGCTGTACCCCAATACAAAATTTTTTAAGTGCTTAAGATGGCAAATTTTATATTACGTACATTTCACTGCAATTTTTTAAAAAGTTAAGAGGAGCAGTCAATACTGGGCTGGAATGTAACCACACCCAGGTCAGTGCTAAAAAGCAGAGTGGACCTCAGCTGGATGAGTCAGATAAAAATGACCAACTCTGAGTTTCGATCTCTGCCCAAGACACGCAAATATATGATGTCCCTGACGCACTCCTAAAATATCCTTTTCAATGCATGGTCAAAAATGCTTTCTTTTTATAGACGAACCTACCCAGCTCTACCATGACAACCCAGAGAATAACAGCTGACTTTGGGATACTCATAGATAATTTTCCCCAACAGTGAGGGGCAAGAGGATATGCACCTCAAGCAATTAGTCCACTTGATCAGGATTCATTAAGCCCTTCTGGAAAGAGAGCAAGTGAAAGCGAGTACAATGGTTTTCAGTAAAGGCAGACCTGGTTATAAGAATGTTGGTTGTCTCCCTCTTTTGTGACCCCATGGACTGTAGCCTGCAGACTGCTCTGTCCATGGGATTTCCCAGGCAAAATTACTGGAGTGGGTTGCCATTTCCTTCTCTAGGGGATCTTCCTGACCCAGAGATCGAACCTACATCTCCCTCATTGGCAGGCAAATTCTTTACCACTGAGCCACCTGGGCAGCCCCAAGAATGTTGGTACCATGCACTCAGTACCTACTCTATAAGAGTGAAGTGTCCTTATTGCTCTTCACCTACTCCTCCTGGCAGGTACTGGAAGGTTTGCATGCAGGACCCCCTTGCGCTTCTGTGGAGCCACGTGGCTGGGTTCAGCTAGTGAGCACTGAGCGGCAACGTTTGTCGTTCCCAAACAGAAGCATTTCATTGCTGGTACAAGATTCTCGAGAGAGGGCTGGTGACCAGCGATGCTTGAGATGGTGGCTTTTCTATCAGAGTGAGGAGTCAGGCGGAGACATACTACACTAGACATAACTATTTGTAGGGATAAACCACCAAGACTGTGGGTAATTTATCACTGCAGTTTATTTAGCCTTGCCTATATTTTGCAACAGAACCAAAAAAAAAAACAACTGAGATACTGAACTGGGTACCCTAACATATATACAAATAGACCTCAGAGATACTGCAGTTTTCCTTTCAGGTCACCTCAATAAGGTGAATATCACAATAAAGTACATCACAGAATTTTGTTTTCCTAGCAATTAGAAAGCTTTGTTTAACTAGAGTGTAGTCTACTAAGAGTGCTTTTTTAATGTTAAAAAAGCACATCCCTTAACTGAAAAACACTTTGTATTAAAAAATGCTAGCATTGACATATATACACTACTATGTATAAAATAGATAGCTAGTGAGAAGCTGTTGTATAGCAGAGGGACCTCAGCTCGGTGCTCTGTGACAACCTAGAGGGGTGGGACAGGGGTGGGGTGGGAGGGAGGCTCAAGCGGAGGACATATATATTTTTAAAAAAATGCTAACCATCATCTGAGCCTTCAGAAAGTTGTAGTAGTAACATCAAAGGTCAGTGATCACTGATCACCATGACAAATATAATCAGAATGAAAATGTTTGAAATACTGTGAAAATCACCGTAAATGTAACACAGAGACATGGAGCAAGCAGATGCTGTTGGAAAAATGGCACTGATAGACTTGCTCAACAAGAGGTTGTCACAAACCTTCAATCTGTTAAAAAAAAAAAAGGCAAAAAACCCCCACAGAAACAAAACAGTATTTGTTTAGCACAGTAAAGTACAATAAAACAAGGTCTGCCTATAATCTGTAAAGCATCAGCAACTCTGCAGTGAGATATTATGTACCCATTTTCAGATGAAGCAGTTGGGGACAAAACATCACACCCACTAAGGTAGTACTAACAGCTAAAACTCTAAGACCTGTTCATTTTCCACTGTAATATAAAGTTCCCTTTAACATTCATGTCTGTTTTGACCATTAAGAACCATTATGATAGCTCAGCTGGTAAATCATCTGCCTGCAATGCAGAACTGGGTTTGATTCCTGGGTTGGGCAGATCCCCTGGAGAAGGAAATGGCAACCCACTCCAGTATTCTTGCCTGGAGAATCCCATGGACAGAGGAGCCTGTCAGGCTACAGTCCATGGGATTGAAAGAGTCAGGACATGACTTAGCAACTAAACCATCACCACCAACCATTATGAATCACTGTCATCTCTACAGGGTTATGTTGTTTGTACTTGAGATAAAATGATGATTTATCTGCCCCACTTGATTCATGTCTAAATAAGCACCACCTTTCTGGAAGAAGAGCCTTCTTTGGAAAGCAGAGCCCTCCAGTGCTGTTGGATCCCTTGAATGTAGAATCTTCCACAAAAGGCTCAACATTCTATGACCCCAGCTGTAAAACAAGAGATAAAACCCTAATGTTCATTCTTCTGACACATTTGCTCACAGACACTGCACAGCACAGTTTACCTTGGGTCCCAAGGACCAAATTAAGTCTCGAGTCTTTCTTAGGCTCTCAGATCAGGATGAGCAGTGCTGGTGCTGTGGTGGGGGGAGGAGGGATGAAAAACGGGGGTGGATCTGCACAGAGAAGAGAGTGTGGGGCTGGAGTCTGGCCTCTAGTCCATGGGCCAGTGACCAGCTCTGAGGTATCAGCAGGTTATCCTCCCTTTGCTGTTTCCTCATGAAATGGTGAAGAAATTAATACCTACCCAAGGGATTGAAGTGTGGAGAAAGTGAATTCCTACTTATAAATCACCCAGAGGGTAAGCTGAAGAGGAACATATACAGTATTTATGGCATTAGAAGAGAGCAAAGTGCTTTCCAGTAGGTGCTTGAGTCCTGTTACGGCTGAACGGCATTCCCCTTAAATTCTTATGTTGAAACCATAATCTCCAGTATCTTAGAATGTGACTCTCTTTTGGACATTGGGTCTTTACAGAGGTAATTAAATTAAGTTAAATAAGGCCCTCAGGGTGGGCAGTAATCCTATGTCACTGGTGTCCTTACATGAAGAGGAAATTTGGACACAGACATGCATGGAGGGGAAGACAATGTGAAGACACTGGGAGAAGGTGGCTACCTTCAAGCCAAAGAGAGAGGCCTCAGAAGAAAGCAACACTGCTGACACCTCTGTCTTGGACTTTCAGCTTCCAGAACTGCAAAACTCCTGTTGCGTAAGCCTCTGAGTCTGCGGTTCTTGGTTCAGTAGCTCTAGCCTCTCCTGGTTGCCAGTGACCAGAGCAACTCTGAAAACACTCATTAGCTACTGATGCTAGAAACTTAAAGCTGGCTTTGCCATGAGAACATAGCAGCACATTGGCCACAAAGTACCCGCTCTGTCATAGGCCTGGGCTGTAATCATCCTGGAAGTGACCCAAAGGGAGGCTTCGTGGGCTGCTGACCTACCCCTGCAAGGGGCTCCCCCAGATCAACTCTCTACCCTGCCCCCCACCAAGGACAAATCTACGTTCTAGGCTCAGTAGGAACCTTCCAGAAAAACTGTTGGTCGATGCTTGGTTTCTTGTCGAACCACCAAAGTTTTCTCAGGTTTAAATAAAGATCTAGGTCTTTGACTTAAGAGTATTACAGAGAAATGGAGGCTATGTCAGTTTATCAAGAAGAAATTTTATATCACAACCAAACACAAGATCTAATGTAACTCATATCATGGAAGTACTTTTTCAAATACACAGGCCTAAAGAGTCCTGGTTCAGAAAAAACTAAGAAAGCGCACACACACACAGATAGAATGGGGTGTAAGAAATTAAGTTATTTTGACAAAACACCAAGTCCCCTAGGCAGAAATGTGTAGCACCATTCCCAAAGGAAGGTATGGTGCCAACAAGGCAGAGAGGGAGGTAAATACCCTCCTAAAGGAAAACAGAGAAGGGAGAATATGTGGAAACACAGAGGGATTGAAGACATGTAGGAGGGGAAAGCTGGTATATCCAGTAGCAGAGGGGTCTGAGAGCATGCAGTTAGGGACGTGGAAAGGGAGGGGGCCGCAAATACCAGCCACAGGCTCAGCTGCAGAGACCCAGCAGCCTTTACACATATATGAAGCCCTGGACCATTTTTGTTCAAAGGAGACTTTTCCAAATAATCAAAGGATGCTGGCAGTTCTCCACTTGGCTATGTGAGCAGTTTCTTCAGTATGTAAACCAACACGAGGTGGGGTGGGATAGAAACAGCAGGTCTCCTCTGGTATCCATATGTACACACTGCTGGCCACACAGGGGGCCTAGGGACCCCAAGAGGCCAGGAGGAGACCAGATGGCATCTTTGGGGGAATCCTGCTTTCATCCTGGTGGAAACTGAGTATGCTACCTAGGTGGCCAGAGAGAGGCTCAGAAAGACAGTTATTTATCTTTCCAATGGCCCCACTGCTGAGCACTTGCTCCTGAAGACCTGGGTTCGGGCCTCAGGCCCTGGGATAAAGACATTACACAGTCCCCAAAACCCAACAAAGGAAAACGCAGCTCAGAGCCCCTGTTGGGAGGAATAAGATCACATTAAATTTCTTGCCACTTTCTTCTTCTGCTAAACTAGCTAGCTTATCACGCTGACAGCCCTCTCTGCCTCTCTCTGCTTCTCTGTCTCTCTCTACCTCTCTCTCTGTCTTTGTGTCTCTCTCTATCTCTATAACCCTCTGTATCTCTCTCTGTTTCTCTCCCTCTCTCTTTGTATCTCTATCTCTCTATCTCTGTTTCACTCTCTATCTTTGTCTCACTCTCTCTCTGCCTGTCTCTCTCTCTAGCCAGTGTTCTAAACCGCAGCCCAAGGATCCATATGTCACAATCTGGCAGAGGAAGCTGGTATGAAAGACACATCTATTCTCTTCCTTTCAAATGACAAATGCGGAATGAGCCCCATTGAGGGGGTGCAGATGACGAGGAGAAGGAGTGGATGCCACAGCGGGCATAGGACTCACACAGTGAAGTCTCAACCATGAACTAAAGCTCAGCTCCACTCCATGCTTCTGTGTGTTGTGAGGACATGGAGAAGCTTGGTGGGGGGGGGGGTAATTTGTAAAGTCCTTCCACACACTGTACAAGAGCCAGAAATCTCTACTGGGGCCTCACACAAAACATTATTTCTAAGAGTTAAAAAAAAATTGCTTTTGGAAGCAAGCCACTGTAGATGGTCAAATCCTATCCTATGCCACATGATAGAATAAGTAAGTGTGCCTTATGTTTCTATGTCCTAAAGCCTTTGCCTCCCCCACTCCTAGCTTCCCAACAGGTACTCATTCAGAGTTGGTGTCTGCCATCTGACACCCGCATGATACAAGCCAGCAGACTGGAGCACTTGCTATGTGCCAGGCAGACGCCTGAGCATCAATAAACATCTCATCTTTATTCTCACACAACACCAGGAGTTAGATAACTAATACATCTATACCCAAATATAAGTAGACCCATCTTAATGAGAAGATCTTCCCAATGCCAGTTTTTATCCAGTCACTTACATAAACTCTTAGGGCTGTAGCTAAAGTAAATATGACTTACAAAATCTAATTTATTAATATTAATTTGGTTGTACATACATATTTAAAACCACAAACTATTTAAATTATACATTAATGGAGA
Organism: Okapia johnstoni; assembly: GCA_024291935.2. Lineage (NCBI taxonomy): Eukaryota > Metazoa > Chordata > Mammalia > Artiodactyla > Giraffidae > Okapia > Okapia johnstoni. The sequence continues at coordinate 20,911,756 of CM044324.1, forward strand.
AATATTGCCTCTTTCCAGTCTGACATATCATTACATAATTTTATTCATCGAATGTTCATTATCTCTAGAGCCAATTTTTGAGTCATTCAATTCATTTTTTTCCAGAACATGTCATCTTCATTTCCATCTGAGTTGTTTGAGATATAGTACTCTGTCACTAGAAAGTTTGTCCCAAGCCATGAATATCCATTAATATAACATTAGGACAGCTGTTTTATGTATTCAAACTATAGGTGTGTATGTATGAGCAGCACAATGTAACCATTATTGCCTTTGAAGGAAATATTCAGAAGCTCTGTTTACAATGGTATCCAGTATTCTCAATTCATGAGGTCAGATTCTTGGAAATAATTGCTAAATCTGTGTTCAATTCATTTGCCTCCTTTCTGTTAACTTATTCTGTATTCTGTCAAGAAACCCCTGTAAGCATCCCAAACAAACACTGGAATGACTGGGATTCTTACATTTCAGGGATGCAAGTCATTTCATGCCAATGTTTTCTTTAAACAATGTTTTGTTCTGTGTGTTGTGCTCAGTTGTGTCCGACTCCTTGTAACCCCATGGACTGCAGCTCACCAGGCTCCTCTGTCCAGAGAATTTTCCAGGCAAGGATACTGGAGCATGTTGCCATTTCCTCCTCCAGGGTATCTTTCCAACCAGGGATCAAAGCCATATCTCTTGCATCTCCTGAATTGGCAGAAGGATTCTTTTATCACTGCCATAATTTTTAGTTCAGTTCAGTTCAGTTCAGTCACTCAGTTGTGTCCGACTCTTTGTGATCCCATGAGCTGCAGCATGCTAGGCCTCCCTGTCCAACACCAACTCCCGGAGCCCACCCAAACTCAAGTCCATTAAGTCAGTGATGCCATCCAACCATCTCATCCTCTGTTGTCCCCTTCCCCTCCTGCCCTCAATCTTTCCCAGCATCAGGGTCTTTTCCAATGAGTCAGGTCTTTGCATCAGGTGGCCAAAGTATTGGAGTTACAGCTTCAACATCAGTCCTTCCAATGAACACCCAGGACTGATCTCCTTTAGGATGGACTGGTTGGATCTCCTTGCAGTCCAAGGGACTCTCGAGAGGCTTCTCCAATACCACAGTTCAAAAGCATCAATTCTTCAGTGCTCAGCTTTCTTTATAGTCCAACTCTCATATCCACACATGACTACTGGAAAAACCATAGCCTTGACTAGATGGACCTTTGTTGGCAAATTAATGGCTCTGCTTTTTAATATGCTGTCAGTCATAACATTGGTTGGTCATAACATTCCTTCCAAGGAGTTAAGCCCGTCTTTTAATTTCATGGCTGCAATCACCATCTGCAGTGATTTTGTAGCCCCCCAAAATAAAGTCTCTCACTGTTTACCCATCATTTGCCATGAAGTGATGGGACCAGATGCCAGGATCTTAGTTTTCTGAATGTTGAGTTTGAAGCCAACTTTTTCACTCTCCTCTTTCACTTTCATCAAGAGGCTCTTTAGTTCTTCTTCACTTTCTGCCATAAGGATGGTGTCATCTGCATATCTGAGGTTACTGATATTTCTCCCGGTAATCTTGATTCCAGCTTGTGCTTCATCCAGCCAAGCGTTTCTCATGACGTACTCTGCATATAAGTTAAATAAGCAGGGTGACAATATACAGCCTTAACGTACTCCTTTTCCTATTTGGAACCAGTCTGTTGTTCCATGTCCAGTTCTAACTGTTGCTTCCTGACCTGCATACAGGTTTCTCAAGAGGCAGGTGAGGTGGTCTGGTATTCCCATCTCTTTCAGAATTTTCCACAGTTTATTGTGATCCATACAGTCAAAGGTTTTTGCATAGTCAATAAAGCAGAAATAGATGTTTTTTTGGAACTCTCTTGCTTTTTCAATGATCCAGTGGATGTTGGCAATTTGATCTCTGGTTCCTCTGCCTTTTCTAAAACCAGCTTGAACATCTGGAAGTTCATGGTTAACGTATTGCTGAAGCCTGGCTTGGAGAATTTTGAGCATTACATTATTAGCGTATGAGATGAGTGCAATTGTGTGGTAGTGTGAGCATTCTTTGGCATTGCCTTTCTTTGGGATTGGAATGAAAACTGAACTTTTCCAGTCCTGTGGCCACTGCTGAGTTTTCCAAATTTGCTGGCATATCGAGTGCAGCACTTTCACAGCATCATCTTTTAGGATTTGAAATAGCGCAACTGGAATTCCATCACCTCCACTAGCTTTGTTTGCAGTGATGCTTCCTAAGGCCCACTTGACTTCACATTCCAGGATGTCTGGCTCTAGGTGAGTGATCACACCATCGTGATTATCTGGGTCGTGAAGATCTTATTTGTCCAGTTCTTCTGTGTATTCTTGCCACCTCTTCTTAATATCTTCTGCTTCTGTCATGTCCATACCATTTCTGTCCTTTTTTGAACTCATCTTTGAATGAAATGTTCCCTTGGTATCTCTAATTTTCTTGAAGAGATCTCTGCTGCTAAGTCACTTCAGTCGTGTCCAACTCTGTGCTACCCCATAGACAGCAGCCCACCAGGCTCCGCCATCCCTGGGATTCTCCAGGCAAGAATACTGGAGTGAGTTGCCATTTCCTTATCCAGTGCATGAAAGGGAAAAGTGAAAGTGAAGTCGCTTAGTCGTGTCCGACTCTTAGCGACCCCATGGACTGCAGCCTACCAGGCTCCTCGGGAGCGTCCATGGGATTTTCCAGGCAAGAGTACTGGAGTGGGGTGCCATTGCCTTCTCCAGAAGAGATCTCTAGTCTTTCCCATTCTATTGTTTTCCTCTATTTCTTTGCATTGATCTCTGAGGAAGGCTTTCTTATCTCTCCTTGCTATTCTTTGGAACTCTGCATTCAGATGGGAATATCTTTCCTTTTCTCCTTGGCTTTTCACTTCTCTTCTATTCTCAGCTATTTGTAAGTCCTCCTCAGACAGCCATTTTACTTTTTGCATTTCTTTTTCCTGGGGATGGTCTTGATGCCTGTCTCCTGTACAATGCCACGAACCTCTGTCCACAGTTCATCAGGTACTCTGTCTATTAGATATAGTCCCTTAAATCTATTTGTCACTTCCACTTTATAATCATAAGGGATTTGATTTAGGTCATATCTGAATGGTTTAGTGGTTTTCCCCACTTTGTTCAATTTAAGTCTGAATTTGGCAATAAGGATCTCAAATTTTCAGACACTTTGTAAGGATCCCAGTTTTTAGACATGGCTTCCTTAATAAGGGATGCTTTTGGTAAAAGACCTTGGACCTATATTCTGATTCGCTTGAGAGCATTCATCCCATTTTACAGATAATGAAACTGAGGTCCAGAAGTTGAAGTAACTTTGCTAAGATCAAAGAGCTAGTGTTTGACTGCAGGCCAGGGGGCCACATGCTGAACCACTAACACCACTTCCTGGACTCCCCTTAGGTGGCCCCTGACCTCGTGTCCACTTTCTTCAGCCAATTCCCTTTCCATGGCTTCCTGCTGGTCTCAGAATCCATGGCAACCATCATTCTTTCCTCTGACTCAGTAATTTCACATACAGGAATTTATCAGAGGGAGCCCATCAGAAATTCACATGATTATTTAGCCCAAGGATATTTATGATAGCATTATTTTTAAGGACAAAACCTTGGAAACAAACTAAGAATCCACAAAGAGATATGTGCTAAACTACCTATCTGCTCACAATGGAATGGTAAGCAGCCATATTTAACATTTATGAAGTGTTAAGTGGAAAAAATGAGAGGTTGTGCAATGTGATTCTAGCTTCATTACTATTATTTTGACCTTGCAGCTTCGGGGATCTTAGTTTCCTGATCCAGGGATTGAACTCAAGCCCACAACAGTGACATTGTGGAGTCCTAACCACTGGCTGCTGCTAAGTCGCTTCAGTCGTGTCCGACTCTGTGCGACCCCATAGACGGCAGCCCACCAGGCTCCGCCGTCCCTGGGATTCTCCAGGCAAGAACATTGGAGTGGGTGGCCATTTCCTTCTCCAGTGCATGAAAGTGAAAAGTGAAAGTGAAGTCGCTCAGTCGTGTCCGACTCCTAGCGACCCCATGGACTGCAGCCTACCAGGCTCCTCCATCCATGGGATTTTCCAGGCAAGAGTACTGGAGTGGGGTGCCATTGCCTTTTCCGCCTAACCACTGGACCACCATGGAATTCCCTAACTTAATAATTTTTAAAAAATAAAAGTATGCATACGTCAAAAAATATGAGGAAAAATCATAACAACAAGTTAACTTAGTTAATCTCCGGGTTATGGAATTAAATGAGGTGGTATTTTCCCATTTATATTTTTCTTTTTCTCTCTTCAAAAAAAAGTCATGCCTATTCCAAAAGCATAACTCCAACAGTGAGAATTTCAGGGAGTCAAGAAAGAGGAAGCAGGCCACATGGAATGGCAGGAGACAGAACTGGGTGGAAATGATGTCTTGTTTTATAAACTGTTTCCTGGATGACTTTCACAGAGGTGTTGCCCTGCAAAAGGATTTTCCAATTAAGGAGAAAAGATTAAGGATGTAATCCTGAGAAGTTATCAAGTTCAAAATCGGTTTGGTCTCCCCATTACAACTGCACAGGTATAATAGCCTGTCTTATAGAACCAACCAAGTGTGCAAAGCACTTGGCATATGTCAGACCCTCTGCTATGGCCAAAAATCAATCAAACTCTCCTAGGGAAGAAGCCAATGCTCTTTTAACCCAGTTCCTGGCCCAGTGTTTGTGCTAGGCGGGAAGTAACTGTTTTGGCAAAAATGACACATTCCCTACCCTCAGGGAGTCCACTAATCCAGTTCAGCCAGGTGGATGAAGACATGGACCCAGTGAACAGTAAGGAAATGGGCAGTCTCAGGGAGAGGCCCCAAAGTCACAGCTGGTCACTTGGTGGTACCTGGGAGGGATGTCCAGTACCTAGAGGGTTAATGGTACTAGATGGGAAAAGGGAATAGGAGGCCAATTGTACTCTTTGCCAGGACAACCCGTCTCTTAGATAGCTGCCATTCCATTCTTCTGTCACGTTTCTAGCTGCATTCAAAAACTGGCCTCTTTCAAGAGATCACTGGACTTCCCTGGTGGTCCAGTGGTTAAGAATCCACTTGCCAATGCAGGGGACACAGGTTCAATCCCTGGTCCAGAAAGATTCCACATGGCTTGGAATCCACAGCCCGCATTCCACTAAGCCTCTGTGCCACAACTACTGAAGGTCATGCAACCTAGGCACTGCACCCCACCACTACTGAAGCCCTTGCACCCCAGAGACCGTGCTCCACAACGAGAGAAGCCCCTGCAATGAGAAGCCCGCGTGCTGCAACTAGAGAGTAGCCCCTGCTCACCACAACTAGAGAAAGCCTCTGCACAGCAACAAAGACCTAGCACAGCCATAAATAAATAAAACAAAAATTTAACAGAGAGCGATCATTATACCCAACAAGAATAAATATGAAAACATGTACACAAGTAACACATAAACTCTGTGGCAAGTGGCCTCTAAGACAGCCACCAATGATCCCCACCTCCTGGTATTTATTCCCTAGTGAAATGTGAAATTCCATTCTCTTCCCAGGTGAGACGATCTTATTGTTTCTCATAAGTAGAATACAGCACAGGAAGTCACTTCTGAGGCCCAATTATAAGAAGACTGTGGCTTCTGTCTTAGGCATTCTTTCTCTCTCTCTGTCGGTCTTTCTCTTTGCTTTAACTGGAGGAGTCCAGCTGCCACATCACAAGGCAGCTTTGTGGGAGAGCCATGTGGTACAGAACCCAGAGCTCCTGACAACCAAGGGAGTGGGCTTGGATGCAAATATCTCCCAGGCAAGCCTTCAGATGAGAGCACAGTCCCAGCCAACAGCTTTAACTACAACTACAATCTTTTGAGAAATCTTGAAACAGAGACACCCACCTGAGCTGCACCCAGATTCCTGACCAACAGAAACTGCAAGTATTAAATGTCTGTTATTTCAAGTCAATAAGTTTTGGGGTAACATGTTAAACAGAAGCAGACAATTAATACAGACTCTAAACAGAAACTTCCGAAAAGCAGTGCCAGGTATTATGAATGAGTTTTGAAATAAAAAGTCTATTGTGATTTACTCAGCCCTTACAAGGATTCTGGATCCAGATTCTTAGAAGTTCATGTCTCATGTCCTCCTTTTACTAGCACATAAATACAGGCAAATTATTTAACCTTACTGTCCCTCAATCTGGGTCTGAAAATGGGGAAAACAATATCACTTAGCTCACAGAATAAAGACTAAATGAGTGTGTATATATATATATAAAATACAAGACCAAAGAGAAAGTGCTGTGTAAGTGCTTATTAGTATGACAATTAAAACATGGTTCAAAATTAGATCTCACTATCATACTTTTACTTTTAAGACTTGTATTTGCTTATATTTCATTTTGATTAGACTTCAGATTTACATATGACCAGACACTCTTCTAGAGTTCTCAAAAGTTAACATTTTATTCCATCTGTTTTGGCCTTTTTTTCCTCTTTCATATTTTTTTTCAGATTTAAAGAAAAATGCATCCCTAAATACTCTACTATGTCTTTCTGAAAACCAAACTATTTTGTCACATAACCACAGGAAATCATCAAAATTGAGAAACCAACACTGAACAATTATTATCATCTAATCTACAAATCTTACTGAGATATTTTTTGTCATTTGTCCCAATAATTTCCTTTATAGCAAAAGAATTCAGTATCATGTTCTGCATTCAGATGACACATCATGTCTAATCCACAATTCTTGACTCTTTTATTTGTCTATATTTTATGATATTGATATTTAAGAAGAATTTAGGCTAGTTATTTTGGAGAGTATCCTTCACTTTGGGTTTGTCCAATGTTTCCTCATAATTAGAGCTCAGTTATGCCTTTTGGCAGGAATACTCCACAAGTGATGCTGAGTTCTCACAGCATGGTATCAAGTGGCACTTGCTGTCCATTTGTGCCATTTTTGACAACATTACCTTTGATCATTGGTTCAGGAGATGTCTGTCATGATCTGTACTGTAATGTTACTATTTTTCTCTTTGTAACAAAAAGAAGCTTGTGGAGAATATATTTGGAGACTATGTAAACATCCTTTTATTCCTCAAATTTTGACCAACGATGCTAAGCCAATTATCACTATGCTGGTTGGCAAACAGTGTGTTTTTAATTTCATAATTTATTTTGCATGCATTAGTTGACATTCTACTTTAAGGAAGAGCTTTCCTTTCTTTGCCATTCATTCATTCACATCAGTGTAGACTCATGAATTCTTGCTTTTTTCAACAGATTGTTATCTTTTGCTCTCTATAATTTGTAATAAAGCCAAAGATAAATCTGAATAGCTCTGAATCAAATAGATTACTTTAACAACATTTAAGGACCAAGAATATATATACATTCATCTCTAAAAGACATGGGTATATGTTCTCTTGTTGGAACGGAGACTTTGCTCATGTTAAGAATTTTTTGTTATCTTCATCTATGCTCTGGTCAAGGTTGATTCCACTGGAGACTAAGTAACTGTGTTGGCATCATCATTAATCATTTCTGCAGAACATGACAGCATGAAACATTCAAGATAAATAGTGAGCATCTCTTCTAAGATTTAAGAAAACTATCCTAATATTTCAACAGCAGTTTGGCAAAGAATTGCAGCACAGTACTACCCACTCCAGATCTCCTCCACTCAACTGGACAGAGCAATTCTCAGGAAAAGAAGCAGGGTATGACACCAGACAGGAAATGGTAGGGGACATTGGGCCAAAGCATGATCTCCAAGAGGAAATGTAGATGGAGACCCAAGAAGAGCACTGGTGTTACTACTCACTGGAAATTGTACATTTTAATGCATCATGATGCTTAGAATTTCAGAGAACAAAGAAGCAAAGGCATGAGAAAATTCGACTAGTGGAATAGCACTTGCTGGACACTAGGAATCTAGTTATGGGCAAACATGCCTCAAATTGCAGATCTGAAAAGGTAATTAGTCCAGACACGAGAAAACAATCATGAAAGGGACCCTAAATAAATAAATAAAGTTTAAAGCTTGATGTCAAAAGGAGATAAGAGCAATTTTGAAAGTCATTGAATTGATAAAGATAGTTTAAGTAAGTCACCAGATAAAATATAAATATACTAAAAACATTCAGGTTCCTACACACTATCATAAACTGGTTAAAAAATGTAATAGAGAAAAGAAAGACTGTTTATAATGGAAATCAGTAAGTAGAAGTATTTAGGAATGATGCTAATAAGAAATGCATAATAGAAACCCATACAATGAAAACTGTAAAGCTTTAATGAAAGATATTTAAAAACTTACATTAAAAGAAGGCTAAACAGATTTCTCTGTGGTGTAACTAAAATTGAAAAAAATGGAAGTCCTCTACAAAATTGTGCGTTGGTGCAATGTAGAAATTATAGTGGACTTGAACAATTTTGACTAAATTATTTTAAAGTTCATTTTGACAAATAAGCAAGAAAAAAATGAAAGTATGAAAGTTATAGGAGATTTTCCCCTGATAATTGTTAAAGTCAATTATAAAGTTACAATGATTATTAGAGAGCAATACTGGTAAAAATCTCAAAAACAGTATTAGAACAAAATGGTCATTAATTGGTCTTACTGTATATGCTAATAAGAACTTAAAGGAAGAAACAGAAAGGGCAAGAGATGAATTACCCCTGAAATGGATAATGACTCTGTTTTTTAAAAAAAAAAAAAAAGTATATGTAGGGACTTCTGGAGTGGTCCAGTGGTTAAGAATTTGCCTATCAATGGAGGGGACACGTAGTCCATCCCTGGTCTGGGAAGATCTCACATGCCATAAAGGGCAGCTAAGCCTTTACAATTCAACTACTGAAACCTGTACCCTCTAGAAACCATATGCCACAACAAGAGAAGCCCTCTCACCACAACTAGAGAGTAGCCCCTGCTTGCTGCAACTAGAGAAAGCCCATGCAGCAAGAAAGACCCAGCACAGCCAAAAATAAACAAAATATAATATTAAAAAAGGTATATGTTATCATATACAGATATATATATATATAAATTATCATGTGTATATCTTCAGAAATTAAAACCTAAAATAAATACTAGGCACTAGGTAGGAAAAAAATAAATTGTTTTGGAGAAAAAAAACAACCTTACAGTGTAACTATATAAACTACTCCAAAATATATCCCAGTTTTTAAAAGCCAAAGCATTTAATAAGTTGGAATAAAACAGAGGTTAATATTTGATCTCAGGATGATAAATGACCTCTGAAGCATAAAAGCAATGAACCAAATCAAAGAATATAAGTCACATACATGGTTAATTGATTTCCAGCAAAAGTGCCCAGGTAATTTATACTGGGTTAAATGCATGTCCACCCAGAGTCTCAGAATGTGAACTTAATTGGGTATAGGGTCTTTGCAGATGTAACTGGTTTAGACTTGTTCATAAGGAGCATGGTAGCCCTTATAACCAGGATGACTGGTATCTTTATAGGAAGAGAAAACAGACACACAGAGGCAAGACTGTCATGTGGAGCCAGAAGCAGACACTGGAGTGGCCATAAGCCAAGGAGTGTTAAGGAGTGCCAGCAACCACGAGAAGCTAGGAAGAGAAAAAGAAGGAGTCACCCCTTATTTTGACCTTCTGTCTTCTAGAACAAAAAAAAAATTAGTTTCTGGGTTTTAAGTCGCCCAGATTGTAATTTGTTATGTTAGCCCTAGGACACTAATGCAAATTCAGAGGGGAAAGGAAATCTTTTCAACAAATGGTGCTGGAAATATTGGAGAGCCGTGTGTGTGTGTGTGTGTGTGTGTGTGTGTATGTATGAGTGTGTGTGTGTGTTTGCTCAGCTGTGTCCAACTTTTTGCAACACTATGAACTGTAGCCCAAGATTTGGAAAATATTTCTAAAATAGGACACAAAAAAACATACACTAGAAAAAAAAGAAATCAATAAATTTGACTTCATCAAAATTTAAAACTTACACTCCTAAAAGACAAGTTACAAAATAAAAGGCAAGCCACAGACTGGGAGAAAATATTTGCAGACATATATATGACAAAGGGATTTTATCTAAATTATTTATATATTGATGTTCAAAGCTCAATAATAAGATAAATTAAAAAATGGACAAATGATTTTAACAGACACTTCACTAAAGAAGATATAAGAATGGCATTGTGATATGAAAATATGTCCAGTATCATTAGTTATTTGGAAAAAGCCAATTAAACCACAGTTAGATACTATTAGATACCCAGTAGAATTGCTCAAATTTAAAATGCTAGGAGAGGGACTACAAGGGACACAAGAAAACTTCTAGGAATGATGTATTATTGGTTCATTATCTTGATTGTGGTGATGATTTAATGACTGTGTATGTGTATATATATATATATATATATATATATGTCAAAGTTTATCAAGAATGTACACTTTAAATGTGTGCAATGTATTATATACTAATCATATCCTGTAACAAAAAGAATGGAATCATACAATTAAAAAAAGTATGAGCCATGGACTTCATTGGTGGTCCAGTGGCTAAGACTCCAGGCTCCCAGTGTTTGATCCCTGGTCAGAGAACTAGATTCCACATACTGCAACCAAGAGTTCAAACGCCTCAACAGAGATGGATGATCCCAAGTGCCACAGCTAAGATCTGGAACAGTCAAATGTATAAATAAATAAAAATAAGAAGTATGAGGCAAACATATGCTTAAAGTACCAAACATACAAAGTGGCCTCAAAAATCAAAAAGAACGTGTGAACAAATTTTAAAAGTAGTCAAAACTGTGAACAAAAATTCACAACTAAAAACATATATGATTTTTCAACAATTATATTAATAAAATATTATTTAAAACAATATTTTGCCCACCAGTTCTCATTAATAAAACTGGCACTTTTTTCAATTTTAATAATTGATGCTGGCTTTGACACAGTGAAGTGAGCATCCATATTCCAGCAATGGTAATGCAATTGGAGAAACTTTTGAGAGAAAACATTTGCCAATATTAAAATCTTCATATTGTTAGGTGTCACAATACAAAGTCATCTTAATTTCTCCTTCATAATTTCCTTTTCACATTTTTAATAGCGACCATAAATTTTTTCACCAAATAAAAATTTTTTAAAAGGAAAATGCTTGAATTAGCTCCATTTTGAAAATGTACAAGCACAAAGAGTTGGATGCACCTTATAGGTCTCCCTCCCTGTTGACTACAGGTTTCCCACATTGGGGGAGGGCAGCTTGACATTGTATATACGTTATGGTACTCAGTTCAGTATCTCAGTTGTTTTTTTTGGTTCTGTTGCAAAATATAGGCTAGGCTAAATAAACTGCAGTGACAAATTACCCACAGTCTTGGTGGTTTATCCCTACAAATAGTTATGTCTAGTGCAGTATGTCTCCCCCTGACTCCTCACTCTGATAGAAAAGCCACCATCTCAAGCATCGCTGGTCACCAGCCCTCTCTCGAGAATCTTGTACCAGCAATGAAATGCTTCTGTTTGGGAACGACAAACGTTGCCGCTCAGTGCTCACTAGCTGAACCCAGCCACGTGGCTCCACAGAAGCGCAAGGGGGTCCTGCATGCAAACCTTCCAGTACCTGCCAGGAGGAGTAGGTGAAGAGCAATAAGGACACTTCACTCTTATAGAGTAGGTACTGAGTGCATGGTACCAACATTCTTGGGGCTGCCCAGGTGGCTCAGTGGTAAAGAATTTGCCTGCCAATGAGGGAGATGGAGGTTCGATCTCTGGGTCAGGAAGATCCCCTAGAGAAGGAAATGGCAACCCACTCCAGTAATTTTGCCTGGGAAATCCCATGGACAGAGCAGTCTGCAGGCTACAGTCCATGGGGTCACAAAAGAGGGAGACAACCAACATTCTTATAACCAGGTCTGCCTTTACTGAAAACCATTGTACTCGCTTTCACTTGCTCTCTTTCCAGAAGGGCTTAATGAATCCTGATCAAGTGGACTAATTGCTTGAGGTGCATATCCTCTTGCCCCTCACTGTTGGGGAAAATTATCTATGAGTATCCCAAAGTCAGCTGTTATTCTCTGAGTTGTCATGGTAGAGCTGGGTAGGTTCGTCTATAAAAAGAAAGCATTTTTGACCATGCATTGAAAAGGATATTTTAGGAGTGTGTCAGGGACATCATATATTTGCGTGTCTTGGGCAGAGATCGAAACTCAGAGTTGGTCATTTTTATCTGACTCATCCAGCTGAGGTCCACTCTGCTTTTTAGCACTGACCTGGGTGTGGTTACATTCCAGCCCAGTATTGACTGCTCCTCTTAACTTTTTAAAAAATTGCAGTGAAATGTACGTAATATAAAATTTGCCATCTTAAGCACTTAAAAAATTTTGTATTGGGGTACAGCTGATTAACAACATTGTGATAGTTTCAGGTGCACAGCAAAGGGACTCGGCCATACACATACATGTATATATTCTCCCCCAAACTCTGCTTCCATTCAGGCTGTCCCATAACATCAAGCAGAGTTCCGTGCACTAAACAGGAGGTCCTTGTTGGTTATCCATTTTAAATATAGCAGAGTGTACATGTCCATCCCAAACTCCCTAACTATCCAGTCCTGCCATCCTTTCCCCTGGCGACCATAACGTCATTCTCTAAGTCTCTGAATCTCTTTCTGTTTTGTAAGTTCATTTTTAATTATTCTTAAGTATTTAGTGTTATTCATCAGTTGAGTTCAGTTCAGTTGCTCAGTCGTGTGAGACTCTTTGCACCCCATGGTCTGCAGCCCACCAGGCCTCCCTGTCCATCACCAACTCCCAGAGTTTACCCAAACTCATCTCCATTGAGTCAGTGATGCCATCCAACCATCTCATCCTCTGTCCTCCCCTTCTCCTCCCACCTTTATTCTTTCACAGCATCAGGATCTTTTCAAATGAGTCAGTTCTTTGCATCAGGTGGCCAATTATTGGAGTTACAGCCTCAACATCAGTCCTTCAAGTGAACACCCAGGACTGATCTCCTTTAGGATGGACTGGTTGGATCTCCTTGCAGTCCAAGGGACTCTCAAGAATCTTCTCCAACACCACAGTTCAAAAGCATCAATTCTTCGGCACTCAGCTTTCTTTATAGTCCAACTCTCACATCCATACATGACTACCTCCTCTTAACAATACTCATAGGAAATTAATACGAGCATTGCAAGAAAGAAAAAAATCTCTATGTCATAGATAATGTCCAGATACAGAGAGAAAAAAAAAAATCCACCTCTCATCTTGTTGGTAGCTCACCCAGACTCCCAGGGCACACTATCACTGACATCATGCAGAAAAGGGAACAAAGAGGAATGAATTAAAGTGAAGTGACCTGTAGTAGAGTCTCACTGGGTCATGGAGAGACCCAGACACCAGCTCAGCATGATCTACCTTCCAACCACTGCCCCCTCTCCCTTCCATACCATGCAGACTCGCATTTGCTTTCACAGTAATCCAAGTTCTAGGTGGGGATCTGTTTATCCTCAAGTAAACCAATAAAGAAGTGTTAGTCCCCACAAGTAAAACAATCTAGCAGAGGGAAACTGTCCAGTCTGCAGATATGGACACCAAACAATGACTGAGTCGATGGGTCAAGCCAACAACAGCTGCAACAACACAGAGAAAACATGAAAAGTCTTCTGGGGCTCAAGTTTCACACACTGATCCAATCAGAGGGTTACCAGTTGTCCCAAATACTCATCAAGTCACAAGGAAAGAGTGTTTTCTTTCATGGCTTGACACCTCAATGACAGTGTTGAATCATTATGAAGATTATTAGAACCGAAGCCAGAATGATCACCATTCAAGGCACATGCTGATCTTGACCACTTCAAATTGAGCACCTCCTGTCAAGGAGCAGAACAGACTCAAGGAGCATTCACAGCCAAGCTCACAAAACAGTCAAGGAGCATTCGCAGCCATGCTCACAATCCCCACCTTTGTTCTTAAGAGAGACTCTCCCAGCAATGATGAAACATGACTTTTGTCAAGGCAAACTATTTCCTTGGCCATAAAAATGAATTAAAAGTAAAACATGAATATAGGAGAAAACCTGAACATTTCCCCTAATAACAAAGAAGATATAGTGATATAATGTTCAGAATTGCTCGATTCCAAAAAGAGCAATCAGGTCAAGTTTTGGGCTGCACCACTAACTTCTTTGAGTATGTCACTCACTTTTTTAAGTCAGTTTTTTCACTTGGAAAAGGAATAGATTGACATAGATGATCTCTAAAAGCTTTATGCCTAACTACTTGGGGAGAATTTTAATACAAGATGGTATCTTGGCAATGAACACATGAGATTGAGGAGCTGGAGTCTGACCTTCTGCCATCAACATGGTCCCTGGTCCCTTTGTTCCAGACAGCGTCCAATCTTTCCTTCCTTGGGGCAATATGCCTCATGAATCAGTCTTGAGGCTGCATCAAGTCTAGATTTAAAGGGGCATCAAAATATACAGACTAAATATTGGGAGTATTATTCCCATTACATTTGCTTATATTCTTGTTTACGGATTCTTTAGGCATGGTGGGCTAAATACATATTTGATGAGTGAATAAATAAATGAACAAACTAAATGTGAAGAATTCTCCAGACCATATTTTAATGTAGCTAACCTGACTGTTCTCATCTACTTGGACATCAGCAGAAACCAATAAATGAGAGAAGAGATATCAAAAAGTGTAGAAGAAAACTTAAGCAAGTGTATCTATTAGATATACGGTAGTTACACAGTAGGCATGACAATGGCATTATTAAATGCACATAGTGACACCTACAAAGAAAGCTGAGTGCCGAAGAATTGATGCTTTTGAACTGTGGTGTTGGAGAAGACTCTTGAGAGTCCCTTGGACAGCAAGGAGATCAAACCAGTCAATCCTAAAGGAAATCAGTCCTGAATATCCATTGGAAGGATTGATGCTGAAGCTGAAGCTCTAATACTTTGGCTACCTGATGTGAAGAGCTGACTCATTGGAAAAGACCCTCATGCTGGGAAAGATTGAAGGTGGGAGGAGAGGGGGTGACAGAGGATGAGATGGTTGGATGGCATCACTGACGCGATGGACGTGAGTTTGATCTAGCTCTGGGAGTTGATGATGGACAGGGGAGCCTGACATGCTGCAGTCCTTGGGGTCGCAAATATTTGGAAACGACTGACCAACTGAACTGAACTGAATGGAACAATGGACAGAGTCTTTAAGGATACTGGATAAGACCATTCTGGGTTCTGGGCCTAAGACTTTTGCCTCATGTAATCAGCTATTTATGCTGTATGATACCAGCCCCTATTAACAGACAGTTTTGATATCTAGCTGGTTGTCAGACTGTGTCCCTCTTATCTCCCCATCTAGGTAGTCCTGTACTGAAAGGTTTACCTCTTCACCACCAGCCCAAACACCCAGCTCTTTCCTTTCAAGGACCCCAATCAAGGCTGCTGCTTCCACCGTTGAAACAGCTGTCAGAGAAGCTGCTTTCCAACAGCTGCCTTTTCCAAACACTTTTCCTTCCAAAGGGCTTCCCTTGTGGCTCAGTTGGTAAAGAATCCACCTGTGGGAGACCTGGGTTCAATTGCCGGGTTGGGAAGATCCCCTGGAGAAGGAAAAGTCTACCCACTCCAGTATTTTAGCCTGGAGAATCCCATGGACTGTACAGTCCATGGGGTCACAAAGAATTGGAAATGACTGAGTGATTTTCACTGTAAACTCACTTTTCCCTTCCAAAGAGGATACCATGGCTGTGCCACCCAATCACATTCCAACCTGGTGCACATCAGCCCCAGAGATGGAGGCAAGATGCACCGTGTGAGGAAAGAAGACCTGGGCTCTCATCTCAGCTCTGTCGTTGGTGAGTTGGTGACCTTGGGCAAATCGTTTAACTTCTCTGCATCTTAGTTCTTTCATCTGTAGCCTGAAGGGAGAGCCAGGAAGGACCTTTTTTCTTGGCATTAACGTAGTTAATAAAGATCTTTTAAAATTACTCTACTAGGTTCTTTTGAGGCCACTTGTGTCCAAAGAAAAGTAACTGAGAGATTCCAACCCAGGCACTGGCCTCAAGGAGGTTGTTAACCAACCAGAAGCTGGTGGGAGGCAGCTATTCACAGTCTCACACACACACACACACACGCACACGCACACACACACTCTTCATTTCCCTTTGTCCCACTCTTGACTCTCTGTCCTTCTCTCCACATCTTTGTGTCATTCCTCAACATACTTCTTCCACTTCCATATGCTTCCAAAATTTCAAGAATAATCTTTGATTCATAAGTGTAAAGAGTCTGGAGGAAAACCTATCTTCTTCCCACAAAGCCACAAAATGCAGACATCGTATTTCAGTCTGCACTTTTCTTCAAATATCTACATGAAAACTGGGCTGAGACATGGCTTCCCATCATCTCCCTAACCTGGCTATCTCCTCTCTGGTTCTGTAATACTAACTAGGTAACTCTAGGCAAGTTACCTCCTCCTTTGAAACCTGGTTCTGTAAAACGGCCTTTAAATAACTACAGCATGAAGTTGCCATGCATGTTAAAAATCTCACTGCTGGCACTTTGCAAATTCTGGGTAATGATTATATGTAAATATTCGTGGTAATATTTTGTGTAATGAGGCTTATCCAGAAGGCTCTGGAATGCAAGCATATATGGTGCTATCGGCATGATGATGGTGGGGCAGGCAGAAAGAAGCTGGGAGCTGAGTGGTTTTGCTCAAAGGGCTGAACAATTCTTACCTCACCTGCCAACTCAGACCCTCCCTTGCCAGAGTTCATGATTTATAAACATACAAAAGGCTTTTGGGTGGTGAGCAGCAGAAGGAATTTAGAATGAGCCTCTTTCTCATTCCCAGAGGGGTTGAGAGACAAAAGATAATGCTCTAGTGATGGAGAAAAAGACAAAGCACATCACAAACCCAAGGTTGGTGGTCCTGGGGCCTCAGGCTTCAGGTGTGTTAAGATCTCGGTGAAGCACATCCCCTCCTAAAGAACATTCTTTTACAAGTAGATTAAACAAGTCAGCATACTGAATAGCTCCCTAATTCATCAGGAAGACCAGAGGGCAAGCCATAAAAGAAGTAAACAGTAAATCCATTCCATGCTGTTCTCATTCTGTCAGTCAGATCCAGCAAAAGGGGTAAATAAACTAGCACAGCAACCCCCTGGCCTGAATTCCTGTCCCATCCTTGCTCAGAAATTTCCTTTCAGGACAAATAGCCAGGAGGGGACTCGTGTGCTATTTTCTGACCGCAGAGTGTTTAAGGAGACAGAGCCATGAAGTTTGGACAGACTTAGTTTGAGAAAGCAGGACAGTGATACCCTTTCCTGGGAGCTGGCAGGACAGCCAGATGGCCCAGCATGGTCCCTCCCCACCAGCCCCATCTGACTGAAGCGTCTTCTAGGTAGAGCTGAGGTCCCTGCACAGAAACTCATGAGCCCATGGCTTTGACTTCAGCCAATCCAGAGGGAGGTGGGACTAGCCACATAAATCACTTGTAAAGCCTCTGGACAAGCTTGCTGCTAAGAATCACCCAAAGTTTCTATCTTCTTTCTTTGGTTCATAAACTTTCTTTTTTAAAAAATATTAATAAGTGGATCCATTTCATGTGCTTTGGAACCTCAAAATATAGAGGTTGTTTCTTGTAAATCTCCTTCACCAGAAAGTCATCCCTGTCCACAGCCAGCTCTGAGTTTCCTCAGTCTGTCCATGCACCACACATCACCACCTGCTGTCGCCAGGAAGATGCTACAAGGACTGGTAGAGATGGTGGTGTCAATGATGGGATCTTTGGATCCCAGACAAGACCTCCTAAACTCCTTAGTATTCTGGGGTTGGAGTGTGTGCAGAACAGGGACAATGTTCAAGGAGCCCTTGGAGTCATCAGAAGAACTGGAAGACACTTAATTTCCACTGTGACTCAGGCCTGCCCTTGATAAATGCTATTGACTGAAGATCTGTGTCCCCACAAAATTCATCTGTTGCAATTTAACCTACAGTGTGATGGTGTAGGAGGTGAGGACTCTGGGAGGTGATTAGGTTATAGGGGTAGAACCTTCATGAATGGGATTAGTGCCCTTATAAAAGAGATCCCAGAGAGCTTCCTGGCCATTTCTGACTTGTGAGGACACAACAAGAAGACAAGCATCTGTGAACCAGGAAGCAGGCTCTCATCAAACAACAAATCAAACACCTTGATCTTGGACTTCCCAGCCTCCAGAACCATGAAAAATAAATGTCAATAAGCCACCGATCCTCTGGTGTGCTTCCTGGTGGCTCAGACAGTAAAGAATCTGTCTGCAATGTAGGAGACCCTGGTCTGATCACTGGGTTGGAAAGATCCCCTGGAGAAGGGAATGGCTACTCACTCCAGCAATCTTGCCTGGAGAATTCCATGGACAAAGGAGCCTGGCAGGCTACAGTCCATGGGGTCGCAAAGAGCCGGACAACACTGAGTGACTAACACATCCTCTGGTATTTTGTTATAGCCTCCCGAAACAACTAAGACAAGAAGCAAATCCCAAACCTAATTAAGACATTCCTGCAGACAGTTCAGTTGCCAGGAGAGGTAATCCAAAGAAGGTGCTTAGACTGGGACTGGGGAATAAGCAGTCAGTGGGCACCCAGGGGAAGAGGTGGGGTAAAGCAGCATCAGGCTCTTCTCCCCTGCACGGACATCCCCACGCTACCTATAAAGAGCTGTGGCATTAATTACACATCTCCTTGCTAAAGATTCACTCTTGGGTTGTCTACGAAAACTAATGAAGACTATCAGAGCACCACTCAAGACCTTTCCATCTGCCAAGCACTTCACAAGATGAGCTCATCAATCCACATGGCCCTCCTGTGAAGCTGGTAGTTATGGTTATGCCCAACTTAGAGATGGAGCAACTGAGCAGAGATAAAGCTACTTCCTGGAGTCTCTGGGTGCACTGCAGCCACTGTCTTTCCATAAAGCAAACCATGGGTCTCTGAGCAAGGATTTTCTTATCTTTTCTTTTACCCCAGCTTTCACTGAGATGAGTATCCCAAAAGAGGGTAACAGATATACAGGCTGGATGAGACTTCCCTGGTGATCTAGTGCTTAAGAATCCACCCTGCAGTGCAGGGGAACAGGTTTGATCCCTGATTGGCGAACTAAGATCCCACATGCAATGGAGCAACTAAGCTCGCGTGCCATAGCTAGTGAGCCCGAGCCACAACTAGAGAGTCTGTGCACCACAAGGACAGATCCCACATGATGCAACTAAGACCCAATGCATCCAAATAAATAAAAACGAAAATATACAGGCCAGTTCTTCACGTTGTGCAATGCATAACTAGGTCCCTTTAGAAGTAGTCATTATCCTCAAAGTTACTCTTTCATAGCTGAGGTATTGCTAGACTGTTACTGATGACTGATTCATAGCCATCAATGAATTATTAATTTTATCAACAGATATTTATTGAATCCCTTCCCTATTTCAAACGTTATACTATGCCCTGTGCTCGGTGCTAATTTAGTTAAAAAAAAATAAAGTGAATGACCCTTCAATTTTGTTGTAATATTATTTAGCCTGGATATAAGGAATTTTTATGGAATATTTCATTAAAATAACCTATCGGTCCATATTTTCCCTGCCTTCAACTTTGGCTATGGGAAAAGTTGAGAGCCAATAATGGGCAAAAGGGTTCTTTTTTTCCCAAAACTTGGAATAATGGTAATGGATTACAATATTAAGTAACTAGTTCATCCTTGTGTCAATGAAATTTAGAGGAAGCACTCGGCATTAGAGTTAGAGATCCACAGATGAAAGGAGCCAACTATCATAGCCCTCACTGCCCTATGATAGATATGATAGATATCAAGTTAACGGGTAGCTAAGATAGGATGGATATATGTCAGGGAAAAAACAGAGAGATGAATGAATGAATGAAAGCAGTTAACCTATATACATTTTGTGGAAGTTGGGGTGACTGTTCCTGACACTGTATCCTTTTTAATCAGCATGATGGTGCTTATGAAAGCACATAGTTAAGAACCCAAAATCTGGGACTTCTCTGGTGGTCCAGTGGCTAAGAATCCTCCTGTCCTGTCCCATGTAGGGGACATGGGTTCCATCCCCAGTCTGGGAAGATTCCTCATGCCTTGGGGCAACTAAGCCGGCATGCCACAGTTACTGGCCCTGCATGCTCTAGAATGTGCTCTGCAACAAGAGAAGCCACCAAAATGAGAAGCCCGTGTACTGCAACTAGAGAGTAGTCCCCGCTCACCACAACTAGAGACAGCCTGAGCACAGTAACAAAGACCCGATAAAGCCAAAGAATAAAATTTTTAAATTAATTTTTTTAAAAAACTGCATTTTTGTTTAGTTTGAAAAAAAGAACCCAGAATCTGATTACACGGGTCTGGGTTCCAATCCTGACTCCACTTACTACTTTAATGTGACACTTAAATATCTTCAGGTCCTTGGTTTCTTCATTTCTAAAGTAGATTAAGAGTGGCAGTGTTTCATGGGACAGTGGTGAGGATAAAATGGAATAATTCATACAAAATATTTGTGTGCCTGATCTATAATATTCCCCCAATAAAAGTTAACTATTATGATTTCTAAATTTTAAAGTGCTACACAATTATAACAAAATATGTTAATGTTATTATTATTGTCCTTTAAAAAAATCTATCATTCAGTGCCCTTAATTTAAGGTTATACCTGATTAAAATGAGCAGATAGTATCTTATCCTTGGTTATATCTGTAGGATCATTGTAATAGGTTTTTCTTTTTAACCTAAAAGTTTTTTCCATAGGGATTTGGCAGATGTTTTGTGATTTATGCTATATTCAGAAAAATCCATCACTTCTTAGATGAAAATTTTTTTAAGTAAATCATATAAACTTTAGAACAGGACTCATATTTATAAAATTATACAAGCTAGAAATAATGAGAATATACTTTTAAAAGACGCAGGGCATTTCTGAGAGTAAAAATGCAAAACTGATTATATCTGTAGTGATTTTTAATAATCCTACCAGAATTAAAATGGAATGGCAAGGATTTAGGAATGGCTCTGAGTGATAAGATCTGGCTATGGAATTCTAGGAAGTCGAGATATTTTAGATCTGCATATTAACATCCCAAATCAGTGCCCTCCAGATAGGTTGGGACTGTGGCTTCCCATGTGTTTGCTACTGGTTGCCAGAGCAACCAAGGAGAAAGAGAAAACCATTCATCATAAATCCCACCTGGTGCTGCCCCATCACTCTCCCTACTCATGTTGGAATAATGATATTATCTATACCTGCCCCAAAAGCTACTGCAACAATGGATTGTCTAAGTATGCTAAGTGTGTCTCTTCCTATTATTTCAACAGGAGTTATTTATGCATCTAAAAATAAAATAGGTGAACATGATGGGAAAATGGACCTTATAATGTAAATTAATTGAGAAAGAGTGATCTGGATGTCAAATGGGATAACAGCCACCATTTGCTAGAGGGATATATGGAGAGGAGGTTATGAGGTTTTGAGGTACTTGGAAAATAAAGAAGTATTCAGAGTAGCTCAGTAACTGGCTACCAAGTTCCCTCTTGCCTCAGCACAAGTCTTCAGACTTGGGAAAAAATAAAATAATCTGAAGATTCAGTTCAGTTCAGTCGCTCAGTCGTGTACGACTTTGCCACCCCATGGACTGCAGTACTCCAGACCTCCCTGTTCATCACCAACTCCCGGAGCCTACTCATACTCATGTCCATCGCGTTGGTGATGACATCCAACCATCTCATCCTCTGTTGTCCCCTTCTCCTCCTGCCCCCAATCCTTCCCAGCATCAGGGTCTTTTCTATTGAGTCAGCTCTTCGCATCAGGTGGCCAAAGTATTGGAATTTAAGCTTCAACATGAGTCCTTCCAATGAACGCCCAGGAATGATCTCCTTTAGGATGAACTGGTTGGATCTCCTTGCAGTCCAAGGGACTCTCAAGAGTCTTCTCCAACACCACAGTTCCAAAGCATCAATTCTTCAGTCCAAATCTCACATCCATACATGACTATCGGAAAAACAATAGCTTTGACTAGAAGGGCCTTTGTTGCTTAAGTAATGTCTCTGCTTTTTAATATGCTGTCTAGGTTGGTCATAACTTTTCTTCCAAGGAGCAAGCATCTTTTAATTTTATGGCTGCAGTCACCATCTGCAGTGATTTTGGAGTCCAAGAAAATAAAGTCTCTCACTGTTTCCATTGTTTCCCCATCTATTTGCCATGAAGTGATGGGACCAGATGCCATGATCTTAGCTTTCTGAATGTTGAATATTAAGCCAACTTTTTCACTTTCCTCTTTCACTTTCATCAAGAGGCTCTTTAGTTCTTCTTTGTTTTCTGCCATATGGGTGGTGTCATCTGCATATCTGAGGTTATTGATATTTCTCCCCATAATCTCGATTCCAGCTTGTGCTTCATCCAGTCCTTCGTGTTGCATGATGTACTCTGCATATAAGTTAAATAAGCAGGGTGACAATATACAACCTTGACGTACTCCTTTCTTGATTTGGAAACAGTCTGTTGTTTCATGTTCAGTTCTAACTGTTGCTTCTTGACTTGCATACACATTTCTCAGGAGGCAGGTCAGGTGGTCTGGTATTGAAGATGGCCAGTATCAAAAGTGCTGAATCACAGACACCAGTGAGCTGAACAACCTGCAAGCTCTGAGCAGGTTTCCCAAGCCTGACACTATTGACATTTGGAGCTGGTTAATTCCTTGCACTGGGGGTCTGTCCTGTGCACCACAGACTGTTTAGCAGACCTGGTCTCTATAGACTAAAGGTGTTCACCCCTTCTCTCTAGCTGTGACAACCAAAGATCTCTCCAGACATGGCCAAATGTCCTCTAGGACAGTGGTCCCCAAACTTTTTGGCACCAAGGACCAATTTCATGGAAGACAACTTTTCTATAGACCAGACTTGTAGGGAGGCGATGGTTTCGGGATGATTCAAACGCATTGCATTTATTGTGCACTTTATTTCTAATCTAATACTGCTGGTGATCTGACAGGAGGCACCGGTCCACAGCCCAGAGGTTGGGGATCCCTGCTCTAGGGGATGAGTCTTAGAGGGATAAACTATCCCCTGACTGAAAACTACTGCTTATCCCTCAAGGTTTCTCTCAAAGTCAGGTGAAGTTTGAGGAGGTGCTTTTAGATTATTGGGGCTTCCATGGTGGCTCAGACAGTAAACAATCCACTTGCAATGCAGAAGACCCAGGTTCGATGCCTGGATTGTGAAGATCCCCTGGGAAGGGAATGGCAACCCACTCTAGTATTCTTGCCTGAAGAATTCCATGGTCAGAGGAGCATGGAGAGCTACAGTCCATGTGGTCACAAAGAGTCGGACACAACTGAGTGACCAACATATTTCTAGATTATTAATATATTTTCTGGTACAATACCATTGAATCACTGAATTAAATGAGCACAATCCTGTTTCATTGGATGGTTTTAACTCTCAATGTGTGTGTGTGTGTGTGTGTGTGTGTAAGGCTATGCAGGACTATTTTACACAAACATTCAGTAAAGCAGAAAGCAGAAAAGGATGTTTGAAAATGTTTCCTCAAAGGTTAATGACATAAAGAGAATACATTCATAAAACAGAAAAAAAATTGGAAAGGAGAAAAATCATATTTTCATACTTGAGAATATACATTAGTTTAACTTCCTTTATTTCTTTGTTATGAAGAGACTCCAAGAGATGTAATTTGCAAATATAGTTGAAAGTTAATTATACTATTATAAATTATATCCTTTTACTGCTCTCTGGAGAACACTAAGAATTTTAGGGTGAATAGAAGGGTATAAATGTTCATGTTGTAGTCAATACACAATTTATATCATCGAGCTACCATTAAATATAATGAATTCCCACACTGTGTTATGGAAATAATCAAGAACGGAACTATTTTTTTCTTCAGAATTCCTAAGCAGCATTTAAGTTTTAGTGTTGCTAGCACTGTGTATTGACAAAACACGTTTTATTTGGGAGACACAATGCCTGGGGCAGGAGGATAGATGCAGTTAATAGTCAGAACAAAGGCACATAGAAAAAACATAATTGGCTCCAGTTCTACAAATCAAATCCATGGCTGAAGAAATAAAGAGAGGTTAAGAAAGGTAAGAGATCAAGACCTTGGGATTTTTTAAATTATTATTTTATATGTCACATTTCTTTCAGACAAATGAAGTCTGTGTGTATTGTAGTTCTTGTGAGCACATGTCTGAAGGTTTAAAAGAAGGAAGAGAAGAAGCAAGGAAAAATACATATAGCTTAAAGTTGTATCTTCACATACCATCTCATTTAATCCTTACAACATCCCTAGGAAGTGAGTGTTATTAACTTGTGTTAAAGATGAGGAAACTAGAAGCTCATTAAGTAAGTTAACCAATGTCAGGCAATATGATTTTGCCAAATTTAAAGGCCCTCTTCTTACTCATAAGCCACTCAATTGAGCTTCTCTGGGCAGAATATCTATTTTTATTTCCAGAACGGACCACTCTCTTCATTTTATTTGTGTATGCAAGTCAGCCAATTCAGAATTCAATGGAGTGAACAAATAACCTCTCTGAAGGCTCCAAATACTCTAGGTTAAATGTTTATAAATAGTGTTTGTGTCAGTATAAATTAACAGAATTTTCAGAATTTAGATTTGAGTCCTGACTTTTCTATTTACTAGCTGTACATCCTGGCAAACAACCCTAGTGTTATTATGACATAAATAGTTGTTTGTGACCTAGGCCTTAGATACCTAATTGCTGTAGGATTATTTTATAGGATATAATGCATTCTAGATTCCAAATAACTGATTCACAAATATTAGAATGTGATCAAAAATAAAACAGAGGACACATATTTTAAATGTCTAGCTCAAATTTAATCACTTATTAGTGGAATAACCTGTATGTAGGTATGTGTTTGTGTGTGTGCATGTATATTTGTTTTGTTTTATTATTTGCTTCAAGTTTGAAACACAACTGTCAAATCATGGCACTGCTATAAACAAGAAATAAGTGATATTTTTCAACAAATATTCAGTAAAAGGCAGTTCTCCCAATGTTATAGGCCCCTTGTACTGCCTACATTGACACACATGACAGATAATTGAATGTGAATTCTTTGTATAGATGTCTTCATCTAATCAATGAATGCCTTGCACTCTCTTCATCCATAATGCTTCAGCCCTAGATCTATTTATTTTCTTCAAATAGGCCTAAACACTGCAAATGTAATATACTGTAAGACTTCCTCAAATAATTTACTTTTCCATTCATCTTCATAAAAAAATATAGCAACAAAATTGCTATAGTTCTTCATGTGCTACCTACCTGCCAGAGCCTCCAACAAACTACTGAAGATTAACTAATACTTGGAGAAAGCCACTTAAGTTCTGAAATATCTGACACATTATGAAATTGACATGGTATCCCTATGGAAATGCAAAGACTGGTAGCTCTTCATTTGCAATACATGTGCATGCTCAGGACATAGGCAATGTTTTGCCCAAATTAAGCCAAGAGCCAGTAAAAGCCAGTAAGCATTCCCTTCCATGTCAAACCATTAAGAGAGCCGAGGCTAACTGTTCAGAGTTACTACATATTTTGGGCCTATTCACAATTTAAAAATGCTCCAAATCAAGTGTTGTTGTTCAGTCACTAAGTTGTGTCCGCCTCTTTGGGATCCCATGGACTGCAGCGTACCAGGCTTCCCTGTCCTTTGCTATTTCCTAGAGTTTGCTCAAACTCATGTCCATTGAGTCGGTGATGTCATCCAGCCATCTCATCCTCTGTCACCCCCTTCTCCTTTGGCCCTCAATCTTTCCCAGGATCAGGGTCTTTTCCAACAAAAAGCATCAGGGTCTAATTCAAATCAAATAGCAACTACATTTTAAAAAAATTGCCTCACATTTGAAGAAACCACTGGGTAAGAGTTGTCCACTAAGTATACTCCTTGGGATAAAATACAAGGACAGGGAGCCAGTGACAAAACTATCTGAGGTTTGGGTATAGGAATCGGGGCAAAAGTAGGGGAACTTGAAATAAATTTTGATTTCTCTCTGTTTAGATAATTGCATCCTGAACCATAAAGTCATACTACAGCAGCTCTGTGGATGCTGCTGGTTGGACAAGGCCATGGGATGGGCTGGTGACTCTCACAGGTGGGTATTCTCACCAAATGCCATACTAGTCATAAGCTCAACAAAGAAAAGACTTGAAATGGTAACCACATCACAGCTTTTATGAGTGGCCTTAATATCTGCCATGGTTGTATCCTATTGATGCTGTAAGAAATTATCCCAAATTTAGCACCTGAAACAACCCAAATCCATTACCTTTTTGTTTTGTAGGTTAGAAGGCTGATATGAATCTCACTGAGCTAAATCAAGGTGTCAGCAGGGATGCAGGCCTTTCTGAAGTCTCTAGGGAAGAATCTCTCCTTGCCTTTTCCACTTTCTAGAGGGTGCCCACATGCCTTGGCTCATGGCCCCCTTCCTCCATCTTCAAAGCCAGCAAAGGATCATCTCTCTGACCTACTTCCATTGTCTTGTCTCTCTTTCTGATCCCCAATTCCATTGTCACATCTCTCTTTCTGACTCTGGCTGAGGAAAGTTCTCTGTTTCTATGGACTCATGCGATTAGACTGGGTCCACCTGGATGATCCAAGAGTCTTCCCATCTCAAGGTCTTTAACTTTATCACATTTGCTAAGCCCCCTTTGTCATGTACAGTAACATACTCACAGGTTCTGAGGATTAGTATTAGGACATCTTTGGGGAACTATTAACCTGCCTACCAAAATGGTCCATGATCTGAAGATTCCCAAATCCTTTACACATTCAACCCTTTAATGAGAAATCCCTCCTACCCACTGAAGAAGCAATTTTCACACAAATTGACCCATAACTCAGTTGTGTCTGATTCTTTGGGACCCCATGGACCGTAGCCTGCCTCCAGGCTCCTCTGTCCATGGAATTCTCTAGGAAAGAATACCAGAATGGATTGCCATTTCCTTCTCTGGGGGGATCTTCCCAACCCAAGATTTGAACTTGGGTATCCTGCACTGCAGGCAGGTTCTTTACTGTCTGAGCCACCAGGGAGAACCCATGATTACTAATTTATGTAGCAAACATCCTTCTGACAGATGCCATTATGACAACTGTTA
Organism: Okapia johnstoni; assembly: GCA_024291935.2. Classification (NCBI taxonomy): domain Eukaryota; kingdom Metazoa; phylum Chordata; class Mammalia; order Artiodactyla; family Giraffidae; genus Okapia; species Okapia johnstoni. The sequence goes on from CM044324.1 coordinate 20,938,923, forward strand.
GAATACAGCTGTGCTCAATTACAACATTCTTATTTACTCTAAAGAACATCTATGATACTGGGTTTGGGACACCTTTGCATTAAGTTATTTTCTTATTTAATAATCAGCATCTGTAAAATTTTTAATCTGAGAGGGCAACGAGGCATTTTCTTTGGTCTCAGCTTACAGGATCTTAATTCCCTGACCACAGCTTGAACCTGAGCCATGGAAGTGAAAGCCCAGAATCCTAACCACTAGGCCACCAGGGAACTCTTGAATGAGGCATTTTCTTGATGTTCTATAACATGATCTGCATTTTTACAAACATACTTTATAAGTCATTAGCTGGGGGTAAAATTAACCTACCCTGCTCTGGAAATTATAGCAGCCAACATCATGGCATTTTTTGTTTGTTTGGGGAGGGGGCATTGGTCTTTTGGCCATACCATGTGGCATGCAGGACCTTAGCTTCCCCACCAGGGATTGAATCTGGGCCCCCTGTAGTGGAAGCACAGAGTCCTAACCACTGGACAACCAGGGAAGTCTCCATCATGGCATTTCTAAAATCTTTTCAGTGAAACTGTTATGGCTGTTACTTAATAATTATCTTAATAAATTCATTTGTACTTCATTATAACTAATATTAATTAACAATGCATTTTATTTGTTACTTTATCCAACCACCTGTCAGAAAAATCATAAAGAGACCTATCACATTGATCAGGTAAGAATAGGAAGAAACAAATCCCCTCCCCCCCTTTTTTTGAGAGTTATGTTTTATTCGGTGGACAAATTTGAGGATTTAAGCAGATTATCCTGAGAAACTGCTCCCAACAAATCTTGATATCTCAAAAAATATGATAAAATAAATGTTTATTTTTTTCTCACACAAAGCCCAGTGCAATTCAGGTAACTTTTCCCCATCTTGTTGCTATGCCATCAGGAAAACATGGTTTCCTACAGCCAAGGTTGCTGTAGGCAGGAGAAGAGAGATGGAGAAGGCATATTGGCTCCCAGCTGCCTCATCTGAAAAGTGACAAGTATCACTTCTTCTTCCAGGCCATTGGCCAGAAATAGCCATGTAACCTAACTTGCCTTCAAAGAATGCTAGGAAATAGAGGGGAGTGCTTGGGACTTTTAGTTGGGGCTAATTGTCTTTGCCACTCCATCACCTTCATTCTTTTCACTGACTTCTTTGTCTTCCTATTGTGAAAGTGGAACAAGCAGAAGTAGAAATAAAAATGATCTATAGCTAAGCCATCCAAGCCATCTTCTATCCCAACACCTCCATGACTGTTCTGCCATTTCGCAACTCTGATATTTTGAAGGCAGGTTCATTTTCTCTAAGAGTCTCTCAGGGTTTCCTAAAACAACTAATTTCCCTTAAAGTCACAGCAATTTCAGTGACTGACACTTTGAAGCCACCTGATTTGTCATTCTGTGAATGATTTACCTTTAGGATGGTCAATAATGTTGACTTACTCAAAGTTCATACCTTTACAAAGGGGCTTGAATGCCACCATCTCAGTTATATTTGAAGTTAATATTTCAATCAATTTAACTGGCAAATATTTTGCTCAAATAGTTATCTCAGGCTCTGAAACACCTTCCTGTTCTTTTTTTTTTTTTTAACATACCTCTTCTGGGGACAAGGAGGTAACTAATTCTGCCACCATAGAGAACTATGGTGATTTGACATTACATAGCCAGATGGCAAAATGCCGGTTAAAGATTCCCTGTTATTCTGTTGATCTCTATTCAAGTATTCAATCTTCATCTTTTAGTCATAACACTGGCTTCCCAATTCAACAAAATTCATTTTGCAAATGAAACATTAAAATAGGTGATATAAAATGCATCAGCTCAGAGCTGGCAATTTTTTTTTTTTTTTTTGAGTGAATGAAATTAGCAATCTTCCCTGCTAATCTTTTCAAATTAGAACAGAGCTTAGATTCAAGGTAGAAGTGAATTCTTAACTTTTCATAGACCTTCCAGATCCAAACAATAGACACAGATGTGGCAAGAGACTTGGTGGGACCTAATCTCTACATACCTCCAGCTTGGGACTCTGGATGGTCAGAGTTAACACCAGGATTCTTTTTTGAAACTGGTCTCCATGTCCTTTGGATGAATGGAGAGGGGACTTTGGGTCCTTTGATTAAAATCTCTGGCTGTCAAGTTTCCATTTGTCAGCTGAATCACAAATTGGTTCTTACCCCTGACCTTGGTCTTGGCATTGGAATTTCAGTTTCCAGGTTGACATCCTTCTCTCCCTCAAGCTTTCTTTATACTTGGTTTTCCTGTTTCCCACAATCTCTGGAAGGACACATCCTGCTCTGGTCAACCCTTCAAAGTCTAACTTCTGACTCCAGCTGCTGGCTGGTACCAGGCAGTTTCACCTTGTCTCCATAAGGGGAGGGTCTGATTTCCTGGATGTCAGGATCCCTGCCTCTTCCCGAGAAATGGAGAAAACCTTGTGTCCATCACTAATTTCCCAAACTTATATTCATAATGCTTAGACTAAACAAACAACATAACGGTGATTGCCAAAGTCTCAACCTCTTCTAAAAGAATTAAACAAAATAAAGCCCATATAAGTTTTGTACAGGAAGTATTTAAAATGCACAAAGGCACAGATGGATAAAATATATAAGGAAGTGAACACAACAATATTGCCTTTCTTTTAAGCCAAAATATGCAAATACAAGTTATATATCCAACATCAGCCACGTGCTTGGTGGTCATTTGAATATGCTAAGCCTATGCAAAGATGTCAGGCAATGCAAAGAAGGGGAATATAGAAAGAACAAAGAAAACTGTCTGAGAGCAGAGAATAAAGCCAATTTATACTTTTGGATGATATTTAAGCTGTTTCAGTGTGTTCTGAAGTTTTTGCTTTGTCTTACACACAACCAGACTGCCATTAGATGATAAAGGTGGTTAAATGCAGACCTCTCTTTAGGGAGAAATTTAAGTCTTTTCCATCAGGAATCCATCTCTGGTCTTTACAAACACACCATCAGAGTGCATCACAAAACCAAGAATCTGGTCTTGGCCTGCCAGCGTTTGACATTGACCAAGTCAAATGAGCTCTAGGGGATGCTTTTTTGTTTATTTTCCTGCAGAAAACAGTATTTTATGTTAATCTGTAAGGACCTTTCTGGCTCTAAAATTCATGCCTCATTGTCCCGACTACTAAACATTGCCTGAAACACTGCCCTGTGAGTGCATTGTGTGCTTCTGAGAGCCAAGCGGAAGTTCAATGTGTCCAGCTTCACAATCTGACCTAATGTGACTCAACTTGAATACTTCCTCTAAGGAGGCTGCCCAAGAACCCCACAAAAAGCCATTTGGGGCAAACCTCACCTCCCTCTATTGCTTTCCTCCCCACCTCTTGGGAAACCCATTCAGTGAGAGCTCTCCCTCCAAAATCGCTCATTGAGAAGCCCCAGCTTCTGGCTTCTCTGCTCAGGAACTCTATGTTCTCATTTTCAAGGTCCAGCTTGCCACTCTGGCGCTCTGCCTCTGGCTTCCATTCCTGCCCAGGGAAGTTGGAAATTGCCTAAAATCATGTGAGGAAAGCTGGCCCTGTGTCACGGACCCCCACAGGCAGTAGGAAAAGGCTAGAATCCTCAGCTCACCAGCGCCCCCCAAGCTTGAGACAGTTTTCTTTCTGTTTCTCTTTGTTATATAAAATTTATTTACTTTTAACTGAAGGATAATTGCTTTACTGTATTGTGCTGGTTCCTGCCAAACATCAACATAGCTTTGCCCTTCCTTCCAATGTGATCAGCAGTGTGTCTGCCTCCTCCATTCTTCCCCGGCCCACATTTCTCACATTTGTGGGGGGTGAGGGAGTGTCATAGGCCCAGTGTCCCACCATCCCCAACCAAATGAGACACTCAGGAGAAGCCCTCACTGTTGTCAGGGAGGAAGGTCTGAATCTGAGCATGAGGGCCGGGAAGGATGGAGGAATCATGTTTAGAAATGAGAGAATCATTTCAGCAAACAAGAAGGCAAATGGAGCATTATTAAGCCATAAAAAGTAGTGAAATTGGGTCATTTGTAGACACATAGATGCGTCAAGAGACTGTCACACAGAATGAAGGAATTCAGAAAAAGTAAAACAAATACCATAAATCAATGCATATATATGGAATCTGGAAAAATGGTACAGATGATCGTATTTGCAAAGTAGAAATAGAAACACAAATGTATGGACACCAAGAGGGGGATGAATTGGGAGACTGGGATTGGCATATATACACTATTGATATTATATATAAAATAGATAACTAAAGAGATCCTACTGTATAGCTCAGGGAACTCTACTCAATGCTCTGGGGTGACCTAAATAGGAAGGGAATCCAAAAGGGAGGAGATATATATACACACATATAACTGATTCACTTTGTTGTACACCTGGAACTAATACAACATTGTAAAGCAACTGAACTCCAAGAAAATTGTTTTTAAAAATTAAAAATAAATACATAAAATGTATACCCTTGGGCTGTGAAGGAGCCTATAAATCTACAGTTTTAGTAAGAGGTTGGAACATGGTTAAGGGGATGGCTTGTGAAGCCTGACTGCCAGGGTTTGAAACCTGGCTTTACTACTTGTGAACCTGGACAATTATTTAACTTCTCTGTGCCTAGGTTTCCTCATCCATCAAATGAAGTTAGAAATAGAACCTACCTTTTATGGTTGTTGTAATGATTAAAAGAGTTAACCTAGAACATACAAGTTAATGCCTGGCAATAAACATTCAAGACGTCCAGCCCATACATTGTTACTATACTCTCCACCTGGTCACCGTTTCTGCCCACTCCTCCCCCATGCCAGGTGGCCTACTGAGGATGCTCTCAGTTGATCCATAAGCTCTTCACCTGCCAGGGAAGGGGCATCAGCTCAGCAGGGCCAAGGGGGAGAGGAATCCAGGAATTTACTGACTTCTGAAGGTCATTTAAATCCAATGGCTTGAGCTCTGCACAATGAACACCGCAGTTAAATTCAGCACCAAGGAAACACATTCGTATGTGCCAGGCTTTGAATGGCACCCAATTCCCCCAGCCCAGGTCCCTTAGTCAACACCTGACCTGTTTCCAACTCAGCTCCCAGCAGCAGGACCCCGTGTCATCATGTCAATCATGTTTTCTGACATTCTAACTGCAGGGATCTTTTTGGCAGCCTAGAGTCCTATATTTCAGATCAATTAGAAGTTGAAATTGGGGATCCCCTGGGCAGAAATTAACCCTCTTGGGTTCCTATTCTCAGGTCTAAGGGAGAAAGATGAAAAAATGATCCTTGCTTGAAATTCCATTTGTAGGAACTTAACCAATGAGGGTTACATTAACTTATTTCTAGATTTCCTCTCCACTTTACTCTGTTCCTCTAACTTACAAGCAATTTCTAAGTCAAGGTTTAATTTCTTCCCCACTCTACTGTCCCCAGTGCCCAGGTGGGTCTCCATCTTCCTCAGCAGTCTATGAAGTTAAAGCTCAGAATGTGGCTTTAACTCAATTGGTAATTTTTTTCCAATACAGGTGATCCTTGGACAATGCAAGGAGATAATCCAAATATATAGTCAGCCCTCTTTGTCCATGGTGCCACCACATCTGTAGATTCAACCATTTGGGAATTATGTCATTCTACAACACTTTACTATTGAAAAATATTCATGTAAAAGGAGACCCCATGCAATTTAAATCCACTATATTCAAGGGTCAGCTGGAAAATACTTATCTAAGGTCATCATAATTCAACATGAAAATTCAACAATCTCCCCACATTCATAGAGATCTACATCTCAGTCACCAACCAACTTTGAACATATTTATCCTTATAACCTTTTGTTGAAATAAGTAATTGGGGCCAGGCTCCGTTTTCTTAGGAATGTAAATGAAGGCACAAAAAGGTGACACAAGTTGAGAGGTTTAATGAATGAGATGAGGGAAAGAATCCTGCCTGGCCCCGGGCCTGGGGTTTGAAGGCAGTTGTGTGTCTTCCAGGTGACCATGTGACTCTGCAGTCTTTGCAGCTCACAGAGCTCTGTGCCTGGCCTGATGAAGCCATCAATCTCATCCTGTCTGACAAATGTTACAGAGGAGACCCACAGCGAGGACACCGAGAAGGGAATCTTTATTTTCTGGGTTTTTTTTTTACCTTTAATTCTGTGTTCTCAGGATGAAATGTATGGATTTCCTTTCTCTAGTTCATCACAGCTGTGCTGTTGGAATTCTCTGCTTTCTCTTTGGTACTTTGGTTTATTTGGTGCATCAGCTGGGGGAGCCATGGAAATTTCACAGGGTCCCAATCACTTAAGGGTGTGCTGAGCACCTGGCCTGGGCTCCAACGATTGGCTGGTATTGATCTGTAGGTGTTTAGAAAGCATGAATAGCTTCAACCTAAAGCCACTATCAAAGTAAACTATTTCCTCCAATAACTAGGGTTTTTCAGCTTTTATAAAACTCATGTCAAGAGTCTGAATTTACTGCTTATAACATTCTTTTTTTCACACCTCTTTCAAAATATGTAAACAACTTATGCAACTCAATATCAAAAAATCCCAAACAAGTCAATTAAAAAAATGGACAGAAAAAATAAAATAAAATAAAAAATGGACAGAAGATCTAAATAGACATTTCTCCAAAGAAGACATACAGATGGCCAAAAGGCACATGAAAGGATGCTCAATATTGCTAATAATTAGAGAAAAGCAAATCAAAACTGCAATGAGGTATCACCTCTCACTGGTCAGAATGGCCATCATCAAAAAATCTACAAAAAATCAACACTGAAGAGGATGTGGAGAAAAAGAAACCCTCCTATATTGTTGGAGGGAATGTAAATTGGTGCAGCCACTGTAGAGAACAGTGTGAAGGTTCCTTAAAAAACAAGAGCTACCATATGAGCCAGCAATCCTACTACTGGGCATATTTCTGGAGAAAACCATAATTCAAAAAGATACATGTATTCCCATGTTTACAGTACCGCTATATACAATAGCCAAGACCTGCAAGCAACCTAAATGTCCATTGACAGAGGAATGGATAAAGAAGATGTGATTTATATATGTGTGTGTGTGTGTGTGTGTGTGTGTGTGTGTGTGTGTGTGTGTGTGTGTATAATGGAATATTGCTCAGCCATTAAAAATAATGAGATAATGCCATTTATAGCAACATGGGTGGACCTAGAGATTATACTAAGTAAAGTAAACCAAACAGAATGTATATATTGCTTATATGTTGAATCAAAAAAAAAAAAAAAAAAAAGATACAAATTAGCTTATTTCCAAAAGAGAAAGAGACTCACAGACAGAGAAAACAAACTTATGATTACCAAAGGGGAAAGAAGGGTGGAAGTTTGGATAAATTAAGATGTTGGGATTAAGATAGATAGATAGATAGATAGATAGACAGATAGATAGATAGATAGATATAAAATAGATGACCAACAAGGATCTACTGTATAGCATAGGGAACTTAATGTTTTCTGATGTCCTGTGGGGGAATAAAAACTGCTGAAGTGTGTGTGTGTGTATATATGTATATATATATATATATATATATATATATATATACACACATACATGAATCACTGTGTTATACACCTGAAACTAACATAATATTATAAATCAACTATACCTCAATTAAAAAAATGAGACAGTTGCCCATCTTGTCAAGTTGAATCCCCTTCATTGTGATTTAGCATCATAGAACCATGATTCTGAATCTGAAACGGAAGCTTAGATGGTAACAGTGGTGACGATGATCAGTCATGGGTGCCTACTAGATGCTAGGGTTACATGCATTACCTCAGTGATCCTCACAACAACTCTATAAGATAACGAGTGTCTATTATTTTCCCCATTTTGAAGAAATTTGGGTCAAAAATGAAGTCACTTGTTTAAGACGACACAGTCTTCCAACCCAGGTCTGCCTGACTCAAGCCCACATTCATAACCACTACACATTCTTGCCATCTAGTACACATCCCACACTTCATAGATGTGGAAACTGGGACCCAGAGAGGTGAACTGTCCAATATCATCATATTAATTGTGGAGGAATGAGCAGACCACCCCAGGCTCCTGACAGCTCTTTACCTTTCTTGAGTAGAATTTGACCCTCTGGGGACATAAATGGTCACTTAATTTCTACGGACAATACTACCTGGGATTGGGGAGTGCAATGTGGGAGAGGGACAAAGCAGAGGGGCAGCAAGGGAGTTGCCTAGGTCCCTGCAGCCCATCCTGGTGGAAAAGCATCTTGATAACCACCCCCTCCTGATGCGTTGGCTTTATTCCACCCTGACCTTGGCCATGCACATTATGAAATTGCTTACATCTCAGACCTACCAAGGTCAAGCCAACCATGTAAATGCTTTGTATGTATTATAAACAACATAATCTAACTTTACCCAATAAACAACATAATCTAAATTTACCCAGATCAATTTTTAAATTAAGAAAAGTATACTTTTCAAACAGCTTTAGTTTAAGCTGTAAAAGTAATTGACTGTATCCATTCTCTCCCACTTTCCTAATAGACTTTGCTCCCAGGGAGGTATTTCAAAAGATCTAAGCCCATATATCTATATTCTGAAAGGCATGTGAATTTTGGAGAATGTGCAGGCTGTTCTCACACCTCAATTGAGATCCACTAAGTCAGAAATGGGAAGTTTTGAAGTCCTTCTGATAATTAAGTCCAAGCTACTTTCTAAAACTGTATTTTTCTTATAGGCTGAGTTGTGTTCTCTCAAATTTATACATTGTTGTTGTTCAGCCACCTAGTTTTGTCCGACTCTTTTGACCCCATGGACTGCAGCATGCCAGGCCTCCTTGTCCCTCATCATCTCCCAAAATTTGCCCAAGTTCATGTCCATTGCATCGGTGATGCCATCCAGCCATCTCATCCTCTGATGCCATCTTCTCTTTCTGCCTTAAATCTTTCCCATCATCAGTGACTTTTCCATTGAGTTGGCTGTTCGTATCAGGAGACCAAAATACTGGAGCTTCAGCTTCAGCATCAGTCCTACCAATGAGTATTCAGGGTTGATTTTCCTGAAGATTGACTTAATGATTCATATTATTGTTATTAAGATTACTTAATAATTCATATGCAGAAATCCTAACCCCCAGGATACCAGAATGTGATGATATTTAGAGATGGGGTCTTTAAAGAGGGAGTTAAATTAAAATGAGGTCCTTGGGAGTTGCCCTATTCCAAAACAACTGGTGTCCTTTTAAAAAGAGGAAATTAGAACACAGACACACAGAGGGGAAGGCCACATGAAGACTTGTGGGTAAGATGGTCACCTACAAGCCAAGGAGAGAGGCCTTGGAAGAAACTACCTCTGCTTGATCTTAGGCTTCTAACCTCTAGAACTATGAGACCATGGATTTCTGTTGTTTAAGTACCACCTAGTCTGTGGTAAAATATACATAACATGAAATTTACCACTTAAATCCTTTTTAAGTATACAGTCGGTGGCATTAAGGACATTCACATGCAACCATCACCACCGTCCATCTCCAGAACTTTTTCATCTTCTCCAGTGGAAACTCTGTACCCATTAAATGCTAACTCCATCCTAACCTACTCTTAACCATTTGCAGTCCAATTGTCTGCCTGTTCTGAGCCACGAAAACCCCTTCTCACTTGACTTCAACCCAGATATAGTAAACTTATACAGGGACATGTAGGACCAAACTAGTCAATAAATTAAAGTAAATGTGTGTGAAGGTATTTATGAGGGGCTGTCAAGTGCCCTTTTTAAAAGTAGCGGCTTAAACTAGATTGTGATCCCAAGAAGCTCATGGCTTGCTAAGTCAACTCTCCTGCTTACAGACAAGATAAACTAGCAAGTGTGGTTCATCGATCCTTCCAGAAGGCTCAGAAGGCTCCAGACAAGCTCTCTAATAAAATGACTAATCTCCTTTGCTTTAGCTGTGAGGAAGCAGCCACAGCCAAGCAGATTAAGCAAAGGTAGGAGAGACAGGGAAACCCATATATTCTAACACAGCCCTGTCATGGGCTTCCGAAGAGATGTTCTTTAGTTAACCCCAATGCTAAATGGAGTTCAATGCAGCAAAAATGTGGGAAGCTTTCAGAACAAAAATGCAGAAATAAACCATATAAAGAAACTGAGAATCAACATGGCTCAGACTCCAGGTCATAAATGCACTTTGTAACTGGAAAGATACAGGTTTGATGAGAACCCATCTGGAAAGAGACACATACATGTTTGCTCATCAATTAATCATTCTTTTGGCTGTTGTGAGAACTTGAAATCGGGGTCCTCCAACCTAAAGTATATATACACAGTCTCCTCCCTTCTGTCTACTGCTCTCAGAGGGATCTTCTTATACAGGCTGGAAGGTCCTCCTTCCCTTCCCTTCCTTGAATTGCTGAGTTAGGAAACACCTTAGCTATAACCAGAAAAAATAGTTTCTTGCGGTTTGCCCTGACACCAAAATACCTCCCTCCAGAAAGGACTGTGAAAGCTAAAGTCCAGATAACATTACTATCGGACACCTTGTCCTCAAAGGACATTGGTGTCTCTTGTGAGTTCTAGGGATGAGCTTTAAGCTCCACTCACAAATATGAAGGGGTTATCACACAGCAGTGCCCACAGAAAACAGCGCTTGCTAAATGTCATTTATAAGCTCTCCTCCAAGCACAATTCCCAGCTAAATCTCTCATCTTCAGTTTCAGATTCCTAGCAGGTGCTAACTTTAACTTAGCAAGATTTCAGAGTTCGAATGGCTTCAAATTAGAATGACCTCTGCCAAAATTTGCGGTTGTTAAAGCAGCAGAGTTCAATCTGAATGGCTGAAAAGCTGGTAATTGAAAAGAAATAAGGCTTGATATAAAATATTTAACACCCAATTACAGACTTACAGCATTGCTTTGTGTGTGTGCATACTAAGTCGCTTCCGTCATGTCTGACTCTTCACAACCCTATAGACTGTAGCCTGACAGGCTCCTGTTCATGGGATTCTCCAGGTAAGAATACTGGAGTGTATTGCCATTCCCTTCTCCAGGGAATTTTCCTGACGTAGGGAGTGGACCCGCATTTCCTGTATTGCAGGTAGATTCTTTACCAGTAGGCCACTGAGGAAGCCCCATAACATTGCTTTACCTTACCTCATATATTTCTATAGCCATGGTAAAGATGAAAAGACTGAAAACAAAACTTCAACCAATCAATGGACAAAGAAATAAATTCAAGAAAGGAAAATTTTTAGATTTCAGATTGGGCCCATGCAGTGACATTCAAAACTCTTTGTTTTCTCTTGGGTTCACATCCATTTACTCACTGCCTCATAATAACAAGAATTCCTTCGATTGTGTGTAATGTTGACTTTCAACTGTTTATTTATAATACATGTTGTTTCAACAACTTTGTTTATCTTGCAAATAAACCCTGTAGGTCATGGAATCTGAGCTCTAATTGTAAAGCAGGCATGTACAAGTTTTGGAATCAAGTAGAATAGTGATTAATTCTGGGTGAGTTTCTTAACCTCTGTAATAATAACTAAAAATAGTCATACTTCATTGAGCACTTATACTGGGCCAAGGGCTGAACACAGATCATCTCAACTGATTCCCCCACAACCTTCTGATAAGTCTACTATTATTACAACAAATTTGCTGGTTGGAGGGCTTAAGTAATTGGTTCATGATCAAACAAAAACTAGTAAGTAAGGTGTTATCTAAACCCAAACAATCTATATACACTATTTTACCTCTTGAGTCTCAGTTATCTTGACTGTTAAGTATGAGCAAAAATACTCATCTCATAGGATTGCTGTCAAATTTAAACAAGGTTACATGTGTAACCAATACCTCAGAGGCTGACATAAAGTAGTTACTCAATAAATATTAGGTTGCTAATACCATATACCTTCCCTTGTTGTTGTTGTTGTTTAGTCACTAAATCTGTCCAGCCCCACAGACTGTAGCTTGCTAGTCTCTTCTGTCCATGAGATTTCCCAGGCAAGAATACTGGAGTGGGTTGCCATTTCCTTCTCCAGGAGATCTTCCCAACGCAGAGATTAGACCCGTGTCTCCTGCATTGGCAGGCCGATTCTTTACCACAGAGCCACCAGGAAAGCCCATATCTTCCTAAGATGTCCCAAATTGTCACCATGCATATCATCATTGAATGAACTCCACTCACTTGAACTTAATGTATGCATGCCAAATAACACTTTCTGATAGTGATCATGGTAACTAAAATATACAGCAACAAAAGAAAAATTATAACATACTCTTACAGAGCTAAACACATTGGCAATAAAATATGTACGGTGATTGCAAAACTTGTGTGGCACTGTATGCACTTCGTCAGTACTTATTCTGTATGCTTGTGTGGTGGTCATATACCTATAGCCTTCATTCTTGCCTTCTCTTCCTAGAAAACTCCTATTCATCCTTCAAGGCCCATAACAAATGTGTCTTCCTCCGGGAACCTTCTCTTCAATCCACAGCAAAGGGAGCTGTCCTCTTTTCTGCACTACTACAGATCTCCCCTAGATGACACTCAAGAGTGGGGACTACACTTGGGAAACATTTGATAAAGCCAGGTCCATCTTGGGGCTTATGGCTTCCTGTGGGCTCAGTGGTAAAGAATGCACCTGTCAATGCAGGAGGACACGGGTTCGACCCCTGGGTTTGCAAAAGAGTTGGACACAACTAACACTTTCACTTCACTTTCAACCTGGGCTTGATATATAGAAGCTACAAGGTAATTGTTTATTTAATGAAAGAACACTTTGAATGTGCTGATTTAACTCAGAGTCGACAAGATTCTACTCATGAGACAGTGCCCACCGTTGTGGTGCACAGGACACAGAATCCTAGCTGACACTGCTGGCTCCCATCTCTGCCTTGGTACAGCTGGAAGAAGGGAGCTTCCGAATGACTCAGGTCTGTCCCCTCATAGATAAGCTGTCTGTGAGACCATGAGCAAGTTACTCAACTTATCTAACCACCTGTAAAATGGGATAGTAATACATCTTGAGGCTGTTGTGAGGATTACACAAAGCTCTATATATGAAGCACCCACTGTAGGCAATGGTGCTGAGTATGCACAACAAATATCCGCTCCCTCATCTCCTTCCCCAACACCAGCATTCCCTGAAAAGCAGTGACTCATCTCGAGGTTTAATATTACAGATCAGTGCCAGCCAGCCAGCAGTCAACACATCAGAAGCTCCACTGCTGTCAAGGGCCAGTAAGTGAATCAAAGGGTGGTGATCATGTTCTGGTCTGAACAGTCTGGGCTGGGAAATACTAGTTTCCTATTTTATTCAAAAACACAAAATGGTGGATCTGTGCAATAACTTCAGAATTCCTAAAATATCATTGCTGTGCAACACATGTGGACGATTAGAATTCTCTGCACGCCTGATGGTGCTAATTTAAGATCAGAAATTGCCCTTCCTGATTTTGCTTTGCAAAGCTTTGGCATTCTCAGCGAAGCCCCAGTTCTTCTTCTTGGACTCAGCAAATGGATTTGTACTTGGCTGTCTGAGAAAAGGAATTGCAAATGCTCACTAGAAATTTCTCTGCTCATCGAGAAACAGTTAAAAAGAGAAAGAAAGGATATGACAGCTTTGTAGTCTATTCTCACCCAACTAGCTCCTCATTGTCTCTTAAATGAAAGCACGGGCAGGACCAGACCTCTGGGTTCCTCGGCCATATGGTCAAGTCTCCAGGCTGAACGAGCCTTCACATCTCAACCTCTTGCTTTTGCAAATTTTCTGCTCAAATTGTATAATTCATATTCATGCTGCTCTCTTTTAAGTAATGGCTAGAGGAAAACTCTGCCAGGAAAACTGAAATTGTTATGATGGGGAAAGAGCTGCATGAAGAGAAACCTACCTCTTTGTTCCCTATGAAGCTGAGTCTCTAACAACCAACCCCCAGGAGCTGAGCAGCTGTATTTTACAGCATAAGGCCAGCAGCCTGCCTGGCTCAGAGGCAGAATTCACTTCCACTTTTGCACAGGAAGGCCACCATCTCCTCACCAGCATGGGGGATGATGGAGAGCCCTGGATCTGCTCTACACTAGTGAAACCTAACGAAGTAATCCTTTGGAAAGTCAGATGGGTGTGGAGGCTAGGAGGAGACCACATCCACATGCGTAAGTTTGCCAAGGACTTTTGGGGTCAGGAATATGATTGCCCACACAGTGGGGCCGATGAAAGATTCTGAAGGATATGGTGGTTACACGGCCCCCGGTGAAGTAATAGAAACAGCACATTTCTATTCTCACAAGAAGTATGTTTTGAGTTGCTTTTGGAATTCTCTACTGTTATGGTCAATCTTTATCCCTGAGTCAGGAAGATTCCCTGGAGAAAGAAATGGCAACCCACTCCAGCATCCTTGCCCGGAGAATCCCCATGGACAGAGGTGCCTGGTGGGCTACATTCCTTGCGGTAGCAAAGAGTCAGACATGACTGAGTGATTAACTCTTTCTTTCACGGTCAATCTTTAATAAAATTGCTAAGCAGACAAAGTTTACCTTCTATCTTCACCTACTAATGTTCCAATTCTTTTCTTGCCATCATCTTATTCTCTGACGTGCTCACTCTGTGACTCATTCATGCTCTCGCACAGCCATCAGGTCATCCCTACTGTGGGGTAGGCTGGCGATTAGGTGCCCCTCTTCTGAGTTTCTACAGAAAGTGTGTGTGTGTGTGTGTGTGTGTGTGTGTGTGTGTGTGTGTGTGTGTGTGTGTGTGTATGTGTAGACACAGTTCCTGCAATTGTAATTACAGCTTTCTTAAGGTAATTACAGCCTGCAAGGTCCTAAAGGGAGAAGGTTCTGTTGCCTTTCTTTTTATATCCCCTGACCTTAGCATTTGGCACTTAGTAGTTACTAAACATATTTTTAAAGCCATTGAATAAGTTGATTAAGATAGTAGTGATAACACCTTCAGTATATTTCTCTGAAACGTATAAACATTGTAACAGAGATTACAAAGGATCAGAAGATCTTCAAGACCCAAGGAGTAAGATGTCAGTCATTGGGGATGGCATACCCCACCCAACACCCTCTAAGACCCAATCATATTGGTAGCCATCACCAACTCTTATAAATAAGACCGTTCCTATTATAAAGATATTTGTCCTTTTACCAATGACGAACAAGGTCCCTCTTCACCCTTGCCTACATCCCTTTCCTGCACTGCCCCTATTAAAGACATATTTTCAACCTTCTTAAGGTTTACCTCTCTGCCAGCTTTTGAGGTATCTTTTGCAAAGACCCAAAAATGGGGGAAAAAACAGTTAAATATCAGGTTTCAGAGAAACAGGATGTTAAGACAATAATTCCTTAATCTCAGAAATTACAAAACGACTCTTACCTGAGAAGCTCAAAGTGCTTTACAAACTAACCATAGAATCTTCCCTAGACTCCTGCAGAGAAGAAAGGTGCTTATTCTTTGCTTTCAAAGGAAATTGATGCTCTAGATGAAACGACTTTCTCCAAGGAAAAACTGGAGATGAAAAGACACCAACTCTGAGAAGAAAGATGTATGCCAACTCACCCCTCACCAGGCTCTTCATCTTCACCATTATTTTTTTCAAGAAATGTGAGTGTGGCTAAAATACTTAAAGAGGTAGTTAAGAGGGGGGCATTTATCACAAAGCACATAGTCCAATTTCCTGACAGTGAAGCAGGAGGATGCTCCATTCCTCCCAAAGAGAAATCGTGAAATCTTACTCTAAAGTAAGCCTCCAGGCCTCTTGGGATGCAGCAATCTAGTTTGCCTAGAGTTGAGGGGATGGGAGAAGGGAAAATGGATAATTCCAATTAAATCAAAATTTATTATATAAGAGGGAATATGTGCAATTTCATGCTGCGAATTTAGACTTTCCTCATCCAAGTAAGCCATCACCATATATTAAAAATATTAACACCTGAATAAACCAAGGGAAACAGCACTGAGGTATTGAGGGAAAAAGCCCTTGCAGGTTCCATATTGTAGGGTCTTAGACAAGTTACTCAGTTTCTTTTAAACTCAGTTTTCCCATCTGTGAAATAGGAATAATGTTAGCTGCTTCACAGGGTTTGGGTTCTAAAAGGTATAAAATATATGTCAACTGCCTAGCACAATGCCTGGCACAGAGGAACTCAATAACAAGTATCTCTTACTAGTAGTGAAATTGGTTTTGGACTCACTGTAAATAACTGACCCTCTATGAACATGGGGTTTATTCTCAGTAAGCTGGGAAGACAAATAAAGTGAAGAAAAATTGGACTGCAATATTTTACATTCAAACACTTCTTGATATTGACATGGGGTATGAGAAACAGGCCAACTGAACAAAATAGAATGTTCAGGAATATGCCCATGCATATACGGAGATCTTACCTATCTCAGAGGAGCACAGATGAGTGGAGAGAGGATAGACAATTCAATTTCAAGAAAAAATTAAATTTCTTCTTATCTACACAAACATAAGTCCTGGTAGATTTTATTAAACCCCATATGGAAAATGATAAAACTTTAGAAGTAGTAGGAGTTCATCTTTACACCAGGGATCTACAAGATGGCGAAGTAGAAAGACGTGTGCTCATCTTCTCCTGCAAGAACTCCAAAATTACAACTCACTGTTGAACAACGGTAGCCAGGAGAATTTTGGATCCCACCAAAAAAAGATACCCCATGTCCAGGAGCAAAGGAGAAACCCCAGCAAGACGGTAGGAGGGGCAAAATCACATTTAGAATCAAACCCCATACCCACCAGAGATGCTCAGAGGGCTCAAAAAAAAAAAAAAAACCTTATGCATACCAGGAGTCCGCACAGAGACTGAGCTAGACATGCCTTTGAATGCTTGAGTGTCTTCTGTGGAAGTATGGGTCAGCAGTGGCCTGCCACAGGGGCAAGGACTCTAGATGCAGCAGACCTAGGTATAACATAAGCCCTCTTGGAGGAGGTTGCCATTAACCTCACCATAGAACCACCAGAACTTACACAGGACTGGGGAAACAGAATCTCGGAGGGCACAAACAAAACCTCATGCATACCAGGACCCAGGAGAAGGGAGCAGTGACCCCTCAAGAGACTGAGCCAGACTTGCCCATGAGTGTCCAGGAGGCTCCAGCACATGCATGGGTCAGCGGTGGCCTGCTGCAGGGTCAGGGGCACTGAGTGTCACAGTTATACATGGGACCTTTTGAAGGAGGTCGCCATTATCTTCATTATCTCCACCATAGTTTGGTCTCAGGTCAAACAACAGGGAGGGAACAAAGCCCGCCCATCAACAGAAAATTGGATTAAAGATTTACTGAGCATGGCCTTGCCCATCAGAACAAGACCCAGTTTCCCCCTCAGTCAGTCTCTCCCATCAGGAAGCTTCCATAAGCCTCTTATCCTTATCCTTCAGAAGGAAGAAGAATGAAAACCACAATCACAGAAAACTAATCAAACTGATCACGTGGACCACAGCCTCGTCTAGCTCAATGAAACTCTGAGCCATGCCAAGTAGGGCCACCCAAGACAGACGGGTCATGGTGGAGAGTTCTGACAAAACATGGTCCACTGGATAAGGGAATGGCAAACCACTCCATTATTCTTGCCTTGAGAACCCTAGGAACAATACAAAAAGGCAAAAAGATAGGACACTGAAAGATGAACTCCCCAGGTTGGTAGGTGCCCAATATACTACTGGAGATCAGTGGAGAAATAACTCCAGAAAGAATGAAAAGACAGAGCCAAAGCAAAAACAACACCCAGTTGTGGATGTGACGGGTGATGGAAGTAAACTTTGAAGCTATAAAAAACAATATTGCATGGAAACCTGGAATGTTTGGTCGATGAATCAAGGCAAATTGGAAGTGGTCAAACAGGAGATGGCAAGAGTGAACACTGACATTTTAGGAATCAGTGAACTAAAATGGACTGGAATGGGTGAATTTAACTCAGATGATCATTATATCTACTACTGTGGGCAAGAATCCTTTAGAAGAAATGGAGTAGCCAACAGAGTCAACGAAAGAGTCCGAATGCAGTACTTGGATACAATCTCAGAAACGACAGGATGATCTCTGTTCGTTGCCAAGGCAAACCATTCAATATCACAGAAATCCAAGTCTATGCCCCAACCAGTAATGCTGAAGAAGCTGAAGTTGAATGGTTCTATGAAGACCTACAAGACCTTCTAGAGCTAACGCCCAAAAAAGATGTCCTTTTCATCATAGGGGACTGGAATGCAAAAGTAGGAAGTTAAGAAATACTTGGAGTAACAGCAACTTTGGCCTTGGAGTACAAAATGAAGCAGGGCAAAGGCTAACAGAGTTTTGCCAAGAGAACACACTGGTCATAGTAAACACCCTCTTCCAATAACACAAGAAAAGAATGTACACGTGGACATCACCAGATGATCAATACCGAAATCAGATTGATTATATTCTTTGCAGCCAAAGATGGAGAAGCTCTAGAGAGTCAGCAAAAACAAGACCAGGAGCTGACTGTGTCTCAGATCATGAACTTCTTATTGCCAAATTCAGACTTACATTGAAGAAAGTAGGGAAAACCACTAGACCTTTCAGGTATGACATAAATCAAATCCCTTACGACTATACAGTGGAAGTGAGAAATAGATTCAAGGGATTAGATCTGATAGACAGAGTGCCTGAAGAACTATGGATGGAGGTTTGCAACATTTGTACAGGAGACAGGGATCAAGATCACCGCCAAGAAAAAGAAATGCAAAAAGGCAAAATGGTTGCCTGAGGAGGCCTTACAAATAGCTGTGAAAAGAAGAGAAGCTAAAGGCAAAAGAGAAAAGGAAAGATATACACATTTGAATGCAGAGTTTCAAATAATAGCAAGGAGAGATAAGAAAGCCTTCCTCAGTGATCAGTGCAAAGAAATAGAGGAAAACAACAGAATGGGAAAGACTAGAGATCTCTTCAAGAAAATTAGAGATACCCAGGGAACATTTCATACAAAGATGGGCACAATAAAGGACAGAAACGGTATGGATCTAACAGAAGCAGAAGATATTAAGAATAGGTGGCAATAATAGACAGAAGAACTATACAAAAAGATCTTCATGACCCAGATAACCACAATCATGTGATCACTCACCTAGAGCCAGACATCCTGGAATGTGAAGTCAAGTGAGCCTTATGAAGCATCACTATGAACAAAGCTGGTGGAGGTGATGGAATTCCAGTTGAGCTCTTTCAAATCCTAAAAGATGATGTTGTTAAAGGGCTGCACTCAGTATGCCAGCAAAGTTGGAAAACTCAGCGGTGGCCACAGGACTGGAAAAGGTCAGTTTTCATTCCAGTCCCAAAGAAAGGCAATGCCAAAGAATGTTCAAACTACCACACAATTTCACTCATCTCACAAGCTAGCAAAGTAGTGCTTAAAATTCTCCAAGCCAGGGTTCAACAGAACATGAACTCTGAACTTCCAGATGTTCAAGCTGGATTTAGAAAAGGCAGAGGAACCAGAGATCAAATTGTCAACATCCGCTGGATCATCAAAAAAGCAAGAGAGTTCCAGAAAAACATCTACTTCTGCTTTATTGACTATACCAAAGCCTTTGACTGTGTGGATCACAAAAAATTCTGGAAAATCCTGAAAGAGATGGGAATACCAGACCACCCGACCTGCCTCCTGAGAAATCTGTATGCAGGTCAGGAAGAAAGAGCTAGAACTGGACATGGAACAAGAGACTGGTTCCAAATTGGGAAAGGAGTATGTCAAGGCTATATATTATCTCCCTGTTCATTTAACTTATATCTTATATGCAGAGTACATCATGCAAAATGCCAGGCTGGATGAAGCACAAGCTGGAATTAAGATTGCCAGGAGAAATGTCTCAGATATGCAGATGACAACACCCATATGGCAAAAAGCAAAGAAGAACTAAAGAGCCTCTTGATGAAAGTGAAAGAAGAGAGTGAAAAAGTTGGCTTAAAACTCACCATTCAGAAAACTAAGACCATAGCATCTGGTCCCATCATTTCACGGCAAATAGATGGGGAAATAATGGAAACAGTGAGGGGCTTTATTTTCTTTGGCTCCAAAATCACTGCAGATGGTGATTGAAGCCATGAAATTAAAAGACACTTGCTCCTTGGAAGGAAAGCTATGACCAACCTAGACAGCATATTAAAAAGCAGAGACATTACTTTGTAAACAGAGGTCCGTCTAGTGAAAGCTATGGTCTTTCCAGTAGTCATGTATGGATGTGAGAGTTGGACTATAAAGAAAGCTGAGCACCAAAGAATTGATGATTTTGAACTGTGGTGTTGGAGAAGACTCTTGAGAATCCCTTGGACTGCAAGGATATCCAACCTGTCCATCCTAAAGGAAATCAGTCCTGATTATTCATTGGAAGGACTGACTTCATTGGAATTCCTTCATTGGAAGGACTGATTCACTTGGAAGGACTGAAGCTGAAACTCCAATACTTCGGCCACCTGATGGAAAGAGCTGACTCATTGGAAAAGACCCTGATGCTGGGAAAGATTGAAGGCTGGAGGAGAAGGGGACATCAGAGGATGAGATGGTTGGGTGGCATCACCGACACGATGGACATGAGTTTGAGTCAACTCCAGGAGTTGGTGATAGACAGGGAAGCCTGGTGTGCTGCAGTCCATGGGGTTGCACAGAATCAGACACGACTGAGTGACTGAACTGACTGAAGTGAACTGAATGGAGGAGTTCGTCTGGGTAGAATTTCTTAAACACACAAATGAGAGAAAAGATTTATAAGTTTGACTACATTAGAATCAAGAATTTCTGCTCACTAAAAATTATTATCTTAAGAGAAAAATTATAAGCAACCAAATGTAGATAATACAGCACTTACAACTGAAAAGAATAAATTTTATAAGCTTGTAACAAATTGCTAAACTAATAACAAAAAACAAGCAATTGATTGAAAAATGTGTATAAGACAAGAACAGGAATTTTACAGAAGAGGAAACGTGAATGTCCAATGAAAAAGACTGAACTGTTTCACAAACAATTGGGGAAATATCAAAAATCATTTCACATTTAGATTATTATTTCACACTATCAGGTTGGCAATTCTAAGTTTTGATGAAGATGTGGACAGAGCAAGTAATGCTTGTCCATAGCTGGTTAGAGGTTAAATTCGTGCAACATTATTGAAAACATTTTACATTATACACGTTGCATTTACCCCAAGCCCCAACAATTCCTTTCCTTGGTGTAAACCGTAGAGAAACTCTTTAACTTGTGTTACAGAAAACACATTCAGGATTGTTCATGTGGCATTGTCACTCTAGCAAAAATCTAGAAACAATCCAGATACCTTTCAACAGTCAAATGGATAAATAAATGATGGAATATTCACAACTGAACATTATACCCATATGAAGGGACCTCAGCGATCCTGTCAAGTTAAAGAAGAAAGTCAGAGGGAAATGCATACAGGGTAATATTATCTCTAAAACATTCAAAAACAGGCAAAAATAAATGTATTGTGAGGGGATAGCAACTCAGCACAACTACCAAGAACAGCAAAGGAATGATTAGTGTGAAATCAGGTTGGTACCACCAGGTGGGGTGGGAGAGGGTGCAGACAGGGAGAGGACCCAGGACCTCAAAGAGCTTCTGCTAGTCTGTTTCCTATTCACACTGATGAGTACATCGATGTTTATTTCATTCTTTTTTAGAATGGACATACATTTTATACATTCTTTCATATATGTATGATCTCCTACTTTTAAATTTAAAAATAGGCAATATCTGCTTTAACCCATCAGCGATGCAAAATGTCAGGGCCTTGAAGATCAGAAGGCCAAATGACCTAGCACAGATGAATAAATAAGGGGCAAGTAAATATATTAGGTATCCTCCAGAAAAAATAATAAGGCCATGCCTGTGGCCATGCAGTAAGTGCAATATCTCTGCCAAGTATTGCAATCCATAGTTCACTGACCCTTGATAGAAGCATGATTACTATGCCCCCTTCATCCATAGAGTAAACTGGCCCCAAATTCAGGCAGATTTGAATGGAGAAACCAGTGAAATGGAGGTCTTTAGAGTCTTAAAAAAAAAAAAAAAGTATAATAAAGACATAAAAGCTTTTTTCTCTACCACACTGAGCACATTTTGCATTGTGTTAACCTGCTGACACTATTTGTAATGTCAAAAAAAGGTCACTGAAGCCTAAATCTGCTTGGCAAAATTCCCCACCACAGTCTTCTCAAAAGCATAAGCTTGATTAAATATCATCCCCCATATTATTTTCAAGAAGGCTGCCCAAAGGTTACAGTGGGCTCAGGTGTGCTGAGCTCCACTATTATTCTGTCCCTCATTTGCATGGCATCTGTCCTCTGTATCACTCAGCACGTGTCCTTCAGGGTCTCCCATTAATCCTGTATCTACCCTGGCAACATGCGGATGGGGTAAACCGGGACTTTCTGCTTTTTTCCAATTGGAGGATAATTGCTTTACAATGTTGTGTTAATTCCTGCTGTACAACATGAGTCAGCTGTAAGTAGAAATATAACCCCTCCCACTTGGGGCTTCCTCCCACCACCCCACATCCCATCCCTCTAGGTCATCATAGAGCACTGAGCTCTGTTCTCTCTGTCTCCATCTCTATTCCTGCCTGCAAACAGGTTCATCAGTAACATGTTTCTCGATTCCATATATATGCATTAATACACAATATTTGTTTTTCTCTTTCTGACTTACTTCACTCTTGGCTTTTTGTAAATAGGAAAACTAGAGTCTTTTTAGACACGCAAAACGTTTTTAGTACAGACAGACTTTGTTTTATTGTGCTTTGAAAATACTACAATTTTTACACATTGTGTAAATTTGTGGCAACACTTCCCCAGATTTGTGGCAACCCTGAGCAAGTCTACAGGTGCCATTTGTTCACTTCATGTCTCTGAATCACAGTATGGTAATTCTCATAATATTTCAAGATTTTTCATCATGATTATATTGGTTATGGCAATCTGTCATCAGAGATCTTTGAAGTTACTGCTACAACTCACTGATGGTTCAGATGATGGCTAGCATTTTTTAGCAAGAAAGCATTTTTAAATTAAGGTACATGCTTTTAGACATAATGCTATTGCACACTTAATAGACAACAGTGTAATGTAAACATAAATTTTATATGTACTGGGAAACCAAAAAATTGTGCAACTTGCTTTATTTGCTTTATTGTGGTGATCCGAAACTAAACTCTAAGATCTACCTGTAGTGAGATCAATCTCTCCCTCCTTAAAACAGTGGTTCCAAGGAGGATCAGCCTTTATAAATTCAGGCTTTGGGACAAGTATACATGGAGCAGAAGAGGTGATGAGAGCCCATTATCAACATGTTGTGACTCCTCCAAGTACCAGGGGGTGGTGGTGGGGGGGTGGAGCTGAGCCCCATGGGATGGTTTTAGGCCACATTTCCCTTTGTGTGATAACTTAACTTACTCTAGGATCTACCGTAGCTGTTGACATACCTAATTTCCACTAAAGATCTGATTCACTGGGAAGCTCTGATATGCTAAAAAGTCAAATGGCTTTCTTTTTGGGTGCAAAAAATAGGCCCAGTCTCTCTGACCCTATACATGTCTTGAACTTTCCATGTCAGTTTCTGCTGCCTCAGTCTCTCCATGCTCCCCAATTCCAGACCAAAGAATCTGCTGCACCCAGCTCACATTTTGTGGGAGGTCTGTCAGGGCCATACGTCAAAGGTACTGCCTCTACTCTGGGCTTCCCCTTATCTAGTGGGGCTTGGGTGAAAGGAAATGAGGAGAGGGAAAAGCATATACAATAAGGTTGCAGCAGGGACTGTGGATGGACAGTCTTCCCTTACAAGAAGTTTGGGAAAAGGAGGTGGGAAGAAAATACAGAAACTTCAGTTTAACATATACTTTAAAGAATAAAATTTACTGCTTAAAGGCAAAAGCTTTTGCAAATCAATTTATATAAACTCAATAGCATAAGCTTTTAAAAAACTATTATCTCAAAAATAACTCCAGAAAGCAGGATGCAGCAGTCCAAATCGGTTTGAAATAAACAAAATGGAAAAAACCATCCTTTTGGAACTGGGGAGAAGGGCGTGATATAGTTCCCTATGTCTAAGCACTTTGTTAAGAAAATATTTTTCCAATGACTGTTTCTATCTTTTTAATTATTTAACAAGAAGTGTCTTTATAAGATAAAATGCAAAAGTGAATCATCTGGCATGGCAGGGAAACTACTGTAGTCATAACTCATGTCCTGCTCCCACCAGGAGAAAAATAGAGCCAAGAGGGACCAGGTGATGTACACAAAGTCATAAACATTTGTTGGATAAAGATATTTCCTGTAAAGGCCTTTGGCCAAAGCAATAAAATTCTGGTCTGACCTGACAAGGCTACTCACAGGTAGGAACATGCAAACTGAAAAATAGAGGCTGGTGCTCAAGAGAAAGAGCTGAACATAACCTCCAGTTCCTAGATGTGGGTGCAGCGTGTCATTTACCCTGCAACAGGAGCTCTCCGCTTCCCCACATCCTGCCTGTCATCTTCTCAGAAAGGGCTTCCTGTCCTTGACTTGTCAGTCTTATGGCTCTGTCCATCCACAAGCCACTTTTCTGATCCCCAAGCCCTTGTAATCAGCCTTCATCTGCCCTCAGGTATCAGCACGATCCATCTTTCTACATCATCTATAACATTCAAATGATCGCAAACATACCAGCAAAATGGGTTAATAGCTCTGACTGCTTATTAGTATAAAATGCTAATGCAGAGACTACATGAGAAGAAGACAGGCCAAGTTCTTAATGCCAAAGGGGGATTAATGCATGAATTTCTGCCTATCTTCTCATTTACTTTCTCGAGTCATCACCATGAATTACAACCACTCTCCTTCCTGACTCAGTACCCTCTAGGGCATCTCTTCATCACAGGAGCCTCCTTTCTTATAGCTTTGTCTTCATTACTGCCCCACAGAGGAACAACAAGGAAGAAGAAAGTTAATGCAACTTCTTCCCAGTTATCTTCCTGTCCTAAATTAGTGATGGAAACTTGTAGCCTGCAAGCCTCCTTCCTTGGCAGACATCACTGGTCAATCACAGAGCTCTCTCTCTGAGCCTCAACATTCCACAGTACTTCTCATCACAGTGCTTCAGGCATCCTGGAACAACTGAACTAATGTATCTTACAAGACGAAACCTATTTGCTATCTCCCACTTAACTCCACCAGCTACAGTTCCTCTAGGTCCAGAGAACCCCAGGTCTCCATAGGCTCTTTTCAGAAGATATTTTTCTATATTTTTTTTCTTAGGAAATAGGATACAAAGAAGATTATGAATATTTATAAAGAAGATTGTGAATATCATTCAGGCTACCATTTTAAGAAATCATACTCAGAGCAAAAATGAAGGATTGCTAGGTACCATTTTTAGGTACATGAGTGTCAAGCTGTTATAGACTATCAGCGGTGGGGGGAAGACACTTTATTATAGGTTTGGCTAAGTTCCATCACCTGTACCTTCCGCCCTTATTTCTATAGCTTCAGTCATATCGCTGTGTCCAGCAGGGTGGAATTAAAGCTCAGAAGGGAAGCTGACTAGTAGTGGATGAATGATGACATGAAGTAGAAGCATTTATGTTGGCCTTTTGAGGTCTAAAAAGCTGAGACCTTAGCATGAGTTTTGCTACAAAGTAGTAACTGATATTATCTCTCTGGTTTCCTTAGCTATAAAATGAGGCAGAAGAATTACATCAGGAACTAATATGGGCCAAGTGGCAAGCTTAACACAATGCCCACTTTTTGAAAACAAAGTTTTATTAGGACACAGACACATTCACTCACTCACATGCTAGCTAAGATTGCTGTCATGCCACCAAGACAGAATAATCACCATCTATTTTAGACTCTGTGGGACATAATATTTCTGTTTGGTCCATTTTTATGGTTTCTACTTCTTCACTAAAGTTCTCACTTTATTTCATGCTTTGTTTTTCCCGATTTTGTTTAGTTGGCATCTGTGATTTCTTGCCTGCAGGTAGCAGTGGAAAGGGGAAGGTGGGTTAAGGAAGGGCAGGCCAGTTCCTGCTCTGTCTCATAACTTCCAACCTCAAATGCCTACATGAATCAGACAAGCAACATAAATCCGTGAACTACGCCAGATTTAAGGAAAAATCACTGGAACCACTTGTGACCTTGGGATTGACTATTCTCTGATTGACTGTATTTGTGTTATTAGCAGCTTTTATAGAGAAAAGCACTTCATGAAGGGGGAGAAGCATGCCAGGAGGACAGGGAGGAGCTGGTAGGACAAAGTATTAGGTGTGAGGACATTAAAATGAGGCTTGGAAGCAAGTTTGGGCCATATTGGGAAAAACTACAACTGCCATACTGAACAAGGGAAAGTCTGGGTTATTCAGTTGATAAAGTGGTATGTTGAGATCAATTTTAGGATGGTATTACCTAAGGTATTGGGGAAAGGGGATGTTCACTGTAGGATGACTTACTGCTCCCATTTACCCCCAAAGGAGTTTCCTGGGTTATAGGACTTTCAGTGCTTAAACTGGGACAATCCTGGGAAACCAGACATTTTCAGCTTTGTAGAGACAAAGAGATGGGTCCAGAGCTATTCCTGTAGTCCAGACACAGGTGACAAGACTCCTAAGCTAAGGAATCTTTAATCCATTTTCTTCAGATAGATAACTTCCTGCCAAAGTTTCCATGGAAAGGAATGGCCTCCTCTTCTCTGTTTATGTCTTGTTCCACGTGCATCTAACTGCGATCTTTTATCAGCAAAAGTTATTATCCTGAAGAAATATACTAGTTTAGTGTCAGGAATGTAGGCATATGGTTGGCCAGTGGAGAAGCTAATGGATAGCAAGCTTGGATAAGGGAAGGAAAGCTGGCTGCTGCTAATAAAAATAAATGCTCCCATGAAGAAGTATTGATGTTTACTTTGACCCAGAACTTCATTTGATATTTATAAGAACTAGTCAATGTAAATATTATTTTCACCCCATTTTTCCAGCAAGGTAGCTGAAGAGGTTGACTAACTTAACCAATGGCATATAGCTATTAAGTGTGGGAGCCATAATTTAAGGTGAGTCACCCCAACCTTTACTCCTGCAGCACATCTTACCTCCCCAACTGCAGTCACCCCTTTGTCTGTCCTTGGGGGTTCCTCACCATAAGTACCAATGCACAGTTTCCAGGAACTGCATGAGTTGCTTCAGACATGACTCTCAACTGTCAGAAAAGAGCCAGTAGCCTGAAGGGAATTCAGAGGAGAGCCGCATGAATAACTAAGGGCTGAGAAGGATTGATCTATCAGGAAAGATTAGAAGAATTCAATATGTGTTGGTTGGCTAAGTTGAAACCCAAGGACGAGTAGTCTGGGGGCAAGGAGGAACAGGAAAGTGAAGTCATTATAGAATCTGCGGGCTTCCCACTCAGGACAGCACAAGGAAGCAAGGCAGAGAGGAAGGCAAGAAAGTGGGAGCATTCAGGGAAGGTTCTAGAAGGATCTCCCAAGGAACAATTTTTTGCCCCAGAATTCAGAGGAGAATCTAGCTAGACACCCACCTTGTGTGACATAATCCAGAAAGATCTACCTGACAAAGTTGGTGAATGTATCAAAAGTCTGATTTTCCTCTTTCTAAGTAGAATGCACTTCCTTAGCAAAGCATAAATTCAAGATCCTTCCATGTCTCTCCAGCCTTCGGATCTTCCTTGGGTCTCTTATTTGTGAGACTGAACTGCTTAATCCTACCCAGAGTCAATTTTCAATTACACGAAAGGCAATGGGCTTGGAGATGTGGAGGATTAACCCAAGTACCACTATTCCAGGCCCTGCTTCAAGCACTGTATAAACTTCAGTCCTTTTTTCACTAATCCAAGATCACATAAGTCATTAGCCAGTCTCCAAAGGTGTTTTGTTTTTTTAATTCCAGGCCCTTTGTTGTTGTTGTTCAGTCTCTCAGTCATGCCCAACTCTTTGCGACTCTATGGACTGCAGCACGCTAGGCTTCCCTGTCCTTCACTATCTCCCTGAGTTTGGTCAAACTCATGTGCATTGAGTTGATGATACCATACAGTCATCTCATTCTCTGTTGCCACCTTCTCCTCCTACCCTCAATCTTTCCCAGCATCCTGGTCTTTTCCAATGAGTTGGCTCATTTTCCAATTAGATGACCAAAGTATTGGAGCTTCAGCTTCAGCTTCAGTCCTTCCAATGAATATTTAGGGTTGATTTCTTTTAGGATTGACTGGTTTGATCTCCTTGCAGTCCAAGGGACTCTTAAGAGTCTATATGGATGCCATGTGGGAAGTATATGATTGAACCTCACTGAAAATTCTTGACAACAGAGGTTTGGGTGAGCTTTCCTGGTTGGCAGTACTATATGCATGTGGCCAAACATCAGTACCAGGAAAGTAATACTCGTCCAGACTCTATGGAAAGGACAGTGGAATATGATCCAACAATCCCACTTTTGAACGTATATCTAAAGGAATTGAACTCAAGTTCTCACCAAGATATCTGAATACCCATATTGTGTGCTAAGTCACTTCAGTCGTGTCCGACTCTTTATGATAAACTCTTTGTATATAAACAATAGAATATTATTCAGTCACAAGAAAGAAGGAAATCCTACCATTTGTGCAACTTGGAAGAATCTTGCAGTCATTATGCTATGTGAAATAAGTCAGACAAACAGCATATCACTTACATGAGGAATCTTCAAAAAATGCTGACCTCACAGAAACAGAGAGGAGATTTGTGGTTACAAGGGTCTGGGGGTAGGTGGAAATGGGGAGATATTGGTAAAAGGGTATAAGCTTCCAGTTATAACAAGATCCCCCTTGTACTGGGGTTCTAAGGTACAGCATGGTGACTATAGCTAATAATATTGTATTTCTATATATATTTGAATGTTACTAAGAGAGTAAATCTTAAATTTACCCCACCACCACAAAAAAAGTAACAGGATGGAAGTGGTAACTAGTGTTATGGTAATAATCGTGTTGCAACATATATAATGGACGTGAGTTTGAGCGAACTCTGGAAGATGGCGAAGAACAAGGAAGCCTGGCATACTGCAGTCCATGGGGTCGCAAAGAGTCAGACATGATTTAGTGACTGAACAACAACATATATAAATGAATGAAAGCAGCACATTGTACACCTTGAACTTACACTTACAATGTAACTTACAATGTTATATGTCTATTATATTTCATTAAACCTGGGGCGGGGGGAAGGCAGTGGAGTAGTGTCCCTGGACTCTGTCCTAGTGCTTCTTTCTTTGGCTTGTTTTAACCTGAATCCTTATACTGTAATAAATTGTAACTATAACAGCTTTCAGTGAGTTCTGTGAGTCCTTCTAGAGAATTATCTAAACTAAAGGTGTTAGAGTTCCATGGAAACTTTCCACATCTCAGATGCTGAAAGAGGAAATGTCCCATGAGCAGAGGGCAGGGTGTTTTACTTTCAGCACTGGGCCAGTTTGCTCTTAATAGAAAAATTGGTTTGTTTTTTTTTTTTTATATAAACCATAAAGCCTCATTCCATTAACTACATATTGCGTATTATAAAAATACTCAGTGTCTAGTGAATCCTGTTGAATTTTTTTTCAAACATTATCTTCTTCCTACAATCTCAAGACCTATGACTACAACTACACTCCAAGCATAATTCTTATTTTCCTATAAAAAATATGTTTTCCAATGTAACAGTATGCTTTAGAAAGGCTAAATTTACAATGAATCAGAAAGTATTTGTAGGCAATGAAATTAATAACACGATTCAAGAAGGGAGAATTGAGCCAGTGATTTTAAAAAGGCGAAGATAAATTACCTGGAAAAGGAGCAGGTAGAACCCTGAATGATTGAGTACAAGTTGAAGGAACTCAGTGAGTCACAACAACAGGGCATCAACTGACCCATGAAGTCAGTTGGGTAAATCTTGAGAGAGGAGAGTAATGCCCAGGAGCTTTCCAGCTGGAAATGGAACTGAGAAACAGTGGCCTCCAAATTCAGGTGGCTATGGAACAGATCTCACTGAAGTAGGAGAGCTTTGATTTGTATATATTGCAGAAGATGGCCTTTCTTCCAAAGTCCTTTCCTGGACATCTCATCCCTTTCAATCCACTTCTTACATACATGGTTTACCTCCAGAATTCTTTTCTCTTCCCACAGCTTCCCAAGTTGTGTGATCTTGAGTGAGTTTCCAACCTTCTCTGTGCTTTCAATGCCTGAAGTCAGTTGTAGGCCAATAACAAAGTTTAACCACCAGACGCTGAACTGGCTGGCCTGGGGGTGTGGGTGAGGGGCCAGTGAAAACTATTAAAAGTCAAATTTATATGTTATGCAGCATCAAACTAAATTCAGCAAAGGAGCTCCATAGTGAAATCTGCCCTGCATGGAATGTATTCACAGAGGCCTTCTCACTTTGTATTAACGGGACTTTTATTCAAAAATAGCATAATGGGGGGACATCCTTGGTGGTCACAGTGGCTAAGACTGCAAGGGGCCTGGGTTCCATACTTGGTCGAGTAACTAGATCCCACAGGCTGCAACAAAGAGTTTGCATGTCACAACTAAAGATCCTGCATATCACAACTAATAAAAAGAACCCACATGCTGCAATGAAGATCAAAGATCCCATGAGCCACAACAACCACTAATAAGACTCAATAAAGCCACAGAAATAAATACTTTTTTAAAAGATACTTAAAAAAAAAAATCACATGAAGAACATGAGCTTTGGAGTCAGACTCCAGATTCCAACTCTGCCATGGACCAGCTGTGTGACTTGAGCAAGTTACCAATCTTCTCTGTGCTTTCAATGCACAATGGAGATAATAACAGGGTCCACATTACAGGGGTTTCATGGGCTTCCCAGGTGGCACAGTGGTAAAGAACCTGCCTGCTAATGTAGAAAATGCAAGAGATGCAGATTCGATCCCTGGTTTGGGAAGATCTTCTGGAGTAGGAAATAGCAACCCGCTCCAGTATTCTTCCCTGGATAATTCCATGAACAGAGGAGCCTGGTGGGCTACAGTCCATGGTGTCCCAAAGAGCTGGACATGACTAAGCATGCATTCACAGGCTTAAATTATTTAACACATATTCTTAGAACAGTGCTTAACACATAACACAGTGCTTAACACAGTGCTCTTGCCGCAAGGCAACACAATTAGAACTTGAGAGTACTGGCAGTTTTTCAAAAGCTTCCCCATCTCCATGATTTTAATATACATCCAGGGTTGAGAACCATTGCTCTGAAATTTATCCAACTGCTTTTCCAATGTTAATGTACAAAGGAAACTGAGGGTTCTCGTCAAAATGAAGATTGTGATTCCATAGCTCTGGGTGAAATCCCAGATTCTGCATTTCTAACAAGTTCCCTGGTGATGCTGATGCTGCTGGTCAGTGGACTATGGATGCTAGGGCCTGGCAGCAAACACAGTATTTGGAGAGAAGCCCCAAGTGGGTGCTCAGAGATTGCAACTTGGCTGATAGGTCCTTGGGTTGGGAAGTGTGCCTCTGTCTATGCCTACTGGGCAGGGAGACAAGGCACTGAAATCCATCATGTTCTTCACCAGATGGTCAGGACTCTTGGGGCAGGTGTGAGGTTGCACACATAGGTTGTCAGTGAATTCAGCTGAGGGGGCAAAGACAAGGGCTAACACAGGCAGAATTTGTAGCCAGAAGGAAGGGATCAAGACTTGAAAGTAAAAAGAGGTAGACGAATGAAGTTGCAGCAGACTTTTCTCTCCTCATTCTTTCTCCTGCAGTCTCTGAGAGCCATCATTCTACATTCTTTCTCTGTGAATATGGCTATTCTCAATACCTCATCGAGGTAGAATCATACAGTATCTATCTTCCTGTGTCCGGCTTCTTTCACTGATCATAAGGCCTTCAAGGTTCATCTATCTATGCTTGTGTCTGAATTTCCTTCCTTTTTAAGACTGAGTAATATTCTCTTGTATAGATATACCACATTTTGCTTATCCATTCTTCTGACAGATGGTGTGGTGGTAAAGAATCCACCTGCCAATGCAGGAGAAGTGGGTTTGATCTTGGGTTGGGAAGATCCCCTGGAGAAGGAAATGACAGCCCACTCCAGTATTCTTGCCTTGCCTGTGAAAGCCCATGGACAGAGCCTGGTGGGCTAAAGTCCATGGGGTCACAAAAGGTGGATGCAGTGACTTAACAATAACAGTTCTTCTGCTTATTTTCATTTGAATTGCTTCCATTTTTTGACTGTTATAAATAAGCAGCTGTGAACATAGGTGAACAAATAACTCTTTGGACCTTGCTTTTAATTCTTTAAGGTATATCTAGAAACAGAATTGCTGGAATCAAATGGTAATTTCATTTTCAACTTTCTGAGGAACTTCCATACCATTTTCCATAGCAGTTGCACCATTTTGTACTCCCATTAACAGTGCACAAGGGTTCCAATTCCTCCACATTCTCACCAACTCTTGTTATTTTCTGGGCTTCTTTCTTTCTTTCTTTATTTCTTTGGTAGTTCAGTTCAGTTGCTCAGTCGTGTCCGACTCTTTGCGACCCCAGGAATCGCAGCACGCCAGGCCTCCCTGTCCATCACCAACTCCCGGAGTTTACCCAAACCCATATCCATCGAGTCAGTGATGCCATCCAACCATCTCATCCTCTGTTGTCCCCTTCTCCTCCTGCCCCCAATCCTTCCCAGCATCAGGGTCTTTTCCAATGAGTCAACTCTTCGCATGAGGTGGCCAAAGTATTGGAGTTTCAGCTTCAACATCAGTCCTTCCAATGAACACCCAGGACTGATCTCTTTTAGGATGGACTGGTTGGATCTCCATGCAGTCCAAGGGACTCTCAAGAGTCTTCTCCAACACCACAGTTCAAAAGCATCAATTCTTCAGTGCTCAGTTTTCTTTATAGTCTAACTCTCATATCCATACACGACCACTGAAAAAACCATAGCCTTGACTAGACGGACCTTCGTTGGCAAAGTAATGTCTCTGCTTTTAAATATGGATATTAGGCCATAATTCATTGTGGTTTTGATTCACATTTCCCTATTGATTAGTGATGTTGAGAGCAGTAGATTTAATAAAACTAGATAATCTCACTCTAAACATTTATAGGCAGCATCTCATTATTTACTACTCATGAGTGCTAGTTTACAGTTCGATGGAGTACTGCCTGAATTATGTCGAAGCCAGAGTGGCTGCTCTGTGCACAGACACTAGGGTAGGCACCCCCTATGTTCTGCCAGATCCCTTCATCCTCAATCACTGCTTAAAAACTCTGCCTGAGGACTTTTTTCCTAGTAGTGGGAGAATACTGTTTCATCACAGAGCACTGGGAAGTGCGAAATCAGAAGTGATGGAGAATGAATGGCTCCTGGGCACCCTGCAGCAAGTGGCAGATGGAGGGCTGGTGGACATCTACCCTGGTTGTCTTTCCCCTGCACCTGGATATCTAAGGCATTTCTACACTTCTCCAAGTTTTTCCTGATTGAGTGGTTCATACCTGCAATGGAAATCCGTTGGACAATGCCTCCTTTTTTGGCTTCCTTTTCTTCTCGGCCTCACTTCCAAACCTCCCTATAAGCACTTCCTCCGACCACAACCTGTGCTCAAATCCTGGCCTCAGGGTCTGTTTCTGGGAGGAATCCAAATCAAAACAGAATGCTACACCTCTTTCTGCTACCTATACTTGCAAACAGCCTGTACTTGTTCATCATTAGTGTGGAAAAAAGTTAGGGAAAGATTTTGAGGTCTTGAAAATATTCGAGAGAGTCTGTGCCTTGTCCTTAACCTTTCTTCCAGGCTCTATTATTCACATTTTCCCCAGAAATGCATGTGCCTCAAAGAGATTCATATGTCCCATAAACCCACCTCTAATTACAAAACACTTCAAAGTAGCAATACTGCACATAGGAAATTGCTAGAAAGAATTTTAAGTAATACGGTTTGTGTATTTTCCCATAGAAATACTTGAGTTTCCAGCACAATATAACATGTATTAGAAACCACATACATCTCAAGCCAAGGGAACATCTTCATAGATTTTGATGCTAGTAATAAGATAATACAACTCATAATCATGGCAAGCTTGTGTACCAGATGTTTTCTCTACTGGGCTCTCCTTGGTGGTTAGTTGCTCCTTCATAAATATCTGATTCATAACCATTATACTGACAGTGAAACTACAGAAAGCAATTGTTATATGAGAAACATATGTTTCTCCTGAAGGAATTATGTGCTGTGCTGTGCTTAGTTGCTCAGTCACGTCCAACTCTTTGCAACCCCACAGACTGTAGCCTGCCAGTCTCCTCTGTCCATGGGGATTCTCCAGGCAAGAAAACTGGAGTGGGTTGCCATTCCCTTCTCCAGAGGATCTTTCCAATCCAGGGATCAAACCCAGATCTCCTGTCTTGCAGGTGTATTCTTTACCATCTGAGCCACCAGGGAAGCCCAAAGGAATTATATACATTTTAAATAGGAGAGTGAAAATTAAAATGAGCCAAGTTCAAAATGGAAAAGAGGAGAAGGAGTTGAGAAATATCTTCTCCCAGCACTGAGAGGTTATCAGTGCTATCCTGGTGGGAAAGAAAACATTTACTCAAGAGAAGCTAGGAGACTCCTCTAAGCTGGAGCCAAAATAGTAACCAGTTAATTCTAGAATGCAGTGAACAGCTGAGCAAACTGAGATGTCATCAGACAGCTCCAATGTTCTGTTTCAAGGTTATGGATGTTATAACAGCAGGCAGCGCTAACACCCAAGAAATTCTGAGTATTAGGATGTGAACAGCAAGGGACAGAGGCTCTCCCCACCAGACTCTTCTCATTTTCTCCATGGAAAAGAATTAAGGATATCTGTTTTGATATTTTGATGTAGGTGCATAATAGGAACCCTATGTCCCTCTGAGGGAAATGCACATGTTACAAAAAAGAAGAAATGTAGTCCTAATGACTCAGTTTAAGGTGTAGTGATTAAAGTTTTTATTTTAAATTTCTCCAGGTCTTGAAAAAGGTAAAATGACTTGTGTGTGTGTATGTATTGGTTGCTCAGTCATGTTTGACTCTTTGCGATCCCATGGACTATAGCCCACCAGGTTCCTTTGTCCTTATAACTTTATCTAAAACCTGAACCCAGTATGTCTGTGCGGAGGGGCAGGGGAGCCAGGGAGAATATCTGGAAACATTCAGCAAAATCAAGACTCTATTAAAAAAATTTTTTAGCTTCCAAAAAGAAGCTACTCTTGCAACTAATGTAGGAATATATTCATACTTATCAGCAATTAAAGCTGTTTATCAGTTATCTTTATTCTCAGTTTTGAACTTCTGCTAATTCTCTTTTGATAACACATTTGCATCCATTTGTCACTAGAAATAAAATACACATTAATAAAGCTATTAATTTAAAGCCAAGGATGGAATCAGAGACAATTAGAAAGGAAAAACAACACCCAAGAAAGGGCTGGGCTTTGCATGAAGCTATATTAACCAGTTCTTATGGACTGAATGCTTGTGTTCCCTCAAATTTTATATGCTGAAGCCCTAACTCCCAATGTAACAAACATTTGGAGACAGGGCCTTTATGCAAGCAATCAAGGTGAAATGAGGTCATAACGGTGGGGCCCCAATCTGGTAAGACTGCTGTACATAAGAGGAGGAGACATCAAGAACTTTCTTGGTCTCTTTGTCATGTGAGGATCCAGTGAGAAGGCTACCATTCCAACCATGTGCAAGCCCCTGTGTACCTGTCCTCTGAAGTAAAAGGCTTTTGCTTTAGTCTCCCAGGCCTCCTTTGAGTCTCAAAAGGCTGACTCAAGAGTTAATGATTATGTTCATCTGTACCATTTTTCTAGATTCCACACACATATGTTAATAAATGATATTTGTTTTTCTCTTTCTGACTTCACTCTGTATGACAGACTCTAGGTCCATCCACATCTCTAAATGGCCCATTTCTTTCCTTTTTATGGCTGAATAATATTCCATTCTATATGTATACCACATCTTCTTTATTTATTCATCTGTCTATGGACACTTAGGTTTTTTTTTATTCCTGGCTATTATAAATAGTGCTGCAATGAACATTGGGGTACATGTGTCTTACTGAATTATGGTTTTCTCCTATATGACATGTAGTGGGATTGCTGGGTCACTTTCTGGGTACAGCAGAAACTAATGCAACATTGTAAAAAATTATACTCCAATGAAAAAAAAGGGGGGGTAATGATCAGGAAATGTGAAGCTGTAGAAACACAGAATAACTGTTAAACTGAGAAACTGGTAACAATTTAGACTAAATCTGCCACATAGCAGAATCATTGAACACCTAGTTCTCTGAAAGATATAAAGTCTTGACACACATTCCTAAGTTGTTTTTATAGGAAGCAGACCCCCTGCAGATGAAAACTTCTGACCACAATAACAGAGACCCTAGATTACTTGAAACTTCACCTTGATGCCAAAGAGTCTGGGAATTTTGCACAAGCTGATCAGGTACTCTACAGCCCCCTCCCTCACACTGCCTTTAAAACTCCTTCCCTGAAAGCCTTCAGGGAGTTCCAATCTTTTGAGCATGAGCTACCTGTTATCCTCCTTGCTTGGTGCCCTGCAATTAATGATGGACTCTCTTCCTCCACAACCCAGTGTCAGTAGATTGGCTTGACTGCATGTGGGCAAGCAGACCCAAGTTTGGTTTGCTAACACCAATGGCAAGGTCAGAAGAGAGCTCACACCAGAAACCCAACTGGACAGCACCTTGATCCTGGATGCCAGCCTCTGTAACTGTGAGAAATATATGTGTATTGTTTAAGCCATTCAGTCTGTGGGTTTTGTTAAGACAGCTCAATATACTGACTAATACACTAATCAAGGAGAATGTCCCCAGGTGAGAAATCACTCTCCCCAAAAATGAATCATGAAAAGAAAAAGAACATGATCACATGACACGTTCTACTTGGTCTGGCTTGAGATGGCCAGTAGTGACATTTACACAGTGTTTTAAAAGATATCTTGAGATGCAAAAGCTAAACCTGTTTCTTATTTTAATTTCACACCTTCCAGAGCCAAAACTATGAACCTACCCACTGCCCCTCCTGTTGGGGGTGAGAAAGCATCTCTCTCACCAGCTACATTGTTCAGGTAATTGCAGAAGAAAACCCAATGGGAAGAAACAAAATGTTCCCTTCCCAGAGCGACAACTTGTATGATAGGAATCATAGATTTCACTGAAGCTATTTCAGAAAAGACGAGAAAATAGTGGGAAAATTCCACAGCTTTTGTCTAGCAACATTTATCTGCCTTCCCAGACTCTAGAGAACACAAGAAATTAGTCTTAACAAAGCTTTAAGTTTAAACACACTCTCTGGGTAAGAAAGGCATATTTGATCTTATCTTAGAACTGACTGTAGTCCTGATTCCCAATTTTTTACTTCCTTTCTCCATGGGATTCATCACAAGACATGTGGAAAAGTCAGTGACAAAACCTTTGTGTTGGAAAGTATCTAAGATACATCAGTTTCTCCATAACAAATCGATAGCCTTACACACACACACACACACACACACACGCCTGATTTTCAGCACTCTGAAGCTCAGTCTTTTAAACAAAGGAGGGCTTGACTTGCTCAATGAAATTGCATTTTCTAATCATTCAGCCACAGTTAAACATAGTCATTTCTGAAGAGCATTTCGAAGTCTATGGATGGACAAATTGTACTATTGATTGTACCAACTGTAAAGTCGAAGTTTCTCATCCAAATCCTTTTAATTGGCCTTGAGTGACACTCTTTTAAATGACTTTGGAAAGAGAAGAGAGAGAAACATGCCAAAGATAACTCACACAAAGAAAATTTACATGCTGTCTTTATTTCCCTTTCTTTGGTGTAGATACTACCAATTTATTATTTTTTTCCTTGAGGAAAGGAGTAAGAGTGTGAATGGCAGTCTGGATTTTTCTTGTTCTGTTACCATAATTAGAAAAGTCAGATAAAATTATGCAGGAGCAGATTGAGAGAAAAATATAGCTTGGCTTTCATATGAAATAGCTACCTCTTATAAATTCAAAGGTTTTTATCTCCCTGCAAATATCTTTCATCTCTGAGTAGTGTACCTCTTTTAAGTCTGTTTTCATGTTGAAAGACAAGCACACTCTTTGAAAATGTTCAAGCATTAATGGGACACCTGTTCACCACCACTGTCGCCATTATTAGGACTCGTACCTGATGGACTGGTGTCTTGCCAGTGGAGAGAGGCTAAAGATCATCATCCCGTAATTACACAGTACTGACAAAATCAGGTCAGGATTGAAAACACCAGACAAATCATTTTCACAAAAACTAAAAATGCATCAATTTCCTTCTCCCACCACTGCCCCCAGTCTTGAGTCTTTTGCTGAACATATATTCAGGTCCTGGACAACAGCTGGAAAATTTTAGATAAATTCACAAAGCTCTAG
Source organism: Okapia johnstoni (assembly GCA_024291935.2). NCBI lineage: Eukaryota > Metazoa > Chordata > Mammalia > Artiodactyla > Giraffidae > Okapia > Okapia johnstoni. Next base: position 20,977,351 of record CM044324.1, read on the forward strand.
AACAAAAAAGGATGGCATTTTATATGTGGGACTCTAAGAAGGGTCCTCTTTGGATTTAAATGGCTGAGTGTGAGAGACCAGACCACAAGCCACTTTGCTTCTTGGCCCTTATTCTGCACCCACGACACGTCTTCTTTCTCCCAAAGCCTCCTTCCAGTAGATCACACTCAATTTCTATTATTTCCTATATATTTCTACCAACAAGCATGGCCTTTTGTCACGTGGTCCCATCTCATCCACCCAAACCCTGATCTCACTCAGTTCCACTGGCTCACAGCAACCCCACCCTTCTCCCTGTTTCTTTGGGGAGAGCTTTTCCATTCACTTCCCATCCCACAAAGCCAAACCAACACCCATCTATTTCATAGAATCCTTGACAGCTCCTTTACAAGGCAACCTCTTCCTTCTTTGCATTGACAAATATGAATAGCTAAATTATACATATAGCATTTAGATTCTGCTTTGTATTTGGCCTTTAATCATTTACATTTTCTGTCAATTTCTCAACCCAGATTGTAAGATCACTGAAGGTAGGGACCTTCTAACTTTGCTTGGATGGTACTCTGCAGTGTTTAAATGATTGCTGGGACCCCATATATGTTTCCTTTAGTATTACAGTCCCAGATATCTGCTTACTAAAGTGAGTAAGAGAGTTTCATTGTGCTTTCTGTTAACATTAATTTGATATGTGAAAGTGCAATAAACCATTTTCTCAGTGGAAGTAAAAGAAGACAGGGGAGGAATCTGAGGAAGAGATGAAATTTGGGTATAATTCTTGGGATATAAAATTAAAAGGCCATCTGCCTTTGAGATGGAACAGATGTGTAATTGATATTCAATGCTCATTTGCCACTTGAATTTTGCAGACATTTAATGCACTAATTGTTTGTACAGTAAGATTCCAAATACCCTTTGGAGAACAGCTCACTTTTCCTATAGTCCCCATATTCAGTGCCAGCAGTACCAGCAGATAGGAATGGGTTCTTATATACCCAGAGCTTTGAAAGTGTAATTTTAAAAGACAAATTTGCATGGTGCCTTTTGAAGAGAATAATATGACAATATCTATAAAAAATTTTTAATGATATACCTTGATTCAGCATTCTTCATCTAGGAATTTGACCTATAGTAAAGAGCCTCTTCATGAAGGTGAAAGAAGAGAGTGAAAAAGCTGGCTTAAAACATAACATTCAAAAAACTAAGAACATGGCATCCAGTCCCATCACTTCATGGCAAATAGATGGGGAAAAAAATGTAAACAGTGAGAGACTTTAATTTTCTTGGGCTCCAAAATTACTGTAGATGGTGACTGCAGCCATGAAATTAAAAGACACTTGCTCCCTGGAAGAAAAGCTATGACAAACCTAGACAGCACATTTAAAAGCAGGGGCATCACTTTGCCAACAAAGGTCCATCTAGTCAAAGCTATGGTTTTTCCAGTAGTTGTATATGGATGTGAGAGTTAGACCATAAAGAAAGCTGAGTGCCAAAGAATTGATGTTTTCAAACTGTGGTGCTAGAGAAGACTCTTGAGAGTCCCTTGGACACCAAAGAGATCAAACCAGTCAATACTAAAGGAAATCAAACCTGAACATTCATCCGAAGGACTGATGCTGAAGCTGAAGCTCCAAGAGTTGGGCCACCTGATGCAAAAAGCCGACTCACTAGAAAAGACCCTGATGCTGGGAAAGATTAAGGGCAGAAGAAAGGGGCAACAGAGGATGAGATGGTTGGATGGCATCATTGACTCAATGGACATAAGTCTGAGCAAACTCTGGGAGATAGTGAAGGACAGGGAAGCCTGGTGTGCTGCAGTCCATGGGGTTGCAAACAGTCGGACATGACTGAGTGACTGAACAACAATAATATTCAAGCCATCTGCACAAAGATGGATGCACATGAATCTTTATTGCAGGATAGTTTGTAATTATAGCATATTGAAAATAGCCTAAGAAGGGATTGATTAAATAAACTATAATTCATACAATACTGTATATTCTTTTAAAAGAATGAAGTAATGCTATAGGGATTGACAAGTAAAGATGTTGCATCTGTATGGACAATTTCTGGAAGGATACACAATAATCCAAAGGATTAAGGAATTACAGTGGGAGGTTATATATTTTTCCCCAGAGGGTGAAAAATATATATATATGAGTTACATATATCATGTAAAGTTATTTGTATTTTTAAAAGCCAGCCAAATAACCTTAATTTGCAAAAATGGTATTAATAGTCAAAAGAATTTGGATCCAAGATTCAAATGGCCAAGTGTCTACCAAGATTTTCAAAAACTATATTGCCTGTGTGTCTGTGTACTTAGTCACTCAGTCGTGGCCAACTCTTTGTGACCCCATGGACTGTAGCCCACCAAGCTCCTCTCTTCATGGGGATTCTCCAGGCAAGAATATTGGAGTGGGTTGCCACGCCCACCTCGCCTGTGTGTCTACATAATCATAATTAAGATTATAATATTTATCAAAAAAGACAATCTTGCTTCCTTCCTACCTTCCCTTCTCTGAATTCTATTTTGGAACTGTCATCCCTCAAATCTAGATGGTGACCTGACTGGTGTTTCAGAGGCTATTATCAGCAGACAACAGAAATGAAATAGGTTTAGCTTTTGTACTATTGGCTATTTCACATAAACGATTGTCATAAGATGATGGTTATACTTTAAATATTTTGATGGTCCCCAAAAACCTCTTGTACCAAATAAAACACTTACCCAGTCTGTTCTATTTAAAACTTATTTAGGTCCACATTTATCTTTGGCAGATCATTTTGGTTCCCTACACAACAGCCATTATGTTGAACCTTCAGCTGTCCAGAAAGAACATAAAAAAGCCAGGGATTCTCTTTTCCAGTCCCTCTTACAGCTGGAGCGGGTCTTGTGTGTTCTTCCAGGTTCTTTGTTGCAAACAACAAAATCCACTCTAATTAGTTTAAGCAGGAAGGAAATTATTACAGAGTATTAGGGAGTTTAGATCCCCTGGAGTAGGAAATGGCAACCCATTCAAGTATTCTTGCCTGGAAAATTCCATGGACAAAGGAGCCTGGCTACAGTCCATGCAGTCACAAAGAGTCAGACATGACTGAGAACAGGCGTGCATGCATGCATGCACACACACACATGCAAACACACACACACACTAGGTAGTTTAAGAACATATGCGAAAACCATTTGACCAAGGTCATTTACCACAGAGCCAAACGTAATGCCAAAGCATACCTCCAGACCCCAGAGCATCACTCAGCCACCACCTCTGACACCAGAGACTAGACACCGGCACCTCCAAAACAGTTGGTCCCAAAGAACCAAACACTCTGCCATCTTGCTTGCAAGAAAATCTACAACAGCCACTTCTACTCATTCACTTCACTTCTCCGAGTCTGGTGCCAGAGAGCTTGCTTCATGGAAGCCAGATCACATGCAGAACCCCAGCTACAAGGGAGGTTGGGAAATGCATGTTTTAGATTCCCAGTCAATAGTTTAGGAGGGCATTTGGGGGGGTTGCGGGAGGGGGAGAGATTTTCCTCCTTGACAGAAATTAAGAGACACAATGAGTACTCTCTTTACTGTTCCTCCTTTTTCTGCTTTTGGACACAGAAGTGAGGGATGTGATGGTTGGAGCTGTGGCAGCCATTTTGGAACTGTTAGATCATGTCATTGCCAACATCCCTTCCCCAATCCCTTGCACTTTTAATGTTGCAATCTCTTTGAGCCTCTCTCCTCGAGTCCATAGCAATGCTTATGATTTCCCCATCTCTGAAATGCCTCCTTTGTTTCCTCCCACTCCTCAGGTTACCATCTCTTGTCCCCTTCTCCTATATCATCTCTGTGTATATTTGCTCACTTTCTATTCCCTCATCATTCATTTGCAACCTAGCTTCTGATTTTATCACATCTAAGAAGCATCTCACCATAAGGTCACCACTGCCATCCTGATCGGCAAATACAATAAACACGTTTCAGTTTTTATTTTCCTTTATCTCTCTGCTTCACTTGATGGCCTCAATCATCAATCCTCGGTTTTTCTTCGAACTCTCTACTCTCTTGTCATCCAAGATAGCATATGCTCCTGGACCTCCTTCCACCTTCTTGACTTTCTTTGTCTCTTTCTTTGGGCTTTCTTCCCACTCCCTACCCTTTCAGTGCCTCACCCACGGCTCACGGCTCCACCTAGTCTACACTCCCCAGGTGGTTCCATTCTCTCGCATTGTTCAAACTGGCACCTGAATATTGGCAATTCAGAATATGCATGTCCTAACCAGAACTCTTCCCCAGCTTCACAGGCAAACACCTGACCACAGCTAGACACCTCCCTATAATGTTTCACTGGCTCTCATGAACCCATCCAAAACAAAGTGTCATTAATCCTTTAAAACCTATTCTTCCTTTGACCTCCCCCTGCCTTCTCACCCAACATAATGACCTAAGGTCATCCTTGACTCCTCTCTCTGCCTACACATCCCATCAAAAACTAATCAACTGCTGATTTCACCTTATCATGTCTCTCTCATGTTCTACACATCTTTGCAGAATGATCTAGACAAATGCACATGGGATTACTTCATTCTCTTGTCTAAAACTTTTCAGGTGTCTTCCATTCTCTGTAAGAGATGACCCAAGCTCCTCAGCAGAATATGGTCATTCCTTAACTCTCTAACATCATCCTCAGCCTCTCCCTGCCTTGGACTTTTGTGCCTGTGATTCTAAACTTCTTAACTTTACTGAAATGTATGATGCAATTGTATGATTCTTTACTGTTGCAAATTCTTTTAACTCTGCTTGAAATTCTTCCTCTACTTCATCTCATGATCTGTACCTTCAAGCTCAGGTACTGTCTCTTTCTAGATGAGTTTACTTAGTCAACAAATGTTTACTGAGGACTTACTATGTGCCAGGCACTGAGATAAGAGCTAAATAAACAATGGTGAATGAGACATATGTCCTTCTCTCAAAAAAACTTACAATCCACATACTGACATCTCTCTTACTCCAGTTCTCCCAAGGAAGGGTGGGAGGGTTGAGTGCCCTTTTCTGTGCTCTAGTCACAGATACTGTTGTCTCTGCAGCAACCACACCCACCTTCTTCTCTTCCTCTTATGTGAAATTGACCCCATTCCCAGATGCAGCATAAATACTGATGTATCCAAGCCAAGCAGGCTCACTCCATGCCTCTCGGCTAGTGATCAGTTCATAATCCCAGGCTTAAGCCAACTGGTGCTTGAATTTCCCCTGGGGAGGGTAGATGACCTGAGTGGGTGCTCTCAAAAAGAAAGGAAGAATTTATTGTTCCTACTTTGAGGAAAACATTTCCTCTCTCCACCTAGGCTTGAACAGGTGTTGCCGGCAGCCACCTTGAGACCGTGTGAGGGAAGTCAGCCTGCAGACAGAGCAGAGAGAGCAGAGGAGGTGGGAGTAGGGGTGGGATCAGTAGGAGTGGTAATGACTTTACCTTTGGACTTGCTATCTGAACTAAAGAATTTCCCTACTGTAAGCCAGTTGAGGCAGGTATTTATTTTATTAGTGGGAGTTATGATGAAGCACCCATCTCTGCCTTCCACTTCAGTGGCCCATGAGTCTATCCCTTTCCTCCATCCCCACTTGCCCGGGATTTACCCAACTGGACTGTCAACAGGATGATTTCCATATCTTCTTACCCAGGCTCCCTCCCCTCAGGTAACTTCTTCTTTCTATCCACTCTCTGTACTACTTCTTAAGTGATATTCCTGTATCCCAACTCTGAGCACTTCATCCCGTGTTTAAAAGCATTAGTGACCCTTAGTAAGTTTCAAGCTCAAACTCTTTACCATTTGTTCAGAAAGCAGCCTGTGTCCATGCCTAGCCAGGATCTTGATCTCATCTCTGCCATCCCCTCTTACTATTCCCGTACCTAAATGCCACATAGTTGCTGAAACATACAGCTCTCTCATTTGCATCTGTGTACACTCTTCCCTATATCTGGAACTCCCAACACCACCATCCACCTCCCATCCCTAATCCTTCAAAACTCACCTGAAACATCAGCACCCTTTAGAGGTTCTTACTTTGTGCTCCTGTGTTCTACAACACGTTGATGATTTCTCTGTTATAACATTAACTTGCTATGTTGAAATTATTTGCTTATTGACATTTCCAGCAAAACTCTAAAGTTCTTGAGAGCAGGGACCAGGTGTATTTACATATCGATTCCTGTATCCTAGCACTTTACCTAAGTGCTACCTTCCATAAACATTTTTAAAAGAGAGGGGAAGGGAAGAAGAGGGGAGGGAAAAGGAGAAGGAAGAAGGGGTGAGGGGGGACAGGAAGCTTCAGATTTCCCTGCCCTTGGTGCTTCATGGTTTTGGAGTATGTATTACTGCCTGACTCGGTAATCATGGGGAATGGGGAGGTAGCAAATAGTTGTTGACACAGGTAATGTTCACGTTTCCAATCGTAGCGGCATATGGCAGTGATTGTAATGGCCTAACATAAAGCACTCCTGGACAATATTAATGACCAACTAGGTTAATGACCGAAGACTAAGCCTCAGGCCGTGAATACATTCTCCCTGTCATTAATCCCTGGGAAATGACCTCAGCCGTGTTCATTAAGGCTCAATTATACTCACACTCTTCAAGAGTGGAAAAATGAAAGGCATTTTAGTCCTAACATCAAGCTACATCCCTTCTTTTACCCCGACACATGGCAGTAAAGACACAAAACAAATTAGGAGTCCAAATACCAAGCATGTAAAGGAAGCAACACTATTGCATTATTAGCTCCCAGTCATCAGTGGGAACTAAAACCTGGGGTAGAGGTCATGGATCTTGACATTCTTCACGACTCATACATTCTCTGGACAGTCTTTGAAGGTACAACACAGAACCATGAAACACTTGTGACTCTTCAGATATTTAGAGTTTGGATAAAAACCTGAAAACTCAAAAGCAACTCTTTGCTAATAGGCAATAAATAAATAAATAATTGGCTTATTCATATATCAATCTACCATTCCACTGATAAATATTTACGGAGCAAAATTCCATAGACAAGTTGTGCATAATACAACAAGTAAAAGACCCTCAAGGAACATGCAATTAGGTTACAAAGAATGAACACACATTGTGGTGGCTTTTAAACACATCCTAAAATATGTTGACACGTTTGCATCAAAAGGTGGGGGCTCATCCTCTCCATTTAGGATTAGACTCTCCTCTGAGCCTAGCCTTAGTGACTTCTGGCAACCAAGAAAAGTCAGCAGAAGTTGATCTGTGTGACCACTGAGGCTGGGTCCCCAAAGGTCACACAGCTCTGCCTTGTTAGCTCAGATACTTGGTTCTGGGTCCTGAGCCATCACATAATCAGTGCAACTATTTGGAAGTAGCCATGTTGTGAGGAAGCCCAAGGCATAGGGAGAGGCCCTGGACAATCACTGTGGTCAACACAACCAGCTGTTGTCCAGCTGACAGCAACATCACCACCACCACATATAAGTGGAGTCACCTCCAGGAGCTGCCAGACTCCACCTGTCCAGTGACCCTAGACTTTGACTCTTCCTAGCCAAGGTTTCAGACACTAGAGCAGAGACAAGCCATTCCCATCATCAACTTTTGGAACTTGTGACCCATAGAATTGGTGAGCACAATAAAATAATTGTGTTAAGTCACACAGTGTGAGATAGTCGTACGCAGCAGTATAATTGGAATACACACACGCACGCACACACACACACACACACACACACACAACAGACACGTCAGCTGCCTTGTGAAGTTTAGTAACAGTTTGCTTATGTACATTCCCAGCTCAGTCATGCACTACAGAAATCTGACAAAGTGCAGTCATCTAATGGAACTGCATTTAACCAACGTCTAGCAAAAAAGCTCCTTAGCTGCTCCAATGAGGCCGTGTGGTATGTTTAACACAAGAAAAAGTAATTCCACAGTCAAGGTAACACCGATATGGTCCAAAGGTGGCCTCATATACCAAGGTAATATGAACTCTTTCTAACCACATCTGCTGGAATTCCCCTTTCACAGGCTTGACCTCCTGTTCTTTTCTCCCTATAGTCTTTCTTCAGGATTCCTGAGTTTCTGGTCTCACTCCCAGTTCTGCCCCTTCACATCTAATCACGGACCTAAAGGGACAAGCATCTCCAACTACCCATCACATATCTCTGCTGGGAAATCTTGTTATTACATCAGCACCTTCCACTCAGACTGCTAAGTTAATTGCAGCCTGTTCTTCATATTGAATTCCCCACCCTGAGGTTGTTCCTATGTGTCCCCACTCCCTGCAGCTCCAATAGCCAATACTCTGTCAACTTGGCTACTTCTCCCTGTGTGTGGTCCCCTACTGTCAATCCATCATAAAGTCCTGAGGATGCCGCCTTCAGAACACTTCCTGAATTTGTCCACTTTGCTCTTTTCTCATACTGCCTCTTCATCCCCCACCTGAACTGGTGAAAATGACTCTAACCTGAATTCTCCCTTCCATCTCCCCAGCGCACCCTGCATGCCACCTTCAGATTAAACTTCTCCACCCCCACAATCATTAAGTCAGTCCCCACCCAAGGCAGGCTCTTAAGTGCCCCTGATTCTACTCCAGGTGCTCATTGAAGCATTTGTAGCATCTTCCCTCATCTGGTCCCAACTCGATTCACCAGCTTTCTTCCTCCTCCAAGTCCTCTCCTTCATTTAGACCATTGGCTCCCGACCAATCCCTCCTTCACATCCCCACCTCTGCCATCATCCCCTTTCCATGCTTAGCCATTTATAATCATTTCCTCCTGAATTTCCCTCTTTTTCTTTGTTCCTTTTGCTGGGAAGATACCTTCTCTTTTCCCTCTCCCATCAAAAATAAACACACTCCAATTCAACTCCTGGGTATTTATCCAAAGGAAATGAAATGAAGATCTCAAAGAGATATCTGTGAGAACACCCATGTTCACAGCAGCACTATGTGCATTAGTCAAGACATGGCAACAGTGTAAGTACCCATCAACAAATGACTGGATAAAAAAGATACGGAATATATATGCAATGGAATATTGTTCAGTCATATAAAGAAGGAAATCCTGCCTTTGCAACAACATGGATGGACTTTGAAGGCATTTTGCTAAGTGAGATAAGCCAGAAAGAGCAAGACATTACTGTGTTATCTCACTAATACGTGGAATCTAAAAAAGCTGAACTCACAGAAACGGAGAGTAGAATGGAGTTACCAGGAGCTGTGATGAGGGAAAAGGTGAGATGTTGATCAAAGGGTACAAACTTCCAGTTAGGAGGTGAATAAATTCTGGAGATCTAGTATACAGCTTGGTAACTACAGTTAGTGAGGTATTACATACTGAAAGTTGCTAAGAAGGTAGATTTTAGATGTTCTTATCACAAAAATGAGCTGGTAATTATATGGCAAGAAGGAAGTGTTAGCTAATGAATTCGTCCATTTGGTGGATGAATTCTTTATGGTGGTAATCACTGTCCAATATATAACTGTATCAAATCAACATATTGCACACTTTAAACTTAATACAATGTTGTATGTCAATTATATCGCAATAAAACTAGGGGCGAAATGCACCCTTTGACATGACTTGATATCCTTTTCTTCCACAGATTCTGTCTTAGCTAGATCTCTAAGCTTCACTCTCCTGTCCCCCTGACCACAGCCACATGCCTCTGAACGCCTTCCAACATGTTGTTGGCACCACACCCATTAATTTGGGGCCATTTCCTTTCATGCAGTGAAAATTCAATGTTTTCTGTAATTCTACTTCTCTAATGAGATTTAAGCTCTGGATAAGGACTATGAGCGGTACTTAACCTCAGATTCCTCCCAGAGCCTGGCCCAGTGCTAATGCTTGGAAGTGCTCGATCCAGACATCAATCTACTCAATTCACCTAGTGCAGTGCCAGGCATTGGGGCTTGATAAACTCCTTCTGGTCCTATAGCATTTTCTTTGGATGAAAATCCTAGCCCATAGCTCCAACCATTGATTCCTTGTTACCAATTGCTCTTTAGCTTAAAAGTCACCTACTCTGAGGAGGTTTCCTTGATCACCTACTCTAAAGCTAGAGTAGTGTCTCCCCATGATTGCTTTACATTCCCAGTAGGGCTCTTAAACATTTATATTTCTGTTTATTTTCAATACATTTATTTTTTTAATCATCCCCCAGAGAATGTGATCTCAAGGACAGCAGAAGCCTCATTCAGCTTGTTCTCTGTTGCATCCTTTACATTAAAACAGCGTCCAGAAACTAGTAGGTATTCAGTAAATATTTGTTGAATGACTAGATGACAAGTATTCTCTATTTTTGATGGGCTCACACTCTATTAAGGAAAATACATACAAAAGTCAAATATACAGGAGTGTTACCAATCAATGAGATGATAGAAAAAATGTGGTGTCTGTGTGTGTGTGTGTGTGAATGAAATAAAGGGGCAACTTAAAGAATGAGAATCCAGATAGTGCAAAGAACATATCATACAACTGCTAACATAGGAATTTTGAAGGTTGGTGGAGGGAACAGTGGGACATAAGGCCAGGCAGTTGAGCAGAGGCCAGAGCTTGAAGTGACCAACATGGTATACTGAAAAGCTTGAGCGTTATTCTGTGTGCAATTGGATATAATCAGAGGATATTAGGTCTAGAAATTAGACCTTTCTTTTGTAAATATCACTTTGGAACATGTGCAGAGGGATGAAGAGGCAGCATGAAAAAAGAGCAAAGTGGACAAATTCAAGGAGTGTTCTGTGTCTGACAGAAGCAGGAAGACCAGGTAGGTGGCTCTGCAGGTAGCCCAGGTACATGAGATTATAGACTTATTAAACAGTGGTGGGAGATGGGGAGGATGGGGAGGAGGAGCTGGATAGGGGAAAAGAGAAGGAAGCAGAAGTACCGGGACCTGGAGATAACTGGACAAGGTGGATGAGGGAGAAGAAAGAGTCGAAGGTGAATTCTGAGATGACAGAGTAAATGATGCTTTCACCAAGATGGAGACTATGAGTAGAGCATCAGTCCTCTTTGGGGTGATTTGAGTCTGAGGTACCTGCAGGATATGCAGGAGGATAAATTGATAAGCATTTGGTTTGGTAATCACCAGGAGCTTGGGGGCAAGCCTGAGCCACAGACACTACCAGAGAGTCAAGAATGTAAAATGAAAATTAAAATCATGGTGTGCTTGACGTTTCTTGGGAACAGGAAGTGCCTCCACCGTTCAGGGAAATTGCTCCTCCAGGTCTAAACAGAAAGACCAAAATGTCAATATCCAGGGTTATAGAGAGCACTCATCACTATGCAACATGAGATGCAGATCAGTGTTACCCTGACACTGGAATTGTGTCCTACTCGGTATGTACCACACGATCTTAGTCAAGCATCTTTCCAGGACCTTTGATTACAACCAGGCTACATACCATATGTTCCATTAGATTTCCTATTTTGGCAGAGAATTCAATGAGAAACTGCTACCTGCACCAGGACCATATGCTCTCCACACCGCCCTTAAAGTTTGCAAAGCAGCCGCACAATTAATTTTTAGCAGAGATGCACTAATAGCTGCCCAGTCATGTGTACCAGGCCTGGATGGTGGGCATTTTGCATTTGCCAGAGAGAACATATTGCAGTCCATATTTTAATCATCTCCCCTCAGAGGGTAACAAAAAATTGTTAGTTATTCAAGACAGGGATGCAAATTTAAATTTGACTGGAATGGTTCACCTGACCCTCACAGCATCAGTTTTTCTAAAACCATTGGCTGACTGTCCAAAAGTGGTCACTGATTATCCAGAGACTGGGTTACAGAAAGAGAGAATTGGCTGGCTTTTTCTTTTAGGTTGATTCTGGCTCCTGCAGGAATCCAATGAGATGAGTTTAGGTGGATGGTTGTTTCATATTATTTTAAGATAAAGCAAGCAACTGTTAATATAGTTGGTCCTCTGTATCCACAGGTTATACACCCCCCTACAATTCAACCAAAAATGGGTCGAAAATATTGGGGAAGAAAATTCCAGAAAGCTTCAAAAAGTAAAACTTAAATTAGCCATATTCTGAGCACTATAGTGACTACACTTAAATAAAGTGATGTGTAGGTAGGTATTCCCTTGCTGGAGCATCTACCTTCTCAGGTCCTCAGTCTTTCCCCAGCACTCTTTGAATAAGCCTTGTTCAACCTCATGTCTTATTTATGCATTGCTATGTTTTGTGCACCCTTTCTTTCTGTGAAAAAAATGACTCCTACAAAGCACATAAGTGGTCAAAGTCACCCCCTTGAAGTCTAAAAGAGCATAAAGGGCTATTTCTTGATGAGAAACTGAAAATCCTAGATCTTTTAGAAAGTGGATGCCACTTGCCAAAGTGGGCCATAGAGTCGATGAGTTTAAATCCAACATTTGAGCAATAAACCAGAGAGCAGCTGAAATCCATGGCAGTGTTTGTGCTGCCCCTACAATGGCAAATGAGGTCTCTGGCAAACGAGGCAAACAACTTCTCAAACGAGGTTGGTGACAAAGTGCTTGCAAAGACTGATAAACTATTAAGTGGGTGGCTTGAGGACATGTCACAGAAATGTGTCCCTGTTGATGGCAAAATGATGTATGAGAAAGCACACAGCCTGTACGAGAACTCCTGTGAGGAGGCTGAGAAGACGAAGGATTTTAAAGCTAGTGAGGGAAGGCTGACTAGCTATGCATAGTGCTACAGCCTCAAGAACTTAAAGATCATGGGAAAACCTACACTGTCTGATGTTGAGGCAGCATCACAGTTCCAAGACAAGCTCAGGAGACTCACAGAAGAGAAGAGAAAGGCTACTGTCCAGAGCAAACCTTCAGTTGTGATGATCCAGGCTTGTTCTGGAGGACGATCCCTAATCACACCTATATCCATGAATGCCAGTGCCAAAAGAGCCCCAGGGCTCAAAGTCTGAAAAGATCACCTCACTCTGGTGCCATGTGGCAACACAGCAGGTCACGAAAGCAAATGAGCAAACAATTCCCAGGCCCTTAAGAGCCAAACCGAAAACTACCTGCACTTGTTCTGGCACCACAACAAGAAGGCTTGGGTAATGGCCATCTTGCTCTTGGAATGATTCCATCAGTGCTTCATTCCTAAAAGGAAGAAGCACTTTGAAGAGAAAGCACTGCCATTCACAATCTTCCTTGCAACTGACGTTACACTGGCTCCCAGCCATCCCAATCTCTGCTTCTCCTGCTGAGAATATGGAGTTGATGTTTCTGCCTCCTGCATTTCATCACTACTGCAGCCCCTTGATCAAGGCATCTTCAAGTGCACGAAGGTGACACATATCCCTCTCACCTTCAGGAGGATTTGTGGTACCCTTGATGTCAACCTGACAGCAGCATCACTGATTTATGGAAGTGCTTCACAATTACAGGGCAATGCCCTAAAGCTGGAGCCAGTCAATGTGTGTTGGAAGCTATTATGGAGTGAGGCAGGCAGGGACTTCAGGAGCCTCCCTGCTCTTGATGCAAAAGTCAGGAACACCTTGAACATTGCAAGGGAAATTGGTGGGAAAGAATTCTCTGATATCATCATGGGTGATGTTGAGGAACATGTAGAAGAGCATAGAGGAACCCTTACCAATAAGGAACTTGAAGACATGCTGAAATCATCACAGGTGATGATGATGGTGGTGGTGATGCAGAAAATTTTAAGGAGGCAGAGCCATCAATTTGGACACTTGAAAAATTTGAAGCAGACTTTCAACAGGCACAAATGTTTTTAAAGGACATGATTCTTGAGCACAGTCTTTAGATGGAACAAAGTTTCTGTGTCACCAGAGGAATAATAACATTCTTATAACCACCACTAGATTTGTTTGCTGATGCAAAGGATATGAAAAAAAAAACCCACCTTCCAATAACAACGCTGCTAACTAAAGCATCTGCAACTGTGAAACCTCAGCCTTTGATGCTTGAAGATCCTGAGCCCTCCAGCTCCACAGATCCTGACGCCAATACCCCTGACCTCCTCCACAGTGTCAACATCTACCAGGGGAACCCAGTTCTTCCTGTGCAGATGATCCTTCTGACATTCCGTGAGAAGGCTCAAGTTAGCTTGATGTCTCACCACTTACCTAGAGCCCACACCTTGTCATCTCACCGCATCCATACTGTAGGCTGCTGCTGCTGCTGCTGCTAAGTCGCTTCAGTCGTGTCCAACTCTGAGCGACCCCATAGACGGCAGCCCACCAGGCTCCACCGTCCCTGGGATTCTCCAGGCAAGAATATTGGAGTGGGTTGCCATTTCCTTCTCCAGTGCATGAAAGGGAAAAGTGAAAGTGAAGTTGCTCAGTCGTGTCCGACTCTTAGTGACCCCATGGACTGTAGCCTTCCAGGCTCCTCCATCCATGGGATTTTCCAGGCAAGAGTACTGGAGTGGATCATATAGCAAACATCACCAACACCATCATCATCACGAGGGTTAGCAACAGAAAAGGACCAGGGACTTCCCTGGTGGCCCAGTGGTTAAGAATCTGTAATTCCAAAGCAGAGGGCACAGATTTGCTCCCTAGTCAGAGAACTAAGATCCTACATGCTGCACTGTGCAGCTGAAAAAAGAGAGAGAGAGAGGGAGAAGAGCGAGGGTTTCGGTTTGTGTGTGTGTATGAGAGAGAGAGAGAGAATACATTTACATTTTCTATATTTATATTTTCTATTTGTATTTTAAATATTCTGTTTTATGCTATATATTTCTTTCCGATCATTAAGTGAAAGCAATCCCTAATAATATTACATTGTTGCTGACATGCTCTGTATAGTCAGACCTATGGTGTTTATGTCTGTGCTGAACATGCACAGATTTCTTTTCTTGTCATGATTCCCTAAACAATACAGCATAACAACTGTTGATATAGCATTTACATTGTATGAGATCTTATAAGTAACTTAGGGATGATTTAATGTGCATGGCAGGATGTGGGTAGGTTATACTCAAACTCTATACCATTTTATACAGGGATCTTGAGGACCTTGGTTTCCAGTGGGGTACTGGAACCAACCTCCCAGGGATGCTTAGGGATAGCTGGACTTACTGTGCATTAACTTTGGCCCAGGAACAGTGCTAATTACTCTGCCTGCACATCTCATTGAATTATTCCAAATCTTATGTAGTAATAGTAGCTATTATTATCCCACTTTACTGACGGTGAGACTTGTTCAACCCAGCAAAACTATTTAGACAGTTGGGGTTTCCCATTTATCTTTTTGAGTGAAGCTGAACCTATGATTTAGGGTTCACCAATGCTTTCCCTCCATGGCTAGTTCTGTAGGCTCCTCATAATGGCAAACTAGATGCAATGACCATCGTAATGGACTTCTATTGTTTTTGCCTTGCTACACCCCTTCTCCTCTTACAGAGAGTTCTTTTCCTTTTGGAACCTGCCTTTCCCATTTCATGTGATTCAGGTGGATTTTTCAGCCAGTTGACCCACCTCCTTCCTCACCTCAGGTCTAGAGACAGAAGCCAACCTGCTTGATCAAAGAACATATTCCTGGACCCAGTGGTTGTTCTAGGAAAAGCCTATTATCCAACTGAGCCGAATAGATGCTAACAGATGAACCTGTTAAAAAAAAAAAGGTCTTGTTCATTTAGCTTGGTTCACTAACTCCTAAGGACAAATAACCCCAGAGTTGCTGGAGGAAGAATATTTCAGAGCCTGAAGTCAATGAGAGCAAAGTAGAATTGAGACACAGGGAGAGGCAGATAAACAAAGTTCTGAGGCCCTCACCCAAAGTCCTTGATCTAGTTTTTCCTGGAGCTGTGTCATTTCTTGGTCTTCACAATTATACTGGTCAATATCTTCCTCTCTTTGTGATGCTAGTTTGAGTAGGTCTCTGTCACAACCAGAGAGACAGATTTGATGTAAAATGAAAAAATATATATTCAACAAGAATGATCTGAGAGAAGTGATTTGTCTGTCAGTGATTTCAAATTTCATCTTCTGAGAACAGATAAATTTATATATTAAACACTAATGACAAAAATTATTGATATCAAGATTTCAGATTTACCCATTAGGAAACCATACCTTAGAAACTAGACAATTAAGTGTAAGAAGGATTTTAGCTACTGCCTTATATGCAGAGTACATCACGAGAAACGCTGGGCTGGAAGAAACACAAGCTGGAATCAAGATTGCCGGGAGAAATATCAATAACCTCAGATATGCAGATGACACCACCCTTATGGCAGAAAGTGAAGAAGAACTAAAGAGCCTCTTGATGAAGGTGAAAGAGGAGAGTGAAAAAGTTGGCTTAAAGCTCAACATTCAATAAACTAAGATCATGGCATCTGGTTCCATCACTTCTTGGCAAATAGATGGGGAAACAGTGCAAACAGTGTCAGACTTTATTTTTTGGGCTTCAAAATCACCGCTGATGGTGATTGCAGCCATGAAATTAAAAGACGCTTACTCCTTGGAAGGAAGGTTATGGCCAACCTAGATAGCATATTTAAAAGCAGAGATGTTACTTTGCCAACAAAAGTCCGTCTAGTCAAGGCTATGGTTTTTCCAGTGGTCATGTATGGATGTGAGAGTTAGACGGTGAAGAAAGCTGAGCGCCGCAGAATTGATGCTTTTGAACTGTGGTGTTGGAGAAGACTCTTGAGAGTCCCTTGGACTGCAAGGAGATCTAATCAATCCATCCTAAAGGAGATCAATCCTGGGTGTTCACTGGAAGGACTGATGTTGAAGCTAAAACCCCAATACTTTGGCCACCTCATGCGAAGAGTTGACTCATTGGAAAAGACCCTAATGCTGGGAAGGATTGGGGGCAGGAGGAGAAGGGGACAAAAGAGGATGAGATGGTTGGATGGCATCACCAACTCGGTGGACATGGGTTTGGGTAGACTCCGGGAGTTGGTGATGGACAGAGAGGGCTGGCGTGCTGCAATTCATGGGGTCGCAAAGAGTCGGACACGACTGAGCGACTGAACTGAACTGAACTAGGTGTAACAATGACATGACATTTCCCAGACACTTTGCATAATTATTCTACTTTAAACCAGAAAGATAAATGAACCAGTCACACCTGTAGACTACAACATCCAGGGTGCCCATCCCAGGCCCCATGCTTAGATGGTCCCATTTCATATGCAATGCTTTAGATGGCTACACTTTGTATTATTCCTTGAATTTCCATAAAGGTTGTCAGTATCACATTTTCAAACTTATGAGTTAGCCATCATAGAAACCTGGGTAATATTTCAATTTCATGTTCAGCAAGTCATTTAAACTTCTCTGAGTCTCAGCTTCATCATATAAAAGAAAGATAGAGTGCTTGTCCCACTTGAATTGCAGGGGACATCTGATAAGACAATAAATGCAAAAGCACTTTGAAAAAATAAGGATTATTATTGTTAACTAAAGAGCAAGATTCCTCAAGGCAGAGCTCAATTTTATTCTATGCCATTTACCAACTGGGATCTGGTGAAAATCTGTGGTCTTGTCAGAAATTCTGAATAGATACCTGTCACTGGTAGAATTTAGGTGAAAATTAGGCTTATATAGTCAAAGCTATGGTTTTTCTAGTAGTCATGCACAGATTTGAGAGTTGGACCATAAGGAAAGCTCAGCACCAAAGAACTGATGCTTTCGAATTGTGATGCTAGAGAAGATTCTTGAGAGTTCCTTGGACTGCAAGGAGATCAAACCAGTCAACCCAAAGGAAATCAACCTTGAATATTCATTGGAGGGACTGATGCTGAAGCTGAAGTGCCAATACTTTGGCCACCTGATGTGAAGAGCTGACTCATTGGAAAAGACCCTGATGCTGGAAAAAGACAGAAGGCAAAAGGAGAAGGGGGCAGCAGAGGATGAGATGGTTAGATAATATCACCAACTCACTGGACATGGATCTGAGCAAATTCCAGGAGATAGTGAAGGACAGGGAAGCTTGGCATGCTGTAGTCCATGGGGTCACAAAGAGTCAGACACAATTTAGTGACTGAACAACAACAAATAGAACTAGAACTTAAGTCACACCCCAATCTACTCTACTGATCATATAACCCTTTGCTACCTATAGCCACTCTATGCAAACCAGTTGATTTTCCATTGTCCAAACACAATATAGATTGAGTGTAATTCCATCACTCTCCTCACCTCAAATCTGCTCTCTTAACATATCCATTCCTCAACACTATACCTAACTTAATCAGTTCCTCCATTCTGACAATCAGTGTACCCCAGGGCTTTTGAACTCAGCACACCCCAGAGCTCACTTGGTAATGCTTATGCACTGTATTATTACAGTTCTTATGTCATTCTCTGAAGTCATCCTGTGAATGCCTAATACAGTCTCCACATGTCTCTATCTTGTCTCTCCAATTAGATTGTAAGTCCACTAAAGCCAGTAATCAGTTTTTATTCTTTTTGGACAGAGCATATAGTCAGCAAATAATTTTTGGTTAATTAAAAAGAAAATGTCCAGTTAAAGAAAATGGTTGAAGATAGAAGAGTCTATAATGAAATGAAATGAGAATAATAAAGCTACAGGACAGCAGATTATCAACTGGAATCTATTTAAAACAAACCAAGGAGTGACTCTATTAGAGAGAATTTCAGAAATATGAAATCAAATTTTTATAATGGAAAGAACCTGCTGGATAGTCTAATTCACACTCTTCATTCATTGAGAATAACCACCTGCTAATTCATCTGACTTATGAATTAGACTTTTTACATATTTAATTTTCCTATTGTAAAATGTGACTCTTAGAATGGAAATTTCTTAGAAACAGAGTCCAAGAGAATGGGACCTTGAAAACACAGCAAGTCTTTGACGGATATAAAAATACTTCATTTGGCTAGAGTCAAACCAGATGTCTTGAGTCATAATTGTGGCATACCACTTTTTGATTTTACATGTCTTACATGGAAAAGAATAATGATAACCAGGAAGACAGGATTACCCACCAAGAAACGTGGAAAATGCAGAAGGGCTCCAAGGTGAGGCCCCCTCTTGAGGGCCTGACCCAAAGTGTCAGAAGATCCTGGTGGCAGTTTCTCAAGCTTTGAAATGGAATCAGAGCAGTGGCTTAAGAGTCAGAGGACCTCAATTATGAGACTTTGCACCATCAATTTCTGATGTGTGACCACTGACAGGTCCTCAAATTCTGATTATCAATTTTGTCTTAAAAATAAAATTATTGAAGGGATTATATGAGATAATGTATATAAAGACACTTTGCTTGAAGAAAAGCCCGATGTGCATTATTGACAAGCTGGCTAATTTACATTAAAAATAATTTTAATCAGTGTCTGAGCTTTCAGAATCTCAAAGCTAAAACATCTTAAAGCCATCTTGGTAGCCCCTTGGTTGTGTATCTCTATACTGTCGCTACAAAATAATCAATGAATCCCCGGCTTTAGTGTGTTCCAAACTCATATGACTTCAGCAAATGACACACAGCCAAGAGCTTCCTGTTCTACAATTACTCTCATCAGGCTGAAAGCTCCTAACAGTGTGACAAACGCATATCTTTTCTTGCTTCCCAAGTTTTCTGCAAAGATGGGCTTTTCCACAGCATGGGAGACTGTCCCCACCACCAGCACCCATCCTCTCCAAGATCACCCTTCATTGGTTGGTGAGGGCCTTCATCTTGTGTGGAATCTCATCACCCACCACAGTACAACCCAGAACCCCACCCAGATGTCCAAACCCAGCCCCAGGTTACAAAAGCAACTAGGCACTTCTCAAACAGTATAAATCAGGCTTCCATGGGGTAGGACTCCTGACAGCAGAATGTGAATGAATCCTAATGCTCACCCATTCCAGCAAATAGTATGAAACATACTTGCCCTGGCATAAAAGCCACATGGATGGGAACACATTTCCAAAAGCACTATTGTTCACATGCTAAAGGAGCAAATAAGACACGATGCTGAATAAAGCATTAGGAGCCCTATTCTAAATATTTAATACTATTCTGAGGGGTCTAAAATCATGTCTAACAGAGCTGTAAAGAATCCTGGTGATGAGCATGACCCCTTCAATTTAGACCCCTTCAGATTAAGGCACAGAGAGGGGAAACGACATACCCAGGATCACCCAGTGAATGGTAGAGCTGGGAACAGAACACAGGATTCTCTACCTCTAGACTCTGCTGCCATTTCCACTGCCAAATAAACATCTTATGCCCTGAATCATTTAGAGGCTACACTGAATATAACCTCTGGCCGCCTCCTTATACAAAAGCAATGGGTGTGGACATATGTTCCCCCTTTCTCCCCTCACCCTTGGGATTCCCTGCAGCCCAGTGACTCTAAGACACAGAACCAAAATTGCAATCAGGCATTCTGATATTGACCTTCCCCCAGATTGGGTGTTTGAGGGAGGCTCCCACTCTTGATCTTACAGCATGCTTCTTCCCTCAGTCATTGAGCACTTCATAAATACTGGGAACTGATTGGCTGATTGATTAACTAATAAATAATAATGTTTATAGTTTCCTTCCTCAACTCACAGTCAAAGCAACTCTGCTAAACGGCCTCTTCCTTCTTTCTTTCCTCTGGACTTGCTTATAATTTTTGAGATTCATCAGGTAGTTGGTTAGGGAAACAATTCCTTTAAGGTTTTACCCATAAAGATGAAAAAACGCAGTGAAGTCCATAGGGGGAAATTCCCATGAACAACACATGAACCAGAAAACATGCATTGACTCCGATTACACACAATGCTCCAGGGTTTTCTAATCTAATGGTCCATCACGGTGTCAAGAGCTATTTCCCCTTGCTTCCGAGTGAGAAGTGCACACAGTCCTTTAATCTGGGCAGGAGGTGAGTGCTGGGGAGAGATCTGAGGGCAGAGGCTGCTGACAAAGAGAGGATACAGCCTGAGCTGCAGACACCTCCGGGTTGGTGACTGTAATATCTGGGGGCCCCAGGGATAGGAGAACCTGGGTGTGTCTGTATCAGAAGTAGCTACACCAGGGTGTTCAGCTGTTTGGGTACCAAAGATGCAACCTTAGGGCTCCCAGGAAAACAGACACATATCCCAGTGCTCAGAAACCCAGAAGAGAATTCAGAACAGAAATCTGGAGGCAAGCAGGCCATTTCTCAAGAACATGTTTCTGCTTTGCATTAGCACAATACAGAATTTATTTCTGTATTATTTAAACAATATCAGATAATATACATGTGCATACTGGCATGTGAGTGTGCACACCTCTACTTTTCTGACATATAACCCAGACTCTTAGTTTCCTGGGAGTCCCCTGGTCCTCACAGTTACTGCCACTTCAGTGCCTGCCACGGTCACAAACACTCAAAATCCCTACCATCCACTTCTGTGGCCATGGGTAGATGATGGAGGCTATAGCATCACCAAACAATAGAATTTATGAGGGAAGGAAAATGTATAAAGGGTAATTTCTCCAGAAAACAACTTTCAGTCTTTCCCATCCTTCTCCCCCAGTGACATCAGAAGCCAGCAGAGGCTCATGAGATCTCAATTATTTCACGTACCTCTGTGGCCTAAACCACATTTGGGATAATGCAGAACCAAGGGATCTGTCTCCTAGTTTGACCTGGCTCACCACTCAGGAGACAGGCTCCCAGCCCGCTCATCTTTCAAGCAGCGTTAATAAACTCCTCAGGTCTCCAAAAGCAGCATCTCCCCTTCTCCACTGGAAAGGAGAGCTCAATGCACACAGCAGAAGTACTTATGCTTTGTGTGTAAAATCTCCCATGTCACTGTGACATCCATTCGCACACCCAGCTTAATGTGGGCTGCTTCCGTCAGCATCCCCAGGGCACGTGGGCAACTTGGTGAGGAGGAGGGTGGAGCCACAGGACAGTAACTGAACCCTGAACCCAGTGTCCAGCAAAAGGTCAATTGAGTAAAAACAAGGCAATGCCACTAACCTTGTTTGTTTAAATATGCTAAGAGCAGAGTTTTTCTTAACATAATAGAAATCACAGAGCAGCTGAAAGTAGGTCAGTGATCCATACAGAGCTTGCCACGGTCTCCTCAATTGTGGTTGGGAGATAAGCTTTCTCCAGCTCTGCAGCCCAAGTGCCACAAAAGGCCATAAGCCAACCCCATGGGCTGTTTTTATGGGGAAATCTGAGTAGACACATGGGCACCTGGAATGAAAGGCCTATTCCATCACCCTATGGGCAAAAAATTGCATGGTTGCCAGGAGAAGACATAAACAAACAAACAAACAAACCCGATTACCTCAATTTAGATTGAAAAAAAAAAAAGGCATGTTGGGGGGCAGGGAGAGGATGCTGAGATCCAAGGGGAGGCGTTGGTGGGAATCTATTTCCAGAGTCTCTCAGCACCTGTTTGCAAACTCATCTCTCAAAATAGCATTAAGCAACAAGTTTCTATAACGGCAAATCTAAGGCTTCTTCTCCCTGGAAGTGCTTTGTCATGGCTGAGACTCTTTACCCAAGAAATCATTTCAGAACAGCATGTGGGATAAAGCAGAGATTTTGAACATGTCTGCAGCTACTGAAGCAGCAGGAGCAGCAGCCCACGGTGTGTGGTGTGTGATGCGGAGAGGCTGGAGCTGGGCGCTGCCCGGGCCCCACCTCCTCTTGAGCACTCACCATCAGCAGGCTGAGAGCAGAGTCTGGCACCAGCTGCACTGCCATGGTCTCCGATTCCCATGCACGAACCTCCTGCACACTCAGTCCGCCTGGGCCCTGGGCAACTGCAGAGCATCCACAGAAACCTACAGCAAAACAGCAAAAAATCCAGACTCAGGTGCAAAAGGGCTCGAGACACTGAGTGGCCACATTTCACATGGGGTGGCATGGGAGGTAAGGGGGATGTTGGCAAGAAGGGGTGGGAATTCTTCTTAAGGAGAGAGAGGGAAAAAAGAGGAAAAATAGGAAGCTGCAGGTTTTTTAAAATGTGAACCCTGCCTAGCTTCCCTAACCCGTACAAGCACAGAAGCCACATCAGACGCAAATATAAAAGCTGAGATGCTTCACTGGCACCTGAGCCTAGGCAGCAACTCTTCTTTTAACTGATGATTAAAATAAAACATTTCCTATTGCAGATAAATCAGGCAGCCCGAATAACCTCCCCTCCCCGCCTTCTCTGCATCTCTCAGCAATTCTGCTGCATAAACAAGCTGGATGTCAACCTACCGCTCGCAGTCTGGTCAGAGTCTTCTTTCCTGCAGAAAGGTGTGTTCCCTTTTGCAAAATCAAGTCTCTGGGAGCGAGAGAGCAGAGCCTGACCACGAGCATCAGGCAGTCACTGAAGATGAGCAGATGCTCTCACCAGAACCAAGCAGGAAGTCAGTTATGAACTGACCCCTTCCACCATCCCCAAATCTACTTTTCCTCCCCAAGTAGACAGGCAAGCCGAATTCCCCGTGGGGCTAACATACTTCCAAGGGCCATGTAATTACAGTGCCTGTTCTGTGAGCGTTCTGATCTCCCTGCCTGCACCACATGTACATGGCAGACAGACACCCTCTACCTCTCTCTCCCTCCCTCCCTCCCTGCCTCCCTCCCTTCTTTCCCTCCCATCTCTCCACCAGGCTGCCTGTTAGGAATTTTGAAGGAGACTTTCTATCCTAGGGAGGCTTGGAAGGATAATTTGTAGCCAGGGACAGTGCCTAAGACAAAAAAAGCAAATTAGCCTTGAAAATCATATCATGCAGCATTTTCCTGGGAAGACGTCAATGGAAAAGAAAAAAAGAAGTCGGCCCAGGATTATTATATAAAGGCTTCTCAGAGTCAAAGATTTAACAAAATTAAAGCATCTTTTTTTCTTTTTTATGAGCACTGCCAAGTTTATATCTTCTTCTGGAGTCCACCTTTTCAACTAAAAATAGCAATTACTAATACTTCTGGCAAGTTTCTCATGCCCTTTTCTGATTTCTCCCTTTATTCACCTGCTGTAATGACTGCAAAAATTCTTTGGAACTAACTACACACTATGAAGTATAGGAACATGGAAATCAATTTTCTAAATAAAAATTGGGGGAAAGAAATCAATAACCTTTAAATGTTCCTATGGATGAGTATAGCTGTTTCCCCTACATAATTTATACTTTCAAAAGCATTTATTTGATCATCACAGTGCTTGGCACAAAGTAAGTGCTCAGAAATATTAATGGAGTGAATGAAAAGTTTCTTCTCATATGGTGATCCAATGGGTCAAAACTCTCTTCCATATTGTTGGATTGGATTCTAATGTCCTTGACCTTGGGAACGCCTGAGAATCAATCCCCACTGTCAGGTGCTTGAAAATTCACGGTATGATCTGAGTGTGGCTTTGCACTGAGCTGCAGAACATTTTTGGAGAAGGCAATGGCACCCCACTCCAGTACTCTTGCCTGGAAAATCCCATGGACGGAGGAGCCTGGTAGGCTACAGTCCATGGGGTCGCTAAGAGTCGGACATGACTGAGCGACTTCACTTTCACTTTTCCCTTTCATGCACTGGAGAAGGAAATGGCAACCCACTCCAGTATTCTTGCCTGGAGAATCCCGCGGACAGTGGAGCCTGGTGGGCTGCCGTCTATGGGATCACACAGAGTCGGACATGACTGAAGCGACTTAGCAGCAGCAGCAGCAGAACATTTTAGATTTGTTGGTGGGTTCCATAAAAGAATTTTAAATTAACCATAATAACAGTAATGATTTAAGGAACGTATTTATGGGTTCTCTTAACCTTGTGGATGGGTTGTTAAGTGTATTCATCTCATTGTTGCTGAGTACCTACTACGTGCTGTATTCTGTGATAGGCTTTGCAGAAGGTACAAAACTCAATTATAATCTCTCCCCTCAAGGGGCTTTTCATCTGGTAGATGCGATGATATCCAAGAACCATTTATGAGACAAGACAATCTGTGATAAATGCTATAAAGTGACCTAAAAACAGTTCAGGCATCACAGAGCAGAGAGACTTTACTTTTAGCTTCAAGAATGTCATTGTTTTTGAGTTGGAATTTAAGGGATTACATAGAACTTCTTTTTTATGACTTTTAGTTTATGATTCCATGTGGATTACATACTTGGAAATTATAGAAAACATAAGGAAAAAAAAAAGCAACTATTGTCGCTATTGCAGCTGGTGGACAAGGGCAGAGGAATTGTGTATCCCACAGTGGGCGCAGTCTGAGAATTTCCTGGTATGGAGAAGCCCCGGTCACCTGCGGGTGAGAGACTGCATGTCAGCCACCAATACTAGACCTCAGCACACCTGCCTTCCTCTCTCTTTACTTTGCTCGGAAAGCCTCACCCTGAATCCCTGCCGTAGAAAGAATCTAGAAAATAGATCCAGCAACATGTCTCAAGTGTGAGGACATTATTGGGATATGTCATCTCAGGGCAGCAAGAGTGAAGGAGATGGGAGGGGATGAGAGTGGATACCACATGGTACCTTTACAGCTGGTCACAGTACAGATGCTCAGTAGTGAGGAATGGAGACCAGACAGGCGTAGGACTTTATTCCCTGGGATAGTCCTTCAAAGAGTGGGAGAGGGAGGTTACCAGCCTTCTCCCGTCCATCAGCTGACTCTTGTTGGCTAAATGGGCTGTACAGGTCATGAACTCCCTTACATTTCAGAGTTTTAGCTGACCTCCAGGTAGCCACCCACATAACATAAATGCATAACATGCAAGCCCAGAAATGAAAGGACATCCTTCATGTTTGTGGGTCAGTCAAATGGGACCTGGGCACCGGGGCTGCTAAGGGTCCTTCCTCAGTGTATGTGATAGAAGCTGGCTCAAAGTCTGCCCCACATTCTGGAGGAGGCTGGGATGGCTGGCCGTGCTAGGAAGTGAAATGACAGTGACAGCAGCTGGGCTCCCCACTAAGCAAAGAGCTAAATGCCAGAGGCCAAGATAGGGGCCAAGCAAGTTCAGAAGCTGCAAAAACTGGGTCTGGTGAAAGTGTATATGTTTACATAACTTTCAATATCAAGAGTTATAGCCTCCATGCAATATTTCCTGACTTTTCCATTTGAGCATTCAAATGTGTTTTGTTTGTACAACATTTTTTTATTTTTTAAAAAATTTTAATTGGATAAGAGCAATTGGAATAGAGCAAGAATAGCAATTTTAATTGCTTTACCATCTTTTTAAAATTTATTTTTATTGAAGAATAATTGCTTTACAGAATTTTATTGTGTTCTGTCAAACCTGAACATGAATCAGTCATAGGTACACATATATCCCCTCCCTTTAGAAACTCCCTCCCATCTCCTGCCCCATTCCACCCCTCTAGATTGACACACAGCCACTGTTTGAGTTTCCTGAGCCATACAGCAAATTCTCATTGACTATCTTTTCTACATATGGTAATGTAAGCTTCCATGTTACTCTTTCCATACATCTCACCCTGTCCTCCTCTCTCCCCATGTCCATAAGTCTATTTTCTATGCCTGCTTTTCCATTGCTACCCTGTAAATAAATTCTTCAGTACCATTTTTCTAGATTCCGTATATATGTGTTCAGTACAGTTCAGTTACTCAGTTGTGTCCAACTCTTTGAGACCCCATGGAGTGCAGCACGCCAGGCCTTCCCATCCATCACCAACTCTGGAGTTGACTCAAACTCATGTCTATTGACTCAGCGATGCCATCCAACCATCTCATCCTCTGTCATCCCCTTCTCATGCCTTCAATCTTTCCCAGCATCAGGGTCTTTTCCAATGAGTCAGCTCTTCCCATCAGGTGGCCAAAGTATTGGAGTTTCAGCTTCAAAATCGGTCCTTCCAGTGAACACCCAGGACTGATCTCTTTTAGGATGGACTGGATGGATCTCCTTGGAGTCCAAGGGACTCTCAAGAGTCTTCTCCAACACCACAGTTTAAAAGCATCAATTCTTCGGCACTCAGCTTTCTTCACCATCCAACTCTCACATCCATACATGCCTACTGGAACAACCACAGCCTTGACTAGACGGACCTTTGTTGGCAAAGTAATGTCTCTGCTTTTTAATATACCGTCTAGATTGGTCATAACTTTCCTTCCAAGGAGTAAGCGTCTTTTAATTTCACAGCTGCAGTCACCATCTGCAGTGATTTTGGAGCCCAAAAAATAAAGTCAGCCACTGTTTGTAATGTTTCCCCATCTATTTGCCATTAAGTGATGAGACCAGATGCCATGATCTTAGTTTTCTGAATGTTGAGCTTTAAGCCAAGTTTTTCACTCTCCTCTTTCACTTTCATCAAGAGGCTCTTTAGTTCTTCTTCATTTTCTGCCACAAGGGTGGTGTCATCCACATATCTGAGGTTATTGATATTTCTCCTGGCAGTCTTGATTCCATCTTGTGCTTCATCCAGCCCAGTATTTCTCGTGATGTACTCTGCATATAAGTTACATAAGCAGGGTGACAATATACAGTGTTGACGTACTCCTTTTCCTATTTGGAACCAGTCTGTTCTTCCATGTCCAGTTCTAACTGTTGCTTCCTGACCTGCATACAGATTTCTCAAGAGGCAGGTCAGGTGGTCTGGTATTCCCAACTCTTTCAAAATTTTCCAGTTTATTGTGATGCACACACTCAAAGGCTTTGGCATAGTCAATAAAGCAGAGGTAGATGTTTTTCTGGAACTCTCTTGCTTTTTCAATGATACAGTGATGTTGGCAATTCGATCTCTGGCTCCTCTGCCTTTTCTAAAAACTGCTTGAACATCTGGAAGTTCACGGTTCACGTATTCTGAAGCCTAGCTTGGAGAATTTTGAGCATTACATTATTAGCGTATGAGATGAGTGCAATTGTGCGGTAGTTTGAGCATTCTTTGGCATTGCCTTTCTTTGGGATTGGAATGAAAATTGACCTTTTTCAGTCCTGTGGCCACTGCTGAGTTTTCCAAATTTGCTGGCATATTGAGTGCGGCACTTTCATAGCATCATCTTTTAGGATTTGAAATGGAGTTACTGGAATTCCTTCACCTCCACTAGCTTTGTTTGTAGTGATGCTTCCTATGGCCCACTTGACTTCACATTCCAGGATGTCTGGCTCTAGGTGAGTGATCACACCATCGTGGTTATCTGGGTTGTGAAGATCTTTTTTGTACAGTTCTTCTGTGTATTCTTGCCCCTCTTCTTAATATCTTCTGCTTCTGTTAGGTCCATACCATTTCTGTCCTTTATCGAGCCCATCTTTGCATGAAATTTTCCCTTGGTATCTCTAATTTTCTTGAGGAGATCTCTAGTCTTTCCCATTCTGTTGTTTTCCTCTCTTTCTTTCCATTGATCACTGAGGAAGGCTTTCTTATCTCTCCTTGCTCTTCTTTGGAACTCTGCATTCAGATGGGAATATCTTTCCTTTTCTCTTTTGCTTTTCGCTTATCTTCTTTTTACAGCTATTTGTAAGGCCTCTTTAGACAGCCATTTTGCTTTTTTGCATTTCTTTTCCATGGGGATGGTCTTGATCCCTGTCTCCTGTACAATGTCATGAACCTCTGTCCATAGTTCATCAGGCACTCTGTCTATCAGATCTAATCCCTTAAATCTATTTCTCACTTCCACTGTATAATCATAAGCGATTTGATTTAGATCATACCTGAATGGCCCCGTGGTTTTCCCTACTTTCTTCAATTCAACTCTGAATTTGGCAATAAGGAGTTCATGGTCTGAGCCACAGTCAGCTCCCGGTCTTGTTTTTGCTGACTGTAGAGAGCTTCTCCAACTTTGGCTGCAAAGAATATAAACAATCTGATTTCAGTGTTGACCATCTGGTGATGTCCATGTGTAGGGTCTTCTCTTGTGTTGTTGGAAGAGGGTGTTTGCTATGACCAGTGTGTTCTCTTGGCAAAACTCTATGAGACTTTGCCCTGCTTCATTTTGTACTCCAAGGCCAAATTTGCCTGTTACTCCAGGTGTTT
The DNA here is from genome assembly GCA_024291935.2 of Okapia johnstoni. NCBI lineage: Eukaryota > Metazoa > Chordata > Mammalia > Artiodactyla > Giraffidae > Okapia > Okapia johnstoni. Next base: position 21,006,166 of record CM044324.1, read on the forward strand.
CTTGACTTCATACTTTTGCATTCCAGTCCCCTATAATGAAAAGGACATCTTTTTTGGGTGTTAGTTCTAAAAGGTCCTGTAGGTCTTCATAGAACCGTTCAACTTCAGCTTCTTTGGCGTTAATGGTTGGGGCATAGGCTTGGATTACTGTGATACTGAATGATTTACCTTGGAAGCAGAGATCATTCTGTAGTTTTTGAGACTGCATCCAAGTACTGCATTTCGGACTCTTTTGTTCGCTATGGTTTTTCCAGTGGTCATGTATGGATGTGAGAGTTGGAGTATAAAGAAATACGAGCGCCAAAGAATTGATCCTTTTGAACTGTGGTGCTGGAGAAGACTCTTGAGAGTCCCTTGTACTGCAAGGAGATCCAACCAGCCCATTGTAAAGGAGATCATACCTGTATGTTCATTGAAAGGACTGATGTTGAAGCTGAAACTCCATTACTTTTGCCACCTAATGGGAAGAGCTGACTCATTTGAAAAGACCCTGATGCTGCGAAAGATTGAAGGCAGGAGGAGAAGGGAACAACAGAGGATGAGATGGTTGGATTGCATCACCAACTCAGTGGAGATGAGTTTAAGTAGACCCCAGGAGTTGGTGATGGACAGGGAGGCCTGGCATGCTGTGGTCCATGGGGTCACGAAGAGTCAGACACGACTGAACGACTGAACTGAACTGAAATGGTTGATAGAATTCTTCTGTGAAGCCATCTGGTCCTGGGCTTTTGTTTGGGGGGAGATTTTTGATCACAGCTTCAATGTCAGTGCTTGTAATTGGGTTGTTCATAATTTCCATTTCTTCTTGGTTCTGCCTTGGAAAATTAAACTTTTCTAAAAATCTGTCCATTTCTTCCAGGTTATCCATTTTATTACCATATAGTTGTTCATAATACTCTCTTATAATCCTTTGTGTTTCTGCATTGTCTGTTGTAACCTCTCCTTTTCCATTTCTAATTTTGTTGTTTGATTCTTCTCTCTTCTGTTCTTTACGAGTCTGGCTAAATCGTTGTCAATCTTGTCTGTCTTCTCAAAGAAACAGCTTTTAGTTTTATTAATCTTTACTATTGTTTCTTTCATTTCTTTTTCATTTATTTCTGCTCAGATCTTTATGATTTCTTTCCTTCTACTAATTTTGGAAAAGACCCTGATGCTGGGAAAGATTGAGGGCAGGAGGAGAAGGGGACGACAGAGGATGAGATGGCTGGATAGCATCACCGACTCGATGGACATGGGTTTGAGTGGACTTAGGGAGTTAGTGATGGACAGGGAGGCCTGGCATCCTGCGGTTCATGGGGTTGCAGAGTCAGGCATGACTGAGCAACTGAACTGAATTGAACTGAACTAACTTTGGGTGTTTTTTTCTTCTTTTTCCAGTTGTTTTAGGTGTAAAGTTAGCTTGTCTATTTGATGTTTTTCTTGTTTCTTGAGGTAGATTTGTATTGCTATAAACTTCCCTCGAACTGCTTTTGCTGCATCCCACAGGTTTTGAGTTGTCATGTTTTCATTGGCATTTGTTTCTAGAAATTTTTTGATTTCCCTTTTGATTTCTTCAGTAACCTATTGGTTATTTAGAAATGTGTTGTTTAATCTCCGTGTGTTTGTGTTTCTTAGAGTTGTTTTCTTGTTATTGATATCTAGTCTCATAGTGTTGTGGTCAGAGAAGATGCTTGATATGATTCCAATTTTCTTAAATTTACTGAGGTTTGATTTGTGACCCAAGATGTGGTCTATCCTGGAGAATGTTCCATGTGCACTTGAGAAGAAGGTGTATTCTCCTGCATTTGGGTGGAATGGCCTGAAGATATAAATGAGATCCATCTCATCTAATGTATCATTTAAGACTTGTGTTTCCATATTAATTTTCTGCTTTGATGATCTGTCCATTGGTGTGAGTGGGATGTTAAAGTCTCCTGTTTAAGGTCTATTTTGTCTGATATGAGAATTGCTACTCCAGCTTTCTTTTGCTTCCCATTTGGATGGAATATATTTTTCCATCCTCTCACTTTTAGTCTATATGTGTCTTGATGTCTGAAGTGGGTTTCTTGTAGACAGCATATTTATGGGTCTTGTTTTTGTATCCATTCAGTCAGTGTGTGTCTTTTGGTTGGAGCATTTAATCCATTTACATTTAAAGTAATCATTGATATATGTGTTCTTATTGCCACTTTCTAATTGTTTGGGTTGATTTTGTAGATCTTTTTTCTTCTCTTGTATTTCTTGACTACATAAGTCCCTATAACATTTGTTGTAAAGCTGGTTTGGTGGTACTGAATTCTCTTAACTTTTGCTTGTCTGAAAAGCTTTTTATTTCTCCATCAATTTTGAATGAGATCCTTGCTGGGTACAGTAATCTTGGCTGTAGATTTTTTTTCCTTTCAGTATTTTAAATATATCCTGCCATTCCCTTCTGGCCTGCAGAGTTTCTGCTAAAAGATCAGCTGTTAAGCATATGGGGTTTCCCATGTATGTTACTTGTTGCTTCTCCCTTGCTGCTTTTAATATTCTTTCTTTGTGTTTAGTCTTTGTTAGTTTGATTAGTATGTGTCTTGGCATGTTTCTCCTTGGGTTTATCCTGTATGGGACTTTTTGTGCCTCTTGAATTTGATTGAGTATTTCCTTTTCCATGTTGGAGAAATTTTCAACTATAATCTCTTCAAAAATTTTCTCATACCTTTTCTTTTTCTCTTCTTCTTCTGGGACCCCTATAATTTGAATGTTGGTGCGTTTGATATGGTCCCAGAAGTCTCTGAAACTATCCTCAGTTCTTTTCATTCTTTTAACTTCATTCTGCTCTTCAGAAGTTATTTCAACCATTTTATCTTCCAGCTCACTTATTCATTCTTCTCCTTCAGATATTCTGCTATTGATTCCTTCTATAGTATTTTTAATTTTAGTAGTTGTGTTGTTTGTCTCTGTATGTTTATTCTTTAATTCTTCTAGGTCTTTGTTAATTGATTCTTGCATTTTCTCCAGTTTGTTTTCAAGGTTTATGATCATCTTTACTATCATTATTATGAATTCTGTTTCAGGTAGTTTGCCTATTTCCTCTTCATTTATTTGGACTTCTGTGTTTGTTCCTCCATTTGTGTAGTGTTTCTCTGCCTTTTCATTATTTTTTTTAACTTATTGTGATTGAAGTCTCCTTTTCCCAGGCTTCAAGGTTGAATTGTTTCTTCCTTTTTGTTTCTGCCCTTCTAAGGTTGGTCCTTAGTTTGTGTAAGCTTCATATAGGGTGAGATTTGTTCTGATTTTTTCTTTGTTTGTTTTTCCCGTGATGGGCAAGTCTGAGGGAGGTGGTGGTCCTGTCTGCTGGTGATTGGGTTTGTATTTTTGTTTCGTTTGTTGTTTAGATGAGGCGTCCTGCACAGGGTGCTACTGGTGATTGGAAGATGCCGGGTCTTATATTTAAGTGGTTTCCTTTGTGTGAGTTCTCACAATTTGATACTCCCTAGGGTTAGTTCTCTGGTAGTCTAGGGTTTTGGAGTCAATGCTCCCACTCCAAAGGCTCAGGGCTTGACCTCTGGAGGTAACCATGTAGAAACGAAGGGGTGGAGTTGGAAAAGAGACAAAGAAGTTTGCAGCTTAATATCGGGGTCCACTCGAGTTCAAATGTGGTGGGAAGATGGAGTGGAGTGAATTCAGTGGGACCCAGTGGCACCATGAGTGCCTCTGCTGTTTGTACAACTTTTAAGTTACTGTTTTTTTGTAACAATTATTCACTTTCCTTTATTATACTCCTACTAGAGAATGAACAGCCTGACATCAGCATCAGGCACCATTCCTCTCTGTGAAATCCTATAGCTCCAAGCATCAAGCACAGATCAGTAGGGACTCAATAATATTAAACTGGCCACCAATAAGGATGCTAAATTGTCAAATACAAGAAGAAATGGGCAAGGACAGCACACTAGAAGGGGTGGGTAGAACATGGGGCTTTCGTGAAGAAAACTAGCAGTCTGACAGAGGAGAAGAAAGAGAATCTCAGAGTTCCAAACATAATGGTCCCTCCACAAAGATGCCTGGAGCTTTTAGTAGAGTTACAGATGTAGAGATTAAACTGGGAAGGATAATGGAGTAGTCTGAAGAAGAAAAATCAATTAGTATAAAACAAACCCTTATCAAACAAAGAAAGAAGCAAAGATATGAGCTCTACAGATTTTTGCAAAACCTTAACCAAGAGCAATCAAAATCAGCAAAATAGAAATTTTGGAGAACAGCAATCCTTTCCTCTAAGTAACTAAGTTCCATCTTTGGCTAATGTAACATCTCAACAAAGCTGCATAGTAATTCCTTTCAGTGTTGCTGCTGCTGTTTAGTCACTCAGTATATCCAACTCTTTGTGACCCCATGGACTGTAGCTTGCCAGGAAAAACTCTGTCCATGGGATTTCCCAGGCAAGAATACTGGGGTGAGTTGACATTTCCTTCTCAAGGGGAATTTCCCAACCCAGGGATTGAACCCATGTCTCCTGCTTGGCAGGCAGATTCTTTACCACTGTGCTACCTGGGAAGCTCTCCTTTCACTGTAGCTCCTCCTAAAAGCACCTCAGTTAAAGCACAGTTTAATGTCACACCCAACAAAACTTATTGCAAAAAAAAAGAATAGCCAATAAAAACCTCTTCTGTACTTAGTGTGAAGCTGTTGGTAGACTCTGATGTTTGGGTCACTCACTGCTGCCTGTGTAAATTGCCCCATGCAACAAATTTCTCTTGGAATTTAGTACAAGAAAAATGTCTGTCCCTCCTGAGGTAGTCTGTATGACCGATGGCTTTAGCCCCAGAATGCTCGCTATGACATTTTACTGTTGGAAATCAGAAAGCTACTCTGTCATTTGCTTTGTGAGACAGGGTAGGTACCAAGAGGATGAGGTGAAAATCAAGTCAAATGTTATTATACCTTTGGTTAAGCAGCATGCAGTAGGCCTTAAATAACTGTTAGTTCCCTTAAATCTCCTTTACATCTGTAATATGAAAATAATAGAACTCATCACAGTTGGCACCTTTGGCTGCCAGAATACTTGAAGCCTAATTTTACTTTCAATTAGAGCAGATATTAACATAGTTGGCATTATTACTTTCTTGGTTTTCCTCAACCTTGTTTTTCTTTTTAATTCATAATGTATTACTCTTATTTAGTAGGCCTTTTTGTCAGTAAGCCATCTGAAATTCTTTTTTGGAATCAATCATTCTTTAATGTTAAATTGCTCTCAAATAAATTTGGCACACTGTGGAATATTTTGCATCTACTAAAAGGGCAATTATGAAAGCTATTTAGAAATATAGATACTGTCTGTCTGAGACATAATGTTGATTTGACCATAAAATGATACATTTACTCTAATTGCAGCCATGTAAATATTTGTATTTTAAGAGGATTTAAATATATTTCCAAGAACTTCTGTTTCTAGCCGAGATGGAGTAACAGGAACAAAGTTTACCCACCCACCCAAAACAAACAAGCAAACAAAAAAGACAAAATATATGAACCAATATTTTTTAAGATACTGAAAGCAGGGCAAGAAAGAACAATGATCCACAATTTGCCTTATAACTGTCTCAGATTATTGATTAAAGGTGTTTTAGGCCGCAGAACAGAGAGGGAATCCCAAGTGGAATCAAGCAGATTCCCCAAATTTAGGAGACAAAGTTGAGAGTCAGGGGGGACCAAGATGGACAGAGTTCTCACATAGGCCCAGGAATTGTACCTGTTCACACATCCAGTCAGGAAAGCCTAATTCATGGTGCATTAGGTAGGATGCTCAAAAAGTTCTTGCCTCAGTAGCAAGGAATGCTCACGCTCACTCAGTTGTGTTCAACTGTTCAGTTGCGACTCCATGGACTGTAGTCTGCCAGGTCCTTCTGTCCATGGGATTGTCCAGGCAAGGATACAGCAGTGGATTGCCATTTCCTCCTCCAGGGGATCTTCCCGACCAACGGATCAAAGCTGTGTCTCCTGCATTGGCAGGTGAATTCTCTACCACTGCACCACCTGGGAAGAAAGGAATAATTAGCCATAGATTGATCAGTCCCCTGGAGTCTGCCTAGCAAATCTGAACAGTAAGACATGAAAGCATCAAACTACTTCCACGTAAGTTAACTGTGTTCCAAAACAAAGCTAAAGAACACTTATATAAGTTCAAAAGTATCCAGCACCCAAGAAGGTAAAATTTACAATGCCTGGCACCCAATAAAAATTGCCAGGTATGGAAACTAGCAGGGAACTATGACCATTAAATAATAGACAAATCAATAAAAATCATCCAGAACTAACACGGTTGTTAAAGTTATCAGAAAAGAACTTTAAAAGAGTTATTATAATTTTATTGAATATGTTAAAAAAAATTAAGTAGAGATATGGAAGATATAAAATAGAACCAATTTGAACTTTCAGAGATTAAAAACTACAATGTCAAAAATAGAAAAAAAAACATATTGGTTTGGATTAATGGAGATTACATATTAAAGAAAGAGAAATTAGTGAACTTGAAAATGTAGATACTATTCCAATTGAAAGACAGAGATAAATTTTTTTTTCTAAATAAAACAAAATGAGCATCTGTAAACTGTAGGGTCCCTTCTATCAGCCTAATGTACATGTAATTTATATCCCTGAAGAAAGGCAAATACAGAAAATATATTTGAAGAAATAATGGCTAAAACTTCCCCAAATTATATATTACAGATGAATAAACTCTAAGCATAAGAAACATGAAGAAAACTATACCAAGTCACATTGTAATCAAATTGCACAGTATCAGCTATAAGGAAATTATTTTGAAAGCAACCAGAGTGAAACAAACCTATGTCACACACAGAGGAACAAAGGTAAAGGTAACATTAGATTTCTTATCAGAAATCAGTGGAGCAACACCCTTTAATAAATTTAAAGGAAAACTGTTAGGATTCTTTAATGCAACAAAAGTGACTTTAAAAGCAAAAGGTATAAAGACTTTTTCAGAAATACAAAATGAATAAAAGGAAAAGAGATTTGAAAGAAGAAAAACTTTCCACCCTTTATCCCACCAAAAATCAGGCCCAAATGGCTTCACTGATTATAGCAAATATTTAAAGAAGAAATAACAATTCTTTATAAGTTATTTGAGAACATGGAAGAGGAGGAAATATATCTGAACTCATTTTATAAGGTCAGCATTACCTTGATATCAAAATCAGACAAAGACAATATAAGAAAGGAAAATTATATATTAATTAACCTTCATGAACAAGGATGCAAACATTCTAAACTAAATTATAGAAAATAGAACTTAACAATATATTAAAGAGATAATATATCATGACCAGCCAAAGCTTATCCAAAGAATACAAAGTTGGTTTAACATTCTGAAACCAACCTACGTAATTTATCATAATAACAAACTAAAAAAGAAAAAAACATAAAGTTACCTCAATTGATGTATTTAAAAAGCAAACGACAAATTTCAGCATCTATTCCTGATTTTTTTTTAAAAAATCAGCAAACTAGAAATAGAAAGGAACTTTCTCAACCTGACAAATACAAGGAATGAACTATCAATACAGGCAACAATGTGGATCAATCTCAAAATAATTAGTGCATGAAAGAAGCCAGACCAAAACATACATATTATGTGATTACATGCATATAAAATTCTGTATTGTTTAAACTAATGCATAGTGATAGCAGGTCAGTTGTTTCCTGGGGAATAGACTGGGGTAGGAAGGAGTGAATATACAGCAAAGGGTCCACAGATGGGAGGGATTAACACAAGGCATGAGGAAAATGTGGGTGGTGATGACTATGTCATTATCTTCATTATGGTGGTGATTTTATGGATGTGTAAACGTTTCAGACATTACTTTGCCAACAAAGGTCCATCTAGTCAAGGCTCTGGTTTTTCCAGTGGTCATGTATGGATGTCAGAGTTGGACTATAAAGAAAGCTGGGTGCCAAAGAATTGATGCTTTTGAACTGTGGTGTTGGAGAAGACTCTTGAGAGTCCCTTGGACTGCAAGGAGATGCAACAAGTCCATCCTAAAGGAGATCAGTCCTGGTTGTTCACTGGAAGGACTGATGTTGAAGCTGAAACTCCAATACTTTGGCTACCTCATGCGAAGAGTTGACTCATTTGAAAAAACCCTGATGCTGGGAAAGATTGGGGGCAGGAGGAGAAGGGGACGACAGAGGATGAGATGGCTGGATGGCATCACCAATTCAATGGACATGAGTTTGGGTAAACTCCAGGAGTTGGTGATGGACAGGGAGGCCTGGCGTGCTGCAATTCATGGGGTCACAAAGAGTCGGACACGACTGAGTGACTGAACTGAACTGAAACGTAACTTTCAAGTTGTGTTCTTCAGATGTGTGCAGGTTGGGACATCCCTGGTGGTCCAGTGGTTAAGAATACGCCTTCAAATGCAGAGGAGATAGGTTTGATCCCTGTTCAAGGAACTAAGATCCCACATGCCATGGGGCAACTAAGCCCATGCACTGCAACTAGAGAGCCTGCTTGCCACAACTAGAGAAAACCTGTGAGCTGCAATGAAGACCCAGTGCAACCAAAAAAAAAAAAATGCAGGTTATTGCATGTCCATTTTACCTCAATAAAGTTGTCTTTTGGGGAGTGAAATATAAAAGAATTGTTTTATTGCCTTGCCAGGGAAAGGGGTTCACAGAAGGCCAATACCTTCGAAAGTATGTGTCCCAACTAGAGGAAGATAGAAGTTTTATCGTAATTGTTCAAAGAGGACAAGAAGAATGGTATAGATTGAGGAGCTTATACAGTCAAGAGAAGACATCATTGTTTTTTGGTTGTTGCTGTTGAAAGCAGAAGAGTCGCAGGTACATTTTAAAGAAGTCAGCAAGATGAAAAGACAAAGGACATACAAATCCCAAAATAATCAAAGGAGAATGGATTCCCAGACAGAGGGGCTATCATTGGGCAGAGGGCTATATCTTCCCATGAAATAAAAAGAAAGGTGAAAATGCATAGCAATGTTGAGAAAACATGAAGGAGGCATAGAAACAGTGATATGTTAATCTGCCGAGGAGGGCTTGAAACACCTTCATTCAATGGTCTTGATCTCAGTAGAGAGTTCCCATGTTTTCCCTTTCTTTCTTCTGCTTCAACCAGGACAATGTGCTCTTGGAGATGCTGGTCCCAGAGGGATGGTTCATGCCTCCACCCTCCTCCCCTATGCCAGGCCTCTCAGTTGGAGCTGTTGTCTAACACAGCACAAGGTTCCAGAGTGGATGACCACCACATACAAGGCCTGCATAAGGGCAAGCTTACCTGGGCACTCTCCCTAACATCTTTCAGTGACCTGAGCCCAGAATCCATCCTGTCATGCTGTTGCTCAGATCCAGACTCAAACAAAATTCTCTGCCTACTCCTCTGAAGTACAACTGTGGATGGTAGCCCCACTCCTGGCCTCCCTGGGCCCCCCAGGGGAGTTACAGATGCCACTCACCAGCAAATGCAGTCCTTCCTAGCTCTAAACCAGAGTAAGGAGTCCGTGATATCTTGTATTGTGCCAAGGGGTATCCACAGCCTTCATATACCACTTCCTTGCTGGGCTGGCTGGATCCACACAGCTGGTTTTGCCTTTGTCCTCTGCCCAGCATTCTAGTTCCACAAGACTCCAACCCTGTCCCCAAACCCTAGGACATATGTTGTCCATGCAGCACCGTGGCCTGGTCAGCTTCACCAGCCCACCTACTCCACCAGTCCACCTACAGCCAGGACTCCCCTCTCAAAGGGCTGACAGAATGCAGGAGCCAAGAGCCTTGACATTTTTGCCACCCCAGTTCTAAAATGAAATGAGCAATACTGCATAAAGAAGACAAACCATAGGAAACAGGCAAATCAGTACATTTCTTGTAGCACCGAAATACCTCTAATTCATTCATTACTGTATGCAGATGTTCACCTTAATTCTTTGAAGTTGATTTTTAAAAATTTTACACAAATTACATCACAAAGTCCTTTACCAAGACTCAACCATCTTTCATAATAACATCTCTCATCTTTAAGCACAGGTAAACCTTCTGTGATATTTGAATCATAGTCAAATTTTGTATTTTGCTGTTTTCCCCTATAATATCCTTATCTGATAACTAGTTTTCTACTTCCTCACCTTAGGCTCATAACAAACAGCTTGCGTCAGATTGTTAAACTTAGGCTACTTCATTATAATCAAGTGCTGAACATTTTTTTTTCCTTTCTAGTTATTGTTGTAACTATTCAAGGTAATACCACTGTAACTCAGCTTTGTACAGATAACATTTGTTTTCCTTTTAAATTATTTTCATACACACACTTCCCCATATGAAGATTACTAAAATAAAGCTAATATTAGTTTCATGTTGCCTAAAATATTGCCCTGTTGAAGTGAATCAATTTCCAGTGTCATCTCTAGTGCAAGAGGCAGCTTCAAGATTCATCAGCACTTCCTCTGATGTTGACTTATTTAATAGGTGTGTAATTTACTCTGGAATGAGTTTAATTTCTATTTATTTTCTGATAAATGAGGTTAAGCAATTTTTCTCTCATGTAACTTGTTTATTCCCCATTTATGTATGTATATATGTACACATATATTTGTCTACTGGAGATGTGGTGCTGGTTTGGGGGATTTTATAAGCTGTTTACATATTGCATCTATTAAGTTTCTATCTGTTGTAAAGGTATATTTGTAAAACATCAGAAATTCTAAAAAACATTTAATAACACTGTATATGTGACACTTGGACTTCCTGCAAGAACTTAAATTTTTTTCTTTATTTTGCTGCTATTTTATCTTTGTTTTATTTTAATTGTACAGAACTTTGAATTTTATTTAAAAACTTTTGCCCATTTTTTTCTTTATAACTTCTCTAATAATCTAAAATGATTTCTATCTTTGGTTAAATAAACTATCTCTTTGTATATGACTTAGTTTTATATTTTAGTTCTTTGAGGTAAATTTGTCTTTTGCCACACTGAAATAAAATTACTCAAGAAGCATGTATAGAATAAGTTTGTTCTATATAATTCTATTATACTTATTTGCCATGTATTATCTTTTCATATGTACTACAAATTATTTATGCATGCCCTATTTTATTTCAATGGTCTATATTTTTCCTTCTAATACCAGCTCAATTATTGATATTTTTTAAAATCTATTTTATAATTATTAGTTCTTCATTGACACTTTCATATTTTTGTCTATCTTTCCAAGAATACTATGGAACCAGTTATTTTGAATTCTTCAAAACACCAGTGACATCATTGGTATTTCAACTGAAGAAGTGAAGGGAAATGAAGTCACTCAGTCGTGTCTGACTCTTTGCAACTCCATGTACTGTAGCCTGCCAGCCTCCTCCATCCATGGGATTTTCTAGGCAAGAATACTGGAGTGGGTAGCCATTTCCTTCTCCAGGGAATTTTCCCCACCTAGGGATCAAACCCTGGCCTCCCGCATTTTAGGTAGACTCTTTACCGTCTGAGCCAGAAGGTGTCTTAAAACTACAAACGGAAAAAAATTGCCACCTCCATTCAACCTTCCTCTCCAAAAGGGATGTATTTTTCTACATATTCAGGCCTTTTTGTCCACCATGAAAATTTTGTGGTTTTTTTTAATATGTTTTATATACTCTCACACAAGTTTAATTAACACATAATTCAATTTTGTGGCTATCATAAATTGGAAGTCTTGTATTATTATATTTTTAGCTGAATAATGAAGGCATTTGAGTATAGGACTTATCTGCATGATTCTGTCTTATGACAAGCAGTTTTTCTCACTGTTCTATTATCTCTAATAGCTTTGGTTGATTATTTTAGCTCTTCTAGGTATATAATCATAGTTTTCTAATGGAGTTCCTTTTAAAGATCATTTGTTTTTTATATGTTATTATGTGGACAAGAAAATAGAAATTTCTGCAAAATAGTCATTGTGAAAGCCACTCCATCCTGCTACTCATGTTGAAAAGAAACTCGCATCCACATTTATGTGTCAGCAAAACTTGCTGACTGTACCTGCAAAACACTTCCAGAATCCCAGTCCTTCCTAGCATCTCCACTCTATCTCAGCCACAAGGCCCTCTCACAGGGATTATTGCAACAGCCTCCTTAGCACAGTCCGAAAAAGCAACTAGAGTGATTTTCAAGATGTTAGGTCAGATTTTGTCACACTTCTACTCAAAATCTTCCAAAATTCCTGATGAAAAGTGAAAGTTAGTAGCTCAGTTGTGTTCAACTCTTTGTGACCTCGTGGACTGTAGCCCACCAGGTTCCTCTGTCTATAGAATTCTCCAGGCAAGAATACTGGGGTGGGTTGCCATTCCCTTTTCCAGGGGATCTTCCCAACCCCAGGGATCGAACCCATGTTTCCTATATTGCAGACAGATTCTTGATAGTTCCTCGCAAAACCCTAGATGGTCTGCCTCTTCCATCTGTACAACCTAAGACTTCATTACTCATTAAATCCTTTCCAGTTACAGGAGACGCTATTATTACTTGAACATATCAGATACATTCCTGCCTCAAGGCCCCTGCACTTGCTACTACAGATGCCTGGAAAGCTCTTCCCTGGTATTTGGATGCCTCACCCCTTTACCACCTCCACGTGTTTGCTCAAATGTTAGATTCTAAGTGAAGCTTTTCCCCTGACTCCCCTATTTAAAATTACTTCCTCTCCTTGTGCTTCCTAAGCCTTTCCTGCTTTATTTTTCTCCACTGCACTTTTCACCATGTGACATTGCATCTATGCATGTGTTTCTCATCTTCCTACCTATCTTCTTCCCATACAACCTGAGATTAAAATATAAGTTAGGCTCTGAGAGAGCAAGGCTCTGTCTATTTCGCTTTTTACTGTGTCCTCAGCATTAGGAAATAGTTGCTCAATACATAATTTTATTGAATAAAAGAATTGAATTGTACTGAATTATTTTTGTATCAGGTGGAGGGTGAATAATTCTGAATATATGCAAGCTCAGTATGATTTTTACCTATGATATTAAATGGACCTTTTTATCAAATAAAGAATATTTAAAATTTTATTTTATTGAAATATAGTTGATTTACAATGTGTTAATTCCAACTGTACAGCAAAGTGATTCAGTTGTACATATATATACTTTTTAATATTCCTTTCCATTATGGTTTAGGCTTCCCTTGTGGCTTAGCTGGTAAAGAATCTGCCTTCACAATGGACAAAGAATTAATCTCAAAAATATAGAAGCAACTCCTGCAGCTCAATTCCAGAAAAATAAACGACCCAATCAAAAAATGGGCCAAAGAACTAAACAGACTTTTCTCCAAAGAAGACATACAGATGGCTAACAAACACATGAAAAGATGCTCAACATCACTCATTATCAGAGAAACGCAAATCAAAACCACAATGAGGTACCATTTCACGCCAGTCAGAATGGCTGCTATCCAAAAAGTCTACAAGCAATAAATGCTGGAGAGGGTGTGGAGAAAAGGGAACCCTCTTACACTGTTGGTGGGAATGCAAACTAGTACAGCCACTATGGAGAACAGTGTGGAGATTCCTCAAAAAACTGGAAATAGAACTGCCATATGACCCAGCAATCCCACTGCTGGGCATACACACCGAGGAAACCAGAATAGAAAGAGATACATGTACCCCAATGTTCATCGCAGCACTGTTTATAATAGTCAGGACATGGAAGCAACCTAGATCTCCATCAGCAGATGAATGGATAAGGAAGCTGTGGTACATATACACAATGGAATATTACTCAGCCATTAAAAAGAATACATTTGAATAGTTCTAATGAGGTGGATGAAACTGGAGCCCATTATACAGAGTGAAGTAAGCCAGAAAGAAAAACACCAATACAGTACACTAACGCATATATATGGAATTTGAAAGATGGTAACGATAACCCTATCTGCTAGACAGAAAAAGAGACACAGATGCATAGAACAGTCTTTTGGACTCTGTGGGAGAAGGTGAGGGTGGGACGATCTGAGAGGATAGCACTGAAACATGTATATTATCATATGTGAAACAGAACGCCAGTCCAGGTTCAATGCATGAGACAAGTGCTCAGGGCTAGTGCAATGGGATGACCCAGAAGGATGGGATGGGGAGGGAGGTGGGAGGTGGGTTCAGGATGGGGAACACATGTAAACCCATGGCTGATTCATATCAATGTAAGGCAAAAACCACTACAATATTGTAAAGTAATTAGCCTACAACTAAAATAAATAGATTAATAATAAAAAAAAAAAAAAGAATCTTCCCTCAATGTGGGAGACCTGGGTTCGATCTCTGGGTTGGGAAGGTCCCCCGGAGAAGGGAAAGGCTACGCACTCCAGTATTCTAGCCTGGAGAATTCCATGGACTGTACAGTCCATGTGGTTGCAAAGAGTTGGACATGACTGAGCGACTTTCACTTCCATTGTGGTTTATCAAAGGATATTGAACATTAGTTCCCTGTGTTATACAGTAGGACCTTGTTGTTTATCCACTCTATATATACTAATTTGCATCTGCTAATTCCAAACTCCCAACACATCCCTCCCCCAATCCCCCACCCCAATCCCTTCCCCCTTGGCAAACACAAGTCTGTTCTCTATATCTGGGAGTCTGTTTTTGTTTTTGTAGATAAATTTATTTGTGCCATACTTTAGATTCTACATATAAGTGATATCATATGGTATTTGTCTTCCTATTTCTGACTTGCTTCACTTAGTATGATAATCTCTAGGTCCATCCACATTGTCACAAATATTATTTCATTTGAAGAACAATATTTTTATTCCCTCTTTTCATAGGTCTGATTGGGAACTGGTGCTCAATTTTATTAAACATCTCATCAGGCAAGTGTGATTTTATATATTATGTCATCCTACAGAGTGTTAATATATTTCACTAAACATTTCTCCTGTAAATGATCAAATGAAATTAATCTCCAGGGATATTCTTAAAAGTACTGGATATACTGTTCAATTGGGCATATTGCCTTCTCATGGATACAGGCCAATGGCTGATCCACTAGAGAGCAAAGAAGAGGAAATTCTAAATATTTGGCCAGCATGAAATGAAGTAAGATGGGGAAGAAATGCTTCGCTGACATATTTCAAATTTCCCTTGTGAATATTTCTTCTTTGTTTGTGTATATAACATTGATTAATGACTGCATCTGGGTTGGTTGATGGAAGTTTCAGTTATCAACAACTACTTTTATGCAGACAATGTTTCATAGTCATATTACACAGCCCATGAGTTATCATTTCTTTTAACATTCTTAATGACCTGACTCTTCTCCCAAAGTCTGGTAGTTTCCCTAATCCCTACTTTTCATACAAATAATAGGCCCACAGTTAAGAAAATATAAAACCTTGGTTTGTAATTCTAACATATATCTCTGTGATACCAGCACAGAAACATGTTCAAATATTTTAATGTATAAATTACATTAGCATTTGTCTTTTAGTAGTCAAAAGTCTAGTGTTTACTACAATATAGGATTCAGAACAATTAGATGCAACTTTTGTGGTTTTTCATACTTGCAAATTTTTGAAAATCAAATGAAACCTTAACTTTACCAGAAATTCAATTGTTTTGTCAATTATAGGTAGTTTTGTTTCATTCCACATTCATGCAATCTCTCTCTGCCCAAAATTAACATTATAGGTGTAATTTCTTTCAAGTAAAAGCTGTGTCCTGACAGGTGACACATAAAGAAATTTCTTTATTGTCTTTTTAATATGCAGTGGGGATTTGCCTATTGAAAGAGTCCCTGCATGACATGCACTACACCCTGGCCAGGTGATCAAGGTCAACATCAACAGTGATGAGTTATACTAACAGTATATACCCTTGATACAATGTGATGAAAAGTGAAAGTAAAAGTTGCTCAGTTGTGTCCAACTCTTTGTGACCAGATGGACTATACAGTCCATAGGATTCTCCAGGCCAGATTACTGGAGCGGGTAGCCTTTTACTTCTCCAGGGAATCTTCCCAACCCAGGGATTGAACCCAGGTCTCCTGCATTGCAGGCAGATTCTTTACTGTCTGAGCCACCTGAAATTGGCAGATTATTTCTACTAATTTCTCTCTTCCCAGAATCCTTAACTCCAGTCTCTCCATGAGAAGAGCACAAAACTAATCCCAGTTGAGGAACATTCTATAAGATACCTGACCAGTGCACCTTAAAAGTGTTAAAGTCATCAAGAACAAGGAAAGTCTATATAAACTGTCACAGCCAAGGAGACCCTATAGAAATATAACAAGTAAGAAAAATGTGGTATCCTGGATGGGAACCTAAAGCAGAAAAGGGATATTTTGTAACAACAAAGAAATGAGGTATGGACTTCATCTTATTATTGATATGATAATTATATATCAATATTGATTCATTAATTTGGGCAAATATAGCATACGTATACACTATGTTACAATAAAGACATTAATAATAGAGGAAACTGTGTGTAGACAATAAAGAGAACTCTCTGTTCAATTTTTCTACAAATCTAACTCTGTTTAAAATTTTTTCAAGTTTATTTAAAAAAATATAATTGTGAACAAGGCTGAAATTTGGCCAAAAATATTTATTATTATTGTGACTTATTTTTATAACCGATGATGAAAAAATTCCCAAAACTATATGTGAAAACTCAAGGTAAGTGGTAATATGGATTCAGGTATACTTTTCCTACAATTTTGGGGCAATATCAAAGTAATTTGGGGCTTAGATTATCTAGACTAGTGTCTTAATATTCCCTGTTGCTTATACTTGTGAAAGTAGCTTTATCTTTACAAAATCCAAGCAAATAAGATAGAGACTCTGCTTCTAATTGATAAAGTAGATAAAGAACAGAGATGAACAGATCCCACTTTTTAAAAATCAAACACAGTGGGGACTTCCCTGGTGGTCCAGTGGTTAAGAATCTGTCTTCTAGTATAGGCGATGTAGCTTTGATCCTGGGTAGAGGAATTAAGATCCCACACGCTGCAGGGCAGCAGAGCCCTCGCACCACAACAAAGAGCCATTTAAAAATTGAGTATTATGATGAATACTTTTTCAAAACTACTGATCTCTTTGTAAATTATGCTATCAGTGGATTCTTCTCTTTCTAAATCTTGATTTTTGTGCCCAAATTTACTTAAAGCAATGTATACATATACAACAAACCATGCTATCCAGTAGTGTCAAACCAAAGATCACCTTAGAACACTGGTATCAGCCAGCCAAGCAACAACCACAAAGATGAGAGAGCTTCAGCCTTAATCGTACACTGGAAATCAGAACATGAGACAGAAGGGGAAATTTCTACAAGCAGACAACAAATGACAAATACATCACCATCCCACAGGAACTAACAGGATTGGGCCCTATCAGGTCAACAGGTTAAAGACATAGAACCCACAACTTGAAGTTATCATCCTTTACTCCTCATTAGGGAAGTCTGCTTAAGATCTCAGATGCCTTGTGGTCAAAAAAACCAAAGGGACAAGAAATGCAGAAAAAACATTGTAACAAATTTAAAATAAAGATTTTTAAAATGGTCCACACAAGAAATCTAAAAAAAACCCAAAACCTAAAGATGTTAAAGGGGAAACTAAATTTCACCATATGCAATATAGGAAAGTTTTCCATTCCAAAGTATTTCTAAACATAAAAGTATTCAAGTCACGCAATATACAAAACAGAGGGAAATTAACCTAAAAATATTAATAATCCAAGAGAGAAAATGGAATGTCTCTCCTAAATAATATTGCATTGTTTAACAAAATAGCTGCTGTTAAGTGCTTTATTTCCATGTTTGTCCCGTTTTCTTTCATCACATTAACTCGTGTCTTAGTAATGATTTCCCCCAGGGCTGTGTATGGGCAAGACCAGCATTAACATGGAATTTAAACATTGTTTCTTCTTGAGAATCAAACCAGATGCTGGTAGCCAACACCTCATTCTTTCTTTTGGTTGCTGTCAGAAGGACCAAGGAGACCCTGAGCTGGGCCTAACACAAGAACAAAGGACAGTTGGGGAGAGAGTGACAAAGCAACGGGAATATCATCACTCCCTATTTTTGCTAGAATAAGAGCTAAAAAAGAATTAACTTCAGTGTCTAGAGGTAAGAACCTTCCCCTTGTGAGGTTTCCCAAATGGAAACAGAAATACAACCTAATTAGTTCCTGAAAAAAAAAAAAATACAGAGGATGTTCAACATAAAATAACTAATACCAAATGCCCAAAAGGTCAATAAGTAGGTGGTAAATTTCAGGCTCCTCCAGTCATTTATTGTAAAATGGTCTTAACTATGTAGTTACATTAAATATTAATGCTTCTATATACATGTGTTCACATAGAACGAGAAAATAGAGCGCCAAAAAACAGAGAAGGACCCCAGGCAAGGGAGCCCTCTCAGTGCCTGAATGGGCGGAGCAACGGAGAAAGACTGGCCAAAGAGGCCTTCTGATCGCCAGCCACAAGAGGCTCGAAAAAAGACTCTGATAGGGCCATAACTCCTGCCGTGGAGGCAGTCTGTGCCCCCTGCACACTTGGCACTGACAGGTTCCCCGCAAGCCAAGCAGCTGCACCACCTTCACAGTCAACTCTCACTGGGGCAGAGCTGCCACTAGGAAAAAAAAAAGTCTTGTGTTTATGCGCACAGGGTCACTTCGGTCCTCTCCGACTCTTTGCAACCCTGTAGACTGTGGCCTGCTGGGCTTCTCTGTCAGAGATGGAGTTCTCTAGGCAAGAATACTGGAGTGTATTGGCCAATACTGGTTGCCATACCCTTCTAGAGTGCTATATTTCCTACTACCCTACCTGCCAATTCCCCTGAATACCTGGTGCTGCCAGAAGCCCTGTGACCCAAGCAGCTGCACCACCTCCACACCTGGCCCTCTCAGGAGCAAACCCAAGCCTTCCAGGGCAGCCTCAGGAGCTAAACCCCAACGGATGACCCACATGTAGAGGTGGAAATAAAATCACAGTTGAAACCCAGGGGCAGTGCGGCTAAGGAAGAAGACTCAAAACCTTCCCACCAGCTGTACAAGCTGTAGATTAAATCCACATGATCAACTAAGCAGACTCTGTGTCTATTGAATATATAAAAGGCCATTGAGAGCTCCCACAAAAGAAAACGCACTAGCTCTGATAGCTGTGGGCATTGGAGGCAAGAACACACAGGAGTAGGACCAGATTAAAATCTGAGCTGCCCCCACAGCAGGTACAGAGATAGTACAGTGTTGGAGGGCATTCTAGGGAGGTAAATTGGACTGTGATTCCCAGAATAGGGAAGGACTTCGACAGCAGTGACTCAAGAAAAACATTTATTATTATTTTTTTACTTGTTCTGTAGATTCTTTTGGATTTTTTTCTTTTTTTCCCTCCCCCCTGCCCAGTTATAGTTGTCGATTTTATTGGCACTAAGAAATCCAATTAAGCTTTTGAGTTTTTTTTTTCTTCAGTCACATTTTTATTGTTGTCATAAACCTCTGCCTCTACACTGGGCTTTTGCAGTTCTGTGGACTTTTCCTCTTTTTTTTTCCTATCTCTTTATTTTAATTTTTTAAACCTATTATTATTTTTTCTACATTGATTCCTTTGTTTGCTTTTCCTACTGTTCTTTTCCCCTTGCGGTTAATCTTTAATGCATATAAGTCTTCTTTATCTACCTCTATTTAACTTTGCATATCTATTCTTTCTTTCTTTCCTTTCTCTCTTTTCCTCTCAACACATTTGTTAGTTTTGTTTTCATTACTTTATTCCCCACTTGGCACCTTGCTCTAGTTTGTTTTCCAGTTTGTGCTTTAATTAGTTTTGTTCTGGTAGATGTAATTTTTTGGTTTCCTTTGTTCACCAGGTCAATCTATTGCACTTACTTTTTGTTGGACTGTTTTGATTTTTCTTATGGGTGAATATGTATGTGTGCATATTCAGTCACATGTTCTATTGTTGGTAGAAAGCTCTGCCTCTACATTGGGCTTTTGCAGTTCTGTGGTTCTCCTCCCCCCGCCCCCGCCCTTTTTCTTTCTTCTTCCATTTCTTTCTCTTTTCACTTTTTTATAATTTTAATTTTTTAAACCTATTACTTTTTTCTATATTTATTCTTTCATTTGCCTTTCCTATTGTTCCTTTCCCCTTGCAGGTAATCTTTAATGTATATAAATCTTCTTCATCTACCTCTATTTAACTTTGCATATCTATTCTCTCTTTTCTTTCTTTCCTTTCCTGTCAACATATTTGTTAGTTTTGTTTTCATTACTTTATTCCCCACTTAGCACCTTGCTCTAGTTTTGTTTCCCACTTTGTGCTTAAGTTAGTTTTGTTTTTAACTGGTAGTTATAATTTTTGATTTCCTTTGTTTGCCAGATCAATCTACTGTACTTTATTTTTGTTGGGCTGTTTTCGCTTTGCTCATGGGTGTACAATGTATATGTGTATATTCCATTATTTTCATTATTATTTGCCTGATTTTGTAACTGCCATTTGTCTGGAGTTCAGCTTTGGTTTCTCATTTTTGGATATTTCTTTTACTCCCTCTTAATGTCATAACAAACCACTTATGGAATCTTTGTTCCTGACCAGAGATCAAACCCTGAGCCTTTGGAGTGGGAGCACTGACTCCAAGACCCTAGACTAACAGAGAACTAACCCTAGGGAGTATCAAATAGTGAGAACTCACACAAAGAAAACCACTTGAATACAAGACCCGGCATCACCCAGCCACCAGTAGCACCCTGTGCAGGACGCCTCATCTAATCAACAAACGAAACAAAAATACAAACCAAATCATCAGCAGACAGGATGACCGCCTCACACAGCCTTGCCCATCATAGGAAAAACAAACAAACACTCAGCACAAATCTCACCCTATGCGAAGCTCACACAAACCTCTGGACCAAACTTAGGAGGGAAGAAACCAAAAGGAAGAAAGAATTCAACCTTCTTCAAGGAAAGAACTCAACTTTCCTTGAAGCCTAGGAAAAGCAGACCACAAACACAATAATTTAAAAAAAAAAATGAAAAGGCAGAGAAATACTGCACAAATGAAGGAACAAACTAGAAACAGAGAAGTCCAAATAAATGAAAAGGAAATAGGCAAATCACCTGAAAAAGAATTCAGAATAATGATAGTAAAGATGATCAAAAACCTTGAAAACAAAATGGGGGAAATGCAAGAATCAATTAACAAAGACCTAGAAGAATTAAAGAATAAGCATACAGAGACAAACAACACAATTATTGAAATTAAAAATAGTCTAGAAGGAATCAATAGCAGAATATCTGAAGCAGAAGAACAAATCAGTGGGCTGGAAGATAAATGGTGGCAATGATTTCTGAAGAGCAGAATAAAATAAAAGGAATGAAAAGAGCTGAGGACAGTCTCAGAGACCTGCGGGACCATATCAAACGCACCAACATTCAAATTATAGGGGTCCCAGAAGAAGAAGAGGACAAGAAAGGGTATGAGAAAATTTTTGAAGAGATTATAGTTGAAAATTTCCCCAACATGGAAAAGGAAATAGCCATCAAGTCCAAGAGGCACAAAAAGCCCCATACAGGATAAACCCAAGGAGAAACATGCCAAGACACATACTAATCAAACTAACAAAGACTAAACACAAAGAAAGAATATTAAAAGCAGCAAGGGAGAAGCAACAAGTAACATACATGGGAAATCCCATATGCTTAACAGCTGATCTTTTAGCAGAAACTCTGCAGGCCAGAAGGGAATGGCAGGATATATTTAAAATACTGAAAGGGAAAAATCTACAGCCAAGATTACTGTACCCAGCAAGGATCTCATTCAAAATTGATGGAGAAATAAAAAGCTTTTCAGACAAGCAAAAGTTAAGAGAATTCAGTACCACCAAACCAGCTTTACAACAAATGTTACAGGGACTTATATGGTCAAGAAATACAAGAGAAGAAAAAAGATCTACAAAATCAACCCAAACAATTAGAAAGTGGCAATAAGAACACATATATCAATGATTACTTTAAATGTAAATGGATTAAATGCTCCAACCAAAAGACACACACTGGCTGAATGGATACAAAAACAAGACCCATAAATATGCTGTCTACAAGAAACCCACTTCAGACATCAAGACACATATAGACTGAAAGTGAGAGGATGGAAAAATATATTCCATGCAAATGGGAAGCAAGAGAAAGCTAGAGTAGCAATCCTCCTATCAGACAAAAAGACCTTAAATTAAAGAAGATTACAAGAGATAAGAAAGGACACTACATAATGATCAAGGGATCAGTCCAAGAGGAAGACGTAACAATTATAAATATCTATGCACTCAACATAGGAGCACCTCAATCCATAAGACAAACACTAACAGACATGAAAGGAGAAATTGACCGTAACACAATAATAGTAGGAGACTTTAACACCCCACTCACACCAGTGGACAGATCATCAAAGCAGAAAATTAATATGGAAACACAAGTCTTAAATGATACATTAGATGAGATGGATCTCATTGATATCTTCAGGCCATTCCATCCAAATGCAGGAGAATACACCTTTTTCTCAAGTGCACATGGAACATTCTCCAGGATAGACCACATCTTGGGTCACAAATCAAACCTCAGTAAATTTAAGAAAATTGGAATCATATCAAGCATCTTCTCTGACCACAACGCTATGAGACTAAGATATCAATTACAAGAAAAAAATCTAAGAAACACAAACACACGGAGATTAAACAACACATTTCTAAATAACCAATAGGTTACTGAAGAAATCAAAAGGGAAACCAAAAAATTTCTAGAAACAAATGCCAATGAAAACACGACAACTCAAAACCTATGGGTTCTAAGAGGGACGTTTATAGCGATACAATCCTACCTCAAGAAACAAGAAAAACATCAAATAGACAAGCTAACTTTACACCTAAAACAACTGGAAAAAGAAGAAGAAAAAAACCCCCCAAATTAGTAGAAGGAAAGAAATCATAAAGATCTGAACAGAAATAAATGAAAAAGAAATGAAAGAAACAATAGTAAAGATTAATAAAACTAAAAGCTGGCTTTTTGAGAAGATAAACAAAATTGACAAACCTTTAGCCAGATTCATCAAGAAAAAAAGAGAGAATAATCAAATTAGAAATGAAAAAAGAATGAGAAAAAATATATAAATGTTGGAAATTCTACCTAATTACTAGAGTTTTGTCCATTTCATATGTAGCTACTGTTGGAATTACATTTGATGATGCAGCTGGAATGTGATTAAGATAAAGACTAATTATATATAATATCTCTCCACCTCTCTCATTTTCCATCAAAGTGATCAGATGAGGCTCCTTATGTCCTCATTATCTGCTCATTAGCACCCTATAAGTCCATTCCCAGGCTGGCACACTTTCTCAGAGTTTTCTATGGAAGATTGGCCCTTTTTTAGAACCTGCAAAGAGGCAGCACTGCCAAGTCCCCAAAATCCCTTCCAAGGAGTTCATTTACATACTGGGTCATAGGACTGCTTCTTCCCAGGACCACTGGGGCCCCTCTATATAGGGAGAGAATGAAAGAGCTCTGAGCAAAGGTGTCTGCCAGTCAGGCGGTGTACTGGCTCCCTGTCCAGGACAAATCCGTCATTACTACAACCTTGAATGGAAGGCAGGCATCAGTACTGCTGAGTCATCAATACTGGCTGGTAATGTGGAAATTCAGGCAGCATCCTTTCCGTTGCTGCAGTGACCAATGCTGTGCTTCAGATCCCTTCCTATTCTGATTTCAGATACAACTCCTTAACACAAATATAAAACACGACCTGAAGGTTTAAAGCCCAAAGGACCTGCAGCACTGATAACCTGGTAGACTTAGGGCAATGAGCTTAGTAGAAAAGTAATATAATTGATTTTTCCTTTCTGATTCACCCTTTTCTGCTGTCACAGATTCATGTAGGGACAGGGAAATTCTAGTGCCATATACAGTGGGCAAAAAGTGAAAAATCACTGAAATATCTGTAATGCAGTTGGGACCAGTGAGACGAGGTGAAAGTGATCTGGGTCAATGCTCAACTTTCCCAGGTCCTTAGGTGGTCAGTGCATTGACATCTTAGAATGGGGACAAGTCTAAGAGGTAGAGGAGGGTGGCAAGAAGTATTCTCAGATTGAATTCTAAAGATTCTGAAAGGAAGGAGCAGGGACCTGGAGGAAGAGAGGGGCATTAGAGCAAACTCCAACTCAAACAGCTTCCCTTATACCACAGTGAGTAAAGAATCTGCCTGCAATGCAGGAGACCTGGGTTCAATCCCCAGATCAGGAAGATCCCCTGGAGAAGGAAATGGCAACCCACTCCAGTATTCTTGTCTGGAGAATCCCATGGACAGAGAAGCCTGGCAGGCTACAGTCCATGGGGTCACAAGAGTTGGACATAACTTAGTAACTAAACCACTACCAACTCAACAAGTCAGACTGCCTGCTCACACCCTTATTTCTGGACTCAGAGGCTCAAAGTATACAGTGAGTCCACACATTCCACCTCAAAGGCCAGTTTTCAAATGTCAGGGCATTTGTTTCTAACAAGTTTGAATTCCATTAGTGATTTTGGATCCATTATTCTCCAAGTCCCCATGCAGGCTTATGGACCATGAGCTTCAGGACACCTGTAGGCCTCTTTTCATGGTAACCCCTCAGTCCTTTCCCAAGCTCTCTCCTTTACTACTGCGTTTATATGCTTTTGGAGCATACTTTCTGTTTTGGTACATATGGTTGTTTATTAACATGCCTAGGGAGCCCTATAAGCTATAAAGCTTTAGGCAGAGCCAAGACCTCTGCATCTTTATGTTCTGCAGTTTCCTGAAGATGGTGGTGCTCAATAAATGTTTGCAAAATTAATAAGTCGTGAAAATATGGATAAAACATAATACACAAAAGTATTGTCTCTAATAGAGTTCCAATCTGTGAGACACCTGAGTAAAGAAAAACTTTTTTGTGCCTAGAAGTCTTTTCTGTAGGTCCCATCAACTTCTGCAGACATGCATGAATTTATAAGCATTCTTTGAAAGGTATTTGAGGGACATAAGTCACCAAGAAACTGAAATCCCTCTGCTTCCTGGAACATAAAATGTAAACCTAAAGGATATTCTCTTTTGCACTGAAATTGGACATTTTATGATTCGTAATCATAAATCACAATACAGTATTCTTTCTCTTCTCCAAATACTAACTTGAATTTTCAGTAATTCAAGAAATTTTTCAGTCTTCCAGTCTACCAAAATTTTTTACCAATTGTTTATTCTTAGTTAACATTTTTTAAGACAATATGTCCTTCCCAGATCAACTCTGCTTGCCTATAGCATGGTGCCCTTTTGTATCATTTTTATGATTCCCATGTCAGTATAGAGTTCTAATCTGTTACCATTAAATTATTATAGATGGTTTTAATTCCTTCTCTTCAAAAAGAAGACAAGAGAAAATTATTTCTATTTGTCTAAAGTTCAATAAATTGGCATGTTCAAGGCAAAGAAAAGTTTTTCTCCCACCTGTTTCTTCTGCTTGTAAATAAGTTCTTATTCATAATTAAGTTTTAACACATGAGAAAAGTCTCTACTTATATAAACACAGGGATGATGGATAGATAAATAGATTAGAGATAGACAGACATAAATACATACAAGTGGAAGAAAGTGAACACGTATTTGGATTTATATTATACATTCATATTACATAAAGGTAAAATACCAATCAATTTTGGAAATTTTCTTACAGGTGGTGAGATATGGTTTAGACATGTAAAATAATGGAAGGACAAAAGGTTTAGCAGAGGGAGATTACCCACCAAAGATGTAGGTTTACCAGAAAGACTGGAGAGGAACAGTGTTGAGATCAGTAGCCATGACACATGAGTGAGTGATGAAAAACGGGCACAGTGAGGGAAGTCTTAATTAAGACAAAACCGTGAATTTTGCCTTAGTTATGTTGACCAAGGTCATTAGTGACCAGTGCCAGTGAATTAGTAGAGATTCATTTGTTGTAGGTATTATTTCATTCATTTTTCCAACAGTTTCAAAAAAGATACTGTTTATATATAATGACATATACTTAATTATGGATAAATATAATTTATTTGCATACACAGAAATCCCTTCTAGTTTAGTAGTAAATTATATTCATGACAATTATATCTGAGGTAAGAGAAAGTGAGAAGATACCCCAGATATACATAGTGTAGATTTAGGTTCATTCTGTCAAAAATATAGAAAGTAATGTTACAGGATTAACCATTTGAGAAATGAACTTTTTGTGTATTGTTTTATTTTGGTCTTGTACTAAAGTTTTCTCACAGCAGAATAATGGATTTTCCCAGCACTTGACCATTTAACAAGACAGTCCAAGGCTTTGAGCCCTAGAAATCAAGAGTTATCTTGTTTGCAAGGAGTTAAGTTTTATTTTTAAAAATGTGGGCTACCAAGGTAAAAGAGGTCACTAGTCCAAAAGATGAGAGCACTGAAAATTTGGATTCCAGAGAACTGGCCCAACCCAGTCTTAACTCCTTGAACTGAAGGATGGGAACATGGGGTACAAAGGGATGCGTTTTGCACAAGTGGTGGGGACGTTCCCTCTTCCCCAGGATGCTCCCTGGAGACCGAATGACAGGCTGGACACCAAGCCTGCAGTTTTATAAGCTGTGACAAAGGTCCCTTCTGGTCAAGCCTGTGGTTGGAGGAAGACCTTGGCAAAGAGCTCCCTGCAGCTCTCCCAGTGCAGCTGGGAGATCAGAAACTGGGGAAGCAAAGTTACCATGTAGCAGACGTTGCCATGGCAACAATAGTGTAGCTACAAGGATGCTTGGGTTGTAAGCAACAAGAACAATGCTAGTAATTAAAAAGGTCATCTCAGAGAATCGGAGAGAAAACTGAAAACCCAGGTCTCCAAAAGGGCAGAAACCAGCAAAGTTCAGGGTATCAAGGTAACAAGAGATGACCGTCTCCTTACAGCTCCACGATTGGGATGCTTCAGTTTCCACTATTTTCTGTGCAGGTATCAAATGAACGTGTGCGCTAAGTTGCTTCAGTTGTGTTCAACTCTTTGCAACCCCATGGACTATAGCCTGCTAGGCTCCTCTGGCCATGGGATTCTTCAGGCAAGAATACTGGAGTGGGTTGCCATGCCCTCCTCCAGGTGATCTTCCTGACCCAGGGATGGAATCCACATCTCTTATATCTCCTGCATTGGCAGGCAAGTTCTTTACCACTAGCACCACCTGGTCTAGGTATCAAGTACTCAGCTCCAATTCAAGTTTTCAGAAAATTGAGTGTGATTGGCTTGGTGGGTTGGTTACCCACCCCTTGGCCAAAGAAGGGCAGGGCACTTGGTTAACAATCCGCCACAAGCAGTATACATACAACTAACGGGAAGTCATTTCCCATGTGAACATGAGAGGCTATGTGCTAAAACAAAGGAACAAACTGGCAAAACACAGGTGTCTACTACAGAAAGGGCCCTTACAGCTTTTCCCACAGTCACGTAAGAGCCAGGACAGCTTAAAACCCAGTGTCATACAGGGGTGTTTCTCAGTAACTGATATTCATTTGTGATTTATGATAATAATAGTATCTTGAGCCAGTTTTACCTCAATTCAGAAAAATAAAGCAATGAGGCATTTCTTGTGCCCAAGCACAGTGGGGGAAATTCATTCTAGTATGTTTCAGTGGAGTTGTTGGTGATTTTCCACTTATTTCTCCACTTCCACTTTGTACCCGTCATCAAACCCCAGGAGGCTGATCTCTGTAGGCTGCAGGTGAGCTCCTTGCCCTCTGGCTTCTGGCTGGTTGGCTCAACGAGGGGTAAGAGATTGGAGGGCAGGAAGAATCTGAGGCTGCGTTCCACCAGCCCCTCCCTGCTGGATGCCATGCAGTGGCTCTTTCTCTGAACCTAAGAGCATAGGTAGGCAGCCCTCTCCTTACAACCCCTCTCTCCAGAGTTCTCAGAATTGCTCCCCGCTCTTGCTCTTTCAACTCACCAAAGGATGCTTTACAGTCTCTTGCTGGTACCCCTAAACCACTCCCGTCACTTTATAAAAATTGCCTTAATTAACTCACTGCAATGATTTCATTGGAGGAGTCCATCTGTTTCCTCCCTGGACTCTGACTGACTTACACAGTAAAAAACAAATTCAAGTTGAGGAATCAAGGACACGATAGCCAGCTTGACTCAACCAATCACATCCTGTTGTCAAGTACAAGTGCCAGCCTCTCCTTCACCCAAGAATAAATATGATACGAGCAGCTGTAGCAGAAATTTATGTCTGTCAAACAGCTTAGGAAAGATCAGAGAGCAGCTTTCAGTACAGCTTGCTCTTCAGGAGAATGTGGGGCCAACAGTCACAGGAGCCCATGAAACCCCACACCCCTTTTTTACCTCCCACCAAAGCAATACAAATGCAATCAGCTCAACTGCCACTTGAAGAGAAGGGGCAAGATGGCACCCAGGTTTTGGCACCATGACAATGTCACTCTTCCTCACTGGATCATGTGGGTGCCATTTCCAGAGCCCATGCACACATCACTGGATGCTGTGGACTGTGCCAGGGTGATCTCACAAGGCTTATGTGGAAGATAGTGGCTAGACCACACACATTACATATGTGTGAGTGTGTGCTGATGCCAAGTAGCAGCATGTGTTGTTGATCCTATTTCAAAAGCACCCGGCAGTCAGCTGCACCAGGGGAGAGAAGAATGTATTGCTGATTGGAGGTAGAGTGAGAGGCAGGATGCCATGTGGTGCTATTGTTAGACAGAGCTGCAGCCAGTCCCAGGAAAAGAACTCTGAGGACAAAAGCGATAACAAAGAGAGGGGGTTCTTAGAGGTTTCAAGTATCGGCTTCTGCCTTGAACATGTTGGGAAGGCAGACCAACCAACAGTTTCTATGGACTGGGAAATAGATGCTATGAATTGTCAGAGCTTTTGAAACCAGGTACTAATGTCACCTTCACAAAAGAAAGGGCAGAAAAGAGTTAAATCTCAAAATCCAAGACTACCAGGGAGTGAGAGGTGGGTAGAACTAAACAGTATGCCAAAAGGAGGCACTATGAAGTAGTTCTGAGATGAGGAAGACCCTCTGAAGTGATCTGGATGGTTTTCTCTTCCTGACACAAACCAAGGCAGTAAACATCCTAACCTCTTATTCAGTGCTACGAGCTGGCTCACTCCCACTTCCACTGTTCGTGTGCCTTCTTGTATCACAGAGACTCAAATGTCAAAAACTATATTTCTCAGACTCTCTTGCATCCAAGCAGAGGGGGTGTGGGCTTCAAGATACCTTTTTGGGGGAAAACACAATTCAACCTACAACAGTTCACTTTTTTGTTTGGAAAGGAGGATTGAAGTTCACTCCAGATTCTTGCTGTGGTAAATGGCTGTGTAGTTTGGTGGTTGTTGAGCTAAGTGAAAAATATTTCATCTTTCATTCAAAAGAATGTCTAGCTTCTCAATTTATCCTTTTGTTGCCTTTGAAACAACTCAGACCTTCAATAGCCACTATGGCATGCAAAAACTCTACAATGCCAACTAAAAATACACTACTGAGAGAAAATAAAGAGAAAGTAAATGAATCAAGGTGTATGACATGTACATGGACTGTAGGACATGGTATTATAAACATCAAATATTCTCCTAATTTATCTATAAGTTTAATGCAACCCCAATCAAAATCCCAGAATTTTACTTCTTTTCTTTTTTTTAGAAATTGGCAAGCTGATCCTAAAATTCATTAAGAAAATACAAAGGCCAGAAAGAGCAAAGGCAGATAGCTGTCAAAATATTATTTCTGGGTCATTATGCCTGTGAGGGTGTTTTCAGAAGAAGAAGCATTTGAATAAGTGGACTGAGGCAAGAAGAGATAAGCATTTGAATTAGTGGACTGAGGCAAGACCACCCTCCTCAGCCTGGCTGGGTGGACATCACCCAATCTCTTGAGGGTCTAAACAGGACAAAAAAGTGAAGGATGGGCAAATTCATTCATTCATTCTCTCTTTCTCTTCTTGAACTGGACGGTGCAAACATGGGCAGCTATGGCAAGGGAGATAACCAGTCTGGTGACAATGTTGGCATCCTGGTAAGCAAATGCCCCTTTGCCTCCTGGGAGGAGCCCCAGTGGCCACTAGGGAAGTAGCCACACACTGGCATCCAGAGACCCCCTCAGGATTGCCTTCTCCTGTCCAATGTGGGAACTGGAGCTTCCTCAGGATTCCCTACAGGTTGATACCCATTTGGACTAGCATAACCACATCCATAGCTGTCCATGCTTGCACCATCCAATCACTTAGCTTGTCACACTGAGGTTGTCTGGTCGCCCTCCTCCTGCGACCATACTGTAGGTGGGGCTGGGAGAAGCAAACATTATTTCACCTTCATACCCCGGCACCATGTAGGTGCATCAGCAGTGATGGTCGAAATGCACAGTTTTCTGCAGATCGGCCAAGCTTTTGTCCTCAATTCAGGTAACTGAGCATTGGCTGTGTAGAGTACAAAGGCAGATGGGGGACTCATCTGTAAGCTTCCCTAACATCCCATTCTGAAGCCAGAGAACCCATCCAGCAGGCTGACAGCTGCCTCCAGTCCACTGAGCCTTGCGGAGGTGCCATGCACACAGCCAGGCCACTGACCTGAACAGGCCCAACACATCATGAATCCTAAACAGCCATAAAAGCCATCATCTGGGATTGAATGGCCTCTATCCCATCCAATTTAAATAACACTGTCTCCAGGCTACTTGGCACTCCATTTTAATAACTCAGCCTACCGTTTTAGGTAGAGACGGAGTTATCTGCCATTTCCAAATTAGCCTCCAGTGCTCACCATTAAGTCATCAAATCTTTCCCTGCCAAAACTCATATACCTTAATGCTGAAATATTCCTTGTTTGATTTATCTCTAGTAAACAGCCGATTTTTCCCAAAGTTGGCAGTCAATGATCTGCCCTCCAGCCTAGGCAATCAGCTGCACTATTTCCTCATACATGACACTATTCAGAGTGCCTTGTCACCTGCTGAGGCCCTTAATCTGGGCCAGGTTTGCTATCGACAACTGCAGTTCCCTGTGGGTAAGAGATGACTGTCAGTGGAACGCTGGGGGAGAGTATTATGGACGGCTGTTTGCTACTTACCCAGGTTCTGCTGTAGCTCAGCAGAGGGAAAGGGCTCAAGCAGACCAGAGTTCAAATCCCAGCCCTGTTGTATATCGTCTGGGTGACCTCAGGAAATTTACTTATCCTTTCTGAATTCCAGTTTCTTCTTCTACAGAAATTGGGCTAATCATTCTCAGCTTTGGTGTGAGGATTACATGAGATGACACATACATAAAGTGCCTGGTACTTAAGAGGCCTTAGATAAATGCTAGTTACCCTTTCCACTTGATATTAACTTGAATCATTAACATTGCATTTTGTGAACTGCTAAGAAACAGCTGGGCTTCCCAGGTGGTGCTAGTGGTAAAGAACCCGCCTGCCAAGGCAGGAGACATAAGAGATGCGGTCAAGAGATCCCCTGGAAGTGGGCATAGCAACCCACTCCAGTATTCTTGCCTGGAGAATCCCATGAACAGAGGAGCCTGGTGAGCTACAATCCATAGGATCGCAAAGAGTCGGACATGACTGTATGCACGCATACAAGAAACAGCTAGGAGGAAGCTCACTTGAGAGACTCTGGCACAAGTTGCTTTGTTCACAAATTCATAGACAATGAAGAGAAGTCAGAGATGACTCCCCTCCAGAAACATGAGAGAATTTGTGGCCATGCAACCCCCCCCACCCCCGCCCCCCACCTGCGCCTTGACTGTATATAGCCCTAGCTCCCCTGTACAGTTGGAAACCCTTCACATTGGCCAGAGAGAGATTCTGCTTGGGGGCCTCAGCACTGGCACATATGGTTGCACAAGCACAATTAAGGGAGTGCATTCATACCAAAAAAAGAAGTGGTGCTTCTGGGATTTGGGGATGTGGGTCCCTGGACTTCTCCATGAGGAGAAAGACATACTTTCTCTTTTTAGGTGGAGCCAATAACCTGGCTGCTAGTGTAGGGCCCAGGATGATGCAGAGAGCTGGCTGGGAATGCCAGTCTCAGAAAATGAAGCAGAGATTCATCAGTTTCTAAGCGCTATCCAGCTTGGAAAGGGGGCCTCATATGACTTTTGGAGGGGAGTTTTGGGTATGTTGATGAGACTATCTGAAATGTACCTAAAGATTCTCAAGGATGGGAGACCCTAACTGGTATTAGAAGTTAATATGTATCAGGCAGTTATAAGTATCAGGCACTATGCTAATTGCTCTTCCTAAATTTTATCATTTGATTATCTCAACAAGGCTATGAAGGAAGGACTATCCGTTTTCTCATTTTAAAGAGGGGGAAACTGGGATTTATTAAGAAAAAAAAATTATCTGAAGTCTGGTAAGTGACAGAGGCAGGATTCGAATGCTAGGAGTTTGGTGTCACAGTCCACCCTTTTAGCCATTCTGCAATACTTGATTAAAATATATTATATTAAGCTAGAAGGAGATGGGTTTTCAATGATCCAAAAGTCACATACTTAACAGATAGAAAGATTATAGAGATGTTCACCCAAAGACATTGTGCAGACCAAAAATACTTGCAGGCTAAACTTAGGGTTCCTAACTTGAGATAAAGCTATTAAAGTGAAGTTGGATATATTGGAAACATAATCCTAAACTACTGAGGAATAACTATTAATTAGCCCAGGTTAATTAGTATTAGATTTAACTTCTAGGAACAGATAACTTCTCTCTTACATAAATAAAGGCCCTTAAGTCTCAGTGCTCCACTCATCTCTTTAAGTGTCTTCCATTATGTCCAAAATGACAGCTCTAACTCTAGCCATCACATCTGCATTCCAGCCAGAAGAAAGGGGAAAAGGAAAAAAAAAGGCACACTCCATCCTTTGAAAGGCACTTTCTAGAAGTTGCACATATCACTTCCATTTACATCCCATCGGCCAGGATGTAGTCACATGGCCATACACATTTGCAAAGGAGGCTGGGTAATGTTGTCTTCAGTCCGAGAACCCATATGCTAACCACAAATAGAAGACTTGGATAAAGGGAGGAAGGGTATTGGTAGCACAAGCACCATCTGTCATAGGATGACAAACAAGGACCTTTATGATTGGGTCACTTCTCTCCTGTCTTTGACATCCCATCAATCCCCTGTCGATATACACCCACTCCATTTCAGCCATGTTGAACTGCCTGCATTTCCCTAAGCACACCAAACTCCACACTACGTACTCTTCTCCTTGCCCAGTTGAGCCTCTCCATTCTTTCTCTTTCCAGCTCCTTCCTTCCCACCTCGGTCTCCAGCCCCATCCCCCATGGGAGTTCCACGTTCCTCACCAGCCCTCCTCCAAGCACCACAGCATCCTGTACTTTCCTCTCATGTGACTCTCCGTGCAACGTGTTATCACCAGCAGTTTACTTACCTGTCCCCTCTGCTATGCTGCAAATGCCTTCAGGCAGGTCCTGGGTCTTATTCCCTCCCCCAGAGCCTGCTCTAAACCCCTGCCTTCCACTGGCTGGTGTTCAAAAATTACATAATTATCAATGCTCTTTGCACTTCCCTGCACCACTGTCAGAAGCCAAGCAACAAGCCACTGGAGCCTGGACATGGTTGGGTGTCTCAGTCTTTTAAAAAAGTTGTGGGGATAAAACATTTGAATGACTGTAGCATCAAAACTTTAATAAATAAATACACTGCATCACATCTTCATCCACTCCATTTCTCTTGCCCCCAAAGGAATAATTTTTATCAATTTCTCTTCCCTTCTAGGGTTTCTTTATGATGTGCAAGAAAATACAAATATATGCTTATTTTCCTCCATTTTATGCAAAAATTAGCAGTTTGTCTTTTTTCACTCTTCCACTAAATCACATATCCTAGAAATCGTACCATGTTGGTAAAAAGAGCACACCCTGATCACTCTTTACATTGCATAGGGTCCCGCTATGAAGGTGTAGCTGTTGTGGTTTTTTTTTTTTTTAACAAGTTCTCTCTTTGTCACTACAAACAATGCTGAAGATGTTATTTCATATACAGGGATATGAACTTACAAAATAAATCCCCAAAGTGGAAATTCTGCATGAAAAGGCAAATGCACTTGTCACCTTGTAGATATTAAGGCATAGCATTCCTAAACTTAAAACAAACCCCCAAAAAAGCCAAATCTGAAGAAAGGCATCTCCTCTGCATTGAAAAAAATCATCTTTTCAAAATAACTCATAATAAAATTTTTAAAAGAGCAACAAAGAATAATCTTTTCTAAGGAAATAGACCATGAAGATAGTCAGGGCAAATGATCTCATTGTCACCAGAATGTTTTGTCACGTTCACAGTGAACAGGGGAAGCACCAGGTGTGAAAAATCACTCCGCCTGAGTTCTTTTTATAAACACAGTACATTTGAACTCAGTGATTTTCTTGGCATTTAGAGAAAGGCCATTTCTTCCTGGGGTTCGTACTACTACAAAGCTTTTAATGGAGCTGGAGACAAATGACAAATTCCCCACACTGAAGGCAGTTTCCTGGAAGCAAGCAGTGTGGCTGCACACACCACACAGGGAGCTTTGAAAACATCACAGCACATGAAATTGTCCAGCCATCTGTGGTTTCCTGTCCACAGGTGGGGAGGAGCAGGAGTTGCCTCTCTGGATCTCAGCAAATGCGCTGGGGTCAGGCCACGGCCACGTCCATCTGCATCTGTCCAACAGATGCCCTTCCATGAGCTTAGGGTTCCTGTCTCTGGTCTGAACAAGCACAGAAATCACAGCTCAAACATCCTCCCCATAAAAGCTGGTCTTCAGGGAATTTATGTATTTAGCAGCATGTCCAAGGTCACAGAGACCAGAGCTGAGCAGGTGTCGAGGATGAGGAAGAGGTAAGGAGAGTTAGTACATCCAGCACTTCCATTAACGAGCCTTCAACCCGTTCTGCTTGTGCAGGAGGTGATGAGGTGCCGCTTGGCCAGGATATGTGTAGTGGTGGGGGTGGGAGGTTGGGGGGTAGAGGGAGGGACACATGGTCTAAGCTCCAGGACCTGAGACAACAGAGTAGATTCCCTCTCCAGTGGTCTTATCAGTGATTCTGGAAGCAAGTGTGTATGCCAGGGAGATTTAGAGCAAAATCTACAATAGACCAAGTTATGGAGAAAATAGCTCCTGTCTTCAGGGTCCCTGAATCATCCCTTGCACAGGCCTATCCCCTTTGCAGGGTCCCTTCTGTCATATCGCACTTGGGTTGCAGCCAGAGCCTCCGAGCTGATCTACAGTTTACACTTCTGTCTATCCTGAACACAGTGCCCAGCGCGATACTTTCCAGTGTGTGACCATGTAGCTCCCCAGCTCAAAAGCTTGCAATGGTGTCTGCGCCAATGGTGTCCACATCTGGTGCCTTCAGAGCACAGGGCTGTACCTGAGCTGATACCCTCCATCTGATACCCTCCACCCATCCCCTCCTCTCTCCCCACCTCCTCCAATCCAGCCAGGCAGCCTCCTGGTCCCCAGTCACCTTCAGAATCCTACATTTCAGCCTCTGCCCTTGCTGGTCCTTCTACCAGGAACACCTCCCACTCCACCCACTAGAACTGCATAACCTCTTTCCTTTCCTGTGGGCTTTCCTGACCATTCTACTTAAAAGGGTATCATGAATCCCCTTCCCACTGGAATTCCTTACCTCCCTCTGCATATCTTCCTCCAAAGTACTTATCATCATCTATTACACTATTCATTTTACTTATTTATTTCTTCACTGTTTCCTTCATCCCTGCTAGAATATAAGCTCTGTGAGATTGAGGACTTCTGTTTACCATTCTATCCCCATATCTAAATAGTGCCTCGTACACAGTACTCCCGCTAATATTTGTCAAATGAATAAATACAGGAAAGAGGAGATGGGTTCCGCATAAGTAAACTCATCCCCCTGGGCACAGAATATTATCTAGAAACTGCCCCCTCCCTGTCCAGCACCTTTAGAAATGACCACAAGGTGATTATCTCTCAGAATGGTTATCATCAAAAAAACCACAAATGACAAGTGTTGAGAAGGGTGTGGAGAAAAGAGAACACGTATGCACTGCTGGTGGGAATGTAAATTGATGCAGTCACTATCAAAAACAAAGACCTAAAAATAGAACTACCATATGAACAAGCAATTCCTCTCCTGGGTATATATCCAAAATAAACAATAACGATATTTTTAAAAGATACATGAACCCCAATGTTCATAGCCAAGAAATGCAAGCAACCGAAGTCTCCATCAACAGATGAATAAAGAAGATAATACACACATTATGGAATACTACTAAGCCATAAGAAAGGATAAAATTTTCCCATTTGCAACAACATAGATGAACCTGAAGGGTATTAGGCTTAGTGAAATAAGTCAGATAGAGACAAATATTATATGTTATCACACATACAAAATTTAAAAATTAATGAATATAACAAAACAGAAACTGACTCACAGATATAGAGAACAAATCAGCAGTTACCAGTGGGGAGAGGGAAGGGAGGAGGGGCACGATAGGGGTGCAGGATTAAGAGATACAAACTACTAATAAATAAGCTATAAGGACATCGTATATTAGGAATTATAGTCAATATTTTATAATAGCTTTAAATGGAGTATAATCTATAAAAACATTGAATCACTCTGCTGTACATGTGAAACTAATATAATATTGTAAGTCAACTATACTTCAGTGTAAATACATTAAGTAATTGACTTGCTGGTCTTTAATACAAAGAGTATTTGATGCCACAGTGAGGGGGATGATTTTGGGCAGAGAGCTTCTTCCCCCATTGTCTAGGGCCTGCCATGCCATCTGCTCCCAGCCAGCCTCAGGGAGCAACAGCATGAAAGAGCTCACAGAGGATTGCGGGGTCAGCACAGTCAGCATGGGGCTCCACGAGCTGTAGCAGCTCTGGAACGGCACCACACGCCAGAGATGGACTCTGATCCCACGCACCTTGGCAGCTAGAGGCAGGTCGGCCAAGGGTGACCCAAGCACCTGGCCACCCCAGCTCCAGTGCTGTGACCTTCATGAACAAAGAGCAGGGACACTGCTCCTCTTCCACCAAAATCATCCTGTCCTAGTTAGTCTGTATTAGACTTCAAGGTCAAAAGACAGTCACATTCATGTTTCATTTCTACAGGGACACCATGTTGATACTTTATCACAAGATAAAAAATAGTTGTAACATATGGAATAAAATATATTTTCAAATTTTATACACAAAATATATTTAAATATATATTTATAGGGCTTCCCAGGAGGTGCTAGTGGTAATATACACACATGAACATGTATGTGTGTGTATATATACATATATGGTCCATGCACACACACATATGGATAGCTTTTATTCTGCATGATTGGTGTTGATCCCTGCATGGTCTTTCTAGAAAGTGGTAGGCTATAACATAATAAATTCTCTCTCTAGCCTTAGGTACAGCTTCTCTTCACGACATATGATGTCGTGAAGAGAAGGTAAGGGAGAAGATGATAAGAGTCGATAACATAACTGGGAGGTCCATAAGATGATGTGAGCAAGGAATTAAAGAAAAACAGTCCAGGGTCCATGGCTGGAGCAGGAAGCACCCAGCACTGGGGATCCAAAGCCCTCCACCCCGGCCCTTCTTCCTCTCATGGTAGCCCTGAGACCCAGGGAAGTTGCACTCTCCATGCTCTCATCTCCTAAGCTGATAACAAGAATGTTACACCAGATGCAGTCTGGTGTCTTCTCAAAACTCCATGTCTCATCAAGGTTGAAGCAGCCTGTACTTCTAGGCAATCAGGAACATGGAGAGAGGCCACTGCAAGAAGGTGGTCACACAAGTTCTGATGGTATTCCTAATCAAAGTTGCCTGAAGCCTATATCACTGGTGCTTTCAACTTGACCTCAGTGGAGACTTCCATGGTTTGAGCCAGATGAATAAGCCTCACCATCACCTTATCAGAAAGGCCTGCCCTGACCATCCTAACTTACATACTCCATCATGTTGCCCTGTTAATGTTACAGACAAGCATCCTATGGGGTCTTTCCAGGGCAGATTCCCCACCCTTCCCTTGACCACCATGTTTTCCACCTGCCTGCTATAGGAAAACTTGAGTCAAAGAACAGATTTCATCAGAGAAATGAGAAAATGCAGAAACAAAGGAAGACAGTCAAATAAGACAAAACAATAATAGCCATTAAACATAGTCAAGGACCTTCAGTTTCTCAAGGCTACAGATAAACTCTGAGCCATGTCCTTTGAGCTGTTTTGCAGATACTGAAACCCTCACCAGGTGGGAGAAGTTAATAGCGTGAAGAGCAGACTGTATATGGGACATAAACTGCTCCGTCTTACACAATTCCAAGAGCTGGCCTCAAGGAGATGGGAACAAACTGACCTTGGAATTGAAGATTAACTGTACTTAAAACAATCAATATGGTGCTAGTCATACTGCCGCACAATCAATTTCAAGATGACTGTCAGAGCTCACTGTGCTGCTCAGCACACAACCCACTCCCCCACATATGCACCCCTGAAACGCTCCTTTAAAAACTCACCAGAAAGATCCTAATGCTGGAAAAGATTGAGGGCAAGAAGAGAAGGGGGCGACAGAGGACAAGAAGGTTGGATGGCATCATCAACTCAATGAGTTTAAGCAAACTCTGGGAGGTAGTGAAGGACAAGGAAGCCTAGCGTGCTGCAGTCCACAGGATCACAAAGAGTCAGTTGGACATGAGTGAGCAGCTGAACAACAACAAAATTCTGGCTCCCTGATGGACAAGGGGGAGTTAGCTCTTTGGGACATGAGCCCACCTTCTCCCCAGGGTTGCAAGCCTCCACAATAAAACTGTCTTTCCTTTTACCCAACACTTGTCTCTCGGTATTGGATTCCTGGATGCCAAGTAGCCAAACCTGAGTTCAGTAACATGAATCCTCTCTCTTCATTGCACTAACCACAATCTGATTGTCTCGCTTATTTGTTACTTGTTATTTGCCTGTCTCTGTCACCAAATATCAGCTCCATAAGAAGGGGTCTTACTTTCTTCATTCACCGCTCTATGTAGTGCCTAGAACAGTTCCTGGCACATAGTAAGTCCTCACTTAGTATCTGTTGAGTGAATCAGTGATGTCACCTTAAAAAAAACCCAGAGCTTCTTTTGTTCTTCATCCTCACACTATATTGTGGGCATTTCTTCCAGCAAATTCTTCTAGTAGCTCATCAAATGATGCTTTTTTCCTCATGTGGTGAAGATTAATGGGACGGTTTACTCTTGAGTGTACATTATAATAGAGCTGTTAGCAGTTATTAATTACACACCACTGAACACCCCTCATGGCCCAAGGCAGCCTAATGCAGAGCATCAGTTACACCCTGACGGGCATGTCCACTTTGCAGATGAAGTAAAAATGTGAAATGAAGGTAAAGCAACCCATCCGGTCTACCTACCAAGTCAGATGCACAAGCCCCCCAAAAACCAGAAAACAACCCTAAAATGGTCTCTCTCATCTGCCTGGACCAGCCATGACCTGGGTAGTAGAGAGTGTCTCCTAGTAGCCCCCTAGGGTCATGGCATTTGCTCCCATCTTTACAGACTTTGGGTCTCTCCCTTCCCTCAGCTCCTGTCCTCAGGGAGGCCCTGGTCACTTCACCCGAGTTTCCCTTGCAGTCATTCTCAGCCATCCTCCAGCCTTTCTGGAGATGTGATTTTCTGCTTCCCTTCAATCCTCCTCAGTTCAGGCTCTCCCAGGGTATGCACTGTCCACATCGTTTCCTCACTGGCTTCCCTGCCTCTGGTAGTGCATCCAGATGTCCTTTCTAAAGGGCAAATGGGACCCCTTCACTCACTTCTGTTTACATTCACTCTCAGCGAGGTCCTGTGCATATGAAAAGGAGGATCAGAGACATCCCTTCTTCAAAGAGGGCAGCTTGGGGGTGTTAATGACTCCCCCATAATTTCCAGAATAGTGGAGGCCCCAAAACAGGAGAAAAGAGGAAAACTTGGAGACTCAGAAAACCAAGGAGGGCAGAGAAGTCTAAGAAAAGGGCAGTAAGCAGGACTTGCCAGTGGACAATTTCCTTGAGGCAGGAAACGATTGTTGAGATTGTCATCTTGGCAGTGAAACATCACAGTATCACCTTCGTGGTACTGTAATCCCACACCATGACGCCAAATGCACAGACAAGCACCAGCAGCTGATGTGAATGGAACTTATGGGTTGGAGAGACATAGGACCATGGCAGAGTGAGCCTGGGTTGCAAGAAAAACAGGAGCCCCAGGAATAAGGGCAGAGAGCAGAGAAAGCAGCTTCCTTCTAAGCACTTTTGTTAATAAGCAAAAAGACATAGCCCTGAACGAATTTGAGTCAGTGTTACTGAGGTAGATGAACCTAGAGCCTGTTATACAGAGTGAAGTAAGTCAGATATAGAAAAACAAATATCGTGTATTAACACATATCTATGTGGAATCTAGAAAAATGGTACAGGTGAACCTATTTGCAGGGCAGGAATAGAGATACAGCAGGGAAAGGAGAGGGTGGGACGAACTGAGAGTAGCAATGACATATATACACTACCATGTGTAAAATAGATGGCTAGTGGGAACCTGCTGTAGAGCACAGTGAGCTCGGCTCAGCGATGACCTAGTGAGGTGGGATGGGGCAGTGGGAGGGAGGTGAAAGAAGGAGGGGATATATGCGTATATATGGCTGATTCACTTTGTTGTACACCAGAAACTAATACAACATTGTAAAGCAATTATCCTCCAATTTAAAATTTTTTTAAAAAATCAATATTTGTTCATTAATTGTAACAAACATATCATAATAATGTTAAATGGTAATAATAGGGGCAAATAAGTAGGCAGATTATGGCAAATCTCTTTTATAATCTTTCTGTAAATGTAAAATGTTTGTAAATTAAAGACTTTATTTCTAAAAGATAAAAAAAGACATAGACCTGAGAAACTGTGTTCTATAAAATTATAAATTTCCAGAAACTTTCCTGTCCAAAATCATTTTCATAAGAATGGAACATCCCACTCCTAGCTGAGAGAGCCCAGTCATCTTGGACACAGATGAAGTAGCCTGAGTTTCCAATCCAGGTGCAGAGCCTCAGATAAGGGGCTTTGGATACAACCGCCCATGATTCTCTCAACCCTGTCGTTTCCAAAAAAATCTGAGCCTGCTCCCTTAAGCCCAGGAGGATGCTAATTCCTTGACACACAGCCCTACTTTGCTTCGAAACCACCGCATTGATTTAGTTGAATTTGAGGTAAATCCCATCGTCTCCCCTAGTCCTGACAACCTCATCACCTCCTCTGTGTGATGAGACACTCTGGTTTCCCTGGAGCACTCTCCCTCACTGTCCCAAGTCAATAAACCTCATGGAAGAGTCCACATTTAGCCCTGGAGATCTAAACTTTATTTCAGACATTCCAGGGCAAGTGATCCCTGAAAAGGACGCAGGAATCTGTGGAAGGGGAGAAATTCCATCAGTACCAGAGAAAGGAGACAATGACTCCAAAAGCTGTGACACTTGGGGTTCTCTGGGTTTTATATACATACATAATAAAGAAATGTAGTGCAATAGGGAATAACTTGGATTTCTGAAGTCAGACAGTCCTGGGTGAAATTCTAGTTCTGGGTGAAATTGAATTCTGTTTACTAGCTAGGTGTTACTCAACCTGTCTAAGCTTTTGTGGTCTTTATTCTGGGCAGTTTGCAAGGATTCAGCGTGATAATACATGAGAAATGCTTATTACAGCTAACTGTCATATTTTAACTACTCTATAATGTTACCTACACCTCTGTGTAAACTACAAATGAATAGGAATAGGAAATGGAGAGAATTACAAAGTATAAAAGTGTCAGCTCTGCTGAGGTTGTAGGATCGTTTTCCTCTCTCCTGGGGGCTCAGCTAGACCACGGGCCTGCTCCTTGTGCACGTTTTCCAGGCTCAGCTAATTACTGGCAATTCTGTGATTCCAGTTGCTGGACTCAAAGAACCTGGAGCCATCCTGGATCCCCTCTCTCTCCTCCTCCCCCCAACCTAAATGAGTAAACCCTGTTGGCTCTTCCCTCAAGATCCCACCACTCATCACCCCTTTTGCATCCTGATCCCCTCAACCATTATGACTCATCTTGGTTATTGAATCTACATCCTAACTGGTCTTCCTGCCTGCCTGCCCCCCATAACTCCCTTACAGTGCCACTGGCAGCTAAGAAAAACCTTTTAATATGTAAATCCCACTGTACCCCTTCTCTGCCCCAAACCCTCCAGTGATGCCCACTTCATCTCTTTAGAATAGTTTACAAGATCCTATGCAAGCTGGTCCTGGTTATTTCTCTGACCTTCTCTCTCACCCTCTCCTCTTTAATGTGGTTCCTCACCAGCCACACTAGCTTCTTGGCTCTTCCCTGAAATGTCAAGTGTGCTCTCATCCCAGGACCTTTGCACATGCTGTTCCCTCTGCCTAGCACACTGTTCCTCCAGATTTTCATGTGGCTCACTCCTTCACTTCCTCAGAGTCTATGCCCAAGTGCCATCTTCTCAGAGACACCTGCCTGACCACTATGTGCATACATGTGTGCACACACACACACACACACACACACACACACACACACACACAAAGGGCAAATCTTTCCATTCTCACCATATCCTGTCTCCCATACTCTACCCTGTTTCCCCCACAGCATCTATTGCCATCCAACATATCACATATTTACCTTTCCATTTGTTTATTTCATATCTTTGCCACTAGGGAAAAAAGTTTTAACTTGATCAGGGACTGATTTGTGTTCACTGCTGTATCTCCAGTATGTAGAACAAAGGTTTCATAAGGTGGATGTTCGATTAATATATTTTTAATGAGCTGTCTGAATGAGATCAAAGATTTTCACGGGTGTTAATTAATGCCTGTGTACTGCTGAGCAATAGAGACAATA
The DNA here is from genome assembly GCA_024291935.2 of Okapia johnstoni. Classification (NCBI taxonomy): domain Eukaryota; kingdom Metazoa; phylum Chordata; class Mammalia; order Artiodactyla; family Giraffidae; genus Okapia; species Okapia johnstoni. Next base: position 21,049,084 of record CM044324.1, read on the forward strand.
GCATTATTCCTTTTCATCACATGAAACAAACAGGAGAGAAAGAGTAGGTAACTTTCTCCCAGCCATATCAGGGCCTGGGGCTTTCAACTCACACTGTCTGCACAGAAAAGCAGTGGGCTTTAAAGAATCCCCAGGGGTCATGGACTGGCATGTCTGTGTTCACCACCCCTACCCCCCCCACACACACACGCCTTGCATACTGCAGTGCAGAAGAAAACCTCCCCAGAGGATGTAGCTGCCTATCACCAGGCCATGATGAACAGTAGCTGAATCACCGCTATTTGAAGAACTCTAAATCAGCTTGCTCTCTGACTCCACTGAGCTAGGCTTAGTGTCTTCAGGTGAGGGTTCAACAGGGAGGCCCAGACCAGCAGCAGCAGCAATCCCTGGGAATTTGGGAATGTACATTCTTGCCCGCCCCAGGCCTACTGAGTCAGAAGTTTGGGGAGACTGGGCCTAGCACTATGTGTTTGAACAGGCCCTTAGTGGTAAAGCATCTGCCTGCAATGCAGGAGACACGGGTTCAATACCAGGGTCGGGAAGATCCCCCAGAAGAGGAAATGGCAACCCACTCCAGTGTTCTTGCCTGGGAAATCCCATGGACAGAGGAACCTGGAAGGCTACAGTCCAAGGGGTCGCAAGAGTCAGACATAACTTAGTGACTGAACCACCACCACCAGACAATTTTAACACACTCAAGTTTGAGAACCACTGCCTTAGCGGTTCTAAGGCAGTGGTTCAACAAGAACATACGACACTCTCTAGGTCCATCCACATCTCTACAAATAAAATAGATAACTGATGAGAACCTACTATATAGCACAGGGCATGCATGCGTGCTCAGTTGCTCGTGTCCTACTCTGATACACTGATAAGATTGTCAAGTGCTCTGTTAAGTCTAACATTGAATTCTGACTTGAACATAATGGGATGTATAAAACCAAATGAGGGGAACTAGCTCTCAGGACTGCAGAAACCCTATCGCTTCCCCGTCACTGATCTCTTACTCAGACTCTGATGTTTCTGTTGGGCTGGTATGAAATGAACTGATAATATCACCAGTTTTTCAAGGAACAGGTTTCTTTGCTGTAATCACAACCACCAAGATCAGTGCCTGAACTAATTGAGTTCCCTCATCAGGCCCTTTAAGAATCACAGGCCGGGTTGGAGGCAAGGGGCGGGGTGAGGGGTTAAACTAGGATTTGGGGATTAACACATACACACTACTATATGTAAAATAGATAAACAACAAGGACCTACTGTGTAGCACAGGAACTATATTCAATACCTTGCAATAGGACGTCCCTGGTGGTCCAGTGGTTAAGAATCAGCCTGCCAATGCAGGGGACATGAATTTGATTCCTGCTATGGGAAGATCCCACATGCTGCAGAGCAACTAAGCCCATGCGCCACAACTACAGAGCCCATGAGCTGCAGCCACTGAGGATCCCTGTGCTCCAGGACAAGAGAAGCCACTGCAATGAGAAGCCTGAGCCCTGCACCTAGAGAGTAGCCCCAACTCACCACAACTAAGAAAGCCAGCATGCAGCAACAAATAACCCAAAGCAGCCAAAAAAAAAAATAAATTTAAGTATCTTGCAATAATCTGTAGTGGAAAATAATCTGGAAAAGTACATCTGACACATTTAAAATCAACTATAAGTCAATTTTTAAACATTCACAGGACTAAACGGGCTCTGGAGAGTGAATCATTTTCACAGACTCAGAGCTTTGCCCCACCCCCACCCCATCTCAGCCTCAGTATATGAAAATATGGGACACTATGGGAACAGCATAAAAATATAGGACGTCGCTAAAGTTTGTGGGAGAAAAACAGAACGTAAGCCTTCTGCCCTAATTACGTGACATTTTTAGCTCATAGTGAACAGAGACTCTTGTGGTTAGTGATGTCATCCATATCCACCCACACTGCTTCTGGACCCAGCAGCCTGTGTTGCTGGAGAATTTCACACAATCCTTTGAGAAAGGCATAGGTTCTCCCTAAAACATCACTTTCTTGCTTGAGTGCCACGATGCCTTTCCATTGCACTGAGAATAAAATCCTAACCCCCTCAACAACAATTAAAAACTAAACAACCCAATTTAAAAAAGGCCTAAAATTTGAATAGACATTTCTCCAAATAAGACTGACAAAAATGGCCAATAAACACATGAAAAGAGGTTCAACATCACTAAACATTAGAGATATGCAAATCGAAACCACAGTGAGATACCATTACTATGGGTACCATTCATACCCATTACTATGGTTATTATTTTTTAAAGAAAAACAAAATTATAAGTGTTGGGGAGAATGTAGAGGAAATGAACCCTTCGTACCTTGCTGGTGGGAATGCGAAATGGTGCAGCCATGGAGGAAAACATAATAGAGGTTCTTCAAAAAATTAAATACAGAATTATGATATGATCCAGCAATTCATCTTGGTATATAGCCCAAAAAATTGAAAGCAGGGACTCAGACAGATATGTGTACACTGGTGTTCAAAGCAGCATTATTTACAATAGCTGAAAGATGGAACAACCCAAAGGTCCACTGATGGAAGATGAATGGATAAACAGGATGTGTTATATATATGCAATGGAATATCATTCAGTCTTTAAAAAAAGAATAAAAGTCTGATATGTGCTACAACATGAATGAAACTTGAAGATATTATGCTAAGAGCAATAAACCAGACACAAAAGACAAATACTATATGAATGCTCTTATAAGAAGTTCCTAAAACCATGTCAAATTCACAGAGACAGAAAGTAAACTAGTGGTTCCCAAAGGCTGGAGGGAGGGGGAATTGGGTACAGAATTTCAATTTAGGATGACAAAAACAGTTCTTGAAATGGAGGGTGGTTATGGTTGCACAACAATGTGAATGTATTAAATGCACGAATGATATACTTACAAATGGTTCAATTGGTAAGTTTGATGTTACGTGTATTTTATGACAACAAAAAATTAACAACCCCAGACTACTCTCCTACTTGGGCCCCCACCCATTTCTTCACCACTCTCTCAGTTGCTCCATTCCTGCTCACCATGCTTCAACCATCCTATTCTTTTTACTTTTTGATCATAATATTTATTTTATTTTTTCTCTTTTGGATATACATAAAAATAGGCCAGTCTATTACTAAAAGAGAAATTAACCTAAGAGTCTAAAGAGTTTAGAAAACATTACTATGCTTCCCCAGTAAGTATTTCAGCCACTCTATTCTTGTTTAAGCTCCTCAAACATGTCAAGCTCTTTCTTGCCTCAGAGCCTTGCATATATCTTTTCCCCTGCCAAGAACATTGTTCCCTCTATTCTTTGCAGAGATAAATCCTTTAGATCCTTTGAAACTATGGTGAAAACTAGCTAGATAGTCACCAATCTGAATCTGTTTCCCTTTTCTCCTGAGCACACAGCTATGTCTTACTTCCTTGCAGTAAGACATGTCAAGCGATGATGTACAAATATAACATGCATCACTCACAGGCCAGCTACCCCCAGCTGAAAAAAACATGATACAGAAGAGCATGGTGACCACGAAAGTTACATGTTGAAAACTGAGGAGCCACAACAGAAGGGAACAGGGTTCCTGAATCACTGCCTGGAAAAGAGCAACCTGCTGATCAGGAATATTCACTTTGGATTTTATGTGAGTGAGAAAAAACTCATCTTTGACCCATTATATTGATACATATTTTGGATGTCTCAGTTATGCTTATGAAACACTAGCCTCACTCTAACACAGATGTCAGAGACGGATATTCGCCCCTCCAGCAATGTCAATAAGCTTTCCCTCATTCACTGTGTCACCACATTGTTTCTTGTTCTGTTTTCATAGTTTGTAACTTATTTATTCATCTTAATGTATTTATCTTGGTATGTCTCTCCCACTATATAGTAACCTTCTCTGATATGCAAACTGTGTGTCTTGTTTATCACTGTATTTCCCAGTGCCTAATACAAACTGAATAAACATATCCTGCCTGAATGAGTAAAGGTCTAAATTTCAGTCTAGGTGCCAGTGGCATCTGTCTATTCTGTTAGACTGTCCTCCACACTCAAAATGTTTTGCAGACCATGTCTTCATCCACCCACTCCTTGATGGTCTCAGAGCTTTTTGAAACTTACACACACTCAAAGCCCTTTAACATGGGGTTTTGTAATGCTGCTATTGATACAGTAACAGCCTCCTGTCCCCTATAGACAGAATCTCTTCAGAGTGTGTTTGCACTCCTAAAATTGAGTGCATAGTATGCAGTTAAATGAATTGACTGAGCAAGTGAATCTGTCAAGAGAAAGATATGACTCTGATCCTATTTCAAGTCAGAGGCAGAGCACAGAATGCACCATTTGCATTGTTTGGCTTATTCCTGTCTAGACAAGTGTCATAAGTCACCACAACCCAGGACTGGAGTATGGTCTGCAAAGAGCCATGACCTGGGAGGCAGGAGACATGTGCTCAGAACTCACAGAGTCCTCAGCTCACTAAGCACCCTGGGCAGCTCACTTTACCTCTAGTGGACTCAAATCTCCTATCTATAAAATAGGGATTTGGGCTAAACAATATTGAAAGACCTTAATTTTTAAATGGCATTGCTGTCACCCCATGGCATCTGTATGGTACTTGTTCTAGGATCCCCATGTATACCTAACTCCAGGGATGCTCAAGTCTTATATAAAACAGTGTGTACAGTCCACCCTCTGTATCCAGGGGTTTCACATCTGCAGATTTGATCTTCAGCTGGTTGAATCTGCTGATTCAAAACCCTGGGATACTGAGAGCCAATTGTATTTAAACCCAGGCAGTCAAAGAGGAAATGGAAAACAATGATTTAGAAACCACTAACCACACATGGTGATGGAGTGCTTGAAATGTCCGGATTTAAATAGGCTATAAATATGAAATGCACACTGGATTTCAAAGGCTTAGTACGAAACAATGTTGTTGTGGTGGTGTTGTTGTTTAGTAGCAAAGTTGTGTCCTGACTCTTTTGTGGCTCCATAGACTGTCCATGGGATTCCGCAGGCAAGAATACCGGAGTGGATTGCCATTTCCTTCTCCAGGGGATCTTCCTAACTCAGGGACCAAAGCTGTGCCTCCTGCATTGGCAGGTGGATTCTTCACCACCGAGCCACTAGAAAAGCCCACAATTTCTATATCGATTATGTGTAGAAATGATACTATTTTAGATAAGAAATGAAATATACAATTAAAATTAACTTTACCCATTTCTTTTTACTTTTTAAAATGTTATTAGAAATGCAAACATTAACACATTGCCTTGATGTGTGACATCATCAGAACTGTAATCCTGCTACACCATCCAAATTACAATGCATAAATCACTGCTTCTACATCCTCTTCTGAGATCTCCAAACTCATTGCCAAATAAATCCAAAAATGGTTCAGTAAACGGGAAAGAAAATTCATTATAAATGTGTTCCCATGTAGATGTGCAATTTCGTTTCATTACCAGTTTGTTTTAGGTTGAAACTATTTGTAAGAAAGACAGCAGGTGCAGCAATGAAAAAGCTACAAGGCTGAAACAATCTTAATGGAGACAATGAAAGACAAAGGAAAAAAAGGATCTATTTTCTGGACATGGGGTAGCCCTGTGTGCTCCCCTAAGCCTTAGATGTGTTACTGGAAAGGCAAAGAGAATATCTTTTTGTTTACTCATTTCAAAAATGACCAAAGTGTGAGCTGAGCTGGTGGCGGGGCTGGTAGAATTACAGAAAAGAGAAACAGTGATGAGAAGTGTGGGTAAAAACCAGTGTCCATATGAGAAATGAGGAATCTGAGGGAAGAGGAGCAGGACCAGGGAGAGAAATCAGGAGAGGGATCATGGAGTTGGCTTGCAGGATCAGCAACAGCAGCATCACCTGGGAACGCAACAGAAATGCAGACTCTCGGGCTCATCCCAAGTGATTGATATGGGGACCCTCATCGCCTATCTACGACTTTTCACGGAGTCTTGGGAAAACATTCATCTAGGAGTGGGGTTTCCAAGGAGCAGGTCTCAGATACTTTTGTGATAGATCCCCAAGCCAGCCATTGTCACACATTCTGTTTTACATAAACCCCCAGCCCATAGGGCAGCTTGGATTACCAAAACAAACGGCAGAGAGGGTTACCTCTTCTGGCTGCTTGGTGTCTTAATTGTCAGCTAAGTCTTCCTTTTATCTTTCTGCCTATTCTATTCCCTCCCCAGGGACTTCATCACATCACAGGTAAGACTAATGCCTAAAGTTATAAATCTAACACTTTCCAAATGAGTTGCTCACACTCTGTAAACATGATGTTACAAAATAATTTATCCCTGGATGTCTTGTATTTTCCTGGTCTCAGTAATCAAGCACCAGAGGTAACAGGGATGGAGAGAATTATCCAAGCAAATTCATTTTTTTTAATTTATTTATTTTAGTTGGGGGCTAATTACTTTACAATATTGTAGTGATTTTTGCCATACATTGACATGAATCAGCCATGGGTTTACATATGTTCCCCATCCTGAACCCCCCTTCCACCTCCCTCCCCATCCCATCCCTCTGGGTCATCCCATTGCCCCAGCCCTGAGCGTTTGTCTCATGCATCGAACCTGGAATGGTGTTCTATTTCACATATGACAATATACATGTTTCAATGCTATTCTCTCAGAACGTCCCACCCTCACCTTATCCCTCAGAGTCCATAAGACTGTTCTATGCATCTGTGTCTCTTATTCTGTCTCGCATATAGGGTTATCATTACCATCTTTCAAATTCCATATATATGCATTAGTATACTGTATTGGTGTTTTTCTTTCTGGCTTACTTCACTCTGTATAATGGGCTCCAGTTTCATCCATCTCAATAGAACTGATTCAAATGTATTCTTTTTAATGGCTGAGTAATATTCCATTGTGTATATGTACCACAGCTTCCTTATCCATTCGTCTGTTGATGGACATCTAGGTTTCTTCCATGTCCTGGCTATTATACACAGTGCTGCGATGAACATTGGGGTACACGTGTCTCTTTCAATTCTGGTTTCCTCGGAGTGTATGCCCAGCAGTGGGATTGCTGGGTCATATGGCAGTTCTATTCCCAGTTTTTTAAGGAATCTCCACACACAAATTCATTTTTAATAGAACAAGAGTTGTTTTAATTCTCAATCATGCCCTTAACAGAAGTGGAATCTAAACATAGTGCAAATAGTGGGGGAAAATGCAAATAGAGAAGCCATGACTTCAGGAAGAAAGTCACCTCCTCTGGGAAGCCCTCAGCCCAGTCAGGTCCCCAGTTTTGATTACTCCCCTTTCACTCTTCACAACACTTTGCACAATGGAAAATTATGAGTGTATGTATAGTTTCTTGTTCTATGCAGGTCTCTTCCACTCAGCCATCAGGTCCTTGGGAACAAAAACCTTGTGTACATTTTCAGTTCCGTATTTTGTTCATATGGGACACTCAGGGAATATCTACTAAAGGCATAAACACCCAAGAAGTGCTTCATGATTATGAAATAACTGCAAGATAGTGCTCCAATTTTTTCTGGGTCTGCAGAAGGATTGTAGCCAAGGACAGCAGAGAGGTGAGAGGAAGGGTCAGGGCTCTGAGAGCTTTTGTTCACAACATTTTGTCCACAACAGACATGGGTCAAAAAACCTGAGTGGGAATTGGGGCCAAAACCCCACCTGTCATTAAAGGGGAAGGAAGCAACTCTGGGAAAGGAAGCCTTGGGATGCACTTGACTCATAACCAAGAAGGAGATAAGACGAAAACTCCAGAGGTTGAATTAGAAAAAAAAAAATTATGGGAAGTTTCCCGAAGGCAAATTAAGGATCAAATTCCTTCCTGAAGTAGGTACAAGTTGGGTCAAGTCCAAGCTGAATCTCTAAATATTTATTTGACCTTATTTGCCACAGCCGAGTGAACAGTCCTTGCCTATCACAATGTTGTGATCTGAAAGCCACTCACTTCAGTTTCCAGTGGCCTCCATTGACACCCCTACTGTTACTCTGTAGGACACCCCATGCTGAGAAGAGACCAGTCACCGATGCTGACTTCTATTAATCAACCATGAATCGAATCTTCTAATCTGAATCACCAGAACCTTTTAATCTGAAGATACCACAGGAAGGGGACCTAAGACACACATCAGGAACCCCCCAGCAAACAGTTATCTATTTTCTCCTCAGATCTACCATCCCAATTGTTCAGCTGGGGACATTACTAGGCCACTTCTCTTGTCCTAAATAAATAAATAAGCTCTGCAGAAATGAACAGATGGAGGAAAATTTCAAAGCAGCAGGTGGGCGTTTCAGGCTCAAATCCCATCAACAGATAACAGAATTTATAACAGCCACTCCCACACAGAGCTTTGGAAATTTTAAACTTGTGTGTCATAAGATAGGGCTTCCCCTCCCCCGAACTATCTGCATTGAGTTCAGAGACATGAGGTCCTTCTGCTTGGGTCAAAACCTCTTTCTCCAAGCTAAACAGTCCACACTGCCACTCAAGAAGTGTGTTAGGGGCTGCAGGAGTGGAAAGGAAACCAAAGGTGGGCAGCACTGGGTGTGATTATTTATATTGCTTCTTGGTTCTCTTTTTCTCCCAGGCATGCGTGCCTGCATGCTAAGTTGCTTCAGTCATGTCTGACTCTATTCAACCCCAGAGAATGTAGCCTGCTAGGCTCGTCTGTCTGTGGGATCCTCCAGGCAAGAATACTGGAAGGGGTTGCCATGCCCTCCTCCAGGGGATCTTCCCCACACAGGGATGTTACTTACTTTCCCATGTTACTTACATCTCCTACATTGGCAGATGGATTCTTTACCAATAGCACCACCTGAGAAGCCCTTTCTCCCAGGGGCATTGTACAGTTTCTGGAGAAGCAGTGGGTTGATTGTGGTAAACTGGAACCCTCACCTTGATTCAAGGGAAAGAAGACTACAAGCATGGATGCTCTCTGTAACCTAGAGCACATGGCCACCTTGTTTCAACAAAACAAGAGAACCTAGACTCAGGTTAATGTCAAAATATTCAGAGGCACCACTTGGCACTATAGGGAAAGTATCAGCACAGTGGAGAAACCATGTAGTGAGCAAAACAGGAGGATCATTCTGGGACATCCAGGAAAGGATTCTCAGAGTCACTCCAAAGTAGTAATAGATGGAGAAGACCCCCGAGAATCTTTGGCTGGGCTGGGAAGGATGTAGGGCTGTGTTCATGGAGGAAGCCCTTGACTAGAAGCCATTATTAGTGAGACCCACATTATATGACTTCCCCTTGGAACTGATGAGAGTAAAAACCTAAATCACCCTAATCATTAGTACTAGAGTAGAAAGAAAGGCTCTTAATTTGTTCACTGACTATCCAGAAACTCGGAATACTCAAGGGATTAAAATCCATAATGAACATGACTCATCATTGAGGGAAATCTTTAGGGTTCCCTCTAGCCCCTGGTCTGGGAACAGCCTCAGAGTTTCATGCATGGCCCTTTGAATCATGCCCCCAGAAATGCAGAAACAAGTGAAACAGCTTTACAGCCAACTCAGGTGGCCACTAAAACACAGTAACTGGGACTCAGGCACATCCTATAACCCAGTAAAAATAGCATCCCTGCCACACAGTCATATGTAAATGCTTCCATCCTATTTCAGCTTCACCTTCCTCAAAGAAATCTTCCTTGACTTCCCCAATTTTGAGGTCTGCCTGTTAAAAGTTCCCATAGCACCCAGAATTCCTTTACAGCATTTCTCATACCTGTAATCATGCATTTAACAGCCATAATTAGATGCTTAATGTCTGTTTTTCCTGCTAGATTGAGCTCTGTGATAGTTGTTCAGTTCAGTTCAGTCGCTCAGTCGTGTCCGACTCTTTGCGACCCCATGAATTGCAGCATGCCAGGCCTCTTTGTCCATCACCAACTCCCGGAGTCTACCCAAACCCATGTCCATCGAGTCGGTGATGCCATCCAACCATCTCATCCTCTGTTGTCCCCTTCTCCTCCCGCCCCCAATCCTACCCAGCATTAGGGTCTTTTCCAATGAGTCAACTCTTCGCATGAGGTGGCCAAAGTATTGGAGTTTCAGCTTCAACATCAGACCTTCCAAAGAACACCCAGGATTGATCTCTTTTAGGATGGATTGATTGGATCTCCTTGCAGTCCAAGGGACTCTCAAGAGTCTTCTCCAACACCATAGTTCAAAAGCATCAATTCTTCGGCGCTCAGCTTTCTTCACCGTCCAACTCTCACATCCATACATGACCACTGGAAAAACTGTAGCCTTGACTAGACGGACTTGTTTTGATAGTTGAAAGCATGTCTATTTTCCTGTTTTATCCCTAGACCATAAAAAGTGCATGCTGACTAATTCTGGACTAACAGTCAAGAATAGTGCAGGCATTATTTATTAAATAAAGGACCCAATGAGTAACTGATAGGATCAATTAATCAACAGCATTTCGTGACAGAGGAGAGATGATGAGATTTTTTCAAATAGGAGAGCACTTACCATAAAGCAATATGATACACACCCTCGGTCACATACCATGAGATCCAAAACATGTAACAGAACTTGGTTGGACTGGATGGAGACATTGACCTTGAAAAAGTCCCATAAGAAGCCTCAGTCGAAGGGCGTGCATGTGCTGTGCTAAGTCACTCCAGTCATATTCAACTCTTTGCAACCCTATGGACTGTAGCCCACCAGGCTCCTCTGTCCAAAAGGATTCTCCAGGCAAGAATCCTGAAGCAGGTTGCCATGCCCTCCTCCAGGGGATCTTCCCAACCCAGGGATTGAACCTGTGTCTCTTTCATCTTCTGCATTGGCAGGCAGGTTCTTTACCACTAGCACCACCTGGGAAGCCCTCAGTTTAAGATAATGAGCCAAAAACTCAACTTCAATGGTTGTCAAATGCACATTTCTCCAGTTTAGTATATCTTCAGTAGCTCAAGATAAGCAAAAAATGCCTTGATATAATTGGTTTGCAGAACTGGATACCTCAGGAGAATTAAGGTATCAACTTTAGCAACCTTCACCTGTAGGTTTAAGAAGCCTAGTGGATATTATTCAAGAATTCAGAATGTGTAAGTGACAGAATTCTAAGGACACAGGAATCTTGAAAGAAATCTTCACTCCACCCCAAAGCATATACACACTATTTGCCAAGCTATTCTGATAGTAAAAATCTAGAACATTATTGCCCTGAGCATGTTATGTGATTGTAGTTAGAGCCCTATATTCATTACATACCCTTGACTTTCTACTTGACTTTAGGTAAAATCAATCAGAGTCCTCACTGGACACGGATGGACAATGGAACCATCCACACATATTAATCTCATTGAGTTAAGTGAGGTTCTTGTGTTTGATTTAAGAGGGAATATTTGAATTTTCTCAATCTCCCACATTTCCTCAGTGACAGTCTTAGGACCGGGTATCAGTGTCTTAGGTTCTGAGGACTGAAAGCATCCTGGAAGCATAGGATTCTCATGCAGGTTTAAGAACATGGCTTGACAGGTCCCATTTTAGCCCTTATAAACTCTCCAGGGTTCTCCTATTATCCTATTTCTTGGAGGAGAGATTCCCAAGAAAGACTAGAGTTATCTTGGAGAGGGGGGTGAGCTGCGAAATTATGAGAATTTGTGGTTTTGGACATAAACAAAACCTTATTTTACTTGTATAGCTAACTCTCAAGGAGGAAATTCTGGATCATGAAATGTTTTTCTGAAAAGAGAAATTTAACCTGGTTTATATTACTATGGCCAGTAAAATCATACAGAGGAGTTTCATTATTAGGGAGTAAATTCAATTTCCTATAACAGGGTTTATAAGTTTAAGGGAAGAAACATAGTTTTCTTTAATAACTTCTTTTAAAGAAACACTGAGGTTAACACAGGCTAATGATTACAGGTTCCAATCTTGAGTGATAATTATCCAAAAATAAATAACCTCTAAATGAGAGGCCAGATCCTTTTTCCCCTTCTATTTGCCATGAAGTGATGGGACCAGATGTCACAATCTTACTTTTTGAATGTTGAGTTTTAAGCCAGCTTTTTCACTCTCCTCTTCTACCCTCACCAAGAGGTTTTTTGGTTCCTCTTCACTCTCTGCTGTTAAGAGTGGTATCATCTTCATATCTGAAAGTGATATTTCTCCCAGCAATCTTGATTCCAGGTTGTGATTCATCCAGCCTTGGCATTTCACATGATGTACTCTTCATGTAGAGGCTTCCCAGGTGGTGCTGGTGGTAAACAGCCTGCCTGCCAATGCATGAGACTTAAGAGATGCAGGTTTGGTCCCTGGGGCTGGAAGATGCCCTGGAGGAGGGGACAGCAACCCACTCCCGTGTTCTTGCCTGGAGAATCCCATGCACGGAGGAGCCTGGTGGGCTATGGTCCATAGAGTCGCAAAGTCAAATTCGACTTAGCACGCATGCTCTCTGCATGTAAGCTAAATAAGCAGGGTGACAGTATACAGCCTTGATGTACTCCTTTCCCAGTTTTGAACCAGTCCATTGTTGCATGTCTGGTTCTAACTGTTGCTTCTTGACCTGTATACAGATTTCTCAGGAGGCAGGTAAGGTGGTCTGGTATTCCCATCTCTTTAAGAATGTTCCACATTTCTTTGTGATCCACACAGTCAAAGGCTTTGGTGTAATCAATGAAGCAGAAGTAGATGTTTTTCTGGAATCCCTTAGCTTTCTCTGTGATCCAACAAACGTTGACAATTTGATCTCTTGTTTCTCTGCCTTTTCTAAATCTAGTGTGTCCATCTGGATGTTGTCGGTTCATGCACTGTTGAAGCCTAGCTTGAAGGATTTTTGAGCATAACCTTACTGGCATGTGAAATGATTGCAATTGCACAGTAGCTTGAGCATTCTTTGGCATTGCCCTTCTTTGGGATTGGAACAAAAATTAACCTTTTTTGGTTCTGTGGCCACTACTGAGTTTTCCAAATTTGCTGACATATTGAGTGCTTCACTTTAATAGCATCATCTTTTAGGATTTGAAATAGCTCAGCTGGAATTCCATTACCTCCACTAGCTTTGTTCATGGAAATGCTTCCTAAGGCCCACTTGACTTCACACTCCAGGATGTCTGGCTCTAGGTTAGTAACCACACCATCATGGTTATCCAGGTGTGGATACAGAATATTCTTGCCACCTCTTCTTAATCTCTTCTGCTTCTGTTTGGTCCTTACCATTTCTGTTCTTTATTGTGCCCATCCTTGCATGAAATTTTCCCTTGATATCTCCAATTCTCTTGAAGAGATCCATGGTCTTTCCCATTCTACTGTGTGTATATATATACATATACACACACACACATATATATACGTATATATATATATATATGTGTATATATATATATATATATGTATATACTGCATTGTTCATTTAAGGAGGCCTTCTTGTCTCTCCTGCTATTCTCTGAAGTTCTGCATTCAGTTAGGTATATCTTTCCTTTTCTCTTTTGCCTTTTACTTTTCTTCTTTCCTCAGCTATTCCTAAGGCTTCTCAGACAAGCACTTTCCCTTTTTACATTTCTTTTTCTTTAGAATGGCTTTGGTCACTGCCTCTTGTACAATGTTACAAACCTCTGTCCATAGTTCTTCAGGCACTCTACCTACCAGATCTAATCCCTTGAATCTATTTGTCACCTCTACTGTATAATCATAAGGGATTTGATTTAGGTCATACCTGAATTATCTAGTGGTTTTTCCTATTTTCTTCAATTTAGGCCTGAATTTTGCAATAAGGAGCTCATGATCTGAGCCACAGTCAGCTCCAGGTCTTGTTTGTGCTGATTGTATAGAGTGCCTCCATCTTCAGCTTCTAAGAACATAATCAATCTGATTTCAACATGATCAATCTGATTAATCTGGCCATCTGGTGATGTCTATGTGTAGAGTCATCTCTTGGGTTGTTGGGAAAGGGTGTTTGCTGTGACCAGCATGTTCTCTTGACAAAACTCTGTTAGCCTTTGCCCCGCTTCATTTTGTACTCCAAGATCAAACTTGCCTGTTATTTTGGTTATCTCTTGCCTTCCTACTTTTTCATTTCAATCCCCTATGATGGAAAGGACATTGCTTTTTGGTGTCAGTTCTAGAAGGTGTTTTAGGTCTTCACAGAACTGGTCAACTTCAGCTCCTTTGGCATCAATGGTTGGGCCATAGACTTGGATTACTGTGATATTGAATGGTTTGCCTTGGAAATGAACCAAGATCATTCTGTCATTTTTGAGGCAGCACCCAAGTACTGCATTTCAGACTCTTCTGTTGATTATGAGGGCTACTCCATTACTTCTAAGGGATTCTTGCCCACAGTAGTAAATATAATGGTCATCTGAATTAAATTCACCCATTCCTATCCATTTTAGTTCACTGATAGGATCCTAAGATGTCAATGTTCAAATAGGTTCATCAGTACCATTTTTCTAGATTTCATGATATTTGTTTTATTTTTAAATTTTTTTTCCTGAGGTGCATGGAATGCAGGATCTAAGTTCCCTGACCAGGGATCAAACTCACACCCCCTGTAGTAGAAGCGTGGAGCTTAACCACTGGATCACCAGGAAGTCCCCCCCTCTTTTTTTCATTGTATTTTATGAATCACTAAATATGAGCCTGCTTAACTTAATCTTTCTTATCTCTCTGAGATATGGAATTAATTACCTGCACTCTGAATTCTTGAGTCAGTTTTATCAACAAGATTTATTCTATTTCATGGTTTGACCCCATCAAAACCATCATAATCTTATTTCTTTCCATTTTAACTAAGACCGTAATAATGTAATTTTAGGTTTGCCATTTTTAATTTTCACAGGCTAGTTTTAATTTAGGGAATAAAGGAGACCTGATAATATTTACAATCCACTGGCTATAGAACAGTCCATACTTGTTATTCTAAATATAAGTGTAACCTTGTATTTTCCACTTATCAGCCCTTGTACCATGAAGTAGCAGGAAAGCTCTTGTCCTACTTCCAAAATGGCATCTAGAGAGCCAAGGAAAGAGACTAAGCTACCAGTGACGGTCTATGAGTGCTGTGTTGGGTGGGAGTAGGAGAGGAAAAATATATTTTGAAGTATCAGGCTATGTTTTACATACAGAAAAAATTATTATAAGACAAAGGCCCTGGACCCTAATTAACACTCTGCTGTATTTTAAGCTATAGGCTGGATCACCCTGTCTCTCTCTAGGAGAGCATAATTCTAATCATACCTTTTTTCTCACTGTCACTGTCATCCAAGATGTCCTGATGTCCCATCACTCTGTTTTTTATGGTGCCAAGTCTAGGAAAATACACGAAGGTAGCCTTGCTTTGTCTATCATCTCTTACCCATGACCCTCTTCTGATTCCTCACCCCATTCAGACATCCAGTGCCCTCTTTCTCCCTCCTGCACCCTTCCAACAAAACCTAATCTCAGCAAATGATCCAATAGATGCATGTATGTATGTTCAAGTATACATGTCCGAAAGCAGATGAATTGGCTAGCCCTCCCCAGGAGCACTCGCTCTTCAATAAAAGGACAGGCTGAAGTCAAAAGAATGATTCTCAGCTAGTCTCAAATTTCAGAACTCATTGACCTGGTGGCTATGAATGGTTATCCTGGTGACCTTGATATCACACTTCAGGACACACTATACCCCTCCCACTTTCTTGTCAACTTGTCCAGTGTTCCTATCCCCCAGCAACCCAACTCAAGAGTTTTAGTATGTATCTCAGTTTTAAAATTCCCTCAAAGATACAGAACACTCCAAGTTCTGGCATCATCTAAGAAGGACAAGAAATGAAAGTCAGCTTCAAAAGTATCTTGGATTCTAATTATGGCAAGCTCTGTCCTAGAACTGCTGGCATCAATGGCACAGGCTTGGGGAAATCATG
The DNA here is from genome assembly GCA_024291935.2 of Okapia johnstoni. Taxonomy (NCBI): domain Eukaryota; kingdom Metazoa; phylum Chordata; class Mammalia; order Artiodactyla; family Giraffidae; genus Okapia; species Okapia johnstoni. Next base: position 21,064,963 of record CM044324.1, read on the forward strand.
ACTAATTAAAAAAAAAAAGCACCCAAGAGCTCATAAAAATCTGATCGTCATCTTAAAGGTCAGGGGCCAAAGGAATTAAGACATCACCTGAGTGCTTAAATCTCCATCAGTAGGACAGTGATAAAAATGGCTGCTACTGACCACAAGCAGCATGAGTTAACTGCGCCCCAACTGCTGGGCATCTCAGCATAATCACCAGCAATTCAGCAGCTGGCAGTCTACCACTAAGCTCAAGCAGCAGTGAGCCAGGGCTCACAGCTGCACAGTTGACAAAGTCTTACCAGGGGCCTGCCAGCTGCCTCCCTTGCCCTGAGCAGCAGGCTGAGTGGAGCTGGCAGGGCTGGCCAGCCAGCTGTGTCTGATGTCACTACTGCAGATGGACCTTACTTTTCTTTTTCCTCCACCCATTACGTTTGGGCTTCAAAAGTAATGAATGATGCAAATCCAAACAATGCAGAAACAAGGGAACTGAGCACCGTTCCCTACACAGTCTGAACACTGGACTTTCCTGCAGAACAGTCCAGAAGGAACTTGGACTTAGAGCATCCTACAGGGACCCTATTAAATTTCTAGGTCATTTTTATGAAAACACGTGACTGAAACTTCCTTTCTCTATGTGGGGCATGTACACAGAGGTTGCTCTCTTTGTCAGTAATGAAACACACTGAGTTGATTTCCTTTTAAAATTTTTTAAACAGACCATATTTGTGAGTGTCACTGCATTTGAGCAGCCATTGTGTTCTGAGCTACAGGGGAAACCAGAAACAACCCCTTGTGCCTGGATATCACTTATTTTACAATAATGCAAAGGGAATTTCTGAATAAAGCTTTAGTTATGTACTGAGTGGGCTTCCCTGGTGGCTCAGATGAGAAAGCATCTGCTTGCATTGTGGGAGATCTGGGTTCAATCCCTAGGTCAGGAAGATCTTCTGGAGAAGGGAATGGTTACCCACTCAAGTGTTCTTGCCTAGAGAATCCCATGGACAGAGGAGGCTGGTGGGCTATTGTCCATGGGGTCACAAAGAGTCAGACATGACCGAGAGACTAACACTTTCACTTTTTCTATATGTTGAGCACCTAGCATGTGAAGGCACATTATCGGGGTCTTTGCAGATAAGGTAAGGATCTCACAATGAGACCTGAGATGAAATGAGATCCTGGGTTACCCAGATAGGTCCTAAACCCAATAATGAATGTCCTTATAAGGAACGCACAAATGACAGACACATTGAAAAGAAAAGAAGACCAGGTGACAATGAAGCTAGAGATTAGCATGATGTGGGCACAAGTCAAAGAGCTTTGGGAACCACCTGAAGCTGGAAAAAGTGATGCCTTCAGATGATGCCCTAGTGCCTTCAGACGTAGTACATCCCAGCCAACCCTTTGATTTTGGACTTCTGGTTGCCAGAACTATGAGACAATGTGTGTCTATGGTTTTAACTCTCCAACTTTCAGTACCTCCTTACAGCCCTCCCAGCAGACTGACTAATGCATGGGGCATCTCAGATCCTTCTGCAAGGGGACACCAAAGGGCCAGGCTATGGAGGACACACTTGGGGGTGTGAGTGTACCCACTCCTAGAAAACAGTTCAGAGGAAATGTTGAGTCAATCATAAAGTAATATTTATTGGTACAACAACAACTGCAAGACTAGTTTCTATCTACAGAGCCTTTCTCAAGTATGGGTCTCTGTTGTAATCATTCCACATCTGCTGCTGCTGCTGTTAAGTCGCTTCAGTCGTGTCCGACTCTGTGCGACCCCATAGATGGCAGCCCACCAGGCTCCCCCATCCCTGGGATTCTCCAGGCAAGAACACTGGAGTGGGCTGCCATTTCCTTCTCCAATGCAAGAAAGTGAAAAGTGAAAGTGAAGTCACTCAGTCGTGTCCGACTCTTATCGACCCCATGGACTGCAGCCTACCAGGCTCCTCCGTCCATGGGATTTTCCAGGCAAGAGTACTGGAGTGGGTTGCCATTGTCTTCTCCACATTCCACACCAAGAACTTGCTTAGTCGTCTTGACAACCTGATGAGAAAGCTAGTGAGTCTACCCCCATTTTACAGACAAGCATACTGAGCTCCAAGGGGCTCGCTCACTTGCCCAGGTTATCACAGAAATGAGCAGTGGGGCATACCTGGCCATGTCTTTGAATTAAGCCTATTCAGATGCAGAGAAGAAAACATTTACTCGGAGTTGAGGGCCCAGTTCTCAACTCAGATGTCCTTAGGCTGGTTTCCCAGACCCTCTGAGCTGGATAGAAGCTCTGGCTGGTCTTTTGACTGTGATATTCTGGGATCTTCCAAATCTGTTCCCATTCTGAACTGTTATGATTTGCAAACCAGGTTTTTCCTATTAACTGTGATTTGCTTTTACATTTGCACAGTGTCTTCCTGCCAGACTCTGGACACCTGGTCTGCTCTGCCACACAGTTCGGGAAAACAACCAGAAACACAACAGAATCAGCACATTCCCCAAGCCATACGGAGGGGAGGGGAGCGATGCACCTCATATTTTAAAATGTCCTTTTCCTCCTGCAGCCAGGCCTCAGTGAGAAAACAGGCCCCAGGGCTGCCAGGAAACCAAGCTGCCTCTCGTTCTTATATTTAAATTTAATTTAACCGTAGCATTACCCTGCGTGTCAACAGTTCAGGACAAATTGATGGATTCTAGTTTAACTATTTAGCTGTGCCAGTGGTAATACATTCAATCATGCATTAAATTAAAAATGACACTTGGAAATATATATATCCTGGACTCAGTTCTGTGCACCAAATAGGAAAAGATTTAAAATGCTGTCTGGTGGAAGATTACCACTGAAGAAGCATGAATCTCATTACCGTAGGCTACATGGCACACATTTACAAAGCTCCATTTAAAAGACTCTGATGGTAGCAGTTTGGTTATGCAGCTGGCTAAATGGGCCATTTCCTTTCCACAGGAGAGGACTCAACTGCTGCCAAAGCTAGAAGGTCATAATTGCCCCCCACCCCTCAGACCCACCTGAATTCCCAGGTATCCATGGCTCACGTGTCAACTGCTCCCAATATACAGTCTGACCCTTCACAGAGGCTCAGAATTCATCCACAAACATAAACAGCTATAAAATAAAAGCAGTTACCATTTATTAAGCCCTTAGTATGTGCTACCCACTTTGCACTTCTTATAATATGTCATTCAATAGCCCTATGAACTCATTATTATTATCCCATTTTAGCATATGCAGAAGTTGATGCTCAGAGAGCTTAGGTATATTCTTCAAGGTCACACAGTGGTTCATAGCAAAGCCAGAATTCCAAGCCAGTCCTGTCTAATTCCAGCACCCAGGCACTTAACTATGGGCAGCACTGTTACTTAAACCATCACTCTGGAAAATGTCCAGTTAAGCAAGCTTCTGGTCACCTTCATTTACCAGCCATGAACCCAAATGAGCCTAGGGTATTTTGTAGGTAAGAACTGCAGAGAAAAGAGTCTTTTCTTAGGGTTCCTCCACTCACTTTGCCCTGGCATTTCCCCCAGGAGCAGGCAAGTCCTATACCACTAGAACTATGGACCCTTTATGGACAAGGATCAGACATACTTATCTCCTATACCCCAGTGCTCAGCCAGGTGCCCAGTCTAGAAAAGGCACACATGGCCATTTGTGGGGCTTGTTGAACTGGGTGCTAAGGCAGAGAAAGGAGGGAAGTTGGGGCAGCACCAAGGAAAACAGCAGAGGGTGAATAGAGGATCAGCCCATCAGAGGAACACAGCCATGAGAAATGTAATGATGAGAGAGAAAAAGCACATTATTTTCCCTTTCAGACCAATAGAAAGGTATTTTCCCTAAGGGGCAGTGTAACTGTTACCACAAAGATGACAGCCTTCAGGAACCCTCCTATACTGTTGGTGGGAATGTAAATTGGTACAGTCACTACAGTTCCTTAAAAACTATAAACACTGTTCCAACAGTACGAAGGTTCCTTTAAAACTATAAATAGAGTTACCAATCCCACTCCAGAGAAAAACATGGTCTGAAAGGATACATGCACCCCAGTGTTCACAGCAGCACTGTTTACAAGAGCCAAGACATGGAAGCAACACAAATGCCCATCGACAGGAATGGATAAACAAGATATGGCACATATGTACAATGAAATATTACTCAGTCATTAAAAAGAATGAAATCATGCCACTTGCAGCAACATGGACGGACATACAAATTGTCATATTGAATGAAGTATGTCAAACAGAGAAGGAGAAATATCATATAACATCTTTTATATGTGCAATCTAAAATGATTATATAAATGAACTATTTATGAAACAGAAACAGACTCACAGACTTAGAGAACAAACTTATGCTTGCCAAGGGGAAGAATGGGAGGAAGGGATGGTTAGGGAGCTTGGGATGGACATGTACACACTGCTATATTTAAAATGGATAACCAACAAGGATCTACTACATAGCACAAGGAATTCTGCTCAAAGTTTGATGTGGCAGCCTGGATGGGAGGGGAATTTGGGGAGAATGGATACATATATATGTATGACTGAGTCCCTTCGCTGTCTGTATGAAACTATCACAACATTGTCAACTGGCTTTACTCCAATATACAACAAAAAGCTTTTATAAAAAAAGATGGCAAACTTCAAACTCTTTCCTCTTCCCAAAATTTAAGTTCAAATCATTTTGACTGTGAATCACAAGAGAAAAACCTAGAAGCAGATTTTCTCAGTGTAAGTACAAACTCGAGTCAACAAGTAAGCCAAAGAGAGTGCCGAGAAAGATAAAAACAAATGATCCTTGAACTACTCCTCTCTTTCTTTCTGCTTCTCCACATGGGTCCACACTACTGTCACAATAGGAAGATACAAATAAACCTTATTGTTTCATAAACATTTCAATCACATAACCCAATTAAGTCCAGTGTTCCTGAAACAATTTCATCTTCTAGGAAATGAACATAGATCAAGTGCCAGATATTTCCCTATTCACCCGACTCTGCTTCTGTGTCTTTGTCTCCTACTTTCTATGCTCAACCATCCTCCCATCTCCTAATGATAGGCTGGCAATTTCTATTTCAAACAGAAGCCATCCAGCCACCCAGTTCTGCATTTATTTAGCACAGATCCTACTGAGAAATGTCCATTAGTGAGAGCTTTACCATGACCTAACCTTGAGTGTTCTGGGTTGAGTTGGCATTGGCTGTGAGTGGGCAGCCTCAGGGCAGGGCTGAAATTAACCTGATTTCAGCAGTTGGCTTCTGAGTGTGTTTTCATCTGCTGCCTTAATGGACTGTGAGAGGGCTGCCAGGTTGTCTTCCAACCTGTCGTCAAGGTTGAAGGACACAGGCCGGCAGCCCAGTGGGAGCCTGGATGCTCAGCAGTCCTCTCTGGTCAGTGGTCCCATGCTGTCAGGCAGGTTTATCTGGAAGGCTTGGCTTCTCCTTTTTCCTTTTAATCTAAAAAATAAAGGAACTACTAAATATGTGCTGAGTTTGTTCAATCAGAACAATACTAAATATTTCATCAGCCTTGTTTCTTGGGGATCATTTTAGCATTTTATCCTTTGTGGGAAGGCAGGTTTTTCTACACATGTATGCATGTTAAGTTGCTTCAGTCACATTCAACTCTTTGCAACCGTATGGACTGTAGCCTGCCAGGCTCCTCTGTCCATGGGCTTCTCCAGGCAAGACTCCTGGAGTAGGTTGCCGTGACCTCTTCCAGGGGATCTTCCTGACCCAGGGATCAAACACACATCTCTTATGTCTCCTGAATTGGCAGGCAGGTTCTTTACCTCTAGCAGCACCTGGGAAGCCCTTTCTCCCCATTACACAGCTCAAACAAAGCACATTCACCATAAACAGGGGTTCTGCCCAATCAAACTGAAATTGCTCAGTCTTGGCCTCTTAAAGAAAAGTCATTGTTATCTTTAATAAACAGTAGCTATTATTTGTTGAATAGAAATTGTATTCCAAACCTTATGGTAAACAGTTTAAGTAGACCTGCTAGTGACAGCAAGGAGATCCAACCAGTTAATCCTAAAGAAATAAATCCTGAATATTCATTGGAAGAACTGATGCTGAAGCTCTAGTACTTTGGCCACCTGAAGCGAAGAGCTGACTCATTGGAGAATACCCTGATGCTGGAAAGGGTTGAAGGCAAAAGGAGAAGGGGGGTGGGGTACAGAGGATGATATGGTTAGATAGCATCACCGACTCAGCGGACATGAATATGAGAAAACTCCAGGAGACAGTGAGGAACAGAGGAGCCTGGGATGCTACAGCTCATGGAGTCGCTAAAAGTCGAACATGACTTAGCAACTGAACAACAACAACTATTGTCCCCATAGTACAAATGAGAAAATTGAGGCACTCAGAGGCCATGTAACTTGGCCACAGTTACATAGCTAAGAATGAAGGAACAGGGCTGAAATTCATTCCCAAGTCATTTGATCTCTTGGTCCATTCTGGCCAGTTCCTGTAAAGGGAACAAGTTCTGTGAGGAAACAGATAAAGTGATGGAGGGTCTGGAGAGTTAGGTGCTCTTCTGAATCTCATTTTCTGCCTCACTAACTTCCATCTTTTTTCAACATTAGAATCCCTTTGTGCTTTTCAAAACAGTATCTTCATAATCACTACACTCAATACACATTGAAAGAGCCAAAAGCTACTACAAATTTAACAATGTTTATAAACAAGTTTGTATCTTATTCCTTACAATAAAATCAATGAACATTACACATGTGTGTAACTCATTATTATCGAGTTAACACACAATGCTTAGGGCACATACGGCTTCTTGGAACCCTTGAACTAATTGAGAAAGCAACAGCCAGCATTGATTTCAGTTCTTCATCTTGGGGTGCCCAAAATAGATGGTGTAAGGATGGGTAAGCATTGTGGCTTAAAAATAATAGCAAACAACAATAACAAATGAAACACATTTAAAGGTTTAAATAAAGGGGTAATTTAAGGAGACACTGAATTTACTGTCAATATTCTCTTTTTTGGAACAAGACAGAAACTTGGCCTGCAAAAGGATTAACAATTCTGGGCTTAGGAAGGACATCTCCCTTTGGAGAAAGTTTCCAAAGCATTTTCAGAAGAAGATGGAAGGGAAAGGGAAGAGAAAAAGGAAAGCAAGAAGAGAAGGAGAAGGAGAGGAAGAAGAAGGGAAAGAAGAAGAAGAAACTTATGAGTGAAATGAACAGTTCTCCTTTCCAGGACAAAATGCCTAGGACTGCCTACTGACCGCCTGAGGTCAATCTGAACTCTGTGATCTATTGTTTTGCTGTGTTTGCTTTTGTTGCAATACCGAAATCTTACCTAGTATGTCCTATAGGTCACACTTGTCATGCCACCATACTCAACAAAAGGACACAGAATCAATTTGTCCCTTCTTTTGGATCCAGTCAGTCATGAAAAGGCTCTAACAAAACGTAAAGAAGCTTCTTTCCAATTATTATTACTCTCTTGATGGAGTGACTTTATTCTGGGTTTCTTGGTCTCAGATGCAGCAGGGAAGCTAGGCAATCTGCCAACACAAGGCTGTGCTGTGCTGTGCTTAGTCTGTGCAGGCAGATTCTTTATCATGTGAGCCACCAGGGAAGCCCAAAGGATACTGGAATGGGCTGCCATGCCTCCTTCAGGAGATCTTCCCAACCCAGGGATCGAACCCAGGTCACCCACATTGCATCCGGATTCTTTACCATCTGAACCACCAGGGAAGCCCTGACCACAAAAGCACAAGATCTGATGGCCTTCCCATCGCCAAATAGTTTGAAATGTCAGATGAGCTTTGAGTAACCCCAGGCATCAAAAGAATCACTAGCCTTCATCCAAATAGTGCCTAAATTTCAGAAAGGCTTGCAAAGGAAGAAGTGCCCCTCTTCCATCCAAGCCACAAACATGCTTGGATGCGCATTTATTATGAAATCAGTGTGGGCAAGAGTGTTCACTTTGAATTTGTTTGATAAGAGGACTAGAATTTAAGTCCATATTACTGTCACTGCAATTTATCCCAAACAAAAGAAGCTAATGAAGGATAACTTGTGTGTGTGGTATGACAAGTGACCCATTGAGTCACACATTTATGTTTGGATAGGGTTTATTCTACAGGGTCTGATACTCCAGTCAACAAATGTACGTGTTCACTCAAGGACATGTGCCTGCTCCAGAGACACCTGGAGGAACCTTTCTGGCCCCATCCCTTCTCACCCCCAATTCTCATAAGTGCAGAAGTACAGCTCAGATTCTGAATTCTACCTCAGCAACAGAACCAGAGTTCCAATCAATCCTTGGTTTGCCAAGGAATTCATTTACTAAGGTCTTGTGAGGAAGACTTCAGGATGATCATGGGAAGAACTCGATTCTTGTTGACTGTACTAAGTGCTCTACTCTTGAGGATCTGTATGGCAGCACTGCCTTTCTAACCTTCACTAACTCTCTATGAGAATGAGAATAACGTTTCTATGTCTGTTTTTCACATGGGAAGATCTGAGACAGAGATCTTAAGGACTCCTAGGTCAAACGAGCCAACCAGCAAAGCCACACATAGGACTGGCATTTCATCACCCATCTTTTCTGTTGAACATCTTCTAGAGCAGAAGAGAAAGACTTATGATGGGGCCTTCAGATTGAGAGAAAAAAGAAGAATCGATCTTGAACTCTTAAAATGTTGCTTAAAAAGGGAAGAAAGGGGTCAGAGCATGGAGCCAGCCTATTGGAGACTGGGTGTGGGTACACACTGTCAGCACTTGGTCAACCCAAGCCTCCTCTCCAAATCTCGGTCCTCCTTACCCATACACAAGACAAAAGAGTATCAGTATTAGACAGCTGTTAAGTAAACTAAATAAGATAACATACACTGGAACCAGCAGGCTTTTTTAAAGATTTTTTGATGTGGAAAAATTTTAAAGTCTTAATGGAATTTTTTTTTACAAACTTGCTTCTGTTTTATGTTTCAGTTGTTTGGCCAAGAGGCATGTGGGATCTTAGTTCCCTGACCAGGGATCAAACCTGTACCCCCTGAATTGGAAGGCCAAGTCTTAACCACTGGACAACCAGGGAAATCCCAGAACCTGTGGGTTTTAGTCCTCCAACATGGGTCTAGTCAGGATAGAGTGGTCTCCTGTCACTTGGATCTAAAAGTCTTTATGCCCTGACCCTTATTGCACAACTGCAGATCAGGGTCCCAGTGAAAGAAGAATGGCCCAAATGGGAATTAACATCCTTACTTCTCTCTCAAACATTTAAGGATGGTCAGAAAAATCCCTGCATCTCCTACTAGAATCTACTCCCCTTTAGACTTCTCTGGTTCCCCAAATCTTTAAGGATTCACTAACATTTTTGCCCTAAACACATCCCCCTAACCACTCCTTCCTGGTCCCATATTTGCTCCCAGTTCTCTTGATCCTCCTTTCACGTTGCCTTACTTTCTCCACCTCTAAGAAATATTTTTACCAGAATCTTTGCATATGGTGTGGTTTTTGTCCTTTTTATTTCTGAAAAAGGAGAGTTGGAGGAGAAGCTGAGGCAAAGGGGATCAGAGGCTGTGAACTTCACATTCACAACTTTTATGCCACCTTGAAGATTTAAAACACAAGTATATTCTTTATTTTCTCAAGTATTATCTTGGTATATATAGCTTTAAAATTTCCCAGGAGTTTAAATACAACATTCTATATAGTCCATAAATTGTGATATTGGCCTTTAGATGGCATGAGAAAAACTATAATATTTTTGCTGGCCATCAAAGTCATAACTAGCATCATTGCCAACACAGTACATTTTACAACCCTCTCTGGATTTTTTCTTCATTCCAACTCTTATTTATATTTTAACAGTCATTTGACCATGAATTTCTTTTTCTTCTTAACTTAAGTGAAAACATATTTTCCACTCTTGACACAGTCATGCTGAATTCTAAAGTGTCAGCCTATTTCCTTGGATTATTATACAATGAGAATATTATTGAATATACTTACACCTCAAAGAACAATCTTAAAGACTAAAAATATACAAAGTTTTAATTTCTTCATTATAAATGTTAATTGACAAGGAAATGATGACAAAAGTGAGTCCTAAGTGTGTCCAAATAGCTTTTTAAAAAATAACATTTCAATAAAAATCAATATCCTACCACTATTCTTATCATTATTATTACTTTTTTTTTTTTTTTTGGCAGTTGTGGGATCTTAGTTCCCTGATCAGAGATCAAACCCAGGGAAGTGAAAGCACTGAGTTCTAACCATTGGACATCCAGGGAATCCCACACCCTATCGCTATTTTTAAATTACAAAATTAGATGGAAGAAATGTCTGGACCCTGGTTCTCTGGAGCTCAGATCCTCTGATTCCTCTTATTTCTGCATGTCAATTATTTTCTTGATTTCTACCCTCATGCCACCTCTATGAACACTTCTCACCTGCCCCCCCCCACCATATCCATGGCCATCTGACCTCCAGTAGATGATGGTCTGTTTTTTATCTGCCCCTTTAGTCTTGTCCTCTCAAATGACCCCTCTGTCCCTTATTTGTTACTATGAAAATTAAGCTAAGTTGAACACTAAATGCCAAAAATACAAACACAAGCTATGTTTTCAACTAAAACTCTGCTTAAAACACAAAAGACTTCAGTGGAGATCCTCCCATGCAGAAAATCCATTCCTCTGAGAACCGTAATAGGAAGCAAGAAAGTTGCTGCTTTGAGTTGAGATATGCCACCATGGGTGGAATTCCTAACCAAGAGGACAAGAGACGGAGAACAAACAACAAAGGATATAAAGTCTTGGGATCTGGTTCTGCTCTAGCTTTGTCCTCGATTTGTTGTATCACTTTATTTTTTTTTAATACTTTTACTAGGAACATTTTAAAAAGGCTTCCTTGAATTTTGTTACAATATTGCTTCTGTTTTATGTTTTTTTTACCCATGTGGCATGTGGGATCTTAGCTCCCCAGCCAGGGATTGAACGCACACCCCCTGCACTGGAAGGCAGAGTCTTAACCACCGGACCACCAGAGAAGTGGTCCTATCACTTTATAGACAACAATTGATCTCTGGATAAAAGAGACTGTCTTTAAGTACCAATACCTTTATTATTCTCATTTTCTTTCCTACCATTTGGCAAAAATGGTACCACCACCCCCCACCCCCACCTTCCATTGAGCCACTCTCAGCAGAGAGATCACTGGAAGTGACTACAAATCTGGACCGCTCCTTACTAGCAAGAGTAATTAGCCAAAGTGGAATCACACGGCTGCTAGCCTGCATCAGAAGAACACAGATGTCCTTGGAAATAAAACCATGAAAAACAACTACCAGTGCTGTTTTTCTGAGTCATGGGAATAATCATCAGACAATTAAAAAACTTATTCTTGTTTGTGTCAATTTTTTAATTTTTCCTAAATGGACATATATGGCTGGACTAGTAATAAAACTGTAAATAATTTTATGATAGTTATACGTTATCTAAATTTGGGGGAAGATAGATGTTTGTGGGGTTTTTTTAGTGATGTTCTATTCTAAACCATGTTATTTGATGTAAATTGATAACTTCATCGTTAAACTTATTGGCATTGTTAAATCTACTGCTACTGGCTTCTGAGTCTCTGTCAGATGTCCTGTGGGGAACTTTACCATGGAATTCAGAGACACAATCAGTTTTTATCAAGAGTATTTGGAGTGTTGTTCCTTTCGCTGCAATTAAAGGCCTGTGTTCTCTGAGCTCTATTGACAGCAACAATTCCCTCTATTCGTTGGTGGCTTCCCTTAGATTTCTTCTCATTTACCTGACTTGCTCAAAGAATAAAGATTTTGTGACATTCCATCCCCTTCCATTGAAGAGGTTTGGGTTCAAAAATTCATTTAAAAACATATTGTAGTTTGAAAAAATATCACCCTTATAATTAAAACAGACAAATGTAAAATTCAAAACACATATTCCAGACTGTTGTCTTAGATTTTATTAACCAATGCCCAAAGTGTTACATCAAATGGAATTTTACAGGGACAGTTAAGAGAAAAGGCTATTGTTTTAACTCTCCTGTCATTTCAGTGTGCTTCTGCTCTCACATCAAGATCTGGAGCCCTGAAGAGCCTCTGGCTATGTAAGCAGGCATAATGGGGATCATAAGAGTATGTAGCTCATAAATTCACAGCAGGGCTTCATTGCATAATTATGCACTTAGGAGCTTAGAATGATGACCAGCACCTACTAAACACTGCATATTAGCTACTGTCCCCTTGGTACCATGGAAGTCAGTGAAACTTCGCACTTGTCCATCAATATCCTTTCACACTTCCAGCTCAGCCTTAAGCCCTAGAAATATGTGTTGCAGCAAAGATGGTTCACTCCATCCTCAGAATCACCTGACCTTGACTCCATCTTCTATCCAGATATTTATGAGGATAATCTGATCCAGGTTTGAATCCCAGTCTTACCACTTTATAGTCAGAACCCTGTTCATCTGTAAAATGAGGGCACTCTCTGTCCTGTAAGGGCATCTTGAGCATGTATGTTAATATGTGTGTAGATTACTGCACAATACTTGGTACATCATGGATGCTTCATAAATGGGAAATATAAGATTTTATCATTATGATTTTTAAAGCTAAAGATATCATTGAGTTTAATTGGAGTTGTTGTTGTTGTTGTTGTTTTCTTTTTTTGCTTCCTTGTCTTTCCATGAATAAAAGGGCTTCCCTGGTGGCTCAGAAAGTAAAGAATCCACCTGCAATGCAGAAGATCTGGGATCAATCCCTGGGTTGGGAAGATCCCCTGGAGGAGGGCATGGCAACCCACTCCAGTATTCTTTGGGCTTCCCTGGTGGCTCAGATGATAAAGAATCTGCCTGCAATGCAGGAGACCTGGGTTCAATACCTCAGTTGGGAAGATCTCCTGGAGTAGGAAATGGCAACCCACTCCAGTATTCTTGCCTGGAGAATCCCATGGACAGAGGAGCCTGGTGGGTAAGAAAAGACTCTGAGAACATTCATGCTCTTCCATAGCAGAAATGGCCAGTGAGAATACCCCTTTGAAACACCTAAAGCTCTACAGGAACATGAGGTGTGCGGTGGTGGTGGTCTTGGTTTTCCTGAGTCTTGACATATTCATTGGCACTTCAACATGTTCAAACTGCTATATTTTAAATGGATACCCAACAAGGATGTTCTGTACAGCACAGGGAACTCTGCTCGATGTTATGTGGCAGCGTGGATGAGAGGGGAGTTTAGGGAAGAATGGATACCTGTATTTGTATGGCTGAGTCCCTTTGCTGTCAACCTGAAACTATCACAATATTGTTAATCGGCTATACCCCAATATAAAGTAAAAAGTTTTAAAATAAAGTACCTTGTGGAGTGCCCGTGGGGGAATTAACAGTTCACTAAATGTGACACCCCCATGACACTCTGTCAGAACTAACACAAGTGCCCAGTTACAGCTGTGATATGTATTATTCCACGTTCCCAAAATCAAAAGCTAGCCCTCCAAGCTAATCCCAGAACAGACTGGAATCTAGTGAAACACAACGTACAGTATAAGTTATCATGGGAAGTTACTTTTTATGCAATTGTCAGCCTATGTTGTGTGGGCTTCATTTGATTTATGAATTTGATTTATGAATGGTCAATATTATTGACCATCCAGCTACCCATAAACCCTTCCACTTAATACAACAGTGACCTATTAGCCCACAAGTTCAATAAACAGGCACTGAAGGGGAACAGTACCAATGGGGGCTACTGACAAAGGTAGCCAGACACTCCTGGCTCCACAAGCAGTCTCCCAAAGACGGCAGAGATTTCACTTTGGATCTATAGGTGCCTTGTTTGAGTCTGCATAAAGAAATTATTGCATGATTCAACTCTAACTTGGCTCTTCTAAATAGCAATGAATATTTGAATGTTGTAGGAACACTGCTGAACATGTTACCAATTAGACACACACACATATGTAAGAAGAGAACACCATGAAGAGTATGAAAAGGCAAAAAAGATAGGACACTGAAAGATGAACTCCCCAGGTCAGTAGGTGCCCAATATGCTACTGGAGATCAGTGGAGAAATAACTCCAGGAAGAATGAAGAGATGGAGCCAAAGCAAAAACAACACCCAGATGTGGATGTGACTGATGATAGAAGCAAAGTCTGATGCTGTAAAAGCAATATTGCATAGGAAACTGGAATGTTAGGTCCATGAAACAAGGCAAATTGGAAGTGGTCAAACAGAAGAACGCAAGAGTGAATGTAGACATTTTAGGAATCAGCGAACTAAAATGGACTGGAATGGGTGAATTTAAATCAGATGACCATTATATCTACTACTGTGGGCAAGAATACCTTAGAAGAAATGGAGTAGCCATCATAGTCAACAAAAGAGTCCAAAATGCAGTACTTGGATGCTATCTCGAAAACGACAGAATGATCTCTGTTCATTTCCAAGGCAAACCATTCAATATCACAGTAATCCAAGTCTATGCCCCAACCAGTAATGCTGAAGAGGCTGAAGTTGAACGGTTCTATGAAGACCTACAAGACCTTCTAGAACTAATACCCCCAAAAGATGTCCTTTTCATTATAGGGGACTGGAATGCAAAAGTAGGAAGTCAAAAAATAACCTGAGTAACAGGCAAATTTGGCCTTGGAGTACAGAAGGAAGCATAGCAAAGGCTAATAGAGTTTTTCCAAGAGAATGCAAGGGTCATAGCAAACAACCTCTTCCAACAACACAAGAGAAGACTCTACACATGGACATCACCAGATGGTCAACACTGAAATCAGATTGATTAAATTCTTCACAGCCAAAAATGGAGAAGCTCTATACAGTCAGCAAAAACAAGATCAGAAGCTGACTGTGGCTCAGATCATGAACTCCTTATTGTAAAATTCAGACTTCAACTGAAGAAAGTAGGGAAAACCACTAGGCCATTCAGGTATAAGCTAAATCAAATCCCTTACAATTACACAGTGGAAGGGAAAAATAGATTCAAGGGATTAGATCTGATAGACAGAGTGCCTGAATAAATATGGATGGAGGTTCATGACATTGTACAGGAGGCAGGGATCAAGAGCATCCCCAAGAAAAAGAAATGCAAAAAAGCAAAATGGCTGTCTGAGGAGGACTTACAAATAGCTGTGAGAAGAAGAGAAGTGAAAAGCAAAGGAGAAAAGGAAAGCTATACCCATTTGAATGCAGAGTTCCAAAGAATACAAGGAGAGATAAGAAAGCCTTCCTCAGTGATCAGTGCAAAGAAATAGAGGAAAACAACAGAATGGGAAAGACTAGAGATCTCTTCAAGAAAATCAGAGATAACAAGGGAACATTTCATGCAAAGATAGGCACAATAAAGGACAGAAATTGTATGGACCTAGCAGAAGATATTCAGAAGAGGTGGCAAGAATACACAGAAGAACTATACAAAAAAGATCTTCATGACCCAGTTAATCACGATAGTGTGATCACTCACCTAGAGCCAGACATCCTAGAATGTGAAGTCAAGTGGGCCTTAGAAAGCATCACTACGAACAAAGCTAGTGGAGGTGATGGAATTCCAGTTGAGCTATTTCAAATCCTAAAAGATGATGCTGTGAAAGTGCTTCACTCAATATGCCAGCAAACTTGGAAAACTCAGCAGTGGCCACAGGACTGGAAAATGTCAGTTTTCATTCCAATCCCAAAGAAAGGCAATGCCAAAGAATGCTCAAACTACCACACAATTGCACTCATCTCACACACTAGTAAAGTAATGCTCAAAATTCTCCAAGCCAGGCTTCAACTCTACATGAACCATGAACTTCCAGATGTTTAAGCTGGTTTTAGAAAAGGCAAAGGAACCAGAGATCAAATTGCCAACATCTGCTGGATCATCGAAAAAGCAAGAGAATTTCAGAAAAAACATCTATTTCTGCTTTATTGACTATGCCAAAGCCTTTGACTGTGTGGATCACAACAAACTGTGGAAAATTCTTAAAGAGATGGGAATACTAGACTACCTTACCTGCCTCTTGAAAAGTCTGTATGCAGGTGAAGAAGCAACAGCTAGAACTGGACATGGGACAACAAACTGATTCCAAATTGGGAAAGGAGTACATCAAGGCTGTATATTGTCACCCAGCTTATTTAACTTATGTGCAGAGTACATCATGAGAAATCTGGCCTGGATGAAGCACAAGCTGGAATCAAGATTGCCAGGAGAAATATCAATAACCTCAGATATGCAGATGACACCACCTTTATGGCAGAAAGCGAAAATGAACTAAAGAGTCTCTTGATGAAATTAAAGAGGAGAATGAAAAAGTTGGCTTAAAACTCAACATTCAGAAAACTAAAATCATGGCATCTGGTCCCATCACTTCATGGCAAATACATGTGGAAACAGTGGAAATAGTGACAGACTTTATTTTTCTGGGCTCCAAAATCACTGCAGGTGGTGACTGCAGCTGTGAAATTAAAAGACGCTTACTCCTTGGAAGAAAAATTATGACCAACCTAGACTGCCTATTAAAAAGCAGAGACATTACTTTGCCAACAAAGGTCCGTCTAGTCAAAGCTATGGTTTTTCCAGTAGTCATGTATGGATGTGAGAGTTGGACTATAAAGAAATATGAGCGCCAAGGAATTGATGCTTTTGAACTGTGGTGTTGGAGAAGACTCTTGAGTGTCCCTTGGTCTGCAAGGAGACCCAATCAGTCCATCCTAAAGGAAATCAACCCTGAATATTCATTGGAAGGACTGATGCTGAAGCTCAAACTCCAATACTTTGGCTACCTGATGCGATGAACTGACTCATTGGAAAAACCCTGATGCTGGGAAAGACGGAGAAGGCAATGGCAACCCACTCCAGTACTCTTGCCTGGAAAATCCCATGGACGGAGGAGCCTGGTAGGCTGCAGTCCATGAGGCTGCTGAGCGACTTCACTTTCACTTTTCACTTTCATGCATTGGAGAAGGAAATGGCAACCCACTCCAGTGTTCTTGCCTGGAGAATCCCAGGGATGGCGGAGCCTGGTGGGCTGCCGTCTATGGGGTCGCACAAAGTCGGACACGACTGAAGCGACTTAGCAGCAGCAGCAGCTGGGAAAAATTGAAGGTGGGAGGAGAAGGGGTTGACAGAGGATGAGATGGTTGGATGGCATCACCAACTCAATGGACATGAGTGTGAGTAAACTCCAGGAGTTGGTGATGGACAGGGAGATCTGAGGTGCTGCAGTCCATGGGGTCACAAAGAGTTGGACATGACTGAGCGAGTGAACTGAACTGATATGTAAAAAGAGCATATTCATCTTATGCAGTATTCAACATCTTGGCCGCTTGTCAGACAGTGTAAAATAATTATTTCAGGGACTTCCCTGGTGGTCCAGTGGTTAGGAATCTGTTTTCCAATACAAGGGATGCAAGTTTGATCCCTGGTCAGGGAACTAAGATCCCACAAGCTGTGGGGCAACTAAGCCTGAGCACTGCGACTACTGAACCTATGCACCACAATGAAAGATCCCACACGATACAACTAAAATGCGAAGCAGATAAATAAATAAATAATGTAATTCATGTGGTGCTGGATTTGCTGCTCCTATACATTAAACCATGGTAAGGTTCAGAGCACATGGGAAAGAAAGCCCTTTGTGATGCCATAATATTCAGTCCACATTAAGGAAGCTAGAGGTTCCTTAAAATGATAATCCCAGCATGAGAACAAGGTCTGAAGGTCTGTGTGCCTCTGCTTCCTTTGAAGATTTGCTGGATCTCACATCTTACAAAAGGATTTAACGCTGGGCTATCCTCATAATGAAATGCTTCCCTACTCTGGTCAGTTTCTGCATCCCCATCCCTCCCACTACAATCCAAATGTAACCCAGGAGTCATCGTTTTAAGCGCCTACAACAAAGATCATAGTCTAATAACTTGTCTCTTGCTGTCTGCAAACAGATTGTGAGTTCAGTCTTCCAATAGAAGCGCACATTAAAAATGCTCAGTCTCATAGAGAACAGATTTGTGGACACAGTAGGGGAAGGAGAGGGTAGGATGAATTGAGAGAATAGCATGGAAATACATACATTACCATATGTAAAGTAGATAACAAGTGGGAGTTTCCTGTGTGACACAGGGAGCTCAAGCCAGTGCTCTGTGACAACCCAGAGGGGTGGGGTGGGGTGGGAGATGGGAGAAGGGTTCAGGAGGGAGGGGACATATGTATACCTGTGGCTGATCATGATGATGAACGGCAGGGGCCAACACAATATTGTAAAGCAAGTATCCTTGTTAAAAAAAAAATTAAATGCTCAGTCTCTGCATTCTTTACTGTAAGTGATGCTTGAGACTTGCTCACAAACCCCACAACAGCATGCAAACAAAAATCCTGTTCTGCCTCCCTCAGCCTGTGGTCCTGCAGAAAGCCCGGGGTGGACAGCACAGCGAGAGCATTTCTTGGCTCGGTACCATCACTCACATAGGCAAGTCCCTGATCTGTTCTTTCATTATTCAGACCTCTCTTGCAAGCCCCTGAGTCTGTGTGGGTACATAGGAGGGCTGAAAAGAGGGGGCCAGCTTGTGGTGACAGATCCTAGATGGGCAAGGCCAGAAGAGGTCCAACCAGTCGGCCCTGTGCTAGGGCAGAATTAACATGAAATGTTACACCCGCCTGATAAAACCTGGTAACCTGAAAGCTGGGGAGACACACAGGAGAACTAAAGCTGAGAATTTAATTTTTCATTTTGCTGAATATTTACAAAGTAATTTTATTGCTTATAAGACATTGTTTGTGAATTGATCCAATATACTTGGGTCAATAATCTTCATTGTTTTGCATGGTTTATCATGTAAACACATAAATAATTTGCATCTCAGTTTGGTTTTCATGGTATGGTATAGTAGTTATTTATGAAAAAAAGTGCAATTCATGCTCCCAATAATGTAAAACTTATATAACTGGAAGAGGAAGAAAAGGGCATCATATATACAGGTGGGTGGTAAGAGCATTTATGTAATTTCTGTGTTGTCATAAGAAATAAAGATTCTTAAATTTGCTTAGAAACTGACATTTTTACTTTTAGCCATGCAGCACTTCAATTTACTAAAACATGTTGCTCATTTTACTATTGGATGGAAAAGATCAAAGAAACAAACTCATATAGGGATTTATTTTATAATTTTTTAATATCTTTTTCATACCATCCAGAAGTATATGTAGATTATACATATTCTACATATACAGAACTGTCAACGCTATAAGATGATCTTCAAATTTTAAATAAGGGCTGCAACAGACCCCTTTGATTTCCCAGGAGGTCCATTAATTTTAGGACATCTTGCCAGATATTTTAATTAGTCATGGTCTTCATGACTAATGAAGACCATGAATATGTGTGCCTCAGTAATGATTCATTGAGTTCCACACACAGATCTAGAAAGAAAGAATCCTGCAAATGTTGAGTTCAATAGACATCATGCTTTAATCAACCAGGAGACAGAAATTCATCAATGGATTCCCAATAAAAGTCAGTCAATCTAGAGACAGAAACTCATGGACAGATACACCAGCAGAAGAAAGTTTGATGAGAAACAGAATGTTTATATAAGTCTCATAGTGAAAGTGTTAGCCACTCAGTCATATCTGACTCTTTGCGAACCCATGGACTGTAGCCCACCAGGCTCCTCTGTCCATGGAATTCTCCAGGCAAGAATACTGGAGTGGGTTGCCATTCCCTTCTCCAGGGGATCTTTCTTGACCCAGGGATCGAACCCAGATCTCCTGCATTTCAGGTGGATTCTTTACTGTCTGAGCCACCAGGGAAGCCCTTAAAGTCTCACAGTATCTCCTGACAAATCACTACAAAGGGAGCAATGGTAACTTTACAAGGGAGAGCCATGGGAAGCACCATCTTTACCAAGTGAGCAAAGTCACCATCACCCAACTTCAGACAAACAGCATGGGCCTCCTGATGCAATGCACCAAGAAGGACACAGTACTTTCTGCTATTCCTGCCAAAGGCAGAACCCAAATCTAGTTATAAGGAAATGGCAGGCAAGTCAAACAGAGAAACAGTCTATAAGATATATGGACTCTACTTTTCAACACAATGTCAAGATCAGACTTCCCTGGTGGTGCAGTGGATAAGAATTCACCAGAGGACATGGGTTCAATCCCTGGTCTGGGAAGATTCCACATGCCACAGAGCAACTGAGCCCTTGAGCTACAACTACTGAAGCCTGCACGCTCTAGCACCTGTGCTATGCAACAAGAGAAGCTACCACAATGAGAAGCCCCGGAACCACATTGAAGAGTAGGCCCTGTTTGCTGTAACTAGAGAAAGCCCACACAAAGCAATGAAGACCTGGGGCAACCAAAATTAAACATTTTTTAAAGGTCAAGATCAAGATTATGATCATAAAGATAGGCTGAGAAACTAGATTAAAGGAAAACAGGCTATGACTAATAAAGGTAATCTTTAACCTTGGATCATCAGGTTTAAAATGGTCAGAAAACCCACAGACATAGAAAACAAGCTTATGGTTACTATAGGGGAAAGGAGAGGAGAGATAAATTAGGAGTTTGGTATTAACATATATACAATACTACACATAAAATAGATAACCAACAAGGACACACTGTATAGCACAAGGAACTATACTCAATATTTTATAATAACCTATAAGGAAAAAGAATCTGAAAAGAATAGATATATATGTAGGTATTGGGCTTCCCAGGTGGCCATAGTGGTAAAGAATCTGCCTGACAATGCAGGAGACAAAGGAGACTTGGATGTGATCCCTGGGTCAGGAAGATCCCCTGGAATAGGAAATGGCACCCCACTCCAGTGTTCTTGCCTGGAGAATTCCATGGACAGAGGAGCCTGGGAGGCTACAGTCCATGGGGCCACAAAGAGTCAGGCAATGACTGAGCGACTGGGCACCTACTTACTTTACGTAAGTATAGCTAAATTACTTTGCTGTATGCCTAAAACTAATACAACACTGTTAACGAACTAAACTTCGATTTTAAAAAATAGTCAGAAAAAAGAAATGGCGATAAAGAAATGCCATCTATGGAAAAACTAAATATAGACTGTGGACTGAATAGTAGCATTTTATTAATGGTAAATATCTTGATTTTGACCATGATAGTATGATTATGTAAAAGAATATTCATGTTTTAAGGAAATGCATGACAAAGTATTTAGGGGCAAAAGGGGATGACATCTCCAACTTCCATATAATTCAGAAAAAACAAGTGTGTGCATGTACAAAGAAAAGGAGAGGAAGATAAAATGTAAATAATTGATAATTCCAGGTAAAGGGTATTCAGGAGATCCTTGTACTATTCTTTTTTTCTTTAAAAAAAAAACAGCTTTTAATTTTATATTGGAGTATAGCCAATTAACAATGCTGTGGTAGTTTCAGGTAGACAGCAAAGTGACTCAGCCATACATGTATGTGTATCCATTCTCCCCCACACTCTCCTCCCATCCAGGTTGCCATATAATATTGACCAGAGTTCCCTGTGCTATACAGTATGTTCTTGTTCAGTTCAGTTCAGTTCAGTCGCTCAGTCGTCTCTGACTCTTGGTGA
Source organism: Okapia johnstoni (assembly GCA_024291935.2). Classification (NCBI taxonomy): domain Eukaryota; kingdom Metazoa; phylum Chordata; class Mammalia; order Artiodactyla; family Giraffidae; genus Okapia; species Okapia johnstoni. The sequence goes on from CM044324.1 coordinate 21,086,509, forward strand.
CCCCATGAACTGCAGCACGCCAGGCCTCCCTGTCCATCATTCTTGTTAGCTATCTATTTTAAATACAGCAGTGTTTTTTGTCCTATTCTTCAAAGTTTCCTATAAGTTTTAAATGGTATTCAAATAGTATCAAGGAAGAAAATTCATCCATAAAATATTTGTGTCACAGTGTGTCAGCTGGATGGAATTTTGAAATTTTTCTAGCCTGTTCTAGCTCCTTTAGAGAATACTAAGCATCATTTTGAAGCAAATTTTCATGATGGTATGGATGGAATCACATGAGTGGCCATTGTTAGCCTTGTTAGCACCCGGTAGCACTTGAGGGATGCTTCCCTGGGAGACCCTGATGTAGACAGACCAGAGGGGACAAGATGGACTAAAAGCTCAGTGGGAGAAAAGGACCAAGAACTGTTCCAGAAATGATAAAAGATCCATTTTGCTATTTGAGTTATGTGTCCTACTTTAATACATTTGGAAAATTCCCTCAAAACAGTAATGCAACATATTTTTTTACATGAACCCCTGAGCTGCCACCACATCATAGTTTGTAAAAATATAGCTTGAAGCAAGATAATTCTGCAATAGTATTTAAATTGTTTTCAGATTCAAGCAGGGAAATAATGAGCTTTTCTCCAAAACAAAAGAAGAACAAAGCTAAAACCCTCACTGTCAGTTTCATCCACTAATTTATCCAAGGAGCATCATGTAATCACCTACTGGGTACTTAGTAGACAAAGGCTCTTGAAGTTATTTGGCATTATGTGGTATTAGCAATGCACTTGGTCTCTAGCAGGCATGTCAGAGTCACACAACCAGATCGTGGTCCTGATTCCCATGCCACCCTCCAAACACCCTCCTCACCCTGTCTTCCCACCTCAGAAAATGGCAAAGTCCTTTTTCTAATTGCTCACACAGTGAACCTTAGAGACAGTCATGAGTCTGCTCTTGGTCTCACATTCAGTATCTAAGCCAAGAGCAAATTCCATCTCTCTACCTTCAAAATAGATTCCAGGGGGACTTCCCTGGTGGTCCGGTGGCTAAGACTACACAGTCATAATGCAGGGGACCTGAGTTCAATACCTGGTCAGGGAACTGGATTTCCGCATGCCACAATTAAGTGCGCATGCCACAACTAAGAGTTAACATGCCGAAACTAGAGATCCCATGTGCTGCAACTAAGACTCAGCGCAGTCCAAATAAATTAAAAAAACAAAAACAAAAAACAGATCCCAAATCTGACCATGTTATAACTCCTCCACTTTGACCTCTCAGAACTAAGTGCCAGCAAATCTCTCCTGGATTACCTAAATAGCATTTACCTGTTCTTCCAGCTTTTGCCCTTCCTGAAACGTTCTGCACTCAGAGGATAGAATGACCTTGTTTGAAAAGGAAGATCAGTGTTGTTTTAGTCTGGTTAGACTGCCATAACAAAGTACCAGCGTCTGGGGGGCCTTAAACACAGACACTTACTTCCTCAGAGGTTTGGAGGCTGTAAGTCCAAGACTGAGGTGTGGGCAGAGTTGGCTCCTCATGAAGCTTCTCTCCTCAGTCTGTGAGTGGCTGTCTTCTTCCTGTGTCTTCACATCATCCTCCTTCTGTGCCTGTCTGTGTCCTCATCCCCTCTCGTTATAAAGGCACCAGCCATATTGGATCAGGGCCCAGCCACATGAGTGAGTGAGTGAAAGCTCTTCAGTTGTGTCCAACTCTTTGCGATCCCATGGACTATACAGTCAGTGGAGTTCTCCAGGCCAGAATACTGGAGTAGGTAGTTGTTCCCTTCTCCAGGGGATCTTCCCAACCTAGAGATCGAACCCAGGTCTCCCACATTGCAGGCAGATTCTTTACCAGCTGAGCCACCAGGGAAGCCCAAAACACTGGAGTGAGTAGCCTATCCCTTCTCCAGTGCATCTTCCTGACCCAGGAATCAAATCAGGGTCTCCAGCATTGCAGGCAGATTCTTTACCAGCAGAGCTACCAGGGAAGCCCTACCCATATGATCCAATTTTAACTAAATTTGTTTTTAAAGTGAAAGTGAAAAAATGTGGACTTCCCTGGTGGCTCAAACAGTAAAAAAAAAAAAAAAAAAAAAACTGTTTGCAATGCAAGAGACCTGGGCTCAATCTCAGGGTCAGGAAGATCCCCTGGAGAAGAATTTCATGGACAGAAGAACCTGGTGGGCTTCAGTCCACAGGGTTGCAAAGAGTCAGATGACTGAGTGACTTTCCCTTTATGTTCATATGACCCAATTTTAACTAAATTTGCTCTTAAAGGCCCCACCTCCAAATACAGTCACAGTCTGAGGTACTAGGGGTTTGGACTTTATCCTATGGATTTTGAGGAAAACACATTTCAGCCCATAAAAGCCAGAAAATACCCTCCTCTTGGAGCCTTCAGAAGCTCCCTTTAAGACTCAGCATAGAAACCAAAATTCCTAGAGAGACCTAAACACCCTATAAGATCTGATCCCAAGAACACGTTGATCTTACAATCCATTATTCTACTCCTTGCTCACTCCATTCTCACCCCTCTGACATCCTTGCTGTTCCTACAACATGCCAAGCACATGACATCTTGGGATCTCTTCATGGCTGCTCCTTCTGCCTAAGCGTCTCTTTCCCTGGACATCCACATGATCTTCAGCTCATTTTCTTCAAGTCTCTGAACAAACGTCACCTTATCAAGGCTAAGCCTCCCCAATCATTCCATAAATAACAGCAAACAATCCTCAGCACCCCTACCCTTCCCTCCTCTGTTGTTCTCCACAGCCCTGGCCACCATCTCAATTGCAAGTTTCTTACGGCACCTTTTCCATCAGGTTTGTAGGCCACCCTCAGCACTTAGAACACAACGTGGCTCAGAGTAGGCACTGGTGAATATTTGCTGTGTTATTAGCTTGCACTAGGCTCTGAGAGAAATATAAAAATAACTAGCACATTCCTGCCTTCAAGTAGAAAAGATTTTAGTTTTGAATGTTAGGAAATCACTACTTAGTTCCCATGTTTTTTTTGTTTTTTTAATGTGAAGAAATAAAGAGGGATAACCCAATTTGTTGCATTTGTGATTACTTTTTAGATTATATCTAGCATGTGATCAGCTCAAAATAAATTAACTAGCACCATGAAAAATACAAAAAAGAAGAAGGAGCAAAATTCTCTAGTTTTGTAAAGTGACTAAAAAGCATTTTCTAGCCAATTCATTTCCTTGAGACCTCTAACAATTTGTATGACAGCATATATTCCTTTATTATAAAATTTGTGAGGCTTAGAGAAGACATCTTAAAAATAATTATGCATTGTCCCTTTCTATAGTACTAAATCTGCCATGGAACATATCAAGGTTCTAGGGGTATTTTTAGGTTTCCTTTTTTAGACTATAAATATATACAACTCAAATGGAATCTGCCCACTTTTGTTAATTCTGCCTGGATAATCCCTGTTTATATCATTGCCTCCAAAGTTTACTCCCTCTAAAGAGCTCTCCATGAGCCCAGGGGGAATTGTCTGAAAGACCCTCATAAGTTGTATCACTTCATTTAATGGTACTTAGTGACAGGAAGATTGAAAGTCTGAAGTGTAAGGAAAAGACTTAATTCTACCCCTAATTACCATGATTAAGCCCTGACATTTGATTTGCTCCTTTTATTTGGGACTCTTGCTGTCTTCCACCATCTACACTCAGTGTGCTGTAGTCATGAGCAGAACCCCTGGGCTGTCAGAGGGCATTCTGAAGACACACACTCTACACGCAGCCAAAGAAATCCATGCATGGTTCTCCCAATATGTCGAGCTATTTCAAGCCCCTAAGCCTTTGCCCAGGATGTTTCCATTACATGGAAGTCTCTCATTTGCCTATCTGCCTGCTGCTGCTAAGTCGCTTCAGTCGTGTCCGATTCTGTGCGACCCCATAGAAGGCAGCCCACCAGGCTCCGCCGTCCCTGGGATTCTCCAGGCAAGAACACTGGAGTGGGTTGCCATTTCCTTCTCCAATGCATGAAAGTGAAAAGTGAAAGTGAAGTCGCTCAGTAGTGTCAACTCTTAGCAACCCCATGGACTTCAGCCTACCAGGCTCCTCCGTCCATGGGATTTTCCAGGCAAGAATACTGGAGTGGGTTGCCGTTGCCTTCTCCAGCCTATCTGCCTAGCTAACTCTTAATCATTTTTCCTGACTCAGCTCACGTTATTACCTCCCAAGTCCCCTTTTTGACCCCTCAGAGAGTGAGTTACTCCCTTCCCTGGGCTCCTATGGCACTTAGCTCATACTTGAATGCCAGCATTAATCATCATATTAGTTAGATTGCTGTTGTTTTTTGTTGTTTAGTTGCTAACTTTTGTCCAGCTCTTTGCAATATCATGGACTGCAGCCTGCCACGTTCCTTTGTCCATGTGATTTCCCAGGCAAGAATACTGGAATGGGTTGTCATTTCCTTCTTCAGGGGATCATCCCAACCCAGGGATTGAACCCACATCTCCCGCTTGGCCAGAAGATTCTTTACCACTGAGCCACGTGGGAAGAACAGGCTAGATAACATTACAGTAACAATCAACTCCCCAAATCCTAATTATTTATAAACAAGGGCGTATTTCTCTTTCAAGCAAAATCTGCTCAGTTAGTGGTGATTCCTTGTCTTCCATGCAGACTTAGTGACCCCAGCTAACAATGATTTTTCTACCTGTACCAACAAGAGCATATGATCTATTCATTCAGGATAACTGAAGAGGAAAACACTTGTCTGAAAGTGAAGTTTCATCCACAGCTCATTAGCCAGAAATGGTCACTCTGATCCTGCCTAACTACAAATATGTACCCAGGAGAAAAGCTTAAGGTATGGACGAACATGACAAGTCTGACTGCAGTGAATTTTGATGTCGTCTATCTAATCAAGGTAAATATCTCCAATAATAGAGTGTGAGCATTTCAACTGGAGAGAGGAATCATAATTATTCTTCTCACTTCTGTAGCCCCAGTTCTGAAAACAGTGCCTGAACCCTAGAAGGTACCCAATAAATATTGAATGAATGAATGAATAGACTAATTGAGATCACCTGCCTGGAAATGAGAGAACTCAGCATCTCTAAAAGTACGTAGTCACATAATATCAGGAAGAAAGCAAGGTTTGTTGGGGAAATGAAAGAGAGAAAATAGATGTTAGGAAAGCATTGGTATTGGCTATGCTGCTGCTGCTGCTGCTAAGTTGCTTCAGTCGTGTCCAACTCTGTGCGACCCCATAGACGGCAGCTCACCAGGCTCCGCCGTCCCTAGGATTCTCCAGGCAAGAATACTGGAGTGGGTTGCCATTTTCTTCTCCAGTGCATGAAAGGGAAAAGTGAAAGTGAAGTCGCTCAGTCGTGTCCGACTCTTAGCGACCCCATGGACTGTAGCCTACCAGGCTCTTTTGTGCATGGGATTTTCCAGGCAAGAGTACTGGAGTGGGGTGCCATTGCCTTCTCTGGGGTATTGGCTATAACACTTCACAATTAGTTGTTGATTGAGTAAATGGATGGATGGGTGAGTGGATGGATGGATGATGGATAGGTGGGTGGATGGATGGTTTGGCAGAATACCTCCTCATCCCTGCTGCCAATGATCCCTCTCTTGTTCAGATCATCATCGTTATCATCTATGTTATTATAACTGCCACCATAATAAACATTATTGTCTACAGTCTTGTCTTTCCCTCTCAATGTATTTTCTACACCAAATGTCAGCCACCGTTCTAGAACTCAGATTAAATCCTGACATCACCTGACTTTCTTTTTAAAAAATCAATTATTCCATCATTTAAAAAAAAGAAAAACATTCAAAGTCCTTCATATGATATTCAGTATCCTTTGCAGCATGATTGGAACTTGTGCCTTTACCATCCTCCACCTGTGTCTACCTACACTTGTCCCCACACAGACCCAATTAGCTGTGGCCACAAAGTTTAGGCTATTAGCTATTCTCTGAAAAGGATGTGCATGTTCCTATATCTGATCTTGTGCTCACGTTTTCCTTTCCCTCCCTATTACAGGTGTCTAAGTCAACCAGTATTTCCTCTGTGAAGTCTCCCCAGGTCACCTTCAGACAGGGTTCATCACTCCCTTCTGCGTTCTCCCATTATACTTAATTGGTGCTTCTCTGTAATACTGCACTTAGGATAATAGGCTTTGTATTTGGATTTAATACAGTACAGCTGAAAAAAGGACACTCTAGTTGTATATGCACTATCTATTAGACTGTGTTTCCTTGAAAGCAAGGACCACATTTGACTGTCCTGATAAGGATGGTGCACTACACATCATAAGCAACCAGTCACTCATTGTTTCATTCAACAAAACTTACTGAATGTCTAACATGGCCAGGCAGTGACCAAGACAATTAACATTTGCAGAAATTACAATTAAATCCTAAGTAGAGTTCTGTTCTCCCAGAGCCCTCTTTCAGTTTCAAATAGTACACTATGCCATGTGATGTTTTACATCATTAATAAAGCCAATTTCATAATTAAATGTACCTTCATTATCTTGTCCAGATGCCTATAGTACTTTTGATGTATATTCATCAAAAGAGCAAAACATAGACCCTCACTGTGAACTACTTCCCTGATAGTATCTCATATTCATTTCTCAGGAGATTGGATTGCCACTCTCTGAGTTTTATGGAAGTTTTATTGTTCAATCTGACCTTTTGGATATGAACATATATTGGTTACAGGATGCAGAAGTCGGGCTCCCCACTGCTGGTGTGCATTTATTGCTACACACATCCCCATTACTCAAGACAAAATGTCTGTGGTGTTTTTAAGATGATCCTTAATCTTTTCAAGAGCCACATAAAATTGTTCTTGCACTCATTAGGCTTTCATTGTATTTCTTTTTAAGGCATCAATAGAGCAAAATGTGAGTGGTTTCAAACAGCTTCTGTTTTCTTCATGGTGGAGAATTTGGGTGCATATCCTCCCAGAGGATTTAATAGCAGAGAACCAGCTCTCCATGCTAAGCCATCCCTCTCCCTTGAGAGCAGGCCCCAGAACTCCTATTAAAGTTAATGGAGACAATTATGTCCACAAAGCAAAGGGAAAATAAACCCCTTCATTTGTAAATTAGCTCGATTCCAGGAGATTTTCTCTATCAAACCAAGAAAGAATAACATGAAAACACGTCAATCATGACTCCCTCAATTTAATTGTCTGAAACAAATGTTCATCTGGGCAGCCTCCTATTCACTCCAAGAAGAAAAAGAGAGACAGCAAACTCTCAACAGCTCCTAGGGACATGAGTCGTGAATTCCTCCACTATTTCCTTCCCAAGGCCTTTTAGTACATGATAAACGGTGAGTCTGTCGATCATGTTTGGTAATCCTATACAGCTTAATAGATCAGGTCTCACTTTCCAGAAGCCATTTACTATGGAGATAGATGGTTTTGTTTTCAACTGTGCTCACTATTGGTTTTCTTTTTTTTCAGAAAGAACAGACATCTCTCTCTTTTTTTATACCACAAAAAACTGAAAAATACATTTTCCCCTTTCTAAAAACATCTAAATTCAGTTCTAACACAGTGATAAACTGACTGTCTATGATAGGGCTGAGACTTCCAAGAGCACCGACTCAGACTAGTACCTATAATTAACAGTTTCCTTTGGAGTGTCTTCCTTTCTGGGGAAATGCACTCAGCAAGCATTCAGTCATCACTTAGATATGTGGACTGCAGGGACACTTCTGATGCAACAGCCAAGATTCACTTGCCCGGACTCCCTTGGTGGTCCAATGGTTAAGAATTCCTTTGTCAATGCAGGGGACATGGGTTCAACCCCTGCTCTGGGAGGGTTCCACATGCTGAGGGGCAACTAAGCCAATGTGGTGCAGCTACTGAAGCCCATGCACCCTACAACCCATGCTCTGAAACAAGAGAAGCCATCACAATGAGAAGCCCGAGCACTGCAGCTAGAGAGTAGCCCCCGCTGCACTGAAACTAGAGAACGCAAGTGAACAGCAACAAAGACCCAGCACAGACAAAAATAAGTTAAGTAATTTTTAAAAAAGATTCTCTTGCCCATTTTGCCTTTGGAATAAAACTAACATATCTCAAAAATACAATAAGGTGCAGAGATTAATTTCCACATATAGACAGGTGTCGTCCATACAGTGTTCTCCTGGGACGTTCCATCTTCATTTTCCTACCAGCAGCCTGGTCTCTCTCCTGCACCACAGTGACTCAGGGCAGAACACACAACAAGATCACATGCTTTATCCCAACTGGGCACTTTGCCTTCTCTAGGATGTGCTGCCCCTCGTAGATAATGGCACTATAGCTATGGCTGCTTGGTCCTGACAGCCAGAGTTCCCAATAGGTTAAGTAAGAAACGGTTTCATCCTGCTGTCGACATATTCCTTCTATGTTCAATGGCAAACCAGTTCTCCTTCAAAAAAGGCTAATGTTTTAAAGCAGAAGTCCCCAACCTCTGGGTCTCAGACCAGTACCTCCTATCAGTGACAGCATTAGATTATAAATAAAGTGCACAATAAATGTAATGGACTTGAATCATCCCAAAACTATTTCCCCACATTTCCAGTCTATGGAAAAATTGTCTTCCATGAAACCAGTCCCTGATGTCAAAAAGGTTGTGGACCGCTGTTTTAAAGGTTCAGACTCAATATTAAAGCTACAAAGGATAATGCAAATTGGTATATGTAATAGATGGGGAAACAGTGGAAACAGTGTCAGACCTTATTCTGGGGGGCTTCAAAATCACTGCAGATGGTGATTGCAGCCATGAAATTAAAAGACGCTTACTCCTTGGAAGGAAAGTTATGACCAACCTAGACAGCGTATTAAAAAGCAGAGACATTACTTTGCCAACAAAGGTCCATCTAGTCAAGGTTATGGTTTTTCCAGTGGTCATGTATGGATGTGAGAGTTGGACTGTGAAGAAAGCTGAGGGTCTAAGAATTGATGCTTTTGAACTGTGGTGTTAGAGAAGACTCTTGAGAGTCCCTTGGACTGCAAGGAGATCCAACCAGTCCATCCTAAAGGAGATCAGTCCTGGATGTTCATTGGAAGGACTGATGTTTGAAGCTGAAACTCCAATACTTTGGCCACCTCATGCGAAGAGTTGACTCATTGGAAAAGACCCCGATGCTGGGAAGGATTGGGGGCAGGAGGAAAAGGGGACAACAGAGGATGAGATGGCTGGATGGCATCACCGACTTGATGGACATGAGTTTGGGTAAACTCCAGGAGTTGGTGATGGACAGGGAGGCCTGGCATGCTACAATTCATGGGTCGCAAAGAGTCGGACACAACTGAGCAACTGAACTGAACTGAACTGAATATATAACACATTTCAAAATGATACACACTTAGAATAAAATTAAAGGGGAAAAAAACCCTTCAAAATATAGTGAGACTGATCCCAGCATTATCTATAATACCAAGCAATGATACAAGAAACAACTCATCACTGAGTCTCCAGTGCCTGTACAAATTCATTAGAGAGTGATCATCAAATATTTATTAAATAAATGAATGGAAAATAAATTATAGGACTTTCCCATAGTTCGAAACTTTAATTCCTTTTAGATAAGAAATATAATGCTTTGATGATGCTGGCAGACAGCAGTTACTTTTGTAGGGATGAAGTATATACTGAGAAGGAATATTTTGTGGGATGGTGGGGGTATCATCTGAATAGTAGTTACATGGAAATATTGGATTGGCCAAAAAAGTTGTTCAGGTTTTTCTGCAAGATGTTATGAATGCTACGGATGTTATGTGTATAATATATATATATATGAAAATATGTACATATGTGTAAGACACATACACATAAAATGTGTGTAAGATGTGTATATATGTAAACATATTTGTATATATGTGTGTGTTTACAAATTCATCCAGATGAACACTTTAGACTACCTAAAGAGCATTTAATCACCTCATACCAGTGTCACCGAGGGAGTGTGCTCTTAGGGAAAGAGACCCCATTAGCCACTTGACCTTTGAACTGGTCACTCAGACCCTTCATTAGGCTTCAATTTCCTTTTTAAAAACAAGACACTATGATTAGGTCCAAGGCCACTATCAACTCTATCTTTCTATATTTCAATGAAAGATGAGTTTTATTGTACAAGTAGCACTTCTGAAGTCTTCAACTTGATTTAAGAGAATACCTACAGAAATAGATTTTTATGTTTAAATTTTCATCTACATAAAATTGGCTTTGCTTTCATTTCCCAATTCAATGATGGAAGTGACTATTGTCTCATATGATGAACATTCAACAAATATTAGAAGCAAAGAACTTTATCATTTTTTACATTGTGTCAAATTGAATATACCCTGTTCATCCTCAATAAATATTAATGGCTTTGATGCCCATAAAGCTGATTACCTCCAATACCCCAGATTTAACATACTACCACAAAGTAAGTTAGTTCATCTTCATTTTCAGAGTCTGCACCATCCTCAAAATTTTTTATAAGACAATCCCTGATATTATAAATTAAACATTAATATGTTGACCAAGCTTTGAAAACTAGGAAAGCTCAAAGACTGAATCTCAGTTTTGAACTTGCTCTAGGATCATAAAGGGCCAAAAACAAATGAGGCATATCCAAGTAAGTTTCTACGCACTAATATGCTAGCAGAATTTGTGCAGTTGCTTTAGAGGATTAATGAACTCAAGATATTGTCTTAACCTAAAGCTGGAGCTTCTTGATATTGATTAAGTGTCACCATGAATTACACAGACTTGTGTTGCTGGACCAAAGATATCCATCATTTATTCCCCATCAACAGTCTCTTCTTAAAGAAGCTGCCTCACCCACTGCTCAGAAGGGGCAATTGCCCACTACAATTGCTGGGATTGGGGAAGACAGAACATGCTCTAGGCTGGACTGTCACTCCCCCCAGGCAGGAATCTGGAACTAAGAAACGGACTCTGAATCAGGCAGACGGTGTTGGAGCTGAAGGTTCATGTACAGTCAGGTCTGCATGGCAGGCAAAAGCCAGATATTGTGCAAAGCTATCATCTTCGTCCATTGAGCTGCTATAACAAACAGAATATTGTAAACTGAGTGGTTTATAAACTGGGTCATTTCTCACAGCTCTGAAGGCTGGAAGTCCAAGATCAAGGTGCCAAAAGTACAATGATTCAGTTATACATGTATTTTTAAATATTCTTTTCCATTATGCTTTATTATAGCGTAGTGACCTTGTTGTTTAACTTGTTGTTGTTCAGTTGCTCAGTCATATTTGACTCTTTGCCACCCCATGGACTACAGCATGCCGGGCTTCCCTGTCCTTCACCATCTCCCGGAGTTAGCTCACACTCATGTCCATTGAGTTGTCCATCCAACCATCTCATCCTCTGTCACCCCCTTCTCCTGCCTTCAAAATTATTTCCCAGCATCACAGTCTTTTCTAATGAGTCAGCTCTTGGCATCAGGTGGCCAAAGTATTGGAGCTAAAGCTTCAGCATCAGTCCTTCTGATGAATATTCAGGACTGGTTTCCTTTAGGATTCACAGGTTTGATCTCCTTGCTATCCAAGAGATTCTCAAGAGTCTTCTCAAGCACCACATTCAAGGGCATCAATTCTCTGGTGCTCAGTCTTTTTTATTGTCCTGCTCTCACATCCGTACATGCCTACTGGAAAAACCATAGCTTTGACTTTGTTGTTTAATAGCATACAGTTTGACTCTACCTTTTGCTAAATAAAAGTCCCTTGTGGTTCAGGTAGGTGCACCACAGGGACCACAATGAGAAGCAAAGAGCAAATGGTAGTCTGGGTAGCAAAGAAGACCCTTTAAGCCCATTCCTGGGAATCATGGTCCTGGCAAGACAAAGACCCACCCATAGTCACTAAAACTGCAGAGGTAGGACTGGGACACTCACTGCCTGCCATCTAACATCAGAGACCACGTATCACACTCTCACCATTGAGGACTAGGCTTTATGACAAAGGCAGTCTCTAAAGAGGGGACTGTTCATCTTTTTTTCAAATTTTTATTTTATAATGCAATATAGTTGAAATGCTATGTTGTGTTGGTTTCAGGTGTACTGCAAAGTGATTCAGTTGTATATACACATATCCTTTTTCAAATTCTTTTCCCATTCAAGTTATTACAGAATATTGAGTAGAGTTCCCTGTGCTATAAAGTAGGTCCTTGTTGGTTATCTATTTTAAATAGTTTGTACATGTCAATCCCAAACTCCCAATTTATCCCTCCTCCCCACACCTTTTCCCTTTGGTAACTGTAAGTTTGTTTTCTGATTCTGTGGTTCATCTTGATTTATGCAAAGTGCAAGTCAGCCATAGGAGTCTAGAAAACTTCTACGATCTTCTGACATTTTTCTAGACCTCAAAGGGGCTTTAAGAATAATACTTTGGAGAGTTAGACATAAGTGATTTCTGAATACATGGATTGCATTTATTTGAATAGATCAGAATTTGACAGCACAAAGTGGGTTAAAATACTTGGCTACATCCGATGCTCTGGGGTAGCCAAATGTCTAGGGAAAGTGTGACAACATGGACACCACTGGGCTGCCTCCCTCACTATTCTGCTTCCATGTGCATCTCTCTCTTTTTATTTTCCTTCCATGCTGCCAGGAACATGTACTAGACTTAAAGGACAGCATAAGGACTAATAGCCTGCAGCTCAAGAGATCCCACTACTATTTCCCATGAAGAATCTGGATTCCCCAGAGATGCCATGTTCAGCAAATATGAACAAACACAGCAAAAATCCACACTGTGTCTCAGCCACACCAAGGTGGCATTTTTTAGTATTTCATCCAGCTTCACTCAATTCCAGCTTTCTGCTTGTCTGAGAAACAGATGAGGGTAGTGGCCAGAGGACCAGCTCTATAATTTGAGGAGCTCAGTGCAAAAAAAGAATGTAGGTCCCTTGCCCAGGAAGTATTAAGAGTGTCAAGAGAGCAAAAACAGCATTTAAAGAAGTGAGAAAAGCACAGGTCATGAAGCCAGTTCTGCATGGCAATGCCCCAAGGCATTTCCTTCTTTCACATTTCTTATTGTAAAGAAAAACAAGATGATTGCAGAATAATCAATGTGAACTCAGATTAAACATGCAGTTAGAGGACTTCCCTGATGGTCCAGCGGTTAAAAATTCACCTTGCAATGTGAGGGACTCAGGTTCAATCCCTGATCAGGGAACTGGGATTCCACATGGCTCAGGGCAACTTAGCCTGTATACCACAGCTGAGCCCTGAGCCACATGTTGCCTGAACTGTATAACAAGAGAAGACTTGGTGCTGCAAGGAAGATACAGCAGAACCAAAGATTTGTTTTAATTAATTTTTAAAAAATATTTTTTAAATGCAGTTAGGATGTGAGATTATGATTTTATGATTTGGATTTCCCAACTACTGTTAATAAATCAAGGGATGGGATCAGATAGCAACAAAGATTTCAAGTGGTATCACAGCAAGAGAGAAAAGGCTGATGTTTAGACTGAACCAGCAGAGTTTCAATGAACAGAGAGTTCAGGGGTTCCAGGAGAGAGGTGAAGTGATGGTCCTTGCAGCCCCTGTGGTGTGTCCTATGGGGGTTCTGATGCAGCTGTTGGTGCAGTGAAATGATTCTGTTTAAAAACCAATGGCACCATTTTATAACAATAAGATTTTTTTAATTGAGGTATAGTTCATATACAATGTTGTGTTAATTACTGCTATACAGCAGTGATTCAGTTATACATATATATACATTCTTTTTCATTATAGTGTATCACAGGATATTGAATATAGTTTTCTGTGCTATACAATAGGACCTTGTTGTTTATGTATCCTATATATAAAAGCTTTCATCTGCTAACCCCAACCTCCAACTCCATCCATCCCCAAAATCTCTCTCCCTTGGCAACTACCAGTCTGTTCTCTATATATGTGAGTTTGTTTCTGTTTCATAGATAGGTTCATTTGTGTCATATTTTAGATTCCATATATAAGTGATATCATATGGTATTTGTGATATACTTCATTTACTTTCTGATTTACTTCATTTAGTATAATGGTCTCTAGTTGCATCCATGTTGCTGCAAACAGCATTATTTCATTCTTTTTTATGGGTGAGTAATATTCCATTGTATAATATATACCACATCTTCTTTATCCATTCCTCTATTGATGGACATTTAGGTTGTTTCCTTGTGTTGGCCATTGTGAATAGTGCTGCTATGAACATAGGGGTCATGTATCTTTTTGAATTATAGTTTTGTCTGTATATATGCCCAGGAGTGGGATTGCTGAATAATACAGTAATTCTATTTTTAGTTTTTTGAGAAACCTCCATACTATTGTCCACAGTGGTTGCACCAACTTGTATTCCCACCAACAATGTAGAAGGGTTCCCTTTTCTCCACATCCTCTCCAGCATTTATCTGTAGACTTTTTAATGATGGTCATTCTAACTGGTATGAGGGGATACCTCAGTGTAATTTTTATTTGCATTTCTCTAATAATTAGTAATGTTGAGAATCTTTTCATGTGCCTATTGACCATCTGTATGTGTTCTTACACCAAGAAAGATTTTAAAGGAATGTGGAATAGCTCCAGGAAGTTTAATACGTGCTTTACAGACTTTAATTTTACCATATGTTTTATTCAATGCAGCCTAATAGAGATTTCCACCTCTTCTCTGACAGTTATCAGAGAAGACACACAGAGTAACAACTTGGGTACAGAGTCATCTTATAATAAGCCCATTTGAGGTTAGTCTTCAAGAATCATAGTAAAATGGGGCTTTCTTGGTGGTTCAGTGGTAAAGAATCCACCTGCCAACGCAGGAGACCTGGGTTCGATCCTTAGTCCAGGAAGATCCTACATGCCTTAAAGCAAATAAGCATGTATGCACAACTATTGAGTCCATGAGCCTCAACTACTGAGCCCAAGAACCCTAGAGAACAAGAGAAGCCACCTCAATGAGAAGGCCATGCACTGCACCTAAAGAGTAGTCCCCACCCTCTGCAGCTAGAGAAAAGCCCACAGAGCAACAAAGACCCAGAACAGCCAAAAATAAATGAATTAAATAATTTAAAAAAAGAAACATAGTACCTAAATGTAGGCATTGCCTATAAGCAATTCTTTGAGAATAATCTGTACACATCACAGATTTATCTATTTATCTTTTAAAGAAATAACTTTTCCCCCGTGGATAAAATTCTGAGCTTATGGAGCACAAAATTAAAATCTCCTGGTTATTTCAATCTCTCCTATTATGAGGAGCCCATTAGAGCTTTTCTAATTTACCTGTAAGATCTGTCATATTATATTACAAATGAGCATTTTATAAGTTCTGTAGTTTTCAGTTTCTCATTAGTCTTTTTTGTTTGTTTGCCTATGGGGTCTATTAAGACTTGCTTTTAGGAAAAAATGAGACAAGACAGAGTCTGTTTTATGTTTTTTACAGACAGTTCTCTCTCATTTTAAAAAGAGTTTATTCTATTTTTTTTTATTTTTAGTAAATCAGCATGAGGTTTGTTATAAGCATTCTACTATATCATGTGTTTTATCTTTTGAGGGGGTAGAATTTTATTATCATTTGTTTCTTTCTTAATTTTTTTTTTAGTGTTTTATCTTATTTACTTGTGAAGATGGATGAATCTGTTTTTATGTGCTTATCAAAAAAGTATTGGTGTCTTCCCTGGCAGCCCAGTGATTAAGACTTCGAGCTTCCAGTGCAGGGAGCACAGGTTCAATCCCTGGTCTGGGAACTAAGATCCAACACGCTATGTAGTGCATCAAAAAAAACAAATAAATATCAAGAATAAAAAACCAGTGCTTCATATATTTCAGATAATAAATGTTAATTCAATAAGCAAACTAGAAAATGTTCAATATGTCAAAGACTTGGCTTTACATGAAGAATCAATAGAATTCCATTCAGGAAACATGGATTAAGTGTCTACCAGGCACCTTTACTAAGCTTGTACTACAGATGTGAAGATAAATTGAACTTGATCCTGGCCTTGTGCGACTTTGCTATGTGTAAGTAATTGCAGGCAATAAAAGCTCCAAACACTTCAGTCTGATGACGGACTTGAAAAAAGAAGGCTTTTCTGGCACAGTGAGCCAGATGACGTAATCATCTTTCATTTCAAATCTCTGGCATTTCAAACACAGCAGAGTGTTGTCTAACAATATGAGGGCTTAATTCCCTTCATACGCTCCATATGGGGACATTTCCTAGCAGACTGGAAAGTATTTCAAACAACAAAATCTACACTTGTCAGATTCAGTAAGCAAAGGCCATCTGAGGACACATTTATTTCTCTTGACTTTCTTCTCCAGAGATTTTTCAATTCCTTGCAAGTGTTCAAGATTCGGTAGTTGATGACTGATCTCAAAGCAACAGCAATGAATCAGGCAAGTCTGGCTGCAGACACTGCAGACACATTCTACTTAGGCTGAAGTCATCCTATGAAGCCATCTAAGTTAGATGTGGTTAGAGCCACAATGGCGATATCAACGAATTTTCACAAATGAAAATATAAGTTGGAAGTAAGATTCTTATTTCTTCTTATTTCTAAGTAAAAGATTCTTATTTCCTCATATTTGAATACATTTAGGTGACCTAAATGAAGGAGACTTTATCACCATGGGATTTACTGCATTTGAAGGTGTATTTCTGGCCTGGAGAATTCCATGGACTGTATAGTCCATGCAGTCACAAAGAGCCAAACAGAAAATTGACTGAGTGATTTTCACTTTGGGCTTCCCTGATAGCTCAGTTGGTAAAGAATCTGCCTGCAAAGCAGGAGACCCCAGTTCGATTCCTGGGTCAGGAAGATCCGCTGGAGAAGGAATAGGCTACCAATTCCATATTCTTGGGCTTCCCTTGTGGCTCAGCTGGTAAAGAATACACCTGCAATGTGGGAGACTTGGGTTCGATCCCTGGGTTGGGAAGATTGCCTGGAGAAGGGAAAGGCTACCCACTCCAGTACTCTGGCCTGGAGAATTCTATGGACTATATAGTCCATGTGGTCGCAAACAGTCGGACACGATTGAGCGACTTTCAGTTTAACTTGTGAAGTTGGAGATGTATGTAGGTGTTCATTTGTGGGTCTGTGGGTCTGTGCATGCACACCCGTTTCTTTGGCAAGGAAAGAGAAAAGTTAGGGTGAGGGAGTGCAGCGTTCAGGGACCTACTGAAGCAAGTTTGAAGAGATGGACTGTCTAAAGGAAGCCATGCTGCAGACTACTGCAGGTCCACTCTTTCATGTTGGAGGCATCTTTGGCCTTGCTCATCTGCATGCAAGGCAGAGCAGGTCCAGGGTGGACACAGGACTGGGAAGGCTTTAGTGGAGTAAACAGTGCAGACAACATATGAGGTGTTTGTTGTCTTAGCCCCGGGCGACCATAACAAAGACCCCAGCCTGCATGACTTAAACAACAGACATTTATTTCTCACAGCTGGAGGCTGGGAAGTCCCAGACCAAGGTACCAGCAGATTCCATTCTTGGTGTATGTGCCAAGTTTAGTGATACGTTCTGAGTATTCATCAGTGAAAAAGACAGGCCTACAGCCTGCTTATATTCTGGTAGAGGCATACATAAACAAAGTAATCACACAACTACATATACCATTAGAAATTGTGTTGAGTGCTCTAAGGAAAAGGTATAGGGTGTTTCAGAAAGTTTAACAGGAGGGCCTGACTTAGCTTAGAGGTTCAGGAGAGAATTTGCTGAGGAGTACACGGCTTTCCTGATGAATTCTACTAAGCCTTTAAGGAATAAACTATACCAAATCAACCCACACACTTTCAGAAAACAGAAGAGAAAAGATTTCTCAACTGATTTTATGAGGTCAGCTTTACCATGATACCAAAATTATATAAAACTTTCCTCCCAAAGATAACTGGATACTCCCATGAAGATGTGGCAGGCAGAATAATGTCCCCACACAAATACGTCCATGCCCTAGTCCCCAGAACCTTTAACGTTACCTCAAGTGGCAAAAAGGACTTTGTAGGTGTGACTAAATGAAGGATCCTGAGATGGGAGATTATCCCAGATTATCCAGTGGGACCTGATTCAATCAAAAGGGTCTTATAAAATAGAGGCAGGCTGGAGGAGTCAAAATTAGAGCATATGGAGATGTGATGACAGAAGCAGAGATGAGAGTGATGCTTTGAAGATGCAAAAAGGGGGCACAAGAAGCTAAAAAAATCAAGGAAATGGATGGATTCTCCCTTCAGAATCTCCAAAAGGAATCAGCCCAACCAACACATTAACTTTACCCCAGTGAAATGACTTTTGGGCTTCTGACCTCCAAAATTGTAAGAAGATAAATTTGTGTTTTATGCCATGAAACATATGGTAATTTTTACAGTGGCAACAGGAGACTAACACAGCATAGTTGTAAGAATCCTTAACAAAATTTTATCAAACGAAGTCCATCAATATGTAAGGAGAATGCGTCATGAGCGAGTGAGGTGCATCCCAGGAATTCAAGGTTGACAGTCAACATAAATAACTATATGAACAAATTTAAAAAGAAAAGCCATATGATCACCTCAAATTAATACAGAATAAGTATTTGACAAAATTCAACAGCTATTCATAATAATAATAAAAAAAAAACTTTCTGCCAGCTGTGACAGAAGAAAATGCCTCAACTTGATAAAGTGCATCTACTGAAAATCTACACTAGCATCACACAGTTATGAAAGAAGGAATATGTTCAGTTAGAAATAAAGCAAGAATATCTATCCTTACCACTTCTATTCAATATTGTGCCTTACAGTACTCAGCTATAAAAAAGAATGAAATAATGCTCTTTGCAGCAACATGGATAGACCTAGAGATTATCATAGTAAGTGAAGTAGGTCAGACAGAGATAGTCTAATACCACAGACTAATGATATCACTTACATGTGGGATCTAAAGTGTGACACATGAACTTATCTATGAAACAGAAACAGACTCACAGACAGAAAGAATAGACAGGCGGTTGCCATGGGGGTGGGGGTTAGGGAAGGGATGGAGTTGGAGGTTGGGGTTAGCAGATGTAAGCTTTTATTTGTAGGATGAACAAAGTCCTACTGTATAGCACAGGGAACTATATTCAATATCCTGTGATAAATCATATGGAAAAGTATATGAAAAAGAATGTATATATGTGTAAAATGGAGTCACTTTACAGCAGAAATTAACACAACATTGTAAATCAACTATACTTCAATTTTAAAAAAGATTTAAAGCAGAGAACGCATAGTGGCTGCCAGAGACAGAAAGTGAGGGGTAGAAGAATGGGCAAATTGTTTCTGCTTTTGTTTTAGCTTAAATAAATTAAATTTTTAAGAAGAACGATTTTAAAATTAACTAATAAAATTACATATACTATAGATTTTTCTAAGAATGCATCTATGAAACATATAATGCCAAAAAGTTCATCATGGAAGCAAAAAAACCAGCAGGATTCTATTTATTTAATGGTCAAAACCACAAAATGAAGTCATTTACATTTATGTAGTCAACCTATAATAAAAATTGAGGGAAGGATGGACACAAAAATCAAATAGTGTTCATCCCTGAGGGCTAAAGGCAAGTAATAAAATCAAAAAATTCTTGTAATTTCTTAAATGAAATGATAAGTATGTGTCTCTGACTCATCCTTATATCTTAAACACAGATACATGATATAAATCTTTTTTATGTCTGAAAGATATCATAATGATTTTTCAACTAGCAAGCAAAAATATTCTTTAAAATGAGGGAGGACATAAACAGCCACAGAATTCAAATGCATCAGAAAAGTTTGCTTCTGTTCAAAGCATACCATCAGAACATGTGTTACAAAGTGCTGTTAGGCTTGGGGCTTCTTCTGTGGACCACTTTTCATTTCTCATGGTCTGAACCCTTGCTTCAGGGCTACTAGCTGCAGTCAGGAGAAAAGCCCACTAAGTCCCTGGTTGACATTTGCTTTTAATCAAAGTATATATTTTGTGTCTTCTTATAAGAGTGGACACTGTTTGGGTGCCCCTTTATGTTAGAAAAGCAGTTTATTTCTCAGTGGTAAAGAGATTTGTCAGCCGCGCCGACAGCATGGACCATCCAAGTGCCCATGAGGAAAGAAAGGCGGGAGGGGGAGATAGCTGTAATTTTTATTTCATTGTCCTCTTTAATTATTGATACGTTGAAGACCCAAATGTATATGGATTTTTTAGATAATGTGATTGTGCTATAGAAAAAATATGTTCTTGCAGCCTACTCTGTCATTACACAGAAGCCATCCATTTAGATGTTCTCTGCACCCTTGCTTCTTTCTTCCAGAAAATACAATCATTGCTTTGTCCATTGTGACTACAACCATGAGAGAGAGGCAATGTAAATCTAATGACATATTGTATATAAAATTCTTTTGAAAACATGAAAGGATAGTTACAGAAGCTGTTACCAGTTATTATGACCCCTTCCTGATCCCCCAGATAAGATAAGGGAGGCAGAAACAAAGTAGGTGAAATTAGGGGTTTGGGATTAAGGTATACACACTACTATATATAAAATAGATAATCAACAAGGACCTACTGTGTAGCACAAGGAATTATATCCAATATTTTTTAATTACCTATAAGGGAAAAGAATCTGGAAAAAAAATACATAGATAGAGATATATCTGAATCACTGTGCCATACATCTGAAACTAACACAATATTGTAAATCAACTTTACTTCAATAAAAAAATAATAAGTAAGTTTAAGAAGAAGGAAACAAGGTAAGTGAGTTGCCATGAGTAGACTTTGTCTCAGGGTTGGAAGCCTCCTTCCAAACCTGAAGGTGAGTAAGTAGGGTAGTGGGTTTTCAATCTCTAAAGGGAAAAAAAAAAAAAAAACCTCTGCACAATAAAGTCTAGCAAATTATTAACAAATGAACAATGACTCTGGCTGGAACTGAGGACCTGGAGATAGTCAGCTCAGCCCTGTCCTGACAGTGAAGTGAAGAAGTGAAGTTAAGTAAAGTCACTCAGTCGTGTCTGACTCTTTGCGACCCCATGGACTGTAGCCTACCAGTCTTTTCCCTCCATGAGATTTTCCAGGCAAGAGTACCACAGTGGGTTGCCATTTCCTTCTCCAGGGGATCTTCCCAACCCAGGGATCACACCCAGGTCTCCCGCATTGCAGGCAGAGGCTTTGCCCTCTGAGCCACTAGGGAACACAAGGGACACCCAAAGCCCTGGCAGCCCAGAGAATCCTCTCGACCTTGAAGGTGTCTGAGAAGAGTGGGGAGATGAAAATCGAGGGCTCTCCTGGATACAGTGAAACCCCAAGCGGTACAGTGTTTTGTTGGTCCCAAACACACAGTCACTTCCTCCACTGCCAATGGCTGAGGCAGGGTAGAGTCCTGGGTCTCGACTACCTAGAACAGTGCCTGGCACACAGGACGCTCTCAGTGACAGTCCATCACCAATAAACAAACAAGTGAGTGGGTGTCGACGAGGCAGCGGTGGTGTTTGACCCACTCCCTAATGTGGCACCTGAGCCCTGGACCTCTCACAGCCAGTCTTCCCATTAAAATGAAGGAAGAATCATCTGAGCACCACACTCTTGTGTCCTTTCGTGCTGTGGGGGGAAGCAGGTGTCCTGCCGTTTCGGGATGCTCTCCTCTGAGGATGCTGGATGTGCTATTTTCTTGTACCACCCTATGGCCGACCTCTAGCTCCCGTGTCCTGAGCTCCAGAGCCACAGAAAGAAGGGGATGTGGTGCTGCTGGGGATGAATAAAGCTCCCCCTTCCCTACAAGTGGAATAGGACAGGGAGGCTGGGCACATGGGCAGGGATGCATGGCGGGAGTTGGCTTTAAAGCCACTTCTGCTGACAGAGATCCAGTTGCAACCTGGGCAGGAGAGGGACAGGATAGAGAAGCAGGGCAGGAAGGAGAGGGTGCGAGGGGGAGAGCAGAGGGAAAATGAGAGGGAGGAGGGCTTCTGTCTGGTTTTGATCAGGCTGAAGTCACCATCTGGGCGGAGGTTCAAACGCTGAGATACGAAAGGATTTTGACATCTTTTAAGTCAGTTCCTGCCTCAGAAATTGCCTCACTGGGGAAGTTCACCTTTCTCTTCTGCCTTTAAATTCACCACTCATGCTGTTGCCGTTCTCACTTTTTATGACACCCCACCTCCAGTACACACACACCCAGACCTACACACATGCATACATACGCAAACATACACAGAAGACAGATATGTAACAACACACATATAAACACACAAACACATTCACACACCGATACACAGGCACATACACATAGCACGGATACCAACACACAAATGCACATGCATGTACACACACAGAGAGAGAAATGCATGTACACATACACACATCAACATGCACACACAGACACTATATAGAAGCACACATCCATGTACCCATGCATACACAAATAAGCACATATATACATGCATGCATACACACACACAAGCACAGATACAGACACACAAACTGTGATATTTAAAGCTCAAATGATCACACTTCATTCCAGTAAAGGAAACAGACAAGAAAGCCAAGGACAGAGGAAGTTCTGGATCTGATATCCTGACCACATGAGTAGAAAGGGGCCCTTTGATGAGACTGAGAGGCTGAGACCTCCCCAGAGGAGCTGCGTGGGGAATCTTCCTCTGGAAGAAACAAGTCCTTTTGTGACCCTCCAAGAAGAGCCATCCTCTGGCCTGGCTCGACCGGATAAGTTTCTGCTCAGACCAGGGAATCCGGACCACTCACAGGGAATCCGGATTGGCACTCACAGAGGGGCTCCTTACGGTCCCCTGCGCCAGCTTGTCAAGTTAGGTTCCCCACCCCACTTCCAGGTGCAGAAAGACCAGCTGATGGGTCTCCAGGCTAGTTTGGCATTTGGTTTATAGTCAGTCTGGTTATTCACACAAGTAAGTTATTTATGTTCCATAAAGTCACTTGAATGCTGAATCAGTGAATACTGCACTATTGCTTCTAGGGGAAGTATGTGTGTATGTGTGTGTATTTATACACACATGTAAATTGTAATCTTAAATTCTAAAAAAAACACTCTGGTAGACTCTGTCCTCTCTGTTTTACAAAAGAGGAAACAGAGTAGGAAACAGAACCCCCAAAAGAGGGTTCAGAGTATAAGATGATTTCCTCGAGGCACCCCAACTAGCAGGTGTCAAAGTTGGGATTCAAACCCTGTCTGCCAGCCCCAGAGATGGGGCACCTTACACAGCCCTGCCACCTGCCCTACATCTCCATCCTCTGGTCATCTCTGGATGGGGCTGAGACAAAGCGGCAGAGCCTTGTTCAGCCTCAGCTGGGGCCGGGCACATGGCTGATTCAAACATTCCACCACCAAGTGCATATCCATGAATGACTGTGGGTATTGATTTTAGAGTTACACATCAGTGTTTGCAAATGGGTGACTTTGCCAGTACAGAATCCAGGAATAAGGCGAATGACTGTACTCGTACACAGGGTTGCCCTGTCTGATGTTATCTGAAGGAAGAATTTCTGTCTCAAAAATTGTTGGAAAACCAGTGATATATTTTATCCCTTGTCTTACATGAAGAGAGGCAGGACAAATAGGATCCAGCTCTGTGTGCAAATCCAGTCATTGGTAGCGGCTTTCTGTAAGGTTCTGCAGCCAGTGGGAAAGGGGCAGGGTCTTGAGTGTCAGGGGGAGGGAACATGAATGCTCCTGTTGACCATCACAGTTCTCAAAGGAACAGAGGCTGGAGAAGCTGCCCCAGACCCCACAGTGGTTAGTGGTGACTGAGCTACAACAGGCAGCAGGTCTTTGGCCACCAGCCCTCTGTAGTTCCCGCTATACTGAACTACTTTCTGTGTCACAATGTGAAAGAGAAGTGTACTTAAAATCAAGGCACTAGGCTTCCCTGGTGGCTCAGAGGTAAAGAATCTACCTGCCAATGCAGGACACAGGTTCAATCCCTGGTCCAGAAAGATTCCAAATGTCTCAGAGCAACTAAGCCTGTGTACCACAACTACTGAGCCTGTGCTCTAGAGCCAGGAGCTGCAAATACTGAGCCCTCATGCCACAACTCCTGAAGCCTGTGCCCCCTAGAGCACATGGTCTGAAACAAGAGAAGCCACCACAGTGAAAATCCTGTGCACCACAACTAAAGAGTAGCCCCTGCTCCCTGCAACTAGAGAAAAGCCTGCACAGAAACAAAAACCCAGCACAGCCAAAAACAAATATAATATATAAATAAATACATAAAATTGGCAAAAAAAAAAAAAAAGACTTACTGGTTTAAAAAAATTAAAAAATCAAGGCACTGAGTTCCCCTGACCAGGCTCTGCTGATGACTTTGGACAAGGCACATGCTTCATAGATACCTCATGTATGAAAGATCATGCCTGGGCTGCACTGGGAGATATAAGAAACACTGATGAGGGCTGGGCCCTAGAACACCAGGAGTCACGGGAAGCCCTCCAGCCGTGGAGTCTCTTTTTGCCAATGAGGGCTTGAGAGGTAAGCAGAACAGAATGTAATCCTGGGCACAGGTCTTTTAAAATGGAGCACCCACTTCTAGGCAAACACCTGAAACTCCTCCATCTGGCAGTTCTCATTCATATTGAGATGCTCTTTGGAAGTCTTCTGGGAAAGAAGTAAGAGCAGGATGATGGCTGAGAGATGGCAAAGATCCCATGTTCTTTGAAAGACACCAGTCACATGGCCACAGCCCCATTCAGAACTTGGGATGAGACACATGGGAGAAGCTGAGAGGCAACAGCTAACAGACAGGACCCAGAGCAGACAACATCTGAGGATGGACTCTGTGGACTGGAGAGGAGCCAAGAGTACCTGCTGTAGGGGTCAGGGAGCAGCTCATTTCTGCAAGGGCTTCTTCCTCCTAATTTAACAGAATAACTCTCAACTTTTGGAAATAGAGCTAAAGGAAAAGGAGAAGTAAAAGGATTTACCAGCAAAGATGTTGGTAAGCTGGGATGGAGCAAAAATGAGTAGTAGCTGACATGCATGACCTTGGAATACAGAATGGCCCAATGCACCCAATTAAACAAGGGGAAAGAAAACTTAGCCATCAGCAGGCCCAGGCCTGGGAACATGGCCCTGAATAAATCTCCTCACCTTTGGACTGAAGTAGTCAGCAGGCCTGCCAAGGGCGGGGAGTCTGCGGGGCAGAGGGAGGAAGGGGTTTCCCCACAGAGCAATCTCCTTGTGATCTTCAGTTTCCTTCCAGCTCATGCAGGGGTCAAACACATCTCTCTTCAAGAGACATCTCCTGGGCTGGTTCCCTCTCCAAGGGGTACTGTAATGGACTGAATGCTTGTGTCCCCTCAAATTCATATATTGAATCTTCAATCCACAATGTGATGGTACATGGAAGCAGGGCCTTTGGGAGAAAACAGGTTTAGATGAGGTCATGAGGTTGGGGTCCGCATGATGGAATGAGTGCCCTTATCTGAAGAAGAAGAAACAAAAGAGATTTCTCTCTTGTTCTCACACACAAAGATGAAGTGACATGAGCTCACAGCAAGATGGTGGCAGTCTACAAGCCAAGAAGCAAGTCCTCACCAAGAACGAAATCTGATCTTTTGAAAAGGCATAATCTAATAGAACCACTCAAAAAAGGTTAAATCCACAGATGTTTAAGAAAACCATTTTTTTAGCATTGTACCTTCAGGCCTAGTACTCAGCCCTATGCAATGGCAGGGAGTGGGGGCGGGGGGATATGGTGAGCACATCACAAATGGTGGTTGAATGTAATAAAGAGAGGCATTTAGTGTTACCAGCTCCTCTACTTGGTACTTGGGGGTATTTATGGTCATTAGTTCCAAACCTGGATCCCAAATGAGTGGAAGAATCAAATACAGTAAATCCCCTACACATGAATCTTCAAGTTGCAAACTTGAGTGTTTGCATGTCCAATCACATCAGTCAGTTCATGTGTCTGCTGTATATTGTCAAGTGTGCATTCTCTACAGTGGTTGTGCTCTTGTGTATTTTACAGTACAGTAGTACAGTATCATTATTTCAAGCCCAGAAATAATATCTGGCTTGGATATCCAGAAGCAAGCATAAAAGCAGCGGTGATATAGCTAGTTCAGTTCAGTTCAGTCACTCAGTCGTGTCTGACTCTTTGTGACCCCATAGATTGCAGCACTCCAGGCTTCCCTGTCCACCACCAGCTCCCAATGCCTACTCAAACTCATGTCCATCAAGTCAGAGATGTCATCAACCATCTCATCCTCTATCGTCCCCTTCTCTGCCTTCAATCTTTCCCAGCATCAGGGTCTTTTCAAATGAGCCAGTTCTTCGCATCAGGTAGCCAAAGTATTGGAGTTTCAGCTTCAACATCAGTCCTTCCAATGAACACTCAGGACTGTTCTCCTTTAGGATGGACTGGTTGGATCTCCTTGTAGTCCAAGGGACTCTCAAGAGTTTTCTCCAACACCACAGTTCTTTAGTGCTCAGCTTTCTTGACAGTCCAACTCTCACATCCATACATGACTACTGGAAAAACCATAGCTTTGATTAGATGGACCTTTGTTGGCAAAGTAATGTCTCTGCTTTTTAATATGCTGTCTAGGTTGGTCACAGCTTTGCTTCCAAGGAGCAAGTGTCTTTTAATTTCATGGCTGCAGTCACCATCTGCAGTGATTCTGGAGCCCAAGAAAATAAAGTCTGCCACTGTTTCCATTGTTTCCCCATCTATTTGCCATGAAGTGATGGAATCGGATGCCATGATCTTCGTTTTTTGAATGTTGAGTTTGAAGCCAGCTTTTTCACTCTCCTCTTTCACTTTCATCAAGAAGTTCTTTAGTTCTTCTTTGCTTTCTGCCATAAGGGTGGTGTCATCTGCATATCTGAGGTTATTGATATTTCTCCCAGCAATCTTGATTCCAGCTTGTGATTCATCCAGCCCAGCATTTCACAGGATGTACTCTGCATAGAAGTTAAATAAGCAGGGTGACAATATACAGCCTTGATGTACTCCTTTTCCTATTTGGAACCAGTCTGTTGTTCCATGTCCAGTTCTAACTGTTGCTTCTTGACCTGCATACAGATTTCTCAGGAGACAGGTAAGGTGGTCTAGTATTCCCATCTCTTGAAGAATTTTCTACAGTTTGTTGAGATCTAGTACTGTACTTTTCAAGGTACTATACTGTAAGATCAAAAAAAAAATGTTTTTGTGTGATTGTTTCTTATGTATTGTTTGTGTGGAAAATATTATAAAACTATTACAGTACAATCCTATATAGCTGATTGTGTTAGCTGGGTACCTAGGCTAACTTTGTTGGACTTATGAACAAATCGGTCTTATGAACATGTCCTCAGGATGGTACTCATTCGTATGTAGGGGACTTACTATAATAACATCACTGTCCACTTGATAACTGCTATCATGGCCCCAAATTGGACAGCTTCTTAGGATTCTGTGTACCCACGACAACAGGCAGCACCTCAAGAGAGAAGGAAGCCAGGCAGCCCTGCCTCACCTGGGCTGGAAAGGTAAGGGACCTGATGGACCCCCACCATGAAAATTACATTTTAATCTTCACTGTGTAGTTAATTCAGAGCCAATTGCTTCTCTGTCCAGAGGCATGAATACATTCTTTGAAACCCTGTGGAGGAAAAGCATTCATGATGTGCCCTTTCATTTCTAACAAAAGATAATTTGCACATGCTCTTTCCAAGGGAGCATGTCATTTAAACTAGAATAAGCTTTGTGTTTTTTTAAAAAAAAGGAAAATGAAAGAAAGAAGATTAATGAGACATTCATTAGAAAAACATCACCAGAAAATGTCCCCATCCATGACAGAATGGATGGACAGGGAAGCCTGGTGCGCTGCAGTCCATAGGGTTGCAAAGAGTTGGACGTGACTGAGTGACTGAACTGAACTGATGTCAGAGTGATCATATCCATGGGAACTAGGCTCAGAGTATCATTACTGTATTCCCCTCACCTATTACTATTTAAAATTTAGAAGGCTTAATAGAAATCACTCATCAAACAATTATAAGAAATCACCATGGCCTGAATTTCTGACCACATTTGTGAGTCTCAGATGGGAAATGAACCTGTAAGGCGACAGCAGCCATGTTGGTTTATTTATGGCACAGTTCTTTTTAACAGAATGGATTACTTCCTGGATGTGATTATGATCTGCTGCCCTTGGGGCAACATTTATTTGGTCTGTGTAGACTGATGATGAAAGAGAACTGACTCCAGAACATATTTCCATCCTATTCCAATATACAAAATGTTAAAGAAAATTGCTGGCTTTTTGGGTGTAAAGAGTTGGCCCAGAGTGAAAAATGAATGTGTGACATCAAAATGTAGCTTTCATGAACTGTGCTACTAAAGATAAACTCCATCCTAACTCTGTACTGCCAAAGAAAGCACAGATTAGAATCAGAACATTACTTTCCATCACATGGTGGGCTTCATGCAATCCGTTGAAGGCCTTAAGGGCAAAGACCAAAGTTTCTGGAAAAGAAGGAATCTGACCTCAAGACTATAACATAGGAATGCTGCCTGAAGCTTCCAGCTTGCTGGCCTGTTTATGGATTTTGAATTTGCCAGTCCCTGCCACAATCACATGACCCAATTCCCCCAAAAAAGATACTCTCTCTCCGTGTGTGTGTGTATGTGTGTACCTATACATAGATATCCATTCGTATCTATGCATGCATGAGTGCTAAGTTGCTTCAGTTGTGTCCAACTCTGTGACCCCTTGGACTGTAGCCTGCAAGACTCCTCTGTCCATGGGATTCTCCAGGCAAGAATACTGGAGTGGTTGTCATGCCTTCCTCCAGGGGATCTTCCCAACCCAGGGATCAAACATGCCTCTCCTGTGGCTCCTGAATTGCAGGTGGATTCTTTACCGCTTAAGATATATATGGGCTTCCCTAGTGGTTATATAGATATATACCTATATAGATATATATGGGCTTCCCTAGTGGCTATATATATCTATAGATATATAGACAACTGTATATAGAAATATATATTCTGTATGTAGAGATACATATACAAATACTCTGCATATAGATAACTATATATACAGCTATTCTGTTTCTATGGAAAGCTCTGCCTAACACACACCCCTTCTCTTGTGTTTCCTTGGTCCTTCCCAGGTCTTACATATTTCATAAATATGTAATTAGAAAGCAAAATTTTGACTGGAGCCATGTAACTCTTAACGTGTAACAAACCAGTCTTCCCCAGCATTGCTGAGCCTCTGCATCCAGTCCCGGTAGTCTCAACTTCCCCTTCTCTTTCCAGCTAGTATATTGTTGTTGTTGTGTATTATTTAGTCACTCAGTTCTGTCCGACTCTTTGAGACCCCATGGACTGTAGACCACCAGGCTCCTCTGTCCATGGGATTTCCCAGGCAAGAATACTGGAGTGGGTTGCATATACATTGTTAAAGAAAAGTAAACAGAAAAAAAAATGCAATAGTTTTAACTTTCTTTCTTTTCGTTCTCGTCAACAACGTGATATTTCACCAAGTACCAGTGAGACAAGTAGGCACACTGTGCCCACCCTAAAATTGTGGGCAGTGCTGGTCTCTAGGGCCTTAACATTTGTAAACTTTGTAAAATGGTGGTTAAGCTCTCACCAGTATGGTTTCCTAGAAGTGTTCTAAGCTGCCCTCGGAGATGAAAAACCACAAGTAGACTGCGTTCACATCCTTCTTTCCCTGAGAATGGCCTTATTTCCTGTATATCTGATGGTCAGGCTGGGCTGAGGAGCACACAGGAAAAGAAAGTGGTGGTATTTTGAGGATTTGAAATACATCAGATCTGAGATCAGCCAGAGTGGTGACTGACTTTGAGAATGTGAGCTGTGGTTTTGGCCTCACACTTTTTGCTTTTTGTTAGCCTGGGTTGTTACCTGACATTCTTTCCTAAATAAATGTGAGACTGGAAAAGGATGGAGTCCTATCAGAAATTCCCCTCCGCCCCACTTAAAGCAGATCTGACAAAGACATTAGCATCAAAATAGTGGCATCAAGGGGTTTCCCAGGTGGCACTAACTCACCTGCCAGTGCAGGAGACATAAGAGACCCGGGTTTGATCCCTGGGTATGGAAGTTCCCCTGGAGAAGGAAATGACAACCCACTCCAGTATTCTTGCCTGGAGAATCCCTGGACAGAGGAGCCAGGTTGGCTACAGTCCATAGAGTAACACAGAGTCGGACACGAGTGAAACGACTTAACACACACGCACTCAATGCCATCAAAAATGGTATTTCACTAGGTTTCATTTCAAAGCAAAAAAAAAAAATTGAAGTTCAAATTATAAATTGATCAATTATTTCAGGCAGACAATGAAATGAATTTGGTATCTTGGTGAGGGGATGATAATGGTACTGTTGGCTTCTCTGCTGTGTCTTTCCCAGGTCCTGGACTCCAAGGTGGCAGAAGGACCCCTCTGCACCAGGGCACTCCCAGCTCTACCCTGTCCATGATGGGAGAGAAGACAGCTAATAAGATAAAGAGAGTTACTGGGTCAAGAGCTACGGGAGGAGAGATGAGCTGATAATGAGGACTGATTTCCCCTAGAAGTGTTTGCCAACTTTTAAGGCCACAGTTGAGAGACCAACTACTGCTTTTGACCAAGAAAAAGGTTTATGGTCCAAATGCCAATCAGAGAGAAGTCCCAGCGAATGCCCTTTCTTTGGATTGAGACTTTACAGAGCTATGTACTAGAAGAGGGGTGATCAGGAGGTATAGTAGTCCTCCTAGGTCTCTGAATTATCTCAGTCCCTTAAATTGTATCAAGGATGTCTCAAATTGTTAGTTCCACCCAAGCTACGGACAAAGGAAAAAAAATCATTCTTAATGAATGCAAATCAAAATGACAATAAGATACCATCTCACACTGGTCAGAATGGCCATGATTAAAAAATCTACAAATGCTGCAGAGAATGTGAAGAAAAGGGAACCCTCCTATGCAGTTGGTGGGAATGTAAAATGGTACAGCCACTATGGAGAACAGTATGGAAGTTCCCCAAAAAACTAAAAATAGAGTTGCCATATGATCGTGCAATCTACTCCTGGGCAAAAATCCAGAGAAAACTATAATTACAGTAGAAACATGCAATCCTATGTTCACAGAAGCAGTATTTACAATACTGAAGACATGGAAACAACCTAGATATTTTATCAACAGATGAATGGGTAAAGAAGAGGTGGTATTTATATGCAATGGAATACGATCTGACCATGAAAAAGAATAAAATCATGTCATTTGCAGCAAAATGAATGGACCTAGAGATTATCATACTAAGTGAAGTCAGACAGAAAAGGACAAACACCATATGATATCACTTAAATGTGGAATCTAAAATATGACACAAATGAACTTATTACAAAATAGAAACAAACACACAGACATAGAGAACAGAATTGTGGTTGCCAAGGGGAAGGCAGGGTGGGGGAGGATTGGACTGGGAATTTGGGATTAGCAGATGCTACTATAATATATAGAATGGATAAATAATAAGGCCCTACACAGGGAACTACATTAAATATCCTGTGATAAACCATAATTGAAAAGAATATTTTTTCAAAAAGAATATATATGTATATACATATATATATAGAGAGAGAGAATCACTTTGCTGTGTGGTAGAAATTAACACAATATTGTAAGTCAATTAGACTTTAATAAAACAAATTTAAAAAAAAAGAAAAGACATCTTGGCCTCATGTCATTCCTACAAATAATTTTGTAACTTCAAAATAAAAAATAATCTCACATATGAAATATATAAAGTCACATGAATGAAACAGCAGAAATAGGAGAGAAAAGAAAGAGACCTACAGGATTCCAGATATTCTAGTAATCAGACATAGTCTTTATGATAAAAATTTTCAGGGAAATAAACAAGACTGAGAATTTCAACAGAGAGAGTGAAACTATTTGAAATGAAAAAAAGGAACAAATTAAAATTCTAGAATGGAAAAAATTCAACAACTGAAATTAATAATTTGAAGGATGGTTTTAACAGCAGATTGGATAGGTGAAGGAAGACTTGATGAATAAAATATAGCCAAGAATAAAAGATCCAGAATGAGCCACAGAAAAGGATAGGAAATACAGAAAACAATGTAGAAAAACATAAAGGGTGCTGGATGACGGTACGACACAGTGTAACTGGAGACCAAGAATGAGATTCAAAAGAAAACAGGGAATACATGTTTGATTAAATATTGTCTAAAACTAACAAAAGATATCAACCCATAAAGTCAAGCCCTACAAATTCCAAACAGGATACACAAGAAGAAATCCTCACCCGGGTACATATTATTAAAACTACTTTTAAAAAAAGAAAGAAAGAAAAATTTCAATTTAAAATCTGCCTGGAAAAAAAAAGACAGCTTATTTTTAATGGAGCAGTAGTTATTAGTGACTGATAGGAAAAAATGAAAGATAGAAAACAAAGAAATGAAGCAACTGTAACTATATCCAGGGAGAGCATCCATCAAGAATTAAGTTGAGATGAAGATATTTTCAAGCAAACCAAAGCAGAGCATTTATCACCAGCAGACATGCCCAGCAAGAAATACTAAGGGAGTTCTTCAGGCATGAGAAAAATTACCCCACACAAAGTCACAGCTGTGAGAGGAAATGATGTACACTGAAAGGGTAAATCTGAATGCTTTGACAAATTAAAAGCAAAAAAAAAATTTTTTCCTGAGGAATAAAATAGAATTAAAATACACAACAATGATGGCACATGAATTTTAGAAAACAAGAGATCTTGTTTTATCCAAAAAGAGCTAAAAGTACCAATTATTAATTAAGCTCTGAAAAGTCAAGGATTATGTTGTAAAACCTAAGATAACAACCAAAATGATAATGAAAAGAATTGTATTAGTTTAAAACACACAGAAGGTCAACTTTCAAGCTCATAACAGGATGTCTTCTAAGTATCTTCCCTAAGGAATTCATCTGAAACTCAAGCAAAGGTCAATGTAAACTTGTTCACTGCAGTAACAGTTGTGATAAACACTGGAATCAAATGTTCAGCTATAAGAGAATCTTTGTGATAAAATGTTATGTAGCCTGTCTAATGGTCCCCAACTTTTTTGGCACCAGGGGACTGGTTTCGTGGAAGACAATTTTTCCAGAGACCACTGTGGGGTGTGGGGATGGTTTCAGGATGATTCAAGTACACTAAATTTATTGTGCACTTTATTTCTATTATTATTAAATCAGCTACACCTCAGATCATCAGGCATTAGATCCCAGAGGCTGGAGACCCCTGATCTAAAATGATGCCCTCCAAGGACTTCCTTAGTTGTCCAGTGGCTAAGACTTCACGTTCCCAGTGCAGGGGGGCCCATTTGATTACTGGACAGGGAACTAGGTCACATGCCTCAACTAGGAGTTCACATGTGAAAATGAAAGTGAAAGTCGCTCAGTCATGTCTGACTCTTTGTGACCCCATGGGCTATACAGTCCATAGAATTCTCCAGGCCAGAATACTGGAGTGGGTAGCTGTTCCCTTCTCCAGGGGATCTTCCCAACCCAGGGATCGAACCCCGGTCTCCCACTTTGCATGAGGATTCTCTACCAGCTGAGCTACCAGGGAAGCCCCGGGTACAGCCAAATAAATAAATATATATATATTTTTTAAATAAATAAAATGATGCCCTCTATAACAAAAAAAGCAACAGATTCAGAGACAGAACAAACTAGTGCTTGAAAGGAAAGTGAAAGCGAAAGTCGCTCAGTCGTGTCCAAGTCTTTGTGACCCCATGGACTATACAGTCCATGGAATTCTCCAGGCGAGAATACTGGAGTGGATAGCCTTTCTCTTCTCAAGGGGATCTTCCCAACCCAGGGATAGAAACCAGGTCTCCCACAGTGCAGGCGGATTCTTTACCAGGTGAGCCACATGGGAAGCCCAAGAATACTGGAATTGGTAGCCTATCCCTTCTCCAGCGGATCTTCCCAACCCAGGAATCAAACCGGGGTCTCCTGCATTACAGGCACATTCTTTACCAACTGAGATATCAGGGAAGCCCTAAACTAGTGGCTACCAGTGGAGAAAGGGAAGAAAGGAACAGGGAGCAGCAAGAGAAGGGTAGGGAATTAAGAAGTACAAGCTACTATGTACAAAATAAATAAGCCACAAGGATATATTGTACAGCACAGGGAAATACAGCCAGTATTTTATAATAACTATAATGAAGTATAACCTTTAAAAACTGTGGCTCATTTTATGCTGTACACTTGAAATATATATTATTGTACATCAATTATACCTCAATAAAACACAAAAATGACAAAAAAAATAATAAAATGATGCCCTCAAATAATATGTAATGGCAGTGAAGAAATGCTATGGAAATAATACCAACTGAAGGAAGCAGAAATAAACATTGTCGGTAGAGCATGACCAAATTTAGTTTTTAAGGTATACAGGCTCAGAGAAGACACTATTAAAAAATAAGCAGAAACCAACAAGGATCTACTGTATAGCACAGGGAGGGAACCATACTCAATATTTTTAATAGCTTATAATATAAAAGAATATGAAAAAGGATATACTCAATCACTCTGTTGTATACCTGAAACTAACGTGACATTGTAAATCAACTGTTGTTTGGTCACTAAGTCGTGTCCAATCCTTTGCAACTCCATGGGACTAGAGCTCACAAGGCTCCTCTGTCCATGAGACTTCCCAGGCAAGAACACTGGAGTGGCTTGCCACTTCCTTCTCCAGGGATCTTCCTGACCTAGGGATTGAACCCACATCTCCTGCATGTCAGGCGGATTCTTTACCACTGAGCCTCCAGGGAAGCCCTTAAAAATAAAAGGAGTTAAGATATTAACACATCTTCCTCTTAGTTCCCAAAAGGGAACTAAGGATATGTGAATATAATATAGACTTTCTTATCCCTTTTTTCCCCATTATTTTGAATAAATAAGGGCATCCAATATCCACTATAGCTTTTCACCCAAAGTGGCTCTAGTTACATGAATATTTAACCAGTCAATTGAGTGCACTCATTCACTCAAAGTCTCAAACACCCTTTTCTTCATATTATTTCACCTCTTACACTATAAGTGAACGCAGAAAAAAATATAATAGTTAATTATTGGTCTATTGGGTTTCTAAGTGCTTCTTTTCTGAAATACTTGTTATTGCTATTATCCATGGTATGCGTGATTTTTTTTTAAAGTCTCAGCTTGGTTTAGCCAGTTTCATGGTAACCTCTGGAAAGGTGAAGCTCAGACTTCCCTAGGCATCCATCAATCATCCTCACAGAGCAAGATCTTGGAACTGAAAGCATGACTCGCTGGGACCAGCCATCTGTGACCTGGACTCGTGTCCTTCATGGCTCGTGAAAACCAACAGTATGACATGAAGTCATCCTGGAGACAGGCAGCATGTGCTGATACCCTGGAACGCTGCCCAGATCTGAGAAATAAACAGGCATCAGTCTGTCCAGGTGCTAATGTCTTCTGCATTTTCTGTCTCTCTCTGCTTCAAGTTCATTTCCAGGGTAGGTCACTGAAGACTGTAAGAAAGATACTTTGGCATGGCTCAGAGTTTTTAACTTCCTGGATTTTTTTTCTCAACTTCCCTACCTACCACTTAAAAAAAAAAAAAAAAAACTACTTCCTGAAGTTAGGTATGTAAATAAAGTTGATCTAAAAGCAATATAAATCAGAATGTGTCAAGGAGGCATTCTGCCCTCACATTTCCCCAGAACTGCCTACTGGAACATTACATCCATGTAACCCACACCAGTGGCTTTCCTAGGACACAGACAGCACTCCTAACACATCCAGGTGGAGACAGAATGGAATGGATGGTATCAGCCATACTGGACAGATCAAGCAGCACAGCCAAAGTCAAGGTCTCACCCATGTATCATTAACACGTCCCGGGAGCTAGCCAGGAGAAGCACCCCAGTGCCCCAGTTTCCAGACAGCCAACATCATCTCTCCAACCTTCCAAGAAAGGGGCTCATCCGTAACCATGAAAACCTTTGCAAAAAGACAAAAGAAAATATAATGCATGTCCCAGCTGGAGCTTCAGCTGGGACCTATGTTTGTTGAGCTTGTCTGGATAACTGGTGGGAATGACTTGCTATTTGCATGGGAGCTAAGGTGTTTCCTTGGAGAGAATTCATTCTGGCCAGGGTGGCTGGAGTAGGGGGGTGCAGGGAAGGAGTCAGGCATGGAGAGTACATGTGGGAGGAAGGGCACACTGCTCTAAAGTAGATCTGGGGGAGAGATAAATTAGTAAAAAGTAGTAAAATTAGTAAAAAGAAATTAGTAAAATTAGACAGGCTGGTCCATCGAAATATTTTATAAAAATTCCCCGGTATAAGCATTACAGGTTGTGCACACAAGCACACACACAACAGAGAGTAAGAAACAAACAGGTGTTGGTTTCCCCACTCTTGCATATACCACCACGGAGCTTTGGCAGCCAGAGGGCTATGAATTTGGCAGTGCCCAGAGAAAGATAAGATGGTATCAGTGGAGACCATTAAGTCCAACAAAAACAGTAGAGCATCAGATGTGCCCGGGAGGACCTTGCAAGCCCACAGCAGAAACAGTCCTCCGAGGAGCAGACTCATTTAAGGGCAATGAGGCATCCTCCAGGGAGCTCCTGAGATGTGGGAAGAACTCTGCACTGAAATGGAGGTCAGTGGGGGCACAGAGGGCCAAGGGGGCATCGGAGGAGACAATAAAATGTTGAGTTATGACTCATAATGTGACCCCATTAGACACAGTGCCTGGTAAAGCCCAGGGAAGTTCAGGCTACGAGTCTATCTGAGGCTGTAATTATCAGTCCATTTATTTCCACCAGTGACAGGGAGAGAAGCACAGTAATTAGGAGAAGGTTGTGCAAAGACTCAGACAAATTGTGCTCTACTCTATTCCATATTTTATTGGGAACATTTACAACTGGACGAACTCTGGAACAGACTATGGCTCGTTACTTTTGACAGGCTGAGCCAGAAAGCCTGTATTGCTGAGTGATTCATCACCATTTATACCCACATCATAAATCTTTATTTTCCAAAAGCCATGCTTTGGACTCAGGGAAGACCCTAGTGTTTATTCTTGCTCGTTGGCAAGACGAAGAATAGCCTCTCTACGCCCTTCCCTATGGACTTTATTGCTTCTCTGGGAATCATCTTACACATTTTGTTGTGACTTGTTCTTCACCTGACTAAAAAAATGCTGTAATCGTGGTAAAGGCTTCTTTGTAAGTCAGTTTTCAAATAAATTTGGGATGATTGTGTCAGCTTGACCCTCTGCTAAACCATAGTTCATTGATTCATCTATTATAGAGAATTACAAACTTTGCTGAAACCTAAAATAAACCTTCTGAAATTGTTATGAAAGTGGGATGACTACTTCAAAATTTTTAGTTTTTAAAGACATTATTTTAAAACCATAAATTATCATAAGCCCATAAAGGGAACTTTGGTTTATCACTTATCAGCTACCAGGCCCTTTACAGAAATGTAATAAATGTCATTTGTTGTTATTGTTGTTGTTCCATCACTCAGTCATGTCTGACTCTTTGCAACCTCATGGACTGCAGCATGCCAGGCTTCCCTGTCCTTCACCATCTTCCAAAGCTAGCTCAAACTCATGTCCTTTGCTAAAGCCTCATTTAATCCCCCTGAAAAGCATGCCAACTGGTCTTTGTTAAAGCATCAGGACTTTTTTCCCTACAGCTGGAGATTTTGGAGGGCCTGGGGTAATTTAAAGATTGAAACCAATCTGGCCTAAAATGTTCCAGGGAGAATTTGATTGATGTGATGTCAGCTGGACATCATGGAAACCACACCATGGATATTTACATCCATAGGGACATTCTGACCAAGATGTGTCTGTGAAAAAGCAAACCCCTCTCTCACTTCATAATCCCCTCATGGTTTCAGTCTGACCCCAATACAGTCCCATGTCCTGTGTACAAGCAAGGAGAACACAACCAGAGAAGACTGGTGATATTAATACATGAGCTTTCTTCTAGAACCCTCCATCTTAACTCAGAAACCTTGGTCCTAGAAGATTCTATTTCCTCTTTGAGCACTCCTGGCACCTGCCAACCCCAGCCCTACAACCACCATTCTCTCTGTTTCTTGGAGCTGGACTCATATTCCTAAGTCAGTGCTTCCCAAGCACTCAACTATGACAGATTCATAGTTTCTAATTTCAGCCCAAATGGCAGGCTGATGCAATAAGACAATAAAATAAATTAATGAAAAATGAAATAAACCAAATACATATAAAAATAAGCCCACATTTTAAAATATTCGATTCAGGGCTTCCCTGGTGGTCTAGCGGTGAAGAATCCACTGTCATTGCAGGAGACAGGGTTTGAGCTCTGGTCTGGGAAGATTCCACATGCTTTGGAGCAACTAAGCCTATGCACCACTACTACTGAAGCCCACATGCCCTAGAGCCTGTGCTGCACAACAAGAGAAGTCACAGCAATGAGCTCCCTCACCCCTACTAGAGAAAGTCTGAGTGCAGCAACCAAGATCTAGCACAGCCAAAAATTAAATAAATCAATCCTTTAAAAAATAAAAATATTAGATTCAACGGACTTAAATGACTCAGTTCAATTGCAATAAAAGTCTCTGAACTCTTACTTTCTTATCTCCTCCTGGGCTAGTCACAAATATTGGCAGGATCCCACACTCTGGGTGCCACTGCTCTGAATTCTCTATTCCCCTGTCCTTGTCACTTTGGTGTCGATGGTGCTTTAAGGATATTGATGCATGTGTTAATCTGTTCCAGATGCTATGACAGAATTCTATAGACTGGGTGGCTTATAAACAGCAGGAATTTATTTCTCATGGTTCTGGAGGCTAGAAGTATAAGATCAAGGTGCCAGCAGACTCAGTGTTTGATGAGAACCCACTTCCATTCAGTTATCTTCTCACTGTCCTCACATGGCAGAATGGGTAAAGTAGTTCTCTGGGGTCCCTTCTGTAAGGGCACTAATCTCATATGCGGAGAAGGTAATGGCACCCCACTCCAGTACTCTTGCCTGGGAAACCCCATGGATGGAGGAGCCTGGTAGGCTGCAGCCCATGGGGTTGGGAAGAGTCGGACACGACTGAGCGACTTCACTTTCGTTTTTCACTTTCATGCACTGGAGGAGGAAATGGCAACCCACTCCAGTATTCTTGCCTGGAGAATCCCAGGGATGGAGGAGCCTGGTGGGCTGCCATCTATGGTGTCGCACAGAGTCGGACACGACTGACGCGACTTAACAGCAGCAATCTCATATATGAAGGCACCACCTTCAAGACCTAATCACCTCCCAGAGGCCCCGCCTCCTAACACCATTCTCTTAGGGGTTAGATTTTGACATGTGAACTGGGCAGAGACACAAACATTCAGTCTACAACAGTACATGTTCCTTATTGTGACACTTCTCTTAAAGCCAGGAAATTCCGATGGTAAGGAGAGCATTCCTGGAGGAAGAGAGATGGAGGAGAAATACCAGCCGAGGAACTACCATTACCTTATAATTCTGTATTGCAGAATGTCTATAATTAGCACCATATACAAATGCATCGTCTTTTCAGCTCTATGTGCCAAGTTCATGTTCTTGTCTGCAGCACCTAACCTCCAACGTAAGGCTCCAAAACCAAAAACTTCCCAGTATCCACATACTTATTCAACCTTTTCCATAGTGAATTGGACCTGGCCTTGGGCGGCCCACTGAGTAAAGAGGGATTGGGACTTCCCTGATGATCCAGTGGTTAGGACTTTTTGCTTTCACTGCTGAGGGCCCAAGTTCAATCCCTAGTCAGGGAACTACAATCACACAGGTCATGTGGTGCAGCCAAAAAGAAAAAAAAAGACACATTGGCAATGATGAGTCTGAGGCTAGGTTGTAAAAGTTCTTCTGCCAAAGTTCCTTAGATTTCTGACTCAGCAGTTATGTAAGAAGTCCAGCTACTCTGAAGCAGTCAACCCTGGGAAGGGCATATGGGAAGAGAGACAATGGAGACAGAGATGTCAGGGCTGGGGAGGCTGGGGCCAGATCCTCCAGCTCCCATGTACGTAGTCAGCCCTGCTGAGGTCCCAGATGTGGAGCAGAAATGAATCATCTCTGCTGTGTGTTTGCTTGCATGCTAAGTTGCTTCCATCATGTCCAACTCTGTGACCCCATGGATGGTAGCCCAGTAGGCTCCTCTATCCATGGAGATTCTCCAGGCAAGAATACTGAACAGGATTTCCATGCCCTCCGCCAGAAGGTCATCTCTGCTGACTTCTGTCCAAACTGTAGATTCATGACTGTTACAGGCTGAATTATGTCCCCTCAAATTCATATGTTCAAGTTCAAAGCCCCAGTACCTCAGAATGTGACTGTATTTAGACACAGGGCTTTTAAAGGTGTTCAGTTCAGTTCAGTTCCTCAGTCATGTCTGACTCTTTGTGACCCCAGGGACTGCAGCACGCCAGGCTTCCCTGTCAATCACCAACTCCCAGAGCTTACTCAAACTCATGTCCATAGAGTCAGTGATGCCAAGGGGTAATTATGTTAAAATGGGGCTTCCCTGGTGGCTAAGCTGATAAAGAATCCTCCTGCAATGCCAGAGGCCTGGGTTCGATCCCTGGGTTGGGAAGATCCCCTGGATAAGGGAAAGGCTACACACTCCATTATTCTGGCCTGGAGAATTCCATGGACTACAGTCCATGGAGTCACAGAGAGTCAGACACGACTGAGCAACTTTCACTCACAAGTTAAAATGAGGTAACCAGGATGGGCCCTAATCAATCTGGCTGGTGTCCTTATAAGAAGAGGAGATGAGGACACAGATAGATACACAGAGAGGGACAGCTATGTGAAGATACAGGGAGAAGATGGTGTCTATAAGCCAAGGAGAGAGGCCTCAGGAAAATTCAACCCTGCCAACACTTTAACCATGGACTTCCAGCCTCCAGAACTGGGAGACAATATATGTCTGTTGTTTAAACTGCCTGACCATGCTACTTTGTTATGGTGACCCTAGCAAACCAATACAAATGATATACAGTTGTTTTCAGTCACTAAATTTTAGGGTAATTTGTGCACAGCAATTGATAACCAGAATACCCCCAATCTCCCAAAAAATACATATTTTTAAATTACTGGCACAATAGAAGTTCTACACCTTCCAAAGGAATGTATTTCATATAGAAAAGGGATTGCACTGTTTTAAAATTGACATTCTTCTTACTGAAGCTTAATTATTATTTGGCTATGACCCCACTGAGGGGAGAATTGGGGGGATTTTCCGGGCACCTGCAGAACACACACACACACTATAGCTCAGAAGCAAGAGAAACTGTGAGAGGGAACCCTACCTGGAGATTCCAGCCTTCCAGGCTGCAGGAAAACGGAGGTGCTAATTGCCAGCCTATAAAAACGCAATGGTGACAAGGTCCTCAATGTGCTACCATCTATTAGCATCATGACAACTGTGGAATTAGGTGAAACAAATGTGCTTTCCAGCCTCCCAGCTCAAACCCTGCTAAAGGTTAATTGGATTCCATTTCAGAATCTGTGCACCTCGTAGAAGGCTGTACGAGTTCATAACCAAACAAGGGACACAAGTCTGGGAAAATTCAGCTTACTCGGAGTCCAAGGTGGCCTCTTCCTAAATTAACCAGAATGCTACTGTCAGGTTTTGAGCATCTTTACCCCCAATGTTTCAAGCCATTAGCAAGTCACAGGTGTTCCTGCTCAATGATTTGGAAATTACAGGGGCCTCTGAGTTGTGTCTCTTTGTAGGGAAAATAAAAGCAGTCAGGAGCCTGCAAAGGCATTTCCTGAGTTATTTCAGCACTGTAGGTGGGCCCAGAGTTGCCAATAACATATGAAACCCATTAGCTTTCCCAAAATTTGTGGCCAGGTCACAGCCAGCTAAGAGGCTCTGCCAAAATCCCAAGCAGAATTCCAGGGTGGCAAACTAACATGTCTATAATCTGCTGTGGGCTTTTGAGGCATCAGAGATATCTGTAGCGCCCCACCCCCACCTCCACTCTTTGTTCTTACACTCTTCACACTCCCAGCAAATGGAGTTTGGCCTTATGTTTCCAAAACCCACTTGGAGACTGCACAGGCCCCAGATGTGTCTGATCTCATCTCTCGGTGTCATCCATTCAGAAACTAATCAAAAATCACTTTGGAGCAAATCAGGGCAGCAGTGATGAATGCAGAATTGCACTGATAACTTGTGTAATTTTCACTACTTCCAAACAGGTCCCAATTCTTTCAGAAGAAAGACTGCCTCGCAATATGGATGAACCTAGAGATTGTCATACTGAGTGAAGTATGTGAGACAGAAAAGGAGAAATATCTTACAACATTCCTTATACGTGGAATCTAAAAAGAAATGAATACAAATTTACAAAATAGAAACAGACTCACAGACTTAGAGAAGGAACTTACGGTTACCAGGGGGAAGGATAGGGGAAAGGAATAGTTAGGGAATTTGGGATCAACATGTACACACTGCTATATTTGAAACAGATAACCAACAAGGTCCTACTATATTGCACAGGGAACTCTCCTCTGTGTTATGTGGCAGCCTAGACAGGAGGGGAGTTCGGTGGAGAATGGATATAGATATATATAGATAGATAGATAGATAGATATGACCGAATCCCTTTGCTGTCACCTGAAACTATCACAATATTGTTAATAGGCTATAGTCCAACATAAAACAAAAACTTAAAAAGAAAAAGAAAGCCTGCCTCAATCAAACAGTTGTTGGTTCAAATTTCCTTTGCTACTCACATTTTTGGCCAAGTACAAAGCCACTGGATTTGGCAAAAATCCTTAAGAACTTAGCCACTGGGCATGGGAAAAGCAATTTTGGTTATACTACATATGGGATATTCCCTGGTCCTGAGTTGGGAAGGCTCTAGGTCAGGGAACAATGAACATGGAACCAGAAGACCAAGGAACCAAGGATGGAGACCTTGAGATAACCCAGTACCACTTTAACATCTGGACAACAAGGGTCCTTGCCCTGGGCCCTGAGCTGGTCCTTTTCTGGGTGAGCCCCTGACATGGACTGAGGGATTCACAGAGCTGAGAGGTTCTCCTCCTTCAATAACAAGAGCTCATGGCTCTGCTCCTAGACCCCAGAACTCTACAGTCAATTGCCCAGAGCCCTGTTTGTTCCAGACTCACTACCAGCCTCTTCCCCAGTTTTGTGCTCTATAAGGTGCCCTCTGTCATCAACAGTACATCCTTGGGACATAAGATGTCAAGGGGTGGATGCTTACAGGAGACAGAGTTGGAGGCCCCTTGCAGTGCAGATAGAGAAGGGGGCAGGCTTTCCTGTGACCTGCAAAGTTGCTCTTGGGACTTCATAGAAGATCAGTCCTGGAGAAGTTACATTTTCTTTAGCAAAAAGGAGGCCACAGAGAGTCTCTTACTTCTGGCCACCTCCTCTTCCCTACTCCATCAGCACCTCAGCACAGAGTTCAAACTTTATTAACTCATTTCCTTGAAAGACATCTTTCTATTCTGTATTTTCTTTCCTTTTTATTAATTAATTTTTACTGCAGTATAGTTGCCTTACAATGTTGTGTTAGTATCTATTGTATAGCAAAATGAATTAGCTATATGGTATACATATATCCCCTCCCTTCTGGATTTCCTTCCCATTCAGGTCACCACAGAGCATTAAGTAGAGTTCCCTGTGCTGTACAGTAGGTTCCCATCAGTTCTCTATTTTATACATAATTATCAGTTTAAAGAAAGCCGAGTGCCAAAGAATTGATGCTTTTGAACTGTGGTGTTGGAGAAGACCCTTGAGAGCCCCTTGGACTGCAAGGAGATCAAATCAGTCAATCCTAAAGGAAATCAGTCCTGAATATCCATTGGAAGGACTGATGCTGAAGCTGAAACGCCAATACTTTGGCCACCTGATGTGAAGAACTGAGTCATTGGAAAAGACCCTGATGCTGGGAAAGATTGAAGGGAAGAGGAGAAGCGGGCGACAGAGGATGAGATGGTTGGATGGCATCACCGACTCAATGGACATGAGTTTGAGCAAGCTCTGGGAGTTGGTGATGGACAGGGAAGCCTGGCGTGCTGCAGTCCATGGGGTCTCAAAGAGTCAGACACGACTGAGCGACTGAACTGAACTGATATCGTTTTTCTAGATACCACATATATATGATATTTGTTTTTTCTCTTTCTGACTTAACTTCACTCTTCACTCAGCCTCTAGGTCAATCCTCGTCTCTACAAATGACCCAATTTCATTCCTTTTCACAGTTGAGTAATATTCTATTATACATATGTACCATATCTTCTTTATTCTTTCCTCTGTAGATGGACATTAAGGTTGCTTCTTTGTCCTATTGTAAATGCTACTGCTGTAAACATTAGGGTGCATGTATTTTCTAACTTAAGTTAAAATGTGTTTCTCATTTCAAAAGTAAAAGTATGCACCTCAACTGATTTATTACGAGTAACTGACCCTTGGGGAAAAGAATAAGGTACCCACTTAGATTCTCCTCTCTGGCACTTGCTAGTTGCATGTGAATAATAACGTGCTTCAGGCCTGGAAGGAGCCCTGACCTGGATAAGAAACAGCCAGAACTACAAGACTCTGGTAACCCTTGATTTTATTCCCATACCCACCATGTCTAAGGAAGTTAATTCCTATCCTAGGACCCACAGTATGGAGGTCAACCCAGTGGTCCAGCCCACATCACAAATCTAAACCTGTCCGCCTGCACTTA
Organism: Okapia johnstoni; assembly: GCA_024291935.2. Taxonomy (NCBI): domain Eukaryota; kingdom Metazoa; phylum Chordata; class Mammalia; order Artiodactyla; family Giraffidae; genus Okapia; species Okapia johnstoni. The sequence continues at coordinate 21,131,217 of CM044324.1, forward strand.
CAGAAACACCTGTGGGGGAAACAACACACACCAATCGCAACCCTCCAACTCAGCTTTAGCAAGCTCCCCTTACCCTAGAAAACAGGGCCTGCTGGCCTTAGAAGGAACTCCCTGGCCTCCAAGCCAAGCATGCCCTGTTTCCACACTGCCTCTTCTAACACTCTAGAAGATCCAAATAAAAATTTTAAATGATAAAAATAAAATTAAATAGTCCCAGTGCAGCCAAATAAGTAAAGAAATACTTTAAAATATATAAACTGAAATTGTTAACTTGAAGTATTCTAGTTTTAAAAAAATAAAAGACATTAAGATTAAAAAATAAAAATTAAAAAAAAAAACCTTGGGAAGAGGGCTCCACAGTGTGTGAGGCACCATACTCTCCCAATCCATGGATTCCTTCCCTCAAATAAAGGCCATCAAACTGGTTACTAAATCTTTGAAGATTTGACATGCCCCTGTGAGGGGCAAGGGGATCCCATTCCTTGCTTATATTTCATGGTGTTATTTCAGTGGAAAACTAGCAACCAAACCCAGATTGCTTCCCAGATGGGGCTGAGATAAAAGGATTTGAATAAAGGCACATGGCTAATTCAAGAGCCAGATATAAATAGAATAAAATTAAACTGGGGCTAGGATTTGGGGGGAGAAAATAATATTTTCCTTGTTGCTCTGCCAACGTCTCTGAGATGCAGGACTGATATATAAGATCTAATTTGCGATGCCACAAAGAATTCCCTGGTTCAAATTTCCTTTGCTCCTCACTTTTTGTTCCAAGTCAGAAGCCAGGGAAGTTGGCAGGGATCCTGGGCAGAGCCAGCGGAACCTGTGGAGGGAGGGACCTCTAGTGTTGGGCTACTTTTCTGCCACCCAGCAGCACTAACCATTCACATGCTCATTCATCTATAGTTATCACAGTGCTATTTCTTTGCTAAAACCTTGATTTGAATGCAAGTTTGATGCATGACACAGGGCACCTGATTCCTGTTGATGCATGGCAAAAACCATCACAGTATGGTAAAGTAATTATCCTCCAATTAAAATAGATTAATTCATTAAATAGGAAGTCACAGAAAATTGTAAACTTTTTTTGACAAAAATAGAATATCTACTCAGGGAAACATCAGTCTGTTTTTATAGTTTTGTATGAACTTGAGGAAAGTGTAAATAAAACCAAACAGATAAAACATTTTTTTTTAAAGTTTAAAGTAAGTATTTGTCTTTCACTTTGGGGATAACTTTAATAATTTAAGAATGGCAAAATATAAGCTATAAAATGCAATGTAAAGGAAAGCCTTAAGTAACCAAAAAATATTTATTAAGGGCCACTTAAATCTTTGGGCCTGGGATAGGTACTACAAGTAATTTCAAGAATTCTATGATATGGCGACTTCCCTGGTTGTCCAGTGGTTAAGACTCCACATTCACAATGCAGGGGGGCCCAGGTTCTACCCCTGGTCAGGGAACTAGATCCCACATGCCACAACTAAAGATCCAGTATATGCAGCAACTAAGACTCAACACAGCCAAATAAATAAATATTTTTAGAAAAAGAATTCTGTGATATGAAAAGGCTACTAAGACACCAGTAGAAAACAAGTCCCAAATGAATGTGAGGCTATTACGTGTATATCAACCATTTACACACTCAGCATTTATGGAATAAATCCCATAATCCAGGTACTTCACTGGGCACCAAACTATGGTGAAAGATACAGTTCCTCAAGGGCATATAGATAATCAGGGGATGCAGACACATTATAACTGGCACTGAACAGTATTTAATAATGTAGAATTTCTAAGTAGTGCTTCGAAGAAGGAGAGGTTTGTTGGACAGGCAGGGGAAACCGGGAAGTACCTCCAGACTTAGCGACATGAAAGGCCCAAGGAGCTAGGGCTGGAAAGCATGGGGGCATGACCAGGCCTGTGTGCACTTAGGTTTCCTACCGGGCACGATGGGAAGGAAGTTCGCACCTAGAGGTGTGTCCAGCTTCTTATATGCAGCACTGATTATCATTCACTGATTCATTCTACTCACTTGCTGAGCAACTGCCATCTAGTACTGAGTCCTGCATGGAGGCCACCAAGATGAGCAAGACAAGGTCTGAATCCCTCAGAAGCTCACAGTCCAGTGGAGGAAGGAGGCAGGTAAACAACCACCTGCTACCCTGTGACATATGTGCAACAAGAAAGCTATCTATGTCCCAGGTCCAGCACAATGGAGGGAGTGCCCTCCTGGGTCTGAGCCCAGGATTCACAAAGGAGACCACATTTGGGTTGAGTCTTTTTGTTTTTCTTTCTTTTAAAAAAAAAATATTTATTTATTTATTTATTTGTTTGTTTATTTATTTATTCATTTGGCTGCACCAGTTTTAGCTGTGCAATGTGGGATCCAGTTCCCTGACCAGGGGTTGAGTCTGGGCCCCCTACACTGTGAGTGCAGAGTTTTAGCCACTGGACCATAAGGAAAGTCCCTGGGTTGAGTCTTAAAGATGAGTGAGTAGCAGCGCCCAAATTGACAACAAGAAGGGAAAAGTGGCTATTTCTTCCTATTACTCTCTATCATTAATGATAATAGCAGTAATCATACAATGGCAATTACAATGCATTTAGAATATGCAAATATAATGGTAATCCAAATCTATGCCCCGACCAGTAATGCTGAAGAAGCTGAACTTGAATGGTTCTATGAAGACCTACAAGACCTTCTAGAACTAACACCCAAAAAAGATGTCCTTTTCAGTATAGGGGACTGGAATGCAAAAGTAGGAGGTCAGGAAACACCTGGAGTAACAGGCAAATTTGGCCTTGGAGTACAGAATGAAGCAGGGCAAAGGCTAACAGAGTTTTGCCAAGAGAACGCACTAGTCATAGCAAACACCCTCTTCCAACAACACAAGACAAGATTCTACACATGGACATCACCAGATGGTCAATAATGAAATCAGATGGATTATATTCTTTGCACCCAAAGATGGAGAAGCTATACAGTCAGCAAAAACAAGACCGGGAGCTGACTGTGGCTCAGATCATGAACTCGTTATTGCCAAATTCAGACTTAAATTGAAGAAAGTAGGGAAAAACCACTAGACCATTCAGGTATAACCTAAATCAAATCCCTTATGATTATACAGTGGAAGGGAGAAATAGATTTAAGGGACTAGATCTGATAGACAGAGTGCCTGATGAACTATGGACGGAGGTTCATGACATTATACAGGAGACAGGGATCAAGACCATCCCCATGGAAAAGAAATGCAAAAAAGCAAAATGGCTGTCTCAGGAGGCCTTACAAATAGCTGGGAAAAGAAGGGAGGTGAAAAGCAAAGGAGAAAAGGAAAGATATTCCCATCTGAATGCAGAGTTCCAAAGAATAGCAAGGAGAGATAAGAAAGCCTTCCTCAGTGATCAATGCAAAGAAATAGAGGAAAACAACAGAATGGGAAAGATTAGAGATCTCTTCAAGAAAATTAGAGATACCAAGGGAACATTTCATGCAAAGATGGGCTCGATAAAGGACAGAAATGGTATGGACCTAACAGAAGCAGAAGATATTAAGAAGAGGTGGCAAGAATACACAGAAGAACTGTGCAAAAAAGATCTTCACGACCCAGATAATCACGATGGTGTGATCACTCACCTAGAGCCAGATATCCTGGAATGTGAAGTCAAGTGGGCCTTAGGAAGCATCACTACGAAAAAAGCTAGTGGAGGTGATGGAATTCCAGTTGAGCTATTTCAAATCCTGAAAGATGATGCTGTGAAAGTGCTGCACTCGATATGCCAGCAAATTTGGAAACTCAACAGTGGCCACAGGACTGGAAAAAGTCAATTTTCATTCCAATCCCAAAGAAAGGCAATGCCAAAGAATGCTCAAACTACCGTACAATTGCACTCATCTCACACGCTAGGAAAGTAATGCTCAAAATTTTCCAAGCCAGGTTTCAGCAATACGTGAACCGTGAACTTCCAGATGCTCAAGCTGGTAATAGAAAAGGCAGAGGAACCAGAGATCAAATTGCCAACATCCGATGGATCATTGAAAAAGCAAGAGAGTTCCAGAAAAACATTTATTTCTGCTTTATTGACTATGCCAAAGCCTTTGACTGTGTGGATCACAATAAATTGTGGACAATTCTGAAAGAGATGGGAATACCAGACCATCTGATCTGTCTCTTGAGAAACCTGTATGCAGGTCAGGAAGCAACAGTTAGAACTGGACATGGAACAACTGACTGGTTCCAAATAGGAAAAGGAGTATGTCAAGGCTGTATATTGTCACCCTGCTTATTTAACTTCTATGCAGAGTACATCATGAGACACGCTGGGCTGGACAAAACACAAGCTGGAATCAAGATTTCCGGGAGAAATATCAATAACCTCAGATATGTAGATGACACCACCCTTATGGCAGAAAGTGAAGAAGAACTAAAGAGCCTCTTGATGAAAGTGAAAGAGGAGAGTGAAAAACTTGGCTTAAAGCTCAACATTCAGAAAACTAAGATCATGGCATCTGGTCCCATCACTTCATGGGAAATAGATGGGGAAACAGTGGAAAGAGTGTCAGACTTTATTTTGGGGGGGCTCCAAAATCACTGCTGATGGTGATTGCAGCCATGAAATTAAAAGACGCTTACTCTTTGGAAGGAAGGTTATGGCCAACCTAGATAGCATATTTAAAAGCAGAGACATTACTCTGCCAACAAAGGTCCGTCTAGTCAAGGCTATGGTTTTTCCAGTGGTCATGTATGGATGTGAGAGTTGAATGGTGAAGAAAACTGAGCGCTGAAGAACTGATGCTTTTGAACTGTAGTGTTGGAGAAGACTCTTGAGAGTCCCTTGGACTGCAAGAAGATCCAACCAGTCCATCCTAAAGGAGATCAGTCCTGGGTGTTCATTGGAAGGACTGATGTTGAAGCTGAAACTCCAATACTTTGGCCACCTCATGAGAAGAGTTGACTCACTGGAAAAGACCCTGATGCTTGGAAGGATTAGGGGCAGGAGGAGAAGGGGATGACAGAGGATGAGGTTGTTGGATGGCATTACCGACTCAATGGACATGGGTTTGGGTAAACTCTGGGAGTTGGTGATGGAGAGGGAGGCCTGGCATGCTGCAATTCATGGGGTCGCAAAGAGTCGGACACGACTGAGTGACTGAACTGAACTGCTACTAAGAACCCATCTCACAGATGGAGAAACTAAGGTTCCCAGAAGCTGGGTAATTAGCTGAAGCTCATTCACTACCAATTAGGGGATTGTGTATTTTTCAGATTCCCAAGCCCACATTTTTAACGCTATGCCATCTTCACTTTTTCACCATGAATCAAGGCCCCTTGCTGATGACTTACCCTCTTGTTAGAATTTATGTAATTGTGTTATTTGCCTGAGATCTTGCCACTTGACCTGAGGGAGGATTCAAGGGGTAGCTTTGTTGCCAACATATTAAACACATTATTGACCAGAGACATGAATATATATTCTGTTATCAGAACATTGGGCTTCCCTGGTGGCTCAGATGGTAAAGAATTGCCTGCAATGCAGGAGACTTAGGTTCCATCCCTGGGTCTGAAAGACCCTCTGGAGAAGGAAATGGCTATCCATTCCAGTTTTCTTGCATGGCGAATGCCATGAACAGAGAAGCCTGGCAGGCTACAATCCATGGGGTCACAAAGAGTCAGATATGACTAAGCAACTAACACTTTCACTTTTCACTTCATTGTACAACTTACAATTGTTATCATTCACATTTTGCTCCATTAGGTTTTTGCTCCAGCCTTGTGTTTATTATAAACATAAAGTTTTCAAAAATGATGCCTTGCGAAATTTTGAGTGAAAAAGAATTTTTCAGTGAGTTGTATGCAGAGACTTTCTCTAATTGTCTAAGAGACATATATACTAGTGTCTCAGAAGACAGTTCTTTGTAATACAGTTGTGATTCAAATGAGGTGAATTAGACCAACAAAAAGACAAAAAGACTTAGTGATTGATTCTGATATGAAAAGTGAACATGAAACTCACAGTGCTGGAGAATATTTCTTTGCTTCTAAAGAGGAGTGGATTGAAGACAACATTTCATGGAAACTAGAAGATTTTACAGGTATGTTAAGTGTAACTATTAAATGTAATAACCCACAAAGTGTTAGTGAAATAACAGAATTAACTTCTGGCTGGCCAAAAGAAAAATCACTGGAAATAGGTATTAGTTTCTGCAAAAATTTCCTGGTCAATAATGAGTTAAGTGACATCTGAAGAGTTTCCAGGGCTAATGGCAGAATGTCACACGTCTGAATGTGCTAAACACAAACTAGTACATACGATGATGACTTTGCTTCAAGGCACCTTTAAGGCCAAACTGGAGGTAAAACTTGCACCGGGGATTCTTCCCATACTCCCTGATATATCCCATCCCTTAACATCCCATCTGGGTTTGGAGCCACAGAGGGGTGCTAAACCAAGAGGGAATTACAGAGCGTTCCAAACAGAGGTGGGATTTTCCTATAACGAGCTTTCACCAAAATGTACCCTTTGAACTAGTCTGAATCCATATCCATGTTCTGGTCCTACATGGCATCATAAGGTCAATCAGCAACCCTGAAAATCATTCTGGGAGCCAGGACAGCCTCTGGCTTCCCGACAATAACTCAAGACTCTGAACTACTCATTTACAAAAGGAGGAATTCTGGGAGTAGCCATCAGTATGTTTATTACATCTGTCCATTGGTAGCAGCTTCAATTTACAACTGGATGATACCTGTGCTCTGAAAGGCTGCTTCCAGAACTTATGGTGCACAAAGCAATTTTAGCAACATCAAAGTACTTCTGTTGACTTCTGTATTATTGTTTCCAGAATTCAGGGGGAAAGAGAACCAATTATGGCCCTATTAGTAAGTGTTCTGGATAGAAGACCTTAAACTGACATCAGTGAGCAAAATTCTTCTATTACTTCCCAACAAAAACAGTTTCTTTTCTTCCCCTTGTCTCTGCCTCCTCTGTTCCCTCCTTTCTTCCTTGGAACTGTTATTTTTCCTGGCTCGCATGTCGAGAGAGCTCATGCTCATGCTCAGTTGCTCAGTCATGTCCGACTCTGCACCAGGCTCCTTTGTCCATGGGCTTTTCCAGGCAAGAAGACTTGGTTGCCACTTCTTTTTCCAGGGGATCTTCCAAATCGAGGGATTTAACCCAAGTCTCTTATGTCTCCTGCATTGACAGCTGGATTCTTTACCACTAGTGCCACTTGGGAAGCCCTGCAACTTTACTAATGAGATGACTAAACCTTGCCTTTGCCCAAACACTGCTTTAGAAAATCAGCCCACAATGTTTGGAAACTCAGTCCTCCTCAGAACCTTCTTTCCACTCTAACCCCTCTGGGTACTTAAATCCTACATCTAGCAATGACTTGCCACCTTGAACAGTTAGTGTCTACATGAACAGGCAGCTGCAGGTAATCAAAGCATGACTTAAATGATCGTTTACTGTTGTAAAGCTCCTTCCATCCAGAGGCTTATCATTAATCACACTGAAAAATAATAGAAGGCAGGGAGGGATTGCTAGTATTAATAAAATGATGTCAGCTGAGGACAGCACCAACCAGACACAGCCACTGGGAACTGTGGAACTGCCTTATTATTTCTGAAGGATTGTCCAGCTGGCAAATCCAAGTTACATGCTCACAAATAAAAGGTTATACTCAGAGGGACACCCCAGACACCAAGATGACAGGTAGCAGATTTAGATCTCTGATATGGTTATAGCTCCAGGGTTTATACCTCAATATCACAGAGGTGGATTTGTTAACCAGAAAGTCAACATATTACCATGCAATGAAATGCAAGATATATATATATACACACACATACGTTTTATATATATTTTATCTAGGAGTAAAACACCTCTGAAGCGATAAGGTTAGTTGTAGTGTGAATCTGACATAACGGGAAAAAAGTGAGGACTGTGGTTTCTCCACGGCCACACATCCTCACGTTCACAAACACGGACAGATGCTCCTGTGTGCCACTGTTCTAGGTGTGGGGATACAGAAGTTGGCAAAGTTCCTGCCCTCTGCTGGAGTTTATTCCTATTGAAGGGGAAGGCAGAAAGCAAATAGATAAATACGTAATACAATGTCAAGGAGTGATTGTTGTTGCTGTTATTCAGTTGCTAAGTTGTGTCCCACTCTTTTGCAATCCCATAGACCATAGCCCACCAGGCTCCTTTTTCCATGCGATTTTCCAGGCGAGAATACTGGAGCGGATTGCCATTTCCTTCTCCAGGGGAATCTTCCCAGACCAGGGATCAAACCTGCATCTCCTGCACTGGCAGGTGGGTTCTTTACCACTGAGCCACCAGGGAAGTCCATCAAGGAGTGATACATGCTAAGAAATAAAAACAAAGCAAGGAACGAAGAGATGAGGAAAATAACTTGAGGAGGGAACATCGGAGCAGAGAATTGAGTGAAGGGGAATAAACTATGTGAGTGTCCGCGGGAAGGGCCAGCATAGAGGTGGGGTGAGCCATGCAAAGGCCTTGGGGAAGCATGCTGGGTGTGCGCGTAAGGATGGGCTTTGTTTCTTAACACACATATTATCACAGACTTGGCACACCCAAATGAGTGTTTCACCCTCAGAGTAACCAGAGTAGTGCCTTATTACAACAAGGCTGCCATTTCAGAACTGCAACTTGCATCTTCAGATTGTCATCCATATCCTCTCCTTCTCAAACCTCCATGGATATAACCAAAGCACACAAAAATTAGTCAAGAAAATAGCATTGGGAAATAGCAAAGTGAAATGCTGGGAACTTTGTGGACAGTGTGATGCAGATGGGGCAGGACTGGACAGCTCAATGGATCAGGGCTGACTGGACTATGATTAAGCAACTGCAAAGGGAGATATGGAAGTACTTCCCCCACAGAGTCTGGTAAAACCCCTGAGCTCAGAGCTGCCTTAGACAAGAATGAGTCAAAGGGACACATAACAAGGGATAAACAAAAAAACTACCATAACCACACAGAGGCTGGTTGGTCCACACCCTCAGACCCACACGGAGGGGACTATTCACCAGGTTACAGGAGGATGTGCCTGACCATCTCCTCATGTCAATGAGGCACCAGTGAGCAAGAGAACATGGACCAGAGTAATGTTTGTGCACCACAGCATCTGGAAGAGAGGGATGACTTTGCTTCTGAGTTAATTCCTGATTCCCACCATAGCAATATCCAGAAAAATCTCACAAGTAGATGGATGGCTGGGATGGGATGAATCAGGTTTTGCAAACTCCTTTCTCTGCTGCCCCCAGGCTCCCCTGGGGGAAGGAGACTCCTCACCAGAGCATCCCCTGCCAGCACCCACTTCGCTGCGGGGAGCCCTGAGAGAAGTCCTCTTTAGTCACCTTCCCTCCCTGCCCACACCCAGCACCAGACTCTCCCTTAACCAGGGTCAGGAGATGGGGGAGTTGTGTCTTGTTGGTAGATGAAGATGTTATTCTTACTCACTCCATTTATGCTTTCTATTTATTATATTATCTCAATGGTTTTTTTCCCTTTCCTAATATATACTGGATCCATTGAACTCTTTTTCCTTTTCTACATTCTTCTTGAGGACTTCCCTTGTGGCTCAGAGGCAAAGAATCCATGCGCAGGAGCTGCTGGTTTGATCCCTGGGTCGCTAAGATACCCTGGAGGAGGGCACGGCAACCCACTCCAGTATTCTTGTCTGGAGAATTCCCATGGACAGAGGAACCTGGAAAGCTACAGTCCATAGGGTTGCACAGAGTCAGGCATGACTGAAGTGACTTAGCACACTCTTCCTGAAGCTCTACATTCTATTTCTAGTCTACTAGTTTTACTTCCATTTTTAACTAACTCAATTAAGCTACATTTTCTGGCAAAATCAATAATTAATATTTTAATATCCCTCTTCTCCAAATCAAACAAGATGATATGGTGACAACTTATTGTATCCTCTCTTCTTAATGACCCCTTGCCTTAAACTTTGTTGAAATAATGTTGAATTTTAGCTCCAAGACTGTAATTATTATCATGAGGGCTTTTTTTTAAACTTCTAAAAGACTAATTTTTAGAGCACTTTTAGGCTCACTTTCTGTACTTTTGAGCAGAAAGTAGAGAGTTTCCATATATTATCATTTGCCCACACCCCCATGCACACACAACTTCTCCCACTACCAAACTCCACACCAGAGTAGTGCATTTGTTACAATCAGTGAATCTGATTCATCATTATCACCCAAAATCATAGTTTACATTAAGGTTCATTCTTGGTGTTGGTGTTTTACATTTGGTGGGTTTTGACAAATGTGTAATAACATGTATCCACCATTATAATGTCAGACAGAGTAGTTTCACTGCCTTCAAAATCCTTGGCACTCTGCTGTTCAACCCTCTCTTCTCCAACTTCTGCAGCCACTGATCCTTTACTGTCTCCATAGTTTTGTCTTTTCCAGGATTTCACATAGTTCAAATCATATAGTATGTAGCTTTGTCCTATAGCTTCCTTCACTAAGTAATATGCATCTAAGTTTCCTCCATGTCATTCTTTTTTTTTAGTGCTGAATAATATTCCACCAATCCCAAAGAAAGGCAATGCCAAAGAATGCTCAAACTACCGCACAATTGCACTCATCTCACACGCTAGTAAAGTAATGCTCAAAATTCTCCAAGCCAGGCTTCAGCAATACGTGGACCGTGGACTTCCAGATGTTCAAGCCAGTTTTAGAAAAGGCAGAGGAATCAGAGATCAAATTGCCAACATCCGCTGGATCATCAAAAAAGCAAGAGAGTACCAGAAAAATATCTATTTCTGCTTTATTGACTATGCCAAAGCCTTTGACTGCGTGGATCACAATAAACTGTGGAAAATTCTGAAAGAGATGGGAATACCAGAACACCTGACCTGCCTCTTGAGAAACTTGTATGCAGGTCAGGAAGCAACAGTTAGAACTGGACATGGAACAACAGACTGGTTCCAAATAGGAAAAGGAGTATGTCAAGGCTGTATATTGTCACCCTGCTTATTTAACTTATATGCAGAGTACATCATTAGAAACACTGGGCTGGAGGAAGCACAAGCTGGAATCAAGATTGCCGGGAGAAATATCAATAACCTCAGACATGTAGATAACACCACCCTTATGGCAGAAAGTGAAGAAGAACTAAAGAGCCTCTTGATGAAAGTGAAAGAGGAGAGTGAAAAACTTGGCTTAAAGCTCAACATTCAGGAACCTAAGATCATGGCATCCGGTCCCATCACTTCATGGGGAAACAGTGGAAACAGTGGCTGACTTTATTTTTCTGGGCTCCAAAATCACTGCTGATGGTGATTGCAGCCATGAAATTAAAAGAGGCTTACTCCTTGGAAGGGAAGTTATGACCAACCTAGACAGCATATTAAAAAGCAGAGACATTACTCTGCCAACAAAGGTCCGTCTAGTCGAGGCTATGGTTTTTTCAGTAGTCATGTATGGATGTGAGAGTTGGACTATAAAGAAAGCCGAGCACTGAAGAATTGATGCTTTTGAACTGTGGTGTTGGAGAAGACTGTTGAGAGTTCCTTGGACTGCAAGGAGATCCAACCAGTCCATCCTAAAGGAGATCAGTCCTGGGTGTTCATTGGAAGGTCTGATGTTGAAGCTGAAACTCCAATACTTTGGCCACCTCATGCGAAGAGCTGACTCATTGGAAAAGACCCTGATGCTGGGAAAGATTGAGGCCAGGAGGAGAAGGGGACGACAGAGGATGAGATGGCTGGATGGCATCACCGACTCGATGGACATGGGTTTGGGTGGACTCAGGGAGTTGGTGATGGACAGGCAGGCCTGGCGTGCTGCAGTTCATGGGGTCGCAAAGAGTTGGACACGACTGAGCGACTGAACTGAACTGATCTGGATATACCATAATTTATTTAACTATTCATCCACTGAAGGACATCTTGGTTACTTCCAAGCTTTGGAAATTATAAATAAGGCTGCCATAAACATCCATGAGTAGGATTTCTGAGGATATGTGGACATAACTTATAAATGTATTTGGATAAATACCAAGGAGTACAATTGCTAGATTGCATGGTATGATTATGGTTAGTCTTGTAAGAAATTGCCAAAGTGGCTGTACCAATCTGCATTCCCCCAGCAATGAATGAGAGTTTCTTCTGTTCCACATTATCATAAGCATGTGAAGTTTGTCACTGTTTGACATCTTTGCCATTCTAATGGTATATTTAATAATTGCTTTAATTTGCAATTCTCTAGGGACATACATTATTTAGTTAATTCTTTAAAAAAATGTGTCTTGGTCCATTGGGGCTTCTATAACAAAATCCCACAGACTGGGTGGTTTAAAACACAACAAAAATTTATTTCTCAAAGTTCTGGAAGCTGAAAGTCCAAGATCAGGAAGCCAGCATGACCAGATGAAGGCCCTCTTCTGGGTCACAGACTTCTTGTATCCAGCTATAGGGTCTCTTATAAGGGCATGCATGCATGCATGTTCAGCCACTCAGTTGTGTTGGACTCTTTGCAACCCCATGGACTGCAGTCCACCAGGCTCCTCTGTCCATGGGATTTTTCAGGCAAGAATATTGGAGTGGGTTGCCATTTCCTCTTCCAGAGGATCGTCTTGACCCAGGGATCAAACCTGTGTCCCCTGCATTGGCAGGCAGATTCTTTACCACAGAGCCACCTGCGTATCCCAAAAAAAGACAGCTTAACCCTGATGTGACTTGAACATACAACCTTCTGATCTGGAGTAAGATGCACTACCATTGTGCTAAAGGCACTAATCCCTATTAGGAGGGCTCCACCCTCATGACCTGATCATCTTCCAAAGGCCTAACCTCCTAATACCATCACCTTGGGGGTTAGGGTTCCAACATATGAGTTTGGGGGAAACACAAACATTCAGACCATAGCAGTATTAAACTTTATGACAACATTAACAGCAACAATCTAAATGTAACTTTAGGGCTTCCTTGGTGGCTCAGTGGTAAAGAATCCACCAGCCAATACAGGAGAAGAGGGTTCAATTTCTAGTCCAGGAAGCTCCCACCTACCTCAGAGCAACTAAGCCTGTGCACCACAGCTATCAAGCCTTGTGTTCTAGAGTCCAAGAGCCGTGACTCCTGAGCCCATGTGCCACAACTACTGAAGCCCAAACGCTCTAGAGCCCATGCTCTGCAACAAAAGGAGCCACAACGATGAGAAGCCTGCACATCATGACCAGAGAGTAGCCCCCACTCTCTGAAACTAGAGAAAGCCTGCACACAGCAATGAAGACCCAGCACGGCCAAATAAATAAATAATTTTAAAAATAAATGTAACTTTAAATGTCAATGGTTTAATCCCTCACTATAGCATTCCTTTTCGTTTTTTGAGTTTATTCACGTAATCCACAAATATTGACCTGCAGGGAGATCTAACAGCCACAAACTCACAGTCTCTGTCTTCGTGAAACATACATCCCCAGCGAGAGCTGTAAATTATTTTGTGTTTTGCTGGAGTATACCCTTCAATCATTATTCTTTTAGTCATTCTTCCCCAAACACTATTCCCCTGGAAGGAACCATGGCTCTTCCTTGAGTTCCTCCAGGTCTTGGCTCAAATGTCCCTTGCCCAGTGAGTACTTTCAAATCCACACAATTTGCAATGGCACCTTCCTATGTTATTCTCCTGTACAACACTTCTTACACTCAGAATACCACATTTCATCAAGGGCAACAAGAATTTTCAGACACACCATTAAGTCATGTGTCTCTAAAAGACTAGCCAGCTGAGTCAATGCCTTAATGTCAGGTCACACTGCTCAAGTTTCTTTGGTAATTTGTGTTTTTCGGAAGTTTTAAGAGTCATCTACAGCCTTGATATCCTTGGCATGTGATTGGCAATCCATTTGCAAATACAGCTCACTAATAAAACATGATGTGACTACATCTACTTGGAGGTATCTTCCTTTTTAAGGTGTCAAAACATTATTAGTTGTTTATATGAAAATATCATTAGGGTTGTACAGCAGAAACTAACATCATAAAGCAATTATAAATCCAATAATAAAATTCAAACCCTAAAGTCTAATGTCCTCAAAATTAAATACCCACATGATTTTGATCAAAAAGAATATAATGCTTTAAACAGTGAGAAAACATTAATTTATTTTTTTTAATTTAAAAAGAAAATGTGGAATTGTGGTCATTCTTCCAAGAATGAGTATTTGCTTCTTGGTTCCCAAGTCTTTCAGTGTACATAGCTTGCGTTGTTTTAGTGCCAAATCATCAAGGACTCTTTTTGGAGACATCTTTAAGTGGCAAATTAAATTCTACGCATAGAGTACCAACAAAGTGCCTGACTGGATTGGGGCAGCAACAACATTATGATCAGCTGTTACCAAACGCCAGTCCATGTGCCTGATGCACAGTGAGGACAAATGATAGTAAAACGTTGCAGTTTGCAGCAGAGAAAGGTTTATTGCAGGGCCCCTGCACGGAGACAGGCGGCTCATGCCTTAAAAACCCCAAACTCCCTGAAAGCTTTCAGCAAAGCCCTTTTCTAGGAAAGGGGAGGGAGGGGCATGGTTAGTTGTTGCAGACTTCTTAGTGTCAGATCCTTTGTTCTTTTTTTTTTTTTTAGATTTTTTGATGTGGATCATTTCTACAGTCCTTAATGAACTTGTTACAATATTAGTTCTGTTTTATGTTTTGGTTTTGTGCCCATGAGGTTTATAGGATCTTAGTTCCCCTTACCAGGGATTGGGATTGAACCTGCATCCCCTGCAATGGAAGGTGAAGTCTTAACCACTGGACCACCAGGGAAGTCCTAGGTCCTTTGTTCTTGAGGCGAAGTCATGGTCAGGTCACAATGTTCCTCTAAACCTTCACCAAACGCTATTCTCCATTCGGATTAGAAAAGTTCAGGTCCCAAGGCTTGACTTTCACTCTCTGAGGGCCAGATCCTGGCTAAGAGGACAGAGTCCCAGGAGCATTGGTCGAGCCAGGCAAAGCCAGTCTAGGTCCTCCCGCCAGCACCCAGGCCCTGCTGAAGAGGTAGATCTCAGCTGGCAGCCCCCTCAGGTCCAAGTCCCTGCCCAGCCATCATCAATGAGGGAGTCAGGCACCCAGGACCCCGCCAGAACCCCAGACTTTTTATTTAACCTGGAGAGAATCCTTCGTACAGGACCAAGACGAATATGAGTTGTAGCTAATACCAATTGGGTTAATTCCCAATTCACAATGATTGCCCTTCTTAAAACAGCCCAGACCACAGAGGTGGACTCAAAGTAATGACGCGCAATGTCCTTGCAATTTAACCCTGACCTCCCACGGTTAGACAACTCATCTAAGCTGGATCGATTTCTGAAACTTGAATGGAGAGACTGAAGCTGGTTGAAGGCATTACCTGAATGGCAGTGTGCGTATCCTTCAGTTGCTGGGGCTTCTGTGGACGGAGACCCGTGGAGACGACCAACGTTGCCATCAAGTCTCACAGGCGAGGACCGTGAAGAGGTTTACGGTCACTTCCAGGCTTGGACCCGACAAACCGGCAGCTGTGTGAGACACAGCCTCTGGCCTGTCCCACGGGCCCCCCAGTTCACCTGCTGCCCAGGCCAGAGCACCTGGAGGGTCCCGGGGAGAAGGCTGTGATCTGCCTCTCACCACACTTTCTGCCACGAGGACCGCCGCAGCCAGGCTGACCGTTGGCACAGCGGGATCTCTAATGGTCGCTTTCTGGGTCTCGCGCTAATACTCTCGCGATAACGGCTGTGCACCTGCCCCGCTCCTATTTCACAGCTCTGGTCAGGTTTGCACAGTCACCGCTGATGACATACTTAAAGGCAGCTGCCTGGCCGACAGCAATTGTAAGATGCCCTGTGATTACAGAAAGCCTCCCAAATTCAGAGCAGCTGAAACTCTGTACTTCCCCTAGATCAACAAAATATGGTAATCTGGTTGCATTGTCTTTTGCATGCTCCCTCTATGAGCTTGCAAGTTCAATGAAAATATGGAATTTCTCTGTCTACAGATATACCATGGATGCCTGGAACAGAATATGGCCAATAGGACAGGTATTCAAATATTTTCTGAGTAAATGCATAAATGAAGCAGGATTTGACTCTAGATCTGCTTACCTGGAAAACCACGAACTCCCCCTGCCGCCACACCTCATGGCCCTTCACTCCAGCTTGGAACGCACTTTCATGGTCTTGTTGTTTCTATGTGTTCCTGCCCCTCCAGGGAGCTGGAAGCCTCTTTTTTGTTCAACAGGGAAACGGTTGACTGGCACGTGTCATCCAGAAGATGAATGTTGGTGTTCTGGGCTGTGGTGGGGTTTTTGTCAAATGCTTGTAGAAAATTCAGCCACAGTGCTCTTGTTATAAGTTAAAACAAGAACAGAAGAAAGAAAGAGGGAGGGAGGGAGGGAGGAGAGAGGAAAGAAGGAAGGAAAAAGAGACATTTCCTAGGAAGTTACTCACTGATGCTATTGGCTCTGGTTCAGTAGACAAACTGGCAGAGCACAGGTATTGATTCCTGGGCACTTCGATGTTTGAGAGGCCAAGAAGGTTCTCGGGCACTACAGCCTCAGCAGGCCCTGGCCCTATGCTTCTGTGGAGGGCATCTGTGCTTGACCTCCAAATCTGTGTGCCTGCGGTGAAGGCAGACTGCTTTCATAGCCGTTCAATTTCACACACAGCCTAGCAAAAAGAAAAATATTTCTCACTAACTACACATTGCCTTAAATTCCCACTCTTATGGTTCTATTTCACAGAAATTTATGTTTGGGAAGCATGATGAGCAACCCCTGTGGACAGGTGCTTGTTTTCTTTTATTCTCAGGCCCCAGAAATTGGTTTTGACAATCACCAAGGGATCCTACAGGGAGACCTGGCATGCTGCATTCCATGGGGTCGCAGACAGTCGGACACGACTGAGCGACTGAACTGAACTGAACTGAAGGAAGAGATCCAATGCTTTGGAGCCGGAAGTAGAGGGTATCTCTTTTAATTCCCTTGAGAGGCCGTCTAAACTCATCTATTATATTTATAATTCATTTAATAATCTCATTTTATGGGAAAAGATGTGATGTGCTATTCCACATGAATTAGCACAACTCAATTTTTCATTTCAGATACAAACAGAATCTTGATTTTTAAGATTCTAATACCACAAACTCAACCTCAGGTTACTGATGACCTTAGTGCTGAGTGCAATGGAAAACTGTTACTGTTTTTTCACTCAAAATTAACAGAATAACAAGCTGGGGGAAAAGTCTCTAGACTCAGAGATCCTGAAAGTATGGCCGGGAAAGAGCACTAATGAAAGCCTGGATGCTAGACTCAGCATTCATCTCATTCATTCAGTGTGATTCAGTGAGTCCCCACCAGTGGCTCCTACCATGCCAGGCACTGGGGCTACAGAATAACGTGGGCATGTCCAATGTCTGGAGGGAAATAACTAAGAAAGTCTGTTATTAGAATGAATTTAAATCTTACTTACTAGTTATTTATTCATTCCCTTACAAGGTGCTCTTTTCAAAGAAACACATCCATCCTATTAGAATAACAGTAAAACACCTTATAGAAGAAACTGACAGAATTAAGACACTGCTGCATGGACTTTACCTCCCCAAATGGTACTCTGAAGGTCCCCCTTCGAAATTTCTAGTAGGAGCATCCCAAAGTACTTCTTCCTCTAAGAATAGGGGAGAGTCCAGTTTTCAAGGGCCTTCACACTCCAGTGCCCCCACAGCCCTCACAGGCAGACAAATCTCTGTCATGTTTAAGGCAGACATGAAAATAGAGGTTAGGGCTGAAAGAAATTACAAAGTGAAAGTGAAGGGTAATTTATTATGCATGGGCTCTCCTCCCCTTATAACCTCCGTTTGTCCCATTTTTATAGGGATCTGGGCTTTTAAATGAATTCCAAATAAAATTTCCTATCAACATATGCTTGTACTCACTCAGCCTCCCAATAAGGGGCCAGTAAAAGGAGATGAAGATGAGGGGGTCTGGGGTTTGCACGGACAAATGTGGTAAGGCCAATATACATCCTACAGATTTATTACAATGGTTGCCAGTGCTATTGATTTAAACAAGTAACAGGTGAAGCAAATCTAATCTAATTCCTTTTGCTGCAATGTGAATGCACCCTAATTATCTCACCTTTGTTCCTCGGAACAAATTGTATTTACTCCACTGCCTATTGGCAGTTGCTAGAACCCACAGGGAGAGCTGGTTGATAGGCAAGATACTACTACAGGGCAGTGGGAGAGGGGCCTGCTCAGAGATGAAATTAGAGATCCTTTCTTCAAAACCATCATATTGTGAAAGCTCCTGGTTTCTTTCTTCTTCCCAGATATGCTGGTGTCCACTTCCTAGGGGACCAAGGTTTTTCTTACAGAACCAATCATTAGGTTTAACTGAAAGGTTGTCATTGAAAAAAAAATGGACTGTGGAATATTTCATACTAATAAGAGTATATAAAGAATGTCTGTGTTGTAAATAATTATAAAGCAAACATTCATGCAACCATGACCCAGGTTAATTCAAAAAGATCATGCCCCCCCCCCCAGTGTTTATAGCAGCACTATTTACAATAGCCAAGCACATAACATTATTTAAGAAAATTTTGGTTTTTTAATGTTATAATTTTCCCTGATTCCAAATTATTTCATATAAAGCAATTTTCCTTTGCAGTCACAAAAGGCATTAAGATTACTCATTTCTGAGTCTAGAACTATTATTCAGGAAGATCAGATAGACATGATGAAATGAGAGAAAGTGAAGACCAGAGAAAGAGAAAGACAATCTACTTAGAGAACAAGGGATGTAGTTTCTATTGTCACAGACTATGTAAATCTCATTTTGTCACACAGCCCCCCCTCAAAAAAAAGACTCCAAGTTTCACCTATCTAACTCATCTTAAAAGAGAAAATTGGCTGCTGCCATAGGGAGCCATCCTTTGAAACTTACCTCTGACAACCCACTGCGCTCTTTAGTTCTTTCCATTTATTAGATTTTTTAAAAATAATTATTTATTTGGCTGTACTTGTCTCCGCTGTGGCACGTGGGGATCTTTAGTTGTGGAGTGTGAACCCGTAGTTGCAGGATGTGGGAGCCAGTTCCCTGACCAGGAATCAAACTCGGGTCCCCCTGGCATCGGGATTGTGAAGTCTTAGCCATTGGACTACTAAGGAAGTCCCCCACTTGTTAGATTTTTAATTGCAAGGGCAATTTACATTCATATTTCTCCACAGTGCCCACAGACTTCTGATAATTTAGGCCAGCTCCAATTTATAGCCAAGGAAACCGTTTCCTAAAATCAATTAAGTGACTCTAAGCAATGAGGCTGCAGAGCCAAGATCTGAATCTAAGAAACCTAGGATTGGAAGGAACCCCAGAAATCATTTGGGGAACTCCCTTGCTCCACTGAGAAGTTTAATAAGGAACAGTCAGTGAGGCACAGAGCCCCAGACAGAACCAAGTGCATGAATCCGAGACCAGGGTCCTACCCATTTCCTGGTGAGGTAAAGGATGAAGAAAAAACTTTTCTCCCAGTCCGAGTCACTGCACTGAAGCTACTTGAGCTCTGTCAGGAGGGTCAAGGTTGCCTTAAAAAAAAAAAAGAAAACTATTTTGCTGCACCAAGTCTTAGTTGCGGCATGTGAGACCTAGTTCCCTGGCCAGGGATTGAATCCGCGTCCCCTGCATTGGCAACACGGAGTCCCAGCCAGTGGACCACCAGGGAAGTCCCTCAAGGTTGCCTTTGTGCAAAGTCTATGTCAGCATAGTTTCAAGTCTCTTTCTCAGTAAGTAACACAAACACTTTCCCAGATAGTGAACCCTGGTTAAAATGGCAGAAGCCATCCTGAATTGTAATACTAAAATCAAGACCAAGAAATGCTCAGGCACAAGTGAACATTTCATCTCCTATATCTGTTTACATTTTATAAAGACATTTTAAAAGCATCTGCTGACTTCTGATTCTCTGAGGCTTTCCAGCGTGCAGGGCACTCTCTCCTGCACTGTTCATTTCCTGCCATTCAGCAAACCTGTGTTTAATTCAGGCCGCTGCAGGTGTGGATGAGATCCTGGTCATGTGTCCAGAGAGGCAAATGAGTATGAACTCCGCCACGTGTGACAAGGCTTGACCCAGGCAGGGGCCCTTCAAGGGCTGGGGGTGGCAGAGCAGGGCCATGGATGTAAGGGGCAGTCTGGTGCTCAGGACCTCTGAGCTGCCTCGTGAGTAACTGATGAGATTCACCAGATGGCCTACACAACTGACGTGAGCAGAGGTGCAGAAGCCAGAAGCTAGGTGGCAGCGTGGCACAGGAGCCAAGGACACGCGCTCTGCCATAAGTGGGACCTGGGTCTGAGTTCCAGAGACCTGCTCTTTACAAGCTGTGCAGCCTCAGGCCAGTTCCTTGGCTCCTCTCTGCCTTGGTTTCCCTATCGATAAGCAGAGGGTAGTGATAGGAGCTCTTGGGCTGTGGCAAGAATGAACAGAGAAAGCACTTGGCAGTACGCCTGATGCCCAGCCAAGGTCACCTGCTATGAGTTCAAAACACTGGAAGCAGCCTGATGGAGCAGCCAGAATAGAGAAACTTCCAGGACAGGGAAACTGGACTTTATTATATCGAAAAGGGAGCCGGTTTCTGAGCAAGACAGTGATGTTCAGATTCGTGTTTCAGAAAAGAATTTTAGTATTAGGAAAGGAAAAAGGCTGGAAGCCAAGAATGGAGGAAAGAGTCCCATGAGAAATGGTTCTATGGCTTGTTCATTTTGTGTGTCAGTCTATTTCCTCCTGGGTCACTGGTTCCCAGATGGCAGTCCCCAACCCCCACCCTCCTTCCTCAGGAGGGATCCAGAGCTGATACTCAGCGGGCTCCACCACAGATTGGTCAGATGAATGAATGAACAGGTGAAACTGTGCTCCTCAGGCTTGGCTGTAGACTGAAAAGGGCTGGGTAGCCCAGTTTACAGATGAGAAACACTGCGCATCCGGAGGCCCAGGGACTCACCCACAGCCCCACAGGAAGAGGGGCTGTGGGACCAGAAGAGAGAGGCTCTGCTCTCTGTGCAGGAGGCTAGTGCATCAATCGGACTTGCTTGACTTCCATTAGACCTCTCAGATCAAGAACAGAAAACGGATACCCTGAAAAAAAATCCTAAGACCAACAGAGAAAATAATACTAAATTCATTAATTAATTTCAATTCTAATTAAAAATTTAAAGTTCTGCTGATGCACACTAGAGGGCAGCATCTTGCATCTTTTAAAAAAAAAAAATTTTTTTTGTTTTGTTTTTCTTTCTAAGCTGTGCCTGTGGGAACCCTAGTTCCCCAACCAGGGATGGAACCCATGCCCCCTCCACTGGAAGTGCAGAGCCGTAGCCCCTGTACCACCAGGGTAGTCCCTTGCATCACCTTTGAGGGCAGTAATAGCAGCAGTCAGCCCCCTCCGTGGTGGGTCTATTGAGACTACACCCTAAGCCAGGGCTTGATTTTTATTATTTCATTTAAGCCTCATGACCACTCAGTTCTGCAGATTAAAACAGCCTAGCAGAAAGGATCAAATTTAGAAGCCTGAGGCCGCCAGCCTTCCTCTCTCCAGAGTAGATGTGCACAGAGTTCCATGTGACTGCCTTGCCTTGTCACCGAAGACGACCCCCAGGGAAGCCTTGCTTTCTAGAAGCATCTGAATTAGGGTCCTGCCATGGTGAGAAGGGGCAGCAGGGACAGAGGCATCCCTGGGCCTTAGAATGGGCCGGCAACACCTCCAGGGACCTCCCTTACTGGCTCCCTGACTTCTGCTGAGCCAGGCCAGCCCTGGGCACACTGACGACAGCCCACATCTGCCAGTGCCCAAGCTGCCTCTTTCTAGGCCCCATCTTTCAATGTCAAGTATTTACTGAGCACCTATTGTGTGCCAGCAACATGCCCCAAATACCAGCCCCCAAGCCCCACGTGCCTTTGCCCCTGCACCATCCATACCAGCCACCCTCCTGCTCCTGACTCCTCAGGGTTCCTGCTTAGCTTCCACAAGCCCTCGGCTCATGGCCCGGTCTGTCTCCTCTCTTCCCCAGCCCTATAGGGACTCTCCTGTTCTTAGGACTTAAGGGTGCATTAAGGTGTCTGTGCCACGCACGAGAGGGTAACTATTCTCTCTCCCCTGGTGATAGCACATTGGAATTTTCACAGATTTAGACTGTGGTAGGAATTAAATCTATTTGCAGGGCAGGAATAGAGACGCAGACATAGAGACTAGACATGTGGACACAGAGGAGAGGGAAGGGAGGGTGGGATGAACTAAGAGAATAGGACTGACATATATACACTACCATGTGTAAAACAGATAACTAGTGGGAAGCTGCTGTACAGCACAGGGAGCTCAGGTCGGTGCTCTGTGATGACCTAGATGGGTGGGAAGAGGGAGGGGTGGGATGAAGATCCAAGAGGGAGGGGATATATGTATACATACGGCTGATTCACTTCATTGTACAGCAGAAACTAACACAACATGGTAAAGCAATTATACTCCAATTTAAAAAAATAATAATAAAGAATGCTATAGGCTTTTAGGAGAGTAACTCCGGAAGCAGGTGGATGTTATGGCTTTAAATCACACCATGAGGCAGAGTCTTGTACTGGGATCGCCTTGGCCCTGGGTGTTGATTCTGTAAGCAACACAGTCCTGAAGCCATCCGGCACAAGAGTCTCTGCTGACCAAGCCTGCACTTGTTCATAAACACAAGCTAGAGACCACAGACCCAAAGAACAGAAACCATCACAGCCACTAATATTTATTATGTGCTTCACATGTGCTGACTCCTGTAAAACTCACATGACTCAGTGACACAGATCTGCTCATTATCCCCACTGTTCAGATGAGAAAACTGAGGCCAGAGATTTTATTTGCCCAGGATCGCAAAGCTAGAAAATGGAGGGGCTGTGATTCAAACAAGAGCCTGGGCTCCTAACCTTACTCTGTTGCTCACTCATGTTTCCCTCAAACACCAATCCAACATTCAATGTGAATCCCATCTCTCTCTCTCTCTCTCTCTCCCTCTCTCTCTCTTTCTCACACACACAGCCCTTCTACTGAAGGCAGACATCCCCAAATACCTCCTGGTTCATGCTGTCAGCTGGTGAGAATGAATCAAAGTTAGCTTGAAGCTGGGGAAAGGAGGCCCAGGAGTTGACCATGGTTTTGGGGCACTGCGTTTGGCTTGTACACAAACATGTGCGTGAGCCTGTAGGTGTGTTCCTACAGTGACACAGACAAGACCATGGGACTTTCTTGTGATGCCTGGATTTGGTTTTCCCTCATACTCTCTTAGAAAAACATACATTGCATTTTTTGGTAGTTCTTACAACACTTACTACAGCCATGTCTGTTAAGGTCAACACACAGGAGGTTCCTTGCATGTTGAGGACACTTGTTTACTTGAAGGGCCTCCAAGGAGCATAAGCTCCAGAATGGGGACCTCTATCATACTCAGATTCAACCTTCATGCTGGCTAGCATATAGCAGGCACTCGATAAATGACTCCTTGGGAGAGGAGAGGGTGGACTCAGGAAAGAGGTGGTCTCTTCTGAATTTCTGGACTGGCCACCCCTCCACCTGAAGGCTCCCTTGCTGGGCTTCCCTGGAGCCCCCGTGCCCGTCCTCTGTCATAGAACAGGGAGAGGTGTGACACTGCATAGCCAGAGCCAAAAGCCACCACAGGTCAAATAAGACAGGAGGAAAACAATGCAGCACTGCAGAAAAGGCCAGCACAGCTTGGATGGTCAGATTCCCCAAGTTCTTGAGTAAGATACAGGCCATTTGCAGAAATATGGTAAAGTCATCATCTCCAACACAGCAAGTTGATGAGAGCCTCACGGTTGCAGGTTTGTGAAGAAAAACTCACCTGACTGGATAATGTTTGATCCACCTTTAAAATATCGTAGGGACTTCCCTGGTAGTCCAGTGGCTAAGACTCTGCACTTACCATTGCAGGGGGCACAGGTTTTATCCCTGGTTGGAGAACTAAGATCCCACATGCTGTGCAGTGCAGCCAAAAGAAAGAAAGAAAAACCAATATAAATACCTTTTCTGTTTCACTATGTGAGGAGGAGGGGGTGTAGTTATTCAGTAGTGTTAAGGATGAAGGAGGAGGGGACTTATTTTTAAGATGAACAGCTTATCAGTACGAGTAAACAGCCTACATTCGAAATCATCCAAGTCTCGGATTATAGGCTAATGTCCTCAGCTGAAGAATAAAATGTGGAAAAGAAAGGGTAATTACATGCATTCAATCTTGTTCTCCTCATCCTTGCCTTTGATCTTTCTGACCTTGGCCACCTGATGTCAAGAGCCAGCTCATTGGAACAGACCCTGATGCTGGGAAAGATTGAAGGCAAAAGGAGAAGGGGGTAACAGAGGATGAGATGGTTGGATAGCAACACCGACTCAATGGACATGAATTTGAGCAAATTCCAGGAGATAGTGGAGGACAAAGGAGCCTGGTGTGCTACAGTCCATGGAGTCACAAAGAATTGAATACGTTTTAGCGACTGAACAACAACAACAGTAACTTCTAATTGGCTAGATTCGCTGACGTGACTTGCCCTGTGGATTCACTGTCACTGCCTGGTCTCCTGATTGGGGCCGGGGGTGGGGGGCCGAGGGCAGTGATCAGAGCACACACCCCAGTTGTCACATTGTTTGTCTGATTCTTTGAATAACATTTGTCTCCTCATTAGATTTTAAGCTCCCAAACAACAGAGACTGAACATGATTTTGTAGCCTGTCGCTGGGCATTGTGGTTAAAAACAAAGAACCTGGATGTTAAATGCATGCTTCCTTGGAAGCCTGTTCATTCCTGTGTACCTACTCCAGGCACATGGGGAAAGCTTGCTACTTACTTGGTATTAATCATGCCACCACAAACCGCACAGCTCTTCAGGGTTCATGCTAGGAAGCAAATCTAAACTCACCCACAGCCTACCTTCAGTATCTCAGGAAGTTCTTTGGAAATAAACAATGTCATTCATCACCTGGCAATGCTACAAACTGTTGTGCATGGTGAGGCTGAGAACTTGCTATGCCCTCTTTGCCACACTCCACTCTCTTATCACTGATATTCAGAAGAACTTGGGTTTTCAAACTGTCCAGTCTTTTTTTTTTTTTAAGAGACAGTGAAGCAAAGAGGAAGATCAAGGATAAATAAGATGCGCATTTCATTTAAAACTTTACTTGAACGGTTCCTTTCCACTGCTTCCTCTCTGAGAACATTTATGAGAGCATCTGTGTAGCAATAAAACCACTTGATTTAGTGTATTTATTTTCTTTTCTTAATTGGCTCCTATAGGCCTTATCTTCTCTGTGTTTGTGTGGTCTTTTATTTAATTTAATGCTTGTTATTATTTGTTACATCCCATGCAATGTCTTATGGCTGAACAAGATTATAAATACCCTAGGGCTGGAACTGGCTTGTTGCAAAATATCTTGTAAATGTCTTTGGTAAGTACTTTTAGTTGATCGATCTAGGGGCTTATCTTTGAGAAACACTGAAATCACTGAGGAAGGAGAGAGAAGTGGGGATAACCAGATCATCAAATTAAAGCCAATTTATGAGTTTTAGCCAGAAAATTACCTTTGCTTATCTGAGTTTACACCATGAATTTTCTCCTTGTGAAAGTCCTAGGTTGAACTCCAGCTCTAAAGAGGCTACATATGAACCCGATTCTGGTTCACAGTTCACTGTGCACAGTGGTTCACTAGATATTTTGATCATGGTGCCCCCTCTTTGTTGGTACCTGACTGACATAGATGTGATGGTTTCCTGAAATCTCTTGACCAAGTAAATGACTGTGGAGAAATGACCAAGGTGGTATGCGTGTGATCACATCTCCCACTTCAACAGTGAAGTCAGGACAATTGGCACTGCTGTCTCTTTTCTCCAGCATGAATTCTTTTCTAAGCCAGCCTCCATTCCAAGGCCTATTGGCCCTTGAAAAGAGCCAGCATTTCTCCATTTCTTGGCTAACTGCACTTCTAAGCTGAAATTTTTTTAAAAATTTATTTACTTTTTTATTGAAGTATAGTTGGTCTGAAAAATTGTGTTAATTTCAGGTATACAGCAAAGTGATTCAGTTACATGTATACATTTATGTATCAATAGTCTTTTTTCCCTATACTTTTCCATTATAGGCTACTATAACTTATTTAATATAGCTTCCTGTGTACTACAGTAAATCTTTGTCATTTTTCCGTTTTATATATAGTAGTATGCATCTGGTAATCCAATATCCCAATTTATTCCCTCCCCTCATTCCCCTTTGGTAACCAGATATGTTTTCCATGGCTGTCAGTCTGTTTCTGTTTTGTAAATAAGTCCACTTGTGCTAATTTTTAGATTCCATATGGAAGTGATATCATGTAATATTTGTTCTTCTCTAACTTCACTGAGGATGACAATCTCTAGGTCCATCCATGTTGCTGCAAGTGGTAGGATTTCATTCTTTTTTATGGCTGAGTCTGAGTTTAAATTTTAAGCCTTCATCCAGAAGAAGCAGAAAAAGAAATAAAAGTATTAGTAATAGAATGAAATCTCCACCTGGAAGCAAGGGAGAAGGTGAATGGAACTTTCACCATCATCCAGAAGAGAACATGTGCCAGGAAGACTGTGATTGGTCAACCTAAAGCTCCCAAGGCCCTGCGTGCATAGGGTACCAGTAATTCATTACCGAGCTACATGTCCCCACGTTCCCAGTCTCCTTGACCTCAGCCAACAAAAACAAACATAGGAAAAACCAATATTGTAGCCGCACTACCTTAAATTCCAACAGAAGAGAAAACATTTAAAGAGCAGGGTTGTTTTTAGGTTGAAGCCTACAACTGGACCCCTTACAAGGAGCCCCAGCTTAGGTCTCTGGTTCATCATTGTGAGACAGGCTGGGACCTGTCACCTAGGACCCTTTGCTGCAATGCCTATACCTGGAAAAACATCTCCTCAACAAAATACAAACTATCAAGGACTGAAAATAGCTGTGTGCATGCACAGTTGGGGCAAATTATGAACAATAAGATACAAAAAGACAAAAAAAAACCCGATTGGCACTTCTGAAGAGCCGGGAGCAAAAACAGGGTGCTGGGAGCAAAAGCAGAGGACTGTGCATGCCCTCTGTACTCAACACCAACAAAGCAGTGGGCAAGCCACCTAAGCCACCCCTCTCGCTGGACCCCTGGACCTGCCCCTACCCTAACCCCACATAAGGAAACAGCTCACCACTTCAATTCAAGAAGCGACCAAGGGCAACTAACTGTTCTGGTTCTCGCTGCCCCCTGCTGCAGCAGGGGCCCCAGTAAAGCTTTTCCTGAGTTTCTTGTCTGGCCTCTGATCAATTTCTATTGATTAAGGAGGCCAAGAACCCTGGGGGTCAACAAAGAATTAAAACATTCCTCACTGCCATTCTGGAGTCAATGCTTCTCTTTATTCCTTCCCTGGACCCTCTTTTCCTTTGATTCTACTTCAATTACAGGTCTGTGTGCTTAAAATAATTGGATTCTTGACAGTTTCTTAAAACAGTCACTTTTACTTTGCTGTTGAAAACACTGAAATCATTCCACTGTAATTTTTCACCACATACTCTAGGTGCAAATAATTCTGAAATGAGTATTATTCAGTTCTGAAGATAATTTTGTGTGAAACACATTTTTTTCAAGGTCTTTCTTTGCTTCCTTTTAAATACTGGTGACCCAAGAACACCTTTTAACTGTGAAAAATTATTAAAAATATACACAAATTAAACTAGGAAGCCCACCTTTATTTCTGACCCAAATTCCTTTCCCTCCCTCAGAAGTAACCACCACTGATACGATAAATAAATGTCCTGTCTTATTT
Source organism: Okapia johnstoni (assembly GCA_024291935.2). NCBI lineage: Eukaryota > Metazoa > Chordata > Mammalia > Artiodactyla > Giraffidae > Okapia > Okapia johnstoni. The sequence continues at coordinate 21,159,096 of CM044324.1, forward strand.
ATAAGCATTTATATAGATGTATGAATAATATACTTTTAATTTTTTCATGTAAATGGGATTATATGACATGTATTATAACGTAGTTTGCTTTTTTATGTAACAGTATAGCTTCAAAGTCTTATTTCTGTATAAGTAAATAAAATATCAATACCTTGCCTGGTAGCTCAGATGGTAAAGAATCTGCCTGCAATGTGGGAGACCCAGGTTCAATTCCTGGGTTGAGAAGATCCATTGGAGGAAGGCATGGCAACCCACTCCAGTATGCTTGCCTGGAGAATCCCCATGGACAGAGGAGCCTGGTGGGTTATAGTCCATGGCATCGCTAACAGTTGGACACAACTGAGTGACTAAGCATGCACACATTATTTTAAAAGACATGCATTATGGTACATAATAGGGAGTAGGGATGTGTTATACTTAATCTAGCAAACTACTGCAATATAGTTGGGTTGTTTCCAAGAGAAATTATGAGAAATGCTCCATTATCTTTGAACAACAATCTTTGTGCAGATAAATACTTCGGAAGAATTCCTAGAATCTAACTGTGCGTTCAAAGGATATGTGTATTTTAAAAAGCTTGATTGAGGTATAACTCACATACCATAAAAGTTACCCATTTTAAGTAGGTATTAGTATATTCATGTTTATACAGTTACTAGTATAGGTGAAGAGTTGCACGACTGTCACAATTTTATTTTAAATAATTTCTATCACCCCGTCCCCAAAATCTCATGTCCATCTGCAATCATTCCCCATTCTTACCATTGGAACCACTATTCTGCTTTCTGTCCCTACAGTTTTATCTACTCTGAACATTGCATATGGATGTAAGTGTACCCTATTTCATCTTTTGTGTCAGCCACCTTTCAATTAGCAGAATGTTTTTGAGGTTTGTTCATGTTGAAGCATGTATCAGTATTTCGTTCCTTTTCATTGTTGAATAATATTCCATCACATGGATATACCACATTTTGCTTATCCATTCACCAGCTGATAGACAACTGGGTTTGTTGGTTCACCCTGGAAATTATAGCACAAGAAGAGTGATCATCAGCAGTGGTCACACACAATAACCAAGTAGAAAAGGAGCCATAAACAAGGAAACAACAAATTTAAAAGGACCCGATAGTACGTCCAAGACAATACATAGCCAAACATCTCAGAGGAAACACAACTTGATGACTTTTAGCAGACAAAATCTCAATATGATTCTACTAATTATACAAGATATTGATAAGGCATACCAGACTCTGGCATTACCATCTCGCTGGGCAAGTGAGAAGATGTTCCAAAACATCCCTAATTGATAATCAGACTGCATTTTTTCATGAGAAGAAAAAAAAGGAGAAATTATAATTGTGAAACTGAAGTTATCTTATCAAGATTTTATTTACCCTAAGACCTTGGAATAAAACACTTCATTTTTCATTATATTAGTAAATGTAAGCCTGGTAGTATTTTAATCCTTTTTTTTTAGCTGTACTAGATAGCATTTTAAATCTTACCAAACATATTCACACATTATCAACCAGGGGAGTTTTACAGAAACTAAAGCCTGAGGTGTTAATATATCTCCAGTCAATACTGTGTTAATTGACCTCTGTATTCTTTCAAATCTATGACTATACTGTAAGAACCACACAATGGTCTAATGAAATGGACCAACAGCCTCAAAACTGTCACCTCAAAAAACTGCCTAGTTATTCCAAGGATGTAGTTATTCCTCAAATTATTTTTGTAGCCCACCTTCTGCTTTGGCCTTTGGAGCTCATGGTATAACCCTAGACATAGAAAATCTTCACTGCCCTGAGTAGATATGATTTTTTAAAACAGTCCAAAGATATTGGAATTGGGTGAATTAGCTGAGTAGTAATTTGGGGATGAAAAATAAGGGCATAATTATAAAGTAAATAAATTTGACTCTCCAAGGCTATTACAGCCAATAGTATAATGTAATCACATGTACAGCTTCCCAAAGTGACTTCTTTGAGGATGAAATTAATTTAGCTGAATAAGCAAAATAATTTTCATGGTCATACTTATGCCATATGTGCTCACAAGCACTAAAACATGGCCCTTCCAAAAATATATCTCCCACTGTTCTACCAAGCTACTTAAAATGCAGAATACTCTGATCTGAAGAACTAACAGCTGCTGCTAAAATACCACATATTCTAAGTGTAACATAATATCTTAGCATGAATTTGCTTGACAGAATAAACTGCCAGCCTTGACTGACACAAGGCAAGAGGACATAACTGATTTGGGGAGAAGACCATCAGAGGGAAACCCCAGAACCAACTTCTAACCCTTGAATTGAACACAGCACACCCCCACATCAGTTCCAGACATCCACCGTAAACAGATCAGACAAACACAGCTGTATGGTCCAAGCATGTGGTGATTTTTATTAAGAATAACTTTGGTTCTAAGAATTCCACCCTCAATTCTGTAATACTTTCCATTAAAAACAATTATACAAGAGCAAATACAAAAAATATTAAATTATGAAAACAAATCCATTAAGGCTCCCTTTATATATATTATATACACTCAAACAAGTGAACATTTTTCAGAGTAGAAGAATAAAGTCAACTGTGGTAGCTTAGAAAGCAACACTACCTTCCTACTTGGAGACTAGAAAACACTGAACTATTTAAAAAAAAAAAACCATAGAGTGGGAAAATGGAGCCATTTTTGTCAAAAAGTGGCTCAAAGCCCAAAACTGCTCAGATGTCCGTGAGTCCTAGAGGTTTGGACTGTAGAGTATTGAAGTGTGGGGCAGCGGCGGTGGGGAGAGAATGATGCCTTTTTAAACTCAAGCTTATGAGCCGAGCTGACCTGGCAACTTCAAAGAGCTTTTCAATCTGTACATTCCACTGTTTAGCGAGGAAACATCACTTGACACTATTTACAAGTCTTCTTTCAGCCAGACCTTGGACTACCAACCACTACTAATTTTTCAGATTTGTGAGTGAGATTGAGAGGGAAATTCTTTTGGAATTTAGCTTTTCCCAGTGAAGCATGAATTCTAGGTAAGTTTTAGGAACAGAATTGGTCCTTCTAAAGAAGCCTGTCTGGGCCCTTGAAAATTTTATCAAGTGGCAGAATTGCTTCAAGGATACAGGATCTAGAGATCTTGCATATCCAGCTGGATTAAAGCCTATGAGTTAGTCCTGAATCTTCATTTTATAAATCGCATCACTATTCCGTATACAGAGAAAGAACTCTAGTCAATGTGCAATCAGAAATGTATTTTCAAGATGCTCAGTTAACGCACTTGCTTCTCACAAAAAGATGAAGGATGGGGAAAAAACAGTTATCCTTCCATCCTTCCAAAGCAAATTACTATACAGCAACATTTTATCCTAAGCACCTCGTATTTTATTCATATAATATCTGCTGATGAAAGAAATAATCTGTTTAAGGTGTAGTCCACGTGTTCTCTGACTAGCAGTATATTATCTATGCATTTACTTTTGTCTTGTTCACATTAGGGATGAATAGAAGCCTAATGGCCAACCATGAAAACTGCAGAATTCCCAGAGACAGCTAATTTCTACTAGGCTGATTAAGGATTCAAAAGCTTAGGATCCAGCTTTCTTTGATTCTTGAATTATAAGAAGAGCCTTCGATGTTGAAATTACTGGATGAATCGTTTCTACAGAGAACATACTTGGATCCACACAGATTCTTCTAAACCACCCCAAGTAGAAATGTTTCCCCTACTATACCAGTGACAGAGAATGGATTTTGCATTAAGAATCTGGCTGTAAAGCTGGTAACTCAGGGTTCATATGGAGGATAGTATACCAGTTGGAGAGCACAGACTGAGTGCACCCCATCCCCTCAGCTGTTTCTGAGAGATCAACAATGGTCACAACATCACCCTTACCAACAGTATCACCATCACAAAGGTAGGGATGAGACAGTCTTCCTTCACAAGGAAAAAGGGCAAAGAGCTGGTGATCATTAGAGAATTTCAAAGCTTGGATTCAAATAATATTCAAAATGCATAAATGCTATAATTCTTCCAGAGACCAGTTCATATTCGTTTCACATCAAAAAGCCCAAAGAACTCTTCCTTCCCAAGCTTCCGGTGGGAGCTTTCCCCATACTGTTCTCAGAAGAAACCAAAAGACTTGAATCCACTCCTTTGACACTGAAGTTGGATTATTCGGACTAGTTTTTATTCCTCAAAGGGCTGAGAGATTATTTCACATAAAAAGACTAAATGAGCAAGAAATTAAAAAACAAAAAATGAAACAAAAGCCCTAACAGTTATCAAAGCAATACACAGGTTTGCAGGACGTACCTTCCCTGAAGTAGAAGGTCACCGTGAAGCCTCAGAAAACCAGCAGGAATGAAAACAAGATTGAGATGGACACTTACGGAGTTTTGCTTCTATATTTTTGTTTCTGTATTTTTACACCTCCTCATCCTATCTCTGAATCTTAATGTCGGCAAAGGTAAGAGCTGTGCTCAACATGAATATTAACATTCTCCAGTGTGAAGCCTATACTGGGTGAAAGTGTTAAATGAGACAAGAAAACGAGAATTTACAAACGGTGGATCTAACAGATTCAACGCATTTCTGTGCAATCTAAATTATTGGATAGATAAGAAAGGAGGAACGAAAGGTGTTTTCTTTAGGTTTTAAAAGAGAAAAGGCTCTGTGCCCCACTAAACTTGGATTGAAAGAAAAACCAAGTAGTGCAACTCTCGAGAATTTATTCCAGTGTCCTTTCCTTTGTTTCTGCTGTTGTCTTTTTAAAAGTCTTTGAACACAGGTCCACTATCCCACTGTAAGTGCTGGTCAACATCCTTTGTTTGGCGAACAGGAACTGCAACAGTCACAGGTGACTCACCCACCCGGATGGGAGAAAAACCAAAATCAAACCCTTTTGAAAATAACAGATCCCTGCTGGCTGGGATTCGCTCCAGGGGCTTTGGCGCTGGGGAGCCCCCGGCACAGGCCTTCTGTGTGCTGGGCTGGGTGCGTGGTCTCTGCAGCCTGGACCTATGACTCCTGGGCTTGCGCCACTTCCTGGCCTGTTCTTCTGAGATTGCCTTTAACCTTCACAAACTCTGGGGCATTTTCTTGCTCTTCTTGCAATTTCTGTTTCTCAAGTTCAAGCTAAACAGAATTCAGAAACAGGAGAATTATTTACAAATTATTTACAAAGGGAGAGGCTTTCCAAAACACTGTTTTCTCTTCCCAAAGGCCCTAATGACTTCGATTCCCAACAGAAGAAAAGTTTCTCCTGTCTCCACTTTAAATATATTTAAATTTTCACATATGTGCCAGTATCTAGGTCCTGGGGTAAGAATTCTGCACAGAAGCAGCAGCCGACTGGTTGTTGCTGAAACCCTGGGGGGTGACGAGAACCTGAAGATCAAGGCTAAGAATGAAAACAAGAGCTGAGGGAAACACACATGTGCTCTCCAGTTGTGAGTGAAGCTGAACTTCACTCATGTGCTTGAGCTCCAGCAATGGACTGTGAATTCAATGGTAGTCCCTTCCTAATTTCTTCTAGATACTCAACAGAATCCTTCTCTTTATCTTGAATGTCTTTTAGTCCACCTGCAGACATCTGTCTCAGCTTTTCCTTTCACTGTATATAAACACTTACATCCAACATGTCTGGGAAATGCTGGACAAGGTAAGTCAGGGAAAGACAAGTACTGTATGATCTCTCTCATATGTGGAATCTAAAAACAGACGGTAAAATGGGGACTAGCAGGGACTTAGGCTGAGGGAATGGGAAAGATGCATTTAAGGGTACACACTCACAACTAGAAGATAAGTCCTGGAGACCTAATACATAGTCCAGGGATTACAGGGAACAAAGCGATTATAAACATGAACATTAAGAAACTAGAACGCTCCCCACCACTAGAAGAAAGGGTAATTATGTGACAGAGGTGTGCACTAACACTACAATGACAATTGTGATACAAATGTATCAAATCAATGTATTTCCCTCAAGCAATATTTTATGTCAAATATCTCAATAAAAAACCCCCATCTTTATCCCCAATCACCCTCACCTGCTCCAACTTCTGCTGCCGTTTTAATAGTTCTATTTCCAAGTCAGATTTCTTCTTTTGTGCTTCTTCTTCCTTCTGCTTTATTACTTGATCTCGTTTTCTCTTTTCCATCACTTTCTGCAGTTCTGGTTTATTCTGAGGGGCAAGACCTCTGCAAAAGAGCATTAACAAATCACTTTGCTGAACACCTCAAACTAACGCAATACTCTACTTCAAAAAAAAAAAATTTTAATTGCAAAAAGTAAAAAAAAATTTAAATTGAAAAATTTTAAAGCATTAACAAAATTTAAAAGTTGTAATCTAACGGATGCATCTTTCATGATCAGAAATTTAGGCATCAACCACAGAAGGGTCCAGTGACTTAACATGACTGTGATGCCTACTACCAGCTAACAGTTAGCACTGAGGGGCCTCAGAAATTCACAAGTATGAAAGAAAAGGGCAAGAACTTCTTTTCAAGAGTAAGCAAAACCCACCGCTCAATAAAATCTCTACTGTATGCCAGATACTAGGCCATGCAAGGGAGGCTAGTGTCTGTGGTTTGTGGGGGAAGTTCAGGAATAGCAGGTTCAATCAGGGCATGTGCTGGTCACCTATACTGGAGAGGAAGATGCCTCCACCCAGAATTGCAGGGGAAGTTTCCCAAGATGGAGCCCCTGACCCCAAGTATTAAATGCAGCCTAGAGAGAAGCTAGCAGAAAGCTCAACAACAAAACGGCCTGGAAACCTCCTCCAACCCTCCCTCTTTCAGACTTGGGAGAGGATTCTCACACATCCCAAGGCACACCCAAGGCTCCATCACTGCTGGGGTTGTGGCCACGGAGAATCCGTATCCCAACTCCCAGGCCAGTGCCCTGGAACCATTTCAGATACACAGTTCAACTGCTGATGATGCTTGGAAGTCAGGCTTCAGAGAGCGATGGATCAGGCTGCCAGCTCTTCAAATGGGGCGAAACAAAACCCAAACTCAGGCCGTTCCCCAGCAACTCTCATCTGAAAGGTTTGAGCCAGGTTAGGGGGAGGACATTCACTGACACTTTTGTAGGAGGGATTTCTATGTTAAAGACAGCTGGGATTTGCCCAGTCTCCATTTCCTCGGCCAACTAGTTGTTGGCCAGGTTGTTCCTCAGGTTTTCTCCACTCTGGACTCCCCCTCATGCCCTGACCCTCCACGCTGGCTTAGCTGCCCACCTCCTCTTCACCAAAGCTCCCTCTCTTGAGCCAATCTGCATTGACCCCTAAAGTATCTCAACTCAGTATTCACACTGATGACAAAAACACAACAAGTTACAGAACAGGAAGAATGTTATCAAGGTCAGACAGCCAAGGGTATAAGTGACAGTTCTATCACACTCGAGTCCACAAGCACACACGAGCCACAACAGGAACTCATGCTTTTCTGGGCTGCAGGAAACCAGCGCTGCTGGATCAGCCCAGGACAGAGGAGGCCCATGTGCCTCCCCACACACCTGCCAGCCTCAATGATGATGCCTGAAAGTTTTTACACCGGGCCCATCAATCTCCATGGCTGTTCTCCAAACTACTCCAATCAACTAAGGCGACTAATCAACTAGGAGTCATCTGAATAACTTAAAGAATTTCTAAAACATGTTCTGGTTTTAAGAATCTCAACAACATCCTTGCTTCAATCTCTTTCAAGTTCACCCTATCACATTTTGCAAACTAATCACACTTGCAAACATCAGACTTCTTCGTCTATGGGAATTTTTAAAATTCTGGCATCTCTCCTCTCTACCTACTTTTTATATCACAATAAATGATTTTTTCAAAGCTGTTGTTTATAAAGTAAAGATGAGTATAATCCATCACTGAAGATAAAGGACACAGACCTCTTCCCTTTCCCCATTTTCATTAGCAGAACCTTTGGTTTAAAAAAGAAAATATTAAATTCAGCCATATTTCCAGTAAAATAAAAGAGGCTATTTTGTAATTTAATTACAATCTGTTTCCTAGTTATTAAGATTGTATGAGAAGGAGAGAAGTATAGACAGACTATTCCAGAAACCAAGTCTTTACTCAGTGCAATAAAAAAGTTGCTTATGGTACTTTCCTCTGATAGACTTAGATGTCACTGAGCACTGGAAAACCTATTTGTAAATAATCTGTGGAAGACCCACTGAACTTCATGACTATTAAAAACTCTCACTATGACACAGAGTTAAGGGATTTAAATTATAGAATTAAAATTTTGCTACCTGCATAATTTAAATTCCAAACTATAATTCACTGGAGAAATTAACCTCAACTGTTATTAAGTGCTTCTGGATTATGCAAAAGCTGTTGAACACACTGATGTATGATGCATTAAGCTGGCACACTAAAGAAGCATGTGAATGGGTTTAACTAACACACGTATTCATTTTCTGTTCAAAGATTTTACCCAACAGTACAGTAAGATAAAATATTTAGTAACACAAAACTCAGGAAAATGGTGCTTATATGATAAATGTCCTGCACTTATAATAGTCAAGAAGTCATACAAATTTAATTAATATTTTATTAAGCAGCTCACTTGATTCTGTGCTAAATGGAAAAAGACAAGCACTATCTATGTGATTCTCTGAGTCTAAAACTGGATCGGACTGCAGAGAGCATAGACAGACAGAAATGAGTTTCTCCCAAGTTTCATAAATGACAGTATAAGCCTCTGCATGACAACATTCATTATCTTTAATCCATTCTGACATATATAATTAACAAGAACTTTCAATCACTTGATGACTGACAACTTGGCCTGGGGGCCATGGTACCACTCAAGACCAATAGTTATTCCCGAATTGCTTACTGTAACCTTTAGAGTGGACAAACTGATTTTTTAAATCAGTAAGTGCTCTTTGAAAAAAAAAAAATGTTTTTTAGGGCTTCCCTAGTGGCTCAGATAGTAAAGAATCTACCTGCAATGCAGGAGACCCGGGTTCGATCCCTGGGTTGGGAAGACCCTCTGGAGAAGGAAATGGCAACCCACTCCAGTAATCTTGCCTGGGAAAGCCCACGGACAGAGGACCCTGGCGGGCTACAGTCCATGCGGTTACAAAGAGTCAGATATGACTTAGCGACTGACGCTTTGGAAAAAAAAGTTAGGTGACATATACGTATTAGCAAGACAAAAAGTGAAAGCACACCTCAACTCCCCCTGGTCGACATCTACTGTGCACACCACTTGCATGCTATTCTAGGTGAATGGTGGCTCTGAAAACTGTACAAGATAGAGGCCCTACACCCATGGACTGCTCGCCATTCCTGTGTGCACGCGTGCTCAGTTGTTCAATTGTGTCCGATTCTTTGTGACCCCTTGGACTGTAGTCCACCAGGCTCCTCTGTCCATGGAATTTTCCAACCAAGAATACTGGAGTGGGTTGCCATTTCCTCCTCCAGGGGATCTTCCCAACCCAGGGATGAAACTTGAGTCCCCTGCACTGGCAGGTGGATTCTTTACCACTGAGCCACCTGGGAAGCCCTCCCCACTACTGCATCCATAGATAACTCCCCGTCTAGTCTGCGCTCCCCTATACTATCTATACCTTTATCAGAGCACAGAAGTGCCAAAATTTTGCCACGCCTGTAATGAGATATTTAGGTTGTTTCCAGTTGTCCCCGATTGAACACAAAGAGGCGAGAGACTTCCTCGACCATTTATATCTGTCCTATTCAAGTCTTTCTGTTGGCGACATTCTCAGAAGCAGAACTGCTGGCTAAGCATCTGCATATTCTGGATTCGGATGTGGATGGCCAAATCACTTTCCAACTAGGCTGCAACAATTTATATTCCCACCGCCACCGATGAAAATGTACAGACAACGTTTAAAGGTCCCTTTCACTTTTCATAGAAACACTGAACACATCTGGGGGCCGATTGGACCGCCCCACCTCCACGGCAGCCACACTTAACCCTGTGACAGGGAAACCGTCTCCTCATGCAGGTCAGCACCAGGCAGAGGCAGGTCTGGCACAAACTCTAACACAACACGCTCCCTTCCCCTGCCTACCCAGCCAAGCCTTCTGGCCTAATATTTTCCTTTATGGGGGAGAAGGAGGGTTGCCTTTGGTTCTCCAGCCCTTGACCTTGAATCCTGGCATCTTGTTTGGTCGGCCCACCTCTACATTTTTGACTCAGCCCTTTCTACCTGCATGGATTCAAATGCAAAGATTTCTACCTCAGCTTCCCTTATTTTTTTTTCATGTTACACAGCAATAAGCATTTATTGAGGAACTAATTGTTTGTCTAGCAAAGCACGCCAACTTCAGACGGTCTTGGAAACTGCTGACTGAAAGATACAAGCCAAATGCAGGAGACACAAGAGATGCAGGTTCGATCCCTGGGGTCGGGGAGATCCCCTGGAGGAGGGCGTTGCCTGGAGTATTCTTGCCTGGAGTATCCCATGGACAGAGCAACCTGGCAGGCTACAGTCCATAGGGTTGCCAAGAGTCAGACAGGATTGAAGTGACTTAGTATGAATACTCTTTTTAGAGAAGGCAGATTCTCTTTAAATTATATCAGAAATAAGCACTCTTGAACACTGATCTTTCAAGTATCAAAAATAATGCCTCTTGCAATCTGTCGTTTTATGGAAATAGCTAAAGAATCTGAGAACCCTAACACAAGGTCTTAATTGTCAGACCAAGTGGCATGACCAGATCAAAATATAAAGACTTTTAGGGACTTCCCTGGTGGTCCAGTGGTTAAGATTTCATCTTCCAATGCAGAGGGTGCGGGTTCAATCACTGGTCAGGGAGCTATGATCCCACATGCCTCTCAGCCAAAAAAATCAAGACATAAAACAGAAGCAATATTGTAAAAAATTCAATAAATACTTTAAAAATGGTCCACATCAAAAACATCTTTTCAAAAAAAATTTAAAGACTTTTAACCTGAAACTTAGCTGCGTCCAGAAGCTAGCAAACAGAAGAGCAGAATGACATACTTGAAGGAGTGTTGGGATGTGGTATGAGAATCCCTATGAGAATGTGCTCTCCTGAGCCCAGACTCTGCTTTTGTCTTCTGATCTCTAGAAGGTGCTTCCAACAACTCCTTGAACTGCGACAGAGCTTTGAGCCAAATATGCAGCCACAAAGAGCAAAGGTTCCACAAAGCTTGTTCTGTGATCTCAGTTCTGTCTTCCTCTCCTATTCCTACTCCTTCTTCTCATTTATATATTATTTTTTAAATTATTTATTTATTGGGCTGTTCCAAGTCTTAGTTGTGGCACTTGGGATCTTCAATCTTTGTTGGGGCTTGCAGGATCTTTATTTGAGGCACACAGGATATAGTTCCCTGACCAGGGATCAAGCCCAGAACCACAGTATTAGGAGTGAAGAGTTTTCGCCACTGGAACACAAGGGAAGTTCCTCATTCATATTATTATTAAATTTGATTCATAGCTGTCTTTAAAGGTATATATAATTAAAGACATACATAACTCTATATTGATTTCAACCCTGTTTTATTCCAAAAAGCTACTGTGTCACCTTGAGAAGACTCTTTAGCCTGGTACCCTGAAGAGTTTCCCTTCATTCACATATCAAATTAGAACAATTCCAAAACAACACACTGGGTTTCTGAAAAAATCATTGGATAAAATATGGGAAAGCCCTTTACAAGTTGCAGAAAAGTCAACAGAATTTCATTACAGTACAAACCACTCAGCAAGTATGACAATCCTTTAACTGAATATATACATACTATCAGGGCTTCCCTGCTGGTTCAGATGGTAAAGAATCTGCCTGCAATGCATGAGACCCAGGTTCAATTCCTGGATTGGGAAGATCCCCTGGAGAAGGAAATGGCTACCCACTCCAGTATCCTTGCCTGAAGAATTCCATGGACAGAGGAGCCTGGCGGCCTATAATATAGTCCATGGGGTCACTAAGAGTCGGACATGATTGAGCAACTTTTTTTCATTCATTCACACATACTATTGATGTGATACTTTCTATTATTTGGTACTAAAACTTAGAAATAAAAGGCCAAAGTTGTGAAAAAGTATATGTGTTAGAAGATGAATATAAGAGAAGAAACCGCTTTACAAGTCTTTACTCTAAAACCAGCTGTATTTCTAATAAGAGGATTCTACCTAATGCTGGGTAGGATTGGGGGCGGGAGGAGAAGGGGACGACAGAGGATGAGATGGTTGGATGGCATCACCGACTCGATGGACATGGGTTTGGGTAGACTCCGGGAGTTGGTGATGGACAGAGAGGCCTGGCGTGCTGCAATTCATGGGGTCGCAAAGAGTCGGACACGACTGAGCGACTGAACTGAACTGAACCAAACTAAGATTTTACCTTTGAAAAAAACCTGAAGAAGTAGGATAAGATATACTCACTTGATTTTGCAACTTTTATTTTATTTTTTTAAATACACTTCTACAATCAGATCAGAACTCTTCAGAGAAGAACAGGAAAAGGCAATAGGTATTTTTCAGATGCTGCTGCAGGGTAAGTGGAAAGATGGATGGTGCTAACTGAGCGCGTCTTACATAGGCCAGGTATTTTAGTAGGTGTTTATACATGTTCTCCTTCATTTTCATCTTTATAAGAAAGATTATTTCTATTCCTTACTTAATAGTTGAAGAAACAGATCTCAGGAAGGAGGACCTTGTCCAAAATCATAAAAGGTTGGGAAGATCCCCTGGGGAAGGGAATGGCAACCCACGCTAGTATTCTTGCCTGGAGAATCCCATGGACAGAGGAGCCTGGCAAGCTGTCCATGGGGTCACAAAGAGCCAGACATGACGTAGCGACCAAACAAGTTAAATGTTGAACCGGATCCAGACCATTTCTCACTGACCTCAAAGCCCACGTGCTCTCTACACCTTGGTGCTCAAGAGAACATGAACATTCTCTAAAATCTCTCTAAAAGCAGCTGAGGTGGGCCCAGCTGAGAGGTCAGCTGTGCAAACAAGGAGAGAAAAGCACAGGACAAAGGCCAACAGGAGAATGATGCATCCTCACAGGATGTACCTGCTCCAAGAAATCTGGAAGCAGATTCATGGCACAAACCAAACCAGTAATGTTCTACCTGTACAGTTATGACCCAGGCTACATACATTTCTGCAGAATAGTCTAGAGCCTCTAATTCAAACAACGACTATGCTGCCAATTTTGGTTTACTTTTGCCTCTATTTCTGACATGGGGGCTTTTTTTAGATGTTATAGAAAAAAACAAAAAAACCAACAACAGTTTGAACTAGAATGTTTCTCAGAGATCAACGAAGTGTCCTAGTGTTATTTGACAGACAAGGAAACTGAGATCCAAGAGATAAAGACAGTCAGAAAATTTTTTGTTCAGAAAACCATTTAGCTACTCTCTTTTAGAGGATATTAAACTTTCCATCTTCCCAGCAAAATGCAGACATGGTTTCCCAAGGACAGCTTCCAAATTCTCTGGCCAACTGAGGAACTTACATAGTCCTGTCTTACTTTGGGCATGATGATACCCGTTTGGTTTTTTTGTTGTTGTTGTTTTAACTTTTATGTGATGAAGACAGGTAGAAGTTAAGCACTTATTCAAAAAGGATCAAACTCACATTCTGTTGAATAAGGGTTAACCCAGCAGCACACTGTCATGCTGGGGACAGAAAGCAAAACACATTACTACTTCCGGAGGGAGAGATGTAATCACAGAGAGTTCCTGGGACAGGAGTTAGGAGTTCTGGCCTAGGTATACTCAGATGGAGAATTACCATAAAAATGCTCCCTCATATCCTTTTTAAAAGGTTTTATTTTTAATCAAGCCTTCCTTCCAAAACATTACCCCAGTGCTTAGCTTTGTCTGCACATCTTTCAGTTCAGTGAGTAGTAGCTACCTTTTCACCAAGGCAGAGCAAACAGTGAGTGGCTGAGTGATCCACAGTTTCACAATTCAGATCGACAATTTTAGTCTGAAGACCTGAAAACAGTTCTAAATGAAGCTTAACAGATCTTACAGAAAATAACTTGTGTCTTAATAAATAAAGCAACTCTACATCCTCAGCTCTCCTAGTCCAGTGGTCTTGCTTAGAATCACCTAAAGAGCAGAGTACCAGCCATAAAAAAGAATGAAATAATGCCATGTGCTACAAAACGGATGGACCTAGAGACTATGATACAAGGCAAGGTCAGAAAGAGAAAGACAAATACCACATGACATCACTTACTTGTGGAATCTAAAATACGACACAAATGAACTTATCTACGAAACAGACTCACAGACACAGAAAACAGACTCATCGTTGCCAAGGTGGAGGAGAACAGGGGAGGGATGGATTGGGAGTTTGGGATTAGCAGATGCAAACTATTATATACAGAATGGATGGACAACAGAGTCCTACCATACAGCACAGGGAACTATATCCAATGTCCTGTGATAAACCATAATGGAAAAGGATATATATTTACATGTATAACTGAATCACTCTGCTGTTCACCAGAAAGTAACACAAGATTGTAAATTAACTATATTTCAATAAAATAAATTTTTAAAAAATTTAAAAAGCAGAGTACAACAAACCCAACAATCAAAATTACATTATGACACAGATGGAACTAACAAATGGTTTACAAGACAGAAGGTAAATGTTTTACTCCTCTCCAAAAAAAAAATAGTAATAATAAAAATGATTGTAATCATTTAAAATGCTCCCTGAAAACAAACGAATGAAAACACAAGAAAGCGGGTCCTTATCTACTGTTACGTCTGATGTGGTTCTAGAGACTTCTCTCGGTCACTTGACAAACGCTAAGATGGGCAGTATCTAGTTCTCACATTTCCCCAAATATATGGGGAAAATTCACGATGTTTACAAATCTAAGAAACAATGTGCTTCTCTTCAACGTAGGACACGCTCTTTTATCCTTAATCCAGCCTCTTGTATACACATTCTAAAATATGTGTCCATCTGAGAAGGGGACTCAGGACCACAGAACTCTGAGTGATCCTGGGGGCGGCAGCTGAGCCTATAGACGGATTTACATCATGGATGCTCTGACTCAAGGATGCTCAAAGGAATAAGGAAGATTTAAACATGGTCAAGAAACAAATCTAGTAACCTCAAAAGTCCCCTAAGGAAACTTTGCTCGAAAAGCCGTCGTACCTTTTCTGATTCATAAGAAGTTCTCTGTGAAGATCTTGATGGTTCCGGGACGTCTTGACAGGATTGACTAGTTTCTGAGGCCTAATGAGTTCGGGATTGTCATCGTCTATATAGTCTGGCTCGGCCATGATGTTTCTTGGGATGAGATACGTGTCCTTGGGGTCAGAATACTCCAGTGGGCTGTCTGAAACAGAACGATGAGAGTCATTGTGGTGTCAGTTCAGATGTCTGTCTGCCCAGAGCAGAGGCCTGGGACAGCCGAGCACATCCTCCAGGGAGCCTCCACCAGTTCACTGGAAACCCTCTGAAGCTCTGTCTTAGCCAAGGGGGCGGCAAGGAGCGGTAGGAGCCTGCCTGGTTCTGGGAGCAGACAACTAAAGCACAGGAGTCCCACAGCCAGGTGGGTCCCCACCAGGCTCACCGTGAGCTTCAGGTCACACGGGTCCTGCCCACCACCGTGTCTAAATACACGCTGAACCCATGATGAGCACCTGGGCACCAGACCCAGGTCCTTCGTGCTCCCTTCAGCCTCCAAATTAAGATGTTCTAAAAACATACAGATCCCAGAGCCCGTGTAAGAGGCCAGCAGCTCCCCAGGGGCAGATCAGCCTCCTTATCCTGCCAGGCTACTGCTCCCTGTCTCCTTCCCACTCCTGTGAGCACCCTGGGGACTTCATCCCGTTCATAGCCTTTCACATCTTTCCTCAAATGGCACCTTCTCAGAGAACCCTGACCTCCTAACTGCCCTGCTTAAACCTGTAACCCCACCCCAGCCCTTCCCTGCTTCCTCCAAACCACAGGTTGACTGACTAGTCACTGGCCACCTAGAGCAGATGCTCCTGAGGGCAAGGATTTCATCTGCACACACACCCTACTCCCTAGCTGCCAGAACAGTGCCGGGGACAGGGGGAGGGACCAGGCAGCAGAGCCCAGCTCTCCACACTCGTTGTCTAGAAGGAAGAGGAAGCTTCACTGGAGAACAGAACAGATCACCCAAAGTGGCTTATTTCTGGGCTTGGACTCTGTATCAGTACATGAAAGGAACACATGATGTGATGACCCCTGGGTCCTGTGTTCAACTTTAAGCGCGTGTGTGTAGAGGCCCCTGGAGAGTGGGGCACACGTCTCCTTCCTTCATCCCCTGCAGCCTCGAAACACAGCGAGCACCATATGAAAACGTGTCATATTTTGTGAGACGGAAGAGAAAAGGCATGGCGGCAAGAGCTGGGGGGACATGGCTGACTGAGTGCAGGCTGAAACCCCTGTGGTCCACCTGGCAGATATCCGACTGCTGCAGACCCCTGGGCATGTCGCTCAGCACTTACCCACCCCTGTTCCCTCTCCCCAACATACATAAATCTTTCAAGATAACCAACACTTCATTTTATGCCTCCCTGTCCTGCAGGATGACTAAGTTTTCCAAACCAAAAGTCAGAAGTGAGGCCTCACTAGAGCAGAGCATCTGATAGTGGGACTTCCCTGGAAAGTCCAGAGTACATGTGTGTTAATTCTCTGGCAAAAGCCATGTCCCCAGATGGAACAGGGATCTGAGAAGAGGGCAAGGGCAGGAGGGAGGATCCCATCTGAGCAGGCTCACACCCAGTACCACCACCTGTCCCCAGCTCTCCAGGTGAGTCGAGAGAGTGGTCCCCCTCCCCTGCATCCTCAGAGCCGCAGCAGCACCATGAAGATGTATTTCCCATACAAGAAGCATCCTTGCACATGGGAGGGCTTCCCCAGTGGCTCAGTGGCAAAGAGCCCGCCTACCATCGCAGGAGACATGGGTTTAATCCCTGATCTGGGAAGATCACCTGGAGAAGGAAATGGTAACTCACTCCAGCATTCTTGTCTGCAGAATCCCATGGACAGGGGAGCCTGGCAGACTACGGTCCATGGAGCCACAAAAGAGTCGGACACGACTGAGTGACCGAGCATTCATGAACACACACACTGTAACCATACATGTCTGTCTATTCTGTGAAAGAGCCAGAACCACTTCGTCTCCAGTTTTAAATCCGAGGTTCCGGCCAAGTGTCTGGCGCACGGCAGAAGCTGAATAAATTTTGAACTTAATCAAATCTGTAATAAACAGAAAGAGGACAGAGCCTCTGTGAACAAGCTCCTAGATGGAAGACAGGCTCCATCTTTATTTCTGCCCATGAAATCACTGCCCCAAGCAAACACTCAAGTAAGGGTGTATGTGTGTGTGTGTGTTTACACAAGGGGCAGGGGTGCAGGGAGGAGAGACGTGGCTATGTGCTTCCATGGACTCTGGCATGGGGGTGAGGGAGTGGGGGTATAATCAAAAAGAATAAAGATGCAATCTCAAGTAAAATTTAAAAATAAGTAAAACGGGTCCAGAGGCCAGTAGCTACAAGTAGGAGTCTTGGGTCTCCAAGTCATCAGTGATGTTTCCTGAATCTCTGAACTGTCCTCAACAGCAGCCAACAATTTCCCAACACTTTAGATACAGCACCTGCAGATACGTGATCACACCTGATCCCAGTGACAGTCTTATAAACAGAAGAACTAGAATCTTTATTCCACAGGCAATAAACAGAGGAATAAAAGTTAAAATAACTTGCCTAAGCTAATTTTGCCAAGTAAATCTCAAACTTTAAAAAGAATGAAAATTAACAATCTCTGACCTTAAAACTCATGTTCTATTTACCAAATTACAATGTTTCCTATTTTTATACAAAGATCTTTTGAAAATTAACATGAAATAAAGAGGAACAAACCAAAGAATAAATTAAATCAACTAAAACAGAAAAACTGTGGCTGCATCATTTGTATATTTTAGGTATTAATTCATGGGCAAGCAATAATATACACGTATCTAACAGATTGGGCTTCCCTCATAGCTCAGTTGGTAAAGAATCTGCCTGCAGTGCAGGAGACCCGGGTTTGATTCCTGGGTCGGGAAGATCCCCTGGAGAAGGAAATGGCAACCCACTCCACTATTCTTGCCTGGAGAATCCCATGGACAGAGGAGCCTGGCAGGCTACAGTCCATGGGGTCGCAAGAGTCAGACACAACTTAAACCACCACCACCACCTTCTAACAGATTAAATCAAATATTCCTTAAATGCTACCTGCATTGATCTTTTAAAGACAAGTATGTCTGCAGCCTCCCCCAAATGGAAACTCACAAACCTGGCCCATAGTAGGTCAGCGATCCCATCACAGCAGCCTATTTGAACGGGCCCCTCGGAGAAGGCATCCCTCGGTGGAGACTGGAGAAGTGCCAGACAGACCTGCAGGCAGTCTTGATTTTGTTTAAAAGCCAAAAGCGGTTTCATCCTAGTTAATCAGTAGACAAGAAGGCAATGAACTGCCATAAAAGGATTGGTCCCTCTGCCCTAAACCTGGGATAATCTCCCTGACCTCAAATCCAGATTCCTGCCTCCTGAGGTCAAGGTGTCAGCAGGGGAGGGGAGCCTGTAGACCTGGGGAGAAGAGTGTTCAGACGAGGGGAATAAGGAGTCAGGAGCACGCCTGATGCATCTGACGAAGGACAGACGTGAGTAAAGGTGGGGGACAGAGAGGGACCAGTGGGGGCACCGGAGAGGGGTGGGATTCGATGCGGGGACTAGAAGCCCAGTGCCAGGGCTCTGGCTTTTGCCCTGAGTGACAGCAAAGAGCCATTCAGGGCTCTGAGCAGGAAGTGACGAGCTCTGACCCATGTGTCTGGACGATTACTCTAGCTGCCGAGTGTAGGACAGGCCCAGCACGGCCAAGGAAAGACTCCAGGAGGCACCCCAGGTGAGAGATGGGTGCAGCAGACCGGATGTCATCTCATTTCAGCCCTCGGGACTTCCTGAAGGGCAGCGCACCAGGAGTGAGACACACAGAGGGGCTGAGGGTGCCTCCAGGGGCTCTGGCCTGAGCAACGAGGACAGAGCTGCCGTGGCAGAGGCCGCGAGGACAGCACGCGGGCGTGAGGTCAGAAGCTCCCTTTGGGACGTGCTGGGTTGGAGACGTCCCTGGACACCCAGGTGGCCGAGGGCAAGCAGCAGAGGCAGTGAGGGCCCAGACCCTGGGCGGCTCCTTCCTGGTCTTACTAAGTGACTGCCGGGGTCTCTCACCTTGCCTCCCCCCCACCCCTCCACTCCCGCTATTCCCATGACAGAAGGCCACACAGATGCCCACTGCCCGTGGTTCCCAGAGGTCAGGGCCGGGGTACACACATTGTCTTAGGCCTTGGTGCCAAGAGACAGATTCATTGTGTACTCAGTGAACAGACTTCAGTTCTGCGCCTAGGGAACAAGTTCTAGCTTGGATTCTTCACCACTTTCTTTTAAGACTGGGGGTCTGGGAAGCCTCTCTTTTCCCACTGGCCAAGAGGAGTAAGACAGGCTCGGCCTGTCTCCTGCTGGACAGAGGCAGAAAGGCCACGGGTGGGCAGTGGCTCTGCCCATAAAAGAAGGCACAAACTTCTTCCTTCTCTCTCCCTGGTTTGTCCTTCATCCAAGTGGAGACAGGAAAGGGGGCCCCAGCCTGAGTCAAGTGTTCAGACCTCAAGTGAGACTGTGAACCAAGCTGAGGGGAACTCTGTGGTGGCAGGGAGTGGACCACGCTGGGGTCTGGGAAAGGTTATGTATGAGAAGGAGGGTGGCCCTGAAAACTGTACACGATAGAGGCCCTGCACCCATGGACTGCTCCCCATTCCTGTGTGCGTGCGTGCTCAGTCGCACGGTTGTGTCTGACTCTGCAACCCCATGGACAGTAGCCCACCAGTCTCAAACTCTGTGGAATTCTCCAGGCAAAAATACTGCAGTGAGTTGCCATTCTCTTCTCCAAGGGATCTTCCCAACCCAGGAGTCGAACCCAGGTCTCCCGCATTGTGAGCAGATTCTTTACAATCTGAGTTACCAGATACCTTGCACTGAGTCAAAGACTAATCCTTAAATGAAGGAACAGAGTCCAGGAAGAACCACCAGGAGAGGGAGCCCCGGAGCTATTTGGAGTCTCAAGCAACAAAAGTTAAAGCCTGAAGGGCTCTGAGCAACCATTAATCCACAGCCTGGAAGGAAAGAGATAGAAAAATGTCTGGAAGTAAAGGCACTTTGAAATGGATATCAGTATTGCTACATGAAACCTTCTTCCAGAAATTAACATGAAGACACTCTTGTCAGATACACGCCCCTAGACCAGTAACTGATTCATAAAGGGATTTTTTAAAAACTATCAAGTCAGTGAAGGAAAATGAGGGTCAGCTCAGTAGAGGAGAAGCAAACCTGGCTTGAGATCTTGGACAAAGCCCTTAGGTTCTCAAAATGAGTGTGGTCATAAAATGTACATGTAATAATTTCTGGCACATCTATGATGCCAGATTCAATAAATGGAAGCTATTGTTAATCGTACTATGTAGCCAACAATATTTCGTATTTTACCCAGAGGTAAAACCTCTGGGAAACCCTGTATACAAAACTCTACTTCTCAAGGACTTTTAAAGCATACGAGTACTTCAAACACATAAAACAGTTCAAACTAAATGACCCACAGATACTGAAATGAAGGCACAAACATCTTCCTTCTTTTCCTCTTCTTCACAACTAGAGTTGGGAAAGCCCCCTTCATGTTCTCTCTGGTAACTTTTTTCTTTTTTTAAGCTTTTTCTTCTTTTAAATGATGGAGCCCATTAATTCTCTTTGCTGTTTGCTGGCTTGTTTGTTTGTTTGTTTCAATGATAATAAAGCATTCTTTACAATCCCCTAGCTCACTGGGAAGTCTCCCTAGGTTAACTCACCTCCTCTCCTCATGTAATCCACAGTCGCTGGTAACTTTCAATAGTTCTAAGACCCCATTCATGCTACCGACATTAAGACCCTTCTGCAAAGTATGGAAAGTCGGTCACATGCCCATGGAGTTCTGAATGGCTCTGGCTACAGTGCAGGGCATGTACCAAGGAGACAGGGCTGATATTGAGAAACCGATGCTGTTTTGAGGTCAAGGAGATTCAGTGAAAGGTTTTAAGCTGAGGAATAACAACACAGATTTGCATTTCAGACAGATACTAATACTGCACACTGAAAATGTAACCTGATGAGAATTGTGCCTTTGATTCCTGTGAATGAGCAAAATCATTACTAAACTCCACTGCCCCAGAAAAAGAAGGGAATTCCAGCCTTATAGATGCCCTCTC
This sequence comes from Okapia johnstoni, assembly GCA_024291935.2. Classification (NCBI taxonomy): domain Eukaryota; kingdom Metazoa; phylum Chordata; class Mammalia; order Artiodactyla; family Giraffidae; genus Okapia; species Okapia johnstoni. The sequence goes on from CM044324.1 coordinate 21,180,387, forward strand.
GAGTCCTTCTTTGCATTTTTTTCCCTTTTCAAAGGTTAACCCTGGGTCCCGACCTCTGCTAGTCCCAGGCATTTTGCGTTGACTGCTTTTCAGAGGTGAATCACCATCCCCACAGAAAAATTCCACAACTGGATGAATAAACATTCACTGCATCTGGGTTTCCCATTAGACTATTCCTGGCTCCAGGAGTTCATTTTCATATTTCTACATCACAAAGATAATTTTACTATTTTTTTTTTGCAGGGCTTGTGGGATCTTAGTTCCCTGACCAGGGACTGAACCCAGACACTCATTAGTTCAGAGTCCTAGCCACTGGACCACCAGGGAATTCCCACAAAGATAAAAGTTAAAACTTAATCCTCGGAGATATTGCAGGTTTGGTTCTAGACCACAATAAACTGAGTATTGAAATAAAACAAATCACCCAAATTTTGGGGTCTTCCCTCGTGGCTCAGCTGGTAAAGAATACACCTGCAATGCAGGAGACTTGGGTTCGATCCCTGGGTTGGGAAGATCCCCTGGAGAAGGGAACAGCTACCCACTCCAGTATTCTGGCCTGGAGAATGCCATGGACTGTATAGTCCATGGGGTCACAAAGAGTCAGACACGACTGAGTGACTTTCACTTCACTTCACCTCAGTACCTATAAAAGTTACATTTATACTATAAAACAATCCTCTGAGAGAAAAAAATAATCAAGATTTACAGATTATGCTAAGTTCCATGTTCACCTCAGTATTTAAAAGCTATCTAGAAGCACTCATAAATGAATCCTTTAGAAAACAATACCTGAAACCTGTCGGTACATGCAGGTTATAGCTGTACTAGAACCAAGTGAAGCTAAACAATTAAATATTTGAAGTGCTGTAACTTCTGGAAAGTAATTCCCAGGAAGGTTTTAAGAGCATTTGTTTCCCAGGCTGTCTCTAAGAGATTCTAGCAACCCTCTCACAATACTCTGAAAAACCCAAGTCATTTAAGTTTGCAGGCCAGCCAAGTCCAGGCCTGGGTCAACCTGGAAGAGGAAGGACTGTCCCTTGAGCCATGGCAGTCTCCCTCAGCACCCACAGTTCCCAGAAAGGAGGCTGGTTGTGAGGAGAAAGGCCTTGAAAGAGCAGAGAGTGAGTTAAAATGGGAATTTCTCCCAAAATGCCAAGGGCTTCACTTACAAAACTTCTGAGCCTGGAAACAACCTGAAGGTTCAGTCTCGTTGCCAGAAGACCATGGCACCATCTGGGACCCAAAGGCATCAGACAAGTGCCCAGATGACCTTCGTGGCCACAAACTCAACTAAGGCAGACAAATGACGCCGAACCAGAGCAATCCACACGAGCTCCAGAAATGTGACTTTTCCAACTGTGCCGGGCCCACCGCTGCTGGAATTTCAGACTCACAATAAACTGGCCACAGAGATGCTGCTGAGCGCTTGCCAAACAGTGACACGCTTGGGAAAATACCAAACTTGTTTTCTCATCCCTGAAAAATGTATTTTTATATAAAAAAAATAAGGCACACATTTTATATTTAGAAGATAGGAAAGAAGGCAAGAGAAACCTTGGGAAAACAGAACATGTGCCAATGTTTAAGACCTAAGCTGGACCAACTGAGACAGGACCAACCGGTAGGTGGCGATGGCTCCACAAATAACAAGGTGTCCGTTTCCAGGATGACGCCCGGTGGAGCAGGGCAACTTCATCCGGACCCTCAGCACTGTTAGTAAAAGCATCAGGGACAAGCCATGAGAGGAATCCACTCTGGAGTCACTATGCATCATCCCTCGATGTTCTACATAAGCATCTCCCCATGACTTAAGCCTCACAATGGCCCAGTGAGGCAGGAGTTTCTACTCCCTGTAAGTCTCCCAATTCCCTCTGAGCTCAGACAGCTTCAAGGATGTAGGCTCTGATCACACCAATGGGTCTAAATTCCAGCTCTGATTTACTGTAAGTGTGATTCTGGGTCATGTTTCCTCACCAGTTAAAAAGAAGAAGAAAGGAGGGGGAAGAAGATGGAGAAGAGGAGAAGGAGGAGAAGTGGAAGAAGAGGAAGAAGGAAGAGGAAAGCAGATCCTCTTATATGGTCATGAAGAATAAACAAGAAATGCACACCCAACTCAGGGCCTGGAAACAGTAAGCCTTCCATGTCACCTGTGACAAGCACTGTCACTGGCCACAAATAACAACAACTAGGGCTTCCCTGGTAGCGCAGCTAGTAAAGACTCTGCCTGCAATGCAGGAGACCCCGGTTCGATTCCTGGGTGGGGAAGATTCCCTGGAGAAGGGATCAGCTACCCACTCCAGGCATCTGCTGAGGCCTCAATAGGTAAAGAATCCACCCACAATGTGGGAGACCTGGGTTTGATCCCTGGGTTGGGAAGATCGCGTGGAGGAGGACATGGCAACCTACTCTAGTATTCTTGCATGGAGAATCCCCATGGACAGAGGAGCCTGACGGGCTACAGTTCATGGGGTCACAAAGAGTTGGACATGACTGAGCAAGCACAGTAAACAGAAACCCTGTTATTCTGCCCCAGGTTACACAGCTCGGAAAGTACAGGACCAGGATTTGAACTTGGGTCTGATTCTAAAGGGGTGCTTTCACTCCTTTCAACATCACACTCTTCTGAGTTGGGAAAATGGAGGGGGGCAGGCAGGAGAGCAGAGAATGGGTTTCACTTTAAACAGGATGATTTTCTCAACAGGATTTTAGAAGCTTTCTAACATCATAGCTTTATAATCCCAACCAGAAAACACCTTGCAGAAAATCATACTGAAGTGGGGAAAGGTGTCAAGAGAGACACATTTCCTTTCAAACACATAAATGTTTTTATAAGGATGTTCAGAGTAGTACTACCGACGACATCCCGGAATGGGAGGCAACCCCAGTGTCCATTAATAGTTGGATGGAGAAGCAGACTGTGGGGCATGAGGATACAGTTGAAGAACACAGAGCAAGGAGAATGACAACAACAGCCTGGATGAGTCTCAGAAATACAATGTTCAGCAAAAGAAGCCAGACACACCAGAGTCCATTTTAGATCATTCCATCAATCTGATGTTCAAAACGAGCAAAACAACCTCTGATGTCAGATGTCAGCATACTGGGAGCACAGAGTGAATGGAAGGGAACAAACAGGGCTCCTGGGGTGCTGGAAGGTTCTGATTTCCGATACAGGTTCTAGTTACACAGGCATATTCACTCTGAAAGTTTAACAAGCAGTTCACTGTTTTTTTGGCTTATGCTCTTCTCTGCATGTGTATTATACCTCAACAAATACAGTCCCTATTAAATATTAATAGCTATTAAAATTACAACCTAGAGATCATTCAGTTGTTGCTGTGTTATTACAATTTAGTTATTTCATCCATTTTAAACCTTGTTGAGTCATGAGAAGTAATAAATACCAGCCAGTTTGAAGACTACCTCCTTCCTGAATTAGAAGCCTATTATGCCACATACCAATTATGTGACTTAACCTGAGTCTTGATTTCCTCACCTGTAAATCAGGGCTCTCATAGCCACGCTTGCAGAATTGTTGTGAGCACTGAATAAAACTTAAGGAGAACATTCACTACACATGGTGCCAGACCACGTGGCAGATGTTCAATAAATTGGACGGTTAAATAGTTAAAACAAATTAATTCATTAATCTAACTCTCCATGAATCAATGTCCTATCAAACTGAAAAATGGATGACCATGCAGTAGAAGCATACTAGTTTAGACCAAGCTTAATGGTGAACCCCATATTGGCCTCTGCTCATTTTTTCAATTTGTTCTTAGATGGGAGAGAGGGACAGAGTCTATGGGAGAAAACAGAATCCCTGACGGGCTTTTGTTTCACGGCCGAAGCAGAGAGAGAGGAGCCCACAGCCCAAGCCAGCCCACACCATGAAAATGTTGATTATGTCACAATCTCTGGGCTTCGGTCTTCTTATCTATACAGCTGAACTGCCATGTCACTCTGGTTTCTGTTGTAAATAACTATTCTGCATACAGAGCAATAATATAAATATGAGGGATCGATAAAAACATAATTTCAAACTGTGATGGAGAAGATTCTTGAGAGTCCCTTGGACTGCAAGGAGATCAAACCAGTCAACCCTAAAGGAAATCAACCCTGAATAGTCAAGGACTTATACTGAAGCTGAAACTCCAATACTTTGATGTGAAGAGCTGGCTCATTGGAAAAAAGACTCTGATGCTGGGAAAGATGAAGGCAAAAAGAGAAGGAGGTGGCAGAGGATGAGATGGTTAGATAGCAGCATTGACTCAATGGACATGAATTTGAGCAAACACTGGGAGATAGCGGAGGACAAAGGAACTTGTCGGGCTACGGTCCATGGGGGTCACAAAGAGTCGGATGCCACTTGAGGACTGAACAACAACAACAAATAAAAACAGAAGCTAGTCCAATATAGTTTAACTGTTCATACATCATATGTTCATAATGTACTTAGCCTCCCATAGCCCTGGTGGAATCTGACCTAATGACTCAGTGGACAACTCTACAAAAAAGTCAAAACAGAAAACAGGCAAGATCTTTTTAGAGGCATTTTTGCATAATGTTCAGTCAAACCCCATGGGAAAGGGGTGGGCAGAGAAGCAATGGATGGAGGGCAAACAAAAATGTCCCCAAAAAGCACAGTACTTTGTTCTTCTGCACTTCACTCCACTGGCGCTGTAAGTAAAGTGTAGTGCTCCTGCACATTTATAATCAAGCAGTGTATTAATAATCTAACACAGAACAGCTCAAACACATACAAGGGGTAACCAGGAAATACACACCTGCAATGTCAGGACCTCAGAAAATGCTCATACCTAAGCTGGGCACCCAAGAGTCTGCAGGTGTCTGATCAGAAAAAAAAAAAAAAAAAAAAGAGTGATGCTGACAGTCAACAGATGCAAGTTTGGGTTGCTTTCCATAGAAACCAGCAAATTAACCCTGTGACTGAATTCCTTCTGCCTTCTAGCTCCCCAAAGTCCAAGGCTTTGCAAGAAAAAGGAGTTTGTTGTGTCGCCCAACGAGGTCATGCTCAAAGCCTAAGTAAAAGTTCAAAAAAAAAAAAATCAAAAAAGCAGTTCTTGAATAACCTCATTTTGCTAGTAAGTTGGCCATTCAAGCTACCTTGGGGAAGTGTGAAGACAAAATACACAAAGAAAATGAAAACAAAAACACTATGGGAATATGAGAAAAAAAAGTCTCTAAGTAGGACAAAACTAATATAAAATCGATAAAAATTTAGTAAGTTGCTCAGTTGAGGGAGGAAGAGAAAGAAGTGAACAAAATCCCTCAAGGGCACCGAACCAATGATGACGCCCACACTGCCTGGGCAGGCAGCTCATCCGGGTGATGTTTTCTCTCCGAAACCTAAACAAGTCCTAGAACCTCAGCTGAGACACAGACTCTGCACATGCCCTCTTGTCTGCCTCCAGAGAAGAGTCTGGAACTCCCTGGTGGATGGCGGCACTACCTCATTCTGCGAGCAGTGAGTGAGGGGGTCAGCACACATCTGAGAGAAGGAGAGGGGGCACCCAGAAGGGGCTCACTGGGGCGGGGTCCCACCACCACTGCAGGAGGGCCACCAGCGCTGCACGGGGCATCACAGGGTCCACTGTGCCGCTCGTCCTTCCTGCAGGGCAGCACCTTCTCAACCAGGCAAACGCACTTGGGCTTTCCCTCAAGAAAACGGCTGGGCCTGAGTATAAATCATCATGTACTTCAACCTGGAAGGACGGTAGCAAACCTCTTTCTTCCCAACTGCTGGCTGGGGGGCATATGTTCCTTAAGATTCAAGCTCCTGTGCTCTGGCCCCCAGGTCTGTCCACAAGGTCTGCGACCTTCAAGGCCCCAGGGACAACAAAAAGCCACCAGCGAATCCCTAACAGAAAGAGATTGCAGAAAATGTCCCATTCACCCCTAGTCCACGTGCAGGGACTCCCGGCTTCTTGGGGTACCTTCTCCCCAGCCTCTTGTGAGAATTCAAAGCTGCTGTCCCTCTCCTTCTCAACCTGAAAGCCAGCCACCTGGATGACCCTCTCTCCTGGTTCTCCCCACACCCGATGGCCCCGTGTCTCTTTCATCCGGACCTCTCGGTGCTGAGAGGTCTCAGGAACAGGCCTCAGCTCCAGACCTCTCTCTCGGCCTCGCCTTCCCAGCCCCACACCCTCCAGTTCTGCGAGTCATTTCTCCCCCCGGCCACTCCCCCCAGCCATCTCCCTGCCGTCTGCAGTGCCAAGTACAATGGTACTTGCGGTGCCCTCCGTCCATGAACCTGACACTTCTTATCCGTCAATTTTTCCTGCATCTCTAGGTGGTCCCTCCTGCAGGAGAGAGGTGCGTCCCTTCAGTGGGGAAAAGACCCCTGACCAATTGGAAAAGACCCCTGAACAATTTCAGTCACCCTCCCCGCCCTGCACAACGCCTCACACATATGCCGTCCAAAGCGGAAGCAGCCCCACCATGACTAGCGGATGGAGAAGAAGCAACAGGAAGGCAAGGCCACTTGCTCCTTGTGCCTACAGCTGAGCAGCAGGGGAGCCAGCGGTACACCCAGCTTTATTCCCTCCTGCATCCCCAGCTGGGCGTCACCCCACGGGCACCCGAAAGAGCCGCACGGAATCAAGGGGGCAGACACTGAAGGAATGGAGAATCCAAACCAGGTAGCTCATCTCCTGAAGCCTCTCCTGATTCCCCTTGCAGTTTTCCTCCCTTCTGTCCCACCGGGACACTCACTGTGAACCCCTCTCTAATGATGCTTATAGCTGCTGCTATGAAAATGACAATGACAGTCTCTCACTTTAAAGTCACAAAGGGAAGGCCTGACTTCCTCATTTCTTATCTGCAGAAACATTGCTATCTATACCTCCTGCATATCGTTCAACTCAATTTGACTCACTGACAAGTGATGTGCAGAGCTCAGACCTACGCAAGGGGCTGAAAACAGTGGAGGGGGAGAGAGGACATATCATGCTTTGAACAAACTCTGTCCTCATCTGATCTTGACAAAGCTTGGGGACTTCTCTGGTGGTCCCGTGGTTAAGACTTCCCCTTCTAATGCAGAGGGAGCAGGTTCAATCCCTCCTTGGGGAACTAAGATCCCCCATGCCTTGTGGCCAAAAAACCAAAACACAAAACAGAAGCAATATTGTCACAAATTCAATAAAAACTTTAAAAATGGTCCACATCAAAAAAAAAAAAAATCTTAAGAAAAAGCTCAGAATGAGTGAAATGAGTGAGAGATAAGTTCCTAGTCCTCCTGGTACATATCAGTCCAGGGAACCAAATGCCCATTTTTTCCTAACCCAGCAGACGATGCTCCTTCTTGCATAAGATGACCCTCAAAACCCTCACCCAAAGTCTGTAACATGAATTGCTATGTACGAGCCAGGTGTCTTTCGCCCCAGAAAGATAACTAAGATTGTCTGGTGGGAAATAAATCTGAGTGCACAGGCTTGCACCAATATTCCCATGAAGTAATTAGCACCTCATTAATATGCAGCCCATCAATCTGCACAAGCCTCTAAGCAACTGAAATGCTGTCCAATTAACAGATTTCCTCAATAATTGATTACCCTAAACCCGGTGGCCTCAAAATTGCCGTAGGCTGATAAATTACACTTATCAAATAACATTTGATAGATGGCCATTAAGTGGTTCAGAGTTTCTCTCTCTCCTAGATAAAGCAGCCTGATGAGATCTGAGGTTCAAAGACCCTTGATTTTACTCTCGAAGAGTGTTCTGTGGTCTAACAGTGTCACCCAGTGGCAGAAGGCACAGTCTATGTTCAGAGCAGCTGTTGTTTTTTAAGTATTTGTCACATGTGTTTCTTTACTCAACGGAAAAGAAGACCATTTTTGAGGAATTGCTCTAAGAAAACTAGCGTGCGTAAATTCAAGAAAAACAAGGGGCTGGCACAAGAGGAGAGCTCCCCTCAGTCCAACATTACTTTGAAGCCTTTGGGGACCAGGCAGATGTGTGCCGCTCTGAAGCCAGACATACGGGAAGCCCCTGTGACCAGGGGGAGGTGCAGGTTTGACGTGAAATCTATTCAATGTTTCAGGGTTGAGCAATATGGTCACTCGTGCCATCTGCTTTCCTGTCCACCATTCAGCCCTTTCAATTCTCAAAAGTTCGGCTCTCCCAGAACAAGAAAGCCAATTCTGCTCCAAGGTTGACTATCTGATTTTAAAAACTTATGAGGTGAAGTTTAATTGAAAACAATAAATTATTTATCTTCCTTATCTGTAACGAGAGAAGGCTAGACCAGATGGTCCTGAGCTCCCTTCTTGGTTCTAACATTCTGAGGATACAGAAGAGTTCAGCTTATCTGGTGCTCCCACCACGGGGACTTCTGACCCAAAGTTGCAAAACTCTGGCCCCGTCACCAGGGCCAGACGGACCAAGGGAGGGCACCCCTCTTACGTTCCATGCACGCCCCACCATGCCCTCCACTCCTCCTTGTCCCTGTTCCCAGTGTCTGACATCTAGGCTTTCTGGCCCTGATGCCCCGTTACTCCAGATGCAGCCACCCTCACTCCTAGTCCCTCAAGGAGAGTCTCAACAGCCGGATCCAGAGCTAGAGATATCCACACAGGAGGGAGCGTGGACTAGACTTTATTAAACCAGAACCCCAGTCCAGGGAGCCCCTAGACACTCCAGTCAAGAACCACACATATACCATATATGATCAACAAAAACAAAGCATTGTTTATTCTTCTTTGCATGAAACCACCTATAGCAAGTATATGTTACACTATAATTAAATTAATTCGTCTGAATCCTAAACTACCCTGAAATCAAGCCATAGTTCAGCCTTTTGCTCCTTCCTAGCTTTTCTTGACATATCTTTTGCCTTCTCTATAAATTCACCTTCTTCCTGCCTACTCCCAACAAAGCCCAAGCATGTGAATTTCACGTAGTCAATGACAGTTTTTTTCTCCTCACTTCCTTACATTTAGAAAATCACTATCTACTCTCACAGGCTATTCGTAAAAAGATAAAATTTTGCTACTTCCTGTCTGAAGAATTGTGGGCAGTCTGTGACAAGAGGCTTTAACACGTACACATCCGTGAATCTGGTAATTCCACTCCCAGGAATTTACTCCAAAGAGATAATCAGACATGTACACAAAACATATGTATAAAAATATTTTATGTGTGGTTCATGATAGTGAAAAAGGAAACTGCTTAAATATCTAATAATGCAATACAATGCAGCTTTAAAATCATATTATTAGAATAAGTAATGAAAGGGGAAATATTACTGATGGATCAAATGGGAGAAAAATACCAGGTTCCAAAATAGTACATCCTTTATTTTCTAATGCGTGCCATCTGCGTGAACAAAAGGTATTTGGAGTGTCCAAAGACCAGCTGTATTGGCACTGCCCAGGAACTCACTCAGTGCCTGTGCCCTGGGAAGCACAGGGGGAGTGCCCAGCACAACCTTTTGAGGGAGATACTAAAATCTGCCCCATTGTACATATGGGGAGATTGAGGCCCAGAGAAGCAAGGTAAATTCCCTAAGGCTGCAAAGCTCGCACAGCTAGCTCCAGAGTCCACACGCCACGCCACTCTGCTCTAGGGCCTCTCTGGGATAACTCTGTACCTGTGAGTGTGCTCTGCGCTCCTTTCCCTCAGTCAACAACATGATGCACCCCACTCTTCCTGGAGCTTCAGTGCTTCTGTTACGAGCTATGGCTGGGGCGGGAGGCGGGGGGAGCGTTACTACTAACACAGGCACCACCACTGACACACGTCATGGCGAAGATCTGCTTAACTGAAGTCTTTAAAAAGATGTTTTGATATAAGTGCACATTAAATACCAGCCCCCATCAACAGAAATCCTAAAGCCCTTGAGTGGCAGCACAGAGCATGATATGGACTGCACATGCAAAGCTTTCCTGTCACCAGCAAGAGTGGGGCTGCCACTGGCCATTCCATAAACACCCGGGACAAGCCACCTGGCCTACTGTCTTAGAAATTAGGCAACTTTTGATCAATTTCTTTAACTCTCTTGGTTTCTACATTCAACATTTGCACACATCATTATACTTAAATTTTTATATAATGCTATTTTATAGTCACAAAATTCAAATTTGCAAACACACACCAGCAGCCTTTACCCCCAAACTGCAAATTCCTGAACAAAGGTGCCTCCCTTGGCACATTTACTGGATGTGACTTTCTAAAGTATTAACACCTCAGCCATTCATTTCAGAAGACTACAAAAGGGGATGCCCTGGGAAGATGTGGGTTTAGGCCTGGTCCCCCTTGAGAGGAAAGAAACTACACAGACCAGAAAAAAAACCTTCCTGCTAGACTAGTTTTCAAAGCCCTCAAGTATTCCTGGTTTCAGGAATGAATAATAATTTCATAAAATGGATGACCTGGTCCACCTGGGAAACTGAAGAAGTATTTTCCAAAGAGGAGACTATCTTCAAAAAGGACTTAACAGAGAAACTTAGAGCAGAGACCATCTGTTCAACTTTCCCAGCACCAAAGAGGAGGAAACAGAGGCCCAGAGAGATGGAAGTTTGGCTAAGTTCAAAGAGAAGGTGGCCAAGCCTGGACCATAAAGTATGTGTCTGCCCTGGCCCTCACTTGGCTGGACTATACCACCTCACCCGCTTCTGACTCCTACACTGAACTGTACTGAATTTTCTAAATTCATTTTCTACTTATGTGGGGAGCAAGGGGGTTGGCACCAGCACTACCACCACCATTAACATTACCTCTTGATCAATCACTGGATGGAATCTTTGAAGATGATAATATGCTTCAGTTATATCCACATTTCCATCTGCTTCTACAATCCTGACAAATTCCAGAAGACTACAAAGTCACTGTGATGATTAAAACAACAAAACAACAAAAACACCTCTTGTTACTTCTCTAGTGGGTCCAGTGGTTGTGACTCTGCATGTCTGATACAGGGGGGCAGGGGTTCAATCCCTGGTCAGGGAAGTAGATCCCCCATACATGAAGCATGGCAAAAAACAAAAACAAAAAAACCCATGCCTCTTATAGTACGAGAAAACAACTCATTTGCCTTTTTTAAAAAACCTGATGTGAGAGTTGGACTATAAAGAAAGCTGAGCGCAGATGAGTTGATGTTTTTGAACTGTGGTGTTGGAGAAGACTCTTGAGAGTCCCTTGAACTGCAAGGAGATCCAACCAGTCCATCCTAAAGGAGATCAGTCCTGAGTGTTCATTGGTAGGACTGATGTTGAAGCTGAAACTCCAAGACTTTGGCCACCTGATGCGAAGAGCTGATTCATTGGAAATGACCCTGATGCTGGGAAAGATTGAGGGCAGGAGGAGAAGGGGATGACAGAGGATGAGATGGTTGTATGGCATCACTGACTCAATGGACATGGGTTTGGGTGGACTCCGGGAGTTGGTGATGGACAGGGAGGCCTGGCGTGCTGCGGTTCATGGGGTCGCAAAGAATCGGACACGACAGAGCGACTGAACTGAACATGTGAGCAACTACAACGCTGAAGAACAGTGACTGTTCAAACACAGTGACTTCAGACATCCTCTTTGGACTCTCTACTCCCCATCTCATTCTTCTCCTACTAAAGCCAACCATTCCTCAAGCATCATTATCCAGGATCAAATCAAATCAACTACCGGAAAAGTAAAAATCTGCCCTACCAACAATGGGACAAAGAAAGACAGGCCTTACTAATAACTGACCCCAATATTCCATCAGGACATAAACTTCAGCATAGAACCCAAACACCAAGCCCGTGCCTACCTCCACAAAAATGAATGACCGTCCCACTTTTCTCACTAACCTGTGACTGCTAATTCTTTACCAAGTGGCAACTCTAACCCCACTTTAATCTCTTGCATCCTATATAAAAATTAAGATACCCAATCACTGAAATGTACCTGCTTCCTGAATACATCCAACCCAGCTCTGGCCCCATTTCTCTAATCCCACCTTCAAGTCACCCAGCACAAGCACAAACTCAACTCTGCCTTTCCAAGAGAATCCCAGAATCCCAATGCTCTTCCAGGCTACACTCGCCCTGCTGCTAAATGAACCGAATCTCTACAATGACACATGCATTCCTGGGGGCTGCTGGCTGGTGGGATTTGACACTCTTTTATCTCAATAAGTTACTAATAACATGAGGTATAGCAGGAAAAAACCTGAAAATAAAAGGTCCACTAACCTAAATCCTGACTTACTACTTCTCTGGGTCTGTTTCCTTAGTGGTAAAATGACAATTATTCTATACTTTTACAACTTTTCATCTCAAATACACTATATTTCAGCCATACGGTGGGTCAAATAGGTTTATGTCCATAGAACAAGATGCTCTGACTTCCAGTCACTCAATTATGTCACGTGTGAAATACAGCACAGAGTTGCGAAAACCTCATTTTTCACTCTAAAGAAAAGAGATCTTCATGTGAGAAACAATGGTTACAATTATGTGCTTTTCTGGACGGTTAATATGTTTTGTAATTATACAAATGTAATATTTGATTTGATTTCTCCTTCCACAGTGACAAATTAGCATGAGGATTGGGGCACGTCTCCGTCTGGGTCTTTGGAAGACTGTCTGGCGCTAACTAAACCCCAGAGAGCAGCTGTGTGCACAGCCCAGGTACTTTTAATTCAAGTCTGTTTTCCCACTTACTCCTCTTCTGGTTACCCAATGGGCTTTCTGTGAACAACAAATAGCCAGTCTTGTGATGAGGACACCAAAACCAACACAGGGTTATTAAGCCAAGGCCAGACCACGAGTGTCCGCTCCTTTGTACAAGCCTTGGGTCAGCCCCTAAAGATCCTGGAGGAGTGAGATGTGGTCCCTGATGTCCAGAGCTCAACGCCTGGAGGATACAGGCTCACAATCAATACTGTGATATGTACACCTTGAGGGTGGGAAGCCCAGGCCAGTGTCGGGGATAAGGTCTTCCTAAGACTGTACCTCCTCCCAACTCCAAAAGGAGGAAGGTTCTCCCCTGTGACTCCATCAGTGAGGATGCCCTGGACGACACACAAAACCTGCCTAAAAGGAGCAGCACCACAAGGGCTCATTTTTGCCTCTCACAAGAATGTGGTGTCAGGCAGCGCAAGGCTGCCTCAGAGCTCAGTGCTGTCACGGGGCACTGGGATCCTCTCACTGCTCTGTTCTGCTCAGCAGCAGATCCCCCTGGCATCTCCAGGAGGAAAGGCAGACTGGGAAGGCGCCCCCCATCTGGGGTCCCTTTATCTGGGAGGGAGACCGCTCCCAGAAGCCCTCTCATTGGCCAGAGCTGTGTCCTGTGATCACCATAGCAACAAAGGGCCCCAGGAAAATGGGGACACAGCATTCCAGCAGCAAAGGGGGGACAGCAGTGGCTGTTAGGTAGACAATCGACTCTGCCACACACAGCCAGTTATGGTTGGAATGTGTCCCCCCAAATTCGTATGTTGAAGCCCCACCCCCCAATATGACAGTATGCAGAGCTGGGGCCTGTGTGAGATGATCAGGACTAAATGAAGTCATGAGGGTGAGGCTCCCATGATGGGGCTGGTGTCCTCACAGGAGGACGAGACAGCAGAGCTGGCTTCTCCCCCCACCCCCACCTTGTAAAGACTCAGGTGAGAAGGCTGCCTGCCATCTGTAAGCCAGGCAGAGAGTCCCCACCAGGAGTCCAATCTGCACCCTGATCTTGGACTTCCAGCCTCCAGAGCCATGAGAAATAAATGTCTGTCGTTTAACCCACTCAAGTGTTAAGTCACTCAGTCGTGTCAGACTATTTGCATCCCATGGAGAGCGGCCCACCAGGCTCCCACGTCCACTCAGCCTATGGCAGCCGGAGCTGACTAGGACACAAACCCAATTCAACTGTCTTCAAAGGCACTCCAGCCTCCGGACCAGGCGCTCATCGGGCCCCTCTGGGTGAAGTCAGCGGCCACCCTGCCTCTCAGCTCCAAGCTGACGGGTAAACTAGAGCACGGATCGTTTCTCAGAAGTGTTCTGTCCTCAGAACATTCATAAGGAAAGCTACAGTGAGCAACAGAGACGGGGCCCTTTTAATGTAAACCCTTTCAGCCTTTAGCTTCTCCTTCCACACAAAACTCCTCTTTTTAAACGAAGGGGATTTTGGCAAAAGTTCAAACGTAAACATATTTGTCGTGGGAGGAGATGCCAGAACGAGGGAGTAAACCACACTGACTGTGAACTTTCTCTGCTTGAACTCCACACATTAACTCAACTCCCCCAGAGGTTTGTCATTCTAGGTTGCCGGGCCTTACCGTGTTCCCACAGGTTGTCTTGCAGTCACAGGAAAACAAAAAACCAGGCGCCCCCAGCTCCAAGAGGCCGTCTCTGCAATCTAAACAGTGATTTCAGCCCCCTTCCCCACCCCCGCCATCTAACAGGCCCACCCAACCTACAAACTGGATACAATCCCCCTTGGGCCTCCACTGGAGCTCTGACTTTCTCCATGTACAGGAACGGGCAGAGGAAAACTTTCAAAATAAGAATGGGGGAAAAATGACAGCAACCTACTTGGCAAGCAAGGAACACAGAAAAGCAAAAGCCTGAAACCAGCATTTAAACCAGCAGACACCAGGTGCCACGGTGTCTGAAAAGCCTAACATAACACAGCCTTTCTTCTTACTGCAAAGGAAGGGGGCTCGAGGTTAATTAGAAAATAGTCAAGATTTCAAAAATGTATCTATTCCTAGAGCATACACTCAGAGACATAGGCACTTAGCTTGAGTGACAAGCAACAGATACATCAATCATAACCTAGGTCCTATAGAAACTGGGTGATATTCACCTTCATTCCAACAAGATGTTTTAGGGATGTTTATGTTCAAACATAAATTGATTTATGTACAATTTATGACTACTGCAAAACTCATTTATTTGGTAGCTTCCATCAAGGACATTTTCTCTTAAAATAAAGCCTTAGCCATCACCCCTTCCTTTCTCCATCCAAGTATGCACTTACTGTCTACAGCCCCAGGTCCTCAGCCAACAGGGATTAGGACAAGTTCCGTGAGTACTATCACATCCTCCATCAGACTACTCATTCTGGCATCTCAATCAAATCTGTTGCTTACCAACAATACTATTCTTTTATATGTTTTCCCCCAAGTCTTGACACACCCACAGCAGCAATACTGATTAAGTAAAAGAACAGATGCTCTGCTCAACCCCAGTTGCACAGGAAATGGAGAACTCTGCTTCTCTCTCTCCCTGAAGTTACCCAAGTTTGAGATGTTCTTCTTTCTTTTGTTGCAACAGGACTCCTTACTCAAGAACTCTGCATCCAGAAACTTCCCATCAGCGTCTGACTTCTCTACAGTCTCTGTTTTAAAATCCACACTCAACAGGAGCTACTGGTTAATTAAATGAAAAAGGCAAGGATAAAGAGCATATCAACACATTCATAATGAAAATTTCTCCTCTGCTTATAGCTGGTTATAAAGGAAATCATTCACAGCTTCCAGAAGAACAGTTATAAAATAATTTAACAAGAAACTACAGATGTATCACGATAGCTAACTACTTCCCTGATGCCTTAAAAAAATAAAACAAAGAATCTGAAAAGCTTAACTAAGACAGGACAGTTTTACCTACTTAAATGAAATATTCAAAAGCAAAATATAGCCAAAGGCCATGAAAAATGTTTCATTTAAAAAGTTTTCAAAGTAATTCAAGGAACAGAAATCACTACCCTTTAGTTTATAATTTTACAAATGCCAAACTGAGTATGAACCCAAGTATTTAAGAATCCAATTTAAAAATTTTAAATTCAGTCTATAGAACAAAATCTACAAACACAATGGTACATGTGATATGATAATTAGGAAGGCCACTATCAACTTTATTTTGTAATTTCATCCATGAACCACTGGAGTTAAAATCATAAACCTTATTTTCTACTTATAAAAGATATGTTAGCTGGGGGTGGGTGCGTGGGGGACATCTCTGAGTTACCACACCGTGTTCCTAAATTTCATTCTGTGAACCCTATACAAAAACCAATGTCAAGGACTCAGCTAAAGAACTTCCCTTCCATGCAACATTTAGACTTGCTCTCAAGCTGATAAACTTTCAAAAACACCTCAGACGAATGCCTTCCAAACTTTTCTGTCTGTAATTGTCTTTATACACAGGGACCCAATAACAAGCCCACACTAAAACAAACCGAAGTTAAAGTTTCCAGAAGCGATACCAGCCTTATGCTATATATACTCTGATAATTTTCACTGTTTTTTTTTTGGTAATGCTTCTTGCTTAGTGGCTCAGTTAGGTCTGACTCTTTGCAATCCCATGAACTGTTGCCCTCCAGGCTCCTCTGTCCATGGAATTCTCCAGGCAAGAATACTAGAGTGGGTTGCCATTTCCTACTCCAGGTAATGCTTCTTGTGATCCACTAAATTGATTCTGTGATCCACTAATGGATGCAGCTTGGAAAATCTTATCCTAATTCATTTACTTAACTTTGCCACCAGCCTCTGGCAGCACTCAGGGTACTAGGGAAGACACCCGAAAATTTCCAATGGAAATGTAAACTGGAAGACGCATGTATGCCAACTGTCACCATCCCCTCCAAATGGGAAACACTTAAGAACCATAACCTTTTAAAAGTTTATTTGGGCTTCTATTACTAATCCTGAAGCCATCATCTTCTCCTCTGTCTAATCTTTAAAATAACATTATTCCAATCGCTAAGAATAATCTCAAATCCTTCTAGCTATGTGTGAATGAGAAAAGGGATACAAATTAGATTACTTGGAGAATTACGTTTGTTCATAGTTCAGTGATAAGCCTTTTTCTCCATGATGACGAACTTAAGGGATGGAGATCACCAAGGCAGAATTTTCTCCTCTTATTAAAGTGTTTTTTAAAAGCAGGTTCAACAGTTTCTCTATCCACAAATAAAATGATAGCCATAGTACAGCAATATTTCAAACTAACTTTATGACATTTGCCTATTTGTTAAAAACTATAGAATAACTCAGCTTCTTAATACCAAAACAACAATTCTACTTACATATCTTTTAAGAAACAGGACAAAATTCCACAGTTAACTGGACTGAACAATGAGTGAGAGGGGGCTTCCCCTGGTGGCTCAATGGTAAAGAATCTGCCTGCCAAGGAAGGAGACACAGGTTCGATCCCTGATCCAGGAAGATCCTACATGCCGAGGAGCAACTAAGTCCATGCACAGCTACTGAGCCTGTGCTCCAGAGCCAGCGCTCTGCAACAAGAGAACCTACCGCAATAAGAAGCCCGCACACCACAACTAGAGAGGAGCCCCCTACTCACTGCAACTGGAGAACGCCTGCACATAGCAACGAAGACCTAGCACAGCCAACAATAAATAACTAAATAAAATTATGTTTAAAAGTAAAAAGAATCAAAAACAAAAACAGTTAAGAGGAAGTTCTCCAGTCCTGGGTACCTGCAACTCAACTGTCCAAGGTCATTTACACCCACCACATGGGAACCTGGCCAGAAAGTGGTAAGGGAGGCAGCTAAGAATGGATCTGTTTCTCTTCCTGGTAAAAAGAGACATGGCAGCAGTAATGGTGATTATGAAACAATAGAAAGAGCTAAGCTTTAAAGTCTGAGGAAGCCAAAGCCAACTCTGCCACGTATTAGCTGGATGACCTTGGTTCAACAATATAAATACTTAAAATGATTACTCAATAAATATTAGCACGTCGGCTGAACACAGTCCTAAATGTCCCCACACAGTGAATTTTCACAACGCTGGAGGTAGATTCTGAGTGCCAGAGGGGCTAAGGCAGCAGTCCCCAACATTTCTGGCTCCAGGAACCAGTTTCATGGAAGAAAATTTTTCCATAAACAGGGGGCAGGAATGGTTTTGGGATGATTCAAGCACATTACATTTACTGTGCACTTTATTTCTATTATTATTACATCAGCTCCATCTCAGATCATCAGGCATTAGATCCTGGAGGTTGGGGATCCCTGGGCCAAGGCACTTACCCAAATTCATACACTAGTCATGGAAAGGCCAAAGTTAAAACATAAGTCAACTCATTTCAAAACGTGTGTGGGGGTTGCCTTCTTAGCCTGGTTCGTTATCTTCCCTTCCCAGGGTTGCTGTTTAGATTAACATCTGCTAATAAGGACTCATCACTCCCACGACCCAGCATCCCAGCTGCTACCTACACAGGTCACCAAATATCTCAGGTGAGTGGGCTTCACCTATTCAAACTCAGAAACTTCTTTTGTTCAGCAATAGAAACCTTATCTTTTTTTTCCTTCTACCCTGTTACAGCTCCACCCTTCAAACACACCTCCCCTACAAATACCTTTTATTAACCTTAGGAAATATTTCACCAGCACTGCAGGCACGAGTACACAACATCTACCATGAGTATGTTTACTAAGGGAAGGGAGGTGAGTGTCTAATGTTGTTAGGCAGGGCAGAGTTGTCAGGCTTCATTCAGAGCCAAGACTATGACAGGCGGGAGAGAACAAAAGGCTGGACTCAGATGGGACGGCAGGAGTACCCTAGAACAATCACTAGGATTAAACTGTATTTACCCTGCGAGGTCCTGACCAGGGACAGAATGAAGGCAGGAGAGCGACTGAGCCAGTTGTGGCTTGGGGATCTGGCAGGAATTAGAGGGGCAGAGCCTCAAATATGCCAAGAATTCTGCTGAAGGCAATAAACAATCTCATAGTGGAGGGTAGGCTGGCATTAAATCAGTTTTGGAAACAGGAAGTACCAGGACTGAGTGGTTAATAAGTGTCGACAGAACTTTTCAAAACGGGGTTACATTTCTCCCTTGCTTTCCTGTCCACCTTAGTTGGCAAATGCTACCTCCTCCACTTCCTTACTCCCCAAAAAGTGGGTAAACAGAAGCACTGACAGGCTGGTTCCATGGAAAGACCCAAAGCACATCAAACAAGTTAATTTCACCAAGTTGATCAAAGACATGTCAATAATACAACATCATCCAGTCACTGAATCCACTGAACCGCACATGTGCCCTGTATGTTAGACTTAAATTATTAGTTGTTATAGTAACAGTGGACAGTAAATGCCTGCACAGATTAGTATTTACCAGTTTAGCTCTTTGTTTTACACTATACATCCTATCACTAATTACTACTTCCCAAGTATTAAGAATTCCCCAGTATGGGTTTCCCTGGTGCCTCAGTGGTAAGGAATCCGCCTACCAATGCAGAGGACACAGGTTCAATCCCTGATTCAGGAAGATCCCACAGGCTTTGGGCCAACTAAGCCCATGCACCACAACTACTGAACTTATGCTCTAGAGCCCAAGAGCTGCAACTACTGAGCCCACGTGCTGCATACTGAAGCCCATGAGCCCTAGCGCCTGTGCTCTGCAGCAAGAGAAGCTACCGCAATGACAAGCCTGCGCAGCAACAAAGACCCAACACAGACAAAAATAAACAAATAGATATTTAAAAAAAGAAATCAGTATTTTGCCAGACCAAAAGGGAATACAACCCATAAGGCTGACTTGGAAAAATACACTCATAAATCTAAAGGACACACGTTGAATTTATGAATGTTCAGAGAACAGGACATTGCTGTCATATAGCTATTTAACAATCTGAAGAGATACAGTGGCTTTTTACCCTTAGGGAAAAAATTGTGAAACGGCCTACCAGATTAAATAATATTATCTAACAAAAGTAGATTTCCTAATACATCCATTATTTTAATTAAGTACTGATAACATTATGAGTTTACAATCATAAGTCATACAATCATACAATCAAATCATACAAGCAAAAGTCACTCCCACTGACATACTACTTTTTAAAAATTTTTATTGTAGTTGATTTACGATGTCAAGTTAGTTTCTGTTATACAGTAAAGTAAATCAGTTATACATATACATACAGCCACTCTTTCTTAGATTCTTTTCCCACACAGGTCATTACAGAGTATTAAGTAGAGGTCCCTGTGGTATACAGTAGGTTCTTATTAGTTATTTATCTTATATATAGTAGTGTGCATACTCACTGACATTCTTATTTAATGCCTGATTATAAAACAGAGATACAAAGTACCCTAGATGAACAACTTTGTCTTTAATCTAGTTTTATTTTGCCTCATTCTCACTTTTTAAAACAAGTTGTTTCCATCTCACTAGCTAAAACAAAACTTTGTTTTCTCTTACAATGGTTCACTGCCAGTTTTACAAGATCCAACTCAGTGGCTTGAAATGCCTGGATGTTACTTATTTCCTCAATACATCTGTTACTGATCATTTTCTTTACAATTAATCCAAACAACACATTCTGTCAAAGGGCACAGGTCCAAGCACCAAAAATGCCAGGTCCTGGTCCCAGCTCAGCCACCACCAGACTCTGTGGTTCAGAAAAGGATCATGCCCCTAGCGGTCAGTTTGCTCACCTGTGAGCCCCAGACCAGGAGACCAGAGATTCTCACCAATCAGGACAGACAGACAGGCAGACACACACACACACACACACACACACACACTGCACCAGGCAACACAGTCACGCTCCAACAGAGACAGGCCTTTCTCAGCCACTCCATCTAAGCCACTCCCTACCCCCGCAAAGGGGAAATGTGAGAACTATTTTTGCCCATCTTTAGGTATGCATGCTAAGTTGCTTCAGTATGACTTCTTGCGACCCCACGGACTGTAGCTGGCCAGGCTCCTCTGTCCAGGCAAGAATATGGGAGTGGATTGCCATGTCCTCCTCCAGGGGATCTTCCCCATCCAGGGGTCGAACCCATGTCTCCTGCAGCTCCTATATTGCAGGTGGATTCTTTACTGCTGAGCCACCAGGAAGCCCTATTTTTTAGGTATAATACAAAATAATAGGGTGACTCTTCAGAAGATCTGTGACCAGAAGAAATCCAGATTAAAGTTTATATCTGAAATGCAGGCCCTCGCTGCTTGTACACCCAGACTCTCCATGATTGGAGGCGACCAGGCAGAGTAAAAAAGCAAACCAGTAGGAGAGCACAGCACTCCTCTCTCAGCACTCCCTATAATAAAGAGCACTACTGGATTAATAACAATTGCTCTAAAGAGGCCTTCCATCCAGTCCTCCTCTGTCATCTGAAATGACTGATTTCACCATCAGTAATTTGACATCAGAAATTTACAATAAACTAGTCTATGCTCATGCTTCCCCAAAGCACAGAAGATCTCCAAGTGCTGATGGTGGTTTCTGGATTATTCCTGGCTCAGCCAGGATGCTGTGATTGTAAAAGGAAATACATCAGTCAGCACTCAGCTTGCCAGCCATCAGCCAGCTCACAGTATTCTCATTGGTCACAGCCCCGATGAACGATGGTTCTGCTCTTGACACCGCAAAGCTGTGCAAACCACTGACTGGACTAGCCCCTTCCCACGTGTTCTTCCTGCTGGGAACCTGTAGAATGTGACCCAGGCCACCAGCCTGGCCTCACAGTTAAGCCGCAACGTTAATTTCAGGGTGAAAATTTAGGAGGTCACCTTGTCATTGTGTGTGCTCAGTCGCTAAGTCGTGTCTGACTCTTTTCGACTCCATGAACTGTAGACTGCCAGGTTCCTCTGTCCATGGGATTTCCCAGGCAAGAATACTGGAGTGGGTTGCCATTTCCTTCTCCAGGGGATCTTCCCGACCCAGGGATCAAACTCATGTCTCCTGCACTGCAGGCAGATTCTTTACCACTTGAGTCACTTGAGAAGCCCAACCTTGTTATTACCGCTTCTCAAACACACTCAGAAACCAACAGTTTCATGGCTAAAAATGCTGTCCCAATGTTCTCTTCATTATCAAAGAAAAAAATGTTAAAGCAGGAAGTCTGCACTAAGAATTGATATTCCTCTCATGGGACTGTCTTAAAATACAAATGAGGTGAGGTCAGGTCACTCGCCAGAAGCTTCTCTAAACCCCTGACCGTGGCTGTCACTCCCTACCCGGGTGTACTTCTCACACCTCATCTCCTGCATATCTCTCCAGACCTTACTCCCCACCCTCCAGTCCCACTGGCCTCCTTTCATTTCTTACCTAATTTGTGTTCATGCCAATTCCCCCCACCTCAACTCATCCCCGTTGCAAATCTCTCCCTACCATTGGCTCACCCTTTAATCTCCACTCATACACCATCTGCCCAGATCACCCTATCTAACCTGGGTCCTTCCACCATTTGTCTCTGTCCTAAGTTTGCATTCTGCCCCCTAACCCCCATCTGGAACTGTTCAATTTACTGCTGGGAACATGTTTTTTCATCATCTCCCATCTAGGTCCGGCTCCCCTGGTAGCTCAGCAGTAACAATCTGCCTGCAATGCAGGAGACCCTGGTTTGATTCCTGGCTTGGGAAGATCCCCTGGAGAAGAGATAGGCTACCCACTCCAGTATTCTTGGACTTCCCAGGTGGCTCAGACAGAAAAGAATCTGCCTGCAATGTGGGAGACCTGGGTTTGACCCTTGGGTTAGGAAGATACCCTAGAGAAGGGAATGGCAACCCACTCTAGTAGTCTTGTTTAGAGAATTCCATGGACAGAGGAGCCTGGTAGGCTACAGTCCTTAGGGTTGCAAAGAGTCGGACACAACTGAGCAACTAACACACTGTCACCCATGTAGGTATTCGGGCTTCTCAGGTAGCTCAGTGGTAAAGAATCTGCCTGCCAATGCAGAAGATGCAGGAGACACAGTTTCAATTCCTGGGTTGGGAAGACCCTCTGGAGTAGAAATGACAACCCACTTCAGTATTCCTGACATAAAAACTCCATGGACAGAGGAGCCTGGTGGGCTACAGTTCATGGGGTTGTAAAGAGTCGGACACGACTGAGAAACTGAGCATAAACGCACTGTTCTAAACAGCATGCAATTAGCAGCAGCAGAATCAAAGCTCCTGCCCTCGTCATGTCTATCTTCTGTATTGTGGCAACGATTTCAGAGTATATCCTAGATGCTCCCACAGTTCATGATTATGGTGATGCAATAATAACACTTCTTATGTCTTAGTTAGAATCTGTGATACCGTCCAAGCCCAGTCTACCACATTAAAGACAATGACAGAGCCAAGAAATAATTAAACTCAAAGACTGGTTTCAATTGTAAAAGGAAGAAATCAGTGGGTGTATTTGGAGTACATTTCTTAGCCTCCAAATTGCTCAACTCATAAAAGCTGACTAAAATTAAATTAGAATATTTCCAAATTTAATGATGAATGCTTTAAGGGTGCCCCCAAGTAGAAAAGTCTCAACTATTTTAAGCAGAGAATAGAATAGTCTTTTAATTTAGTAAAACAATATTAGGACAAGCAATTAAGTGATTTTCTATCACAGTTTATACTTCAGAGTCAGGTGTGCCTTTGTAAACAGCCTTGGAAGAGATTGCAAACATTAACAGTCACTAATTTATTAACTAAAGCCACAGAACTGTATGTTCAGGTGGAACTGTCAAAGTAACAATGTTCATATCTTTAAGATGATAAGTAGTAGATGCAAAACTGCTAATTTCCTGCTTTGTGGGTGCTTAGCTGCTTCTGTAGACATCTTAATAATCACTTGATTATATCACAAGGAACATAAAACAAAGAAATAACAGGATGGAATCCTCCACTTCCAGGAAAACAGACCATCAGCATATTTGGATTCCTGTCCAGAGAGAAAGGACAAAAGCCACCACCGTGTCAGCTACACAACAAGGAGTAAACAGGCTTCCTAAATCCAGGTGTTAGCAGGAAGCTCCTCCCCAGATGTGAACTGCCCTTTGCAGCTCAGTGTACACACTTCAGCTTTCAGCCATACAAATGTAAAGAGAAATACACAACACACTGCTGACAAAAGGACTTAGACAAAATAACTGACAGGTTAATGATATGCTAATTTCCAGGATATTTCTCAACTGCCACAGGAGCTGTACTATCACCACAGGACAAAATCCTTTTACCATTTTACTTAGATAAGAATCTGTGTTTGCTTGAGGTGTAGCAGAAATGAGGAAAAGTAAATTGTGTCCTTGCTATAAAGTTCCACCATCAATACTTTGTTTGAATAAGTCCTGAATAAAGTTTCTCTAATAAATCAATTAATTGTTATCCAAAGAAAGAGGGAAAGTTCTGAGGTTGAAAACAGACATAGAAAAGTTACATTAATCTGATAAGTAAGCAAAAACTTCAAGGAGGGAAAGGGATCTTAGTTACCACTCTAACTATAAAAACTGGGATTTTCACATACAGGGTAACCTGTGGATGAGGGAAAAGGCTTAACAGATACACTTATTTTCCTATTAAAAAAAAGAAAAAAACAAAATTCCCCTCGCCCAGGTTTTGGAAGCAATGTGATCCTAGAAAATTTGGAAAATCAGAATAGTATATAGAAAATAAAATATCATCCATGAATGCATCACTAAACACATCCATATTTTGATATATTTTCCTTTCATTTAATACATATGTCTTTTCATTAATTTTTAGCAAAATGAGGGTCATACTAAGTAGACAATTTACTACATTTATAAGCATTCCATCCGTGATAAAAATACTTTTTAAAATATGGTTGCAAAATATGGCATTAAACTGGTTCACTTTTTGTTCTTATTCACTTTGGCCACCTCATGCGAAGAGTTGACTCATTGGAAAAGACCCTGATGCTGGGTAGGATTGGGGGCAGGAGGAGAAGGGGACGACAGAGGATGAGATGGTTGGATGGCATCACCGACTTGATGGACATGGGTTTGGGTAGACTCCGGGAGTTGGTGATGGACAGAGAGGCCTGGCGTGCTGCAGTTCATGAGGTCGCAAAGCGTCGGACACGACTGAGCGACTGAACTGAACTGAATTCAAAAAGAAAGGTAATTTAATGAATTTTAACGTTAACAGAGTAAGAAAAAACCATTGTCATGGTGTCAGAATCCACACTGCACCATCCATAATTCCCTGAAAAGGTTATTTCAGTACTCCCACCTTAACCAGCTATGTATCTGCATGAGATTGGATTTTCTGCATATACTTCAACTGAAACAACCTACAACAGACTGAATGCAGAAGCAGATATGAGAACTGAGTTATTTTCTGTTATAGCTGGTTATGAAATAGATTTGCAAAAAGGTAAAACAATGCCACTCGCCTCACTATTGTTTCAATTTTGCAGAACAGTTTTGCTCCATTTTTAAACATGATTGAAGAAATGTGCACAAAAGTAAAATCATGTTCTTTTTTTTCCTGTTTTGGAAACATTTTTGAATACAAATGATCTTTTCCTAAACTGTAATGGGTTTGTAGTTATTTTTGCCATTTTTAAGTGAAATTTTTCAACTTTCTCAGTTTTAATTCCTAACAATAAATAATTGATAGCTATTACAACAGGCAAAGGTCTTTGAGGGGCCACAAGTAATGGGTTGGCCAAAAAGTTCGTTCGTGTTACATTTCATAAGATGGTACGGGAAAACACGGTCAAACTTTTTGGTCAACCCACTGCTTTGTAACAGTGTAAAGGGGTCCTGAGATCCTAAAGTTTGAGAGCCACTAAGCTGGAGAATAAAGGGTCTCCTTAAACAAATAAACCTATGTATTATTTTGTTTGCTTGTAACAAACTTCTACTCAAAATGAGACTTCTTCAAGATCTTTGATAGATGAGGAGTGTCTTTGTTGAATGGAATCCTTCCTCTTCTGGCCCACATTTAGTTTCTAAATAATCACATCCCCAAATACTTTATGTATTTCAACACTGTTACCAAACACTTTTTTAAAGCAGATATTGCAAGGAAAACAGGACCCTGGGAAATCAGATATAGATCTCTGACCACAACTACCTCTCCACTTGTTGTTTAAAAAAAACAAAAAGAATAAATTATCAAGACATCTGGGGTAAGAGCAGAGTGATTCAGATGATGGTACCTGATACACACTTATCTTCACAGTTATCATCATCTGTTTTTACTTCCTCCTACCAAACTATACAAGCAATTTTGTCAACTCTGCAGAGTCAGCCACACATGCTCCCTCCCAACCACCAGGCCCAGAACCCGATGGAAATAAGAAAACACTCACTTAGTGCCTGTTACAACTTTACTTTCTAATCAGTCAAAAAGTCCAAAACTGTTATATCATTATAGATATTCCTAGCATCTCCAGAAGAGGAATTCTTCTCTACCCTTGTCCTGTTTTTCCAAAACATATGGTTTCTACAAAGGAACCACTCATAGTTTTTTTTTTATAAAATCAGGTTGAAAATAAAAAACTCTTTCATTAAAATACATATTTACTGGGACTTCCCTGGCGGTCCAATGGCGAAGACTCCGTGCTTCCACTTCGGGAGGCATAGGTTCAATCCCTGGTTGGGGAACTAAAATCCCACATGCCCATGGCATGGCGAAACGTTAATTAATTTGTTTAGGTAATTAATTAAAAAACATTTATTGCAGGTGTAGCAGGTGCCCAGTTCACCAACACTGAGGACAAAGCAGTGAACAAAACCAACTCCCTGCTCTCATGAGGCTCACATTCTAAGAGGAAAAGCAGACCCTTAACAGAGGAGGAGACATGATAGGCGCTGGGTTTGAACAAGCAAAGCCCATGAGGCCCTGAGAACAGGAAGATCATCTGGACGAAATACAGGCCCAGGGAAACCCCTTCACAGCCACGTGGAGGCACAGACCTCAAATACAAGATGGATCAGAAGAAGAGAGAGGGAGCTCAAGACAGGAGCATAGCAAAACCCGAGATCCAAACTCACCTGGGGGCACAGTGGAGCCGTTCGCCAAAACGGATGCTCCAAGATAAACAAGGTTGATCAGAGAGAACAGCGCGATCCCCATGAGACACACGGTGCTTAGAAGCCTGTAAAGCACACACCTGAACATATATAATAAAGGAAGCACTGGACATGGTGCTTGAGCTCGGGAGTCATATACGGGCTGGGTGTGTAGATTTGGGAGCCCCAAATCCACAAGCAACTGAGGCTAAGGAAACCGCTCATATTACTCATAGGGTGACAAAGGTGCCTGCCAAAACCCCCAAATACCAAAGGGAGGACAAAGAAGAGGTGACTGCAAAGGAGACCCAAGGGGAGGATCCAGAAAGAGAAGAGAAGGCAGGAGAGAGCAAGGTCTCAGCAGTTCAGTGACAAGAAAATGTTTCAGAAAATGTTCTCAGGGGTGGCCACTAATGTAGCTACCAAGAAACACGAACTTCTAAACCACCATCCTTAGTTACAGAAAGAGAATTCATCTATGAATGAAAGCTTTCAAAAGCTAAGCCATTATTACTTAAGATGGCATGTATTGATTGCTATTGAAAATTTTGGGTTTTGTACATTTTTATTTTTATATTTATCATTATCATTTTGGCTACACCATGTGGCAGGCAACATCTTAGTTCCCTGACCAGGAATCGATCCAATGCCCCCATGCATTGGTGTTGGTGGTGTGTGTGTCTGTGTGTGATCTGTTTGTCTACATCAACATTACCTTGTCACCAAATATCTGTGCACATCTAGGCGAGACAGGAGTGTGAAGTAGTAGGTAGCAAAACAAGTCAAAAACACTGTGGAAATTATGACACCACAATGAAGGACAGCATTTAAATCCCCTTGGGTCATTAGACAGGTATGAACAGAGACTGAAAATACTGTTTCCACAATGGACACCCAAAAAAGCACCCCCCACCAAGGAACAGGCAGCAAATTAAAACCAAGGCCTATCAGAGTATCTTGTTGCTATTTTCACAAGTTTGTGCATCTTATACCCACAACCATCAGGGAGAAAGTGGAGATGAGAAGCAAAACAATTACAAAGCATGTGAAATTTTGCTAAAATGAAGCACTTCAACACACACATCAGTCCTGTAATTTTCACTGGAGAGTCATATTGTACCAGAAGTGGATATCTTCAAAGAAGCAGCACAATTTAATCACCAGGAGCACAGGCATTGGATGAAACATGGATAAAATAATGGAGACAAAACTTACTGAATGTTGAAAGATATTTTTAAAAGGTAAGCAAAGGGCAACTCATCCAGAGTTTGATAAGAGATGCTTGGGCATTTGAAGAAATTGTTGGGGGAAAAAAATTAGTTTACGACTGCAAGACAGCCTCTTACAGAGCTCTCTCCCTGGCAAAGACATGACATCCCAAACTATAACAAGACATGACTTTTTATTTAGTCTTGTATATGTCTGATGTTTTGTTAAACCCACTAGTTCAAGTTCACACATTTGAAGGACTATTCAATGACCCAGGGGAAGATCTCAAGGTTTACTATGACCTCAGATATTCACATATTTATGCTTTCATCATGAACATTCAACATTTTAAAAGCCATCCTTCAGGAAGATAAAGTTTGCCCAGAAAATCACCCCACACGTGTTACCTATTCAAGGCATAAGCGACTACACATTATAGAGGATATATGTTAATCTCTTCGGAATCATTCAGGCTCCTCGTTCAAGGCAACAGATGAAAAGACCACAGTAGGAACGCACCTCCCAACAGCACTGCTTTTTTCTAGCGGTAACAGCAAGGCAGCCAGAACAAGAATTTACCACCACTACCTCTCCCCCACCAAGAAGCTCTCTTGTTGGAAATTTTAAAAATGAGAACTAAAGTTCAAAGGGAGTCACTGCAGCAACTTCAAAAAGCAGGAAAGTTTGCATACCCATCTCTGTGTGCAACTGCATGACTTCATCTGGCATAGAAACGAGAGCAAACAATGAAAAACAAACCGTCCGACCCTGGACCCTGGTACCGGTTACCAACCTTCCAGATGGAACACACTGTCTCCAGCAGCACATGTGCAGAAAAACATCCGCAGAGCTTGCAAGTAAATATCCTCTATACAGGCTAACTGAAACCTATCAATGAAAGCAAACATTTCCCCCTAAGAATCAGCTCCCTCAGTAAGTGGTATAAACACACATACACACACCCCCTGCAAATGCACTGGGATCTCTCACACACATACACACACACACACCCCCCAAAACGCACTGGGATCACACACACACCGCAAATGCACTGGGATATCTCACACACACACACACACACACACACCTGTAAATGCACTGGGATCACACACACACACCCCCCCCACAAATGCACTGGGATCACACACACACACCCCACAAATGCACTGGGATCACCCATGCACACACACACACACCCGCAAATGCACTGGGATCACACACACACACACACACACCTGCAAATGCACTGGGATCACACACACACACACACACACCTGCAAATGCACTGGGATCACACACACACACACACACCTGCAAATGCACTGGGATCACACACACACACACACACACACACCTGCAAATGCACTGGAATCACACACACACACCCGCAAATGCACTGTGATCTCCCCAGGTCAGCATGTGCACCATCCCCAGCCTGACATTCACACCTTGATCACCCTTGATTCACCTTTCCAACTACTTATAATCCCCTTCCCAACTAGAGGGGGCTTCCCTGGTGGCTCAGTGGTGAAGAATCCACCTACCAATGCAGGAGACTCGGGTTTGAACCTTGGGTTGGGAAGATTCCCTGGAGAAGGAAATGGCAACCCACTCCAGTATTCTTGCCTTGCCTGGGAAATCCCACGGGCAGAGGAGGCTGGTGGGCTACAGTCCAGGAGGTCTCAAAGAGTCAGACACAACTTAGTGACTAAACAACAACCCCAACTAACGGAGGTGGAATTCTAACATATTCTGTAACCCCCACAATCTCTGTAGCATCCAGGCTTTGAGACAATGCAAACCTATACTTTCAATGATCTTAATTCATGACATTACAGTCCACTTGTGAAATATGTTGGGATGTTTCTATTTTGGGGGGAAGCGTTTAATACGGTGGGGGAAAAAAGCATCAGGGGACGAGAGTCTTGAGCACTAGTCCCCATTCCATCCAAATACCTGAGTGACCTCTGGGCTGAAGGGTCTGTCCCTCTAAAACCAAGGAAGTTTGCTTCTAGTGTTAGATTGCTGGTGCTAAATTAGTAGGAAATACCAAATCCAGATCAAGACAGAGTGTGACACAACAACCGCAGAGGCGTGAACAAGACATAACATCCCATGAGCTGACCTCAGCTCTGATCCACGGTCCACGTCAACTCCTACACCAAGCCTGCACCCCCAGGAGCTGCAGACTCTCCCAGGCACGCAGCCCCATCTCATTCCATGCCCTGAAGCAAGGAAGGACCCCAGAGAGACAGGAGAGACAAGTTCCAGGGAAAACCCTGAAAATTATTTACAAACAATGCTGTCTGACTCCCACTGTGCCCACCTGAATTCCTTCTAAGTGTATCACTCTGGACGTGTGATGCTTAAAACAAACAAGGAGACAGAGTTAACCTGCTCTTCGAGCTCCTATTTTTCCTAGCCCAACCCTCCCACAACACAGGAAGCACTGCAGAGTTCTCTATGTAACAAGTGCCATAGACCCAGGAGATGCTGAAGTGTTCTGCTCTAGTGCCCGTAAAAAAATCAGTAAGGTTTAGTACAACACACACACATACATTTCACAAAACAGTACTGATCCCTAATACAGGCAAACATTTCCTACTGTATGTTTTAAAATGCTGACTATGACCTACAGTATTAAAAGACAGATCCGTCAACAGACAGATATGTTAACAAAATGTAGCGGATACATACTTTGGAATACTATTTAACTTTACAAAGGAATGAAATTCTAACTCATGCTACAACATGGATGAACCTTAAAAATGTTAAGTGAAGTAAAAACAAGCCACAAGATGATGAATACTGTGTGATCCCACGTAGTATATGAAATACCTAGAGTCATCATTTTCACGAGGACAGAAAGGAGAGGGTGGGTACCAAGGCAGAGGGAGGGGGAACAGGGAGTTAGTGTTTAATGAGGACAGGGTTTCCATTTGGGGAAGATGAAGACAGTTCTGGAGATGGACGATAGTGATGGTTGTACAACAATGTGAATGAGCTGAATGGCACTGAACTAGTTATACATTCAAAAATGGTTAAGATGGTAAATTTTATATGTATATTTTATCACAGTAAGAAACAGAAGTGGGTTACCTGGGGACCAACAACTTGAGATGCGCCTATGAAAATGGGAGGGGGGAGTCTCCTGGGACTGCGCTCCAGGTACATAGTGTCAGAAAATAGTTAAAGGCCAAGGGCATAGGATTAGGCCTGGCCTTGAAGTCACTGGCCTTTCATTCATTTTAATTCACTGAAAGGAAACACTAACCTGATCCTCCTATTTGGCCTCCCAAGATCCCGACTTCACGCCAAGTTGTTGTTGTTGCTGTTCAGCCGCTCAGTCGTGTCCGATTCTTTGCGACCCCAGGGACTGCAGCACGCCAGGCCTCCCCGTCCCTCACCTTCTCCCAAAGTTTGCCCAAGTTCATGTCCATTGCTTCAGTGATGCCATCCAGCCATCTCACCCTCTGACGCCCCCTTCTCCTTCTGTCCTCAATCCTTCCCAGCATCAGGGACTTTTCCAATGAGTCAGTTGTTCTCATCAGATGACCAAAATACTGGAGCGTCAGCTTCAGCATCAGTCCTTCCAATGAGTATTCAGAGTATTTGATTTCCTGTAAGACTGACTGGTTTCATCTCCTTGCTGTCCAAGGGACTCTCAAAGAGTCTTCTCCAGCACCACAGTTTGAAGGCATCAGTTCTTTGGCACTCTGCCTTCTTTACATGCCAAGATGGAAGCTCAGATCATGTACTCTGCAGAACACGTTTCCCAAATGTTTCCCTCTGCCAGTTTACAGAGAAGACAAACCATTTGGTTATCCTCGGTGATTACGACCTAGCACCCTCTTATCCTCTGCTGCTCTGCAAGTAGGAGAAGCCATCTCCTCTACCGGAAGGACACCTGGCAGTCCAGCAGAAGTCTCGCCTGTGAGAGCAAAGCAGTGTCTCTGTGCTGGAAACCCTGGTTTCATGAACTTTCTGTTCCAGCGGTGGGGCGAGAGCAGGAAGAAGACGAGCAAGAAACTAGTGAGCAGACAAGGTGCCTGCAACACACGTGGGAAGGAGGGCGTGTGGTCAGGTAAGAGGCTGCAGGTCAGGGGCTGGCTCTGGAAAGGGTGATAGAAAGGCTCAGGACCTGGGATGAGCTTTCCAGACGGCGGCTCCAGAGAGCCTATCCAGCCCCGGGCAAGCGTGAGCTTGGCTTGTGTAGGAAAAACAGAAAAGAGGCCAGTGTGGCTGGAGCACACAGAAGAGGAAAGTGGCTGGAAACTAGGTCAGAGAGGCGGCAAGGAGAGGCCAGCTTCTGGTCGACTCTCTCACTTGTAGGAGCGGCTGATGAAGGTCTCTGAATTCCATACCACTGAACACAGTAGGACTCAACTGGCCTTAAAGATGCTAAAAGCCGCCTCCCCCTCCCTCCAGCCTGATAAAGTCATCAAGAGGTCCCAGGGGACGTCTAACGTGGGCTTCATCTGCAGGGGCCCATAGCTGCAGTAGTTTTGTTTGTTTTTTATTTTATTTATTTTGGCTGTGTCTTCATTGCAGCATGTGGGATCTTTAGTTGCTGGATCTAGTTCCCTGACCAGGGATTGAACTCAGGCCCCCTGCATTGGGGGCATACAGACTTAGCCACTGGACCACCAGGGAAGTCCCACCGCAGTAGTTTTTAAATCAAAGTCCCAGGTAAGGAGATAGACCTTGGGGAGTTGAGGCTGATTGATTAAGATTGTGCAGGATGCTTTCCAGGGCTGACAGCTTCAGTTCAGGCACTCTGCTGCTGTAGTCTTGGTGACAACAGATAAAACTCCAGACACATTAAAATAAAACCCATCTCCAACCAAAGAACCTATTATCAACATCCTGTTTGCTACAAGTAACCCAAAGGATTCAGGTTTTCTAAGCCACTCCCAATTTTAAATATTCTTCTTTGTCAACCCCAGAAATGCATGCACGGTTCTCACACAACTCCCTCTGCTCATGATTGGAGGAAAGATGGTGACCATACCTCTAGGAGATGGATAACAGTTCTAAAAACAGCACCAGAGTACTCAGGTTTATGTTACTATCAATACCCACATTTTTTAACGTTGAACTGAATGCTAACTGTATTATATGCAGGCACTCTGCAAGTGTACTCACTGTATTCTTATAAAACTCCATGAAGTGTATACTATTATTATCCCCATTTTACTGATAAAGCTATTAAATAATAAACTGCAGGCCCAGAAGGTGGAACCAAGCAGCGTGATTGAAAGCCTCCAAATTCACATGACTTCTCTATTTAAACAAACTGGACAGAGAAAAATATACATTAGATGGCAGTTACCCAGGCAGAGAGGGGAGGACACATCCTTTTCCACTTAACTAATAGCGTGCTGTGGTTCATGGGGTCGCAAAGAGTCGGACACGACTGAGTGACTGAACTGAACTGAATAAGACAACCTAGGTCTTATTTAAGATCCAGAGTTAGGACTCTTTGGAGAAATGTATGTAGCCCAGAACCAAACAGACTATATGGAAAGGATCTGCTATTAATTAACCACAAGTGACATGAAATGCAGAACCATGGAATGCACCAGAGAGCTCAGACAACAGGATGCAAGCTCACCTTCCTGGGCAAGTAACAACCCACCAGCCCATGGCCCTTTTCCATTTTAATAAACTTTCATCTAGGGGCAATCACAAGCTGGCAGCACAGCTCTCTGTTTATTTTTTTTAAAAGGGGTCACAGAATTCGTGGCCTGACATGGCACTCCACCCAACTTGTAAAGATAGGGTGGGTGGAGATGCAGGAAGAAGACAAGGCCCCACCCAACCAACCGGCACATTTACTCGCCAACATCAGCTGTGGGAAGGATGGGGAGAAGTTCATACAGGAAGTAATTAACCAACAGAAGCCAAGGAAAGGAAAACACACAGACACACAAGACCCTTCCACTCACTGGACGGGTCTTGTGTATTTCCACACTGCAGTGGGACCCTCTGCAGTGTATGTATCACAAGGCTGATTCTTCTCAGGTTCCAAGGCCTGGGGATACAAACTAAAGTACAGGACAACACTTTCCCCTTAAAGGATCTGTTCCGTTGTTGCTTCTGTTGTTGTTGTTGTGTATGTGCATGTGTCTGTCTGTGTGTGTTTCAGGGCAAGTCTTCTGCAGAGTGGGTTTCAAGCTCAGGAAATGTGGGGCCAAGTAAACATTGCTTTTAAAAGAAACTCCAGGCTCCTCCTGCAGATCTCCGATGCTCACCCACACTGAGTCTGAAACAAAGTCTGACAGCAGAGGCCCAGCCTTCCTCCGGTGCTTTATGAACGTTGTGAAGCTGGCCCAGCCCCACTCAACAGACAGCCACACTCAGGTCTGAATCCGGCGTCTGAGCCCGACCCAGAGCAGCAGTGGTTACTTAGGAAGAAGCCCTGAGCCTGAGTAGGATGAGATTAGGACGACAAGGTCCTGCCCTGGGAGTTTCCAATCAGAGATGGAAAAATGCCGTCCACGATCAAGTGACCACAGAGAAACCCAAAGATGCAGAAGTCCCTCCTGCAGGAGCGAGGTGCAGTTGGGGTCTGCTCTCTCAGCCCAGGGCGGGGCACGCAAGCCCTCTGAGCCTTGCTCCCAATTCATCCCAAACAAAACTATCAAAGCACAAGACCCTATCAGATATTAATTGCTTGTCATCTCTCCTTCTGTGGAATACAGCTCTTATCAGAAGCACAGAGAACCCAGGGCAAAGGGAACAAGAAACATGCAGGGTGTGTTATCAATAGCCCCAGATGGCACCCTGGGCTCTGTTCCCCACCACACCTACCTCCCCTCCCCCACAACCCAATGGCCAGACCTCAAACAAGCCTTTCCAAAAGCATTCTCATCAGGATGACCAGTAAAAGGACACAAAGCATCCTCCACCTCCTCTCCTCCTCCTTTCTTCACCAGTCCCTGCCACCAGGGTGCTACTGGGGGTGGGGTGCCGGCACCCAGGAAGCCCCAGGGAGAGAGCAGGGTCTCCTGAGGAGCTCCAGGTGAAGAGGTGCAATTAGATATGCTGCTGGTGCAACCGAGTGACAGTTTACAGCATTAGCGGATTGCTGCCCAAACAGAAGGAAAACCAAGAGAAAAGAATGCTGAAAAACAGAACATAATGCTAACACAGAACATTCTTCAGAGTTCAAACAAGGAGCAAAGAGACAGCAGCCAAGCTCCCTCAGTGAGGCAGGTAATAAACCTCAGGCTTACAGAGGAACCTCATGTCAGACAAAATTTTGATGGGGATTTTTTTTTTACGCACACAGCAAATACTTACCCGCAACTGAGGAAACATACAAAGGATGATGACATGATCTATCAACCAGACCAGGTCACTCTGAGCGTGGATGAAGGCTCTACTAAAGTTACACTGCGCAAAGACACAGATCAAGCTGCCTGCAGACGACCTAGGAGGTACCAGATGGGCTGCTCTCTTGCCATTCACTGCTAACCCTGGGTCCCTCTTTACTTGTAAGGCTCCTCTCATTCAGTGACTAGTTCCTGCGCTTACAGGAGCCCACAAACCAATAAATAAACAGGGTGAGAACCTTTATCCAGCATCCTTGGACTCCTGGCTATGGGTGACCTACTGACCCGATTCTCTGCTCTGCTGGCTGGCTCAGATTCCTGACCCAGAGCTTCACTCTCACTTCTCATCATATCCCGCCTACTTCACTTCCATCCTGAACCACTGAAAACCTTCCTTCTCTACAGAACTCATCTTTGTTTCTAAGATGCCTGCCTATAGGTCCTAAACCTCAGCTCACACAGGCTGAATGTCTGCATCTCCCCAAGAATCACTGCTGAAACCTTAACTCCCAAAATGATGGTATTTGGAGACAGGGCCTTTGGGAGGTGATGAGGCCATGAGGGTGGAGCCCTCACAAATGAGATTAGTGCCCTTACAAGAAAAGACACAAGGGGATCTCTGTTCGCCATGTGGGGATACAGCAAGACAGCCATCTGCAAACTAGGAAAAGGGCCCTCAATGAGACATCAAATCTGCCAGCACCTTGATCCTGGACTTCCAGCCTCCAGAACTGTGAGAAATACGTGTCTGCTGTTAAGCTGCCTGGTCTGTGGTGTTTGTTACCACACCCAAGCTGGCTCACAGGCACATCCACACCCTTGATTCCAGTGGCCTCTCTGGCCCTTCATCCTCGGCTTCCTAACCCATCTCTCCAGCTACCTCTGCTTATACGACTAGCACAGCACTTCAGGTGCAGAAGATCCATGAGAGTGGTAGGGCTGACACAGGCACTCTGAACCTGTAGCGAACTCGAACTGGGTCCTAATAGAACTGAACCGTTTTGTTCCATCAGGTGGGTGAAAACAACCAGGTGTGATGTCACATCCAGACCTCAGTGTAAGGGGAGCAGACACAGGGAGGACACTGATGTCAGTTAGCACCTACCTGCAGGCACCATGCCAGGTGCTTTACCTGCAATACCTGCCTAAGACTCACATTGTAGAATCGAAAACACTGGGCTCACAAAGAAAAAAGAACTTACCTCCCAAGGTCTGTCTGACAGAAGGTTCATCTCTTTCTCAAATGCCAATGTTAGAACCAATTGATGACAACCAACACTTGAAAAAAGACTTGCAGGGAATGGTGATGTGAGGAGCACTCTTCCAAAATCATGAAAAGAACTCATATATTTACTCTTATATAGTCTCATTTATTTACATTGAAAGACATCATATATTTATTCAACCCATAGGAAGTAGCTTAGCCCTAGAAGTCAAAATGTGGACACCAGACAACATTAGCAAAGACAGTTCTCAGGTATTTAAATAAACACTGTGGTTTCTACTTATGGTATAAGTAACTATTTTTTAATGTTCAACATTTTAAAGGCTTCATATTAGAATGAATAAGAACATACACATCAAAAAAAAAGAAAAGAAAGAAAGAGCTTTTTTTAGGATGACAGAACCATGTGAGGTTTTTCTTTAAAACGTTCTGCCAGTGCAGGGGACACGGGTTTGATCCCTGGTCCTGGAAGACCCCACATGCAGGGCAATTAAGCCCATGTACCACAGCTACTAAGCCGGTGCTCTAGAGCCCGAGAACCACAACTACTGAAGCCCACACGCCTCGAGTCCATGGTCCACAACAAGAGAAACCACTGCAGTGAGAAAGCCCAGGCACCACAATGAAGAGTAGCTCCCACCTGCCACAACCAGAGAAAAGCCCAGGCAAACCAATGAAGACTCAGCACGCGCACACACACACACACACACAAACACATTATTCTTTTTCTGCAATAAAATCATTGCCAACATCCTAGGATGCCAGAAACTAGGATGTTTTCTCTTTTGTTTTTGCTCTTTTGTGGTGGCAAGTGCCAGTCCATGGGGCCGACGGGGGTAGGCAAGGCATGTCAGAGCAAAGGAAGCTGTGCTGGATTAGCAACCAAGGGAAGAGAGGTCTGTTCCTAGGTGTACATTAAGGAGACTTGTAAGATGTTGGGCCCTAGCTTCTCTGAGCACCAGCTTTACATACAGAACTCCATATTCTGCAAGGCCTCGGCCCCCTTCAGAGCCTAAGGTTTACAGAGAACGGAAAGTGACACACTTGAGAGAAACGGTGGGATGTATATTTAAAGAGGGCTATGAAATGAGTCATCTGTGAGTAAAACGTAATTTATCTCCATTTAAAAAGTCATATTAATCTACATGGCGGTGGTAGAGAGAACATCTAACGTCTTACAATGACTGTGAAGAGGCTATAAAAAGGCAGCATTTGAAATGAGTCAGCACTGCACCAGGGTCCACCGAGAAGCCCATGCAAGCAGCATCTCCCAGGCTGTATCTGCAGGCGGCTTTGTTTCAAACACAAATGGAGAGAGGGGAGAAAAACCAGTGTTGGCTGAGCCCATCATTGCAAATTCAGCTGTATGTCTGACACAGGAAGCTCATGAAGAACTGTAATTTAGAAAAAAAATTCTACTCTGGGTACCTATACAGATAGCTGCAAAGCCAACTGGGTTTTTGTTCTATCACAAACTGTTCCAAGTCACTCATGGACCAGGATACAAAACATTTCCAAGTGGAGATCTCCCTGGATGTTACCAGGGTCTCCACATTTCCGTGCTCCCTTATGTACTCAAGACAACACAGACCATCTCGTCAAAACGACACTTCTGCGGCACCCACACTAGGCTCTGAGGGGGCAGCACGGACAGAAACAAGGTGAGTCTTGCAGGCTTCAGAAATGAGAAGCTAACACTCAACACCAACACCCTCTCCCATTTCCAGAAGCAATGTCTCACTTCCATTGCTCCCTCTCCATCACCCTTCACACCCTTGCTCCCAAAAGCAGACCTGCTCCTGATGAAATCTCTGCCATAGGACTGCCTGGAATGTGACAGAATGAGGAAGAGGAGAGAGAGGAGGAAAAGGAGGAGGAGGAGAAGCAAGAGATGAGGAGGCTTTCAAGGAAGGAGCTTCTGCTTTCCAGGCCGGCTGCAAGGAAATGCCTTGGTAAGGTTTTCTGGAGCTTAAAGCTTAGGTGGTTCTTTTATTTATTTGTTTTTAAGAATGCTCAAAGGAACTTTTTAACCTTCCCAGACTCTTTTAAATGCTGAGTAGTGAAGTCATTTATTGTCTTCCGTTGACCATATTTACACATTAGAGTTGGTGGGTTTAATATAAATCTTTAGAGTAAATGGAAAGCCATGGATGGAAAAGCACTGTTTATGGGTTGTTAGCAATAATTCCTTTAATAAGGAATAATAAAGTTAAAATAATAATAGTGATAAAGAGGAGGAAGAAGGAAGGAAGAAAAGAAGAAAGGGCTCAAGTAAAAGGCAGAACCAGAGGGTGAATAAACACACCTTTTCTCTAACGAATATACAGTCATCCCCCAGTATCAGCACAGAAGGGTTCCAGGACCACCCTGGATACCAAAATCTAGATAAGATGATCTCTTGATCTAAAGGCTTCCTCAAGCTCAAGCCCTTTGTGACAATGCAGGGCAGTTTCTAATTTCAAATTCTTCTAGGTTTCCAGTTATCACACCTTTATGATGTACTGGTCACAGCTATGATTTATTTGATACCAAGATGTGCAAGATCCTTAGATGAAGTATTTGCATATATAACCTAAGAGCATCTATCCTCCGGTACATTGTAAACTCATCTCCAGATTACTTATAATACCTAGTAAAATGCAAATACTATGTAAATAGTTGTACACACAATATAGATGTTTTACAAATAATTGTCAGAATGCCACAAATTCAAGCATTTTAGAACCTTCTGGAATTTATCAAAAGTTGGTTGAATCCACAGATGCAGAACCGGCAGATACAGAGGCCCAACTCTATCTGAGTTCTATGTGATCTTGGATAAATTATTGACGGTCTCCAGGCCTCAGTGTCCTCCACAGTAAAATACAGTCAATTAAAGTCCTCCATCCCAGGATGAGGATCCCATAAACGACGCACAGAGAGCACTTAGCAGGTATGTAAGAAACACCCATGTGTTACTGACTGTTAGTGTGGGGTGAGTTCCAGTTCAAGTCAACCACTAATGAGCTATGTGGTCTCAGGTAAGGTAGTTAACACATCTGAGTGTTGGTTTATTCACCAAAAAAAATGAGTCTAAATGAGATGGTCTCTTGATCTCTAAGGCTTCCTCAAGCTCAAATCCTTTGTGACAACGCAGGGTAGTTTCTAATTTCAAATTCTTTTAGGTTTCTAATTGTCACACCTTTATGATGTACTGATCACAGCTACAATTTATTTAATACCAAGCGTCAGGTCACAGGCACAACTCCTAATCATGAGACTGTGCCTGTGGGAATCCTAGAACCTGCTTTATGAATATCCTTTTCACACTGTAGTAGTTTCCAAGAACATATGGCTCACACGGTAAAGAATTTGTTTGCAATGCAGGAGTCCTAGGTTTGATCCCTGCGTTGGGAAGATCCCCTGGAAAAGGAAATGGCAACCCACTTCAGTATTCTTGCCTGGAGAATGCCATGGACAGAGGAGTTTTGCAGGCTACAGTCCACGGGGTTGCAGAGTCAGACACAACTGACTAACACACTTACTTACTTACATGCTGGCAAAAGGCGAGCATGCCTACGGCAGGAGGAAATAATATATTTCCATCCCAGGGCCCTTCAAATGTTGGGTATGTCCCCAAATCATATTGTTGTTGTTCCAGTGGCCCCTGGCAGTGATGGAGCACACATATATTAAATTCATTTGCTATAACCACCCTCCTTTAAAAGGAACTCCCAATTACTTCCTGCTACACACATTGCAATAATCCATCCTTTCCGATCTTAACAATGAAGTCGAAAGTTGCCAGCAGAGGTCCATTTTTCTTCCATCTAGGCAGAACCGAAACTCAACTATTTCAGATGTGTCATTTGCCTCCTGTATTTTTAAACTCATCAATGGCTTACATCTTCTCTTATAAAGAAAGATGAGGTATAAATGTCCTTATGTGTCAGGAAATTTTAGATGATTATTGAAGAAGATAATCTATCATGGTCTACACCATCATGTGGAATTCTAATTTATAAACCCATGTCATAATCTCTCAATTTTTAGGTGATGGTCAAGCACCCAAGTTAGCAAATACAGACAGAATTTTTTATGTTGCTGCTAAATAAAATCAACCTGGCACAGTAACATGGGCTTCCTTGGTAGCTCAGCTGGTAAAGAATCTGCCTGCAATGCAGGAGACCCCAGTTTGATTCCTGGATCGGGAAGATCCACTGGAGAAGGGATAGGCTACCCACTCCAGTATTCTTGGGCTTCCCTGGTGGCTCAGCTGGTAAAGAATCCACCTGCAATATGGGAGACCTGGGTTCAATCCCTGGGTTGGGAAGATCCCCTGCAGAAGGGAACAGCTACCCACTCCAGTATTCTGGCCTGGAGAATTCCATGGACTGTATAGTCCATGGGGTCTCAAAGAGCCAGACACCACTGAGTGACTTTCACTTTCACAGTAACATTCATAAAAGATTGTACAAATGGCAATTAGCTCTAATGTCTGGAAGTATTCGCTATGTTTGGATAAAGCCAAGCCAATCATTGCTTCCCTACTGATTATCTAGCCATTCTCAAGTGGACACCCTGGCTAGTTTAAGTTTCATCTCACACTCACTAATATGTTCATTAAGACAAGAAGAATAAGCAACCTCTCATGAAATAATCAATTCAGGCAACAGTTCCCAGTGGATGCTAACAGACCCTTGGAGAAAGATTGATGAGAAAATTTACAACGAAAGGATCAAGCTGCCACTACATGAACCCAATGATTAACCTCAGCATCACTACAAGGGAGAAAACCAGGTATTGTCCTGAGATAATGGAACATGACGTATACAACACCGTCAACAAACGAATCTTGCCCCCAAAAGCTGAATATGAATCTATGAAAATTAATAAAAAAACGTCATTTAAAATGGAATCAGGAGGCCAGAAGGGGGAGTTCTCAGGTCAACTGCTGACCCAAAAGGAAAAGAGATACCTTTGTATCTCCAACATAAAGAAGGTTATTACTTTATTACCCAGCAGGAGGAAGGATGGATTTCTCTTTGCCCAGTAACAGCCCAGCCAATGAGAGACTGTCACACGTCAGCCAATGAAAAGCCACAACACTCTGAACTCCCAGTTTCCGCCAACGGGCTCTTTGTTTATAACCACCCCTCTCAACTCTCACTTCTCCTCTATAAAAGAATGTTTCTCTCCTTTGTTCTCTGGACTTACCTATGGTTCACCATAAGCTGCAGGTCCCAAATAAACCCATTTTGCTGTAAAATTAAGTGGTTGCTTTATTGTTTTATATCAACAAAGTAACTCAAGCTTTAGTGCTAATTTCCAGGTTACAGAAATACAGAGACTAGTGGAAAATGTTTAAAGAGAAAACTCTCAGTCAAATCCAGAATGTGGGACATTCTATATGACAACTGACTTGCTTCTTCAACAAAGCAATAACTTAGGGAGAACAGGATGGGGAGAAGAGCTGTTCTAGAGTTGAAAGTACACAAGGCATATCAAATGCAATGTGCAGGCTTTGTTCAGATCCTGGTATGAAGAAATCAACTACTAAAAGATATTCTTAAGCCAGTGAGGGGTGAAATCAATGTGGGGAAGATGGGGAGTCCTACAAATTCCTGGGCTGCCCCACCCCTTGCCTTCTGATGCTCTGAAACTGCAATTCAGCCACTCCCCAACTGAAAGAGCAGGGCCCATGAGCAGACACTGAGCCACAGATGGTGAGGCCATACCCCACTCTGCACAGGAAGGGAAACTTTTGGTAAGAAGGCTCAGAAGATCTTGGTTGGTAGAACAAGAGGCAGTACGTATGGTAATCTAGAGAGAAATTTACAGGTTCCTGAGCACCATTTCTGCCAACAGGATTCTAGCAGTTGTGAACTTCATTCGAAACCCATTCATGTGAAAAGAGTAAAATCAACGCTCTGAGCAGAGAGGTCAGCATTTGAAGCAAGCAGGGTACCTATGAAATGGGAGAGAAAGAAACAAGATGAACACCCAAGTGGTAATGCAGATTTTGCATTCTTGAACAAGACTCCACCCTAGCAGCTAGTCCCTGGAAAGTTTTGGTTTCGTGTAGTTTGAAGGTCTTTTTTTTTTCCTTCAAATAATTGAGATAGATGGGACCTTCCCTGGCAGTCCAGTGGTTAGGGTTCTGTGTTTCCACTGCAGGGGGCACAAGTTCAATCCCTGGTCAGCACATTCAGATTCTGCAAGCCACACTGTGTGGCCAAATAATAATTATTTTATTATTATTATTGAGGTAGAACGTACATAAACTGCTCCAACCATTTATACCTCCTGCAATTTAAATATTATTTGGTTTTGCTGCCCAGCACCACATCCCCTCTCAAGGCTACTGCCAGTCGGAAGCAAGTCTTGGAATGCCAACAGAAACAAGTGGGAGCCTGTTTCCAGCCTCTGAGCTCTGTGTGCTGGCAGCCTGCACAGCTGAAGCAAGCTGTCTAGCCGGGCAGAGAGTGAACTTAAACAGTGTGATGGCAACTAAAGACCAGGCTTCTTTACTGCATTTTTTAAAGTCTCTTCCTCTGCTCCCAAATCCTAACACTCTCTTCTAGCTGAAGTCATGAGAGTTTTTTTAACCTGCCACTCCTTGGAATGGCCCAATGAGTCTGCAACAATGGTTGTCCCCATCTGCTAAGTTTTCAAGATATGGCATTTCACTGATTAATCTTTTTCAAAAAGAGTACAGTGCCCTCTGGTTTTAATGGCAGGAAGAGATTAGATTAACACAGATTCAAAGAAAATCTTTTTAGATCAAAATTTAATCCTGTTGAATTTTTACTATTAAGATCAGATTTTCTAAAATAAAAAGTCACCTTTCTTTGTTTGCTATTTTGAACTAGTAAACTGGAACTATAATTTAAAATCCCTAAAAATGAAAGCTATACCACACTTACAGAGTTAGTTTAAAGATACTATAATTCCATTTTAAAAAGTTAGGAAGCGGTGACACCAGTAAAAAGTGCCTTACCAGAAACCAAGGGCAGAATCTCATGCAAAGTTAGTCCTTAGTCCAATGAGGTTATCACTTATCATGGCTAAATTATATAACTAGCTCTTACCAAGCTACTTGATAACCTTTTAAAATGTAAGTATAGATAGAAAGATATGAAGTGTTTAAAATTCTTCTCAAAACTTTCAGCCATCTGTGATGTACAAAGAACTCCTCTACAATGGGGAAGACAAAATCCTCCAGTATGAACCATATGTGAATTGGAGAAAATACTGTTTAAATACAGAATTGTTACACCGAGGGGAAAATATATCAATATAAACATATAATGATATAAACATTTTGAAAAATGCATGATGCCTAATTAAATTCCACCCACTAATAAGACAGTAACAGCCTTGGGAAACTTCATACCCAAAAAACTGCCCTTCTGGTAAACATAATATTGAAGACACAACTCAAACACACAAGCTCTGCCTAATGACATAATTATGTGTTTTTAATTTGGTGCCATCCTCACATCATACCTAAGAAAGTTCTTTCAAAAATGGATCACTTTAAGACGGCATCATTTCCATGCAAGGATGCCCAAATTAGAATGCAGTATAAATGTCCTCCTTAAAAGTACAGTTTTAGATTGACCTGGCAAGTGCATTATTCCACCTGGGATTCCAAGCCCTTCCTAAGGCTAAGAAGTCAGAAGTTTCATCAACACAGCTAAGTGACTGTGGCGTCGTGGCCAACAGGAGGCAAGGCCAAGGTCTGATCCCAGCTCTTAGAACCTGGGGCGAGCTTTTTCATCTCTCTAGGCTTACTTCTCCTCCTTTGTAAAATACTAACACTAATGGTACCTCCCTCGTGGCATTTCTTGGAAGACCACAGAATATAATGAACGAAACCACACCTGGCACAATCAGAAAGGCGTGCCATCATTATGTTTATCATCATCTGAAGGCCCATCTCCACGGAAATCATTCTCATCGGCACAGACCACCTCTTTCTGACCAAGGCAAAGAATGTTCCTTAAGACCAGAGGTGTTGTGCCATGATGGATGAGCCTCAGAAACTCTCGGCTAAATGAACAAAACTGGACACAAAAGGCCACGTAGTGTGTGATTCTCTGTGTAGGAAATTTCTAGAAAAGGCATAACCTTAGAGACAGAAGCTCAATGGTTGCCTGAAACTAGGGATGGAAACAGGAAGTGACTAGAGTCAAAAACTGGATGGAGTGATGGCTGCTCAACTGTACTAACTTACTAA
Source organism: Okapia johnstoni (assembly GCA_024291935.2). NCBI lineage: Eukaryota > Metazoa > Chordata > Mammalia > Artiodactyla > Giraffidae > Okapia > Okapia johnstoni. Next base: position 21,225,085 of record CM044324.1, read on the forward strand.
AACTTACAGAACTGTACAGTTATCATGGGGGAAGTGAATGGTATATAATCGACACTTCAATAAGGCTGTAATGAAAAAAAAGAGAGAGAGACACGTTTTCAGTGTTTGCACAGGTCCTTTCTCACCGGTCTACTATGATAGTAAATTCAGATACTTTGCTGAGCACAGCAAAACAGCTGAGAATGCAAGGTTGGGGTAAGGACCAGACCTGGATCCTAATCCTGACTCAGCTTCATCTTACAGCCAACTTGTTATTTCTCTAACCCTCAGTTTCCACATCTGTGAAATGGGAAGCCTAAAACGGCATTCATTTCAGAGGCTGTTTGTGCGCATTGATAATCCTCTCCCAGGTCTCCCAGATCAATAAACGGTGTCAACCTTCACCCAGGGGCTGAGGCTAAACACAGACGTGTCACTCATGACTTCTCTCCTCTCCTGTTATTAGCTCCAAACCATGATCAAGTCCTGATGGCTCCATCTTCAAAATATTTCAGGATCCATCCAACCACTTCTCACCAGCTCTATCTCAGTCCCCAGAACTCACAAAAACCTCCCATGGGTCCTCCTGCCTCCACTCTGGCCTTTGCAATCATGGCTACAGGGGGATATTTACAAAGCACAAGGCTGAGCTCCACCACTTCCTGCTCAGGACCCTCCCCTGGTCCCCACTGGCCTGCAGGCCCACGTGATGACTGCCTCCAGCCCCTGGGTTGTTATCTATACTTGCCTCTGCACAGACAGATGCAGGCCCGCCTCTGCTCCTGCCCCTTAACCTGATTTCTTTACAGCACCAACAGGGCTCAGAAGCACATCATCTGTATCTGCCTTACACTCTGTCCTCCCACAAGAAGAGAAGCCCCATGCAGGCAGAATTTTGCCCCTCCCATCCACACGCTCCAGAGTTTGGCACAGGGTCTGGCATGGAGAAAAAATCATTAAGTATTTGCTGAAGGAATAAAGAGCTCTCATAAAGCACTTAGCACAACACCTGCCAGGTAGGAAGTGCTCAAGAACTGTTAGTTGGTAATAATGAAAATATTTATTATAATTACATTTCACAGATGAGAATATGGAAGCCCTCCTAGGTTAACTGCCTAAGCCAGTCAGATGCTAAGTCTGACAGGGTAGTACACATCCATGGTGCCTCCCTCCACAAGCACAGAATAACTGATGCTCCCTCACTCCCACCCCACAGCAGGAACACAAAGGCTGATGCAGCCAGTCCTGCTCTCCCTTCTGTGCCCTGCCTCCCCTCACCTTCAAAGAGTCACCTGATCCTAGGAAGAGGCCGGCATGATATTGAACCCCAGAGCAGCCCCAGAAATGAGGACTGATCATCCTGAGCGTGCCAGTAGGTAAAATGAAGACAGGTTTCCACCTCTCCCTCAAGACCACTCTAAGAAGTAGGCAAGGCTGATTATCTTCATATAGATGAGGAAGTAGAAAAAAAGAGAAATAAATGACCTGCTAGGAAACATTAATGATGAACTTGGGCCCAGGATTCTGAACATTTTAAAACACTAGGCCTCTCTCTTTCCAACACACTGGGCATCTGGGAAAAACGAAAGGAAGACAAAGAAGCCTGATCACAGCTTTACCTATTTTAAATGACATGACAATGTAAAGGAAGAGAACGTTCAAAAGAAAGTGCTCCTATACTTGTGTGTGTGTCTGACTCTTTGTGACCCCATGGACTGTAGCCCACCAGGCTCTTCTGTCTATGGGGTTCTGGAGGCAAGAATACTGGAGTGGGTTGCCATTTCCTTCTCCAGGGGATCTTGCTGACTCAGGGATCCAACTCACGTCTCCTGGTCTCCTGCATTGACAGGCAGATTCTTTACCACTGAGCCACCTAGAAAGCCCCCTTCTATACATATCCACAATGGCATTAACTTCCTCCAGCACAAGGACATGTTCATACCTCTCCATGAGACACTCAGAAACAACTGATTATTTATACTGCAGGAGTTCATAACATGACTGCATGGTTTTGTAAACTGATGAGCATGGATCACGCCCAGGTGCCTGAAAAACCAGGATGAAATGTGAGTTTAACCTGAATGCTCACTGAGTGCACTCTGTGTTACATATACTAACAATCACACAGAAAAGCTGACACCATGGGATCACAGCCTCTCTCCTAGACACGTGAATATGACACTTTACAAAGGGTGCCAGAATCTGTGGCCAAGAATAGAATAAAACACACTGTTTCTAATAGCAAAGCCAGGTTATCTTTAAAACACTCCTGAAGGCGTGAAGGCATCCTGAAAGGTCAGATGAAAAGGGATAAAGTCCTTCACCCCTCGCCTCCTCTCACTGGTGTCCCTCATCAGCATCTTGGCACCACTGCTGTCACCAAAAATCTGTGTGTGATGACACAAGAGCCTAAACACCCATGGCCAGCCATGTCTCACGGACTGTGTTTTAGGGCTTCAAGCCCTTGAGGTAGATCTTACCAAATGCATCTCACAAACAAGAGCACTAGAGCTCCCAGGGGCTCTGTGACTTGTGGAGCTCATGAAACTGGGTGTGTGTGTGTGTGTGTTTAGTTATCAGTCATGTCCGACCCTTTGCGACCCTATAGACTGTAGCCTGCCAGGCTCCTCCTCTGTCCATGAGGACTCTCCAGGCAAGAATACTGGAGTGGGTTGCCATGCCTTCTTCCAGGGGATCTTCCTAACCCAGGGTCTCCCACATTGTGGGCAGATTCTTTACCATCTGAGCCATCAGGGAAGCCCAAGAACTCTGGAGTGGATAGCCTATCCTTTCCCCAGCTTATCTTCCTGAAGCAGGAATTGAACCAGGGTCTCCTGCATTGCAGGCGGATTCTTTAGCAGCTGAGCTACCTAGTTCTAACTCAGATGTGTCTGGCTTCAAAGCTCCAAACCGTTCCCCTACAGCACATTCATTAACATGCCCCATTCCCCAATTCCACTCCTCTCGCCCAGGGCTGGTACCAAGCAGGGCTGTACCCCATAGATGCTTCATTATAATACCCTTGGCATTGACAACAGAGAACAAGGTAAGAAAATCCTCCAGACAACACATACCTACAACCTACCAGGATTCAGACAGCTGGTCTACCTGCACTTTTTTTTCCCCCTATCTTTTGCCTAGGCTCTACAATCTTTCATTTAAGACTTCTCCATGAAACAATTGCTGCTGCTGCTGCTGCTGCTGCTAAATCACTTCAGTCGTGCCCGACGCTGTGCGACCCCACAGACGGCAGCCCACCAGGCTCCCCTGTCCCTGGGATTCTCCAGGCAAGAACACTGGAGTGTGTTGCCATTTCCTTCTCCAATGCACTTAAGTGAAAAGTGAAAGTGAAGTTGCTCAGTCATGTCCGACTCTTAGCGACCCCATGGACTGCAGCCTACCAGGCTCCTCCATCCACGGGATTCTCCAGGCAAGAGTACTGGAGTGGGGTGCCATTGCCTTCTCCAGAAACAATTGCTAAGGGTTTATAATTCAGTAGTATATCCAGGAATAGCATGCAGACAGCCCATATATAGGTCATGCTGTTTTCATGGCTCTGAGGGTGGAGGGAGCTTTTTTTTCCACACTGCAGAACTCCAAGATTGTGCTGTCTATAAGGAACATCACTGTCACCAAACTATGCCTCCTTCCCACCTCCCCAAGCACACGAGGCACAGACTATGGCTACTGCTTTACAGTTGCTCTGACCAGCTGCTTGACCTTAAATGCAACCCTTGGTAGAACTGCAGAGTTCACATAAGAGTTCACTCATGTCAAAGTGACAGTCCTTCTTTTTCGGCATCGCTCCCCATTTTCCTTCCTACAGCTCACCTGAGTCTGAAAGGTCTTCTTAAATAAGTCCTCCCACAATTCCCCACAAACCCCTCTCTCATCTTTTCAATAGTAACAGAACCTGGGGTGGGCACAGATGTAGTTGGTCCTGCATCCCCCCATCACACAACACTAGCCCTCAGGTCCTGGGAATCCCTCAAACCTGCTGGGACACCACGTCCGCACCACAACTGGCCTGCAGGTTTACCTTCAGCAAGAACATTAAGAACAAGACCTTGGTTTCCCAGTCCCTCCTCAATTTTGCACCAGAAAGTGTCCCAAACCCTCAGCCAAATTCTAGACACAACTGAACAGTCTTCCAAATCTATTCCACCAAGCTCCTATCACCAAGCTCTCAGCCTTGGGTAAATCACACTCGGTTCCCACCATGCCTCTCACCCCAGACACTTCACCCACAGTTCAGAAACTCAATCCCACAGCGTGAGCTGGGATTTACACCATTCTTTTTGAGATACCTTAATTCACAAAGCTTCCCTTCCCTTCTCTTAACATCATGGTCATTAAACACAATGTTTGCGCGATATTACTCAATTCCTTAAATACTTTCCTCTCTTACCCTGCCAGGTGGACAGGGGCCCAATGGGACTTGTCAACTGCAGTATGCCCAACGCAAGGGCAGTGCCAGCACAAGGGAAGAGCTAAGAAAATGTTTGTTCAATGAAGGAATGAACACAAAACAAAGCATCCCCAATTAGCCTTAGAAATAGCCTCTTGTCCATTCACCAGCACTAAGTGGCAGCTGACCAATGATTTTCTCTCTTTTACTGACAGGGTCCTGGAATCAGCAGCATCAGATGCGATAAAAGCGTGAATCCTTTTCAGGGGAGTTCCCTGGGTACATTGCATAAGGAAAGGTTTACAGTTCAGATGGATGGGGCCCAGCACTTCTTGCACAAGAAGAAGAAGGGGAGAAACTGGTTTGTTTCACAAACGAAGAGCAAAACTAGGCCAAGCTTGGACAAGGAAATTACGTGAGGAAATGCAGTGAAGTCTCCTCAGGTCATTCCAGCACTAAGTGGCCCCGGGCTGTGCACACAGACTCCTCTGTTGCACAGTTCTCTCCCTGCACGACCGGAGCCCAAAGTGAGGTGCAAAAACGGGTCAGTGCTCACAGCTACTTTCTCCAGACTTAAAAAAGTCTGACAAGTTCATATCTCTCAAGATATCCAGAGACTTCAAAAATGCCTCAAATCTAGACCTCACCCAACCAAACCTCCTGGCCCCTTTTCTTCAAACATTTTCACAGAGAATTCTGGAAGGAAAGGGCAGACAAGACATTAAGAAGATGAAGCCCTATGAGACTTCCCTGGCAGTCCAGTGGTTAAGACTTTGCCTTCCAATGCAGGGGGTACAGATTGGATCCCTGGCGGGGGACCTAAGACCCCACATGCCTCATGTCCAAAAAAACAAAACATAAACAGAAGCAATATTGTAACAAATTCAACAAAGACTTTAAAAATGGTCCACATTAAAAAAAAAAATCTTAAAAAAATATGAAGCCAAATTATTAACCTACTATGTTCCCTCTTTTTGAAGTTTTCCACACCTTAACCCTCAAAATCAGTAAAAACTCTTTATACCTCTATGACATTTTAAACAATGAAGAAATCAAAGGAATGAATGAACGAATGACCACATGCATCCTACCATATACTGCTCAGGAACCAGACTTCTTAGAGCACTTCTCTCAAGTTTAAACCAAGCCTACTTTTAAACATGTCAGCAATGGAATCTCCAGGCCACAGGGACAGGCCATCACAAACAGCCATACAAGTCTGTAACCTTGGACCACTCCCAAACTTTTCTCTCCTCCCTGTGAGGCAACAGAATTTTTAAGAGCAAAGCGACTCAACTCTGACCTCGTGTCCAGCTTGGGTGTGCTGCTCGGACTGTTCAAGGTCACAGGAGGGTTGAAAAATAAGATTGAGAGATTCTGATAGTCCCTATTTTAGTTTCTTTTGACTTCTGGATGGAGAAAGGTACCATTATCACAACAGGTCACAAACTTTACACTCACAGGTTACTATTGTTGACCTTCTGTGTCTATGGGTATTGGCTGTAGGAGCCCTGAGGACACCAAAATCCACAGATGCTCACGTCCCTATATAAAACGGTGCAGTACAATGAATACAGTTGGCCCTCTGCATCTTGGGGTTTGGCACCTGCAGATTCAATCCTTGATTGGTTGACTGTGGGGATGTGAAACTCAGGGGTTTGGAGAGCCAACTGTACTGCATTGTAAACCCCCCAAACACATATGCAGAGTAAGGAGCCCCACGTTAGAAATAGGAACAAAGACTGCACCTGACAGTACATAACCACAACTTCCTTCTCATAAATTTTTCTAACTTCAAAAAACATTGCATCATCCTAATCTTCAATCTAGTACTTCTAAACAGTCGTTTCCAAGACCTCTTTTTAAGTTTTCATATTGGAGAAATTAAATGTTGGAAAATTTTACAAGTGGAAAATAAAAGTATATAAGGACAAAAACATTCAGTGGCCAAATGTGTGGTTGAACGTGGTTTTTGTTTTTTCCCAGAACACAGGCACTTCAAAACTACTCTCTACACTCACAGGAAAATCCTTGTTTTACTTTCCCAGTGCAAGGTCTTTTAGAAGCAAGCATGTCACCAGCTACAAAACCATGGCTATTCCTGGTTCTACAAAAAGAGTTCCTTTCTGTTACAATTTTTCATAGATCTTAGAACACAATTTTATTTTTTTTAACATTTTAAAAAATGAAAGGTTGCTTTTATTTTTTTTAAAAACTCAACCCAAAACTACTCCTGAAATCCAAGGTACAGAGTACATTAAACGCTTTCATCAGTCCGTTCTTTCCTATTTAAGTGGAACTTGAGGTGTGTTTTCTACTTCTTCCCTCCACCTTCTGCACAGGTGGTTATTTGCAAGGCTATAAGGAAATATATTTCAAACAATTTGTTGGCAAAACACCATTGTAGACTAAGGTTATTAGAGATCATATTTTAGACCAATGGTAGTGGTCAAGATTAATAATCAGTAACTCCTTCATTCATTCACATTCATACACACACACACACTTCAGGGAAGCCAAGCCATAAATGAAGCAAACACGCCTTTATTCTAGGGTATGTCTGGGTGGTTGGGTACATGAGTGACTTTTTTTTCCCTATGTTTCTTTTTAATTTGTTAATAAACATATATAATTGTACACCTAAAAGCTTTAAACTGGAAACTACTAGCACTAAGAAATCTCTAGACATGCACCTCAGATACTATCTCAACTTAAAGCAATTTGTACAGCTGAAATCGCCAACGCGATGAAAGGGGGACATGGTCCGAGGAGAAACTAAGTACCTGTTGGCAAGTTAAAAACATAAATCCTAACAGGCCTTATTCCAATTTTCTATATTTGTCTTGAATATCACACTCATTCTCATCAAAGAACTTTGCTCTACTGTCACTGACTCAAGTCTTCCCGCGAAAGGCAGGCTATAGTATCCTACTACAAAGAAGATCTGCTATTTATCCTCTACGGGATTCCTCTTCATATTTCAGAAGGATTGTTACTATCCCCTATAAAGCTGGTCAAAACTTGGCCAGAGGCATCCACGCCATACCAGAGGGGACCCGAAGATGCTCGGGAGAGGAGTTATGAAAATCAAAATTTTAGGACTCCTTGGGTACAGACACCACCCAACATACTGGGTTCACTGGACCAGTAGGAGCGGCGAGGAGGCAGAAATGGAAAAGTTACTTGCAGGCTGTTTGGGAAAAGTGCCCCGATCACCTTTCAACCAGCGGGGCAACCCCCTCGCGGCCCCTCCTTTGTTTGCCCAGGCGGAGGCTCCGCGGCGGCCAGGGCTCCGAGGGGCGAGCCGGACGCCCCAGGCTCGGCATCTGGCCGAGTGCGGCGCAGACGGTGGGCAGCACATCCCCGCTCCAAGCAGGGTCTCTCCATTTTCAGGGCCGAGGAAGCAACAATAAGCCGAGCGGAGCGGCCGCCCAGGCTCGCCTCCCTGGCGGCGCCCCCCAGTATCCTCTGCACCCCCGGGAACCGGGGACTCCCCGCACGCGGCCGCTGCCACGCCCCGACCCCGCACCCCGGACCCGTCCCCTGCTCCACGCGGGTGGCAGGGGCTCCCCGCAAGTCCACCGCCCTGCGCACCGTAACCCCACAAGCCCCGGCACGCAAGGACCCCCGCCCCAGCGCGAGACGCGGGGAGGGGAAGCTTGATGGCTCTTTCCACCGGGAAAGCCTCGCGCCGGGGGTCAGAGCAGGGTGAGTGGCCGTGCCATAGCCCTGGTGGGCACCCCGCCTCCCCTCAGCTCCCAGTCTTTGTGTGCAAAGTAAGTGCTGGAGGCGAACCCACCTCGGCGCGCGCACAAAGGCGCGCGGCTCCCTCCCCGGCGCTCGCTCCGGGCGGCCGCGGCGGCACGCAGCGGCCCAGCAACTGGGGGTGGCCCGGGCGGCGGCTCTGACGGCGGCGGCTACCCGTCCGGCGCAGGGCAGCTCTTTCACACCCCGCGTCCCGGCGCGTCCGAATTAAGCGGCGGGGGGGGGGGCGGGGCGGGGCGAGGTTGCCGAGGCCACGCCCTCGGACACGCCCCGCCGCGCGGGCTGGAGCTCCGCGCTCCGGACCGTGGCCCACTAGGGCTACGCCGGGAAAAAGTCAGCGGGTTTGGTTCCGGAGGTTTTCCTTCTGTGGTTTTAGTTTGGTTCGCTTTGGGAACTCTCGAAGGAGAGAGAATACTGTATTGGAACAAAAAACTGAACATCACCAGATGAGAGAAATGGGAAATTAAATTAAATTACACACACACACACACACACACACATACCCCACAACCACTACCACCACCCCCGCAAGCATAAAGTCTGGAGTGTTCGGCTGCTGTTGTCTGGCTTCAAGCTTCCCTATTAAAATCCTGCCAACACGTCTCCAGAGAAAACTCAAAGGGACAGGGAATCAGATTTGTTTTGTAACTACAAATTTACTGGCCAACCAGGGCCTGAAACCCAGAGACCGGGTAATTTGTTCAGACTCCTCCTCCTCACTCATGAAAGGGTATTTAAATTTATAGGAAAGGAGAAAAAGGTTTGTTTTACCTCTTTTTTCTTTCCTCTCAGGTTTTCATTTTTCTCAGCTCTCTTAGAGCAAATTGCTTCTCTGCCCAGCCCTAAGACTCTTAGATTACAATCTACCTGAATCACAGCAGGTTTAAAAAAAAAACAAAAGGTGGAGGAGGTATCTGTTTCAGGGTAACAAACAATAAAGACAACAGGTAATGGGTTTTAGATCAAAAGCTTTTTAATTTTCTTGGCCTCAGATGAATAAGCACTTATTTATGGGCAAACCTTTCTGACGGAAACAGCTTGGGTCATGATCACACAAAAAAGTCATATCAATTATGGGTTTTGGTAAACCAGTTGGGAATTCCGGGTGGCTCAGGGGTAAAGAATCCACCTGCCAATGCAGGAGACTCCTGTTCCATCCCTGGGTTGGGAAGATCCCCTGGAGAAGGAAATGGCAACCCCCTCCAGTATTCTTCGTCAGGATAATCCCGTGGACAGAGGAGCCTGGCGGGCTACAGTCCATGGGGTTGCAAAGAGTCTTGTACACGACTTAGCAACTGAGCACACGAACCAATGACTTCCTCCAAAGATGCTCTGAAGTCACAACACTTTAGAGTCTGGTCATCTCTAGGCCCTGAAGCCCGCTAGGGGGCGGGATCACCTGCCACAGGATTTAGAGACACTGTCTTCCAAGCCCAAAAATTGACCTATGTGAACTTTATCCACTCTGTTCCCCACAAGTCTTACTTCTCTCCCATTCTTGGGTTGTGTTGGCTCTGCTCTTGACAATGGACCCACAAGTCACCAAACTGGGATCCAGCCTAGATTTTCCCCACTCCCCACATGGGAGTCAGTTCTACATGATGCCTTGATGGCTCTCCCTTCCCCCATCCCACCGGTTCTGCCACAGATGGCCTTTGGGGTCTGTCACCACCTTGTAGCAGTAGCCTCCCAATATCCCCAGCCTCCCATCTCACATATGCTTTTCCTCCAGATTGCTTCCCCAGTGAACTTTCAAAGTTCTAATCTGCTCTTAAAATCCTTAGCTAGTGGGAAGCTGCTATACAGCACAGGGAGCTCAGCTCCATGCTCTATGATGACCTAGAGGGGAGAGATGGGAAGGGTGGGAGCGAGGCTCAAGAGGGAGGGGAGATATATATATATATACACATATGTGTATACATATATATCCCATATGTGTGTATATATATATATATATATATATATACACATATATATATATACATATTGCTGATTCACTTCAATATGCTGTAGAAACAAACACATTGTAATACAATTACACTCCAATTAAAAATAAATAAATAAAATAAAAAATCCTTTAAAGGATGTCCAATTCCTACTACATGACCCAGTTCAAGTTCCTTCACACAGTACCCCATAGAGCAACACATTTCTTGATGTCACCTTGATGACCTTCCTAGGGTCTTTCTACTTCCCCCAAACACATACCCATGACTCCACTCAGCCAGAGTGCTGTATTTGCTAAATGGCCCTATTTTGTGACTATGAAGACTACATGAAAGAATCAGTCACCTGCTGGCTTTTCTACACGCTTCCGCTCTGCCTAGCACACCTCCCCACCCCAACCCCCAAGAGCTCCTCTCCTCTCTGAAACCCAAGTTCCTTTAAGAAGACATCCTAACTTGCTCAAACTGAATGGACTTTTTCTGCCCCTCTGTACCTAATATGACCTTATAATTAGTGCACGAATTATAAATATGTGCCCTCTTTGAGCAGAGTTTATACTTGATAGATATACAAATCTTCACAGATACACATAGCATCCTGCTTAACCTAGTATCTGGCATATAAGAAATGTTAGGAACTGAATTATGTCTTCCCCAAATTTGTATGTTGAAACCCAAACCCCTAATGTGACTGTATCTGGAGACAGGGGCTTTAGGAAGGTTAAATGAGGCCATGAGAGTGGGGACCTAATCCAGTAAGACTGATGACCTTATAAGAAAAGGAAGAGATACCAGAGGTCTCTCTGTCTCTGTCTCTGTGGGTGTGGGTGTGTGTGTGTGTGCACGCACATAGAGGGCATGAGAGAACACAGCCAGAAGGCAGTCATCCGCAAGCCAGGAAGAGCTTCACCAGAGACCAACTCTGCCGGCACCTTGATTTTGGACTTCCAGGCTCCAGAACTGTGAGAAATAAGTGTCTGTGGTTTAAGCCACTGTTACGGCAGCCTGAGCAGAAGGATGCCTTAAATTTTAGACTCTAACCCTGGAAAAGCACTGACCCTCCAGTGAGTCTATAATGTCTCCTCAAAGCAGCCTGGACAAATGTCGATGATGCCAGGACAATGGACAGAGTGTCTAGATGCGATAAGTGACCACACAGCCTCTTCCCTGTCCTGGAGAGAAACAGAAACATGTAGCTTATTCCCTAGACTGGGCTATTAATGTCCAGAAGCTCTCAGCCTCTTCCTTACCTTTGTATCAAGAACCATTACTTCTTCTAAACCAAAAACAAGAAGAGGAGATCAAATATTTACTTTGCACTTCTTGAGTCAAAACTTTATTAAAAGATAGGACGCCAATACTCATTCATTAAGTCTATGATTTGGGGCTTCTATTATATTTTACATTCTTGAGAATCTTAAGGAGATCTTAATTCAGGTAGGATCAAATATCCAATTTGGCTTGGGACCCCTGGAGTCACTGTGGATGGAACCCGGAAATAAGAACTTAAAGGTTATGGACTAGGACTTCCCTGGTGGTACAGTAGATGAGAATCCACCTGTCAGTGCAAGGGACATGGGTTCCATCCCTAGTCCAGAAAGATTCCACATGCCTCGGAGTAACAAAGCCTTCGTGCCACAACTACTGCACCTAAAGTCTGTGCTCCACAACATGAGAAGCCTCCACAGAGAAAAGCCCACACACCACAAAGAAGAGCTCACTGAAACTAGGGAAAGCTAGTACCCAGCAACAAAGACCCAGAGCAACCAAAAAGAAATAATTTTTTTTTAATTTTAAAAAGGTTATGGACTAGAGTGTTGGGGCTTCCCAGGTGGCAATCACCTGCAAGTAAGACGAAGGTTTGATCCCTGGGTTGGGAAGATCCCCTGGAGAAGGAAATGGCAACCCACTCCAGTATTCTTACCTGGGAAACCCCATGGACAGAGGAGCCTGGTGGGCTACAGTCCATGTGGTCGCACAGATTCAGACATGACAGAGCAACTTGGCATGCACACACATGCAGGGTGATATTTATGCTTGAATCCACAGCCTCTATCAACAGCACCTGGACCATATTCAGGGCATGACAGATGTTTGTCCAGTAAATAAGCCTGGACTTTCAGGGCACAGCTAGACTTTCCAGGGCTTATGTCAGGTGACACATAACTCTCAGCCTGAGTCTGATGTCCTGTTAGATTCCATATTCTGGATGTGGACGGAACCTCAGAAAGGTCAGGTGAGCTGGCGGCACCTCCCTGGGTCTCTAGTCCTGGGCTGGCACAGTTCACCAGGTGTACAGAGAGCCTCTGCTCACTTTC